>JAKFHU010000741.1:1112500-5912500 GCA_023783475.1 Daubentonia madagascariensis | reverse complement strand
TGAGTTTATGTAGGATTGATATAATTTTTTCCTTAAAAGTTTGATAAAATTCACAAGTAAAGCTATCTGGGCTCAGAGTTTTCTTTGTGGGAAATTTCTTTAATAGATATAAGATTACTCAGATTTTCTATGTTTTTCTCTGTAAGTTTTGATAATTTTTATCTTTCAAGGATTTGTCCATTTCATCTATGCTTTTAAATTTATTGACATAAAGTTGTCCATAATATTCTCCTATTATCCTTTTAACTTCTGTATGATCTATAGTAGTGTCTCCTCTGTCATGCTTGATTGGTAAGATCTGCCCACCTGCCACCCCCTCTCTCTCCCCAGTCTCTCTCCTGATGAGTCTGGCTATAGATTTATCAATATTATTTATCTTTTAAAATAACTGCCTGTTGGTTTTATTGATTTTAAATCTTTTTTATTTTCTAATATAACCATTCAAAGGTATAAATATCCTTCTAAGCCCTATTTTAGCTGCATCACACAAATTTTGATATGTTGTATTTTCATTATAATTTAGTTCAAATACATTTTCTTATTTTCCTTGCGAATTTTTATTTGACTCATAAGTCCTTTAGAAGTGTGTTCTCTAGTTTCCAAATATTTGGGCATTTTCCAAATATTTATTTGTTAATGATTTTTAATTTGATTTCATGTGGTCAGAGTACAGACACTGTGTGATTTCAATCCATATGGGTTTACTGAGGCTTCCTTTTCTTTATGGCCCAGAATATGGTCTATCTTGGTAAATGTTTAAAAGAATGTAACATGTATTCTGCTGTCAGTTTTTGCTTCGTGTATTTTGAAGTTCTGTTATTGGGTGCAACTGCATTCAGTACAGTTATGTTTTGGGGGGGATTGATTATCCTGCAATCACAAAGGAACTTTTTGAGGTGATGGGAATGTTCTGTATCTTGATCAGAGTGGAATATATGCATGTACATGGGTACATACATTTGTCAACACTCGTAGAACCAATGGCTGTGAGGTGGGAGCTGTCTAGGTGTGAGCAGGGAGCAGGAAGAAGCCTTTGAGTCTGGAGTGCAGTGAGTGATGGGGGGAGGAGCGAAGTGTAGCCAGAGATGCCACTCCTGGTAAGTCAGAATGAGGAGTTCAGATTCTCTAGCACTGTCATGGGGGACTCTGGAGGGATAGTAGGCAGGACAGTGACGTGTCTCACGGACCAGATTGACTATTGTGTTTTTGCTGCTTCCTCTAATGTCTTCTTTGTCATATTTTTAAACAATTGATCATGCCAAGCCAGCACCTTAAAAATTGTTTAAAATGCCCCACTACTAGACTGTTCCTGAGGAGAAGGCTTTCTCCTGGTCACCCCTCTCCCCTCCCCACTGCCATGCTATAGCCCAGAGGCAGGGCCATGGTGGCCATGGCCAGGACTGTGTCTTGTGAGCTACCCTGAGAACGTAGGAATAAGACTCCTTCCTCATCAACTGTTCATTGAGCATCTCCCGTGTGTCCAGCAATGTGTGGGAGCCTGTGGGCATCCAAGAATTGATGTTGAGGTCTCTGCCCACCTCCTAGAAGGAGCTTGGTCTAGTTACAGAGTTAAGACTTGTCTGAAATCACTAGTAAGTGGTGAAAGGCAAGATCAAAATTCACTGTTAGATTGGATGGCTCATGCACAGCTGAGGGATGCAGGAGTCCAGACACCTGATGACAAAGCACACTTGGTTTTAGAGTTCCTGCATGGACCTTGATAGAAGATCCCCAAATCAACTCCAGTCCCGCCAAACCTGCTGGGAGCAAACAGACACTCTGGAGTAAACCCAGTGTGATAGCAGCTCCCTCACCTGGAGCTGTACCTCCCCTACACACACACACACAAACACACACACACACATATACACACCCCCTGCCTCTTTAATACCTATGATCCTGACAGAAATGAAAAGTTCATGACTGATCATTACTACCCTGACCTTTAAATGTCTGCAGGTAAATAGCAATGAACAGGGTATGGGAGAGGGAACCCTCAACTGAAATTGTATAGTCCCTGAGGACTGGCCCTGCAAGTCATGCTACTGGCTTGATTTCAGCATGTTCATAAAGCCCTTCCCTGAAGCAACTGACCAGCCAGTTAACCAATCAGCAAATACTGGGCACATGCTATCTGCTTGGTGACACAGGCCTGATATGTACCTTCAAAGAGTTTACTGCCAACTAGGAAGGGCAGCATGCATAGGGAACAATTACTAAATGACAGCAGGGTGGTTAAGAGCTTGGCTCTGGACCTAAGTCTGAATTAGACTTCCAACTCTACCATTTGCTTATGAGCTCTCGAAACCCTCCTCCTTGCTTCATTTTCTCATCTGTGAAATAAGCATATCATAAAATCTTTCTTCTAGGTTGATGTGAGAAAGAAGCACAGACTCTTGCAAATAGTATACACTTAACAAATGTTAGCTTTTTTAAAAAATAGTATTGCTCAGTAACTGTTATCCATATTATCATACTTATTTATATTCACAATAATAATTGTGTCTTAGATTGTATTAAAATGAAAGTGTTGGTCTGAAGTTTCTTGCAACTCCAGAACTCAATGGGCTGGAGCAGTCAGAGAAGGCTTCATGGAGGAGGAGGAGCCTGAGCTGGTCCTGAAGGATGGCCAGGGCTTGGATAATTAGGGCAAAGGAGGGAGGGGGAGATGTCCCAGTAGAGTGGAGGGAGAGAGTCAGGATCCCAGCATGTGTGCCATGAAGGGTACCCTTCCAAAAGGCAACCTCAGGTCTTTCCAACTTCAGCTTGTACCCCTACCCTGCCTGGGGAGCTCCTTGAGGTCAGGCTCCATGTCTCGCTCATCTCAGGTTTTCCAGGACCCAGCACATGCCTGAGCATCATTGAATGCTGGACTAAAAAGCAGCAGGCCCCTGCCTCCCATCTTCTCCCTGCCAGAGTCCTTATAGGAAACTTAGAACAGAGAAAATAGGTTCTCCCCACAGAGAACCTGCAGTGGGCTGCTGGGAAAGTGGAAGATCACCAGCTGGGTCCTGCAGGGTCCTGCACTTGGCTGGGAGCTCGGGGATTCCAGGCCCCTTGATGGTGGAGGCAGGGCCCTGCTGTGCACTGGCTCCCTATGCAAAGAAGGGCTGCTGAAGAAGACCTGCCCTGCCCCCTCCACCCTGTAGAGGTCCTGGGGGTAGGAAAGAGGGAGCTGATAGGAGAAGGGCACCAGCTGGCAGCATGGAACTCAGGGCCTTTCTGCATTTGCAGGGATCACTGTAGACATGCTGAGGTCTCCCCGACACCTGATCCCTCTTTTCCCTTCTAGTGTAGCACCTCCCATAGTTCCAGCTTCAGTTTCCAAGGCAGCCTTTCAGGGGCTAACTGGGCCCATCTGAGCTCTTTTCTACCTGCTCCTTCCACCCACCCCTGGCTGCCTTTCTTGGGAATTCTGAGTTGGAATTGCTGCTCCCTGCAGGCTGGGCCTAGGCTTTACCCCACATCCCAAGTGTCTGATCCTCTCTTCCACCTCTGGGGGAGCTTCCCTGCCATCATCTGTACCTGGAAGGTGTTCAGTACACACTTCAGCAACACTTGGAGTCACTTCCCAACTTCAGGTTTAACCAGTTGTTCCAGCTGGATCACACAACCAGAAACACTGGCCTGTTTTAAGCTCAAGGCCTAAGCCACAGAAACTGTATGATAATAAATGTTTTTGTTTAAAGTCACTACATTTGGAATAATTTGTTACACAGCACTGGATAAATATTACATGGAGGCAAGGCATAGAGAACAAGTCACAGTTGGAGATCAGAACGCCATAACCCTTCCCGTCTCTGGGCAATATAGAAACAGGAAAGTGGTAGCTATCATAAGAAGATATCATAAGAACCCCCAGGGTCACCAGGGAGAAGAGTTTGACCTGAGCAAGGTGTTCAAACAGAGTGGATCATGGCCAGGTTGCTTGGCATTGGACGAGAGCAGAGGTAGCCCATTGTAGGCTGCGTTCAGTGGTAGATAAGTCTTGGCTTGTTTTCAAACAATGTTTGAAAATTGTTTTTGAGAGGGTTGCCATGATTCAGGATAAAGATTTCATGTAAAAATCTGGATTTCCAGCTTTTCTTGCAAAATTAGAAGATCTGGTGGCACTGTCCTGGTGTTCCAACATGGCAGGGTCTTGTTACAGGAATGCGTGACTTGTCAGACAAGGTACATGGGGGGATTTGGTATTTACAAAGGTGTGGGTCCAGGGTTAGAGAAATGGTGCAGCTCCCCCAAAAGAAAACAGTGGAAAAAACTATTACGAACCCCAGGCCTGAGGAGGCAACAGGGGGGAGCCGTTACAGGAGGCCTGAGAGAGGAGTTATCAGAGAGGGCTCCCTGGTAGGAGATGTGGCCCTCAGCAGAACCACAGCCAAGCATGGGCAGCCTGGCAGGAAGGAAGCTGGGGGAATAAACACCTTGACTCACTTTCTTCTCACCCTCTGTGTCTCCTATTGGTACCTGTCCTGGCTGAACCAGCGCTGTCCAACAGAAATTTCTGGGATGATGGGAATTTTATGTACCTGCACTATTCAAAACTGTAGCAGCTAGCCACTTATGGCTATTGTGCACTTGAAATGTGGTTAGTGTGTGAGGAACCAAAATTTAAAATTTAAATTTTGTTTAATTTTACATAATTTTAAATTAATTTTTTTCTTTTTCAGAGGAAAGGTCTTGCTCTGTCGTCCAGGTTCAAACTCCTGGCCTCAGGCGATCCTCCTGCATCAGCCTCCTGAGTAGCTGGGACTACAGTTGTGCTCCACCACACCTGGCTAATTTTTCTATTTGTTTGTGTAGAGAATGGGATCTTGCTGTGTTGCTGAGGCTGGTCTCAAACTCCTGGCCTTAAGTGATCCTCCCACCTCAGTTCCCAAAGTGCTGGGATTACAGGCGTGAGCCACCGTGCCTGGCCTAAAATTAAATTTAAATGGCCACATGTGGTTAGTGGCTGCTGTTTTATACAGCACAGGCTGAGGCATCTGAAAGCCAGAGGGCAAGGGTGCCCTTAGATGCAGTCCACAAAAACTGGCCTCCTGGGCACAAGGCAGAGTGGGGGGCATTGGAGGTGAGCATAAGGTGTCTAACAGTTACATTTGGCTGGAGCTGAGACTGTCCTCATTGGAGGGAGCACAGTTCCTACCCAGGTGGAGGCCACTCATTTAGGTTACTTTCCTGGCCCCTGTTGTGACCCTCAAACTTGATGAATGATGTTATGGGTTGAATTGTGCCTACCCCCTCCCATTCATATGCTGAAATCCTAACCCCCAGTATCTCAGAATGTGGCCTTATTTGGAGATAGGGTCTTTTAGAGGTGATCAAGTTAAATTAAGGTCAATAGGGTGGGCCATAATCCAATATGACTTGTGTCCTTATAAAAGGGGGGAATTTGGAGACAGACATATGTAAAGGGAAGACAATGTGAAGAGACACAGAGAGAAGGTGGCTGCTTAAAAGCCAAGGAGAGAGACGTGGGACAGATCCTCCCGCACAGCCCTAGAAGAAAGCAGCCCTGCCGACTCCTTGATTTTGGACTTCTGGCCTCCAGAATTGTGAGACAATAAATTTCTGTTGTTTAAGCCACCCAGTCTGTGGTCCTTTGTTATAGTAGCCCTAGCAAACTAACGCAAATGGGAAAGTCAATTCCCAAACCCTGGGGTTCCAGGATTTTGTCTGCCCATTCCCCCGAAGTCAGTTGGGAGGGTCTCTGGGACTCTTGGGAAGAGGAGGTTTAAAATCCCATGGGGCACTGCATACAAGGCCACTAGATCTCAGAAAGGCCATGTGACAGCAATTCTGTGGCAAGCTCTCAGGGCCCTGCGACGACCCCACCACTCACTCATCACTGTCATGGAGCCTTTCCCTCGGAAGCCACCCTCTTGGCCTCGTTCAGAGTTACAGAGCTTCACAAAGGCCGTGGGCTGCTAATTGCAGCTCTGTCAGCTGTGCTGGGCTTTCAGGCTGAAGGAGGGGGATGCCTTGGCTTGTCCTGGTTGCTGTGGTGTTGCTTTCATAGGGTCTGACAAGTCCCCTCTACGTGGTGCTCTTAAATACTCAACCTCCTGTCTGTCTGGATTAATTGGTTAGTAGCTGTGAGCCGGACAAGCCTATTTTTACTGCATATGCCAGCAAGACTTATACCAAATTAGCATTTGAAAATTTTATTACAACAGCAACCACCACTGCAAAAGAATGTGAGGATGTATGTGTCTGTATTTTTGAGTCCCCTTTGGAGCTGTCTTCTTACCGCTTTTCTCTGTTGAGCAAGGCTGCTCGTGCCATCACAGTGATATTTAGATACCGAAGGAGATCTGGAGGCACAACTTGTCCCATAACCCATTCTTCTTCTCTTTGGGGTTCCTGAAAAAGGAAGCCATGCACACAAGGAACAATTGCAGAATTGAAGGTGTGCTTTCATTTCATTAATAGGTGAGTCAGCATCTGAAGTGGAGCTTTCTTTTTCTTTTTTAAAAATTTTTAACTGATAAATAAAAATTGTATATATTTATGGGGTACAACGTGATGTTTTGATACATGTATACATTGTGGAATGATTAAATCAAGCTAATTAACAAGTCCATCACCACACATACCATTTTTTTTGTGGTGAGAACATTTAAAATCTACTATTTTAGCAATTTGGAAATATACAATACATTATTATTAACCACGGTCACCACGCTGTACAATAGATCACTAAAACTTATTCCTCCTAAGTGGAACTTTGTACCCTCTACCAACATTTTCCCTTTTCCTAGCCTCTGGTAACCATCATTCTATTCTTTTCTTCTATGGGTTTAATGTTTTTAGATTTTTAGAGATTCCACATTTCAGTGAGATCACGCAGTATTTGTCTTTCTGTGCCTGGCTTATTTCACTTAGCATAATGTCCTCCAGGTTCATTCATGTTGTTGCAAATGACAGAATTTCCTTCTTTTTAAAGGTTGAATAGTATTTCATTTGTACATACAGTGAGAGTCATCACTTAACGTCGGTAGGCTTTTGGAAACTGTGACTTTAAGCAAAACAACATATAACAAAACTTTGGTATATTTTAACTTACTCTTTTTTATAGGTATGTAAATATATTTTAATAACTACACCTATTACATTTTGTCATTTACACTTAGGAACATTTTACACTGCATTATGAGAATTTTCCCATGTCCCTAACTCTTCCTCTGTCACCCAGTGTGCAATGACTGCGTGCATAGTATTTGCTTATTTGGATGAACCATGTAATTGTTCTTCCCATTCCTCCTATTGTTGGACAAATTATGGTGCGCCCAGTTCTTTTCTATCGTGAACAATGGTGCCTTGACTGTTCTCAAACACAAATCCTAGGGACAGCAAGTATTACTGCTTCAGGATACATTTCTAGAGGGAAAGTCACAGTCAAAGGCATGGATGTTTCTAATGCTCTTGCATGTGTTGCCAAATTGCCAAATTTTCCTTCAGAAAAGCCAGGCTAGTTTTCATTCTGAGCATCAGAACGAAAGTGATAGACAAATGGAAGTTGTGGTTTGCCCCCCAGAAACATTTATTGAGCACCTACTATGAGTCTGGCACTGTCCTGGGTGCAAACACAGCTTTTGTTCTCAACTCTGCTCAGGCAGAAAGAAAGAGACACAGAGGCAAGAGCTAAAATGCAGTGCAGTAAATGCCGTAATTGCAGGACAAAGGGCCAGGGAAGCACAAAGAAAGGCATTTGCCTGGTGGGATCAGAGAGAGTTTCAACAGCCCTGAAAGAGCTTTGAAAAGGTAAACTCAGTACTCTCCTGTAAAAGACTTTTTAAAAAACCAAACAAGACTATTAAATTATTTTACTGGTACGGTTGCTGGTGTCTTGCTGGACCTTTCAAAAGTGGCGGTGAAATAAGCCAGTTCCAGAAGGACAAATACTGCATGATTCCACTTACATAAGGTATTTAAAATAGTCAAACTCATAGAGGCAGAGAATACAATAGTGGTTGCCAGGGACTGGGAAGAAATGGGGAGTTGCTGTTCAATGGGCATAAAGGTTCAGTTATGCCACAAGAACAAGCTCTAGAGATCTGCTGTGCAACGTAGTGCCTATAGTTAACAGTACTGTGTTGTGTACTTCAAAATTTGTTAAGAGGGTAGACCTCATGTTAAGTGTTCTTACCACAAAATAAAAATAACAGCAAAACAAAACAAAAAAACAAAGGGACACAAGGAAATTTGGGGAGGTGCTGGATATATCTGTTGCTTGGATTGTGGGTGTTTGAGTATGTCTGAATTCATCAAGTTTTACACATAAATATGTGTAGTTCTTTGTATATCAATTATGCCTCAGCAATGCTATTTAAAAAGTGGCCTCGGCACAGGCATTCTTCCTCCCTTGAGTCTGAGGGACTCTGAGCAGACATTATCACTGTTCCCTTCAGCCTCTCACACTGTTCCACGTGAACCATCCTAAAAAGCTAATTTCTCATCTTTTTTGCCTGTGGGAGTTCACAATCCTGACACTCTGAAAGAGTCTTCAGTAGCTAAGCTAAAGCTAACTGTAAACTCAGTTTAAAGGGATGGGTCTTACCTCTACCAACAGACACGGTGGAGCTCAGAACAAAAGGAACACATAGCCTGAGCCCACAGAACAGCCCCACACTGTTCAAATAGTCAAGAGGTTTGCTTGGGCTTTGACCTGAGCTATGGACTAACTTTTTTTCAGCTACTGATCCGTTTAATTGCCTGCTGTAGGGAAGGGAAGGGAAGGGAAGGGAAGGGAAGGGAAGGGAAGGGGAGGGGAGGGGAGGGGAGGGGAGGGAAGGGGAGGGAAGGGAAGGGAGAGGGCCACGTGCCTCGTTTGAAGCTCCAGCTCTGGGATGCTGGCTGTGGGCTCGTGGGCAAATCCTTTCTGTTCCCTTCAGTTGTCCGAAGAGACTCCTGCTTCACGTGGATGGAGCTGGATGCGGCTAAAATAAATGCATCTTAATCAATCAAAATAAAAACAGTGAATGTCTTCAGGACCTAAGTCTGACTTGAATGACCACATGAAAGTCAAAAGGTCACAGATGGCTAACGAGTTGGAATTGTGGCTGTGTTGCCCAGGAAACTTGGATGTCTCTTCTGTAAAGTGGTCTGCGGCCAGTCTTGGGAGGTGATGTGTTGTTGCTGACCTGGTTTCATTGGCACTGGGCAGAGCTGAGAACACCAACTATGTGTCAGACACTGGGTTAATTCGTACTAGGCAGGTACTGTTACTGTCCTTAAGCTCTGTGAGACAAGTTGGGTAATTAGCCTTGGGAGGCAGAGGAGGCAGGAATTCAGTCCTGTGTATCTTCAGAGCCCATGTTCCATAACGGAACTTGGTCCTGGCTGAAGTTCCCTGACTCTGAATTAGAAGGAACCTTGAGGAAGATTTGTTGTTAGTCACATGGACTCCTTTGAGAGCCAGCATAGCACCAAGTGTGGAGTCTGAGGCCAAACTGCTCGCATGTGGGTCCTGGTCTGAGCGTGGCAACACAGAGTCCACAGGGGCTGGCAGAGAGGAGGCAGCCTGAGGAGAAGTTTTTTCTCCGGTGTGGTAGTTAGGGGTATGAGTTGGGAGTTAAGCAGACCAGCTGAGTGACCCGGGACAAGCATCTTTAAGCCTCAGTTCCTCCTCTATAAGACAGGATAATGAAAGCACATAATGATAAGGCTATGTTGAAGATTAAATTAGTTAACTCATATAAAGCACTTAGAACAAAGTCTGGTGCACAGATCCTAGCCAACAGTATTAATCCTACGGAAATGTATGACATCCCTTGGCATTCCACTTCTTGGACAGCCTTAAAGTTCTTCCTTATGCTCCATGGAAATCTCCAGCTTGAGCTTGTAAGGTCCTTCTTGTTTGGAGAGGATTAGAGAGGTGGAGAGAGTGGCTGTGGCTAACTTAGAAGCCTGGGCTTCCAGAGTGTGTGCCCTCGAGACCCACGGAGCCCCGCCAGAGGCCAACTGGAGGACGGGTGGGATTTTAGCTCCCCCAGAGCTATGGAAGGCGTCTGTGAAATTTCTCAGTCACTACCAAGAAGCCTTTGCTTTGCTGCTTCCTCAAGCCCGGCCAACCTGAGATTCTGGGTTCTTCTGCTTTTCTTTCTGTCTTTGATGGTTTGACCTTCAGAGACCTATGATGAGCTGGAGATCTGACCTCAACCCCTAATTTGCTCTCAGTTTCACTATTCTCATTAGGAATTCACCCTGTTGCTGATAATAATAGTAATTTTAAAAATAATGATTCTATGATGACAGCAACTAGCCTATACTGAGCATGTACTTTGAGTTGGGCCCTGTGCTAGGCAGTCTATGTGTCCTATCTCATTTAATCCTCAAAGAAACACCATTGATATTATTATAACCCCATTTTCCAGGTAAGGAGACAGGTTCAGAGAGGGAACTTGCTCAAGATCATACATGGGATTCAAACCCAAGTCCATCTGACCTTGTATAGCTCTCAGCCCCTGTATTTCCCTGTTTGGGGTTAAGACCGCAAATGGTTCAAGAATTTGGAGACATTCCAATGGTGGGGAGAGAAGGGATAGGTCAGGGTGGGGAGACTGGGAAGAAGTCAAGTCCATGTTAATTTTTCTAAGATTAAGGATGTTTTAGTGGACTTTAGAGACCAAGGCCCTAGGCAGTTTTGTTGATCTAGCAGGGTCCTCTCCCTAACACACTAAGCTGACTGTCAAATAAATGCCAGGATCCAGCTACGGCCCAGCTATCCTCTGGCATATCAGCCAGGCATCTGGGGCTGTGGTGCCCAGTGTTAGAGATGGATCAGACAGACTATGGCCCGGCATTGGGGGGACAAATCATGTACCAACCTCACTCAGGAAATACCCTGGAGTGCAGATAGGCCAGGCCCCTCCCACCTGTACAAACACCCCCCACCCACCCAAATTCTGTACACAGGGAGCTTTCAAGACATTTGCCCCAAATTCTTTAGTTTACAGACTCTGTGACCCAAGAAAAGGAAGGTACTTAGCATCACCCCAACAGAGCCAGGACCACTGTTTATTGAGTACTTCCTGTATACAAGACCCTGTAGCCATCCTCCACCTACTTCATCCCATTTAACCCCTGCCACAGCCCTAGGAGGGTTTTTTTTTTTCTTTCTCTCTCTCTCTTTTTTTGTTTCTTGGTTTGTTTTAACAGAACCTGGGGTTCTGGATCCCAGATCAGAATCGTTCACATTGCACCACTGTGTCTCCCAGTAGCAATGGCTCAAGGGCGTTGGGCCATTCCCCACTCTGAGGAGTCTGGCTAAGCCCACATTCCATGTCCATCAGAGGAAGCTGCCCATTGCTCCTTTGAGTCTCAGCATGACCACCTCCATGCCCATGCCTTCTCCCCTTTGCCTGTCCAGCCTACTCATCCTCAGGTCTCAGCTCAAATATCTTTTACTCAGAGAAGTCTCTTCTAACCCCCACCCCATCCTCAAATGAGATTTCTTTAGTTACTCCTTTTTATACCACCTAATTTTGTTTCCTTCATAGTACCTATCCCAATTTGTTCCTTTGTTTTTAACTGTGGGTCTGTTTGCTTGACATTTCCCCTCTGCTAGACCATGAGGTCATTGAGGGTGGACAGTGCCTATTTTGTTGGCCATAGAATGCCCTTGAGCACAGTGTCAGGCACAGAGCTCACTAGGCATTTGTTCAATAAATGATGGGCTGTCAGAATGAGCAGGATAAGGCTCGCTTGAAAGTCTTCATCTCTACCACTAGTTTCTGGAGTTCAGGCTTAAACATAAAGGTTATGGAAGAAATCTGCTGAACTTTCTAAAAAATTGATCAAACTAGGTAGATATCAAAATCAGATTTGGGGGTCTAAGTGGTACATTGACTCAGAGCTGTCAGAGGCTATCAGGGATGCAGAAGCTGATGTCTGGAGAACGTGAGTGACATTCAGTGAGACACAGGCAAGCTGGAGCTGCCTCCAGGTTTGCTTGTCTTGGGGAAAAGAAAGTTATGCTATTGAGTCGTCTTCATTGGTAGAAAAACCCACTCCACAAAGAGCAAGATTTGAAGAGCAGGGTGCACCATTTTCTGCTCGGGTGGAGGGACACTTCTGGAAGTTTGTACACGGCTACAGCTACACTGGACTGTCGGGGAGTTGTTTGAGAGCTCCTGCACAATAGAAAGCTGTTTAGTGCAGCCATTAGCTCCATGATGAACCTCATTTATGATTTTATTTACTTAATAATTCAGTTTTCCATGCCATGAATTTTTGAGGGAGACATTCAATTAGGAATTATGACTGCAGTTTAAAGAAATATATCACCTCACTTCTGAGGTGGGTGCCAACTCTCTTTTATGGGTGTGCCTAGATGCGTTCCAGAACATTTGGAAGAAACAAATTTTAGCACTTTTTTCTCCCTTTCTCCCTCAAAGCCTGGGAGTTCTGCCAGTTAGAAAAACCTTCTAGTGTCCCCTCAATTCTAGGTGTGGTGTTATATTAGCAGCAGGCAAAAAAGGCATCTGGTGCCCTGGTGATGGATCTCAAAGGGGGTCATCTGGATAGATCTTCCCTAAAATCCCACCATCTCCAAATGTATCATCAGACCGCACAGGCATGGGGCTTCCCCTTTTAGTGGGGTCTTTATCCCAATTACTCTCATTCCGGTCTTCACTCCTAATGCTTCCCCCATCATGAGACCCAAAGAATTCATCTTCTAAGCTTGCCCACAGGAATGCTCATAACTCCTCCACAAACCCAAAGTTTCCATGTGGACTGTGCTCCATTTGTGTTCCTTGGTTACAAGCAATGGGCATGCACTCTGTCTAACAAATAGAAAAGAAATTTATCAATGGTTTATATTATTATTGGAAGGCTGAAGGATGTGAGGAATGAAGGGACTAAGGTGGCAGGAAAGCCAGACCATCTCTCCAGTCAAGGCAGAGGTTGGTCTCTACATCACTCAGTTCAAGATGGAAGCCTGAAGGGAGAACAGCTGATGGCTCAGCCTCGTAGGAGGAGAGCAGGGCACTTTGATTGACAATCCCACCAGGCTGTGTCCAGTGGGAAAAGTGGCTTCCCCCAAACAAAACAAAGTGCCATTGTCCAAAGAAGAGGGAACACATTCTAGGCATGTAGGCAAAGGCCAACACAAATCCACTAAAATTGGGAAGTGTCCAGCCATGACACCGAAGGAATGGCTGAAGGGGTTGAGGAGTTGTTATTGGGGTCCAGCTTTAAATTCTTGAAGAGCCGTTATTTGCATGCATTGCTGATTGCTCACAATGATGTCAAGTAGGTAGTGTTATTATCTCCATTTTATTGACGAGGAGACTGAGAATCAGAAAGACTGAGTAGTGTGCACAAAATTATATTGCAAGAGGCAAAAGCTGGTCAAGCACAGATTTGAGTGACCCCGAAACTCACACTGACAGCAGGATTTTTCTTCTTGACTCTCGAGGATAGAGTTAAGAACAATGGATAGAATCAGTAGAAGAGCCAGGCAGGAAGTGTTTGAGTGTCAGGGAGAACATTTTTTTTTTAATAGACAGAAATGTCTAGCAGTGTTCTTTAGAAATAGTGCTATCCTTGGGATGGACAATTGCTATTTTTATTTCTTGGCCCTTGTTCACCCCTTCTTTTGGTGATAATGGGCCAATTTTGCTTTTCAGATGACTTCGGGAATCCCCTTGGTTGGGAGTATTCTGATGAATAAAACAGACATGCTAGATCTAGCAGAGAATTTGTCTGGGATGCTATGGAGAGGTTTCTTGAATAAGGAATAAGCAGAGACAGATGACTTCTGGGGTCTTTCCCAACTCTGGGATTCAAAGAGTCTATGAAAGCTAAAAAGGAAACAGTAGTGAGAGCAGTATTACATTTTGCTTTAGTTCCCTTTCCTGATGCTCATCAAAGTCTTGTGTGCATGTAGGTATGCTCTCGCTCCCATGCCTGCATGCATGTGAGTGTGAGTTTGTGTGTGTCAGTGGGGGATGTGGCTGGCTCAGGGCCTCCCTACCCCTTTGCTGAGAACACAGCAGGAGAAGCTATTAAAACAGCCTGCCTTGGTCACATCCCTTTCTCAGAGAGTCTTCTTTTGGCCACAGGCCCTTCCCTAATCCTGTTTGTACTGTGTCAGGATCCTGATCTTTCTTGCCAAACCTCTGGACACAGCTGATTAGGCTGGGGTAGACCTGATCCAAGGTACCCATACATAGTCTACACTGAGCCAAGTCTCAAACTGGTGGCCCATAGGCCTACAGATATATTTGCTTGCTTCATGGTTTTTATCTTTAAATTAAGCTTGAATAAATTATCTGGGACATGTACTCCTCAGTATGGCAAGGTCCCCACCTACCCCTATTGCATCACTTATTGCCTGGTTCAGAGGTTTATATTACCCATATGGCTCCTGTGGGCATTTGAGTTTGCATGCCTCATGGAGTTTACAGTAGCTAATGTTTTTAAGTGCTTATTTGCCAGGTAACCTTTTGAGTGTTTTTCATGAATCAATTCATTGAATACTCACATTAGCTTTATGAGACAGATAATTTTTATTCCACTTTAACTGAGGAGAAAGCTGAGGCATAACATGTTCAAGGTTATACAGGTAGTAAGTGGCACAGCTGGAATCTGAACCCAGACCTCCTGGCTCCAAGTCTGTACCGTCTCGATTATGGTGGGGCAGGACTTCAGTGGAAAAGCAAGACAAGCCAGCTTGTAGCTGACATTTTGGAAGAGCAGAGAGGTCTGCAGTCAGCAGACAATGGCAGACTGCATTTTCTCCAACCAGGGGACGGAGCAGATGTTCCAAAAGAAGTAGAGAGGAGTGATGAACAGCCCCATAACAGACAGACACAGTCTTGGACACTGGCTGTCCCGTCCAGACCCCTTGTGGCCAGGGTGTCCTTGGTTTCCTGTCCTTGGCCAGTCACACCTTTTCCAGATCCCTGTTACCTGAGCTAATTTGAATGAGCCTCTGTTTCTCACCTCTGTTTTCCCTGCCCATGCCTGTTCTGAGATGGATAACTCTTCCCAGAGAGAGTCAACAGAGCCTTCTCTCCACCAAAGGCTGGGGTGGTCCAACCCAAAGGTCGGGGGTGACACACCCCAGGAATCCTGGAAACTCCTCAGGGGTTTTAAGCATCCTTGACTTTGAAACAGCTCTCAAAATATCCTGTCTGGGAATGACATTTTTGCTTGCTGAAAATTTACAGATGCTTAATGTGTTTTTGAAAAATCAAGGCCTTGCTTTAGCCAGCACCCTTGGTGTGAAGCATGGTCAGCTAGCCCCACTGCACCCAGGCAGAGCAAGCTCCCAGACCACCTGCTGGGGGTCAGGCTTTCTCCAGACAGCTATGAAATCCTCATCTGTGGTGTTGTGGGCTTGTTGTGGGCTGCTGCAAGGTCAGCATCTGGCCTCAGACGTTAGAGGCATAACGGAAGCCGAGGAGACCAGCCTGGGTTTATGGTCAGTACCATTCAGAAATGCTCATTAGTGTTGCAGATCAAGAAAGAAGACAGAAAGCCACCTTTGTGCAAGGACAATTCTGTGAACTGTTCAAGAGGACCAGAATGGGCTCAGCCTCCCCAGCCAGACCCAAGGGTGCTGACACTGGAGCGATTCCTCTTACCAGCTCTTACCTAAGGTGAGTTTCTCCAGGGAAGACGCTTGTGCAGAGTGGAGATGACTCATTTATGCTGGGGGCTCAGGAACACCCCCAGAGTAGCTAGCTTAGAATTGCAGTTTCCGACGTGAAAAGAACAGTCCCCAGGCCAAGTTCTTACCCACATTGTCTTTCTAAATCCTCACAAAGGTCCTAAGACATAGGACTGTTGTTACCCCATCTTACAGACGAGGAGCTGAAGGCTGATTTACTGCCCCAGGGACAGAGGTGGTGAGTCTGATCCCAGAGAGATGGCGCCTGACCACGACGCCCCTACCCGCAGTCTTTACTCTGGAGAGGTTCTTACCACCACACTTTTCTCTCCTAGCCCACCAGTTCCCTTCCTCTGTTGCTCTTCTCTCCCCTTCTCCCCTCCTGCCTGTGCCCTAACCGTCCTCACTACCTCCTGCCACCTGCCGCCAAAACCGCCTCCCCCTCTCTCTCTCCACACCACTTTGTCACTGGGCCCCCCAGCTGAGAGGCTGGCGTAGGACAGCTCAGACCCTCCAGCTCTGTTTTTTCACGTCTTTCCTCTGCTCCCCGAATCCTTGATTACACTTCACCCTCCTCATCACTTCTGCGACACCTCTGGATAGAGCTCTGGATTCTTCCCGCATCTGTGCGCTTCCTCATCCGTCCGTTCATTTGGTTGAACGCATTTGGAGCACAGGTCAGGATTTGTTCTACGTCTTGGGGACAGAGCAGCAAATAAACCCGAGAGGATCCCTGCTTATGTTTAGGTTTGGGAGACAGACCACAGACAAGAGAATACAAATGGATAAAGAAGATAAGTCAGGTTGTGACAAGTGTCTTGAGTACATACCCAGCATGATGACCTGAGGAGGAACTAGAAAGTGGCAACTTCAGGTGGGGTGATCAGGCAGCTTCTTTGCGGGGGCTAAATGGCCTCATGGACACACTGTTGGGACCCGTGCAGGGCGGGAGCAATCCTTTGTCACTCTTCAGTGCAGGTTTTCCAGGTGCCTGTCCCCTACAGACACTTCTGTCCCCAGGTCAGCCGGGAGTCCTTGGGAGGGGAGAGAGTTAGCAGCCAGACTTAATAAAACCCAGTGGGAGGGGAAAGACAGTTAATTTAACCCCACCTGTTCCTGTGCAGCAGGGAGTGCCTGCTCATTCTCCCCTTCCTGGGGGACTGTTCTTTTCAGCTGTAGGAGAGGTGGTTAAGTCACCTACCTGCCCTGCAAGATCACTTGTCAGTGGAGCAGAAGGTCAGCCTCCAACCCTCTTTTGTCACCTGCCAAAGTTAACCTGAGGCCTCCTATTGCTCTGGTTTTCATCTTTGCATTTCTAGGCACCGTTTTATAATCATCTCCATTGACCTTCTGCTAGGATATGTTTGTATGCACATTTCATTTATTCTCTGGAATTCCTGGAATCCAGAGGAACTTGGGGAGCTCAGTCACACTGGGAGATGCTCTGGGATGGGAGTTGCTTTTCTCTTCTCTGGGGACCTTACCTACCTTCCGCAAAACGTTCCTTACTTGGAGGGTCTAGGCAAATGGCTGCTGGAGCCTCCCACCCTGGTTGGGACAACTGGACTAATGCTGCCCTTTAATGCTGTCCTCAGGGGCTTGAGCCTAGGAAACCATGAACTAAAAACATGCATTCACCTGCAAAAGCCCAAACTGCTTTCAAAACAAGAACCAAGTCAGGTTTTTTTTTTCTCTTTATAGATTTATGAACTGAGGTAAGGTAATTTTCTTTTTTCTAGCATCAGCAGAAGACTCTGATAGCCTCTTAGCCAGTTTGAACTTATAATGAACTTAAAAATTGTCCAAAGCTCTTGAGCCAGATCCTCAAAATAGTCTCTGAAATAAGCCCAAACAAATACTGTTGTAGGGCCATCCAAGCTGGTTTACTGTTGTCACTTTTGCCCTGCTGCCTAGGGAGCCATCCTGTGCAGTTTGCAAGTGTGTCTCTGTAAGGCCTTCCAAGGAGTGGTGAGGTACTGGATCAATCCTAAACATACACCAATCCTAAACTCGTCCCCACTAGGGAACGTTGCAGGTCAAAGGACCGTGGACATCCTTGTGCCCCATCACCCTCATGTTAGAGTTGGGTGGTAGAGATCCTGAGGTGTCACAGTGATGCATTTGTTGTACCTTCCTCCAGCCCAGTAGCTCTCAGTCTTGGCTGCACATCAGAATCATCTGGGTGCAAGGGAATCTCCTTCTAATCAGAAATGCAATTTGATTTCCCAGACCATTCCAGAAGGAACTGACCCTGGCCAAGGCAAGAACCTGCCTGAGGTGGGCTGAGCTGACTCTGGTAAGCTCTGAGTTGGGCAGGGTGAACCTGGGCTGTCTTTCGTCCTTCCCATCCCCAAATCCCAACTCCATTTTCCTCCATATAAAGGGAAGGGCTTGGTCTAAGTTATCCTAGCTGCTGTACAATTCTTCAATTTCAGGGAAAGGGCAGTAAAGCAATGTGAGTTAAGGGCCCTTAACTATTCATCTAGAAACTCCAGTGCCTACCCAGGGCCTGACACATAATGGCACACAATAAAGACTTTTTGGATCTGAGTAAGGGAGTGAAGAATGAATATGCAAACAATACATGCCTAAGAATAGAAATTCCCGAGACATGCAAAAACTTGGGCCAGCTTCTTACATTCTTTGTAGTGTTCTAACACACATGTGTCATTGTTTATTTAGGGAGGTGCTGGGGTAATACTGCTTAGAGTCAAATCCTGATTCCACTATATTCTAGCTGTTTGATCTTGATAAGTTATTTAACCTGCAGGAGCCTCAGTTGCTGCACGTGTAAAATGGGATAATAATAGTCCCTATATCACAGTGCCTGAAAAAACACCTGGCACAATGCCTGATACATAATAGACACTCTCATGTTAACTGTTATCAGTATGCTTAGAAAGGGTGTGTTTGTGTGTATGTATATCTGTATCTGTTTCTATAGTAATAAAGTTCAGGGTTAAGTAATTGCTGTGTTTATCCGACAAATATCTACTGACTGTCTCTGGCCCCCTTTACAGCTCTCTTTGCCCAGCTTATTTTCAGCTCTTAAAGAGTTACAGTCCATGTGTTAAGTGTCACATTAACACTTTCTTTTTGGTTGCCAGAGTTACAGCTTATCAACAGCTCTCTTAAATTCTCCAGCCTGTTTTCCATCACTTGTCTCCCAGAACCATCTACTTGGCAAAGCTCTCAGCTCTTACTCTCTCTCTCTCTCTCTGTTTATTTCCCCCCAGTCACCTGGTGTTATGTCTGTCTCCTCTGTTGTTTTTTCTTCTTCCCAGGTTCTCCTCCTTCTTCAGCAGGAATAGCAAATGGTTTTCATCTCATGTGCCAGCTCAGATAGCCTGGAGAGCTACACTGAGGCTTCTGAGGCCATGTTTAGGGTTGCCGGGGAAGAGCATCATGATTGATTAGCAATGTCTGCCACCGACATGGGAGGGAAGGTAGGGCTGTGTGTGGCAGCCATTTGCCATCCTTATTTGGGCAAAAGAAACACTGTGACTCATCGTTTACAGCTTTACTATAAATCATAATGCAAAATCAAACGTAGGCTGAAATGTTAAATCATCTAATATAGTATACCACAATTTGGACAGGTGCAAAAAATGATTTCTTCTCACTCTCTCTCCTAGCCAGAGGGAACATCTCTATCCCTTTCTCTTTGGGGAGCTGGCAGGCCTTGGTAAGGAATGTTCTTCCTTCTCTCTAGAAAGCACACGCTACAATAGAAAGACTGTTCCAGCCCTAATATTATAACTGCTGAGAAAATTCAGGGATCTCTTTGGATAGAAGAAAAATCGGGCTTCCCTTCCATGAAGGTAAGCATGGTCTATGCAGTAAGGCTGATACCTGCCTCACTAAGGTCAGCGCTCGCCTCCTGAAAGGCCTGAATAAGGTCGCCTTGCCATCACGCCCCCATGCCCTCTCCTTATTTCAAGAAGAGGTACCCAGGGGAGGGTTGGCTTGTGAACAGAGGGCTTAAAAGTGTCCGTGCCAGGGTACGTTTACTCAGGATCTTACCTGTGCCAGGCGGGAAGCCCATGTCAGACTCTGGAACTGACTCCTCCTGCTGCTTCTGTGCTTAGAGGAGACATGAATAAAGCTCTTGCCCACGTCTCTATACCCTGCCCCAGCCCAGGCGCCCGTGCCCCACCCTCAAGGTTCTCTTGCTCAGAACCCTTTGCACTGTGAAGAGGCCCAGCGCCAGCAAGGCCACCTCGCTTCTGCCTGACTCCCCTTCTTTTAGGCCACTTCTCCAAGCTCGTCCCTTCAATAGCGACAACCCCGTATGTGACTGCAGCTGCGGCCTCCTTTCCAGTCCATTAGACCTTGGGAAAACTTCTCAACTTCTCTGTACCTCCGTATCCTCGTCTAGAAGATGGACTTTATATTAAGTTTACCTACTCTGTATGGTTGTTTTAAAGATTAGAAGAGTTAAGACAGGTGAAACTCTTAGAACAGTGCCTGATACATGGCAACTGCTTAAAATGTTAACCTTTATTATTTTTAAAATTATTTCTTCTCTTGTCCTTTGGATCCCTACCACACTATGAGGTCAGCTTGGCCAATAGGGTTAGAATCTTTATTCTAGAAGGAAACTGAAGTTCAGAAGGGCTCCTTCTCCAAGGACCCCACGCTGGTGGAGGCTGAGTGGGGCTGGAGCTGAGTTCTTGTGACTCCATGTCTAGGACTCCATGTGTGATGCCACCCATGATTTTTAGTTCTTGACCCCAGACCATGCTGGCGACTGATACTGCTTTGCCTTTTGATTTTTTACAAAAGAGGATTTTATAAATAGACTGAGATAGTGACAGTCTCAAAGTCAAACTGGAATATGTAAACATTTATATATGTAAACATGTAAGTATACACTTGAGTCTTACTACTGGTGATTTGGCATGCTTGGGAAAGAAAATGGGTGTAGACAGCTCATCTTTCATGCTTGTCGTGGACTGCTGAGGAGTGCCTATCTGTTACAAGGCAAGAGGTGGGGCTTTGGTCCCTATTCTTCTGGTTTCCAAGTGGAGAGGCCTCTACCAGAGAACACTCCTGGCCTTTCCCTTGTCCCTTACCCCTCCCCAGGGAGAGGGGTGACATTTGAGGGAAGGGACGAGACACGATCTGCTCAGCCTCCTCCCACTTCTCTGTAGGGGAATACACATCCCCTTGCCTTCTACACTACAGTTTTAAGGGGTCAGTGTCCCAAGGGGCAGACTTGGAGTTGTCTATGTCTGCCTGTGATAGGCTGTCTGTTTCTGGGATTTTAGTATTTAGAAGCTCATTGCTGCTGAACAATGAAGCTACCTCCTCCAAACCTAGTTTACTGGTAATAATTGTGATATTTTGCACTCCATCGGCCTACCCCTGTGTCTGGTTCTCAGTTGTTCTGAACTCAGGCAGGGAAAAGGAGGAAGTTATTTATTAGCCCCTTCACACCCTGACACACCCCCAACTCTCAGCCCATGTGGTTTCCATGGGTCTGGCCCCACCTCCCCAAGTCTGGAGCTGGCATGTGCTCCGGGCCTGACCAATGAACATATTTCCATCACTTCAGTCATAGTGATTGGTTCAGAGTTGGGCACACGATACAGGTTGACACAAGGAGATACTATCCCTACATAGTTCTTGGATTATTTTGTGAAAAGAAGTTATGATTTTCACTGGGATTACTGAAAGGAGAACATAAACAAGGCTTCTTGTTGAGCCTCTTCCCACCATGGAAGAAGAACCTCCCTGAATAGAGTTGACAAAGAGGAAGGCAGAGCCTACTATAGACCGAAGGGGACAGAGACCAGATGATGGCCACTACAGACCCCCTCCATTGCTTGGGCCAGTGTGAGTTGGTCTCGGTCACTCCTAGCCAGAGAGCCCTGATGAGCTTCCTGCTAATGCTTCTCTCTCCAATAATTTGGCAGTAAACACAGCTACTCACAACTTGCTGACGGGGCCCCTGTCCCTTGCCCTTGGTATTGGCCAATATTTACCATACACATCAACAACTTCCACTGATCTCTGTGTGGCCCCAGGTGTCCTACAGGGACAAGTTACCCCACAAGATACGTTCAATGGACTTGTTGCACTTTGGTGTAATAATTCATCACAGAACTTAATGCACATGTGGCAGCTTTTACCTTCAGCGCATTTTACATGATTCTGGAGCTAATCACCATTTCTGTTATTCTCTCAAAACACACGGGAAAGATGCCCACACCGCTGCCTAATACCCTCTGCACTAAGCCTCTTTATGGGCCAGGGGGAGAGATGATGCTCATCATTGTCATCAACATCTTTCTGTTGCTTTTCTTCCTTCCTTCTTTCTTTCTTTTTTTTCTTTGTCTTTGTCTGTTTTTTTTTTTAAGTCATGCCAGGTAAATGGCATATGTAAACCCAAGAATGTGGTAGAGGGAAGTGTTTGCATTCGTGTATGAGCTAGGACTAACGTAGGCTTCTGGCCGGGTGTGGTTTCAGAGGGGGCCCCTGAGATGAGTGTTGACCCAATTCTGCAGATGAGAAGCTCAGAGAAGTGAAGTAACTTGCGCAGCGCTCACACCCGCCTGACCCCAGCTGCCCACCCCCCTGGGCACAGAGACTCTTGGTGTCCAGCAGGTGAAACTCGACTCAGTCCTGCCCAGCCTCTAACACTCTCTTCACCCTGAGCCATGCCAGCTGGCTGTAAGTTCCCTGTCCTCTGGACATCCGAGCCTTCCCTCTCTGCATCCTTTCCTTGGCTCACTACAAGGCACATGCTGTCTTGTAGTCAGGCATTTTTCCCCATCCTCACCCCAAACCGGCTGTGATAATATTGTTCAGAAGATCAAGTTGGCAGGAGTGAAATCAGGACAGACACAGTTCCAGTCCTAACTGGGATCACAGAGGTGATAACCTAGATCCCTGCTGTTTGGTGAGAAAAGCATATGGTACCTGCTGGGTATGAAGCCCCCACTATTCTTACATGCTATACCAGAACTGTGATATGATAAAAGCTTATTTTAGGGGAAAGCAGGGGAAGCACTTTGATGCTATACATTAAATATGCATATAGGGCATATTGGTTTGCTAGGGCTGCCGTAATAAAGTACTACAAACTGAGTGATTTAAACAACAGAAATTTATTGTCTCACAGTTCTGGAAGCTAGAAGTCTAGTATCAAGGTGTCAGCAGAGTTGGTTTTGTCTGACAACTGTGAGGGAGAGTCTGTTGCATGCCTGTCCCATGGCTCCTGGTGGTTGCTGGCCATCTTTGGCATTTGTTGGCTTACAGAGGCATCACCCCAGTCTCTGCTGTCATCTTCACATGGCACTCCCTGTGGGCATGTCTCTGTGTCCAAAATTCCCCTTTTCACAAGGACAACAGTCATATTGGATTAAGGCCTACCCTTATGACCTGATCTTAACTAATTACATTTGCAACGACCCTATTTTCAAATAAGTTCACATTCTGAAGTGCTTGAGGTTAGGACTTCAACATATGAATTTTGGAGGGACACAATTCAACCTATAGCACCTGGGAATTTTGTTTCGAGGAATCTAGTTTGGTGATCTACTTGCATGTGTGCACAAAAATGCATTTTATACGGTGGTTTGACGAAAGCAAAACTGGAATGCTGTGTGTTAGAAAGGGAGATAGATCTATATGTGCCATCATGGAAAAATGTCTAGGGCGTGTAATTAAAGAAGTATCTTAGAAAAGGTGGTGTGATAATAAAACAGGACAAAACTCTGAATTTTGTAAATGTACACAGAGATGATCAGAAGAATGTACAAATGAAACTCTTGATAGCAGTATTCTGGTGGGAAGAGAGAGAGTAGAGAATGGTTAATAAGCCATTTGGAATTTTCTGGCATATTCTGATCATTTGAATCTTTTATAATGATAATGCACTTACATATTACTTGAGTAATAAAAATTAAGATTGTTTTCTTTCCATACCCAGAGATGAAGCTGGACTCAAAGGAACGCAGTTCAAACCAGATGGTCCCCAGAGGGTCTCCATGGAGAAAGGGGACCTTGCAGGCTAGACAGAACCAAATCATCCTTTACCTGCTGGACACCAAGAGTCTTTGTGCCCAGAGGGGTGGGCAGAGCCATAGCCAAGAGCCTGGGCTTTGGAGTCAGGCAGGTGTGAGCGCTGCACAAGTTGTTTCACTTTTCTGAGCTCCAGTTTCTCATCTTGCAGAATTGGTTCAACAAACATCTCAGGGGGCCCCTTCTGAAACCACACCCTGGCCAGGAGCCTATATTAGTCTTAGCTCACATTTCATTTATGGATAACATGTCTAAAATTCTCCTGAAGCACTTTTCAGGCGCTGGCTCAGAACTCTGGCATCCCAATCAGGCATTTGTGAAATTCTTCAAGAAAAAGTAGGGCTCTTGGGTTGGGCCTTAAGAAATGGGTAAGATTTCCGTAAGTGGGGAACAGGGAGCTGTGGGCATAGGATGGGAGAAGCAAAACACCCGCCTCCACCTCCCCACATAGTCCTCTGCCTTAGTTATTTCTTAAAGTTTTTCCCCCTCAGGCTAAGTTTATTTGTTTTCCCATTTTTAAAACTATTTACCCATGTATATACTTGCATGTAATCTTTATATTTATAGGAAAGACATGTGCATATATATTAGTCTGTGTCTGTACTGTGAATAATGGGGAAGAGAGAGAGAGAGAGAGAATTTCTATTTATTTCAGACTGGCCAATGAATGGAGAAATGGGGTCAAAACTAATTAACTAGAAATTCTGATCCCATAAGATATGTCACAAATATCCCTTATAAATAGCCAGCTCTCAAAAAGTTAAGAGTCCAATAAAATTCCCTTAAATGAACACTATACAAATAGCTCTCTAATCTCTCTTTCAGGATTTAGAAAGACCTTCTAAGGGTCTGAATTTGTCTCATGGTCGCCATTATAAACATCCCTGAGCAATGAACACACTTCTGCTTGCAAGTGTTCTCAGGGTCTGGATCTGGGTAGAAGGGAGCTGGCATTTCTTTCTTTTTCTTCCAGCTATCTGGTGGCTACAGCTCTATCTGCTGCCTGTGTAATTAATCGTTGGGTTAGCTAATGCCTCCTAAATTAATGCAATTATCAGTGTCTCCAAATAACCACCTTTGTGCACTGCTATCAAAACACACTGTTGACAGATCCGCAGCCAAAGCAGGGACGTTCTGCGACTGGAGTCAGGATTGATTTTAATTAACTCGTTTCTCATATTACAAAGGTGAGAAAATACTGATTCTCAGTGGCTCCAGATTAAAAGAATGGGAGAGGGGGGTGTGCGGATGGGCAGAGACTTATGAAAATAATAGCTACAAGGTATTTTGTTCTAAAGCCTCCACATCCACGCGCAGTGTTTTATTACCGCAGTTGGCCGAGGCTCATCCCAGGACCCTTCAGCCTGCTCTCTGCTTCACGTACAGGAGCTCCTGGTTTAATTTGCTCTGGCCTGAATATGACAGGGAGAGACTCAAGATCCGGGCAAACGCTTTTTTTCTCCGCCCCCTTCCATCCTGAAATATTTCATTAAGTGTAGAATTTTGGAACTAAATGAAATGAGAGAAAGAGCATTTTGTTGGCCTGAATTTGTTTTACGTTGCAGCTTCACTTTTAGAGGTTCTTGTTTTCAGAAACACAGCCTAGTCTCTCAGTGTGGAAGGCGCTGCTTCTCTGCTGGGCACAGTTTGGAAGGGGTGACAATGCTGGGGCTGGGGCTGAAGCAGCATCATGTGGCATGGTGCTTTCCAATTTGTATTCTGCTGAACGTTAGTCTGCTAGATGGTCCTTAGAAAAAAGAAAGGTCAATAAGTTTGGAAAATATTGCATAGCCTAGTGCCCCCTCCCTTGCCCCAGCAGATTTCCTATGTACCATAGCATAGCAAAGGCTCTGAGAAGTCCTGCATCAAGGAAATATGTTTATCCCTGTTCAACCTAGTGCTACTCATGATAACTGAGCACAGATCCCTTTACTTGGATTTCATCCTGATTAGCACTGGGCAGAAATAGCGTTATGGGGGAGTCACCTGGCGCACTCTCCTCCCGGGGAAAGAACCTGGGATTGGGGACCCACCTAGAGACCTTGGTTTTCTCCATCTCTGTCACTGCTTGTTGTGTAACCTTGGCAAGTTCCTTCCCTGCTCTGGACCTCAGCCTTGCCTCATGCATAAAGAGGGGGCCCTGCTCGTCCATTCTCCGACTCTGTTAGGCCTACAGACCAGTGAACTCAGTTAAAAACCGGAGGATGTGAAAGGACAGGGAAAGAGGGAAAGAGGAGGAGACACTGACTTAGGGAAAGGAGGAGAGAGAAAGGGACTAAGCGGGCTTCATAAAGAGACCGTTTTGAGGCAGGCTTTTTCCCTTTGCAGAGGGTTAGGATTAGGAATAAAGAATCTAAGCTCATCCTCCTAAATGAGGGTCTCTGATTCCGTCTGGAAGGGGAAGACCGACCACCCTGCACGTGTGCAGTGCCGGCAGGCCTTCCGAGCCGCTCTCCCGCAGCGGGAGCCCCCAGTTTTGCTCCTGGTCTTCTTGCTCCCACCCCCCTCCCCTCCCCCAGCACATGTCAGTGGCTGTCGTCTGTCATCTGCACAGGTAAGAAGAAGCACTCATTAGCCCAGCGGGAGGGACCCCTGGCCCCCCAAAGTGTGCCTTTTCTGTGGCTTGAGGCTGCTCCACTGAGGAATGCTGCTGTCGTTGCCGTGGAAAGGTCCCACCCCGGAGGTGGGCCGACTGGCTTTAGGCGACTCAGGAAGGAGAGCGCTGCTTTGTAACAGTTGAAAATGAAGGATTAATAATTCTCAACGTGAGTCTTGTTATAACGTTTTTCATAGGTCCCTAACCTGGGGGGATTTGTCGGTGCACACAAAGCAGGAGACGGAACGGCAAAGTGAGGTGTGTTTTCTTGGCACAGTTACTTTTCTGAGCCATTCCTCACTCTGCTCAGAGTAGTTCTTCTGGGAGAAAGGCCTGGCTCATAGTAATAATTATCTTAATAAATACCTCAAGTCTTGAATAAAATCATTTTCATATAGCTAAAAATCATTTTTAAAGAGCTAGCTACATGGAGTCTTTTTTGTGGGTCAGATCTGAGCAGGACCATCCGTGTGTGATCTTACTTACTCTTATTCCAAGAGTAAGAGTGGCCAGTACAATCCATCACCAGCCCATTGTAGAGATGAGGACTCAGAGTCCAGAGACACGGGAGGCCTCAGACCTGGGGCCTGAGCGGGCAGCCTCTTCTCATCACCCCCTGCTTCCAGCAGAAGCCCCAGCCAGGTGGCCTCTCTCATCTAAGCTACAGGTTCAAATGCCCTGTGATCAATGCGAGAGCCTTGGCCCGACTGGTCCTCTTGCTCTCTAAGGGTTCTGACATCTCAGGTGGCCAGCTCTCTTTGGGTGTTCAAACCTCTTTTGTTAAATGGTCCACTGGCTCCTGCTCCCACACAGTGGCCCTCCTGTTCCCTGGTGTCACTGACAGATGCCCCCTGGATGGAAACCTTCAGAAATCTCTGCAACAGGACAGTAGGTGGAACAAACTGGCCTCCAGTTACACAACCCCTCACAGTTGGTTGCATCAGCCAGGTGTGGCCAGTCCCCAGGCAGGCCAGTCCCCAGGCAGGCCAGCCCAGGCAGGCCAGTGCCCAGGCAGGCCCCAGGCAGGCCAGTGCCCAGGCAGGCCAGACCCCAGGCAGGCCAGCAAAGTATAGAAAATTTTGGCAAGTAAGCTCTGCCAACCAGGGCTTCCCAGGGAGCATGGCAGTAGGCCAATCTATCACAGCCTGTCTTTTGAGGACTTTGAACTTGAGCTATAGAGACTGAGAAGCCAGTAGAAGGAGGTGGGGTGAGACGAAGAGCCACGTAGAGAAGAGTGGAGGCCTCAGGGAAAGAAGACAAAGGGGAGGCAAGAAGTAGTGGCTGTGGAAACAGGGGGACCCCAGGGGGAGCATAGATCAGTCAACATAGTGGGCTCTTGGGACAGGGATGACGGACACTAGGGACTGGGGAGTCTAGGAGGGTCCCATGGAGGGGATGGTAAGAGTCCAGGTGCTGGAGTTGCCCCCTAACAGCCCTTGTCTGTGTGGGGTCCTGGAGTGGGGCTGCCGGCTTCATCCACTCCGCCTGGCGTCCTAACGTTGATCCTATGCAACCTCCTTGAGGGGCCAGAACGCGTCTCTGGCCCTGGAAACCAAAAAACCAAATGAAGGCACCTCGTGCTTTTAGGACGGTGCTAATGACTTCAGCTCATTAGGTGAGCTGTCCACTCTCCCCTGTCCAGCCGAATCACTTCTCCAGTGCCCTTGCTGCCTGGTCTGTCATCAGAGGAGACCTGAGGAGACTCTCAGAATCTCACCCTCTTCCCCTGTCACCTGCTGCTTTCAGTTCTCCCTCCCTCTCCTTTCTCTGTCTGTCTGTCTCTGTCTTTCTCATTCTCTCACATGAGACTTCAGAGCCGCTCAGAGTGGGACAGGAAGCAGCGATGCTCTTTAAAAAGGCTGTCTGATAAAGGCGTGGGGGGATTTACTTGATAAAGAGAGCCGGAGAGAGGATTTCCTGGTGAAATCTGTCAGGCAGCTTCTTCTACCAACCTGCATGCCGTGTTGGCTGGGCCGTCGGTCTCTGGTGGGAGCAGGAGGAAAATTTCTAGTTGTGTTCACTGCACTGACGGAATTTCTGTCCTATCAGTGCTGCCTCCTGAGTGTCCCAGGAGAGCCTGGTCCCAGGCGGTCTGAGACTGGGGGCACAGATGTCCAGGAGAGAGCCTTTGATGGCTGTTCCCACCTTATAGACTCAGCATCTGTGAACGGTACTTAAGGAGAGACATACTGGTGTCCCATGTCTACAGATCTCAAAAACTTGGACAAAGTCACTACACATCAAACCACCAATGAGCACACAGCAAGCCACAGTCTCTAGGAGATAGCTCAGAAACTGTCTAAAACCCTGTAGCCTCCAACCTTCTTGACCTTATTATTTGGGATTATCTGGTTGCCAGTGACAGAAATCACTCTGGCTAATCTCAATTTAAGAAAAAATTTTAAATTCTTACAAGGATACGGGATTCCTCCCAGGAAGAGCGTGGAGGAGACAAAATCAGCCTGGTTCTGGTGGGCGAGAGGACAAGGGGTATCTGTTCAAGGCACCACCGGCTTGGATCATCAGCTGGGGCTTTTTGATCCTTGTGTTCCTCTACCCGAGGTTCAAATATTCACGAGAGAGGGGGACTAATGGGCCTGGCTGTGTTGTTCCTGGCCCTTTGACAGAATGACCTGGAGTGGCATTCCACCCAGACTACATGACACGCGGTGAGGGGGAGGGCGGTTTCTCCAAAGGAAACCAAGGTCTGCTACCAGAGGAGCGGAAGGTGGTTGCTGGGCGGCCCCGAGCTCCGTCTCTCCACACTGGTCCTGACCTTCTGAGCTGGTCTTTGTTCGTCCCCCCAGCTCCCATGACACGGCTCCCTGGGTTTGGAGGTCTTCCCAGCATTGCTGCTGAAGTCCCACACCTCAGGCGTCACGCCTCCATGCGTTCATTCCTCCCTTCACTCGATCAAGGAGAGCACAGTGAGCACCTAGCAGGCGTCGGGCACTGGGTAGGAGCCCAGGCTTGGTGCCTCCTTTTAGACATCAGCGTCCTCTCTTGCCCCTCCAGTCCCTGGCTCGGTGAAATGCCCCTGCCTCACCTTGTCTCAATCTGTCCCTTTTACCAGTGTCCCGGCCTGGCCAGTTCTAGGCCTGTGCTATGTGGGAAGGGTGAGGAAGGATCTGGAAAAATGTGACTATATCAGTAAAGGCTTTATGGTCACCTTTAGCCCTTAGCCCCTGGGAGTGTGTCCACGTATGTCACTTAGATGGGACTGATCGATCTGGATGACGGGATGGGAGAGGAGAGATCTGGTGTCTGGGCGCTGATGAAGGCAGCTTTGTTGTGTGGCGGTGCAGGTGGTCCCAGGCACCTAAGCGGAGGTGGGGAGCATGCAGATAGCAGTGACGAATGGGACAGCAGGATGCAGAAGATGACTCGTGATTTGGAGTCTGAGGGCCTTGCTCTGTGGCCCAAACACACCGTCCACCAGGGGAGTAACCTTGGGTCCCTAGTAGGTCTGTCTCCTGTGTCCTGCCCAGCCTGAAAAATCCCAGCCCTCAGATCTGCGGTATTCCTTCCACTCCAAATTATGTTGGATTTACATTTCCTCTTTATGCCAGAGCCAAAGAAAACAATCCCAACAACCTGTCACTTAAATCAGAGATTTATTACTTTCGACCAGGGAGAAGCTTATTACAAAAGGAGCATCACACATGCCCATGAAGACAAGGGCCGGCCTTGTGGTGTCCTTGGCTGTCTGTCAGGGGCTCACCAGTCACCAACACCACTCACGTGCCTTCACAGCACCGTCACTGAGGGTTGGATAAGCTCATGACCCTTGGCGTGGAGCCTGGAAAGAGAACTCAAGTTCTTGTCCTTGGAGAAGGACTCTTAGATCTGTGCACTATGACCCCACATCTCCTACAGTTGGTTAGGATCAGTTTTATCATTTCTGTAGAAATGGTTCAAAATGACCTGGACACTTATTCTCTGTTCAGTCCAAAATGCGAATGGAATGTAATTATCCCTACACATATAAGCAATCAGGAAGGGCCAGCCAAGGTGCACATTTGCTGGACCACAGGAAGTCGAGAAGACTGTGGTCAACTGTTGCCCTTCCCAGTGCTAGCTGGTGACATAAGCAGACGCGGGAGAAATAGGCAGTTAAGAGTTAAGTACCATGCAGAGACCTGGGGGATCTTGGTTCTCTTTGACTGAGACAGACACCTCTCCAACATCTCTTTAGGCTGTGGGCCAGGGCTGTCTCCTGCGACACAAAGACCAGGGCAAAAGTTGTGGTGGGCACAGCACTCCAAGCATTCAGAACAGCAGGTGCCATATTTTAAAACTATGTCTGGTTGTGTTGGTGCTAAGTGTTAAAAACACAACCTGTGGAGAACTACAGCAAGTTACTCAGCATCTGTGACCATCCAGAAATAATATCTGTTGTGGTAAGGACTCAAAGATTTAATAGATAGGAAAGCGTCCCGAAAACTATTGGGTGCCATGTAAATGCTAGTCATATGGTTAGACAAGGGCAAGCAGGAGGGAGAGTTTAAACTGGTCTTGCCTGCCCTGGCTGGGTAGAAAAGCCTCCTCCAACGCCAGGGATTCTCGCCTAGCCAGTCCCCATAGCCCTGGGACTAAACGCTGAGTTCTCTGAGGGTGGGGACCACGTCTTTTGCGCCATTTATGCATTTCTCAGTGCTTAGCAAAAAACCAGGAACACAAGGGAGGTGACAGTTTGTCAGGGAGGAGGGCAATTTAAGTGATTGGGAGCATCACGTGCCTCCTGCAAAGGTGGGATGCCTTCTCTCGCTGGGTCCCTGAGCTTCAGGATCCAGCCCACCCTAAGGAGGCTCTGGAAAGGGCAGACCAGGGCACCTGATCTAACTGCCCTGAGGAGGTTGCCTTCATGTTGTGGCATGAATAGCACTTGCCCTGGGGCCTGCTCCCCAGTGAGGGCCGCCTTGGCACTGGCAGCGGAGCAAGAGGAAAGGTGAGTCCTGTGAAGCTGCAGAGGACGGGGGCTTCCCCGGGGCTCGGCCCATCACCATGGCCTTGGCAGCCTGAGAACAGGCAGTTCTGCATGCCTGTTACCTCTGCGCAGAGACAGAAGAGGGCAGGGAGGAAGGACGCAGAGGCACCACGATGACTTGGTAATGGCTGGGAGATGGGCCCCTCCCACACCGCCCTTCTCCCCTCCATGGAGCTGTTGCCTGAGGCCGGGGGATGATTTGTTTGCCCACAAATCCAAATGGGATGGCAAGCAAATCATCCCATTGGCTGGGAATGACTCGTTAATTAGGAAATAAAATTGGGGCCTCCACACTCAGAGCTGTTTGTGGGTTTGTGGGAGTTTGTTTGCTTTGCTTTATTGAGTGGGTGGCTCTTGCCATCATGATAATAGAGAGCTGATAAACAGAGAAAACACAGGAAATCATTTGGCCTTCAGCCCAAAATGAGGGCTGGAGGGAATGAGGATTTCGGTACTGGAGGAGGGGACGGCAGCTGTTCTCATCTGTGCAAAACGAGACTCATCTCTGGCTGGCCAGGATGGACCTCGGGGCCTGGAACACCATCCCAAGCCCTCAGATGCCTCAGCTGTGCCCCGCAGACCTCACATCAGGTCCCAGTCCCCGTTGCTAGGCAGGGGGTGTGGGGGGGCTCCATGGGGAAGCTGGTACAACTGGGGGATCCTCTTTAAGAAAAAAGAACACCAAATTAGGTATGAAAGTGAATATCGATTTAGAGTAAAAAAAGGAAATCATAATGAATTAAAAAAATTTTTTAAAACTTGACAAGCACCACAAACATCAGAAAATTTAGAAAAACTACATAATGTTCATATTAACTGCTGACACACTTCTAAAGTATTTTTTAAAATTCTTTCCGTGTTTTGGCTTTGTACTGCTTGGTTGCCTCTTTACATGATGGTGATTCCATAATACCATTTTCAATAGAGAAATTGGAAAAACTCTTTGGCAGAAGAAAGCTTCCATTTTGATGTGGTGTCAGTGCCAACCAGCTCCTTCCTTTCCCATTGCACACATCTGGGGATTAGAGCCTCAGGCCTCACTTCTAGCTGGTGCATTCCCTCACTCTCTTCTGGTTGAGCACTGTTGGTCATGTTCATCTTGTGATGTGACCTCTGGCCTTGTATCTTCATGTTGTGACACAGGGGAGCCAGTAGGAACATTCCTGGAAGCCATTCCTACACCAGAACAGCTGGCAATAGCTTAACTCTACGTGAGATGAACTGGAAACTATGTAAATATATCCTGTTATACTCATGATAGGTGTAACTCTACACAACCTCTTCTTAGCCAGCTCCCCAGACACCCACAGTTCTCCAACATAGCCTGACAGGAGCACATTGCAGGGCAAAGAAACAGCAGTCTTCACTGATGTGGTTCAAATATCTTACTTTTGCAAATTGTACAAAACGTCTAAGCATGTGAACGCATTGCTAGTGCCTCTCCTAGGGCCCTGGAAGGGGGAGGTGCGTGTGGGGAGGGGTTTCATCAGCTTCATTGTGATTTCACTTCTGTTAACAACCAGACTCTGCCAACACTTTTGTCCCCTCTCCCCTTCCTTGAAGGTCCTCAGGTTTGGCAAAATGGAATTCAAACTCCCAGCCCTGGCCTGGGCTGGCTGTACAACTTTCAGGAAGCCCCTAGCCCTGTCTAAACTGCAGCCACCTTGCCTAGATGATGAGAAAACTCCAGCTACAAAGACAGGGTGGTTTTTCCCCTTTCATAAGATGTGTATTTGCCAAAGTGAAGAGCAGAATCAGGTGGAACGAGAAAAAGCATCATTTCAGGAGCTGCAACAGCTCTTTGAGATGACTGGGCTCAGTGTTTCTCAAAGTCTATCCTGTGGAATGCTAGTTAGCTGTTCAAACAACAAAATTTATTGAACACCTACTATACACCAGACACTGGTCTAGGTAATAAGTCCACAGCAACAAATAACAAGACAAAGCCTCTGCCCTGTGGAGCCTGTATTTCAGTGAGGGGCTGGGGAGGGAAGACCCTTGGAAAAAATTGTGTTGTTTCAGGTAAGGACAAAAGGTGTGGAGAAGATATTAAGTACAGGCTCCTGATAAAAGGGAGGTGGGGGTTGCTGAAGCAGGTCAATGAAGACTTTCTGGGGTGGTGACATTTGATTTGGGGACTGGACCACGAGGAGGGATGGCGTGTGAAGTCCTGGAGGAGGAGCTGCCAGGTGGAGGACTCTGTGTCCACAGCAATCCTGTGTGTTTCGGGGGAGATGGAAGGCCTGGTGGGCTGCAGCACAGCGGACAACAGAGGATAAAAGGAGATGAGTTTGGTAAGGAAGCTGGGGCCAGAGTGCAGGGCCTTAACCCCAGGTAGGGAGGTGGGATTTTATTCAAATTGGGCTGAGAAGCCATGGAAGGGTTTCAAACAGGGTCACAACATGATCTGCTCTGAATTTTAAAAAGATAACTCTGGCTGCAAGAAGAGTCTCTTACATGGTTTAAGAGCAAAGATGAGAGACCAGTTTGGAGACCATTGCATCAGTCAAGCTGAGAGATTATGGTCCCTGGGCTAGGGTTATAGAGGTGGAATTGGAGGGAATGGTTGAATTCAGGATGTATTTTGGAGGCAAAGCCAGCATGATTAATACTTGAACTAGCTGAGGATTGTGAGGAAAACAGAGGCTTTATGGGTGATTCCTACTTTTTTATTCTTTGGCCTGAAAAGCTGGGTGAATTCTGGCACCATTTAAAGGCTGAGGAGCTTTGAGGGTTGAGGCTTCCATGTTGAGGCAGTAGACTGGGGAGGTGAATTGGTTATCTATTGCTGGGTAACAAATGACCGCCAAACTTAGTGACTTCAAACAACAATACTTATTTATTATCTCTCACAGTTACTGTGAGTCAGGGATTTGGGGTGTTAGCTTGGGGTATCTCATGAGGCTGTAGCCTTCTGAAGACTAGATTGACACTGGGGATCTGCCTTCAAGGTGTGTCTCTCCCGTGGCTGACAATTGGTGGAGGTCTCAGTGCCTCCACAGGACTGCTTGGGTGTCTTCATGACGTGGTGGCTGGCATCCCCCAGAGGGTGCAAAGTGGAAGCTACAGGGTTCTTTATGGCCTACCCTTGGAAGCGACAGTCTCTTCTGCAATATCCTATTGGTCACACTGTCAGTTCTATTGCATATAGGAGGGGACCTCACAGGGATGTCATGCATGGCCTTTCTTTGCACATCCACTGGAATTTTTCAGTTGTAAGTGACAGAAGACACAGTTCAAAGCAGCTTAAAATGAAAAGAAATGTACTGGCTTACATGAAAGTGAAGTCCAGGGGAGTATAGGTGGCCGTGCCGTGGAGCTCAGGTGATGTTGTCAGGACTCGGTTTTTATTCTTTCCTTCTCTTGGCTCCCATTCGTGCATGGGCCAACTCCTAAAGGTGGCAAAGTGGTTGCAGCCACACCAGCTTTACATCCTCACAATGCCAAGTTGAGCTGAAAAGCGAGCCTTTCTTCCCCAACAGCACAAACAAAACATCCTGGGCCTGGCACCTGTTCCTGCCGACTGACATAAGCCTGGGTCACGCTGCAACCTCCTGGAGCTGGGAAGTGGGGCCAGACCCCTCAAAAGGACTTGGATCAAGAGGCAGAGAGAGAGAGCACTGTCTCTGTGCTCTGCAGGCACAGCGATGGCTGAAGCCAAGTGTTTGCCCTCACGGAGCTGGCGGTCTGGTGGGAGGACAGGTACACACAGGCGTGAATGATGAGAATACAGGTGAGGAGGGCAGTGCTGCAGGGGCAGAGTGTGCCTGCTGAGAACATGCCACCTGACCCTGCTCTGGAGACAGTTCTCTGGGTGAGGTGGCACCCAAGCTGAGGCTCATAGGATGAGTAGGGGTTCATTTGAGGAAGAGGAAAGGTGTTGCAAGCAGAAGTCACAGCATGAGTGAAAGCCAGGAGTCAAGAAATAGCAGGGTAGGGGTGAGTGGATAACTGCAGCCAGTTCCTGGATTTTAGAGAGTTACAGCAGAAGTGACAAGGAAACGATCTGGCCTGGGGAGCCAAGCTTGGACCACAGGTGTTTATGTGTCCCCCAAACTGCATGTGTTGGAAACTTAATCCCCAGTGCAACAGTGTTGGGAGGTGGGGCCTGATGGGAGGTGTTTAGGTCATGAGAGCTCCACCTTCATGAATGTACTAATGCTGATTCTAGAAAGGCTTGAGGCTGCCAGTGGGATCGCTTGTTCTCTCTTGCCCTTTCTTTGCCCTTCCCCCATGGGATGATGCAGCCAGAAGGCACTTGCCAGATACTGGCCCCTTGATCTTAGACTTCTCAACTTCTAGAACCATGAGCCAAAAATTTCTATTCATTATAAATTACCCAGTCTCAGGTACTCTGCTACAGCATCACAAAACAGACTCAGCCAACCTCCAAAGGCCTTGCATGCTACAGTGAGGAGTTTGGACTTTCGCTTGAGACATGAGAGCCTGCAATTAGGAAGTGGACAAGCCCATCAGGTCTACATTCTCTGTAGGTCTCTCTAGCAGAGGGTGAAGGCAGGGGCCAAGACTTAGCCAGGGCCAAGACTGAGCTTGAGGGGTGGGCAGTGGGAAAGGTGGTGGTGACAGTCCAGGCAGGGGGTGGGTGGGGCTGAAGGGGAGGGGGACAGTGAAACTTATGAGAGGAGGCCGGGCGTGGGAGGCAAGGCAAGGACGCCAACCAGCGCCAGTGATTGGCTGGAAGGGAGAAGGAAGACCTGTGGGTTCTTTGGGCTGGGTGACGGGTGAGGAGGGTAGAAGTGGCTCCATTCCTTAGAGTCCAGCTCTCAGTGACTGTCCCCAAGGAGTCCTTACGTGTGTCCCAGAGGGCCTTCACAAAGAAGTCCCCTGCAGTGCTGTTTGTAACTAAAAAAAGTGGGATAAATGACCTGCAATAGGGGATAACTAAAGTGATTATGGTACATCCAGCCTGTGGAATACCACAGAGCAGTTTAAAAGACTGAGGCAAATATTCTGGATGTGGAAAGACGGCCAAGACATCTCGAGTAGGAAAAGAGCAAGTTGTCAAATGATACGAAGACTATAATATCATTTAAGTAAACAAAAACAGACACATGTATCTATATATCTGAATATGTGTGTGATATACAAATGCACTTTAAAAGATCTGGCATCATACACACCAATTATCAAGGTTGCTTCCCTGCAAAGAACGGCCTGAGAATGGGCTGTGGTTCAGAGGGATGTTAGTTCTCTCTGTAACGTTTGCGTGTTTACAGTATGATTGCTGTTGAGTCGAGGAGCCTGCAGGACCTAAAATGGCAAAGTCCACCAGGCAGTTGGATGTATAGCTCTGAGGCTCAGAGAAAATTCAGATTGGAGACTTATTCAGTATGTGCATGTTGCAAGATGCTATACTTTCATATATTCTCTTAATCAAGATTGCTTTTGTTGCCAAAAAACAGAAAACTACTCAAGCTACTACAGCAGAAAAGGGAAGATGCATTATGAGGACATAGATCTGAGGCCCCAGGGCAAGCAGCGTGGCCAGGTCTCAGCAAAGTCTAGACCCAGGAGCTGCAGAGCCTCCAGGCACGCAGGCCACTTTTCTGTGGCATGCACACTCCCCGTGGTCTGGGGGGGCTTGTTAAAGATCTTTCCCTGCCCGAAATCAAAGGGTTGGCTTACATGGGGTCTTTCCAGCCTTTCCAACTCCAGAAGTCTAGAGGTTATAAACTGTGTCTCTAAACCATAACAGGCTCCCCCACCCTCAGGGGGAAGAGACCCTCACAACTGACCTGAAGCAGCCAGGCTGCTGCCTCCCTCCTGCAGGCCCGATCACAGTGGCATTTGTGGCTGTCCACTGGGGGCGCCACACAGCCTCCCCACTCCCACCTCCTTGTGGCAAATTTAGCCCAATGTGGTTGCATCTGCTTTGCTGGCAACTTCATGACTAGAGGGCCACAGCAAGGGGGGTGGGGGAGCTGCTGGAGACTTTCCTGTGACTCGCTGCTAATAAAGTTGATTAGACTGACAAGTCTCTCTTGTTTTATTACTGACAGCTGTGTCCTCATTTTGATTTATCCCCACCAGGCCTACCTGTGTCAGGAGTGGAGATTAGCCCAAATTAAAGCTCGGGTGACTAAGGAGAGCTGAGTTGTGACAGCAGGAGGAGATACAGGGTCAGGGGGGTGAGGGAGAAGCTGACACCTCACGGGCAGGATGGGGACAGGCCCAGGTGGGCCTCCTCAGAACCAAAGATGGGGTCCCAAGGACTGACTTTCCTTCTCTCCATCTAGGGAGGAGTGAGGATTGGACTGTTTTCTTTCTGGCCATAAAGAGAAGAAAGTCCATAAATAAAGCTTGTGGGTGCTGTATGTGGCTCTGCCAATCTCAGGGAGGCAATAAATCTTAACCAAGACCCATCTCGGCACACACCTGGAAACGTGGGCAAAATTATCTCCAATCTGAAGTTATACATTCTGCCCTTGTTACCTCACTGCAGCTGGGGCCATGACCCAACAGTTCCTGGGTGTGTGCTTCCAGGGGTGAACAGGGCTACTGCATGTAAGCCCCTGGGGGCAGACCCTCTACAGCACCCTAAAGGCCTCCTGGCTGCTTACAGTCCCCACACTTACCACTTAGCTGCAAATATTGGCAATTTGTCCCTGTGCCTTCTGTCTCCCCTGAGAATCCAGTTCCAGAGACCTATGAGAACTCTTCAAAGAGCACAGATAGTGAGTGAGTGCCACATCAACAGAGGTACTCAAGTCAGTCTGGTCTGGTCTAGGCAAACAGTCACAGGAGATTTGAGTAATGACTCTTTAAGATCGTTTCCCAAGTGAGCTCTGGGACACCAAACTGGGAAACCCTGGAATATAAAAAGTAAAGCATTGGTGTTCACTGGGATGGCCATTCAGCGGGAAAAACAAAATCGAGATGGTCCCCTTATATGCCGAGGATCCAGGACTGTGTGTCCTGTCCTTGATGACAGGTCACACCTCTAGCCTTGTTCACATCATTGTAACTCAGTCAGCACTGAGCCTAGGTCCCAGAGTACGGTAGACACTAAATGGTGTTTGCTGAATATGTGAACAGAGAGCTGACTGAAAGAGTAGAATTCAGAGATAGGTGGTTAGAAGACTGGTCTAGAGAATTTAGGTTCCTGCAACTGAGCTCTTGACTTCTATATCCAAATGTATTCCTGACATCTCCACTTGGGTGTCAAATAAAGGTCTCAAACATTAGACATTCAAGACAGGACTTTTGATTTCTCTCCTATCTTCCTCATCTTGGGAGGGGGCAAGACATCCAATCAACCTATCAACCAGAGCCATCTCTGAATCCTCTATTTATATTTCTCCCCTACCACACGTATCAATCAGCCAGTCCCATTAACTCTACCTCCAAAACATACCTGAATTCCATCCACTTCTCCCCCTTTCTCGCTCCCATCCTGGTTCAAGTATTTAGTATCCCTAGTCTGGACCACAGCGGTAGCTGTCCAGTGGTTTTCTCTGCTTCCTTCCCTCCATGCCACCCCATCCCAATTGTCCATCACCTGTGCAGTGGCCAGAAAGACCTTTCCAAAACATAAATCAGGGCAATTGTTTCCCATCACAATTTCTTATTATAAAAGTCCACAAGTTCCTACATGATATTCATCTTGACTGGTTCTTTAAGAATCTCATACCACCCTCCCCGCGCTCACACATTCTGGCCATTCAGACATTCATTTTTATTCTTCCAACCAAAACTTATTTCTACCTAAAGTCCTTTGTACTTGCAATTTCCTCTGCCTGGAAGGACTGTCCCACAGACCTTCACATAGCTGTCTCCTCCTTTTCATTTAAATCTCAGCTCAAACACTTCCTCCTCCTCTTTTTTTTTTCCAAAAATGCTTTTACAATCTTTAGTAGCCTTTTAAAACTTTTTATTATAGCATTTTCACTATCTGATATTATCTTATTTACTTGTTTGTTTATTTTCTTCCTCCTACCAGAATGTAAGCTGCATGAGCTAGTTTATAGTGTTTACTGCTGTATCCTCAGGGCCTAAAATAGAGCCTGGTGCACAGTAGGTACTCAATGAATATTTATTGAATGGATATAGCCTAGAATGTAGTTGCTGCAATCAGAACATTAATATGGAGGCTTCATGGCCACACTTCTTATTCCTAAAGGAGCAGGGGCCACTGTCTTGGTGAACTGAGCTTGACCTTGGCATCAGAGGAATCATAGTACCATAAGAGGAAGACACAGCCATGGGATAAGGAAAGAGTTCTGCAAGAACAAGCCTCCACCTGCTGCCAACCTCTCTGGTCCTTCTCAACCCTGTCAGGCTCTCTGCTTTTCGGATTTTTTTTCTATCCATTTTGCCCATCCACCTTCTAGCACAGGCCTCTGATTTGGGTTTCCAAAACCCGGGCCTCTGATTTATAAGCTGACTTTTCCAACTACAAAGCCAGACCAGGCTTGAGGAAGCCTAAATTGAAAAAAAAAAAAAGTTGAGCGTTGAGCTTTCATCAGAGAAGATAAAACTTGTTGTATTGATTGGGGCAAGGGTAGGAGGGGGTAAGGGGGAGCAGAAAACAGCCAGAAGCTCCCATTTCTATATGATTATAATCAACTCAGAGGTTTAGCTTCTCTGTTTCATTACACTGGGGAAAAAAGAAAGAACCAACTTAACCCCACCTCCACAATCTAACACAGCTGCAGGTAATATCTCTAGCTTTCCAAATCTTTTATTTTTTCCAAAAAACTGTTTTCCTTATTAAACTTGCACTAGGTGAATCTCCATTGGCCTATTGATTTGAGTATTAGACTGTGTATCAAACATATGAAAATACAAATTGTTGTTTCAGAGAGAAATTACTGTCTTTATATTGTTTTTGTCTCTAGGGTTCTGAATATTCCCTGGGGTTCCTAGGCCAGATAGAATCAGAACAAGGGTATCTTCTTGGCAAACGTGAAGTGAGTGGATTCTCTGGGTAGATTCTGAGAAAGCTCTTGGTGCTGTTGCTGAGGGACCATTAGCAGGACAGATTTTTCTATTCACTTAAAAAAATTTTAACCATAGATTCTAGATATGTTGTTTCAGCATTTAAATCCCAGCTGTAGCCTCTGTGTGGGATCCTGTCTTCTGGTTAACCCTGGCTCTGCGTGTCAGAGGACGGGTGCCTTTGCTTTTGGCCAATGTGAGGTTAACTCCTGGGTGATGGAGATCATGATGGAGAGAGATAGGGAGGAAGGAGCAGTTAGCTGGTGGGTTTTCTGCTGATTCTTAGAAGGAGGTGGAAGTGCTCTCAAGGCAGAGCTGAAATTGTGGTTCAGTCCATGGGTCTTTCAGGAAGCACTGATTCATGAGGACTGATAGTCTTTCTCCTTTATTTGCACTGATTTAGACTGGGCCACCGTGTTTGGCTGTGCAGATTATGACCTGAAACAAAATTCCTGCTTGGTGGCTGTGGGGCTGAAATGTTGCCGATATGTTTGTCCTTAATATGTCCATGCTTCTTGAACATATGGAGTGCATTTATAATAGCTGTTTTAATGTCCTTGTCTACCATTTATATCATCTGTGTTATTTCTGTGTCTATTTCCATTGGTTGATTTTTCTTTTCATTAAAGGTTGTATTTTCCTGACTCTGTCTGATAATTTTTGACTGAATGTCAGACATTGTGGATTTTACATTTTTGTGAACTGGGTTTTTTGTATTCCTTTATATGTTTGTGAACTTTGTTCCGAGACTCCTCTAAGTTACTTGGAAACAGTTTGATCCTGTTAAGATTTGCTTTAAAGCTTTGTTAGGCTGTAGCAGACCAGTCTTTAGCGTAGAGCTAATTTGGCCTTGTTAGGGAGGCAATACCTTTCTGAGTTCTCTCCCTGATGCCCTAGGTGTCCTGAGGTTTCTCCATTCTGCCTGTTGGAAACAGGAACTATTCCAAGTTCTATGTGAGCTCTAGGAATTGTTCTGCATGCTCATTTCCAGGGGTTCTTTCCCTAGCCCTGAATAGTCTCCTCACATGAGTCTGCAGTTCAACACTCTGCAGAATATTAAAGGAGGAATTTCCAGAGTCCTCTCTTCTGTGGTATTATGCCCTGCAAACTCTAGCTCCCTTGCCTTCTCCAAACTTCCAGCTCCATCTCTTCAACTCAGTGAGACCACTGGGCTCTGCCTGGGATCCCTTCCCTGCACTGCAGCCTGGAACCGACTTCAGGCAGTGAGCTGGCAGAATTGAAGGGCTCACTTTCTTTGTTTCTGCTTTCTTAGGAATCCTACATTGCCTGTAGTCCAGTTGTCTGAAAACCATTGTTTCATATTTTTTTCAATTTTTTTATTGTGGTGAAATATGCACAAAATTTACCATCTTAACCAATTTTAGGTGTACGGTTCAATGGTATTAAAGACATTCATAATGTTGTACAGCCATCATCACTGTCTCCATAATGATTTTCATCTTGTAAAACTGAAACTCTGCACCCACTAAATACCATCTTCCCCTTTCTCCCCCTCCCAGCTGAGCCCCTGGCAACCAGAGTCACACTTTTTGTCCCTAACTACCTCAAATAAGGAGAATCATACTGTATTTTTCTTTTTGTGACTGGCTTATTTCACTTAGCATAATGTCCTCAGTCTTCATCCAAGTTAAAGAATTTCCTTCCCTTTTAAAGCCAAATGATATTGCATTGTATGTATGTACCACGTTTTGCTCAGCCATTCATCTGTCTGTGGACACGCGGGTTGCTTCCATGTTCTAGCTTTTGTGAATAATGCTATTATGAACATGTGTGTACAAATTATTCCATATATTTCGTCTGGTGTTTTGGTTGTATAAGGTGGGAGGATAAATCTGGTCTCTGCTGCTCTATCTTAGTCAGAAGTTAAAGTGCCTCATGTCAGTTTATATAATGATTTTCTCTCATCCAAAAAATACATTGCTTTTAACAATTCAAATCACTTTTTGTTTGTTTGTTTGTTGTTTGTCTGTTTGTTTTTACAACAATGAGGTGGCTTCAGCAGGACAGATATTAATATCCCAATTTTAAAGGTAGAAGAACTGGACGCCAGAGAGTTCTAGGTACCTGCTCAAGAAGATCACGGAGCTGGTGAGAGGGAAAGCCAGAATCCAAAACCCAAGCCTTGTGACATGCCCTTGTCTTGCTAGACCCCTGCACATTTCTCCACTCCTTCAAGTCTCATGTGCCACTCACTCCTCAGAGACCCCTCCCTGACTACCCCTGAATAACAGTGCATCAGTCACCCTTGTGATTTTGGAGATTAAAAAAAATTCCCAGGACCTCTCTTGGGGGCTCAATTAATATTTGTTGAATGAGCAGAAAAGATAAGTTCCCAGGGACAAAATTTCTTTGATCTCCTGGGGTTCAAGACAGGGTTTTCTTGGACACATGAGCTGGCCTTCCCACTGCCCCATTTGTGCCATCAGGACTCTTTCAGTCCCAAGTGACAGAAAACCCAACTTAAATTGGTTTAAGCAAAAAAGGGAATTTATCGGCTTACTGGATTAGGTTGGCTTCAGGCATGGCTAACTCCAGCCACTCAAATGCTCCCTGGTCATAGCCCAGCTCTGCTCTGTCTGTGCTGGCTTCACCCTCTGACAGGTTCTCCTCATTGGCTGCTGGTGGCTGTGGGCCCATGTCTGTGAAGAGAACTTCTAGTCCCAGTAATTCCAGCAAAGTTTCAGTTCTTACGATTATTGGACCAGCTGGGACCACCTCTTCACCCCTGAACACATCACGTGGCCAGAGGAAGATGGGGCAAGCCTGGGTTAAATGCCCACCAATGGAATAAGTGGGAGTAGGTGCCACCCACACCTTAACCATATGGATGAGGAGTGGGGAACAGGTTTTTCTTCAGAGGACAGGTAAGTAGCCATTGCCAGAATAAGAGGAGGATGAGCCGCAGAAACAGCAGATACCCAGTGGTGATCTTAGATTTTGTGTGTGTGTTTGGGTGAAGGCGTGTGTGGATAGACATTACCTAAATCCTCCTCTGATAAGAACTGCCTTCTAAGTGTTTCTAGAACCATATGACCAAGTGAGACCTCTTTGTGGGGACGCTTGAGGCCCAAGGAAGGGAAACTACCTGGAGGAGAAAGCGTATCTCCAGAGGACCTGATGTCCTTTTCTGGGCACCTGACTGTCCACAGATAGAGATGAGTCAGACAGTCCATGGACCACCCAAGATTTCACGTATCTTATCACCAGCCATGAAGGTCACAGCTCAGGGTTAAGTGAGACAACAGCATGCTCAAGCAATTCATTTATTTATCATACATGTGCTGAGAGCCTGCCATGGGCCAGGCACCATGTTTGGGGCTGTCCTGGGCTGGGACTGTCCAGGTTAGGCAGTGAGGTCTTCCAGAGAACAGGCGTGGGTAGTGTGATTGAGGAACACAGTTCTGTGGGGCTTGAAGTTCTGGCCTAGAGAGAAGAAATGGCAAGCTTCCCACCTCGGGAGGCTGGGGACATGACATGAGTTCTCCCAGCCTCCAGGACCAAGTTGTAGACCTGGAGGAAAGGCCAAGGTCATGTGCAATGATGTGGATCAGATCTTGGGTGCTCTTGCTCCTACAGGATGGTCTGCGCCAAAGCCTGGGTGGTTAGAACAGCAGGACTGACTCCAGCTCTAGTTCTTGATGCCTCTTGGCCTTGTAGCTCTGAGAACATCCCCACCACCCGTCCTTGAAGGTCCAGCTCCAGGGTCACCTCCTTCAGAAAGCCTCTTGGGACCCCCCAATTAAGTTATTTCCTCCTTATTCCCATAGAACTGTGACCTCCTCCCTGGCTTATTCTGAAGTCTTCACTGAGTATTGCTGATAATGAGAGTAATAACAATGAAGGATGATCATGACAACAGTACAGATACTGTTTTCCAAGCACATATTATCTGCCAGGAATTTTGCATGTATTGTCCGATTCAATCCTCACCACACCACTGAGGTAGGCACTGTTGTCACCCTCACTTTGCTGAGAAGCAAACTGAGGCACAAAGCCCACAGAGGCTAGGTTGCTTGCTAAAGAAATGCAGCTGATGTCTACATCTGGCTCCTGGCTGCTCATAGTTTGGGCCAAGCTGGGGTTTTGAACCCAGACATTCTAAGTCCAGAGCCCTGCTTTTAACCTCACTGTACCACACCTATTGTTGGCCCCTGTCTTCCCAAACAGCTCAAGCTCCTGAGGGAAAGACTCCAGTCTTGCTCACCTCTCCATTCCCCCCAGTGCCAAGGATGTCATTCAGCACCTAGTAGGCATTTGGCAAACTATCCCCGAATTGAGTGTGTAGAGCAGTAACCTATACCCTGAGATAACGATGGAGTTGTTTACATCAAATCTTCTCTGCCAGGCTCATCTTTTCCTGCACTGACACTAATAGCTCATGTAAACAACATTAATCTTTTGGAATAGCCAGGCTGCCTCAGCAGAGGGACTGCGAGGGTCTCAGCTCAGTATCTACGTGTGCGAGAGTTGGCTGCTGCGTCTTGGCCCAGCGTGGTCCTTCTGCAGCCTCGTTCTACTTGTCGTCTGTGGAACTAATGGTTTGTCACTGTGAGAAACGTGTCTCTGTTTTCAGTAGCAGGATGTTGGGGAAGGAATTGGAGAGCTTTCACCATGGCCAACGGGTCAGGGCTGTGGCAGCGTGAGGTCACAGGCCCACTTCGTGAAGGGTTAAGCCGTGGGTTAGTGGCAGGGACCCAACTCTAGTTGGCTCAGGTACAAAGAATGCACTGTCTCCTGTAACTGGAGGTCAAAGAGCGGCCTCCAGAAGTTCAGGTGATGTTTCTCTCTCTCTCTCTCTCTCTCTCTCTCTCCCCCTCCTTGGATTCTGTCCATAGTGGCCTCAGTCTCCCCCACCACAGACGGACTCTCTCGTTGCAGTGCAGGGAGAGCAGGCATTGCCTTATCCAGCGCCAGGCTTAGCATTAGCTGACTCAGCAATGTCAGAAGAAAGACTGCTTCTCCAGCCTGATTGGAGGGAAAAGATCCACGATGGGCTCTGATTGGCCCAGCTCTGGTCATGAGACCAGTCCTGGGCCAGTGATTGTTGTCTGTGGTGGGGGAGACTAGGATTAGCCAGGCCTGTGTACATGTCCATTCTGGGTAGGGCAGTGTGTTTGGCAGCTGCTCCAGAGATATGCAGGGTGGGAAAGGGAGAGTCACCAGTGGGAGCAGTTTGCTGTTGTAGGATGGAAGGATTATTAGGCATACAAAAGCTAGTGATAGCCCTTGTGGACCCAAAGGACCAGTGAGGACTCTGGAGTTGCTGCGGTGCTGCTGGTCCTAGCAGGTGGGACATCAGACCTGGCAACTGAGTGTGGCTTGCTGGGACCTTCAGATGGGGGTGCCCTTACAGCCACCAAAGGCCTCTTTTACGCTTTTAGCAGGAGGACCTCTGGCCTTTCCTATCCTCCACACCCTCTCTGGCCTGCCACTAAATTTATAAAAGTTCCTGCCAGTCTCTGACTGGGCCCTCAGTGTGAGAGGAGACTACTGAATTTTCTTTTGTAAAATAGAAATTATTATTGAGATAATTGTAGATTCACATGCATTTGTAAGCACTAATTCAGAGACATCACTTGTACACTTGCCCAGTTTCCCCCAACGGTAACATTTTGCAAAACTATAGTATAATGTCACAAGCAGGATATTGAGATATTGACATGGACACAAAAATAAAACTCCAAAAGTTTGGCTTTTTCCAGGTGTGTGTGTTTTTAACCTCCTCTCCATATGGCAAGCAAGAACTCAAAGGTGAGGTGACTTCACCACAATAACCAAGACATAAAAATTGCCAAGAAACTTAAAGTTAAAAACAAGCTGAATTCTAATGTGAGGAATCTAGGATGCAACCTGCTTATAAAGGAGCTCGAGGTCATACTAAGGAAACTTGTCAGTGAAAGTCAACATCAAGGCTTAGACCCTTTCCTCAAGGGGGGAAGCCCTGAGGTCCTCACACCTTCTTCTAGCCTTCTTGGTGAGGGCTGAGCTGGCAGTTCTACGCAGTAACTCCTTCGGAGGTGGAGCTTCTCAGTCACTCCCTTTTGTGGTTCTGGCAGACAGTCCATTCAGCAAACCAGGCCACACCCACACTTGATTAACCTGCCCTGACATCCCAGTTGGCCTTCTACATAGAGGTGACATTCAAAATATTTAATAACCTATATGGCAAGGGCACCATGCCAGTCAGTTATAGCACCAGGGCCCTGCTCTGCCAGAGGTTAACCCTTCAGTTCTTGGGTTGTGGGGAGATCTGAGACTCTCAGAAGATGGCCCAGAACAGCTGAGGTTGCAGAGGGGCTCTTCGGGGAGCCCAAGGTAACAGCTATTTAAAAACGAGTCTGGACTTATTTTAATATCTTAACAGCCAATACAGCTCCACCAGCACACACTGACTAAATGCCTGATCTGCCCTGCCCCTCATCCCAACACTCTTGATTGCTGAATTGTCACCTCGTTGGTGTCAGGCATCGTGTGTGTGTCTTGGTTACCACTGTGCCTAGTGTCTAGCACTGTGAGTAGGTGCTCAGTAAATACTTGTTGAGTTAGTATGTGCATGGTAAGTCCTGCATATGCCCAGAAACTATCTCTGATCACTTCAAGCAATGATGACTTTTCTCCCTTCTCTGACCTCTTACGCAATGTAGACCAGAAAAATGCATAATTTATGCAGAAGAACAAAGAGCAGGATATAGCAAGTCTCAGTGCCAGGAGACTGGCCTTCCTTTTCTTTTTCTTATCTTTCTTCACCTTAGAAAATATGCATTGTTCTAAGCAGTGGGGATGCAGCAGTAAACCAGACAGAGAAGATAACTGCCCACAGGGAGCTCACATTCTGGAAAAATAGAGCAAACTAGAAAGTGCAGGAGCTATCAGAGAAGGCTGCATGGATGAAGTGGGCTTATAGAATGAGTGGGACTTGGGTATTGGGGACAAAGTATGAGGGGGCTAGCAAGGGGAGGCAATAATCGCAGCAGTAGGCTGGGGAGGACGCATGGGGAGGAAGACTGAAGCCAGCTGAACTGGCTGGGAGCAGTTTGGGGGGGAAGCAGCGAGGTGTTGGAGAGGGAGATGCACACGTGACACCGTCATAGTCCTGCACTGCCAAAAGTCACAGTCCAAGGGAGGAGATGGGCACGTGGATGACTGTCAGATAATGCTGTCCGTGCTCTAGTAGAACAGAGCACAGAAGGGGTGCAGGGGTGTGTGGGGCAGAGAAGGAGGAATAGAAGGGGAGGGAGCCTCCAGATTGGGATGGGCACTTAATGCCCTGAGAAGGAGGCAGAGAATCCATCCAAGGTTTGTGAGCAGGGGACTGGCAAGATCAGGGTGGGGCCTCACAAAGAGAATTCCGGGGGTTGTGTGTGAAGTGACTGGGGAGGGCAGAGCCATTGGACAAGGTGATCACATGGGAGATTGTTGAGGTCGTCCAGGTGAGAGAGGGGGACGGCCAGGCAAGGGCTGTGGCTATAGGGTGAAGAGGCGGGGCAGGTTGCACAGGAGTTCAGAAGCTAGGATAGGACGTGGGGAAGATGGAGGGGTTTGGGATGACTACAATTTCTAGCTTGGGGGGTGGAGTGAATCAGGATGACATGAACCAGGCCTGGGGACACTGGATGCCAGTGTTGCATAGTACATGCAGTAGTGATTGGGTGATGCTGGAGTGGAGGAAGACAAGAGCTGCATTTCAGACATGTTGACTTTGCAGTGCCCTCCAGACCTCCTGGTGGAAGGTTCCATGGCTACCTGCTAATAGGCTGGAACAGACAGACAGGGCAGGCTATGCACCAGCCACAGAATGTGAATGTGGGAAAGAGAACCACAGACTCTGCCCTTCAGGAACCCAAGAGGTGGAGTAGAAAAGGTGCCAGCTAAGCAGTTTCAGACTGGTGACATGCTTTGCCGATGTTCCAAGCAGTGATGTTGTGACCTCTATCTGGGGTCCTTGAGTCCTTCCTCCTAGAGACTGTCTCTTGAAAAACACATATTTTATACCTGCCTCTTTCTGATACCCCCAACCTCCCAGCACCAATTAATGTACCAGTGGGTCTGGGAAATTTTCACCGATGTTACTTCTGCTGGGAGCATCTGGCAACATCTTTAATTTTATTTGGTTTCTTCTACTTTTTTTTTTTTCCCAAGGAACATCCTGAAGGGAGCAGATGGCAGTAAGAAAGGGCAGATCAATGCTAAGGAAAGTGGCCTGGTTTGCCCTTGGATTCTCAGATGCATGTTCTCTGTTCTTGAGAGTGGATGTTAGAAGCAAGCTCCTAAGGCTAATTATTTGTGTGTCCCAAGTATCTCTGGGGAGTCAGAGCTTCTTTGTTTGGTTTGTTTGTAGCTATATTTCCAGACTTTAGTGCAGAGCCAGGCCCACTGAAGGTGCTCTAAAAATTCATGCATTTATTCAACAAACATTTATTGAATGCCAACCATGTGCTACGCACTTTTCTGGGCACTGAGGATTCAGCAGTGAACGAAACAAACAAAGATGTGTGTCCTCATACAGCCTACATTCTAGTCATTTTGTTAACTAGTTGGTTGACAATCAAATTTTTGACCACTACTGTATGCCAGGCAGTGTTCTAGGTGCTGGGCATATAGTATAGTGATGAGTAATTGAACAAGCTCCTGTGGCCGGGGGCTTACATTCTAGTGGTAATGCAGCATCTCATCCGGCCTGCACAGCAGTTAGGATTCCTTGTTTACAAGCTTCAGAGATGGGAACAGGCTATCTCAGGCAAAGGACAATTTATTAGAAGGCTATTAGGGTGGGGTGGAAGAGGAGAAAGAATGTAGTAGACACTGTTGGTTGCCAAATGCCTAAACCATCTCCCCCACTGCCTTTTTCCTTGATGGTAGAGCCCCAATTATGCACATGTGTTCACAGAATTAATCAACTTTGGTACTCTAAACCTTTAAGTTTCTAGTCACATGAGAAAACGTGCTCTCCATATTATTTTCCGAAAGCTGTTATTTGCAACCACAAGCAACCCAACCAATAAGCAGTGTTGGGACAAGGCTTAGAAATAGGCAGGAAACGTGAAAGTCTGGGAGGACGAGGAGCAGGACGTAGGAAGCACAGCATTCGTACGACCCGGATTAATTGCCCTTCCACCCAGAACACCCGAAATGGGAAAGTGAGGTTTTGGCAATTAAGAATATGGTTGTAATTAAGGGAGAAAGTTGGTTCTTGGAGACGAAATTGAACAGCTGTGTATTATACTCTGTAAAATGCAGTTGTGAAGGACCAGCAGTTGCCACGAGTGACGCCTGGCCTCTTTGGAGACAGTGTAGTGTGGTGGCAAGGAGACTGGATCAGGAAGCTTAATTTTTTTTTTTAAATTCACAGGCAGTAAAACAGACCCCCTTTTTTAGGTGTACAATTCTATGAGTTTTAACACATGGACACTACTACAGTCAAAATATAGAACAGTTCTATCACCCCAGAAATTTCCTCTGCTGCCCCTTTGCGGTAAAACCCTCACCCTGCCCTTATCGCCAGCCACCGCCAATCTGTTCTCCAGCCTTACAGTCTTGTTTTTATGTGTTAATATAAATGGAATCATATGGTCTGCAAACTTTTCACTCGGCTTTTTTTTCACTCAGCATATTGCCTTTGAGATGCATGCTGATGCATGTATCAACAATGTGTTCCTTTTTATTTCTGAATTGTATTCCACTGTCTAGATGTATCAATGTTTCTTTATCCATTCATTCCATGAAGAATATCAGGCGGGAGGGGGGTGGAGGGGATGGGAAAACTCTCACTGCATGAGTGCGGGGAGCACAGTTTGGGGGATGTCCACGATTGTAGCTCTGACACGGGCAGTGCATGGGCAATATATATAGCCAAAGTGTTGTACCCCCATAATATTCAGAAATAAAAAAACAAAAAAAATCCAAACAAACAAACAAAAAAGAATATTTAGGTTGTTTCCAGTTTTGGGTGATTATAAATAAAGCTGCTGTAAACATCCATATACAAGGTTTTGTCTGAAGGCAAGTTTCTATTTCTCCAGGGTAAATACCTAGGAGTGGGATTACTGGGTAATATGTATGTTTAACTTTATAAGAAACTGTCAAACTGTTTTCTAGAGCAACTGTACTATTTTGCATCCCAATCAGCAGTGTATAAGAGTTCCAGTGATCACAGATCCTTGGCAGCAATTGGTATCATCAGGTTGATTTTTGGTTTTCTCTTTTTTTACATTATTCTAATAGGGATATAGCAGTGTTGCCTTGTGGTTTTAATTTGCATTTCCCTAACGACTAAGGATATTGATTATCTTTTCATGTGCTTACTTGCCATCCACATATTTTCTTTGTGAAGTGTGTTCAAATATTTGCCTACTTTTTAATTAAGCTTTTTTCCTTATTTTTGAGTTTTGATAGTTCTTTATATATTCTGGGTACAAGTCCTTATGTAATTTGTGAATAATTTCTCCCGTTCTATAGTTTGTCTTCTCATGTTCTTAACAGTGTCTTTTGCAGAGCAAAAGCTTTCAATTTTAATGGAGTCCAATTTATCATTTTTTTATTTTATGGATTTTTTTTTTGGTGTAAAGTCTAAGATCTCTTTGCCTAACCCAAGGTCACAAAATTTTTCCTCTATATACTCTTGTAAAAGTTTTATGGTTTTATATTTTACATTTATATCTGTGGTCCATTTTGAATTAATTTTTGCTGTACGCTGTGAGGTATATATCAGTGTCCTTCCTCCCCCTCTTCTGTCCCTCCTCCCTTCCTCCCTGACTTTTAAAAAAAATTTGCTTGTTCTTTCTTCCTTTCTTTCTTTGGCATAGAAATGTCCAATTGTTCCTATATATTTATCCTTTGGCCAATACCATACCGTCTTCATTACTGCAGCTTTATAGTAAGTTTTAAAATCAGATTGTATGAAATTCTCCAACTTCATTCTTTTTAAAAATTGCTTTGGCTACTGTAGCTCCTTTGCCTTTCCATATAAATCATAGAATTAATCTGTCTATGTCGACAAAAATCTCCACTGGGATTTTGATTGGAATTGCATTAAATGTCTAGACGAGTTTGGGGGAGGACTGATGTCTTTAGCGATGCTGAGCTTCCCAGTGCAGGAGCACAGCATGTCCTTCCAAGTATTTCCATGTCCCTTGATTTCTTTCATCATCGTTTCGTAGTTTTCAGCATACAGATCTTGCACACATTTTTGTTAGATTTATATCTATGTAGCTACTGTCTCATTTCTTGAAGCTTTTGTATATTATCTTTTAATATTTCAGTTTTCAACTGCTCATTTCTATTGTATAGAAATACAATTGATTTTTTAAATACGTTAACCTTGAATCTCCTGACCTTACTAAACTTACTTAATAGTTCTAGTTGCAATTTTTATTTTTGTTTTTGCTTTTTAGAAAGATTTCTTTGGGATTTTCTATGTATATAGTCATGTTATCTATAAATAGAGTTTTATTTCTTCCTTTCCAAACTCTGTGTCTGTTTTGGTTTTGGCCTTATTGTCTTGGGTCGTGTTTTCAGTATAGCATTGAATGGGAATAGCGTGAGTGAACATCCTTTCCTTGTTCCCAATGTAAGATGTAAGCATGCAGTTTTTTCACCATTAAATATGATGCTAGCATAGGTTTTTTTGTGGATGCCATTTATTGGGTTAAGGAATTTCCCTTTTATTCCTAATTTGCTGAGAATTTTTCTCATGGATGGATGTCAAGTTTTAAAAAATGCTTTTTCTATATCAATTGGTAGGACCATGCGGTTTTTCTTCTTTAATCTGTTAATATGGAAGATTAAAGTGACTAATTTTCAAATGTTGAACCGGTTTTGTATTCCTAGGATAAACAACATCTGACTGGTTTTGCTCATATTTTGATGAGAATTTTTGTGTTGATATTCATGAGAGCTATTGGTCTGTAGTTTTCTTGTATTATCTTTTTCTGGTTTGGAATCAAGGTAATGCTGGCCTCATAAAATAAGTTGGAAGCGTTTCCTCCTCTTCTATTTTCCGGAACAATTTGTGGAGAGAATTTTCTTTAAATGTTTGGTAGAATTCACAGAGAAACAATCTGGGCCTGGAGTTTACTTTCTCAGAAGGGTTTAAGCTATAATTTCAATTTCTTTATAGATAATGGACTACTTAGATGATCTATTTATTCTTGGGTGAGTTTAGTAATTTGTGGCTTTCAAGGAATTGAACAATTTCACCTAAGCTGTCAAATTTATGTGTGTGGTGTTGTTCAGGGTATCCCCCCATTAAACTTTTAACGTCTGCGTTGTCTGTAGTGAAATCAGCTCTTTCATTCCAAATAATGGTAATTTGTGCTTTTTCTATTTCTTTGAGAGTCTAGCTAGAGATTTATCAATTTTATTGATTTTTCCAAAGAACCAACTTTTGTTTTCATTGATTTCTCTATTTTCCTGTTTTTAATTTCATTGATTTCCACTAACATTATCTTCCTTTCCTTCTGCCTGCTTTGGGTTTACTCTTTTCTTCTTTAGTTTTTTTTTAAAGTAAAATACTAGATCATTAATATGAAACCTTTCTTTTTTAAAATGTAAGCATTTAATGCTGCACATTTCTCTTTATGCATTGCTTTAACTGCGTCTCATAACTTTGACACATTGTATTTTGTATTTGTTCAATTATTCGAACTATTATTTAATTTTCCTTGAAATTTCCTTTTAACCCACAGATTATTTAGAAGTGTGTTGTTTAATTTCCAAGTATTTGAGGATTTTTTCCAGATATCTTTGTTACTGATTTCTAGTTTAATTCCAAGAGGCTTGGGTTTAAATCTCATACACTACAGCGGAGGTAGCAACTGGGGCTAGCTTTGGGGATAGTTACAGCAAAATCCATAAATATGTTCATACCCTTTGACCCAACATTTCCACTTCTTTGCTCATATCCTAGGGAAATATTTATGAAAGCACACATAAACTTGTGCAATCCCCCCAAACTTGAAAAAACCTAAATACCAAGCAATAGGAGACTAGTTAGCTGAATTTTGGTAATCCAAACAGTGGAATATGATGCAGCCATTAAAACTTACCCTGAGGAACAATGTGGAGTGCATGGGAAAGAGCTGGTGATGTATTATTAAGTTCTTGATTAACCATCAACTCCCCTTTGGAAAAGAACCTCAATGAAATAGCAAACTTTGTCTCTCTTTTTTATTGCTATTTCTTTGGTGCCCGGCACATAGTAAATACTCAGAAATATTTTAGTAAGTAAATAAGTAGGAGAGAAGTATATTTGCCTGCCTCATTATTGAGATGTACGTGTGTTTGTGTGTATGTACCTGGTCCAGCTCTTTTTATGTGAGTTGTATTCTTGCTCCTCTACTGTCTTTAAGTGGTGAGTGTCTTCTCCCTTCTTTTCCCTGTGACTCATTCCAGATCCATTTCAACTGACACCCTGATACTCCTCGACACCTGTGGAGCAAGTCCTGTTTGAGGGGCGTTCCCAGTCATCACCTTTGATCAGTAATTACGACATCCTCACAACTAGTGAGTATAAGTAAGCCCATTTTCCTGAAGGACAAATGTGGACTCATGTGACTGTCCTGAAGGTAAGTGAATTGCAGGGGTGGGTGTTGGGCCAGGATATCTTGCTCCCAGGCCAGTGTCCCTTCTGTGCCCCATCCCAGCAGCCCTGTCCTACCTGAGACAATGGCTCTGGGCATCTGGGTCCCCCCGATTTCACCTGAGGCTGTGGGCCCATTGTCAGAAGAATCGCATTTACCAGTGCCACATGAAATGCCACAGTGGCTCTGCATTCTTACAGGTTCTTACATTTACCAAATACCAAAAGGGCACTGTCCACCACAGCAACTAACGGTCTGAAAAATGTAATGGCTTTTTAAAAATATTGGGCAACTGGGCAACTTGTGCTTTGCTACTCTCTAGCTTCTGTAAAACCACATTAAATACAGCAATAGCATTCATAAACCCTCAGCAGGCTTCAGTGAAAATAAGATGGGTTTGGGGGTGAACGGATCAGGGGTTTGGGTTGTGTCACTGCATGAACTCAGGCACATTACTGAATTTCTCTGAGCAATCACTTTTGTCACCTGTGACATAGGGGTAAATGGGCATTAAAGGTGATATTAGAAATGAAATGGTGAGCCTCTTGTGCATGGAAAATAGTGAGGGCTAGTAAAGGGGAGGGTGTTGTTGTCTAACCATCCTGGTTGACAAGGATGCTCTAAATTCCCTTATAAGCTTCTCACTGTTAAGGGAGGAGTACCCAGTGGAGTCCAGGCAAGCTCTACCTGTCTCCAACCTGCTTAGCCTGTTTGGCTTGCTTGCCTCTTGTCCTTTGTTCCTTCTCCAATATCCTGCACAGTCTTATCACGCGTCCCTGAGGATGGGTGAGATCTTGCAGCTTCTCCAGCCTACCTTCTGGGATAGGAGATATCAGTGGAACTTTTCACCTGCTCCAGATTTGCTCTGAAGGATCTTTGTCAACTTGGAATTAAGCATGTGAATTGACACTGGAAGTTGTTGGAAGACACTTATGTTTGCGGGAATTTCTCTGGGGCCAAGAAATTGGAAGACCCCTCTACTTTTGAAAGGGGACTTTCAAAAGCTGGTTGTCCATGCCCACATGGGCCAAGACTCAGTGGGAGTAGGACAGTGTGGACACTGAGGGGTGGGCAAACCCCTCCCCGAGCACCCTCTCATGCCCTTGTGCCCCACCCCCAGCATCTGGGGCCTTCCTCTGTTGCAGCAGCACTCTCCCCTTGGAAGTACAAGCACCTGTTTCTGTTTCTACTCTGCTGCCAGACTGGGAGCATCCTGAGAGGAGGGCCCACAGCTCGTGCTTCTCTCTGCACCCAGCACGGAGTTTGGTAACTGTTAAGAAGGAATGGGGATGAGTTCATTGAATCCTGAACTGCTAGCTGCTTTGTGCAGGAGAGCGATGCTCCCGCCCACCCACACACGCCTGGAACGTGGATCCTTCAGAGGGAAGTTTGGCAAACAGGCTTTGTTCTTAGGTACAGAGACTGCGCAGCATCATGTTTGAATTGCGTTTCCTTTCCCTCTGCCTCTTTAGCGGCTAAGCAAGATGTGCTGCTTTGATTGCTCCTCTTCAAACAGCATGTTATTGTCATGCTTCTGCCTCTTTTTAATAAAGAGGAGTGAGGAGGGTTTTTTGTACATGCAAAATTAACACAAATCAAAACTGCTGCTATTCTTTGATCCGTCCTGGACTCTGATTCATGTCGGCCTTTTCATTTTCCCACTGCGAGTGTACAGCTCAGGAAGGATTACACAGGGAGGAAAACTGCTTACCACCCCCCATTTGATTAACACAATTTAATGCAGCAATAATGCTGGGGAAGTTCATTACTTGGGAAAGGCTCTGATGCAGGCTGCCCACGGTGTCTGGGGACTGGGTCTTTTTATTTAAAATGCAATCAAGCCCCTATGGTGAGAGGATCCGTGAAATCCTGCCTAAGCTGGGGAAGGTGGAATTGCCATTTAATGCAGACAGACAAAAACCCCTTCTGTTTGTACAAGCTTTTGACAATTTATTCATGCCATCTACAAATACTTAGTGTGGTTTATTAAGTTCAGAACGCTGGGATGAGGAAAATAGAAAAGGACCCTACCCTCAGGGTGCTTACAGCCTAGAAGGGAAGGTGGACACTATCCCAGAGTGAGCACATTGCCGACAGATGTTGGAAGGTCACACGGGGAATGTGAGAGCAGGCCTGGGAGATCAGGGAAGACCGCCCTGAGGAGGTGATGTAGGGGCCACTTTGGGAAGCATGAGTAATAGTTGATGTGGAATAAATAACAAGGCACAGGGCAGAATTCTCGAGGCAGGGGACCCCCTATGTGAAGTCGTGAGGCAGCAGCAGCCCAACCTGCTAGCGAGGCTGTGCGATGGCCTGTGTGCCTGGGGCAGATGGAGGGTAGGGGCAGACGGGGAATGTCTCTGGAGAAGAGTCCACTGGTGCGTGCCCCAGCCTCCCTCCTTCTAGCTTGGCTGCAGCCTGGGGCGGAGGATGCAGCGTCACCCTTATGGCCAAAGAATGGTCAGAAATTTGTAGCCTCCAACTCAGAACATCTACCACTTGCTTCTCCACCCTGGATCCTCTCCAGGCCCTGGGACAGGAAGACAATGGCCTAGAAAGCCCAGGCTTGAGGCCCATCCCTGGGTCTTCTCAGACACACGACACTGGCTGTGCCACTTGGCTAGTCTGTGTCTCAGTCTCTGCCTCTGCAAAATGAGCTCACTGGGGTCGCTCTTTGCTTGCCTTGCAGCACTATTGGATAGAAGACGTAAGGTAGGAGACTTAAGCCGTTTCGAAAAGTTCTGGGGAAATATCAGGGCTATTTAATGGTAATCATTGGCAGGACCCAGCAGAGTGGGAAATAGGTTGGTGCTGGCCAGGCACGAGGAAGGTGCCATGAATTGCATGGAGACGGGGGGAAATTCTGCCCAACTTCCAGGAATAAGCTCAGTCCAGTGAGAAACTGGGGGCTCTTTGCAATAGTCCCATGTTAGTCACCGTAGGCTAAGTTATACTGCAGTAAAAACAACCCCCTCCAGGCCTGGGCAACTCTCCAGGGCTACTATCCTCAGTGCTGCAGGCCAGCTGTCCAGGCCGAGGGAGGCATACCTCGCTTGCTTTGAAAACCTGCCCTGCCCCTGCTCTTCCGTCCCCTCACCCCAGCTGTGGCTGGCTGCCCCTCCTCCCGTCCTGACACACTCAGACCCCCTCTTGCCATTGGCCCCCCACCCCACTACCAGCATCCTGCCTCTCCTCAACCTGGGCGCCTTTGGGGCCCCCATAACAATTATTGCCTTATGACAAGCTATGTAATTTGTTTGTTTCTTATGCCTGTTGATTTCCTTTCTCCCGCTCCAGAATCTGGACTCCACAAGGGCAGGCATCTTGCTCCATTTTGTTCACAGATGTATCCCAAATGCCCAGAATGGGGCCTGGCACACATCAGGTGCTCAAGAAACATTTACTGAATGTCCAAATGGAATGCCCAGTAATGCCTTAGTTTTCCCGGGTGTCTGTGGCCCAGAGGGTGGAAACCTCTCTTTCTGGATCATTGTATTTGTATTTAGAGGCAACTAAAACCCCTAAAAAATGTGGGATCTCTTGGTCAACTTCTCTGCTTGTAAGGATGTTAATAAGTGAAAATGATGAACTGAGCCCCAGAGAGAGGAAGGGAATTATTTATGGTGCTGCCATGAAGGGTGCTTGCCTCTGGCAAGGCCAGGAGAGGCCATATGGGCAGCCCAGTGGGCGGGAGGCCCAGGAGACCACATCTTCAACCCCTGGACGCTCACAGAATGGAGAGAAGGACAGGCTGTTTCTCATTTCCCTGAATGGCAATGGTAGAGGCTTTGAGCAAGTATAAATTGCTCTGGTTGCTGGATTTGGACCAGAGAATTTGGTCCAAATCAAGACACACAGAACCACCTGGGCTTGACTTTGTGGTCTCAGGTGCAGGGGACCAGACTTTAAGGCTTGTCGAAGTGTCCTTGCTATTCCTAGCTGGGGCAAATTCAGTTTTCTCATCCTATAGATACTGTCACACACAACCTTAGGAACACACTTCACTTCCCTCTTGCAGACAGAAGACACATCTGTAATTAGTCTCCACTGTCGGGGAGAAAATGCCTGTGTGAGCAAAGGGAGTTGAATTGGCGGAGGAGAGCCCTTTCTAACTGGCTGAGAGCCTGTGCCAGGCTGTTGAGACACCTGGGCCACGCACGGTGAAGGGAACTCTTTGCTGACAAGCCCTTAGTCTGTGTGAAGGCTTATCTGCCAAGGCTTTAATGAACTCTTCATTATAGCAGCTCACACCTGGTGACCTTTACCCTCTGCGGGGGCTTTCAGGTGTCATGCACTGTTTATTCACTGCCTTGAGAATTCCAGGCAGGAAGGCAGAGACCTGCTGCAATTTGATAAGCATTTGAGATGTCAAAGTACGCAGGCCAACCCCTTTCCCTTTCGGATGATAGGAATAATTTGTTCATGTTTGGTGTTTATTTCTCTCCCATTCCTCTGCAGTAGTGATTATAATCTCGTTTCTTTCTTTCCTTGGGTTTTTCATCTGCGTTGGTGAATGGAAGGAAGTAGTCCTAAGGTGGGGTGTCTGTGTAATGCTCTGATCTTTCCATGGGCCTGCATCCCTGTGTTTTGTCCTTATAGTTCCCCTGCCAGGGAAGCAGGACAAGGCGTATTGTCTTTCTATTTGCAGATGGAGCTGTTCAGGCTCAGTGAGGAGCGGTGACTTGCCTTAGTGTCCAGAGTGAGCTAAAGGCAGCCTTAGTGGGCACCCAGCTTGCCCAGATTCTGTTTACTAAGGTGTTTGACAAATATTGAGTGAGTTGCTACCACATGCCAGGCATTTTTCTAGAGGCTGAAGAGATGCTGATGAACAAACGGATAAGGTCTGTGCTCTCACAGAGCTTATACTCTCTGGTATCCATCTGAAAATTGAGGTAGTTTTAAGATATTCACATGCTTTTGTGCAAAATGGTTGTCTTTTCCTAATTGGACTTGAAAGCAAGGCTTAGGATGTAGCACTGCCATTCAAAGTCTCTCTCTCTCTTCCTTTTTCTTTCCTATTAGGACCCTGGGTGGGAGGATCCAAATTCGTTGCCACGGCTGTCTACCCCTTTTCTTTCTTTCCTTCCTAATGATTTCAATAACTTTTGATACAACGCACCAAAGGCTTTTCTTGCACAGGAACAAAAGGTGAAATGTTAATATAATTTTATTTGGGCTCAGATTGGATAAGGAAGACCTTTTGTTTCCTACCTTTCATCTTCAAGTTGGCACTTGTTAATTAAATTGAGCCCGTGGAAAGTGACCTTTGCGGGGAGGGGGACACCTGAGAATATGATATGTTTTAATCAAATATGGGCAATAAATAAATAAGCAAGAAAAGAGCTATTAGACAAAGAAACACCCTGAAAACTTCCAGATGAGAGCTCTTGAAGGGAAAGGTAATTTGCTCTTTTCTTTGCGTGAAAGTGCACACTTAGGTAAAGAGTGCACAATGGCCTTGCAAACAGGGTCATTTGGATAAAATAATTCACCACCCCCAACCCATCCATCCTAGGACAGGGAAGAACTCGCTGATTCTACACCCTCAAGACCACCATGGCGGCTTCCTGTGGTCTGATTGCAACAGGGGCTGCCCCATTTCTGAGCCCATGACTCACCTGGCCACCAGGGGGCGTGAAAGAGTCGTTTTCCTCTGTGTGGAGAGGTAGACCCACCAGGCGCCTCACCTCTGGGCCAGGTGTGGCTCGTTGATGACTGGGCCGGCTGGGCTTGGGGGAACTGAAGGGACACTGAACATCTGCCTGCTCAGAGGAGTCAGGTTCACCCCAAATCTGAATATTCTCTACACTGGGAGCAAGGCAGGCTTCTGCTGCACGGGGAAGAAATGGGATGGGAACATTGTGGTATGTGACAGGGCGGGCTTTGAAGGCTCTGGAATTTCCTTGCTGTTTGATTTTAAGTGGGCTACTTAGCCTTTTTGAGTCTCAGTATCCTAACCTATAAAATGATAATAATAATCTCACTTTATAGGATTGTTGAGAGGAGTCAATGAAATTACAAATATAAAAAGTTGGTGGGAAGTGATAGATGCTCATTACAGAATGGTTATTATGATGGCTCTGTCCCTCCCCTACCCCAGCCTGCCCCCCAGACGTGCTGCCTTCCAGGAATCCAAGCATATCCCACTGCCTCCTTTCCTTTATTTTTTTTTACAGAAAGTTATGATTAAGTATATAATAAGTCTTCTAATGGAAGCTGTCTGTGAATCTAAATATATGTATAATATATATACACATGTTCATCCATTCATTCATTCATGTAACTATGAGTGCCTACGATGTGTCAGACACTCTGGAGGTGCTACACGTGAAATGGAGAGCAGAAAGCAAGCCTAGTCCATGCTCTCATGGAGCTTCTAGTTGAGACCAGTGCTGTCCAATAGAATTTTCTGTGATGATAGAAATGTCCCTTATCTGTGCTCTCCAACATGGTAGCCACTAGCCACACGTAGCTATCAAACACTTGAATTGTGGTTAGTTCCAGGAAGTGTACTTTAAATAGTATTTAATTTTAATTAATTTAAATGTAAATAGGTATACATGTCTCATGGCTACTCCATTGGGTGTCTCAGGTCTACAGGAATATGAAATAGAGTGAAAATGTTTAGCACAGGGCCTGGCATAAAATCAGACTCAATAAGTGCCCATTTCCTTTCCCTCCCCCCACTATGTGGTACCTTGTTCGTAACTCTTCTGCTGCCATTACACCTTCTTAAGGATGAATGGCGTCATCCCAAATAGACTCTAGAAAGGCAGGCACTGGTTTGGATTATTTATGTGTGCTCTACAGGATTTTGCATACCATAAGTGCTCTTTAAATGCCTACTAAATTAAAGAGCCAATGTGGTGTAGGAAAAGGAACATGCTTTGGAACCAAGGAGAAAATAAAGTTAAATCTTGGCTCCATCACACAACAGCTACATGGCTTGTCTGGGTCTCAGCTTTCTCTTCTGTTAATTGGGGTGAGGAGAGCTACTCCATGGGGCAGTTGTGAAGGCGGGTGGGATCATGCAGAGAGCGAGCCCAGCATGGATCCTAACGCAAAGCTGGGCTTCAAACATGAGAAAGCCAATCAGAAGCCAAACGATGATGCTTCCTCTCTGGACATTCCCAGCCTCACACGTGGCCCCTGTGGCCATGTCCAATGAGTATGAGTCTGTTGTCTTGGATTTGTTGACTGGCCTAGGGTTGAGCAGCCAATTCCAGATAAACTAATCAAGTTCCTTACCTAGGCTTTAAAAAAATAAATAAAAAATATAAAAATTAGATCTCAGGGGAGGAGGTCAGCGTTCTCTGCTGGTAGAAGCCAAGAGAAACTCTTAGTACCAAGTTCCACCTTGGGTGGAGGAAGCTTGTCTGCAGTCGGAAAGAATAAAACCAACACATGCAAGAGAAACTGAAATAAATAGAGAGAGAGAGGGGAAGAGAGAGAGAGAAAGAACAAGTGTGAGCAAGTGAGCCCTGGAGATATTCATGCCTGATCCAGTTGGCCCAGAGACCCAGCTGAAGCCCTCCAAGGTTACATGAGTTTACTTCCCCATCCTTCTCAGACATTCTCCTTTCTGTCTGAGCAGATTGGAGCTGGGTTTCTCTCCCTTGCTATGAGACGAGTTCTAATCAAAACAGCAATCATCCAGACACCTCCTCTTTCTCCTGGTCATCTGTGTCCCGTCAGAACTTTGCCTTGAACTTTGTCCTACCTTCTATTTCCACATCTGCTGTGGGATAACTCAGAACCTGGAGTAGTTTCAGGGTTGGGGGTAATGCTAAGTCCCTGGGAGTTAATTAGTGCAGTTGGAGTCATTTTCAGGAATGTTTACGTGACGTTGCCTCAGGGCAATTTAGTAGCAAAAGAGCAAACGCAGGTGTCTCTGAAGTGGCCCCCTGAGAGGTAGCCCAATATGTGGAGCAGGGAGCATGTTGAATCAGGAGACAGGGAGCCCAGGTTCAAAGTCCCTGCCTGACTCACGTTAGTCCCTGCTAACTAACGTGAACGTGAGCCTCAGTTTCCTCATTGGCAAAATGGAGGTGATAATGTATATCATGTCTGTCTCATGTGGGACTGTGTGTTTGGATGACAGAACTCATGAATTCACCAAACCCTGGACCCGGCCCTGTGTGTTTATGCACAGCATTTTGAGAATTCTACACTCTCTCATCCGCCTTCATCCTCACTCCCTTAACCGAGACCTGGGAGGAATATCTGGGGAAGGAGGGCATTACCTACCTGTCCTTTCTTGAATCCTCAGATGGGCTAGGGTGACAATGGTCGTGTAGCAGTCTCCTAACTTACACAATAACTTAGCAGCTTTCCCCTGAGACTTCCTAGCACCCAGCTCACATCTCAGGATCACCTTTATGTGTGATAATTACCCCAGTGGGAGCCACCCCTCTCTGTTCCTTGCTGTGGAGCACCAGGGCCTTCTTCCCTTTCTGGGGATTGAGTCAGCAGACTTGCTTCTCACACAGACTTACAGTTACTTCCCTTGCCTGTCATTTCCCAACTGGCCCAACCCAGGGTCATTGTTGCCTTTGGCACAGGTGGTGTCTTGACTTCACAAAGGTATAGTTTTGGGGCCCTTCTTTGACCATTTTTAGCCACAGCTGTCTTGCCCCAAGCATGGGCAAAGCCACCAGAACTGGTTGCTGGTGGCCCTGCCTGGGTCCTGGTCCAGGCTTTGGTCTCAGACCTTGGGTGCATCGTATCTCACACTGCTACTCCTGAGAGTCCTCATCTATAAAACAGGATAAAAATATCTGCCCTTCTGACCTCACAGATAGGAAATTAGATTAGAGATGTGACAGCAAAGCACTGTGTGACTGCAAGGTGCTAGTATTATTTTTTGTGTAACCTTAAAAATCTTGTTACAAAAGTGATATATGCTCATTGGAGAAACTTAGAAAATGCAGATAAGAAAATGATGAAAATAAAAATAGTCTGTAATATCATCACCTAGAGAGAACTGCTGTAAATAATTTAATGGATATCATTCTAAGATCTACACCTATTTACTTGAAATAGGATCACACTCTTTGTGCTATTTTGCAATTTGATTTTTCACATAATACCAGGTAATCACTAGAGGTGTGCCCTGCCAGAGATTAAACTTGTGAGATTTCCTCCCTGTATCCAGAGCCAGAAAATCATCCTGGAATTGCTAAAAGTCGTCTTCCCCATCCTCCAAAGAATAGATGTGGATACCTTGGACTCATTTGGGAGCCTTCTTCAGGAGGAAGGGCTGTGGCCCTGGAGAAGAAGGGTGACGTGGTCAGACCCTTGGAGCTTTGAGGGTGAAGGGGGAAACCTGCCTTCCCCATAGAAGAGGATCCCTGGGAGGTAGGGGTTGGTGGCTCTGGTTCTGAGAGGCGGTAAGAAATGGAACCAGGGCTGATTCAGCATCCCTGGAGCTGCCTGGATCCCTAAAGGTGGTGGGGGCTCAGGGGAAGGAAAAATGAGCTGCATTCCTATGAGTCCAATTCTAGGGACCCCTGGGCCAAACTTGGAAGTGAAGGAGTAATACTGCTGTCTCTCCCTCAAGAACAAGATGGTCTCTACAGTGATCTGGGCTAGGGAGAGATTGTAGGGGCAACCAACCAACATTTCAGGCATAAGTTGCCCTCAGTGTATTGGTGGATGGTCCACAGCAACGGTAGTTTGATCCATCCCTGGAATTTTCTCCATGTGGAGAGCTGGATTGACCATCTGTTACCCCTGGACTGAATTAAGTCCCTAGGATTCCTGGACAATTCATAAATGGGAGTGCCCTTAAGAGGGAGAGACTAACTGTTCTACTAATTACAAAGGTGAAGGATTGAGCAACTAGCCAGAAAGTGCAAGAGATGCCTTTATTTTTATTGGGTTGAATGGTGCCCCCCCCCAAGATATGTTCAACCAGAAGTTGTGAATGTGACCTTATTTGGAAAAAGGGTTTTTGCAGATATAATTAAGTGAAGGATCTTGAGATGATACCATCCCGGATTTATGATGGGCCTTAAATCCAATGACAGATGTCCTTATAAGAGAAAAGCAGAGGGATATTTGAGACATAGTGGGGAGAGGGAAGTCTCCCTCTAGCTATCTCTATTGGCAGAACCAACAGGAGGGGTGTAGTTTGGAAAGTCCCAGTCCTGCCATCACAGAGCAGAGCGCAGAGGGTGGATTTGGAGGTGAGATCCCACAGGTATGCTACTGAGCATAAGAGCCTTGGCTCCATGCACATCCAGTCCTGGTTTTACAGTGACCTGTGGACCCTGTGAGCCTCTTTTATGCTTTCAATGCATCTATTTTTGTTAAGGCAGCCAGGCAACCGACTTGCAACCAAAAAACCTAGCAGGTACAGGTGTTAGCTTATGTCATCCTCCAAGAACTCCATAAAGAAAGTAAATAGAAAGTGTGGTCCCCATTTCACACATGAGAAAACTGAGGCTTGAAGAGGTTGAGTCTCCTCCTCAAGCCTGGTCAGTGATAGTGCTAGGGCTAGACCCAGGTCTCCTTAATCCAAGGCTTTTCCCTCCCAGTTTGCTTCTGACCCAGCCTGCTAAGGCCAGGAAACAGAAGAAGTCCCTGCTCTTCTTCAGGATTGGTGATAAGCTCCACTTTCTGCAGAAAATCTATGTATATTCCCTGCAGTCAACCAGTGCAGAGAGTCTGTTTAAGCAAAGTGTCAGTTTACCCATTACCTTGATGGAAGAGAAGTGAGCATAACAACTTTAAGTTGTTGAAGCAACAACAACTTAAAGCAATTGAATTTGAGATAAGAGGCCTTTAAATTTCTTCCCAGAATGACTTCAAGATGAGTCTGAGAGACAGGGAATGTTGCTTTCCTTCCAAACCCTCTCCTGTCTTGCTTCTCCAGTAATCTCTCAAGTGTCATGAAAAACCCTGGGAAAGTTTGTTCCCAAGGAGGGCTTTTGCTTGTGGTTGCTGTGTGAGATGAGGGTTTTCATTTCCTGAAATGAATCTCTTTAGTCATTCTTAAAAGTTGGCCATAACGACACGTTGTAGGGTAAGGTGCCTGCAAGTACTCTGAAAGGGAATAAAATCTCTTTGTGGTTTAGAAAATAAAAAATGACTGAGACACTGTTCTATTGATTTTATTCCCCTTGTCTCACACCGCTGGGTGAATAAATTATTCTTGGACGTTTTGTACACATTACTCAATAAAGTCACAAGCAATGTGTCTGGTAAATGTGGTCTGCTTTGATTCCAAGCCTGTAAGACGGAGACTGCTAAGTTGGAAAAGATTTTATGGGTCATGGGATTCAACTCTCTCACCTCATAGGTGTGAATGATGAGAAGAAGAGTGATTAGGAAACTTACCTGAGGGTCACAGAGCAAGTTGGTCACAGACTTGAAATAAGAACTCAGAGTGCTGGGCTGTACCACACTGTCTCCGTATTTGAAAGCATGTAAGGTAAGGGTCTTGGTAGGTCCCTGTAATGGTTAGTTCTATGTGTCAACTTGACTGGGCTGAGGGACCCCAGACATTTGGGCAAACATTATTCCTGATGTGTCTGTGAGGGTGTTTCTAGATGAGACTGAGATCTGAATCAGTAGCCTGAGTAAAGCCAATTGCCCTCCCTAATACGATAGGCCTTATTCAGTCAGTTGAAGACCTGAATAAAACAAAAAGGCTGAGTAAGAGGGAAATCCTTCTTCTCGACTGCATTGAGCTGGGACATGGATCTTTTCCTGCCTTAGGACTCAAACTGAAACATCAGCTCTTCTGAGGTCTTGAGCCTGCTGGGTTTTGGACTAGAACCACACATTGGATCTCCTGGGTCTCCAACTTGCTGACTGCAGATCTTGGGACTTCTAAGGCTCCAAAATCACGTGAGCCAATTTTTTGCAATAAATCTCTTTATATGTATATATACACATACATATAGATATACATATACTCTATTGGTTCTGTTTCTCTGGTGAAACCTGATTAATCCAGTCCCTATGAGTTAGAAAAAAAAAAAACTGGTGATGTAACCAAAAGCTTGGCTTCTGAAGGAGCTAAAAGAAATATTCAGTATTCTTACCTGAAATACCAAGGAATCAAGATCTGTTTTCTCCATGGATTCCTTGTTTTATTTGTTTGTTCTAATATGCAGCAATTTTGGCTAATAAAATTGCTATGTCATTTTTTTCAACTACATCTGCAGATATGGTCTGCAGCAGAGATTGCAAAGTGATAGCTTTGGGTCAGTGTTGCCCTAAAGATGTGTTCTGTTTGGTCCACATTGTGGGTTTTTCTCCCCACCCTGTATTTTTGCAGTTGTTTTTAGCATACTGTGCTAAAGCATCATCAAATTTACATTTAAAAAAGCCAGGAGATTGCACATAAAAATTCTACATCCTTGCTTTATAAACAAAACAAGATCTGGTAATACTTGGCTCCTAAATGGCTACAATCAGCTAGCACTCAGTAGCAGCTGTCCATTCACCGAGCGTGTGTGTCTGCAGATCACCATAGCCCCTGTCATTCCCAAATGTCTCCCCGATTCTGAAGCTGAGAGCCAGTGCTGTTTATTATTATGCTTGTGCTGGCCAGATCAGTTATCAAATAATTCAGAATGTCTTTGGAATAAAGATATTGATTCAATCTATTATCATTTCTTACTACTAACTATAATCCTGGAACAATGTTAGGAGGTGGCAACGCAAAGATAAATTTGACATAGCTTTTGCCTACAATGAAATGCTGTCCCAGTTAAGTGGCTCCTGTATTCCTGTCTTGATCCACATTTTTTGTACCCTCATCAGCTATGCAGGTTTCTGGTTTGGCTGGAGCAGGTATGTATTAGAGAGAAGAGAGGGTGGGCTGAAGAGGTAGGGCAGTGTGGGGGCTTTATCTGTGGGTGTGGGGGTATTATGGAATAGTTTCTAAGTGGGAGTATTGTGTGTTAACAAAAAAAAATAACTGTGGTGAAGACCAGTTGTCCATAAACCACTTTTCTTCCTCCTAGGCACTCAGCTAAACTACATTTCCCAGCATTCTCTGCCGTTAGGCAAGACCGTGTGACTGAGTTCCAGCCGGCGGAATGTGGGGGGCGGGGGATAGGGCCTATGCCTTCCAGACCTGGCTCACCCAACTCTCCTACACGACAGCTTCCATCTCCTTTCTCCTTTCAACAGCTGAATACATGAGATTCTGAGGTTGTAGCCATATGGTGGAAAGAGCCTCAATCCCTGAATCACTGTGTGCAGGAGATACCTGCTGTGGACTGTGATGTAAACAAGAAACAAACCTTACTTTCTTAAGCCACTGAGATTCTGAGATTCATTTATTACAGTAGGTATCATTTCCTTAACTAAAACTAACAACAATAACAGGAATTTATTAAGTGCTTATTCTGTGTTAGGCACCGTTCTAAGTGCTTTATATGCATTTTATCAAATTAAATCACCACAATTCTATGAGGTGGGTATTATTATTTCCACTTACTGAGGAAATTGAGGTGCAGCGAGGTTAAATAACTTGTCCGCGATCATGCAGCTGCTAATTAGAATCTATGCTTTCTGGCAGGGTTTTCTGGAGCAGAGGAGAAGCATGAAGGGAGAAGAATTAAAGGAGGCAGAGAACCATGTGAGAGTGGAGTACGGTGACTTGGAATTCCATGTGGTTCTCCTATGCCTGATTCCGGGCCAGCCGTGGTTTGGAAACTCGGGACTTGGCGAGCACACAGCAGGCCCCAGGCTGCCCACCCATGCCTGGCCAGACAGGGTCTTGCTGTGCGGGAGGATCCTTAGAAGACCAAAGAGGCCCTCCCCTCCCAAGTTGTGTCCTTAGGCGTGAGGACCCTTTGGCATCTCCAGAGGGCCTCGTTCCTCTTCTACTTCCAATGCAGGGAGTACATAATTTGGACAGAGGGCGTTTGGGGAGGAAGGGTCCCCAGGGCCCAGAGATGGCACTTGGGTGGGAGCATCAATCAGGGGCCTGAAGGCCTCCCTGCTGGTGCCTGCGCAGACCTAAGGCGAGCGGCCCCGGCGCTCTGTGGGCTTCGTTCCCTGAGCTCTCAGGGCCCTGCAGGAATCTCTGCGGAGAATGGTGACTCAGTGACCATGTGCACTGGAAGCGACTTTGTCAGCGCAGGCATTTCTCCTCATTCCCAGGTCACGCTGACCCAGACTTGGTGTCTGTCGTCAGAGGCGGCAGCAGGGAGCAGCGCAGGCAGCTGTGCCCTCTCTCAGCCTCCCCTTTCTCTCCAGACCCAGAGCTCTCCTGGGGGGCCTGCTCTGGACTGGGGTGGGGCCCCCACACCCTGCCTACTCTCCTCTGATCCTGAGTGTTTCGGACAGTCACCCAGCGAGGGTTCACGGAGCACTGACTTGGTGCCAGGCTCTGTGCCCAGTACTGGGGAGAGCACCCTTGGCCCCAGGCTGACAGGACCTTCCTCTCCCTCGAGCTCACATTGTCCTGTGGGGAGGCAGCTACAAAGCAAGGACACGGACCAACAAGGTCCTTTCAGATCTACGGGACCTCTAAGTGGCCTGACTGGGGGAGAAGTCAGAGAAGGCATCTCTGCAGGGCTGACAAGTGGGTTGGGAACTAGACACAGAGCAGCCCCATGAAGACTGGGGAAGGGCCCCAGGCAGAAGGGACAGCAAGGACAAAGGCCCTGTGCTAGGAGAAGCGGGACTTGGAGAGTTGGAGCAACAGCGGGAGGCCAGAGGGGCTGGAGCGGAGTGAACTGGGAAGGGAAGTAGCCACGGGGAGAAAGGAGCAGTGGCCCCATGCTGTCTCCTCTCAGGACCCTAACAGGCAGCCCAGTGCCAGCTCCCTAGAGAAACTTGCTCCACTGCTGGTTTCAGGGAGTTAGGTGAGATTTACCTAGAAACATTCTCTCGGGGGTGGATTGTGGATTATGAGGTGGTTAAGATCAAAGAATCTTAGAGTCAGACAAACTGGGCTACAATCTCCATGTTCAAAATTCTAACGATGCAGTCTTGAATATCTTATAGAACTTGGGTTCCATATTTTTATTCATCTGTAAAGGAATTCAGGAGTGAATTATAAAAGTTAGCATGCTGTAATGCTGCACAAATATTAGCCATAGTTACTGGTTATGGTTGTAGAATATGTCCACTATTAAGATGGTTTCTTGAGAAGGTGAGTTCTTGATTCCTGCAGTCCTTTTGGAATCATAGTAGTAGTGAAAACATCTTCCTATGTGCCAGGCTCTGTTCTTGCTGATCTTGTTAAATCCTCAGGATCCTAGGATATCAGAACTCTTCTGATCCCATTTTTCAGATGAAGACAGTGATGCCCAGAGAAGTCACTTGGCTTTCTAACAGTCCCATGGCTGACACTTGGCAAAGCCAGAACTGAAGGTTTGTCTAACTCTGGAGCCAAGATCACGGCTACTTTGCTAAGCGACCTCTGTAAGAATTCTCCCCTCTGGGGAAAAAGAGAATGTTTAATGGATACAAAAATACAGTTAGATAGAAGGAATAAGTTCTAGTATACCATAGTACAGTAGGGAAATTATAGTTAACAATACCTTATTGTATATTTAAAAATAGCTAGAAGAGAAGAATTGTAACATTCCCAACACAAAGAAGAGACAAATGTTTGAGGTGATAGATATCTCAGTTACTCTGATTGGATACTTACACATTGGATACATGTATCAAAATATCAAATGTAACCAAAATATGTACAACTATGATATACCAATATAGAAGAAAGAATTCTCCCCTCCTTCTTTGAGCTCCCTCAGCTCTGCCCACGTGGCACATTCTTCCTGCCTCCAAGCATGACATGCTCCTCAGACATTTGTCTTTCCTGCTTCTCTCTCTAAAGACATGTGGCTAATCCCACCATTTCTAAAGCACCCTGCAGTTTTCCCAGGCCATGCACATCTATCATCTTACCTAACCATCACTGTCACCCCCACTCTACCCCCAGAAGGCATCAGCCAAGTCTCTGAGAGGCTGAGGCACGGCTAGTCCAGTGGCAGGGCTGGGACCCGTCCTGAGTGCTCTCACTTCAGCCCAGCTCTTCTGACAGACACCATGCTGGCTCCTGGCACCTGGGGCTACAGCAGACACTCCCCCAAGATCACTGCTGAATTTGATTGGAGTGAATTGGCATGGGGATGGGTTTTAGACCTGGAGGCAGAGGAATGTTGCATCCCTGGACTCTCAGTTCCAGAATTGTCCTCATCTGCAGGCTTCAATTCATCAGCTTATGGCCTTGATGTGATGACCAGGCCTGGGTTGAGCCAAGCCTCTGGGAAGACCCAACCAGAAGCCTCAGTGTGGGAATCCGCTCCACAGACACAAGCCATTACGGCGTCTCTTGCCTGCCCGCCGGGCTTCCTTCCCTCTCGCTGTCGACGCCTCCCCACCAACCCTTACCTCCAGCACCAGCAGGAGCTCTCACACCCCTCCTGGCCCCCACCCTGCTGCCATCTGCCAGGCCGTGCACTGGCCTAGCTGTGCCCGGGAGTGGGCACCACGCCATGGCAGCACATGGGCCTGCATGCCAGGCGGCCGGGTGAGCATGTGTGAGCCCTGCATGTGCTGTGAGGCTGCCGCGCAGCCGGGCTCCTCGGGCAAGGGGGGCGGCCATGTGGCATGATTGGCAGGTGGAGTGGGGGTGGAGGCCTGGGAGGGAGTGCAGGCAGGGGGCACGCTTCTGCAGCTGCCTGAGTCTGACCCCCAACCTGAGTTGGGGTTGGAGGGGTGGGTCAAGGTGGAGTGGCTGAGCTGAGCTAACAATGCAGCCTCCAGAGCTGCTGAGTCAGCTCTGGACAAACACGGAGGGCTTTGGAGCCTTGTGCCTGTTTGCAGAAACCTTCCTTTTCCAAAAAAGAAAAGCTCCCATTCATCGAGCACTTATTGCATGCTGGGCACTACGCCAGGCACTATCCTTAATGGCACCAAATCCTCATCAGAACCCCATGAGGTAGAGGCTACTATTATCCCTATTCCATGACGGAGGAAATGAAGCTTAGGGAGGAAAGCTGGTTGCCAAAAGTGACCCTAGCAGGAAGTGTTAAAGCTAGAACTCAACCCCAAGTCTGCTTGACTCCAAATGCCGTGTCTGCTTCCTGTGCTGTGCCCAGCACTCCACTCTCCCACACTCAGGAGGCTCCTGCTGGCTCCCGGTGACTGGTGTTTTCTTAAGTGGCATTTACGGAACACTTACTGTTTACTTGAATGTGCTGGATATTGCGGAGGGAGAGAATACTTTCAGCCACTTATTGTCTCATCAGGAGAGTTAAAAAATGAGCTGGCGACCAAGCAAAACCACCAGACCAGAGTCTCAAACCTTGCTGACAACAAGAACCACCAGGAGAGATTAAAAAGTTTCCACGCCCACCACCCACCCCAGCTTCTGAGTCTCCAGGAGAGGGTGCTAGGATCTGGACTCTTAGAAGGTTCCAGGGTAATTCCAATGACCAATCAGCACTGAGATCCTCTGGGATGGCGAGTTCACAGTACTAAAGCTCAGAGGAAGAAACCACTCCTGGAGGTTGGTATGATCAGGGAAGGCTTCCTAGAGAAGGAGAAACTCAAGTATGCTTATGTGTGTGCGTGTGCATGTGTGTGTTGGGGGTTGCAAGCAGGGGAAAGGGAGGGTATTTCATGTGGGGGATAGCGCAGGGATGACAGGCGTGACAGCCCAGGGGCAGGCGTGGGCAGCCCACGTTTGGGGATGAGAGGAGGCCCATTCAGAGCACAAGGACATCAAGTGAAGTCCCTGGAGATGAGGCCACAAAGCAGGAAGCCGGTTATCACTGAAGGCTCAGATGCCAGGCTGAGGAGTTCCATTTATTCAGTCAACAAACATTTAGTGAGCACCTACTCTGTGCTGGGCACTGTTTCAGACCCTGGGGATTCGGTAGTGAGCAGGCAGATGGGAAGTGACATTTCAGCTGTGGATACATATGGGAGCGCAGTGAGTAAGAGGACCTTGCTATGCACGGAGCTGGGCGTGGGCTCCTCAGAGCAAGGAGCCCAGACTTGGCTGACGGGAAGGGAGCTGGGAAGGGAGGCAGAGGCAGCAGCAGGCTCTACCCTGAGGCAATTCTCTGGGAGTGTTCATGGAATGTCTCCACATCTAGTGTGGCCAGAGCAGAGTGGGCAAGGGAGAGAGTGGTGGGCAGGGCTGGGCTCTGGGGGGCCTGGCAGACCATGGCAAGGCAATGTGAAGACCTTGCACATTCCCAGCTTTGGGATCAGGTCCTATTTGTAGCCTGACTTCAGTCTGTGCGGCTGGAGACATGGAGATCAGAGGGAGCCAGAGAGTACCTGCTCTTCCCCTGAGACTCTTAATGATCCTCCTTTCTCCCACCCTCCTACAGGTGTTCTCCAGCACCCGCCTCCTGCTCAAGCTCTGCACTTTCCTTTGTCCCTCTGATGCCTACTTTCAAAGTCAACCTTGCTATCTCTCCACGGAGGACCCTCTCTGCCCACGCGGCTCAGCACGGCACACTCCCGCCCCAGCTGAGGTGGGCACTGTGTGGCCAGGCTGTCCTCAGGGTGCCTGGCTCTGGGCCCTGAGTTCCCCTGCCCCAGCTCCCTCAGCTGCTCTTGCCTCCCTTGACGCCTGGAGTTCCTGAGAAGATGTGGGTCTAATGGTGGCTTTGTTCCGCGGGCAGGCAAATTTGAGTGAGTTGTCTCCTTCACACTCACAATTTTCTGTACAATTGGCCCAATGCAGCAGCATTAAGAAATTTAATGTTTTTAAGTAAAAGTTAATTGATTGAAATTAGGCAGATGGCTACATCTGTGGAATGGCAAAAAAAGAAGCACTTATTTAATTGATAAAATTCGAGTTAAACTGGGTACAGCTGTGCAAACCACCCAGCTAGGAATTATGTGAGCCGTGGTGTACACATGTGCATTCACGTGCAAGCAAGGTGTATGTATGATGTGTGAATGTGTTGTGTGCGTGTGGGGGGTATGTATTGTATGTGTGGTGTGTGTATGTGGTGTAGGATGTGTACGTGTGGTGTGCATGTGTATGTACACATGTGTGCACGTGTGGGGTGTGTAGGGGCGTGAGCTATGCATGTAGAGTGTGTGTGCATGTGTGTGGTGTGCTTGTGTGGTGTTTGCACGTGTGCACATGTTGTGTGTGGGGGGGGCAGGAGTAGGATTCCAGATGTCCTGGCTCTCAGAATCTAGAGGTCCATCTGGCCCAAGTGCCCCAGCAGGGACATCCCTTTACCCCACTCTTCAACCCGGGGATATGTAGACAAGCCTTTTTGACAGATTTTTTTCATTACAAAACTTTTTTCTGAGACATCTGATTCTCTTTCCTGCCAAAACAGCAAGGTCAGTGAGGGGCACCCACAGGAAAGGGGACCAGGACCCATGTCATCACCAAGAGCATCAAATGCCAAACCACCCCCCTCCTTGGAATTGGCATTTTGAGCAAATCTCTATTCTGACCTTATTTTGGTGACACTACCCAAGAGCCAAGTCAGACATTAATGGAATTGGGTGCTGGGGGCTCTGGCTGCACAGAGTCCAGCATTTCCACTGTGATGAGCAAGAAGCAACTTGTTAGAGATATGCAAGAAGGCACACACACTCTGTGCCTGGGGAGCTGGACACTCAGCCTGCTCTCGTCCTCCGAGGAAGAAATAGACTCATTAGGGTTGGTAGATAATAATGCCCAACTCTGATTCAGCGTTCCAGCACGCTTTAATACATTCCCTCCTTTTGTCCCTACATATTGAAAGGAATCACAAAAGGTATTTACATAGTGAATCCCTTTTCAAATATTTTCCTTCAATCAAACCAAGGCCAGTTCCACAGATATTGAATTAGTCACATGTAGGTTCTTAGAAACTCAAGCCCTCACTATCCATTTTTCTGGATCTTCCTTCTCTTTTCCAGCTATTTCCTCTCCTTTCCTTACAAATCCTGTGCTCCAGCCACAGTGATCTTCTTTCTGCACTTCACATGCCAAGGCTTTGAGCCCACCTTTCCTTGGGTTCTTCTGATGTCTGGACTTTGGTTTATCTGATCATTCTGATTCCAGGCCAAATGTCACCTCCTCACAGAGCCTGCCACAGCCACCTGAACTAAACTGGTACCCTTGCCCTCATGATTGCATCACAGCACACTGAGTCACTGTCTTAGCCCTGGCAACTGTCCAAAATTGTCATGTTTCTGTCGATTCTATGCCTCTTGTTGCTCTAGAACAGGGGTTGGCAAACCGTGGCCCATGAGACAAAGCCAACCTGCTGCCTATTTTTGTATGGCCCAAGAGGTAAGATGGGTTATTACATTTTTAAATATTGAAAAAAGAAAAAGAAAAGTCATATTTCATGACCTGTGGAAATGATATGATATTCAGATTTCAGTGTTCAAAAATACAGCTTTATTGGAGCACAGCCATGCTCATTCGTTTCTGTATTGTCTATGGCCACTTTCACACTATGACAGCAGAGCTGAGTGGTGTGACAGAGATGGTATAGACTGCAAAGCCTGAAATACTTACTAACTGACCCTTTCTAGAAAAAGTTTGTAAAACTCTGGTCTAGAACAAGAGGTCTAAGCAGCAGAGACCTGTCTCGTTCTTTGTTCTTACCCAAGTCCTTGCTCAATGAGTACCTGTTGAGTGAATTTGCTTTTTCCTAGTTGACCCTTAACTTGGTCTTCACGACTCAGCTAAGTAGTCCCTACTTCCAGAAGCCCTCCCTGGCCTCGCCCTCAGGGCTGCGATACGTCTTTCTCCCTGCGCTGTCCCCCCATCCTGGGCTGTCACTTGCACAGCACTTGGTAGCAGCAACAGAAGCTGCCATTTGTTGGGCCTTTGCCGAAAGTCAGGGCACTGTGTTGCTTACTTACCTCGCTTGCATTTTTTCTTTATCCTTGCTGCATCCCAGTGAGATAGCCAATATTACGATGCCCACTTCACAGATGAGGGGGGCTGAGGCACAAAGGTTACCAGTCCACGGCCGCACAGCTTTTAGGAGACAAACAGAAATGTGAAGTCTGGCCCCAGAGCTCACGCTTGCAACCACCACTGACACACTTTGGTAATTTTGTTCCCTTTTCTGTCTCCCCACTCAGAAGTGAGCTCCTTGGGGGTAGTGCCCGTGCTTTATTCATTTCCGTATCCCTAGGCCTAATCCAGTAGGGGCTCAAAAATGATTGTTAAGTGAATCCATTTGGGCTGTGCCAGCAAATTGTTGGCCCAATCCCCCACGTACACCTCCTTCTTCTTTGTCTTCCCCCCTCCCATTCACACAGGCATCGTTCATTCAAACATTTCTTCCTGGTGAGGATAGCCAGGCCAATGCCAACACCCTCACTGGACACACGGGGAAACCGAGGCTCAGAGGAGTTGAGCAAAGTGCCAAAGGCCAGTGAGCAGCTGAGTAGGAGCAGAATTCAGAAGCCCCACCTCAAAGTTTCACCAGACCCAGCCCTTTGATCTGTGGACAGAGAAACAACCTCATGGACAGGCAGACCAAGGGGTTTGTTGTCTTGTGAGCTTCTTTGTTATCAAGGATTAAAACACGACCAACGCCCCAGGCAATTTGCCTGTGATGCCTTGGATGGTGATTTCGCTTGACAGGTACTGCCCAGGCACACATTGCAATAAAGGGCCAGCCTGCCTCCCCGTCCCGCCCGCTCCCTCCCTCTTTCCACCCTCAAGCTCCTGCCTCCAAGGGCACAGGCTTCCTGAGCAGCCAGCCATGCCCTAAAGCACAAACAGGGTAGGAAATGAAAACCCCAGGAATAGCAGATGATGCAGGCGGGAGGTGGAGGTACCTCCACTCACCGCGATCTGTCGGCTCCCCGGGCTGGCGAGAAGATCTTAGACATTATTTACTCAACCATGTGCGAGTTAAAACAAATATCTGCCCGCCATCTGTTCAGCCCAGTGACCCCTCGGAATTTCACGGCCCCCTGTGACGTCAGCATCATTCCTACTCATCCGTCTCACTGCTCCCTGGCTCTGCTCCCTCCCCCGGGGCCACGATGGGAAGGGGAGGGAAAGGCGGGTGCTGGGCAGGGCAGCACCACAGAGCTCCTTCTAGGGAGCAGCAGCCGTGGGGGTCATCGTTAAGGCTCCTGCACTTGGCGTTCGGAGCTACTTTTGCCTTAGGAGGCTTCTATCATATTCAGCAGGGTTCATCGAGAGCCCCTGATCCTACCACATCTACTTCTGGTGGCCCTGGCTGGGACACCATCTAATGGCGTGACCTTGGGCGAGTCGCTCCCCAGCTTTGGGTCTCGGTTCCCTGTGGAGTACACAAGGGCATGGACCAGCTCCTCTTTAAAGTTCCCTTGAGCCATGATGTCTCCTCAATCCCTTCTTCTTGGCTTTTATACCCCATTTCTGACTCAGAACCCTCAAACCAGACATGGCCACGTCCTCCTCCTCCAGGGAGGCCCCATGCCCTGCTGCGCCCCTTTACCCGTATCTGCCAAGGAAGTCTCCCACCACGATGCCTTCCTGTTACCTGGCAACCGTGCCTGCCGCCTGCCTTCCAGCATGTACACACACACACACACTCACACACTCACACACTCAGGAGCTAGTGAGGAAGAGACCTAGCAGCACACAGGAGAGCTGCGGCTCCCGAGCAGGAATCAGGAAGGAATGCACAGGAAAAGGGTCACAGTGCAAAGACCACTGGGTTGAGAACAAGGGGAGTTGAGCTCCAGCGGCCGTGCTGGTGCCAGATTGCTATGAGCCCTTGCATAAATTCTCCCCCACTCTGGGCTGCGGTTTCCCCACGTGCGCAGCTAGGGCAATGGGTTCAGTGACTTCTTACCAGATCCCCAATAAAATTCTTTTGCACCTTAAAAGGTCTAGGTCCTGGCATCTTGGAAAATATCTGGAATAGAGTATAGTTCTGTAGCTATGGCCCTGCCATGTTTCTTTGCATGTAGATGGGGGTTAAGGCAATAACTGAGGCCAATTAGACAAGGACCCGTGACTCCCAGCTAATGGTGTGTTAGGTACCGCTTGGTTCCTGAGGGTCAGTGGCGTGCATCTCTTCCCAACTCTGTGTTCAGTGAAGTTATGCTGGGAGCTCAGACCCTATGCTGGCCATAGTGGGAGTATTTGCTTCATGAAAATTAGCAAACACTACAAATCAAGGCTTTTTTTATTTTTTTTGAGAACCGGTCATTACACATTTATCAGCATATCTCCTGCCTTCAGCCCCGTTAGACAGCCTGCAGTAAGATTTCTCACCAAGGGAACTCCCTTCTCTCCTGAGTTTCTCCCAGTGACGTTCACACCTGTGTGTCCTGGAAAGGGCGCTCCACTGCCTGCTGCCCATTCTTCTGCCTGGCTTTCCTGCCAGGTGGGCTCCTAGGTATGCAGATACAGAATAAGGAGAGAGAAGGGGAATGGGCATTTGCTTTTAAAGACTGCCTGTTTGTGGCAGTCTGGAACGAATTGCACAAAGGCTAGATCATTTATGTACTATTAGGAAGGCTCGTTAATATCAGGGTGTTAAAATATGTAAATAGCATAAACATGCACCACATCCTAATTACTGTTTTGCATTATCAAGTCATTTACTCTTTATGACATTTTACGACTGTTCAGCTGTGTCAGCGAACACTTAGCAGAGCCTCCTACCATGGGTGATGAAGCTATGGAGTTTTCCCAGCTTCCTGTTATTGGCGGGGGGTTGGGGATATGCCAAGGCAAAACAAAGCCTCCCTGTTCCAGGTGCCTCCACTGTGGAGGAAGACACCCATTGTTGGAGATTCTTTTTGTGTGAACAACATATGTTCCCGCTTCCTGGCATTTCCCCGACGTTCTTTAATGCTGATTCTTGTGGAGGCAGATTTATATGCAGGCTAATGAGAGCTGACATTTCTTGTGCTGGTTGCTACACTTGCTGCATTGATTTAACGCAGTGCAGGTGTCAACTGCCACAAAGCAAGTTTCCCTAAACCTTTCTTTAAAGCAACTTCACTGTCACAATTGGAGAAGATGCCTGCTCTGTGAAGCACAACGACTTTTGGAGTATCCAGCCTGGATCCCAGGAATGAATTCTGCCTGCTCTTTGGGCTCTGCCCAGCTCTGAAGGAAGTTTCTTGTTGGTGCAGAAGGGTTTGAATTTGATGGTCACTTTGTTTTCTTTAGAGTTAGTTCAAACCAGAGGTCTCACCTGGGTGGCATACAAACCAGTTCCTGTTCGTAGACATATTTTGTTTGGCCTTCATAGTATTAAAAAAAATGATTTTACTTGTTAGTTTTTAAAAAATTGGGTCATTTCACATAGTTCAGATTTCTGGCTTCTCTGAAAAAATATGAAGACCTGGAAATGGTTGCCCGACATTACTGTGTGGCAGCCACCAGTGGGAGGGGACTAGGAATGCATATGGCAGAGTGGGTAGGAGTATGGCTTCTGGCTTCAGATGGCCTGGGTTCAAATCCAAGCTCCACAGTTTAATTGCTGTATGGCTTTGGGCAATTTACTTAACTTCTCTGTACTTCAGTCTCTTTATCTATAAAAAAGGGGATAGTCCCCCACCATCCAGCTATAAGCAGTTAGAATGGTGCCTGGCACTTATTAAGTGCTATGTAAGATTTATTTATTGTGACTAATGGCTGCTGCCTTTAGATGGGGCATGTGCTTGTCCTGTGTTAGACCCTGGGACTTTCCTGGGCTAAGACACAAGACACAACAGGGACTGTGTTGTGGTGAGCCTAATGAAGCTACCAGCCATTGGCAATATTGAGGGTGCGGGGTTGGGGTGAGCAGGTACTGTAGCATCCTTATGCATAGCCAGCACAGGAAGCAGAGGGGGAAAGGAGTATTCTAATAGTACTCCTAGCATTTTACCATCGACTGTTTACATCAGTCAAGGTCCAACGTATTCCCCCAAATGACAGGTTCACAGAGTGAATAATTCTGTATCGGAGATTATTAAAGATTGGGTGTTGCTAGCAGGAAGAAGGGAACAGAGAGGTGAATGGAAACAATTTCCATTAAAATGGATTTGGGAAACAAAAGGCACAGGAGAACTATTTTGAGCCTAAGGCAGGTGACATGGGATTGAAAATTTAATGAGCCTTAAATGCCATTGGATGAATATAGCCAGAGATGCACGGTTACATCAGAAAGTGCCCACACAGTTGCATGATTTCCCATAACACTCAATTTTTTAAAGGCTCCTTAGAACTAACAAGCTAAAACTCAGTCAAATGGGATGGAGTCATAGCCATTTGCAGCTAAGTGTCTTTCAGCTGCACAGAGAGAGGTAGCTCTGGCCTCCCTACCTGGCTGCTGGTGTGTCATCTGTGACTCAACCTGTGTTTGAGGACAGGTTGCCTGAATGTCCATGTCCCCCTGCAGACTGACCATTTGCAAATGCCTTCTCATTCTCCTCACTTTCCAGGTCTCAGGCATCCCCCAACCCCTCACTGGGATGCCACCTACAACTTCACAGTGGGGTGGGTTTTGTCTGTTGTCTGGACAGTTGTGTTTCCCTGCAGGGTGCTGCTAAGTGGCTGGGCTCAGGTAAAGAGTTTGCATTTGTCTAATATATAAACAGGGAGAACCAAATTCATTTCACAGCTGAAGTTGCTAGCCTCTGACAAGGCCAGGGAATTAGGGGAAAATGAGCCCCATACTGCCCATGAAATGCCTATCGATTCAGAAGCAAGAACTCCCACAATAGCGTGAGTTCCTGGGGGATCCGAGCAGTTTTCCACGTGGAGGGTGGCCTTATGAAACAGACATCGGGGGTCGGGTTTTCCTGGGTCAGTTTAGAGAGGAAGTAACAGAGGTGTGAGAGTAGACTAAGAACCCTCTCCTGTCCCCTCCATGCTGGCTGACTCACAGGGCTCCGCCCCCCCAGCACCTCCCACTCTGGCATTCGCCTGATCCTGAAAATTCTGGCCCCCCAAGTTTTGGCCATTCTCACACTACTATGCTGATCTTTGCCATGCCCCTCATCTCAGTATTTACTTAGTGTAGTACATTTTAACACCTATGCTAGCCCTGTGCATCAGCCATAATGCCTGTGAAATCCCAGGTTGCATGTATGTACCAGCTTTATTTTTTTTCTACTATACATTAAAATCAATACCTAACTTTCAACATGGAAAATGTTTCTCTGCACACCACCCAAAGCCATCCTGTGAACAACCAGTGGTGATGGTATGAGACTTCTGGGACACCATGCTACAAGAAGTGGATTATTGTGTTACTGCAGAAAAACTTGGAGGGGAGGTGGTACAAGATCTGTGGCCGAGGAGGACTTGAATTCAGAGGCATAGCATGAAGAAAGCAATCTCCCCAGGCGTGGTTGGGAAGAAAACTGCAGCAAAGAGGAGTAGGGGAGGGGCAGGCTGGGAGATGGGCCCTGGGCTTCATTCCGGAAGGAGGAAGGGTCATGTTTCCCAAAGTAGCTCCCAGGAGCCAGCGGGAAGGAAGGTTCATTCTGCCTTCTGAGCCTTTCTCCCTACACCACAAGGTCACAGGACAAAGGGTCTTAAGGCCTGGGTTAGTTTGCTCTGGCTGCCATAACACAATGCCACAGTCTGGGTGGCTTAAACAACAGAACTTCCTTTTCTCCCAGTTGTGGAGGCTGAAAGTCTGAGATCAAGGCGTGGCAGGCCTCTCCCCTGGGCTTGGCGGCTGGCCACCTTCTTACTGTGTCCTCATGTGGTCTTCCTTTTGTACCAGTCTGTGTCCTGATTTCCTTTTCTTACATGGACACCAGTCATATTAGATTTGGACCCACCCGAATGACCTCATTCAACCTTAATTACCTCTTTAAAGGCCTTATGTCCAAATAAGGTCACATTCTGAGGTACTGGGGGTTAGGGTGTCAATATATAAATTTGGGGGTGGGGAGGTAATAATTCAGGCAGTAACAAGGCCTTTAGAATCAAGGAAATGAAATTTGGCTGCCTCAAATGATGGGAATTTTTGTACAGCCATGAAAGTTCAAGGAGGACAGGGATGTCTCAGCATCCACAAAAGGCTGTCATTAAATGCTTTGGGAGCCAGCAGGCTTCAGGGACCAAGTATCCTGGGCTCTCCCACCACAGTAGGAGCTGGTGGCTCTTTTCCTTTATTTTTCACTGCTGATATGCCTCTCAGCTTCAGCCTTTCTGCCTCTTTTTAGGGTCTTGTCTCTCCACCCACCAGCAGCCAGCTGGGCTGCTCCCTATTTCCTGATCCAAATTCCAGACTAGGAGAGTCTGGTCTGCCTGATGCCTATGCCAGCAGCTTCTTCTCAGGCCTGGTCACTCATACTTCCCTAGTCCCCTGAACAATGGGTCAGGGTCCCGCCCCAGACACAGGCATTGTGGTCAGGCGTCTTTCCTTTTGAAGGTGACGGTGACTGGCCGACACCACTACTGAGATAGAGGGAAAATATCTGGAGGAATTAATTAGGGTGCTCCCCTCTGGTGTTTCCTATTGTCTCATAACCCTTCCCACTGGGGCAGGAGACCACGGGCCATCTAGTCTTCAAGAGAGAGGTGTCACATCAGAATCCAAGGACAAAGGAATCAGATTCATAACCCAAGTTTCAGGTTTAAGACAACGACTTAGAAGAATATGTGATAGTTCCAGGCAGGTTTTGCTGCCCCAGAGGAAATTTCTCTAGTCTTGGACAGAGAAAGAAGAATTAGACAGGAGAAAAGGGTGGTAGAAGCTGGTGTCTTCCTAAGAAAAGCTCTCCTCACCTCAGGAGATCTGAGACCAGAGGGGACTTGGCCTCCCTTCTTGGATGGAGCCTCCTAGAGTTCTCCAGTATCCCACATGCAGAAGGAGCAGTAGGGATGAAAGCCACAGGGCAGGTGGCTTTCCGAAAGGGCATGAGGTGGCCTCCGAGCATCTCTTGGGATTCCAGGCTAAGGTTGGAGAGCAGCCATTCCTCCCCTGCCCCTTCCCTGTGAGAGGAATATGCAAATACTTGGTAGCAGGAGCCAGGCTGGGAGAGGCAGGAAGGTCAGGAGTGAAGGACATCACAGATGCAGCCTGTGCATTTTGACAGCCAAGAATCAGATGCATGATGTGCTACTTTTGAAGATATCAGTATGGATACATAACAGCCGAGGAGCACATACTCCTACCCCAATCTCTTGCTGCCTATAAACCTTGCCCCCAGAATCCAGCAGCTATCCTGGGGGAAGAGAAAATCTCAAGCTGAGTGTGCGTTTCCACTATCTAGTCAAATGGGGATGTAAAATGATGACTTAAGTTCAGTGTATCAGTTTCCTATTGCTGCTGTAACAAATTCCACAGACTTAGTGCTTTGAAATAACACATTTATTGTCTTACAGTTCTGCAGGTTAGAAGTCCAACATGGTTTCTCACTGGGCTAAAATCAAGATGCCTGCAGGGCTGCATTCCTTCTGGACAGTCTAGGGCAGAATCCATTTCCTTGCCTTTTCCTGCTTCCTCAGGCTTCCCACATTCCCAGGCTTGTGGCCCCTGCCTTCCTCTTCAAAGTTAGCAACGGTGGGTCAAGTCCTTCTCACATTTCATCACTCTGAGCTTCTTACAAGGTCACATCTCCCTCTCTACTTTATCTTTTCCACTTTATAGAACCCTTGTGATAGGGCCCACCTGCATAAACCAGAATAATCTTAAAGTCAGCTGATTAGGAACTGTAATTCCATTTACAACCTTAAGCCCCCTTTACCATGTAGTCATGATTCTGGGATGAGGACGTGCACATCTTTCAGGGGCCATTACTCTGCTTGCTGAATTCAGATAAATAAAGATAATTAAGGGTAAACACATATTTCTTGCCTACCTGAGGTGGTAGCCTGAGATTTATGATCATGACACCCATGTGTTTCTCTATTTCAAGGAGAGACTCTGGTTTTGAGATTTGAGACAGGGAAGGGTCGTGAGGTTTCATCCCTGCAGGATGCTGCTCTGAGACACATGGACAGACCAACAACTGGGCCCAACCTTGAGGAATGAGACCCTGAACTTAGAAGTTGTGAAATCATACAATCTTAGTGCTGTAAAAACCTAGTCTAGTAACACCTCAAGGTTGGCAGGGACCTGGGAAAGCCTATGGTCCAATCTCTCAGCTGGGACAGGAATACATCTATAGTCTTACACCTCCATCTTCACCTCCACCATCTGGTTCCAAGAGGCCATCATTTCCTTCTAAGACCAGCCACCCAAGTCAACCGCCAGATTCTGCTCGTTCCCCACCATGGTCATTTGACCACACAGCTGCCAGACAGATTGTCTAAAGAGGCAAATGAGACTGCGTCCCTCCCTTGCTCAGACCCCACAAGGCTGCCCTTCCTGTTAGCATACGACATAGACTCTGCACTGTGGCCCATACTGCCCACCTGATGTGACTCACCTGTCCCTCTGACCTCATCTTCCATTGCGCTCCTCCTTATTTGTTTTCTAGCAAACTTGGTCTTTCCTCTATTCTTAGCCCATGTCAAGCCAGCTCTCACCCCCCAATTTGGGGCATGTTACTCCCTTCCTTACCTCATTGAGTCTCTGTTCCTTAGATGGGCTTCCCCAGCCATCATCTGCTCCCTCATCAGTGTTCTTCATCACACATTCCACCAGCTGCCAACACATGGCATGTGTTTCCTTCTTTGCTTTCTGCCTCCCTCTCTAGAGTACAAGCTTCAGGAGAGCCGGGACCCAGCCAGCCTTATTTATCATTATATCCCCTGTATCCAGCACATTGCCTGACACATAAAAGATTCTAAGTAAGTATTTGTTGAATGAATGAGTGGACCCCAGGGGCATTTAAGAGATCCCTATTGCCAGGGACTACTGCAAGTTGTCAATAAATCAGAAACTTATTTCATTTAAAATTAGAATAACCATAGAACTCATTCCTACTACCAGAGAGGTGTTCAAATTCAGTGGAGAGTAAGGACTTCCCAGAATAGGTACTGGGAGATACTCAGCCTTCCTGAGTTTAGGGAAGACTTCCAGCATGAATACGAATCACATGTCAGGATCATTTTAGGTACCCAGAGGGAAATAAAGATGAATAAGACACAGCCCCTTCTCTCCAGGAAATTACACACTGGTAAGGGAAGATAGACAGACACATCCACACATTTTTCTGTTTTTCTGACACAGTCAGGATGACATAAAAACATAAAATATGAATAAACCTCAGAAGGAGCAAACAAACTTTGGCAACTTCACTGTCTCAGCAATGGTGACCTGTGTCCCTTGTCAGCTGGCTTCAAGAGGAGGACTTTAATTATATTGCTTAATTACACCAGAGCACACCAAGACTTTTAATTTTTTTTAACATTAATTCCCCCCTGAGTTCCTGATATTTGCCTTACGTTATTGCCAAGTACTGGAGAGGAGCGACAAACACATGAAGGGTCTTAATATTTGGAATTCTCAGCCCTGCTGTGTGTTATTTGCTTTTCCATTTGGAGCTCGAGGATGCAAACCCTTCATCTGTTCATAGTGACCTCTGAGCCTGGCTCCAGGAGCCAGGGAGGGCTGGGACACTGCAGGGACGCATCCAGAGAATGTCTTAGACTTTGCAGAATACTGAAAGCTTTCTTGTTTGACCTTCTCAACGCTCAAACGAAGGAGACCACGGCTCCACTGTTTTACAAATGAAGAAACTGAGGCACAGATTGGAGAAGTGATTTGTTTTCCTATAAATACATCTGGTCAGAGCAGGAGGTGGGCCCAAAACACACATCTCCAAACTCCAAGGCACCAGTGTTTGCCACTAAACATGAGCTTTTTGCCAGGATAGTTACATCTGTGCCAAATCATATAACAATATGCTGGGTTACTTATTCTTTACAAATATTATTTTTTCCTTCTGGCAGCTTCAAGTTAGCATATGTGTTTAATTAACATTTCTAATTAAAACCATAATGTATAAAAATCAAATACTGTCCATGAGTTACATTCCTCCACATCTGTAAATGGTGCCAATTTACACATGCTAGGTAAATTATTTTAATTTTTATAGGGAGATAGGATAAAATTTTATGAAGTGATATCAGTGAGAATGAGCAGAAAACTCTCAGCCGAGAGCTCTCCACCAAGGCTGAGATCATGAAACAAGACTGTTCCATGGGCACTACTTTTTGGAGCTGGGATGGGTAAGCGCATTGCCTAGGTACAATGAACTAAATGTTTCTGCCCCCCAAAATTCATATGTTGAAACCCTAATCCCAGTGTGATTGTATCTAGAGGTGAGGCCTTTGGGAGGTAATTATAATAGGTCATGAGGGTAGACCTCTCATGAATGGGATTAGTGCCTTTGCAAGAATGGGCCAGAGAGCTCTCTTAGCCTCCTTCTGCCAAGTGAGGACACAATGAAAAATTAGCAGATTGTGACTCAGAAGAGGGCCCTCACCAGGACCTGACCATGCTGGCATCCTGACCTCAGACTTCCAGCCTCCAGAACTGTGAGAAGCAAATTTCTGTTGTTTATAAGGTACCGGTCTAGGGTACTTTGTTGCAGCAGCCTGAGCAGACTAAGACACCTGGGCACCATCCATCTTCCCCGTAAGAAATTCATTTGGAGGAGACAGGTGGTTGGATGGTGTGGAATGTAAGAGAGGACTTTCCCGCCACATGGCAAAGATGAAAAAAAAAATCTGTAACAAGATGGCTGCAAAGTGGAGGGGATTTTAAATGAGAATTACTTTGGTTTGTTACTCTATTTCTAAATGGCCCCAAAGAGGATTAAGGACAGGTTATGACACTTATCAACACACATTGTGGATTGCTTTTGCCTGCAACAGGTTTTCCCAAACCTTAATCATTGCACAGTTTTTACCGTATTTTAGAGTCACTTGTTCACCTAATATTTTCACTTTAATTAATTCTACTTAAATAAATTTATTTATGGAGGAAATTTCGCTTCACTATCATAAGTGGAAAACCAATGTAAATGCATATGTAATATGCATATTAAAATAAATAACCACTAAGAAATGTTTGTGGGCCTCCAATAACCTCACCTACTCTTGTGGCCTTTGTACCATGCTTTGGAATGCACTGGACTCCATTCTATCAGAGCATCTTCACAGAGAATTGAAAGAATTTTGATGATTTGTAATAACTTGGTGATGGTATTCTTAAATTTATAACTGAATTGGTAGACAATTAAAAACTGAAAAAGCATTGTGATAAACAAAGTAGCCTTAAAAAACAAAAGAGTAACTAAACAAAATCAAAACAAAAGTGTGACCTACCCATACCTTTCCTGCAATTGCCCAGCAGGAGGGTCAGATGTGTATCTGCCTCCCCTCTCCCTATCCATGGCTATGCAAACATACTGGGGCCTTACAAAGCCCCCCAAAATATCACAGAGCCCCTTAAATTTCAAGCACTGGATCATCCTGTGGAGAAGTCCATCATCCCAGCTCTCATGGTCCCTTGAGCCAGTTCTCTGTCCCTGGCCCTCCCAAGCCAAGAATGCATGACTCTCTCTGCTGAGGCTGGGATGGGAGCCTCTGTCTGTTACGCTCAAAGATATTTCCTCTCTCACCTGGGTCTTTCACACTAGAACTTGGTGGCCCATCAAGCTCAAAACCAGAAACATCAGGGACCAAATCTTTTAAAAATGTGTGTGTGAAAGGGGGTGGTATTCCTCTTCCTTTGAGGGCAAATTGGGCATGGTCTACTTCAAGGCAAGGGTCAACCACATTCTGTTCTTGCATCAAAGCAGGAAGAAAAGGAAGGAAAACAGAGTTAGTGTTCCATAGCAAGACAAGCTCATTATTCATGCACTACTAATATCATCACAACACAATTTGTCTCTATTGAGGCATGTGCCAAGCGTTTCATCTCAGTTCGTCCACACTACAGCTGTGAGGAGGTGCTGCCATTATCCCTGCTTTACCACAGGTGAGAACATTGAGGCACACTGAAGCTGGGCAACAGGATCACCCAGTTGGTAGTACGTTGCCAAATCAAGATTTGGACCCCAGCCTGGCCACCTTGTGGCCACTTTTCTCAAGGGCCTTGGATCTCAGTGGGTGGTTTGTAGATCAGAAGCACCTTGAAAACTGCAAATAACTACACAAATATCAGACATTACTGTTTTTCCAAGGACAGCTGTAATTACTCCCCTTACTTGCCGATGAGGACCGTGGAGGATGGATGTGAGAAACTCCGTTTCTATTGAGTCTCTGTCCAATGGTGCCTACCTTGGCTATTGATGCCAAGTTAAAAGAAAATACATTGGAAAGGCCTAATTATTTTCTAATTATAAATAAATGTGTGGCAAAAAATAGTATTGATAACAGCAGTGATGGCAAAGCAGGTTATTTCACCCTTTATAGAAGGGTGTGCCCATTGGGACGTCTTTTCTAGAGGACAAGGTGGCAGAATCTATTGTAATTTTTAAGAGGACATAACCTGTGACCAGCACTGCCATTTCTAGATAGCTGTCCTTGGGAGGTCCTTGCCTAGGTACCCAAAGAGGCACATACAAGAAAGTTTGTCTGTAGAGCAAAAAGTCAGAAATGATCAGATTTTATCCAACAGGAGAATGGTTGAATATGTGTAGCACAACCATACTGTGGAGTTTCATGCAGTGGTCTAAAAGGTAGGGCTAGATCTCTATGAGGACACTGAGAACATTCAAAGATGCACAATTAAGAGGAGGGAAGACAACTTGCAGAATAATAGGCTTATGGTCCATGTATTATTTATGCTCTAAAAAAGTGCAAAAAAACCCTACATTTTTCTGAATGTGCACGTACCTCTGTAAAATAATAGAAAATGATCTGGAAAGACATGAACCAAACTGATTAAACTGAGATTTAACTGATTAACTGGCAGGTGAAAATTAAAGGGGAATTTTCTTTCTTTGTCTGTACTGTTTAACAGTTTTTCACAGTGAGATATTCATGTTATCTGTGTAATTAAAAAATAAAAATTAATAATGTTAATTAGATAATCTTAAAAATACAGATATGTGTATAAGCTATAAGGAAAAAAAACATAAATTAACACCCAGAGACAATCACCATTAACATTTTAGCATGTTTTTCTTAATCTTTTTTCTTGACTATACACACATTCTCACATTTGTTTTTTATGTACCTTGGAACTGATACAGCTATAATTTTGTATCCTGATTTTGTTAAATAAGGTATTTAACAAAACACTTCTTTTACTTTATACACTTAGTATTTTAAAAAATGTTTAATGAGATAAAATTCACGGAATACAAATTTCAGCAATTTAACCATTTTAAAGTATATAATTCAGTTGTTTTTAATATGTTTTATGACCATCATCACTATCTAAATTCTAGAACATCTTCATCACCCCATATTCATTAAACACCATGTTCATTAAGCAGTCACTCCCCATTCCTTTCTTCCCCAGCCCCTGGCAACCACTAATCTACTTTCTAAGTATTTGTCTATTCTGGGCATTCCATATAAATGGGATCATACAATATGTGATCTTTTGTGACTGGCTTCTTTCACCTAGCATAATGTTTTTGAGATTCATCCATGTTGCAGCATGTATCAAAACTTTAATTTCATTTTATTGCCAAATAGTATTTCATTGTATGGATATACCACATTTTATTTAGGCATTCATCAGTTGATGAACATTTGGGTTATTTCCATTTTTTGGCTATTATGAGTAATGCTGCTATGAGCATCTGTGTACAAGTTTTTGTGTGGACATATGTTTTTAATTCTCTAGGGTGTATACATAGAAGTGGAATTGCTAAGTCATATGGCAACTCTATGTTTAACTTTTTGAGAAACTGCCAAACTGTTTTCTAAGGCAGTTGTACCATTTTACATTTCCATTAGTGATGTATGAGAGCTCCAATTTCTCCATGTCTTTGTCCACGCTTATGATTTTCCATTTATGTGATTATAGCTATCTTAGTGGGTATGAATAAAAAAAGAATAGAATGCTTGGGAATAAATCTCATTGTGGTTTTGATTTGCATTTCCCTAATTAGTAACAATATTAAGCACCTTTTCATGTGTTTCTTGGCCACTTATATCTTCTTTGGAGAAATGTCTATTTAAGTCTTTTGCCCATTTTTCAATTTAGTTATTTGTCCCTTTATTGTTGAGTTATAAGAGTCCATCATATATTCTGAATACTAGATCCTTACCAGATAAACAATTTGAAAATTTTCTTCCATTCTATGAATTGTCCTTTCACTGTTTTGATTGTGCCTTTTGATGCATAGAAGTTTTGATTTTGATGAAGTCCAAATTATTTATCTTTTGTTTGGTTGCTGGTGTTTTTGGTGTCATATTTTAGAATACTTGCCTAATCCAAGGTCACAAAGATTTACACCTATGTTCCTTTCCTTCTAAGGGTTTTATAATTTTAGCTCTTACATTCAGATCTTCCATCTATTTTGAGTTAATTTGTGTATATAGTATGAAGTAATTCTTTTGCATGTGGATATCCAGTTTTCCCAACACCATTTGTTGAAAAGACTGTCCTTTCCCCATGGAATGATCTTGGCACTGTTGTAGAAAATCAATTGACCAAAGAAATATGATTTATGTCTGGGCTTTCAATCTATTCCGTTGACATATATGTTCATCCTTATGTCAGTACCACACCGTGTTGCTTACTGCAGCTTTGTAGTAAATTTTGAAATGAGGAAGTGTGAGCCCTCCATCTTTGCTCTTCTTTGCAAGATTGTCTTGGCTATTCTGGGTCCCTGGCATTTCCATGTGAATTTTAAAATCAGATTATCCATTTCTACAAAAATGACAGTTGGAAATTTGATAGGGATTGCATTAAATCTGTAAGTTAATTTGGGGTGTATTGCCATTTAACAATATTAAATTTTCCAATCCGTGAATATATTTCTATTTATTTAGGTCATCTTTAATTTCTGTAAACAGTGTTCTGTAGTTTTCATTGTACAAAATTTGCATTTCCTTGGTTAGTCTATTCCCAAGTATTTTATTCTTTTTTATACTGTTATTTTATTTATTTCATTTTCAGATTGTTTATTGCTCTTGTATTGGAATAGAACAGATTTTTGTGCATTGATCTTGTATCCTGCAACATTGCTGAACTCAGTTATTAGCTCTAACAATTTTGTTGTCATGTCTTTAGGATTATCTATATATAAGATCATATCACCTGTGAATAGAGATAGCTATACTTCTTCTTTTCCAATTTAGTTGCTTTTTAATTCTTTTTCTTGCCTAATTTCCCTAATTAGAACTGTTAGTATCATTTGAGTAAACAGCATAAGAGCAAACATACTCTCATTGCTGATCTTAGGGAGAAACTTTTCAGTCTTTTCTCATTAATGTGATGCTGGCTGTGGGGTTTCCATAGATGCCCTTTATCAGGTTGAAAAGCTCCCTTCTATTCCTAGTTTATTGAATGATTTTTTTTTTATCATGAAGGAGTGTTGAATTTTGTCAAATGCTTTTTCTCATCAATTAAGATGATCATGCGGGGATTTTTAAGTCATTTGTTCTGTTCACGTGGTGTACTGCATCGACTGATTTTCTTAATGTGGAACCACCTTTGCATTCCTGGGATAAATCCAACTTGGTCATGATGAATAATACTTTTAATGTGCTCATGGATTTGGATTACTAATATTTTGTTAAGGATTTTTGAATACTATCTTGCTAATATTTTGTTGAGGATTTTTGTTGAGGGTATATGCATAAGGGATATTGGTCTGTAGTTTCCTTTTCTTGTGATAACTTTGTATGGCTTTGGTATCAGGGTAAATAAAACTGGTCTCAGGAAATGAGTTAGGCAGTGTCCCTTCCTGTTCTCTTTTTTGAAAGAAGTTGAGAAGAATTGGTGTCTATTCTACTTTAAACACCTGGTCTTGGGCTTTTCTTTGTTGAAAAAAAAATTTTTTTAATTGTTACTCAATCTCTTTAGCTGTTATAGATCTATTCAGATTTTCTATTTCTTGCTGAGTCAGTTTTGATAATTTGTGTTTCTTGAAATTTGTCCATTTCAGCTAAATTATCTAATTTCTTGGCATACAATTGTACATAGTATTTTCTCATAATCCTTCTGTATTTCTATAAGGTCAATAGCAATGTCCTCACCTTTATTCCTGATTTTAGTCATATGAGTTTTCTCTCTTTTTTTCTTGGTCAGTCTAGCTAAAGTCTTGTCAATTGTATTGATCTTTTTTTTTTTCCTACAGTGAACATTTATTTTTTACCATGCTCAGCATTTTAAGTGCATTATCTCATTTGATGCCTAAACACCTCTGTCAGGTGTATATTCTCATTACCTCCATTTTAAAGATGACACAGAGACTCAGAGTAAGGAGTGAATTATCCAAGGCCACAGAGCTAGGATCCAGTGGAATTAGGATTGGAACACAGATCTACCTGCCAGCAGCTCTTAGGCCAACCTCAGCTCTCTACCACTGCATTAGAAGGACCGTGTGGGGAGATAGCTCTGGTTCCTGGGTCTCCAGGCACTCGGTCCTTGTGTGAGGAGATTCTGTGTCTAAAGGATGTGACTTTGAGTTAGAAGCCATCCCATTCCCCTGCTCCCCTGGCACCTGCTCCAGCAGTGAGGTCACAAGGGCTCCATGCCTACCCCTGAGGCCTGGCAGAAATGGGCCTCTCAGTCCTCTGGCAACTGGACCTGTCCAAAGGACCCAAAACTCTGGGAGAGAGAGAGTTCTTCCTCCCTGGCCTCCTTCCCAGAACAGTGAGGGGAAGGGAGGAGGGTACTTCCACACAGAGAGCAGAGGCCCAGGAAGGAAGGCCAGCTATACTGTACATGTGTGGCAGACATGGCCGGGCCCAGGCTCCTGTGCCAGCTCTGCAGGCCAAACCTGGATGGCCCTCCACTGGCTAAAGTTCAGTTCAGCAGCACTCCCCATGTGTAGGACCTCCTTCAAACTATCAGGAATTCATCTACACCTCACTTCCTCTGGAAAACCTTCCTGGAACCCCAGATCAGCACAGGCCTGCCTTTAGAGTCAATACACTGGTTGTGTGTCTACCTCCCCTGAGGTAATCTACTGAGTGTGTGTTCTCAGCTGTCTTTCCAAAGCCTTCCCCAGGACCTAGCACAAAGTAGGTGCTTTACTAACTGCTCAGTTAATAAATGAACGGGCTCCTCTATGCTTCAGTTTGTTCATCTGTAAAAAAGGGATAATAAAACATCTACTTCATTGGACTTTGTTTTAAAAGTTTAATGATCTTTTCAAAGAACCAACTTTTGTTTTCATTTTCTCTCTTGTTTTTCTATACTTTCATTTATGTCTACCCTAATCTTTATTATTTCCTTTCTTTTGCTTTGGGTCTTGTTTGTTCTTATTTTTCTACTTTCTTAAGATTGAAGGTTAAGATATTTATCTATAATATCTTCTTTTTTTAATGTAGGCATTAAAAATTTATTTTTTACTTTTTTTCTTTTTACTTTTTTTTTTACATTAAAGCCTTAGAATAGCATTTCAGAAATTCCTTCTGTTCACTACTCTTAAATCATCACAGGCTTTATATTTTACCTTTAATTGACAAAAAATAATGGTGTATGTTTAGGGGGTACAATGTGCTGTTTTGATATATGTTTACATTGTGAAATGATTAAATCAAGATAATTAACAAATCTATCACCCCACATACTTACCATTTTTTTGTGGTGATAAAATTCAAAATCTGGTCTTTTAGCAATTTTGAAACATACAGTGCATTATTATTTATTATAGTCATTTACAGCTATAAATTTCCCTCTAGCATTGCTTTTGCAGCATTTCATGACTTTTCGTATGTTGTGTTTTCGTTTTTGTTAACCTCAAAATTTTTTTCTAATTTTCCTTGTGACCTATTTTTTGACCTGCTCATTATTTAGAAATGTGTTTTTTATTTTCCATATATTTGTGAATTTTCCAGTTTACCTTCTATTATTGATTTTCAGCTAAATTCCACTGAGGTCTCAGGTGATATTTTGTATGCTTTATATCTTTTAAAATCTATTGAGACTTGTTTTGTGGTATAACATATAGTCTATACTGGAGAATGTTTCATGTGCATGCAAGAAAAATGTGTATTCTGCTGTCGTTGGGTAGAGTGTTCTCTAGATGTCTAATAGGTCTAGTTGGTTTATAGGGTTGTTCAAGTCTTTTATTTGTTTAATCTTCTGTCAACTTGTTCTACCCATTATTGAAAGTGAGGTATTGACGTCTTTAACTATGACAGTTAGACCATCTATTTTTCCCTTCAATTTTGTCAGTTTTTTTCTTTCTGTATTTTGGGGATCTGATGTTAGGTGCATGTATATTTATATTTGTTATATCTTCTTGTTGGACTGACCCATTTATCACTGTATAATGTCTTTCTTTGTCTCTTGTAATACTTTTTGTTTTAAGGTCTATTTTGTCTGATACTAATATAGCCAGTCCAGTTCCCTTTGGTTTCTGTTTACATGATATATTTTTTTTCCCATTCTTTTGCTTTCAATCTATGTGTGTCTGAATCTAAACTAAGTCTCTTGTAGACAGCTTATAGTTAAATGAATTTTTTTATTCATTCTGTAGTATCTGCCTTTTGATTGGAGTAAGTCCAATGTCTGGGCTTCACCAGGGACAATTTCAATTGATTGCTTTTCTTTTTCTGTATGGGTCATGTTGTCTCATTTCTCTGCAAGCCTTGTAGTTTTGGGTTGATAACTGGACATTTTGCATATCATACCATGGTTTATTTTTGCTGCTTGTTGTAGTTGTTGTTTGTTTGGTGACTTTTCCAAACTAATTTTGTAAAGTCTATATTCTTTGTAATGTGTGACCACTGACATAGCTTAATGGTCAGCTAATGACTGGACAAGGATTTTGTTAATGCCTGGAAACAAAAAGTTTCCCAGTCTTTGAAGATGCACTATGTGTGTGTTGGGACATTCCTTCAACAATCAGCCAGGCAGTTTAAGAATGTGCTTTAGCCTTCACTTCCTTATTTGCACAGAATTTCAAGGTCAGCCAGAGATGAGAGCTTAGATCTTTATTAGTTCTTTCCCAAGCGGATACACAGCCTTGGGAATGCATATGACCTTCTAGATTCCTAGGAATAGGTTGGACCTTTTCAAAGTCCTTATTCCCCAAAGCATCATATTCCCCAGTCTTTCCTGCCAAGCTTTTTGGTTAGTCTATTGCTTTTTGGTTAGTCTATTGCTTTGGTTAGTCTATTGTTATCCATTGCCTCAGACATTAGCAGATAAAACATTTACCTGTAAGTGTTTTTGACAAATGCCCCAGGTAGCTGCTTTAGTGCTGGGTAAGTACAGAGTTAGTTAGGTGAGGTAAAGGCAAGCCTTTTGAGTTGGTCTTCCAGGGAAGCATCAGACAGTTCTAAACTAATAATTACAATTCTTGAGGCTCATTCTGCTCCTCTTGTACTGGAAATGAGAATATAGGATATTATTTTCAAGGCTCAACACTGAGCTGGGGAGTGGTTATATTTCAGTTGTCAGAAATTGATTGTGACCATTTTTGCTAGTTTTTTCATTGCTTTTATGGAATGGTAGACTTTTGGAATCCCTTACTTGACCACTTTCATTGACATCACTCTCCTACAGAAACTTTATAAACACTATATTTAATGGTTGCATAACACCATGATTTCCTTAACCATTGCTATATTGATGGGCATTTATCAGTTCTTTTCATTAAGTCACGGACAGTGCTGCAACACCTGTACATTTATCTTTGCTCACGTCTCTGAGTATTTCCTTAGGCTAGATTTCTAAATGTGAACATATGGGTGAAAGGATATAAATTTTCAAGGCTCATGATATATGTTATGTAAATAATTTCCAAAGCAATCCTTTTCCTTTACATTTCCACCAGCTGTGTTTGAATGTGTTGCCTTGCCACAGTCTTATCCTCAGTGCGTCTTATCAATGAAGACATTTACTAAGTAGGCAAAAAATAGCATGTTATTGTTTTATTTTACATGTGTCTGATTATCAGCTAGGCGAAAATATTTATGGCATGTATTTGATCTCCTCTTCTCTGAATTTCTTGTAAATTCTATTTGCTGTGAGGTGTCTGCCTTTATATTTATTTATAAGAGCTATTTACATAGAGTAATAACCCTTAATGGTAATAATTATAAATATTTGAAAATACAGAGCTCTAAAAGCACTTTTAATTTCATATTCTCAACAGGTTTTCTTTGGTAGCTCTTGGTCACTGTATTAGCATCCTGTTGCTGTTGTAAGAAATCACCATGAACTTAGTGGCTTAAAAAAACACAAATTTATTCTCTGGGAGTCAGAAGATCTAAAGTCAAGGTGTTAGCTGGACTGTTTCTTCTCAAGGCTCTGAGTGGAGAATTTGTTTCTTTGCCTGTTTTAGCTTCTAGTGGCTGTCTGTATTCCTTGGTTTGTGGCCTCTTTTTTTCATTCAAAGCACATCTTCACCCTCTGCTCCTGTATTCATATCATCTTCTACTCTGATTCTGACTTCCTCTATATTCCTCTTATAAGGATCACTGTGATTATATTGGGCCCACTCAAATAATCCAGGATAATCTCCCCATCTCAAGATTCTTGACATAATCACATCTAAAAAATTCCCTTTGCCATACATGCTAGTCAGTGTTCTCCAGAGAAACAGAACCATAGGATGGATCGTTAGATAGATAAATAAATAGATAGATAGATAAAAATTTATTTTAAGGACTTGACTCACATGATTGAGGGGACTGGTAAATCCAAAATCCACAGGGCAGGCTGGAGACCCAGGAAAGAGTTGATGTTGCAGTCTTGAGTCTGAAGGCAGTCTGGAGGCCGAATTCTTTCCTCTTCAGGGGACCTGAGTCTCTTCTCTTAAGACCTTCAGCTGATTGGATGAGGCCCACTCACATTATGGAGGGTAACGTGCTTTACTCAAAGTCTACTGATTTAAATGTTAATAACATCTCAAAATTACCTTCACTTCAATATCTAGACTGATATTTGACCAAACAACTGGGTACCGTAGCCAAGCCAAGCTGGCACATAAAATTAACCATCATATCACATAAGGTAACATTCACAGGTTCCAGGGATTAGGGTGTGGACATATTTGGTGGCCATTATTTAGCCTACCACAGTTACCTGGGGATATTCCTTGAATAAGAAGAGAATGTCTTCTTTTGAGAGGAAGTAGATACTAATTCAGACTAACTAACTAAAACACTCCTAAACTCTCCCATCCTCATCAGAATTATACAGTAACAGAAGGGAATTTTCCCATGATTCATTTTACCTTCATTATGTGCCATTTTGAGGAGAATTTCATATCATATTATCCTCAGTAATAAAAAGAAAGATCTGCTTCTCTGATTAAAAGCCTTTTTTCCATACTTTTGAAGAAGAAAATCTCTCTTTCTCTCTCTCTCTCTCGAATTGCTATTCTTGGCAGGAAATATTTTATCAGCTCAGGCTCCTAATTGGATAGGAACATGGCTATTGTGGTGCTATTCTGTTGCAGACAGGAGACCTTTAGGTTTGGGAGACTGGAAACGCATTTAAGTAGAAATCTGTTCCCTTTTGGTCCCTAACAATATTTGAAAATGACTGTGAAATGGGAAGAATAGAAGAATTCCCAGCGAATGATTCCAAGTTTCCAGAACTTCATTTCTGAGCTGCCTACTTCCTCCAAAGACAAAAGAAGCTGAGATTCAAGGAAGAACATACTTTAAAAAAATCTTACTTCTGTTAAAAACATAAAATAGCATGCACTGCTATTATCTGAATGATTAATTCTGCTTCATACTCTTTGCTCCCACAAATCATTTGCTTCTTTACCAAAGAAATTTTAGTTGCAATGGAAATCTTTGTTCTATTTCAACATAGCATTTCCTCAAGCCTTGGGCTATGGGAGACTTGGTTAGATGCCCACATGGCTGGGGACTGGGTCTGGCCTCTCCTCCCACAGTTACATGGATGAAGACGTCCTGATCTCTGAATTGAGTGGACAGTGCCCATGTGGCTACATGGGCAGAATAATCATAATAGCAACTGATGTCCCCTGAGGACTTACCTTTTCCCAATTCACACGTTTAATGCTTTGCAGACCTTATTTTAGTTCTCCCTTAAAATGTCCCTCTATACTAGAGCCTATACTATCCACATTTTACAGATGGTGGAACCGAGGCTCAGTAATGTTGAAGGGCTCATCTAAGTAAGGTCCCATCTCATTGGGATTCAGCAGAACCATATTTAGCTCTGTTATGGGTTTAATTGTATCCCCTCCCAAAATCCATGTGCTAAAGTCCTAACCTCCAGTACCTCAGAATGTGACCTTATTTGGAAATAGTGTCATTGCAGATGTAATTAGCAGAGGAGCATGGGCCCTTAATCCAAAATGACTGGTGTCCTCATAAAAAGGGGCATTTGTATACAGAGACAGATATTCATAGAAGACAGATTACATGAAGAGATGAAGGGAGGATGTGGCCATCTACAAGCCAAGGAGAGAGGCCTGGAGCAGATACTTCCTCACTCTCAAGAGGACCCAACCCTGCTGAAGCCTTGATGTTAGATTTTTAGCCTCCAGAACCATGAAGCAATAAATTTTTGTTGTTTAAGAAACCCAGTTTGTGGTACTTTGTTACTGCAGCCCCAGAAAACTCATATAAACCCCTAAACCATACTGTTTTAAATGCTCTCCCATGTTCCCATGAGTAAAATGCTCAGCCTAGCCCCTTCTTCCAGCTGTGACTCACCATTAGAGGGGTGAAACGGCTTTTTGACAAGTGCCTGAAATGCTTTACCCTCATGTCCATGGTAGTGCCATCAGATCACTGCATGGCACTGTTATCCCTCACTCATATTTTCATGTAATCCTGGATGCTCAGAGCTGAGGTCCAGAGAGGTTAATGGCTCCTTGAAAGTTGGCGCTCTCTCTGTGCTGCGTCCCCTCACATGGGTACAGCAGGTAATCTCCCAAATGATGTGAGAAGCCCACGCATTTCCCTCACAGATCTGGGGGGGTGCTATGATCCTGCCAGCAGCAAGAGTCACAACATGGAGACTCCTGGCGGGAAGAAGGATTAGGAATCTAAATCATTGGCATGGACTGTTGCAACTGAACAACTGCTTCAGCAGGTGTGAATAAAGTCCTGAGGAAAATGGAAGGAGGATGGGTAAGGTTTGAGGGAGCTGGAGAGAAAGAAAAAGAGAGAGAGAGAGAGAGAGAGAGAGAGAGAAACTGCCAAATTGAAGTGTAGGTGCTTACCTTGGAAGGTGCAGAGGGTCACTGGTTTAAGGTGAGGAAACATGAGCAGAAGAGACTAAAGCACCAAGACAAACTCACCTACTTCCCCCTTTGCCAGAGCAGGTCCTGGCATGGGGTTAATTGCCCTCTTTCCTGACACTGTACCTGGAAACCTTCCCAGACTGCACATCTGCCAGAGCTGGGCCGCGCCCCCTCTGGAGGAGAAATCCAAGGGAGGGTGGGGAGGTGGACAAGTGCACTCTTCCCTTGCCCATCTCTGCTGCCACAACAAACACCTGGATTGCCTCGCCCCTGCCCCCCACCTCCCGAACCATCTGGCCCAGGACCATCTGCTGGGACAGTGGGGTGCTCTGAAATAGCTCCACAGCCCCTTTGTCAGTTTGGGTGTTTAACTCTCTACTTGGCTCAGCTAATAGGCTCACAAAGATCCAGGGCTTTCCTGTGGAGGCAGGAGGAGCTGGCTTGTGTCTCCTAGGTTGAAAGATTTAGGAAAAGAAGAAGCTCATTCAAGCTGTGTCTGTTCCATTTTCTGCAGTGAATTGGGTGTTTTCATACATAGGTTATCTCATTAACTCCCAAAATAGTCTAGTGAGGAAAATGTCATTATCCCCATTTCATGGATGAGTAAACTGAGGCTCTGAAAGTCACCATGACTTGGTACTTAAAGGCCTAAAACTCAAACCCAAACTCTAAGTTCAGCTTTCCCGGCTCTTCCCTTGATGCCCCACTGAAGGGCTGGAGGGAAATTCCAACAGGAAAAAGATGCCCTCACATGCCAGACTCAAGGCTCCCTGCTCTGAGGCCGTACTAAGTGCCAGATCCTGGGACAGAGGGCTTCTCAAAAAATGAGCACCCTGCCCTGCAGGCAATGTCATTGCAGCAGGGTCAACACACATAGGCTCAGTTCATCATTGTGTTTTACGATGATGGCTGTCATCTGGAGTTGTAAAAATGTTGGTTTGTACCCAGATAGCATAATTGCATATATATATTTTGTAATCTGGAGCATTAATGCATATTTTTTAGAAACCTAGAGCATTTAAAAAAATCTACAGCCACCAAAACACAATGAGGGGTATCATTGTCATTTTGCTGCAACTACTGAGAGGTGGGAAGCTTTTCTTTTTCTCATTTTTCACAGCAACACCCTCAACACCATCCTTGGCATCTGCCTCCTCCCCGTATCTGGGGAGCTCACCAGTTGACACATCACATGCCAGGAACAAGACAAGCAACATAGACGGGAGCATGACCAGATCATTCTGAGACCATATAGTATTTGATTCCAAAGCAGCACTGGAGGAAGGGTGGGGACACAGTGCACAGAGGCACCCTGGGATGGAAAAGGAGCCACATTCTTCCAGACCTACTGTGTGCCTCGCAAGGCTTAAAGTGCTTCTTACACACATTGCCTCATTTCGTTCCTCAGTAACACTGTCATGTCAGTACCTTTGTTGTCCCTTGTACCGTTGAGGAAAGAGGCTTGGGGAACCTTTTTTAAAAACCTCTCCTATACTATACAGAGGTCGCACAGTCTGTATAGTATGTGATCGAAACAGGACTTGAGCCCAGGCAGTCTGACTCCACAGCTCGGGCACAACATCGCTGTGCCGACCAAGACAGGCCAGTGGCTGGGGGCCTCTGCAGCCGGAGTGTGGTTGATGACGTTTCTGTCCCACAGACCAAGCCTCTAACTTGTAGTTCTCAACCATGGCTGTGCACCAGAATAACCTGGAAAGATGTTTTAAAATAGCCCAACCCTGGCTCTGACCACAGAGCTTCTGATTTCCTCAGCTGGGGGGGGGGGGGGCCTGCCCATTAGAACTTTTAAGATCCCCCCAGGGTTGAGAACCACTGTTCTATGGGAGAGGAACAGGTGGGGAAGTCATTGCCTTAGTAAGGGGTGGGCTCTGCCTCACCCATCCGGTGATAAATCTGTCAATTATTTTTAGTGGTTTTTATATCTGGCCTCACTTTCTGGCTTAATTGTGGCCAGGAATGAGGCAAGGGTATGGGGGGGGGCAGGGCACTAGAGGGGAGGGTTGATCGATGATCACCATCAGATCCGGTTGGGGCATGGGGCTGGAATTCAAGCGTTAATGCTGCAGCGGCTGTACCCAAGTCCTTGGACCTGCTGGAGGAAGGAGAGCAGGCCTCATGTTGATTTGCTGTTGGTGCAGAGAGCAGATGTGGAGGTTTTAATGGCTTCTGTGCCGGGAGCAGCTGCCAGGTGACTCTGCTGAGTTACGGACCCATGCTGCCCCTGCCCCAGCCTGGCCTGGCCCTGCCAGGGAGCCAGTTTTGGAGGAAGATGTGAGCCTCGAGGGCCTGAGCTGGGAATTGCAGAGGAGGAGCTGGGTGGGTAGGCGGCCCAGCCCTGAGCTCCGGGTTCTTGGTTCTGCTCCTTTGCCCTGTGAGGCTGGACAATTCCTTGCCCTTTCTAGCCTCATCCACAAACTGGCCAAAGGAACCCTCATGTCATTTCTGGTGCTGACCTCCCAGGACTCTCGAGGCGAAGCTGGAGGAGGATGTGGGACATCTGCAGCTGGGACTGCAAGAACAGGCAAGGACTGGGGGCAGCAGAGAGGACGGAGAAGCAGTTGTCACCATTAACAGTAATGATCATTGGCATCGACTGAGCATTTCCTGTGTGCCAAGCCCTGTGCTGAAGGCAGAACAGGTTTTATATCATTTATTCTTTACACTCTGAGGTCCTTAGTACTGTTGCTCCTATTTATTTTACAAACAAGAAAACTGAGACTCATGAGGGGATAAGCGGCAGAACTCTGACTCAAGCCCAAGATCCGTGGCCTTCCGGAGCTGAGCTCTCGGCCCCCACGGAGGCTGCCGGCCATGGTCACAGTCCCACATGGTGGTTTAGAGTCCAGACTGGCCACTCAGCTAAGGCTCAAACTTTGGTTCTGGCAATTCCTAGCTGACTCATCTGGGAGAAAATCACTTGGCTCCCTGTGCCTCAGTTTCTACGTGTGTAAAATGGAATGATAGTAGTTGTACCAACACCAGGGCTGCTGAAAGAAATAAATGTGTTGGCATATGTTAAGCACTGAAAGTAGCATCTGGCCTACAGGTATCAAGGACATGAGCTGCCACCACTTAATATCTTTGTTGGGCATTCTCCCATTGAACCTTGGGGTCCTCAAGCTGAAGCTGGAAAACTTGGGTAATTAGTGCTTTGTCCTAAGGAATGAAAGCGTTGGTTTTGTGGCTCTTGAGCCAGTCCTCATCCTTGGTCAGGGTCAAGTGTGGTCCTTTAGTTCACTGTGTTCCCAGTGGTGACCAGAGCCAATCTGATGGGCAGAGAAGAATGGTAGGGGGCCATTTGCTGCTGCAGCTGGAGAAGCTGTGGGCAGGAGGACAGTCACTGGCTGGCCCAGATGTGTGGAGAATGAGGCCCTGGCAGTTATAGGAGCACACGGTGCCTGTGTTTCTTTTTGCCCCTAAATCAGGCCCTTGCCCCGAGGGTGTCCAGGCCTGTGTTTGTTTGCTGGAAGCACATCCCGGCTTCCTGGAGGGGAGCTGTTGGGGCCCAAGAATGAGTCAATCTGGGGGTGCAATGGTCTGCAGTCAGCTAATACGAAAATAGATCTGTTTCCCAGCCCTTTTATTCCACACACAATGGAATCACCAGGCCACTCACTCTTTCTCTTGCCAGCAACAATGATACCATCAATACCCTCCTGCGGACGTCTTTATTTGAAAGCTGGGAGGTATGAATTTTATCATTGCAGATAATCCTACTGGTTGCAAAATATTCTAACCAAAGTAAGCCACTCCAGTTGCTCATGGAGGCTGGTTTTCTGAAATCAAACAGACTTTTATTTGCTGAGTTCTCCTCCTGCCTAAGCCCCCAGCCCTTTTTCACACGTCTAAATGGCCCTTGCCAATGGAGGATGCCTTTCCAGAAAGTCTTGAAACTTGATTTCAGCCCAGGAATGAGACCTCTGTGCAAACAATGGTGTATTTGAACTGCTCTAAGAGGACACATTCTCGATTTCAGTATGCAGCAGTTTGCTGGACGTAATATCACTCGCCCTGCATTGAGTCAGACAATCTGAGGCTCTGAAGGACCTGAGAGATCACCTGGTAACTGAATTCTAGTCTAACCTTGCATTTTACAGGTGGGGAAACTGAGTCCCAGAGAAAAGAAGTGACTCAACTAAAGTCACAGGGCGAGTGGTGGCAGAGATAGGACTGGAAGCGTTGCTCCGGGGTCCCCACCCCAGTGGCGCTGATCCATCTAGAGAGAAAATTATTCCCTTTCCAGGCTTATTTCACTTTTGCTCTTGATCACATCCAGGAGAAAGGCTTGGCTGGCTGAGAACATGTAGTTCAAGTTCATGCCTCTGTAACAGTGTTTCTCTTCCTTTGCAACAAACACAGAGCAGGCCTCTGCTGCAGACTAGGAAACAACATCTGGTTTGCATTTAATAACATTGTTTTGTTTTCATTGTGTTTGTAGTTAATGGTTCCACCTAATATTATTCATTTTCTACTTAGAGTTTTTTAATGACTATTTTAAAAAGACTGCATTTTTTCATATATTTAAAAATAATTCTATTTAAGTTTTTTTAAGTGAGTTTATTTAAAGATAAAGTACTACGTCATTAACAGCATAGGTGGTCTGTGGATGTGACAAAACTCAAGAGGGCAGCAACAGGAATGGCAAGAGTTTAGAAACCACTGCTTTGCATCTGGCGCTTCTTACATACAAATGGCTTCAGGGCTCAACTAAGTCTGTTGGAGAGAATTTCCGGAAAAAGATGCTGAACTTGAACTCATTTTTGCGTGCCTGCATCGGTCTCATCCTTTTTGAAGTACGTGTTCTAGCAGACATTCATTTTATTCCTGTTAGTGACATTTTGCTCTAATAGAAGCAGGATGGTGCTCATTGCAGATACACATATGGAGGTTTGTTGGGGACTGTGTTGGGCTGAGGGTCCCAGCTCAGCCACTCCCTGAGCTGTCCCACTGCAGACAAATCACTGCCAACCGGTAGCTGACTCTGTCTGTCTTCAACTACAAGTGAGAAAGCTCGTGCCGAGTGAAATTAATGTATCCTTTTAAGATTTTTGTATAGTGTAATGGGGGTTCCAGAACCAGCCTGGAGGAATTCAAATCCTCCTTCTTCTCCTTCTTAGCCACGTGCCTAACCTCTCTTGGCTTGGTGTCCATGTCTGTAATTAAGGGATTGTGAGGTAAAAGCATCCCATGTTTTGCGCCATGGAATGCTGGGTGCATTCTCAGGTTCACTCATGAGATTCTAGCATCCTGAGGGCATCTGTTGAGCTGATCAGGCAAGGGGGAGAGAACCAGCAGAGGTTGGCAAGGTCATTCACACCCTGGTTTCTGTCACCACAGCCACCGTGAACTTCCTTGAGGGTAAGGAAGCACCCAGCACCCAGCCGAGGACTTACTGAGTATCAGTTGAATGGAACGAACTGAATTCAACGGGTTTAGATGGGATTGTACTGGACTGAGTTGTTCTAATCATCTATTCAGTCAACAAATACTTTTTGAACATCTGCTATGTAGCAGCATAGATTCATGAACCTATCCAAGTCGGGCTGACATCAGAGCTCTGTTTTTCAGTTTCCTCATCTATAAAATGGGTCTAATAATAGTGCTTACCTATAGGATGGTTATGAGGAAAGGAGGAGATAAAGCAGGGAAACCCCTTAGAAAAGTATCAGTGCAGAGGGATTAATGGGGACATTTCATTTTAGCTATTATGACTGCGGACTGGGTGCTGGGATGGAGCAGTGAGTAAAATGGACATGGCCCTGCCCTTGTGGTTGGTACGGTCTAACAGGGGAGACACCTAAAAACAAATAAACAAGCAAAAATGTGCAATTAGAAATTGTGGCCTTTCATTCCCCCTTAAAACTGGCACCAGACAAGGGTGCCCACTATCTCCACTTCTTTTCAACATAGTGCTGGAAGTCCTGGCCACAGCAATTAGACAAGACAGAGGAATCAGGGGCGTCCAGATAGGGGCAGAAGAGGTCAAACTTTCACTATTCGCAGACGATATGATATTATACATAGAAAACCCCAAAGATTCAACCAAGAGATTACTGGAATTGATAAATGAATTCAGCAAAGTCTCAGGATACAAAATTAATACACACAAATCCATAGCCTTCATATATGCTAATAACAATCAAGCCGAGAAACAAATTAAAGATGCTATAACTTTCGCAATAACAACAAAGAAAATTAAATATTTAGGAATATATCTAACTAAGGAGGTCAAAGACCTATATAGAGAGAATTATGAAACACTGAGAAAGGACATTGCAGAGGATGTAAATAGATGGAAAGCCCTACCATGCTCTTGGATAGGCAGAGTCAACATAGTAAAAATGGCTTTGCTACCTAAATTAATTTACAGAATCAATGCAATCCCTATCAAAATACCAACATCATTTTTTGCCGATCTAGAAAAAATAATTCTACGCTTCGTGTGGAACCAGAGAAGACCCCGTCTAGCCAAAGCAATCTTAAGCAAAAAGAACAAATTGGGAGGCATCTGTCTACCAGACTTCAAACTATACTACAAGGCTATAGTAACCAAAACTGCATGGTATTGGCACAAGAACAGACACGTAGACCAATGGAACAGGACTGAGAACCCAAATATAAAACCAACCTCATACAGTCACCTGATCTTTGACAAATTCCAGAAAAACGTACACTGGGGAAAAGAATCCCTATTCAACAAATGGTGCTGGGAAAATTGGATGGCCACATGTAGAAGACTGAAAGTGGACCCACACCTCTCACCTCTCACAAAAATCAATTCACAATGGATAACAGATCTAAACCTAAGACATGAAACCATAAGAATTCTCGAAGAAAACGTTGGAAAAAGTCTTATGGACATTGGCCTAGGCAAAGAATTTATGAAGAAGACCCCCAAAGCAATCACAGCAGCAACAAAAATAAATACATGGGACCTGATCAAATTGAAAAGCTTCTGCACAGCCAAGGAAACTATCACTAGAGTGAACAGACAACCTACAGAATGGGAGAAAATATTTGCATGCTACACCTCTGATAAAGGGCTGATAACCAGAATCTATACAGAACTTAGGAAAATCAACAGAAAAATCAAAACCCTATTAAAAAATGGGCAAAGGACATGAACAGAAACTTTTCCAAAGAAGACAGAATGATGGCCAGCAAACATATAAAAAAGTGCTCAACTTCTCTAATCATCCAGGAAATGCAAATCAAAACCACAATGAGATATCACTTAACTCCAGTGAGATTGGCTCATATCAAAAAATCCCCAAATAACAAATGTTGGCGGGGATGTGGACAGATAGGAACACTCATACACTGCTGGTGGGACTGCAAATTAGTACAACCTCTATGGAAAAGAATATGGAGATACCTCAAAGAATTAAAAGTAGAATTACCATTTGACCCAGCAATCCCACTACTGGGTATTTATCCAAAAGAAAAAAAGACATTTTATAATAAAGACATCTGCTCTCGAATGTTCATAGCAGCACAATTCACAATTGCAAAGTTGTGGAAACAACCCAGGTGCCCATCAATACACGAGTGGATCAATAAAATGTGGTATATGTATACCATGGAGTATTACTCAGCAATAAGGAACAACAGTGAATTAACACATCTGGTTGGAGCTAGAGCCCATTCTTCGAAGCGAAGTGTCACAGGATTGGAAAAACAAGCACCACTGGTACTCACCATCAAACTGGTACTAACTGATGAACACTTACATCACACAGGGCAATAACATTCATCTGAGGGCGGGCGGGCGGGAGGGGGGTGGAAGGGATGGGAAAAACTCTCACTGAATGGATGTGGGGAGCACAGTTTGGGAGACGACCACGATTGTGGCTCTGACACGGGCAGAACAGGGGCAATGTGTATGGCCAAAGAGTTGTACCCCCATGATATTCTGAAATTAAAAAAATAAATTTAAATAAATAAATAAATAAATAAATAAATAAATAAAACCATAAAAAAAAAAAAAAGAAAAAGAAATTGTGGCCTTTGCTGTTCGGGGAACAAACAGGGTGTTAGGAGAGAGAATGACGACAACGGCTACATTTTTAGATTTTGGCATCAGGTCCAGCCTTTCTGAGAAGATAATATTTAAGATGAGGCCTGCAGGATGAGAATGAACAAGCGATGCAAAGAAATGAGGGGTGATTCAGACAGAGGGAACGGCACATGAGAAGACCCTGGGCAGAGAAAGGCCGGAGTGTCCATGGGGCTGGGAGCCAGGGCAGGAGCTGGAGGGTAGCCAGGGGTCTCTCCCTGGAGCATTCAGGGAAGAAAATTTCCTAAGGCTTAATGAGATGCCATGTATTTTAGCTTAATTGACTCAATGACATTGACCCTGAAGCAACCTCAATGCACCACTCTGGGAGGGATTCATTCATTCCTTTCTGTTGTGCCCTGTCATAATCTATCTGGTGTGAAGCTAGAGAGTGCCTTCTTCCACCTGGCAACACTCGGCTTCCTAATTCTAGCATTTTGTTAAAGTCAGGAAACAGACCCTGTGGGGAGAGATGGGGCTGTATGAAAATGCTGGTCCCCAGGGAGGCCAGGGTTCTGGGGCTCCCACAGAGAGTGTGGCTGGGGCCAGGCCAAGCAAGATAGTCGGCCCAGTGATCCAGATGCCACAGACCTCCTTTGGCACCCAGGTTCTGAGTGGAGATTTATGTCTCGAATTTACATCTTTATGTGTCAACCTGTGAACAAGTCTCTTGTTTAAAACATGCTTTATTACAGGCAGATGACTCTATCCCATTTAGATCATAAAATCTGGGTGGCAGCTCTCTCTTGGCCTCCAGTGTCTCCAGTTTGAGCTTTGAGCAGCTGTCCTGAAATTATTCTTCTGGGTCAAAGTCCAGCCAAGACATATCCATTTGTGCATTAAGCAACAGTTAAGAACAGCTGACATTGATCCAGTACGAAGGACTCCACTGGAATACGTTTCTTGTTCAGCCCTCACAACACTGTGAGGCAAGTGTGATAATCATCCCCATGTTAAAGATGGGGCATCTGAGGCACAGGAAGGTTGAATGACTTGCCCAAGGCCCCACAAGCAGTCAGTGGCAGAGTTATGACACAAACCTACCCAGATTGGACTCCAGAGGCCAGCCATGTCAAGGCATGGCCATGCTGCCCCCATGTTCAGGGCAGTCCCACCTGTGTGTTAGGAAAGACTTTAACAGCAGCCTCCCATGTGGGGTAAAACTTACCGCGCACATAAAGCATCTAGCAAAATGCTCTTTAAGGGACAGTCTATGCTGACTGCACATCTGCTCTGAAAAAATTAAGAGTGTTGGCAGCCTGATCAACTTGCTTCATTAGATAAAAGCTGGGGCACAGCTCTACTTCCCTGTGCTCCCAATAGCCCATGTTCACATCTGATATGGTAGCCTAGACCCTTGCTACTTAAAGTGGGGTCCCAGGACCAGCAGCGTGGACCTCACCTGGGAACTTGTTAGAAATGCAAATCCCCAGAATCAGAATCTGCACTTTAACAAGCCTCCAGAATTAGAATCTGCACATTAACAAGGTCTCTCCATGACTGTTGTATATCTGAATGTTTGAAATGCGCTGGTGTAGACCATTGTAGATCCATAGATTCATTTATTACAAACACTGCTAGGCGCTTACATCTCTGCTGGGGGGGAGGAGCTGAGAATTGCCAGTGGACGATGCATTGTGGCTTCTGCCCCCCCAGGGCTGTGCGAAAAGCAGACCAAGTGCAGGAAGGGCTGGAGTGGGGGTGGATTCTACATGCCCGAGCTCTGAGAACGCTACCAGGGACATAAGGACTGTTTGGGCAGGGTAGGACAGGATGTCAGACAGGGCTGCCTAGAGGAAGTGGTATTTGTTAGCTAAATGGGGATGGGGGTTTGGGGGACTGAGGCTCCACAGGCAGAAGGAAGTTGACTTAGAAGCTTGTTAGTGTTGATGAAAGGTCCCTAACTTTGTCTAATCTTGGACATGGATTCAGATTGGACCTTGGCCCTTATTAGCTATAAAATAATAATAATAATATCTGTGAAGCGTCTGGTCATATATTTAACTTTGAGTATGTTATCACTGTGACTGGTCAGGAATTCAGTCTGGCCTCCTTCGTGTGAACCCCAATACTGCACTCGATGGTCATCCACTCCCCCAGTCTGCCCACTGAAACTGCCCTGTGTGGTCTCCTCCCAGTGGAGCCTGCCCCAGGGTAGGGTGGGTGCAGTTTCCTCTAGTCATCTCTCCCCGACTCTCAGCCTGCAGGACAAGCTCTCCCTTTGGTTACTCCTAATTTCCTCATCTGTCTCAATGGCAATGCTGCTAATCCAGTAGCAACTCTTGCCTGTTTCCACAACCTTGTCAGTTGTTAGATTGTGTAGAATTGTAGGGCAGATATGTAAAGATTTGTTTTTTTCCCCTGGTGCTTTCTATGGCAATGGCATGGGGCCCACTGGGAGCCTTCCTAGAGGTGGCTCGGATGGAGCCTTGTCTCAAAGGGGGATGCTGGGGCTGGCAAGACATGAAAAGAGCTTGCTCATCTCAAATTCTGAAAAGGCACTATTGCACATTTCTCAACAGATTCCTAGGAATCCAGTAATCACTGGTGTCTTTGCAACTAGTCAGGTTTCAATAGACTAACTTTTTTTAAAATTGTGATTTTCCACATTTTTAGCCTTTTACCACTTTCTAGTGCATCCCCAACTCTTGCCATCAAACACATTGGTGAAAGTGTTTCTGCATTTATGATTGCTGGGAAAGAACCAGATAAAACCAGCCCAGACTTTAATTTTTATATGGCTGCCTTTTCCATCACCCATTGCTTCTCCCAGGAGGCTGAGTGTGGGACACCTGACACCTAGAGGGGAGGAGTAGAGCGGACAAGGTGTGAGAATCATCGGACTGGTTTCACACAACTTCTCGTTTCAATGTTTGCTGAATAAGATAATTTATTCAACAAATATTTACTGAGCACCTACTATGTGCCAAGCATTGTTCTAGCCACCAAAGATAAAGCGGTGAATATTCAGTGAGGCAAATAGGCCACAAACAAATTTTTAAAATGGATCGATAAGATTATTTCTGAAAGTAAAATGTGCTGTGAAGAAGAGGGAACAACAAAATACATGAAATCTTTTGCCATAAAGTATGGCCCATAGGAAATGCCCAACTCCTGCTGAATGAAATCAAGCTTTTCAGTTCAAAGGGCATCATCATGGCATATAGAAAACAGAATGGAATTTGCAGATAAATGGCTATGAATCGGACTCTAGGTCTCTTGCTTAGTACCTGTATGACCTTGGCAAGTTACTTAACTTCTCTGTGCCTTGGGGTCCCCATTCAGGGCTGGGCTTGGCAACAGAGGCTCTTAAGGAGCAAAGTATAAGGAAGCTCTCGCTGTCGGGCACTTGCATGATCCCGAGAGTGTTTCCTTAAATTTTGCACCGTAGCTGATTCTTCTGGTTCACCCCAGTCCTCACCCTGACCCTGTATTTAAATGGAGACATAGTAGTACCTACCTCACAAGGTTATTGTAAGGCAAGGATCAACTGGCATGTGAGAAGAAAAATGAAGGAATGTCTTGCAAACTGGCAGCTCTTGGTGACTGAGCAAGTTGCCAGGATAAGACTTTGCCAAGGTAGCGGGCTGCAATTCAAACCCAGCTCCTTTTTTCTTTTTTTTCCTTTTTTACCATTTTCCATTGCTAGGACCTAAAACAAAGTGGGAGAACTTCCATTTGCGGTGAATTCTCATTAGCACCAAGCTGTGTGCTCACCATTGCTTACTCATCCTCATGCTGCGTAAATTTTGCCACGATGGCCAGAGCAAAGATGAATGTATGTCTCTGAATGAAGGGATGAAGTCCAAACTGAAGGATGTGTTTGCAGGCTCACCTCCTTGCTTTAGAATCAGGATTTCAGCCCTCCCCTGAGGAGATCAGGTAAACCACAGAGGGTGAGCCTCGGGAAAGCCAGCCCCCATGGCTCCCCAGCCTGGGCACCAGAATCCCCCATGAAGCTACCCTGCCATATATGACCCAGCATGGGGTTCCTAATGGAAAATGGCCGGGCTATTAGCACTTTGGAAATTAAGGGTGCTTTCATTTATTACCATGCTCTGCTAAGGATGAGCATTAATTTTTTTCTCAAAGCAAATTCACTGGAAACAGACAGTTTAGAATTTATGCTTGTAATGATGGCTACATGGGCCATTAAGACCACCTCTAAGTGAGCTTAATTTGTAGCAGATAAATGTATATGTCTACATATTTTTCAACATAGTTTATGGTGCATCTTGCACAGCTGTGCCCAACTGATTAAATTCTCACAAAATTTAAATAGGAAACCCATTACATAGACAGTATTATAGCCATTCATCATGGAAGCAGTTTCAGGTTAACTCTTTCAGTGCCAGGTTGGGAGAAATGCCAGGATTTTTTCTTGGGGTATGTCAGGGGTGGGGGCTGTCGAGAATGCAGAAGCTTCCTACTCCCAACCCCTTTGTTGTTTCTACTCTCCTGGACACTTTGAGATGTCTTAGCACAGGGAAACTTCTGGAGAGTTTTTTAGTACAGGGAGAATAGACCCCCGACTCTCCCAGGTAGTTGGACCCCTGCTGTCTAGTGGTGGTGGTCTTCATAGCCCCTTGAGCACATACCATGTTGTTCACACAGCACTGGTCAGAGCATCCGGACCAGAGCAGCTCCACTGTGGCAGTCTCTGTCAGCCGCTGAACCTGCTTAAATCTCAGCAGACCGTAATAAGCAGCAGAGCATAGTAGTGGTAGGATAGGGTTCAGAGCATGCGCTCTGGCTCAGTAGGCATGGGGTTACAGTCCCACTCTGCTGCTCACTGGCAGTGTACAACCCTGGGCAAGTTATCAGAGAGTGCAGTCCTGCCAAGTGCTTCATCTAGTGTCTGGGACATCGTCCATGTTCAATGACTGGAACCTTGCTATTATCATTGTTACTGTTCGTAACAGACACTGTGGTTGCCCCACCCACAGCCCCTTGGTATGTGACATTCCATTGCACACCAACTGCAAGCACCCAGAGCTTTTTGCTTGAGGAAATTTATGCAACAAGTAAGTGATCAGAGTTCACTGGGATAACCCCAGGTTCTCTAAATTCAAGCTCTTTCCATAACCCCATTTTCAAGGGGGTTTTGTTTTAGAAGAAAGAGGTTATCCAGGTAGTATCCCTTTAATATGATAAATATATGTCTGAACATTTTCATTAGAATCCTTTAGGTTCTTGTTCTATACGTACCTTCAGGATGAGGGGAGGTGGTGATTTAAAAGAATGAGCACCTGACTGACATTCAAAAAAGAAACAAATATTTCTGCAGCACCTCTTCCCTTTCAAGTCACTAGATCTTCGTTCAAGTCTGTCTCTGATACTGCCTGTGTGATCTTGGGCAAGCTGCTTAACCTCTCTAAGTTTCCTTCTCTTTAAAATGGGAATAGGAATAGTACCTACATAATGTGAATATTGTGATGGCAAAATGAAATTATCCACATGAAGCCTGTTGTGCTTGGTACTTGGGTTTTAAGACTCAAGGGCACTGACATCAACTTGTTCCTAGTATGAAATAGAGAACGGGCTTGGATACAGGGAATTTTAATTCAATGAGATGTCTTCAACAATTGAAATGTATTCATGTTGTTCCAAGAGAAGCTCTGTTTCTATAAGCGGTGACTATCAGAGAAGGCTTCATGTAGGTAGTGATGTCAGAGCTAAGGAGGGGAAGAGATGAAGTTTTCTAGGCCAACAAGGAAAGGAAGGTGTCCTGGGATAAGAAGGGACATGTGCATAGCTGGGCAGAGCCATGCGTCTTTCAGGGCCTCAGCTGCTTTGGTCTTGCTAAAGCCTCCACTGTAGTGCAGCAAGGAAAGAGCAAGAAACAGAAGGTAGGCAGTGGCAGGATCTTGACGGGCCCTGCTTGCCATCATATGAAGCTGAGAATTTGCCCTGAAGTTAACAGGGAGCCTTTGGAAAGTTTTGATCAGGAGCGTGATGGGACTGAATTTGCATTTTAGAAGGATCTCCTTTGCAGCCACATGGAGAGTAGCTTGAAAGGGAGTAAGAATGGTGTCGGGGGTAGCAGTTAGGAGACAATGGCAGGTGTCTCATTAGCGCGGCAGAGGAGGGTCTGGGGCAGTGGGAATAGGGTGGAGAGACGCTTCTGAAGTGGAATTGTCAGATTGGTTGATTGATTACAGGTGCGGAGTGAGGGTGGTGGCAAAGAAGATGTCAAGTTTACTGCTTGGTGCCAGCTAAAGCAGAAGGGAGACTGGTTTGGGAGGGGGAGGAGGGCTAGAAAATGGAACCAGTTGGGGGCATGATGGCATGTTGTGTTTTAGATGCCTTTGGGGTGAATTTGAATTTTTTATTAATTTTTTTTTGGTCTCAATCTAGCAAAGATCCCTCGACCTGAAACAATACCTCCCAGGAAAAGAGAAATTGATGGATGGGTAATTTACTCTAAAGTCCTAGCAGATGATTGTTGGCACCAAGCAAATCTCTTTCCTGTAAACTGCATTTCAGTACAGTGAGGTCTCTGGCTGTTTATTAACTCTGGGGTCACAAGTAAACAGCATGCTTCAAAATGTGACCAATTAAGGACAAAGCAGAGGTGTGGGCCATCTCGCTCTCTGTTTGAAAGGAATCAAGTGAAATGTTCTAAGTGTTCAATTTCGCTTGTCAGAGTTACTGAGTTGTCATTACTGGGCGCCCAGTTCTCAGAATCTGTGCAGTTTATTAGCACGTCATCCCTCTTCTAAAGAACTGTGTGTGAGATTCACTCCCTGGACATCAGTCAGGGAGCAGAGGGGAGGCTTTCCTTTTCCTCTCTGGCATTATAAAGGATTATTTTTTCTATCTTGAATGAACAGGTGCAGGGAGCAGCCATAAGGGAAGAGAAGCTAACACTGAAGTACCCAGTATGTGCCAGGCATCATGCCATAAGGTTATTAAGTATGAAATGTCCGATTTCTTTAAGTACTAAGTTTGAAAGTTGATATCTCTGACATTTCACTTTGATACTTCTTGTTTATTGTGAAGGTACATCTCCATTCTTTCAAACGCACATTTTGGCTTGTGATTATCTTTCACATTTTTTGTAGAGCAATATTTGTGAAACCATGTGTTTTAGGTGCCTTTGGGTGAATTTGATAATAGTCAAAATTTCATGTTATTTTCAAATATGACTTCCGTCGTGGAGCCAATGCAGCACAGACAGCTCGAAATATCAACGAAGTGTTTGGGAAGGATGTGGCTAATGAATGCATAGTACGTCGATGGTTTGAGACGTTCCATTCCGGTGATTTTAAAGTCTTGAAAATGAGCCACGTGACTGATCTGAGACCAAGGTGGATAATAATGAGCTGAAGGCTGTAGTGGAAGCAAATCCATCTCAACCTACACGTGAATTAGCAGCAAGGTTTGACATTATTATTCCAACAATATTGGACCATTTGAAACAAATGGGCAAGGTAAAGAAGCTGGATAAATGAGTTCCACATGAATTAAACGAGCATCAGAAGAGAAATAGTCTCAAAGCTTACTTTTCTTTGCTGTTACGACATAAAGGTGAACCATTTCTACACCATATTGTGGTGTGTGATGAAAAATGGATTCTTTTTGACAATCGCAAATGTTCAGCACAATGGTTGGATAAAGATGAAGTGCCAAAACACAGTCCAAAACTGAATATTCATCAAAAAAACTAACGGTGTCTGTTTGGTGGTCCAGCGCTGGTATTATCCATTACAGCTTCATGAAACCTGGTCAATTACAGTGGATGTCTACTGCAACCAATTGGATGAAATGATGAGGATGCTTGCAATTAAGCAGCCGAGATTGGTCAATAGAGACAGAACAATCCTCTTGCAAGACAATGCTTGACCACATGTCGCACAAACAATGCAGTCGCACAAACAAACTACAGAAGCTGGACTTGGAAATTCTCTGTCATCCACCGTATTCACCAGACCTTGCACCAACTGACTACCACTTATTCCAGGCTTTGGAACATTTCTTGCAAGGAAAAATATTCAATTCTCAACAAGCTGTGGAAAATACCTGTCATGATTTCATCACCACTCACTCTCCAGGCTTCTTTGCTGCTGGCGTAAACAGCTACTGTTAAGATGGCAAAACTGTGTTGAGAGTTTAGGTGCATAGTTTGACTAATTGTACTGCTTCTTGTTTGAGATATAATAAACTACACTTTTGATTTGAAACCGGTCATTTCATATTTAATGGCCTAATAATAATGTCGTCACAGTTATGAAGAATCATCACGGCAGTAACAGTCACCACCACTTACTCGGGGCTTACCTTCGGCCAGCACTGCGCTAAGCCCTCTGCATGCATTATCTCTTTTAATACTTTCAACAACTCTGTAAGGCAGATCCTGTGATTATTCCTGTTTTACAGAAGAGAAAACCAAGGCTGGAGTGGTTAAGTAACATGCTCACCATATAGTCAGTAAGTGGCAGAACTGGACTCCAAACCCAGGGCCAGTTGACTTGGCCCATGTCTCGGCTGCTACATGGCTGAACATGACCAGGGGCTCTTTGCAAACCTTTGGCTGCCTGAGCCACACAGGCTGACATCCCTGCATCCCTCTCACTGCCCCCACTGTGCCTACACAGCTGCTGCTCCCGCCTGGAAGGTCACCCTCTCCTCTTTCACTCTCTGTCTTTCCCTTTATTCAGCCTATCCCAGCTTCACCTCCTCCAGGAAGCGCCCCTGATTGACTTCTTTGCCTGGTCTCTCCAGACAGCTCACCCTGGACTGCTCCGGCTGCCACATCCATCGATGCTGGTCTAACTTGGGTTCTTCGGGCCCTAGGTGTGAATGTTTGTCTATGCATGTGTCTTAGTGTGTGTTCATCTGTGTGTGTGTGTGTGTCCTGGAGTAGATGCCCTGCTCTTCCAGTCCGGGGATCACTTTCAATATTTCCTCCAGTGGATAAAATTTGTCACTCTGACTGACAACCTGGGCATCCCATTATCTGGCTATTTTACCTCAATCAAACTTACCTGTGCTATGCCACTTATTGTGTGATCTTGGACAAGGTAATTGAACTCTTTGTGATTGGTTTTCTCATCAGCAAAATGGGAGGTAATATTAGCACCCACCTCATAGGATTGTTGGGAAGGTTAGATGAAATAATACATGGACAGCTCTTAGTACAGCGCCTGGTACTAAGCAGGTGCTTAATAGATAGTAGCGATCATCATCACAGGTCAGCAAAGAGGTACAGAGCAGCCCACATATTAACAAAAAGAACAAGCTCTTCCACGTGCAAAGCACTTTACAGATTTTGAAGAGTTTCCCTATGCATTGCCTCTTTTGATCCCTATAACCACATTGAGAGACAGGGAGAGAGGGAGAAAGAGCAGAGTTTATCACCCCCTTGTGCAGTCGCTATTTCTGAAAGGAACATCACAGCTCTCCTGTGGTTTATGGATGGGCTTATGGAAGATTTCTGAGCCCCTAAAATCAAATGTGCATTATTTATGCATGTATGTTTATGTATGTTCTTCTGAAGAAAGGACCCCATTGCTCTATTAGGCTCTCAAAGGCCCCTCAGATCCCAAAAGGCTGAGAATCATTGGTCTAATTAAACTGTCCATATTTTATAAATGGAGATACTATGGCCCAGAAAGAGAAAGTGACATGTCCTAGGGCTTACGAGTTAAGCAGAGTGGGGCCTGGAATTTGGTATTCTGACTCTCAAGCCAAGGCTTCATCTACCCTCCTAGACTCAGCCTAGCCTAGGTGGGTGTCAGGTGAGAACAGCCACAAGCCAGGGCCTGCCCCTTCCTTAATGAGGGCAACCTGGCTGGGGACTGCCACAGCAGCAGGACAGGAGAACTGCAGGGCAGGGGACCTGGAACCCACTAGAGTCTGCTTTTTGTGTGAGGTAGACACAAATTGCATTGGCAGGGAGTCATTGACTGACCACTGGGGCCATTGTAATGAGCTCACTGAAAAAACTCTGGAGCCATTGAAGACTTTTGGAAGGCAGGGCAAGAGGGCCAACGTGGGGACAGGGCCTGCTGGCCTAGCAAAGGCCAGCTCCAGGCTTTTATTTTCTGGTTAAGGAGGAATGGGGGGCATATGTTAAAGACGTCACCTACCCACGAGCATGCATACGCATGTGCACATGCCTGCCGGGCAAACACACATGCATGCACACACACATACCCTGGAATTTGGATGTTAAAGAATTGAGCTTCTTTCTAAGAAGAGCCTCCCACCTGCCCTTTTTCTATTGAAAATAGTTGGGTGTGGAGGGAACAGGTTTCAGCTACTGCCAGAGAGAAGGGGGCTTTTAGGAAGCCATTGGAAGGTTTTCCAAGCCAATAGATGTTATGATGATGGCTGCAGTGATAGTAATAATCTTTAAACACAGACAATACATTTCCAAAGTTCTTTCACATACTTTTTCCCTCTGAGTCTCTAATAACCCAGAGAGGATGGGGCATATTTAATATTTATACCACATCTATTTATTTAGTTTGAGTTATTCACCATTTTAGTGTGGTTTCATTGTCACGTACATGGGAACTAAAAACAACCATGGCTGCAGAATTTTAAAATTTCACTTGTATGCACCACACAAAGGTGTCAAAGGTTATTAATTGGCTATCGATTTAGATTTTATGAAAAAAATGTATGTACATATTTAGAAACTAAAATGCAAGACTGTGCGGTGTGTTTGTGCTTAAATTTACACACAGCCAAAAGTTTAAACAGTAAAGAAGTACATCAAATAAAAATTAAAGGTCTGTTCTCCAACTTCCCAAGACCCATTCTCCAGAGACAACCAAAGAAAGGCACAGTTAGCCCCATTTTATAGTCTCAGAGGGGGTAATCAATTGGCTAAAAGTCACACAGCTGGTCCAGGCAGCTCCTGCAAGCCTGTTCTTGACTGCAGGTTCAGTCTGCTGCTGCGTTAGATTTCCTTAACCTTGGGTCCAGGCATGAGTATGGACCAACGGAAATAGGATGCTCTGGACTCAACCACAGAAAAATGCAGGTAAAATTCCTTGTGCACCTGTGCACATGTGTTTTTCTGTGGAGAGGACTTATATAATTTTTGAAATCAGATTTCCAAGAGGTATCTTAAAACCAAGATTAAAAACCATAGCATTAGAGGTAGCCACTCAGGAAGTTTTAACAGTTTTCAGTGTTATAGCTATCACTCTAAATCAGGGATTTAATAAGAACCAAAAAATGTCATGTAGTTCAGGTTTGGAGAATATTTTGATGCTCCTAGATAATTTGAGGTCAGTGATTCTAAGTGTGATCCCGGGCCAGCAGCATCCGCATCATTTGGGAGTTCCTTAGAAATGCAAATTCTCAGACTTCCCCCGACAACTACTGGATGGGAAACTCTGGGGATGGGGCAGGAAAGACATCTGTCTCCTAATAAGCCCTTTAAGCACATCCGATGTTCCCTAATGTTTGAAACCACTGTTCCACATCATTAATTTTTTAAAAATGTATGTTTCTAGTTTAAAATGGTTCATTGATGTTTTAAAAATGATCTTTTTAGGTTGGTTAGGTTTATAATTCAGGTTTAAAATAGGGTTTTCTTTTAGGGTTTAACAAATTAGTGCAGCTAGTTTGAATTTGGGATCAGGGCTCAGACTGGCTCTGGTCCTGCCCCACCTGCTCTCTACCCACTCCTGCAGTTGCAAAGTCACCTCAGAAGCAAGCTTCTCCATCAGCGACTTGCTGGGAAGTCAGCCAAGGACACTCAGAAAACAGCCCAATAATGGGCCCGACACTTCACCAGGGCCAGGGGAGGTGAGCAGAGGGAGCAAACACCCTTGAGCCACTACTCAGAGCCCTGCAGGACTTTGATGACTGAGTGCTGCTCAGTGGTGAGCCGGCTGAGTGCCTGGCAGCAGGGCTGAGACCTCTCTTTCCTTGCACAGCTGTCATCAGTAGAGCCTTCTATTCCACCTGTCCCCAGAGATGACTACTAAGAACACAGAAGCATGACGTGGCTCCAACCAGGCTTCCCTCCAGAGTCCTTTCCTCCTCATCTGAATCTTCCCTTACAGCTCAGTCCAGTTCCCTTATTCACTGTCAGCTGCTGATCCTTCTCTGAAGATCCAGTTCAGAGCTTACCTCCTCCAGGAAGCCTTCCCAGACTTCTCCAGCCCATTTCCCTTCAATAAGCACATGTTCACATCAAAAGTGTCTCATGATAACATGCTTTCCTTTAATTATGGTTTGGGCTTATTGATTCATTAATTCCTTTCAACCATTCAAACACTTTTTTTAAAAATGTCCCCAGGCACTGTGCTAGAGGCTAGGAATGATTCAGAATCATCTGAGCCTTCAAGTATCTTACAGACTGATAAAAACAACAGCAGCTACCACCGCAACAACCTTGCTAAGCATGTTAAAAATATCTGATCACATCCACAATCTGAAATTATCTTGTTTCCTTCTTTGTTCGCCTCTTTATTCACTGCCTCCTCCATTAGCAATGAGGCTAGTATGGGAAGAGACATGCTGGGTCATAGAGTAGCTGCATAGTTAATTTTATAAGAAACTGGCAAAGAGTTTTCCAGAGTGCTTGTAACATTGTACACTCCCACCAGCAAAGTTTGGCAGTTTCCATTCCTTCAAGTTGTTTTCGACATTTAGTGATGGCAAGTTTTCTAATGTTAGCCATTTCAGTGGGTGTGAAGTAGGATATCATTATAATTGTATTGATAATTTGAATCTCTCTGGTGACAGATGGTATTGAATACCTTTTTATGAGCATAGTGGTCATTCACATACCTTCTTTTATAAGGTGTGTTTTCAAGTCTTTTGCTCATTTTTAGCTAGTGTTATATTTCCTTAAATTATTATAAGAATTATATATATTGATGCAAGTCCTTTATCAAATATATGTCAGATATGCAAATACTTTTTTGCAGTGTATGGTTTGCCTTTTCTTTTTCTTAATGACGTCTTTTGATAAGCAGACATTTTTAATTTTGATGAAGTCTAATTTACCAATTTTTTATGGTTTGAGCTTTTAAGGCCCTCTCTAAGAAATCTTTGCCTACCTCAAAGCCATGAAGCTTTTCTTAAATGTTTTCTTCTAGAAGCTTTAGAGTTTTAGCATTTACATTTAGGTCTATGATCGTACAAATTGAATTTTTGTATGGTATGAGATAAAGGTGGAAGTTAAATTTTTTCCATACAGTTATCTAGTTGTTCCAGTACCATTTGTTGAAGTCTTTCTGCTCCCCCATTGAATTGCCTTGATATCTTTATTGAAAATAAATTACCTGTAGGTGTGTAAATCTATCTTAGACTTTCAATTTTTGTTTCATATGTCTATCCATATGCCAATATCACACTGTCTTGATTCTTGTAGGTTTTTAGTAAATCTTTAAGTCAGATAGTGTGAGTCCTCCAACTTTGTTCTTCTTCAACATTGCTTTAGCTCTCTAGGTCCTTCACATTGCCATACATTTTAGAATTAAATTATCAATTTTTTAAAAAATGCCCATGGGTGTTTTGATTGGGTTTGCATTTAATATATACATCAATTTGGCTAGAATTGCATGTTAAGAATACTGAGTCTTCCAATCCGTGGGCATTGTATAGTTCTCCATTCATTTAGATCTTCTTTAATTTATCTCAGCAGTGTTTCGTGGTTTTCGTGTAAAGGCTTTGAACATGTTTCTTTATATTTATGCCTAAGTATTTATGGTTTTACATTTTGCAAATGGAATTGTTTTTAAATTTTATTGTCCCATTGTATGCTGCTACTATAGAGTTGACTTTTGTAATTGACCTTGCATCCTTTGACATTGCTATATTCACTTTGCTCTTGGCACATGTTCTGTGTGTCTGTCCACTTACCTGTAGCTTAATATTTAAAGAGCAGCTCTTAGCATGTAGTTGTGGCTAGCTTTTTTATCCATTCAGACAGTTTCTGTCTTTTAATGGGAATGTTTCATCGGTTTATAGTTACTATAAATATTGATATAATTAAATCTGTCATCTTGCTATTTTTCTAAATGGGGTTTTTGTGTCTCCTTTCTTGCCTTCTTTTATACTAATTAAATATTTTGTAGTGTTCCAGTTTATTTCCTCAATTGGCTTTTGGCTATACTTCTTTGTATTATTTTCTGTGTGGTTGCTCTAAAGAGTAAAATATGTATCTTTAATTTTCCATAGTTTATTTAGAAGTAATATTGTACTACTTCACATAAATTGTAAAACCAAAACAGTATAATTCTTTTTACCACCCCAGCAACCTTTGTGCTATTATTGTCATGTATTTTACTTATAGGTAAGCTATAGACTCCACAACACAATGTTATTTTTTGCTTTAAATAACTAGGTGTTTTTTAAAGAACTTAAGAGATAAAAATGAGTCTTTTATTTTTACACATGTATTTACTATGTCTTATATTTTCCATTCCTTACAGTAGATTTCGTTTTATATTTGTTTCTATTTCCCTTCGGTTTGAGAACTTTCTTTAGCATTTCTTGCAATGCATATTCCCTGGGGACGCACTACCTCAGCTTTTGCGTATCTTAAAGACTTTATATCCCCCTTGTTTTTGAAGGATATCTTGCTTTTGTGTTTTTATTTTGTTTTGTTTTTGGGGGGATATAGAATTGTGCATTGACATTGTTTCCCCAACACTTTAAAAATATCACCCTTCTGTCTTCTGGGCTCAATATTTTTTCCGGGTGGGAAATCAATCATTATTCAATGCATCGTTCCTTCATATATGATGTGTCTTTTTTCCTCTGGCTACTGTAATAGTTTTCTCTTTATTTTTGGTGTCAGCCGTTTGACTGTGATGTGCCTAGATATTGTTTTCTTTATCCAACTTGAAGCTCTTTGGAATTCTTGGATATGTAGATTGATGTTTTTCACCAAATTTAGAGATACTTTGGAAATTATTTCTCCCTCCATTTTTTTCCTCCATTCTCTCTTTCCTTTTCTGAAACTCCAGATGCACATATGATGGCCAACTTGATTTTGACCCACAGGTTACTAAGTTTCTGTTCTGTTATTTTCTAACCTTTTATTATAAAATTTTTCAAATATACAGAAAAATTGAAGAAATTATGGACTAAACGCCCACATTGTCACCGCTAAGTTTCCACAATTAACATCTTTTATCACATATCCATCCATCTGTTCATTTTTCTACCCATCCATCTGTTCATTTTTCTATCCATCCATCAATCTATCTAATTTTTGGATGGCTTTCAGAGTAAGTTGTAGACATCAATATATTTCATCTCTGAATGCATTAGCATGGATACTATTACAAGAATTTAATATTTGTTTATGGTTTCTTTTTTGAAGATAAGATTTACATACAGATTTTACATGTATCCCTGATGAGTTTTGACAAATGTGTAGTTTTAAGTGTACCATTTAATGAGTTTTGGCAAATGCATACACCTGCATAACACAAACCCCTGTGAAGATATAGAACATTGTCATTATTCCAGGAAGTTCTCTCATACCCTTTCCCAGTCAAGCCCCTTTTCTCAAGACAACCACTGTTATATTCTTCACCAATGGTTAATTGTCACCAATGATTATAAAATTTCATATAAATAAAATAATTCAATATATATGCTTTTTTGTAAAACTTTTTTTTTTTTTTTGCTTGGCTTAATGCTTTTTGGGAGTTACCCATAAGGTTGCATGTAACAGGAGTTTGTTCATTTTTATGGCTGAATAGTATTCCATTGTATAAAGATACCACATTTTGTTTAGCCAGTCTACTATTCATGGCACCTGGGCTGTTTTCCGTTTTTGTATATTATCAATAAAGCTGCTATGAATCTTCTTGTGCAAGTCTTTTTCTACAGACATGTATTTTCCTTTGTCTTGGGTAAATACCTAAAAGTGGAATTGTTTGGTCATAGAACAGGTGTTTGTATAATTTTATAAGAAACTGTCAGAGCTGTTTCCAAAGTTGTTGTACTATTTTATATTCCTACCAACAATTTATGAGAGTCCTGATTGCCCCATATTCTTTCCAACATTGAGGGGTGTCAGTCCTATAAATCTCAACTATTTGGGATGTATTTATACACATCACAATTTTTGTTTTAATTTTCCTGATGACCAAAAATGTTGAGCATTTTTCATGTGCTAATTGGTCAATTATATAGCTCCTTTTGTGAAATGTCTGTTCAAATCTTTTGCTTATTTTAAACATTTGGGATTTTAAAAAATAATACTAAGTTGTATGCATTCTTTTTATATTTTGGATACCAATCCATTGTGAGATATGTGCTTTGAGAATATTTTCTCCAAATCTGTGGCTTGTTTATTCATTTTCTTAACAGTGTCTTTTGAGAAACAAAAGGTTATCATTTTGATAATACCAAATTTATTATTTTATTTCTTTTATAGTTATTGCTGTTTGCTGTTTGTCTTCCACTTAAGAAACCTTAACTTACCCAAACTCATGTTCTCTTATGTTTTCTTTCAGGATCTATGGTTTTAGATGTTATGTTCAAAATCTAAACCATAGATTCAAAGATGAACCGTCTTGATTCATCTCAAGTTGATTTTTATATATGGTATGGAGTTCTTCTTAAATCACTATCCAGTTGTTTCCATATCATTTGCTGATAAGACTTTCCTTCCCCATTGAAAATCTTGACACATTAATCTAAAATCAATTGACTGTATAAGTAGTGGTTGTTCATTTTTCTAAAAAGCTCTTTTTACTCTGTTCTTCAGATTGAACAATTTCTATTGATCTATCTTCACATTTACTGACCCTTCATTTATAATAGCTATTTTTTAGTCTTTTTGTTAATTACAATACCTGTGCCATCTAAGTGTCTGTTTCTATCGACTATCAAGTCCTTGATTGTGGGTCCCATTTTTCTGCTTCACTTGTCTGGTAATGTTTTACCCATAACCAGATTTGGATTAATGGTAATTTAATGGGTTTTAATGTTTTACCAGACAAGTAATGTTGATCCCATATAGCCTGTATGTGGGACATTATGGATGATACCTTGCAGGGAGTTTGGATTATGTTGTTTTCTTTTAAAGGTTGTGAGGTTTGCTATTGCAGACATTTAAAATACTGGTAAATTCTCATGATCCTATTAAGTTTTGTTTTATTTATTTATTTAGTTAGTTAGTTATTTTGTTTAGGACTGGTTAGGCTCATCATTAGTCATAAGACGTGGCCCTTATTCTAGAGCAGCTGTTTTCAACTGAAGGTAATTTTGCCCCTACCTCCAGAGATATTTTGCAATGTCTACAGACATTTTGGATTTGGAGGCTGGGAAACCCTACTCTAGGGTATAGTCCTTACCCTAGAAGCATGGCCCTGACTCCTCATACATGGCCCTTATGCGGTCTTAACTGAAGCGCACACCAAGGTTTCTCCATTCTAGCTGAGCTGGAACTCCCAGCCCTGCAGAGTGTCTGGTGTTTCCATTCAGTTCTCAGGCCCTTAGCAGCTGCACTCTGCCAGGCCTCACGGGGTCTTGCTCTGTTCTTCAAAGCCCCAGGCTGGGGCTTTGAAGAACAAATTTCTGGGGTCTTTCCTCTCTGCAGCTCTCCTAGTAACCTACTTTCCAGAATTCCAGCCACTTTGGTGGCCCAAACTCCAAACCCTGCTCTGCTCAATCAGACCTTTATGCTCCACTTGGGTTTGCCCTCCCTGTGCTTCACTTTGAAAAGTGCTTCTGGATGGAAAGCTGAGCAAATACTGGTCTCCTGAATGTTGCCCTTCTATCGGGGATCACAATTCTGCACTGTCTTTGGTCCAGTGCCTAGAAATTGTTGCCTCATTAATTTTGTCCATTTCTACTTTGATGATGGCGGGAAGGTAAGAAAGACACTCAGGGAGTTTTATAAAACACAGCTTCCCTAGGCCCCATCCTGAAAGGCTCTGACTCAGTGGTATGGGCTGGGACCTGGGAATTTCCATTGTAAAAATCCTTGAGAGATGCTGATTCAATCCCTAGTTTGGGACTCACCACTATAAGCCCCACTAGGACCATGTGGGGGTAGGAAAGACATCTTTCCTTTCTCTAGGTCCTTGGATGCCTTCCATGGGATTGCACTACAGATTTGCTGCTTTAATGGGGGAGAGGGTCCTTCCACACTCAACACACTGTGCCTACTGTAGCCACAGAACCTGAGAAAAGATGTCATCTGAGAGTAACTCTTCTGGACCCTCCCCTGCAGAAACAGATTCTGGGAGCTGCACACACTTGTCCTGTGTTTGGGGACCATGGGGCCTTTGAGGTTCTCCCCTGATGTGGCTTCTGGACTTGTAGGTAAAATGTCTTGCTGCAGCCATCAAGCCTTCCCTGAGGGCTCCCAAGACCCAGCTCTGGAATAGAAGAGATACTTGCAGGTTCACTATTTGCTCACTTCACAGTTAATGATAATTTATGGGTTTTAATCATTCCATGATATAAGGAAAATATGACTGGGAGTCATTCCAATAAGGAAATCCATCTATTTTTATACCCTAGCCCTCATCTCTGCAGCATCCTCTCCAACTTATCTGTTCCAAAAGCCTCATTAAATGTTTGGAGAGGAGAAGCTCACAGGCTTCCTTTCCTCCCTACTTCAAACAGGCATCTCTAAAAGCTGAAGTCCAAATTACCCATAAACTCCAACCAGGCTGGCTTTCTATAGCCAAATATGCAGGACAACTTTGCAGAATTCACCTGGCAGGGGAATTGACAACTAATGCATTGTATGGGACTAGCCTAGGATTTTCTAAACATATTATACTCACTTAGTCATAGTCATAGTCATTTTTTTCTTGCTCATTTATCCACTGATTAATTCATTTATTTGTTAATCCATGCACACACCCACCAAACAAACAATATCCATCCTTACTCTATGCTAGGCACTGTGCCTGGCTCTAAGAATGTTGAGATTGATGAGCATTAATTTATCCATTCCTTTCTTCCATAAATATTTATTGAACACCTACTATGCACCAGGCATCCTGCTTGGCATCAGTGACCCTGTGGTGAAAAGACAGACAAGGCTACTATTCTCATGGTTCATTTTTTAAACTAGGGGAAAATGCAAATAAAAAGTTAATAAGAAAGTTAATAAGAAAGTAAATAAGTAAAGTAAAGTTAATAAGATAAATAAGTTAATAAGTAAATAAGTAAAGTAAAAAGTTAATAAGAAAGTAAAGACTGTTTTAAAAACAATAAGTGCTGTCAAGGAAATAAAACAGGGCAAAGAAATAGGGAGTAGTCAGGGTGATCAAGGAAGACTTCTCTGTGGAGGTGACATTGAGCTGAGACCCAAACGACAAGAGGCAGCCAGCTGTATAAAGAATCAGAGGCAGAATGTTCTAGGCCAAGAGATTAGTGAATACAAAGCTCCCAATAAATGCACTGTGGCTATAACATTGGATGAGGGGGCAGAGCAGCAGGAGAGGAAGTCAGGGAGGTAGGCAGGGGCTAGATCATACAGGCCTTGTAGATTAGGGAAGAGCATTTAGAATTTTTTCTGCATGGGAGATTTGTTTATTCTCCCCTATTTATGCATTTATTTATTTAATCATGTTTTTATATCAGTAAGGACTTATGGATACTCATTTTATACTTTGAGTTATAATCCAGTACTACTTTATTTTGTTGCTCAAATTGTTCCAGATTTGGCCATTGGGAGCTTTTTCAGTTGGATCCTATGTCACTTTGATATATTCACATCATTGCGGTTTTTTCTTTCTTTCTTTTTTTAATACTTTCTCACTTTCCAGTACTACAAAATGCTGCATGCTAGGGCCTTTAGTTTTTATTCTAAGTGCAATGGGGAGTCATCAAATCTATCCGATCTGTCTCTACTGGCTGCCTTGCATGGTAAGGCCTCAGCGACTGACTCTCACAGAGACTTTCTTCACACACCGCCCCACTCAGGCACCTTCCTCTCCACTCAGATTCGTCATCTCATAGTCCTGTCGCAGCTCCCACACACTTGCTCTCAGGGCAGGTCTTCCCTAGTCTCTTGCCCTTGGGAAGAGTGTGTCATTGTCCTCAAGCCTTCATTCTCCCCTGTATCCATACCATTTGCCATGTGAAGGTGCAGTTCCTCCAACTAAAGTGGTGGTGCATATTTCCACCTTGACATTGGGCTCAGCCATGGGACTTATTTTAGCCAATCGGATGAGGCAGAAGTGGCATTGTGCCCATTCCAAGCCTAGGTCTTAAGAAGCCTTGTGAGTTTCCTTTTATTCTTTTGAGCTTATACTATCATCTTGAGAAGAGCATGTCTGGATTAACCTGTTCATCTCATTTTACAGCTTAGAGCCACCAATCCAACCTAGCATAGACCCCCAGCTGAACTGAAAGTGAAATAAACACTTATTGTAGTATGCACCAGAGGGTTTGTGGTTATCTGCCACCCAGATTATTATTTCACAAGCAGACTGATAATCTTCAAACCTCAGCTGAGGGCCCCCTCCTCCAAAAAGTCTTCCCCTACATCTGGGAACCCACTCATCTTTGCCTTCCTAACTGTTGTCACACTTTGTGGACGCTTTGAGATCTACTTTATGGAATAGAAATAACAGTAACAAGAGTAGTCATAATATTAACCACTAAGCATGAGCTAGGCACTAGGTATTTACATGCATTCACTCATTTTAATTTCCCCCTAATCCTATGAGGTCAGTACTATTATTGTCCCAGTTTTATAGGTAAGGAAACAGACACAAGTAAATTAAGAGGTCAGAAACTTACCCGAGGATGAATAGCTGGCAAACAGAAAAGCTAGACTTGGGCACCACTACCTGGCTCCTGAGCTTGGTTCCCCCCTTAATCCCTGTGCCACCCCTTGTAATCACGCATGTGATTGCCGTTCAAACATCTGACAGGAGAAGTACTGAGCAACTATTACATGTCAGGCATTGTGCTAGATCCAGTGAATTTAAGGCTGAGTGAGGCTGAGGTTGGGCCCTCACTGGGCTTAGCTGTTTGGGGGGGGGGCGGGGGATGATATTGCTAAGTAGGTTGGCAACTACTCTCCAAACTGCTGCCCCAAACTGTCAGCTCACTGCCTGTGTCTGGCCTTCACCCCGGCCCTTTGGGTTAGTCTTGTTTCCTAGAACCCCCTGTACTTCCCAGGAGAAGTCCCTGGAAGCCACCAATATGCAGTAGGGTGACTTGAACAGGTTTGTAGGGAAGCCCAGAAGCACCAGCAGTTAACGTTAATGACAAGGAGGATATGACTTCTCTCTAGTACCCAGTAGAGATCGGAAGTATTTCCGATCAGCAATAATTCTATTTGACACTTACTCATTGAGCACCCATGGGGGAGGAGGTGTGAGGAGATCTGAGGTGGTTGAAAGACGGCTGTGTTCATGCACCTAAACCCCTGCAAAGAACTGGCCAGGCCTTGAGAAAAAAGAGGGACTCACTGCACTTAGCCACTTTCCCCACCCTGGATAAACCCAGGCCTCAGGACCAAAGGCCTGTCAATAGTAGGGTGGCACAGAGCCTGGGAGTTTCCTTCCTTGTTTTAAAAGGAATCTAAAATGACCAACATCGAGCACAGGGTGATTTCTCCATAGGTCACCATGCTACCTTAAATTGTTAACATGTCATTTTGCTACCGTACCGAGAGGCCTGGGAATCTAACCACGACTTCACTAGTCTACCAACTTGCTGTGCTATTTTAAGTAACACGCTGAGTTATTTAACCTCTCCGGGCTGGAGTGGTCTCCTCTTCCGTAGACTGTGATGGTACCTTCGGAGCCTTGTGACATGGGCTGCACCTTGGAGGCCCATAGGGCAGTGAAAATATCCAAAGTAGTTGGGTGTTGTCTTCACTGTTGTTTTCACTGCCCATAGGGCAGTGAAAATATCCAAAGTAGTTGGGTGTTGTCTTCACTGTTGTCTTCACTGGGTGTCTGCACCCAGAACACCTGGCACATTGGAGGCCCTCCATGAACATGTGTTGAATGAATTCATTGTTAGAGCCCTAATGAACTTGGTGTCCAAGAGAAGTCTGACAGATTTCAAAGGCCCCCAAGTGAGAATGGAAAAAATACAAGAACCTTCCCCTTTCCCCCTAGTCCAGGCCCAACAAAAATGTTCACAAAAAATTGAGCTCACTCCACCATACAGAACTGTAATAATACCATGCCTTGCTCTACTGTTTATAAACCACTCTCACATGCGTTGCTGTGTCATGTTATTCAGTCCTTGTGCAATAACAGTGAATGGCACCATTTCACAGAAGAGGAAACTGGGACCCAGAGAGGCCTCAAACTTTGCTCAAGGCCCCATGACACAGCCAGGACTTAGAACTCAGTCATCTGGCCACATATCCAAGCTGAGGCTATTGATTCTCTGAGCTTCTGGGAAGACCCAGTAAAGGGTGCTGGGGGTGGAAAGAGGGTCTTCACCTAGAGTGTGGTTGTGCCTCTTATTCTGCTTGGCTTCTGACCCTTACCACAAGGGCCACACAATCCCGGGCCCTGGTGGGCACCTCTTTCTGTATTTGGCAGTGATGACTGTCAGGTAGGAAAGTATAATGACAGCCTCCATTGAGCAGGCACAGTGTGCTTGGCACAATGCTAAGTACTATTTAATCCTCCCAGCCAGCCCCATGAGGACGCTACCATAAATATCTCAATGTTATAGATGAGGAAATTGAGACCTGATAAAGTCAAGAAATTTCCTTAAGGTCATGTAGTGGGTCAGTGGTGGAGCCTGGATGTGAACCCAGCTTGTCTGGCTCCTGCACCATCTTCTTAACCTGCCTTGTCCTTCTGCCACCTTGAACTCCCCCAGACAACGTGATGAAGATGACCTTGCTCCAAGTCCATCTTTGGAGCTCCCCATCATCTTGTCCCTGCCACCCAGATTAGTGTTTCACAAGCATGAAGGAGCTCCCCATCATCTTGTCCCTTACTCTTGCAAATCAGCAAGTGCTGCACTGCTGATCATGGGAGCCTGTGGCTGGAGTTAGAACATGTCTCTCCTGTTTGCTCCAGTCCTTCATTTACATCTCACCGTCCAGATCACAGGGGTCTTGTTTGGCTGGGAAAGGGATGCATTGGCCTGGCTCTGGGGCCCTCTTCCTGGGGCTCAGAATTGCCCTGGGAGAGACATGACTCATCCCTGTTAGATCAGCCTTTGCAAAATTGCTAAGTTCCCTAACTTTTCTTTCTTCCTCCCAATATTCCAATTTATATCATTTGTCTACTTTTCACTCGTGGATGTTCAGGAATAGAGGGAAGATTTGGGACTATAGATTTTGCTTGTACTCTTTCAATCATGATGCATACTTAATAAAAATTAACGCTTATTACTTGAGTAAACTTATTCACCAAAATGTGTTTGGACTATCTCAGTCCCAATAGAATAGAATTTTCCCCACACATTTATTGAATACCTACTCTGTACTAAGAAATGTGCTTGGTGCAAAGGTGCAGACAAAAATAAGTTATATAACCTGTGCCCTGGAGGAGTCCCGCAAACCCCAGCCTCAGTTCAGCATGAGAAATGTCCTAGTGGAGGCCTAGATTATGAACTATGGACAGGGAGAGAGGAGAACAGCAAACTCAGCCCAGGAAGACCACAGCGGGCTTCCGGGAGGAGGCACAACTTGAGCTGAGAGTTCTTCGGGCAGACAGCAGAAGGGGAAGGGCATTCCAGGCAGAGGGAACAGCATGTGCAGAAACCATGTGAAGGAACATGTAGTGTCTGGGGACAGGGATGGAATGAGTAGGAGATGAGGGAAGCAGCCCCATGACTGTGCCTAGAGATGAGAGAAAGAATACCCAGAAGATCAAGCGATTGCCCTTAGATTCTTGGAAAGAAGGTACTAGATTGTTAGTAGTGTCTGTTTTTTTTAATCTGCCTGATGGATCTTCCCTGACTCCCAGAGGAGAAACCACTGGAAGGAGGGAAGCAATGGGTTGGTCTGAGGAGCTATACCATGTGCTGCACAGATGAGTGTGCATACACACATACACACACACACACACACACGCACACCATTGTGCACAGAGGCCTGTAGAGTTCAGGACAGGAGTGAGCTGCCTCCAGCATCTATGGGAATTCTGAAAGGCATCATGAAGTCATGCCTGTGGCTCACCATATCTTAGTTATTGGCAAGGAATCCCAACAGGACAATTAGGATTAATTGAAACCGGCCTGATTAATTGGTCTGTATGAAGTTTCATCAGAGCAGCACTGGGATGCGGGCGGAGGTAAATAGCTGAATCGGCTCTGACGGACCCCAGCCTGAAAGAGGAAATGCAAACAGAGGTCAGTTCTGGCCTCAGGTGAGACAGATGCCAGAGTCAAGCCACCAGCTTCCCACACATGGTCTTTACTGCTATTGGAAATGTCTGGGGGTTCCAAGTGGAGGAGTTTAGGTTAAGAATGGTCTTTTCCTCCTTGCAAATGTGGTGTGGGTGTGGGATCCACTTCTCTATTCTCATCTACCCCTGCCCCTGGTGGGCTTTCTGGCTGGTCTAAGCTTCTCATAATCCCCTGAGTAGGCCCAGATTTCTATCCTTCGTCCCCCTGCTCTGACTGTTCACTCTTCCTAGATGAGTGTGCTCAGCACTTAATGTGCCCATGGATCTTGTTAATGCAGGTTATGATTCAGCAGATCTGGGATGGGGCTTACAATTGTGCATTTCCAACAAGCTCCCAGGTGATGATAGTGATACTGGTCTATGGACCACACTTTGAGTAGGAAAATTTGGGAATACATCTTCCCTTTTATTCACTTCTTTACCCCTGTTTGCACCTGCAGAATTCCTGTTCAATCTTGGAAACCCAGTTCCAATGTCATGACCCCCAGGAGATTTTTTCTGACACCCCTACTCCCTCCACTGTGCTGATGCCTCACATGATAATTACTTTCAGTGTAGTACTTGTCCTGCTATGCGGACTTTGTATTTACTGGATTAATCTTTTATCTCTCCCACTTGACTTGTGCTCTTTAAGGGCATCGACAGTGTTTTATTCATTCCCAGTGCCCAGAACAGGACCCAACATGCAGTAGGCTTCAATATATATTTGCAGAATTAAATTAAATACAGTGATTTATTTTCCACGCTCTTCCTCCTTTATCCTCTCTGAATTAGTCCTTCACACCATAGGGGTAGGGTTGGGGCAGGGGCCACTGAGTCCAAACTAGATTCAGAGTTTGACTGTTTACAAAATGATATGCTACTATTCTCCTGATTTGAAATGAGGCTTCTGGTTTTTTTGTTTGTTTGTTTGTTTTTTCTGAAGAAGGGAGTTTTAAGTAGAGAAATTGATTCTGGAAGATTCGGTGGGACACAGCAAGGAAAACCTACCTGGCCCCTTGGATTTTGACCTAGAGTGAGATTTCTGTATTAGGAGAGGCACTAGTGTGAGCAGGGCTGCTCTGGGGAAGGCACAGGGTCAGGAGAGAGCCATTGTCTGCCCCTGTGTGCAGGAGGCAGCCCTGCTCAGGACCCCGAGGGGGGGGGCTTTGGAGAGGTAGGGGAGGGACCCCCCCCCACACACATATGCCTGTCTTTGAATGCTCTACAGAGCCCTTTCCAAATGAACAGACATAACTCTATTTCCTCCAAGAGCACAGGACACAGGATTAAGACAGAAAAATAGTCATATTGGAATTTAGGGACAAAACTCAACTGTAAGATTTTTACTGACCAGGATTAAGGTAAGGGTTAAATTACCCACTAAGTCAGCAATATGTTTAAAGCTTCTCCACTGGGGAAGGCAAACAACGGACCACAGGTAGTCACTTCTCTGGGTTGGTACCTAACCATTTCTGAACATATGAATAGAAATAAATCCACAAATTATTTTAATTGTTTTCAAATATCCAGATATTTGAATTTGTGTTGACCCTTGATTTGGCTGCACAACTTAGTTTTTATTTGTGCTTTATGTCTCCTAATTAATAAAAAATAAAAACCAACATTTATTGAATATTTAGTGAAAACTAGATACCATACTGAATGTCATACATATATCATCTCATTGACTCTTGTAACAACTGCATGAGGTAAGTATTACCCTCATTTTATAGCTGTGGAAACAGACTTACCGAGGTTTTAAATAAGCTATACAAGATCACACAGCTGATAAATGGCAAAGTCAGAATTCACTCCCAGACAATCTGAGACCAGCACTCACTCTCTTAACCACCATGTGGTTTTGCCCAAGATCTGTGGACAGCTCCCCATGTAGTCTGAAATATGCCTTTATACTCTTTCTCTTAAAGCAAGAGAGTGCGTGGAGGGGAATGGAGGGGAATATGGCCTCCCTGAAATATTGGAGCTCCAAGAAAATCATTTCTACCCTTACCATGGATATTTTACTCCTGTTTCCCTGGTTGTCAATCCATTTGGGCAATTTCTCTAATGGCCTGGTCAAGATTGTCTTTTGAGTTATGAATACCTCCCTTGGAGATATTAGTACATCAAGACTACATATTCTTTGGCTAATATTAATGTGGGCCACTTACTACATCAGGCATGATTCTAATCACTTTACATGTATTTATTTATTTAATCCTCACAACCACCATAAAAAGTAAGGATTAATATCCCCATTTTACAGTTAAGGAGACAAAGGTACAACATTATTACAGACTTTTCCTATCTTGGTTGAACTAGTTAGTTAGTTGCTTTACTTAATATTCTTTTCTTTCCTTTCTCAGAAACAGTCAATGGCTTCTGAAACTCCTTAGCCTGTCCCTGATCAGGACCCAAATTACATTTTCAGATTTATTTCCTGCCACTTGTCCCCTTCACATGTCCTTGTCTCTAACTAGAGTGTTATGTCACAATTACCAAGACACACCTCATGTTTTCTGGCCTCCATATTTTTGTTCCTGCTGTTCACTCTACCTGTACTGCCATCTAAGTTGTGGAGAGTTTTGTAGCACCTGATTGATAATTCTCGTTATGCACCAATCCTATTCTGCAGTATGGTACAATTCTCTAGTGCCTTTTTTCCCCCAGTTAGACTGTGAGTTCCTTGGTGGGTGGGTCCATATCTTAGTCACCCATAAAACTATCTTATTAACAAGCACAGGTGCTGTCACATGGGTGTGTGGCGGAGACTGGGAGTGCTCGTATCTATCCATGTACTCCTGTATATTTCTCAGACTCTCTTGCAGCTAGGCAGGGTCATGTGACTGTATTCCACCAATAGCATGTGAGTAAAAGTGATGCAAGTCACTACCAGGCTAAGTTCTTAAAATCATCCAATACAATTGTTAATGGAAAAAAACCCCAAACTCTGTAAACTAATTTTAAAAGGTTTATTCTAGCCAATGTGTGTGACCACAGCCTGCAGAGCCATGCCCAAGAAGTCTTAAGCAAGTGGTCCTGAGCCAGTTGGGTTGCAGTTTGCTTTTATACATTGATGGATACAGGAATTGCAGGTAAAATCATAAATCAATACATTGAAGGTATGCATTGATTTGGCCTGAAAAGGTAGGACATTTCAAAGCAGCTGGGGAGCTTATAGGTTATATGTGGGTTTAAAGATTCTCTGATTTGTAATTGGTTAAATAAATTAAACTTTGTATAAAGGCTTGGAATGTTCTAAGTTAAGAAATTTTTTAAATCAGAGGCAAGTCACAATATACCAACTCAAGTGATCTGTTAGGCTAATTGATGGCCTGCAGGTGATTTAACCTTTGCCCTGCATGGCCTTAGGTCCTATTAATAATTTAGTATCTTATTGTCACAAAGACTCTGTTTTGTTAGTTTTATGATCTCTGTTTTAACATTAATGCTGGTCAATTTTATCTAAACTCCAGAGGGAGCAGGTATAAAGAAGCATGTCCAACCTCCCTTCCCTTCATGGCTGGGAACTCAGTTTTAAGGTTTTTCTGGGTCCCCTGGGCCAATAGAGGGTTTGTTCAGTCAGCAGGGGCTTAGGATTTATTGTAGTTCACACAATTTTTCAACCCTCTCTTCTCCTGCCACCATGATCTTGGAAGTTCCTTGTTCTGATGGCATAGCTATAAGATAGGAATAGCCTGGATCCCTGTGTCACCACCTGCAGAATAGCTGTGCAGAAGAGCCCTCTAACCTGTACAGGACTTTGTCTGAGTGGGAAATAAATCTTTACTGTGTTAAGCCGCTGAGATTTGAGGGGTTTCTGTTGCAGGAGCCGGCATTCATTATTTTGACTGGTAGAAGTCGTGTCTCATTCCTGCTTGTTGAATGAATCAATACGCAAAAGAGACAAACACCAGGCATATCAGACATCTATTCTCCTAAGTGGCATTACTTTTGATAACATATCTTACCTCTACTCACATATCTCCAGAAAGAAGAGAAAATGTCATGCCAAAGGCAAACCATAAGCACAAACAAAAGATGATCTGATTTGTGCTGCTATAATCAATGCTTAAAGTCATTATTTACAAATACCTAGCCTTCCTTCTTTTAAAAAATATACTTAACTTTATTTATAATCAAGAAAACTAAAATTAAAGCAACCATGAGAAACTATTAAACCCACTAGATTGGCAAAATTACAAAGTCCTAGCCCAGGAATAATGAAAGCATACTCTTCTCCCCTACTTTTTAAGTATAGAGGATTCCAGATTTGGGTGATTGCCCAATAATTCCATGCTAGCTTGGACACTTCTTGGACCCATCGGCTGTGAATTACTTTATGCCTCTGTTGTGCTTTTGTTGTTTTATTCCTTTATATATTCATAGGGTGAATCCAGAGTTAGAGCCTGCAAACCAATATGAGGCTGTGTAAATCTTCAGGTCTCTACTTAGCAAGTTTGTAAATTCACTGTTCTGTATTTTCTTTTTGGTGCCAAGAAAGAGTATTTAATGTAATTTCTTTCCAGGCTACACTAACTTCTAAGAGGAAATCTCTGGTTGATTAGAAATGAGCCTTTATCCCTGGAACTACCCCAAGTCCTTCTTTAAAGTGGTCATGGCTATCTTGCAAAGACCCATTACACAGTTCCCCATACCAGAAAGCAGGTCTTCTTTTAATGGCTTGTTAGTTTTGGAAGGAATCAGGAGAGATTCCTAGGAGTGCCTTATCTGGGCTTCTACCATCTAATCAGTTCTTATTTCACAAGTCTTTGTAGGACAGGTTTGGTCTATTAACAGTCTATCTGGAATCCAGGAAGTAGCTACAAGTGTTTTGAATCTGAACTCCTTGGATAAAGCCCCCTGGACATGGACCAGCATGGTGAGGGGAGTGTTCAATTGATGAATGTCTGAAATAGCATACCACATCAGTTTAATGTTCTGCAGTTCACAAACCACTTTGGGTCCATTAATTAATTCTCACAGCCACCACATTCACACTAGAATAAAATTCAAAACTTCTTGCCATAGTCCTCAAGAGCTCAAAAATCTCACCCTATCTACCTCTCTGATTTATCTCCTGCACTTCTTCCCATACCTTACTCTTTGGCAGACACACTGGCCTTCTGATGTTTGTCAAACACCCTGAGCAAGTCTCGATTCCAGGTCTTTGCACATGCTCTCCCCTCTGCCTGGAACGCTCTCTCTCAGATGTCTACCTGCAGCCTTTACTCTCCACTTCCAGTTCACTTTCTTGGCTCAAATACAGGCCTTGGAGAGGCCTTTCCTGTCCACTCTTCCTAAAAGAGCACTCTTCATTCTTTTATACCCACTCCATCCTATGTTTAATCATCTGTAAAACAGAGATCATAACAGTGCATAACAGTTGCAAGAATTAAAGGAAATAATTGATGTAAAATGCTTAACACAGGGCCAATCCATAATGAGTATTCAATAAATATTTGATAGAGTTGATGTTATAACATTATAGTCTCTGTTCATCCAATAACCTTTCTTCTGCATCCTCTGTTCTGGCCAAATTTAATCCCCAGAAGCTGATTTAAACTGGGGAGTCCCTCTGTCCCAGCAGTGTTATAAAATGAAAATGAAGGAAGCAAAGGGCAAGCAGAATAAGAGGCCATTATGATTTCCAGAGTTGTCCCAATTTTTTCATCAGATCCTTACAGCCTCATCTAGAGGGTGCTTCCATGGGGGAAATTATTCCTTCTTAGTAGATGACTTAAAGGAAACACAGATAAGAAAAATGTTTGGTGAAAGACTCTACAACCCAAGGAAAGAAAAGAGCAGGGAAGTGAAGCTTCTAACAAAAAGAGATCTGACACCATGAAAAACATTTTTCTAGAAAAATCTAACTCGCCTTGGCATGATTCTTACTGTGCTTTCCCCAGGGCCTACATCTGGGGCAGAGGAGAGGCTGTGTCCTCAGCCATGCCAGAGCATTGGCAGCTGCTCAGCTCTGAGTTTCCTTCCCAAGGACCACAGGCATGGGTGCATGTACTCACACTGCAGACCGACCTGGCTTCACATCAATATAAATGTATTTAATATTGGTATTTTCTTTTTTTCTGAAAATAATGTTATTTACTAACTGTATTGATTGTAGTCATGTTTATACTGGTGGAAAAGTAATTTATCTCATTGGAGTCATCTGTGTGGAGGTAGCAAAGGCCTGGTGGAAGCCAAGATATTAGCTAGTTTGCCAGCAGGCCCATTTTTATTAGCAACAACATCTCTATCAAAAATCCTATTTCTGAGCAATATTAGCTATAAGGCTGATATTGACACCCTGCAGATTATTGACCACGCAGAGACCAGCCAGAGGGCTCTGAAGACACAATTCAAACATTACCCAAAAGACACCCTGCTCAAGAAACATAAGGGAAGAATGGAATGGGACCCATACTTTAGACAAGGCAGTGGGGTGGGGGGTTCCTCATGACAGTGATTGCTCCAGCACAGCACCACCTCTTGAGTCACACTATAAGGAGAAGGAGAGTAAGAAGCCAGATCTCTGTGGCGATCCTCAATACTGCAGTTCTGTAAAATTAAGAATCTATGTTTGTGATTCTGAGATTTGCAAGTAGAACAAAAGGTCCATAGAACCAGTCAAATTCTCCTTACAGAAACTCTCATAAATATATAAAATTTTGTAGAATCTATCCTCAAAATTTCCAGCTTGGTTCTTAGCTAACCCTTTCTCATACTGAGTCAGGGCCTGCCTCCTTGTTACGATCCCCATTGTCTGAATCTCACTCTGCATGAGACAAGACAAACAGAGACAAGACAATCAGAAACAAGACTGCCTCCCTCCATCCAAACCACCACCCTTTGGATATTTGATGGCAGCAGCCCCATTTCCCTAAGTTCTACTTTAGGACTTAAGGGATGAGACACCCACTGGCTTGTCTCCCCTGGCCCCACTCCAATATGTCCAATTACTGTGTGATATCCAGAGAGAGATAAAATACTTACTTAACATGTACAGTTTATTCAGCAAAGATTCATTGATTACCCACTGTGTGCTGGGCATGATGCTAGGTGTTGGGGATCTATTGAGGAACAACTTTCTGCCCTCATGGGACTCCCAAGCTAGTGGAGGAAGTGGACAACTAGAAGATTACCCAAATAAATAAATTATTACAAACTGTGCTAAGTTCATGAAGCAAAGCCTGAGGGTGTATAAAGTGTATAACAGAAGGGGCCACCTTGGACTGATGGGTGTGATGTCTGAGCCGAGATCTAGATATTGAATGGAAGTTATCCAGGCAAAATGGGATAGTGGAGGAGAACATTCCTAGCAAAGATAGCTTCAAGAGACAAGACTGGAGCAATCAAAGGAAAGCTAGGGCCAATGTGGCTGCAGCAAACATAGGGCCCACCTGTGCAGCTCAGAGGGGCTCTAGCCGTGGATTAATCCAGACTATTTTGGCTGCAAGGGACAAGACCCAATTCAAACTGGCTTATGAATAAAAGAGACAGTAATGGCTCACACAACTGAGAGTCACACAGGGCATCTAATTTGAGGCACAACTAGATCTGTGTGTTTAAACTAGGCCAACAGGAGGATTGTCTTCTGTACCTTCTCTGTTCTTCCTTGTCATTGGCTTTGTTCTAGGCAAGCTATGCCCATGTGGCACCAATAGGGCCATCAGCAACTCCATGCCCACTTCCTACCAGCTGACCCTTTCCAAAGGAAAGGAAACCTCTTCCCCAGTGATTTCTTTAAACTTCTCAGGGCTGATTCTCCTTGATTTGAATTGCTCCTGTGCCCACCCGGAAGAAATTGCAATACTCCAATTTGTCAGTTCTGGCACTGAGGGAAGTGTGGGCCAGGGGCTGGTGTCGGCCAGGGGCTGGTGTCAACCCCCCTGAAATCACAGCATTGAGAGTGGTTCTCCAAGAGGAGGAGATGGCTGCTGAGCCTACAGAGAGGACACAGAGCAGGCAAAACCACTGATGTCCATGACCACCACCTTCCGTGTGCTAAATACTATGCTTGCATTGTGTAAGTGGAGACTCTTTGGGCAATGCCACATGACAGCCCTTTCTCCCTTTCTGGAGACCTGAACCCTTCTGGCCCCTGCCCCACTTCTGTGGGATGCCAGCACATACCCCCTCCTGCTCCAAAGTGTTAACTCTTAAGAGTTCTCATCAAATGTGTCTTCTAGCACCAAAGGAATTGTTTATCACAATGGATCCCCATATCATGGGGAGATGGATGTGGGAGGGCCCACGCTGACAGCCTGCCCCTGCCCCAGGAGCAGAAGCTGAGCCTAACAACCTGTCTTTCTTCACCCAGGGAGTTGAATGACAGGGAGGATAAAAGGCCATAGGGATGGCACTAGAGGACAAGTTGCCAGTTTGGAACAAGTGGAAATATTGATCCAGGCCAAGGTGAAATTAAAGCATGTGTTATTTAAAAGCCAGGCTTTCCCCACTGTCTTAAAAATGAGCTGGAGAAGGAAGGAATAAATGAAGAAGCAAAGGCTGGTATAAGGCCAAAGAGTTCTTTAGGGAGAAAATCTTCTTGAGACACAGCAGAAAGGGGAGGCAACCCAGCCGGAAAACAGCAGAGGGCTTTGCTTTCAAAATCTGTTTATTTTCTCATTCCTTCTAGAATGAAGTTCATAGCGTTCTCTTCCACTTCCTTCTTGGCTGGGGAAGAGGAGAGAAGCTCCAGGATCAGACAAACAGGATTCAAGCCCGGAAACTGCCCTCTAGGAACTGGGTAACTCAACCAAACTGCTTAAAACTCATGAGTCTCAGTTGTCCTATCTGTAAAGTAGGGATAATAATTCCTAGTTTTCATAGGAACAATAGCAGTGATTAAATGAAATTGTGTGTGTAAAATAGCAGGCACAAAGTTGGTAAGTATTCAGTACATATTATTTCTTTCCTCATGGGTAGGCTGATAATAACTTACATTTGTTCAGTATTATTTGTGTGTAGAACTTTCACTTACTATTTTAAAGTATTGTGCACTAATAGAAAATGTGTGAGCTATGACAAGGCCAACAGATCAGGAGATGACTGCCATTAAAAGGATAGTTTGTTACTGACAGTTGCCAAGAGGAAGGGACAAGCCATGACCCAGCGGCCACACAGCGAAGCACCTAGGTCCTTCAGGAGCCAGCGGGACAGTGGCAGGAGCCTTGACTGTGGTTTCCATGGGAAGGAAGAGGCGCGGCAGGGTTCACAGGTTTAGGATTGGCTAGTTTGAATAATTTCAGCAGGTTCTGGGGTATAGGACCATCCACGGTAGTCTGGTACCCGGCCCTGGGTTGATAAAGGCAGAAGGATAGTGACCCGGAGTGTGAGAACTTGATAAAGGAGGTGGTCGGGGTTGTGGACAATGGATTGGTTGGTTTGTATATTTGTATATAAAATGCATGCCCCCATGTGAATTGTTTACAACCTCTAGGAATTGGCTAACCCTGGGAGGGGCAGCTCCTCAGGGCCAACAAGGCCCCGGATGTCAAAGCATCAGAATACAGAAAATAAAAGACATGGTAAATACACTTATTTCATTCGATTTTCATAAGAAGCCTGTAGGAGATGTATTGCTTTATTATTATTATTATTTATATTTTTATTATTTACTAATTTTATTTTACTATTAATTATTATTATCCTTTGGCAATTCCCATAGAGGTTAATAGTAGATTCTGGCACCAGACTGCATGGGTTTGAATTGGCTTATTTTGGTCCACTTACTTACCTTGCCTGTGCCTCAGTTTCTTCATCTTTAAATTGGAGACAACAGCAAATATCTCACAGAATTATTATAAGGATTATGGAGCTCAAAATATGAAGTGATAGAGTAGTACCTGACATATAAGAGTTAGCTTTTATTTGTGCACATTTTGCAAATAAAGTAAGGCTTGAAAGTGATGTGATTTGCTCTGTGCTGCCCAGCAAGTGATGGCATTGAGAGTAGAATGTCGATCTCCTGTCTCCTGAGCCGGAAGCCACGTGCCCCTCCTCATCTCACCTCTAGGACTTTTGTTCCCAGGGTCCCCTGTGTGAAGGTGGAACCTCCCCATCCACAGAATGGCCCAACTCACCTGCCCCAGGTAGCCAAAGAGAGGATCAGATGTCCCATAAGACAAGCGAGTCTCTCAGCTACTCTGCTACCCTGCCCCGGGCACTGGGAAGAACAGTGGCTCAAGTATCAGAAGAGCTTGGCTCTGAGCCAGGATCACTCAGGCGCTAACTTGCTGAGTCCCCTTGGGGGAAGTTTCTGACCCTCTCTGGGCCTCAGTTTCCCCAATACGATTAGCAACCCCCAAAGGGTCCTTCTGGCTGTTTATATTGGGATGCTGCAAGCCAACTACTGGCACCATCCCCATCTATTTCCTAAACCCTGTTTGAGGTCAAAGTTGGATTTTTCCTTTCGTCTCCAGTGATGCCTCACTTTGTCGGCAGTGTTGGGTGCTGGCCTTGCAGGCACCACCTTCCTCAGGGCAGTTGGCCCGTGCCTGAGCTGCCAAGCTCTCCGACTTAAGCCGGTTAAGCTGCAAAAGCCACCGCACAGACATGACTCTCAGAGGCCTGTAAAAAGCAGCTGTGCTGTGTGGCTTAGCAGAGGGCTTTCTGGGCATCAGGAACGACCACGAAAGGCAGAAGCACTGAGATATCACGCCCCTCCCCCTTGGCCCGTTAGGGAGCCGAATGGGTGTTTTTTGGCAATGATTAGACTTAGCTTTGTTAGGTTTTATTGGTTCTCTTTGCTGTTTCTCCCCAAATGGATCATAATATTGGGTTCTCAAGAGTTTGCATCTCAGGCAAAAATGGATATGTGTCAAGTGCAAGAGGGAGGCCCTAATAAATACTAAATTCATAAAAGGGCTTTACATAAGCCTTCAGAGGATGTCTCAGGGAGAAATTAAGAAGGAAACTGCTGAATAGGGAAGTGTGAGCTCTCATTGGCTATAAGCTCAAACAGGAGACATTGACAGGACGATACAGCTGCTCACAACAGTGACCACTGAGGCTGCATCGATTGGGGTATAGTGACCCATTCAAGGGAAGTGATGGTCCCACTGTTCTCCAATTAGTCTGTCAGTTAGGATTCTTTTCATAACAAGTGTCCTGACCCAACTGGCTTCAGCAGAAAAAGGGAAAACGTACCGATTCATTGAATTATCCACAACTAGACTTCAGACATCGCTTGACCCAATGCGCCAATGATATGCCTTCACGCCCTCTCTTTCTTCATTGCCCAGCTCTACTCACTGGAGCAGATGTCTGTGGGTGCCTACTCTCAGACAGCCTCTCCCCACAATCTTTAGGTGACTGCTGGAGGCTCCTAAGACTCCATATTTCAAGTCGAACTCAGTGACAAAGAATGAGCATCTCAGCCCAGCATTCCCAGCCAGAGTCCCTTGGCAGCTCTTTGATTAAGATCGCATCGTGTGGTCCTCTCTGGACCAATCACAGCGTGCGGGGGGAGACACGCCGACTCACATAGACTCAGGTCTCGCATTCTGTTCCGCAGCCAGGAATGGAGTCCACGCTACCCGGCACACGTGGCCTAATAGTAGGGGAAGGAGGCCTTCCCTCGGGTGGAGGTTGGATGCAAAATGGCAACCCACATACATGAGGTGTTTTGGTGCATGTTGGGCTCTATGTTTAATGAGGGCCATGCGGCAAGTGGAACACAGCCGGGAAAGAGCCGTGAGTGTCACATGAGGGAGAGCTGGAAAACGTGGATTGCTTTGCCCAGAGAAGAGAAGGTAGTGGGGAACCGTGAGCGCTGTCGCCGAGTGGCAGGAAAGGCTGCATCTGCCTGTCTCCGCGGGTGGTAAGGGAGGGGGCAGGGCAGGACGGATTTACACAGGCACAGATTGTGACTCAGTAGATCATATGGGCTCAAGGCGCTATCAATTCTCGCTAGAAGTGGCTCTAACAGCCACAAAACTGGTTTCTGTTATTACGTACTTGTTCCCCTACAATTCCGTCCCTACCCTGCAGCCAGAATAACCACTTAAAAGTGTAAATGAATTTTTGTCACTGCCCCACTTACTAACCCCCACAGCTCCGCACTGCGGTGGTTGAAACCTCCTAAGGTGGGCGCAACTGACCTGTCTCTGCTCGCTTCATGGGTGCATCTCGGAGCCTGCCCTCCTCCCTCCTGAAGCTCTGACCTCTGACCGTGCCAGCTAGCTTTCTCTCTGTTTCTCAAAAACGCCAAACACGTTTCCACCTCGAGGCCTTTGCACTGGCAGCATGCTCTACCTAAGACAGCCTCTGGTCTAACTCCCGCATGGCCAGCTCCATCTCACTGACCAGATCCACTCTCCCACCTCAGGAGACAGGGGACACATTACCCCACCACCCCACGGGCATTCTCTATTACCTTTCCATATTGTTCATGATAACCAACACGCTTCACTTCCTAAAATATCATATTTATATTGTTCATTTACTCACTAACTTATAGACTATCTTCCCTCAGAAGGTTGAAACTCCCTGAAAACAGGGATCTTGCTTCTTTGTTCACTGTTATACCCCCAGTGCCTAGGGGAGTCTCTAGACTTATCAAAAGGATACACAAATGGAAAATTTCTACAGCTGTCTGGCCTGGTGAAGTGATAGGCCTCTAACACTGAGTGGGTCATAGTACAGACTGAGCAAGCATTCATCACACGTGGATTTCTGCACTGAGTGGGAGGGGCCACTTCCCAGGGCTCCCAGATGCGAGAAACCTGCAACATACCTCACCACAAGTAAATTACAGTGACCTTGGATGTAACTCCTCTGCTCCTGCCACAGGCCAAATGGAAATTTCTTCCTGGCCCATACTGCTGGTACCAGGTAGTTTTAATTAAAGGCGCTCTTTGAGGAATTGTGTTAATCTTGCTAGGATTAACTAATTCCCTCTTTCTCTCTGTGAGGGAAAGGCGTATCAGCCACTCTGGCCTCAACTGAGTTGTTTTCCAAGAGAAGAACTTTCAACCCTTCCACGCACAATAATGAAATATGATACAAAACAGGCTCATGTCAACAAATCTACAGGAGAAAGGTCAGGTTTGCATTGCTGGACGGGATTGGCAAATACATTTGTTCCTGCAATGTCTGTGTTTTAAATGCCACCCTCCGATGAACCTGGTGCTGAAACACACTTTGGAGTTTGATGAGACGTCAGTTTTGCTCAGCCCTGATCAAATAAGATGGATGAAAGTGAAACAAGAGCAAAAATATTACCTCTGTCACTTTTTTATGCATTACAGGAATTGGGTCAGTCGGGGAGATTTCTCTTAAACAAATACCAATCCCTGTACAATGTCACCCGCTGATCTGCCAGCCAGCACACGACGATGGCTTTTGCGTAGGAAAGGGCACACCACTGGAAGAGCAAAGACCAGGGCAGCACCCACATCATACTCCACCCCCTCACACCTTCAAATCCACCCACCCGCCTTCCATTCCTACTCCAAACAGTGCCGTATGAGAATGTGGATTTTTCCTTGCATTGAGCAAACATGGGTGAAGAACAAAGTGGGATTTCTCCTGCAAGGAGGAATTATAATCGTTAATTTTCCATGTATCCAAATTAAAGCATGTGAACCAAATTAAATAGAGACCCAGGGACCTGTCTGACCCAGACTGAAGGCCATTGGGATTATGGCATGAGGTCAAGATAAATTATGAGATCTGGCACAGGAAATAACAAAATAGTTATTCAGAAGGAACCAAAGACCAGGAAGCAGGAAAATGTAAGAAGCAACAGGTGTAAGAAGCACAATGGCCACACAAACCAAGGGTTGCTGCCATCTTTGCCTCCACGTGGGTAAAATCTGACAGTGAAGCCAGAGCGGAGCCAGGCAGAGCTGAGAGAGGGAGAGAAGCCAATTCCTAACAACATCACTCAAGTCCTGGATCCAGCCTTGGCCATAGCTGGATGCTTTGGACTTTTCAGTTACATGAGGCAGCATTTTTCCTTTTATATTAAAATTCCAATCAAAACATAATTAAAATAAAGACATGGGTACTTGCCTTCATGATTACACCACAAGGGATCTTAGAGCGCCAGTGAGGGCCTACTAACGTGTGTGCTGAAAAGGGAGGCTGAGTCTTCACAATCAATGTCCCTGGATTATACTGGAAGAAGAATTTTGAGAGCATTGTGCCTCTAATTCCAGAAGGTCCTCTGCTCGCCCACATTGGACCAATGTAAAATCAAGGGCAGTCACTGAGAGCTATGTCCAATAGGGACTACTGTGCTGGAAGATTAGTGGGTTTATTCAGTTCTTTCTAACTTTAAAGATTCACCAAGAGTCATTGTGGAAAGAAAGTATTTTCCATGCCCTGTGAACAGAAAGGTCCCCAATCCTCTCAGGACATAGAGATGGCTAATCCTACCCCAAAGCAGCAGCTCTGGGCAGCACCCTTTCCAGAGCAAGGCTGAGGTTCACCTTGGTATCTCGGTGCTTGGTGTAGAGTCTGGCCCGGAGCTTGGATATGTGTATCTTCTGAGTGATCTTGTCTATGTCAGAATCCCCTACTCCCCCATGGAGAAAATGCTGGTTTAAAAAACACAATAGTTATCTGAGCCATGAAGCTCAAATTAAGATGTTTGAAGATAGTGGGTATCTTCCACCAGAACTGGGGTGAATCAAAGCACTGATCTGGTTACCAATTACTTCTCTATTATCACCATAGACTCCAGAAACTATTTATTATTTTTTTGCCAAAGCCTTTGAATAATAATATGCTATTCATTATTTTTTCACTTAGAAAATTTGCCTTTCACCTTTCCCCAGCTGATATATTAGATTTATGGAATTTTCTATTATTCTGTTCCACTGATATTAGACCTGAGGGGAAGGAGCTGAGTGATAGCCTTGGCGCCAAGATTTCCAGGAATGCCTGCATCTTCTGGCCTAGTGAGTGGAGTCCCACGACTTCTTGTGAGTTCACAAGAAGAGAACAGAAGGGACCATTCACAACGGTGAGGAGAAAATGTCATGGAGGTGGGGGTTCCCTACGCCCTGACTTACAAAGTGAATTGCACAGAACTAAGTGATGCCTGAGTCGGTCGGTCCTGGGGCTGGTCGCCTGGCTAGTAGGCTGTGAGACACAGCTGTGCATACAGGAAGTTGACTGGGGAGTGCCCGATCCACACTGGTAGGGGAGTGAAGGCAGCCAGATTAGGCAGAGGAAGGTGTGGAATTCCCACTCAGAGCTTTGGACCCAGCTTGGCCCTACCCCAAGGCAAGACACTGGGCTGCTATACCCCCATCAACAAGTCACTGGGTGCAGGCTGCATGCTCCCTTCTCCAGGCGGTGTGCGATATTGGGCAAGGTAGCTCTCTTTGGTTGAGGATGATGCCTGGAGAGGGACTCAGCTGATATCCATCAGCCTCCAAAAGTCCTAGAAGCTGGAGAATGCATGCCTCGGTCCTAAAGGAGGAATCTGGGCCATGCACCATAGAACCCACCAAAGACCATTCCTTGCGCCATTCAGATCTACTTTCTTTGTATCATAGGTTCTGAGAACAGTTTCTCCAAGATTCTGAGTGGTCTGTTTTGCCCACAACTGATAATCATTGCCTCCCTTCTCTACTCATTCTAGATTTCCCTTGTCCTTGGATTAGCACTTCTGCTGGTCTAGGTGACTCACTTGGTGGGGGACCCAAACTCTCATCCCTGAGAAGTCCCATACCCTAACCAGGTTCATTTGCCATCAAAATTGGGAAAGGAAGTACCAAGAGATACCCAAGTAGATCACCTGGGTGCCAAACACATTCTTTTCTGCCCCATATAAACATCAGCCTGACCTCCGCCTGACAACCTGGGTCGACATCCTTGCCAGAACGGTCTCCTTTGCTCAACTGCTCTCTCTTGGCATGATAAGTGACTAAGTTGCAGTCACAGTTCTCAGCGAGATGGGCTTCATTCTGTATCACTTAATGCAAACATTCATTCTACTGCTCTAACCCCACGAAGCCTGGAATCATGGGGAGAGAAAGCATGAATTTCCTAATAGGGTTGCTGGAACACTCCTGCTTCCAGCCCTTAGTTCTCAGATTCATGGGCCCCACCTACTGGGGACACAGTATCACATAATGGCTCTTAATTTGGGATTTCTATTGTGACCTAGAGGATAATACCCCATCTTCTCAGAGTATCATCACCAAGCTGGTACCTCAATTGTACCTTCAAAAAGCCTTCTCACCTCTTCCTGATGGAAACTTCTGGTGGGTGCAGTTTTGATAGGACCAGTGGATTCATGGTCAAGGATACATTCCTGCACCTCTTTGCTATAAAGTGGACCTTGTTCTAAGGCAGTGTTATGTAGGATCCCATGTCCATGGATCAGGCACTCAGTAAACCTCAGATAATAGTACTGGCTGTGGCCTTGAGAGCAGGAAAGACAAATCTACCTAGAATGTGTGCAATTTCCAGTCAAGCTGAATCACTGCCTATTCTGGGTAGAAAGGTTTCAATGTAATCAACTTGCCTCTGGTGAATGATTGGTCTCCTCAAGGGATGGTGCCATGTCAGGGCCTCAGTATCTCAGTTGCTGGTGGGTTGACATTTGGCTGTAGCGGTAGCTAGAACAGCCTTGGTGAATGACAGCCCAGGCTGCTGGGCCCAGACACAGCCTCGGTCCTGCCATTGTGGCTACTTCATCCATGTGCCCATTGTGCCAGCACTTGGGCAGCTGATGGCAGAGGCAGAGTGATATCAACTGTTGAGGTCAAGTCCTTCTGTTGGTCCTTGGTATTTAGTGGGCCATCCATGGTGGATGCTCTCTAATGAGCATGAACACAAGATACAAAAACCTTCACACTTCATATTTAAGTATTTAAATCCACATGCCTCTTCCCTCAATGTCTTTGACCCTGATCTTCCAATTTATCTCCTTCCAGATCCTTGACTCAGCCATTTGCCACTGCCCATGAGTCCACATATGTACATTCCTAATTCAGGCCACTTCTTTTTCCATTTAAAGTGGATAATCCAGTGCACTGTTCAACATTCCACCAATTGGGAGGATTTCTGCGTCATTCTGTCTTACTTGAACACCCCTACGTGGGGTGTAGCTTAACGGCAGTCCATTTTTTACTCACACTGACATACTGAGTGAGTACATCCATGAACCAAGCTCAGCCTTTCCTCCTCTGTCAGCTGGGTGTAAGGACCCTTCCGTGTGGTCATATGTATGAGCTGCGGGAGAGGTGTCAGTGCAACAGCTTTAACGATGTGGGGGTCTGGGTCACACTTACACTGTCTAGTTGTGCCTCTGTTCCTCATCATGGCCAGATGGACCACTTCAATTTTACAGTGACTTGCTCCTGGGTCTGCTCCGCCTTATATCTTGGTGGGTGAGACAATCCAGTTCACAGTGATCAGCCCTGGTCCTAAGCTCACCTTACATCCCCTGCTCAGAAGCTTCATCTCTACCAGAGGCCTCTAACATGCCAGAAGTATTTTTTCTTCCTGAGAGCCACAACCAATACCTCTAATACCTTAGGATCTGCTAGGTCATATGGCCCAAGTGGCAGGGCTGCTTGCACTGCAGCCTGTACCTGCTGAAGATCCATTTCCTGCTGTTGGTTTTACTCAGAGTTAGCAGCCTTTCACGTTACCTGACAAGTAGGCCATAGCATTTATCAGCATTTATTTATGGAATATGTTGCCTCCAGGAGCCAGTTGCAACCGGGATTTGTGCTTTCTTCTTCATGGTAGGAAGTGAAAAATGCAATATTTTTTTTCCTTGTAGTTGGATAGGATGTCCCAGCATGTTTCAAATCTCTGGACCCCTAAAATTCTCGCTATTATGGTAGGTCCTGAAACTTGGTAGGGTTTATTTTCCACCCTTTTGAGTACATGTGTCTCCAATGCACTTGCCATTTCTTGCTCACCTGGTATGGTCAACATGATGTCAATACGGTGAAATAATATGATGTTCTGCTGCATGTCTGAATGATCCATATCCCTTCAGATACTCAATTATTTAATATAAACAGAAGGTGAGAGAGTTAACGTAGTGCTGGGGCAAGACTGTAAATGTATTTCTATTTCCTGCCCCAAGTGAATGAGAACTGTTTCTGATCCTTCTTACTTACAGAAATGGATAAGAATACACTCATTCACCACATACATAGGCCCATTCCATGTCTAAGATTGGGTTAATCTGCTTTGGCAGAGATACCACATCCGGCACAACAGCTGTAATTGGAAAAACCACCTGTTGAGTTTGCCATTGTATACTTTTATTCTCCAGGTGTCTCATTTTTATGGAAGCCAGACCTTCAAATCAGAATATGATAGGGACCACCACACCTACATCTTTTAGACTTTAAGGGTGACACTAATTTCTGCCATTTACCTGGTTTGTGATATTGTTTCGATTTACTATCTTGGGGGATAAAGTGGAGGACAGTTTCCAAGGCTCCCACCTGGCCTTTCCACTGTAACCCTATAAGCCTGGGAACAAATGTGGTGCTTCTGCTAATTACCAAATATGGGAACTGGGCAAAATGACTCTTGGGTGGGACCCAGTGGCCCTAATATGATCTAGACTTGGGTTAGGACTCCATTCAATACCTAGTCCCCAGATACCCCCACTTTAAAAGAAGGATTACTAGTTCCTGCAGCAATGTCAACTCCAACCCTGTGCCTAACCCTAATATTTGGACATTCCTTTTTCCTCAGCATACTGCTAAATTGTCATAGGTCCCTTTGTAGAAGAGCTGGGTGGATCATTTCCATATACACTTGCCATAGTGTTATAGGATCCTTCCTGGGGACCTGGCCTCTCCTTAAGTCAGTTACGAGTCTAAAGACGAGTCAGATAGAAACCTGCTCTGTGAACTATAATTCTTTATTGGGGCAATTGCTCCCCGCTCTTGATCACCCACTCTTGATCTCTTTGGATTGCATAGGTTGAGCAATATAGGTGTTGGCTGCCATCTATCTCACCCATAGGAATGCTGGGCTCTGTTAACCATCTCTGTAGCTCTCTGAAGGTTAAGCCCCTTGGCTGCCACTCTGACCTTGCCACTTGCTACAATAATTGCACCTGCCCTGCTTCTGATGCTGAGATGCCACCTCACCTCTGTTGTCTGGAGATTCTATTAGCCCTACTGCTACCAAGGAGCCCAGTTCTGAAATAGCATTTCCTATTGTTACCGTCATCAACTGCAGAGATCAGCCATCACTGGCCTTCTCAACAACGCCTGTGCCCGTCTCACCACTGCATTCCTTGTCACTGTTGTAAGTAGAGTAGCTTCTGGTCCCACCTGCAGAACAAAGTTGCCTGATGGATTTTTGGGCTTTATGTTATATATCCACTATAGTTTGCCACCTTCCGTAAGCCTTTTGATCCCTTCATCTGGAATTGCACTAGAAAGTTCTGCCATTTTAACTTAACTTGGACCATCGTTTTATCCATGCTTCCAAGAATCCCATTATCAGTGTGTCATGGTCTTTTGTGTGCCCATATTGTTGATTCTCTCTTATCTGACTGTCCCCTTGGTCCAGGAGCCTCAGCATCCAGTCTCATTCATACATCTCTCTCTCCTGTTGGGACATGTTTGCTAGGTCCTGTGGCTCCTTCAGGATATGTGCCTGTCCTTTCTTAGCAGACCCATGGCTTCCTTTGCTGACTTTCCTTTTCTTTGTAACTTAACCCTAGTAATTTGTCTGGTGGCACGGAGATGAAGTAAGGGTAAATCCTGTGAGCGGCAGTGTGTGTTTTCATGAAAGGCAGGGGCCTCTACACAGCCATCAGGTAAGGAGGTTGTTATAGATTGAATTTGTCCCCCCACCCAAATTCATGTGTTGAAGCCTCAACCCTGAATGTGACTATATTTGAAGATAGACCTAAGGTTAATTGAAACAATTAGGGTGGGCCTTAATCTGATAATATTAGTGGCCTTACAAGAGGAAAAAATCTCTCTCTCTCTCTTTCTCTCTGTCTCTCCCCTTCCTCCCTCCTTCTCTCTCTCTCTCCCTCTCCCTCCCTCCCCTTCTCTCCCGCCTTTCGCCCCTCCCTCTCTCTCTTTCCCCCCCCACCCCTCCCTCCTTGCTGTGTGAGGATGCACAGTGACAAAGCATCCATCTGCAAGCCAGGAAGAGAGCCCTCATCAGAACCTGACCATGTTGGCACCCTGATCTTGGACTTCCAGCCTCCAAAACTGTAATAAATATCTATTGTTTAAGCCACCCAATCTATGGTATTTTGTTATGGAAGCCCAGGCTGATTAAGACAGATTTTTGTACCAAGAAGGTGCTAGCCTTTAATGGGGGGGGGGCCACTTGTTTCAGCCTACAGTACAAAGATGGGTCCGTGGATTCAAGACTTTTGAATGCATCAACCCAGAGTCCCATCCCTTCCTAACCCTGACCCATACACAGCAGATTAGCCCCGGCTGAGAATTCAACCACATGTGGACCTTGATTAACTAAATACGGGACTTGATCCTTGGCTTTTTATGTCCTTTGGCTGCAAAGGATGAGATGAGGGCTCTTTTGTGCAGCCAGAGACGCCATATAGCTTTCAACTTAACCTTTACTTTACACACATCCTCAGCCATTCATTGTCTTTTCTCAATGCATGGATTATCATGACAAGAACCATCCAATTCCATAGTCCTTATCATCACTACTTCCCTTACACTTGTCAGAGACCTGAGATAGCACCCCTTCCAGAACATTCTCTTCCACCATTACCCCATTCTCTTCACCACGGGTGAAAGTTTTCATAATCGTACTGCTCCAGTATTCTGGGGGTTACCCACACCGCACCTACCAGCGGTGGTGGTGTCCTCAGTGTCAGCTAGTCAGCAGGTGATCCAGCCCCAAACCCCATTTTGGAGTCTGCTTCTTTAACAGCTCTTGGCGCCAGTTGTCTTAGGTTGAGTTTCTGGGGAAACAGACTCCGAGATGGAGTTTGCCGAGAGGAAGTAGATTGAGGAGTGTCTCCAGGACCACATCTGCTGCAGAGTGAAAGAAGTAGGATTGTGTGAAAGGATGAGTTGAGCTGGGACGCAGTCATAACAAAGGGCTCAGCTAATCCCACAGGAGCTTGGATCGCCCTACTTGTCTGACTTAGAGGCAAGGGGGCTGGGTCTTTGTACTCTCACATCATCAAGTCATTGTCTGGGAGTTCTTCCCGTGAAGAGGTCATGACCTTGGATGAGATGGCTGTCTTTATCTGAGGACAACTCCTGGAGAGCAACTCAGCTGAGATCTGTGAGCCAGCAACACACCAGCAGCTGGGGGAATGAGTGCCTTGGTCCTGAAGGTTTCTGGCTGGAACATCACAACCTCCACTTCAGAGGGGATTATCAGATGTTTCCACGGGATGAATTCTTGTTTTCCTCTCTCTCATGCATTATTTCTTATGCAAAGAATCCCTGTGGAGGTTGAGCCAAAGACATTTATTGCCCTGGTTCCTAGGCATTCCAGAGAGGCAACATGAAATCAATAAAACCACCAAAAAGTTTGTAAATTGGAAAAGCAGCTGTTTTATAAAGGTGGCAGTCACTTCTGTTTGTTCAACGAAACTCATTTCCTCTGGGCGCACAACTAGATTACAATCTCCACCTCTTTTGCACATACACACGGCCATGTGACTGAGTTCTGGCCAAGGAAGTGTGAACTTGGCCACTTCCTGTCCTAGCCCATAAAACCTTTCCGTATGCAATCCTCCCTCTCTCCTCCTGTCTTCCAGCTGAATATAAAGGATGCGGCAGCCCACTTGGATGCTACAGCCACAGAGGATGCTAATGTTATAAGATAGAAGGATTCTGTGCTCCTGGATAACCACATGAAGGTCACCAACCAAACTCCCACTGTGTGTTATATGAGTGAGAAATAAAATTCTATTGAGCTGGGCCACTGAGATTTTAAGGCTGTTTTATAACATCTCACCTGCCTAGACTAAGATAGTAATTTATCCCAGGGTGCCAAAGCTTTTTAAAGAAGGGTTGTTGTACTAATAACAGAAAACTTAGTAGAAAATTAAAAAAAGTTAATCCAAACACAGCCCACTCTGAACATTTGGCTTTCACTGTCTCATCTTCAAGATCCTTTTTGTATTCTTTGATGGCATTTGGAAACAGAGATGGGTACAGCCCTGGACTCATGCTGTGAGTTCAAATTCTGCCTCTGCCACTCATTTGTTGTACGACCTCAGGAAAATCATTTCATTTCTTTGAGCTTCAGTTTTCTCATCTGCACAATGTGCATAATAATATGACCTACCTCATAGGGATCCTGTGCAACTTCAATAAAAAAAGTAGGCAAGGTGGTTGACACATCAATAAACACAGTGTCATTTTGCACTACTATTGCTACCTTCCTTTGAGCCTCAGGAAACCCCAAGAGGTAGGAAGGTATCATTATTCCTATCTTACAGATTGGGAACTTGGATCTGTAGAGTTTCCCAAGGCCTCCATAAGAGAGCAATGGCCCAGCCTGGACCTCAGATCTTGCAACTTCTGATTTCTTGCTATTCCCTGAATCATGGCCACATTCCCTCTATGTCTCAGGCACGACACTCCCAGCCAGCCCAGAGATGGTTTCACTATTTCCTATTAGGATGCCATTTCTGACAAAAGCTGCTGTGGCAGAGCTGAAACCTGAGCTGGGAGCTCTCACTGCTATGGCGCCGTGTCGTCACGAGGCGTGCAGGAAGGTCTGCTCCTTACTGCCGTGGGCACTCCCTGCCCTCTGCTCCTCATCATCCCTCGTCCTGCCAGCAGCAAGATCTGCGTGGAGGCCAGGGCACATCCATAGCATCTCCTCTAAGCACCGCTGCTGGATTTCCCCAGGAGGACTCTCCCTAAGGAGATACACTCGAGTACTGAGTGGTTACTATACCATATTTTCTCAAAGGACAACACTAAACAGGCAGAGTGGCATATCAGGAGAGGAATGGACTCTATATTAGTTAGGATTCTTTCAGGTGCAAATGACATCAACCCAACACAAACCAGCACAAGTTGGCTGATCTTGATCTATCTATCTATCATCTCTTTATCTCTCTATCACTCCCTGCAGTAGTGGGACTGGTTTCAAGCTATGCTGGGTCCAGGGAGCTCAAATGATTATATGAGGACCTGGACTCACACTGTCTCACAGTTCCAGTTTTCCCTGTGTTATGTCCATTCTTAAGCAGGATCTCCTCTTTTGATGGCTCCCAGACAACCCCTTTAGAATGGGAGATTGTCTGTTTTCAACAATTTCAACAGAAGTCCCATAGCTGAATCTTACTGAGTCCCCTGGGCAGGTGCCTGCTCCCCAGCCAGTCAATGGCAGAGGGAAGCATGGGTGGGGTCATTTGCATTTGAAACAAATGGACTGAAAATGAGGGAAATGTTGATTCCATAAGGAAAGTTAGGGTGATGTTGCTAGCAGAAGGGAAAAAGGAAACTGGTTAGGCAGAAAAAATAGATGTCAGTACATCTGGGATTTAGGGGCCTAGAGTCTGGTCCCTAACCCTAGCTTTAATCACTTCTAGGGACTCATGCAAGTCATCTTTTTCCTTGTTGCTGTTTCTTTGTTGTGGGAATTTGTCTCTTGAATCCTAGATTTCTGGACTTCCATTCAGATAATTCCCAGGGTTCTCACTGCATCATCCATTGCAGAGTTCAGAAATAACTTGTATTTGCATTGAGGTGCAATGATTATGTTCTTATTGTAGGGTGGGAAAACAGACTAATCAATTTTTCAAATTACCTCACATCCAGTAGTGACATGTTGCTTTTCTCCTTCATCTCAGGAGATGCTGCCTTCTTAAATATCAGCAGCTGGTGTTGATTTTAAATTTCTTTGGTGTAACTTTCCCCATAGGGCCTCAGCTGGGTTCCAATTTTTGAACTGGTAGTACTGCTTTAGAAAGCATTATCTTTAATTTATACTAGCCACAAATAAAATAAAATACCTAGGAATAAACTTAACCAAAGAAGTGAAAAATATCTCTACAATGAAAACTATAAAACATTGATGAAAGAAATTGAAGAGGACACAAAAAAATGGAAAGATATTTCATGCTCATGGATTGGAAAAATCAATATTGTCAAAATGTCCATACTACCCAAAGCAATTTACAGATTCAATGCAATCCCTATCAAAATACCAATGACATTCTTCATAGAAATAGAAAAAAGATATTTGCATTCGAATGTTTATCACAGCACAATTCACAATTGCAAAGATATGGAATCAACCTAAGTGTCCATCAATTCATAAGTGGATAAAGAAAATGTGGTGTATATATACCATGGAGTACTACTCAGCTGTGAAAAAGAATGAAATAATGTCTTTTGCAGCAACTTCGATGGAACTGGAGACCGTTATCCTAAGTGAAATACATCAGGAATGGAAAAACAAACACCACATGTTCTCACTAATAAGTGGGAGCTAAATAATGGGTACACATGGCCACAAAAAGATGTAAAGGACGTTAGAAACTGAGAAGGAGAGAGGCTGGGAGGGAGGTGAGGGATAAAAACTTACCTATCAGGTACAGCAAACTCTGTCCTGGTGATGGGCACAGTGAATGCCCTGACTTCAGCATTATGCAGTGCATCCATATAACAAAAACATTTGTACCCCCTTAATATTTTGAAATTAAAATAAAATTAAAAATAATCCTAAAATTTATATGGAACTACGAAAGACCCAGAATAGCCAAAGCCACCCAGAGCAAAAAGAACAAAACAGGAGGAATCACATTACTTGAGTTCAAATTATACTACAGAACTACAGTAACCAAAACAGCATGGTACTGGCATAAAAACAAACACATAGACCAATGGAACAGAACAGAGAACCCATAAATAAATCCACACATCTATAGGTGAACTTATCTTCAACAAAAGTGCCAAGAGTGTATAGTGGGCAAACAACAGTCTCTTCAGTCAGTGGTGCCGGGAAAACTGGATATCCATGTGCAGAAGAATGAACCTAGACCCTTATATCTTGCCATATACAAAAATCAAATCAAAATGGATTAAATATTTATGTCTAAGACCTGAAACTATGAAACTACTAAGAGAAAACATTGGGGAAATGCTTCAGCACATTGGTCTGGGCAAAGACTTCTTGAGTAATACCCTCAACGTACAGGTAACCAAAGCAAAATTGTACAAATGGGATCACATCAAGCTGAAAAGCTTCTGCACAGCAAAGGAAACAATCAACAAAGTGATGAGACAACCCAAAGAATGGGAAAAAATATTTGCAAACTACCCATTTGACAAAGGATTGAGATTAAGAACTAGAATATATTTAATATAAAGAGCTACAACAACTCAGTAGGAAATAATCCAATTTTAAAAACGGGCAAAAGATCTGAATAGACATTTCTCAAAAGAAGACATACAAATGGCCAACAGGTATACGAAAAATGCTCAACATCATTAGTCATCAGAGAAATGCAAATCAAAACTACAATGAGATATGATCTCACCCCAGTTTAAATGGTTTTTATCAAAAAGACAGAAAATAATGAATGCTGACGAGGATGTGTGTTGGAGAAAGGGGAACCCTCCTACACTTTTGGTGGGAATGTAAATTAGTGTAACCACTATGGCGAACAGTAGGGAGGTTCCTCAAAAAACTAAAAATAGAGCTACCATATGACCCAGCAATCCCACTGCTACATCTGTATCCAAAAGAAAGGAAATCAGTATATCAAAAAGATATCTGCACTCTCATATTTATGGCAGCACTATTCACAATAGCCAGGATTTGGAATCAACCTAAGTGTCCATCAGTGGATGAATGGATAAATAAATAGTGGTACATATACACAATGGAATATTAAATAGCCATAAGAAAGAATGAAATCCTGTCATTCACAGCAACATGGATGACCCTGGAGGACATTATGCTAAGTGAAATAAGCCAAGCACAGAAAGACAAATCTTGCATGTTCTCACTTATATGTGGGAGCTAAATATTAAAAGAATTGATCTCACGGAGACAAAGAATAGAATGATGGTTACCAGAGGCTGGGAAGGATAGCAGGGAGTGGGTGGATAAAGTGGGGATAGTTAATGGATGCAAAAATATAGTTAGATAGTTAGATAGAATGAACAATATGTGATAGCACAACAAAGTGACATAGTCAACAATAAGTTATAATATAAAGAGTGGAATTGGAATGTCCCTAACACAAGGAAATGATAAATGCTTGAGGTGATGGATGCCCCAATTGATTAATACACATTGTATGCCTGCATCAAAACATCACATGTGCCCTGTAAATATATACAACTATTATGTACCTATAATAATTTTTAAAAAATTTTTAAAGAAAGCATGATCTTTATGACAATAAACATTCTGTGTGCTTCTAGAATTCAGGTAAACTGCTTAGATGACAAAGGGTCATTAAAAAGTTCTCATTGTTAATAATTTTTATTGTATAATAATAATAATTTATCATTTATTGAGCACTTTCTAGGTGCCAAGCACTGTGATAAATATTTTACAAACACAATTTTATTTTATCTCCTCTCAAAATCCTCCTAGCCCTCTGTCAAGTCTGAGTAGTGCAGGTTCTTGCCCCCTGTCCCCTTCAACCATCTACACTGTTCAATTCTTTGCCACCAGTATTTTCTAATAAATAACCCACCTTCTTCTCTGACTTCTCTGTTTATTTTTTCTTTCAGATTTAATCATTGCCTCTATTAGCGTCACAAAAGGCCCCGGATGATATTCAGGCAACACATACTCTTTTGAAAGCAGGAGGTAGGGAAAATGCACCAAACCCACCACTCACTCCTTGGGCCAGAGGTGGCTCCTTCAAATGCCAAAAGCCATGCACACTTGCAGAGGCAGGGTGGAAGGTCCAGCACACAGAGCATGCCCCTGTCATTGAGTGAGTGTGGCAGTGCTGCGTAAGAGGGGGATGCTGTGGTGACCTCTGGGAGTAAGCTTTTCCATGCCCTCTGTCCGCAGAGCCTGGCAGGGACAGCCCCAGAGCTAAAGAAACCCACATCCGTGGGACAGCAGACTTCCCAAGGACTGCCAGAGGGACCTCGTGGGCTTAAAACTAACAAACGAACAAAATCATTTTGACGTACGTAATTTAGGTAGATGTCCTCAGTGCCCAGCATTAATATGTTTGTATTTGTACACCAGCAAGCCCTTAATAAATACATTCTCTCTTGTCCCATGGAAATATTCTGTAAATAAATAACAGGACACCCCACTTTTGCTGACTAATCATTTTTTCATTTCTTTCTGGGTGCCAGTTGCACTTTATAAATGACTTTAATTTACAGTGTATTATGTTTCCTTGTATTCCTTGCCTCTAAATCCCCATGCAATATTTTGTATCCATCCCCATGATAATTTAAACTGTCTTTAACCTTTTGAGTAGGTTTGTGTGAGTATAAATGTGTGTTGGTGTGTGAGAGTGTATGTGTGTGTTTGTGTGTGAGTATATGTGTGTGTTTGATAAAACCATCTACCTATTCATTCCATCATTTTTAAATGGATCAACTCATCTGAGTCATTTTTGCCAAGTGTCTTGTAAACATTATGTTACCTTTAATATCAATTATTTTTGGTTTGCATAAATCTGGTCTCTGGATGTCTGCAGCCAGAATGAACTGATCCCCTTTGTGTGAATGTGGAAGTGGAGACTGAGTTGGGTTGGGACAGTTCATCTCGGAAACCAAAGCAGATATCACTGATCAGATTTGTTCCCCACCTCAAGTGAAATCCTCTTTCAAAACTCATCTGAAGCTTTTCCCAGAAAACACCAAGGTGCAGTATTCAACAAAAAGCAAAATAATAAGAACTATTGTTTGTTGAGCACCTACTGTGTGCAAAGTCCTCTATTTGCACAGATTCATTAATCTCCACAAAGAAACTCTAGGAGGGACCTAGACTATTATCCCCATTTCATAGGTGAGAACAGTGAAGCTCAGGTAAGTGAAGTCTTTAACCCACAGTCACACAGACAGTAAAAAACTCAGCTGCATTTTGATCTGACACCAAAGCCTGCCTCATAATCTCTGGCCAGTATAGCCAGAGTCTGATTTCTAGGTGGTGGGGAAATAAGAACTTTGCACACAGAACCAGGTTCTTTTGCCAGTGACATGGGCACTTCCCTCGTAGCTCAGTCCTAGGCTGCCTATGAATTTACCAAAGGTGTACTTCTGCCCCCTCCGAGGCCGATCTGGGCAGGGCACTGAGGCCATGCAGCTGCATGCAACTGGCCATGGCACCCGAGATCCTCACAGTCTAGTGGCCCTCTAGACAAGCCAACAGATACCCTCATCCCCTGCAAAGTGGGGCCCATTCATTCATTCACACAGCAAATGTTTATTAAATTCTGGTGCCAGGCACTGTCCTAAGCACTGGGCCTTCAAGAGACACAATAGCTCTGAACTCACAATAAACAAATTAGTAACATAATATCCAACAATTACAAAGGATCTGTATTAGTTTCCTGTTGCTGTCATAATACACTATCACAAATGGTTTAAGACAACAGCCATTTATTACGTCATAATTCTGCAGATCAGAAGTCTTGGCAGGGCCGGGCACAGTGGCTCACGCCTGTAATCCCAGCACTTTGGGAGGCTGAGGTAGGAGGATTGCTTGAGGTCAGGAGTTTGAGACCAGGCTGGACAACATAGTGAGACCCCATCTCTACACAAAGGAAAAAAAAAAAAAAAAGAAAGAAGTCCCTGTGGGCTCATGTGAGTTCTCTGCTCAGAGTCTCACAAGGCCAAAATCAAGGTGTCAGCCAGCTGGGCTCTTATCAGGAGACTCTGGGAAGAATCTTCTTCCTCATTCAGATTGCTGGCAGAGTCCAGTTCCTTATGGCTGCAGGACTGAGGTCCCTGTTTCCTTGCCTTCACCTGGGGTCCCTCTCTTAGCTTGTAGAGGCTGCCCACATTCCTCCTCATTGACTACTTCTCATGCTTTGAGTCTCACCAACTTCCTTTGCTGCCCCTACTGTCTGCTTTTAAGGGCTCATATGATTATATTGCACCTACTTGAATAATCCAAGACAATCTCCGTATTTTAAGGTCAACTGATTAGTAACCTTAATTACATCTGCCAAGTCTACTTTGCCCTGTAATGTTATGTCTTAATGGGTACACCAGGGGACAAAAACCATGACAGCCAAAATACTGCCTACTGCAGGTTCTAACAGAAAAAAATAATGTGATAATCATTCATTCAACAAATACTTATTGAACACCTGTTATACACCAGGCTGTGTTCTAAGTGTTGGTTATATAACAACAAAAGAAACAGACTAAAATTCTTGGCCTCCCAGAGCTTACATTTTAGTGAATAAAAACACCAATAAACAAGACAAATAAGTAAAATGTATACTATGTCTGGTGTTAATACATGCTATGGAGGAAAACTAATCAGGGAAAAGTCTAGGGAGAGTTGGGAATGTGGTTATACTTTGAGACAGAGTGATCAGGGAAGGGTTCACTGAGAAGCTGACCCATGAGCAAAGACCTGGAGGAAGAGAGACAGCAAGTCATACATATAACTGGGAAAGAAAGTTCTAGAAAGAAAGGACAGTGGGTGCAAAGGCACTGAGGTGGGGGCATGCCCTGCATGTTCAAGCAGCAGCAAGGAAACCAGAAGCAACTAGAGCAGTAAGGGACAAAGTGGAACAAGAGGGGAACACGAGATAAGAAGAGCCAGGGCACACAGGGCCTCAGAGGTTTGCGATGTGCCATGATGGTAGCAGGAAGTACAGTGTGGAGAAGGAGGTGCTGGTCAATTTTTCTGGTCAGAGAGGGCATATTGGTTGTCTATTTCTGCACAACAAATTAGCAATTTAAAACTACAAAAGTTTGTTTTCTCAGTTTCTATGGGTCAGGAATCTGGAAGGGGCTTATCTATTTACAATCTCTCACAAGGCTTCAGTCAAGTTGTCAGCTGGGGTTTCAGTCATCTGAGCTCCACTGAAGCTGGAAGGCACAGTTCCTTGCCAGGTGCAGCTCTCCATGGGACAGCTGGACTGTCCTCACAGCAAGGCATCCAGCTTCCCCCAGTGCAAGTGATCTGGGGGAGAGAGAGGTGCCGCACTGTCTTCTGTGACCAAGTCTCTGACACACACATGCACGCACCTGATTCCACCTCATTCTATTCTTTAGACCCTAGTCACTAGGTCCAGCCCTCACCCAACAGGAAGTAACAACACCAGATTGTTAACACCAAGAGGTGGGTGTCACTGGGGCCATCTTGGAGGCTGGCTACCACAGAGGCCTTCTCAAAAGATAGGATTATTTGATCTGAGAGCTCAGTGGTGAGAACAAACCAGCCAGCTCTTCCAGGGCAGCCAGTTCTCTCGGACAACAAGCCTGCAAGAAGCAGCACCTAGATCCTGAGCGGATGAGGGAGGGAGAGACTTGAGCAGACTGTGTTCTGCCGACTCTGACCAAGTCCCAGACTCATCATCCCCCTCCGCCCCTTCCAGTGCCTCCCTTCCTCCGCCCTTCCCTCCCTTCCCTGTCAGGCCACTGAGGTTCAGAGCCACAGTCACACGCCCCAGGGTGTCTCTAACCCTGCGCTCTGCAGGGGCTGTCCTCCCACCCAGCATGGCATCAGAGAAATGCCTCAAGGACACCTCCTAGCAGACCTGGCCTAACAGGAAACTGCCCCCTTCTACCTGTCTCATGTCTCCAACTCCGTCGTGACTCCTGGAGGACAGGGACTGCGTTTTACTCATTTCTGACATTCCTGCCTCAGTTGGGGTCCTGGTGGTCAAGAAATGACTCACCCAGACTGGGTAGTCTGAGGAGTATTAATAAAGGGCCTAGTTTACAAGGTTTAGAGAAACTAATAAAGAATAGTATGGTATACAGGGCTAGCCATGGTGGGGAGACATTACCTCCCACACCCCAGGCCTGAAAGAGCAGTGGGAGCCGCCAGTGTCCCAAACTGGAGAGAGGAACATTAGGGGCCCCCAGGCCACAGTGACCTGGCAGGGAGAGAATGGGGAATAAATGCCTTGACTTCTTTCTCCTCCCGACCTCCTGTCTCCACTGGCAGCTCCCGCTGGCCAAACTCCACCAGAAGCCAGAGGGCAGGAGTCTGAGGATGCAGTTCATGAGTCAGCCTCTGAGTGGAGAAGGGTGGGGAATGAATCTGAAGAAGCCAGTGGAAGCCAATGGAACCCACAGTGCAAGACCCAGAGCTGGTGCCAGCAAAAGCTGCCTAAATCCCTGGGGCTTTGCCCAATGACCCCTGGAAGCCTGCTTGGTTCTGTAGTGCCTCCTTTCAGCCTTCTACCCAAACTCCCCCCGACAAGACATCTGCCCTATCTGCAATCCCCTTCTCCCATACGGTTAACTTGGCTTCATATTTGTCTGAAAAGTGCATATCTGAACCATTGACTTTCTGATGTAAATATCCCAGGAAAGCAAATCATATTTGTGCTAGGGCTGACCCTTTCCATGTTCACGGTGAGCTGACAATGGAAATAACATCCTCACCCCCTGAGGACAGCAGGTGCCTCCGTGATGAAGGAGCACTTTGGAAAGGGTGGGAACACTGGGCCCTAGGATAATTGGCCCATTCTTCCTTGTGGTCCCTTTACAATGCTTGGAATTTATAAAACCACTGTTGGAGTTTATGCAAAAGCTCTTGCTTTTAATTAAGTGGCCTCATTTCAGTAAATAGTGTGACAGGGACGAATCTATCAGTGGGGACTGATGTTATGAGCAAAAGAGCTGCCAGACCCAGTGGAAAAGCAGTCCCCATATGGTGGGACTTGGAGGGAGCTGCTTTGGCAGGACGCTGCCATTTCAGTGATCACAGACCAAACAGAAGCCTCCAGACACAACTCTGGAGTGGAATGGAGCCAAGACAGTCTGCTTCCAAGGAGAAGAGCTGCAGACCCCAGACTGCCTCGCGGGTGCCTCAAACCCAGAACTTCACAACTGAAAGGGGCCTCCGGGCCATCTTTCCAGATGCTGGGCGTGGGTCCAAATATAGGGCTGGCCCATGCCACAGTTTTCACCATAGTCCAAAGAGAAATGAGAAAAATGACAAAGTCAGCTTCTTATTAACAACAGCTAAAATAATGAAATTTAAAAGAGTTATTTCTGATTTTGGATTGCTCTAAATTATATTATTCCATCTTTCTTTGCCTGATGTGAAAATGTCTTTTCTTTAACCAGTGATTGTAATAGTAGACAGTTGGGTTTTTAATAAAACATACATTTAGTGTCATAACTGGAATTTCATGCCCCTCCCCCACACACATACAGTAAAAAATATGATTGGCCCACGGAATCCCAAAGACCAGCCGCTCTCACCTAGTGACGTGTCAAAATGCCCGTGTTCAGACGGAGAAACTGAGATTCTGAGACTTAAAACAGGTGCAGGAAGGTTGGCTGAAAACTCTGTCATCCACAGAGGGCCAATTTTCTCCAGCCCTCACGTCACAGTGACCTAGCAGTGGTGGCGGCGGGGTGGGGAGAGACCATGGAACCCACCAGGGATGCCTCCTCCAGGTGGACTGGCCCTGCCCAGCACTCTGGGTGTGGCATAACAGAAATGTCTTCACCCGGGTAAGAAACAGGCTGTTTGCCCTCCAGCACTCTTCCTCCTTGACTTCCACAGGACTCAGATGGCATCCACATCTTCAGCTCACATTTTTAAGGTCCATGTTTTACTGCCTAAGAAGAGGGGCCAGAGATCTGATCAGGCACTCCTGGCCACATAACCAGCGGGAACTTGTCCTTTGCAAGTTACCTAACCTCTCTGATTCCCCAATACCTGATTATTTATTTGCTTTCCACTCTACGAAAGCTCCATATGGGCAGGGACCATGTCACTGTTGTTTACAGCTGAATCTGCAGCACCTAACACAGGGTCATGCTTGTAGTTAGTAGGCAAAAAATACGTAATAAATGAATCTTATTCTATAAAGGTTTCAAGGCTGCAAGCCCCAGCCTTTATCTGTGGAATGTGGGTGGTAGTGATACTTCCCTCATAGAATTCTAGGAAGGTTTTGCAAAATTGTGGCCACAGATAAACTGTCAGTTCCCTACCACCCAGACACCAAGGATGGTGGCAGGAACAGTTTCAACCTGACCAGGGAACAAGATTTCCCATGACCCAGTCCTGGGAGACATTAGCTGTGTAGCGGGATTCGTGGAAATCCAGGGAGGTCCAGAGAGGCCCAGAGTGGCTGTCCCAGAAAATAAATTAAAGGGTATATACTGAGCACGTCCTCCCTCTCCCCTGAACCCAGGCTGCCTTATTCAGGTGTCTTTCCTACCAGGAGACACCTCCACAAAGTTGGTATTTGTGTCACACAGGGAGATTTTAAAATGCAGTATTTGGAAACATGAATGTGTAATGTCTCCCTGGAAATCTACACTTTCTCAGTGAAAGATACAAGTGCAGTCCAAGACAGACATGTTTAATTAGTGGGCAAACTTGACATTTCCAGTGTTTGGACTAGACAGAGGAAAAGCCACGAGCAAACCGAGATCTTTTCTCCATCCCCTCCCCCCAGCTTGCTGACAGAGAATAATTTATTGGGTTTAAAGAAAAATGAATGTCTTTACAATAACAGGAGAGAAAAGGCCAGAAGATCCGAGGATGGTTATTAAATAATTGTCACCACTAAACATGTATCTACTGCATCTGCTCCATGCCTGCCCTTTTTGGGTCCCTGCTTGATCAACACACGTACACCTATGCTGGCATTTCTACCCACCCAGTCTCTTGGGTGCCAGGCCTCAGAGGCACTTCTGTACCACCCTTTCCATCAGCCCCCGCATCTAAGGTCTGCAATTCCAAGTTTTGGATATCTAACAGATCTGAGTCTTCCTGTCTTCCTCAAGCCCATGGTTGCTTGCGGTAACATTCTAACTGGTCCCTACCCCTCTTGCTTCTTCCACACTCCAAGAAAGTCTACACATTTCTACCAGAACCAGCTTGGCAGAGCACGGCTCTGTTGGTATCCTCCCTCTTTACCAAAATTTTCGGTGGCTCCTCATTTATTCAGCAGTATTGATTGAACACCTTTCATGTGCCAGGCACTGGGAGTCAATGGTGAGTAATGTTGCCATAAGATGAAGCCCAAACCTTTAGTGTGGCATTGAGTCAGACCCCAATATGCCCTTCTGGGTTTATCCCTTCCAATTCCCTCCAATGTTGCATTCTAGACACATCCACTGCCCATTAATTCCCTGATACTCCCTGTACATCTCCACCCTCAAATGTACCTTCCCTGAGAAACTTCTGCCCTCAGTGTTGACCACTTTTCATCTATTTTTTATTCATTACCCACACGTTGTTTACAGCAAGACCAGGTTCCTATCAGTCATGCCTGTGTTTATACAGATCCCTTCAGCCATCGCGCTCTTCTCCCCCGGAGCTCCCGCATTCTTTCATGGCCAAGTTAAATGTCACACCTGATGCTCTGGCTGGTATTATCATCATCCACCTTTATGTTATCACAGAACCTTCCTTGAAGTTCCCTTGGACCATGTGATACATTTTGCCCTATATCACAGAATGCCTCAGAAATTGATAACCAAGGAAACATATCGGTCAAAGTCAAATCAGAAAAACAGAAATCAAAGGATAAATGTTTGAGGTGAGGGATATCCCAATTGCCCTGATTTGATCACTTACATTGTATGCATGTATCAAAATATCACATGTACCCCAGAAATATGTACAATAATTACATATCAATTAAAAAAAGAAATCAGTCTGATATGACACATAGAGGGAACTTAATTGGTTACACAAGTAATGGAAGAACAGAGAAACCAAGCAAAGGATGGCAACTCGCCAAAGACTAGCAACAGCAAGAAGCTGCCACCACCACAAGGCTGGGAGGGCAGTGGGGCTACCAGAGCCCAGGTTTCAGGCCACCCTGCAGAAGCTGGAGATACAGGAGGTCAGCCGGCCAGGGTCACACGAGCCCTAGCAGAGGCAGCGCAGGAGATCACCTGGCTTCTCTCTTCCTCCACCCTCTGATTCACCGTGCGAGCTGCCTTGGGCTGAACCCAGGTGGAGGTCAGCTGGCATGGGAACCTGGGCAGCCTGCCCCGTGACGCAGAGCAGAGCACGGCCAGAGTGGGGAATAGTGCAACAGCCCCAATTCAATACCTTGTACTTCTAAAACCAGAACACTTTAGTAAAGTAACAGCATGACTCATCAACTCATCTCCAATATGGAGCTTTACGTAACACTTTTAAGGAAATGCAAACACCTAGGGATGGTTTATTTCCCTCACTTGTCCTCCATTACTAGCAATTCTTCTCTTCATTCCGTTCTCCTTGAGTCTGCTCTGAGGAAAACCACCTTGACCTTTCTCTGGGATGAGGCCCAGTTCATGACTTGTTTCTCACTGAGCTCGGCTCTTGCTTTTGCGGAGTAGCTCCAGTTGCCCTAGCGAGACTCAAGTTGGTTGTTCTCTACTAATGCTTATGGCCCTGAGCGGCTTACATTTGCCACCTTGGTCCCTCCCGTGATGCGAAGTCTTCCACCCCGCAGGGGTGAGGGGAGTGCCCCACCCGGGCTGCAGACTCAGATCTCAGGTTTGGTGTCCAAATGCACACTCTGCTCTCTTCTGGTCACTGACCTTGGGCACTGACTTGACCTCTCCAAAGTCACAGCTTTCTCCTCTGAAAAATGTAGATGGTGGTAGCACCTACCTCACAGGGTTATTGTGGGGATTAAATGAAACGATCCATATAAAACACTTGGCCCAGTGCCAAGTACATGATGCGTTTAGTACCTGTGAGCTGTCACTGTTTAGATACACAAATACTTACCGTGGCCTTACAATCGCCTACAGTACAGTATAGTAGCATGCTCTACAGGTTTGTAGCCTAGAAGCAATAGGCTATACCATATAGCCTAGGTGTGTAGTAGGCTGTACCATCTAGGTTTGTGTAAGTTCACTCTATGACATTCACACAATGACAAAATTGCCTAATGACGTATTTCTCAGAACGTATCCTTATCGTTAAGCAACATATGACTGTATATATCCTAGCAAGAAGAAACAAGAAGAAAATACATAAGCATGTATAAATCTACCACTGAGAGATAACCCACTTATCATTTTCCTATATGACAATTTAGTCTCTTTCTTATTTTTTTAATAAAAGTGAAATTATAGTATACTTACTCCTAAAAAAGTAACCTTTTTATCTAAGTAACACCATCTCTTCAACATCTTTCCATGTCATTGCATATCATTTTTAATAGCTGCATTGGTACAAATATACTGTAGTTTATTTTATTTTATTTAATAAATTTCACTTTTAAAGATCTTCTTTTGTGGACATTCAGGATGTTTCCAATTTTTCACCATTATGAACAATGTCTCCAAAATGCTTCTGGAAAGGGCCAAATCCCACCTTTTCCTCTGAGCACTTTAAATCCTTTAGGGTATAATAAAACATTGAGTTTGCAAGCAGACTGTATGGTTTCTTCACAATTTGTCTGCACACAGCAAAGAGCTTTCTCGTCCATTGTTATGTTAGCCTATTCTCACAGCATGGCCACGAGGTCAGTTATTGCAGAGCTGCTATGAGCAACTCTGAAGAGTAGGTCTAACCCTTGCTGGCTTTCTTGGCCTTTACAAGACAGAATCTATCCAGGTGTTTTCTTCAGGCTGTGGCCCCATGTTAGAGGTTTGAGAGCCTTCTCTGAAGCTCCACAAATATCTTATTAAAAATGATGCATGATATTACAAGCCTGGATCCATGACTTACTTTCCATGTCTTCTGTTTTCTCAGGACCTGCAGGGCAGGCTTTGTGTTACACATGAAGCTTCTGAATGTGCTCCTGAACTGAGAGAAGCTGCTGGGAGAGTTGATCAGAGTCCACAGATTGGGAAGAACTCAGAAGCCAGTGGCTGATGCTCTTTGGATGTGGCCAGTGATATGTCAGTCTCTAATTTCAGGCTTTCTGTGTAGTCGTCATAGGAGACTGATTTCCTAGAGATAATTATAGGCAACTAGAAACAGTTCTTTGCCCCCAAACTGATTCTCCAATAACCTGTGGTAATGCCTAAAACTCCACCCTAACAAGACAGTGCTATTAAGGTGATATGAAGGTTTTTGTAAATTCCTCTGATGAAATCCACGAATCCCAGGGAGAAGCAACATACTGGTACGTTGTCAGCCACTAGCCTTCAGCAGATGTTTCCTTATGGAATGGAGTCTGTACCAGTTTGCTTGGGCTACCATAGCAAAGCACCAGACTGAGTGGCTTAAATGACACAATTTATTTCTCGCAGTTCTGGAGGCTGGACATCTTGAGATCAAGGTGTTGATAGGGCTGGGTCCTTCTGAGGGCTGTGAGAGAACAACTTGTTCCAGGCTTCTCTCCTCAGCTTATAGGTGGCCGACTTTACCCTGTGTCTCCACGTGGTCTTGCCTCTGTATGTGTCTGTGTCCAAATTTCCTCTTCTTATGAAGATATCAGTCATGTTGGATTACAGCCTGCCTTAATGACATTGTTTAAACTTAGTTTCCTCTTTAAAGGCCCTATCTCCAAATACAGTCACATTCTGAGGTACTGGGGGTTAGGACCTCCCATATAAATTTTGGAGGGGATGCAATTCAGCTTATAATAAAGTCTAACTATATGAAATAACACAGAAAGGTCTCAAAAAAATTGTAGACAGGAAAAAGCACATTGCAGAATGATAATATATATACTATCACTTATGAAAAAGTTTTAAAACACATAAATTAATATCCTACATTTCATAAATGATAGAGACACGAATAGGAAAAATAAACATATACTTTATAATAGTTGTTCTCTTTGAGGAAGAAGAGAAAGAAGGAATTGTAAGGATTTTAAAAGGTAAACTTTATTGTGTCTATAATGCATTTTTTAAGTTGGGGTATATATGACAAACATCAATACTTGCTCCTTCTGGTTGTGATTACATATATGTTAAGTAGAATACTCTGTACTCCTCTCTATTTTTGACATTTCCCATGGTTTAGAAAATGGAGACAAGAGACCAGGGATCATGGAAGAAACTCTCGCTCTGCTTTGCTTTTCTGATACTCTGGGGTGATGGATTTTCCTCGTTTTACCTATTGGGGTTGGTGGGAGGGTCACAGGAGATGGGAACGTGCATGCTTCATGAAAAGGCTCGCGTCGCTAAGGGCCCAGCCCAGGTTCCGCAAGCGTGACCCCAGGGTGCTCTAAGATAGAACCGTGAAAGCCAACAGGAGGGGCCTTCCCCTTTCACCCCCACACGCGAGACGGGCGAGGGCTCTTCACGGCCTTTTCACTGTCCCCGCACAGCAGCCTTGTCATTGCACCCCCGCCCTCCCACCCTCTCCGCTTTCTTCTCCTCTCTGGGCACCATGTGCCTGTGAAGTGTTTACCAGCCTCAGGTGGCAAGAGGGAGCCCCACGGTGACCCCGCAGCCTTCAGAAGGGAGCGGTGAGGCAACCTGTGTCCAGGTCTCTGTTTTGTGCCAGCACAGAGACCAGCCAGGGAGGATGAAGGGGGAAAACTCATCACAAGGCGTGCCAGCCACTTAGAGCACATCTGAGCCTCCTTCTGATTTTTAAAATCTATCTTCATGGCTTTTTGGTATCCATAATATCATTTGATTCTCATAACAAACTGTGGGCCAGTCAGGGCAGATAGAAATGGGCCAATTTCCAGTCACGGGGCCCAGAGGTGTTCCCAGAGGTGGAATGTGACGTGTCCACTCTCCTGCCTGCCTTTGAGCAGCTCACTCTTCCTACAGCTCACCCAGACCTCCCGACAAGCCCGTTGTCTGCCCACTCATTTGGCATCTACCACCCCTCCTCTGCCTGGCTTTCTGTTTCTGTCTGATCCCTTCAATTACATTAACGTGCGAGATCAACATATTGCAATTCAGACACTACACTCAGATGTGCAAACATGTGGCGTTTTTTATATTCTGTAGCAGAATTAAATTTCTTATGAATTCCTCACTACTGAATGGTGTTGGGGCATAAGGAATTTAAACTCTCCAATGGATATCTCAGTATCAAAGAGTTACCAACAGCTTGGGTAAACATTTAGGAAATTCAAAGCTTAATCCATGCTGTTTCTGCTCCACCTTCTCTGGCTTTTGTGTTTTAAAGATGACGCTGAGTTCAAGGGGGACTTTGTGGGGTAGCTAGTGATGGTGAAGCAGGTGTTTCAGAACCAAGTGCTATTGTTTTGTTTTGTTTTGGGGGTGGCCACGTTTTGACACACATCACTGACGTCATGGTGGTGAAATGTATAGTGCCCCAAAGAACCAAGCTTTCCTTTGTCCCAGCTGACATAGTCCTTCCCAGGCTCTAGGGGGTCCCTGCAGTGCAACTCAACTACCAGCCTCGCCCCCTGTCAAGGGCCGTGAGATCTGTGTGCTTCTCCCATGATTCACCAGCATCAGGGAGACTTGAGAGGTGCCAGTAGCAACCGTCTAGTTTCTTACATAATCCCCACAGGTAATCCGAGCTACAGCCTGTATGGGATCATGTTGTTCCAGTTTCATGTTCAACATGAGGATTTTTTTCAGAGGCTTGCAGTATTTTCCAGACTGAACCCCAAGATACAAAGAACAAGTTCCCTAAACCATGAGTTCTCCAAACCTATGGGAGTGTTCCCAAGTTTGCCTAGCCTCCACAGCCTCTCCCCTCGAGGGGGGATCCAGAACCCCAACTTATGACCTCTTGCCTCCCTGCCTCCATTTTTTTCCCCAGGAAGACCTCCTTCCCTTCCTTCCTGATGGACAAACTCTTTATATCAGCTCCTGAATTTTCTCTGTCCATGGTTACTAGTAAAACTCTATGGTCCTGAGTAGCTAGGCTTGGTTATTGATTTTCAAATAAGGCAGCTCTTGGAAATTATAAAATAACTTTTCTCTTGACAACCTACCTGTGGTGTTAAAAAGTCAGCTTTGAGACTCAAAACTGACCAGGCAAACAGGATGTACAGGAAATAAATATGCATTAGAAACTACTGTCCCAGTAGTGCAGCCATAAGCATCTTAAAGGGCAGGGACGCAGTACAAACCTGAGTGAAGAGTCAGTGGTCACATCAACATTTGTTAAACTGAGGACAGAAGACGTAAAAGATGTTCTACTCCCCCTCATCCACCTCCTCTGCCACACCAAAGTCTCACCAGAAGTACAAGAGATGGCGGAAGTATCATTCCTAAACTCTAGTTTACCGTCCCCTCCGATCTAAGAAATTCCCTCAGGTTCTGTTCTTCGTTCATTTCTCCCTCCCCTCACCCCTCCAATAGAAAACTGCGCGACTGCTTTGAAATGTCACACCTGAAGTTAGTTCAGCTTGAAAAGTTTAAAAATAGTCAACTCGAAGAACAAAGGTATTTTCCAGAAACAAATACTGTTAACAGCTACTCCTAGACACACTTCAAGTTCCCACAGGGTGACGGAATTGATGTGTGAACAAGGACCCTCCTGCTTCCCTTTGCTACTTCTACCAGGCTTCAGCATCCAAAGTTCTTTCTCCCTGGGCAAGCCAGGTCTGCTGCAGCCCCAGCACGCTGAGCACGAGAGAGGTGCCTCTCCCCACACCTGAATTCTCGGACCTTGTCACAGTCTGACCACTCTCGTCTCTGTCAGTATCAATGGTATAAAAAAGTACATCTTTTGTCTTAGCACTTATTATTCTGTATTATAATCATTCATGTTATTTGTTTATAGAAAGGCAGTGTAGTAATGAAAGCATAAGCTATAGAGCAAGATTGCATGAGTTCAAATTCCTGGTTCTGCCACCTGCTAGTTGTGTGACCTGAGGCAAGCAAGTAACCTCTCTGTTCCTTTGTTTCCTCAACTGCAAACTAGGATAATGATTGTTCTTCTCTCATAGGGTTGTGGTAAGAATTAAGTGACTTAATATAGGTAAAGTCTTAGACTAGAGCTTGCCAGGAAGCATGCTTTATGTGAGTGTTTGCTATTATTAATATTTACCTGGACCCCTTTCCCCCACTAGGTTGGAACCTCCTGATGGCAGGTCTCTCTTGGGTTGAGGGCTTCAGAACCGTGAACAGGGCCAACACACCATAAAGGTCTTAGTCATACTTTTTCCCCTTAGTCATATTTCTAAAAACACTTTAAAAACCTAACTATAAATAAATATATATTATTAGTAGAAATAGGTACTTGTTGAACAATTGAATTCATGAATGAATGAAACATAGCTCTACCTTTTCAGGATCATCCCTGCACCTAGCACTCCTACCACTCTGTCCTCCAGTGGGTTTTGTCCCTGCTCACTCTTTCTCTGGCTATTCCTGGTACCAGTCGTATGCACATCCTGGTCATTGTTTTGAGTTTATCAGGAATGGTGATGTGAGATGGGCTGGGCAGGGGATTTTTCACAGTTTGGACATAGAGACACCTGAATATGCTCAAAAGTCCTTTTTGATAGGCCATCCCCAGGCCTCCTTATCTAAAAGTACAGCCCTCACTTTGGCATTCCGTATTCCTCTCCCATGTTTTAGTCTTTCTCCTTAGCATGTATCACTATCTACCTTCCTAGTTATTTTACATATTTTGTTTATTTTCTGTCTCCTCCACTAGGATGTAAGCTCCCTGAGGATGGGGATATTTATCTCTTGTTTATCCTTGTATCCTTAGATTCAAGAACAGTACCTGATGCATCATAGTGTCTTGATAAATATCTTTGAATGAATGAATACATATACATGAATACATACTTTTGATAAAATAATCCATACAAATTTCCAGGGCTAGAGATTTGACTTTGTCTTAACACATAGACCTGGTTAAACGCCCCTCATCCAAGTCCTAGTGTGCAGTCTGCAAGTGAATCAAAGCTGTCAAACCCTTCTCCCTGGGATCACAGAGAGATGATCTTGGTGAGGTCTAAAAGCGGAAGGAAAACGTTCACTTGACATTTAACAGTTCATTGAAATAGCAAACTTGATGCAGAGACCCACTGCATTTTCAGCAGCTGCTTGCTCCCTTTCCAGTAAATGTCTTACTTGCTTCTGTGTCCTGACATAACTCTTCAACAGCACCTGGCAGACTTCGAGGGGAAACATCAGTCATCTAGAGCTTGGAGCTGCCCACACCCTTATCAAGACATCTGAGACAGCCATGGACTACAACTAGCTAACAAAAGGTAACTCATACTTGGTAAGCTGCTACTACATTCCAGGTGCTCTACTAGGAGCTTTATTTAGAAGATCCCGCCTAAAACCCTGGGTACTACTTTGTAAGTGAGAAAATGATGACCCAGGGGTATTAAGTTACTTCCTCAAGGCCCCACAGCAGGTCAGTTATAGAGCCAGGATTTTAATTCAAGCCCAAGTCTTCTACACTATAACACATTTTCCTGCACCATCTGAGGAGTGGGGGCCAGAGACAGGCTGCCAGTTTTGTCTCATGGGGCCAAGGATCAGAAAGAGTCAGATTCTCCGATTCTTCTCCCAACATCATCACCTCCCCTTACAACTCATTGGTCGGAACTGGCCAGCAAGGGCCACCCAGCCCCAAGGAACTCAGGCAGTAAAATCATACCACAGTCCTGAAAAGAAAAAGGGAGCAGAATATTTGACAACCAGCATTGAAGATTACCTCAATGAGTAAAGCATCAGCAGCTCAGCAAACTCTGGAGTGTGGGGATATTGCCTATTCTGGCTGAGATTGAATCCCCTGCTGACATGGGGGGATGGGAGCTCAGAGTTCAAAACAAACAAAGACTAGACATAGTTCCTTCATTCAGGCATCTGTGGACTGAGTCCTACACCTGCTAAATGTCTTTGAATTGTAGCAAATGCATTTGAATTTCATACCAGGGATTCAGACTCAGTCAATACTTCCGTGGATGGATAATTACAGTCAAGTACAACCTGTGCTATAAGCTAACAAAAGGCCATCTCTTCATAGCAGAAGAGTGAGCCTCGATCCATTTATTGTTCTTCCCATGTGCCCTCATTTACTAGTAACACCAGTGTCCAAAAATGGATGGCCAAGATGCTTAGGGTGGTTATAACTTCTGCTGTGGCTGATTGAAACCCCACTGTTTAGGGTCAGAAGAGGCCCTGCTTCAGTTCTAAAAGCAATAACTGGCTGGCTGAAATGAATGGCAGTGATCTGGCTGGGGCTGGGGGATGGAGACTATCTGGAGATGAGATTACCATGCATCCACTCTCCTATGGAATAACTCAGCAATCACTGAAAACATGCTTTGTATATTTACACTAGGAACACACAGCTCAAGAGGACAAAAGAGAGACAGACAGAGACAGAGCAACAGAGAGAGACACAGAGGCACTAGGGTTGGCATCACAATGTCGTAATCAACATTCATTGAGGACTTAACTCTCGGGCACTAACTGCCACAGATGATCTCATTTGGTCCTCACGACAATTCTGTGGCGTGAGGTTATCTCTACATTAGAGGTGAGAAAACAGAGGATCAAAGAGGCTAAATGACTTTCCTAGGGTGTTGTGGCTAATCAAAGGTAGAACTGGGACAAGAACCCCAGTTCCTTCCACTTCAAGGCATGCACTCTTAAGTACAGCCCTGTGCTCAGCCTCGTGGCAGACAAATTTGCTCATATTAACAGAGCCAAAGTGAGGGATGGGACTCGGGCTGCTCAAATAAGAGAGGGAGGAGCCTACAAGATTAAAACAGGGTCAGGAGACTGGCCTGACCCAGGACAGATCCGGCCACCTCTTTGGGCTCCCAGGTAAGGGGACACTGTCCCGATCTGCATGTTATACCAGCATAATATGGTGTCCCTTTGAATTCCCCAAATTGTTCTTGCTTGGACCCTAAATTATATGGCCACCCTAAGTTGGGCCTAGCTTGGGGTGGGGCTCCTACTTGGGGCTAATGCCTGCTCCTTGGTTTTTACTTGTGACTTAGCAGCTTGCTTTGCAAGAGCAGCTTTGGAAGTGGAAAATCAGGACAAAGAGAAGCAGGGTGGGGGATGAGTAATGCTCCCCAGGATCTTGTGGGTGAGCAGCTGTTTGTCCAGGGAGTCTGGGAAGCCAGAAGGCCCTGGGAGACAGCTCATGGAAGGAAGGGCTTGGAGACCCCCCGCTTCTCTCATCTGAAGCTCCAGTTAGGGTGGGCACAGGGCGGGGCTGTTCTCTCATCCTCTCTGACATTTTGAGGGTGAGCTGTGTTCCACACTATTAGCATGTGGCAACCAGGCAGCAAGATGAGACTGTGCTGCATCCCCCCAGCCCATAAAGCCTGCCCCTGCTGCACAGTGAAAATTACAGGCTTATATTACAGGGTGTGTGTTAAGGAAGTAGCCGGAGGTTGCTGATACCATTAGAGTTCAGGTAGTTTTATTGAGAATTGCGAAATGAAACTGTGTAACCATGTGCCTGAGTTTGAAAGACAAAACTTTCCCCCAAAAAAGCAAAAAGACAAACAAAAAAACAATAACTGAAGCTATGTGGTTTTTTCCTTCTTTGTAGAATTATTGTAGCAAGCTATAGCCAGGAGTCTAGAATCATTTTTCCACTTAAAGAGAAAGCAAGATTTCCACAGAATAAAGCAACACTCTAAGGACCAAAGGAAGGAAGGCTGTTATTGCCAGAGCAGGCCCCTAGGGCATCAGTTTCACGCAGTGTTTCTTGGAGAGCTAGGGCACCAAAGAGACACCACAGGATGTTTGGGGGACAACATGGAGACCCAGAGGCCAGGACTCTGCATCCTCACATAGCTCTAACTGCAGCATCTCCACATTAGTCATTGGAAATATTGAGGATCTGAATATGTGTTCGTTAGAAAAACAATTTTTTGTTTTGCTACTTTTTGAAAAGTTGTTTTTATTAAGGCAAAACTTAACTATGGTGGGAAAAAATCAGAAAATTAATCGTCTCTGATGGGTGGAAGCAGAGATCGTCTGGGCAGGGGTGTAAGGGAAACTTTTGGAGTGATGAAGTGCTCCATATCTTGAGAGGGTTTGAAATATGCAAGAGTATGCGTTTATCAAAACTAGTCCAATGGTACACTTCAGGTTTGTGAGTTTTACTCTATGTAAATTTAACCCCAAAAGAAAAAAAACCTGTGAACCCAAAGATTGAACTCTAATTAACAAACATGCATCCTGCAGTATTTAGAAGAAAGTGTTCTGATGCCTGTGATTTACATTAAAATGCCCCCAAAACAAAGACAGCTTGGTGAATGGAGAGAGAAATGGATAGGTGGATAGATATGTAATAAACAAGCATTGTCAATCTCAGAGGTAGAATCTATGTTGTGGGAATACTCATGTTCACTTTAAATGCTTTGAATTTTTTCTGTATGTTTGAAAATTTTCATAATAAAACATTGAGAGAAAAGGTTACTTTTATTAGATCAGTATTTCCTGGACTTTGCTGATTGAAATCTCCTGAGATAATTGTTTTAGAAATATAAATTCTCGGACCTCTTCTCGGTGATTCAGATTCAGGAGGGTTGGGGCAGGGTCTGGGCTATCTGCATTTTTACTGAGCCCTTCCAAGTGAGCCTGCGGAGGAGGAAGGTTTGGGAACACTGGGTTAAATTAACTTGCTCCCAGAGAAACCGACGTCGGATAGAAAGAAGCAGTATGACCAATGCAACGATGAGAGAAGGGACAGGCTCACACTACCAATCAGACTCCAGGCACCAAGAACCTCGGGTTTAACAAGCTCTTCAAGTGATTACAAAGTATGGTAAGTTTTGAGAAACACCAACTTTGGAAACATCTGCCCAAAGAGAGAAGAATGCTTCAGCCAAACTCTAGCTGGTCCTGTTCCTAAAATTCCCCCACATGTGTGACTAAGCTGTAAGTTAGGGGGACAGAATGCACCAGTTAGCCCACAGTCCTCTTCCTGTAGGATTGATGCTTGCTGTTGAAGGGGGATGTCTCTTGTTTCCTCCTGGGCCCTCCTAAGACCTAGAACTTACCAGTGCCAATCACCAAGCCTGGGTGAGGGAGTGAATGTACCCCTTGTGCCAGTCCTGGTGTTGTGCTGTGGGGTGGGGTAGGGAGAGAAGTTGCAAAGATGAATGAGTCTTGGTGGCTGCCTCAGAGAGGCTCTGTTCCAGCTGGGGGATGCAGGCTAGTGCAAACACGCCGGGTAGTGAGCTGCCAGTACGATCGGTACTGAGCGGGTCTGCATGACAGGAGGGTCGGGGAGAGCTGGGCCATCCCAGGGACCTCCCGAAAGCATCCAACGGGATGCAGGATATCCAGCAAGATGTCCTCACAGTAGAGGAAAGAAAAGTAGCAATAAAGCCAGATGCAGAGCAGTACGTGCTGCCTGACACCATTGTACAATCCCAAGCAGACATAAAACAGCAATGTATGTTAGTATGAATGAGTAAAGCATAAGAAATATACAAGAGAAAAATACACAACAACTTCAACAAAAAGTGCCTCTAGGGAAAGAAGGAGGAAGGAGAGAGCGAAGGAGTGGGCCCTTGGCTCCATGTGTACTAGTTTATTTCCCGAGAGAGAGAGACAAAGAGTAGAGCCAGAGAGATGAAGTGACCGGATATTTGTTTTTTAAGCTCCCACTGACACACATGATGGGTGATGCTCAAACCCCTGATTTTGGTAAACCCTGACAAAATGTGGTAGGGAACTGCAGCGCAGCTCTGTAATCCCACAGCCATGCTCATGGCATCGTTAACAACCTCCCGGCTCCCAGCGCCCTAACAGAGCCTCTGCCCCTTTCTGTCTGACTCGCGCTTGTCTTTGCGACCACAAGTGATGTGAGGAGTGCTATCATGTATGTTTGCATCAGCTCTAAATGATAAAAAATGTCTAAACCTCACTTCTGCTTTTAGGGTTGGGTTCTCTCCCCAGATGTTGGGTTCTAGAAACCAACATCAAGCACGTCCAAATAATTCTTAGAATGTTGCTTAAATCACCAATTAAGCCGCAGTCCAATGGCGTGTGGGGATGAGCACAGAATGGAGACCAGCACCTCACAGCCCCTGTTTAAGATGATTAGTAGTTTAAACATGGAACCCAGCTCCTAGAGGCAAGAGGCATGTAGGGATGCAGGCTACCGAGGGGCCCCACACGCACGCCCTCGTTTCTGGCTCGTTCACTCCTGAGCAGAATCACTGAAACTATTTAAATTGCTCTTTTCTTCTTTTTAAATTTTTTTCTATGCAAAGCGTGGATAGTTTCCTTACCATAGAGAGGATGCACATAGCATGCAGTGCCACTGAACTGGATGTAAATGGTCAGGAAGCCACTGAAAATCATGGCAATATCCCCCTGCCCCCAAACACCAGCATGATTTATGTTAGTTTCCATGTTGCACCTAACACCCACGGTCAGGGCTACGTGTGTGTCTGGTGCCAGTGTAGGGGGCAACTGTTGGTCACACAGATATTCTAATCAAGGGTCCTACTGTGAGAAGCGGAGTGAGTAGTTTCTGCTGGAAGAGGCAGCCTGGGGGAGAAGGGAGAGAGAGTCTGTGCTGAAGGTGACCAGCCTGGTCCAGATATCAGGTCAGCTCAAAGGCAGGAAAAGGAAATTAATGGGACATCTTCATACCTGTCCTTCTGGATCCCTACCCCTCCCCTTCTCCAGCTAACCAAAAGTTGCAAACACGAGACCCACACAAATGCTTTTTGTGTTTTGGAAGTTTGGCTACTTTCACATCATAATTCACCTTCTAGCTGTTTCTTGAAACATCAGGCAACCTACCGGCTCTGGGCTTGCCTGCATTGCCCTGGCAGCCAGGGATGGAGCTGAGTGACAGCCACTTGCACGGGAAGGAGAACTGTCTGACGCAGAGCAAAGTCCACCCATCCAGACGCACTTGTTCCTGTTACCAGCCTGTCCCTGACGGCCAGGCCTAGGTCACTCTACCACCAGCCTTGGTGGTCAGAAAGATGGTGGGTATGTTGGCAGAAAGAAGTAGTTCTTGGACCCACCCACTTTGTAATTCTGCCCCCAAACAGATGCAAAGCCATTTCCTGAGAAAGAAAGCCAACCTCAGATCCCAGTCTATGACACCACACTAAGCACCAGCATTGCAATGAAATTTGAGCAGAAATCTCTGTCCCAGCTGGCCAAGAGGTGACACCCTCTGGCAGAGGAAACCGACAAGAGTAAAGGCACACCCACATCCCTACCAGGGAAAGGAGACAGGTGGCTCACACCGCTCATCTTGTGTTTCCTGTCCAAGTCCTAGATCTTCCTGTGTGCGGGTTTTTGTGGGGAGGGGAGTTTAGAACCTGAGGCAGAGGGAGGTGAGGATTACTGAAAGGTAATTGTCAAGCAGGAATGTTTGTGAATAATTTAGCAACAGCCTAGTTCTCTTTTCTTCCACATCTACCTATAATTTTAACTTTCATGGTATGTTAGTGAGAATTGTTCTGCAAACAGCACAGCTCCAGATTCATTTTTGTACAGAGAAACAATGAAGGGACAGAGATTTGAGCAAGTCCTTGTCTAACTAGTTTTCAACTAGGATAAGAACGGTGCACTCCCCTCTCAGAGAGCACACTGCACTTTCCAGAGCACTTTCACATCTGCTTTATTTATTTCTCATACTACAGCTGAGAATGGGGAGCTGTTTTAGAACCGTGGAAACTGAGGCCCCAATAAATTGAGCAATAACCCAAAGAGCACACTGATGGTGAGCGTCCCAGCTGAGACCCAAATTCAGGAAGCTCCTTGTGGATATCCTTTTCCTTGATGATTTCCCAGTGAACAGATTAATGAGGCCTGGTTGCCAGGGGCCCTGGGGATGCCTCACTCACCCAATGCCTGCACTGTGACAGACTTTACCTGTGGCTGCAAACAGCCCCAAATAGGAATGAGTTCCAGCTGGCGGGGGATTCCTGCAGAATGCCTGAATGAGCTGTCACCACCCCGCTCCTTTGCATGCTGACAGGGGCTCCTGGGCCCTCCCCACCGTGACATTCCTCAGCATCAGAACTCAAGCAGACAAGCTCCGCTGGGCCAAGACAGTTTGGGCAATCAGAGTCTGCAGCCGTGATGGAGGCCTGGCATTTGAGTCTATTGATCAATGACAGAAGTGAAACACAAGGTGAAAAACGCACGGGGACATCTTGTTGTCAGAGCCAAATAGAGGCTTCTCCTCTCTGTTTTGAAGGCAGCTGTAAAAGTGAGAGAGAAGGAGGAGGAAAAAACAACCACAAAGCCAGGAGAAAGTGTCACCTAAAGATTTTCTTTTTTGGTTTTTAAAGGTTCGAGGCAGGGGCTGCTAAGAGCAAAGGGATCCTCAAGACTCACATGGGGACGCGGGGGAGGTAAGCTGGGTGAAGTTCTCAATTTTCATATGGAAATGGTGTCTGTGTTCCGCAGCCCAAATGCAAGTGTTGTGGCTGCATGCCTATAAGGTGACAACTTTCTGCCCTAAGTGCAAGACAGAACTTTCTGAACTCTTGATGTGACCCAGTTGTGGACGTTCTTCTCTGTCTCTGGAAATGCCAGCCCCAAAGAGAAGCTTAGGCTCAGTTCATCTTGCTGGGGTGAGAAAAGGTGTCTCCACCTGGACATGGGGAAAGGAAGGGCTGGAGGGAGCGAGGGTCCCTCAATGAAGGGAGACCACATGGGGTGGAGAAGCCAGGTATGTGGGTGGTTGTGTGCCCTGGGTTGAGTCATCATTTTCCCTGAACCTCAGTTTCCTCATCTCCTAGAAAATAAGGAGATGAAGGTCATGTTCTTGAAGATTCCTTCTGATCCCATGAAATGACTCCAGGGATTCATCAGCCTGACAGCTTGGCTGCAGTGGAGCAGAGAGCCAGATTGACCCTCTCGAGTGCAAGAAGATGCTGTCTGGGCAGAGGCAAGCCTTGGAAAAAGGAGGTCCAGGTAGCTGGGAGACCTCAAACTTTGGTGAGCATTGGGGAACCCCCAGTGAATCTACAGCATTTCTGACCCAGGGTGGAGCCTGGGAATCTGTGTTTTTACAGCGTGGCTATTCCAGGCGATTCTAATGCAGGGAACCTATGGCCCATACACTTTCAGTAATACTGGCATCATTGTGAAGGACATGAGCTTTGGACTCAGTGCTGGATCTGGTCTCACCTCTGTCACTTTCCAGCTATGTCTCTTAGCCCAGTTGCTTAATCTCTCTGAGCCTCAATTCCCTCATTTGTAGATGTGGATGACAACACCTGCCTTACAGTGTTGTGGGAATTAAATGAGCAAATACCTCTTAATACCATCACCTTGGGGTTGAAGTCCTAACATATAAATTTTAAAGGGACATATACACTCAACCCATAGCACCTCCAGATGCTCTGGCTTAAACATTATCCTTCAACCTCAGGCTGTAATTAGTTAACATTTTGGGAGGAGAGAATATAAAGGAAAGCCTGGGATTCGCTCTTAGGCATCAGGGGGCCCTAAACTCTTTGCCTATGTGTGAAGTAGCCCCAGGGACAGATACTAAGTGGCCAACTGAAAAGGGGGTGTCCCATTTAAAGGAGGGAGCTCCTACCCAGTGTAACCATTCATGTCACCAGGCAGAAGGCGGGTTCTGAGTCCCCAGAGGTGATTTTATTTAATTTTTTTTAAGAAAAAGACTGCTATGGTCTGAATGTTTGTTTTCTTCCCAAAATACATGTGAAAATACTAACCCCCAAGATGGTGGTGTTCGGAACTGAGCTTTTGGGAGGTGATCAGGACATGAAGGCAGAGCCCTTGTGATTGGGACTAGAGCCCTTACAAAAGAAGCCCCAGAGACAGCCTTGTCCCTTCTGCCACATGAGTACACAGCTAGAGGCACGCTGTGATGAGGGAGCAAACCCTCACTAGACACTACTGGTGCCTTGATCTCGGACTTCCCAGCCTCCAGAACCATGAGAAATAAATTTCTGTTGTTTATACATTACCCAGTATTTTGTTATAGCAGCCTGAATGGACAAAGACAAAGACATAAATCTATATTTTTTGGTTAATCTTATTTTTAAATGTTGTCAGTTAAATTAGCCCTTTTTCAAGACACACATCAAAGATCCAGAAACCTGCAGGTCCTCCAGGAAGTCTTCTCTTACTCATCTGGACCACCCTGGTCTCTCCCTCCTCCTCACCCCAGCCCCCAGTGCTCTGTTCTGACCCACTTGCTTACCCACAACATCCTGTCCCAGTTGTTTCATGTGCTTACTAAGAAGCATGGACTTTGCCATCAGTCAGCCCTAGGTTCAAGCCCCAGTTCTGGTAATCACTAGACACGTGGACCTCTGCGAGCCTCAGTTTCCTCACCAGTAAAATGGGATCATTGTAGGGCCCAGCCATAGTGCTGACATAAGGGTTAAAGCACAGGGCCTGACCATGGTAAATACTCTACAAATGATTGCTTTCTGAGTGCAGGGACTGCATCTCTTTCATTTCCTCTACATTGCACAGGACTAGGCACAAAATAGCATTGGTTACTTGATTCACTTTTTAAATACAGAGATTTTTAGTTGAGAAATGTTCCTTAAAGGATTTTATACATGTTGTCATGCAGCTCAGGCACAAAAAAGAATGGAGCACTGCTCTCTGATCAGGAATACTAGGAGTACAGGCAATTGGGTTCCTATGGTATTGACAACCTGAAACCACCAGCCCATGATGTGAGCTCAGATTGACTTAACATCCTTTGGAAAAAGTGAGAAAAGTAAAAAATGACCTCAAGATTGTACCTTTGTATACTGTCTGTGTTTACCTGGTAAAATAGGAGGGGTCAGAGATTTCAGTTCCAAGCAAGCTGAAAAAGGATGCCCAGGACGTTTCCTTCAAAAGCAAATGGAGCTTCTACTTCTGATTAGCTGTTTCTTTGGCCTTTGATTCCAACAGTGTTGGAAATTTAGCATCTTAAAGAAGTGCAAGTCAAGCATACAGAGAAACTTTACTTGTTAGAGAGTGAGAACAAATATTTGGGTAAAAACAGACCAGAGAAGGCAAACATATTTGGGATTTGGGATTTTGCAAGATTCCTTCCTTTAATGGCCAAGTCAATGACTGGGAAAATAAGTACCACTAGAAGGAAATAAGTGGTGACTATTTTTGTCTAAGGGAAGTAGAGAATTATACCAAACACAGTATCTAGATAATATGTATCTGTTATCATAGGGCTGGGTTGGCAGATGAGAGTGGGAAAGAAACACAGCTTTAGAAAAAAGGAGACCCGAGTTCTGGAGTTCAATACTGGAAAATCGTGTATTTTATCAGATAAGTATGTATGCACTGTACCCTCAAAGGCTAGACTTATTATTTGGATAGACTGAAGGCACAGTGGTCCTTTCCATTGAAAAGTATGGCTCAAGCCAGAGCCTCCATACTGCTTTAACACAAGCCTATGCTGCTGCTCAAAATGTGGGGTTCATGATCAACCCCCCTTCTTTAGATCTAAGCAATATCTGGCTTATGATGTCACTTGCTCACACCTGGTTCCCAGTAATAGGTTTGCTTCAACACAACAGGCCGTGTTTTCTGGTCAGCAAAGGTTTTCTGTTTGTAGTCTATTTCCTTGGAGAAAGTGTTGGTCCGTCCACTAGTCCTATATTCTTTTCTGAGAACTGCCTTTCCCCAACAGCGATTATCCTCTGGCAGGTATGTTCCTAATATATGACCCTGCCCCTGAGATACAGCTGATTGGATCAAGTGGGCCCCACCTGTGCCAAATTCTCCCGAAAAATTCTGATTGTAAGCTATAGAAAATGAGTGCTAAGCCAACCCCAGTCAGTGCCAGCTTTCTAGAGGGGTGGCCTAAGTATTGTCAGAGTTCTTCTGTTGTCAGCAAAAGAGACTGACTTTGGTTATTTATTGAAATGGGTATTTATTAGAATATGGGTACCTCAGAGAACTGTTGGGAAAACTAAAAAACTTGATAAGCACAAACCCCAGGCAACCCTGGGGCTTTAAGAAATAGTAACTTTAGGAATAGTCTATGGCAAAGACGAGCAGGTCCGGGCACTACAGCCAGAAGAGATGGAGCCCCACCATTTTGAGTCTCTTTAAATTTCTGATCAAGGTTCAAACTCCAGGGAGTGAACATCTCATTGGCCTATTTTGGGTGATGTGGCTTTCCCTGGACTAGAGCAATATAGAGCCTCTGTTTATAATTACACAAGGCTATATTCAAAGAGAAATGATACTTTTTAAAGGGAAATTGGCGTGATATTAGAAAAGGAAATGAATGTTGGGCGGCCAAAAACAACAATATTCAGGGACACCAGTGATGCCCTGCTCCAGCCTTTTCTAGAGACATGATTATTCTGTCTTTCTAGGATTCCATGCTGTCCTTCCAGCAAATTCCTTTTTCTGTTTGAGCTGGCTTGAGTTGGTTTATGTTACTTTTAATCAAAAGATTCTTTTTTTTTTCCCAGAATATTATGGGGTTACAAACGTTTTAGTTACATGAATTGCTTTTGTGCAGTTTGAGTCAAAGTTATAAGTATGTCCATCACCCAGATAGTGTGCATTGTACTTGTTAGATGTGAATTTACCCACCCCCTCCTCCCCCCAACCTGCTTGATTTCCGTTGAATTTTACTACCATATGTACACATGAGTGTTGATCGTTTAGTTCCAGTTTAATAGTGAGTACATGTGGTGTTTGTTTTTCCATTCTTGCAATACTTCACTTAAGAGAATGGTCTCCATTTCCATCCAGGTTGTTACAAAAGGTATTAGTTTACTATTTTTTTATGACTAAGTAGTACTCCATGGTGTACATACACCACATTTTATTAATCCACTCATGTATTGATGGGCACTTGGGTTGTTTCCATATCTTTGCAATTGTGAATGGTGCTGCTATAAACATTCAAGTGCAAGTGTCTTTTTTATAAAATGTCTTTTTTTCCTTTGGGTAAATACCCAGTAATGGGATTGCTGGATCAAATAATAGATCTACTTTTAGTTCCTTGAGGTATCTCCATAATACTTTCCATAGAGGTTGAACCAGTCTGTGGTCCCACCAATAATGTATAAGTGTTCCTTTCTGTCTGCATCCATGCCAGCAAGATTCTTAACTCAGATACCATTCATCCATTTCAAGTGAGAGCTTTGGCTCTCACTTGAAACAGACTTATGTATTGATTGGGTAGCCCATAAGAAATTAGTGATCTGTAAGATTGGAATTGGTGTGCACCAAATGAGCTGTGTGTGTGGTGGCCTCAGATTGGTGTCCCCAGTCTGTTCAATTCCATTCACTGAGACTCTCAATTACCAGCCATGCCCTCTTCTCCAGCTCCTCAGTAGATAATAGGCAACTTTTAAATACAACAAGGGGTCTGAGGTTGGAAACGCTCTCATAGAAAGCCAAACAAACCAATGGAGCCATGGTAACGGTGTGGATGTGTGCTTTGTTACCTTGAATCCTAGAGGGGAGAAACATGCTTATTGAATCTTGTGGCTCCCAAGCCAGTCAAAGACAATTTTAGGGCAAGGATATTCTGCAGTCCATGTTCCTTGGATAAAGAACAGAAAAAAAAAAAAGAAATTTCTCTGTTTAAGTGAGGGAATGGGCCAGGAAGCTCTCTGAACCACATAAATTGGGGAGGGTGTCTGTAATGGATTCAGAGTCCCTTTCCATAGAAATGTTCCAGCTTGAAAGTGTAATATTGTTATAATAATAGCAACAAGACTAACAATAATAGCTCAATGCTTTAAATAGTTGCTACATTTCTAATGCTGTACTAAGTGCCTGAGATTCGATTTTTTTCCATAATGGAGTGGTCATTGGTGTCCTTAAGAAGAACAAGTCATGTGACATGACTAGGTTCCCCAATCACACCTCTGAAGACCCTTGTCTGCACTTCTCTTTGGACACTTAGCATTTTCTGTGTGTTTTGTGGCTATTCAGCTCAATTCAATATGTATTTACTGGCCTTGTGTTGTGTGGATGTTGGGAAGTTGGAGTGGGGGAACGGCACACAAAAGAGAAATAAGACATGTGCCTACCCTCGGGGAGGTCACAGATGAATGAAAAAGACAGAAAAAAGGGGAGAAGAAAAGAAAAGCTAATAGCTAAATCATGATATACTGTGGGTTCTCATCGATGCATTTTCCAGTCCTGTTGCAACGGAGAATGGATACAAATGAGGGAATGTTTCCTTCTGGAGTGGAAAAGGCAGGGAATAAAAAAACTTTGAGTTCATCCCCGAGGGTTGAAGAAGAGGCTACAAGGCGAGTGAGATGGTTCTTAACCTCCCCCCCCCATATTTCCTGAGGATTCAAAATATTTAATTCAACTTTAAATTCTCTTTCATGCTCACCAATCTCGGGTCCTAGGACAGGACGTTGCACCTAGTGGGTGTTCAATAAATGTTTCTTGAATTGGTTCAAAGAACATGAAATCTCCAAGTCAGACTCATCTTCTCTTGGTTGTTTTAAAAATAAAATTCAACAAGTTGTGTTTTGTTGTGAAAGGTATAGGCTGGCATGTTTAAGATAAAGTGTAAATCATTCTAAGTTTGGACGGTGTGAAAGACTCTGAGATTCTTTCCTTTTTAGGAAGAGGGAGAAAAGGAGGATATATATAGACTGATGCAATTAATGATGGAATTTTCTTAAAGGAGGGTAAACTTAAAATATTACAGACAGTCTCCCCTGCTTGTAGTCTGGGTGTGTGGGCTCCCCAAGGGAAGAGCCTACATCTATTAGGCATCCCAACCTCACAATCTCAGCTCCTACCACCCTTGTCCTGCTCTCCATACAGCCACGGAGGCCTCCCTGATGCTCCTTGCACAGGACAAGCCTTCCCCATCTGAATCTGCTACCATTAAATGCCGTGTCTCCAAAAAGCGAAGTATCATGGAACGGTGCTAGGAATCCAATGCTGCCCATTACTGGCTGAGCAACCACGGACAATAACGCCCTTGGAGTGAGGCTCAGTCTCCTCACCAGAAAAATAGGGATGACAGGTCCTGCCCACATACTTTGTGGGCACGTTAAGAGGATTAACTGAGATGCTGTGCATGAGGATGTTTTGGAGGTCATTTCCAAGGGCTCTACATTTTTAATGGATTGTTGTTCTAACGTTGTCTCTTGTGAATTAATTGATAAGGTCAGCAAGACCCTTAGGAGCTAAGACAGTGGACTTGGAAATTTCAACAGTGCAGCATGAGAAGAGTGATTTGAGAGGTGGAGAGAGGCGAGGTCTATAACCTGGGCAGGGGAGTTTCACAGTTGGACCCCCAAGTCGCAAAAGTATATACAAGGTACACATAAATGTGGAGATGTGCATTTTCCCTGAGACATGGAGCCTTGGCTTTCATCAGGTTCTCAAAGAGTTCTGGTATCTAGAATGTTGAAGGGCCATTGGTCTGTGACAGTGGGAGCCACACTCTGAAAGTGGAATCCTGGAGCAGGATCAGGAAATCAGAAGCAACTTTGGAGCTGGGATGGGATGGAATAGTGCAGAAGGACCAGAGAATGATCAGATTGAACTGGCTCTGTCATAATTTTGCCTGGTGCCCAACCAAGAAGCCCAGTAACAACCAGCATCATATTTTATTCCTGGATCAATTTGCTTCTGCTGCATAGCAAAGCATCCCAAATCTTAATGGCTTAAACAGTAAGCATTACTAAATGTATGATTCTATGGGTCAGCAATTTGGACTAGACTAAGAGGGGTGATTCTTCTGGTCTCAGTTGGGCTCACTCACTAATCTGCACTTAGCTGCCAAGTTGCCTGAGGGCTGGCTGATCTGGGATGGCCTCAAGTGGGGCAGCTCATTGCTGGTTCACATTGTACCTGGGCAGGTATCCAAGCGAGCCATTGGAAGCCTCTTGGGGCCTAGGCTCAGCATTGGCACACCATCACTTCTGCAGCACTGCCACAAGGCTATCCCATATTCAAAGGAAGGAGGAGTGGATCCCACCTTTTGATGGAATGAGCTATAAAATCATATTGCAGAGGGCATGGATACAGGGAGGAATAAAGGATTGTGGCCATTTTTGCAATCAACCACATCTCCCAACCCCATGCCTAATTCATCAGCCAATTTTGGTCCCTTTCATTAACAGAAATTCTATTTTTCTCCTTGCTCTTATACCAGCACCCTAAAAAGAGAAAGCTTCAGGTAGAGCTTATGTATGGCATCAGGGCCCCAGACAGGAGAGTGACTTAGCCAAGGTCACAGAACAAGTAAGCAGCCCCGCCAGGACAAGCACTCCCTCCTGTCATTTCTCTTCTCTTATGTTCACACCACACCTCATTCAGTTGCAGATTACCCCAATGTTTTCAGACTTCTCGAAGCAAGAATTTACATCAGTCTTTCTCAAAGTATTTGTGATGATGGACCAGATTTTGTTATTGTCATTGTTCTGTTGGTTTTGTTCATGATCTGTCGTGGACTGCTTGCATGCAGCTCATGCCAGGTTCGACTCATCATGTGAATTTGACACCACCCAAACTGCTTTATGATCTGTTGAATGAAGTAAATCCCCTGATTACAAGCTTGGATGTCACCACAATATCAAATTGCTATAAATGTTTCTAAACACTTACTTTTACTTTCTGCAGTTATCCTACTGGTAACCAACAGTTGGCAGAATGATATCACACCTTCAATAGCATTGCTCCACATCCACTGTCTCATACTATCTTCATCATATCCTGAAAAGGTAGGAAAACTGAGGCTTAGTGGCACCTCTGGTCAGATAAAAAAAACTAAGGCCTGGAAAAATAAAGGGTTTATCTGAGATCACAAAGTGCTAGGCCAGGAATGGGATGCAGGGACACCTTGTGCAGTGCTTTTTCTCGCCCTACACCACATCACTCTGCCTCCCTCAATTGTAATTTAAAAAAATAAACAAACCCTGTTAGTCAAAGAAATCAGCTTTCTCTTCACATCCCAAGTCCAAAGCTCAACCTGAGTTACTGAGGCTGATGAAAGTTTACCTTTTACATTGGGGATTTATGCATTATTTACATAATCAGATCTCCCCCCATGCTCAGAGAAACTAATTCAAAATGTTGTTACACGATATTTTACATTTAAACATTTAATGGGCTCTTCATCACTCCCCTAGGAGCGTGCGGGTACTCAGGCGGGGATGTAGAGGATTCTCCTGGGTGCTTTGCAAGCAAAGTTGTCTATGCAGCACAACCACAGACCCTGCTTATGTGTAACCTGTGGCTGCCTTCTCCTTGGGCTGACAAGGGCAAAGTTAGAGAATGGAAAGTGTTGGGGGCAGGCGGGTGGCAGGCCCACATCTGTAAGAGGACTCACCCCCACTTCTGCCAGCCTGGAATGTCAAATAAAAGATCATTCACCAGCCATGTGTGCCCTCTATGCAGCTCAGGGAAGAGCACCTGGCTCCCACCATGCTATCCACATTCCATGGTTTGATCCAGGAGATGACTCTGGGGCTGAGGTCCTGCCCATCTGTGACATTGGGCCCTAGAGACTGCATGATTCTGGTCTTAGAAGAGGCATAATCTCTCTGAGTTCTCTCTGGGCCTGGGCTTGACTTAAAGGAGCCCTTTGGCCTTGACTTAGTAGATCTTACACTCCCCAGACACTAGTCTGCCAGCATACAGGCAAGACGGCCAGTACCTCAACTGGGCAAGCTCTGAGGGTCGCAGTTTGACGTGAAGTGATTGAAAAAACCAACAGGGCCACTTTTGAATCTGAGAGATTAGCAAAGGGGCCTGGACCCTTGGAATTCTAGAATTACCAGGCTGATGGGGAAAGGGAGGGGTTGTCCAGCATCATTTCATCTGGGATTTTCTAACTGTGTTCCATACCTCCATTGTTTTATATATTAACTACCAGATGAAGTTTCCCTTAAACAAAAGGTACAGTAGCTGAAAATGCAAAAGGAAACCACTGAGTTAACACTCTCATTTCTAGATGGGGAAATTGAGGTCCAAAAAGATAACAGAGGGCAGACACAGCACCAGGATGCAGTAGTTTTTCTCTGTGGCCCAGAGATCTTTCCATCACATTCCTCTAATGCTCCCCTTTCTCTCTATTTGCAAAGCCTTTCCTGGCCTCAGGTGGAAGGTGGATCAGTTTAAAGTGTCAGAGACCTCCTAACACTTTGGGGGTCCTCACTCTGCCTTGAGGTCTTGCATTTTCCCTCTGTCTGGAAGGCTTTCCCTGTAGGTGCTCAGGTGGCCATCTCCCTGGTGGCACTGAGGTCTTCTTGATCTAATTTCAGCTGGGGGAGGTTCTCCCTGACTTCCCTTTATAAAGTGGCTTCTCTTTCATCCTTATAAACACATGCTAGGCACCTTCCTCCACATTCTATTTCCTTCATAGCCTATATTAGTAACTGAACTTGTCATTTATTTGTTTGTTAGATTAATTAACATCTGTCTTTCCCAAAAGAATGTAAAGTCATGAGATTAGGGACTTTATCTGTCTCATCTGCCATTTTATTCCTAGAAACGAATACACTGCCTATCACAAAGTAGGCACTTAATAAATCTTTGAATGAATGAATGTTTACTTCATTTTGTATACCAGACACAAGACCTTCAGAATAACAGCAATTTGTTCCAGTGTTCACTGGTGTTTACAATCACAAATTGCCCCTGATCACACTTGTCACACACATTTGTGAAGGAATCCACATGAATCCCTCATCTCCAAGATGCTCACAGCTGAGATGCTCTAGCAACATCTCAGCTGCTAAACATAATGGCCATAGAAACAGCATCCAGACCCACTTGGCCTTGGTTTCCTGGGTAACCAGGGTTGTATGCTTAGATACACATGAGTAAGTAGGACTCTCCCAGGGGACATGGGCATTGAAAACCCATGCAACCAGCTGCATATTTTTTACTCTCTCAAGTAGCCATGGCCTGAGACTCTGACAATCAGCTGAGTGGCTAGATCTCTGGGGCCAGACCCAAACTCTGGGTGGACAAGATGCCCAGCCCCAGTACCAAATGTTTACATCCAAGCCCAGGGAACACGTGGGCTCCAGTCTGTGGAAGATGTAATTGTACACTAATTCACATTTTGTTGTATGTGTACTGTTGAGATCTGACAAAAATTGAATGGCCCATTTCTTCTATGCACAGCACCAAGTCATACCTAATATGTTGACCTAAAAACATTCCCTTTCAAGTCAACTCATCAAGAAGATATATGAATTATAAATATTCATGCACCCAACATACATGGAAGCACCCAAATATATAAAGCAAATACTAACAGAACTGAAAGGAGAAATAGACAGCAACACAATAATAGTAGGGGACTTTAATACCTTACTCTCAACAATGATAGATCATCCAGAAAATCAATGAAGAAACAACAGATTTGAACAACATTACAGACCAAATGGACCTAACAGACATATACAGAACATTCCATCCAACAACAGCAGAATACACATTCTTTTTAAGCATACACAGTCATTCTCCAGGACAGATCATATGTTAGGCCACAAAAAAAGTCTTTAAAAATTCAAAAATATTGAAATTATATCAAGTATCTTTTCCAATAATGATGCTATGAAACTAGAAATCAATGACATAAGGAACGTTGAAATATTCACAAATAAGTGGAAATTAAATAACATACTCCTGAACAACCAATGGGTCAAAGAAGAAGTCAAAGGGGAAATTTTTAAAAATACCTTGAAACAAATTAAAATGGAAACACAACATACCAACACTTTCTAGATGCAGCAAAAGCTGTTCTAAGAGGAAAGTTTATAGCTATGAATGCCTGCATTAAGAAAAATGAAAGATCTCAAATAAACAACCTATTTTACACTTTAAGGACCTAGAAAAAGAAGAACAAACTAAGCCCAAATCTATCAGGAAGAAAATTATGAAGATTAGAGCAAGAATAATGAAAAATAATGAAATAGAGACTTAGAAAAATAATAGGAAAGATCAATAAAGCTAAGATTTTGTTTTTTGAAAAGATCAACAAAATTGAGAAGTCTTTAGCTAGACTAACCAAGAAAAAAAGAGAGAGAACCCAAGTAAATAAAATTATAAATGAAAGATGAAATATTACAACTCATACCACAGAAATACAAAGGATCATAACAGACTACAATGAACAATTGTGTGCCAACAAATTGTATAACTTAAAAGAAATGGATAAATTCTTTGAAACGTAAAACCTACCAAGACTAAATCGTGAAGACATAGAAAATCTGACCATGCCAATAATGAGTAAGGAGATTGAATCAGCAATCAAAAAAACCTTCCAACAAAGAATATCCCAGGTTCTGATAGCTTCACTGATAAATACTACCAAACATTTAAAGAAGAATTAATGCTAATGTTTCTCAAACTCTTCCAAAAAAATTGAAGGGGAAGAAACACTTCCAAACTCATTTTACAAGGCCAGCATTACCCTGATACTGAAACCAGATAAGAACACCACAAGAAAAGAATATTATAGGCCAATATCCCTGATGAACATCCATGCAAGAATTCTCAGCAAAATACTAGCAAACCAAGTTTAACAGCACATTAAAAGGATCATTTAGCATGATCAAGTGGGATTTACCCTTGGGATGTGAGGATGGTTCAACATAAGCAAACCAATAAATGTGATACACCACTTTAACAGAATGAAGGATTAAAATTACTTGATCATCTCAATAGATGCAGAAAAAGCATTTTACAAAATCCAACATCCCTTCATGATAAAAACTCTCAACAAATTGACTATAGCAGGAATGTACCTCAATATAATATAGGCCATATGTTGTTATACAAACCCACAGCTAAGATTATACTCAATGACAATTGTGCCCACTCTTACCACTTCTATTCAATATGATATTGGAAGTCCTAGTCAGAGCAATTAAGCAAGATAAAGAAATAAAAAACATCTAAATTGGAAAGAAAGAAGTAAAATTGTCTGTTTGAAGTTGACATAATCTTATATATAGAAAACCCTAAAGACTCATCAAAAAACTGTTAGAACTAATAAAGTACTACAAAATCAACATAGAAAAATTAGTGATTTTCTGTGCACTAACAATGAACTATCTGAAAAAGAAATAAAGAAAATCCCATTTACAATAGCATCAAAAACAATAAAATACTTAGGAATAAATTTAACCAAAGAGGTAAGAGATCTGTACACTGAAAACTATAAAACATTGATGAAAGAAATTGAAGAAGACACAACAAAAGGAAATATATCCCATGTTCATTAATCAGAAGAATTAATGTGGTTAAAGTGTCCATACTACCCAAAGTGATACATAGATTCAATGCAATCTCTATCAAAATTCCAATGGTATTCTTCACAGAAATAGAAGCAAAAATCCTAAAATTCATATTGAACCACAAAAGATCCCCCACTAGCCAAAGCAATCTTGAGAAAGAAGAGCAAAGCTGGAGGTATCACTTCCTGATTTCAAAAGATATTTACAGCTATAGTAACCAAAATAGGACAGTCCTAGCATTAAAGCAGACACATAGACTAATGGAACAGTATTGAGACCTCAGAAGTAAATCCCTACATAAGTACAGTCAGCTAATATTTTATAAGGGTGCAAGGGGGAAAGGATAGTCTTGTCAATAAATGGTGTTGGGAAACTGGACATCTACATACAAAAGTATGAAATTGGACCCCTATCTTACACTACTCACAAAAACTAACTCATTTAACTCAAAATGGATTAAAAATTTAAATGTAAGACCCAAAACCATAAAATTCTTAGAAGAAAACATAAGTAAAAAGCTCTTTGACAATGATTTTTTTGATATGACACCAAAAGCACAGTAACAAAAGCAAAAATAATTAAGCGGGGACATCAAACTAAAAAACTTCTGTACAGCAAAGGAAACAATCATCAAAATGTAAAGGCAACCTACAGAATGGGAGAAATATTTGTAAACCATATATGTGATAAGGGGTTAGTATCCAAAATATGTAAGGAACTTATAAAACTCTAGCAAAAAAAAAAAAAAAAACAAATTGACAAAGAACATGAAAAGACATTTTTTCCAAAAAAAGACACGCAGATGGTCAACAGGTACATGAAAAGGTACTCAGTATCACTAATCATCAGGGAAATGCAAATCAAAACCACAATGAGATATCACCTCACACCTGTTAGAATGGCTATTAACAAAAAGACAAGAGATAAGTGTTGGCAAGGATGTGGAGAAAAGGGAACCCTTGTGTACTGTTGGTGGGAATGTAGATTGGTATAGCCATTAAGGAAAACAAAATGAAGTTTCCTTAAAATATTAAAATTAGAACTACCATATGATCCAGCAATCCCACTTATGAGCATATATCCAAAGGAAACAAAATCAGTATCTCAAAGAGATATCTGCACGCCCATGTTCATTGCAGCATTACTCACTATAGCCAAGATGTGGGTGTTCATTGGTGGATAAATTATAGTCTATATTTTATATACACATACACACAACAGAATATTATTCAACCACAAAAAAGAAGGAAATCTTGCCTTTTGTGACTACATGGATGAACCTGGAGGACATTATGCTAAGTAAAACAAGCCAGGCACAGAAAGACAAATAGGGCACGGTCTCACTTCTATATGGAATCTAAAAAGGTCAAACTCATAGAAGTAGAGAGTAGAATGGTGGTTACATGAGGCGGGGGAAGCGGGGGAATGAGGAGATGTTGGTGAAATGGTACAAACTTTCAGTTATAAGGTGCATAAGTTCTGAGTTGCGTATCTAATGTACAGCATGGTGACTATAGTTAACAGTGCTATATTGTATACTTGAAATATGGGAGATGATGGATAGGTTAATTAGCTGGTTTGTGGTAAGCATTTCACAATATTTGCATATATCAAAACATCAAGTTGTACATGGTAATTATATTTGATTTTTATTTGTCAATTATACCTCAATAGAGCTGGGAAATAAATAAGTTTTAAAAAATCAATTTAAAAATTACTAACTTTCCCTTTTATTTTGGCTTCCTCTTTGCTTGAGAGGAAGGAGAAGGCCATGAACACAATTCCTTTTACACTACCCTATCAGCCTAATCACTTATGCCACCAAAACCTCAGGCGGTAGATATTACAGAACTTTGCATGGAAAAGAATTTGCACACTGGTGTTTCACAGGAGCAAGAATGAGTAATTGACCAACACAGTATTTTTCTTTAATTAGTTGGACTCGTCTAAAAATCAGGAGCTTCTCATAGAAATCCAGATTTCCAGATTCAAGAGCCCTATGTCATCTCTTGGTTTCCTCTGAAAGTAGGCACTGAGACAAGGGCTTTGGTGTAGGTTGTTTTTGAAGAAGTTGATTCCATAAATCAGTCATAAAGGAGCAGGAAGATGAAACAGACAAGGAGGAAAAGCTGACAAAAGGAAGAAAGCAGGCTAATAACTGCTGTAAGCAACAGAGGCTTGATTGCACTGGAATTTCCAGGATACAAGCAGAATGCTTTCCAGAATTTATGGCCTGAAGGACAAGAGGCTACAACATTTGTTTGCCAGTGCCCATCTCCCCTGGAGGCATTAAATTCCTCATGCTTTTGCACACTTTTGCAAACTGAGCCGGTTTGCTTACAGGTTGATTGGGGTCCCATGACTGGAGAAGAGTCTATAGCTAAAAAGAGAAACACATGTAGCACAAGTTTGAGGTGAGATGCTGTCCTTGGTAAGTGAGTGAGAATTGTCCACCACGGTTGCAGTGGAAATCAAAAGTGGAACATGGAGACATGCCATAGTATCAAAAAGCATCTGTTACACTCCACCCCTTGGACCTGTCAGATGCACTAGCTAACAACTGTAGTTCCCCCTAACGTGATATTTCTTCTGATATAATAGCTTGACTGGAGGATGGGATGTTTTGTAAGTTTCCACTTAGTCTTTCCGATTTTAATGGCTCTTATTCCATAGATCAGGGACTGATGTGAGAGTTACACCAACAGTTGAGTATATTCATCCCACTTATATACTCAGAGATTGAGTAGATGCATGGACCCACTATACCCACTGTAAGATGGACTGGGGTCAGGATTTCATTTATTACCTGTCCTCCTAACCTCTTACTCTAACCATGGGGCCATGATGGTGTTTTGATTCTCCTAGATCACTGTGATCTCTGACTTTGTATGCAAAAACTCTAGTTAATTAGCTAATTGCAATAGCTCTAGTTAAGTTCTGGGTAATTCTCCTTTTCTCTCTTTATGCTGATAAATCACTACCAGTTCTTTTGAGAAGGATTAAGAGAGCATTTATTGAATAAACAAATAAAATGCCACTCTGATAGCATTTCAAGATCTTTCTTCAAGGGGAACCAGCCTCTGTTTAATCAATAGGCCCTGAATCTGATAACTGATTCACGTCTAGAAACTGAGTAAGAAATTGTAATTTTCCACTGCTGTAGCTGATGTCAGCCTCTACTCATCAATTCTCAATTATTTCTCATTATACAAGTCAAGTAATACCCTAGTCAGCTTAAGACTGCATGCATCTCACCCTTAAGAACGTCATCATCTATCAGCCATTCTGACAGGTCCCTGTGAGTCAAAGAACTCTGGTTGTCATCCTAGCTTTGCTGCCAGCTGGCTTCTCAATTCTGGAGCCCAGTGCCATGGCAGTATCTCTTGGCCCACAGCAGTCAGCCACCATCAAACTTTTCAGTCTTTCTGGTGCCCCTCACTAGTGCATCCTAATTGTCCAGTGAAAGGCATGACCTCTGAGCCCTCCCAGAGAAACATTCAAGTAGAGAGTACTCAGTGGTAGTCCATTCCAGCATTGTCACTTCCCTTAGCCTTATGGCTCATTCCATAATACTCTGTCATACCCCACTCACTTGTTGTAGTCTATCATCATGCCCAAACTTCAACTAATCATTCCAGAAGCTTAACGGGACCAGCTTCAGATGTCCTTACCAGGATGCTACATTCTAAATCACAAGACAGTGCTTTCACGTCAATAAATTCCCCCTCATACAGCTTTGTATTCTGCCTCACCTGCTCCAACTCCATCAAGGTCTTCTCTCTCACACATTTGTCAGGTTTTTGCCAGTACATATTAGCTAGGTCCTAAACTCTTTCAGTGAGTAAGCGTTCCTTCCCTGTAAAGGGATTATATTTACTCACTTTACCTAAGGTCTAGTTAATTGGTTTAGTTATTGGTATGGAAGCAATGGGGGTGGGGGCTGAGGTGGATATTTTGGAAGAAAGCATTATTTGGAGATGCATCCATCCCAGGAAAGGTCTCTTGGAGAAGGGATGTTGTTCTCCTCTAAGAAGAGAAAAGGGGCTGCATCTACTACTGCTTTAGAGGGTTCAGGAAAATCTGGGCATTCAAGTTTTACAGATGTCTACCCAAATGTCCCAGGTTCGTGTCCCACTCCTTCTCTAACGTGGTCCTGACTTTAGGAGAGGACATCTGTTGAAGCTGTGCATCTGATCTCCAGCCATAGGAGATAAGAGTCATTTTAAAACTACTATGGAGACTTTCTGAATTTTATAATATCAGGATGAATTATCAAGATTTCTGCTAAAGGCAATGAGGGCTCAACTTCGTTCTAACCTCTGGAGAGCACACAGAATGCCTCCTAGAATTACCCACCAGAAAGACAAGTGGCTACAGCATTTGCCCATGAGCTCCCATCCCCGTTGGCTGAGAGTTTCCCCCTGGGGTGTCAACTTACCCACATTTTTAGACTTTACTTGTGTGAAGATGAGGTGCTGTCATCACAAGATGACTAAGAGTTCACATAGATCTGTCCTCTACACCTGAAATAAGAACTGGACCAAGAGGATGCAACATGGTATCTTGATCCACCTTCAAAGACATCTTCTAATGTCTATGTCTAGATTTTCATGTGGCAAAAGTTTTCTGGAGATAAGGTGTGGGTGACCACTTTACATAGAGCATACGCTCTTCAAATGGTCTCTGTCTGGCCAACTTCACTAATTTAGAAAAACTTACCTTGCCTCTGTAGACAGTAGATGTTTAAATCCTGAATCAGAATAGCCTAGACAGAGAACATAAAATTTGGAAGAACAAAGAGATAATGTGAACCAATAGTTTATTCTATGAGTGAGGAAACAGCTCTGTCAAGATGCCCTTGACACGATATTTAGACATCCTCGTTTTGCTATTCTTCCTCTTTCATCCCTCTCTCTACACCTCAAGCCCCAGCTGCTTGTCTTATGAGCAGAAGTAAATGACTCCATGAAGCCCATAACTGTTTCTAGAAACAAATCTATATTCACCACCCAGACTTCTGGCTCATCTCATCAACAATTTTCCCTTGGTTATCTTCACTTTGATATTTCAAAGCCACTTCAAACACAAAGCTATCCCAAAGTGAATCCTCTTTTCCACAAAATCTACATCTCCTGAACTTCTGTTAATTCTATATATTTCCTTTTCTTATATCCTGTTGCTCACATCTATTCTGGGTTTGATATTGGCTTTCATCATCTTTCAGTTCAACTACTGCAATCATCTTATAACTGGCCTTCCTGCCTTTAGTTTCTCTCCCCTCTAATCTATCTTTCATAACACTGCCAGAGTGATATTTATAAAATGCAAAATGGAACAAGCTATGACACTTTCTAAAACTCAATGGCTCACTATCACACATAGCATAAAATTATTTGTTCTTTTAATAAATAAATACTGAGCACCTACCTATTTTCTTGCTAGGTGCTGTTTATACGGTGGCAAACAACACAGACATGTGTCCATAGTCATGGAGCTTTAAATGTCATGGAGTTTTAAAAAGCTTTATCCTCTTAAGTGTGGTCCACTAGTACAGTCTTGTTCTGTTTCCTGCTCACGTCCCAAAATTATTTCTTGAAATTCTCCCACCTCTGCCAAACTATTCCAGTCATATTGACCTGCAGTTCCCTGAAGAAACAAAACCTCTTGAGGAAAGAGGCTGTTTTATTAGTTTGCCAGCAGGTTCACTGAATGAACAAATGGACTATAGACAGCCAGAGGGTAAAAGTAGGATAAGCCAAACAAGGCACCCAGGGCACAAAATTTAAGGAGGCACTCACTCTCAGGGTGCACCCTAGATGCTTTGTTTACCTTGGTTTACCTCACACTAGTTTGGGCTCCGAACAGCCATTAGAAGCCAAGGATTGCGGTGGGATGGGGCTGGGATGAGGGGTTGCGGTGGTTTTGTGGGCTGTCCATGGTGCTGAACACAAGCCACTTAACATTTATGTGCTGTTCAGGGTGCTGTTTAGAAACTGCACATCTCTGGTTTCCTTTGTCTATGTGCAGCCTCATTTTTCAATAAACCTTTGTTTGAGAACCAAAGTGGCTAAGGTATGTAGCACACCACAGGGTCCAGGCTGCACTCCAAAATGCACCAAGAAGACCAGACAGAATATGTCTCTGACATTTGGTTTCTGAAAAACAGGTGCTATGCATTCCCTGGTGCCTAGGGAAGCCTGAAAATACTTACTCCCAACTCTGTGGGACTATTATAAAAAAGTGTCCTCCAAATTGTCTCTATAAATAATATCCAGGAATTTTCAAATGTCTCTAGGATGTCTTTTTAATCCTAACAGCTAGCAGTGTTTCAAAGAGTTATTCTGAGACTACCCAAGACTCCTGGCCTCATTAACAAGTCAAAACCTCAGTAAACAATCTGAATAGTCTCTACTCATGTTGCCAAAAATCTGGATAGGTTGAAATTTTACCACTGAATTTTGCCCTAAGCCACACAACCTTTATCCAGAATACAGATCTAAGTTGAAGGGAGAAGTACAGGTTCCTCTGTAACAGCCTGTATTAAGCAGATGTCTGGCTTGGCTTTTTTCTATTTGTGTGGTCTAGTGATTCTTCAAATGAACAAAATCTGTCAAGTGATACATTGGTTTTGATTAATCTTTCAAATTGTCTCTTGCAGTATATATACAGACTTATACAGACTTGGTTTGGTGGCAAATTTCATTTAGTAGGTGCAGAGAATCCTAAAGTGACGGACCTTGAAGACGAAACTTACCTAGTCTAACGTGTATATTTAACAAACGAAGAAACTGAGGTTAAAAGAGGAGCATTTTCTTGATCAAGGTCATCAAAGGGGCTGGTGGCAGAGCTAAGATCAGGGTTCAGGTTTTCCAGCTGGAAAGCAAACATTGCTTCCTCTATTACCCCATGTGAAAAGTTATCTTTCCCCCAAGTTCTGGTTACCTGGTATTGGAACTATTAAGGAGAATATATAAAGGAAAATACAAAAGTAATAAATAACAATAATATGTGCCAGACACTGTGCTTTAAACAATGAGTCTATGAGGTAGATATGATTACTACTGCTGTTTTTGTTTGTTGGTGTTTCTTATTGCTGTTGTTATCATCATCATCACACTCCTTTTACAATAAAGAAATTAAGGTTTGGAAAGGTTAGGTAACTTACCTAAGGCCACAGAAATAGTAAGTAGCTGAATAGGGATTTGGATTTAGATTTGGCCCCAAAATATGTGCCCCCTTCACCAACACTCTGTCCTGCCTTCCTATGTTCTTCTTTAGCTTGATTCTTTGAAAACATTTGGTTTTATGTTCATCCACATGAAATGCACTAAATCTCTGGTGATGGCAGTGTTTTACATTTCTAACCAGATGCAGCTGAGCAGATCAATGCATGAAATAAATCGCAAAATAGAGAGTGAACTTAATGGGCAAGTTGTCTTATTATCTATAATTACATAATCTCAGTAGAATTCAAATGAATGGTACCCACATTTATGATGTTTGACCATACCTGGCTAAATAATGTCTGCTATTATTACTGTTATTATTATTACAAAAATGGTAAACATGGATCAAGTGTCTATTGTATGTCAGTTAATTTATAGACCAGACTTCATATATTCCTCAAAACAACCTTGTGATATAGGTACTATTAATGCCATCTTATGGATAAAGAAACTGAGGTCTAGAGAATTTAGATCACTTGTCCATCTTTTAACGTCATTTCAGCTGACTTTGATGTTTCCAGGACTTGGCCTGCTTCAAATGACAAACCACTTTCCAGGCAGGCTGCATCCCACATTTTGCTAATTCTGCCAGGGCAGCAAGTGCCTGGCTTATTTCATTTTATTTTTGTTCCAATGTATTTCAGTGTATATTGTGATAGTTGCTCAGCAGAACTGGATGGCTTACACAGTGCCAAGCACATCTCTCATTATCCCATTGCTGAGTGTGTACTCATATTGTTCCCTTGTCCTGGAAAGCCCTTCCTTTCACCTCCAAATACTCAAATCTTAACAATCAAAGCTCAAATGGCAACTCCTCCATGTCATTCTCCTTGACTTCTGCCCCAGAAAAATAATTTCTACTTCCTTTTAACTCCCATAGAATCTCATCTCAATGACTCATTACCCTATCCACTTATCAATTCATTCACTGGGCAAGAGAGGGTCTACTCCCTACTAGACACTGTACTTAGAAGTTTAGTTGGTTTTTTAAAAAGTCACTTATCGAAACATCTTATGGCAATTATTACGTTCTACTTTTTGTCCTACTTATTCATTTTTTTTTTGCTTCCATTCTAATACATGCCAAACTCTTTGAGGACAAAAATCATATCTCATTTATCTTCATATTAGGAGATAGGACACCAAACAAGTGTTCAATAAATAATTAATTATTAGGAAAAATATATTATTTGAAAAAATGAGAATGTTAATTTCACAATTTACATAAATTACCAAATTGATATTTTCGTTAACAATTGGTCTAATCACATACAAAGTAACCCAGCATTGCTTTTGGTTTTCCTCATTCAAAAATGTTTTGTCTTATGTCCATCTACATGACGTGCCCCAAATCTCTAGAGAAAGTTCATGTTAAGCAGATTGGTGCTGGAGGTAAGTTACAAAACAGAAGTGAGCCTTACGAACAACTGAAAAAGTCCACCACACTGTTGGGGCCCATTGAAATTCTGCTTCCTCTCTGGAGCCTTGCCCTGCAAGGAAATCAATAGCCGAATCTCTTCCCAGCTCTACTTCAGTTCTTAGAACCTGAGACACCTGGCTTTGTGTGGGTCTTTGTTTTTGTTTCTTTTAATATGACCATGTGGTTCTCTGGCACTAGGCAGGCTCTTCCCCTCAGTTGGTGACTTTGCTCTCTGCCATCTGTGAGCTCACCACCTGCAACTAGAATCTATAAAACTCAGTGGGGTGAAGTTCTGGTTTTTGCAATTATTGCTGAAGCATTTCTCCCTCTTTTAAAAAATTTCCTTTGTAATTTTAAAGAGTCCTCAGCCATATGCAAGGTAAACGGCATCTAGGAAATCAATTTCAAACCTGCAGGTGGCCATCAAGATGTCTTCGGGAAATGTGGGGTTGACTCTCGATGGACACTGAGTCTAGATAGTTTTTCCTATCCTAGAGCACCCTGGAATCTACAATCTCAAGCTGTTAGGGAAAAATCTTTCTGACCACACCACCGATCCACAGGATGAAATCCAGCTCACTTCCAGCCTTTGGGATTGATTATTTCCATACCCGCCTTACAAAATTCTGTACCTTTTCTCCTGAAATTGGCACAGTAGTGGTGTGTGTGTGCATGGAGGAGGGGTGCTCTTCAGACCAGGTACTAAATTGGCTATGCACATCTGAATTTCCTCTGTGTTCACTAAACTAAAACCTCCAAAGGAAAGGGGTAAAAGGAAGAGCTCAGAGGAGAGGGCAGAACATTTCTGAGACACCAAGGAAGTCTTCCAAAGAGTTCAATTTCAGTGAAGTATGTTTTGTTTTGACAGTACAAGTCTCTGTCTGTCTTTTAAATCACCAGCAAAAGAGTTTGAGAATCAACTGGTAAAAAGATTTCCAAAGGCTAATCAATTTGGTGAATTTATCTTCCATCAATGATCTAGGAAAATACACATGAGAGAAGCCCTTCCTCCCTTCCTTGATACTGAAAAATCTGCATGTAAATAAAATATCTGTAAATCTCCCGCTGGACTGCTTTGCCCCACTGGAGCCACAAAGCTGCGTTGTTATGGAAATGCAGCAAGATGGGGGTCACAACACACTTTCTGCTTTTATTATAATCTTCTCTGCTATAGAAAGTTCTCTGATGCAAGGCCACTATATTTACTCTCATTTTATAGACTATCATTATAGTAACATCATTACTCCACCTAAAGGACTCAAAGGCCATGGTGAATGGGTTCCCATTCAGGGGAAAGTCAGCCTCATTGAATGGAGTCTTGTGTGGATTCTACATGTGATTATCTCCCCCATTCTGATGAGAGCAAACACAAGGCTCTAGGCTTGTAGCGATGCTGTCTGTGCTTGGGGAAGCAGGGGACTACTGTATGGAGAAGAAACCTCTGTGGCTCTTTAATTTACTTTTGCATGGGAAATGTGAAGAATCCAGGGCAACACTCAGATTCACATTTGGCTACCCTAGCTGCAAACACACAGGAAATCAAACAACTGGTGTGTTGTAATCGATGAAATAAGGAGAAGGGGGAAATGCATTTGTGAAGAGAAGGAAGAACACACTGTGTGAGTTAACAAGCAACACTGTGGAGGCCTAAAACATGAACACAATTTCCCCATAGTTACAAAATAATGCCTTTGGGTTGAGGTACATTTTTTTCCATTAGAAAACCCCTGTTTTACAATAAATATTTATCCCTTTTTACATATCTAGCCATATAAATTTCCTATGTAGTAGATAATATGGAGTTCAGCTTTCAATTCTATGGTTTGACTTCTGACTTGTCATGTTGCCTCTGTGAGCTCTTTTCTTTCCTCATAATAAGCAACTACTAATAACGCCAAAGTTGAACATTACTGTAAGGATTACATCCCTAGCATGAGCACAAGTATCCACAGACCTGAGTTAGAATCCTTGCCCATCTGTTATGACCTTGAATGTTATTTAAATTTTTTGAGACTTGCTTCTTGGTCTGTAAAATGGCAGTAATAATACCTACCTCTTCAAGGTGCTATGGAGATGAAGTTATATAATGCATGTAAAGCTCATATCCTGGTGTGCAGCACATACTTTAAGAAGTATGGGGGCTACATAAAAAGTTATGCAAAGCCACTTACTTCCAGATGCTCATGTTTAGTTGGAACAGGAAAGAAGTGGAGACAGAAAGGTCCCAGTTCTGGGTAAGAGGAACAAAACACAGTTAACCCTGTATTGTCCACCACATGCCACTGCAAACCTGGGCAGAATGCCTGGGACGACTACCTGAGGACTCTGAAACAGTAGCAGGCATATTGGAGAAGGAAAAAGAATGGTAAGTTTTCTAACAGACAGCTCCCTGAGATTACTTTCCTCATGATTCTCTAGGCCTGAACTCAAACATGGTCTAAATTCTGGAACCTTATACGAGGTGTGAGCAGGAGCTTCCAAAGAAGCCATTAATTTCTGGTTCAAAGAGTGAGAACTAGGGCACCTACAGAACAGGGAAACTGGGGTAAGTCCCCTGATTTTTTTGTGTTATGTTTTTTCTTTCTCTCCCATTCTACCCCCCAGGAAATCCCCAGCCCCAAAGCTATAATCACACCACGGCTGGGAGGCAGCTAGGCAGGGCAGAGTAAATGGTGGTGGTTGCCAGCAGGCATCTAAAACTCTGGGAAAGGGGAAATCTTCTTTCTGACTAGAGTAATTGTCACCTGAACAAGATGGGGGATGCCTATTGCTTTCAGTCTATCTTCCTGCCTCTTGACCACAGAGGCAGATCCGGTTGTGGGAACTGTGCAACATAGCAGGGAGAACAAAATCTCAGCTTTCTAGCTAGAGGACCAAGAAAGGGAAATTTGGGGAGCCAGAGAGTGTGAGAAAGATTAAAAAGAGGAGGCACCTTAAAAAAGAGATCTCATAAAGTCATATATGGGTTTTGGGCTCACCCACAAGCTGTGCATGAGTGAATCTGACTCTGAACAGCAAATCTGAGGCATCCATAACTGAACCACAGGGTAAACAATTGCCTTGAGTGCTGCACATGTGGAACAAATTGGGGCAGTATTGCAAAAGCTTTGAAACTGAACTGACATGGGAACCACAGCCCGTTAAATGTTGGTTGTGGCCTAAATGTAACTGAGTTGATTGCCTTGTTAAAAAAAAATCTTTATAGTATTAAAATAAGACCCACAGTCATATGATATTCAAAATGCTTAGAATATAATCCAAATTTATTTAACATAAGAAAAAAATCTCAACAATTTGTAAAGGAAAAGACAATCAGTAGACACCAACCAAAATAACAAAGATGTTGAAGTTATTATATCAGACAAAGACTTTAAAGCAGGTATATTACAATCATGCCCCAAGAAGTAAGGACAAATAAATGCTCTTGAAACAAGGGAAATGTAGAAAGTCTCAGCAGAGAAATAGAAGCTATAAAAAATAATGAAGAGGAATATTAGAAATAAAAATTGTAATAACCAAAATAAAAATTTCACTTGATGGACTCAAAGTAGCTTACAGAATAAAGAGTCAGTAAACCTGACGATGTATCAGTATAAAGCAGCCAATCTGAACAATAGAGAGAAAAAATGAAGGAAAAAAACAGGAACAGAGTCTGAGGAAACTGTGGGACAATACCAAAAAATTTAACTTTTGTGTTGTCAGAGTATTAGATGGACAGGAGAATGAGTATGGTGCAGAAAAAGTATTTGAAGAAATAGTGTTTAAAAATTTTCTAATTTTGTGAAAGACATCAACTCACATATCAAAAAATCTCAGTGAAACCAAACCTGGAAAAACTCAAAGAAATCCACACAAAGACACATCATAATCAAACTAATGAAAACCAAAAACAATGGAAAAAGTCTTGAAAGCAGCCAAAGAAAAAGGAACATTACATACAGGGTAACAATGAGTTGAATTACTGCTGATTTCTTATCATGAATCATGGAAGCTTTAAAGCAGTGGGACATTTTTTAAATGCTGAAAGCAAAACAGACCTTGCCAGCAACAATAACAACAACAACGAAAACACCCCAACCCCAGATTCTATATGCAGCAAATATCTGTCAGAAATTAAGTTGAAATAAAAATATCCTCAGAAAAAAGAAAACAAAGAGAATCCGTGACCAACAGAACTGCATTAAAATAAATGAAAAAGAAAGTTTTTAAAGTAAAAGGGAAATGACAACAGAAGAAAACTTGGAACTTGAAGAATGAAGGAAGAGCAATAGAAATGGTAAATATCTGGGTAAATTTAATATATTTTTTTCTCATCTTAAATTCTTTAAAATATGTATGATGATATAAATATCATATATCTTTTTGGGTATGTTTTGCTGATCTGTGGCATTAGAGGAATGCATCCATTTTATCTAAGACATAAAATTTATGTGCATATTCATTTAATGTCTGTGGGGCCCATAGTGATGTCTCCTTTTTCTTTTTTCTTTACTGGATTTGTGTCTACTCAGGTTTTTTCTTTTTCAGTGTGATTAGAGGTTTTTCAACAAATAGCGATGAAACAGTTGAACATCTCTATGCTCCCCAAAATGAACCTCGACCTACGCCTCATGTCTTATACAAAAATTAACTCATATATCCAAATGTAAAACTATAAAACTGCTAGAAAAATAGAGAAAATGTTTATGATCTTGTGTTAGGCAAAATGTTCTTAGATGTGACACCAAATGCATGATTCTTAGAAGAAAAAATTGATAAATCAGACTTCATCAAAATAAAAAAATGATGACTTTGCAAAAGACACCATTAAAAGAATAAAAACTCAAGCTACAGACTGAAAGAAAATATTTTCAAGTAACATATCAAAAAAAGACTTATGTCGGGAATATATAAAGAACTCTTAAAACTTAACACTAAGAAAAAAATCTCAATAAAAATGGGCAAAATATTTGAAGAGACACTTTATGAAAGAAGACATGTTGATGACAAAAAAGCACATGAAAATATGCATCAAGTGCTGACTACAATACAGAGCATTGGAACTCTCATACGTTGCTGGTGGGAATGCAAAATGGTACAGGTACAGCCACCCTGGAAAACAGTTTCTTATAAAAATTGACATATACTTTCTCTTAGGTATTTACCCAAGAGAAGTGAAAATGTATGTCTACAAAAAGACTTGCATACAAATGTTTATAACAGGCTTATTTATAATAGCTGAAAAGTAGATACATCCCAAATGTCCATTCACAGGCAAATAGATAAATTATGGTACATTTATATAATGAATTACTACTCAGAATAAAAAGGAATAAACTACTGATATACACAAGCAACATGGATGAATCTCAAAAGCATTATGTTGAATGAAAAAAGCCCATCTCAAAGGCGACATGCTGTGTGATTCCATTTATATGACATTCTATGAAAGGAAAATTATAGGGACAGAAAATGATCAGTTGTTTCCAGGGATTTGGAGTGGGAAGGGCTTTGGGTACAAAGGGGCTGTACAAGGGAATTGTTATTACCGTTCTGTGTCATGACTGTGGTGATGGTTACATGAAACTGCACATGTGTTAAAGCTCCTGGAGCCATACACCAAAAATAATTAATTTTGCTCAAAAATATTTTAAAATGTAAACAAGTTTTTAAAGTAGAAATTCAGAATATCATCTAGGTTGAAGGAAGAGCAGTTAGCTTCATGTCAGAGATGGGATTTGCTAAGAGATTGAAGAAGGATGAGCAGGATTGGAATATTTGAAGAGAACAAAGAATTTCTGGTTGAATGACTAACACGAAAGATGTTGAGACTAGGCATGACGTATTGCAAAACAGAAAATGAAAATGCCTCTGTTATTCTAGGAAATGGTAGCTAGAAGAAAAAGTTGTGGACTATAATTTTGAAGTAATTCAGAGGCCAGATTGAAGAATAGAACAGAAGTACTCCAGTAGGTCCTGATTTTCAGGACATTCTCCAGTTTGCATAACTGTATTTGATGAAATGCCCCCCAAATCACTAAAACAATGAATAATTTCCATAAATACAAAATTTAACTCAACAATGGGCATTCACTACAGGCTGTCACATAGTTTGAAAGGCTTTGGGTTATTCATAATACCCTACAAATGCTTTTATTCTCAAGAAAGCATCTCAGAATTTTAATAATTACAGTGACGCCATAGGGATAACCTTGAGTCTATCATAGGTTATAATAAAATAATTCACAAAAATTCACAAACTTTAGTACTTTGGTTAATTTGACTATTTTTTAGTAATAAATTACTTGCAATACTATATCAGGTTATTGCAACCTGAGAATGAATTTTGTAGTCATTTCAGTGGGCCCTGAAGATATGTGGCACCATCTTCAGTGTTGTTGTAGAGTATATTCTACCACTTGACTCTGCTGGTATTAAATGGTGAATAAAGCATATGAGGTACTAGTCGTCGTGGAGCTCTGAGTCTAATGAATTTCAAAAAGGTATAGGCATGAGTCATGGTTAAAGGAAGACCAGATTAAGGGATATGGAGGGAAAGGTAGAAGCCCATGCTGCCAGGAGGTAATTTGTATGTGGATAGAAAATTGGTCAAAACTCCTCTTGGTTGCCAACTATAGAGATTCAACCCAAGTTGGCTTATATATAACAGGGCTATCATTGGCTCATGCAACTGAAGGTCCAGGGCTGGAGAGGGGTGCTAAGCATATTTCATCAGCATCCAGGTCCACCTCCTCACTCTGCTTTCTTCTGTGGGACTGTTCTTAGACTGCATCTGTCCACATGGTGGCAAGATAGCCCCCAGCAGCCTCATACTTCCCTCCTAGTCCTGGAAGAAATAAAACTTGCCTTTTTCAACTTTTTCAGAAATCACATGGCTGACCCTTGATTCAGATTGGCCCATAAATCATGTAACCATCTCTGGACCAATTCCAGGAACATGGAAATAGTGATGGGTTGACTGGCCAAGGCCAAGACATATGTCCATTAGTGGAGCCAGAGTTTGGGGTCATTCAATTTGAACTGAGAGTTGGGGAGGAGAGATTTTTCAACCCAAATCCAGCTATTGTATTTGGATGAAGAGGGAAAGACTGATGGCAGGCAAAGAAATACAGGTCTCCTAGATTGGAATTGATATGGGGAGTAAGCTCAGCCCATTTTGGATCTGTTAACAGGATTCCAGAAAGACTCTAAACTTGGAGAGTTCTAATTCAAAAGTCTGCCCTACACAGGGACTCATAAAAGCTTTTCATTCTCATATTTATCTCACTTAAGAGTTTGTATCTTTATTGTTTTGTCTCATAACTTCAGACTTGAGACCTTTCCTGGGTGACTGGTAAAGGGAGCCATTGTCTAGGAAAAAAAGCTCATGAACTTGGAGATAGATAATTTGCATGTGAATCCTGAGTATCCCTACTTTGTTGACTCTCAGCCCCTCGTCATGAAAATGCAATCGGGGTATAGCATGCAAAAATTTTCTCCCATTCTGTGGGCTATTTGCTCTAGTAATAGTTTCTCTGGCTGTGCAGAAGCTTTTAAATTTGATCAGGTCCCATTTGTTTATTTTCATTGTTGTTGTGATTGCTTTTGGGGTCATTTTCATAAATTCTTTGGCTAGGTCAATGTCTAGAAGAGTTTTGCTAATATTTTCTTCTAGAATGCTTATGGTTTCATGCCTTAGGTTTAAGTCTGTTATCCATCATGAGTACCATGGAGTACTACTCAGCCACAGAAAACAATGGTGAACTAATACCTTTTGTATTATCCTGGAGGGAACTGGAGCCCATTCTTCTAAGCGAAGTATCTCAAGAATGGAAAAACAAGCACCACGTGTACTCACCATCAAATTGGTACTAATTGATCAACACTTATGTGCACACATGGAAGTAACATTCATCGGGTGTTGGGCAGGGGGGAGGGGGTGGAGGGGATGGGTAAATTCACACCTAAGGGGTGCAGTGTGCACTCTCTGGGGGATGGGCACGCTTGTAGCTCTGACTCGGGCAGTGCAAAGGCAACACATGTAATCTAGACGTCTGCATCCCTGTAATACTCTGAAATAAAAAAAAAAAAGAAAAGAAAACGCAATTGGTGTGAGAATAAAATGAGATCTGTGTTTCATGCAAGTTTCTAGAGGAAGACATTATTGTTGCTGGCTTCTCATAAGTTGTTCTTGCATTATCAGCTTTATTGCATACACCTTGAGGGAAGAGAATGATTTCTCATCCTGTTCAGTATCCCAAAAGGCCTAGCACAAGCCTTTGTAGGTTCTTTGTATTAGCACAGTAGGTTCTTCCTAATTGCTTATTAAGTGTGTAAATCAGTGATTGAGTGAAGAAAGGAAGGAAGGGATGACTTTGGGCTTAGATTCCCATACAAATTTCTCAAAATGATTTATTTTATCATGATCAAATTTTAACATCAATGAGAAAAGATAAAAGCCTGATTCTCTGATCTCTGGAAATATCGTGTGTCGTTCTGGGCATACTTTTAAAAGACATAAAGAAGCTGGGGGAAGTGAGGAGGAGGACATCTAAAATGATCAAGGAGGTGGGGGACAGAGATGCCATTCAAGGATAGATCAAAATGGGCCATTTTGTTCTGGAAATATAAAGGCTGAGAAAGAAATGATCAAAGTCTCTCAAATCCTGGAGGGGATGGACAGGGTGGAGAAGATTTCCCCTGCCCCCCAATGTCCCTTAGTACCCACATCACAGACAAAATTTTGGGGTCAACCCAATGTGATCTTTTTCATGATTTTCTCATGCAAATTGAGAACCATCTTTGAATGAGCCATTTTCAAATTCACCTTAGGAATAAAGCATTTAAGTGACTTGGGCATCTGGAATTCACTGAGGACAAGACTGAAGAGGAGCTTGTTCTAAAAGCAATTCATCTAAAAAGTTGGAGGTTCTGTAGAAGTTCTGATGGAGAGAACCAATCATCGAAGAAAAACTGATAGTATCCTAAAATGGTAGACAGTAAGTGAACTGGTATGTATGAACTTTTAATGGAAGGAGGAATTGGAGAGATACCTTCATGGACTCCTCCTGGCTGATCTGTAGGCTCAATTTCTCTAGGGAACCGTCTGTTCCCACCAAGCTTGCTGCACATGTCTCTCTGAATCATACTCCTGAACAGCAAAAGCAGGGCTTTGGTGTCAGACTAGAGCTTAAGTACTGGTTTCACAACTATAAGTATGTTAGTTAGGTGTCATTTTGTTGCAAGTGATAGATAATCTGATTCAAATTGGCTTAAGTACAAAAAGAATTTTTGATTTAAGTTAATGCAGTTGTAAAGATTGGGCAGGCTCAAAGAGTATCAAACCAAAATACCTCTCTCTCTATCCTTTCTCTGCGTCTCTGTCTCTAACGCCTACCCTAAGCTAAGCTCTGCTTTCCTCTGCATTTAGCCTACAGAAGCTCATGGATTACTCCTGTGCAGCCTAACAACTCCAACAAAATTAGAGCTCCTTTCCAGGAACTTTAGTAAAAGTCCTGGGGTTGAGTATCACAGTACCAGCTAGGTCCCATGTCCATCACTGTGGCCAACAGGAAGAAAAACGCTGACTGGCCAGACCTGAGTCACAAGCTCATTCTTGAGGCTGAGAGAGTGTAGTCACCCCCATTTGAATCATATGGACTGATGGGGAGACACCCAAAGAAAAGTCAAAGAGCTGTTAGCAGAAGAGAAGAAAATGAAAGGAGGTTGGGAAAAACAGCAGAGGTACATTTCAGGTGACAAGCATGCCCAGCATCTCCTCTGAAAAGCCTTTCGCCAAGTAACTGTACACATCCCACAAACATTTTTGAGCCTTGCTCAAGAGGCACTCCCCAAGAAGCCCCTCCACCACCACCCTTAAGCACTCTCTCCTTTCTCTGAATTGCAACGGCACACATTCTGCCAGCATATCTTCTCTCTCCCAGGAAGGTCCTCAGGGATGGGGACTGTGTATTATATTCCTCTTATACTGTTGGTGCAAAGCAATGGCAGCTAGAACAACTCAGAACACACAGTACGCACCTGGAAAACAAGCCTCTTTCTAAACAGGGAGGTGGATTTCAATTCAAACCAAGGACAGACTTTACAAGAAGCAGAGCTTCCCAGCAAGTGTGAGGCAGGGACTGGACTTCTCTGACTAGGGAGGCCCTGGAGGGACTTAGGCAACAGGAGAGTAATTGGCCTAGATGAATTTAAGGTTTGCCTTAAACTTGGTGCCATTGACACAGAGGCAGAAGACTTATTGGATAGTGCTTTGGGGAGATACACCTGTAAGAAAGTAAGAAAAGTTGGATTGAACAGAGGGAAAATCTGATCCACTATGAGCCTTCAGCTGAGGATACAGCCAACCCTAAAGGGAATTCTGGAACCAGGGTGGCACTTCAGAGTTGTTCCAAATTAAGACAAGGTGCTGACATTTTGCATCAGCCAGTCATTGGCTATGAGCTGCCCTATGGGTGAGCAAGGGAGTTCCTCATTCCCATGGACAACTTCCAGGAAGGGATGCAGTTGTAATCCCATACAGCTGACAGTCCCCCCAACTAGGGAATGGATATGTTGGCCTTGAAGAGGGGATATGGATGGAGCCTAAGATATCTGAGATGTCCACTTGTTTTTAAGTCTTAACATGAATTATTTGACATTCTCTATCTCTGACCTGCTCATGCCAAATCTTAGTACCAGATGTAAGCGGAGTCTGGTTGCATAATCATTTGCTCAGATCAGAGTGAGAAAAATAAGACAATAAATGAAAGAGTTCGACTTGATCACTTTCCGTAGAAGAGTCACTTCTATTAAAAATAAATCCTTCCCACATAACTTAAATTCCTGCTAATGGCTCCCCTAGCCTCTGAAACAACCCCATCTCCCACTGCACTGTCAAGACATAGCCATCAAGACAACTTTTTAAATACTGAGAGGCTTTGATACAAACAACAGCTTGATCGCTGTTAGAGCCATTGCCCAGCCAGAGAGCCCATGGTGTCCCCTGAGACCCAGTTGTGTGGTGTGCTGGTAAAAGTTCAACAGCAGGTTCTGGCGGGCATGGGGAGGGACTTATTTGTAGCTTTCACCTATTTCTGTGGTGTAAATACTCCCCCTATGGCCAATTTCAAGCTACCAATGTGACATCACTGAATACAGAGTTGGAAAAAATTTCACACCATCATCTCTTGCAAATCCAGACAAGTCCAGGCTGGGATTAACTCTGAGATCAGGTTTCCTAGACAAAATGGTTGAAATATTGTACGATTTTGAAGGATGCCCAGATGTGTGGCTAAGGAAGGCATTAGAAAAGATTTGCACTGGGGGAAGATAAAGTAACATTTTGAGAGCTAACTTGTCCCAGCTCCAGCCACATCTTCAGGCATTACAGTGATGGGTATATATGCAGATTAACTCCATGAAAATACTTGTCTAAGATGATTTATTGTCTCTAGGGCTTCAGCCTCATCCTTGGGTGAAGTCACATGGGCCTGCAGAGAGGGCTGGTGACTCTCGGTCTGCTCTCTGCCTTCTACGCTCCTCTCTGAACTTGAGCCCTCTCTTCTAATCTAACCTCGCATTGTCCTGATCGCCGTCCTGCTACCTTGTGCCTCTTTCAGCATTTGTTTGCGATGATGCTCAAATTTGACTGTCTATTAAATTAGTCAGACTCGACTATCACATTATTTTCTCCTGGGTATTTTAAGTCTTTTGTGGTTCCACACTCTGCTATTCTTGGGACCAGCCAGTGACTGACTTGGTCCTTCATTTATTCATCTAAAGGATCGTTGAACAATACCAGGAGAAGGCATGGCTCAGCCCTGTCTGCCAGGGCATGTTTGAAGAGCCTTGGGAAGGAGAAATGCAGATGTCCTCTGTGATGTTATTTTCAGAAGGCCGGCGCGTGTCGTGAAGACATCCCCTCCACACACACCCCAATTCCTTTGATTACCCTCCAACAAGAAACCCTTCTCCACTTTCCAATCCAGGTGGGTCTCACCTTCCTTAAGCTTCTGGGAGCAGACTGGACTATGTGTGTCTCTGCCCACATGTGTCTTCTGTCCTTTGAGGAGAAGGAAGGGCTGTACTTCCTCCTCTCCAGCAGCCCTCAGCACAAGGCTGGGGTGTGTCCTTGGGCAGAGCTCTTCCTCCCAAATGCAGGCCCCCTGTGAGAAGCAGCAATGCAGACTCCCAGGAGAAAGTCCACTTTCCCTCATCCCCAAACCGGCTCTCCGCTCAGCAGCAGCCAGACGGTGACCTTGGTTCTGGCACCCAGGAACGTCTTAGGGTTGCTCACTGCAGCCCTTCTCCCCAGCGCAGCCAGACATCTCTGCCTCTGGGTATTGTCTGAGCTCCTCCTGAGGGCCAGGAGAATGGCCAGAGCTCCCAAAGGATTCTCTCTTTTAGTCTGTCGTCATAAGACAGAGCCATTCTTTAATTATCTTTTGTGGGTTGGTGTGGATGGTGGTTGAATTTCTGTTTCTTCTCACCTTTGTGAACTATGACTTGAACATGACTTGAACATGGAACACCCAAGAAGCTTGCGATCTCCGTCACAGGCAGTCACTGGCACAGATGTGCTTCAGACATGCTAGAGAGTATCCAGGGGAGGGGTTTGGGCCCCATGCGGGGAGCTTCTAGGGGATAATTCATGAAGGATTAGAGAGAAAACACCAAGAAGGTTTCAAATTTGTGGAGCTTCTTAGGTGAGGGACTACACATTAGTGGCCTTCAGGCTTGGCCCAACCCTTAGACATGTTTGATTGACTTTCCCAGTATTTCTCTTTTAATTGAATTTCGTGCCAACATTTAAAAATCAAAAGATTGTACATAAATATCCAATTTCCACATTCTCTCAAAAAGTCATGTCTGGCAATGCTGCTCATATATCCCCTCACAGCAACAATGGTTAAAACTAAGACACCGCTGACTGCTCTAGATGGGGGATGAGCTCTTGTCTGTGCCACTGCCCCTCCTGGCCCACCTGACCCACTTGGAAGTGCTATGTTTTCTGAGTTTTCCACCCTTGCCCTGGGTCTTAAATGAGCTTTTTTTTCTGCCCGAGCTTCAGTCCCCTCTTCTGTCCATGCATCCACACTTCTCCCCTTTGCCCCTTCTGAGATCTCTTCCTGCCTCTCTACCCCACTGCCATCCGAGGTCAAAGTAGCCACGTTGTGGGTAGGGCTGCTCACAGCCAGACCTCTTCTCTGGATTTCCTATCATCCCTCCAAACAGCATGGGGAGCTCACCCACCTGCCACAACCAACCCCATCCTTCTCCAACACCTCCATTATTCCAGACTCAAATCTAAGAAGCCATTTCCCTTTCACCTCCTGCATCAAGTCAGTTAATCCCCTGAGACTTGTTACTTTTCTCTCTCTTTCTCTCTCTCTCTCTCTCTCTCCAGGTCTCCCACCTACCCCTGCCCTGGCCTGTACCCTCAGGCAAGCCCTCATTAGCCCTGATCCAGACTCCCAACTGTTCTACTCAACATCACTTCTCTCCTCTTGCCAAGCTACTCTTTATGCCACTACTGACAAAATCATTCTACAATCCATAGCATTCTATACTTGCTTGGATCATATGACTTTCCAGCTCACAAGCTTTAGATAGAAGGCCGCTAGGTACAGAAGTATGCGGAACTCCTTAGCAGGGCATTCAGGCCTCTTTACAATTTGCTCTCAGTCCTTGAAAGCTTCCCAAAGCCTGGAAGGGGCAGTCAGAAAGAGCTCGAGCTCTGGAGTCAGTCGGATTTGGCTTAAACTCCCAACTCCCCCATCAACTTCTTGGTCCTCATCTGTAAAATGGGGATGCAAGTCTCTAAGCGTGCGGCCCTTCCCTTTCCCTCTTCCTATGAGGATCCCACTCACCTTCGAGACCCCCATCAAACGCCGTGTTGCACTGGAACATTTTTACTTCAGGCCTTCTTCATATCTATTCTTTTACTGGAGAAAAATATGTCTCTTTAGAGCAGGGGTCAGTAAACTCTTTCTGTAAAATAAAGTTCAGGCTTTGTGAGCTATTCGGTGTCTGTCCCCGCTACTCAGTTCTGCTGTGGGAACACAAAAGCAGCCATAGACAGTGTGTACACAAATAAGTGGGGCTGTGTGCCAATAAAGCTTTATGGACACCGAAATTTAAATTTCATATAATTTTCACCTGTCACAAAATAGTATTCTTTTAATTTTTTTCAGCCATTTAAAAATATAAAAACCATTATTAGTTCGTGGGCCATACAAGAACAGGCAGGCAGTGGGCCAGATTGGGTTCGTGGGCCTTAGTTTGCCAGCCCCTATCCAAAAGAGTAATTGTAACTGTTCATTCTCTTCCCTCCCCCTCCGCCTTTCTCCTTCCCTTCCTTCCTTCTTCTCTCCCTTTTTTCTTCTCTCTCTCTCTCTCTCTCCCTCTCTCCATCCCCTACCAGGTTCTGAGCTCCTTAAGGACAGGCATATACTCACCTTTCCATCACCCAAGAAAGCCTTTCCCCATAATCACTCCACATAACCTCTCTGTTTTGGGATACTGCTACTGACTTCGAGTTAGTACTCAGATCTTGCCATTGCCTATACGGCTTGGGCGGATTCACAGGAAGCACAAATGCTAACAGAGAAAGCATGTTTTCAGGAAATTTCATTTTCTCATTAACACTCAAGGTAGGATAGAACACTGCCAAGTGTTTTGAGAGTTGGGGGATGACTAAACCTGCAAAGACTCCAAAGTCATGATGCCACATTTCTAAAATGCTGTCTAGCCCACAACCTGGAAAGCCTTTGTTATAGATCCTGCTCGCTCCAGCTCTCCCTGCAGCCGTGAATGGGCAAATATTGTCATCCTATTTTTACAGCTGGGGAATCACTGCTGAGAGAGGTTAAATAACTTTCTCAGAGGCTCAGCATGCCAAGGAGAGAAAGCAGGTTGTCTATGCAGTTTTTCCTCTCCTAGGGCTAAAGAGTTAGAAGTTCATCCAAGACTGCAAGCAATTAAGTTGGGCATCATTTGCTGAGTCTGGGGCAGACAGCCTGCTCTGCCAGGGTGATGTTTTTATCATAAATTCTTCTCCACTCTTAGCATTTCCCTTGGTCTACAGAACATAATTGCACATACTCTCTAAGTGCCAGCTAAAAGTTTTTAAAAATTATCAAACCCTGTACTCCATCATGATTGGCTGCTGTGATAGAAATATTATTGCTTCTGCCTTCCCAGCACCCATCTTCCCTTCTCTGCTGATACCACTTCAGATTTCTTTTGGAGGAACAACCCCTTCTTCATGGTTAGTCCATTGGTTCATGAAAGGTCTCATCTTTCAGTTTCAAAAGAGATCCATGGCTCAATCCTGACCAATCAGAATATTTTATCTCCCTGGGCTGGGGATCAGTTCAGGAGTGGAGAAGCAGCTCCATCAGGTACATGAGATAAGAGTCCAGGGGTTTTGTGGGAACTATTGGCAAAGAGAAACTGTCTGCACTCTGGTTGCTTAGCCAGGAGGAGGACACAAGCCTCGTGTTGCCAGGGGCCACCTTGAGAAAAGGGCTGCAGGAGAGTGAACCTAACACAGAGGAGGGCAGAGCCGAAAGACGGAGAGAGGAAGAGCCAAGATTGAGGACGTCCCCAAGTTTCAGGACCCATTTGTACCTGAAGCCTGACTCTCTGCCTGTTGAGCTAACAAATCTGCTTTGGGTTCTTCATCCAGTTTGAGTGAGATTTTGAGGCCTCATACCGCTTCTGTGTCCCTAAACCTGGTTCCTGCATTTCCCACTCCCTGTTCATGTGACTTCTGTGCCTTGGATTCTCACTAAGAACACTTCCAAATCCAGTCCAGACTTCAAGACTGAGGTCAGGTTCCTTGAAGCTCTTCCAAGCGCTTCACATCATGAACCCCATGAGGATCTGTCTCCTTCTGAATTGCCACATCATGACTAGGGTGACCACGTGGAGATGAACAGTTCGATGGATTCTGGGTCCCTTTTGGAAATAGTGCTAACAGGATTATTGTAGTTTTGGTGATGAATTGTACATGCATGGACTGTTTTCTTTAACTGTTTTCAGTGTTTTTTGAGCTGGTCATGTCCATTTTACCATTTGCTCCCACAACTTTACCCTATTTAAATTACTACAAAATTAGATGCATGATACATATTAAGAATACCTCAGTTCTATTCTCCTTAGCCTATGACAATTTCACACACTGAGTTTTTTCATGGATATAATAAGATGATAACAAAGAAAATACTAATGCCTTAGTTTCCCCTCTGTAATAATAATGAAAATACTAAAATCATTCATTCAAAGTGAATATTAAATGAATTAAGGTACATTGTGTGCTGAGAACAGTGCCTAGCACGTAGTGTCTAATAAATGCTAACTATCTATTGCTACTGTTCATATTACTATTAGCAGTACCAATACTAATACCACTACCACTTCTTCATATGAATGTGATCATAAACATAAGTCCAAACATGGGCACTGAATCATATGGCAGGAATTCGTGTCAAGAATTTATCCTCACAATCCAGAATATTATCGTGTTAAATTTTTCAGATTCTCTTAAAAATGGAAACACAAAATTTTAAAGTAATCAAGATCCTGAGACTACAGAAATACCAGCCAGATTTGCCAAAAATTGAAAGTTTGTGCCAGTAACATGGTGACCCAAAGGGATCTTTGGGGAAGGAATGGTTAGAAAACTATAGTAGGAGACAAGAAGTCAGAAGATTTATCTAGGAGAAGGTTGCGGGTGGCTGGGACGTGAGACAGTGAGAAATAGTACCTCTTCTTGATTTCAGACTGACCTGCGAGCTGACTATGGCCCTAGAAAATGTTATTAGAACTGCAGCACCAGTGGAGTTCAAATGCATTTTTAATATCTTCTAAATGCTTAATTTGGTTTTGCTGGAGATGTGTTTCATCATTCCCTCCTGTCCCTTAATTAAGCTAATGACTTTATTTCTTTTCTCCTTTCTGATCAGCTCGTAACACATTTCCCAGGCTGGCCTCCCTCCTCAAGCCTGTCGTTTTTGATCTGTTATTAGCTTTCCAGCTCACATTGTTTTCCACGTGTTGGAATGTTACTGACTGAGACTGATCCATTCAGGGGCCTCTGGGGCTGGGGGGACCTCAGCTGGCACAATCCCTCCTACTCTTACAAAGAACAAAATCCCTTACATGTACACACCATCTAACAATTTACTGAGCGCTGGCACACGCATTGTCTCAATGAAGCCTCTTGAGAAACCACTGAGGCAGGCACAATTAACCCCACCATTTTACAGATCAGGAGTCTGAAAGCCAGAGAAGTTAATAACTGACCCAGGCCAAGCAACATGCAGGTATTAGAGGCATTCTACTCGCCTGCCAGTGCTCTTTGCTCTTTATTCTACACCACCCTGCTTACCCCACATTTTTTCATTGAACGCATTGTGCTTTTCTGGGCACTGCAGGTGTGCACACAGTCATGGCGCTTTAGCTAGGCAGGTATAGACCATTCGGGACACCTTACAGGATCGGAGAAGAGTCATGCCCTCGGTGCAGTGCCACCGCTCCATTTGTTCTCCGTGGACCGGTTACACTTTGGAGAAATCCAAAGATGACAGCTCCATCTTTGATGGGTCAATTAAAGTAAGCACTTGGGATGGCCTTCCTCTGGAAAATGACTTCCTGAGAAGCTCTCTTTGGAATGGGAGAATGGGGGGTGGTGCCCAGTCCCCTGAGAGTTGGCCTCTCACCATTAAGAACTCCTGGAACCAAGGACTTACTTGCTTCCTTGGGTATGTGTGATGACGACTTCTGTTCCAGATTAACAGGGAAAGTCAACATGAATTGAAGGACCATAAGAAACCTCTAAGGTCCCCTTAATATATATTCTATGGGCTTTGCTATTTTAATCAACTTACTTTACAGATGAGGAAACTACAGTTCTGATGGGGCAAATGACTTGTCCTATATCACCCACCTAGTTAGAAATGGGTATTTGGAAGGGGAATGAATTCAGGAGTAGGCGACTCCTTACCCTAGGAGATGGATTGTATAGGGGTACAAAAGTAGAAAGATTAGAGCATTTTCACATAACTTATATTCTCCCCCTTATTGTAAGATTTGCCAATGAGACAATGTCACCTTATGAGAGGGACAGAACTACTCTGTTTGGGTCTTTGTGTTTGGTCAAAACAGGGTCATTTATACAATCTGTTCTCTTTACTACAGAGATGACTGCAGAATTCCCAGGGATACACTGGCCATAAGAAATCTCAGGTACAATTATTCAAGATGGAACAGGAGTCTGAGAGCACATCTATTCGCTGGGCCAAATAAAGCTCCATGGTAAGACGGTTTGCAACTGACAGTCCACTTGTGCCCTTTTCCCTCATCTCACTGTCTTGGTGAGAGTTGGAGCCTTCAACTCAGTAGTTCTTGGGCTCACAAGAACCATAAGAGCTCTGCCCCACCTCTTTGAACAATGGGGAGGAAACTTAAAGAGACTTAATGCGCTAAGCATGAGGCAGGGGAAGAAAGATGGGCTCACACTTCTGTGCTGAAAAGCTGAGAAGCAGAACAAAAGGAAGGAAGTTTCCCCAGGTTCTGAAACAGTCAAGCTGTCACTCAATAAGATGAGAGATAGGGCAGTCACAGAGAGAAAAGAGACTTGGCCAGAGATTTTGCCATGGAATCATAGTCTGGAAATGTTTCTTTCTGGCCATCCTGGAAGTTCACCATTTCCAAAATGCATGAGAAGCTGAATGGGCTCTTTCTCTGATGGATTGATCACTGTGCCCAAGCTAATTACTGCCTTAATATCCTACCTCCTGCAGATGGCAAATTGGGCACAGAGAAGGCAAGTAGCTGGCCCCAAATCATAGACTGAGTCAGTGGCAGGGATGGGAATAAGGCTGAGTAACCAGTGGCCCTCGCTTTTGTTACCCTTGCCAAGAATTGAGCCCTGCCAGAGCAGCTGCCACTCCCTGGTGTGCTGAGATGGGCCAGGATGTCACAGTTGAGCCCTGCCCCACCCCCTCCTCCTGAGCTGCCCAGGTAAGCTGTGGTCTGCAGATCTGCTGTGCTCAGGAGAACATGATTGCTGCAGGATAATATTAGCTCACTTTTATTGCCATGGGCTGGGCACCTTCCAGCAGCTTGGCTGTAAACCTTTGATCCGCTGGGCCCCGTGAGCTGCAGATTCCGGCTATGTGCTCGGCCCCAGACTGCCCACACACTCCATGGGGCAGGCTGAGGAAGGAGGGGTCCAGAGGCAGAAATTCAACCCTTCTCTGCAGCCACCTCCAAATCAGGCAGCACTCTGAGGCAGTCAAGTTAGAAGAGGAGAGGGGCACTGTTTCACTATCACATCCTCCAAGGCCCACCAATGTGTGCTTCTCAGCCCCAGAAGCTTGTTTATACCATGCTCATGATTTGCTGCATAAGACCTGTTTTATTTACTTTCTATATTTTAAAATTAATTCACCATATTAAAACTTAAATTTATTTTGAAAGAAGTTTCAGAACACTTCCACAATTTCCACAAGTAGAAAACTAATACCACTTGCTTTTTTTTTTTTTTTTTTTTCTGGAGACAGGGTCTTACTATATTGCCTGAGCTAGAGTGCAGTGGTGTCATCATAGCTCACTGCAACCTCAAACTCCTGGGCCCTGGCTTTTAAAAGTCAGTATAAGAAAAACAAAAAGTACCTGCTAAATTTTAGGTAGTTATTGTTTCTTGCTGAGGACTCTGAGCTTGAAGTATAGTATGTTAAGACAGACTAGCACCAAACTGACACTTTCTCCTTGGCATAATGAGAATTTTAAAAAGAACTGTAGGACCATGAGGCTATGTAGCAACTAAAACCAGCCACTGTCTCCCCTGAGTTATATAGACCACCCCTTGGGGGACACTGACTAAAATGCCACCTCTCCCATGAAGCTTTCCATGATTGCCCATTAGGACACACTGTCTTCTTTTGGCTTCCCCCAGCCCCTAGTTCCTGGAGCTGCAACACTTTTTACCTAGCATTGCACGTGTTTATAGACATATACACTCTTTCTCATAAGATTGAAAACTTCTTAACTTCTAGTCAACCTGTGATATCTATTTAAGACTATTTAAAACATTTAGACAGAGCCTGGCACCAAGTAGGCAAAAAATAAGCATTTGGCATGTCTCTTGGACTTGGTTTGGTTTATCCTAGATTCCCCCCACCCAACACCTCAGAAAAAGAAAGCACATGAACTTGGAGTAGAAACAGATCTATTGGCTGGTGGTCACAGGGAGACAGGTGTCAGAACTGCTAATGTCAGTTTGGTTGATCCAGGCATAGAATTGTTTACCATGAGAGGGTGTGAGCTCCCTGGCATTAAGAGTATTCAAGTAGAGGCTGGGAGGCCCCTTGTAGTGGATAAGGGTTTGGATGAGATTACTCAGAAGTGCATTCTAGCCTTCAAAGGCTGTGACTCCAAGACTCTGGGCTCAAGGTTAATTAACCCTCCCAAAGTTAGGTAAGAGCTATGCATGGCCAAGTTTGGTATTGTGTATGAGTACATGTGTGTGCACGTATGTGCTTGTGTATGTACACAAAGTCACTTGTTCCTTTAGGTCTCTGGTATCCCCCATCTGGTAAGGCCAGTTTAACCCCTTGATGCCAGGCACTGGGATCTCCTGCTGTCTTTCTTTGCTGACAAGCTTCCTTGCAAAGGGCCCAAGGGGTTAATTAAGTTTTATTGAGCCAGAGTTTACTGCAGCTGGCTCTTGTCTCTCTGCTTAAACACCTCTGCTTCCTGGGAAGCCAGAGTCCTCTGGGACAATATTTTCAATGCTGTTTAGTTTGCCTGTAACCTATATTTTATTTTATTTGTTTTTCGAGATACTCTAAAGGGAGGTGGATGAGGTCATTTCCGCCTGCCCTGCTCTTTATCTCTTGGTGACTCCATTAAATCAGGTTGTTTAAATGGAGCACAGATGTTGCCGATTTTTTGTATAAAGGAATGCATATTCATTTACATAAATTTCAGTGAATTATGACAGTTTTGGTTTTATACTGCGTGTGCGTTTGTGTGTGGTACACAGACTTGCCTGACTCCCTCCAGTAAAGAACCATCAAAAGGCTTAAATAGGAAACCTTTCATATTCACGATGTGTTCATTTTCTTGCTTTATTTTATTTTATTTTGGAGGATACCAATCCTTTTCCAGTTATCTCTAATAGCTTAATACGATTAGAGATTTCCTCTAATCACTGCTCAATGTGTTTCTGCTCTATTAAAGATTTATATGAAAGCTTTATGGAACACACCGTTTTAGAATTCAGAAGGATTTTGCAGGTTATTATTCATAACATCTGCCACTTACTGCAAAGAGCCTTAAAACGCCCCTTTAATGTGTATTTAATGCTTCTGATACAATATAATATCAAATAAGACGTGCTTTATTATGGCAGCCGTGTTTGTGTAACCGCACTAAAGATCTGCCACTGTTGTCAGCCTGAGGTGGAGGGTTTATAATGGCCATAAAAACCTGCATAGAGCTAAACTTGGCATTTAAGGACACACAAAGAGAAATGGTATTTGGTTTGAGTTTTTTTTTTTTTTTTTCCTCTTTTACTTGACTTGCTGCAATGTGGAGAGAAGCAGTTTGGCAATTTAAAGAGCCACTGAACATAATCTAGAAGTAAAACAGTGGTCCTTGGAGAAGTATTAAGGTCAACTATTGTTTAAAAACAGACCTCACCAGCCTGCACCTACAGATCTAAGCAGTAGCCAGTCTGGGCCAACAAAGGCCATGGGGTTCAGTTGATTCATCCAGTGGTTTCTGTGACAAGGAGAATATAGCGCACCTTTTATTATTTCTCTCCCTTCGACCTGACATTTTTACCAAACAGCATCTATTAACAACTCATTTTCACATTTTAATTTATGAAAGATGTACGCTGTATAACATCTTTAACTAAAAAGGTGTGATACATATTTATCAAGATGCTAACAGTGATTGTGTTAGGGTGGTGGGGTTAATTCTGTGGAATAGGAGGCCACATAGCAGAGTACAAAGAACACAGACCTGGGCTCGGTTCCTTTCTGGCTATATGGCCTTGGGCAAGGTATCAAGCCCTTAAAACCTCTATTTGCTCACCTGCAAAATGGGAATAATGCCTATGAACAAAGGTTATTTAATTAAATGAAATAATGTATTCAAAATGCTTAGCAAAGAGTCTGGCATACTGCAGGTGTTTAATACTGTGTCCCATTTTTATAAGGTGTTAATAGTATGTTTTAAATGAAAGAAATGCATTTTTAAATTCTCTTTTAAAAGGCACCTATAACTACCAATCAGAACGTTGGATCGGCAAGTGAACACCACCGCTAGCACACTGAATAGACACAATTTCAGGCACAAGCAGTGAAGCTCACTGCTTTATAATTCCGTTCTGCCTATGGTGTCTAAACGCATGCTGTGTCTTAGGTTTGAGGGAACACTGCAGACAGACCACAGAGCCTTAGCAGGCCCCAGCTGCGGAACCACTGAATGAATCTAAACACCTTCATTTTGCAGAAGAGAGGTCTGGGGCCCAAAGAGGGGAAAGGACTTGCCCCAAATCACACAAGGAGAAAAGCAGAATCTAGGTCTCATCCTCTGCTCTCAGAGCTGTCCCACCACCCCTGACTCCAGCCAGGAGCAGAATTGGGCCCTCATTCTCTTGGGCCTACTGCCACAGCCCTTTAATAAAAACTTACTGGAGCAGCCCCTGAGAATCGCAGCCTCTGCTTTTCCTTACACTTGCCTCTCCCTGTACTCCACCCTGATACCGCATACTCATTTTTTGTGGGCTTAAGCCAAGGAGCTCTGTGGTCCACGTAACCATCTCCAGGATATGTGGGCTCCAGAAGAGAAAGCAGAGAATGCATCCACCCAGGCCTGCAGGGGTGCCCGGTGTGCTTGCTGCTGGGGGTGGCTAGAGTGAGCATTACTCTACGTGGTAATTTTGAGGTTGGAACTCCCTACGTGCCCACTGGCCAAATTTGCTGAACACTTGACTTTCAAACAGCCCTCATTACAGACCCGCAGCCATCTACTTTCTGACAGGTTTGGAGTAAATATGTAATTGGGGAGTTTTTAAGCCATGTTCTGTAAAGCGCCGTCTGTGTCTGCTGTTTGGTTATTTTACGCTGTCATCAAAGTTGTTCTAGGGAAGACCGGGAGGAATGAGGTGCTGGGTGGGGGTGGGGTAGACATGGACACAGGCTGTTTGCTGCCTGATCCGCAGAGGTCAGTGACCAACATTGGTAAAACCCTCGAGGGTCTGCAAAGTGCTCATTCATATGCAGAAGGTTATGTATCCTTTCAGCACTCCTGGGAGACACAGAGACAGCAAGGTCACCCAGAAGTGAATGACAGCTCTGGAATTTTTTCCTTTTCAAAAAATATTTTAGAGTTCTTTTATTACCAATATTTTATTATGAAAATATTCAAACATAAAGTTAAAGGAATTTTACATTGAACCACAGTATCTAGGTTCTATCATTAACATTTTACTATGCATGCTTTATCATGTATTTACGCATTTATTCATCCATTAATCCATCTAATTTGAAGATATGTCAAAGTAAATTGAACACATTATAAATTTCCACCTAAATAACTCAGCATGGATTTTATTAAAAAGAGTACAATATTTGTTTATAGTTTTCTCGTTTTGATGTAAAATTTACATACAATGATATGTACAAATCTTAAATGCATTCCATGAGGGTTTTTTTCACCTTACAAAACATATTTTCTTTATTTCTTATTTTATATCAATCTTTATGTCAACAGCCATCTACTTTCAGTGTTTTTATTTATGTAATAGTCTTTCTGAATTAAAAATAATAGATATCATTAAAAATACGTTATATGTAGTCAGAAGATCTGGATTTGAATCCTCCTGCAATTGGTGTGTGGCCACTATAATCTTGTTACGTCACTATTTTTAGCATCGTTTTTTTTTCTTTCTTTCAACAGACATTTATCATGGTTACTTTGTGCCGGACACTACTCTGGGCACAGGAGATACAGCCACAAACAAGATGGAGAGAGAAACTGCAGCCAGGGGGTTTATGTACTTGCAGATGGATGAGGAAATAATGGCTAGTCCCCCAGTTTGCCTGGTGCATTTGCTGGCATATTAGTGAATTTTTTTTCGTGAATCCATGAGTAATTTGAGTACCACAAATTCATACTGCAAGAAATAGTGCTTTAATCATTAATTTTCTTCATCACTGTGATAAGAAAAATGTCTCATCTGTGTAGGCACCCTCCTCAATGAGCACAGCACCTTGATATCTAGCCTCTAGTGTTTCCTCACAAATTGTTTGTTGAATGACAGATTGTTAGGTAATTTAAAAATTATATGTTACCTTCTGCTTTTAAAGAGAAGAGGGCAATTTGTCCTTGTGAGTAACATCATTCCATGAATTTTAACAAATATGTACACCTGCATAACTCATACTGCCATCATGCCAGAAAGTACTCTCTTGCCTCTTGCCTGTAAATTCTCACCCCCATTTCCCAGAGGCAACTGCTGTTCTGATTTTTCCCCCACTGTTGATTTTGTCCTCTAGAACTTCATATGAATAATTACACAGTATACACACTGATGTAAGGCTTATTACTTTCAAAATAACGGCTTTGAGATTCATCCATGTTGTTGCATATGTTGGTAGTTTATTCCATTCTATTGCTGAGCACTATAGCATTGAATGAATATACCACTTTATCCATTCTCTTGTTGATGGACACCAGTTATAACTCTTACAAATAAAGCTGCTATGAACACTCCTGTGCAAACATTTTTGTGGACATATATTTTCTTGTGGATCAATACTCAGAAATGAAATCACTAGGTCATAGGGTAGTATGTTTAGTAAGATAAGAAATCACCAGATCTTCTTCAAAAATGATTATATCATTTTACATTCCCATCAACTATATATGAGGGTTCAAGTTGATCCATAACCTTACCAATATTTGATGTTGTTAGTCTTTTCAGTTTTAGCTGTTCTGATACATGTGAAGTGGTATCTCATTATGGTCTTGATTTGCATTTCCCTGATGACTAAGGATGTCCATTTTCATGTGTTTATTGGCCATTCATATCTTCTTTTGTGAAGTGCCTATTCAAATCTTTTATCTAATTTTAATTAGGTTTTTTGTCTTTTTATTGTTGATTAATAGAAGTTATTTATATATCCTGAATACCAGTCCTTTTTCAGATATATGTTTTGACAATATTTTCTTCTTATCTGTGACTTGCCTATTCATTTTCTTACATTTAGCTTTTGATAAACAAAAATTTTAATTTTGATGAACTCTAATGGTATTTTTCTTTTATTAACCTGCTCATAAAACCTGTTACTTCTTCTCTAAAAGCTGTATGGTTTTAGTTCTTGCATTTACATCCAAATACATCTTGAACTGATTTTTATGTATGGTATGAGGTAGGAATTAAGGTTACTTTTTGAATAATATAATAATTATATATTATTACAATATAATATGGAGATGGAAAAGATTTTTATTTCATCATTTGATTGCTTTGTCACCTTTGTTGAAAATCAAATCATAAATTCATATGTGGGGGTTCTCTATTCCATTTCATTGATCTATTTGTCAATCCTTATGCCAATACCACACTGTCCTTATTACTGTAGCTTTATAGTATGTCTAGAAATCAGGTAGTAGTCCTCCTCCAGCTTTTGCTCTTCTTATTCAAGATTAGATTATTTCAGATATTTTTAGGTCTTTGCACTTCCATATAAATTTTATAATCAGCTTGTCAGTTTCTACCAAAAAAATTAAAAAGCCTGCTGAGATCTTATCTGGAATTGCATTGAATCTTTAGGATAGTTTGAGAATAATTGGCCTTGAGGATACTGAGTCTTCCCATCCCTGAACATGGTATAGCTCACCATTTCTTTGGACCTCCTTTAATTTCTCTCATCCATGTTTTCTAGTTTCCAGTGTAGAGATTTTGCATAGCCTTTTTAAATTTATTCTGAAGTATTTTATGTTTTTGACACTATTTTAAATGGATTTTGTTTTTTAAGTTTCATTTTCTAATTGTTTGCTGCTAGCATATACATATACATTTGGTTTTTGTCTATTAACTTTATACCCTGAAACCTGCCTAAATGCATTTATTAGTTTTAGCAATGTTTTTATAGATTCCTTAGGATTTTCTATATATATCTCTATCTATATATAGATATAGATTATAGATTATTCTATATATAGATTTATCTATAGATCTATATATAGAATCTATATAGAGATTCTATAGAGAATCTATATAGAGAATCTATATAGAATTCTATATAGAATTATAAATTCTATAGATATCTATATCTCTCTCTATATATAGATATATATAGATATTTCTATATCTATATATAGACATAGAAATCTATATATGATTTCTATATCATTTCTATATCATTGGCAGATAACTAAACTTTGATCTAAAACTTTTACCTCTTCCTATGATATTTATGTTTTTTATTTATTTTTCTTCCCTATTTGCAATAGCTAGGACCTTCAGTACTGTATTGAGTAGCAGTAGTACACAAATTGTGCCTTGTTACCAATCTTAGGGGAAGTGCATTCACTTCCTTAAGTGAATATTTCACCCTTAAGTATGATGCTAACTGTAGAGTTTTTTGTGTGTGTATGTTTGTGTGTGTGTGTTTTAATTTAAGACAGATTGAGAAAGTTCTTTTTTGTTTGTAGTTGGCTGAATTTTTTTTATCAGAAATTGATTTTGAATTCTCAAAGGCTTATTCAGCATCTATTGAGATGATCATATGTGGTTTTTGGGTTTGTTTTAATTCTGTAAAACTAGCCTTGCATTCCTGGGGTAAATGCTGCAATGTTTTCTTCTCACCTAGAATTTTTATTTTATAATTATTAAATTAATAATTATTAAAAGACCCATTTTATACATAATTAGATATGAAAATAAAATATCACTCATGGGCATACATAAAAATGAAAATATAAGCTACATAAATAGGTATTTATAAAATATCTTTACACTTAGAGTGCAAATCTTATTGAATTACTTTTCTTCTCTGAACGATCACTCGCTAAATTTTTTCCACGCAGCATTTTCTTCTTTGTCATTAAGAAGATTGTGATATAGAATTTGCTAAAATAAGTTTCCATTATTATCTTCAGGGTTTTTTTCCAGGCTGCCGTCATCTCTGCTATAAGCTTTGATGTCATGCACAAACGCTGACAATCACATAACCTCTGCTGTCTGCCAAACGTAATTGTAGGATAATGTTATGATTTGGGGAATGTTAAATGTAAATAAAATGTAGATTATAGAACACTGAATGCAGTCATAACTTCAATTTTCACCTATGTTACTAGACGAATTTGCAATGGGGAATTTCATTTACTACATAACACATTTCTGGTCATGTTTGAAGTTTTATAGGGAGAAAATATTCAGAAAAAAATTTTTATTTTATTTTTAAAGTGTATAACATTATTTTTCAAATAAAAACTGTATATATTTACCACATACAACATGATGCTTTGAAATATGTATACATCGTGGAATGGCTAAATTGGTCTCATTAATATGCATTCTCTCACATACTTACCATTTTGGGCTTGGGGCAATGTTGGTCAAAGGATACAAAATTTCAATTAGGTGGGAGGAATAAGTTCGAGAGCTCTATTGTACAACGTGGTGACTATAACTAATAATAATGTATTGTTTTCTTGAAAATTGCTAAGATTAGATTCTAAGGAAAAAAATTTAAATAGATACTTTAAAGAAAATTAATTAAAAGACTTCAGGAATAGTTTATAATTTTTGATGCCTACTTTTAACTTTTGAAAGTTTATAAATAAAGGGGGCTTTGGAAGATCATCTAGTCTGCTGAACTCACTGAACAGTTGGGGATATTGGCACTTGACTAGTCAACTAGACTGTAAGCTCCATGAGAGCACAAACCAAATGTGCTATGGCCACTCCAATAACACTTGTGCCTTCACATTTTCTGATATGTAGTTGGCACTCAATAAATTCTTTCTGAAAAAAATGGGTGAATGAATGAAACACAGAGGAGGTATCAACTAGTCTAAGTTCACATAGAGGAGACTTGCTGGCTGAGATGGGACTAGAATTTCCTGACTCCATGGATCTACACTCAGTCAACCACTCACTACATCCAGCTAAGAGTTGGAACAGTTGGCTGACTTAGGTTTTCTGACCTTGCAGAGGCTCTGTGTGTGTGTGTGTGTGTGTGTGTGTGTATAGTATAATTTTTCTGCGTGCACCGTGGATCTTGCCCGGTATAGCATCAAGCACAAAAGTCTAGACCTTGTTGTCATAGCATAATAGGAATTTCTGTATCCCCCTTCCCCATGCCATAACTGAAAGCAAGTCACAGCTGCAGTATGTGACTATTAATCACCCCTGTTAGCCAGACTGCATCTCAGTGGCATGTTGTGCATTATTAAATTATGCCATCACTCACTCCTGGGCTGCTGTGTTTAACTGCATGGAAAGAATTACTGATCAAATCTCCCCAAATACTTTTTTCCCTAGCAAAAATCAAGCCCTGCTTGTTTGAGCAGAGGTCATATGGCTAAATGCCATGGATAATGAAAACCATTTCAGGCTCTGGCACAACCATGTCCAAACACGCACCAACGTGAGCCAACCCCCTTCTTATCTTCCCTCCTGAACGCAGGCATCTCCATTTCTCCTTGTCCCAATCCTTTATTCTTACCAAGGCCATGTCAAATCTTCGAGCTGAACTCATAGTTCCCCTGCTGCCAGCCACAGTTGTCCCATCCTCTCGTCGCCTCTTCCCCGTCTTCGTAAATAGAACCACCATCTACCAAGATGCTGGAGCCAGAACCTGGGAGACATCCTTGCTCTTTTCCTCAATCCCTGGGTTACCACCTTCTTTCACCCAGTAGCTCTTACCTGATCTCTAGGCACCTGCTTTCGCCCCCTACAGCCTGTTCTCCCCCCAATAGCCACAATGATCTAAAAACACGAATCCGAACATGTCATGTCTCTGCTCAAAACACTTCAGTGCCTTCACATTTCTCATGGAATAAAATCAAGCTATTTACCACAGCCAGCAAGGCTCTGCGTAACCTAGCCCCTGTGTAACTCTCCACCCACAGCATGTACCAGTCCCGCTGGCTGCTCATTTCTTTGCACACACCAAGCTCATCCCCTCCAGGATCTCAGTGCATGCTATCTCCTCTGCCTGGATCCCTCTTAGGATGATTCTTCACATGGCTGGACCCTCGTCATAATTTGCATATCAGCTTAAATGCCACTTCCTCAAAGAGGACTCCCTGAGCTCCTTACACAAAATAGAGTCTTCCCATGATTCTTTCTTTCCTAGCACTTATTACAACCAGGCAATTATTTGATTTGTCTGGTTATTTGTTTTTGCTCTGTCTCCTCTCATTAAACTATAAGGTCCTTGCAGGCAGAACTTTGTATTGTTCTATGTCAGCACGTTGCCTGGCACATGTTATGTTTGATATGTATGTACATATACATATATGCACACATACACATACATAAATATATACATATACACATATATATGAACAAAATCCCACTTCATGCATGAAGTCTTCCCAGCCTGCTCACCCATGCTTCTCTCTCCGCCCTCTCATTTTTGCTCACTGGATCCAACACTAGTTCCCATAACTGTATACTCTACCATCCCTACTCCCCTTCTGGGTACTTATCCACCCAATGTGATTGTAATTTCCCTGGTGAATGGGATTTTTAACTCCTCTGCATGTAAACACTTTTTTCATATAAATATTTGATGAAATTTATACACTCTACTTTGTATTTTAGTGACTTCTATAGTTTTATGTTCCTTATTGGTCAGAAGTAGAAACTCATCTCCAGTTTTAAGCAAAAAGGAGAATTTATTGTAACTGATTAATGAAGTTGAAAAGGCCAGGGCAGTGCTGCCTTCAGGCGTGGATGGTGCGGGTGCTCCAGTGATATTATCAGGACCCAGTCTCTCCCATTTTCTACCTCTCCTCACCTCTGGGTTGGCTCAAGTCCCAGGCTTTACCTGGTAGCAGGATAGCAGTCAGATGCCCCATCCATGCACCCTCACTTCTGGACTCTCTCACAGAAGCTCTGGCATCAACTCCAATCAGGTGGAATCAAATCACCCGCTCCCATTTACACCACCCCTGAGGCCAGGGGAAGATAATTCCCAGGTTGTTTTTGACCTGGCATCTACGTCCACCATATAGGGGAGGGGTGGATCCCCAACTCAAAGCCAGGGGCTGAGCTGGAGGAAAAGGGAATGGATGCTCGGGAGACACTTGGTTCACTCAATAAACATTTATGAGACCCTCCTGTGAACCATATGCTAGAGATACACAGATAAGTAAGCTCTCAGGTCTCAGCCCTAGAGGAACAAGTGAGAAAAATAGACAAATTATCAAACACTGTGTTACAGTGAGACAAATGCTAAGAGAAAGGTACATGCTAGGGTGGTCTGGAAGCTTATATGAGAAAAGAGGAAGGTTTGGGGGAGACAGTGGCATTTGAACTGTGTCTCAAGAGACAGGAGGCAATTGCAGCTGAAGAAGAGGGAAAACACCTCTCAGGGGAATGAAATGCAAGTCCCAGAGATGTGAAAAAGAAGGGCCTAGCGTTTGTGCTGGAATTGGACAGGGCATGAGCACAGGGACATAGGCAACAGAGGAAAGTTCTAGAACAGAGATTTAGTGCATAGTTTGCAAATTGCCAAACTGCACCCAAATCCAACTCATACTTGTGTTTTGTTTGACCAGTACAGTATTTTCATTTTTAAAATAGTTTTCAACTTTAAAAGTTAGGAGATTTTACATCGAACCCAGATATCCAGCTTCTCTTAAAACATTAGATGTGGCATCGTAGGCCCATATTCCTTCATGTCAGTAATCAACTGAAACCCATAGTCACTGCCCCATGTACATGGGATAAGTGAGCTCCACCTCCCGTGGTCCCTGCCTCGCTGTCTGCATTCGCTCATATCACCTACTTGGCCCTAGAAGTCACATGGGTTTCAGACATCTGGCCTGGTGAAAGAATTTGACTCTAGATTGGTGAGTGTTTTGTGTGCCAAGCTAAGGCATTTGGATTCTCTCCTACAGGCAGTGGGTACTCACTGACAGTTTTAAAATAAGTGGATGTCATGATTCATTCTTATCCATCTTTATATTTTCTCCAGCAATTAGCACAATGGCTTGCACAAAGCAGGTGTTAAGTCATTATTGAACGAATTAATTAAAGAAGGAATAAATCTTAAAAATTAATGAGTAACCACCACTTCGGAAAAGTTTTTGGCAGTATGTACTAGAGCTGAACACACTAATCCATGGCCGAGCAATTCCACTCCTAGGAATATACACAGCAGAAATGCATATGTGTGTTTACTATAAGACATGAGCTAGAATGTTCATAGCAGCCAAAAACTGGGGGGAAAAAATTCAAATGTTTATCAACAATAGAATGGATACATAAATGGTGGTGTATTCATACTGTGGAACACTATTATACAGTGATGAGAATCGGTGATCTACAACTACATACGAACATATGGATGAATCTTATAAGCATAGTATTGAGTGAAAGAAACAAAAAAGGGGATACTCTATGATTCCATTCCTATAAAGCACAAGAATAGGGAAAACTATTTTATCCCATTAGGAGTTGATATTGCAGTTAGTCTTGGGGGAGGGCTTAGTGAGTAGAACGGAGCCTTCAAGGGATTCTGGGGTGCTGTCATGCCTGATTCTTGATCTGGGTGCAGAGTGTTGGTCTGGGTGATGTGTTTAGTTTGTGAAAATTTATTGGGCCGTACCCTTAGATATGTGCACATTTCTGTATGTAAAACAAACATACAAGTCCCTTTCTGAAATCTTGCAACATCCAGCATGGCAGTTGCTCAGTACATTCTGAGAGATCAATTCAAGCCAAATCTGTTTTCTTCTCATTAACTATTCTAATAACCTGGTAAATATGTCTTTTGTTAAACTGATTAATCTGGGAAGATGGAAGACACCTCAGCAGTGTGGGGACTTTGGGAACAGCGAGTCTGGAAGCGAGCAGCCAGGTTAGAACAAGAAGTGAGTGAGAGACCTTAAGCCTCTGACGGTTGGCAGGCCCTGGACAGGACCACCAGGCCTAATTAAAGCACTTGGTGAGAATTAATGCTCTTCCAGAACATTAGTAAAGTCTGAGAACTCAATTAGAAGTCACACACTGCGTGAGGAAAAAGAAATTAGTGTTTTTGCTAAGTGAATCCATTCAATAGAACTCTATCGAGTACTTGCTAAGAGCAAAGCTGGCTGGATCCTGCAGGGGTGGCAGCCGTGGGAAGAGGAGCGCCTGCCCTCGGGATGCTCACGATATGGTGGGACAGGCAGGTGTGCAAATGGAGAAGCCGTGTGGATAACGAGATGTCGGGAAGAGGGGCAAGCAGGTTGCTCCAGAGCGCCATTCTGACTTCAGGGCCAGAATAGGAAGTGGGATGGACGATGGAGTCAGAGTCCATTGGGATGTGAGGAGGGGTAAAAGCTTTCGGGACTGGAGGGACTGAAGCAGCAAAGCCCTGAGGGGGCAGGGTGCCTGGTGTGTCTCCACAGGAAAGGCAGTCCAAGGTAGCTGGAAATCCAAGTGCATGGGACACTGTAAGGAATTGAGGACAGACAGGAAGGTCCAGGTCGCAAAGGGCTTTGAACAAGTGCTTGGCCTTTATCCTACAGGCATTTGGTGATGGTGGTGATGGTAGTAGTATGTGATGGCGGAAAGGACTCCAGGGATTTTGAGGAAATGGGGAACACAATTCAACCCATATTTTCAGAAACATCGGTCTGGTTGTCTTACAGAAAAGGATGAACCTGAACAGGGATTACAAATTCAAATGCCCCCAGAGTTAGGCATTCAATAAGGAAAGAGGGCTAGGTGATATTGCAAGTGCTATAATAAATGGGAACAGCTACTCCATCATACTGCTGGGCACACAATAGGGAGTGGTAAGAGACTACAGTAAACCAGTGGTACATCTAATGGGGCAGTCAATACTCACCTCCAACTGACCATTGTCATAGAGGGGTATTGGCCCAGTGTTATTGTACAGTCCTATTTCTCTAGAGAAGCTAGAAATCTGGATGTTTATATACACACAGCCAATCTATTCTGATTTTTTAGAACATTATGCAATCTAAACAAATTGTATCTTAAGGCAGATTAGGCCAGCAGCTTGTGACCGCTGAAAAACAAAAATCCACATCCCTGAGACAGTCTACTCCATTGTCATGTCCTAGGGGGTTTGGTCAAAACCCTGGATGGAAAGAATGTGTCAGGACATCCAAATACTTTTTTGCAATAGCCGAAGAGGCCTCGAACAGCTGCTAACTGTTCTGCTTTGGAGATGTCTGGGGTATATTTGGGACAGCATTGATCATCACCACAGTGCTTTGTGTTTCTAAGTCTTACTCATTTGTTATCTGCACTGCTGGGGTTTTTGCCATCAATATTTTGGGTGAAGAGAGACATCTCCCTCTAATGACGCCCTAATCGTTACTAATTTCCTCTGCATGGATTGTGAACCATCAGGTATAATGAGCACATTTGCTTTTAATGCTTCTGCTACGAAGAGTTCCTGGGAAATGGTTCAAAGGCACGTGCCCAAGCTGACAGGGGGGAGCTCAGGAACATCACCCATGCGGGAGCGAGCAGGAGGTCAGCCCGTGGTGGAGGGCCCTCCAGCCAGGATCAGGTGGGCCAGCAGCCAGCTGGGCCTGAGCCCTCCCCTCACCCCCAGACGCTTCCACTCACATTAATAATCTTAACTCCCTGATTTGCAATTAACCCAAAAGCTCTGTAATGATAATGGGATACGTGCATAATTTGGTGCCAGAAGATGATAGATCGGCAGGCCTGGAATCTTTATTCATCTCTCTGTTTTGTCGCTCTGAGTGAGGTGAGTGCCATCTGATCCCAGGCTCCCTGCAGAGGGAACCATGAGTGAGGCTTCCAGATAGCCCAGCCTGGGATGGCCAAGAGCAGGTGGCCGCTGGATCAGCCGGGGAATGCTGAAGAGGGGTCACAACCTGTCCCTCCCCAGTGGCTGACTGCCACCATCAGTCACATTTTGTTTGGCCTACATGATGATCTTGGGAAAATCTGAAATTGTTACTAACATTTACAAAGCAGGACGTTTCTTATAAATATCCAGATTTCCGGCTTCTTTCGAAAAATAGGAGTATCTGGCAATGGGGGAATCACATTACACAGGGCAAAGGGCAGCTGGAGCTGAAGCGCTCAGGGGCGGGGAAGAGGGGCAGCTTTTGCCCTGGTCCCCACCAGGCCCATTTCACCTCCCTTCCTGCCTGGACCCACAGGAACATGTGTCTGTGACCACCTGGAATAAGGAGTCCCATTTTGACCTCAAACTTGGGAAGGCCTCTGCCTGTCCCGTCCAGGTCTGAACCTGTTTTTTTCTGGTTCCATTTGCCTGGCTCACTTTTGGGAAAAGAGTGTAGGAATGCCTTCTCCTCCAGCAGTGCACCGGAGCCTGGAGCCTGTACTTGCTGTTTGGCAAACCTGCACTGACGCCTGTTCTAGGGCCCAGACACAAGGGCTCAGTGTGAAGGGGTCGGACACAAGTGAAACCACTGGACAAGACTGGGGAGGCAGGGAATGACTCATCTCATGGACCTCCCAAGGACAAAACAGCAGCATCTACTGCCAGGACGGCAAATGCGCTTCCAGTGGAAGGCCAGCCCTGGCCAAGCAGTTGTGACTGCAAGCAGTCCTGAGACCAAGACGGTGCTCAGGAGGAAAGAACTCCATGGCTAAGTAATGTAGTTGCCTTGGCACAGGAAGAAGGGAGTGGAAGCACACAGACCATGTGTTGGAAACCCCTGGCCCAGAGAAAAGAACAGCAAAGTGAGACACAGGAGACCCGGGGCCTAGTCCAATCTCCAGATCCTCCTTGGCATATGACCCAGGAACAGGGTTGCTAGATACAATACAGAATCTGAATTGCAGGGAACACGTGCAATATTTGGGATGTACTTACACCAAAAAATGATTTGTTTATCTGACATTCAAATTTAACTGGGCCTCCTGTATGTTTATTGCTAAATCTGGCAGCCTTACCCACGGAAGAGAAATCTCCCTTTCCCTCTCTGCACCTCAATTTCCTCGTCTGTAAAACAGAGTCAAACAAGATCAATGGTTGTCAACAAGCTTTAGCTACGGAACCTTCCTTCAAAATTAAAGTATCAGTAGAAGCCAAAAGTATAACATAGACAAAACTGAGGCTGCTCTGGTGGAAGATGAGGTAAGGCCCCTATAAGTCACTACTAACTTTCATAGAAAATGTTCTGTGGTATCAATCATAGGACAGTGAGACAAAGCTCACCTCAAGGATAATAATTATAACAATCACATGTAACATTCACTGGGTGCTTCCTGTGCCCAGATGCTTTGCATGTATTACCTTATTGAGTTCTTAGAACAACTTGTACCGCAGTTACTCCCATGTAACAGATGAGAAAACAGAAGTGCTGAAAGATTCAGAAACAAGCTTAAGCTGGTGGTAGATCCAGGATTTGGATCCAGAAAGTCTGATTCCAGAGCCCACACTCTCAACGCCAGAAGCCATCTTGAAATAATGGTTTAGTCTGCCACTCAAGGCATGAGCTTCTCAGTGCTGGGGGTGGGCAAACAGAGACCAGGTGACTGTCTTTAAGTCTTCTGTGGGGTGTTTATTGATCTATCCTTTGGGCAAGGATTGGACTTAGCAAAACTACAGGGTCCCTTCCTGCTCCAAGACAGTAAATCTGTGGTTCTCAGGGATTTTTCTGGTGGATATGAGACACTGAACTTCATTCCAAAGATTAAAAAACCAATAATAATAATAAAACCTCCCCTAATGACTAGCCCCATTCATTTCCCATAATGATTATTTGGTCATTACTGTCAACCCACCAGGAGTCTCAGGACAGCTTCCTTACCACTTTTGACTTCTTATACTAAATTATTATTGTGCATATGGAGACCATTAATTGAGGTTAAATTGCACCTGTCCTGGCTGGCAGTGGTTGCTATAGCTACTTTCCTCTGCCCACCCTCACTCTGGGGTTGGACTGGACAATTCTGAAACTTGCCAGGAGCTGCAAACAGCACTTAGGCTGATCTCAGAGGCCATTTCTGCAGCGAAGGAGTGTGGTCCTGCCAAAGTCCAAGAGAAAGGATGGACGATGAAGACATGACCCAGAAAGATCAGGTATGAAGACCCACAGAAGTATAGGGGTGGAAGAACTCCCAAAGTTAGATGGTCCAACCTGCCATCTGATGGAGATGGAATCAGAAAGACCAAGACCCAAATCCTATTTCTGCTAACTATTGCCATTTGATGATGCAAGCCCAGTGTTCTCAGACTTTCTCATTTTTTCAAGAGAATCCAGAAATAAGGATTGTTTTTTTGAAGATGCAATTCCCTGATTCTTCAAAATTCACAATTTACCTTTAATTTTTAAACATTCTTCGGACCAAATGAGACATGCCTATTGGCTCAGTTTGACTACTGGACCCTCACGTAGGAACCACTGGTCTAGATAATCAGAGGAACCTGAGAATTATTCCTTCTTGAAAAGACATATTAGCAATGAAAGCCCTGCTGGTGTGTGGGAATGGTGACCCAGGGCTGAGTTTATACAGGCCCCATGATTCTGGGTAAAAAGTCTCTTTACTACTCACCAAGAACATGGGGCAAATCTGGCCCTGAGCCCCAGCACAGCTACCATGAAAAAGAAAAAAACCAAAGAGTCAAGGTCTTGTGGAGTGGAACCCAATATCACCACCTCTGCCTTAACTCAGGCCTTGATGCAGAGTTGGCCTGAACCTGGAGGCCAGAGACCCCCAGTGTGCAGAGACCCCCAGTGTCTCTGCACACTGAGCCCAGAGACCCCCAGTGCAGCACAGGGCCATGTGAACACCATCGTCATCTACACCAACCCCCATGCTTGCACACACAGACACAGAGCTCTTGCCTGGAGAGCCGAGGAGAAAAGGTGGGTGGGATGGAGAGGTCACACCCTAGGTTCCTATTGGAATGAAATGCCTGGCTTTAGAGAGAGGTACCTGTGTCTTTCGCCCACAGGCAACAGCCATCCAACTCAAACAGGCTTTCGGAGCACAGGGAATAATTTTACTGAAGCAGAAATGTCCAGGAGTGCCGCAGGGATGGCTGGATCCAGCAATCTTGTCAGGAATCTGTCTCTCCCCATATCAGCTCTACTCTCTTCCCTGTTGGCTTGATTCTCAGCTAATTTGGCCACTAGCTCTCCCAGGCTCACATCCTATCAGCTTGGGACCTCCAACAGAAAAACAATGCTTCTTTCTTGATGGCTCCTTGAAAGTCCTGTCCCTCACCCTCAGTGGCCACACCTGGGCCATGTGCCCACCCTTAAGCTAGGGGTGGAGTCAGCCTCCCCCAAACCTAATGGGCAAGAGTGGGAAGTAGTCAAGTCCTTAAAGGAAAAGTGGAGGAGGAGGATTAGTCCTGGGTAGGCGGAAACAACTGACGTCCCCAGCGGCACGCCACCCCAAATGGGAACATTTGCCCCAACTTGACGGGAGGTGAGGACAAGTGGGGACAACTGCCCCAGCTGGCTGGTCCTGTGGCTCCTATCTGTCTTGTAGTTTTGTGGTGCTCTCTGGTAGACTCTTTCCCTGCCTCCTGGCTTCGGTATTCCTAGATCATCTCTACCCCAGTCCTCCCCGACCAATCTCGTGCCAGCTCAGCTGTGCAGTGTCCCCACACGGCACCCCCGAAAGGCCCAGTGCAACCCCTCTCCCCCCTATACTAAGGCCAGCGTAAGGGCGTGGTGAAGCCTGTGAGCCCCACAGCCAGACTTCCTGGGTTCTGACACTGGTTTTTACACTGACTAGCTGCATGACTCTGGACCCTGTTTCCCCATCTGTGAAGTGGGGATAATGATGCATGTACCTTATAGGGTTGTTTTGAGAATCAAATGAAATAGGTAAAGTGCATGGCCTGGATCCCAGCACACAGTAAGGACTCGGTCAATATTAGTTGCAGTCGTAGTAATAATTATAATGATGATGATGATGATGATAATGTGGAGAACATTTCCATCCTGATACCTGTCCTCCACCATCACCTGGACTGACTACGTAGTGGGTTGGAAACCGTATTGCAGGACGGCAGGTAGCAGGCATCTCTCTGTTTCTTGCTGCTCAACTTTTCTTCCATTTCTCCCAGGTGGGAAATGGCCAAGCCGATGCAGGGTGCACTTTGCCAGTTGGCTCAGCACACTGATGCCAGCATCCCTCTTGGTGGGGCAGAGGGGCCCAGGAACCCACGTCCATGGCGGAGTCAGTGGTGGTCTCCAAAGCCTTCTTTCCTCTGTCTGAAGGATGCATTTCCTGCAGCTAGAGAGGCACCAGCTGGCCCTCTTGCCGACCTCTTAGAAACGTCTAGTCCTAGTAGCCTCCTGGGGAAGCTCTTCCACACTGTGTACAGGCCTTCCCTATCCCCAGCCCCTGCTCACACCCCTGCCACGCCACTGACGGCATGCCACTGACTAGAGCTCTAGGTCACAAATGCCAGGAGGACAGCCCTGCACAGTGCAGCCCAGCACAGCACAGCCGAGCAGAAGGGGCTGAAATGAATTTCCAGTTCCCAGTGGGCATTCACCCCAGCAAGCCTCCCGCCCCATCCCCTGCATCTCCCTGCATCTCCCTGCTTCCACTCTTGCCTCCCTGCCATTCGTTCTCACAGCGGCAGCCCACAGGAGCTTTTAAAAGCACCAGGTAGAGCAGAGCATGTCCCATACCTCTCACAGCCCTTCCACGGCCCCTCGTGCACCGGCCCCCCACCTCTCCATCCGCGTCTCCTGCCATCCCCCTCCGTCCATGCCCCCGGCATGGTCCTGCTTCAGAGACATTGCCTCGCTCTGCCTGGAACACTCTGGCACTGTCCTCTCACGGCTGATTCTCTATCTCTGCCCTAGAGAAGCCATCTCTGACCACACTGTCCAAAGCAGCTCCCCCAGCCCCGCCACTTCCATCTGCTTCATTTCCTTCAAGCCTTTCTCATAATCTGTTTTCACCTTTTTCTATATTTTCGCTCGTTTGCTTCCTGCCTTCTGTATTAGAATGTAAGCCCCATGTGAGGAGGAATCTTGACCGTCTTAGAAACTGCTGCACCCCCAGGGCATGGCATAATACTGGGCATACAAGTAGACACTCAATAAATATTTATCAAATGCATGAATAACGCTATCCGCTAAACTCGTCTCTTTGTTGCATGCCCTCCATCAAAGTTCTCACGATGACTTCCAGTTTTCTCTTCCACATAAGTCCTTCATGATCTGCCTGCAGTTCCTGGGTGATGCTCCGCAGGGGAAATGAGGGTTGTGTAAGCACTGTGCTACCTTCCCACTTCCCTGTCTGGAGCCCTGCGCCTGAGCACCCTCGGCCCTGAGAGCAAGGCCAGGGTGCAGACAGGCTTACAGTAGTGAAGAGAGCTGCCCCTGCTCTGGGCTGTCCTCCCCGATGATAGGGACCTGCTCAGATGAAGTGCTGAGCCCTTGCAAAGAATGTGGAGCCTCTGACAATAGTCAGGGGTCACACAGTAGGAGGCAGAGCTTGGCCTGAAATACTAACTGCTGATTCCCAGGGAGGCCTGTTTTCACCCAGGCAAAGGAACAATACATTGTTTTCAGCAAGGGGCCTTTAATGTGTCACAGCTCAGCAGGCAAGATTAGTTCTCTGCTGACTCGGAAGAAGAAGACAGAACAATGGGGTGTCTGGGCCTCTTTGTATGCTTAAGAACTGCCAGGTCAGACTCATCCTTAACTTCAGTGGAAGACTCTGTCATATCTAGAGAGAGTCTAAAGCTAGACTTCATGAATTCAAACTCTAGCCCTACCACTTACTAGTTGGGTGTTGCTAGGCAAGTTGCTTAACCTCTCTGTGCCTCGGGTTCATCACATGTAAAATACATACAAAGTGAATAACAATCACGACCTTCTTAGGATTCCCACAAGGAGTAAATGAATTAATATGTACAATACATTAATACCTTTATTTATTTATTTGTTTATTTAGGAAACAGGGTCTCACTCTGTCACCCAGGCTGGAGTGCAGTGGTGCATCATAGCTCACTGTAACCTCAAATTCCTGGGTTCAGGTGATCCTCCTGCCTTAGCCTCCCAAGTAGCTGGGAATACAGGCATGTGCCACCACCATCTCTGGCTAAGTATTATGTTTTTTTGTAGAGATGGGGTCTCACTGCATTGCCCAGGTTGGTCTTGAACATCTGGCTTCAAGTGATCCTCCTGCCTCAGCCTCCCAAAGTGCTGAGAGTGAGCCATCATGCCCAGCTCTACAATACATTTAAAATAACATCTGGCACACAGTAAACCCTCTATACACATTAGCCCTGGCCCTGGCCCTAATATATGGGAGGGGCCTTGAAAAAGGAAACTTCACAAACACCCAAGAGTAGTGCCAACCTGGCCCTGACCCTGGCCCTGGGAAAATTGAGAAAGAGGAACTGTGAAGTGACGCCCCTCCCTTTTGGGGTCTAGGATCCCAGGCCCAGGTCCATTAACTCTGGCTCAGTCTGGCCCTCGGGCAAATTCTGTGATCCCACTGCAGGGATCTCGCTCCCAGGTGCTGCAGTGAAACAGGCCATGTCCCAAGAATTCCAGAAGCTCACCCTTCCAGGGAGCCCTCCTTCTCTGCTGGTCTACGTCTTCTCACACCCACTCCCAACTCAAACCACCAAGAAGGCTTCCTGGACACTCGCCTATGGCCTATTAAAATGAATCTTCTCCCCTCAGGTCTCCCGTCCCTGTGTGGCGCTCACTCCATTGCGCCTGCACGCTGGTTGGCTGCTGGGCTCCTGCAGGGATTCAGGAGTGTGTGATCCTGCTGGAGACATCCCGTCATCCCCATCACCAGGACGGGCCCCCAGGGGCTGCTTCCATCTCCAGCCTCCTCTGCCCTCTCCTCACTCTGTCATTTTCCCTCCAGGGATACCCAGCCAGCTGTGGAGACTCACACTCTTCAGGTTGTCCCCACCTCTTTGTCACTCTACTGGGAAGGTGCTGCCCAACCACCTCACCAGGTGATGCTCACTCTTTCTTCAAGGTGCAGCTCAGGCTTCTCCTACCTCCCACTCACCTGCAGACCAGGTTAGCTGACCTCCTGCACCTCCACCCCCTGCCACCCCATGCTCACGCACCCTGTGACTATGTTCACCTTCCCCGTTAGACTACAAGTTCTCCTAGCAGGGGCTCCGTGCCCCAGGGCCTTTGCCCCTGCTGCCGTTCCCCTCCCCTGGTTCCTCTTGTCCCCCTCTTCATCTAGCCAGCTCCTACCCATCCTCCAGCCCTCCGTTCATATCACACTTTCTCAGGCTCCTCTTCGAGGTTCAGTTCCTGGATTACACCATTACTGACTGAACTGTGTCCCCACAGAATTCATATGTTGAAGCCCTAATCCCCAGTGACTCAGAATGGGACTGTATTTGGAGATAGGAACTTTAAAGAGGTGACTGAGTTAAAATGAGGTTGTTAGGGTGGGCCCTAAACTAATCTGACTGGTGTCCTTACAAGAAGAAGAAATTTGGACACACACAGACACCAGGGATGTGCTCACACATGTGGGGACCCAGTAAGAAAGTGGCCATCTGCAAGCCAAGGAGAGAGGCCTCAGAAGAAGCCAGACCTGCTGGTACCTTGATTCGAGACTCTCACAGTTCTCTAGAACTGTGGGGAAATAAATTTTATTGTTTAAGCCACCCAGTCTGTGGTATTTTGACGGCAGCCAAAGCACACTAAAGCGTGTTCTATCATAGAATTCTGTTCTTTTCCTTTATACACTCATCCCAGTTTGTAAATACACATTTGTGGTGGACACTACTGCTGCTGACCAATATTTCTGGTCATCTTCCATCTCAGGACATGGGAGGATTGGACTTCCCAGCTCTGGTGCTTAGGAGTGTCTACATGACTTGCTTTTGCCGAGGAAACATGAGTGGAAATAAGATGTGTCACTTCCAAGTGGCATCTAAGGGGCATTGCCCAATTCTCCATGCTCTCTCCTCCCCTGCTGTTGTAATCACAGGTTAACGTGGGACCTGAGCCCACATATGGAGGACAGCTGTCCTCAAGAGCCACCTGGACCTGCAGTAAACTTTGAGTGAGCAAAAAATAAACTTCTGTTGTGTTAAGTCACTGAGATTTTTGGTTTATTATTGAAACATAACCCAGCGTATCTGGCCTGATGCAATATTTAAAATTGTAGTTCTGTACTTATGATCTATCTTTACCAATAGAATGTAAGTTTTATGAGGGTAGATACACGGCTCTTTTGTCCATCTCTGTGTTGCCAGTGCCTAAGGCACTAACCGGTGCACAGTAGGTGCTTGGTAAAGTCTTGTAGGATGAATGGATCTGGTTCCCTCGGTGCCCAGGACAAAGCCTGGCACAGTCTGTGCTGAGCAGAATGGAACTTGAACTGAACAGAGTGGAGGGGAACTGGGTCTTCTCCCCCATGAATGCTGATTCCTCCCCACCCCACTGCCAGACCCCGGCCACCCCCCTCCCCAGAGTCAGTTGTCACCCTGCCTCACAACTGTCACTACAGTGTGTCTAGTGGTCCTGGGTTTCACACCTCTCCATTTGTTATCTCAAGATTAACAGTCTGGCAGGTTCTGCTGAAGCAGCTTACACTGTGCTGGGTGAGAACAATGTCCCAGCAAACAAGACAGACAAGCTCTTCCCTGGGAAGTGGACACACTCCACACTCGGGGAGGCGTTTTCAGACTCCTGCTGAGTGGGAAGGAAAGCCGGAAGCCTGGCAAGCAGGTCTGCATCTCTGCCACCTGCCCAGGAATCCCTCCTGTCCTGGACTGGATACGATCCCTTGGACACAGTGTCCGTGTGAGCAAAAGGATGTGAGAAGATGCTATCCTGGACATTTTATTTAATAGCAAGATCAGAAAATATGCTGTAGTGATCACATCCTTGGCCTACCACTTGTAGGTCAGGGATGGCCGCAAGGTTTCACTTCACATGTCAACTCCACTAATTAAAGATGGCTTTAGGAAGGGTTCTGAGGTTGACCCACTTAGATAAAGTTTTGCCATCAATGTGTGACATCTGCCATGGCTATAGGGTAGCAATGGAGGGAGGGAAAGTCAGGCATGCCACATTTCTATCATTCCCATTGTAAATACCCAATAAATGTTGACGGAAGTTCATAAAACACTAATATTAGATTTTCCCCCCAAAAAGTCAAAGATTATTTGAAAATGAAAAGTCCCCAATTGGTCAGTAAGTATAGATTGAGCATCCATACTCTGTACCCAGCTCTCTACAAGGACAGACAAGGGGCCTGGTCCCTGACCTCAAAAAGCTTATGTCGTGCTCAGGACACACACACACACGTGCGTGCAAGAAGAGCCAGTATAGTTCGGAGTTCATAGTTTCTTTTTAGCTGTGAGAATAAAAATCATTACAGGCCTCTTATTTGGGGTGAGGATGAACAGGGTAACCCCCACAGAGGAGCAGCCAGACAGGATGTATGGATGTGCTTACTTGTTATATACAGCTGAGACCTGACTTCCTCTCTCTGCAGAAGGTGCTGCCTGGTCACAGGGGAGATGGCATGAAGAGGTGCAGTTTCCAAAAACCTTGGCCATTGAAAAGCCACCTACACAATTTTTGCCATAATGCTGTACCACCTCTATTATTATGCACTTAATCACTTTTGTAAATCTACTAACTTTTGACCTTAACTAAATTTATTTTTAAAATAAACTTTATAACATTTCTATACATGAAAGAGCAGTATCATTGGCCATCAACAGATCACTGTCAAACAATTACATAATTATTAAAATATAAATATCCATTTCCGTGCTTCCTGAAGTCACTTGTATGACATTTTGGGGGAACACTGGTCCAATGGAAACAGAATTCAATTAAAAACCAAGATAGCTGATGTATGTCCTAATGCTGCCTCTAAAAATTATGGTCACATATTGAGAGCTGACTGTGTGTCAGGCACCGCACACAACACCCTATGCCAAGCAGGTAGTAGAATATCCATTTCTCAAGTGGGAAAACTGAGTCTCGAGCAGGTTAACTAATTTTCCCAAAGTCACACAGTTAAAAAGCATCTGAAGTGGAATTTATACTCAGGCCTGGCTGACCCCAAGCACTAGGTCTTTCCTGTGACACCACTCTGACCTCTCCAAACCGTTGGCCTCTCTGAGCTTCAGTGTGGCCATTTGCAATGTGGGTGTACCAGACCAGATGCCTCTAAGGGTTTTGGGCTCCAGGGGCTGCAGATGGGACCACAAACTAGGGAGCATTCCTACTTCAGGCTTCGAGGGGTCTGAGCTAAATGAAACACTTTGTTTAGAGAAACCCACGCAGATCTGGGCAGCTGAGGGAATATTGGAATGTTCTGATTAATACAGTGTCCTGATGTAATTGACTATATGCCTGAAAGAAAACAAAGTTAGACCTCTATCTGACACTATTTGCAACAAGAAACTCCAAGCGGATTGACAATTTAAAAAGACCAAAAAAAAAGAACACTAAATTACAACTATATTCATTGTCCACAATGTATTAAGTGGAGGGAAAAAGCAAGTTACGGGGAAATGTGTATAGTAGAATCCCGTTTGGGGGGGGGGGAAGACAAAAGGGAAAAAGCCCTCAGAAAAAGTGTATCTGTCTGTAATCGTGTGTCCAGGCTTGGAGAGAGACCTGGAAGCATGGACACCAGGCAGGTAGCATTGGTTGCCTCCCTCATAGAGGGGAGCAGAGGGTGGGGGAAGGAGACAAGAGGAGGGGGGTGTAAGATAGAAATTTAAAAAGGTTCACTGCAAAAGAAAAATGGCATAAGTCTGCCCTTTGTTGGGTCTGGCCCAGAATGGGGTAGATGAAGAAGTCAGATAAGGCCACCCCACCCCAGCCCCAGGCTGCAGGCTCCAGAGGTTCTGGAGGTTGCAAAGATAACTCTGAATTGCAAAGGCTGGGATGGAGCCGGCAGAAACTGGCGGAACTCCCCCTCCCCAAACTTTCTATGAAACTCGCCACCCTTCCCCTCCTCTGGGTGGACGCCCTTTTCAGCCTCCACCCACCTGCACCCAGGTGCTCGAAATAAACCTCATTTTACCATGCCCCGACCTAACAATAAGTAAAAATACAAGATATAAAATATGATCGAAAACATCACTGCAAATATTTACAAATTGAATACCCATACCCATGTAGGCAAGGGTTATAATGTAACAAACTCAGATAAAAACATTGATTTGATTAGGTAATAAAATTGTGACGGATTTTTATCTTTGATTTCTGCTATTTTAATTTTTTTTGCAATATTATAACAACAAAATGATGTTTTGCAGAGCTTAAAGTCATTAAAAGTACATTTTCCCCATTTTTCTGGATTTGTCCAGGAAAAAAAGGATATTTCTGCACATTGTACAGAGTTGCTGTACGGATCACCCAAGCCAGGCAAGCGGAGGCAGCTCTGAAGGATGAGGCTACCTCCCTCTTTACAGTTACCGTCTGCCTAAATTTATACAGGATTTTCCAAATTAAAGAAAAGACCCTTCCTGAACTGTGGTTTCCTCTGTAAGGCTTTCATTTTAGTTATTTAATATGGATTCAAACAAGCTGGAGAAGCTGATGACAAAAATTCCCGGGTAACAAAGGTCACATTGGCCAGGTTAGAAACATCACAGTTGATTGACTTTCTGATTTTGACTTCTCCAAGGCACCCCCAAGTCTGTGCTAATCAGATTAAGGCAGTCACAGGCCTCCTTAGCTAAGAGAATGAAGGTTTTCATCTTTTATTAAACATTGGAAATGGCTAAAAGTGCTACCTCTGAGAGGCAAGGTTTAAAGAAGCAAACTGATATATTTTGCTAATTAAACCATTAAAAACCTCATTTAGGTGTGTAAATAAGGAAGGCCCATTAAATCTTAATGGACAGCATGGGGTGTGAGTTTGGTTCCAGTGCTAAGTGCCCAGGCCCTGACCCCAGGAAAGTGATTAAAAATAGAACTCCTACCAAAGCACTTTCTAAGCCCCTACTGAAATAGGAGATGCTCCCCCCCAAATTAGGCGACATTTCTTTACGTTGCTTCCCATGCCCAACAGGCACACACACAGACTATAGGGCACAATGGGAGGGACCCTCCCTGCTCACAAGTTTAGGAAAGGGCAGCTTTAGGACCCGGTTAGAGCCAGAGTGCCCCTGGACAATGTTAGGAACAGCTTGGGAAGCCTGTGGGTCTGACATTGAGCACAGCTGGACGTAGATTCTGAGGGAGCCCCTTTCTATCTAGAAGCTTTTAGATTACTTAATGTCCATGAACTTTCACTCCATTGATAAAATAGGATTGGGAAGAACCAAACCCTCTTCACAGAACCTAATGGTTTTATTCTACGTGCTCAATAAATATTTTAGAAACATTTTCCAAAAAATTAAAATATAGTAAAAATTCTTGAAAAATATAAACAAAATTTACAGTATTTTCTAGGTGGTTTTGATTTTCTGTTATTGCTTATCTATGTTTTGTAATTTTCTATAATAAATTTATATTATAGAAATGTTTTAAGTACTCAAGAGACCTTAATTTTCTGCCAGCTCACCCCTGTTCAGGTGAAGCTAAAGACATGAGATGTGGATTTGCTTCTACTCTGCATGCTTTCACATCTTTTTTTTTTAACCACACACATGCATTAGCTTTTGCAAAAATGAATTAATTAATTAATTAAAAAATGAAAACACTTTTATTTATAAATGGGGAAAATGAGGCTCTGAGAGACGAAATGGATGCTCAAGCTGGTAGGTGAGGTCTCTCTCACCCCTGCCTGTGTCCTCTCCCTCAGCATGACTTCTCCTCATATGACCCTCTTAAGAAACATTTATTCGAAAAAGAAGTTGGTCTGACAATGTACAAATGGTTGAGGGGAACAAAGAGCCTGCGTGTCTTGGGGTTTGTCTACACCTGCAAGGTGAGTGTGGGAATAGATGGGGTGGGCTGCCCGTCTGCCCAGAGGACTGTAGAGAAATAACACCCAAGGCAGGGAGTGCAATATATCATCGTTGATTAATTCATCCATCCACTCAGCAAACATGTGCTGAGCACTCGCCATGTGTCAGGCACTGTGCTGGAAACTAGACGTGAACAGAACATGCTTCTGTGGAGTTTAGAGCCTTGTGGGGGAAACAGAAAGCAAGCAGATAAAATGAATACACCTGAGGGGGTCAGGATCAGGAAGGACCTGATTGGCGGAGGCCGAGGAAAGGCTCTCTAGTGAAATGTATTAACTGAGACCTGAAGGATATGTAAAGATCAGCCAGCTTACAAGTGGAGGAAAGACCACCGTAGAAGGAGGAACTGCATATGGGAAAGCCCTGAGACAGGAAAGAGCTTTCCTTCTTGTCTGGCCAGGGTGGTTGAAGGGTAGTGAGCTTGGCAGGGCACAGGGTGCATCAGGAATAGGGCTGGGTAGACGGGGCCGGGCTGGGGTGGAGATTTGGAGGTTATCCTAAACACTGTGGGAAGCTATCAAAGTTTCAAGCAGGGGAGGGATATTACCTGCCCTCCATGCTTACAAGACCTCCAGCTACCATGCGACTCTCGCACCGTATCAGTTTCTCTTTCGGGCTCGTCCATGATGGTTCTCGTGCCAGTAGCCCAGAAGTCAACGCGCACTCTTCTGTTTCTCTCCTTCAACTCTGTATCTACCCCAGCAGCAAGCTCTTCCAGTTGTGCCTCCTTCATACATTGTGGATCTGTCCTCCTCTCTCCATGCCCAAAGCCATTACGTGGACCTCAGCAATAGCTTCCCAACTGTATTCTAGGCTGTCACCCTCAACTCTAATCCACAATCTGATCAGGAACCCCAAAGCAGCTGAGATAGTGTGCAGAATGGCCATGGGTGCCCGAGACCTGCAGGGGAGAAATTATCCACCCACCTACCCCCCTGCCAAAAAAACCTTGTATATGCTGTGGGCAGTTGAACCAGGGCAACAGCCAGAAGTCCATGGGGGAAGCTAGCAGATGCTGGGTAGGTCTGGTAGAACTGCCCACATGACCTTCTAGATCCTAGGTCCCTTTGGCCCATCTGGGTCACAGACACACAGCCTGGGATTATCACTTGAGGTCTATTCAGGGAGCAGCAAGAACAAGGAGAGAGGGACTCTTAATCCATGCAGGTATAATCTAGGTATTTTCTATTTGCCCAGTGTGCTCCTAGGCCTTTGGTGGAGGATGCAAAAATTCCAGACCTCAACTTACAATTTTGTTGAGGAAGCAAAACACATGAAACAAGCACCCCATCCAGATACATCTCTGCTCAGAAATGGCCTGTTCTGGGTTCCACTCTGTCAAGTCTGGGTAGGTGATGTGCATGCTGAGGTATTTCTGTCTCGTAATGAGTCATCATTAATTCCTGCATTTTATCAGGGCTTTGGTTTAATGCTGAAAGTCAAGGATGACGACTGGTGGGTATTAAGCTTCCATGACAGACACTGCAGTTGTGTGGGAGGCCCCTGGTCAGCCTGCCCAGGGTGTAAGCCTAGGCCCCAGGAAATCACCATCCACGAGGCCCTGCAGAGTCAGGCCTCTCCACCCCATCTCTCCTCTCACTCTCTTTGTTTCAGGTACATCAGCCTTCCTTTAGCTCCTGGAAAGTGCCAAGTTCTTTCCTGCCTCCGGGCCTTTGCACATGCTTAACCCTTGTTCTCTTGTACTCCTTCCCCATCTCTTGTCCCACTCAGCTCCTCTTACTTGTTCAGCTCTCAGCTCAAGCCTCACTGCCTAGGGAAGCCTCCTCCAGCTCCCTCCTCCCTCCCAGCCAGTTTCCTTTGTTAATGTGCCCTTAGAGGATTGTATCCTCTCCTTAACAGGGATTCCCTAGTTTCTAATAAAACATTCATTAATGTGATTATTTGAGTAATGTGTGTCTCCCCTGCTCATCGGTGTGTCCCATAAAAACATAAAGAAAGTCTGTGTTTTGCTCCTCCTCAGTGCCTAGCACAGTGCCAGACCTATATCAGGCCCTTAGAGAATGAAAACAAACAAACAAAAAGAATGAATGAGTGAGCAAATGAATGAATGAATGAACTGGTGAAGAGATGAGTGAGTGAATTCTTTCACGGCAGCAAGCATCTTAGATGTGCTTGGTGGTCTTGCGCTGGGGCCTTACCCCTCGGAGGGCGCCCAGGGCAGTCGGGCAGAGCCAGCCCCAGCCAGAGCCATCAGAGGGGCCCACTTTGCCCCTCCAGTGCCGGCAGGGCCTTTTGTTCTCCAGTTCACTGAGGCCGGAAAGAGGCTAATTGCTGTGGTCAGCGCCCTCTGGATCCATGATATTGAACAATTCCATCATTCCTGGCCGCTAAGTGATGTAGGCTAGTGAGTCAAAGGGAGACTGAAGGAAAGTGCTGGATAAAACTCCCCAGCAGCTCTCCTGCTCCCGGCCAGCCTTGAGCTGAAGTGGAATTTAGGACATCGGAACAGGGAGGCTCCCCAAGTTGATCTCCTCATCCAGGGCCAGGGATCTTCCCTGCAATGAGGGATGTTACTTGCTACTTATGTGCTCATACCCTTGTGCGCAAAATCCCAGCAGCTTTGCCCGTTCATCTTCTGGCCCTGTGGCTGTCTAAGACCCACTGTTCTCTGTCAGCCTCCAGCACTGGGAAGTGAGGAAGGCCACCAAGCCCAGAGTGAAGCCACTGGGGCTGGGGAACAGGGTGAGAAAACAGAGCAAGTCAGAACCCAAACTAAAGGCCAACACATTGGGAACCTTTCTGCAGGGGAGGGGATTTGGATGGCATCATACAGGAGAAAGCAGGAGCCAGAGGTGAAGGAAGGGGTGAGGGGAGGGGAGGTCTGAAGCCTGCGCTGGTGTGATGCTTGGCCAGGCTTGCCACAGTGACCAGGGGAGCTGTAGTGACCATCCCCTGCTTTGCTGTTAGAACCACAAGGAAGCAGCCGGTGCCCTGTGGAGAAGGGAAATTTTGAGGTAGACCAGCAGGTTTGCGATGCCTAGGCCACCTTCAGAGTTCACGGTTGTGTCTGCCTTCATGGTGCTGGCTGCTTCCATTTCAGAAGCTGTTTTTGATGTCTGGCTGACACTCAGAATGCTCCACCATGCACTGCACCTCACTCGCCCAAGCTGAGATGTAATCTTTCAAGAACCAGCCACTCATCACATAATAATCAAACAAAGATGCATGGAGGAAGAATACAAACAGCATCCCACTGGCTTGGCTCAGAGGCAGAGGGCCTTCCCTAGTGAGAGAGACAGACAAGAGACGAGGCTTAAGTAATCCCACCCCCTTTCCCAAGATGAGTGGAACTAGTATTTGTGTTTCTACTCATTGTATTCAGGTAGAGAAAGCCCAGGGCTAGGGGGTTACAACCATGCCTTCTCATCCCAAATCCCCCTACACTCGCCAGCTCTGGGGCCTCAGAAATATTGTTAACCTTTCTGGATCTCTCTTTTCCCATCTGTAAAATAAGATGAACAGTACCTAGTGGCCCAGGAAGCCCTCTCTGAGGAGGTGTTATTCAAACTGATACCTAATTTGGAGAAGAAAATAGAAGTAAATTTCTGGGAAAAGTGCCTTCTAGGCAAAGGAAACAAAGTGGAAATGCCTTAGGCAGGAGAAAGCCTGGCTTATTTGAGCAATGGCAACAGCAACAGCAAAAGCTGGTGTGGTGGGTCAGAGGGAAGGAGAGGGAAGGCAGTGGCAGATTATGGCAAAGAAGTAGTGAGAAGCCCATATATCTGACCTTAGAGGTCATGGTTTATACCAGGTGTGATGAGAAGATGTCAAAGTATTTTAGGCAGGAGTGTGATATCATGTGATTTACATCTGCAAAAATGCTATGCTCTGCTCTGCTATGTAGAGAATGGATTGGGGAGGGTGGGAGACCAGGTGTGAGTGTGAAGAACATCTATGAAGCCACTGAAGTTATCCAGCCAAGGGATGGTGGTAGCTTGAAGAACTGATGGTAGCTTGGACTAGAGTGGTGCAGTGGAGACAGAGAGGTTGACAGATTGGGGATATGGAATTAGAGTCAATAAGACATGTTCCTGCATGGCCTGTAGAACCCCAGAAGTCCAACAGCCTTCCTTCATTTCATCCTCTCTGTCTCTTCAGTCCAAGCCGGCAGCAGTTCTGCTGAAATGGTTAATTGGATCCACAAGTCACACACCTAGTTTCTTTAGCAAATGGTTGTTCAGCCATACTCTTGGGTGTTCTCTACAGAGCACGCTTTCCCATTATTTTGCCATATGGATATGGCATTAGAATTTCAGGCTGACAGTTTTCCAAATCTTCAAGTTCTGGTTCCTTTTTGCTTAATAATTTCTTCTTCAATTTATTTCTTTCCTCTTGCATTTTACTTTTTTTAAGCAGCGAGGAGAAATAAGACCACACCTTCAACACTTTGCTTAAAAATTTCCTTAGCTAAATATCCACAGTCATCACTCGTGAGTTCTACTTTCCACAAAACAGCAGAACCCAGTTTGCCTGAGTTCTCTGCCACTTTACAACAATGATCATTTTTCTTCAGTTTCCAGTAACAGGCTCCTCATTCCTGTCTGAGACCTCACCCACATTTCTAGCAACTGTCTCTTCACGGCACTTCGGGCTTTTTCTATCACGCACCTCAAAACTCTTCCAGCTTCTATTCATTACCCAAAACCAAAGCCGCCTTCACATGTTTAGGGATTTGTTACAGCATGCTGGTGCATAGGGTTGGCAAGAAGAAGATGAGTCAAAAAGGAATCTCAGATGATATCTGGATTAGCTGGATTAGCTGGGTGAATATCAGCGCCATTGACTAATGTGAGAAGACAGGAGAAATAAGTTCAGGGAATGGCTGTTAGACATCCATGTGGAAATGTAAATAAAGTGTTTAGAAATACAAACCTGAATGCACGGGAGAATTCTAGGTTTGTGATAGATAGATATTTGGGAGTCAGACGCATATGGCTGGCAATAAGGGGATGCACTTAGGTAGAGAAGACAGCCTGACTGACCCGTGGTGCCTCCCAACCCTCAGGGATTATGAGGAGGAGAAAGTACCAGTTGAGGAAACCAAGGAGCAGCAACAAGGGAAGCCAGTGGAAAGGCAGGGAACTGAGTGTTTCAAGGAAGATGAAGGGGCCCATTGTATCAAGTGAGGCTGGGAGGTTGGCTTAGATGAGAGTGGATAGGCGGCCACTGGCTTTGAAAACATGAACTTCGTGGTGACCTTGACAAGAGTAGTTTCAGCAGAGTATTGGGGATGGTATTTCAAATATCAGTGGGTTGAAGAGAAAATAAGGGATGAAAAAGTGATGATGGTAGTTATGGATAATGGATTTGAAAAACTCTGCTGCGGTGGGAACAGAGCCTTCGGATAGTACCTTGGAGGAAGTGTGGTGTGAAGAAAGAGTTTTTAAAGTTGGGATCTGATACTTGCATAGAGACAGAAACACCGAACAGAGTGTCTGGGATCCAGGCACAGGGTGGGTGAGAGGCAGAAAACGGCCCCTGCTACTGATCCCAGGAATTTCCATGGAGGTCCTGTGCTCCCCCATGGAGAGGGAGGAGCCCTGCAGGGCACCCGGTGGGCCAGACACCTGCCCGAGCAGTCTCCCTGCTGTCCTTACCCGGGAGCCTGAAGAGAAGGAGGGGACAGGCTGAGAGCCAGCAGAGATCAAAGAGCCAGGAAGAGAGCCATTTGAAAGCAGGAAGAAGAAAGCCTAAAGCCAGCACGAGTTCCGACGCTGTCAGGATAGAAGCCAACTTTGAGGAAAAAATCTTATCAGACATTGGTTCTCTATCTTCTGGTTTTCTGGTTGCTTTACCTAGTCAATAAGCTTAGTTTTTCTTTGAAGACTTTTATTTCATTAAAACTTTTAAAAAATGTTTATTTTAAGCAAATTTCTAGCCTTAGCAGAACCTCTCTCTCTCTCTCTCTCTGTCTCTCAAACACACACGCACATACACACACACACACTCCCCACTTGGTACATGTGGTGATGTGGCATAGGGGTAAATGATCCTAAAATCTGCTCCAGAGAGGTAAAGACCACCTATCTCTAGTCAAATAGCATATTCCATTATCCTGGCCACTGTGATTGGCTCAGACACGACATGTGACCAACATTTGTCCAGTAACATTCAATCCTGGGACATTTCCTTGAATTATTGGGAAAGAGGCTCTCCTCTTTCCAAACAGGTGCCAAACTGGCAGAACACAGCAAGATTCATGCAAGATACATGTCATGGCCACCACATGGGGAGAGCCTGCTTGAAAATGGAGTTAGAAAGACAAAAGCAGAGCTGAGAGATGGAGATGAAGCCAGCACTATCCTTGAACTTCTAAGGTTCATGAATAAATGAATGTTGCCCTCTTTCCCCTACTCAAGTCGATTTGACTTGATTTTCTATCACTTACAGCCAAGGAGTCCTCACTAACGGAAGCAGCCAATGTGTGTAGCACAGACTTAAATACTGGAGTAGCAGAGGTAAGCAAGGGAATCTCAGAATCACTGGGGAAGGCCAGGACAAAGAGAGGCTAACCTGAGTTAGGCTTAAAGGTAGGTAGAAGGGGCATTGGATGAAATCCAGAGAAAGAGGAGCTTCCAAGACTAGCTATAGACAGTCTCAGCATTTCACAGTGTCCCATGCATCTTTTATATCTGTTATCTAATTTGATTCCAAAGCAGCCCTGTGAAGAGTGAGGAAGCCATACTCTGTTTTATGAAAAACAAAACTGAGTCTCAAAGACGAGATAAGACTCACTCTCACAGAGGCCTGATCCCAACCCAAGTTTTCTGGATCTACGAAGGGTACTCTGCAGGGTCTCTGCCAGCTCAGGTGGCACCTTTGTACTAATTAACAAAATATGCACTGTCCAGGCGCTCACAGCTCCCCAAGGAGGTAGGCTGACTGCTGCCTGTCTCTAATTCACAGAAAGGCCTGCCCACCCTGCATGCCAGTGCTGCTGTGCAGAGCCAACCTGCACACCGTGTCCTGCGACTCTCAACATTTTTCCAGCTTGCTTCCTTCCTCCTCTCTCCATTCACTTACATTCTGTGTTTCCCTTCCTCTCTCTGAGCCCACACGCAAAATGAAGATGGGTTAAACAAGGATCCTCAGTAATCTTTCCTGTTGTGAAATGCTGTTACTATGCCTCAGCTGAAGTGGTAAGAAGCTGCCACCCACCCATGAGATATGACGTTAGCATCCCAAGAGTACCCCCAAAATTGCCTTCGCTGTGATCACAACTTCACCTTCCATTCAGTCCTTTTGGATTTAACCATTGAAGACAATCATCACAATATGGAACTGGGGCTCACAATGGCTGACTACTGTATCCTTAACATGTATCATTCTATTTCATTGGAGATATATGACACATTATTATTTCCATTTCAATGATTGAAAGTGCCAAGTTCAGAGAAGTTAAATATCTTGCCTAAGGTCACACAGGAGGCAAACTTAGTTCTATCTGATGCTAAAGCCAGAATCTACCCATCAGATACCCCAATAATCACCTCCTAATACTTGATCCCATTTTATCAAGTTTCAGTCAGGATACTCTAGAGATTTGGGGCAATTGAGCTTTGACGGGAAAAGAGTGAAAACCACACCCTAAACAAAGCTACCATCTCCAGGCAAAGTGGAGTGGAGGTTTGAAGGCTCTAGAAGCACGACCTTGGCTGTAATTCAGAGTTCCCCCCATCAAACCAACCCTCTCCACAACATGCTGGGGGACTGCAAGCTAGTCCCTTCACCTCTCTAGGTCTCAGGTTCCTCATTTGCTGAAGGGGATATCAAGCCATCTTTCTTCTTACAAACCAGTGCTGTCACAAGGGCATGGAGAGATAACATGTGACTCAATGCCATGCAGGTGAAACATCCTCAGCTTTGCCAGGTCAAGATTCTTTGTGCCTACTGACAGCCTATCTGCTGTCACCATAACTTTTTAAATTGTTGGCCTGCATTGTGAAGCTACAGAATTCAACTGAGGAATGCAATCATCCTTAAAGAAAAAAGTATTGTCTCCTTTCAAAAACCCCTCACAAGGGTAAAACTACAGTTGTCCTTGTCCCTTGTTTTGAGGTGAAGTCACATACTCAATTATGCTGGCCTCCCCATCTCCCTTTGCAGGTGCTGGGTGAGGTTAGACCGGGGTTATTGATGCAACCTTCCCATTTTAAATGCAAAACAAAAGAGACATCGTTTGTCTTGAATGCAAAATAAAGTCCCAGTGCATTTTTCAAGCTGCTAAAGCACAATTGGTCTAGTATTCATTTCTGTGGCAAACAGAGCAAGCAAAAACTTAGCAGATTTTTGAGGTGTTTTTTTCCCTGTGAATATAATCAAACAAACTCTAAGGAGGCATTTTCTAATTTGCTTTTGCATTGAATGCTTAAATTTATATAAATACTGTGAGAAATGAAACCTTTGTGTCCTTATAATATTGCATCTGATTTCTAGAAACTGAACTTCCCCAGATTAAAAAAAAATTAGCAGTAACTTAACATCAAATGCAGAAGAACTGAAGTGTTGTTCTTCACTATTTTTGTAGTTGCTGAGATAGTAGTGATCTTTAAAGCAGCCTGTCCACTAAAGCTTCACATTTTGCATAGGAACACGTCATAAATATCTGTTAGAAAGCTCATGGCTCAAAGGACCTGTACCAGCCTTCTAATATCTGCAACTAATTTCCTTTTCATAATAGGGTTGTCTTTCTTTCATTTGGAAAAAAAGAGAGAGAGAGAGACATTATTGAATCATTAGAATAATTGGTCCCCAATAAGTAAAATTTTCTTTAGATGATTAAATTAATTCTATAGGAAAAAGATAATTTTCCAGTGAGCTCTGATGTCTTATTACTTACTCAAAGAAATGATCACCCCTTTTGCCACCCCATCCTCCTTACTGCACACAAACACAGAGAGCAATAATTTGCTTCTTATTAAAGGGCAGGTGTTTAATTTCTCTGCATTCAGGAGCCAGTGCTTTGGATCTCAAGGCTTCTTTTCAATGGGTGCCTAGAGACAACTCATTGGTGATGCTGGTGTAAGATAGGAGGGGCATGTACCTCAGTGGAATTTCAATCATTCTTCTCGAAGCCTTCAAGGCCACGCAACCCTGCTGGGTGTCAACCAAATATATCACTTCCATTCAGCTCCACAACTGTTTACTAAGAAAGGGACCAGACAATGCTGAACTCAGAACTGTAGGACAGACAAAGAAACATGTGTAGTGACCCCCTCATGTATGCAGAACTTCCGTGGGTCGGGCTTACTACAAACTCGAGGTGCCATGTGGTTATTGGGTAAATGGGGGGCCCAACCAAGAGGTGGCAGGAGAGTAAACAAGCCAAAAACCAGACTGACCTGGGTTTCAATCTTGACCCTACCTCCTAATAGCTCTGAGATCTCAGATAAGTGGATTAATATTTCTAAACTTCTTTTTATGCAAAATATGACTAACATCCTAATGCTTCTATCAGAGGTAATGTAATGTTATAAAGATGAATGTTTGGCACATGGTGCCCGGCCCTCATTGGGTACTCAGTAAATAGCATAAAGTACAACTGTGTCAGAGACAAGGGGAGCACCGTGGTGCATTGAGATTAGCCACAGAAGCTTCTTGGAGCATGCAGGTTTTAAGTGACAAGAGGTACCTGGGTTTGACCAGACAAAAAAGATACCTTATCGTGTATGAATAGCTGGACCAAAGGCATAAATGGGACGCTGGGAATTACACATAGAGAAGACACTAAAGAGAATGGTTTGACATCTACCCTGAAGCCTTCCTATCACCATCAACCCAACTCCACCAGTCTGGGTGGTTCAGAGAATACATGCTGGTTCTTACCATTTGTCTATGCGGCATAATGAGAAAAGCAAGACTGCAACAAGCAAAATTTCCAGAGCGTTCCAACTTGAGGTGCACATGCTGACTTGAATTAGCACAAGGCCCGCCAAACAACAGCCGCTCAGTAAACCCTTGTTGGTAAATGGCACTGCTCTCTCCATTGCTATGGATAACAACGAGTAGAATACCTTACAGATTAAGTGTAACATCCGTTCACTAGAATTACCTAAGATACTAGTATTTTTGCTCCCTGTATCCACTTTTGAGAAGAAACGCAAATGATGCCAGGAAGAGCTCAGAGTTGACAATTAGTCTTCTCAGAGCCAATCACCCACCAGTTTGGTCTGTGCTCGTGAACACTCAGCCAAAACTCTTAGACCTTTCCCGCCTCAACCCCTGATAAACCGGAACTCATGCAGGATGAGGACTCAAGGTCCTGTTGGACCTTTTAACAGGAAAGAAAGATTCCACTATGGCCACCAGATTGTCTTCTCTAAGGCAGGAGAGTGGACTCATATATTTCCATGGAGTATTGGAGACGGAGGACTCTAGAGGTCGTCCAATCCAATCTCCTCACTCACAGGTGGGAAAACTGAGACCTAGAGGGGAGGAAAGACTTATTTACAGTCAAACAGCCAGCAATGTAGAGCTAGGACTCGAACCCAGAATGCCTGACCTCATGTGTGCGCTAGAAAGATCTTCAGTGATAAGGATTAAAACCAACTCAATAAACCAAAGCTAGCGAGACTAGATGAGATATACTGATAAGAAGATAGATAGATGATAGGGAGAGATAGATAGATAGATAATAGATAGATAAATACAGAGCAGAATCTCCATTTCTTGTGCACTTGGATAGTCAAAATTTTAACCACTTATCACCCGCACTTCTATTTAATGGACAGTTTCGTTCTTCACCTATGTCCTCATGAAGCCACATCAAGTCTTCCTTCTCTTCAGAACAGTCTGTTTCTAATATTGACTCAACTTCTACATGTGTCACAGTTTGCAAAACACACTTTTGCTATCTCAATAAAATGCAAGCTCAGTCATCCTAAACCGGAGATGGCCTTCATTACTTAATAAGGTCTCCTGGAACCTGTGAGCCCCTCCTCCTTTTACATTCTCTACAGTGAGATTCCAAAACAGTTTGATGGACTGGCTGAATTAAAATTACTTGGGAGCTTTCCAGAAATGCCTATTCTTGCGCTCCACTCATGGAGTTCAGTAAGTATAGGGTAGGGCCAATAACCTGCATTTCCACAAAACTCTTCATGTGAGTCTGAGGATAAACCAAGTTTTGCAGCACCCCACACAGGGCTAATACCCTATAAGGTCCCAGTAAATACCTTCTAAATCTGCAGTCCCCAACCCCTGGGTCATGGATCAGTACCAGTCTGTGGCCTGTTAGGAACTGGGCCACACAACAGGAGATGAGCAGCAGGTGATCAAGCAAAGCTTCATCTGTATTTACAGCTGCTCCTTATGGAGCATCACCTCCTGAGCTCCGCCTCCTGTCAGATCAGTGGCAGCATTAGATTCTGCATTATGGTCAGTTGTATACGTATTTCATTATATATTACAATGTAATAATAATAGAAATAAAGCAATAAATGTAATGTGCTTGAATAATCCTGAAACCATCCCCTTCCCCCACCCCGGTCCATGGAAAAATTGTGTTCTATGAAACCAGTCCCTGGTGCCAAAAAGGCTGGGAACTGCTGTTGTAAATGATCTTTGAAGGAGAAAGTCAAACCCTTTCCATAAAACCAACAATTTCCCAGAAATGTGAGAGGCTTTTGATTCTAAAGGCTGCAGGGCATTGTCTTATCATTTTTTTACTCAAAATCATAAAGGAATTAATCTCCTTTTTGGGATAATTTGTTACAGACTGTGCAAGTGGATGACTAGAAGATATTTAATCATTTATAATCCAGCATAACTTAGCCTCACTGTGATGTAAAGTTATTAAAAATTACCTTTGGATCATTTGACAAATAATGTCAGAGAAAGAGGGAGAAAGAAGATGAAAGCCTGGGGAATGGGGACATTCTTTTGCCAAGACCAAAATAAATTGCACCTACTCTATTATGACAACTTCTTTGCCTGAAAGAGGTTGAAAGGAAGATCATAAATAAAGATGTTCATGGCCAGAGGCCCAGTATCTGCCTGGAAGTCAATGGCCAAACTTAGACACGCCTTCCTTGTTCCATGCCAAAGCTTCAAACACATTATGAATAACTGGGGCCATCAAGGGGACCCAGGGCTAAGATTGTCCTATCCAGATGTTGGGTGTGGTCATTTATTTTAATAATTTTTACTAACAATGAGCAGATGGCTCAAGGAACAGAGATAGTTAATGTAAAGATACAGGATTCTCATCACAGAGCGAACTTGGAATGATACAAAGGTCCCAAGAAGGACCCCCAACTCCAAGCTCTAAGCCTTAAGCCTGGTCAGACATTTGAGAAAGGGTAGGCAAAAGGGGCTATATCTGTGGAAGAACCAGCTCATGTTGCCCAAAAGAGACACCATGGAGGTCAAACTTAGAGACAAGTTCATGTTACATCATGCATATGGATAAGAGCTGTTGCAACTTGACTGATGAAAACCAAGACTTCTGAGATACATATTTTTTTAAACCTGCTGGCCTTTCCTTGCCTCTAAAATAATAATATCACAAGAAGAGATGAGCCAACTGGCAAATATCCATGAGCAAGTGGTCCCAAAGAGAACTGCTCGTGCTCTGTCCCCCTGAACAATGTGACATTCTGCTCCCCAAACTGCCTGTTCAGCAAACCTTCCAACATCTGCATGTCAGCACCTCAATACAGCAAAGTCATCCTTGGAGCAGAGAAAAGCTCAAGGAATTTGGATGAAAATGGACTTGGGAACCTAGAGACAGGGAACTCAAAGTATTCATTATTTTGTATGTGTGCCCTTTCACGCATAATTAGGAATAAATGAAGTGGTAAGGAAAAAAAAAAGAGCAATTCTAGCTGTATTTACCTAGTTGGATCCACCTTATTATATAACTCAGACAGGACTCTCAAATTTTTCTGAGATCCCTAAAATCACAGAATGTCAAAGAAGGACACGCTTTTAGACATCTCCTAGGGCAATCCTCTCAATTGACTGATGGAGAAACTGAGGCCAAGGTAGTCAAGGGGCTAGGTGAGTAACTAGAGATGAAGCTCATTTGAAAATTCCAGTTTTCTAAAATGCTCAATGCTCTTTCACATATCCCATGAAGGAGAAAGGCATGATGGGTGGGTGGATGGATGGATGGATAGATGGATGGATGGGTGATCGCTTGGCTTTAGTGCATAGAAAAAAGTGAGGCACTTGCAGAAATGTATAAACCAACATGAGAGTTTAGATCAGTAACTTCTTCTTTCGTGTACTCCTTCACTGCCTTCAATTGCCTAATTCCCCATAATTAAGGTAATTAATTCAAGTCCTTCTCTTTAATACCCAGTTGACTCTTGTACAATGCAGGTGTTGGAGCGCCAACCCCCACCCACAGTCGAAAATCTTTGTATAACTTTTGACTCCCCAAAAACTTAACTAGTAAGAGCCTACTGTTGACCAGAAGCCTTGCTGATAACATAAACAGTCAATTAACACATATTCTGTATGTTATATGTATTATATATTACATTCTTACAATAAAGTAAAATCATAAGGAAGAGAAAACATATTTACTATTCATTAAGTGGAAGTGGATCATCATAAAGGTCTTCACCCTCATCTTCACACTGAGCAGGAGGAAGAGGAGGGGTTGGTCTTGCTGTCTCAGGGGAGGCAGAGGCAGAATAAAATCCATGTGTAAGTGAACCTGCATGGTTCAAACCTGTGTTGTTCAAGGGTTAACTGTATATCCTTAACCCCTTTCATTGAGCTCGTCTAGTCTTATGACTTTACATTATCACCTAAATGTTGACAATTCCCATATGAGAATTGTATCTCTAGCCTTGACTTCTATCCCAATGTTTTAGACATACGAGGTCTGTCTGGAAAGTATCCAGCCACTGTTAATATAATGGGAACAGTTTGCATGACATCAATGTAACCTGGCAGCCAAGGAGAGTGGACAGGGATGTGCATGCATGTGTAATGATGACTTCACTGTACTAGTCAGTGGGGCGCTAGACACCATTGAGCGAGCATGTGCACTGTGTGGCCGTCACATTCAAAATGACTGAGCGAGTAGAACAACGAATCTCATCAAATTTTGCATTAAGCTTGAACATTCTTCCTTGGAAACTATTTGGATGATTCAGAAGCCTTTCAGGGACGATGTGATGAGTGCAGCATAAATAAAAGTGGGGCACAAATGCTTCAAAGATGGTCGAGAATCTGTTGAAAGTGATCCACGTTCTGGAAGACCTGCAACAAGCAGAACACCTGAGAATGTTGAACGTGCATGGGTTAGGTTAAGAGACACTGGCAGAACTGTGTGAGGTCCCAAGGTGCCTACTTTGAAGGGGACTGAGGCGTCATTGTCCTATGTACAATGTTTCTTGTATCTCATATCATCTTCTTAGATGTATCTGACTTAGTGATAGATGTAAGCTAAGGTTTGAATGATTACGAATCCATCAAAATGAGCAGTTAAGGTTAACAGTATAAACCTTTGAAGTTGTGATCATGAGAATAGAGAATAAATGTCTCTATTTTTCCTATTGCATGACTGGATACTTTCTGATATACTTCATACGTCTAACTGCTTATGCAACATCTTCCCTTGACTGTATAACAGATATCTTAAACTTAACATGTCCTGGAGTCCTAGTTTCTGGTGCTCCACACCTGGTCCTCCCACAATCTTCCCCATCTCAGTTAATGGCAATTCTGTTCTTCTGAGGGCTTTAGCCCAAATCCTTAGAATCATCAGTAATGCCATTTTTTTCTCTTGCATTCCACATCCAACCAGTCAGCAAATCTTGTTGGTTCCACTTCAACGAAACAATCAGATATTACAATTCTTGCCACTTACGCTGATTCCAATCCAGTTCAAGCTATCATGATCCCTCAGCTGGGTTCTTGCAATATCCTCGTAGCTCTTCTCCTTGGCTCTATCTTGTTTCCCTTCAGTATATAATATTTTCAACAGAGATCAGAGAGATCCTCTTAACATGAAAGGTAGATCATGTCACTCCTCTGCCCAACACCCCCTGAGAGGTTCCCATCTCACTCCGAGTGAAAGCTAAATTCCTTAAAATGAGCCACAAAGCCCCACATGATCCAGATACCCTCATCTCTGACCTCATCCTTCACGCTCTTTCCTGCCATTCCAGCCACACACCACTCCCTTGCTCCCTGGACACGACAAGCCTGCTCCAACCTCGGAGCCGTTGGCCTTTCCACTCTCTCTGCCTCAGATCTCCTTCCCCACATTTCTACCCAGCTCACTTTCTCATCTCCTGCATGTCTTCATTTAAATGTCACCTTCTCAGTGACGCCTTTTCAGGCCATAATATTTACAATTGCAGCCCATACATTCAAAGTGTCCCATCCCCTTCTCTCCTTTATTTTTCTTCAATTCCATAAGGTTCAGATGATTTTGCTGTTTCCCGGATTCATCCATTCAAGGACACTTTGGTTATTTATGTTTGCAATGGCTTGGTGATCATACATTCATAATTGCAGCAAACATGGTAGTCCATATTCTACCAAGAAAAAGAAGAAAGTTAAATTATTCCTAAAAATAGACACTGCATTGCCCTTGGTCTTCTGCTTCCTTTTCGTGGAAACTATGCAAAGTTATGAGGCTTGACTCTTTCTACGTTTCCCTGGAAATCGGGCACTAAATCTAGAGCAACAGGCCGGAATTAAAGATATTGATTTACTTAAATGAAGCACATTTTCCAACACCTAGTTTAAAGGAGAAAAATCTCTCTCGATGCTGTCAAGACACTTTACATTTTGCAGCCTTGAAACAAATGCCAAGAGAATGTCTTTCTTCTTTTGACTTTTTTCCCTCTGTAATATTTTTATTGTATTTTAATTTACCCTTTTGTTACCTAAGAGCCGCAGAAAGAAAAATTCAAATAAAAGTACTACCATGGCTTGGGATAAGGTAAGAAGGCAGTGTCTCTCTCTCTCTCTCTCTCTCTCTCCTCACACACACACACACACACGCACACACACACACTTCTCACATATCCTTCTTCACAAGTTTATTTATCTCCTCTTTCTGACTCAGAGACATCAACAATGTGGTTTGGGAAGTGTGATGGCTGAGAATCTGCCTGGGGAGTGACAAATTTAAGAACAAGGTTCTGACGATTTTGCTGTTTCCCAGATTCATCCATTCAAGGACACTTTGGTTATTTATTGTTGAAAGGGCTTGGAAATTATACATTCATAATTGCAGCAAACATGGCAGCTGATTGACCACTCCTGTCTCATCAATACCATCCAAGGTCCTCCTTCTCTGTTTTCCGTACTCACCGTTTTTTTATTCATTAAGGAACATAATAACTCAGGAATACTTGTCTTTAAAAATTCTCATCTTATATTTTATATGACTGGCCAGAAAATTTTTTTCCCTGCTACCTATAAATTTATCTCTTTGGGTGCTAACTTCTTTCTGAGTGATAATAATTATATTACAATCTACTGTTTGTTGAGACCTCAATAATGTCCTACAGTGGGAGCCTCCTAACTGATCTCCCTGTTTCTAAACTTGCCTCCTTAAGTCAACTAAAAATGCCTTTTTAAAAAATAAATCAGAGGTTATGATTCTCCTGTTTAGAACCGTGGGGTAGATGACAAGTGAATTTTCTGTAGCCTGTTTCTTCAGGTACTGTACAATGTTCCTTGTTTCCCTCTCAACTTCAAATCCCACCTGTCTTAGTTCATTCAGCTACTCTAACAAAAATACCATAAATTGGGTGGCTTATAAACAAAGAAAATTTTTTCTTACAGCTCTAAAGGCTGGGAAGTCCAAGGTCAAGGCACCAGCATGTTTGGTTTGGGGTGAGGGCCCATTTCTCACAGATGGTGCCTTCTATCTGTGTGCTCACATGGAGAAAGGAGCAAGCAGGCTCCTTGGGCCTCTTTCATTAGGGCACCAATTTCATTCATGAGGGCCCCGCCCCCACGACCTAAGCACTTCCTAAAGGCCTCATCTCTTAATACTACCGCATTGGGGGTTAGGTTCCAACCTATGAATTTTGAGGGGACACAAATACTCAGCACCACCTCTTTCCCCTTCATGTGTTATGCTCCAGTCACACTGGTCTTTTTCTGTGCTTCTGCAAGCCAAGCTTATTCCGGCCTCAAGATTTTTGCACTATTTGTTACCTTTACCTAAAAGCTAATTCCCCCAGACACCTGCATGGTTGGTTCTTGCAAAATAATTCAGGTCTCATACCTTCTCTTCAGAGGCCTTTCCTGACCACCCAAACCCCCCATCACTCCTAGGAGTTACCTTTTACTGTATCACTTTTTGTAGCATTTATCCCAAGCAACAATTCTCTTATTTGTTGATTTGCTTACTCGTTTTCTTTATTTGTAATTGGAGATAGAAAGAGCACCTAATTTATTGGGTCTTATGAAGAATAAGAGAACATCGTTAAAATACTTAGCCCAGGTATCTGTCTGCATAATAAGTGAGCAAAACCCAGCAGTTATTGCTGCTGTCATCATTACCATCATCATCATCCCCATCAAGTAAAGTAAAAATTGTGGGGGATTGGGAGCAAATAAGGAAGGAATCTCTCTGGTTCTTCCAGTCTTGACTCTGTGATTCTAGAATTTCTCCAGACCAGCCAATCTCTCTGCTTCCTCTCAGGGCTGAGAATACACCCACTTGAATCCTCTAGGTTTGCCATCACGAGCCCTTTTTTTCAGAGACCAGAGCCAGCCACCTGTCCCTGAAAACCCGATGCTTTCCTTAAAACTGCACTGCAGAAACACAGACGTGGGCACACGCACTCATAGGCTCACACCTGCACTTGGAATCCTGCTTAGCTTTCAAAGGAAGGAAAAAAGTGGTGGATGTTGATATTGATGTTGCTCTTTATCAAATTGCAGCAGTTTATGTTACAGCTCCCGCACGCTCCCCCAGGTCCTCGCCTGCAGAAAATACACTCGGTTTTAGTTTTTCCTCCTCACCACCAATTGGACAGACTTTGAGGACCCTTTTAAGACATTTTGGGGTATTGTTTCCCAGCATATGTGGGCAGCATTACTACTTCCACCCCCTCAGGACTACTTAACAACATCAGCAAAGCAATTAAGCCCAGTTTTCAGGAAGATGCCAGCGGCTCTGCAGTGTCTGGATGGGAGTCTCAGCCCAATTATTTCCAGCTAGTTGTGAACTGCGGAAAAGTGGACTTTACTTCATTAGAACTTCAGTTCCCACTGATTAAAAGTCGGCTGTGCTGGAGACAGTAAGGAAAAATGAAACAATTAAACTTGTCATCAATAAAATTGCTGCCTATTCCTCAACACAGGGTTTTACTTCTCTCCAGAGGAGTGATTAAAATGAACTGATTGAACTATAATTTGATTGACTAGAGAGACTCTATCCATTGCACTGAAACTGAACTTGCACTTACTGCTCTTCTTAGCTTGGAACATAAAACCCTCCTGCAGGTCTGCCAGAGCTCAGTGACAGATGCTCTGAATCCATCAGGTGGGGGCCCTGCCCAGAGATTGCTGAGAGACTGTGGTAGGAAGAATAATGTCCCTGCAAAGATGTCCATACCCTAGCCCTGCCACCTGTGAATATGTTACCTCACATGGCAAAGGAGACTTTGTAGACGTGATTCACGTTAAGGACCTTGAAAATGGGAGATCATCCTGGATTATCCAGGTGGACCCAAATCTAATTACATGAATTCTCAAAAACAGAGAAACTTTCCTGGCTGTGTCAGAGGGTGATGTGACTACAGAAGAGTCAGAGATGAGACCCTGCTGGCTTTGGAGATGGAGGAAGGGGCCATGAACTAGGGAATGAGGGTGGCCTGTGGGAACGAGAAAAGGGAAGGAAACAAATTCTCCACTAGAGCCTTCAGAAAGGAATACAGCCCTGGCCAGGCGCAGTGGCTCACGCCTGTAATCCTAGCACTTTGGGTGGCCAAGGCGGGAGGATCTCCTAAGGTCAGGAGTTCAAGACCAGCCTGAGCAAGAGCGAGACCCTGTCTCTACCAAAAATAGAAAAAATTAGCTGGGCATGGTGGCGCGTGCCTGTAGTCCTAGCTACTCGGGAGGCTGAGGCAGCAGAATCGCTTGAGCCCGGGAGTTTGAGGTTGCAGGGAGCTGTGATGACACCACTGTACTCTACCTGGGGCAATGGAGTGAGACAGCCCTGATGACATCTTGCTTTTAGCACAGTGAGACCATGCCAAACTTTAGCTAACCTACAGAACTGAAAGATCATAAATTTGCATTGTTTTAAGCCACTAGGTTTGGGGTAATTTGTTACAGCAGCAATAGGACACAAATATAGAGATCCAGGCCAGCTTGGGCAAGAGAATCAAGCACTGCAATACCCAGAGGCCGAGGGCTGGAACCAGACACCAGGAGTGACCTGGTGTGTATATAGTGCAAGGATTTGGGAGGAGAGTGGATGGCAAGGACATCCCTCATGCCCTGAACATGCTGCAAAGGAACTCCAAAGTCACCAGACCCAGAGTTTGCAAGGATGTTTCATTTCATGTGTCAAGACCCTGCACACAATAGGTACTCAGTAAATGCTGAGTGATTTAAGGGTGAATGAAAAATATGTTAAAAGAATGAATGAATGAAAAAAATAAATGTGAATTAAATGAATGTTAAGTGAATAAAATTCCCATACCCAAGTTTATTAATGTGGACACTTTGACATTGGGTCAAGAACCTATGTGTGTTTTACAGTCCAGAATCCCATGGAAACCAAGAAGATGGACCAGAAGGAGGCAAAGCATAAGCCCACTTCCTAATTTCCTTAATGCCTCTGGGTGCTTTAAACCCATCTCCAGGGCTTGTCTGAGACTTGAACCTAGATTTGGGCCCAGAATATGAGTTGGGACTTACCCTATGTCTTAGTCTGCTCAGGCTGTCATAACAAAATACCATAGACTGGGTGACTTAAACAGTAGAAATTTATTTCTCACAGTTCTGGAGGCTGGGAAGTCCAACATCAAGATGCCAGTCAATTCTGTTCCTGGTGAGGGCTCTCTTCCTGGCTTGCAGACCACTGACCTACCACTGGTCCTTACAAGGCCTTTCCTTGGTGCACGTGTGCCAATATCACTCTCTTCCTCTACTTGAAGGCCACTGATGCCATCATGAGGGCCAAACCCTCATGACCTGATCTAACTGTGATCACCTTCCAAAGGCCTCATCTCCAAATGCCATCACATTGAGGGTTAGAGATTCAACATACAAATTTGGGGAGGACACAAAATATTCAGTCCTAACACCATAGCAGCTGTGTGACCTTGGCTGAATCACTTAACCTTAGTCACTTCCATCAACTCCTCTGAAAGTCAGGGTTTGGAATACAAGTAACAGGTATCACTTACCGAGTGTCTGTCACATCCTAGGCTCTGTGTTAAGTGCTCTTTGGGCATTAAACCTCTTACCACTCCCAATAACTCTGTACAGACTGATGGCATATTATCATTTCCATTTTATATATAAGGAAACATAGGCTTAGAAAGATGAAGTGATTTGTCCAAGATCACAGCAGCAGAGCCAAAATTTGGACTCAACTCCGAGTCCAGACTGGGATTCTTAACCCAATATAAGGAAACATTATGGTTGAGGCTGATGTCATGATTGCTCGAAAACTCTTCAGTGGTAGAAATATTTTAGGGAAGTAGGCAAAGGCAGTTTAAGCCATGTGAATTTTGTCTCTTAATAAGAATTCAAAGGAAGCTCTAAAATATCTACAAATGAAAAACCAGGGTGTGTGCGTTTGTGGTTGCCCACATACATTTGCAGACATTGTGCAGAAACTGTCATTGTGCAATAGAAATGTTACACATGGAACAAAGCACTACACAAGGCCTGCCATTCATGCAGAGTCCCCTAACAATTTATGCCTGCTGCCATTTTCCACTGGAAGAGAAATGTGATTTCTGTATGTCAGGCGACAGTCTTTAAAAGGCCTCCAATGATTCATATTTCAATGTGCATTTTAGCCACCCTGGCAAACAGCCTATGTGGGGCCTCTCCACTGCCTTCTTCCTAGCAACCAAGGCCTTTCGTCGTCACAGCATCCAGTGGGCTCACGGTCGCTTTGCATGTGGGGCTCCAGTTCCTGACACCAGGCCTGCTTCTCCTCTCCAGCTCACTGCATTGAAAGAAAGATGAATCAATGTGGCCTCTATCTTGGGAATGAGTTCAGTGTCAAAAGCCCATGTCCATCTTGTTTATGACAGTCCTCTGGAATAACACAGTGAATCATGCTATTCAGAAACAAGGACCTTAGGGAAGACTCACCTGGTGCTGGGGCTGAGCAGGAATTGTGCTGTTCCTTTCCTTTGAGGCCGGGTCCCTTACTCTAGCCTTCCGCAAGCCTCCAAGGGCCCCACCCACTAGTTACCATGATGAAAGGGAAAGGCGGCAAAGAGAAAGGGAGAGGGAACTTGCACCTCCTAAGCTCCATCTCACTCTGCAGAGAGATCTTCTTGTCCCCTCTTTATCGATCACATCTTTTCCCAGGCTTTCAAACAGCTTCTCTCTGCCAATGATTCTCACCTTTAGTCTGTAGGCAAAATGCCTTCACCAAACTCTAGACCCAAATAGCCAAAATGCCATCCCTACCTGCATATCATATAGACTCTCAAACTCAACATGCCCACCTGTTTGGTCTGCCATATGCATACACACGTGTTCGTATCTCAGTCTTGCCCACCTCAGTGAATGACACCAGGCTTCCCAGGTAGTCATCCCTGGTCCCCGACATCGAGTCTAGATGCCCCTCCTTCCTGAATATACCTCAAATCCACCCAGCTCCGTCCATCCCCACTATCATCTCTGAACTGTCATCTCTGAAATATTACAAAACCCTCATTATGGGTCTCCCTGCAGCTACTCCTGCCTCTCTTCCAAATTAGTCACAGAATCATATCAATAATGATCATGTATCAACCAAAATATTTGATCATATCACTCTGCTTTTAAAATATATTCATGGCTTCGCTTTGCACTTAATGTAAAATCTAAAGTCCTTTCCTTGGGCTCCAATGCCCAGCATGATCTAACCCCTGCCTCCCTCTGCAACTTTATCCCATGCTCTCTTCCCCTCACTTTGTTCACCCTGAGCTCCTCTTGGTTGCCCAAATATGCAAGCTCTTTAATACTTCATGGCTTTAGCACACAAGGTTCCATCTGCCTGGAAAGCTCTTGCTCTTGCTTTCCCAAGGCTGTTTCCTTTTCTTCCCTCCAGGCTCTGCGTAGTTTATTCACCTTCTCAACGACCATCCTCCATCACTTCACATGATTCATCTTTATAGCACTTATAACAATTTGTTTTCATCCTTTATCTCACTATCTTTTATTGTTTATCTCCTTCTCTAGCCTGGAAGCTCCAGGTAAGTTTGTTCCGTGCCTGAAACAGAATCAATGCTCCGTGACTACTTAGTTAATTAGTCACTGTATAGATGAAGGAATGACCTGCCCAAGATCCCATAGCTGACAAGTGACAGAATGAGGATTCAAACCCAGAGCTGTCCCTCTCCAAATCCATGCCCTTAAGGTTGAATCATGGCTTTTGGCCTCTAGACTGGTCCTTGGTAGAGCTGTATGTCTCCCTCTCTCCACCCCATGTTGCCAGGAGTCCAGCATTACCATGCATGCTGCCATTCCCACAAAGGTTCAGTGTAAAAGGTAATACCCTAATAGAGGAATGAAAAGTAGAATTCCAGGCATCCTACAGGAAGAGATGTGGGGAGACTGCACCCTCTGTACCCTCCAGGGCAGCTCTCTAGTCTACCTATGTTTTAAATTGTCCCCATTCAGGACACATACTCTGCCTCTGAAGATGGCATTGGAAAGGACAACCAACTGCTCCCCCAAAATCTCTCTGCTCATCTATGTGTCCCCCAGAGACTTAGTCCTAACTGGGTGAGACCATGAAGACTTTCAGACATTTGTGATGGCCTGGGGAGTTTGTTACAAATACTTCGTGTGTCCCATGCTGTATGCCCCAGACCCACCCAATTTCCATGCAGCTGTGGGGGCACCTCTGGGAACACAGCCAGCATCCCACCCCAAATGTGTTTCAATGTCTCTTCATTTCTTTTGGCTCTAAGATGTTGTCCAAATCCATGAAGGCCCTCCAGCTGGCAGCAGGTGTAGCCCCAAAAGTGCATGCTAGACAATGGCCCCAAAGGATGTCCTCAACCTACAGGGAATGGGAATCAGTGGATAGATGCTTCAGCTTCCTCTTCTCCAGAGGGGCAATTCATCAGTTCATTCTACACAGTGCCTCCAAGGAACCCAGTTGTCCACTCTGGTGGCCCACTCAATAGCACATCCTTTGCTGGCTTTTCTCCTTTCTCTGATTCCCCCTGCTTCCTGATTCCACTTACTCGGATCACCCGCAATTAAACTGCTTATACCCAACTCTGTGTTTCAGGCTCCTCTTTCAGGGGAAGCCTGGTTAAGAAAGGCTCAATCCCACTGTAGTTGGACGCCACCCAGGAAACCATACGGTATTCGTTGGGAACTCAGGCTGCAAAGAAAAGAAAAGCCAAGTATTGTCTCTGAGTAGTGCTGCAAAATGAGTAAGTTTGGAAGTACAGATCACTGCAATAGGAAGAAACCTACCCAACTGAATCAGTCAGTCTTTGACACTAAACCATCAGTGAGCTTGAACTTTTGAGGTCATCACACTCTGCTCTGAAACTTTACATAACTTCCTTCTCCCCTTAGCCCAGCACTTAGGCCTTTTACAATCTGGCTCCACCTTGGTTCTACAGCCTCGCTGTTCTCCCTACAGTGGTCCCTCCCTAACCTCTGCATTCCCTGTGTCCCAGTGGAATACCAGCTCCTCCCCACCACAGGGCTTTGTTTCCGCCTTGCTCAGGAAGTTGTTCCGACAAGGCCAGCTTCATGGTCATTAATTTGTGCAGTTACACCGGGCCCTGAACTTAGAAGGGCCGTATGCTTGGCTTAATGTTCTGCTTTTGCCAGTTAAAGATTCTTAATAATTTTTTGAACAAGGAGTTCTACATTTTACTTTGCACTAGGCCCTGCAAATGATGTAGCAAATCCTGCTTCCAGAGTATGTAGGATGCAATTTGGCTTTCAAATAATAGTAATGTACCATATAAGATGATCAAGAAATTATCATCTCTCACATCAAAACATTTTTTAAAGTCAAAAGTAGATTATTTGAGAGAAAGAGAAAACTGTTTCAAGGCTGCCTCTCTGCCCATTTTCTTAGTGAATTTGGGACTGGAATTTGGGCAGAGTTCATCCCCAGGAGTGCCACATATTCCCAGGTACCCAATAAATATTGTCTAAGGGTAGAGGTTATGTCTGTGAGTTACAAGGAGGGGAATTCCAAGGGTGCTCTTCCATACCTCCTTTGTTGAGTCTCAATGTCTTATTTTAGTATTTTGCAGGTCTTTAAATACCCATGGTTTATTTATGAACTGAGGGTTATTAACTGTTTGAAACTTCATTAAATCCTTCCCTGGGGATAGTCTCAGCTGAGGTCCTTCTAGATGATCCCTCCCCAAATATCTGTCTAATTTAGATTTAATAGAACAGTTTATTGTATGTTGATAAAATAATAATGAATTAATAAAGCCTTCACTGAGACTTAGGTAACAGATATATAATCTATCGTTGTTAAAGTGCCATGCAAATGTTTTTGATAATCAGCATTTAATATGCAGCAACCCAGATGTAAATCCAGCCTAAACACACATTTGAAACTCATTTTAAGCAGCTCATGAGTTTCTTGGAGATGGGTGAATTTTAAGGCTGATTGTACAGTGGGCCACCTGCTGTCCTTGAGCCCCTGAAAGCCTGGTAGGGACCTGGGACCTTAACTCAGGAGAAGCAGAGAATCCATTGTTGGAAGATACCTACTTCCTCTCCCCAAGGTTTGGGTTTGTGGATTCTTGCTGCTTCTGCCATCCATTTTAAGATGTTCAACCCATAAAAAGAATCAAGAAGACTTCTAACCAGGTGATTCAGAGCCTGTGATTATTTAAAACACGGAAAGGACTGCTGTGGAGAAACTTCACAGTGTGGTAGGTGGGATCTACTGAGGGCTTAGGCTATATGTACGTGATAAATCTTGCCTGCTATTTACTTTCTCCCTATCTCATGCTTGCCCTCTACCTCAAATTTTCCAGACAGGGGACCTACACCAAATACTTAGCCAAATATCACAATAAAAATTATCTTTTGTCCCCCTTTTCCTGTATCTTATCCTTAAAAGAATATTGATGCTTGGGTGGCTGACACTTGCGGTCATCTTAGATTTATGCAAGAAGTCACATGTCAGGTTGGCGTTTTCATGATCTTAGACAAGCACCCAGGAGAGGTGAAAGCAAGTTGTCATGTTGAATCCACTCAGGATGGCTCCTGTTCAAACACTTCAGAAAGTCACCTCTGCTCACATAAGTAGAGACCTAAACTATAACCCAACTGTTTCTACCACTGACCAGTCTCAATGCCTGAAGCTGCCACCATCATCACATTTCTTTGGGATTAACTGTAAACCAGAAGTTGGTGAAGTAAGAGAAGTACTGGGTTTTAAACTACAAGACTTGAGTTCAAGGCCAATACACCATATTACTAGCCATGTAACATGGGCAGGTCCCTCCCCTTCTTTGAGCCTAAAGAGAGGAGGTTGGATTTCATGAACTCGAAGTGCACTTACAGCTCCTGCATTCTGTCCTGGGGAAGAAAGATGTTTAATTTCATTAGTAGCCATACTCACCTTAGCAGTGATCAATTTGCTCAGTGTGTAAACACCTTGGGAAGCAGACAGCAGGTCAGTGAAAGAGTGGCCACCAGCACAGGCAACTGTGATGAAGGTAAAAGATTGGGGGCTGTGCTGGTACTGGGAGGACAAACTCTAACTATGGTGCTGCCCCAGTAAAAAGCTCCGGGTGTTGAGGATGGCTGTGGACACCTTCAGAGCAAAGAGAAGAATGAGGATGGAAGGGGAAAATAGCAAAGAAAAATGTTCACTGGGTTGAACTTTTGGCCAGGAATGACCTCCAGTCACTGGGAGCAAGAAATCTCAGAGCTGTGTGGCTCATCCCAGAACTTCGTGCATAGGAGCACAGCATTTGGAGCCACCCTCCCTGTCTCCATTCCTGGCAAGTTAAACTCACTGTGCCTTCATGTCTTCACCCGGAAATTGGGACTAATAATCCTCCTAGAGCTGTTAGGAGAATCAAATGAGCATACACGTAAAACTTAGCTTACCGAGGGCTTGCTACCACTCTGATTGCCCTTTCCCCCAGTGTTCCTATTTTAGGGTTAGTGGGGAGAGGGAAGTCTGGTTCCCCTGTCTTGTGGCTGAAGCCCCCTTAGCTCTTACAATACTTTTCTACAAATCCCATCATCTCCCAGATTGCCAGGCCAGGGACAATGTCTGGGACAAGGGCCTTGGGCAACATAAAAGGGATTTACTGCCCAGCTGGCAACAGACTGCTCCTTCCTATGGAGAGAATTTTGTCCTTGGAGGCTCTGAAATTCCAAGGAAGAAATTACAGTGTCAGCTCTTAGCCCTGCCACAAACACCTGCCTAACACTCCTCAGCATTTCCAGATGTCTATATACACAGACGCACCTGCACACACTGGTGTGTATGGATGCACATGTACACACAGAAACATGTGTTCACAGACATAAGTATCCACACACACATATACAAATCTGCATACATATACACTTACCCAGAGCAAGCTATATGTACATACATAGAGACATATACATAGAAACTAATGCACATAAATCCACAAAAAGAAAGAAAAATATGTACATATATGTGTACACTAATAAAATGTCACCTGGCACACTGCTACACTGTCACAAACTGCACATCCATGAACTGGACCACATGTCCAGCACCTCCAAGAAACAGAGAACCTTGGGAGACATTCCCCCCAGCATTGGTCTAGCTCAAAGTTCACACTACACAGGCCCACCTCCGCAGCTGCACTGATGGCCCAGAGCATAAGAAGGAGGCAGTTCAGAGGAGACAGTGCCCTGCTGCTCCTGGGAAGATCCAGCTGTCAGAAATATGGAAGTCCTGAGACCCCACGGAAGTTGATGCCAGGAGCTGATGGCTGTGCTGTTTAGAGGGAGCCCTCTATTTCTTAGGGCCCTTGGTCCAAAAACCACCTTTTCTACCAGCTGTGAAAAGAAATTTCCAAGCAGCTCTTGGCTAACGGAAGGTGGAACTAGCCAAAAGTGTGGCAAACTTTATCCCAATTGGCTTCACTCTAGGAAGAAGAGGAAAACCAGATGGGCTCTAGCCAGAGTTCACCAGGAGTGGGAGGGGGAGTTCAGGGAGAAAGCATTTGATTAGGAGCGTCATGATCCTGTGGATTCTCTGCGTAGCTTCTGCTTTTTCTATTAGAAAGCTCTGCCTGGGGAATTTCTGCCTTGTTTCTTCCCGACGCTTTGTTGATTACGAAGCACCCATCACTCCTTGTTCCCAGATGCCCCTCACATAAGTGTTACAGCCCCACGACCAGCATCCTCACACGGCAAGTGTTGCCTACTTCAAGATGACAATTTCTGCCTGCTCAGTGAAGTCCCCAGAGCCACCATCCAGAGAAACAAAATGTTCCACACAGAAGATGACCACTATTACTGGCCCCACTGATGATTCAGCCTAAAACAATGTACAATGTTACATTGCATGTTATCTGGAGGCACCAAGGAGAATCAAAGCAGACCCAATTCAGAGAGAATGTCAGCTCTCAGGAACTCCCCAGGCTGTTGTTTGCCACATTTTTTCTACAACCATAATAAAAATCATTTATGGGAGGTTTTCATTCAGATGTACCTGAAACTAGTAGTATATTTACAATTAGGAACTGTTTGCACAAGAAGAGCTCATAGGAGAGATAAATTATGATGGAAGGCACTCTGAAATGTTGGGTACTCTTTGGACCTCTCATTCAACCAGGCTCCCAAGAATGAGCCAGTTTATATTCCCCTCCTGCCCAACTCCAGATGGGAGTCGTCAGGTAGAAGCCAAACAACCCACCAGTTATGAGGCAGTTGTGGCAGGATTCATGTATCATGAAAGGACCAGTCTGAGTGGCTATGATACCCTAACTAATTCTGGGAGTTTACGAACCTGTGAAATGATGGGAAAGGCACAGAACTTTGGAGTAGGGTTTGGCTCAGGAATTTGTAATAGAGAATCGGTATTAAAAATGCAAGTCCTAGTGCCTAATCTAGAAAGAGGTTTCTGTTTGGAGAAGGCTGTGGCACCAAGTGATTGGTTGGCCCTGCGAGTCTTCCCATGCATGTCCTACAAGGTCCTCATGGCCAGCTCCTGCTTCTCCCTCTGCCTCCTATTCATATGTACCCCCACGCGGGTGTAGAATGACTTGGGATCTGAGAACACACTCAGTGCTTCCCATTTCCAGGGCCCCTGCACTTCTTGTTCCCTAAGCAAGTGCTCTAATTCTCTTATTTCTCATCTGCTGGCTCCAACATATCCTTCCAGTCCCAATTTCAAGGGAACTTCTTCTGAGCAGCCTTCTTTGACCCACTTTGCTTAAAGGTTGTGTTCTTCTCTGAGCTCCCTGAGAACGATGTGGAGATTTTTGCTTTTTTCTCAATTTTTGTACTTGCCTACGTGAGCTTTTTAAGAAGAGAGAATGTATCTTCTTATCTTTATATCCTTAACAGTAGCATGGAGCCTGGTATGTAGTAAGTGCAACTATTAGTGGCTTGCATGCATGAACTGAGTGAATAAGAGGTAGCTGGCATAATAGTTAGGGGCATGGGTTTTGGGGCCAGGCTGCCTGCGCCATTCATTAATAGTTGGGCTTTGATAAATTCCCTTATTCTCTCTGTGCCTTAGCTTCCTTAGTCTGTAATATTGGAATAACAAGAGGGCTGTTGTGAGGATTAAGTGAGCTAATACATGTAAAATGTTTAAATAGTGGCTGGTTCATAGGAAGCACTCGATACCTGTTGACCATTATTATTACATCAAATGAGGCCAAATCCATTCCCATGTGGACATGATTCTGAAGACTTCTCTACTAAGTCAATACCAACAGAGAAGAATCAAGAAATGACTCTAATTGCCCTTTAGGTCTTATAACAATCCCTCCTCTGGTGCCCAAAAACCCCCTATTTAGGCTGAGTGGACTTTATTTACAGGGCCTAGTTAATCAAGTCCATTTGTAATGTAAATGTGCTTCTCATTATGCTAATGCAAGCACTAGACATGCAAATCCGTAAGCATTTGCATGCCTAATGCAACAGTTCTTGTCCATCCTGTTCTGTTGCTATTTACTATCTAGTTTTTATGACTTATGGATTTCCAACCCTTTAAATTTATATCAGCACCGTGACATATCTGCAAGCAGCGACAGTTTTATGAGCACTAAAAAAGCTGCAACACACCACCACTAAATACTAATGACATAAATGGTAGCTGTAATGGCCCCTATTTTTATTACAATACCAAACCTCAATATATTGCAATTACCTCTGCACTCAAACCAGACCAAGCCAAACTGTACAGGAACCATCCCGGTGGGGGAAGCAGAGGCCAGCAGTTTCTGGGACAAGCCAGCCTGTGGCACTGAGGAGCTGAGGTCAGCAATTATGGCAGAGAGTTCCTCTGAGAGTCCATTGGACCTACACATCAGAGGCCTCCATCAGGAACTGACATGCCCAAAGGCTGGGGCGATCTCACAAGCCTCCGGTATTACTCAGAGATGGTTCATAGGTTTGAGCCATCCACTCTTTGCTATCCTCACAAAAAGGAAAAAGGGAATGAAGGAGAAGGCATCAGGACGGCTCAGTCCCTATCCCCACTGAGTCCCTAACCTGCCGCGTGACCCTGAGCAAGTCCCCTCCCTCTCTGGGCCTTAGACTCCCCATCAGGAGGGGTAGGAATGCACCTCTCTAAGGGAACTCCCAACTCTGACAGTCTGGGACTGAGTCTATGGAAAATTCAAGCCCAAGATATTGCCATTAATTTTCTCCAGAATGAAAATATATCCACCAGGACATTTTTATGCCTGCTTTTTATAAGTTCTGATTTTGTGTGCCTTAAAATAATAACACCTTGAATATATTTTATGGCATTTTCCATATAAAACACTCTTCTGCCTGTTACGGTACTCATTCTCAGTGTCCCCGGAGAGTTGTCCTTTCTATTGTGCAGGTAGGGAAACTGAGGCCTGGAAAGGGGAACCTGGTTTTGCCCAAGGTTATGTAACACATGAGGGCCAACGTCAGCCAGCATTAAAGCCCAGTCCTACTGGTGGCCTTCCTGTTAAGCTATGTCTCTACCTCTCCAGTGGCCACCCCTTCCAGAATCTTCGAGTAAGAGTGACACCTTCTTGGCACAATGAGAAGAACAGAATGAGTTTTTGAAGCAGGACCTCTTCAATGCCTCAATTTCCAACATTGGAGTTTTGTCCCTTTGGTTCCTGAACTGTGCCCCAGGGAGTGGTAATTCCCTGAACAGTTACCCATCACTAATGTCTCAGTGTGGACTAGTTTACAGAATCACTTTTCCCAGGGATTGGTAGTTAAGGGTGGCCTTGGATGGGCAGTTGTAAGGTACATCAGTACATTGGGGCATGTTCAGGAGACAGGAACCTGGATGTCGGATATCGGATGATCAGAAAACAACAGGAGAGGAACGGGCTTGAGGCGGAAGAAATTGTCAGTGAGAAGGGACTGCCCACTCGAAGGCCAGCCCCACTTTCATTTGCCCTCCAGGCTGGGCTGTCTTCCAGCGTGGATGGATCCTGTCGACTGAGTGCAGTAGCTGTTACAGAGAAGGTGCTTAACCAATGTTTGCTGAGCAGCATTTTCATCACTAGAACTTTGGATCATCATTCCACTAAGACAATTAAAATCTGTCCAGAATTAAGAGATATTGCTGGGACCGGCTGAAAGGTGGTGTGATGGACTGAATTTTGTCCCCCTGAAATTCTTATGTTGAAGCTGTAACCCCTAATGTGACTTATGTGGAGCTAGGGTCTTTGGGGAGGTAATTAAATGAAGTCATGAGGGTGGAGCCCTAATCCAATAGGACTAGTGTCCTCATAAGAAGAAGAAAAGACACCAGGCATGTGCATACACAGAGGAAAGACCATGTGAGGACACAGTAAGAAGGTGACCATCTGCAAGCCAAGGAGAGAAGCCTCAGAAGAAACCAAATCTGCAGACACCTTGATCTTGACCTCCAGCCTCCAGGACTGTGAGAAATAAATTTCTGTTGTCTAAGACACCCAGTCTGTGGTATTTTGTTATGGCAGCCTGAGTTGACTAAAACAGACAGAGAGAAGAGGCTTGATGCCATGTCCTGCTGTGGCTGGGGGGTTGATCGATCTGCTGTTCAGAACACATTTGGATAGGAATGGAAAAAGTTGCCAGGCAGCAAAATAGCTGTTGTGGGGTGGTGAGGGTTGGGGTTGCCTCTGAGAGACACTTGGATGCACCTATGCTCTCTGTTTGGAGGGCAGGTCAGATGTTTATGGGGGAATTTCCTCCCACTTCATGAGTGGTGGCAGTGGGAGACCACAGCATGCATTTGTCCACAGCAGAGAGAAAAAATCAGCAAGTCAGTGAAACGTTATTCCTGGACTGAATTCCTAGTTCTGCCACCACCCAGCTGTGTACTCTTGGGCCAGGCTCCTCTTTGTGCCTTCTCTTCTATCTCTAAAACAAAATCACTGGGCTAAATCAGTGTTCCCAAAAGTCGATCACTAAAGTACTTGGTACAGAATGTTTGCCATATCTGTATACCGATTGTACTGCTATTTACTGGATTACTTTCCTAGGACTGCCATAGCAAATTACCACCAACTGGGTGGTTTAAAACAAAAATGTATTCTCTAGCGGTTCTGGAGTCCAGAAGTCTGAAATCAAGTTGTCAGCTGGGCCGTGCTCTCTCTGAGGGCTCTGGGAGAGATTCCTTCTTCACCTCATCCAGCTTCTGGTGGCTCCAGGCATTCCTAGGCTTGTGGTAACATCACTTCCATCTCTGCCTCCATCTTCACATGGCCTCCTTGCCTGTGCCTCTTGTCCTCATCTTATAAGGATATCAGTAATATTGGATTAAGAGCCCAACCTACTGAATACATCATGTACTATATACAGTTTATGGTATATAATTTACTGTCCTTATCCATTTAATTCAAACTTTCAGAGAAGAAATTGTATTCAAAATGCCTCATACAGTAACTGCCACAAAACAGATAATCCCCCTCTGTGTGTCTCTGTGTCCTGTCTTCCTCTCCTAAGAACATCATTTAGGTGCACCCTAAATCCAGTGTGATATCATCTCAGGATCCTCAACTCAATTACAACTGTCAAAACTCCATTTCCAAATAAGGTCACATTCACAGCTCCTGGCGGTTAGGACTTGGACAAATCTTTCTGGAGGACACTCTTCAGTCCACTACATATACTAAATATTTTTATTAAATTGATTTTAAGTCAGTTCACTTTTTTCCCTGCCTGGTAATATCCATGAAGTTATAGGTTTGAAGTATTCATTATATTTTCTTATAAAATTTTTTTAATATATTTCACACCTGCAGAAAAAAATTAAAACTAACATAATGAACACTTGTGTATCTATCCCTGGCTTTAACAAATCTTAGTACTTTGCAATATTTATTTCAGGTCCTTTTTTCTTTCAAGACATGAAATATCACAGGAATATGTTAGGTCTGTTTTGTATTCTTTCAGATCACATTGTCCTCCCCAGAGGCAACTACTACTTAAAGCTGGTATGTATAATATTAATCCCATTTGTGTTTTTATACATTTATGGCACGAATATGTCATATATCATATATATCTGTCATATATAATCTCAGATCACATGTTTGTAATCTTACATAAATGCTATCATTGTACTCTTCATTCTGAAACTTGATTTTATCGTTCAACATCTTGTTTTTGAGATTTGCCCATGTTGATACTTGTATCTCTCATTCATTTATTTAACCAAGGGTTGGGAAACTTTTTCTGTAAAGAACCTTATAGTAAATATTTTTGGCCTTGGAGACCATATGGTCTCTGTTGCAACTACTTAACCCTGCCATTGTAGTGTGAAAGTAGCCATAGGCACTATGTTAATGAATGAATACCATGACTGTGTTCCAGGAAAACTTTATTTATTTATTTAGAGACAAGATCTCACTCTGTTGCCCAGGCTAGAGTGCAGTGACATCATCACAGCTCACTGCAACCTCAAACTCTCAGACTCAAGCGATCCTCCTGCCTCGGCCTCCCAAAGTGCTAGGATTACAGGCATGAGCCACTGTGCTTGTTTTTAAAACTTTATTTATGAACACTGAAATTTGATTTTCATACAATTTTCACCTGTCATGAAAATTATTCTTCTTTTAATTTTTTTTCAACCATTTACAAAAACAGGTGGTAGGCTGGATTTGGCCTGAAGTTTGCCAACCCCTGGGTTAATAATCTCTAAGTTGCCAGCTGGAACTCTGAAAGTCTTTATATATCCTTCTTTAATCACTCTGTCATCTGACTTGGGAGAGGCCGGAGACCCCATCACCTTGCTGCTTCACCCATTTCAAGGGCCCTGGCAAGCCTGTGAGCATATGTGGCTCTGGTTGGCTCCCTCAGGGTAAAAGCTGCAGGGGTAGGCTGAACTCCACACTAAAGGGGGATCTGTGTCTGAAGAAGCTGAGGATATAACATGACAGGGAAAAGTAGACTCATTTTCAAGGAAGTATCTTAGACATCTCAAGATCGTAGGCAAGAATGGCCCACCCAGAATCAGATACTGAGAAAACGGCCCAGTAAACTTTGGGTAAACAGCAGTTAATAGTGAAGGTAAAAAAAAAGGCCTCAGCAAACAAGTACACACCCCGCTACCACTACCGTATACTGGAGCACAGCCACCCTGGGTGCGGGTACGTATTTGGTGGGACTTGAATTGTATCTGCCCTTAGGAGGTCTGAAATTCTTCTATTAAAGTATCCTCTCCTGAGTTAAGGTATTGTTCTCTGGCATAATAGTGTTTATTGACCACAGATTTCTATTGCATTCTGAACTGGTTTTTGGTAGACAGCAAAAGTAAACCCAGCCCGCACGGCTTAAACAAAAAGGGAATCTTGTAACAAAAGGATCCTGCAAGTGAAAAGTTCACAAGTGGAAGAATTTTCAGGCACAGCTGGAAGCAGAAGCTTAAGCAATGTCACCAGGATATGGTTTTCCTCTGTATTGCTCAAATCATTTTCCTCCATGTTGGTGTGACTGTCATCAAGCTCCTCCCTCCTGACCCTGTAATGCCTGCTAGTAGCTCCAGAACATCCTCTGGCATCTCATTGGCTCTACTAGGACCACGGAACACCTCTGAACCAATCACTGTGTTCGGGAAACCTTGAGGCTCGGATTGGCCAGGCAAGAGTCACCTGCGTGGCTGCAGAGAAAGAATTGGCTTCACCTGAAGTGCACAGATTGCTGCTGGGGGTAGGGGTGCATCTCTAATGGAAAACTGAGAGCCGCTACAAAAGGTAGAGCAAATGGGTGGTTAGGTGGTCAAAACACAACCAATATCCACTTTGACATGACTTTCATTTACAGGTAAACTCCTGAGAGATAATTCCCCATGAGTAAGAGGAGGAAAGGCATTGCTCAAGGAAGACAGGTCTAGATGTAGCTCTGGATCACCCTCCTGAAAAGGGAGGAGGGCAGGCCTAGGAGCCAGAGACCTGAAGGGGATTGCCAAAGTTCCCAGCCTCATCACTTTCAACAGCATCAAGGATGATTGCAGGCCACAAGATGTGGTGAGGGTGGCCTTTTCTATTGGAGAAGTTTGCTTGTCCTTCAGAACCCAGCTCAAAAGTCATCTCCCAGACCTGCTCCATAAGAGATGTTAAAAGAAGTTTTCAGGAACAAGGAAAATAATATAGGTCAGAAACTCATATTTATGTGATAAAAGGAAAAGCATCAGAGAGTGAATAAATAAAAGAAAACAAAATCTTTTATTCTTCTTATTCTTAATTGATCTAACAAATAGTATTTGTTCAAAACAATAATAGTAACAACTGTGTGGTTATAGCATATGGATAAGTGAAATTAATGACAGCAATTTTATAAGAGATGGGTGTGAGAAATTGGGCATATCCTGTATAAGGTGCCTGTACTACCTGTGGAGCAGCATAGTGTTGTTTGAAAGTATACTTAGATTAGTAGTAAATGTATATTGCAAACTCTAGGGAAACCACTAAAAATTTTTTAAAAGAAGTATAATTGATATGTAAAGAGAGAATAGAAAATAAAATCATATATAATGCTTAATTAAAACCAGAGAATGAAGAACAAGGGGGATGGTGAGAACAAGTGCAATGAATAAAAAACAGTTACAAACCAGGTAGACAGGAAAATACTTCAAATGTGAATGATATCAGTACACCAGTTAAAAGACAGCAATGTCAGAGTGAATTGTTTTTAAATGGCCAGTCATGGTGGCTAATGCTTGTAATCCCAACACTTTGGGAGGCCTAGGTGAGAGGATTGTTTGAGGCCAGGAGTTTGAGACCAGCCTGGGCAACAGAGCAAGACCCCATCTCTAAAAAATTTTTTTAAAAATAAGAAGAAGGCCAAATTATATGTTGTCTAAAAGAAACCCACTTTGTATATAAACACACATATAGGTTAAAAGTAAAATTCTAATGTATTGAATACCTCAAAACAGCTAAAAGAGAAGATTCTAAATGTTCTTGCCACAGAGAAATGATAAACGTTTGAAGTGATGAACATGCTAATTAGCCTGATACAATCATTCTATACAACGTATACATGGTATTGAAATACCACATTGTACTCCATAAATATGTACAATTATTATTGGCCAATTAAAAATAAAATAAGAACAAAAATAATGCTTTCAAGTAAAAGAAATTTTTTTTAAGTAAATGGGTTGATTCATACCAAAGACAAACACAGTACAAGAAAAGAAATCACAGGCCAATATCCCTGATGAACATAGATGCAAAAATCCTTAACAAAATACTAGCAAACCAAATGTACAGCACATTAAAAGGATCATACACAATAATCAAGTGAGATTTATTTCTGGTATGCAAGGATGGTTCAACATAAGCAAATCAATAAATTTGATACACTACATTAACAAAATGAAGGATAAAAACCATGTGATCACCTCAGCATCAAGCTAAAATTCTTCTGCACAGCAAAGAAAATAATCAACAGAGTTAAGAGGCAATCTACAGAATGACAGAAAATATTTGCAAGGTTTATATCTGATAAGGGATTAATATCCAAAATATATAAGAAACTCAAATGACTCCATAGCAAGAAAATAAATAATCTGATTTTAAAATGGGCAAAAGACCTGAGTAGACATTTCTCAAAAGAGGACATACAAATAACCAACAAGTATGTGAAAAAGTGCTCAACATTACTAATCATCAAGGAAATGCAAATCAAAACCACAATGAGACATCACCTCATGCTTGTTAGAATGGCTATTATCAAAAATACAAAAGATAAGTGTTGGTGAGGATGTGGAGAAAAGGGAACCCTTGTATACTGCTGGAAGGAATTTACCTTAATATATGCAAATTAAAAAAATAGGAGGATGGGGGATCCCAGTGAGGAATGCAGACTGTGACAAGAGAATCTTAAGTGTATTATAAATGTATGGAACAACCTCAGAGAGTGGGGAGGAAAGATACTGACCTAAGTAACTTTGGGAATGAGTGGAGTCTGTAAGACTAAGGGCAAAAGGAACTTCACATAAGCACTGTGCTCTAGTTGATAAAGTCATTTCCTACATGGGTACAGGTTAACAATTCTGAAACCATTATGTAAGTATACTAGAATTGAACAAGTAAGTAAAAAAATAGTGGATGGTTGGAGCCAGGTTTCTCACTGTTAGAGTGAGAATTTACAGATAAGCAAGGGGAGGAGGCTAGAATGCCCCATGTATTAATGGATTAGAGTTGGAGACATCAGTATTAACATCTGTAGCCTAATATAGATATAGATGGTTGTGTATAGAAATACCTATTGATATGTGAATGTACAAGGGTTAGTGTACACACATATTTTTTGCTCTGTCTGCTAAGAAGTCCTACAAGCAATGACACTCATGGCAATAAACATCCCCAATACTTTCTAATACCATTCTTCAATAAAATGAACCAGCATTCCTTAGAGAAATGACCGACTCCATGACTGTAGCAGGAAATGTTCAAGATGAGCCCCGGAGCATCTTGAAGTGCCAAAAAGTGAGGAAGTTCAAAAACAAAATAACAAAACAAAACCTACGTGGAAGAGGGTATGTCAAGTGGACAATATAGCTAACTGAACGAGCTCCTAATGCCCCAAACTGGAACAATTTGAGCAATAAAATAAAGAAGTATTGCATTATAATCCAATGTATAAAATAAATATCCATGATTCCATACTGATATAAATAAATGATTAAATAAACAAATAAAGGTGAGAGAAGAGACAAATCTCTCTTGCAGAAGAACTCAAAATAATTTATGTACTCAGCTCTCAAGGAGAGGAAAAATAACTCCTCTCTCCTTAAATGTAGGCTGTACATAGTGACTTCTTGCCAAAGAATACAGTATGGGAAGGAGGGAAGGGGGTAGAGGTTAACTTCACAGTGGAGAAACCTGGCAAACACTACCTCAGCCAGGTGACTAAGGTTAGTATTAGCTGTGATAAATCACATTGATGGCATGTAACTTTGATATGATGTGATGAAAAAGGCACTTTACTTCTGGGGTCCTCCTCCGAAAAGTCCATAACTCCAGTCTAATCATAAGAAAAATATTAGATAAATTCTCATAGAAGGGCATCCTACAAAATACTTGACAGTGCTCCTCAAAACTGTCAAAGTCATCAAAAACAAGGGAAGTTCTGAGAAACTGTCACAGCCAAGAGTAGTCTAAGGAAACATGACAACTAAATATATTGTATCCTGGATGGGATCCTGGAACATAAAAAGACATTAGGTAAAAACTAGGGAAATCTGAAGAAGCATGGACTTTAGTTAATCATAATGTATCAATGTTGGCTCATTAATTGTGAAAAATGTACCATACTAATGTGAGATGTTAATATTAGGGGAAACTGGTTAAAAGAGGTGTGTGTGTGGGGAGGGGTAATATGGAAACTCTCTGTGCTATCTTATCAACTTTTCTGCAAATCTAAACCTGGTCTGAAAAATAAAATCTATTGCAAACAAAGTCACCTCCTCCCTGAAGTCCCCCCTGCCTCTTCCACTGAGATCCTATGGGACTGGACACCTCTCTCTACTGTGGCACTGACCACATTTGTGCATGTCTATCCCCACCAGTCCCTAAGCCTCCCCAGAGCACTAAACCTGCATTATTTGAAAAACAGGGAACTGCACCAAGAACTGTTTTGGAGACAACAACCTGTGCTTGCATGCAGATGTTCTGGTCTGTTCCTAAAATAGCCTGTCCTACTGCCTGTTGCCAACTCCAGGGACACTGCTGTCTCCATTAAGAGAGTGGTGTGTCCCCTGTGGACTGCCACTGTATCTCCAGAGGCTAGGGAACAGCCTATCCCAAGACAAAGCCTTGGGACCAGAGTCTAGCTAAGCCGCCTGTCCTCTAGCCCAATTGCCCTGCCTCTCCTTTCTGGGGTCCAGGGGCCTCTTTGCCTCAGTAGGGATCAGGTGCTTAGAATCAGCCAGCTTTAGTCTGGATTGTTTTCCCCACCTGAAGCAGTTAAGAGGTTCTATTTTTAAAGCCCTTGGTTTCTCTCTGTCTTACTCAGAAGGCGGCTGGTGCTCCAGGACTCTGCTCAGGATAAATGCTCCATCCTTTGCTCTTCCCTCCCTCCTCGGCTTTTATGCCATTGCCAATATCGTCCTCCCCCTGGTGCTGGCAGGAGAAGCTGGGCTCATAATTCTTCCAGGGAAGGCGTTAGAAAGAAAGAAATTAAGTTCAATCAAAGTGTCAGGCCTGAATTGTCTGTGTGTTGAGGTGCAGGTGAAAGGAGCTTAATAAGACCACCTTCAGTGCCTCAGTCTTCTGCCCCATGTCCCCCACCCCCACCCCACCCTAATGTAGCTCCTTCTGGATCTTAACCTTTATTAGGTGACAAGAGGAGCTAATCAAATAAACAAGTCCCAATATGAGGAAAGGCCTGCTCTACCAGAAGCCAATCATGGCAGCAGCCCCAGGAGGATAGATTTGGCTGCAGGAACACACACTCCCACGCGCGCACGCACACACAAACACACACACACACACAGTCATTTAAGTCTTTATAACTTGACAACACTTGCTAAGAGCTTTCCCCGAATTGCCTTGGTCTTCTGGCTCAGCCGGCTCAGCTCTGCTCAGGGCTCCTTGACCCACCTGAATGCTGGTGAGGCCCAAGTTGACTCCTCCAGCTCAGACCTGTCCTCTGGCCTCCAGACAATGACATCTAGCTGTCTATTTGACATCGACACGTGAAATCTCAAAGGAACCTCAAATGCGACATGTCCCCAACTGCCCTCACTACCCCTCCTACCCCCCATTTAGTTCTCCCCTCAGGGAGTGGCAAGGTGTCCTACAGCACAACCAGAAACCTCAGAGAAATCAGAGAGCACCCCTCGACATATCTCTCCCTCACCTCCGTCTCCCCATCCACCATTAAATCCTAAGGATTTCGCTCCCATATAGCTCTCAAATCCAACTACTGTGCTCCACTGTCAGGGCCCTGGTCCACCTGCCTTCATCCCTGAGCCTGGCAGCTGTCACAGCCTCATTCCTGTCTGCCTGCCTCCCCTCCCACCCCCCTGCAGGCCTTTCCCTTGCTAGCAGCCAGCCTGGCGTCCTGCAAACGTAAAGACAGTCACGGCCCTCCTCTGCTTCCAATCTTTCCACGGGGACCACCATGCTCAGAGTGAAGACCTCAATCCTCACCTCTATCTCTTGCAACTCCCCAGCCTCATCTTGACCTCCTTCCTTCCCCCACTTTGGGCAGTATTGGCCCTTCTTTGGTCCTTCCAGTGCTTCCCCAGATCCATGGTATTTTCCACACTAGGGGTTTTGCACTTGCTGTTCCTTCTGTCTGGAATGCTCTCCTCCACCCTCAATCTTGGCCTAGCTAATTCTTAACTTCAAATCTCAGCTCAAAATCAAACTCCCTGACAGCTCATAGTTTCCCTACATGGACATTTACAAGTCTGTGTCATTATACAACACTCTGTGATTACTGGATTAAGGTAGGCCCGTTAGCTTGAGGGCAGGGGCTTTGTCTGTTTGGTTCATACTGTAATCTCAGCACCTGGAACCATGTCTAGCTCATTTTAGGGCCCAATAACTCTTTCTTACATAAATGAATGGATCTTCTTAACAACTCTATGAAGTAGGTTTTCATTATACTGCTTCCTATACAGCTCAGAAATACTCTACAACTTACCTGGGTCACACGACTATTTGTAGGAGAGACAGGGGTTGAGCAAGGTGTAGCTGCCTCTAAAGCCCATGCCCCGATCAATATCTATACTGCCTCGTCCCTCTTTGTTCATGGGACTGACGGGCTAGGAAAGTCCTGAGGCTTCCTTCCTCCTGACCTGACACTACTCACGCAAGAGGAGAGGGCAACCAATCCCATGGACACCTGAGCCAGGGTTGAGGGGCAGGATACGTGCAGATCCCACGGAGAGCATGCTTGCATTGTTGACCACCCAGCATCACCACATGCACCCCATTTTTTTCCATCTTACTGATAATAACTAGCATTTATTGAGTGCCTACTCTGTGCCTGGCACTGTTTTAAGTGTTTTACACATTCATTTAATGAAGCCTCACCCTCTCCATTTTTCAGATAAGATAACTGAGGCGCACACACACACACATAATACCTTGCTGAGAGCTACACAGCTGATCAGGGAGAGCTGGGACACAAATCCGCACAACCTGGCTCAAGAGCCCACACTGCCAGACATCACTTCAACTTGAGGGACTGACTTGGCTCCCTGGTCTACAGCCTTGGACAATCAAAATGCCCGGGTCACCCTTAGATACTTGCCATGGAATCCTCTCTCCAGAGGCATTTAATGTTGAGCCTAGTGAAATAAGAATGAAAATTACTATCTTTGATGCAGCCTGAAGGTGGGATCCCAAAGGGACTGCCATCAGTTTCTGTTCCCTAGGCCCCCACCTCAGAGCTGTCCTCCTGCACCCTGTCTTTTTTGAGTGTATCTTTAGCCTTCACTTCAATGCTGTGAGCTGCCCAAGGGCATATGAAGTAGCTTCTTTTCTGCCAAAAATAGCCAATTTCTGTTCCTTGCAACCAGAGTCCTAATAGAACTCCCGGTTGAGGCTCAAATCAGAAGACTATAGACTAGGACCTTTGATATCCTGTGGCAGGTTTTCTTACCCTTGGACATTAGGCCAACATCCTAACAAAAAGAGGACAACAGGGAGCTCAGTGCCTGTCACTGAGACATCTCAAGAAGGCCGTGGAGGGCGGGTGGGGCCTCCAAGACCAGGTCAGGGAGGTCAGGGCTGCATAGCCCAGGGAGTAGGGGGAAGGGAGGCAGGAAGCTGGGTACTCACACTTAAGGGAATAAGCAGGTCCAAAAATGGCAATGAGCAGGAAGGGACAGTAGACAAGGTGGCCTTGGCAATGTCAAGGGCCAAATTAAAATGACAAGAGTCAGGTGGGAAGGCTCTCCAGCAGGTACAGCTTGTACAAGGGCTCTTGTGAAGCTACCTTCATTATCCATGCAGAAGCCAGGCAGAAACACAGTGTGCTGCAATGGGCTGTCACCATTATGGCAGAAAGTGAAGGATGCAGTCACCACATCGCCTCCAAGGCATCCTATTGAGAGGTGAATGTGTTAGCCAACTCGAGAAGGATGCACCTTTCTCCTATAAAACACACTGATGCTAATTACACTTTTCAGATGATCTCCTCAGTAACATCCTTTGTATAATCAGATTTCATTATGGGAAATAATAAGTAACGCTGTTCCCCTCCCACATTCCACTTGGCCCTGAAAACTACACACAAACAGAAGGAACAATGAGATGCTGATTCAGCAGATGTTTATTCACTACCTCCATGCCATAGCCCAGGCCATGTTGGGAGCAATTGTTTACGGAGCTGGGCTCACATCAAAATCATGCATAGGACTTGTAAAAATGCAGAGGCTTGGGGCAGGGACCAGCAGGTGCACTTCACACTAGCTCCCAGATAAACGGTCAATGAGGTCAGAGAAGTAGCAAGGTAGAATGGGGTGCAGAACAGATCAGGAGGAAGGGCCATGACAAATAGTTTATATTTTATTGTAAATGAGCAGAAAACCCATTTGGAAGTTTCAGCAGAGGAGTGCCATGATCTGGCGAGCATGCCGTGGCTGCCGTGGGGAGAATAGAAATACTGCAGGAAGAAAGCAAGCCAGGAGACAAATTAGGTGACTGCCATTGTCCAAGGGAGAGATGATGGTGGCCTGGATCAGCTGACGATTTGATTTATTTTGAAGGTAGAGCTGATAGGACTTTGCTGATAGATTGGATCTTGGGTATAAGAGAGAAAGAGGAATCCGGGATGATGCCAAGATGTCTGGTCTGAGCTACCAGAAGAATGGGGTTGCCATTAACTGAGATGGAAAAGACTTTGGCGGGAGAAGCTATGGGAAGCTTTGGGGACATTAAACCATTTTGCACATGTTATATTGGAGATGTCTATTAGCCACATGAGTGAATATGTGGAGTGGAGAGTTAGATATCAGAGTCTGGGGTTGGGATCAAGGCTGGGTGACCCTCGACTTTCTGTGCTATCTTTCACTTTTAGTTTGGAAATCCTCCTACACACACACACACACACACACACAATCCTTAATGCTTCAATGAAGTGGACTCCACTTTCTAACTTCAGGAGGGGGATATGACTTAGGCCTGAACAATCAGAGTCTGCATTGCTTTTCCATAGAAATGGATTTAGAGATTGGCATGAGACTCCTTCATAGTCAATTAGATACCATGAGAATTTTGCAAAGACTTCTGGAACAGAGGATTTGAAACAGAGACAGTGAAAGGGTTGGAGCTTCTGCAGCTATTTTGTGACCATGAGAAATGAAGGGAGCTGAGCGTGTTAGAGACACAGACACCAAGTACTGGTGATCAAGTTATGCCTGCAGTGATCTTTGTCTCTCATACTTACTTTTCTGTTATATGAGCCACCAGTAAATTCTCTTCTAAAGAAAAAAGAAATCCCAGGTGATTCTGATACAACACATCTGTGGACTGGTATTTGGAAATAACTGTGGTATATATATGGTCCTATGCCATCGCTACTCAAGCATGGTCTGCAAACTCATAACGTGGGAGTTTGTTAGTATTGGAAAAAATCTAAGGCCCAACCCATAATGAGAATCTGCCTTTTAACAAGATCTGCAGACGATCTGTATGTGTGGATAAGCATTATTAGGGCTTAAGGAGCTTGTGTTCTTCTGATGAAAAAAAAAAGACACATTTGTGATATAATTAAATAGCAATGCCAGGGTGTATGGGCATTGGCAAAAATTGTGTTAGGAACAATAGTAATAATTATTCTACTATTTACTGTGCACTAGCTATATAAAGGAGTCTGCCCATTTTGCTATCAGCTGGCTCCTCAGGAATGCAAAGAAATACCTGCTGACCAATGGTATGCTCCCGAGCCATAGTTGGGATACAGCTGTGAGTGAAGAGGAGCCTTTGGATCATGATCCAGGAGGCATCTCACAATTCTATGACAAAGATTAAGATCACCTCTAAATTATCAGTTACACCATTAAGTAAAGTACAAATCTTTGCTTTTGAACTTCTATGGAAATTTTAGTTCCCATTTTCATAGGTATTACCTCATCAATCCTAATAGAATTAGATATTATTGCTCAACTCATTTTAACAGATAAGGAAACCAAAGCTTAGAGATGTTAAGCTCTTTGCCAAAGTCACACAGCCAGGAAGTAGCTAACCTTACATGCATTCCCCTTTCTTTGGTGGCAGCTGCTCCCAGTTGGGCTACCTCTTCCCACCCCCACCCCCAACCTGGCTCCATGCCTGGCCAATTAGCTCATTTTTTTCCCCTCTGACCACAGAGATTGTTCTGGGAATGCACACTACTTAAGTCAGTTCTGTGTTCATCAGCTATGGAATTTTTGCTGGCACTGTGGGGGGAAAATTGCTCCTTTCCTAATGGGGAAACTGGGCCAGGAGAATGTGAGCCTGTTGTTGCTGGAGTCAAACTGTCACAATGGGGGACCTAGAAATAAACCTGGACATGAAAAAAGGCAAATTTGGCAAATTTCTGATGCCTGGATTCAGCCATACCTGAATTCAAAACCTCTTAGAATTTTTTTGGTTCTGGGAGCCAGCAAATTCTTTTGGAAGGGTGTGTGAAGGCCAGTTTGAGTTGAGTTTCTGTCATCTGAAACCACAAGAGTCCTGAATATAGTGATAAAGCCAGTCTTCAAAACCAGCTCAGCTTCAAAGCCTGTTTTGTTAATCAGTGCCCTCTGCTATTCCATACAAAGAGGATAAAGTCCAAAGGTCATGGAAATTGAGTTGTACCATGTGTGTGACCATGCCTGTGATGGTGTGGGAGGGAGAGAATTCATGCAAATAAAATAGACAGCCAAGCCCCTAACCCTAATTTCTTATCCTTCTCTGTACTATACTCCCCTCAGTGGGCCCTATGCCTGGGCTTCTCTGTAGGACCTACAGAGCAGAGCTGGTGCTGGGCACACCGTGGTCATGAGGACAGTGTTGTTGAACAAATGCTTTGATTGACAACCCCAGGCCACCTGGGTATTTCTGTGGTGAATATTTTGCAGTCTGAGGACACAGATCTTTTTTCAACAGCATTAGACTTGCGTTGCTGCTATTTCTGCCCCCCACTGCTGCCTACTCCCATCTTGGGGAGAGTCACAAAGCTGCCTTCCCTCCTGTGCATATGATTCTTGAGCCCTCACTCTCCTCCCTCAGTTCCCACCTCACCACCCACCTCTGCTCCATGTTGAGTAACAGTTCCAGGAATGACATCCTGGCTACTTTCCACCTCTGCCCCAGATGAAGGTCCCTTTGCTCCTTGTTCTCTTGTTTCTGCTTGACTGTTACAGCATAACCTCCATAGGAAAAATTTAATAATTCACAGCTAACTTCAGTTTTCCCTGGCCCAATCACGTGGTTCAGCTGAATTAAGCAATTTTAGCAGCAGATATTAACAATCAAGAAGCCCATTTATTGGGCATGTGGCTAAGAGACCAGTTTTCCAGCCCCCTCCTTGACCTCATAGCTACCAGCATACTTCCCCTCAGTATGAGTATGGCACTCAGTATGAGTGTGGGTGACAAGCTTAATGGCTCCCCTGGACCACAGCTCCTCCTGAACTCCCAGGGAGAGGGACCAAGGAGAAGATGGCTCTGCTCTGATGGAGCAGAAGTCCTGAGCTCTGGGGAACAGGACTGGGTGGCTGCTTTGCCATTCAGCCATTCACATATGAATTGAGCCCCTACTATTCTAGGTTCCCTTCCAAACACTGGGAATAAAGTGAGTCACAAGACAGCCAGGGCCCTGTCCTCAGGGAGGGAGAGAGATAGTAAACAAGTGAACAAATAAATGAGCATCTCCCAGGGTCACAACTGCTATAAGGAAAATGAAACAAGGCAGTGTGACAGAGCTCAGCTGGTAGGAGAGGAAGTGCCTCAATATTAGACAGAGTGATCAGGATGGCCTCATTGAGAAGGTGACTTCTTAGCTCAGATGCAGAAGAGGAAAAGGAAATAGCTGCACAACAAGTGGGAGATGGAAGAGTATCCCTTGCCCCCAAAGGATCAACAGGTATAGAGGTTCTGGGACAGGAGAGAGCTTGGCATATTCCAGGATCTAAGAGAAAGCCAGAATGAGCCACTTTGCACTAGAGGAAAACAATAGAAGGAGAGGCCAGCAGAGATCAGGACATGGAGGACTTCCAGGCTACTGGAAGGAGTTTTGGTTCACAATGGATGGTTTTAAGCAGAGGATTCATGTGGCTTGGTTTATGTTTTGAGAAACTCACGCTGGCTACTGAGGAGAAAATGGGTTAAGAGGGGCCAAAAGAAGACTCATATCACATCTCTGAGAACTACTCTTCAAATGGCCTTTTCTGTGGTCTGGGGCTATAAGGCAGGATTCTGGTGTCAACTTTAAGCTGGAAACTCAGACAAGAAGACCCTAACTGTCTCCTGGGGCGTCTTGCACTTCATAGACTTCTAGCTGGCATGGGATTCTAGAGGTGGTGTGGTGTCACTCCTTGGAGGACAGGCTTGTTTCTGCCCTCAGCCTGGATCCCAACTTTTTATGACAGAGACAGGAATACATTTAGGCAATCAAGGAAAACAGCTGCAAACTTCCCAGCCTCAGACAGCACTGTCACACACACTGCTGCAGGAGATCATTCAGGCCCCCATGCTGGCCAACCTGCCAAGTTCATTCCCACTTGGGAAGTATCAAGGGCCCAGAGGAGGAGGAAAGAAGGAAGGAAAAGCTCCAGGCACTCCTGCCACGTGAGGATGAGCTGTGAGTTCGCACCCACAGCTCAACTGGTATTGCTAGCATGCCCTATGCCTTAGCATCTTCAGAATAAGTAAATAATCCATCTACCTGAAATGAACTCCAAAAAAAGAGAAAGAGAGAGAGCATTTGGAACATTGCTGAGACCTAAATTGACCAACTTTGATCAAGATGAGTTAGTAAAATAGAATGCTCCTCATCAGCTGCATTTTAATGCCATATTTGGAGCCACTCAGTTGTTATAAAATCATCTGAACTTCTCAGCAGAAGTACACATTGGGGAGTTTATTTTTGAGTCTCTCAGAATACAAAGGAGAGTCTTTCCAATACAAGATCTGGGCAGAGCACACAGCCTCCTTTTAAATGAGGAGGAACAAAATGCCCAGTTGCTTCTCCTTTGTTAGTAATTCCCTCTTCCCGCTTTGAAAGTTTCCCTGAAAGTGTGCAGTAATTTCTGATGATGGAAGAAAAGGCTCTTGAGCCTCACCTGAGTAAGCAGGTTGCTGCTGGCTGGCAGAGCATTCCAGAGAACTCTTTGTTGGGCTGAACTCCCAGCTAGACACCGGGTCTGAGGAATGTAGAGGATTTGGGGAAACTTTGATTTTATTTAGAGAAAACCAGCTGAGCCCACTCCACCTCCATGATCTGCAGCAGAACCCAAAGCTGTGAGGGGATTTCAGAGTTCATTCTGTTTTCAGCTAGAACAAAAACCCAGAGACCCTATGGCCAGACATGAGCAAGGAATTACCAGCCCCCTCATTGGTCAAGGCCCCGTGTGGCTACTGTTCACATCTGGCCAGTGTGCTGGCTCCCTAGGAAAACCTGCTGGTTGGGACTAGCTGATCTTTGTTACCTACCAGCATCACTAAGGGCTTCAATACCCACTCACTGCCACAGACTTAATGGCTTGATCCTGGATTAGACAACCAATCAACCAATACCAAATCACATTATTATATGCTGGGGGGAAGGGGAGGGTGTTCCTGTCCTTTAAGGAAAATAAAATATGGTCACTCTCCTCTAAGGTGCTCCCAGTATGTTGGGCGTGGGGTGAGGCAAGCAGCATGCAAAAACAACATGTGCTCTAGGGTCAACTCCAGGCAACAGGTACGATGAAATTCCATTCTAATGTACTTGTGGCTGTTCAGGAGAATAGTGAGAATTTACAGGAGCACAATGCCAGGCCTGCACTCCAGAATCTCACAATCCAGTGAGTCCCATTTCCAAAGTATCTGTTATTCCTCATTCATTCAAGAAATGCTTTTCACATGACTGTATTCTAGATGTTGCGTGAGGCACTGAGAATACAACTATAAACAAGGCAAATAAGGTAGATACCTTTGTAGAGTTCACAGTCTGATGGGCCAGGCAAACGTGCTCATAATGCAATCTTAGTAATCCCTCCATCCGCCTGCCCACACATTCATCTTCTCACTCACTCATCCATTCAAGGAACATTTAAAGAGCATCTCCCTTCCCTGACACTGTGCCAGGCTCTGGGCACACCACAGGGAACATGCAGGTGAGGGTTTGATCCTCATGCAGCTTAGCAGCCAGCAGAGTTGTGGGCAAGGTGTGATCTGAACAGGAGAGTTCAGGTGGTCAGCAGAAGGTGCAAGGCCCTGATGGGTGGGGGTCAGAGAGGGCTTTGCTGATGAGGTGGAGCTCAAACAGAGCCCTGGGGTCAGGGTGGAGACTGTTCAGATCAGGCAGGGTTCTATCCCTTGTCCCTCAGCCTGTATCCCTTCCCTGAACTCTTCAGAGCTCAGCAAGATGAACAAAGACCTCCCTAGGCTCTGGGCTGTAGCCACACAACTGGAAGACCTCTCTTTATAAGCATGAGGCTCACCTTTCTGACATCAGCTGCGCTGTGTTTCCTCACTGCCTCCTGAAGTGCAGGCAGCCTCATCTATGCACAGCAAAGCATTTTCCCAGTGAGAACACCTAGCAACAAATCTGAACACCAACCCATACATCTAATGCTGGCCTCTTCTTCACTGTCCCTGCTCACTGCCATCTCAGGGTCACAGCTGGAACTTCCTGGGGACAGGCTGGGCTCAGAGTGAAAGGGGAAGAAGAGGTAAAAGCAAGCGCAGTTGCCTGGGAAGGCTTCCCTGTCTGCCCAGGGGCTGGGAGCACTTCCAAGTCAGAGGTCCTGTTAGTGATGTGGGGGGAGGAGTGGGGGAGGAGGGATGAGAGGTCCAGGAAGTACCCTGAAGGGTGCTTTCATTGGCTGTGTCCATATCCAGCAATTGTGCCAGGCACAGTTTGGGTTAGCTCATGACACCATCACAGGACACCTGCTCTGTGCCAGGCACTACGGGAAGCACTGGGCCAAGAAAGAGGAGAGGAACACAGTTCCCACCTTGGAAAGCCTCACCCTCTAAAAGGACACAGACATGCAAACAGGGCTCATACTCTGATGGGGGAGTATTCAGACATGCAGACAGAGAGCATTCAGCCACAGTGGTCAGTGCACATATATATAAGCACCAGGGATGGAGATGAAAGATATTTAGAGGGTAAAATCTCCTACTCTTGTGATAGATGGGGAGTGGGGATGGGATGAGTGTGCAGGGAAAATACAGAATACAGGATCCTTTTCCTATATCTGCCATTCACATTCACCTGCTCTGTCTCTCCTCCGCTGGTTTCAGTTTTCCCATCTGTTCAGTGTGGCTGGGACCCACCCAGAGGTTCCCTGTGTCCTGTTTCTGTGCTAGTGTGATATGCCAGGTGTCTATTAATCCTTACTGTTGCTACCATTTACTCAGTACCTACTATGTGTCAGGCAGTGCTGAGCAGTTTTTTATACCTTTTAGCATACTCTTCACGACCACTCTGTTGTGAAGGCATTGTTGTCCCCATTTGAAATGTGAGGACACAGAGGCTCAGAGAGAGTGTGTCTGTATCTTCAGTGAGGGACCCTGTGCAAAGAAATCAAGAGACCTTGGCCATCGTCCCTGGGAAGCCCTTTCCTCCTCCGTGGCATGAGATCAAAGGGAGGTGTGCTGCGCTTTCCCTCTGGGTTTGACCTTCAGTTTCAGGGCACCACTGGCCTCACCCAAAGTCAGAAATTAGGTTTCAATGTTTTGTTTGACTGTCGGTAGGGGTGACGTGGATTGGGCCAAGTGCCTGATGGAGGTGGGTGGCTGGATGCAGGGAGGGGAAGGCATAGACTCAGAGACTCACCGATCAGAAAAGTAAGACCACCTTGAAGAAACCCTAGACGTCTTCTAGCCCACCCGTCGCATTGCGAGTTGAGGAAAATAGGCTCAGATTGGAGGAGAGGGTAGTCTAAGGTCACACATAAAGCCAGAAGCCAAGCTCAGGGTGCACATCAGCAGCCCGGGGTCTTTTGCCTTCCACTCAATCTGTGGGGGTCCCAGGACAGAACCTACAACCCGTGGGAGTGTCTCGCCCCTTCCCTCCGCCCTGCACTGTGCCCTAGCACCACCCCATTAAGGCAACAATTAAGGAGCAGGGTGAGGCTCCCTCTCCATCTGGGTAATTATGTTCTCATTAGGAGCTGATGCACCCGGGCTCTGAGCATTAGCGCTCCAGCGCAGCTTGGAAGGTGCTCTCAGCTCTGCTGAGAGTGGAAGCAGCCGCAGGGGAGCAAGCGAGCTAGGGGGCTGGCGCAGGACCTAGCACAATCCGTGCTGCTTCTGCTTCAGCAGACCACAGAGATGACAGTGATCACCTAGGCTCCTTGCGTGCTGGGCTTCCAGGAGCGCTTGGCTCGGTGTGGAGAAGCCAGGTCTGGGCTTGTTGGGTCCTAGAAACCTCCCTGAGTTCCCCTTACCGCATCCCTAGGCCTGGCTGGGTGCTGGATTCTGCACAGAGTAAGACACAGCCTCTGCCCTCAGAGATCTGGTGGGGGTTGGGGGAGGGAGGAAGCTGGGAAGTAAGAGAGGCCACATTCCAAAGAGGGAGGCCAGAGGAGGGGGTGACAAATCTGCCTATCCTGGGTGTGGAAGACTCCTGGGAGGAGGTGACATTTAATGTTGAGGCAGGAGAGGAGGAAGTAACCAAGGTGACCTGGGCTGGGGAGGAGCTTTTGCAGGTGAGGCTGAGGCTGAAGGAGGGTGTGGTCCTGGAACCCCTACAGGCTCTGATCTGAAGGGGTTTATTTTAAATGAAAGCAGGAGGTGGGGCCCAGATCCAGAAGGGCCTAGAGGACTCTAAGCATTAATGGATGCCACTGTGAGGTTCAGGCTTTAGGACTGCTCCCTCCCTAGCCCCTGGCACTGAGCAGCAGGCCCTTTCTTCTCTGTCCCACTCAATCCCCAACATAAGTTGAAGTCTCTGGTTCCCTCCAGCTGGAACCTAATTTTCAGAAGGAAATTGGCTCACCTGCCTCTGACAGATGTAACACTCACCCCACCTTCACCCCAGAGGAGAGGGAGGTGGCCCAACTGCCATATGCCAGGCCCCAGTGAGGCCTCTAACCTCCGGGTCCATGGAGAGAACTATCTACAGCCCCCCTCAGGCTAATGGGAGGCTCAGGCCTGAGGATGAGGGCAGTCTGGGGGACATGGAACCCCACATCTCTCCAGAGCCCTCTGGGGCAGGAGCACCAGGTTAGCACTTCTGAACACTTTCTCAGTGCCCCATGGAACCCACAGCAGAGTGAGAGACAAGCCCAGCCCCCGATGTCTCCCTGCCCAACCAGCACCAAACAAGACCTGGTAGGAGGGTGAGGAAGGGTTGTTGAACCTTGGGAAAGCAAGGCCTGTATTGTGTGGACAGAACATCTTCCTAGAAGAGGCAGCCTTTTAGCTTAACTTCTTAGGTCCTCAGCAGAGTAGGATTTTGCAAAGTGGAGGAGAGAAAGAGTATTTCAACTTCAACCAAAGGAACAGCAAATGTGGAGGCATAAAGACAGTAATGGGAGATAGGTTCATCAAATGGCATGGGAAGGAGTCAGCAGGTGGAGGAAGAAGAGGCTGGAAATTGAGAATACCAATACCAAGTTCAGACATTTGGAGAGACAGGAACCTTCCCCATGAAGGAGGCCAGCTGGAGCCAGAGCAGAATCAAGGGAGAAACTCCCCCTCTCCTTCCCACTTGGGGACAATTTGTCCCCATTGTACTCACCTGCCAGGCCCCAGTTCCTGGGTGCACAGGCTTCCCCTGGCCTCTACCCCAGCCTCAGGCCTAGTACTCAGGAGCCCCCACTTAGCAGCTGGGTCAGCACAGGCTGCAGCCAGGACTCACCAACCAAAGCAAAAGAACATGCAGGCCTCTGGTCCAGGAACAGAGGATGGCTGGAACCATGGGGCAGGAGGGGACCCTTGGAGATGTTTAGATTTTTCTCTGTCTTTATACAGATGGGCAAACTGAGACCGAGAGAGGGGACTTGCCAAAGGCACTCAGCCTGGACACAACCTGTTGCCCCCACAGCTCAGGCAGTCAGAAGGACCAGAACCCTGGTGGTTCCCGCCCTCAGGAAGAGGGGTGACCACCCACCGGCAGCCGGGTGAGCGCCAAGGCTTTCTGGGCCGCAGCTTGCTTGAACGGTGGCTATCCAACTCGAGCGGGGGCCAGCCTCCGCCTGCACGGGGAGTACCGGGTGCGCGGTCTCCACACGCTGGAGAGCTGGCTCTGCCCCGGCAGAGTTGTTAGGTCGAGCTAGTTTCGCTGAGCGCTTCAGCTGTTCCCGACCTCTCCTTCTCAACCGAAAGAACGACTGCGGAGAAAGCATTTCTCTTTAATAAGAAGAGTACTTTTCTTTTAAATTCCTTTAGGGCCCCTCATCCCCACTTCCCTGTGGAATGACTGGGGAGGAGGAGAGCTGTCGCGCAGGAACTGAAAAGCACTCGGGCCCTCCCGTCACTCCCCAAGTCCCTACCTATGCCCCTGGGGACCGCAGCCACTGGGGTTGTGGGGTTCTGGAGGGCACCGCCAGGGCTGCTGGGCGGCCGCCTGGATCGCGCGCGGAGGAGAAACAGGGCCCAGGTTTCAGCCAAAGCTCTGTGCTCCGTGAATCTCTTAACCCCGGCAAGCCGCAAGAATAAATCCGGAGAAACGTTGCTTATTGTGCTATTATTAACCTCCCTCCTTCTCCGCACTCCCCCCCAGGAGATAATTAAATTCATCCCTGAATCTCTGGCCAGGAAAAAGCCTCTAACTGGGATCAGAACTGCAGGGGCCCTCCCCTGCTGCAGGTCCGGGCCCTGAGCCCCTGGCCGCCCACTCGCTTTCTGGCTCCCGACCTCCCCGCTGCCAAAGCGACTGGGTTAGCCTTCCAGACTTAAAACAAAGTCGTTTATTTCAATTTTGCTTTCACATTATGTTCCGATACAATCAAAACTCCTGGACGAACCTCTTGAATAAGAAAAGTCCTGTGAATGAGCGCAATCACACGTCCTGGGCGCCCGGGTAATTCCGAGGGTGGACTCCGGATTCAGAGGCGGTGGTATAAACGTACTGTTTCAGAACTGCGGAGCGGATGAGGGTTGGGGACATCCAGGGACAGAAAGCATGGGGAGAACACCGCTCCGGGCAGGTTGGTTCAGGTCCTTGAACTGGGATTATTCCTGTTGCATCTGGAATGCAAAAAACTCAAACTTCACTCCTTCGAGCCTGGCCTAGCAAGATTTCGGCCAAATTTCTTATATTTGTGCCAAAGCAGTGAGCACGGGCGAATGCAGGGCTGGCCCTAGGCCTGGCGCAAGCAGCAACCCAGGGCTGGCTTTTTGACAAAGCCGTTGCCCCCGGCCTTTCTCTGGTTGCGTTCTCACGAGTCTCCTGCCCCTCTGAACCTCGACCTTTGGCAACCCAGTCCCCAACCTCGCAGCTTGGGAAGATGTGGAGTTTAGAAAGCTGTTTCAGAAAAATAAAAGTCCCACTTCGACTTTATTGGATTTAAAGCAAAATTAAATCTTGGCTATACACACGTATGTTACAGAGGATGAGGAAGCCTCCGGAAGAACCTCCTTTGCATTTAGTGGAGCCACAGAGCACGAGGGCATTGACAAGCATCAGAACATCAAGCAGCCTTAGATTTCACGATCACTCCGAATAGGACATAGAAATACGGAAATACAGCCAGTTTCCACTGGGAAGAGTTCTTTGTATACAAATGATATATATTTATATATATTTTTTAAACCAGTCACCACTAAGGTGAGTCCTTTCTCGGCTAACAAGCAGCCAAGGATACAAAGTATCTTTAGCTAATTAACGTGAGCAGTGTTTTAAGAAGAGCAATACTTGCCAAATTAAAAGTAACTCCCCCATCCAAAAAAAAAAGAGAAAATTTACCCCCTCACCAAATTAAAAGGGGGGCATATTAGATTTCAGTAGGTAGGAGAATTCAGAGGGAAAAAGGGAGAAAGATTTCACATTATATAGTGAAATACAAAGTTTCTTTTAAACAAATTGCAGGGAATATGAACACGGGAGTAAGAAACAATGACAAGGCAGTCTCTTTCTTGATTACTGCAACTGGAATGGGGGAGGCAAGTTTATTTTTGGAAATGGGAGTGCGCAGAGCTAAGCGGAATTTACTTCTCCTAATAAGGAAACGGACAAAGTTGTCCGATCGCCGGCGCACCCCTTTTTACCAGGATACAGCTAGAGAACATACAGGAAGTTTCGAGTCGTGCTGCTTTCTTGCCCTCTTAATTTCGGCCTCTTTCTCACTCCCCCTCCTGCCTTCGCCCTCTCCCTGCCTCCATTCCGGCTATAAGACAGTCAGAGGGGAAATACGAGGAATCCGGAGAAGGTCGAGTACTTCCAGCCCCCCATCAAGTTCCCCCGCTCCAGCTTGAGGTATGCTCGGTCGCCTTTCTCCATTTGGATCAGGACTCCGTTGCTGGCGGCCTCCCGGGTCACGTCCTGGTCACCAGCGAAGGCTGAAATCACCGGCCACCCGTTTAACATGAGGCTTACCTAAGAAAGAGAAAGGCCCGCTTCAGAGGCGCTACCTAGGTGGGCACGGAAGCGGCGGTGCAGCGAACCCGGCCGCTTGGCTGGCAGCCGCAAAGGCCTGCGAGCACTGGGCGGGCAGGGGAGGGGTGGAAGAGGGGCTTTGCAGCTTACTGCTCAGGGTCTAATGGGGGCGAAAGACCACACATCTGGGTGAGATGAAGGGTCTGCCTGCCCCTGAAAGGGGAGTTGCCCTCATTCCAGTTTCTTAGATGAGCGCGCTGAGTGAATCTCTGCTCTGCTCTGTTATCCAGTTTAATAAACCCATAGGTGGCTCCAGAGCCCTGAGACCTTTGACCTCTCTCCCGTTTCCCTAGCCTCAAAAAGAAACTCCGGCAACTCCGTTCCCGGCGCTCCCAGGAAAACAAAAACAAAAAAACCCTGGCCCCTCCCAGTAGAGACAGTGGAGAAGCCCGGCAAGGCTTTCGGCTGATTAGAAATCTCTCACGGAGCTGCACTCTGTGCTTCGTCTCCAAACCACCGGCTCAATTCCCGCCCCAGATCCAGCCGCGCCCGCCACCGCCTGGTTTTGCCCTTGCGGTGGCATCGTCAGCCAAGAGCCAGGCGCCCTCTCCCCAGCCGCGCTTTCCGCCTCTGTATGCGCCCAAAGGAAACGTGGACATCTTTGGGGACCTGGAGAGCTGGCCAGCACTGGCTGGGACATGGCTGGAGCCAGGAGGGAGTGGCACTACGCCCCCTCCCTTCTCTCTCCATCCCTCACCCATTAGGGCTCAGAGCTGCTAGTTTAAAAACCCAGAGTCGGTCCCCCAAGGGACGCCACGGGGCGGGTGGGGGTGGGAGGGAATTAGTGCTCTGTCCGTGGTGCTGAAGACACGCACACAAGCCGCCTTGCGGGCTTCTGAGCTGGAGCGAGGGGTCGGGGGTACTGTCAGTCGTGCTGAAAGCGGGGTTCGCGGGAAGCTTCCAGAAGCGGCAGCTGCCTGTGGTGCTAACAGCAGCCCTTACAGGAAGTCCCTGGAGTCCCGCAGGAAAGCTGGGGAACCTCTTCAGAGGGGCCCAGAAAGCGGAGGCAAAAAACTCTGTCTCTGGGCATGGGGATGGGTCCCAAGAGCCGGCGACAGGGAAAGCAAAGGACAGTCCAAGCCACAGAACTGTGAAGCCCCGCTATCTGTCCCTCCAAGCAGCCCCTAGCACATGCAGCTGCCACTTCTGTCTCCCACCTCCTTACAGCCCGCTCACCCCTGTGGCTTGTATCCCCCCACGGGGGCCGGGGCCTGGCCCCGAGGCGGCGGCTGACCTGGATGGTCTGTCTGTTGTAGACCTTCACCACGTGGAAGTTAAAACTGTAGATCCCTTTGCGCGGGGCGATGAAAGTGCTGCGTTCTGAATCAAAGTTGTTCCCGATGTTCACTAGTACCTATAACGAGACGGGAACGAAGGGAAGTAGACAGGAGTCAGTCTCGGACTGTCGTCCCCGAGCCTCCGCAGAGCCCTTGGAGAGGGTCGGGCATCGGCCTTCCATCGACCCCCCCACACCAGTCCAATCTGCATGCTGCGGGAGGACGGAGCACTCACCTGGTCGAAGTAGATGATCATGGTGCGATTACTCATCTCGGACGGCTCGTGGTTGGTGCTTCTGATGGCAGAGAAAGCCACCTTGGCGCTGCCGGAGCGCACAGAGATGCCCAGAGCTGTGCCCGTGGGGTCGGACGTGGGGTTGGAGTCGCACACCACCAGGCACTTGCCCTCCAACACGATGGGCTCCGTCTCATTCTGCCCGCGGGCCGGGCCCGCCAGCCACGCAGCCCCCAGCAGCAGCAGCTCCACGACGCCCAGCATCGCGCAGCCGGCGCCCACCCCGCCCCCCACCCCGGGGCTGCTTGCGCCAGCCGCCCCCCCGCCCCAGTCCTGTTCGGAAGCCCCCTCCTCAGCTCCGTGCGCAGCGCCGCCGATGCCGCTCCGGACGCTACTGCTCTTTCTCACACTCCGGGACAAGCGTCCCCCCCACTACGCTCCCGGAGCCCTGTCCGGGCCTCAGGGGTGCCGCGGCTGCCCAGCTGCACTCGGATGCATAGCCGCTGCTGCCTGGTGCCCGCTCTCGCCGCCGCCTCCTGCCCGCACCCGCCGCTGCCGCCGCCGCCGCCGCTCTGAATTATTGATGCAGCCGGCGCTGCAGCCCGAGCGGGCGGAGAGCGCGCGCCGGGCACAAAGGCGCGGACCACGGCCTGGCCCCGCCCCCGCCGCCTCTCGGCCCGCCTCCCTCCACAGCCCCGCCCCCGCCCCGGCGGAGGCTCCGCCCCCCAGCCAATCCTGACGAGCCGCGCTCCCCGCCGAGCCAATGGCGGCGCTGTCCGCGCGCGGCCACCTGACCCCGGGCGCCGTTGTTATTAGGCGCGGCGAGGCTGGCGGCGCGCGGCGGCAGGGTTGGGCTTTGGCCGGAGTCGACTGAGGGAGCGAGGGCGGGGAACGCGCGCGCGCCCGCGCCCGGACAGTCCGCAGCAGCCGCTCGCTCTCTTGCCTCCCGCCTCACGCCACGGTCCTGTTCATCCCCCCTGGGCCCTTCCCGCCCGCCTCCCTCGCCGGCCTTCAGGTAGGAGGCGGCGCGCGCCGGGGTCGGGAGTAGAATCGCCGTGTGCGCGTAGGGTGGGAGGGGAGCGCCCCCCAGCGGGCGCGGGCGCGAGGGGCTGCCGCGCGCGGGGCGAGCCTCGGCGTAGGGGCCTGCGGGCGGCCGCGCTGCAGGGCGCGTGCGTGCGCGGCGGGGGCGGGGCCTGCGCCGCGGCCTCCGGGGCGGTCGCACGTGGTGCCGCGGGCGGGGGGTTCAGCCGGGACTCCCGGCCGGGGCCTCGCTGCGGGGCCGGGGGCCGGCCGCCTCCGCGCCCCGCTGTCCCCGCCCGTGGCCGCTAGGCTGGAGCGTGGCCTCCCGCTCTCGCCCGCCTTTCGCAGCGTCTGCTCTGCGGGCCGTGGAGGTCGGACTGAGCGTTCACTCATTCCTTTTTGCATTTGTTGACTAATTCAGGATAGATCCTTGAACCTGTACGAAGTACCGGGTATTGGGCCGGGCGCTGAGGATGAGGTGATGAGCAAAAACAGACGAGGCCCGCCTTCGTGCCTTTAATATGCAATATGCGGGGCCAAGTACAGTGGCATGGCACGCAGGCTCGTTTACCTGTTTTTCTCTTTTGCATTTAAAATTTATATTTTGCATCCATGCTTTTTCTTTACTGTGCACCTTTATGGCATGCTTTATCCCCGTGTAAGTGTAGACACCAAATCCTGTGATATATGGGCGATTTTTCAGGGTAAGTTTGACCCTAAATGAATTTTCGCCCCGTGCGTAAAATTGGAACTACACACACAAACACACGCACACGTAGTCACACGTGAAAGTAAAAATACACCTTTGCTAAGTGTCAGGGAAAGAGGAGAGCTGCGGAGACGGCGAGGGGAAGGGCGCGTTCCAGCCTGGGCGCGGAGAGGCGGAGACCTGACGGGTGAACGCGGGCAGCAACCAGGCGGCGGGAGGACGAGTGGATCTGTCCCGCAGGTCCGAAGCAGAGGCGCGGCTGCCGACCCCAGGCAGAGGCGGGTCGGGATGCTGCCTGCAGGGCTCCTGGCGCTCTGGTCACCGCCGGGTGACCTTGAACCGGGCGTGCTCAGCCAAGCCAGAGCAGAATTGCGGCCGGCGGCGGTGGCCCAGCGCGAGCCTCAGGACCTGGAGAGACGTGGGGCTCCGCTGACCGCACCGCACCTTGCCTTCCCGGCTCGCCGCTGGCGGGGTCTGCCGCCACCTAGGGTACGCTGTCCCCAGCGCGGGCAAGCTGGCCTTGGAATCGCCAACAGCCACGCCTTTCCGCTTCTAGGTCTCCTTTGTTTCTTTGAGACTTATTTGACAGCTGTTTAAAGAATTTCCTGGGGGGGAACCCCACCTCCCACCAACGCTTCTGTTCTGAGACCCGCAAGGGTCACTGGGTGGGGCCAGGAGAAAGGGAAGGGGAGGGGAGGAGGGAAGAGGCAGCAATTTTACTTTAAATTAAAATGACATGAAAATATTTTTTCAATTCAGGTCTTTTAGAGACATCCCCAGAAAGCGTTGCCAGCTGTGATTACACCTAATGTGAGAGCATGAACTGATTTAAGAGGTGGGACTGAATAATGAGACTGCATCTAGTGTAGCGGCCCAGACTGGCAGTTCTTCTGGGTGGAAGGGACCTGGAGAAACAGTCTTGTAGAGCCAACCCCATGCTCTCAGTGCCCGGCCTGGCGGCGCTACATTGTCAGTCATCCCACAAATATTTTCTGAGCGCCTCCTGAGTGCCTGCCGGGCTGCAATCAAGAGCAAGAGATGGGGGAATGGGGGAGCCTGTTTTCATGGAGCTCACAAGCAGGACTAGGGTTACCCAGAGGAGGTGGTAGCCAGCCTCTTCTTCTTCTCTTCCTGGTGAGTCTCTCTGGTGGGCAATGCCCACGCCTGAATTGCCATTGGTATGCCAGTGATTCTCTATCTTGTATTTCCAGTCTCACCCTCTTTGCTGCAGACCTGTCATTCTAAGGGCTTGCTGGACCTCTTTGCTTATATACCCTGCAGGCCTGTTCAACTGACTCATACTCTGTCTCCCTCCCTGCCTCCCAAACTCAGCCCCTTCCTTCTTTCCCTATCCCAGTGACATCAGCTGCACACACCTAGATGTAAGAACCCTAGGGACCCTCACATCTAACCTGACTCCATCTCTGTGTCCTGGTGTTTGAGCCATTCTTGTAAGTCTGCCTGTTTGGGGTTTATCATCTCTGGTCCAAGGTACTACAAAAGCCTCCTAATTTGCCATCCAGGGATTAGTGAAGGATTGCCTCCTGGCTTTGCCATATGCAGTTTATTCTTTCATTGATGGTATCTATTGAGTGCCCTGAGATAGGTAACCTCCAGTTCTCGCTCATGTAGGTGAGATTTCAGATGGATTACTCCCCTGGCTTTCCCATCCCTCTTCTACATAGTATGTGTTCAAAAATAATGAATATTAATTTCATTTTTGATAGATATGTGCTTTCTTGAATTGTGAGAATTAAATGAGATCAGGAATATGAGGAGGAAAAGCCAATGAAAACCTCAAGAGCAGTCATGTTTATTTTTAGTGTTGTCAAGTTGTTAGAGTCAGAATTCTTTTAGGTGCAAGTGACAAAACCAAATTGGCTTAAGGACTTCATTTGGTTGATGGAAAAAGCCTAGGGGTAGGTCTTGCCATATAAGGTATGACTACATCTGTCAATGACGGTTTCTAGGGTCTGTTTTCCAGTTTTGGCTTCATTTTCAAACAAGTTGTTTCCATATGATAGCCTCCTAGAAAGTACTACCAACTTGGTCGTAGCAAGAAAAAGAGAGTACTTTCTTCTTTGATATTTGCAGCAAAAGTCCCAGATCTGTTTTTATAGGGACAATTGGAGTCACTTTCCCTTCTCCGAACATGAAGAATAGACTATTCAGATGACCAAGCTTGGATTCAGGTACCTTCCCCTGGAAAGGGGTTTGGTGTTAGCTCCACATGGTCTGGAATAGAGCGGTTCTCCAAAAGAAAATGAGGGCAGGGATTCTGGGCAGACAGAAACAACAGATGTTTACTTTAGTCCCTCTCAAAGGGTCAGGTGCAGTACATTTCACACACACAGAATGGTGATAAAGACTGACGCTGTCAAAACAATAAATGTGTGTTTGTCGTGGTCCTTTTTGGACCTCAGTTAAACATGAAGTCAGATTCTCTCCACCACGATGTTATTTGAGGTTTAGCTTTGATGTGTAAATGCAACTCAAATAATAGAGCCAGATAAGTATAAATAAATAATTGTAACATGCAATCCTAAAAGATTTCTTTGGCAATATTCTGTTGGAGTGGATTTTTATCTTTTCATTGTTTTGCTTCATAGAGAGGTGAGCATCTCATTTCTTTGTGGATAGGTACCTAAAATTTCTCATTATTCATGAATTAATGACAACAAATGAAAATTTGAGAGAGAGAGTCTGAAAAATAAAAGGATTGAGTTAGGTCATTTCTGAAATGTAAGACTGTAGAGTTTAACATGTTGAGGCTTTTCAGGTGTTGAAATATTAGTAGAGTATTATAATAAAACCATTTCTCTGAGGCTTTTAAAGTAATGTGTTGTAGAGATTTGGGAAACTGCAAGATTACAGGTAATAAATTTGTGTCATCATTGTTTTATTCTTTACCTGCTGCTTTAAAGGTGGCCTTGTTTTTGGGTGAAGTCTAAGGTTTATTTTCTCTCACTGCATTCTGAATTTCCCACCACAGTGCATTTTGAGAAATGGACATAATGGCAATCTTGATAGATATATTCACGGCAACTCTACCCACCCTCCACCCTCCACCCCACACCATGGAAAGAAACCAGGCCTCTATTGTTGGAATGAGAGAGGATTTTCAGGAAAAGGGGAATATTTTCTCACAGGATATGAAACAAATTCATCCTTTTATTAAATCAAAATGGATTCTCTAATGTTTATACATATCAAACAGGATTTCATCTCCTTTAGTCTTGGTTCAAAGGCCCAGACGGTCCCATTCCCTAGTATTTAGTCCATTTGCTCATAAAGCAGAAGAGAAAAGCTACTTTGTTCTGAAGAGTGTTAAATTTAGGATTTTAAGAGTCAAGGTCATTTCATGTTAATGCATGGATCTAGGCTATAAAATACAGGAATGATTCTAAGGTGTACAAAGGATGAAATAATATTTTAACTTTCACCAAAACCTCTGTCTTCCTGTGTATGTCTTTTTTGCCTATTCTGATTCATTTTAAATGCAACATTTTTGCTATTTAAGTTTAAAAAGTTACATTTCAAAATTGTAATTGGACATTTTTATTAAATGTAGGAAAATGTAGGATTACATTTTAATGAAGGCCAGGTTTGTTGGTAACATTTTGATTCTTTTTTAAAAAAATTTTTTTGATCTTAAAAAAATGAAAGCATACATTTCAAATGTCTTTAGCTCTTATGTTAATTCCAGATTACACATTTTCTTAGGCTGTGTTCAGAAGGGGAGACTATATATTTCTAAATTAAGAGATGCTGGCACCATTTTTAAAATGATGCCTTGAATCTGCTGTGGTATATGCTGGTAGGAATTTTGCATGAAGTTGTTAATGAAGTAGATGACATCAAGGTTAAAGGAAAAAAACAGAAAATAATGTAATCCTACAGAGCTGCTCTTGAGAGAAAAACCGCATAGGTAACATCAAACAGTAGTTGGAATTTTTCCAAGAAGTGATTATCTGTGTGCTGTTTGCAGTGGTTGATTATGGGGACAAACCAAGGTTTAGCCAATTCAGCAAACATTTGTGGAGTGCTTGTAATGTACAAGACACTGTTTTAGGGCCTGTGCCTACTGCAAAGATGACCACACAGGATGCCTGCCCTCCAGGTCTTCATTTTAGCAGGCACCAGAGATACCTACCTAAAGGACCTCCATTTAAGACTCTTCCGGTTCTGCTAAGACTTCTTAAAAGTGGTAGTTTTGATTGTTCTTTGTATTTGTTTACATTTATCCTATAATGAGGAGATATATAAAACTTACATATACATATAAAATTAATATAGAGAGCATTCAAACAAGAATCTCAGGCATGTACTTCAAATGCATTTGGCATTTATCAAAGAAATGGTAAGTGTTGTCATCATCTGTGGGTGGCTGGATTAACATTTGGGACAAGTTATCACTAATTGTAGTAGGGATCTTAGGGGAATTTCCTGGATCTAGTATTCATCAACAATTGTATAAAGATGTCCCACAGCTCAGAGAGCTCTCGGTATGGGATGTTAGAGAACAGTCTGCTAACTGGAGGACTTGTTGAACCACAAACTTCTGTGTTATCAGGAAGAAAATGAAAGAATGAATTTAAATAGCGCTTGAGAGAGGGAAAGGCAGGGCGAAAGGAAGAGGTGGAGGTTTTTGGGGTTTTTTTCTTTTAATTCCTTAAGTGGAAAAATCCCCAAATGATATTTTCTGGTAGACTTGGAAATCAGGTCAGGGGTGCATGCTGGGTCTTTCCACTCACATCAGGCCTCAGTGACAGAGACGTGAATGATCAAGCTTCCTAATGCGTGTGCTCCCCCATCACAGAGCCCATCTCTGCTCTCTTCCCTGTTCTTGCCGCTGGAAGCTGAGCCCTACCACCTGGCTTCTGGTTGGGTTTGGCCAATGGAGGGCACCAGCGGGAGGCCAGAGAGAGGGAGGAGAGAGGTTAGGATACTTGCTGTCTTCTTGCTCTCTCCTGCTTCAGTGCAGGTAGTGTGGAGAATGACACTGAGAAGTCCCTGGCAGTGGATTCTCCCTCTCAGGATTGTGCCTCCTACCCAGCGGCCCCTTCTCTCCTCAGCTCCAGCCCTCACTCCAGTGACACTCCCTTCCCATCTTGGCCTGTGGGTGGGAGGTTTGCCAATCTGGGTTCTCAGCATCTCTTGCTGATCTCCCTGATGCTGCCAACACCTCTGTAGGTTGTCCCTTCATTAAAATCTCTCCATTTGAGCTATCTGAATTTAATTCTGTTTCCTCCTGGCATCTCAGTGATACACTGTATCAATACAAAATCTTGCTTCACTGTCAGAACCAACAGATATGAGACATTTTATCCTCTGTGGAAGCGTTAGTTGTTTGATTATTGGTTGTATCAGAGAAAAAATCATGAATGAACCCTTATTTATTACAAATTCAGACTAGCTGCCTGACATTACCACAAACAAAACTATTCATCATGTTTTAAAAATTAAGTACTGATAAATGTAATTATGTAGTTTCAGAAAATTAAAGTGAAAATATTAAAAGAAGTATTTCTTAACATAGCAAATACTAAATCTCCAAGTAAATTTTATCCTATACTCTTACAATACAAGAATATGCTAATATCTTGAGAAATACAGTATTATTTTGTGAACTCATAAAGCTATTTTGAGTTTTTATAATATGAAAACCTTATGAAAATGTGTTTTATTATTGGGAAGCATGACAGTTACTGCTATTCAATTTTTTAAGCTTGTAAACTTCTATTTGTGCATGTTCTCAACAAATAAGGATTTTATTGTTATTGCATAAAATAGGTGATGTTTTAGATTTTAAAATAACAGGTAGAAAGTAAGCCATAATAAAGTGTATTTCAATATATAGACATTTATGAGGGAATTTTTTTAGTCATCCATTTAATGTAACTATCTGTTTTATACCTATTGCCTAGCATTGTTTGAGGTCCTTACCAAAATAGTATTAGAGGCTAGTTGGGGAAATAAAACAATTAGAAAGTAATGTCTGACAAGTAAGCTATCCATAAATGCCAATGAAAGCTAGAATAGATTCAGTGAAAATATCTATTTAATCCTAGTGTTTACTGGCATAGAAGGACAGGCTGAATGAATCCCGATGTTCTCTGGTTGTTGTGGTAACATACTGCATACTGTAATGGTTTCAAGTAATTATAGACACACTGAAATTTATCTGTGGCTTTGCCACCATGTTATAAAATTTCATGAGTATTTTTTTCCGACCTCAAATATTACGAAATTGATGCCAATGTTTAATGCACCAACACTATCAAAATGGTAGGATATTATTGAGGTGAGACTTCTATAGCCTTTTTTTCATTTTAAATTTTAAATTTTTATTATTGTGGGTACATAGTAGTTGTTTATATTTATAAGGTACATATGATGCTGTGATGTAGGCATACAATGTGTACTAATCAAATCAGGGTATCCATCACCTCAAGCATTTATCATTTCGTTGTGTTAGGAACATTCCAATTCCACTCTCTTAGTTATTTTAAGGTATACCATAACCACCTGAGCCGGATGTAGGCCTAAAAAATAAATTCAAGTATACCATAACTTATTGTTGACTATAGTCACTTTGTTGTGCTATGAAATATTGTTCATTATATCTATCTAACTATATTTTTACACCCATTAACCATCCCCCTTTGTCCTCCCCTCCCCGCTACCCTTCCTGTCCTCTGATAACCATCATTCTACTGTCCATCTCCATGAGAGGATTTGTTTTAATGTTTAGTTCCCACATATGAGTGAGAACACGCAAGATTTGTCTTTCTGTGCTTGACTTATTTCACTTAACGTAATGTTCTCCAGTTCCATGCATGTTGTTGCAAATGATAGGATTTCCTTCTTTCTATGGCTGAATAATATCCCATTGTGTATATGTACCACATTTTCTTTATCCATTCATCCATTGTGGACACTTAGGTTGATTCCAAATCTTGGCTATTGTGAATAGTGCTGCAGTAAACATGGGAGTGCAGATATCTCTTCAACATAATGATTTCCTTTCTTTTGGATATATACATAGCAGTGGGATTGCTGGGTCGTATGGTAGTTCTATTTTTAGTTTTTTGAGGAACCCTCATATTGTTCCCCATAGGAGTTGCACTAATTTACATTCCCAACGGGGTATGAGGTTTCCCCTTTCTCCACATCCTTGCCAGCATTTGTTACTGCCTCTCTTTTTGATAAACGCCATTTTAACTGGCGTGAGATAATGTCTCATTTTAGCTTTGATTTGCATTTCTCTGATGACTAATGATGTTGAGCCTTTTTTCATATACCTGTTGGCCATTTGTGTATCTTTTTTTGAGAAATGTCTATTCAGATCTTTTACCCATATTTTAATCGGATTATTTGATTTTCTTCCTGTTGAGTTGTTTGCGCTTCTTTTATGTTCTAGTCATTAACCCCTTGTCAGATGAGTAGTTTGAAAATATTTTCTCCCATTCTGTTTGTTGTCTCTTCACTTTGTTGGTTCTATAGCCTTTGTAGATAAAGACCAGAATTTTAGAGTGCCTTGAACCTTAACCATTGCACTTTAGTTTTATTGAGTCAGCTGCCCACATTTTATAGACTGGGGCCCAGGAAGGGTAAGTTCCTCTGAGACAGTGGCTCTAAAACCAGAATGCAAGGAAGGGCTAAAACCCCATTTCAGTGCTCATTAGGGGAGAGCCCTTTGATAAGCTGTATAACCTCTGTGCATAGTTTCCTCATCAGTAAAGTCAGAATATTAATAAGTATTTACCTGAAAGGCTGATTGTGAGGATGGGATGAGATAATCTATATGATTAGGCTTAACCTGTTATTTTCTGCCCAGTCCATGAGTACTGCTACTCTCCTCCCCAGGTGCCCAGGTAGCAGGAGTGCCAGAATTAGAATCCCAGGTGAGTTCTCCTCTGCCCTGTTGCTCCCGACCAGGTGAGTTGGTTCTTTGCCGGTGGTTTTTCTTCTCTTGCTCTACAAGTCCAGACAATAATGTCTTTCTTTGACTTTTACAGATATATTCCACTGAAAGTCCTCATCCCCAAATTTAAAACAAGGACTATTTGTGTACCTCAGTAACAATGTATACACAGTTGGCACAGTTTCACAAACACATCATGTGTTCCTTTTTTTCTATATTCAACAAATGTGTATTGACTACCTGCCATGTGATGAGTATTATTTGTTGGAGGAACCAGGCATACATCAGTGAACCAAACTGACAAAACTTCCTACCCTCTGTGGAAGGATCTGAGGAAGAGATTTGATTTTGTAACAATCATATTATTCTCTTTATAAATTTTATCACTGTAATACTAAAGCTAAATCAACCATTCCCCACCGCATCACATTAATCAGAGTAACTGTCTAATCCAGGTAGCTACACAACAATTATGAAAGCCACAGTTCCTTTTTTTTTTTTTTTTTTTTTTCCTAAGACATGGTCTTATTCTATTGCCCAAGCTGGAGTGCAGTGGCAAAATCATAGCTCACTGCAGCCTCCAGCTCCTGGGCTCAAGTGATCCTCCTGCCTCAGTCTCCCGAGTAGCTGGAACTACAGGTGCATGCCACTGCACTCTGCTAATTTTTCTTATTTTTTTCCTAGAGGAGGGGTCTTAGTATGTTGTTCAGGCTGGTCTCAAACCCCTGGCCTCAAGAGATCCTCCTGCCTTGGCCTCTCAAAGTGCTGAGATTATAGGCATGAGTCACCACACCTGGCTGAAACATCCTGTAAAAGATACTTAACAACTCAAGATTTGTTTTTTTTTAAATATGAAATTTAATTTTTTTCATTTCTATCTAGGGATTGAATTGGAAAATCATCAACATTATACATTTTATGTTGTCATTTCCATTTTTAAATTTAAGTGACTTTAAGGATTATGAATATGGCTGCCTGTAAATTAAAGGTGAGGGTGATCATTGTGTTGCATTGGTACATTTTGTCAATTGAGAGTGGTTTCCTTGGTTTTAGTGTATGAAATTTTTTAAAATAAATTTTAATGTGCCCTTTAACTATTCCTTGTTTTAAAAATATTCCATTTTAAAATGTACTCTCTGAGAGAAGGATTTGATATCAGTGTTTGTGGTCAAAAATAGGGTACATAGAGATGCTTTTTCTGGTTGAACCTTTCTTTCTTCCCTCTCTCCTTTATATCAGTGAACCAGCATCTTGCCTGTCTGACCTTACAGCACATTCTTGGGCTCAAGAAGTGTATGACCACATCCTCTTTGGAGGATCTTTCATTCGCCCTCTCCTGTGACCACATGAATACTTTTCATGTATCTTTTCTCACAAGTGAGTACTCTCTTCCCCACCTTCTTGTGGAATGGGGAAGAAAGGCTCTGACATTGTGCTTTTGTGAACATAATTGAGAGCCTTCTGAGTCTCTTGCATCTTCATGAATAATTTTTTGTATTATGCTGGGATAGTAGTTCTTTAAATAGAATATTCTCCCATGGAAATCACCCACAATGCTGAGAGTATACCTTGCAAAAGGTGAGTCTAGAATATAGGGCGCATCCTCAGCATTGCCCAGAAACTCAAGTTAGGGCTCTCTGGAATATCGAAAACAAATTTATAGCAGTTCATTAGTGTAAGGAATCAAGAAAACAGTGTGCCCCCATTACCCGTAGATGAAACAAAGAGCTACCCGGCAAGCGCAGACATGAAGCTCCGAAGATGAAGCTACTGTTGAGGGCTCTTGTTTATTCTACAGAAACCACTTGCCTGTTTTGAACCAGTTTTCTTGAGAGCATATGTCTCACTGTGCAAGCAAATGGGTGTTTATATCCTAGTCACTTGGCAAAAATTCTGTCCTTGCTTCAGGGAGATCCATTTTAGGCCTGAAGTACAGAGCTGGTAATAGATGGGATTTGGTAGTTTGGAGAAATGACCCTACTGCTAATTTAGAGGGTTATTTTGTTGTTATTGTTCCCCATAATATTATTGGTAGATGGGACTACATTTTTTGACTAGATGATAAATATAAAGGCCTAAACCAGTTTGCTTATTCCCACTCATTCTAAACGAGAACATGTTTGTTTCTGTTCAATGAGATGAAAAATATTTGGGGCTCTTCATGATATCTCTGTTGTCCACTGAATTCTTTCCACTGAAATATATTTCTCCATGTGTTTGAGACCATTTCCAAAGGATTGTCCTTTTAAAAATCTTTAAAAGTCTATTTGAAAAATGCAAAAAAGATGCAAAATTATTATAGGATGTATTTACAGAAATTGTAAAATTTCTGTAAACTGTAATTGTAGACGAAGACTGGTAGAGTGTATGTAACACATTGATTTATCATCTTTGGTTAGAAGTGTGATTTTTTTTAACTTTCTTTGTAGTTTTGGTGTTTTCTCAAACCTTAATAAATGTATTTTAATACAATTTCCTTGGATGCCTAAAAGAGAATTTCCTTTTAATATTATTGAAAACCATGTAACATCCATGAGTACCATCAGGGCATTTTTCCCTCTACATCAACCTTGCAAACTACACGTAAGAATGCTCATAGCAGTGCCTCTCAGGGTATTGTTTGCTTTCACCAATAAATCATTCATAATTAGAAGTAGAAATCTTTTCTTTCCAACATAAATACATCTTTTTCAAAAGTAGTTCTCTTTTGCGAATGATGTTTAATGTCTAAGAAACTAGAGTAACCTTTATTATGTGTATTGCTGTAGTCAAAATATTATTTTTTAAGGTGGACTCAAGGTTACACGTTTAAGAAAAGCATCCGATTAATGCCGTTAGGAAAATCATCTTATGCATAAACCTTTAACTATTGATGGGCTGTATAGCATGCTTCAATAAACAAATAAATAAATAAACCTTTAACTATTGAAAAGACATCACTAGGAGCCTACACAGGTATATAGAGCTGAATAGAATTAAGTAGTGTATTTCACAAATGGCAAAAACAAAACAATAGCTTATCTTTGCAGAGTGCTATTTAAGAACCAATATGCCATTCACAGACAAATACATATTCACCTCAGCATGAGACTTTCAGGTGGTTATTAATATTAAATTTTTGGATGTATAAAATTTTAGATGTGGTCTGGTAGAGGTAAACTGATTTGCCATAGGTCATTCAACTAGCCGAGGCAGAATTATTTTCTGTCTCCTGGCTCTAAAAGCCTGAACTCTTTCTCCTAAAACACTGTCCCACCGGGCGTGGTGCCTCACCCCTGTAATCTTAACACTCTGGGAGGCTGAGGAGGGAGGATCGCTTGAGCTCAGGAGTTCAAGACCAGCCTGAGCAAAAGCGAGACCCCGTCTCTACTAAAAATAGAAAAATTAGCCGGCATGGTGGCATGCACCTGTTGTCCCATCTACTCGGAGGCTGAGGCAGGAGGATCACTTGAGCCCAGGAGTTTGAGGGTTTGAGGTTGCAGTGAGCTAGGATGACACCACTGCACTCTACCCAGGGTGACAGAGCGAGACTCTGTCTCAAAAAAAAAAAAAAACAACTGTCCCTCAAAAGGTCACTTCTGCTGATTCGGGATGGTGATGTAGTGTTTTAGCTAGTAGTTAGCTCTGATTTAACTTTAAATATGAAAATTTTTTTTCCTATTAAGCAAGGAAGTTTAGTTTGAAAACTCTTAAAGATGACAAACCCCTCTCTCTTTTTTCTTCTTTCTCCTCTTTTGTCCCTGAACAGTGTTCCATATGTCCATATGTATTACTGAAGATTATTGCATTCCTATTATGCTTTTCCATACCTTCCAGTCATTTCTACAGCTGTTAACATGACAACAATTATATTTCCACTTTTAAAAAATTGTTACAAAAATGCATAAAGGAAAGAGAAAAGCAGGGGAATAAACTATAAGCAATTACGTAAGTGATATTTTTGTGATCTGACATTTTGGGAACTGAGGGATAATGCATTACTGATACTGCATTACTTTTTAATATCTGGGTTTTAATCTTTTGTTGCGTGAAGATAAAATTCACATGCCTTAAAGTTGGTCACAACATAATGATAGGGCATTTATTTTTCTAATTTTCACACCATTCAGATTTTTAACTGTAGGAAAAATGCTTATGTTGAAACAGGTTACATGATGGTACCTACAAGTAGATATGTACAATTTACCCGTATTTCCTTTTGGAAAACATATATTAAAAACATACTGAGAAGTAAATTGACACTTTGCAAAGTGAGCCAATGGGTTTAAATATATAGATTGTACACACTGCTCTTCCCAATTGGGGATTTAACAGAATTTGATGACCTAATGAGTTTACTTTTGAATCATTTGTATTTCTTTGTCAGTTTGAAGATGTAATATTTCAAATACTTTTAAATCCCATTTAATCAAGATATGCTATTAATGTTTCTTTCCCGTCACTTAAAAAAAAAGTCCTTTCTTCTATTGCCCCTCTCTCACCCCACTTTTGTACCTACCACTGTTCTTTTAACAGTTACAAGCTGATTGGCTTGACATGTCTTATGGCACCACCCAGAGAGAACTTATTTTATAAATACCAAGCTCATTTTCCAAGATGTTTTCGAAAAGCTGGAATGTGAATTTTCCTCACATGGTGTGTTCAGATTAGTAATTTTGGAAAGTGTCATGTGACTGTTGTATTACACAGACATGGAACTCCCTCAAAGATCATGTTTTGGGGTAGAAACACCCAGGCATCCAAACTTTTAACTTAATGAACTATTAAATTTTAAAACCTTGTTAACAATGTTAACTTGAGATGCTTAAGCTTTTGCTTAAGATGAGTTTTGTTTTCCAAAATGCATATGCCTTATTTTCATATTATGTTGGAACCTTAGCATGATAGAATGTGCCTGAAAGGAAACCACAGGGAAGCGTACTTTAACAAAAGTTAGTGTCATCACACTTGTGTCTTTGTGTGATTTTTTTTAGTTTGTAATATTTAATGCTGATTGATGTCATAATGTTGTTTAATGTCAGATTACATTTTCTTTTGTTAAAAAATACTGTAACTTAGAAATGTACCCAGTCTTTTATTTAGCAGACCGAAAGTAGGGAGAAAAAAGAATGATAACAATGGCTCAACACGTTTAAACGACCATAATTTGAAGATAAAAAATACCTAAAATACTGTTCTATCTCTTCCACTCAGTATTTCTTCACCAAATAAAGAAAGTTCAGTTTACTCTGAATTTGATGCCAACAGGAACAATGTTATAGTGAATCATGGTTTAATATGCCTTGAAAATGGCACATCTGTTCTGCGGTCAGTACACCAATTTCAGCCTCTTTACAAAATACAAAGGAGACTTTGCCAACCAGAAAAATCTAGAACCTGGCAATTCAAATACCATCCAAAGCAAATATTTAATCTACTAACTAGAACTAAATGTTAGGCCTCATGACAGCTTGACATCCACTAAACAAGTTTTAATAATAGGGTAAGCCCTCTGTATCCAGAGCAGAGACAATCATACCATATTTCTATATACAAATTCTGCCTTTAGCCATCTGAAAGGGCTCAGAACTATCGCAGCAAGCAAAGGGTTAATTTGCAATGTCCTAAGCATCCACATAATACTCTTATTTCCATATTACTTTTAATAACTAACATAGTAAGTATCAAGTACCATGCTTAATTCTCTATATGCTTTATTTCAGTTTAATCATGGGAATGACCTTATGAAGAGATGAGGTCTTACTATGTTGCCCAGGCAGGTCGCAAACTCCTAGCCTCAAGCAGTCCTCCCACCTCAGCCTCCCAAGGTGCTACAATTATAGCCGTGAGCCACTGTACCTGGCTGGAAATGATCTTATAAAGTAGGTACTTGTATCTCGATTTGCAGATGAGGAAATGAAGGGTACATAGATTGCCCGGGGCCCCACCGAAGTGTGTTGAGCAGGGATTTCAGCCCGTTCAGTCTGACTCCAGAGGCTGTGTTCCTATTAGCAACACATAATCCCCGCGTGCCCCACGTAAGCCTCATAACCAACTTTGTGATGGATAGTCTTACCCCTGTTTCACAGATGGCAAGACTGAGGTCCAGAGACTTTTAGTGACCTTCCCAAAATTGCAGGGTTGTGAGCAGTGGCACTGGGACTGTATATAGGTTTGGTTCTCTACCTCATCTGGTCCTCTTTCCTGTTTTGGGTAGATCACCACTGCCACTACTCAGTTCTCTTCCAACACTAGAGAGGCTGTATTTTATACATTTCTGTTTCTGGTTTGGAATGAGACACTCTGGGTCTCTATCTCTATCACTAACCCCTCTAAACTGCACCCCACTGCAGGAGGGATGGCATGAGATACCTCTGCATCTTTTTGTTCCCACCTCACCTCCAGAGCTGTAACAGGCAGAGTCAGACAAATGTAAATGAGATGATTTGTTTTGGTCGCCACTAGTTTCCCCATCTCTGCCTTTTATTTAACAGGAATATCCCTTCCCCCTTTCGTTCCCCTTATGTTCTAAAGCACTTCCCCACCATAAAAATAGAAAAGGAGCTATGAGTCATTTACACTTCAGCATGAATGTGCTTTCGTGACTCCACCAAGGCTGTTTGTGCTTAACTCTTTTTATTTAACTGCAGAGTGAAAGTCTCTGGACTGTCCTAGCTCCTTCCCTGAGAAGAGTAAGCTGGGAATTGTTGGTCTAGACATCACGATCACCGGAGACCTATTGCCTGGAGATGCTTGGACTGCACAATTGCTGTAGATCTGGCAACTGGAGCAGCCTTTTCTGAGCAGTGGGACTGTCAGCTCAGGCTCTCTCTCCTTCCACCTTTCTGCTTGAACCAGGTGGACTCTTGCCCTCCACCCCTTCCAACTTGTCAGTGATCCAGAGAATGTTCTTCAGCCTTCCAGTGATAGTTCTTTCATCTTTCTGGGGCCCATGACAAGCAGCATAGGTTTATAGTGCAGCTCATCTGCTACCTGCAACTGGCTGGTCTCCAGGAAGCCTGGGTATGACTGGTCACACACGTGTGTTCCTGTGTACATACGTACATGCATGTGTGGAGAGCAGGAAGAGCCTCTGAGGTGGATGCTTGAGGAAGCCTCAGAGACCTTCAGCCCCATCACTGGAGCAGTGTCTTACTTGGGTTGCCCCAGAAACAGGCCTGGAGACAAGGATTCAAGTGCCACTGGTTTATTTGGGAGGTAACACCATGCAACACTGTAGGAGTGTGGAGAAGCAAGGTAAGGAAAGGAAGGCTGTCAAAGGTGTGCCAGTAAGTCATTTACCACTGTGGGTAGCCCACGAAAGAACTCTGGGAGTTGGTGTGGAACACAAGCTTGGCATTACTGCCCTGCTCTGAGCAGGAAAAGATGAGGATTTAACCCTCCAGTTCCCTTTGGTCATTGGTGAGAGCTTCTGGGGTGGGGGTTGTTAATTTCTTCTTTGGGTCATGGAGGTTTTCTTTATTTCAGAAAAATCTTTCAGGCAGAGATCCAGACACTGGAGTTGGGAGTTGCTGGGGCACACTGAAATGGTAAGGTCCAAGGGCTGTCTGAGGTGTTTCAGGTGGTGGAAGGAGTACAGAGAGCCTCCCCTGCCTTAGACGGTCTTCAGCAAGGGTTTCTGTACCTGTGCATTGAGGGTTAAATTATTCACATCATCAGAGAAGCCCATCACCACAGATGGTGATTGTAGGTATGGGAGAGCTAACAACTAAGAAGGGAGAAAAAATAACAAGCGGTTGGTTTGGTGAACACAAGTGAAGTCATTACAGTCATTAGTATGAACTGCTTATTATTAATGTCTGATTACAATGCTGCATAATACTGATTATGCATATCATTAAATGTGTCAGATTAACTTTGTCATAAAATTTATGACAACATTAAATTTTATTCACATGTTCAGCCTTCATAATTTATTGCTTATGTAGCATGGTTATTACTTCAGAGAAATCTCCAAGACAGTGTTGGTTTGATGACTACATTGGTTATACAGGAGTCTAGTTTCCCTGTTCACTTGAAATGTTCACATTACATGGTCAAAGTCACCAACTCTGCCTCAAGTGTTACCAGTGCCAAAACAATTTTACTTGTGCAATCATTGTGGCTGAGAGAATTACTCCCCTCTCTTTGTGAGTTCTCTTGCCATGTATTGATTAATTCAATCAACTTTTATTTGGCCCCAACCACATAATATATATTGTGCCAGGTGGTGTGGATTTAGATAAGGATTAGAACCTGGTTCTGTCCTCAGAGAGATCCTGGTGTGGTAGAGACTCTCACCACTTTATAGATGATTGTTCAAGAAGGAAACAAAAATGAATAAAGGACTACATATCTTCTGGTTCCCTAGTTGTGGAATAACAAAAGCTGGTCCTGTATTTGGTTTCCAGAAAATATCTCCAAGGCTATACCAGTCATCATTTTGTACTTTCAGAAATGAGTACCATTGTGAGATAGTACTTATTGCATGGCCTTAGCTTTTAGTGCTAGCTGGGAATTTGTAAATGAAAGTCATTCACTGATAAAATGTGTTTCCTTTAGCCAAGTGCACAGTGGTAGCACCTTTTTAGAATCCAAGTCTAAAGATGTCATCAGACCCAGTATCCACACGCTTCTTAACAAAAGCCATCTAGAAGAACAGTACTATTTACAGCAGAGGAAAATGCTGTCACGAATGAGGTTTAGTGCCATAGGAAGCAGATCCAAATATGTTCTTGAAGTTTATAAGTTGACAGAAAAAGGATGTCTGGGGAAGGCTTGTCTTGCCATTGTCAGCTCTCAGAACTGAGCTTGGCAGGGGAAATCAGGGTCAGGAATGGAACAGAGAAGGTCAACAGCAGACAGACCAAGGAGGAGGCTAGTGTTGGTCCTGGGTGACCTCCCCTAGTATGGGACTGGCAGTGGACTAGACAAGTGGATCCAGGCCACGTTGACACCCTAAGGTGGAGAGAAGGTACATATGGAGAGAATTTAAAGAGCTTACTTTTAGGCCTTCTAAAGAATTATATGTTCCTAACTGCTAACCTAGGTACATCCAAGATGACCATACAATTTAAAGCTGTGGTTTACCTATAGCAAATAAAATAGTGCCATGAATAGCAGGGAAATCAAATGATAGCAATCAGGTTTGAAATAACCGCATCCTCTCTTCTGAATAGAGCAGTGATTTGAGACAAAATCCCAGCTTAGAAAAATGCACATATTAGTCCATCCTTAAAATAAGAAAGGATTGGGGCATGCCTAAAGCCCATACCATTTTTCTCCCTCCACCCCAAACCTGTACTTGATGAGTTCCCTATATTAGTTAGAAACAGTGCCCCCACCCACTCCTTCGAGCTGGAACTGCAGGACCACCTTGGAATTCTTCTCAGTTCTCCACACCCGGCAGGGCAGCAGCCCCTCACTTGCACCTCTTTAAATGTTCTCAAATCTCTACCTTTCCAAGTCCATGGCCATGACTAGTCATGGTCCCTTGTGAGAGGGTTTCTTGCTTCCACTCCTCCCCCTCTTCACTCAGTTTTCCACGCCCATGCCCGTGGCTTCTCCTGCTTGGCTGGAGAACAGAGTCCAGACAGTTTGCATTTGGGCTTGGCTCGCTTTCCCAGCCTCACCTCCTCACCTTCTCTGCTCTCTGCCAGTCCTTCCGAGTCCCCTTCATCCTCCAGGCAGTTTCACAACACCATTCCTTACTCATGCTCTTCCCTCTGCCCAGCTCACTACCTCTCTGAAACATTCTAAAACCCTCCAGGCAGAATTATTCACTTTATATCTGTATTCCAAAAACCAAGGCTCCATTATATGTTTATCGTGGTGACTATAGTTATTTACTTGTCAATCTTAACTAGCTTTGTAACACCTAGCACAGTAACTGAAACAGAGTAGATGCTCAAACATGGATCTATTTTTAACTTAAAATGAGATAAGATGAGTATTTTAGGATGCCAGAATCTGTGGGTCAAAAAGATTTGGCTTGGTTTTTATATCAGGCAGGGTTCTTAGTTTCAAGCTATATAACAACTCTGGCTCATTCAGGCAACACATGGACTCTCCAGAGAACCAATTCTGCCACCACTGCTGGGTGCAGACTCCATCGGCAACAACACCCACACCCCAAGCCTGACGCTAGACTCTGCTGCTCCCTCTGGAAACTGATGTAGCTCTCAGTGCTGCCACCCCAGCCAGAATGGGTTCCCTGTGGTCCCCGCTTGTCCCATGTCATGCCAAGAGTCAAATGCCATCTGATTGGTTGAGCTTGGATCACATGTCCAAGCCCTAGCTGCAAGCGAGGCTGGGAAAGTGAACATCTGGCTCCTATGGAGTTTTTGGTCTCTGCCTCCCATCAAGACTCATGAGGTAGAGAAATCCCCAGACAAGAAAGCTGGGTGGGGCTGGGGGAGGGAGATCACAGAAGGTACAAAAAGAATGACAAATGTCCAGCAGAACTTTCTTTCAGGATACCAAAACCCTAATTAAGAGCTTCCTTTGATGGTACCTCTGAGACTTAGCAGGAAAAGAATGACATGCTCAAATTGAGTGATTTGAGGAGAATTGAATAAAGGGCATATTTACAAAGAATGGGCAAGGCATAGGGACATCACAAGGGACACTGCAGTAGCCAGGGCTAATAACAGAGGGAAGCCCTTATCACCCCAGGTATGAAGGGGCGAGGGGAGGGAGCAGTCGCCAGACCTGGAGAAAAAGACAGGGCTCTGCGTGTGGAGATGAGGCCACGTGAGAGAGACACAGCCAGCTCCAGGCACCCCCTCAGAGAGAGAACATGAGCAGTAAGCGTCCCAACTCTCTCCCTTCCTTGCCCATGGTTCCTTGTGGAGGCTTCTCACTGGGCCCACCCAGAAGCCAGAGGAGGGTCAGGGGGCCCATTCAGGCTGTTCATATTTGTCAAGACTGGAGCAAAGAGCATGTTGAGGAAGGGTGGAGAGTGGATCTGGAGGAAAAAATAGAAGATATGCTGCACATGAGGCTTCATCAATATGTCACCAACACTTTTCTATTCATTTTATTCAATCTATCCTTTGGGATGTCACTTCACATTTTCAGTACCCCAGCCCACAAGATCGATGTGATCTTAAAGTGTCCTTCTCATATTGAATTTAACAAGATGCTATTTTCCCCTTGTTTGCTATTTAGAATGCTCTATTGTATGGTTCAACAATTTGCACCATTAAAGGTTAGCAAATGCCAGCCAGTTTATTTTTTTCCTTCCCAGGTTTGGGGGAAAAGGATGGGACATGTGACCTGCACAAACACAATATCAGGAATCTCCCTTTGCAAATCTTCCTGCAGAATCCTCCCTATGTATTGTCTCAGCACATGAGATTTCCTGCTGCTTGTGTCTGCTGCCTCCTCATTAATACGTACCCTTCTAAATGAGGCAGATTTAAGAGTGGTCATTAAATTGAGCCCCGCACAATTACCAGTGGTTATAGGCCTCCCCAAGGACTCAGGCACTGTAACCCCTGAACCTTTCGAAGAATATGGTAACTTGTGCTAAAATAACCAGTTATTTACTTTGGAAGATCATACCAAGGGGAAAGCTTCATCATTGTCTTTGAATGGGCTCCTTCGCATAATATGGAAGCCAGTTGTTTTCCCATAAATCTCAACTAGGGGAATTGAGATGTATCGTGAGGTATGTGGGTAAAAGAAGAATATTCATTTTTCCTTTTTTAAAAAATTATATTAGTAGAATTCTAATTTTTAAAATGCAAACAATAGAGAAGCACATAGAGCAAAAAGCAAATGTCACCCTTTCTGTATGCCCGCTGCCCTCCCTTGTCCCCCCCCTCAACATTAACAGTATGGCAGAAAAAGAAAGATTTTTCTAACTGCATAATTAGCAAGCTATGTCCTCAGCAGTTGCTGAGGTTGGGGTCTTGGAACAGATTGTACTCTGCTGCTTTTTCAAGGTCCAGGAAGCCCTTGGGTCTCTGAGCCCAAGACAAAGAGCACATGCTGCATCTCACTTTATGAGAACAAAAACCACTTGCAAAGCTGCAAACCTGGGCGGTGTCATATGGCAGCCACTTGCAAGGAGTTCCTGGGCTACTTCTATCCATTTACTTAAGTGCTAATTGTACATTTCTAATTTGCCACTTTCCTACCCAAATAGAAATTTGCTTTATTATTTTTTAAAAGTTTATATGATGGACACTACTGATAACAAATATTTAAAATTCCTAGGTATGATTTTGGCATTTGTAGATAATCAGTTGCTTGCCAAGAGCAGAATGTGTACACTTTTGTTAGAAGGAGGTGTCCATGAAATGAGTATGGTTGGTATTTAATGTGAACATAAGAAATATTTGTTTCCAGTATTATACCAAACACATTGAGTTTTCTATATGGATTTTAGGGAAATGTTACAAGGATTTTGAAAGCTACTCATGTGCTTTGTTCTGTAAGAAGAACTCCCTGACCTGGACCACACTGGCCCTTCTCTTCTGTTGACTCCTAAATCACATGGTGTCAGTGTCTCTCATAATAGCCAGTATTCATCTGATCTCAAGCACTATAAATGAGCTGGCTTTTGGGTACCAGGCTCATCTTAGCAGATTCTAAGTTTGTAGAGGTCAAGGAAGTTGTTCTGCAAATAGCCATTTGACTGAATTCCTTGATCCTTCTCTTCCATAGCTCTCCTATATGACCCTAAACCTCTGTCTTCATCATAGCTGTGGCAAAATTTCAATGCTGGATGAATACAAATGCCCACTCTTGGCAGCTGCCTCTTTCATCCACTGCCTATTCACCACCCAAACCTATGGTTGTTACCACCTAAAACACATCTCTGGAATCCATCCGCTCCTTAATATCTTCATTGCCACCTCTTTATCCAACCACTGTCATCTCTCACATAGATTACTGTAGTAGCCTTCTAGTTGGTGTTCCCTCATCCATTCTGAAGCCCTTTCATTAGTTCTTCATACAGCAGAAAGAGTTATGTTTTTAAAATGCAAATCTGATCATATCACTTCCTACTTAAAATTCTTCAATCACTTCCCATTTACCATGCAAGAAAGACAACACTCTTGATGGCAGGCCTAGCAGGTCTTACATGGGCTGACCCCACCTGCCTCTCCAGCTCATTTTATTTATGCTCCCCTTTATCTCTGAGCCCTAGTCCTATGGGCCTTCTTTCAGTTCTTCACTACTCTCCCCTGCCACTGGGCTTTTGCACATGCTGAACTTCTGCCTGGAAGGCTCCTTCACTTAGTAAAATCTCCTATTCCTCATTCTCAGTGAAGTGAACACCTTGTGATTGAAGCCTCCCTTAAGGCCCCTTGTATGTGGATCATTTTGCCATGCACCTTTCCTTAGGACTTCCATGGTTGGTAATTAAACAATTATTTTTTTGAGCATTTGTTTAATATCCATCTTCCATACCAGACTATAAGATCCATGAGTGCACATGCTAAATCCGTTGTATTCAGACCCATTTTTTTATTCATCATTATGTTTCGAGCACCGCATCTGGCATATAATAAACTCTTCATAAATATTTATTTTAAAATGCAGGAAGAAGGAAGGAAGGGAGGGAACAGAAAATAGGAGCACAGTAAAGAAGGAGGGAAGGAAGCTGAAAGATTGTTAAAGAGCCAGATCAGTCTGCTTAATTTTAAAATTATTCTGGCGCTTTTACATTTACTATTCAAAATTGCTTCTTTGTTGTTGCTATTTTGCTATGGAATTTGCTAAAATCAGCTTCTTTTAATTTTTTCTTTTGGACTACCTGTTGCATATAAAAGTAAATTTTTGTCATGTGGATTCTCTTACTCAGCCTTCCTTGAATATCCATCTGCTTCCTGGATACCTCAGCCTGGATTTCCCACCAGCCAACATATCCAATACTTACAGGTGCAATTCAAAGCCAACATGTTCGATACTTAACTCATCATACCACGCCACCCAAAGAAACCCTGGTCCTCTTTCTGAATGCACTACCCTAGTTAATGGGCCTACATATCACCAGGAGCCTAGATTCCTTGCTCACTAACTGCACATCCAGTTCACCACCAAATCCCACTGATTTGTCCTACAAATACCTTGCCCACCTCTCCATTCCCGTTGTCACCTTCCTAGTGCAGTTGCTTATATTATCTCTCACCTGAAGGCGTTGCAGTAACCTTCCAATTGGCCTCTCAGCTCCAAATTCAGGCACCTCCAAATCGTCCTCCTCTGCATCACCCCCAGAGTTCGTTCCTGTCATGTCACTTACTGTAGAGAATTCCTCAATGACTGGCTCTTGGGTCAACAGCAAAACATAACATGGCATTCTAGCCTTTTGTCCCTCATCCCCTTTGTCCCTCTCCAGCCTTATGTCCCATTGCTTCTTGAACTCCAGTTGTAGTGAGTGGCTTGGTATCTCCATACCATTCCCATGGTGCTGGTAGACACCATTGTGCATTTGCACATACTGCCCCCACCCCATCTGATCTTGCGAACTCTGCACCCTTCAGGTCCAAACATAGTCACTCTCTTTATACTTGCTTTGTTCCTTGTAATGAGAAAAGGGCAGGAAATCTGGTTAGAGGCTACTGACATGGTCCAGCTGTGAGGTGGGGTAGTTGAGACTAGGGTGATGGCTGGGGAGATGGAGGGAAGAAGGTCTGTGATACACTCTAAATCTAGAGTTTTCAGGACCTGCTGGTGGATCATATGTCGGGGTGAGAAGAGGGGAGAAATCCAGGGGGCTATAACCTGCTAATCAAAGGAGGCAGCTACAACAGCAGAGAAAAAATTACAAGGAAAAAATAATTACATACCCATTACCCAACTCCAATAATTCTCAACTCCTGGGTCAATTTTATTCCTTTATAGACTTACCCACTTCCTCTCCCTGCCCATGCTCACACACACAACAGATTATTTTGAAGCAAATCCCAGACATTTAGTAATTTCATCTGTAAACATTCTAGCTCATCTCTGAAATAAAAGGACTCCTAAAAAAAAACCTCTAATATTATCACTGCTAAAAAACATTAATGAAGAAAGAACAAACAAAAAAATTAATAATATGACTTCATATCACCAGGTATACATTTGGTGTTTACATTTTCCTGATTATCTTCTTTTCTTTCCCAGTTGTTTTATTTTTTGTTGTTGTTCTTGTTTGTTTGTTTGAATTGGGATCTAAATTGGCCTGTATATTGATTCATTGCTATGTTTCTTAAATCTCTTTTAATCCCCCACCCTCTCTCCTCTCTCTCTCTTCCCCTCTGTCTTTCTCTCCCCACTCTATTCTTTTTCCAGTTTGGTTGTTCTCATTGGCATTGTTGATGTTGTTGAAGAAACCTGGATGCTTGTTGTATAGAGTGTCAGAATTTCCGTGATCGCATCCCTGTGTTGTCATTTAACTTGTTCCTCTGTCTCCTCTATTTGCTGAGAATTGGCTTTATCAGACAAGGGGTTTTGTTGTTGTTGCTGTTGGGAGGGGCAGCAAGACTGTTTCATAGATGGTGTTCTATACCTCCATCAAGGTCATAATGTCTTGTAATCTCTATTTTTTGTGGTGTTAGCAGTCATTGATAATTATTGCCTATATTCATTCATTTGTTAGGCAACGTCTAATAAATATTCTCATTCTATCATGTTTTTCTTCATTTACTAACTGAAATATTCTATAAAGAGAAAGCTTCCTTCCTCACCAATTTGGCTACCTTGGGTACAGTTCATATAGGATAGGTAGGATATGTGCTTTATTTTTCCCTTTACTTATCAGTTTTCAAAATAATAAGTTGTTTCCTGGCATCTTCCAAATGTGATGAATGAATGTTTGTTATTTTTATTATTGATATTATCAAGAGTATGTGTGTTAAATACATTTTATATGTTGATTGCAGTTATTGTATTTATTGATGTTTAAATTGTTCTGTCTTTGACCAGTGGAAACGTAATCAAGTCAGCTCTGGAGCACTTTTGACATGACGTTAATACTCTTTGATAACTTCCTTGCTTTATGGTATGTTGCAGGTTCATCTTGTATATATTCTGCCCCAGATCTGGAATCAGCCATTTCTCTTAGGGTTCCTGGTTCTTTTCAATGGAGAATATTATTCAGAGACCACATTCTGGGCAGTAAGTGTGCTCATTGCTTCTGGGCTGGTTATTATTTACAGTGGACAAAGGTAGAAAATGTGGTTTTCTTTAACAAAATGATTAATCCACTCTGCTATGTCCAATTCAAATTCAGGACAACATCTTTTTACTTTACTTCATGGATCTCACATCCATGAAGTAGCTCCCTTCTCCTATGCTGAAAACCCCAATTCTAAATAACTCCAATGTAATTACTAATTTGCTATATCCCACACTACACACAATCAGCCTCAGAGTAATTATACCAAAACCACAATCAACAATATGGCTAATGAAAACAGTTCAATTTTTTTCTGTTTGTCTTTTGGGTATGTCTCACCAGGGATGTACAGTTAAATTATTGTGTTATAGAGTTACTTAGAATAATTCCTCTGTGTGTAGCTATACCACCAACTGTTTACATAGTTAGGTTCACTTGTTTTATTTTGCCTTAAATTTTTAATAATTCCTTTTTAAATTTATTTAATTTTATAATTATAAAAGTATTTACATGGTTGCAAAGCCAAATCTACAAAACAAGATATGTTCAACATCTAGCATTCTCTCACTCTCTTTTCTCTTACCATTTAAAAATATGATTTATCCTTTCCTTTTTTATATAAGAAAATGTGTCTACAAATTTGTATTTCTCTGCTCTTTCTTAGATAAGCAGGAGCATACTATAAACACTTTTCTCCTTGTTGTTTTCACTTAATATATCCTGGCAATGACCTCATAGTGGCAAGTGCAAGCCTTTGAATTGGGCTTCCGGTTCAAAGTACTAAGTAAGGACAGCATACAAGTTTTTAAGAGATATATGCAGATTCTCAGTCCTCTCTCTCATTTGCTACATCTGCTCTGTCAGGACATAACTTCAAAATCCAAAACCTGACCACTTCTCACCACCTCAACTGCTGTCATCACAGCTCAGAGACTTCCTCTGTGGCTGGGATTAGTGCAGTGGCCTCCTCATCACAGCTGTGCCTGCTTCCACCCTTGGCCCCCCATGATCTGTTCCCAACACAGCAGCCATCAGGCCACAGGAGAACAAGGATCTTCTCACGATGACCAGAGCATTTCTTCTTTCTCTGCCACGCCTGACCTTCTGGAAGTGAGAAATGGTGGAGGTCATGTGGCACTTCCTACCATTGGGTAGACAGCTAAAAGATAGTAATAATAGCTTGTGATTTATGTGATGTTTATTATATTAATATAAGTTTTACTTGTATTAATTAAGTCATTTAATCCTTACAACAACCCAGTGAAGACGGTTTTGTGATTTTCTTCATTTTAGAGATGAAGCCATTGAGGCACAAATAGATTGTAAAAATTGTTTACAGCCAAGTAGTTCATAAGTGGTAGAGTTGGGACCAGAATCCAGGGAGTTTGGCTCTAAACCAGTGCTGTCCAACAGAGCTTTCAGTGATGATGGAAATGTTCTATATGTGTGCTGTCCAATATGGTAGCCTCTAGCCACAGTGGCTATTGAGAACTTGAAATGTAGCTAGTTTGAGGACTCAATTTTTACTTGTATTTAGTTTTAATTAATTTAAATTTAAATAAGAACATATTGTTACTGTGTTGGACAGCTCAGCTCTAAACCACTGTACTATTCTCTTTTTAGATATGATGGAAGAGTGGCGCAGAGTTATTTAACTCTTTGTTACAACTGTTATTTAAATCCAAAGGTACAACATCATTATGGGATTCCATGAAATGGCTACAACCTATGAACTTGAAGTCTCCCAAACATTGTCATCCATAATTTATGAAACATGCCTCTCTAATTTCAAAGCACTCTTTGCCAAAAAAATATGTTATCCAAATACATTATGTTCCTTTTTGTTGAAAGAAATGGAGGATCCAAGTGTTCTGACTCTAATTTGTCCTTATTTAAGAGCATAATTGTATAAGATAAAAATAAAGAAAAGCTAATCACAAGAGGCAGAGTGTGACATTACAGGTTCAGCTTAAAATTAGAAGTTACATTTCTGTTGATTTTTAAATTATACTTTTTTATTTTGGAAAACTGAAAAATATATAAAATTTTTTTTAAAAAGAAGGGAAAAGAATAATCTGGCACATTCTTACTGGTTGGAATTAATCACTGGCATATTTGAGTTAGTCTTTTTTCCTACATATATAATATTTTTTAAATTATACAAGTGATATATAAATTAATTCTTTTTTTAAAAAAAAGGGCACATTGACTTAAACCCCCCTTTTTCTATTCCTCCAATAACAGTCCCTCTCCTTACTCCCCAGAAATAAACACTATTCTGAACTTGGTGTGAACCCTTCCAGCCCATTTTGTAAACTTTTACATGTATATACACATATCCTTAGAAACATAATATGGTTCATGTGGGGGCTTTGAAAACATTTATATCAATGACACCACACTGTATTTTGTTCTGCAACTTTTGTCCACTCATCATCATTTTTGAGCTCTGTGCATTTTGATATATTTAAGTCTAGAGTAATGTTCTTAACTATGATATCATATGAACATACCACAGTCTAGTGATGCATTTTCTTGTTGACAGATATGTAGGTTGTGTCAAGTTTTTCATTATTTCAAATTATGTTACAGTGAACATCCTTGTACATATCCCCCAGTGCATCTGTGCAGGTGTTTCTCTGCACATACAATTTTAAGATCACAGAATTTGCTCATCTTCCGTATCATTAGGTACTTCCAGAATACCTCCAAATTGGCTGTGCCTTTTAGACTCTCACTGGCAGTGTATGAAAGCATTCATTTTCCAACACTTACATCAACATCTGATATTGGTCAAGTTGAAAATTTTGCCCATATGAAATTGGTAGCTTATTGTGCTTTCAGTTTGTGTTTGCCTAATTGCTAGTGAGGTTCAACATCCTCCCCTGTTTATTGGCCTTTTGAATTTCCTTTCTTGTGAAATTCTTGAGTAAGTCATGTATGCTTTTTTCTATTGAGTTGCTTTGTTGGTTTGTGGGAGTTCTTTATAATTTCTGGTTAACAATCTTTTGTTTGCTAGGTTTATTCAAGTATCTACTCCCTATTTACAACTTATCTTTTAACTTTTTTAGGATTTATTTTGTCATGTAGAAGTTTTAAGTTTTAGATTTTAATGATGGCTTCCAACAGGCTTCCTTCATTCTTGTTGAACCAATTACAAACTTTACTAAATTTTCATGTGTTAAATTCTAGGAGATGACAGAAATGAAACTTTTGGTGCTGGCATAAAGGAAACTAATGTATGACTTGCTGATTTATTGGCTGATTGTCATTTCTGATAGAAAAATATTTTCTTGTGCATATTTATAGCATTTCCTTAAGGAAGAAAGTTCACTTTTATGTTGTGAATGTTTTGTTGTGGTGGTAATGATTTTTTGATATCTAATAATAAAATGTTGACAGTGGTAAAATCCTTGAAATAGATTTTAAAGCAAGAATTGATTTTGCTGTCCACTGCATACTCTGAAAATGTATGTTCATGGCTGTTTTTCCTGGATTTTTCTAGTTATTTGGATCTGCTATCTATAATTATGCTGAAAATGAACTTCATATATTTAAAAATTATTTTAAATAACAATCTCTCTTCAGACAGAAATCATAGCAGACTGGAGCCAGTCTACCAGCTTTGAATCCCAGCTCTACCACCTGCTAATTGGAAAGCTTAGGCAAGCCACTTTAATTCTTTGTTTCTCAGTTTCTTTATCTGTAAAATGGGGTATGTGTAAAATAACAGTACAAGCCTCATGGGACTGCTGTGAAGATGAACTGAGTTATAACCTGTCAGAAAATCGTAAAGTAATGCTTGGCATAGAGAAAGCACACTACAGAGGCTGGCAGTCATCGTCCCTCAAATATTTTAAGATTCTTAAAAGTGAGGAGAAACACTGTAGATTTAGTGTTCTCTAAAAAGCATATTCAAGTAGACTTCTTAATTGTCATTTCATATGCCATTAGTGATACAGAAAAATAGACAAATATAAACACTGCTAAGCACAACCAATCAATACAAAACTATCTTTTATAGATTCTCCATTACATACTTTTAACCGCCGACCTCAGTGCTTGCTTACTACAAACACTTGAGAAACAATGATTTAAAAGCAAACAAAAAACCCCACAAAAGATATATCCTTGAATGACATCTCCAAAAGTCTGGCCCTTCATAAGTGCAACTGTGCAATTATCTGGGTGAAAATGTGTTTGGCTGCACCTCCCCCACTAGTCTATAAGCACCACAAAGGCCAAGGCAGTATAGATGCCAAATGCATATCGGTTGAATTCACTCATCACTATGTATTTACCGTCAGGTTGGTGGCCCCTTCGTTCTTTTTTTAAATAATTGTATATAGTATATAGTTACGGGGTACAATGTGATGTTTTGATAGATGTTTCCATTGTGGAATGATTAAATCATGCTAGTTAATAAACCCATCACCCCAAATATTTATCATTTTTTTGTGTGTGGTAAAAACATTTGAAATCTCCTCTTTTAGCAATTTTGAAATATACAATGTATTGTTGTGTATCATAGTCACCATTCTATGCAATAAATTACTAAAACTTATTCCACCTGTCTAATTGAAATTTTGTACCCTTTGATCAACATCTTCCCCTTTTCCCACCTCCACCCCAATTCCCCAGCCTCTGGCAACCACCATTCTACTCTTTGCTTCTATGAGTTTCATGTTTTTAGACTACACAAGTAAGCAAGATCATGTAGTATTTGTCCTTCTATGCCTGGCTTATTTCACTTAGTCTAATGTCCTCCAAGTTCATTCATGTTGTGGCAGATGACAGAATTTCTTTCTTTTTGAAGGCTGAACAGTTTTCCATTGTGTATGTACACCACGTTTTCTTTATCCGTTCATCTAATGCTGGACACCTAGGTTGCTTCCATGTTTTAGCTATTGTGAATACTGCTGCAATGAACATGGGAGTGCAGGTATCTCTTTGACATACTAATTTTAATTCCTTTGGATCTATACCCAGAAGCGGGATTGCTGGATCATCTGGTAGTTCTATTTTTAGGTTTCTGAGGAACCTCCATACTGTTTTCCACAGTGGCTGTATTAATTTATATTTCCACCAGCAGTGCACAAGTGTTCCCTTTTCTCCACACCCTCGCCAGCACTTACCTTTCGTCTCTTTGATAATGGCCATTTTAACATTTTGTAATTTGTTCTGCCCACAGCCCTTGGCTGGCTGGCTGCCTGGATTAGAGCGTGTGGATATGCTTCCACCAGCTCCCAGGAGCGCTGGGCTTAGAGTGAGAAGAGCTGCGTTTGAGTGATATGAAAATGTAGGGCTTTTAAATAGTGAAAGTGGAATTTCACCAGAAACTACTTTGATGGCCACAAGTGGATATTAAAATGAAGACTGATGCATGCATATGACAAGACATGAGCCAAATTATTTTATTTTTTGAAATAATTCTACACTCTCTCCTTACCTTGGTAAATCATTTTGAAACAAGCACCCCGCCCCCACCTGCAGCTCTTCCATTCAAGCATGATGCAATACTGAGCTGTGATATTTTCAGAAGTGTTTGCTGAGCATTGGCAGCTTAACTAAAAGCATCCTCTCTATTTTGCTCTTCCTATTGCATATGGGATCACTGCTCTCACCTGTTAACCCCCAGCAGAAAATCCGCCTGCCAAACAATAGCTTGCAAACACAGCGTGGCACTCGGTGCTGGCATAAAGGAGTCAGTGAGCAGGGCGTGGGGTCAGCCTGCTGTTGGGGGCAGGCTGTTTTTATTGGCACGTCCCTTTTGTGAAGGATGTAGTCCTTGTTCTACTGTCTGTACCAGGCTGCACACCATCTATTTACTTGCTATCCTTGAACTAACAGGGGGTATTTTCCCCCAGCCATAAATGGGTTGGCGTGAGGGAAGCTTCTCCTGCTGAGGGACTCACTTCTGCGCCAAGTCCTCTTTGTTAATCATCTGCAAAATAAGGCAGTTTTCTGTTGAAGAGAAAGCAATCATTAATTTTTCATAAGAGCAGCAAAGTTGTGTATAGCAGAGGACCTCTTGAATAAAGAGCTTAGAGGCTCCAAAGAAGAAGAATAACAAAGCCCAGGGGAAGCAAGTATATTCTTTCTTATAGTATTTATCACCATCACCACCCCCGCAAGCCCCCGCTATCATCCCCTGTTAGGAAGGAGGAAGCCATTTATGCAAGCTAACAGTTCCTCAAATCTCATGAACCTTAATTTTAATCGTTATTGGTGGCTTTTTAAATGAATAATACAGTGACCTTCAGCTTTGTCCTATATTATGTGAGGTTGATTCGTAAAGACTGCTTTAGTTTTTTAAGTTAAGGCAGAAGTGATATGTATTCTACTCAATTCTAGCATTAGTGTTGTCCCAAGTGTGGCATTTATGTTCTTTCGCTTCTTTGGTATAAATAAATATCAGAGTAGAAGACCAGTGTGAACTCTACAAGGAATAATAAACTAAAATAATATGGCATTGATTTTGTTCAAGATGTCTAAGTATATTTTTATGATTGTGTATGTTTATAGCATTTTCACACAAGTGACATGAATTCTGGGCAATTAAAAAGGACATGAATTTCAAGGCATTTAGGAAGAGAATCTGTTTTCTAATAGCTGTGCATTTTACCAAGTTGTGGTTTTTGAAAGAAAGTACTGTAGATTTCAGACCTCCGCCTTAAGATAGTGGGGAGTTATTGCCCTTTTGTATTGTTTTGCAATATTATTACCATGGGACCACATTAGGGGACTTTATTTTGGCTGCTAAACTACAATATGTGGGTATAACAATTTAATAAAGAAGCAGAGAAAGATTCCTTTACACTTGCGTCTGTATTCTTTTTTTGACTTTCCTCCAACCCAGGGTTCTTAGGCTGTAGTTCTGAGTCTTATTGGTGAGAGAGGCTTGGGCCCCAGGAGCCTTGAGCCTTGCAAAGTCACAGAGACAATTCGTTTACAAAGGAGAAGGGAGCCCTATGTGGCCAGTCTTCCACGTGATGAATTTAACACATTGATGTTCTGAGCTTACTTCTCTGTCCCCTTTTCTTAGTCCTTCTTACAGCATCAGTGTTATTCTTTTCAATTTTTTGATGTGTTATTTAAATTACTCAGGTAATACATAAATATCAACCCCTTGAAAAATTAAAACATTACGGATAAGTTAAAGTCACCTTGGACCCCTACCACCAATACAGATTCCCATTTCCCTTCCTCTCCCCAGTACTCTCCACCCTGCCAGTAGCAATTAGCAGTTCAGTCTGCATCCTCTGAAATACTGTTTATACATTTAAGCACAGTACACCTGAATTGAAAGCATTAAGCAAACAGACAGCATTGTTTTTAAAGATATGTAGGTATAATATTGTATGTATCTTTCTGCAACTGGATTTTTCACTTATATTTCTTGAAGATCTTTCCATGCTAATCCACATAGATGTACTTTATCTGTTTTAATTGCTTCGTAGTAGTTCATGGTGTGCCTATCCTAGTTTATTATGTAGTTTATTTAGCCTTTCTTCTATTCGGGGGCATTTGTTTTTCCAGTTCTCCACTATTAAAAATGCCACTGTAATATGTGACTTCTTGTGCACATGAGTGCCTCTCTAAGTATATACCTCCAGGTGGAACTGCTGGGTCACAGAATGTGCATGTTCTACAAAATTTAATAAATAGGGTCAAATTGCTCTCTAAAACGGAGGTACCAATTTATAGTCCCACCTGCAGAGTATGAGGGTTCCTGTTTCCCCATATCCTCGCCAAGTTTTGATATGATCAGACATTAAAATGCCTGCTACTTTTAGGTGCAAAATAGCATCTCATTATTTTAATGTACATTTCTCTTATTCCTAAAGAGATTAAACCACTTGTCATATGTTTATTGGCTATTAGTATTTCCTCCCTATGATTTGTTTATTCAAACACTTTGAACATTTTTCTATTCGGTCGTCTCACTGATTTGTAGGAGTTATGCGTGTGTGCGTGTGTATGTGTATGCACACACACACTGTATTGTGATCCTGCATCTGTTAGGGATGTGGCAGTCTCCCCAACCATGGCCTGCTTTTAGATTTGTTTATGATATCTTTTGTCACCATTGCTTTTGACCTTGATTTAATTTTCTCAATCTTATTCTTCTTTCCCCCAAATTTCCTTGTAAACAAGTTGCAATTATCATCGTAAGCTTATTGTACACCGGTTATTATGGAAATTGTTATACTCCCTGGCGGTTTAAAGTGAGACCTCTGTGATGATGTCTTTGCTGTCTATCACTCAGTTGTAGGAGCATCTCACGTGGACAGAGAATAGTAGTTGCTGCTAAAATCCATTTCCAGCAGCCTAAGTTGATAAAACAGCATTGGTGTGAACCTTTTCTTTGACATATTTATCTGGATTGAAAGCTTGAAGATTGGGGAACCATATATGTGGGGACGGTAAGTGCATTCATTATGTGTGGGAGGGTGTTTTGCTTTTTATTTTATTTTATTTTAGGTATAATTGGGGAGGAAAAGGCACAGCTCAGCAGTTTACCTGCCATCTACTTTTCAGAAACTATGGGCCCACAACTCCCAAGGCTGTATTCTAGGTTTTATTGTACACTTCAAATTGGGATATATTTCACAACAGTTGCATTTAATTGGGAGATTATTAAAAAGCATGAGCAAATTCAGAGTTTCTCACGTAGAAAATGCTGCCAGTGTCCAGCCTAAATGAGGTCATTCTTCCCTTCATGTGTCACTGTCCTGCTAGGAGCTTAGAAGGTAAACCAAGACAGAGCTTTGATCAGAGTGATGTTCCCAAAACTTCAGTGATTTGCAAACCATCTTTACAAATATTGCTGTAATAACTTTCCTCTTGTGCTATTGTTTGCTTAGTATTCTTCCTAAATCACCTATTTTTCATTGTAAATAAATTTATTTAAAAGGGTAAATTTAACCTTTATCACTACCACAAATGGAAAACCAGTTTCACTTGTTATTTGTAAAACAGACAGTAACCATGAAAATAAATGCAAGCACAACAATTACATATTGGTGAACTACTTGGAGCCTCACATCTGAGAAGGAGACTTTTTAACCAGGGCTCTTGATTAAAAGGGTACCAAACTAAGATTTCTCTCCTTGATGTAAATAAAATGGAAACAGAATTGAAAACAATAACTTTCTTCCCATGAGACTTAATGCCATATTGCCTAAGATCATGTTGGGAATCACCACTGTCCCACATTGAGGAAAATACTGGTGTGGACATTGGATTAGGGTATCCCAGTGAAATAAAGTATCCTTAGTTTAGGAAAGAGTGCAAGGACACTTCCTTCCCACCACTTGCTTCCCTGGTAATTCTGCCATCAAGTTGTCTCTTCCTCCCAAGTACATGCTTTGCTTGCATTTTCCTTTAGAATGCAACCAATTGAAAATGCATCAGCTTAGAAGGAATTGATCATATAGAACTCTGGGTGCCTGCGTGTTCTCATTGGTGTGAGGTCATTGCTTCATGTATCCAGATCGCATACTCTGCTGGCCTACCTTGGCCCCCCACCAGTTGGCTTCACACATAGGCATGGCTCCATCAGAGTCACACCCCAACAAGGCTGTTTGTCACAGAGAGAGACAGGGGGAGAGAGGGAGAGAGAGAATGTGTGTGTGCACAGAATAAATTCAGTGAAATTGAAGGCTTGATACTGAGAAGAAAACAGCTGGCTACTGGCTGCTACAGTAGGATGTCATGGCCATATGCAAAGTGTAGCCATGCTACCCTAGAGTCCATTTGACTTGCTCTGGGCTCTGCTGTCAACGTACACCCATTGTGTTCTTTAAAACATTTCAAAGTCATGCATGCAGTTAAAAACAATCAAGTCATACGAATAGTTATTAAATGATTGCATTTATTTCCTACCCTACCTTTCTCCTCTTCCAATCATGTTCTCGGAGGCAGCCAATTTTAACCCATTCTGTTTATAGGCCTTCTGGTGGTTAGCTCCACATTTCTATATAATATGCTTACAGTCATACTTTTATTTGGTAGTTTACCACCTTTAAACAGTGCCTATCAACTTCTTGCTGTATCAGATGAGAATTTAATTAATTTCATCACCCTTCCCTTTTCCTCTAGCTTCATTATTCTAGCTGTCAAGAAGTCTAACTCCAGTCTGATTATCATTCCTTTATAGGTGATCTGTTTATTCCCCGTGGAAACTTTCAGGATCTTCTTTTTATTTTTATCATTTTGAAATTTCACAATGACCTACAAGATTTTATGCTCAAGTGTTTTACATTTTTAAAAAGATGTCAACTCAGTTATTTTCAGTAATTTCTTAGTATTTCATATCCTCTGACGCTATTGTGAATTGTAGCTTTTTTAAAATTTCAGCTTCTGATTATTTATTGTTAGCATATAGAGATACAATTAATGTTTGTATAATGATCTCATATCCTGCAACCTTGTTAAACTCATTTATTATTAGAGTGGCATTTTTGTATGTTCCATTGGATTTTCTACATAGGCAATCATTTCATATGTAGATAAAGATAGCTTTACTTCTTCCTTTTCAATCTGGCCTTTTATTTCTTGTACTTAATTTATTCTGCTGGGTGGAAACTCTAGTGCATTATTAAATAGAAATGGTAAGAGTGGACATCCTTCTCTTGCTTCTAATCTTGGAGTGGGGGGCAGAATTCAGTCTTAAGTGTTAAGTCTTCTTAATAATTTAGTAATAAATACTCAGTCTTAAGTATTAACACCATTAAGTATGATGTTAGCTGTATGTTTTTTGTATATCCCCATTGTCATATTGAGGATGTTCCCTTTAATTCCTACTTTATTGAGAGCTAACATACATCAGGAACGTATCTAACGTACATCAGGAATGTATGTTAGATTTGTGAAATGCCTTTTCTGCATCTATTAAGGTGATCATATAGTTTTTCTTTATACTTTAGTAATATAGTGGATTACGTTGATCATTTATTGACTTTTTAAATTTTTTTTATTTCAAAATATTAAGGGGGTACAAATGTTTTTGTTACATGGATAGCTTTTATATTGCTTTAGTCAGGGCTATAAGTGTGCCCATCACCCGAATAGTGTTCATTGTACCTATTAGGTAGGTTTTTACCCTCCCCTCCTCCCCCTCTCCCTTTCTTTTTCCAAAATTTTTACTTCTTTTTCCCATGTGTGCCCATCAATTATTTCCAAATTATTAGAGAGTACATGTGGTGGTTGTTTTTCCATTCTTGAGATAGTTCACTTAGAATAATGGTCTCCAGTTCCATCCACACTGCTGCAAAAGACATTAATTAATTCCTTTTTATGGCTGAGTAGTACTTCATAGTATATATTAAATATATACCACATTTTGTTAATCCACTCATGAATTGATGGGCACTTGAGTTGATTCTGCATCTTTGCAATTGTGAATTGTGCTGCAATAAACATTCAGGTGCAGGTGTCTTTTTTATAAAATGACTTCTTTTCCTTTGGGTAGATACCCTGTAGTGGGATTGCTGGATCAAATGGTAGATCTACTTTTAGTTCTTTGAGAAATCTCCATATTGTTTTCCATAGAGGTTGAAATAATTTTCAGTCCCACCAACAGTGTATAAGCGTTCCTTTCTCTCTGCATCCATGCCAGCATCTTTTGTTTTTGGACATATCATTGATTGACTTTTGAGTGTTAACCCAACTTTACATTCCTGAGATAAACCCTACTTGGTCATGACAAATTATCCTTTTTATTTATTGTTGGATTCAATTTGCTAAAATTTTGTCTAGAATTTTTTTAGGTTCATGAGGGATATTGGTCTGTCTTCTTTTCTTGTAATGTCTTTGTCTAGTTTTAGTATTAGGGCAATGTTGACCTCACAGAATAAATTGGGAAACATTCCGTCCTTTCAAATTTCATGCAAAAGTTATATAGAATTGGTATTATTTCTTCCTTAATACCTGATATAATTCACCAGTGAAGCCATCTGACCTAGAGTTTTCTTTGTGGAAGGGTTTTTTTAAGCTATAAATTCAATTTCTTTGCGATAAGGGCTATTAGGTTAACTATTTTTTCTTGAGTGAGCTTTGGCAATTTGTGTCCTTCAAGGAATGTGTCCATTTAATTTAAGTTGTCATATTTATTGGCGTAAAGTTCTTCACAACATCCCCATTATTATCTTTTTCGCACTTGTAGACCACGTGCTGATGTCATTTCTCTCAGTTCTGCCATTAGCAATTTCTGTCTTCTCTCCTTTTTTTTTTTTTTGTTTCCCTGAGAAGTCTGGCTAGAGGTTTATCGATTTTATTGATCTTTTCAAAGAACAAACTTTTGGTTTCATTGATTTTTTTCCCTATTGTTTTTTATTTTTCCATGTCATGGTTTTCAGTTTCTATCGTTTTTCATTTCCTTCTTTCTACGTAAATTCTGATTTGCTCTTCTTTTTCTAGTTTTTTGAAGGGAAAAGCTAAGACTTTTCTTCTTTTCCAATGGAAGCTAGTACTATAAACTTTCCCGTAGATACTACTTTAGTAGCATCCTCCAAATTCTGATATGTTGTTATTTTAGTTTTCATTCAGTTCAAAATGCTTTCTAAATTCTCTTTTGAATTAATCTTTGATCCATGAGTTATTTAGAAGTGTGTTATTTTGTTTCCAAATATTTGAGGATTTTCTAGAAATCTTTCTGTTGCTGATTTTTAATTCAGTTCCATTGTGGGCAGAGAATAAATTTTGTGTGACTATAATCTTTTATAATTTACTGAGACTTGTCTTACGGGCCACAGTATGGTCTATTGTTGTAGATGTCCATGTGTTATTGAAAAGAATGAGTGTTCTGCTGTTGTTTGGTGAAATGTTTTATAAATATCAATTTTAAAAGTTATTTGGTAGTATTGTTTAAATCTTCTATTTCCTTACTGATTTTCTGTCTGCTTGTTCTGTATATCATTGAGACAGGAGTATTTAAATATCTGAGTATATTTTTGGTTTGCCTATTTCTTTTTGCAGTTATACCAGTTTTTATTTCATGTATTCTGCAACTCTGTTATTAGATGCAAAGACATGATTTTGATTGTTGATTTTGTCTTCTTTATGAATTGAGTCCTTTATCACTATGAAATGGCATTCTTCATCTGAGATAATACTCTTTGATCTAAAATCTCTTTTGTCTGATGTTACTATAGCTTTTTTAAATTATTGTTGGCATTGTATTTTTTTCATTCTTTTACTTTTAACCTGTTTTTGCCATCATATTTAAAATGTGTTTCTTATAGGCAACAGATAGCTGGATCTTGCTTTTTTATCCAATCTGACAATCTCTCCCTTTTAATTGGGGCATTTAGACCATTTATGTTTAATGTTATATGTGATATGATTAAATTTAAATATTATTTTTGTTTGTTTGTTTGGTCCCATCTCTTCTTTGTTCCTTTTTTCCCTTTTCCTGCCTTATTTTGGATTGAATATTTTTTATAATTCCATTTTGTCTCCTTTGTTTGCTAATCAGCTATAACTCATTGTTTTTTTACTTGTTACTTTAGGATTTATAGTGTATATATTTAGCTTATCACAGTCTGCCTTCAAGTGATTTTATACCACTTCACATATAGTGTAATAATCTTGCAATAGCATATTTTTATTTATCCTCTCTCAACCTTTTTAAAGTAATTGTTGGGATACCTTTAACCTTTACAGATATTACAAACCCCACCTTATGTTATTATTTTTTATTTAACCAGTCAATTATCTTTTAAAGAGATTTTTTTAAATTAGGGGCAAAACTTATATATATCCTTATTTCCCTATTTCCAAGGCTCTTTATCCTTTATATAGATTCCCATTTCCATATATTATTTTCCTTCTGCTTAAAGGATTTTTTTTTAATGTTTCTTATCGTGTAGTCTGCCAGTGATGAATTCTTTTGGCTTTTGTATCTCTGAAAAAGTCTTTATTTTCCTTTTGTTTTAAAAGATATTTTCACTAAATGTAGAATTCTAGGTTGATATTTTTTCTCTCAGTACTTTAAAAATGTTGCATCACTGTCTTCTCATGTGCATTATTTCTGTTTAGAAGTCTTCAATAATCCTTACCTTGACCTTCTCTATAAGATGTACCTTTTATCTGAAGCTGATTTTAAGATTTTCCTTTTATCACTGGTTTTGAGCAAACTGATTATGATGTGCCTTGCTGCAATTTTCTTTGTATTTCTCATACTTTGGACTCATTGAGCTTCATGGATCTGTGGTTTTATTGTTTTTATCACGTTTGGAAGTGTTTTAGCCATTATGTCTTCTAATTTTTTTCTGTCCTGCCTTCTCTTTATTTCAGGGACTCCAATTTCCCAAGTACAGGCTACTTGAAGTTATCCCACAGCTCACAACGCTCTGCTCATTTTAAAAAATTCTTTTTCCCCTGGTCTTTAATTTTTAGTATTTGCTGTAGCCATGTTTTCAAGTCTTCAAGTTCACTAATCTTTTTTCTGCAGTCTATAATTCATCATCATTCCCATCCAATGTAATTTCTTTTTTTTCCCCCCCCGAGGCTGCAGTGAGCTGTGATCACGCCACTGCACTCCAGCCTGGGCGATAGAGTGAGACCCTATATCTAAAAAAATTTAAAAATAAAAAGCCATTATGGACAAAACAAACAGGCATGGGGCTGAGATAGAAAATGGAGGGAAGGAATGGAAACCATTACCTGAAGGATAGAGTCTGGTGTAGGAAGCACGATCACAGCCACAGGAACAGCAGCTGCAAAGGATGTAGTGGATTCCTGGTCCTATCCTCTGGCCCACTTTACTTGTGAAAGTGCTGATTTTAAGAAACAGAGTCAGGAAACAATTCCAAGCAGCTGAGGTTGAGTCCTAGAGTGTGCCTACTTCATAGATTGGAGCAAATCTGCATAACCCAGTGGCTCTTGTCAACCTTAAGTAATGAGATTTAGAAAATATGATTAAGTATGGAGTTTATTCTAGCCCAAACAAAGCTTGATAGCCACCCGGGAGCATAGATTCAAGTTACCCTGAATATACACTCCCATACAATGTAATTTCTATCTTAGACATTGTAATTTTTAGCTCCAGAAATTTGATTTTGTCCTTTAAAAGTATCTTCCATATAGCTACTTAACTTTTCAAGCATGTGGAATATAGTTAAAATAACTTTTTCAGTGTCCATGTCTGCTAATTCTGTGTTAATGTGGGGTCAATTTTGATTGATCGATAAGATGTCCTCTTATGGGTCCTATTTTTCTGGTTTTTTGACTGTGTGCCAGATATTGTTCATTTTACTGTGTTGGTGCCAGATACCTTTGTAGGAATAAATATTTTCAAGCTTTTATCTGAGACACACTTTAGTCTCTTGAATCAGTTTTATCCTTTGTACTTGCTTTTAAGATTTGTTGGGTGGGACCAACACAGTGCTTGGTTTGGGGGTTATTATTCCGTACAGTTGAGGCAAACTGTTCTGTGTACCCCAGTGAATCTTGAGGTTTTCCAGTCTGACTGGTGGGAATAGCCACTATTCCTGCATCTGTGTGAGCAACAGGTACTGTCCTTTAATCTTTTTGTGTGGTTTTCCACCTGGCCTTAGGTAGTTTCCTCACATGCATGCACTTTTCAGTACTCAGCTGAGTACTCAGAGGGGACCGTCTTCAGATATTTGGAGTTTGCTTTCCGTGCAGCTATTTCCCTCTCCACCACTCTTCTCTATAAACTCTAGCTGCCCAGGTCTCCTCAGACCAACTCCGGGAGTCCTCTGGGCTCCCCCTGGATTTGCCCTCTTGTGCTGCAACCTGGAACCTTTCTGCAAACAGTAAGCTCAGCCCTAACAGTGCTCACCTCATTTGCTTCCCTTCTCTCGAGGAATACTGTTTTGTTGGCTGTTATCCAGTGTCTTGCACACTGTTGTTTCACATATTTTGTCCACCTCCCCCCTCCTTTTTTTTTTTGGTTGTTTTAGATGGGAGGGTAAATCAAGTCCCTGTTACTCAATTTTGGATAGAAGAAGAAATTTGGCATTGATCCTCATTTTAGTGGGGTTTTAGTCAGAAGAGGAAATAATGCATGTGCTCATTCCACCATGAACCAGAAGCATATTACACATTTTTAAAAAGATGCTGCTGCTTGTGGTATTGGAGCCCCAATTAACACTTACCTCATGGTTTTGTAATTACTTATCCAAACTCATATTCTCTAAATGGACTTCTCAAGGAGTGGAAACTGTGTCTCATTAATTTTGGGATAATCTCAGTGCTAAATTGGAGCTCTGTAAATGTTTGTTGAATGAATAAGTGAATAATATTGTCTTATTGGTAAGGTTGCACGTATAAGGAGTCAAGACTGAAGGTAAAGGTGTTTTAATTAAAATCTTTGCAGTTTATCCTTCAGAACATTCTTCTTTTAGGCTACAGTTCTTTGGAAGCTGTTAACATTAGCATCTGCTTCTGCCTTTGTGGTAGGTAACACTTCTTAAAAATGTTGTCACACATTGTTCTGGTAAAATGTGTCTGCAACACTTTCGGGAATTTTATTCTTGACCATTTATCCTGGTCATTTTCTAATCTCTCAATGTGAAAATTATTGTAGAATAACAGAAAAATATGTCATTCCAACCCATCTATTCTCTTGTTTTATTTTGTGTAATACCAATTTAATCCTTTAAAAGATCCTTAAGGTTCTATGTATAATTATAAAGACAAATGGATGTATTTTAAGGTCAAATTTTCTCAATATTTTTCCTTTTCTATAGAGTGTAGAAGTGTGTCATATATTCACTTGATCTTTCAAAGGTTCAGAAGCTGAGAAATAAGAGATCATCAAAATATGTCACTTATTAATTCTTTTGCTTATAAAGACAGCGTAGCAAGTACTATGGAGCCCAATCGCCTGTGCACAGCTCTACTTCCTACTAGGTGTGTGACTGTCAGCAAGGCACTCAACCTCTCCAATCCTCAGTTTTCTCATCTGTAAAGTGGCTTCATAATAGTAACTTCTAGGGTTGTTAAGAGCATTAAATTGGTTATTGTTTACAAAATGTTTTAAATGGTGTGTGACACATGGTAAGTGCTATATAAGTGTCGGTTCAAAAAATAAAATAAAGTGAAATAGAATAAAATAAAAATAAAGCTTTATTTACAAGAAGTTATTCCACATATTTTCCATTCTGGCTTTCCCAAGAAGTAAAAATTCCACTCTGTTTTATCAAATATGTCATACTTTAATAGGATACATTTTTGGAAATCAGTTGAATTTGAGGGAAAAAGACCCTTCCTAATTTCTTTTTGATCTTCTATGTAGGACAATGCCTGCCTCCCTCCTTGTCTCACTGGGTCGTGTTTGGCACATTTTTGCCCTTGGAACCTTTAGCTTTCCTTTAATCAAAACCTGTAGTTTTCCTTGACTCAATTTTAAATTCTGCCTCTGAACTGCCCCCCTCCTACACCAAGTTGATTCTAGAGATTGTCCATCATAAAGTCAAAATCTACCCTCAGCTTTGTTATGTTGCTATTACCTGGGACACTTTAACACCATAAATATTTTTCCAACTTTATTGAGTTCCTTTGTAATTTAACATCCTTATTTTCTAAAGTGTTTCAGTTTCCTGGGTATCTGTGGCTTGCAGAATTTTTTTCAAGTTGTTAGAGACAGACTTTTGATTTACCATCCCTTTTCCACCTTTAAGTTTATTCATCTGTTTTATTATTAGTGTTTGCAGAATTTTCAATTTAGCATCATTTCTCTGGGTCATTATTATCTTAGCATCTCATTCAGATTATTAAGAAGTTGTTAAGAAAGCTTAATCAGCAGTAAATGGCTGACTGTATTTTGTAAACATGACAGCTAATGGCTTTTTGACATTTATATTGACTTACTTTTTTTAAATTTAGTAGTCTCAGTATATATAATGCCATCTTTGGGGGACTTCTGTACACAATGTCATACCATATCCTTATATTTGTTTCTGGGCTGGGTATTTCAGGCAAGGTGGACTCACAAGGAGTTTACAGAAACAAAGATGAGTCTAAAATCCAAATCTCCTAATTAGAGTAATTTGCAATACAGCCCAGTCCTGTGAAACATCAGGAGACTCAACAGTCAGAAAAAGGGCATCTTAAACACACACGGCACATCCCTCTGCCTGCTCCCTCCACACTGAGGCAGTAGCAGTCCCGGGCGTGTAGGTGGCAAAGGCTCTGTGGGTGTCTGACCAGAGTCTCAGTTATGCTTCTCTGCACTTTATCACACAGCAGCCCTGTGTCATAGACACTGCTCATTATGAGGGTTACATAAATAAAGGCACACTGTGACCGGTCACAATCCTAAACGAATCCTCCTGATTGATGTGGCCCTGACACTTTCAAAGCTGCTGTTATTACTGAACACGAGCATGTGGAAAGAACAAGACAGAACGATGAAATTCTTAAATGCTTTTGCTTAAAATTATTTATCCTTTGTGTGTGTGTATGGACACACATATACGCAGACACACACTCCACATACACCCTTGCATACCTAAATGGTTCCCTAGGTATGCTTTTACCATTTTATCCAATCTCACTTTGGTAGTGGTCCTCCTATTGTGGTCCTTCTGTAGACTAATTCTCTAAATATTTAGAAAAATAAGAGGGTCTTTTATCTGTGTGTAGTAGTGGATTTTGCTGCCTCTTAAGGCATTATCTTTTCTAAGTCCCTAAGTATTAGAAGTGGGAAAACCATTTTTCTTTTAAATTTAGGAAATAGCATTTGTTTACGTATGTACTTAGGCCATATATACACTTACACTGTAATATAAATACTGTGGAAAAGCAAACCATAGGCTTTTAGCACTGTCAGGCATGAGCTTTTTCCCTCTTATCTCCTCCTGAAAAGATGTTTAGGAGAATGAGAGGCCTCTCTGAGTCCTTGTTTATAAGCCTTGCTGGAAAAAAAGTCAATTATTGTTTAGACTCAGGATCACACTATAATAAATGTGAATCTAAGCAATTGCTCAGGTGCTTTCTAAGCAACGTTTTCATCTATAATCACTCACGCATCCTTCTTTTAGTTAGTCAATGCCAATAAAAGCTAATAAGAATGCAGCGTCATTTACATGTTTCATATTTTACTCAATATGAAGTCCACTGGTTGAGTAGGCTCATCTGGTAGCCAAGAGAGGCAAACAAAATTGATTTCCTGTATCACACAGTGAGTTTCCCTAGATTTAGAGAGCAGGCGATTTTAAGATGGGTGTAAGATAGAACTCACAAGGCTTTGCTAGTGAGTGCCTTGGGCATGCTGGCACCAGATGTCCTCCTTGGGAAGTTAGAGCCTCTCTCCTCCTCCAGTGGGCTCTGTTTTAGGCTGTTGTTCATGTAAAGATATTGCACTTACCTTGGCAAAAATGTCAAACTGTCACATCTTTGGGATAGAAACAATTAAGGCAGGATTTACATTTGTAAAAACATTGGATTATCAAGATAATATGGAAATGTAAAAAGTGAGTCCTGGAGTCAGATCACCTGGTTCAGTCCTAGCTCCACTTAGGCTAGTCAGTCAACCTCTCTCAGCCTCAGCCTCTTCCTCTGTAAAATGTGGGAACTAACAGCTAACCATAGGTTAGTTGAGAACATTAAATGAGTTAATACATGCAAAACAATTCACACATAGTAAGCACTAAATAAATGCTAATTATTATGATTTTTATTTTTATGCATTAAGAAAGGATTTTTACAACCAAGCTATCAAAGGAAATGATGATACTGAGGAATTCTTTGTCTTTAAAAGATGAATTCCAGTGCAAAAGGAGGCCCTGCCTGACAACCAGCTCTTGTATGACAATCAGAATGTTCCAGCACAGTGCCTCAAGCTTCATCTGCGGAAAATGTTTAAAGGAACCAATAATTTTTTGTGGGTTTTTTCCTCCCAAGTATAACAAATGGAATTCTCGTTCCTTTCTGCCTGCCTCTCTGTCAGTGCTGTTGCTTTCTCTTATACTATGGTCTGTGAATGTATTTCTCCTCCCAGTTTGTTTCTTTTTTTAAAACTAGTTGTGAATTCTTTATTCTCTCACATAGACATATGATGGTAGAGGGGAGGAGGGCGTGTGTATTTCCTAAATTTTAGCAAGAAATCTGTCTTGCCATCTCCATATACTGGAAAATTCAGCAAGGAGAATCTGTCGATGTCATTCCCCTTTCAAATCACATTCAACAGTGTGCTTACTGCACTGTGTGCATTCATCGGACATGTTGATCATAAGGAATGGTGAGGCCTTCAGAAATTTGGGGTGGGAGTGTGGATTTTGTATATCCTGGAGGGAACCCTAAGTCCTCGGGTGATTTTTGTAGCAGTCTCTGTTGGTGCTGCGTCCATATCCACTGCTTCTTTGTCAGATAGGCTGCCCTTACGCCCCTGGAACCCGTTTTGTCCATAAGTCCATAAGCATGGGGGGCTAGAAGTACCTGGGAATTAACATCTTTCTGTGGCCACTCTTAACCAAGGACTGCTGGCCATATGGGTATAAATACTCCAGCTCCCTTGCCCCCGGCCAAAGTGATTCTGAGGCATGTATTTTGCACAGTTTTCCGCCGTTTCCCTGGGAGAGCCAACTGCAGTCACCCTCTGTGGTGGCTGACCTAGTAATGTGCCCTGTAGCGTCCGGCCACCTGCCCTGCCCTGTCTCACTCCTCTCACCTACCCAGGCTCCCTCCTCCTCCCAATAAACCATTTGCTCTCACATCCTTGGCTCTGGGTCTCCTCTGGAATTTCCAACCTAAGATTGTATGCACACTTGCACATGGAGAAGGGAATTTGTGAAGCCTGGGTTAGGTTTTACCAAAACCACTCTGGGACCCAAATTGGCAGGGTGCATTTTGGCAGACCACTGCTTCCCCTGGGCTTGGAATTCCACCCACTCAGACCTGTCAGGGTGTAGTCTGAGGAGCTGTTGTGGACGTGGGCCAGGACCACAGCCACCCATTCCCCCACCCCACCTTAACCTCTGCAGGACAGCCCGTTTGTATTGAAGGAGAGAGACTACAGTAGCAGCAGTCAGCATGCTGTGAAGGTTGGTTTCTAATTGTGGGTGGGTCTCAACAAATCCTCCTCTCCACTTCCTCCCCTCTCCTTACAGACCTATCAGACAAGTGCTTTGCTGTTTTCCAGTACCAAGCTAAGTAAACCATTCACCATACCCACCAATGTGTCAAAGAAAACACCTGCTTCTCAGGAGGTTTCCCACTAGTGGGGAAAAAACGTTGGTTCACACAGCCTCTTGTTGCAAACTAGCTCATGCTTTGGCAGTCTGAGACCAAGACTGCACATTTAGCCAGGCAGGTCTCTTAAAGGCACTTCCTTTACCGTACTCTCCACTTCACACTCTTACCCAGATCTTCTTTCTTATTTTGTTTTACCACCTTCGTGATGCTTTAATGCTCAATACACCGGCTGAAGCTATGTGGAATCTGTATCACAGAGTGTATTAGCGTTCCAGAAAACACAATTCATTCACTGAGTAGACAATAAATTTGATTTTGCACAAGTGGCGTCCTTTATACTTCACTCATAAGGCAATCTCTCAAGTGTATTTTTTTTTTAAAACACAACACAAATAGTCTGATCAAGTAAAAATGGGTTACATGATGGGTTTTGTGCTCAGCAAAAAGAACTTGGACAAAGCAGCCATGCTGATGTTCTTATTTACAAAGGTTGCCATCTGGGAAATTAATGCCTGCTGTTGCTCAGTAATTAGGAAAATTTAGGACCCCTAGTGCTCCAACATCTTGCATTAAAGGTTGTATGTCATCAGTGTTTTCATGAGAATTTGCTGGATTTCTGTCATTAATAACAGGCATAAACCCAGCAAGCAGTAGAATATGCATTACATTTAATCAATTTGCTATTTGTATTCATTATGCATGTCGTCCATTTTGAGTCATGAAAAATTGAAAGGCCATTGCAAATAGAAAGAGCATCATGGATTACAAATGATGTAAAAGACATAAGCCTATTAATTGGTCAATTGTGCTTGTCAGTACATTTAAAGTGATTAAGGCAGAAAGATTAGAAAGGACGCGAATGGGCTTGGGAAATAGAAGCCCAGGAACACTAGGGCTCTCTCAAGTCCTTGGTGCCCAGATAAATGTAGCAAAATCCAGTGACACTTACTCCAGCCAAGTCATCCAACAAATATTTGTTGAGCATTTACCACGGACCAGGGATTGTACTGAGTACAGCAGAAAACAAAATAAATGAAGCCCTTGACCCCAGGGGCTTACATTCCAGTGAGGAGGGGGAAGGATGAAATGAACAAATGGATACTTGATATGGTGTCAGGTAGTTTAAGACCCATGAAGACCAGCAGAGAAGGTGGCACCATTCACGGTGCTGGTGGTCATGAGGAAGGCCCCACGCAGTCGCCTCTTCCCTCATACTTCATACCACTCTTCCCTCACTGGCCATGTTCCCGCCCTTGGCCTTTCTAGTGCTCAAACTTCCAGCTCGTTCCTCCCTCTGGACGGATGCACTTGCTGTCTCCGGCCCTCAGAGGTTCAGATCTCAGCTCCCAGGTCACCTCCCTGACCACCGGGGCCGAGTTCATGCCCTGGCCCCTGCTGTTAGATCGTCCTGCTTGGTTTCCTCACGGCACTTATTACTGCCTGAGTTGTATGCTGCCTGCTTACTCATTTCTTCTCTCCCTCCCACGTCTGAATATCAGCGCCATGAGATCAGGCACGTGCCACTTTAGTTCACTGCTGCATCCTATCGCCTGGAACAGTTCCTGGTGCCAACAAGAGGCTCATTAAGCCCAAGTTGAAAGAAAGAATGAGTGGATCAATCCATCAATCAACCAGCCAGAAATTAGACTAAAAATTGACAGTTTGGTTTCTGCTTTGGTATTCAGGTAGCTATTTTAAGATTTTGCCTGAAAGCCACATGGAAAAAATGGATGTTTATCCTGAGCAGCATTCTCTAGAGTGATTAGGCAACATTGATATTTGCTTCTCGTGTCTTACAATCTATTGCCCTGCATTTCTAAAGAACTTAATATTTCTTTTCAATATATTGACTTGCTTTTACTCACTAAATGCTATGGTATTGTCTTTGAATATTAACAAGTAATGAAATATAGGTCCAGTGTAAACCATGGCAAATTAGTATTATAGCAATCCTGCTTCGTTAGAATTGATAGTCTGACTCCTTGCTTAATACACAGCATCTGGGAAGTAGATGAGAAAAGAGTGATATTGTGGTGTGATGATAGCAGGATTCCAAGTTCATTCCAGTATATTCAGTAGATAATTCATAGAAGACTTGTGAGTGTCTGTCATGTGCCAGACTCCGTAGCAGGTGCTGGTGATACCGGATGAAGGAGATAGTATTGCCCCAGGCACCAGGAAGAGCTGACAGTCAACAATAGTGGTTCCAAAACCCACCTGCACATTAGAGTCACCCGGAGGTCAACTATAATATATCTATGCCAGTTAAATCAGAATCTCTGCATCTGGGGCTTAAGTATCCATTATTTTATTTTCTTAGGCACCAAGTGCTGCTCACGGGCAGACAGGGCTGAGACCCACTGCTCTGGTAGAAGGGTGGGTGCATAAAGAGCAAATCCACAAACCGGTGGGACAAAGGCCCTAATAACAGCTGGCAGTTGTGAGCTGGAAGATGTGACATTTCTCTTCACTGCATAACTACAACTCAGAACCAAATGTTTTTAGGGATCAGGGGGCTAAATGACCTGGTATTGTGCAGTAGATAAATGTTGTATTTATTTATTACTGTACCCCCCCAAAAAAACTGATAAAAATTGGCAAAGACCATTTATTAAATGATTATTTTTCCTACATAGGGTCAAACAAATGATCTTATTTTTCTGTATAAATCAGAAATTGGATATTGTATACTTAGTCAAATAAAGAATTTTGATTAAAACATTGTGTCTTTCCTAACTGGCAGGCATGAGGGAGAGGAAAATGAGAGAACCCACGGGGTAACTAGTGAGGGAAAAGCATTTATATGTCCCCTAAAACCATGTTAAATGTCAGAACTTCCTGAAGTGCAATGGTGAAGATGATCTGAAACTCTCCGCCTCAGACTGTCAGTGGGGCATTAAAGTGTTTAGACTGGGGAAAAACAAATCTTTCTGGGTATTTAGTTGAAGCTTATGTTATTCATTTGAAGATCAAGCTTTGCCCCCCCAACACCTTGAATACAGGTGAAAAGAACAAGAAAATGAGAATGATTTTATAAAGGCCAAATTATTACTCAGGGTGCTACTTCTGAATATGTCTTGGAAAATTATATCTTTGGTCTAGTGATAAACTATGATTTTTTAAAAAAGCAATGTTTGTGGCCCAGTAAGCACTTTACAAAAGTGAGCCAACATGTTCTAAGAAAGTCTGTGTGCAACGTCGAAGCTCACACTTCACTCCACGCCCCTCAACAGGGGTGGAGAAGTTTCCACCCACAGGATGAATTCAGACGAACACCTTTGATGCTAGGAGGAGCAGCCACCTGTATCTCCAGACACCTGTCCCACTGCCTCTGCCTCTTGGATTTTACAGTTACCAACAGTTGGTGATGATCTTCAGAAATGTTCACAGTTTTGGAGAAGCCACATACTTGAATTTTAACGAAAGTGATATTTTACAAAATACAAGGGATGACCCAAGAGAGTAGTGGAGGGAAGCCATGAGGATCTAGCAGCTCTCATCCGGAAACTAAGGTAACCAACAGGATCAGGCCTCAAGAAGACCTGCCTGACACAGGTGGCTCCCCGAGGACACACTCCTTCTTGTGAAGCAGACCTAGCTGTGCATTGGAGTCACCTGGGATGCTTGAAAAATACGGATGCCTGAGCCCTGTGCCCAGAGGTTCCTGGGGGAAGAGAGGGGTTGTATTTTAGAAAAGCTCCTGGGAGAATCTAACGTGCAGCCAGCGTTGAGAACCACTGATGGAGTCCCAGGGTAGTGACCGAAGTGGGTGATAAGGGGAGGAACGGTGGTGGCGTACTCCACCAGGCCCAAGGCCTTGGCATGTCCTGGGCTCAGCAAAGGGCAAGGACTCGTGAAAAGATAAGCTGTAGTGAGAGAGAAGAGTGAGTCTGTGTCCGGGCAAATGTCCCCTTCCTCCTGTTGACGTCCTGACCGTTTCCTACGGCACTGAGCAGGACAGGGGAGCCAGAGGATTCAGGCATCACTTCCATGTAAATGCCTGGCTTTCAGGTCCCTCCTCAAGTTAATGACATTGCGGTGGGAAAGGCAACTTGCAAACGAAGTAAATCCTTGAGAGAGAGTCGGAAGCTGGGCAGTAGTGTGCCTTGTAAGCTCCGCCTTAAAGGAGAGCCCGTGGGGTGGGGTGGGAGGTCTGTGCAGGGTTCGAGCTGTGGCCAGGGCTCTCGAGCACAAAGGCCCCCTGGAGCTTTGTGTTCCTCCCATCCCTGGACATCCCCACGTGGTCCCACACCTGCCTCCCCCACAGAGCTCCCAGGACAGATCAGTGTGAGAGTGCGGAAGAAGCCAAGCCAGGCTGGCCCCACGAGGGGCCTTGAAATTCCTCCAGCCCTGGAAAAAGGAGCTGCGAGGCATTTGTTCTCCACAGGGTTTGGTCATTGGCTAACTTTGGGCTCTCTGTAAAGCGACGCAGCTCCAGGGCCCTGGAGCGGCCCCTGGAGGTCCCAGGGGGAGTTGGCAGCGGCACAGCATATAGAAGCTGGAAGGTGGTGCACGCAGCTGGTAACCGGGTCCAGGGGATCAGGGCAGGACACTGGCAGCATTTGCTCCACAGGTGAAGCATTGTTTCCTGAATCCCTTAGCATGGCCCCCTCTATTTCTATTGACAAACCATGAAGTGTATTTCTGCATTTCCCTCCTCTGATGTAATAGATTTCCTCTCAATGCATTTCTCTTCCTTAGTGCCCATTTCCTTGTCTTCACTGGGTTTTTTTCCTTGTTACTACCAGAGTAGAAAAATCTAGAGTGTCAGGAGGGGGGTGTGACTAAGGGAAATGAGACAAGGAGGCCACTTTGACTTCAACCTGTGCATCAGTTAGGATGCTAGTGGCAGCAAGAAACAAGAAATCCAACCACAAGGGGCCCTCAAAACACGAGACTTTTGCTCACGTAACAAGAAGTCTGGCGGCAGGTGGCCCAGGGTTGGCTCTGTTGCCCAACAACGTCAGGGCTCTCAGTGGGCTGCTCTACTATCCTCTTGGTGGCAGGATGGCTGCAGCAGCCCCTAGTGTTATATCCTCACATGATAATATCCAAAAGCGGGGAAGGAGGGACTGACTTCTCCAATCAAAAAGGAAATTACTTCCCAGATCCAGCCACAGACTTCACTTTACAGGAGAAGGGTTGGCCAGGATGGCATCACTTTCCAATTTCTTAGCTTTAGGGGAGGCTGGGGGAAATGATTACCTGGCATTTGAACTTCTGTCTGCTATGCCCTGCAAAAGGAAGGGCACTGGTTATTCTCCACCCTGCTCCCTTCTCCCTACCCTTGGAGGCTGATGCCTGGATTTCATCACCAGGCTCTGCCCTTGGACTTCTGTTTGGGTTCAGCCAGTGGGAGGCACTAGGAGTACCTGGGCGGGGCAGGGAGAGAAGTTGGTGTATCTTCCCTACTGAAGGCCACAGCCTTTATCCAAGGTCATGAAGATAATGCCCTTTGTCACCTTCAGAGATACTGTTTTACCTTTCCTATTTAGTCCACCTGGAATTGATTTCTCCCTGCTTTTTATTATGAAAGTTTTCAAATCTACTGAAAAGTTAAAAATAGGTTAACAAACACTAAGATCCTTCAGCTAGATTCACCAACGGTTAATATTTTGCCACATTTTCTGAATATATAGATATAGATATAAATAGATAGGTAAAGAGATCATTCATTGAGCCATACAATTTTTTTTGTTTCTGAACCATTTGTATGTTTTAAACATTTTGACACTTCACTCCTAAATATTCCATCATGCATCTTCTAAGGATAAAGACATTCTCCTAACACCCAAGAATTGACGTTAATTCAATATCACCCAATTAGACTTTTTTTGCTTAAAATATACTTTCTTGATAATTCCTGACATTTGATAATGCTTTGCAGCTAACAAGGCACTTTCACCAACATTATTTCATGTAATTCCCTGAGTTGCCTTCTGAAAAAACTGTTACCACTTCCCTCTTAAAGAAGAGGAAAAGAAGAATCAGAGAGGCTAATTGACCCACCAAGGTCACACAGCTGATAAGTAGCATAACTGGGATTCAAAGGCAGGCTTTCCACATGCTTTCCATGACATCAAGCCCATTCTGACCAGTGTGTTAGTTTCTCTAGAACTTAGGCCCCTAAATACTTCTCTTATCATCCCTCCTCTAACCTTCCATCCACCAAAAATAATGAGGATCCTTTTCCAGCTTCGAATAGTGATACTCTAGATATGCTATGATCCACCTGGGCCTCTGTCTGGTGTGGGAAAATGCTAGGCAACACGTTTGGACATTGCATTTAATTTAAGCCAGCATGATAGATTACATGGTATTCTTAAGTGCATTATGCTTGATTCTCCCCTGCATTCCCTGGGCCCATGGTGAAAGAAAGAAAGCTTCCCTGTGAAAGCCCCTGGGTTGATCCTCCTTGATGGGTAGAACCTGGTTTATACTGTCCAATAAGCAGGTGAGAATAAGTGTCCTTGAAGCCCAGCAAGGGCAGAATCTGTGACTCTCCTCAGCAACCAGATCTGCCTCCCAGCATCTCTCAAGTCAGTCCATGTCTCTCCTTCAGCAGTGTCACTGTACCCATCCAAGCCACTCATGCGGGGAAACTGCAGCAGCACCTCGCCTGGTCCCACGTGGCTTAGCATCTCCTCCACTCGACAGCCAGATCTCAGCCGCTGCTGCTCCATCCAAATCCCTTCAGTGGTGTCCGCTACCTTGGAATAAAGTGCGAGGTGCTTTACCTTGTACTGTAAAGTGCAAGGTGTGCTGTGGCCTCTGCAGTTCTCCTTCATCTGGCCTCTTCTGACCTCGCTGCCTCCTCTAGTACCACGCTCCCCACCCCACCTCACGCTCGGGCCATACCAGCCTTGTTTTCCTCAAACAAGCCCAGCTCCCACCTCAGGGCCTCTGAATCTGCTCTCTTCTCTGCCTGCGATGCTCTGCCCCCACTTCCACCCCCAGGTGCCTTCAGACCTCAGCTTGAGGACAGGCCGTAAGCCCTGAGGTTGGACCCCATAAATGCTTGCACAACACCCCATACCTTTCCAACATGCATTCCTAGCATCTTTACATACTCATAATAAGTGCTCAACAAATTGTTCAACGATTGAATCCTCACAATATCTCTGGAGATAATGGGAAACCCAGAGAAGCGAGTAATACTGGAAGTCACACAGTCAGTATCAGAGCCAAGGTATGAGCCTAGGTCTTTCTAACACAAAGCTGCTGCCCTCGCTGCCTCAGGAAGAAGGAAGCCCCCTCTCTCCCCATCTATCCTTGGGCTCCTTTGGCAAGGAGGGGCCCCGTGCCCCCACCATCTTCACAGGACACTGCCCACATGAGGGGATGGCAAGCTCCATCCCAAACTTTTCTTCGTGTCTGCTCTTCAAATTGTACCTGTTCATTCATTTATTCATTCTCTTCATATTACCATTCATTTATTCATCAAATATTTATTGAACGTAATTATCCACATGGCACTGTGCTAATCATAGAGATAGGTTGCTGCCCTCTGGGAGTAGGCAGGTAGTTGAGGGAGACAGACCACATCACACAGAGAGATAAGTGGATGTCTGACTGTAGCCAGAGGGAAGTGCCAAGAGGGCAGAGTGATAGAGGACGCAGGGCACAGAGGGCCATACCCGGCATCAATCTCCCTTGTTCCTTCCGAACAGAATCCCAGTTGCACTCAGTTGTCCACTCCCTCAAGCCTCGGGAGGAACCACCGAAACTCCCAGGCCCAGGGGTGGACCTGATTGGCCCAAAGATAATTCCATCCCCCTGCCAGGATGGCTCAGGAAGGAGCAAGGGACCCATTTCAGGCCAATGTGACAAAGGTAATTCTGCTAGGGAGACAGGGGCTTCTAGGGAAAGTATCCTTGCTTTAAAGAGAAAGTCACAAGAAGAGATGGTCTCTTATCTTCCTCTGGATGTTGTCACGTCTGGATGTGAGGCCTGGAATTGCCGCAGCCACTTGCTGCCAGCCTGAGTACGAAGCCAACCCCACACACGCTGAGCAGAGAGGTGGAAAAACTGGGCCTCTACTGACACCACTGAGCTGCTGTAGCAACTGGTCCTAGAGCCCTCTGACATCCCGTCAATGTAAATTGATAAGATATTGTTTAATTTCTCTGTATGTATAACCAAAAGCACCAAAATGGACACAGAGATACAAGCCACTGCTCCATCCTGAGCTCCTACCACAGTGCACAGCATATCATAGATAGGTAATAAATATTTGTAAAATGAATGGTACGTCTAAAGTCAGATTTTCCAGGGGCAGACCTTCAGAGAGGCTTCAAGTGCATGTGTTGTATTAAAGAAATGCTTCCGGGGACAATAAGACAATAGCAGAAGTAGGACAAGGAAATGAGGCAGGAAGCCAAGCACAAGAGCAAACAAACAAGTTAGCAGGAGTTAAACAAAGCCCCCTGGGGGTAGCTTCCACCTGATCCCCAGGGGAACTCTGGAATGTCAGTCACTCCCCCTGAGGCAAGGGAGCTGGGCTTTGCTGATTCCCCACTCCTCAGTCTTTGGCTAAGGCTGCCCCAGGGAACATAATCACCCAAGCACTTCCCCAAGAGTAGCACCTGCTGACCTGGCAGGCACAAGCAGTGAAGCTGGCAGAAAGAAGCACAGAAGTGGTAACAGGGATCAAAGAGGGTCTGGGTGGGGCCCCAGCAATGTGGGCCACAGGGTCTGTGTCTCTTAGTATAGTTAATGCTCAAGCAGGCAAAGCCTAGGCAGCCTTCTGGTCTGCAAACACTCCCACCACATCCCTCCTACAGCCAGAGGGGTCTTTTACTGTGTCTACGCAGAATGGCCAAGGGCAGTTCCCAACTCTTATTAAAATGGAAAAAAACCTTTGCATTCCAAAATTATTGTATTTCATTACTCATTTCAGTTCTTTTTGCAAAACACTGAAAGCCAGATCATAATCTGATGATGAAATATTGATCATGCATCTACATTTGTATGCAGAGGTCTCTAATATATAGATAGAATGCCCACCCTGTAACATCTTCTATTTTAAGTCAGTATGAAGATGGATGTCCCCCCCCAGGCAAATTTTGATAAGATACTTGTGTCAATACAAAAAGACATTAATGTCAATGCGAATTAATACCTGCTTATTGGTTTGGGTCGCTTCTTTTCCACACAGCAACTGGCTCCAAGAGGGGTTTCCAAACACCAGCAGCTCCCTGCCAATCTGCATATTTCTTCACTTAAATCGTGTGAGCGGGAAATGTCAAGGAAATGGTGGACTGGCAGGGTGCTGCCCACGCCCACTCCCTAAATGAGAAGGGAATGAAAATAAAACCAAACACAACTTGTAAACAAATCTGAGAGAAGCTTTATTACAATCATTAGAAGTGTGCTTGTCCTCTCCTGCTTCCAAAAAGAATAAAATTAAAACAACAGACGAAGAACGATCTCCATCCTTGTTAGGTTCTCAGCCGGGTCTCATCTTGACTGTGCGCACCTGCTGTGTTTGCCTGCCGATCTCTTACTGCCCCTGAAACTCCACGTATTTAGTACTTCTTTCAGTTTCATTGTCTACCTTTCCTGTCGCAAAGTAAGGTCCAAAAGCACAGAGGTGTTTTGTTTGTTTTGTTCACTGCTGTATTTCCAATGTCTGGGTATGGAATTAATTTCTCTTTCAGTTTCATTTGTTCATCCAACAAATTGAGCAACTACTGTGTAACAGGACTCTACTAGGTTCTTGGGATGTATCTGTGAACAAAACAGACGTCCTAGTGGGTGAAAGGGCAGTAGAGGTAACGACTGAGTACCATGCAGAGCAAGCTAGAAGGCAGTCATTGCTGTGTGGGGAGCGAACAAGGTAAGAAGTATTGGGCATGCCGAAAAGATTCCGTTTTTAACACATTACCTGCCATGTAAGTTGTATTTAACTCACACCAGTTTTGAGCCCGGGGCCGCGTGAAGGAAAACCTGGACAAAACCCTGCAGTTGGTTCGTGAAAATCTTACTTGTTGATGTTCTTATTCTTACAATGAATATTGACAAATTAATTCTAAAAACATGGACTAAATGAATAGAAGTCAATAAATTTCGTTTTTCATTAAATTACAAAGGCTCGATTTATTTTCAAAGTTTTTATTCTATTTGTGTAATAAAACACCATGGCCCCAAGGAAAAATTTTTTTTTCTAGTGTGTCAGTCAATGTGTTAAATAGGGTGGTCAAGGTCGGCCTCACTGAGAAGGTCAATGTGAGCAAAGCCTCGCAGGAGGTCAGGGAATGAGACACGCAGCTATGGAGGTGCAGGAGTTAGGGATTTCCTGGCACTTGGAATAGCCAATGCAGATACGCTAAGGCAGGAGTGTGCCCGGTTTATTTAAGGAACAAAAAAGTGAATGGCTGGAATGGAGTGAGTAGAATGTTTGGACAATTAAATTAAATGAATGAATCTGAGGCATCCAGTAGGGGCCACCTTGCTGTCCAAAAACGGCCCCCCAACACATGCCCCCCAGCCCATAAGAAGAATAAACGAAACAGAGACAAACAGAGCCACCTGGATCCAGCCATGCCTGAAGCAACTTCTACCCAACATCTTTTCAGTGCTTGAGGCAACATAGTCCCCTTTTAAAATCACTTGTAACTGAAAGAATCCTGACAAAACACTGCCACTCGTGTACCTAGGACACCCAAGTTGCTGTGCCCAATGTGGGGCCTCCAAGATACCCGCCGGCTGGTCCTGGGCAGTGGGAAACCCAGCCCCGGAGGGTAAGGCCTGGAATCCATCTGTGCAGGGGAGGCCTGAATAGCTGACAAGTGAGAAGGAATCTTTCAAATTTGTAATTTTCAAGTGTCAGAAGGATATTGCGCCGCTCCTCTGACACCCGGCATCTTAGGCAGATTCGCCCTGTCTTCCATCAACACGTCTGCCGTGTGAGGTGCAGCCTTTGCACTCACATGATCCGGAACCCGCAACTGAGAATGAGAACTCCAGGTGTTAGCTTCTCCAACAAGTCACATTCGGAGGACCTGACAGACCCTTCTTCAATTACCAAAGTTGTTGACACAACAGTTTTTAAGGATTCTATTCAATTCAACAAGCGCTTTAAGCAGCTACCCTTCCAGATGCTGGGGGGGTTAGAGAAACACATGACTTGGTCTGTCCCCTCAAAAGGCAGATAATCTAGTGAGTGAGTGGTCCTTTAATTCATTTCATCCACTATGTGTTCCATGTTAAAGGCAAGACACTGGGTGCACGATGGGAAAGTCAGGGAAGGCAGAGCTGGGGCCCAGTGGCAGGAGGGAGCCAGCCTGCAGAGATGCAGGGAGCACGTGCTCTAGCACAGGCCTGGGCAGGAGCCAGGGCAGGAACCAAGGCTGTGTGGCTGAAGCGTAGTGGGTGAAGGGGAGAGTGATGGAAGGGGAGGTCAGGGGGTGGGATCATGCAGTGCTTTGCCAGCTATGGCAAGGAGTTTGGGTTCTCTTCTTAGTGTAACTCAAAGTGCCAGCACCTTTACCTCGGGGGTGATGTTGACATACTTCTGCTCAGAAAAATTAACATTCTCACCCTAGCAGATCATTGGGTAGAGACAAGAAATGTACCCAGCCGTACAAAAAGATGATGAGGAGAGTTCTACAGTTTCTCAGGGTATGAGCAATGGCACCTTGTTTTTTAAAAATGAAGAAGCCTGCAAATAAATTTAACCCAAGGCCAAAAGTAGAGGAGGGAACAACACAACACAAAGTGAACAGCAATGACAAGGAGGGAGCAGTTCATTCCAAGTGGAGGGACATGAGAAGGTAGGTGGGCCCGGAAGGATGCAGGGGACATTGACCATCCAGGGGCAGGGAGAGACGTACCCCCTTCCTCACTTCTCATGGCAACATCATTCTCTCCTTGGGTGGGGAGGGGATGAACAGGCTTGATCAACCCTTCAGTGTAAATGACTGGCCTCCCTCACTGCACCAGGGTTGTAAGGCTTCTTGTCACTGTTTAGTTGTCCATGGCTGTCATCCAGACTTGAGGGTGGCACTTTTGAGGCTGAAGCAAACCGACAAGCTATTCTACAAGGAGGCCAGCAGCATGAGGAAGGGGTTTGCTGTCCCCTGTGCCAGTGCTAGTAGGCCAGCACAAGGTGCCCACCCCTCAAGGGAACAGATGTTCAACTGCCACTGAACCCCAAAGCAGGTAAGAAGGGCAGTGGCTTCAGCATTTCAGGTGGGTGGCCTGCTGGCAGGTGCATGTGAGGAAGGCCAGAGGCAAAGTGCTAGTGGATTATGTCCAGCACCATCTGGGACAGAATGGGGTCTTGATTCCTGAACAGGCCTGAATAAAACCTCCAGGAAGTTATATCCCAACAGCCATAGTAGTTTAAAGACAATGTCATTAAGACTGTTCAAATAACTCCCTAAATCCAGTTTTGTGCCCACCAAGCATCCTTCTGATTTCAAATTGGCTTCCCATGTCATGTGCAACAGGGAGAGAGTATGTCGACAGAAAGGGGGCCAGTTGACTGTTTCCCTTGGCAGTCTTATTTTCCATTAATAAACCGCCCTTCCATTTATACACACGCACACACACGCACACACTGTCTCTCTCAGAATGCCTCCTGCTATTCCTGATCCTCCATTCACTGTGCAGGGAATAGTGGGAATTATGAATTCCATCTCCTGGGTGTGGATTAAACCAAACACCAGGGGATGTCTCTGTGGTTTCAATCCACCCCTCTCAGTACATGAGAACTCAACAGAGTCAGGTCAAAGCTAGAAGGATCCCAACAGCCCACTGAAAGTAATGACTCCTGCTCTGAGGTTCACAGAAGTAGCACTGGGGTCTGTGAATTCTTGGCACAAAATCAGAAAACCTAAGGGAATCCATGCATTTTCTGATAATGAGGCCACACAGACTAACTAAAGCATCAGTCACCTCATTAAACTGGGAAGCTTAATACTGTTTTTATTGCACAATCATTTCTAAATGTCTTTTATTAATAAAATTGGGGAAATGAATTTGTTATTCCTTAATAAGTGCAGTGTCTTTATTTGATGAAATCTTTACAAAGATGGGGATAGATGTGTGGTGAGGATACTGAAAGACATCCTTGTTCTACAGGGTTATAAACGACCAAGCTAACACCCCAACCCACCATTTTACAGAAGGAGGAGAAACTGAGGAACAAAGAAACCCATACTTTTCCTCAAGCTTCAGAGTCCCTTAAGTTCTTAGAATACTCTGCAACCCCCCGTAGCCTGTGGCAGCTAGAATCATGAGGGATGATCTCCCTAGAGTCTGTTTGCTTTTTCTCTTAATTCGCTCAAACCTCAGTAAATGAGAGATATAGCCCCTGAAGTCAATATTACCCATAAATATGACATTGTCATCAGTTTACTTGTCATTCTTAGTAGGGAGGAGAAGGAGGAGATTCTCCTATTAAAAAAGAAAACAAAACCGGGAGGAGAGAGGATGAAAAACAACAACCCACTTCAGCAACAGTTTCTCCACATTATCTGATCTTCACAACAATCCCATGAAGAAGGTATGATTTTCCTTTTTTACAAATAAGAAAATTAACATTAGAGGTTGAAAGACTATCCAAGGGGACATATGTTTAGAAGTAAAGCCCAGCTCTGTGTAATGTTTGAGTCCTGGCTCATTCCACAACACCACTCTGTAAAGATCACTGGGTTCAGCACCGTGGACAGAGGCAGACTCCCTAGGGTCTTCACGGTGAGTGGGTGGGCAGAGAGGGGCAAGAAGACGGGTGCTGAGTCCCAGGGAGCAGATGTATCCACAGAAATGCCTGAATGAATGGGAAGGGGGCCAGAGCCAAGGAAGGACACATCATAATAATCTCTTTACATCTGTATCAAACTGTGCTCTTTAGAACCATTTTCTGTCCTCCTGCCAACTACATAAAATAGGATAAGCATTGTCATCTGTAAAATGCCATTCCCAGACTGCCACCCAGAGTTTGTGTAAGGCACAAATGAATCAAAAGATGGTAAAGTTATCTGGAATTCATAAAAATTCACCGTTTAGGAAACAACTCTAACAGATAAACTCCAAAATCTGAGTGGTTTAATACCATAGACATTTGTTTCTCAGTTGTGTGAAGCTCCAAACAGGGTTCCTGATAATCATGATTTTTGCCTCCAAGAGTGATGCTGGTACCCAGGCTCCCTTCTCCTCATTTCTCTGCCACCTCTGACATGGCTTCTAAGGTCACTATGTTTATCTGCATCAAGCCAGAAGAGTAAAAATTATGAACAAATACGCAGGGAGATTTTTATGAGCCAAGCCTGGGACTGGCACATATCACTTCTCACACAAAGAAGGATGGGAGGTGTGGTCTAGCTGTGAGTAGAGAATTATGAGGAATGGGTCTTGGTGAACACAGAACAGTGTCTCCCTCCTGTGCAAAGCTGAGAAGTTGTCACAATCACAATAAGCATTAGTCCCATTTGAAAGCTTGAGAGTGGGAATGAATTAAGGACCAACTATGTAAAAGATCTTGACTCCTGGGCATGCTGGATGCATTAGGCCTGAGCTGCACTACATGTGGATAACCTTGGATTCCCCAGCTGGGCTTCTTGCATCTTCCATGGTACAAAATTAGGGGAAATTATTGCAAGCTAGAGCTGTTAAACCATTAGATTCCCCAGGAAGATGTAAGCATAGATATATAGACATAGATATATCCCCACATTACTGGAGATTCTGGTTCAGCTACCTGGCACAGGCCTGGGAATGTGTTTTGAGGGGATTAGTATTCTTTCAGCCGCAAGTGACAGAAATCCAGCTCACGTGGTCTTAAGCAAGAAAGGAAATGTATTGGCTTATGCAAGTGTGCCAGGGGTAGGTCTGCTTTCTGGCACAGCTGGACGCAGACTCCAGCGGTCTCACCAGGACACCCAGGCTGTCCATCTCCCACCTGGACTTCCTCCGTGGAAGACCCATTTTCAGGCAGGCTCCTTCCATGGGTCAAGGTAGCCACCAGCAGTTCCAGGTACGTCTTTTTATCAACAGCTTCAGGAGAACTTTTCTTTCTCAGTAAAATGCTGTGATTTATTCTTTGACATTAATTGTCATGGCTTGGGTCCCACGCCTATCCCTGAACCAATCACAGTGACCAAAAAGGTGGTATCCTCTGATTGCCCAGGTCTAAGCCCACTCCTGAATCTGGGGTGAAGCCCAGTCTGTACAATGCACACAAACTAAGTGTGGGGCATGGTGGCTCCCCAAGGACAACTGGGGCGCTCTTGCCAGAAGAAGAGGGGCAGGAAAGGGTGCTGGGCAGGCATCAGCAACAGAATTCTCACACACTAGGCTGTGGGAGGCTTGGGAGATGTGGGAGCTTGAGGTTCCCCTCAGGGCTGTGAAAGGACAATCCCTCAGATCTGCAGAGGAGGCTCTGCTCTCCAAGCGGCTCAAAGCCCTCCGGCCCACACCCAGGCCCCTGCGAGGTGCCCCCTCCATTGAACACATGCAACTGGCATGGCTCTCCAGGCTTCCTGTGTCAGGAGGCCAGGAGTGTATTTGACCCCTTCACCCAGACCCTCTCCGTGGGCCTCTCTGCAACTGGCTCACCCCACCCCCACCCCGCCAAGGCCTAGTGCTTGGCTGCTGGTAGCACCAAAGATGTTAGCTAATAGCAACTTAAAATGGGTTCATGACCTCAGGGTAACAAAGGACCCAGGGACCCCTAAATCTGAGTTCAGCAGTCTGTGCATATGCACATAATGTCATGAATGCCTCTCCTCTCCACTCAGGAAAAAACCCACAACTTTCATCAAATTACCCAGGAAGACTTATCCTAAAAAGACTGAGAAACACCCATGTCCATGTGGCTTCTCTGGGCACCTGTACGATAGCTTCAAGTTTTTAATGGTGAAATTTCATGCACCATAATATGCATTCTGGAGAAGTAGGAAGCTATCTGCCGACTTGAAATGATAGTCTCAGATCAACATTTCCCACAGTGGGTTCCTTGAAACATAGGTTGATGTGATATCCTGTCCAGTGAGGGAAACAAAAACATTTTCATGTTCACATGAGTTGGGGAAATGCTGGGCTAAACAAGCTTGGTCCTTTTCTGCAGGACTTCTCAGAGTCTTTAATATTCTAATATGCTTGTGATTCTCCAGAAGCGGGTAGAGCAGGCAATGTTTCCCACATTTACCTAACAAAAGCACTGCTTTGTATGGGGGTTTTGTTTTGTTTGCAGCAACCTATTAAACATTTCCCTGAACATGGATTCATGGATTATCCATTTGGGAACCTTCGTCCTCAAGGGACATATGTTTATGGTCATGACTTTGAGTCTGAGCTGCCATGAAGAGGTCTGGCTGCATGCACCTGAAAGCTCCCAAAAGGGGGTGATATTTAGACGAAATCACTCTCTTTGCCTGAGTTAGAACAAATGAGGTGTCAGTGTTTTTTGCAAGGCCCCTGGTGTCTCTTGGTGTCTGTGAGCCATGCAGTGTCAGATGGAGGAATGTGTGCACTGGAAACAGCAGCCTTGGGCTAAATCAGTTCTGTCACTAACTGGCTGTGCACCTTTGGGCATGGCACTTAACCCTTCTGAGCCTCAGCCTTCCAGATGTAAGAAGGGCTTGATGCAAGGGTTAAATAAGGTCATGTAGGGAACACAGCATGTCTGGCACTCAGAAATGCCCACCCATGGCAGCTGAGACAGAAGACTGCTTGTCTCAGTTTGGGGCCTACAGAGCCTCCTCCTTTGCCCCAGCAGCTCCAGGAAATGCTCCCATGTTGCTCCTATTGCCTCAACCATGTCGACCTGTTCCTGACAGCTCCCCACTTCTCCTCTGGCTGCTTTGCTGATGCTCCAGATACCTCCAGACTCAGCTGACCCCTGTCCCTTGCCCAAGTGGGAGCTGACATGGCAGCAATGAGCCAAGACCCGCGAGGCTGGCTCCTTCCCACCTGCATTGGCACTTTCCTAGAGGATATCCTCACCTCTTGGCACTGCTTCCGGCCAACAAGCCACATGGAAGTGGATGCATAGGCCCCACTGTTTGCTGACACTTGACGACTGTCCTTAAGGTCACCCTTTGTGATATGTCACTGAGAGCGAACAAATTTGTGCTGCGTCTATTCCATCAGAGCTTGTTTCTATCTACATCTGTCATCGCTGATTGCATTTGAATGGGCTTAGTCTCTATTTTAAATAAAAGATTTATGCCTTAGCTGTCAGAGCGTGCCTTTATTTGAAAATTTAATCTTGTTTCTAGGAGTCTAGATTAACTTATTAGATTTAGGCGTCCCTCATGTGTCTCCGAGAGAGAAGTAGATTCTCCTCTCTGCATACGCCCTGCTGCACATGCCGTCCAGTGAAAGCCAAGAGCTGGGTGGGCTGCACAGAGGCCCCCGTCTCGGGCAGCTTTGTTTGGCAACCCTGTGTCCAGGGAGTGTTTTCCTGGGTTCCAAGTTCTCTATACCAGCTTCCAGGGCCTGTGTTCACTGCAAGGGCCCTTCCTCAAATGGGCCCTTTCTCAGGAGTTTTGTGAAAGCTTCAGAAAAGATGCCCAGTGGGACCCTGACTTGTCAGCACAAGCCGCGCCAAGGAGTTTTGTGTTTGTGTTCATGTCTGAGGCCAATCCTCTCAGAGCTCTCACCCTACTAGTTAGACCACAAGGTCAGAAGACTTGGGTTTGCGTACCAGCCGTGGGACCTAGGGCAGGCCACTTCACTTCCCTGACCTCATCTGAAGTCTCCCCGTCTGAAAGATGGAGATGATGGTAATGCCCGTCTCATAGGGCTGCTGGGCTACTTAGTAGGACATGGTGGGGGGGACATTTGAGAGCTTCTCTCTCCAAGTTTTTGCTGCTTCAGTGGGGGCAGGGTGGGCCACCTACCCCCTTTAGAGGTGAGGATGGAGCAGCTCAGAGGGAGGAGTGACTTCCAAGGTCAAATAAAGTTAATGGCAAGGCTGGCCCACAGCAGGAACTGTGATGCCAAGCCAGTGCCACAGGCTCTTCCTGCCCCCTTCTCTCTCCTCCCATCCCCCCTTCCCTCTCTCTCCTTTCTTTCTCACTGAATGTTTGTGTCCCCCCAAAATTCACTTGTTGAAGCCCTAACCCCCAATGTGACTATATTTGGAGACATGGTCTTTAGGAGGTAACAAGGTTAAACGAGGTTGCAAAGACGGGGCCTTAATCCAATAGGACTGGTGTCCTTACAAGAGGAAGAGATCCCCCCACCCAGGAACGGCCGCGTGGGCACACGGCGAGGCGGCAGCCGCCTACAAGCCAAGAGAGGAGGCCTCAGAATGAAACCTGCCTTGACTAGCCGGCACTTTGATCTTGGACTTGCAGCCTCCAGAACCGTGATAAACAAGTTTCTGTTGTTTAAGCCACCCAGTCGACAGCATTTTGTTAGGGCAGCTCAGACCAACCTATCCTCCCTCCCTCCCCCCCGCCCCTCCCCCGGCACCAGCCGCCCCGGACTTTCCCGTTGCAATTGCGCCATCTGCTGGTCAGTCCTGGGGGCGCAGGCAAGGCTCGCACCTAAGACAGGTTCTGCTGCGGCCCAGGGCACGCACGGCCCCAGCCAAGGGTGAGAGCCCAGGGGGCTTCTCGCCGCCCCTTCGTTTGCCCTCCCTGACACCAAATATCCTGGCACACCTCCATTCCTGACATATAAACAAGCACGCATTCTTTTTCAGCCGTAAGCTTCTTAAAGTCGGGGTCCCAACTGGCCCATCTCTACATCAGCCCTCTTTCCCACCTGCTCACTCAGGGCCTGGCACACAGTGGGAGCTTGCCAGGTGCTCACTGAATGCCTAAGGGAAGGCACTTCTCTTTCAGGATTTAATTGGCCCTCATCTCCATGGGGCTGTGTGCTCAGAAGCGGGGACACATCTTCCTCCTGGTGGGAGCTCACCCCTTTCACACTGCAGCAGAGACTCACACCCCTGCACGCAGCCTCAGGCCACCTGGCCCTGCCACACGAAGAGGTAGCCAGTGGGAGCATCATATCCGGTCTCATTAGGATGGCCTCAAACCCAGCTCTGCAAACCAGCTCTGAGTGGGAACGTACATCTCTTGCTTTGTCACTTGGGAAAACATCTTGAAGGGAAGGAAGACATGGGGAGGGGACTGTCTCCACAACTCAGCCGCCTGGGCCGTGAGCACCTGCGGTCTGATGGGGCAAATGAAGATGAATCCATCCGAGGGGAGCTTCAGCTTTTCAACCTGAGACTCCTCCGTCCCTGCAGTTCCTAAATCAGCCCGGGGTGGCTGGGGGAGGCCAGGTTCCCAGGCCTGGGCGCCAATGCGGCTCAGCACAGTGCTGTTACTGATCTACTCTTTATTTAAAATTTTAGTATTTTACTCATCACGGATTTTTGGCATGAATTTTGATTTTTTAAAATATTGCGTTCATGAAAGCAGAGACTCAAATATTTGTACACCCATGTTCATAGCAGCAATATTCACAATAGCCAGGAGGTGTAAGCAACCCAGGTGTCCACCAATGGATGAATGGGTAAACCAAATGTGGAATATCCACACCCTAGAAAGTTACTCAGCCTCCTAAAGGAAGGGGATTCTGACACATGCTACAACGTGGATGGGCCTTGGGGACATCGTGCTAAGTGAGATAAACCAGTCACAAAAGACAAACCCTGTATAACTCCCTCATATGATGTCTCTAGAGGAGTCCAACCCACACCAAAAGTAGAATGGTGGTTGTGAAGGGCTGCGGTGTGGGGGAAGGGGAGAGGGTGTCAGTTTGGGAAGATGAAAAGGGTTCTGGAGATGGACGGTGGTGATGGTCACACAACATTATGAAAGTACTTACTGCCACAGAACTGTACATTTTTTAAAATGGTTAAAATGATAAGTTTTATATTATGTATGTATTACCATGATAAAAATACTACATCAAATTATTATTTATTGTGATTGCTAAGTTTTTTGGTGCCCTCTTAAATTTTATGGGTGAGTTGAGTGCCTCTTTTCTCACCCTTACCTGGCCCTGAATTCCTCATATTGTCCTCATCTTGCAGGTGATGGAGCCAAGCCTGAGGGACATTCAAGGTTGACTGGCCCACTCAAGGCCACCTAGAAAATTAGGAGTGAACCAGGAACTCAAAAGCCAAGCCCCCAGCTCCTGGCTATGGGCTTAGTTGAATAAATCTCCCCCTGCCTGCCCATCCCCAGGAAGCTTCTGGGGAGCTCCATCTACACCACCATCCTCTGGAGTCTGCTGTTCTTCGGGGGAGTCTCACCCACAGGAAAGGGCCTCAGTGGACCCAGAAATTCAGGGTTCCAGCCCCACCCACTCCATATGAAGTTGGGCTTATCATCGGCCCCACAGAGAGAGAGCTCTGGGCCGAAGGCAGGGCTGCTGGGCAGATGGGGCAGGCAGACCAGAGTCAAGTCCATTCTGTGCATGCTCTGGCTGTGGCAATGGCTGCTACTTGTTCCCCATCATCCATCTCCCCTCCCAAATTTTTTGGCTGGACACAGGCTGCCTGAATAAAGTCCTCATTTTCTAGTTCTCTTGCTAGTAGCAGGTACCCACCACCCAAAGCATCGTGTGCAGCTTCAGGGAAGTGTCCTTATGGAGAGTGGTGCCCCCTTTCTTCTCCCTTCCTCGTTTCTGCTGACTAAAATGCAGGCGTGATGGCTGGAGCATGCGCTGCCATGTAGGAAGAAGGTGGAGCCCAGGATATAAAGGGCTGGGTCCCTGACATGGGCAGGACTGGACCAGCCCTGGACCACCTACTTGCTCACTTCTGTGAGAGGTTTGGTCCCAGCAAGACACAAGGCCACAAACCCTGGAGCAGACAGCTTCCCCAGCCTCCTTCTCCCCAGGACAAGGCCCATCTCTCCATATACATCACTCTCCAGCCTTCCCTCCCTACTTGGTCTGTCACAGGCTATGTGGTATCCAGCACAGCTGGGCCTGAAGGCCAGCCCTGGACCTCCCAGGTCCACACTTCTCTAAGTGAGAAAGAAACTTCTATCAAGCCTAAGTCACTACTATGTGAACTTGAGCAAGTCTCCTGGCCTCTCTGGGTTTTAAATTTCTCCTCTGTGAAATGCAGGTAAAGCCAAATGAGGAAATGGACATGAACACATTTTCTAAACTGTAAGAGGTATGTCATGGACTGAATATTTTTGTCCCCCCCCAAAATTCGTATGTTGAAATCATAACCCCCCAATGTGACGAGGAGGCAGGCCTGTGGGAGGGTGGGTTCCTCATGGACAGGATCAGTGCCCTTATAAGAGGAGACACAGAGAGCTTGTTCCTCCCTCTCTGCCACCTGCCATGTGGGGACACAGTGAGGAGGTGGCCATCTGCACCCCAGAAAGGGGGCCCTCACCAGAACCCAACCACACTAGCACCCTGATTTCAGACTTCCAGCCTCCAGAACTGTGAGAAATGTGTCTGTTGTTTAAGCCACCCAGTCTGTTATTTTTGTGACAGCAGCCCAAACTGACGAAGACAAGGTGCTTATTGTATTCTCTGGTGAGTGATCAATTCTGTCAAAACCAAGAGCTCCCCCCAAATCAGTGAAGATCTCCAAGCCTGAGGTGTTTACTTTATTTCCAGCAATTCTAGTTGAGAAATCAGTCCCTCAGACTTTTCCACCCGGAACATGACCTGAATGCCAAGGCTGTGGGGACAGCGGCTTGTCTGAGGTGGCTGAGGACCTGCCCCGCCCTGCACAGCCTTCATCGGCCCACTCTGCTGAGTGCCAGCCACACGTCTCCTCTCTCGGCTAAGGAGAAGTGACAAGGTGCTGGGCGAGGCTCCCACAGCAGCCTCTTCTGCAGGAATGCAGGGACAGGTCCCGGCCCCAAGGGTGAGGGCTGGATGACAGGAAGGACAGGGAGGATGCTGGGGGTGGGGGAAGCAGGGGGCTGCCAGGAGGGTAGGGCCCATGCTGAAGCAACTCCCTCCCAAGGTGTGACCAAGCCAAGCACTTTACAGTCTTCAAAACACTTCCTGTCTATAACGTCTCCTTATTTCCAGTGAGGACACAAAGGTTCAGAGACATCAGAGGGCCTGCCAAGTCACATAGCAGTGAGAGCCATTGCCATGGTGTCAGTCCTCTTCTGACCCCAGGACAGTGTGTCCACCCACCTTCAACATTCCTCAGAATTTAGAAAATATCCCAGAACTTGGGCCCTTGGCGGTAGATTTGGGAGGGACATGAAGGGACACTCACCGGCTTACCGTTTCCCTGCTGTGACCTGGCCCCTCAGGGAAGGTCCTGGACAGATGTTGGGGCAGAAGGATGGCATCTTCTTGGGGCTCCGGCCTCACCACCCCCTCACAGGCATGGACACCATGTGCCCCTTCCAGAAATCTCTCAGGACCTGGCTCAGTGTTGGGGACACATCAGTACCCACTCCCCTCTTCTCATACCAGCACCCCAGTATTGCTTTGGGGAAACATCCTTCCTGGTGGGATATGCTCTGAGTCTGAAGGAAAGGGCCCCACCCTCCCTGGCAGAGGGTGATCTTGTGATAGCAGCTCAGCCAGTCAGCTTTGAGCCCCCTGGAATGTGGAGCAGAGGGACACACAGATGGTGAGGCCGGGGGAGGCAGATAGCACATGGCTCTGCCCCCATCTTGGGCTTCCCAAAGCTCCAGTTTTCTACCTTTTCCTCCTGCTCTGAGAGCTACTCCAGATCCTTCCAGCAAATGTCTGTCTTGTTCAGGTTAGCCAGAGCTGATTGCTGGGGTTTGCAACCCAGGTGCCTGCCCGATGAACCAGCCAGCCTAGCAGAGGGAGACATGGAGGGGTTCACCCCCCCAGGACACCAGGCCACAAGCCTTGTATGGATGTCTTCTGTTGTGTAATAGGGAACTGGGGCCAATATTCATGATGTTGAAGTCACAACTGCTCCCAGTATATAGGGTCACCCTTGATCAGAATCAGGAGCTGGGGAAAGTGGCCACCCAGCTGCCCACCCCACATGGCTGCAGGGGGCCAAACCCAGGGTCCTCCTTGAAAATGCAGCCCCTGAGTTGCTCTGTGGAGCTCTGCTTACTTAGAATGCACCATGGCGGCAGCTCCTGCCTGTCTTTTGGGGCCACCCACGCCCACCCTGCCTCAAGGCCCGGTGGCGCTCAGTCTCCAGCTTCCTAGAGGGCATGCCTGGGAATTGGAGCCAAAGTCACGGCTCACTTTTATGGCCCGTCATTTCTCTCCTATGAGGAAGTAGCCCTTTGCTTCGCAAGCTAATAGTGCCAGTTAATATTTTTCACATGCTTGTTGTGTTTCAAAACGTTTATGTGGATTAATCCTCACCACAACCGTGGGAGGGGAGAAAGGTATTATTATCAACCCCAAATTTTATGAGTAAGGAAACTGAGGAAGAGAAGTTAAAAATCTCGTCTGTGGCCACATGGGCAATAAGAGGTAGAGCTGTGACATTGCCCCCCGGGCAGTCAGGCTCTACCATGTGCTTAACCACTGCACCACACTGTCTTGAGTGAAAAGGGCTGTGTCAGCTCTCACACCACTGAGCTCATCCCAGACTCTGCCCAGGCCCCGTGACCAACTCCCTCCCCCCTTCCTGATGTCCCACCAGGCTCAGCCTCAGCCTACAGGTCCCCAAAAGCTGACAGCACCTCCCCCCTTCCTCCCCAGCCCCCCGCTCTACCCGATCCCTTGCAGTGATGGCTGCACCTTCACCCTCCTATCGAGGTCCCCTTTCCCTTTTTCTCCGGTAAGCTTTAAACAAGAGAAACAGCTGGGAACCTGCTCTGCAAACTGCTTGGGACATCTACACTGGGGCTGCCCAAGCCCCCTGCTGCTGCCGGCCGCCGGAAGGCAGACATTTGGAACTTCTCAGCTGTCTCCAGCAGAGAAGTCGCTGCATCGTCACTGACTGCCATCACGCTGTGATTAGTTAATCACTAAGTGCGTGGGGCTTTTAATTAACTGCCAGCCCTGCACAGGCAGTTGTTCCACCAACCACATCTGATCATGGGCTGATGAAACATTTCAACCATGCAATTGATGCTTGGATATTTTGATGCTGCTGGGATGGCAGCTGCCACTTCTGCAGCCCTAATGGAGGCCACCAGCCATAGGAAGGAGGGAAGAAGGCAGCTCTCGGTGGGGGGCCATCAGGCATATAAGGGTGAAAGGCAAAGTCTGCCCAAGATCTGTGAGTGTGGACTGAGTGTGATATTTATCTATATATTAGAACTAACTCAACTCAAACAAGTTTAAGGAATGAAGAAACCCAGTGGTGCCACATAACCAGAGAGTTCAAGACTTCAGCACGGCAGGATCCATGGGAACAAATGAAATTACCAGAACAGATGGGGCTTGAACTATCAGAAGAGCTATATTTGCATCCTCGACAGGTCAAGTGAATATAGGGAACATACCTGAGGCACAGATGACATAGGGATATTGTCACTTCCCCCATGGGGACGTCCCTTGCTTCTTTCTGGTGCAGTTATTCCCACTCACCTCTGGACCTCCAAATAATTCTGGCCCTACCTCTGCTATAGCTTTCTCTCATTTAATTTTAACCATTCGTCCACGCCCGTGCTGTCCAATGGACTAGGACTCCCCAACTTCAGCACTATTCACATTTCAAGCTCAATAATTCTTTGTCACAGAGGCTGTCCTGTGCATTGTGGGATGTGAAGCAGCATCCCTAGCCTCTGCCAGCTAGATGCCAGCAGCACCCACCAAAACCAAAAATGTCTCCAGACGTTGCTAACTTGGGGGCAAAATCACCCGCAGATGAGGGCTCCCACAGTAGACCCTGTGGCCCAGGAAGTGTCTGTCCCTGCTGCAGAGCCTGGTGCCCAGTGGGGTTTCAGTGATGCTTTGGGGGCAAGAGGGAGGGGGGGAGGTGAAATAAGTGGGGTGACGAGGGTGCCGGGCGGAGCTGGGGACGTGGCTCACGCACGACAGAGGGAGCCCTGCATGTGGCTCCGTGTCCCTCTGCACGCAAGGGATGAATGTCTGTGTTGGGTCACTGAGGAGCTCCTCTGGCACACCACAGTCCCAGACTTGGAACTGGAGGTGAGTGGGTGCTAAGAAACTGAGCAGAGGTAGGGACTCAGAGCCAGAGGGGAGGGGGCCCAGGGCGAGTGCCTCGCCCAGTGTTCTCCTTGCACATAGCAGTTACAGGCACCAAAATAATGGCAGCTGGCAATGTATGTGCCAGGCACTATTTATGCACTTCATGCCTACGGCCTGATTTAATAACTCTTAACAATAACCTATGAGGTACGTAATATTGTGTTGTCCCATTTTACAGATGAGGAAAGGGAGGTAGAGAGGGTTTTGTTGTTGTTGTTTGTTTACTTGGCAAAGATGCCCAGGGACACAGCTGAGATTCGAATCCCAGGGGTCTGGCCCCTGAGTCTGCAGGCTTGCCTGTGACACCCCACCAACCTCTGCCAGAGGGTGGCGATGCCCCCGGGCTGTCCTCAGCCTTTGAGGGGCTACGTGGAGTATATGCTTCTGGGGGCAAGAAGCAGCAAGTCACCTGTACAAAGCCTTTCAACAAGGACCCCACAGCTTGGCTAACTAGAGAGGCAGTGGGTTCAAAAGCCTGAGGATATGTTTAAATTCGTGACCCTCCACTGACTTGCTGTGGCGCCGACTCTTTTCCTGTACGATGAGGAGAATACCCCAGCTTCCTGAGAAGCAGGAGGAACAGGGGCTCCCCTGCCTGCAACTGGTGGGCCCTTAGCAGATAACTTAAACTCCTTGAACCTTGATTTCCCCAGCTATCAAACATGGGAGTGATAATACCTCCTTTGCTGGTTCACTGGGAGAATTAAATGAGAAAACACGTGGAAACACGCAGTGCCTGGCGGGTGAGACAGCAGCGTCAGCCCTCAGATCACACTCCCCTGAACCCCAGCCCCGCCCCTCACTCTCTGCCCAACCCTCCTATCCCAGGGGCAAACGGACAGAAAGCTGTGACACCTGTGAGCAGGCATCAGATCAGCCTCCCCACCCCACTCGTATGTTCTCCACACCAGGGCTCTTTTCAAGGAGAGAACCGCAAGGCTGGTTCCCCAAAAGATGGCTTCCTTCACAACAGAGAGCAGTGCAGCAACTGGCATTCAGTCTTGCATGTGCCGCGTCTCTGCTTCCTGCAGCTGGGCACTCTCAGCTCCTGCCGCTCCCCTGAGGGTGGAGGGTTATTCCTACTTAAACTGATGGTAACTGGGCTGGGGGTTGCCAACAAGGCCAGAGGTATGGGGCAGGACTAGCTTATGGTGGCCAGACCTAAACTGTGCCCACTTGATCAAGACACCCAGCATCTGGGGTCAGCTACCCTCTGTCCACCCTCTGGGCCAGGCCTCCAGGCTGGGCTCTCTCTGGGAGGCTGGGAGTAGAGGGACATGAGCCCTGAGTCATCCTTCTGGGCAGCAGGACCAGCCCTCCAAGAGCCTAAGCCCAGCCCCAAAGCTCCCTCTTGCCAATCCCTGCCTCCCTGCCCTGGTGGTGATGAGCCACTGAGGGAGGAAGCCAGCGGGGGCAGGGGCGCTGCCTGGACTTGGCTGTTGTCGTTTCTGTGGATCTGTGCATCACCCCTGCAATGGGCCCCTGGCCTGGCCTTCCCAGAGCCATCATTCTGTGCATTCTGTGCATTCCAGTACCACTCCCCCCACCCCTAGTCATCATAGGCCACTGTGTTTGTCCATGTTATGTATTCATGCCTACCTTTTATGAAGCACCTACTGTGTGCCTGGGACTTTATCCAGATATTTCATTGGATGTTCACAGTTGCTTGGAATAGGCACTATTTTCAGCTTTATTTTATGGAACAGAAAACTTGGACCAGAGAGGTTAAGCAACCTGCACAAAAGCACATAGCTGGCACGTGGTAGATTTTCCTACAGAGCCTGTGCTCTTAATTATGTCCCCTGAAGACGTTTGAATTTGCAACCCCTGGATTAGGTAACAAAGTCACAAAGTTATCTCCTCCTATCAGTTGGTCTGGAGAAGTAGAGATTCTTATCCCATTTTACAGGTTGGGAGCCCAAGGCACATAGTCACCCAGGCCCTGGGCTCTCCAGTTACTATGCAGTGGAGCTGGACTCACACCTGTCTGGGCTCCAGGCCCACCCTTCTTCCAGGTTCTCGTTAAGTAGGGGACTTACCCCTAGTGCTTACCTGGGCTGACCGAAGCTAAGGGTCCTTCCAGGTCTTATTGTTAGTGAAGCCCTGACACTTTGCTGCTCTGCCACTGGGTGGGGAGAGGGGAAGGGCTGAGGGTTTGGGAACACGTGGAAAGTTCTCTGACGTACCTGTCCTTGCATTCCACAGACTAGAAGGGGGAGGGAGACCTTAAGGACAAGGGGTTTGCAGAAAGGCTGGGCAGGGCAGTGGGCAGGGCTCAGGGCTGAGTCTGTTCCCTTCCCTGGGCTTCCTGATCACACAGCTGTAGGGAGGCCAGTTTTCCACAGACCTCAGTTTCCTCATCTCTAAAACAGCACTAACATCAGCCTTGCTTCACTCATGGGAGTGTTAGGAGGCACTCATAAGACAACCAAGGGCTTTGCAAAGTTGTAGAAACTCAGGGCACATGATAGTGTTGGAGGTAGGTGCCACTCAGGCCCAGGCACACCAGGCTATTCATTTACTTAAACAAACCAGAAATCTGAATTTGTGTGAGTGTGTGTGAAATGCCCTGATTTCTAAAAACACGTTGCAGGCTGAACAAAACACATCTGTGGGCCAAATATCACTTGCATCAGTTTGCAACCGCTTATTGAGTCCTGTTCACTTTATAGTTGAAAGGCCAAACTAAAGATGCCAAGTAGCAAGCCCAGGGACACCCAGCAAATGGAAACAGTGCCAGGTGGGCCTCATGCTGGCTCCCTAGCTCCCCAACCTGCTCAACCCCCACAGTTCCCTGCTGCTACTTTCCTTGTCTTTTACATCACCCACCTTCAGGGCCAGCCAGCCCCAAGGCCTGCACCCCGGGAAGCCAACGGCCTCCTAGGGGCCCTGCAGAGCAAAGGAAGGACATTTCCAGGACGAAGGAGGCTACGGGGCTCTGAATATGTAAATCACAGCCCACTCCACAGCACATCCATCCTGCGGCCTAATTGAGACATTTGCTTGCAACATCCTCGAAAAGTAGGGCAGGTGTGGCACTTGGAGAGTCAGAGCCACCCGCCTTGGACGCCCTGCTGAGCCTGGGGACCGATGACTTTTCTCGGTCCAGCCACAGGGAAGCCAGTTCCTGCTAATAAGATTATATATTTTTTAAATGGCCCTTGTGTATTGCAATGATACTGGGTATTAAAACACCAGAAAGTAGGACAAAATGAAAACAGACAGCCTCCCCATCTCTCCAGAAAAACCCTGTGGATTTCACCCCCATAGACCCCACAGCCTAAGCCAGGGCTGGAGATGTGTTCAAACCTTTCTCCACACTTGAGGCCTCCTTGACCTGCCTGCACCCTGTTTCTCAGACTGCTCCCTCTCAGAACCCCACAGGACTGGGGTCCGCAGCCCTGGCTGTACTTGCTCATTGAACAAGTGGCCTTCCCTCTCGCTGCCTCAGTTTCATCTGCAGTCACCTGGCCGACATACTTCCCAGCTGTGGTGAGGATTGAAGGAGGCCAAGGTCACAAATGGGCAGCCCCAGGCCTTAGCAGGGCCATGTGAGTTTTATCCAATCAGTGTTTCTTTTTAAATATGTTTCCAACTAGTTTCACATAAAAATCAAGATTTCTGGCTTCTCTTGAAAAACGTCAGGAGATCTGGCCACACTGGACTCATCTTCTCACATGGCCACAATCACCTGACACCAAGTGACAGCCACCCTCTTAGGAGGGGCGTGTGCTTGCCAGTTCACTCCACTCAGTACCCTCCCTGCTACCTTATAACTCAGCCAGCTTCACACCTTTGGGTTCCCTGCCCAGCACTTGAATTTGAGACCCCTGATCTAGTGCAATAGATATGAAAACTCTTTGGGGAAGTATACAGATTCTAGGCCTTGTCACTACTAATGGAATTTCTGGGTCCCTCATTATTTTGTTTTGACCTTGGGCACATCTCTTGGGCTCTCTGGGCTTTGATCTCCTCCCCATCTGTGAAATGAGACAGCCTCCAAGGGCACTTTTGGCTCTGACACTCTGAATGCCTCAGTGGTCCCGTGTGGCAACCCCAGCTCCTCAGTTGCAGGCAGAGAGCCTCTTGACCACTGGGGCTTTGCCACATTTGTTAAGAGAGGGAGGTAAGGAGAGAGGAAGGAATGTGCTCAAGCCTCCTTATAGACATAGGTTCACTGAGCCTCCTTCTCTCTGAGCCCACCCACCCCCTGCCCCAAGACAGAGCCAAGCTCTGAAGCCAGGAGGAGCAAGTCTGGGGATGGGCCAGCCAGGAGCAGGACAGCACTTGGCTTTGATGCTAGAAAGCATGTAAAAAATGGTCTTCCCCTGACCACACTTTCTACTTCTTTCTTTTGCACTGATGCTCCTAACATCTTTTTATCAAAGTCTTAATAAACATCACGTCTATACATTGCCTTGCAATTTTATTTCAACGAGTACCATTGGTGCTGGGGACATGGGGGAAACACTGCCCTGCCCTCCATTCCCCCCACATCCCCAATCTTCATTTCTTTCTCCCAACCCTCAGCACAATCCCAGGTCCTAATCTGGACATGGTACGCAGGGCTCCCAGCAACGTTGCTTTCTTCCATGCTGTCTGTGTCTGTGCACGGTGACCCCTCCCCCTCCCCCGGTCTCGCGGGCTCAGCCTGCCCGCTCTCCTCCCCGCCAGCCCCCATTGCACTCGCACCTTAGAGCACCTGGCCCACTGGGCGCATTCAAAAGGCACTTGTTGAATGAATGAATGAGCTTTCCAAAGCAGAAAGGCATTCATGTATCTTCAATCTCTGGCTCCAAACCAAGTCTCCTCTCCCTGTCCCGGAGCCTCCCCCCACACCTCTGTGCCTTGGCTGGTGCCACCCTCCAGCTGGGCTATAATTCCTCTATTGTCAAAGTCCTCAGCATCCTTCAAGGTCTAGCTCGAATGCTGTCTAGCTCGAATGCTTCCTCTGTGGAGTCTTCTCTGACCCTCCCAAGCAGACGGCACCACGCCTTGCTTCGTGCTCCCACAGGTCTTTTTGGCACTGCCACCATTGCACTGTTACCATGTCACGGAAGATTGTGATTGCAAGTGACAGAACACACAACTGTTCCAACTGAGCTACACATCCTGCGTCTGGAAGGCTCAGGCACTGGCTCCATGCACCAGCCAGTCTCCTGGCTCTGCCCTCCTCTTTGAATGTGGTTCATCCTCAGGGTAGCTTCCCTCCCGCATCACAGCTGAATGACCACCAGGCTTCAGGTGCAAACACCCCACCATTCATAGGGGAGAGTCTGTCCTTACATTCCCAGCAACAGCTCTCGGCTCCAGGCTGACCGGGCTCCTGCATCCGTCAATCACACTGCCCTGGGGTTAGAGCCAATTGCTACTGGCTAGAGCAGGCTGGGCCCTTCCCTTAAATTGGAGTGCTGTTTACTCACCTGAACTACAATAGGGGCAGGGAGAAGGGGGTGCTGGGACACACCACAGTGTCTGCCAGGTTTCGTAGGTATTTCCCCAAAGAAGCAATCAACTCCTTGTGGGCAGGGACTGACTTTACTCAGTCTCTGTGTTGTCCTGCTCCCCTAGTGCCCAGCACAGTAATTTACACATGCACACACCCGTAAATGTTCCTCAATCTGAATTCCCCACTGTCCCACCAGGTGACCAGCTGGGGCCTGATTGGCCTGGCCTTTGGCCTCTTTCAAAATGTCAGGGATGGATATCAGCTGACAGAGAGAGCTGGTACTTTGTGTTGGCAAGAGGAGAGTTCTAGGAACCCAATCCCCATCCCAGCTCTTAGTGGGGCCTCCAGTTTCCGGCTATGGAGACACGGACAGGGCTTCCAGAAACACGTGGCTGCTGGTGCCCACTGACTGCAGACTGGAGGAAGAGCAACCATGGGTAAAGAAGTCCACGTATCGTCCATGCGCACCCTCACTCACTTGCCGCCCCCACCATGACCCCTGCTGAATGGGAACAAACCCAGTGACCGTGCCCTGCCTGCCTCTGCACACCTCCACTATCCTTGATAAGATCAGAGTGACAGCTGCCCCACGGAAAACTAGATCGGCCTCAAAGAACGTGGATAGAGCCAACTAGATTTCTTTTTTTTTGAAATTTGAACCAAGGAAAATGCAGTTCGTGGTAGGTGCTTAAGCTGAAATGTCATGTAAAAACAAAGACATAAGTAAAATGATCCAGGAGAAGACACCGGTTGGGATAGAGAGAGAGACACACACACACAGAATACAAGGAGAGAAGCACAACAGCCAGACAGAGAGACAGAAATGAGAGGGATGGAGCCCTCAGCCTTGGTCCCCATCTGTTCTGTTTCTGCGTCTACTCCCCTGAGGCCCAGCTGTGCCCTGGGGCCTCGGGTTTGGCGATAACCAGTAAAACTTCCTAGTGGACATTTTGGGTGTGGCTTTCCCACTCCAGATCATTTTGTGTCATCACTTTAATTTCCTTTTGGGAATTCCCTCTTTTCTCACCGAAACACTCTGGTGAGCTGTTAAGCAAAAGCCTGCCTCTCCTGGTGTTATTTTTGCTTGAGCTAGCCTGAATTGGTTCCTGTTCTCTGTACCTAAAAATGCTTTGACTGGTACAGGTATTGATACAGTGACTCATTCTAGCCTTAACTCATTAATTGAAAACCTCACTGATTTTATCTACTCAATGTCTCATTTGGATAATTCAGTCACTCATTCATTTACACATTTATTTGCTACTTGCTTATTATTTCAAAAAATAGTTGTCAAGCATCTACTATGTGCCAGGTCCTGTGCTTAACACCACAATGGATGTGGCCATGGCCCAGTGTGGGCAGCATTCACTCTTGGCAACTTTGTGGGTTTAACCTGCCTTTATTCTCAAAGACCTCATGAATATAACACGGACGTAACCCACTTAAGTACAAGGCAGACATTTAACCAACACCAATGTGTATTGTCCACTCAGTAGAAGGAAAAGATTTGGGGATAAGGATTAGAAAATTTTCTTGGAGAGAATGGGCCTTAAAAGAATAATAGAGTTTGAATTTTGGAAGTTAAGAAGAAAGAAAAATAAGAAAAGCAAGGATGATGTTGTAAGTTTTAATAGAAACAGCCATCTGTGAAATGGGAGGGTATCTCAGAGATTAAGGGACCAGATTATTGGAATAAACTTTCTACTCTTGGAGAAATAGCTGCCAATCTTAAATAATGAAAATCAGAAAATATGGTTAAGTATAGAGTTTATTTGAGCACAAAGCTTGAGGACAGCCACCTGGAAACACCAACTCCAAACGAGTGGGGTCAGTGTTCTAAAGTGAAGAAGTTAAGGTTTCACTTGTATAGGCAGAGACAGAGAAATTTTAGCAGGATTACAACATTTTCCATAAGAGACCAGTGCTTATGATACAGAGAGTTGATTGGTTACTGATTGCTACATTCCAAGGAAGATTATTACTCCATGAGGAGGGGTAGTGATCTGAGGGGGTCTTATCTCTGGTGCCATTTGGTCATCCTAATTATTTACAGAGGAAAAAAAGACAGAAGTTGCAGCTGCATGCCACCTGACTCAGGCTGCATAGCCACAGTTCTCTTAAGGCTCAGAATAATTTAAAGTTCCAACAGCTTTAAGTTTGAATTATTTAACCTCACATAGCTAAAGTCATGGTTAGACTTTGGTGCCTTCTAAATACACCTTCATCCCAGGAGCCCAGGAGCCCTCCAAAGACACTTTTCTGCCCTGGGCCAGGCCACACTGGGCCCTCTCTGCCTCTCCTCCCCTCTGGGAAACTCACCTGGGCTTCTGTGTCCCTTTCACCACAGGTGTCTTTGAGCTGTTCCAGTTATAAAAGACGTAATAAAGCTTTTCATCTGAAAGTTAATATCCTTTGAAAAAACCCAGTGTATTTCTGTTTCAAAGTTGATTTTTTTGCATGAATGTTCAGAGGAAAAATAGACCTGGGGAGATAGTTTGAGTCATGGAAAATTTTCAAACCAGAACTTGCCCCCACTAGAACTGCAGGAATAGAGTTTAAACGGTTCTGACTATGTCGCTGGTTTTAAGTGGGATTGTACCATTCTCTAAGGCAGTGATCCCCAACTTTTTTGGCACTAGGGACCGGTTTCATGGAAGACAATTTTTCCACAGATTGGGGAAGGGAGGTAGGGGGTTGGTGGAGCTCAGGCAGTGATGCAAGCAATGGGGAAAGGCTGTAAATACAGACGAAGAGCATCAATTCCTGCTGTACAGCCCCCCAGTTCCTAAGTTTCATGGAAGACAATTTTTCCAGGGCAGTGGGGGTGGGGAGGTGGCAGGCTTCAGCAGCCCAGTCCCTAACAAGCCACCGACCAGTACTGGTCCACGGTCCAGGGATTGGGGACCACAGCCCTAAGGGGCATTTAGGAAGTCTAGGGGATTACCTTTTATTTTAGTTGTGACTGAGCACTAAAATATTGAAATGCACACAAAGGGAGACTGTATTTTTTTTATTTCTTCTTTATATTAGTTTAGAGGATTATAGTAATTTTTTTAAGTATGTGTATGCAAATAGGTTAAGTTTTGCATGAATTTCATTTCAAAATAGCAAAGTGGGTATTACAAAATGTTACCTAAAGAAGGCGTTGGCAAGGGACTTTGCCTCTGGCTGAGTGAAGAAATGGAATATCCTCTCTAAAAAGTAACTGTAAGGCTTGACAAAATTGATCAACCATGAAGCACTTTGGAAGTCAACCAAAGGCATGCAACAATTGCAGCAGCATTTATGCTGGAGAACTGCAGAATTTGGGTCACAACAGGAGAATCTGAAGCATGTTAGCCTGAGGCTGCTCCCATGCCCTCCTCCCAGATCAGTCAGCACGGAGGCTCCTTCAGGGTGGAGCAGGCTGTGAGGATGAGCAGTTTCTCTGCTGTGGCTAAAGGGGGCTTACTTGATTTGGAGCAGTGGGCAGCACCCACTCTTTGCAGCCTTGTTGGTTTAAGTGAAAATTCCCAAGGCAGAAAAGCAGGGAGACAAACAGGTCCTCTAGACTGAGGTGTGGTCACGATTGGGGCAAATATATTCCTGGCTAAAGCTGTGTGCACACACAACACAAACCCAGAAAGGGCCTGATCTAGCCACACTGCCCTGGCTGACCCTGAGGCTGCACATATATGCAGAAGAGGACAAGAAAGAACACAGTGGAAAGCAAAAGATAGAGAAAGAGTGAAAATGGCCTGAACTTTGAATGTGCTCCTGTGCTAGGCTGCTTCTAAAATAGCTCCCAATGACCCTTGCCTCCTAGCAGTAGCGCCCTGTGTAGTCCCCTGTTTGGGTGCAGCTGACATAGTGACTTGCTCCTAATAAATAGAATATGGCAAAAATGATGGATGTGACTTCCAAGGTGACATCTTGCCTTATTTACTTCTGCCTTGCTCTCACTCTCTCTCTGGTTCTTCTCCCTTGCCATTCTGATGAAGCAAGCTGCATGTCATGAGCCATCCTATGGAGAGGCACATATTGCAAGGAACTGAGGGTGGCCTTCTGCCAATAGCCAGCAAAGAACTGACGCTCTCAGTTCAATGACCTGCAAAGAACCCAATCCTGCCAACTACCACAAGAGGAATGTGGAAGGAGATCCTTCCCCAGTCAAGCCTTCAGATGACTGCAACCTGGCCAATACCTTGATTGTAGCCTGAGTCAGAGGACCCAGCTAATGTAACCATCTCTAGGAACAAATTTCAATAACCTCTGTATGGTTTTTGTATAATCTTCTCCCTTAACTAACTACTTGAACTTTGAGTTGTTTCCCAGAAATGGTGTATTTTCTGCATGACAAAGGAGCTGAGATTTTGAAGACCCCTTGGCACCTTCCTTATGCCAAGATTCACCATCCTCCATAACCTGCCCCCAATGCACATAACCCCTCCTTGTTAGCTACACCACAACCTGCTCCAAGGCACAAGGCCCCTCTGAGGCAGCTTTTCCCATTCTACCAAAAAGATATCTCTTGTATTAAAAATTCCTTTCTTCCTTGGCAATCCTCATTGTCTCAACAATTGGATCTTTGTGTGATGAGTAACTTGACCTAGGTCAAAACCCCCTTGCAGTTTCAACAACAAGTACACCCAGATTCCTGCCCCACAAAAACAGTGAGATCATAAATGTTTTTGTTTTAAGCCACTAATCTTTGGGATAACTTATTTCATTATGCCACAATAAAATAATTGATATGGTTCTGCTACCCACACACAGTTTCATAAGAAGAGGCTTACTGGCTTGAGGTGTCTGAGCACAATCTCTGTCCAAATGGATATGCAGATACAGAGACAATGCTTAGGAAGCCAGGCTTAAATATTTAAGAAAAGAATATAAAAAGCTTAACCAGAAATTTCAGGAGCTTCACATGATAGGGAAGACAGGATTCACAGATTCCTAGGCAGAGATTGCATGATTCACAAAACCAGTAAGTTATTAAACAAAAAAATGAAAAACAGCAACAATAAACCATGGAGAGGGAAGATCAGAATCTAAAGTTGCTACTGTATTTTTTAATTGACAAATAAAATTGTATATATTTATGGTGTACAACATGATATCTTTGTGTGTGTGTGTGTGTATATATATAAAATACACACACATTGTGTAATGGCTAAATCAAGATAATTAACATATCCATTACATATCAATTAACATATCCATTACAATATTTTTAATGTCCAGTTTTCAACAAAAAATTACAAAATATGCAAAGAAACAGGAAAGTGTGGCATACACTCAGGAAAATAGCAGACAATAGAAACTGTCTCTGAGTGTCCCCAGATGTTGTATTTAGCAAACAAACATTTCAAATAGCTATTAAAAATATGTTCAAAGAACTATGTTTAAATAAAATTATGATAATAATAAATCAGCAGAGAGAGATTCTAAATGAGATAAAATTATAAAATAATGGAAACTTTAAAGTTGAAAAAGTACAATTGAAATAAAAACGTGCTGGAAAGACTCAACAGTGGATTATATATGGCAGATAAAAGAATCAATGAACTTGAAGACAGAGTAACAGGAACTATCCAGTCTGAAGAACAGAGAGAAAAAGTGATGGAAGGAAAGTGAACAGAGCCTTCGAGACCACGGGGGTGGCCATCAAGCCTGCCAGCAGTGGATGATGGGAGTCCCAGAAGCAGGAAATAAAGAGAAAGAAGCAGGAAAAAAATTAGAAAATCAATGGCCAAAAAATTCCAGAATCTGATTTTTAAAAACAAATAAACAAAAAAGGATTCAATACATATCCAAGAAGTTCAATTAGCTTCAAGTAGGATAAATACAAAGAGATCCACACCTAGACAAATCATAGGCAAACAGTCAAAAGACAAAAATAAAGAAAAAATAAGTGAGAAAAAAATGACTCGTAAGTCCAGGGGAGCAACAATGCGATTAACAGCTGACTTCCCACAGGAAACAGCGGAGGGCAGAAGGCAATGAAACAACATAAGCAAAGTGCTGGAAAAAACTGTCGACCAAGAGCTCTATTGCCCAGCACGTCTTTCTTCAAAAGTGAAGGTATTAGGTTATTAAGTATGGAACGTCCAATTTCCTTAAGTACTAAGTTTGACGGTTGATATCGTTGACATTTTACTTTGACACTTCGTGGTTTTTTGGGGTTTTCTTGTTGTTGTTGTTGTGAAGGTACATCCTCATTCTTTCAAACTCATGTTTCAGCTTGTGAATATCTTTCAGATATGTTTTTAAGAGTAATTTTTGTGAAACCATGGGTAAGTCAAAAATTCATGTTATTTTCGAATATGAGTTCCATCATGGAACCAATGCAGCACGAGATATCAACAAAGTGTTTGGGAAGGATGTGGCTAAGAACACACAGTACATCAATAGTTTGAGAAGTTCCATTCTGGTGATTTTAATCTTGAAAATGAGTCATGTGGGTGGCCTAAGGACCAAGATGTATAATGATGAGCTGAAAGCTGTAGTGGAAGTGAACCCATCTCAAACTACATGTGAATGAGCAGCAAAGTTTGATTTTACTATTCCAACAATATTGGACCACTTGAAACAAATGGGCAAGATAAAGAAGCTGGATAGATTGGTACTCACAAATTTTTAAAATTTATTTTTATTTTTATTCTTATTTTGAGACAAAGTCTTGCTCTGTCACCCTAGCTAGAGTGCAAAGGCATGATCATAGCTCACTGCAACCTCAAACTCTTGGGCTCAAGCAATCTTCCTGCCTCAGCCTCCTGAGTAGCTGGCACTGCAGGTGTGTGCCACCACACCCAGCTAATTTTTTCTATTTTTGGCAGAGATGGGTTCTCACTCTTGTTCAGGCTGGTCTCGAACTCCTGACCTCAAGTGATCCTCCCGCCTCGGCCTCCCAGAGTTCTAGGATTACAGGCGTGAGCCACCTCACCGGGTCATGGGTACTGCATGAATTAAACAAGTGTCAGAAGAGAAATCATCTTGAAGGTGACTTCCTTTGCTGTCACGACATAAAGGCAAACCATTTCTGCACCATATTGTGACATGTGATGAAAAGTGGATTCTTTTTGACAATCGCAAGTGTTCGGCACAATGATTGGATAAAGATGAAGTGCCGAATACAGTCAAAAACCGAATATTCATCAAAAAAAGCTAATGGTGTCGGTGTTGTGGTCCAGCGCTGGTATTATCCACTACAGCTTCATGAAACCTGGTCAATCAATTACAGCAGATGTCTACCAATTGGATGAAATGATGAGGATGCTCGCAATTAAGCAGCCAAGATTGGTCAATAGAGACAGAACAATCCTCTTGCAAGATCACATGTCACAAAAAACAAAACAGCTCAAACTACAGAAGCTGGACTTGGAAACCCTCTGTCATCCACCATATTCACCAGACCTTGCACCAACTGACTACCACTTATTCCAGGCTTTGGACCACTTCTTGCAAGGAAAAATATTCAATTCTCAACAAGCTGTGGAAAAGTCCTTTTGCGATTTCATCACCACTCACTCTCCAGGCTTCTTTGCTGCTGGCATAAACAGCTACCGTTAAGATGGCAAAACTGTGTCAATAGTTTAGGCACATACTTTGATTAATTTTACTGCTTCTTGTTTGAGATATAATAAACTAAACTTTTGATTCAAAATCAGACATTTCATATTTAATGACCTAATAAAATAAAGACGTTGCCACATAGACAAAGACAAAAGAATTCATTGCTAAAATCTTGCAAATATATTGTAAAATGAATAAATCCAGATGCAAAAGACTATATGTGTATTTCATTTACATAAAACTCAAAAACAGGCAAAACAAATCCATAAAATTATTTCTTAAAATGATATTTACCCTTGGAAGGAGGTAGTAGCTAGCAGGGGCCATAGGAGGAATTCCAGGGTACTGGTTACACAGAAGTCTTCATTTGTGATTCTGGCACATTTCTGTATATAAAACTTCCTTCAATTAAAGTTTACTAAAGCAAAAATGGGACCCCTAATCATGTCACTCCCTCCCCTCTTTTGGAATCCCTTAATGGTTTTCCCTTTTCTTCTCTTCCCTTCCTAGTCTGAGTGGAATCTGTGACCTCCAAGCTCTTGTATGGCCTGGCCTTTGCCCGCCTCTAGCATCATTTCTCCCTACCTGGTACTCTAGACACCTTTGCCTTCTGTTGTTTGTGCCACACCTCCATCCTGCCACAGGGCTTTTGCACATGCTTGTCCCTCTGGTCCATAGCCCTTGTCTTAGTCCACTTGGACTCCTGTGACAAATTACCATAAACTGTGTAGCTTGTAAACAAAAAACATTTATTTCTCATAGTTTTGGAGTCTAGGAAGGTCAAAAGCAAGGCTCTGGCAGATTCAGCGTCTTGTGAGGAACAATTTCCTTGTTCATAAATTGTACCTTCTCACTGCATCCTCACATGGTGGAAGGGGCTAGCTAGCTCTCTGCAGTCTCTTTTATAAGAGCACTAATCACTATCATGAGAGCTCTGCTGCCTTCATGATTTCATTAACTCCCAAAATCCCCACCTCCTAATACCATCACCTTGGGGGTTAGGATTTCAACATATGAGTCTCGGAGGGACACAAATGTTCAGACCATAGCAGACCTGTTGAAGTCTATTTATTCTTTATCTCAGAGCTTAAGTGTGACCCACCCACCGTCCCATCCAAGTCTGGTCCCATTGTTATGAGCTTTCATAGAATTACATTCCTATCCTTAAGAGCATAATTATGGATTCATAGGGTAATTATTGGTTGTCTTGTCTTTCCCAGTAACCTATATGTTTTAGGAGGTCTGAGTATGTTTTTCCCCTGCACTGTATACCCAGTACCATTTCTGGCATATAGTCAGTGTCTGATAACTATCTGTTGAATGAATAAATCAATATAGAGTAATTGAGCTTATAAAAAGCTTCATTCTAATTAGAGTATATTGTAGAAAGCCAGAGCGTGAAACTCAGGAGTTTAGGAGGGTTTTTTTTGTAGGCAACAAGGAGCCATTGAAGGTTTTTGAGAAAGGGAGATATGTGCTTGTTTTAGTAAGACCTCTGTGGAGGCGAAGGTGGACAGGCCGTAAGGAGGCCATGGCAGAGTCCAGGTGAGAGACAGTGCCTGATGAGGGGCAGCAGCCACGTGGGCAATGACAGGAGGTGGCCAATGTCCCACTCCTCTCTGACCCCAGGGACCAGCTAGCAAGCCTGACAGTGACCTCACAATCACTGCCCAGACCTTCCAGCCTTTAAGGCCAACATCCCAGCTACTTGCCTAACTCTGCCCTTTATGTTCACATTGAGAGGCCACACCCTACCTTCTGAGTCACCCAGACCAGCAAGTCGAGACAGGGGAATCAAGAGAGTGAGAAAGTCCCCGCCTCCCACCCAATGTACAGCCAGGACTCCACAATGTTAGAGCAACAAGAGGACCTGAAGGATTTAATGCCCACGGAGAGGAAATCCATGTGGAGGACAGCCGAGGAGAGGCGAATGTCTGACCTCACCCGTGTGTTAGAGTGGCTGGAGCGGAGGAAGGGGAAAAAGAAGCAAGGTCTCCAAGTGGGTACTGTCAAAAAGAAACTGCCAGAAGACTTAATTCAGGACTGTTGCAATAGGGGAGAGAGAACTTGACTCTCCTGAAACAAAAGGCAGGAAGGTTACTAAACATTGGGGTGAGCTAGTGGAAAAGTACCAAGGAAGTTAAGGGGAGGTTGGTTAACATGATCAGGTCCTCTGTGTTTGCTAATTGGTGCTTGTCAAAGTTAGGCTGCCACCCCCACACAGAGACTGGGAGATAGGGGTATAATCTTTCTTGGGGTTATATTTCAAAGGGATGGCTTCCAGGTCCTTGGCAAAAACATTCCTGGGTTGTAAAACTGGCAAGAGGTTGAGAGAAGATTTGTATCTCAAAGGGGCAGAGAAAGAATTTACAAGTGCAATTTTTCTAACGTAAATGCTCTAAGACAAAGGAGGTCAGGGGCCTATTGTCAGGAAGAAACCTGGCTAAAGTTTAGTCAAGCTTTGGGGAATATTAGTCTTGGTCAGGATTCATGAAGGGCCAAGGGGCAGTGGCTTCTGGGGTTTCAGTGTTGGCAGGGTGGGATCATTCCCACTGTCCCCAGCCAATTCCTTCCCAGGGTCAGGGTCAAAGGGCACTCCTTCCCCACTGCCATCATCCTCACTGGGACTCCTGCTAATAGACCTCCTCCTTTCTACCCGGCATCGGAGGTGGTTCTAGCCCACCCTTTCTTCCTTCTCCAGAAAACAACCAAGTATGCCTCAGTTTTCCCCAGAGTTCCCCACTGGGCCAATCCTCTGTGGAGAACCAAGCCATGTCCTTGGAAAGTGGTGTCCTCTGCAGAGGATACGACCTGATCTCGAGTACCCCAACCCCAGAGCAAAATGCGTAACAAATGGCATTATTAATGAGGATGCTCATTATACAGCTGACTTTTAACGAGCTGTGAGCCAGACCCTGTGCTAGGCATCCCACGTGGGTTATCTCGCCAACTGCTCCCAGTCAGGCTACAATGTAGGTGCCATTATGACCCCCTGGCTGAAGGATAAGGAAGCTGAGGTGAAGAGAAGTCATTTTCTTGAGGTCACAGAGTTAATAAAGGGCAGAGCCAGGGCTCAAACTCAGACTTATCCAATTCCCAAGCTCATGGGCTTTGTTAGGCCAGGCCCCCATAACTGCCTCTCCTTTCTCTGCTTTATCCAATTCAGCACCCCCTGCCTTTCAGGAAATATCCCTTTCTGTTTAAGTGCTTACTCATCACTTACAGTAAGAAAGACCTTGACTGCCAATTCCATCAGACACCCTAAAACACATCTGATAAACACATTCCACACTAAGGTGTGGAATTTATAGATAGCCTACTCCCTGCCCTGATTTGGGCAGGGGGGCTTGATTGCTGGGTCTCTCAGAACTCAATTTAATATCAGTCACAGAAATTATATTCACTTCCACGGTTAATATATTCAGTTCCATCTCCTTTCACTAAGATTATATCCTAATAATGTTTTAACAGCTTTACCTTATATGTGGCTTTTATTGTAAATGATTTTGGACCCAGAGAGGGAACAAATTTACATTGAAAATATAATTAAATTGTCAAGCACCATTAGCCTACCCAGAAGCATCTGGAGTTTTAAAGAAGCTCTTAAGAAAGAGGGTGATGCCTCCGTGGCAGGTCTCAGACAGCAACAGGTGGCAGGGGGACCCCCCAGTGAAGAAGGTTGGGGGGTATCTACCTGTCTCAGGGCCCTCTGTGGCCTCCTCTCTTCTCTCCAGGGTCAGGCCGGGCCATCCAGGCTCTTCCCTGTTTCATACTGCTTATGGCATTACCCCTTGGGATCCATTTGGCATCAGAAGAGACCCCTGAGGTCCCAAGTCTCAGCCACAGAGGCCACTGAATCAGTGAATGTTGCAGTTTCCTTGGGTCTAAGGGATCATAATGTCAATTCCATTCTGCTTCCCCAAAATGGGGGGTGTGGGGAGAGCTACTCAAGTGACTCCTCTTGGGAGGCTGAGGACTGTGTGGGGGATAGTGGCTGGAGGGCCACCCTGGAGAAGATGGCCTGAAAATTCAGCCCTGGCCCCAACTTGCACCCCCTGTCCCCACTAAGCCAAACCAAACCCCAAAGTTAATCAGCACCACCTTCCTTAGTAAGCAGTTTCCAACATGAAGCCTGTCTTTGGACAGCTTCCTCCCACACCCAACTGGCTTCTCAAAACACTCCTTCCACCCCACATAATAAAGTGCCCACATCCTTCAGGGAAGGCTTCACACTTACATGCAACAATTCATTTATTTCTCATAATAGCCTCATGAGGTAGATCCTACTATTATCCTCATCTTTCAAATAAGGAAACCAAGCCACAGAAAGAGCAGTACCTTGCCCAAGGTTGCTCAGCCACTCAGCAATAGATAGAGCAGGAATCTGACCTGGAGACTCCAGCCTGAGCACAGGTCCCTCCGCAACCACAGGCAGCACACTCCCAGAAGAGAGCCAGTCCATTTAGTGTTTCCCACGATGCTTCAACATCCCCACCTCTACCCCTTATGCTTCCTGAATGGGCCACCCTTTACAGACCTCTGCTGGGCTCCTCCCTTTCGGGACCCTGGAGATTTCCAATGACTCTGTCTTCCCTCTCTCCACTATGGGATCTGGCAGGTCAGGAACATGCCACGCACAAGGAACTCAATTCAGGGCATGGTGTGCTCAGCTCCTGGACAGGCTGCAAGGCGCATCTGGGGAAAGAGAAAGGCAGGATTAACTGTGATGAGCACTCCGGGAAGACAGGATGGGTGGGGCTAGGTGAGGAGAGGAAGGGCTCTGGGGCAGAGGGAGAGTCCGGGCTGGGCAAAGCCCCAGAGGTCTAAATCAGCAGGACCTGCTCAAAGACAGCGCAGCCTTCCTGTGGTTCCAGACTGGAGGCTGGGACAGGGAAGCCACGGCTAGAAAGGCCACTTAGGGCAAAGGGAGTTCCTTCCGGGATGGAGAGTGGGGGCTGGGGTGGAGGCCTTTATGTGGAGGGTGACAGGGCGCCCATGGTGGACCCTGAGGTGGAAGGACAAGACCAGACCTGAGGTTTAGAAGGTCATTCTGGGGACAGTGACATGGACACCAGGGCGTGTCTGGAGGCAGAGGAACAGTGAGGGGACAGGAGCCTTCATATGTGGGCTGAAGCCCCTCGGTGGGGACAGAGGAGGTGCTGTCACCACGGGGGCAGCTGCAAGGCTCTCCTCCCTTGTCTTTTCAGAAGCAGAAGAGCAAGGTGATGATAGTCCCTTATGCAAACGAAAAGGAAGAAAAGAAAGTCAAAGGCATCCTGAAGACGCAGGGAAAGAACCAGGCAGAGAACCGCCAGGCAGAGAACCGCAGGGCTGAGGCCCCCGAGCAGGTAACACAGCCCCGCCCAGCCCCAGGCCCGGTCCTCCATGCTGAGGAGGGGTACCCAGTCCTCTCCTGTGTGCTGTCTGGCTACTTTTCAACATGAAAGGCTCTGAAATCCACTCCTGCCCCACACTAACACCCATGTGTCCCCCGCCCCCGCCCAGTGCAGTGTCCCAACAAACCCTGCATCCCTGTCCTGGAGTTTTGCTCTCCGCAGGTGCTACTTCTCTTCCTGCCCACTTTTCTCCCCCCAGACCACTTAGGAATGCCATCTGAATGATGAGAACACGTGGTCCAGCGAGGGCAGGAGCCTCGTAGTCACAAAGCCTCTAAGGGCTGTGCCTCCAGGGCCCTGGCAGCCTCCCTCTGAGAACGGAGGGATGAAAGCGGGGCATTAGTAAGCAAGCACCGGCGCCCAGCCGCCCCTGCCCTCCAACCTCTCCCAGGGCCCAGGGCTGCTCTTTTCTTTGTCGCCTTTGCCTGTCTTTCAGCAACCCTTGAAATCACTCAGTTTGGGGCAGGGGAGGCCTATTCAGATCCTGTAACCAGGGCGGAACTTCTCTCCCACCCCCTACAAGTCCTCAGGGCAAAGCTCCAAGAAGGAAACTGACTCCATCTACCGAAGGATCTATGGACTAGAGCAAAAGGGAAAACGCTACAGCATGGTCTCTGGCAACTACACCAAGGATGGCCCCAGGAAATCTGGTAAGGGAAGAACCTTGGCCTGGGGACACTAGAATCATCCACCATAATCCCCTCCTCTCAGAGGGACCAAAAGCTCACACCATTCTTATGGCAGCAGCATCCGCATCCATCCAACCATTGTGCATATAGGATTCAGAAACCCACAAAGAGGAGGCTCTTTAGGGATCACACCAGGGGTCCCACTTGGCAAGCTGTGTGACACCAGGACAGGAGGTGGGGGGCTGTAAAGGTTCTGCCCACCCCTGGATGTTCTCTTCTCAGTAAGCCAGCATAATGCATCCCAGGTTCCTGAAGCCATTCTGGTGATATCAACCTCATGAGTTCCAAGATGTCTAACTAATTTAGATGCTATGACAATGTCAATTACAGAAGGTACCACACCTGTTGGCCTGAAACCTGCCAGTGTTGCTCACACCTAGGAAGGGGTAGGCTTAGGTTGTGCCAGATCCTCAAGCCCAAAGGCTACCTGGGTTCTGATCCTGGCTTCACCACTTTATAAGGAACTCAGAATTGTATAATCCTGGGCAAGTCACTCCATCTCTGGGGTCCAGTTTTCTCATCTGCAAAATGGAACAATAGCATTACTTGATTCATGATCCTGTACTTGTGGGGGTTTAGCAAATGCTGCATGTAAAGTACCTCTCCTTGACACAGAGGATGCTCAATAACTGTTAGTTATTTGCTATTTCTAAGCAAAAATTTTGCCAAAATTTCAGGTGGGTTCTGCCATGGTGTTGGAAAAACATATGCATTCCTTGGCCTCTTGGGACAGAGGTGTATAGTAAAAGAGAAATGTGGAAGGGATTCCAATTAGCCTAAGGGAAAAGTGGGCAAGAGCCGTCAAGCAGGAGCTGCCAATTCTTGTATATAAAATTGCCCCCATGGTACCCAACAAAAAATTCTTCTTTTTCCCCTTTCCTTTATTAAATAATATACTAAAGCCATTGTAACCGATCTATAGTCATCTGCCTGTCAGATTTAAATGCAATTGGCTTTAAATACAGTGTGGGATTGTGGATTAAATCCTAGAACAGCTCTTGAGTAGAAAAACTGGTGAGATCCAAAAAAAGTTCTGTAATGTACCAATGTTAATTTCTTAGTTTTGACACATGTACCATGATATATAGGATGTTAACATTTGGATGTTAACGTTCAGGAGAACTAGCTGAAGGATATATAGGAACCCTCTTTATTTTCTTTGCAACTTTTCTGTAAATCCATAATCATTCCAAAATATAAAAAGTTTATTTAAAAAATAAAATTAGATTGGCTTCTGCCCCATGGGAAGCTCCATACCCTTCCCAAGTTTGCTGTGACCCCCAGTGTCATGTCTGGCTCAAAGCCTTGGTCCTGTTGGGCCCTTGTGCTTCTGTAAATCTTGCTTCTAGTGGATGTTCTCTTCTCCTTGCTCCATGCCCACCCTGACAAAGCATAGCCCTGTTTCCTTGATTTTTCTCCAAACCCCTCACCTGAAGTCTTTGTGTGTAAGCAGACTTTACTGAAGGTCTGAGGGCAAGAATTACATCATAGAATTATACAGCAAACAAATTAGAAGCTGATTATGAGACCCCCTTCTTCTTCAAAGTCCTTTGTCCTCTACCACCAGGAGATTTTCCCTGGCCTCATTTCGCAGCAGGGAGTGTCCTCTTGATGTTTTTCTTAATTCCAAGACTGGGACTAGGGTGAGACAAGCCAAGAACCCAGGGCACAGAATTTAGGAGGCACTCACTCTCAGGTGCTAACCCTGCACTTTCAAGGTCCTGAGAGTGACCACCTCCTTAAATTTTGCCTCACCCTAGTCCTGGTCTTGCTCAGTTCTCCCTCGTCCTCTCTTTCCTCTCCCCTCCCCTCCCACCTCTGCTTTCCCCACCCCACACATTCCCATTGGGTTTTTCACTGGTCTTGTTCTGCACTCAAAGTAGCCTATCAAGATATTTTCCTAAACAAAGTCAGCTCCTTCCCTAAAAGAAACTCATACCAGCTGATTACTCTCATCCCACTGCACAAGGATGCCAGCAGGGCAGGCTGGCTTGCCAGCCATTTGGTCCTCTGCAGTTCCCTTCTACTCCTCCCCACCATCCAAGACAAACCCACCCTGATCCACAGTAGAGAAGCTGGGTCTCTCCTAACGCAGTACAACCAGTGGCCACTGGGGGAGCAGCAAAAAGGGCCAGCCCAAGTGCATCAGGTGTTCAGGCATCTAGGAACCACCTGGGGCACCCAGGTGTGGTACCCAGGACTGAGTCAGGGCTGAACCTAGGTACAGTAAGGAGAGTTTCCTGTGCAGGCTGGCAAGTGGCCTAAAATGAGTGGGCATATCTGGATTGGGAGACAAGTTCAAAACAAAGCAGCCCTTAGGGTTGGGACATGGAGACAGTTAATACCCCAAACACAATGTTAGCTTGGATTGCTACAGGCACTGCTAACCATGCATACCTCCCATTATATGCACCATCTCAGGGAATGGCACTGTCCCAACATGGTGGTCCAAGTTGGAAACCAGAGTCTATCCTATCACTTCTCTCATACCCTTCATGGCCAGTTACCAGGCTCTGTAACATCTACCTCCATAAGACCTTTAATCTCTTTCTCTTCCTGTCGATTTCCATTAGCACTATCTTAGCTTAACCCTGATCCTCTTCCACTTTAAGAACTATGAACTTACTAACAAAGAATTTAGATTAATCCTCCTAAACACGTTCAGTGAACTACAAGAAAACAGAAAACTAAATGAAAGAGGAAAACAATACTTGAACAAAATGAATTCAATAAAGAAACAGAAACCATAAAAAACTTAAACAGAAATCCTAGAGCTGAAAAATACAATCTGAATTGAAAATTTTAATAGAGTCCTTCGATAGCAGACTTAATCAAATAGAAGAATCAGTGAATTCAAAGACATATCATTTGAAATTACCCATTCAGAAAAGCAAAAAGAAAAAATAATGAAAAAGGATAAATAGAGCCTACAGGACTTATGGGGACACCATCAAGTGAAATAATATGTATTATGGAAATCCAAAAAGGAGAAGAGAAAAAGAAAGACACAGAAAGTCTATTGGAAGAAACAATGGCTGAAAAGTTCCCAAATTTGGGGAGATATATGGGTATCCAGATTCATGAGGCCTTACCTATTAATAATTACTTTAAATATAAATGGATTAAATTCTCTAACTGAAAGACATAGACTAGCTGAATGGATTAAAAAAAAATAAGATCCAACTATATGCTGCCCAAGAGAGACTCACTTTAGCTCTAAGGACACACATAGGTTGAAAGTGAAAGGATGAGAAAAAATATTTCATGCAAATGGTGACCAAAAGAGAGCAGCAGTGGCTACCCATACTTACATAAAATAAAATAGACTTTAAGTCAAAAACTGTCACAAGAGAAAAAGAACATCATTATGTAATGATAAAGGGTCAATTCATCAAGAAGACAAAACAATTATAAATATTTACACTCAGCATCAAAGCACCTGAATATATAAAGCAAATATTAACAGAACTGAAAGGAAAAAATAAACAGCAATGCAATAATAGTAGCGGACTTTAATACCCCACCCTCAACAATGGATAGATCATCCAAACCGAAAATCAATAAGGAAACAGTGGATTGGAACAACACCATAGACCAAATGGACCTAACAGATATATGCACAGCATTCCATCAGAATACACATTTCCCTTAAGTGCACAAGGAACATTCTCCATGATAGGTCACATGTTCAGCCACAAAACAAGTCTTAACAAATTCAAGAACACCGAAATCATATCAAGTATCTTTTCTGACCACGATGGTGTGAAACTAAATATCAATAATAGGAGAAAATTGGAAAATTCAGAAATACATGGAAATTAAACAAAGCACTCCTGAAAAACCAATGGGTCAAAGAAGATATCAAAAGGGAAATTAAAAAATATCTTGATACAAACAAAAATGGAAACACCACATGCCAAAGCTCATGGGATGAAGCAAAGGCAATTCTAAGAGGAGAGTATGACTATAAATGCCTACATTAAGAAAAAAGAAGTATCTGAAACAGCATAACTTTACACCTCAAGGAATTAAAAAGAAAAAAACTAAGCTCAAAGATATCAGAATGAAGGAAATAATAAAGACTAGAGCAGAAATAAACAAAATAGAGACTAGGAAAACAATAGAAAAGATCAATGAAACTGAGAGTTGGTGTGTTGAAGAGATAAACACAATTGACTAACCACGAAAAAAGATAAAGGACTCAAATAAATAAAAGTATAGACGAAAAGGAGGTATTACAACTGATACCACAGAAGTACAAAGGGTTATAAGAGACTACTATGAACAATTACGTGTCAACAAATTGAATAACCTAGAAGAAATGTACAAATTCCTAGAAATATACAACCTGCCAAGACTGAATCATGAAGAAATAGAAAATCTGAGCAGAGCAGTTATAAGTAAGAAGATTGAATCAGGAATCAAAAACCTCCCAACAAAGAAAAGCCCATGATGTGTTGGCTTCACTGGTGAATTCTACCAAGCATTTAAAGAAGAATTAGTAGAAATACTTCTCAAACTCTTCCAAAAAATTGAAGAGGTAGAAATACTTCCAAGCTCCTTTTACAAGGCCAGAATTATTCTGATACCAAAGCCAGATAAGGATGCTACAGGAAATGAAAACTGCAGGCCAGTATCCCTGATGGGCATAGATGAAAATTTGCTCAACAAAATACGACACTGAAATGATCACATACCATGATCAAGTGGGATTTATCCCTGGTTTGCAAGGATGGTTCAAAAAATGCAAATTAATATATGTGATACCCCACATTAACAGAATGAAGGATAAAATAATATGATCATCCAAATAGATGCAGAAAAAGCATTTGACAAATTTAATATCATTTTATGATAAAGACTCTCAACAAATTGGGTATAGAAGGACTGATAAAGCCTATATGTAACAGGTCCACATTTAACATCATACTTAATGGTGTAAAACTGAAAGCTTTTTCTTTAATACAGGAGCAAGACAGGGGTGCTCACTCTCACCACTTCTATTCAACATAGTGCTGGAAGTCCTAGCCAGAGCAAGTAGGCAAGAGAAAGAAATAAGAGGCATCCAAATTGGAAAAGGAGAAGTAAAATTGTGTTTGCAGATTACATGTTCTTAAATAGAGAATATCCTAAAGACACTAGTAAAAAATTATTAGAATTAATAAACAAATTTATTTTGGTTGCAAGGATAGAAAATCAACATACAAACATCAGTTCTGTTTCTTTATGCTGACAGCAAACTATCTGAAAAAGAAATAAAGAACACAGTTCTACTTACAATAGCATCAAAAACATTAATACTTAGGAATAAATTTAACCAAGAAAATAAAAGGTCTGTACACTGAAAACTGTAAGACATTGATGGAAGAAACTGAAGAAGACAAAAATAAATGGAAAGATATCCCATGTTCGTGGATTGGAAGAATTAATATTCTCAAAATGTCATTCTACCCAAAGCAATCTATAGATTCACTGCAATGCCTATTAACATTCCAATGGCTTTTTTCAGAGAAATAGAATAAAGAAATCCCAAAATTCATATGGAACCACAGAAGACCTCAAATAGCAAAAGCAATCTTCAGAAAGAAGGACAAAGCTAGAGGCATAACATTTCCTGATTTCAACCCATGAAACAAAGTGACAGCAATCAAAGTAGTGCGGTACTGGAATAAAAAGAGAAACATAGACCAATGGAACAGATTAGAGAGCTCAGAAATAAACTCACTTATACTTTACAAGGGCATCAAGAATACACAATGGGAAAAGAATAATCTCTTCAATAAATGGTAGTTAGAAAACCAGACGTCCACATGCAAAAGAATGAAATTGGACCCCTCTCTTACACCACTTATGAAAATTAACTTTAAGTGGATTTAAATGTAAGATCTGAATCATAAAACTTCTAGAAGAAAACATAGGGGAAAACTTCTTGACGTTGGTATTGGTGATGATTTTTGGGATATGACAGCAAAAGCACAGGCAACATAAGCAAAAATAAACAAGGGGAACTACATCAAACTAAAAATCTTGATTACGGGCCAAGATGGGAGACCAGAGCATTGCCTCTACCCAGCGGTCAGATCTGTTGCTGCTGCCTCCCCATCACCCACGCCAGTCCCAGGAGGGAGGGAGCAGGAGGCCACACACTCTCGTGAGTCCCGTGGGCAGGAGCTGCGCACCCCCACTGGGGATGTGGGCGGGCTGATAATCACTGCCACCTATTGATGTGGGCGGGGCTGTGCTCTAGCCTGCATTCAGCCAACAAACACCATCGTTGGAGGATCTGAACGGGCAGCTCTCAAGCTGGCCTGGGCTGACAATCACCAGCACCTGCAAGTGTGGGCTGAGTTGCACTCAAGCCAGCCCCTGGCTCCAGGCTGTCAGTCGCCGTCACAAGAGGGCGCAGGCAGGGATCCGCTCAAGCCAGTGCAGGCTGGCAAATGCTGATGCCCACAGATCTGAGTGGAGCAGCTCTCAGGTCAGATTGGGCTGACAATTGCCACTGCTGACAGAACTAGGTGGGGCATTCACTCACTCTGCAACACGGGAACTGCCAGTGACAACCGCGGTGAGGCAGGAGACTCAGGGGAGCAGCAGTGTTAAATGCTCACAGTGCATCTGCCCATCTTGTGCCAGATCAATCCTCCAGAGTAGGACACAAGTGCACTGTCCAGGGACCTCTCCTCTTCACTAAGTAGGAGAGTTCCCAGCAGAGGAGAACAGGTGCACCGCAAGCTTACCTGCCTTGAGCTGAGAGAAGAAATTTCATATGAGAAGGAACCAGAATAAGAACTCTGGCAACATGGAAAAACAAGCTGTTTCAACACCCCCAAAGGCTCATAATAGGTCTCAAGCAATGGACCCCAACTTAAAGGAAATTGTCAAAAGGTCAGAGATGGAATTCTGAATATGGATGGCAAATAAGATGAGTGGGATTGAAGAGAAAGTTGAAAACCAACACAAAGATGCCAAAACAAGTTCCAAGACATGAATGAAAAAAAAGAAAAACTTGCTAAAGAGATAGACAACATGAGAAAAGATATAACGGAACTTAAAGAAATGAAAGAGTCATTTAGAGTATTTCAAAATACAGCAGAAAGCCTCAACAATAGGCTACACCAAGGAGAAGAAAGAATTTCAGAGATTGAAGACAAGGCTTTCAAACTAATCCAGTCAGTCAGAGATGCAGGAAAAAAAATAAAGAATTATTAACAATTACTCAGAGAAATATGAGACTATGTAAAGAGGACCAATATATGAATTATAGGTATCCCTGAGGGAGACGAAGGAAAAGCAAAAAGCATGGAAAACCTACTCAAGGGAATATTGAGGAAAACTTCCCTTGTGTCTCCAGAGATTCAGATATCCAGATACAAGATGGTCATTGAGTACAGGGAAGATTCATTGCAAATAGGACATCTCCAAGGCACATAGTTACCAACCTGGCCAAAGTCAAAATGAAGGAGAAAATTCTACAAGTTGCAAGATGAAAGCAACAACTAACCTACAAAGGAAAATCCATCAGGCTAATAGCAGACATCTCAGCAGAGATCTGACAAGCCAGAAAGATTGGGGCCCCATTTCTAATCTTCTTAAACAGAAAAACTGCCAACCAAGAATTCTGTGTCCTGCAAAACTAAGTTTCAAAAATGATGGAGAAATAAAACCTTTTCCAGACAAGCAAACACTAAGGGAATTTGTCACTACTAGACCTGACCTACAGGAAATACTCAGAACTGCATTATACATGGAAAAGCACATTAGATACCCACCAGTGTAAAAACACCTGAAAGTTAAAGCTCACAGCTCTAATAAAACAATAGCACAAGAGGGAAAACAAAACAACAAAGTATCATCCAACCTGATGAGCAGAACAGTAGCTCACATACCAATACTAACACTAAACATAAATGCTCTTAATGCTCTACTTAAAATACATGGACTGGCTGAATGGATGAAAAAACACACCCTAAGTATATGCTGTCTCCAAGAAATGCATCTAACTGGCAAGGACTTGCACAGACTCAAGGTAAAGGGATGGAAAAAATATTCCATGCAAATGGAAACCAAAAGTGAGCAGTTATTGCCATTCTCAAATAAAATAGACTTTAAATCAACAATGGTAAAAAAAAGAAACAAGACAAAGATTGTCATTATATAATGGTAAAGTGAGAAATTCAACAAAAAGACATAACAATCCTAAATGTATATGCACCTAACACAGGAACTCCCAGATTTATAATGCAAATTCTACTGGATCTAAGCAAAGAAATAAACAGTAGTATCATAATTGCTGGGAACTTCAACACCCCACTAAAAGAACTGGCAAGATCATTGAAGCAGAAAATTAATAAAGAAACACTGGGCTTAAACAGGACTCTAGAACAAATGGATCTAACAGACATTTATGAAACATTTTACCCAGAAACTACTGAATATACATTCTTCTTATCAGCACATAGGACATTTTCCAGGATTGATCACATCTTAGGCCACAAAACAAGTCTTACCAAATTCAAAACAAATCTAAATCATACCATGTATCTTCTCAAAGCACAGTAGAATAAAACTAGAAATCAATCTAAGAGAAACACTCAAATTTACACAAAGTCATGGAAATTAAACAACCTTCTGCTGAACGATCCTTGGATCAATGATGAAATTAAAATGGAAATCAAAAAATTCCTCAAACTAAATGATAAAGGAGACACAAGCTCTCAAAAACCTATGGCATCCAGTAAAAGCAGTCCTAAGGGGAAAGTTCATAGCCTTAAATGACTACATCAAAAGACAAAAAGATCACAAATTAACAACCTAAGGTCACATCTCAAGGAGTTAGAAAAAGAAGAGCAAACCAAACCCAAAGCCAGCAGAAGAAAAGAAATAACAAATCTCAGAGCAGAACTAAACAAAATGGAAACCAAAAAAAATACAAGAGATCAATGAAATAAAAAGTTGGTTCTTTGAAAAGATAAACAAAATAGATAAGTCACTAGGCAGATCAACCAGAAATAGAAGAGAAAGGACTCAGATAAGCTCAATCAGAAATGGAAAAGGAGAGATTACAACTGATACCACAGAAATACAAAATATCATCTGTAAATACTACAAAAGTCTTTACACAAACAAACTAGAAAACATAGAGGAAATGGATGAATTCCTGGAAATACACAACCTCCTAAGCCTGAAACAGAAAAAAATAGAAATCCGCACAGACCAGTAATGAGCAACACGATGAAGCAGTAATAAAAAATCTACCGATAAGAAAAAGCCCCAGACAAGATGGATTCAGAGCCGAATCCTGCCAGACCTACAAAGGAGAGCTGGCGCCCATCCTACAGAAACTATTCCAGAACATCAAGAAGGGGGGAACCCTCCTTAATTCATTCTACAAAGCCAGTATCCCCTTGATACCAAAGCCAGGAAAGGACACAACAAAAAAGAAAACTACAGACCAATGTCCCTTATGAACACAGATGTAAAAATCTTCTGCACAGCAAAGGAAACAATCAACAAAATAAAAAAGCAACCTAGGACTGAGAGAAAATATTTGCAAACCATATATGTAATCAGGGGTTAATATCCAAAATATACAAAGAACTCATAAAATTCAATAACAAAAAAAATCTGATTTAAAAATGAACAAAGGACCTGAAGAGACATTTTTCTAAAGAAGACATTAAATGGACAACAGGTACATCAAAAGGTGCTCAACTTCACTAATCATCAGAGAAATGCAAATCAAAACCATAATAAGATGTTACCTCACACCTGTTAGAATGGCTGTTATCAAAAAGACAAGAGATAAAAAGTATTTGCTAGGATGTGGAGAAAAGGGAACCCTGTGCACTGTTGGGGGGAATGTAAATTGGTACAGCCATTATGGAAAACTGTATGGAAATTCCTTAAAAACTTAAAAACAGAGCTTTCACATGACCCAACAATCCCACTTCTGAGTATATATCTGAAGGAGAAAAAATCAGTACCTCCAAGAGATATCTGCACATCCATGTTCATTGCAGCATTATTCACAATAACCAAGACACGGAAACAACCTAAGTGTCCCTTGATGGATGAATGGATAAAGAAAATGTGGCATATATACAATGGCATATTATCCAGCCATAAAAAAGAAGGAAATCCTGCCATTTACAACAGCGTAGATGAACCCAGAAGGCACTATGTTGAATAAAATAACCCAGACAGAGGAAGACAAATATTGTATGTTCTCATATATGTGGAATCTAAAAAGCTGAATTCATAAAAGTAGAGTAGAATGGTGGTTGCCAAAGCTGGGGTGAGAGCAATGAAACATTTGTTGGTCAAAGAATATAAATGTTCAGTTATAAAGTGAATAAGTTCTGGAGATCTAATGTACAGCATGGTGACTATAGTTAATAATACTGCATTATATACTTGAAATTTGCTAAGAAAGTAGATCTTAATTGTTCTCACTACAAACACACAAAGGTAATGGATGTGTTAACTAACAGAGTAATCATTTCACAATATATACATTTACCAAATCATCACCTTGTATGCCTTAAATATATACAATTTTATTTTTCAATTATACCTCAATAAATCTGGAAAAATAAAAATAGGGCTTCTTGTAGGTACAATATGATTGGTCCTGTCCAATCTGACAATATCAGCCTTCTAATTAAGATATTTAGGTAATTTACACTGAATGTGAGTACTGACATGGTTGGGTTTAAATCTACCATCTTGATATTTGTTTCCAGTTTGTTCTATCTGTCCTTTGCTCACCCTTTCTTCTTTTTCTGCTGTCTTTTAGAACAAGTATTATTTAGGACTCCATTTCATCCTTTTTGTTAGCTTCTCAGCTATAACTCTTTATTGTGTTATTTTAGTGATGATGTTAGGGTTTACAGTACACATCTTTAAATCATCACAGTCTACCTTCACTTCCTGTAAAGCACAAGAAACTTACAAGAGTATACTTCTACCCCCCTCCCAGCCTCCATCATGTTGCTGCCACGCGTTATATTTTTCCATGCATTATAAACCCCACAGTAGATTCTTATGATTTTTCCTTTGAACAACTATATTTTAAAGAGATTTTTATGTTTACCCATATATTTAACGTTTCTAGCGCACTTCATTCCTGCACATAGATCCAGACTTCTGTCTGGAGTCATTTTCCTTGTACCTGAAGGTCTTCCTTTAACATAATTTGTGGTGTGGGTTTGTTGGTAATAAATTCTTATAGCTTCCAAAAAGGTTTTTATCTTACTTTTGTTTCTGAAAGATAATTTTGCTGAGTGTAGAATTTGAGATTGACAGCCTTTCTTCTTTCAGGACTTTAAAGACGTGCTCTCCAGTCTTCTCGCTTGCATTGTTTCCAGTGGGAAGTTGGCTGTCATCCTAATCTTTGCTCCTCTTTAATGTAGCTTTCTCCTCTGGCTTCTTTTAAGATTTTCTTTTTAAGCAATTTGATTGTGATGTGCCTTCATGTTGTTTGCTTCATGTTTCTTGTGTTTGGGGTTTGTTGAGATTCTTGGCTTATAGTTTTTATAAAGTTTGGGAAATTTTTTGCCATTATTTCTTCAAAATTTTTTCACTCCTCCATTCTCTCCCCTTTCCTTCAGGCATGCCAATTACACATATTTAAAGTTCTACAACTCATGGGGTTTTAAAAAATCTTTCAGTCTTTTCTCTTCATGTTTCATTTTGTATAATTTCTGTTGCTATGTCTTCAAGTTCAGTAATCTTTTCTATTCCAATGCCTAATCTGCTGTTAATCCCATCTAATGGAATTTTCATATCAAACATTGACATTTCCATCTCTATGACTTCAATTTGGGTCATTTTTAATCTTCTGTGTCTCTCCTTAATGTGCTCACACCTTGGTGAACATAATGCAGTATATTTATGATAGCTGTTTTAGTCTACCAATTCTATCATCTGTGTAGTTTCCTTTCCTGAATGCGCTGATTAGTACTCAGCTGAGATGAGCCTTTACATAAAGCTCTCTGTGCTGCTTTCTCCTGGTATTCTAGCTGCTTTGACCTACTTAAATTTTCTACTCTCTCTCCTCAACTCAGGGTGACTGCTGGGCTCTGCATTCCTGTGCTGTAACATGGAGGCATCTTCCACCTATAAACTGGGACTATCATGGGGTTCACCTTGCCTCTTTTCCCTCACTCAAGGAGCACTGCCCTGTGTTGCCTGTTGTCCAATGTCTGAAAAATGCTGTTTTCATAAAACATGCCCAGTTTTTTAATTGCTTAAGGTGGAATGATAAATCCAGTCCCTGTTATCCCATCTTGGCTGAAAGCAGAAGTCTCAGACTGGCCTTTCTAAACCATAAGGCTGATTGACTGCAATGGCAAGTTACTAAAAAATTTTAAGAAGGAAATTACCAAGTTGGATTTGAATTTCAGAAAGGTTACTCTGGCTATAAGCCAGTATAAGATCCTGGGAAAACAATTGGAACACGTTTCCAACATAAATTTTGGCAAAGTCTGAGTAGCTAGATTGGGAAAAGGGAATTTACTTGGCTTTTCCTCCCTGGGCACATATGTCTAGGGTATTCTGTAGACCAGGCCAAGGATGCATTCCTAATGCAGAGGGTTAGAGGGCATTACCCCTTTTACTTCCATGAGTACAGAGTGACCCTTGGAGTCCCAAACATGGCCCCCTAGAAATATAACCTATCTTTGCAGCCACAGACCCAGGAATGTGGGTCATTTTTGTCCAAGAGGGTGGCCAGGAGAGGCTCCCAGAGAAAGGTGCTGACAACCAGGGTTCATGCCCTGGGTTTACCACTAATTAGCTATGTCATCTTGTGCACATTACCTAGTCTGATCCTCAATGTTCTCATTTGTTAAATGGATATGATATGGTTGTCAGACGACAATCTCCCCTCCCCCCAGAAAATCCCTAAACACTGCCTGGCACATAAGTCACCTAAGCAATGTTAGCTAATCTGTATAATTGTCATTACCTTTGATATTGCTACTATTCTTTCTTACATGAGACCCACCTTAACCCAGAAGAGGATCAGAAGTCTCAGGAAAGACTATGGCTCTTTCTCCAAGGGATTTCCCATTTGTGTCAAAGAGGATGTGCAGCTCATGATTCTCCTGGAACATAGCACCAACTTCTACCATGCACAAACAGGGACTGCTAAGGCCACCTGACCCTAGAGATCAGCTGCCACAGTAGAACACCATGCTGTGCATTGAAAGTCCTAATTCAGCCACTAACTCTTTGTGAGACCATGGGCAGGTCACACGGTCTCTCCAGGCCACTGTCCCTGCATTTATATATTGTAGGTCTAGACTCACTCCCCTTAGGCATGTTCTAGTAAAATTCCTGAACTTTATTGATGAAATCTTGCAAGCTTATAGACAGAAAGAATAATTTACTTACAAAGGAAAAAGAATCAGACCGGCATCAACCTGGAAGTCCAATGGCACATATAGACTACTGAGAGTAAAGACCTACAACCTCATAATCCTGTCATTGACCCACATATAAGTCACTATCAGGGTGAATGAATGATAGTTGCAGATTTGGAAATATTTAAGGACTTTTAAGCCAGGTATCCCTTCATCTGCAGAAAATACTGTAGAAGAGAGCAGAAGCACCAAATTAGGAAATAATTGGGTTAGAAATCAAAATCTAGATACAAACTTAAAACCAGGCAATATAAAAAGGTTGAAAACAAAAAGAAAGGCAAAGAAATGACAAGGAAAATGCAATATGTCAAGAAGAACATATAATTTTTACAAATATTAGAAGGAAGATATTTTCATTTTTCCCCTAATATGATTGCATATTTGAAAAACTCAAATTCTAGTTAAAAATTAATAAAATTTGCTATGGTTGTTGGTATACTAGACAAATACAGTTTTAAAACACAATAGACTTTTCTCTGTACTAGTCATACCAGTTAGAAATGGAAATAAGTAGAAAATATTCCATTCTCATAGGTAAAAATATGTAAAATACTTAGGAGGAAACTTAACAAGAAGAAAAAATTAGGGTCTCCAAGCTCCAGCCCCACCAGTATTTTATTCGGGACAAGCTCACTGCTTGGGTCGCATCAGACACTCCCCGTTTCACTGCACGTACGTGTGCCTTTGTGCACGCGATTCCTCGGCCTGCACAATCCTTCTCTTCCTTTCCTAACTGCTAAACAATCTGCCCTTTAACACCCAGCACAGAGTTTTTCTCCTCTGATACCTTCCCCTGTCTCCTCTAGGCTCATCTTCTTTAGGTGAAGCCCTGTTGAGGAGGAAGGGAGGAGAGGTTGAAATTAGGGGAGAGAGGAAGGAGGAAAAACGAAGGGGCTGGGAGCAGGGAGAAAGAGGGAGGAAGGAAAGGGCGACTGCACTTAGGCAAGCGCTAGGAAGGGCAACCTGCAGAAGCCTTATAGGTCAGAGCAGGTGTCATCTGGAGTCCCCTCCCCTTCCCGCCTACCCTCCCTCTCACCTCTCCTGGGATCTAACTCCTTAGTGACATCTGTCCGATTTCAGACTTAGACATCAAAGACGCAATTGCCCTAGAGTCCATTCAGCGGCCAGCCTCACTCCGTCGACAAAGCACTACCTTAGATCCCACGTTGCAGGAGAGTGTCTATGGCACCCGGAGGACGACTTTCCTGAGAGACTGGACCAGCAAGACATCCGATTCCACTTATGAACGCAAGCTGAAGAGCCTCATGGAGAAAGGCGTGGAGCCCAAGATTGAGCCTTCGAAAATGCTGAAGCCGGAGGAGGTGCTGAGCTGCCGGTGAGCAACCCTGTGTGGGCGGGGCACGGCGGGTCCTAGGAGAACAGGCTTGGATCACCCCTGTCTCTGGCTTGGACACCTGGGCTGAGCCTGAAGATCTCAGGGGGGACTCTGCGCAGCTGAGCGCTGTCCTTGAGTCCCAAGGGACTGCTCCGGGGCTGAAGCCATTGGCTCTCTCAGCAGCTCACCTGCCAGGGGACTAGCCCCTGAACAGGCACGGCATTTAGGTGCTGCCATTTTGACACCCCACCTTCAGACACTTACACAACCCTCCCAATATTTCCATTTATGTCACAATAGAAATGTGGCCATTATTCAAAAAAGGAAAGAATGAGTTGTTTGTGGGCTCGTTTTAACAATTCCCCCTAAGATCCCTTACACAGTGGTGTTGAATTGCTGGTGATGGTAGCCACCATCTGCAGTGGCTACCTGCTGCATGTTTGGGGTTTTATGCTCTCAAAGGGATCATGAACCAGGTGCGAAACCATTTGATATTTACTACTCTTACCAAAGGGTCTCGCTTCTTACTTGCTCTCTGTCCTATTTATCAGGACCTGCTAGTTTTCAGCAACACTAAACAGCCTGGTTCCCCCCACCAATAAAAAAAAAAAAACCCAAAGATCCCTCTCCCTAGCCCAGTGTTATCCTTTACTGTAAAAATGCAACTGACAAAGTTCAGAAACTTTAGCAGAGGAGGAAAAGGAAAACCAGAATAACGCAGTCATAGTCCTTGTAAAGTTGACAGCAGCAAACTCATCTGTAGATTAAAAATAGCCTCAAATGCCTGGCAGTCAAATGGCCCCATGGCAAAATCCTGCTCTGCTCACTGACTGATCAAGCGGTGGGTGGATGGAAGGGTTAACTGGCTTAAATATAAACTCCCACCACCTGGGTGGTATCCCACTGTCTTACAAGGTCTTTGTCAGCTCCACAATTATCTGGGAGAGCCAATCCCTTGTGGAGGACCCATACTTACTGCTACTTAAATCTAAGCCCTTTTCAATAAACTTAGAAGCTATCAGTCAGAGACCCTGGCTGATGGCCCTTACTGGCTGGTTCCATGGCTGGATGACTTGGGCTATGGCTTTCAGATTGACAAAGTGGTTCTAATTGACTCTGGCCAACAGACAGCCTACCTGGCTTCAATAGTAGAGAGAAAAAAGATTTGGACAGGACTCCTACCCTCCATGAAGGTGGAAAAAAATGTTTGGAGAGATGACATATGAAAACATTAGAAAAACATCCAAGAAAAGGATGAAATAGTCCAGAATGGGATCTTAACACGTGCCCACGTGTACAGATATGTGAGACCCTCTGAGGCTGGGCTGGTTAGGAAGGAAGGGGTGGACTGTGACTGGAGCCATAAGGGAGAAGGTAGCCCAGGTGTGGGCATTGGTGAGGGGGTCGGAGGTAAGCTCTGGGGAGATCTTAAAGGAGAATGGTGGCCATTCCCAACAGGCAGAAAACAGGTTACATCCGTATGCAGTTCCTCTCCCATCATCTGTGGGAAAGTGACCAACCAGCAGGCCCCCTGAGTAGGAGAGCTAACCCCAGACCAAAGCTGGGGCCAAGGTCAGGGCTGAGGGTGGGATATGGAGCTCTCTGGCTGTGATGGCAGAGACGCTGTCTGGCTCACATAGTACAAAAGGAATCAATGCCATTCTGCAGTATAAATCAGAAGTATGGGGCTTTAGTCAACACTTTAAATCAATGGCCTGCTGTTTTAATTGTTTGGGTATTATTAAAAGAAAATACCTCTGTTCCTACAACTTTGCTCAGCCATCATTTCCACTGTCCTGTATTTTCCCGGCCCTAGGTATCTCAGATTATGCACATATGCCAGTGATGAAACACATAACAATTTGCATTCTGTTTTTTCTCCCCACTTGGCATAATGTCACAACCATGTTATACCTTCTTCTTCCTTACTGCCATTTTAATTATGAGTCCTTGAAATGGGATAGTCAGTTATTTGCCTAACTATTCCTCTGTTAATGAAATTACTTATTTTCCTGTTGTTGATAATCTCAAAATGAACATCTTTTATTTATATAGCTTTTCTTTCCATTGACTTCTCTTGGGATAAGTTGAGAACCCTAGTGGACTTACTGAGTCCAAAGATAATGAACTTTTTTCTTTGGAGGGAATTGATTTCCAAGAGTTACACCAATATAAACTCCCACCACCTCTGTGGTGTCCCACTGTTTTACAAGGTCTCTGTCAGCTCCATGAATGTCTGGGAGAGCTAGTCCCTTGTGGAGGAACCATACTTGCTGCTGCTTAAATCTAAGACCTTTTCAATAAAGCTAGAGGTTATGGTGACTCCTCCTTCAACCGATCTTTTTGGCCTTCTCTTGCACAGATACCTGAGGTTGTCCAAGAACAACATTCGGACCTTGCTCAAGCTGTGCAAGGATGCAGGAATGAACGTGGACATCCATCCCCACATGGTCGAAGGAGAGATAGACGCTAAAAAGGTGTTCACCCGGATCCACAGCGTAGCCCTTTAAACAGCTCCTCTCGCTGCCACCTTTGTCCTCCTTCTGTTGTCAAACCCTTCACCACCAGATGCCATCCTGTGGCACACTACAAGTGGCCCTTCAGACTTAGTGCATCCCTGTTAGACAGTAACAATCAGAAAACAAGCCTAGACCGCATGGATCGTTGTGCTGGTGTAAGATTTGTCCTTGATATCCAAGTTAAAACCAACTCAGGAGAAACTGTGGTTTTTCCCCCTACCCAAAGAAGACTCTTTAGAAAGGCCTTCTTAGAAAGGAATTCTTAGAAGGAGTGAGAAAATGGGGGCTCAGAGCCCCCAGGGGGACTTCAGGAAGGACAAAGTGTTGGGGGGCTGGTTGAGGACACACACACCCCACATCCTGTGCAGGACTTGGCTTTGTGGGGAGCTGGCCCTTTTGTGTCCTTGTGTGTGTGAAGCAGGGACCTGATCTGGGACAGTGAGAGAGGGAGAACCTGTCAATGTATGGGAGCATGGAAGGGGGCCCTTGCAACCACAGGCTCTCCAAGGGGGACCTGGGACTTTTCAAAGGTTGTAGGCGCTTCACTATCAGTAGATCCAGGACCTTATTATTCATTTAAAGAAAAGGAGCCACAGAGGGCAAGGAGCTTGCTCAGGGTCACACAGACAGAAATGGCAGGGCTGGGATGAAAACAGTGTGCTCACCTTAGTCTCCTGCTCTGCCCTCTTGCATGATGGAGACTATAGCAAATTCTGCAGGACTGTGTAGAGATACAGCCTTCCCATCCTAGCATGCTGGCCAACCGAGGTGATAAGCCCAGGCCCTTCTGGTCTCTGCAAGCATTTCAAGTAAGTTCATATCCCAACTGCCCAACTTACTAGTTGTGTGACTTCAGGCAAGTTACTTTACCTTTCTGCGCTTTTGTTTCCCCATTTGTAAAATGGGACTAATGATAGTCCATGCTGAGCAGGGATCTTGCAAAGAGTAAATGAGCACTTGCATGGGAAACATGAAGCACAGTTGCTGCCACCTAAGAGCTCAATAAAAAAGTAAGAATGTGAGCTGCTCCCATAGTCCCCTGGAGGAATACTTAAAACTAGGCATATCAGTCCCTGTTTAAAAGCTACTGATATCAAATCCATGTCCCCTTATGGTAAACCCAAAAATCTAATAGTCCCTGAGCACCCAAGAGCTACTGCACACCCCCAGGGAGAAAGACCCCCAGGGAGAATTCACCCCCAAAGAGAGTCACTGCCACGCAGCCACTGCTCCAGCCGGGCCCAGTTTTTACTCTGTGACTCCGTGTACTAAAAGGGCAGGGATATTCCTTCCACATGCTTTTTAAATTTCCATATCCCACTTCAAGGTTCTAAAGTGATCCCTAGGAGATGAGAGGCTGTCTCTGCTGAGAGTCGTTGCCTTTGGGGGTCAGAGAGAGGCCCTGGAGGCTGCCAGGCCCATGCCCACCACCATGCCAGTGTACTCTAGAGCTGCAGTCACCACTCAGGAATACAGTGCCCCTCAGAGGAGCAAGCAGGCCAGAGAAGCATGAGAGGGAGCACAGCAACCCCTTCCTTCTCTAGACAGATCCACGGCTAGGTCCACAACCAGCCAGAATCTCAAGAAACAGGCTGCAAATGGTTAAGCAATACCCCCTCTCTCCAATAAATACCTATTCCTTTGTTAGAAATAGCTCTTCAAAAAGAGGAAAGGAAACATATTTTCTGAGCATCACCAAGTGTTAGGCACTTTGCTCATATTACCTTAACCAAAATCAAACCTAAACCCATCTTTAAAAGCCTTCACTCCAGTACTGCGGACTCAGCAGTCAGGGCAAGGCCTGCATAGAACATCCTTGCTTTTGGAAAGTCCTCTGCCTGTCTAATCTGCCTCTCTGTTGCTGCAATTTGAACCTGTTTCCTCACATTCAAGCCACTGTGTAAGGGGAGAAGAAGCCAGCCTTCATTGTCTAGTAAATATTCATATTCAGGAAGGACAAATGATGAGGAACAAACTAAATAACAGATAAAATGGCCCTGAAAAGTTAAATGTCAGATATATTAACCGTAGCAATGTAATATGACAATGACCATTTAGCCTTTTCATCTTCAGAGTTGTTTTTTCCACAGTTTTCTGCCATACAATTCAGTTTGATTATCTTTGCAGTATGCTTACCACATCCCTCTTTAAAATACAATGACCAAAAATGGACCCAGAGGAAGGCATGAGGCCAGTGGCTGAATTCCTTTCTTATAATAAGGACTGACTTCAAGGTGACATATAGATTTTATTTATTTATTCATTTTCTTTCCCTCCACCAATTGTATTATATAGCTGACTTGCTGTATTACCCTTGCGGTCCACTAAGACCCCTGGATCCTTTCCTGCAGAACTGGGGTCATATATCAGCTCCATTCCTCCACAACTCACTAGGATCCCTGTGTGTAGGAAGGTGTTCAGAGAGAGGGAAGCCCAGCCCTTCTGATGTCACAGAGAAGCCAGGGGAGGTGCCAGCATCCTGGCCTTAATCAGGGGCTCTCCTCCCTTAGTGGAGAGTTCAGGGTGATGGGTAGCAGGGTGATGTTTATGATCCCAGTACTCCATTATCTCCACTGCAACCACTCTCAGTTCCTCCACGTCCCCCCAAAGCCCACATGCTCCCTGACCTTTCACAGGTTTAGATCCATGCACAGTCAGAGAAAGAGAAGGTCCTGAGATCATCATAAACATTCATTCTGATGCTCACTCGTTACATAGTTTCCTGGCATGTACCAGGCCCTATGGGAGTACCAGGGATACAGTCCTTAAAAAGACTTGACCCTAACCACATGGGGCTTACAGTCCCACAGACAGAGCAGTAACTAGTTAATCAAAGCACAATGTGATAAGCGCAGTGAAGGGAGTCAAATGTCATGAGAAAACCACGGGCTGGGAGCAGGGGAGGAGTAGAAAAGCTTCTTGGAGGAAGAGACTTCTAATGTAAAACCTTTAAGAATAAATAGGGGTTACCAAGATCTTTGCATGGGAAGGAAAAGCAGGCTGTGGGACAAGACTGCACAAAGGCTCACAGGCCAGAGGCAGTGTGGCATGTTGGGGAACCTGCGAGTAGTTCAGTCTGGATGGAGTGAACAGGATTGACAGGGAGTACAGTGGCAAGAGGTGCCATGTACAAAGAGTTTGTAAGCTATGCTACGAAGGTGTTTTTTTCTTTGGGGTTATTATTCACTCATTTAGCAAATGTTTATTGAGTACCTACTATGAACCAGAAACTGTTTAACTACTAGGGATACAGCAGTGAACAAAAACACACATTCTTACTTTCATGGACCTTACATTCTAGTTGGGGAGACAAATAATATACACCTCAACAAAAAGATTACTTGCAAGTAATGAAAAAGATTCCAATAAGTAATGAGAAAATAAAAACAGGGCAGAATGGAAGAAAATGACAGGGCAGAGGGTAGGGGAGGATGACTTTAGCCAGTGCAGCCAGGGCAGGCCTTTCAGAAGAAATATCTGAGTTAATGCTTGCAGGATGAGAGGGAAGCAGCCATGTGCAGATCCAGGAGCAACTGCTCCAGAAAAGGCATGTTCGTGGGACTTGAAAGAAGGTCATGTGTCTGAAGCAGAGTGAGGATAGGAGGGAACCAGGGGGAATTGGTCGGGTCAGGCCTTGCAGGCTACGGTCCAGAGTTCATAGTTCATTCTAGTTGTGACAGGAAACCATATTGGAGGGTAATAAGTAGAGGAAAGACTCCTCTGGCTTCTAGAGATGAGTTATGGAGGTGTATCAGTCAGCTTCAGCTGTGTAACAAATTATTCCCAAAATATAGCTTTAAACAACACAATTTCTCATGAGTCCAAAGGTCAATCCAGCAGCTCTGCTGGTCTTGGCTGGGCTTGGCTGACCTAGACTGGGCTCCTGTGTCAGTGATCAGCTACTGGGTTAGCTGGGGGCTGGCTGGTCTCTGCACCAGGCCGATCATCCTCTAGCAGGCTAGCCTGAGCTTGTGCTCATGATGGTGGCAGCGTTCCAAGAAGTATGCAAGGTCCCTTGAGGCCTGGGCTCAGAACTGGCACACAGTCACTCTTACCTCAGTTCATAGTGGCCAACACAAGTCCCAAGGTCAGCTCAGATTTAAGGGTAGAGAAATAGACTGTACCTATACAAGGAAGGAGCTGCAAAGTCACATTGCAAAGGGCCTGGATGCAGAGAGTAATAAAGGACTGTGGCCATTTTTACAATCAAGGCTATTGTGTAGTTCAAGAAAGAGAAGTTGGAGCCTTAAAGTAGGGTGATCATGGTGGAAGCAAATAACTGAGAATGTATTTTGAAGGAAGAGCTGAAAGAATTTGTCCCTAGGTAGGATGTGGACCTGAGGGAGAGGACTCAGGAATGACCTTGAACCGTCCTTTGGCCCGAGTGACTGTTGTGCCATAAAACAAGGTGGGGAAGAGAAGAAGACAGGAAGGCAGGGGCCAAGATTGCAGGTGGAACTGGCTAGATGAGAGATGTCGTCAGCATCCGTGAAGCTGTTCCAGTGGTCAATGAGGAACCACTGAATAGTCTGGAGCAGGAAAGTGACGACGTGGCAAAGGACGGATCACAGGAGCAAGCTCAGAGCCAGGGTGTGTTCATTTCCCGGAGCTGCTGTAACAAAGCATGACAAACTGGGTGGCTTAACCCAGCAGACATTTATTTTTGCGCAGTTCTGGAGACGAGAAGTGCAAAATCAAGGTGTCAGCAGGGCCATGCTCCCTCCAAAACCTCTAGGGGAGAACCTTTCCTCATGTTTTCCAGCTTGTTGTAGCCCCAGGGGTTCCTTGGCTTGTGGCAGCACAACTCCAGTCTCTGCCCCCTTCTTTACCTGGCTGTCTTCCCCAGGTATCTCTGTCTCTTCCTCTTATGAGGACACCAGTCAGATTAAATTCGGGCCCACACTAACTAATGACCTCATCTTAACCTGATTTTATCTGCAAAGACCCCATTTTCAGGTAAGGTCACATTCCCAGGTATCAGGGGTTAGAACTCCAACGTATCGTTTGGGAGGACACAATCCAATCCATAACACAGGGTGACCAAAGGTGAGGAGTCGGAGGCCCAGAGAGGGGCAGAGAGTTCCCCCAGATCCCACTGAGTTCATGGCAGAGTTGGCACTGGAACCCACACACCTGGCACACCCCCTGACCTTGGCCCCCTGATCAGCAGCCGCACTGTTGCCCGTACCACCTATCTCTGCCCAGTGAAAGTGCCAGAGCTTGAGCCCCAGGCTGATGGCCCAGGAAGAAGATCCACGCCACTGCCCCTCCTCTGGTACAATCAGAGCCAGGGCCTTGGGGAGATTCTCTCCTGTGCCCCCAAGACCCTGTTCCTCAACTTGCTTATCAACATGTAAACTCTTTTCACAAAGTGATTTTAGCAGGAGGTCTAGCCCCAGCCCCTGCTGCGCCGAATGCCGCATCTTCAAGGAGGCACTGCTTGGTGCCTCCAGAACCTCAAGGGAGGACCTGCTATGGGAAGCTCCCCTCTCAGACTCCAGAGCAGCTGCAGCACCAGACCGCAGGCTTCCCCGGGGTTCCGCGTGAACTGGAAAAGGGAAGGGAAACTGGAAAGGAAGGGAAAGGCAGAGACCTTGCCCCGCCCAAAGCTTCTGGGTCTCCATGGGCTCTCTCTGGGGGTCCAGAGGGTTTCCACACCTGGACCCTACAGGCACAAGGAGCCTCGGATTCAGCTTCATGGCTTTCTGGCCAAATGAGCCCACAGTAAGCCCCAAGATTCACAGACAGCACTGAGAAAGGAACGTTCACCAGACAACCCCGGAGCCAGGATCCATCGGCAGACAGCACCACCTGCAGCACGCTCTACATTAGTATTTGATAAACTCTGAAATCACCTTGTGAATAGTCCAATTCTATTACATTCCCTAAAAAAGTTATCACCAGATACAGAAACAGACAAACCCGTATACCAGAAGCAGACTCACACATGCACAATCTCCTGGTTTATGGCGAAGGTGACACTCAGTGCAGTGGGGGAAAAGATGATCTTTCCAATAAATCAAGGTGGTCAATTAAATATCCATATGGAAAAAAATGTTGACCCTCTGCCTCCTACCATATGCAAAAATCAATTCCAGATGGATGCAGATTGTGGAAGCTTTTAGAAGAAACATAGCAGACAATCTCCATGACCTTGGGGTAGGCAAAAAGATTCTGAACACAACACAAAAAAGCCCCAATAATAAAAGAAAAAATAAATTGTATTATGTTAGAATTAAGAATTTCTGGTTATCAAAGACATCACTAAGAGAGTGAAAAGGCAAGTGACCCAACTGAGAGAAGAGAATATCTTCTGACAATGTATCTGCCAAAAGACTCCTTTTCAGATGATACATTTTTAATTCCTATAAATCAGTAAGAAAAAAGCAGATCCCTCAATAGAAAAATGGGCCAAAGTCTTGTATAGTATAGACACTTCACAAAAGAGATTAGCCAAATGACAAATAGACATAAGAAATTTCATAATCATAAGGATATGCAAATTATGAAACACAATGCAGTACCACTACACAACCACCGGAATGTCTAAAAAGAGTTGCAACCAGAACCCCCATACACTGCCATTTAGACTATTAAGTTGGCACAACTACTTAGGAAAACTGGCAGTGTCCTCTAAAGTTGACCATACACCCACCCTATGGTCTAGTATTTCCATTTGCTGTACGTATACATACATACTAAACAGAATTGTATACACACGTGCATCCATAGACATGTGCTAGATGTTCACAGCAACTTTATTCAATATAGCCAAAACCTGGAATCCACCCAAATAGCCATCACCAGTAAAAAGGATAACTTGCAGTGTATTCATACAATGAAATACTGTATAAAAACAAGAATGAAAAAACAATATGGATGAATCATACAAACAATATTGGTCAAAAGTAGCAAAATACAAGAAAAGAACATCCGTATAATTCCATTTATACAACGTTCAACCCACGCAAAAAACGAATCTGTGGTGTTGGAAGTGAGGGCAGTGGCTATCCTTGGAGGAGAGGGTGTGTGACTGGAGGAGCGTTTGCTTAGAAAATTCACTGAGATGTGCCCTTGGGGTTTATGCCTTTTGTGAAGGTATATTGTACTTTAGTTAAAAGTACATTTAAAACAGAAGTATACTGAGAAAAAAAAGTTCTGGTTTCACTTGTTCAAAACAGGATCCTCAAAAGTGAAACTGTTCAGGTTCCCTCCACCTCCCAGAGGCAGAAACTAAACCGAAGTACTTTAGGGCCTGGCTCATGTCCTCCAGGTGTACGGTGTCTGTAGCAAGTTTGCCTTACGCCTGGGTGGACCCTGCTTGGGCCTCAGCTGCTTCCCAGCGTTAGCTAGTTCCCTGCCAGCACCACCAGGTGGGGCTCGAGCACAGCAGAAGACGGCTTTCCTGCCGGCGCCCAGCGCCTCTGACCTGGCTGCAGGCTGAGCCGACAGACAGCCAAGGGGCAGCCGGGCCCTCCAGCCTGAGCCCAGAGTGGGTGGGCACAAGCTACCTACAAACGTCACTTCTCTGAGGCCCCAGTTCTTTCCCCCCAAATGGGGGCAAGAAATGCAAGTTAAAATAACAATGAGGTATCACTTTATTAGACCGAAAAATGTTAGAAAGCTAGGGCATGCCAATGTTGGCACAGATACAAAAACAAGGGAAGCTTCACGCCTTGCTGGTAGGTACTGCAGGGCATTGCAACCATGCTTGGTTACGTCACACACAGACATTGTGGTGACTAGCAAGGCATTCCATTCCTGGGCATGTATTCCAAAGTTCCATCACAGGAGATGTATTTAAGGATGTTCACCCAGTATTGACAGAAGTCTCCGGGTGCTGGTGGCTGCCCATGTCTGGCAAGGCAGGTGGCAAAACGTGGTGGGTGAAAACGATGGGATGCAGGATAGGAAGTGACGCCATAGCCTTGACACAAACTAAAAATGTACACGTAAAACAATACCCCGCTTACAAGAACATATGCAAATGCACTTGGACTGCTGGGACGGGATCATGAAGGAAAAGAAGGGAAAGAAGGGAAGCAGGGAGGGAGGGAGGAGAAATAAAATGTAGGAGAGATGACCAAGTTTCTAGGATTGGCATGAAAAGAAGAACCTAAGGGGAGTTTCAAGAGTCTCTAGCACTTAGTGGGCACCCAGGAAATTATTTTTTCCTTGTGCCTTCATGCACTGGTATTTATTGAGTGCCTAGTATGTGTCAGGCAATGTACCAAGCTCTGTAATATATTATAATAATGAACAAAACAAACTGAAAAGAAAAATTCCTGCCATTCTAGTAGCTTTCAGCTTCATTCCACAAACTTGGGTATAAAAGAAATGGCACACACTCCTAAATCAAATTACTATAAATCTGATCTCACGCCCCTGTCATGCTGGACTGGGGGGAAATCCAATTTCCATCCTTAATGGGGCTCCCTCTCTCACACCCGCAAGGTCCTAGGACATTACACATTACACAGTACATTGGGATGTGTGGGATTCCCAGCTCTGGCGCCAGTCTACACTGGGCACTGCTGCATTGCTACAGGTCTCAGCCTAAGCTCAAAAAGTCCCCTGAAGATGTGTGGCTCAAGTGGGTCTGCACACAGCTGGCACAAGCATTTCTGCTGAAAGTTCCTGTGGCTGCGATCCTGTCCCCTGAGAGGGGCCACACTGCCACCTCTCCCATGAAGGGACTTGGCACCTCTGGGGCTCCACCAACAAGGACTGCATCTTTACCTGTCTTGCTGCCATGCTCTTTCTGCTGTGGCCTATGCCTTCCTCTCACCCCGGTTCTCACCCCAGACTGTCTGCAGACATCTTCTGCTCCCGGCCTGGCAGCAGAACCTTCCTGGGGCAGGTGAGCAAGAACAAAGCTACTCTCCTCCAGGGAGCTGGGTGAGGGACAGAGATGTTCAGACAACAAAATGCAAATTAAAATCACAATAAATAGCCCTGACATATTCACATTTCTAGGTTTTTAATTTATTAAACATGCAATGGTTGAGCACTCACTGAATGGTGTGTGTTCTAGGGCCTTGGACAGGTGGTATGGTTGCTGAGGGTGCTGTGAAGATGATGATAGTGGTGGCTGTACCTAATTTTGGCAAAAAAGGAAAATATATGTGCATGTGTATGTATATACATGTGTATATGCATATGTGTGTATATGTATGTATACATATTTGTATGTGTTTATGTGTGTATGTATACACATGTATATATACATGTGTGTATGTGTTTGTGTGTGTGTGTGTGTGTGTGTGGGTGTGTGTGTAATGTCAAGTAGTTTCTATAATCAACCCAACTATTTCCTGGTCTGGTATCTCTGTTCAAGCTAAAAATTCCAGATAGAAGATCTCGTTGTTCTCTCCAGGGTCAGGGTCCCCATCCCTTATCCCAGGGAGGATGAAGCATTGAGTGATAGCTCCACCAAGGCCACACACAAGGGGAGAAGGACAGTTCCATAAGGGCAACTGAGGTACTAACTGGTTATCTAGTGATTATCATCTCACACAGCTTCTGCGGGTCAAGAAGTCAGGAGCACTGCAGATGGGTGGCTCTGGCTCAGCCTCTTGTGAGGCTGCAGTCATCTGAAGACCGGGCTGGGCTGGAGTAGGCTCAGGCTCACAGCTGTCTGGATGGTGCTGGCTGTTGGTTGGAAGCGTCAATACCTCTCCACACCGGCCTCTTCACGGGGCTGCTTGAGTGTTCTGACAACATGGCGGCTGCCTTCCTCAGAACAACCAGCCCAAAAGGGAACAAGGCAGAGGGTTGAGGGTCCATCAAGCTCTTACCTTGGAAATGACACACCGTCACTTCTACAATGTCCTATTGGTCACACGGCTCAGCCGTAGTCAACATGAGCAGGAACAGCACGAGGGTATGGAGACCAGGATTGAGCACCATGGGGGCTGTTGTGGGGACTGGCTGCCACAAATGTCATAAGAGAAGAAGGGGACACAGAGGTAAGGCAGGCAGGAATAGCAGATGTTCAGCACAATGATGATGCCCATGGAGCTCACAGTCTAGAGGAAGACGGAAGATAAGAGGGTCACAGTTATGTAGTAATTAAGCACACACAGTAGTGGAAAGAAGAACAAAGTGGGTAGGAACCCAAAGAGGCAGCAACTAACCTTGTCTGGAGGAGTCACAGGAGGCCTCTCAGATGTGGGGACATTTGTGTTGGGCCTTGTAGGTAAATAGGAGATGGGACAGAGTGTACTCTAAGCAAGGCAGGTGGTAGGAAGTGGATGGAGTGGGCTGTGCTGAGTAGTTTGATGGGGCTAGAACAGGAGAGTGGGCAGAGAAAGACAGAAATGTCCCGAGCCCTTCCGGCCCATGGGGAGCCTGCTCCCAGGAACCTCCTTCACTTCCTGCCCCCAGAACTCAAAGTCTCTGGCTGATAAGGGAGAATGGGTTTGGGTTCTGTGCCAGTAGGACCCACTTCCCCCAGCTAACTGGCCCTAGAGGACAAGTCATGGGCCCTGCCCTTCTGGGAGAAAAGCCCAACTCCTGCTGGGCCCTGCTGTCCACCCCAGCTGAGAGTCAGGAGCCAGGAGAGCAGATCTCTATGTTTCCCAGAATCACTGGGCCCTGGCCAGCCCCACCACACCATACTCCTTTCTGGGGTGGGTGACAGCTAGTCAGGGCCCTACCACCCCACTTGGCCATCACTGAGCTCCCCTCACCAGCTCCAGGCTGGCAGGGACATTAGCTTCAACAGGGCCAGCTCGAGCCACTTTGCCTAAGGCATCAGCCTCCCCCAGGATGCATTAGGCAGGCTTCACTGGCCAGCACAGAGCCAGCCTGCAGAGAAATAGGCTCTGGGGGCTCAAATCCCCAGAGGGGACAGGGCTGCCTGGCCCCAGCTGTGGAAACAACAAGGGGGTGCACACATACGGGCAGTGATGCCTCCTCCCCCATGCGGGCATTGACGCCTCGCTGCATCCTAAATAGTCAAGGGCCAGAGTCAAGTCCATGCCTCCCACCCCAGTGCCTCGGAGCTGAGGCCCCTCCCCACAAGGTCCCAGGAGCTGAGCGGTTGCCACCCTGGACCCAGGCAGGAGAGGAGGAGGAGCAATTCTGCCCGCCCCTGGAATGCATCTTCTGGGCCCACACTGAACACCAGCCTGCTAGCTCCACAGTAACCCAACTCTCAAATCCAAGATAAAATTCCCCACAGCCTCCAAGCTCAGGAGGGACAGGCTTTATCCCAGATCCTCTGAAACCTCAGGAAGAGTGACCCCCTGCTTGAACAGCTCCCAGCCCTGGGGCGGAGAAAGGAGAAGGCACACCAATAATCACAACAGCCAGTGTTTGCAGCTGGTTTTACGTAATGCTTTCATTTAATTTATGCCATCAGACGCCCACTGCGACTCTGCAAATGAGGTGGTTTCATCCTCATCTTACTGATGGGGAAACTGAGGCCCAGAGAGGGGGAGGGACTTGCCCAAGGACACAGTTAGGAAGTTTCAGACCCAGGATCAAACCAGGTATTTGGACAAGAGGTCTGGGTCCTCTCTTTGAATCATTCATTTACTCAAGCATCCAGTCAACTTGCAGCAAATATTTAGCGAGCTCTTCCCATTTGACAAGGGCTGTGCTCGGTCCCAGGGATTCTGTGATGAACAAAAACAGACATAACCCCACCTCATGGAGTTTACAGGTTAGCTGGGGAAACAGGCCTTAAAGAAGTCCCCCAAAAATACATAATTACCAAGTGGGAAGAGCACTGTGAAGAAAAGAATGAGTTTAGTCATAGAAAACAACTGGAGGAAGGGTGACTTCCCTCAGAGGGTGAGCAGGGAAGAGCTTTCTGAGGAAGTGCTTTCAACCCATGTCCAGGCACAGCAGAAATGAGTGTCAGGATTGACTACCAATGTCAGCCACAGCCACTGGCTTTTCAAGCGGGACACGCATGCCAGATACTTGTTTACCTGGTTTATGCCCTCACTAGGATCCTTGCTATCCAAAGAAGAACTAGACATACTTCTAATTCTCCTGGAATTCACCATGGGGTGCAATAGATGAGCATTTGCAGAAGAAGCCATGATACAAGGCAGCTCACTGGCTTGATTAATAGAAAAATCAAGGAAGTGAAATACAGCCAGGGAGGGAGCAATTGGTTCCCAATAGGGTGATGCTAGTAAGGCCCCAGAGGACTCTTGGCATGGAATTTGGGAGCTTGTTGAAAAGAAGGCCCTCATTTTAAAGAGGAGAAGGTACTTAGCATTGGAGGATATTGGAACATCTCTATCTATGGCCCAAGCTGGAGGGACAGCTGGTTCCTACTCTGATCTCCTCCACGTTCATAACAAGTTCAGGCACAATCCCTGCCTGGAGATACTTCCCCATCTGCGTCCAGAGCACCAGCCTCACCTCAGACCCACAGTGGGAACTGACCTCCTTCTACCAGTCCCCCTAGGCTCTGCGTCCCACTAAGCAGTCCATCAGGCCCCCTCGTGGCGGCCCCCTGCCCCCGCTGGAGGACAACCTGCTCAAGACCCACCAGATGTAAAACAGTGTCCTTAAGGAGCAATCGTTAGGTCCTCTAAACACTCTCGGAGCAGCCCACACTTGCGTGGCACCGCACTATCACAATCGTATTCGATCGTTTTTGCGACTCTTGATTCATTGTCTGTACACCCCAAGACAACGGGGATTGTGCCTGGCATATTCACCACCAAATCCCCAGTGCCTGGCACATAGTGGCCACTCAACAATTATTTATTGAATGAATGAACTATTATAGAAAAGAAAGACTTGGAACAATATTGAGAGGCTATAAGTTTTGACCTTGTCCCAGGGACCAGGGGCCTTCCGGGTTTTAGGGTGGTTAGCAGAGGGTGAGAGCAAAGGCTGGCAGTTTCTCTGGAGTCCCACACTCCAGCCTCAGGGATAGAGGGTCCTGGGAGAAGGTGGTGAACCCACACCCTCTTCACCTTCCAGTCCACAGCCTGGCCACTTCTCGTTCAAAAGAGGCCATTACTTCATAATGTGCCCACTCTGTTGATCCTGTGCCATGTGCTGGCACGTACCAGGCAGGACCCTTGTCCCTAGGGAGCTGACAGTCCTCTCAGGAGAGTAGACTATACAACAGTCAATGAGATCGGTCAAATGCGCATGAGAACTCACAAAAAGGGTTCCGTGGGGATGGGCTAGTTTCAGAGGGCTCCTGGGAGTCAGGTTTGCCTGGACAGGTAGACCTCGGACAAGTGGAAAGGAGAATCTTCAGAGAAGGAGACCTTCCAGGGAGAAGCGAAGAATAAAGTGGCATCAGGAAGATGGTTGCTCTACTCTGAGGGGAGCAGGGGACTTGGGCAGGTGCGGGGCCAGCTCATGGTGCACCTGGGCTTTGAGATGGGGAGTTTGAAGTTGAGCGTTTGGGCACCGGGATGCTACTGTGAACCTTCAAGAAAAGGAGCCCTGAGCTGGTTGTCTGGGCCTTCAGGGACGATGGGCAGACGACACATCCATGCCCCATTGGAGGCCAGATTTTGTAGACAAGGGGAGAAAGGCCCCAGGGAGCCAGCAATGGATGACTCTTGTAGACCTTGGTTTTCAGAATGTGCCCCATCAAAGGAGTCGGTCGCCTTATTAGTTCTCCAAACAGCATATCTTCCCTAGATCAAGACTCCAGTGGAAACACAATGGCCACAAAAGTGGTTTTTGTGTCTTGGTTTTCTGGGTCTCCCACTCCCCCCTCCCTCCAATATCTATTCTCCATTATTGGCCAGACAAAGCCCATCCCGAGATCCCTGCGTCTCCGTTGTAGCTAACATCTGTCCTTTCTCACCTGCGCATTTACCCATCTGCGTCTCCACGAAATCTTTCATCCCATCGACAATGTAAGGATTCAAAGTAAGGAGGTTCACGTTGTCAAAGAAGCCTTGATCTGAATGCCTTCCCCCCACTTTCTCCTTAAATGAGTTGTTAACAGGAACCCAAGTGTCTGTTGAACCTAAAATACTTTTTTTTTAAAAAAAAAATAACATTTCAAGGTAACTTACGGCGCGCACTTTAAGAAGCGAGGACTCAGCGTGTCCCCGGCTGCTTCCTCCTTGAAGCTCTGGTCTTCAGGGCTGTGGGAGGCATCAATCAGACAGGCCGCCGCTGAGGGCCAGGGGAGGAGGGCTGCCGTGGTTTTATTTCAGATTCGAGCTAAGACCATGAAATGGAAGGCAGGAGGAAAAGTGAGTGAGTGAGTGAGTGTGTGAGTGTGTGTGTGTCTGTGTGCGTACGGCCAGAATAATGAGTTGCACTAATTCATAGAATTCCATTTTGGCCATCACACACGGCTCCTTTTCTCTTGAAGGCCACTTTGAAAAATCCCGTTTTCATAAGTCATTTACTTCCCCTAGGAGGGCAGGCCTTCTAAAAATATTCCCCATTTCTTACACCTCAGAAGCAAATTATTTATGTTAAAGCAGCTTCGTTATCTTGGCCCCACTGGGCCAGCTTGGAAATGGAGGTGACTTCCAGAAGGCACCATTGTCAACGGCAAAGTCCTAGGAGGGGCCTGTTCCCGGCGAGGCCAGGCTTTCCACCAGACCCACAGGGTTCAAACAGCATTTGAGGGTCCATAAGGGGAAGTTCTGTTCTATTTTTCCACAAATATTTACATACCAGGCACTGCACTAGGCGCTGGGTAAACCACAGTGCACAGACAAAGCCACTGTCATGGCACCTGCATTTCAGTAAGGGGAGACTAATCCTGGATAAAAATACAAATTAAAATGTTGAGAGCACAAGGGTGGAATGATGGGAAGGGCCATTTGAAGGGACACCCAAATGACAAGAAGGAGCAAGACCTGCAAAGACACAGTTGTGTTTTCTGGGAAGACGGGTCCCCCAAGGGTAGAGGCCTTGAGGTGGGATGAGCCTGGTGCGTCTGAAGGAGAACAAGAGGTCCGTGTGGCCAGAGGAGAGGGGGCAAGGTGGGGACAGAGGGAGGGAGGCCAGAGCAGCAGCAGTAGACCCCGAGGGCCTGGAGCCCAGGGACAAGAGAGAGGGTTTACGCTCCACGCTGCCCTGCTCCACAAACGCACTGCGCACCCGAGCCCCGCGGGGGAAGTGTGCCCCAGCAAGGAGGAGGAGGCTGCGAGTGGCCGCTGAACGAGACATTCCCTGGCCTACCCCCTCCTCGTCTGACTCCCTCTCTCCACCTGGGAACACGCAATTAAAAATCACCTCTGAAAAGTCGGTGGGAGGAGGAGTGGAGCCGGGGAGGGGACACGCTTTAAATGTAGGTGGAACCTGTCACCGGCCCCCCAGAGGGGAGTTTGTCTTCCCCCTTTAATCAGTCACAAGTCCTGTCATTATCCAGAGGGGGAGAGAGCGAGCGCTAGGCGAGGAACCGCTCCCTGGAGAAGCCCTCCATTCTTCCCATGTCCATAAGGCAATTAAGTCTTAGCGTTCGCAAACCTGAAGGCTTTCATGGGCCGAGCCAATTGGTGTGTCTCCATAATGAGGGGGCCTTCTGCTCCGAGAGGCACATTTTCCCCGTAGCTGCCACACTCGTCCTGGCCTGGTGGAGAGGCGTCTGCTGCCAGCTCTGACCTCAGCCTGCCACCAGCCCCGGGTGGGGAGGCCGGAGCAAGCCAGTTTCTCCCAGGGTTTACCTGGGACGGCAGACACAGCCGAGGACGTCGCACAGGCCGGCGGGTGGGCCACGGCCAGGGTGAGGGTGAGGGGGCCGAGGTCCCGGAGAACCAGAGGGTGGGCCCCGACTCCCAGCCAAGGCAGGAGCTGTCTGAGCAGTGCAGGGCATGGATGAAAGGCCTTCTACGAACAGCCTCATTACCAATGAGCCCCAGATTAAGCCTCTATTATGGGCCTATAATTGGAGAGTTAATTATTAAGCTGCCATTGTGTGCTGCAGAGGATACCGGGCCTGGGCTGGGGGATCTCCCGGGTTACCTGGCAGGACAGGACAGATGCCAGTGGGGGAGGGCCTCCCTAGACCAGGTGCTACCCTGGAAGCCAGGGATGCAGGGGGAGTACAACAGACCCTCCCTGCCCCTTGTGGAGTGGACAGTTGCACAAGCAGGGAGGCGTGTGGGGAGACAGCACCACTAGCTAAGAAGAGATAAGGCATGGGGAGGGGACGGGTGTGGAGGCCCCTGCTCCATGCAGGGGGTAGGGGGCAGGGAAGGCCTCCAAGGAATCGGAGGAGTCGGAGTGAGGGAAGTGTGGCTCCAGGCAGAGGGAACAGCAGGTGCAAAGGCCCTGGTGAGAGACCTAAAAATAGGTTTCGAAGGACCGTGATGGGTGGGGGGTTGGGGGAAGAGGCTGAAACCTGACTAGGCAGCCTCAAAGGCAGGGCAGGGATTTGGTGGTTTAAAACAGAGGAGTGACGGAACAGTTTGGCCCTTTTTACAGCTCACCAGGGCCACCATGCGGAGAGAAAGGAGGCAGGGAACAGGGAGTCCGGGCAGGAGGGCCGGGGGCGGCAGAGGAAAGGGAGAGATTATGTGATAAGGGCTAATTTGGTGCTCTTGAGGCCAGAGACACGATAATAATACCCAAACCCTGCCCTGCCCATCACCCCCATCTCTCCACTTTGCCGAGAGAGCTGCAAGTGTGGGCAAGGACAGAGGACCAGGCTCCTCGAAAGCCGGCCCCACTTGGGCACAGATTCTTAGGCCAGCAGAGCAAAGTGTGCCCGTCGAGGAGAGGCAGACAGCGGAAGCCGTGGAGCTGATGGGGCTTCACTTACCCTCCCGGGCGGCTGCCTGGAGGAGGCAGCAGTGAACAGGAGACAGGCAGGAGCAACCAAAGACTGTAACCACCACCACCCAAATTTCCAGGAATCACGGGGGCTGGGCTTCCTATGGTCTCACATGTGTGTGTTTCGAGGCAAGGGTGAGGATCCCAGGAGGCAGCGTTGGCTGGCTGTGAGGAGGAGGGGAGCTTGAAGACCCTGAGGGCCTTCCCAGTCCTGAAGTCCCAAGAGTCCCCTGAGCCCGTGGGTCAAAAGGGGTGGGGGGATGGGTTGGGACACCACTCTTCCCACTGGGGAAGCAGGTTTGTGGTCACCCCGTCCTTCCTCCAGCCCCAAGAAGGGAAGGAGCCCAAGCCCACGGCTCACACAGCCCCAGGACCCTTCCACTGGCTTTTTCCCACGACCAAGACCATCACGTTGGCGATATGTGCCACACTGATCCCCTGGGACTCCCGGGGTGGAAGCCCACTCCTTGTTGACGAGGATAGCAATGGCCAACACAGACAGCACAGACACGCCACTGCCCCTCTGTGGGCATCCTCTTCCTCAACCCCATTTTACAGATGAGGGAAGGCTCGGGAAAGCGGTGCACGTTGGCTGTAGTCTCAGAGCAGAGACGCCATCCGAGGCCCAAGGCTGAGCTCTCAGCCTCCTCACTCTGCCGCAGTGATGAGACGGCACTTGGTGTTTGGTGGTGCGCCTGGAGCCGCGGTGGCCACCCTGTGCACTAAGACACCAACTGGCGTGTTCACGGAGCCAGCAAGGAGCTGGGACCCCACTCAGCTGATCTCTGTCCGAGAAGCCCAGGGCCTGGCCATGCTGCAGAACCAGGGCTAAGGGGCCCAGGCTTTCCTCACACCCACCCAACTCCCCAAGCAGGCCTTGGCTGGCGTCATTGTCTCTAACAAGTTAATTACAATGGTGGGTTTCATCTCCCCCATTTGTCTGCCCGCCCCCATCAAAGCATTCCGCTAATGACATGAGACCATGAAAGGAAACTTGCAGGTGGTTAAATGAGGCTTCTTGCCTTTGCAAGGCAGCAGGGAGGGGAAGGGCTGCTTTGTTTAAGGAGAGCTGCCACGCCACTTTGATGTGAAGCTCATTCTCTCACAGAGAAGATGCTCGTGAATGGAGCCAGCGCCGGAGCTGGTAGACTCTCGGAGCGCTGCCCTCTATGGCAGGCAGAGACAGGGCAGTAGAGCCGGGCTGGGGTGAGTGGGGATCAGCTTGCTCTGTCTTCTTCCAAGAAGCACCGCTACACGTTGTCTGGAGTGAGGCTCAGTGCTGGCCACTCCTTAACTCAAAAACTTGCAGTGGCTCCCCGGAATCCACACAAATCTATCCCCAGCGATTGATAGATTATAGATTATAGCAGTTAGAACTCCTTTGGTTGCAAGTGACAAAAATGACAACCCGAAGTGGCTAAGCAAAAACGGTGTTGTGTTAGCTCTTATTAACTGACAAGTCCACAGCCAGTCTATCAGCAGATACATCTTGATCCAGGAAATTAACGGTGTCATCAGGACCCAGTTGATCCCTTCCTGCCTCCCAGCTCTCCTTCCTTTGCAGGCTTTCGTCTCTGATAGGTTCTTACCTCGACTGGCAAGGTGGCGGTGCCATTCCAAATTTACCCCCTTCTGGCTTCAAGCCCAGCGGGAGGGAGCCTGGCTAGGACTGGGTGACAGGGCCCCTCCAATCTAATTGCTTTGGCCAGGCCAATGGAAGATGTCTGAGAATCAGAGAGGGGAGTGAGTTTGGAACTGCTGGTCTAGGACTCCTCCTGGGACACCCCCAGCCCTAAGCCTAACTGCTCTTACTGGGGCACCAGGGAGCTACGTCCCCTGAGGCTTAGTCACAAACCAGTTTATGCTTCCAGCCAGGACTGCCACGTCTTAGGAGGACATTGTCTTCTGTGGGGTCAGGCAGGAGTTCTTTTACTTGTCTTAAACTATCCTCCTTCCATACTCCCAGGGCATGGCTCAGTGTCCAAGGTATGGGACTGGCTGTATTCACGCTTTCAGCCTTCCACGCCCCTGTAAGGTTGACCCTCACAGGCTAAATCCCCCCTGTAACTTAGTCCAGATCATAGAGAGCCCAGTGGTTGATAGCTCAGACTCTAGGGTCAAGTCTTGGTTCTACCAGGAAAGGTTATTTCACCTCCAGAAACCTCAGTTTCTCCATTCCCAAAACGGGAATCATAAAAATACCTAATTTAGAGCACTGTCAGGAGAATTAAAGAAGGTCCCACATGTAAAGTGCTTAGCCCAGTGCCAGCATGTATTAAGCACTCAAAAAATAGTACTACTGCAGAAGAATGCCTCTCCTGTACCTCTCAGCACAGTGGTGGCTGTCCATCGTGACCGGGGCTGGCTGGCCAGACAGGCTGGGAAGAGGTTGGACAGGGCTAGAAGTGGGGAGATGACCCAGCATCCTTTCACCCTTCTTCTGGTAACAGCACCCCAATTTTACCAGTAAAAACCAGCCCTCTGCAGCTCTACGGAGACTGTGGGCTACAGGCCAAACAAATCTAATTGTTTGACAAATATTTGTAAAGGGCTCACCCTGAGCCAACAATACTGAATAACTACCATCTAGCAAGCCCCTAAAAATGGGCCAGGCACTAAGCTCAGTACTGCACACACATTGTCTCCCTTAATCCACACAATTCCATATTAGCAGGGAATCTCATTAGCCCCACTTTCCCAGCCTAGGAAACTACAGCTCAGAGAGGGTAAGTGGCTCCCCCAAGGTTGCAGAGCTAACGGGTGGCAGAGTTGGCATCCCCACCCAGAGCTCCTGGTCTCCAAACTTGTAACCATCAGTGCTTCACTACCAAACTCAATACCCACAAACAAGAGGTGGCCCTGAGCCAGGGTGGGGTGAACAGTTGCTGTCCCACCCTCCGCCCACCTCTGGAAGGACACTCCATCCTCCCCAGGGTGCCTGACTCCCTGGGTGGGCAGGCAGAGCCTGGATTGCACCAGGTCCCCACACTTCCTCCACTCAGCACTGCATGAGCCCCTGTCCCCTGGACATCCAGGGCAGGGCCGGCTCTGTGTGTATCAGAAGCCCACCACCCCCGTGCCACTTACAGCCACAGGGCCACTTGTGAGTGGGTGTGGCTGGGCTGCTGGAGTGTTCTCTTGCTGAGTGTTCTACTCTCAAAACCTGCTCAGCCCCTTCACGGGGCTCGGCCCAGCACCAGCCATGGGGTGAGCGCACTCCTTCAAGAGACTGCAGAGGGTTGGCGGTTACAGCACGCAGTGTAGTTACCCCTGCCGGCCCAGGCCCCAGTGTTGGCCACGGCCATCAAAGGGCGGCTTCTTGAGAACACCAGTACCCGCACCAGCACCAGCACCCTCTCCCGTGAGTTCAGCGTGACCCAGTCTCCAGTGCGCTTTCTTATCCTCTCCCTTATCTATTTTTATGGATAATTTTAAGAGCTAATATTAGCAAGTGTGTATTTTGTGTTAGACTCTGTGCTAAGTGAATTTTATACACTACTTACTCATCAATGAGTTCCACAAATATATGTTTTAACTCTGTATTATGGAAACATTCAACCTACCAAAGGAAAGAGAATAACATAATTAACCCAAACGTACTCAGTTCCTAACTTTAACAGATATCAACATTTGGCTACTGTTGCTCCATTTCCTCCCACCCCCATCCTACATTTTTTTTAAAAACTGGACTATTTTAAAGAAAATTTCAGATATGCCATTTCACCCATAAATACTTCAGCTTGTATCCAACAGTTAAGCCCTCTTTTTCCGCTCTGACCCCAATACTATTATCACACGGAACCAAATTATTAAAGAACAATAATATCTTAATATCATCTAACACCCAGTCCTTGTTCATTTCTTCTCAAGTCTCTCCAAAATGCCTTTTTACAGGTAGCAGATATTTGCGGACACCAGCCATGTGGGAGGCTCATTGGCAGGTGCTGCAGGAGCCGCAAACAAGAGACAGCGCTGCCGCCCTGGTGGGGCGCACGTGGCCGTCGGGGAGGAAGGTAACACACAAGAACGTGCACACTGGGACTTCAGATAGCCGTTAGGACTAGGAAGAAAACTAAAGCAGGGTGGAGGGTAGAGAGACGTGGGGCTATTTCAGGAGGCGTCCTGGGGAGATGACATTGGACCGGGTACTAATAGAGGGTGCAGCATGAGACACACAGGGCACATGCGCCATGCTCGGGACAGAGCGGGCAGCAGGTGGGAGGCCCTGCACGGGAAGCAGCTCGGCGAGCGCTGGGAACATGTGGCTCGAGGGACCGTGAGTGCCGCTGCAGAAAGCAGGAGGACAGGAGAGAGGGCCAGATCGCCCAGGGCTTTAAGTGCCGCCGTGAGGTGCTGAGCGAGATGGGAATCATGAAGAGGTTTTGAACAGAGAAGGAATGAGTGGGGTGGAGGTAGGGTGGGTGTATCGAGAGTTCTGTGCGGGCAGATTACATTTTGTTGCCTATCAGACATTCAGGATGTTCTATCGCGTGCATTTCCAACTCTCACCACAGCTCTTGAGAAATAAGCATCATGAACCCATCTCACAGATGAGGAAGCGGAGGCTCCGTGTGGCGGCACCCACGATCATACATCCAGTGGGCAGTGGAGCTGGGCTCTCACCTCATCGTGGTGCTCTGCAGCGCCTGATACTCTAGGAGGTAGGTGAGGGCAGGCGGGAGGAGCCTGTTCTATGGTGGAAAGACCGCGGCTCAGAGGCTTAAGCCAATGCTCAAGGCCACGGGGCAGGTCAGCAGCAGAGACCAAACTGGAACACACACCTACCGCCTCCCTGTCAGCACCGCTGGGGGGCCCTGCTGAGTGCATCTACCCAGAGACATGCCCACAAGTCAGGGCACTGCTACCACTTTCTGGAAAGCAAGACTGGTCAGGGGTGAATGTGCACCTGGGCTTGTTCCAGTCCACCTTAAATTCCAGGAAGCTGCTCCTCACTCCAGATGGATTGACCAGGGGCAAGGAGGACTGGTGAATATTCCCCCTTGGGTAGTGACTGCCATTCAGGAGGACGGGGGTGGCAGTACCCAGGGTCAGGTAGTGAGGATGGTAAGGGATCAAACCGGGGACTCAGGAGGATTGACCGGACAGGCCAGGTTCAGAAGGAAAGTAAGGTTGCCATGAGAAGAGGAGCTAGACTCTGGGTCACTCCAAATCTGAGCTCTTTGCCGGGAGCCTTCGCCTGGATCTTGGACAGATTCTATTAGACCTTCAAGACAAGAGGTCAGGTTTGTTCTCCAATCTCCCAACAGCCCTTGAAGTCAATATTATGACCCACGTCTCAATATGAGGAAACTGAGGCTCAGTTTCATGGAGTCTGTGAACCTGGGTAGAAAAAAAAATGACATCTTTATTTTCACTAAACTCTAACTAAAATTTACCATTCCCTTACATTACAAATATAGCAACAAATTACAGTATTCTGAGCACTGCCTTCAACTTTGTCACCACGAGAAAGTGTAGATATTTTCCTAATCATACCACAGTATTGTAGAGACATCAAAATAGCACTTACACGAATCACTGCTTCAAAATGACAGCAGCTGTTAGACCTGCCATGAGGTATTGTGTAACATGCTAACAAGGAAGCACATTCCTAAGTCACAATTTTTAAAAATATTCTAATAACTATGTTTCCATATAATTGGCTTCCTTTAAAATACCATATCTTTTATTTTATGCATTTAAAAGCATTATTCTGAGATTGCTAAGGGGTCCGTGGCACAATAAATGTTAAAACCTCTGTGCCCCCAACAGGTGAGTACAGTGCCTGGTGCAAAGTGGGGGTCCATGGATGGTTCACCTGCTATCCTTTATCAGGTGACAGAGACAGATGGTGGCTCACTGCAAGCATGACCTGCCTGCTCCCTCTTCTCTTGGCCTCTAGAAAGCCTCAGAGGAGACCCATGGGGCTTGCACATCGGCCTGAGCCTCTGCTCCCTCCGCCAACACTCCTGTGCCACTCAGGGCCCTGCCTGGGATCCACCCACACCACAGCCCACCTCCTGGCCCAGGGCGGACCCCCACTCAGTGCTGAGCCCCCAGCAGAGCCCAAGCCCTGAAAATCCCCCTGGACTTCCTTGCACCCACCACCTGGTCTCCCTGCTTCTATCCTGCCTCCCCAGCCACACCCCCATCCCCCCCAAAAAATGTGCCCACTTCATTTCTTTCATTGCATCGCTGTCCTTGCTCTTAGGGTAAAGACCCAAATCCTCAGCAGGGCTGTGAATCCCTGCCTCAGCCCACACTCGTTCCCACTTCACTCCAACTTACCCCCACCCTCCCAACTCAGAACCTCCGCAGGTGCTATTCCCTCTTACCCAGAACGCTGTTCCCTCTACTCCTAACCCCTCTACCTCCTATTGCTGCTTCAGTGGGCCAGCTCCCTCTGACATGTGCCATCATGGCATCAGGGACCTTCCATCAGAGCACTTGCCACAGATACAATTTCACATGTTTTATTTAAACATATTTACAATATACAATTCTGGTTTCAATGTGTATTAGTCAGCTTTATGCTGAGATAACAAACCACCCCCAAATCTCACTAACTTACAACAATAAGGATTTATTTCCTGCTCCAGTCACATGTCATCTGTGACTCTGTTTTGTGTGTCATCTTCTTTTCAGGATCCAGGCTGAAGGAGCGGCACCCCTTGGGACATGTCTTTCCCCCAGTAGAGAGGACACGGTGACACCAGGACTGCTCTGCCTTGTGCTCACGGTAGTCACACCTTCCTTTGATAAAGCAAGTCCACAGCCCGGCCACAGGGGGTGTGGGAGCCCCCTCTACAGCGAGGGGTACTGCAAATTCCAAGCGAATTCCAAAAGGTTGTTTGATCTTCCGGGAGGCAGTCAATAATGGGGACAGAAAGACGATCTGACACACCTCACTTGACAACTGTTCGCTCCCTGGGGTGGGGTCACAGCTGGTTTTCCTCACCACGCAGGACGTGCAGATGGGTGGGAGGCTGGGGGCAAAGGAGAGATAATAATCAAGGATGGATCCCAAGCTTTGTGGTCAACTCAGGACATTGGCCCTGTCCAAGTTGTCACGTGTAAGTGAGGGAATCACACACAAATGGCTACACTAATTGGTGATCCCCTGCGAGCCGCCACACACACCTGAACAAAACTGGGGATATGAGCGGAAAGGGGGGCGCTGCGGGGGGGGGATGTTGATCTTGGGCAGGCGGTGAAGAGACAGTGTAACCACCATTAAACCAGCACTTCCCGATCCTTTTGCTCATAACATCCCGTAGTGCTTGTTAATCCTCCTCTGACTAAATGTGTGCAGCTCCCTTCCTCCCCTGCACTCTGGGCTTTCCCTTCTATTTCTGTTCTGTTAAAATTATCCAAGACTTCCTGTGTTGTTAGCTGACCCATATCCTTTTAGGAAAGTGATGGAATCTTTCTTTTTTTTTTTAACCAAACTTGTAACAGAGGAAAGGCATTTCTAACCTGATTTTACTCAGAAAGAAACTGACAGAACATATGCGGTGACTTGGTCAGCACAGCACATCAGGCAAGTGTCCCAGGGCTCCCTGCTCCCTCAGTGGCTCTGCCCTGGGGGGACACGTCTGGGCTGCACTCCCACCCTGTCCCGCTGGAAGCAGAATCCAGAAGGTGCAGCCAGGGTCTAATTCAGTATCGCATGTCCCAAGTTCTCACTAAAATTGGGGTCCCCTTCCCCACCCCCACCCCCAAATTATTCCTCCTGCCACCATGTGAAGCCAGAACTGACATGTGGCTGAAGGATTGCGTGTTTCTAAATCCCTTTCCGTTCCTCAGTTCTAAAAGTCAGTGAAGGGATCCGAGGTTAAATTTTCTACAATTCTGGGAACTGTCATACATTTGGCCACACTTGGGGATGGGGTGAGGCAATATGAGGGTGACACATTGGGCTAGGTTAGTCAGGAGGTACCTCGGATCTCAGAGATGCAGAGTAGCTGCTTGTGAGAGGAGGTGCAACCTTTGCAAGTGTGGCCTCCTAAAAGCTTTGACAATTGCATCCCTCTGAGCTCACATTGGGGAAGTCTTCTATATTACCAAGACAATACCGTATTAAGAGAGATTTTGTATTTGGTGTATTTAATGAGCAAGCAACTCCCCAAAGGCCTTTCAATAAAGCCAGTAAATTTAACAGGAGAAATGCATCAATTGGCTTTGCCGCTCTGGTTAAGAGGACCGCCGCTTTCTGCGTGCACAGACCCTGGTGCGTATTAAGCTAAGAAAGCCCTGGAATCAGTCTCTGAGAAGAGGGCTAAAAGATGGGTGCAATCAAGCAGCTAACGTTCAGCCCCCAGTTTCCCCAGCTGAAATGATTATTTTAACGTAAAAGCCATGAAGTTGATGAGAAGTCGCCCAAGTTAGGAAGCTGCCCGCTCGCCATCGGAATGTCCCTGCTCTGAAGGGTCTCTGAGAGTCAGGCTGTTCATAAAGGCAGGCCAGAGACCAAATCAAAGACTAAATACGTAAAGACATGCCGCACCCCGAACAGAGTGCTCGAATGAAATTGATTTATGAAAAGCAATATTGTGGGTTTTGACAAGAAGAGAGGAAGATAAAATATTCATATCAATCATCTCTTCAACGCGACTGCATGCCAGCTTGTGCCCTTGGATGAAATTTAAGTACAGGGCGGAGATACTGGAGGGTGACCAGGGCTCTGCCCTGGGGCAGAAGACCAGGGTCTGGCCCCGTCATTGCCCATTGGCACTGTGGTGCCTCCCTGTAGTGGCTTCTCAAAACTCAGCTGAAAGCTCTGCTGGTGGTATTATTATCTTTTGGGGGTTTTTTTTAATTAGTAAACTTTGTCTTTTAGAGCACTTTCAGATTCACACAAAATTGAGCAGAAAGCACTACAGAGAGTCCTTTCTACACCCTGCCCCACATACACACAGCTTCCCCCGCTTTCGACACTGCCACCACCATGGTACATTCTTACAATCCATGAACCTACACTGACACCTCATCACCCAAAACCCATGATCTAGTGGTGTTTAGTAAATGGAATTCAATCACTCATTCTTTCAACAAACACTCACTAAGCACCTACTACAGGCCACACCTCAGGTCAGGGGCTGAAGAAACAGAAATAAGTAACAGGCAGTTTCTATTTTAAAGTAGTTAAAGTAATAGAATCCAAAGAGGAAAATCTTGTGAACTCAGGCCTCCAATACAAACCTACAAGTAATCCGCTCATTGCTGAACATCTGGATTACATAGAGTATATTACTTAGCTTTTTCTGCATAACAAAGCACCCCAAAACTTAGTGGTCTAAAACAACCATTTATTTAGCTCCTGATCCCATAGGTTGGCACTTTGGGCTGGACTCAGCTGGGCAGGTCTTCTGCACTTGGCAGGGGTCCTTTGTGCATCAGCTGCAGGTCAGCTCTGCTTGTAGAGCTCGCTGACTCTTGGCTGGGGAGAGGGGGAGCTGGGCAGGGAGCAATTGGAGCACCGGTCTGCCACCAGCCAGCAGGCTAGCCCAGGCCCGGCCACACGCTGTCCCAGGGTTCCAAGAGCAGAGATTGGGCAAGCCCCAAGCACAAGCCCTTTCCAAGCCCTTGGGCCAGTATTGCTCCTGGCCCACTGGTGAAAGCAAGTCGTAGGGCCAGCCGGGTTCAAGAAGCGGAGAAAGACTCTCCCTCTTGATGGGAGGAGTGCCAATAGATGGGCACAAATACAGAACAGGGAAGAATTTGTGACCACTTTTGCCATCTGCCACATATATGTATCTGGTTTGAGAGAAAAAGGATGCAGGAGAATCATTCAAATCCCTGTCCTGGTCAGCATTTCTCCCCAGCTACCACCCTTCTCACTCTTCTTCACATTGCAAAATTCCCAAAAGAGCCGCTGACACTTGAAGTCTTTGGCCCTGCTACTCACCTGTCCCTGCTATGATGGGGACACCACTGCACCCAGCCTGCTCTCAGTGAGCGTGGCAGAGACCCGCCAATTGCCAAACCTGGACAATGCTCTTCAGTCGTTCCCATCCTGGATGTCTCAGCTGCATTTCATATTGTTGGTCTCTCCTTTCTTCTGGAATCTCTGTATCTGTGCTCAAATGTATACTTAGTCAGGATATTCATGCCCCCCCTGGGGAGGATGATATGGCCTGGGACTGGCTTTGGTCAATGAAATGTGAGCAGGAGTGACATCTGTCACTTTGAAGAAGAAGTCTTAAGAGGCAGTGCGTGGTTAAGACGTCCCCTTTATCTCTGCCACAAGACAGGTGACGTCACAGGGAGAAACTTCGCTATCAGCCTGGGCCCTGGTGGAGGGCCGAGGCTGACCTGACGTGGTTATGTAGCCCGATCTCTGTTTCTGTAAGCCACTGAGATTTGGGGGCTGTTTGTTTACTGCAGCACAACGATGCAGACCCTGACTGATGCAGAGTTTCCATGGCTTCCACAGCACCACTCTCCTTCTGTTTCCCAGCCACCACTCTTGCTGCTCCTGGACCTGACTCGTAGGTCCAGAAGTTCAGCCCAGACCTACCCACTAAGCTTCTGTCTTATAAATTCAGTTGTCTCTGAGTGTATCCTCCTGGATGTTTCACCAAAACCTACCCCCTCCCTGTACCCCAGATCTCCATTGATGGCCCCTTCCTCCACTGGTCACCAAGTTGTCCTTGAAGTCTCACTCTTCCTTGGAAGCATCCCAACAATTGCATGTCACAGTTGATAAATGTGATGTCCTACATCCATCCCCCAGCTCCCCTCCTTTTCATTCTGCTGCCACTTCCTTGGTTCCAGCCCCCGACCACTGTCCCTGGATGATGGCCACAGCCTCTGACAACCTTTACTATTCCCCGCAGTCTGTCTCCCACTCCGTCCCTCTACCACCCAGCCCAGACCATAGCTCATTTTGGCAGTGGTGTGAGAACTGACTATCAAAAATACAGATCTGGCCAGGGTGATCTGCTTGTACCCACCCAGCTTCTCATTGCCTACGACACAGTCCAAACTCCTCACCGAGACCCACAAGGTCCCGGCGATGGGGCCCCTACCAACCCCACTCACCCACCCCATCCTACACATCTGCACGCAGTACCCTTGTCCCATTGTGCCTTTGCTAATGCAGGACTCTGTAGCACCCACATCCAACTTCCCATGCAGGTCTCCAACAGTGCTCTCACCCCAGTAAAATGTGCTTAACTGTGTGATGCCCATATCTCCTCTCAGAGGATGTGCGTCCCCTGCCATCCTGGCGTTTACCACATGTCTGCCCCATGGCAACCAACACGTGGAGCTTGTGAAATGCGCGTCTGAGTGAGCGTGGGAGTGACTGAATAAAACAATAACCATTTTATGCAGGTCTGGCTTTCAGCCGCGCTGTGAATCCAGGGTTCCACTCTTTCCATACTGCAGATCATCGTCCCTGCAGGTTGGATCTCGACATAATCACTGTCACACGATACTTCTGAACATCCTCCCTTCGTGGCCACACTGGTACTGTGACCGCATGCACAAAGGGCTCACGTGTGTGATCCTCCCTCCTGCTCGATTATGGGTTCTCTGTGCCCTGGTGCTGCACGCCTTGTGCACACATGGTGCCCAGCTCTGATTCACAGCAATGTGTATTGAGTATTTGCGGTGGCAACACTGTGTGGTTTATCTCATTTAATCCTGAAAACAGTCCATCAGGTAGGCTATTAGTAGGCCCCTTTTACTCAGGCTAGGAAACTAAAGCACAGGGAGGGTAAGTAAATTTCCCCAGGGCACACAGCTTCTAATAGCTTGGACTGGGATTCCAACCCAGGTAGGTGTGGTCAGCCTCCAGAGGGCTTGCTCTCAACCACTTCACTTGAGCACACACATGAGCACAAAATCTGAGAACATGAGTCCAGGAGAGATTGATTCGTTATTTAGACTTAACTTGCCCCATCATTTTAGCCTAATATGTGACCAGATTATTCTTCTAAAAATTCAGCACCCCAAGACACGCGCTGTGATGGGAGGAACTGGCTCCTAGTCTCAGCTCCACCACACCATCCACGGGACCCACCTCTCTGACCCTCAGCTCCTCTTCTGTAAGACAGGCTAGTTTTATAGACGCTGGAGCGAGAATTCCCAGTAGGTGGCAAGAGAACCCCACTGCCCAACCACGGTTCTGGAGGGGGGGAAAGCTCCACTCTCCATTTCCACTGGAGAAAAGCCAGAGGCACAGTGCAGGCCACGCTTGGGTTGTCTAGGGGATGCCCAACACGACCAGCCAAAAGGTAAAAGAGGAAAACTGTAACCAGTTGTTCAGTTCGCCCAGCACCGCAAATGGACTTGGCCACTTCATTTTCTTTCTCAGCCGAAGTGATTGATTATGTCGGCACCATGGGGACAACCTGGACTGGACGCCAAAGTATCTGATCAGCTCCGTCAAACCAGGTGTCAGGCCTGCCCGGTGCCAGCCACCGGTGCCCAGATGGTGCCTTTCTCACAACTGGGTCAGGAAGTGGTTGAACCAGTTAAACTGAGTCAGTAACCAGGTGCTAACCAGCTACTCAACTGGAATCAGTGACTTTTTGTTATTTTTCATTCACCCGTGCAAGAGAGTTTATCAGCCCTACTCTGTGCCTCGTGCTAAAGATTCACTGTCAAATAAAATCAGGTTCTTTCCCAGTGGAGCTACAACTCAGCGGGAAGTCAAGCAAATAAAAATGTGGCCGATACGCAGCCCAGTCTTACCCGGTTCCAGCCTCCTGTTCCGACCAGCGTGCTGCGTGCACTGTGCCATGACAAGAACACACTCTCCCCCTCCTGATGTGTCCTCTGCCACTCTACCCAAAGCCACCTCCTCCTTTCAAGACTGCCTAGAAGCCTGCCCAGGTGCCTGCCACCCATGTGAGTCCCCTCCTCTGAACTCTTGGCTCACTGCACCCTTGGTTTTCCCACTCTCTTAGGAGGGGACATACCTGCCCTGTACCACGGCTGTGCTATGCTCAAACAGACAAGCAAAGCCTTTGTCGGGTAGCCCAAAGAATGAGTGTTCACTTTATATTATGTAGGTAAGCAAAAAGAAAAAGAAAAAAAGTCGCCTGTCCCTATCTTGATGTCTGTCTTCCCGGTCCTTTGTTCTGTGAACGCATTTGCCTGTCTGGATATTTTACTGGTGTATGTGATATTTTATTGCGGCTTCTTGAGGGCAGGAATCATGCTCTCCCTCCCTTTGCACACACACCACCCCCAAGGACCTTGCCTGCAGGGGATGCTTACAGCCTGTTGGGTTGCTGTTTTCAGTGGCCCAGGCCCACTGTCGATCAGGGCTCCAGAGCCCTTGAGAAGTTTATTCTGGGCAGGTCACACCGGTTACCCCAGTGAAGGGCCTGCCAGCAGGCTGCTGAGCACCAGTGCCCCAAAACGCCTCCTCTCAGGAAAATCTCACCGACCAGCCTCTCAGACCCACAGCTCAAACATCCGCTCTGTGTCTGACCCCACTGGGGGAGAGAGTGGGGGTGGGGTGAGGGGTGCAGTTTGAGCTAAATGACTGGTGGCCCTGACCACCTTCTCTTGAGGGACTTGTCTCTCAAGGGTGATACAGACAAGGGAAGCACAAAGAGAGAAACGCCAAGAGGAAGAGAGGAGCCCTCGGGTGAGGAGGGATGGGCGGTGAGGTTCACTGGCGCTTCTGCTCCCACCTCGAGGTCTTACCTCGCCCCTTTAGGATCAGATCTTGTTCATTCATTTGCTCTCATCCTACAAATGTTCTTGGAGCACCTACTATGTGCTGGGCCTTTTTCTAGGCTCTGGAGATGCAGCAGCAAACAGCAGAAACAGAGCCCTGCCTGCACGGGGCTTACAGTCTCATGGTCGTACAAACAAGTAAATCAATAAATAAGCCAAGTTTCAGAGAGTAGCTTTCTGGGGAGACGGGATAGGATGATGTGTGGGGGGAGAGGGAGGACACTCTACTTCGGGTGGTCAGAGAAGGCCCCTCTGAAACCTGAATATTAAAAAGGAGCCAAGCAAAGACCTGGGGCAGAGGGAGCAGTGGGTGCAAAGGCCTTGCGGCAAGAAGGAGTTTTGCATATTTGAAGAGCAGAAAGTAGGCTCCTTTCTGGAATCCGGTGGGGAGGGGTTGGGAGGTGGGATCAGTGGGGCAGGGGCAGACCACAGAGGCCCTTACAGGCGTGATGGGGAGCTGGGTTTATTCTAGGAGACTTAGGACAGGATTAGAGCATTGTGTTCACCAGGGGCGTTACAAAGTAGAACATGCTAGAGCTGGGCCAGGGTTGAGTATGGCTCCAGGACGAGATCTAGATAAGATGAAAGTGGAAGGCAGATTGAATGGCTATAGTTAGTTCAACAAATATTTTTATTTTCTGCCCTTTAAAATGGTGCCACAGCTAGAGATCTGTGGTGCTGTCTCTTCGGAGCTGCCGATGCCCTCCATAGGTTGGCAACACACGATTCTCCATTTATGCCTCTCCCTCCCCACCTTCATGCCACCCACCTCCACTCACCAGTGGCACAGTTCTGGCTGGAGGGGCTGTAGTTTATTAGGCCAAAAAGTCTTTATTGAGCCCCTATGACTGCCAGGCTCACGATGTGGTCACAGCCACGGCCCTTGACCTCGCAAGACTATACTTTGGGAGGAGAGCCAGATACTGAACAAATACTCATGCACGTGTGCCATTTTAACCCAGGAGAGTGTGAAACAAGTGATCAAGGTGCTAGGGGAGCTTACTGCAGGGCCTGGTGCAGACTAGGGCTTAGGGAAGGCAGCTTTTAATCTGAGACGTCAAAGCCCAGTGGAAATGAACTAAGGGAAGCTGGAGAGGTGTGGGGCAGGGGCAGGTTCCAGCAAAGAACAACATATGCAGAGCCCCAAGGACAGAATTTGTTGAACAGGACAGACTGGTCCCCTGCCCTCATGGTGCCTACAGCCCACCAAGGAGAAGAAATGAGTTCAAGTTCAGCCCAAACACAAACCCAGAAACTAGCTCCTGCCACCACCACGGAGGCCTACAGCTGGCCTAGGTGTCAAGGTCCAGCCACAGCATGATCCAGTTGGGATTCCTAGAAGCAGGTTCCTTTAAAAATAAAAATAAAAAAGATTTTGGGTAGGGCAGATAGGTGCCCACAGCACCAGGGGGTGGTCACAGGAGCACAGAGTCCTCCCAAAGGTTTAGATGCAGAAACTCTTTTTCAGGCCTGGGCTTTCCCTACCACTCAGAGGGCAACCCTATCTGGGCCTCCACCTGCCCATCTTTCAAATGGACAGAGCAGCCTGACCTATTGCACAGGTATTTCATGGGGACCGGATAAGACAGTGGTCATGAACACACTTTAAAAATGCACATTTTTTTTTAAATAGCTGGGCAGTCGGAATGAGGAAGGCACAGAGGCTGTGCTGTCTTTTGGTGACTAGGGCCCCCAAATATCTTTCTGCAAATATTCACTGAAGAAAGAAGTCCTCAACAGAAACAAAAATCATTATAATGTAGACTACTTAGGAGCACAGGTTTTAGAATCAGGTCAAGGAAATGTTGGGCAAGTGACTCCACCTTTCTGAACCTCAGTTTCTGCATCCGTAAAATGGGAATACTAAGAGTGTCCACTTCATGGGGTTATGTGAGGATTAAATAAAATGGTGCATGTGTAGCATTGAGAATACTGGAAGGACTCATCTATATTGGTGATTGGCTATTTTGGTCTAATTTCCACCCAGATCCAGCATTGCTGAGACTGGCAGAGATACTGGTCCAGAGCCACAAAAGTACCTCTGCCCCCTGCACCTCAGTGTCACAACCCATGTCAGGAGTGAGGGTGGTGGTAAGTGAGGGGTCGGGGATGCCCAGGCAACCCCACTGCAAGACAGCTGAAGAAAAGGGTTGATTTCAAGTTTTTAGCTTCTAGAGAACCTGGACTGCTCCCTATCTGGCCTGGCCTCACTATGATACCCCAAGTTCTGGGCTCCCTATGGAGCCAGCCTCAGGCTAAATCTGCTGCAATAATTCCACAAGGCAGAAATGGGAGAGAAATGTTGGAGGCAGCAGCTGAGCCCACCCCGGTGGACTCTTGCTGAGGAGGACAGTCTCAGCCACTATGTCTAAAACACAGTGGAGGGGACTTCGAAGGCAAATAGAAAGAATCCAGGACCTGCGTGCTTATTGTTTGTTAAAATCAAAGTAAAAAACGCAAAGCCTTGTTAAGGAGACTGCACACACTCTCCAGACCGGAGCAAAACAGTTTGAAATACAGATGGGGTGAAAGAGGACAGGAAACCCAGGGGAAAATGATCCTGGGTTTGGGGAGGCAGAAAGGTGCCGTGGGGCATGGTGCGTGTGTGCGTACGTTCGTGCACATGAACAGGCAAGTGCATGCCTGGGGGGTGCTGGAGAGCGTGTGCTGGAAGTGGCAGCAGAAGAGGGAAATTTTTCCAAACACAGCTTTGGAAGGCTGTGCACGCTTGATTTCAGGCAAATGCTTGGAGGCAAAGGGATCTTGTTGGGACTTTTCCCCCTTGGCTTTCTCCCTTGGTCTGTCTCTGTCCCTAGCTTTCTTGTCTCCTAGCTGTCTCTTTCTGTGTCTCAAGGTCTTTTAGTCTCTGTTTCTTCCTGTCTGTCTGTCTCTGCCTGTCTGTGTCTCCTTCTGTCCCTGTTTCTACTTCTCACTTTCCTTGTGGTCTCTATCTCCGTCTCTCCCCCTGTGCCTGTGTCCCTGTTTCTCCCTGTGTGTGTCTCTTCCCCTCCCTCCCCATCTCTCCCCCTGCTTAACACTGTCTCCTTTGCACTCCATCCCTCTGTCTCTCTGTCTCTCCCTCCACATGTCTCCTCTCATCTCTCCCCCTAACAATCTTGTCTCTCCCTTCTTCCCAAGAAGACCTTTTCTTTCAGTCCCATCAGATGCCTCCTCTTCCTTTGTGCCAGGAGAGGTGCTGTCTTCCAAAGGAGCGAAGCCTCGGGACACGCGGGGTTTTCAGGTCTGAATGCTTCATTTTCCCTTCCCGCTCAACAAGGGCGAAGATTCAAGCCACATTGTGTCCCAGCTTATCACACACTCCCCACCAGCCCTGGTTAAATTGCTCTCTTCTCCTCCCCAAATGGGGGCTTGGCTGTTCCTCTGAGAAGGAGGCACATTTCAGGGCTCTTTTCAATGGTTTTGGACCCAGAAATTCCAGGCAGGTCCTCACCTCCCCAGAAAGTGTGCCTGGGACTCTGGTGAGGGTCGGTCAGCTCAGGTTTCTGCGGTTCCCGTCGGTGCTCTTTATTTTGTTCTATTCTATTCCAAGAACGAAAACTTACTGTTTCCAATTGTATTTAGCTCTGGTTACAATCTGAAAAAATGAAAACCTAAATAAAATGGGTAAAAGTTCCTTGACTATTCATGTGAGTGAATACACACACACACACACACACACTCACGATTCTAAACACTTTACAAATGTGACCTCATTTACTCCTTATAACACGCCCAGTTTCCAGATGAGGAAATTGAGGCACAGAGACGTTAGATACCTTGCCAGGGTCACACAGCTGCCCGACGTGTATTTGAACCCAGCCATCCACCCTGGGGTTCTAGCTTTTAAGCTCTGTCCTCTGCTGCCTCTCTGGCGGGCCACCCAGCCCTCCTGCAGCACACGGTGCTCTCTCGCCTTGGTTCCTGGGACAACCAAGCCCTGCCCTCCCCAGGGCTTTGGGGCTGGGCTCCCTTCCCCCCACTTTTCCACAGGGCTGTTTCCCTCTCACTATTCTGGTCTCAGCTCAAACACCGTCCTCAGGGGGCCCTCCCCGACCCCCCTCAGGAAAGGAGCCCCTCCCCCAAGTTCCCTGAGACATCACACTACTTATTTCCTTCAAAGCTTATTACCTTGGGGATTTCATTGCTATTTTTTATCTGTATGCTTGGTTACTGTCTCTCTTTCCTCCCCTGGAATGGAAGCTTGCTCAGGACGGAGACCTGATCTGCCTTGTCCACAGTGAAAACCCCAACATCCAGCATAGAGCCAGAGCTACAGAAAAATCAGGTAAACAAGGAAAAGCAAGAAGGGTGAGATCTGGGCTGGTACAGATGAGATGAGTGAGGCTGTCAGGGGAGTTTTGGGAGGACAGGACTATTGAGCAAAGGCATCGAGGGACAAAGACGTGGTGTGTAATGAAGCATGCAGGCATTCTGTGCCATGTACTACCAGGGTCGCGCTGGCAGGAAAGACTGGGGATGTGGATGAGCAGGAGTTAAGGGCCTCAAATGCCAGGCTTAGGAGTTTAGGCTTGACCAGCAGGCAATGAGGAGCAAGAGAGGGAACTAGAGAAGCAGCATGACACCCACTCTGGTTTGGGGACCGGGCAGGGTGGTGGGGCAGGGACAACCTGGGGCAGGAGACCTCTTAGGACCTAGAGGAGGACACTTCCTAGCACAGGAGATCAGGAGCCTGGGGGAGAGGCAGGGGTGGAGGAGCAGACCTGAGAGGGAAGGAGCCTCCTGTCAACTGAAACTGCCCAGATGCATTTTCTCAAAATCAGAGCAGGTCGGGATCTTTGTTTTCTATTTTTCTTCCTGCCCACTTCAGGGCAATGAGGAGTAGATTGTGTTTCCAAACACATCACAAGAATCTGCAGTGGAAGTTGGAAGAATAACCCCAGGCTTCTTGGTCTAATTCTCAAGGTCAACTGATATCATTAGAATAACATGAACTCAATTTGAGTTACAGCAGGGAAATCATGTTAGGAAATATGGGTCACTCATCACTGAGTAATGAAGCTGTTACCTCGCACGATCGGAAACGCACTCGCTCAGAAACCTGTCAACTGTCCTCGTCCCACTGTAGGGCTGGCTCTTAACAATGGAGTTGCCCACATGAAAACCAAAGCCCACTTAGGGAGGGTTGAGAGGGACGGCTTTGGTACCCGCAGCCTCATAGCTGGCCAGAAGGGCGGGATTTCCAGGAACAAAGGGTAGATTTGCTCCCATTGGTTTTCATTGGGAAGCTTCTCTATGATTCTTGAGATTTTCTTTAAAGGCCGCAGTGGGAAATGGGGCAAAGGGAAAGGTCCTGTGGTCACAGAACAGGCAAAACCTAGTGCTGGCTGAGGAGAGAGACACCAATGCTTAGCACAGAAGAACTAGGCTGCAACAGCAGCCAGTGCAGAGGGTAAAAGCGATGACTTAGACAAGTAAACAAGGGCCGGGGGTCAGGCTACAACAACAGAGTGGGGAGACCGCCCCCCGCTTTGTATCAGGGACCACCACTGAACTGCTGGAAGTACCCCCACATAGCAAGATCTCCCAAAGTTTCCATGAAAACTAGAAATTCAGAACTTTATATAAAAATCTCCTTATTTTAAAATAGTGGCAACCCACTAAAAATACTTTGGTACTACACAAAACGTGTCTTGGTGCTGCCAATTGGTGCCTTATGGGGTTCAATGATACTCTGCCAGAGATATAAGGCCCTGTGTTAGGAGACCTCAGTTTCCATAGACTCCCAATGCCATCCTGAGGGAGGGAGGGTGGCTCTGCCTAAGAGCAAACCTGGAAAAGTGCTCAAGCCCCTTGTGGTGGATGCCACGGGGTGCCCGCCCCCCTCCAGGGCTAGAGCTCTCTGTAAACTGCTACTTGGGGGTGTGGGCGGCTCTGCTTTTGGCTGAGCCCCACTCTGGGCCTTTCCCTCAGCCAAGAGATGCTTCACACACGGACACCCACACCCTGGTTGATGTTGGGGGGCTGGTCTAAAGGCCTAGGTTCTTCACCCCAATTTGGAACATCTCTGAATGATCATCCCAGGGGGATGGACTGAGGCCTTTGCTGTGACGGCACCACGGCCTGGCTCCTCCTCTGCCCTGCCTTACTCCCTTTCTCCCTACAGGTGCTGATCCTGCATGCTCATTTCCATCTTGGAGCCTCCCAGAAAACCCAGCTGTGACACCCTCTTACACACTACCGTTCTCACCTGTCCCACGGAGACAATCACCAGCCTCACCATATCCTGTGAGGATGTAATGCAATGAGGCAGCCTAGCTGGGCGTGCACCATGCACGGGAGGTGCTGGACAACCCTCTCCTGTGCCCTGTGGACCCAGTGCATGGAAGAAGGCAAGAAATACATGGCTGCTGTTACCAACCCTATGGAATTCATTCCCCTAAACCAGAGCTTCTCGACCTTGGCACTGTTCACATTCTGGGCCAGATAATTCTTTGTTGGGGGACGAGGGGCTTGTTCCATGGGTTTTAGGATACTTAACAGCCTCTACCCTCTAGATATCAGTAGCAACCCCCAGTCATGTAAACCAAAAATGTTCCTAGACATTGCCAAATGTCCCCTGAGAAACAAAACTGCCCCCAGTTGAGAGGCACTGACCTAATCATTAAGGTTCCTTCAGCCACAGTTGGGAGAGAGCCGCAGTTTGGGGCCAAAAGTTGACCAGGGGCCCCTCCCAGGCCCCTTCCACAGGGATCCAGGGATCCCAGGTCAGGCTCAGGGGTAGTGTGGGGCAATGGGAGGGGCCCGCTCGAGGGGGTGGAGACCCTGCTTCAAGTCCCAGCTGCTCCTCCTGCAACTGAGACAAGTCAGTTCCCTTCCCCCAGCCTCAGTGTCCTCACATGAAAAATAGAGATGTCAGTTCCACTCCTACCCACCTCCCAGGGAAGTTCCCAAAACAATGGTTTGATAGGTGTGAGGACACACTGACAGAAGTGAGAGCATTGTGCGGAAGTACAGTGAAGTTGATTCACACTAACATTCATCTTACCCAAGTTCAGCTATGTGAGCTCAGCCAAATAAGGGCAGAGAAGGACAGGCAGACAGACAGAGCGGTCTTTACTGACCCTGTCACCCTCCCCTTGTCCCCACCACCCCAGAGAGAGGGAAGCCACAGCTAAAATGCCCAAGAAAACAACAAAAATGTGAAATTCTCAGGACACACCAGGTCCTAATGATTTACAGGATTTTTAAGGTAAATTTTACTACAGGAGATTTTGCCATATATGGCAACTTTCCAAACCTTGAGTAGGATGTGACTGGGTTTTGTTTTTTATTCCAAAAAAGGTGAATAAAAAGCATATCAAAGAAAGTTATGCCAGCTTGACAAATCCATTCCACCAGCAGTGGGCAGCAGAAACAGGAGGAAAAAAAGTTTGCCTCTGAAACACCTGGTGGAAGCAGAGACGCAGGCCCCTGCCGCCTCTCCACTGCCCGCCCTCCATCCCGCCCTCCCTGGAACAGAAGGGAAGCAGTGAGATCCTGAAATAGCCTCACTCCCAACGGTGAGACAGGAAGCCACCAGCCCCAGGACTGAAAGCCATCATGCAATTGACACAGGGAGCCCAATGCTGCCAGTGTCATTTACCTCCAGGGCCTCGCAGCCTCCCACGCAGCGTGGGAGGGGAGGCTGGCCAGGGTCTGCCAGGGGTGAACTCCCTGGGGACATTCCAGGAAAGGCAGGATGAAGGCCAGCGATCAGTTGTTCCAGGGCAAGTGGCTTCTTCCTCCCCTCCCCTTCTCTGAAGGCCCCCACTCTGGCTCTTCCATCCCAGACCCAGGGACTTGGTTTACCCAAAAGCAGTGGGATCTATAGATGTTTTTCAGGGGCCATTAAACATGCTTGAGATCCAAAAAGAAAAAAGAAAAGAGTCATGACTCTAAAATAGAACAGAACTGTAAAATCAAAATCACTAATAATTTCAAAAGCAAGATTCTAAAATCCTTTTCACATTTTTAAGCAAAATAATTATACAAAACAATTGCATCCTATGTAAGCTGAATAGATTTTAATATACTGATGTAATGTGGAGGAGGGTCCCACAAAAGTCTTCAAGTGACCCCCCTCAAAACATACTCCTTTCACCTCTTGGAGGTAAATTTTCTCATCTTTTGCTGTGTCTGATTGGGATGGTGAAGCAGAAAATCTACTAGCCCACACAACACTCTTTTTCCTGAATCTGCAGGATGGTCTGAGAGACCCCAGGGCACAGCCACTGTGAAAGCCAGTCTCTGGAGCTATAGAGAATTTTAGCACAGACATGAATTCCTAGATACATTCTAAACTTCTGTCACCCATCCCTAAGTCATCAGTTAGCTGCTTTCATTTCTGCAAGTTTTGTGGCAGATTCAAGGCTAGGAGTTAGGAAACAGGGTTCTGAGCCAAGCTGTGCCCTCTGTCTTTCCTATAGACAAAGGAAATGCAATGTTATCATTTCTGCACCAATGTTGCTACCAAAAGTAGAGAAAAACAGTATAGATGGAGAAGGCGATTTTTATCAAGACATAAAAACAAATAAAAATGGCGGGGGGGGGGAAGCACCTTTCCTTGTGAAAGAGATCCAGTTCTTTGTGGAAGAGAGAACCATTCTCAGTGATTTCAGATGCAAATAAAGCGCGCCTGTCTCTTCCATCTTGACTTCCCACTGCCTTCGTGCCTCTCACCTGCAAGCCCTCAGCTAGGTCCATCCCAATTTTGACTCTCTGTGACTCTCTGCTGCCCTGTCTCCTTCAAGAAATCACACGCGGCCAATGGAGGGCAAATGCCTCAGAACCACAGAAGGCCCCTGCCCACTGCCTGCTGGTTCCCCCAGTTGGCAGAAATCTCTCTCCACAGTCGGTGGGCAGGGTTGTGTTTATTTTGCAATTAACAAAGAACAAAGGAAGTGGCAGGGGGCTTGGGGGTGGTGCGTGTGGCTTGCTTTGGGGGACCGGATTCCTGCCTCGAAGGGTCTGTTGGCTCCAGGTCTGGAGCGGGAGGGGTGCCAATGCCCTCGGTCATCTCCCAGCGGCCTGCATTTCTTTTGGCCAGGTCACCAGCTGCAGCAGATGGGCCCTTTACTCTGAAACAGAAGCAGGGGGCAAAGCTCCACCCAAATGGGGCTTAGGGCCTACCCAGGTCTGGAGTGATGAGTAAAGGTGTCCCCTTTTAGTCGTTGAATGTGCCATTGAGGGACCAACGGACCAAGCAATTCCCCACCATGCACTTGTCGGAGAACAGTCCCTACTGGTTCTTTGTCATGCCATCCTCGAAGTGGGACCCACGTCCCTGCACACTGCATTGGGATAGGGTAGACCCCTGCTCACAAAAGCAGGGAGATTTGAGGGGTTCAGAGGTGTTGATACAGTAGATAGGGCTCTGAGTTACCCACAGTAAACAAAGCAAATTATATTTACTTCCACAGGAGCCTGAGATTTTGACAGCAAAGAGAGACTTATGGTAGAGTTGTTGCTGCATTTATATTTAATAAATTTAAGAGAGAGATGAAATAGACTTTAGCAAGGCTAGTGAAATATTTATAAAAGCACACCGAAGCCATGTAAGGGAGAGAGAGGGAAATAAAACAGCTCGCATGTGGGATCAAATCGAGCAAGCCAGCTTTTAACCTGACAGCTCCCTGTGCACTGCGAGCACGAGAGCTGCCAACGGGCCACAGATGCACCACACCTGAGCTAGCCGGGAAGGCGCGGGAGGTTTGGGGAGGGGAAGGCGGGGTGGGGACGGGTGTGTGTGCACAGGCACAGCCAGCTCCATGCGGTCCAGGGCATCTGTCACACCTGTCCAGCTGCTCAGGTGCGCCTGGCACCTTGCAATGCCAGCCAGAGCACATTCTCCCACCCCTGGCCTAGGTCCAGTCAAGCCTATGGCCTGGTAGGAACATATGGGGCTCCTGGGGGACCTCAGACAGCTGGGGGCTGAACACTCTGGGCTCCCATCCTCAGAGAGCCAGTCTGCCTTCAAGCCACTGTCCAAGGAAGGTCTGGTCTTGGGATGATGAGAGTGAAGGGAAACAGGCTAGTTTGTTAGCTTGCAGATTCATAACATTTTTTAAATGCACACGTACTATATATTCATGGTGGAAAGATTTTAAAAACCAGATACACTAGTGAATATGAACATGCAAACCCTATCACCCATACTCTCAACCACAGCTGACATTTCTAGACTGACTGCATACCATTTTACCAAGGGATGGTTTTAATATTATGTAGGATCATTTCAGAGCAAGTTCTACTTACTCTTGACATGTCATAGAATGCGTTGCCATGGCATGTCCCTTCCCTTACCCTAAGCTCGGGACCTTTCCCTCTTTTCCTGTCCCGATCCAAATCTAAATTCATCCTGCAGGCCCGTTTCAATCCTGTCTCCCCAAAAAGACATTCACAAGGGCCTGCTCTCCCACCACCCATTCCTCCCTTCCCTGAGCCCCATGTCATCTTTTAAGTCACCATGTAGTGGTTCATCCTTAGACTGTCTTATTGGTGGCCCATGCTGTGTGTTCACCTTTCTTGTCTGCACATCCTCACGGGAGATTCTGTGTGGTCCTTTATTTCTCTCTCTGCCTTCACTGGGCAACCCCAGTACAGCTTAGGCCCACATTGGGCCCAACACTGCCCATAAAAACATCTTTTGGCTTTGGCAGTGGGCGAACGACTTCTGCTTTCCCTTGGGGAGTTGCATCGACAGTTGTCCTCCCAGAAGGAGTGGAAAACTGCTTTGCAGAAATCAGTTTGCCAAAAGCCAATTTGCAGAAAACCAGTTCACCAAATAACTGGCTGACCCAGCTACTGAGGGATGTTTTTGGAAGTTTTAGTTCCATCGCCCCAGTCTCTGCCCCTACTTCTGCACGCAGATACATAGGCTGTCCCAAAACTCTGTCTCCCCACCTCACCTTTGGACTTACAACGGCTTCAGAAAACGCTGCCGGACAGAGTCTAAGATGTGTGTCTGATGGTTCATTCAGCAAAATGGACTGTGCTCAACAAATTTTCTGCACATTGGCATTTGTGAATCAACACAGATTCCCTTCTGGGCTGGAGGGAGGTTCTGGGGCCCGTCTCCCTGGCCCCTGAGGCCACCCTCTCCAGTGTCTGGCCTCGTGGCCCTGGGCACCTGCCATCTTCTCTTCTTCCAGCCAATCTCACCCTCCTTCCCTCAGGTCTCACCTAACTATCCTGAGCCCCCACCTGCGGGATCAGGCTCATTTGAACATCTGCACAGAGTGGCTGAGTGTTACAGGTGCCTATAAGAACAGAAAAAACCAAGATTGCAGTAGGCTGGGCCCGGGCACTCTCTGAGGCTCCCCAGAGACTTCTGAAGGAAGCACAGAACTCAGGGACCAATAATCAGCTTCCTGTCTCCCGCCTGCCCATTTCATGCCCTGCTCTCCAGCCAGCCCGAGAACCCCTGCATCCTTTCACCTCCAGGCCTCTGAGAGGCTGTTACCTCTTCCTGGAGCGTGCCTCCTCTCCTTCCTCCCTCACTACCTTCTACTTTTTTTAAACAGCTCTATTGAGGTATAATTTACACACAATAAATTGCACACATGGCAAGTTTTGACACATTGTGTACACCTGTGAAAACATCAACACAGTAAAGGAAGCGAACCTGTCTATCACCCCCAAAGTTTCCTCCTGACTCTTTGTAATCCCTCCCACTCACTCCTTGTCCCCACACCCGAACAACCACTGATCAATCGGCTTTGTGTCTTTACAGATTAGTTTGCAGTTTCTAGAGTTTTCTATATGTTGAATCATATGATGTACACTCTGTTTATGTCTGCCTTCTTTTGCTAAGCGTTTATTTTGAGATTCATCCATGTTGTTGTGTATATAAATAGTTCATTCCTTTCTTTTACTAAGTAATATTCCATTGCATGTGTATAGCGCAATTTGTTTATCTGTTCACATATTAATAGATATTTAGGTTGTTGACAGTTTGTAGCTATTAAAAATAAAGCTGCTTTGAACACTCATGTGCAAGCTTTTGGATGGACATATGCTTTCATTTCTCTTGATAAATACCTAGGAGTGGAATGGCTGGATTGTATGTTGAAATTTTTAAGAAACCACCAAACTCTTTTTCATATCAGCAATATAAGAGAGTTCTAGGTTTTCCACATCCTCAACAGTACTCGGTCAGTCTTGTCAATTTTATCCATTCTAACAGATGATTAGTGGTAGCTCATTGTGGTATCAATTTGCATTTCTCTAATGACTAATGATGGTGAGCAATTTTTCATGTGTTTATTTGTCATTCATGTATTTTCTTTGGTGAAGTGTCTGTTCAAATCCTTTGCCATTTTCTATTGCTTTATTTGTTTTCTTGTTATTGAATTTTGAAAAGTTCTTTATATATTCTTGAAACAACTCTTTTGTCAAATACATGATTGAAAATTTTTTATCAAATTCTGTGGTTTACCTTTTCATTCTTCTAATGGTATCTTTCAAATAGCATAAGTTTTTCGTTTTAATGAAGTCTAATTTATTGATTTTTTTTTTCTAAATAGGGATTATAGTTTTGGTATTACTTCTAAGAAATCTTTGCCTAATCCAAAGTCAAAAAGATTTTCTCCTTTTTTCCTTTGGGAATTTTTATGGCTTTATATTTTGTGTTTAGGCTTTCCATTTTGTATTAAATTCTTTATGTGCAAGGTATGAATCAGAGTTTGTTCATTTTGCATATGGATGTCCAATCATTCCAACATTATTGTTGAAACAACTGTCTTTTCTCAGTTAATCACATTTGCACCTTTGTCAAAAAAAATCATTTGTCCACGTATACAGAGACCCTATTTCTGGGTTCTCTATTCTGTTCTCTATTTATCTCTTTCTCTGTCTTTACACCAGCACTATACTCTTAATTACCATGGCTTTATTCTAAGTCTTGAAATCAGACAGTATTAGTCCTCAACTTTGTCTTTTGCAAAATTTTTTTGGCTATTCTAACCCCCTTGACATTTCCAAATGAATCTGAGAATCTTCCACAAGAAAGTCCTGCAGGGATTTTGATTGGGATTGCTTTGAATCTGTAGATAAATTTGGGAAGAACTGACATCTTAAAAATACTGCATCTTCTGACCCATGAACAAGGCATACCTCTACTTATTCAGATGTTTTTAAATTTCTCTCAGCAATGTTTTGTAGTTTTCGATGTATAGATCCTGCACATCTTTTCTCAGATTTATCACTATTTCCTATTTTTTGATATGACTGTAAATGGTATTTTTAATTTTAATTTCTGATTTCTTCCTGTCAGTATATAAAAATACAATTGATACTGTATATTAATCTTGTATCCTGCAACCCTGCTAAACATCCTCATTAGTTCTAGTGGCTATTGTATAGATTCCATCAGATTTTCTATACAGACAACCATGTCGTCTGAAAATAAAAATCTTTTTCTTTCTCTTTCTCCTATTTCACTGGCTAGAACCTCCAGTACAATATTGAATAGAAGCAGTGAGAGAGCACATCCTTGTCTTGTTCCTTATCGTAGGAAGAATGCATTCAAATTTCCACCACTAAGTATGATGTTACCTGCAGGTTTTTCAGGTTAAGGAAGTTTCCTTCTATTCCTAGTTTGTTGAGACTTTTTTTAAAATCACAATTGGATATTGAACTTCATCAAATGCTTTTTCTGTGTCTACTAAAGTGATCATACAGTTTTCTTTCCTAGTTTGTGAATATGATGGATTGCATTGATTAATTTCAAAATGCTAAACCACTTTGGTTATGATATATTATCTTCTTTATATGTTATTGGATTTGATTGGATTAAAATTTTTGCATCTATGTTCATGAAGGATATTGATCTGTAGCTTTCTTTTCCTCTAATGCCTTTGTCTGGTTTTGATGTCAGGGTGACGCAGGCCTCATAGGATGAGGTGAAAATATTCCCCCCTCTTCAATTTCTGGAAGAGCTTTTGTAGAATTGATATTATTTCTTTTTTAAATGTTTGACAGAATTCACAGGTGAAGCCACCCTGGCCTGAAATCTTTGTGGGAAAGTCTTTAATTACAAACTCAATTATTTTAATAAATATGGAGTTATTCAGGTTATATATTTCTTCTTGGATGAGATTTAGTAGTTTGTGACTTTCAAGGATTTTGTCCGTTTCATCTAAGGTGTTGCATTTATTGACAGAGAAATAAGTGTTCATGATTTTCCCTTATTACCCTTTTAATATCTATAAATTCTGTAGTGGTATCAACTCTCTCATTGCTGATTTTGGTAATTTCCATCTTCTCTCTTTTATCTTGTTCAGTCTGGCTAGAGGTTTACCATTTTTATTGATCTTCTCAAAGAACTAGCTTTTGGTTTCATTGACTTTCTCTATTGTTTTTCTATTTTTTGTTTCATTGATCCCTACTCTGATCTTTCTTATTTCCTTTATTCTGCTTACTTTTAGTTTAATTTGCCCTTCCATTTCTAGTTTTTTAAGATAAGAGATGAGGTCATTGATTTGAGACCTTTCTTCCTTTCTAATTTCCATTTAGTACTATAAAGTTCCTTGTAAGTACAGCTTTAGAGACATTCCACAAGTTTTGATATAGTGTATTATCACTTTCATTCAGTTAAAAATACTTTCTATTTTTCCCTTTTGATTTCTCTTTGACCTGTGGGTTATATAGAAGCGTGTCATTTTGTTTCTAAATATTTGGGGTCTTTCCAAAGAGTTTTCTGTTATTCATTTCTAATTTAATTCCTTTGTAGTCAGAGAACATACTGTGTGACTTAAATCCTTTTAAATTTACTGAGACTCATTTTATGACCCAGAATAAGGTCTATCTTGGCCAATGGTCCATGTGTACTTGAAAATAATGTGTATTCTGCTGTTGTTGAGGGGAATGTTTTATAAACAGCAATGAGGTCAAGTTGATTGATAGAGTTGTTCAAGTATTCTATACCCCTACCGATTTTCTTCCTGTGTTCTATTAATTATTGAGAGGAGGATATTAAAATCTCTGACCATAATTGTAGGTTTGTCTATTTCCCTTGCAGTCCATTAATTTTTTCCTTCCTGTATTTTGAATCTCTGTTAATAGCTGTATTAAAATTTAGGGTTGTTATATTCTCTTGATGTATTGATGTACTTGTATTATTATTATTATTATATAATTTTAATTTTATAATTGCCCCTTTATTATTATATATTACACCATAATATTCTTTGGTCTGATATCTACCTTGTCTACGTCCTTGTGATTAGTGTTAGCATGGTATACTTTTTTCCATCCTTTTACTTTTAACCTTATTTTTGTCTTTGCATTTAAAAGGGGAGTCCTTAAGCTTTTGTATATCTGAAAAAAATCTTTATTTTGCTTCATTTTTGAAAAATATTTTTACTAGGTATAGGATTCTGGGTTGACAGTTCTTTTGATATTTAAATATGATGCTCCACTGTTTTCTTCATGTTTCTTGTGCTTGGAGTTCATTGAGCTTCTTGGATTTGTGGGTTTATAGGTCTCAATAAGTTTGGAAAAATCTCGCCCCTATTTCTTCAAATATGTTTCCTGCTCCCTCCCCCTTAAGGAACTCCAATTACATGTATATTAGGTCCCTGAATATTGTCCCATAGTTCACTTATTCCCTTTTATTGTCTTTTTTAAAAAATTCTTTTTGCTGTCTTTATTTCATTTTGGATAGTTTCTATTGCTGTCTTCAAGTTCGCCAATCTTTTCTCCTGTAACGTGTAATCTCCTATTATTCCAGTGTATTTTTCAGTCTCAGACACTGTAGTCTTCATTTCTGGAAGTTTGATTGGGTCTTTTTCATGTTTTCCATGTTTCTAATTAACTTTTTGAACATATGGAATGCAGTCATAAGAACTACTTTAATGTCCTCATCTGCTAATTCTACCATCTGTATCAGTTCTAGGTCAGTTTTGATCGAATGACTTTCCTCTTCATCATGGGTCACATTTTCCTGCTTCTTTGCATAGCTGGTAATTTGTAAATGGATGCCAGACATAATGAATTTTATCTTTCTGGGTGCCAGATATTTTTGTATTCCTATAAATATTCTTGAACTTTGTTCTGGATGCAGATAAAGTTCTTGGAAAGTTGATCCTTTGGGGTCTTATTTTCAAGATTTGCTGGGCCAGACCACAGTAGTACTCAGTCCAAGGCTAATTATTTCCCACTACTGAGGCAAGACTTTCCTGAGTCCTCTGGCCAATACCCCATGAATTATTAGGTCTTCCAGTCCTGGCTGGTTGGACAGGCACTCCATCCTGTGTGAGCACTAGATACTCTTCACTCTGGTCCTTTGGACGGTTCATCCTCAAGCCTCAGGTAATTTCCTCACAAGCATGTGATGACTGAGATTCTGCTCAAATATTCAGCAGAATACTCAAGTGGAATCTCCAGAGTTCTGTCTGAGTGCAGCTCTCTCCTCTCAGATCCTCTTTCCTGCAAACTCTAGCCACCTTGGTCTCCTGACTCTTAGCTCTGCCTCCTCAGCTCAGGGGGTCTGCTGGTCTTCCCTGGGTTCTCCCTTTTTATGCCATGGCCTGAAAACTTACTCAAGACAGTAAGCTGGGGAAATCCCAGGGCTCACCTTATTTGACTGCTATCTCTCAGGGAGCACTGTCCTTCATTGCTTAATGTCTAGTGTCTTACAAACCATTGTTTCATATATTTTGTCCAGTTTTTCCTTTGTTTCAGGCAGGAAAGTAAATCTGGTCCATGTTACTCCATCTCGGCTGGGAAGTGGAATTTCACTGGCCAACAGGTAATGAATCTTCACAACTCAGACCAAGTGTCACCTCCTCCAGCCAGCCTTCCCTGATGGCCCACAGACCAGGTTAAGTGTTCCAGCTAAAGACACCAACAGCCACAATGCTTCCTCTGTCATAATTCCTCTCAGTCTGTATTGTTATTGCTTATTTATTTGTCCACATTTTCAACTAGACTGCAGGTTCCTAAACACAGGGAACTTTGTGTCTTACTCATTGGACTCTGTCTGGCACACAATAGGTACTTTATTAATGTTGACAATTTTGAATGTGTTTTTACTCCAGAAGATTAAAACAATATTATCAGGGATTTTCCCCTTGTGTCCAGTCAGATACTAGGGACAGGGAAGTTTCACCTAGAAAAGTAGGGGTGTAAGGTGCACCTGTGCTCCCAGGCAAGATGCTAACTCACTTGCTTGTGTCTTGAAGACCCCAGAAATCACAGTTGGTAGCCGTCCAAGCAGCAGGGGCAGTTCGAATGTAAGGATTGCAGGCAGAACCAGGGAGAAGGCTAAACAAGGCTGGGCTTCCAGAGGAAGCAAGGAGTCTGGTCTCAGAGTGCAAAGCCTGTGGACATGCAGTGGAGTGGTCGCCCCCAAACTCCGGGCTTCCCAAACCCCCAAGGCTCTGGAGAGGGCCACCAGCCCAAGCAGTTAGAGAGTGAAGCAGGTTTGCAAAACGACGGGATTTCAAATGATATTCAAGTCTGTACTTGGTGAGGGAAAAAAACTCCCTCTTTTTCAAAGAACGAAAAGGCTTCCCCATCCTGGCTTTCTCTTCAATGACGGCATTTCCATAAGAGAAAGTGCTTGATAGGCCTGTTCCCTTTAAATTATTTCCTAACGACCCAGGCAGTCACCGCGTCTGCTGCCTCTCCTTGGCTGACCTTCCCTTTCAATACTTACGTTCTCCAGCGAACAATGGCAGCGTCGCGGCCCCTCCTGGCTGGGACTGTGGCAACTGCGCGCCTCTGCGGCCAGGTGCCCAGGCTGGGCTCCGGCTTTGTTCCCCTGGCCAGACGGCTGTCGTTTCATCTTCCCGTCTCCCCTTTCTGTGCCATTTAAACTTTAACCTGGTAGTAACTTTGCCCGCCTTGATTCCCAATTCAAAGGCTGGCAGATGAAAAGCCCTCCCCTTGGATGTGGCTTGAAAACTTCATCCTCAGTCTCTCTCTGTCTTTGAACTGCCTTGGAGCCTTTTTGCCTGGGCTGTTTTATTCTCCCTGGGACTCTAGCTTTCAGGCCTGGGGGCTTAGGAAAGGCAGCAATGGGGGCTTCCCAGTTGGGGCTCCGGGGGACCCCAAGTGCCCCAGGTGGGCAACTCATGTGCCCCCCCGCCACACACACACACTGTCCAACCCCGGGGACCAGGAGCCTGGATCTCGGGAGACCCATCTCTGGCCTTCAGGGCCAGTCCCTTGCCTCCACCCAGCCCTCCCCCATCTCGGCTTCCCTTCACAAGCCCCAGACCCACAGCAACTTCAAGGCTTCTAGCCCCAGGTGGGTCTTCCAGAAACTTTTTCCTTTTCAATGCCAGGCAGGCCACTCACTGCTCTCAGATGTCGGGCAAGGCACAATGGGAGAATTCTGCAATCACAGAAAAATTCAGGTAGTCAAGACCAAATGGGACAGTGGGGAAAATAAACCAGAGAGAGAGTTAGAAGTAAACCCAAAAGCAGAAACAACTTTTCTTCCTCCTCTTCCTCCTCCAGACAGCTCCTGTATGGCCTGTCAAAGTCTCATGTGGTCCCCTTTGTTAGACGTTCAGGCGTTTTGTTGCTTGTCTACCAAGAGCACCCTGGTCTCTGCTGACAGAGGTAAAGAATATTGAAGTGGGTTGGAGGGTGGCCCTCAAAAAGATAATCCCACATCCTAACCCCTGGAATCTGTGACTGTTACCTTATTTGGAAAAAGGATCTTTGTAGGTGTAATTAAGTTAAAGATCTTGAGATCATCCTAGATTTTTGGGGTGGGCCCTAAATCCAATGACAGTATCCTTACAGGAGACACACAGAGGAGAGACACGAAGACAGAGGCAGAGGTCACAGTGATGTGGCCACAAGCTAGGAACACCTGGAGCCACTGGAAGCTGGAGGAGGCGAGGGATGGATTGCTCTCTAGAGCCTTCAGAGGAAGCGCAGCCCTGCTGACACCTGGATTTTGGACTTCTAGACTCCAGAACTGTGAGAGAATAAATTTCTGTTGTTTTAAGCCACCAAGCTAGTGGTAATTTAGCTTCGGGAAACTAACGTGAGTATGCAAAAGTGCAGAGGGGAACTATCAAGGGTATTCGCCCTCACCAGAGCCCGGTGCTGGGGGATGGCTCAGATCCCTCCCAGCCTCAGAGGGTGGGCTCCCACGGGTCTCACCCAATCACAGCTGTCCCATGACCCTCACCAGTGATTGACTTGAGGGTGGGCATGTGACCCTGTCCTAGCCAATGAGGTGGGAGGGGAAGGTGTGCTGGAAGGCAATGGCCCTTCTTCCCTGGGCGTCTCTACCTGTGAGTCCACACAGCCAGCCTGAGGATGATGGTAGGAGAGAGAGATGGAAAGGGCCAGGAAGCAAAGCAGGAACAGGCAATGATGCAGGCTAGATTCTCAGAGCTTATCTCAAGTGCAAACTGTCCACCAACATAGAATATAGGAAAATGCTTCCCAAAGGTAAACTCTGCAACAGGACACTGGGGACCCTCAAGGGGCAGCTTAAGCCTAAATTGTGTCTCCCAGTGGAAACAGGACATATCTAGGCATTAGAGGCGGGAGGCAGGGGACCGGGCCACCAGGAGTCTACCAGCATGACAGTTTGGGAAGCCTCCTGGAATAGGATGCCTTCTAAATTGAGAGCCAGGCAGACCAGCTTAGATTTATAACAAAGATTTGAACGCGGAGCAAAGAGGGGCCAGGATTCTAGTGTCTGGCACATACAGATTTGTCTCCTGACCTCACCCCTTAGATTCATGTTCCAACTCCTTGGGAGAGAGAAGAGCTTCTCTGCAAAAATTGAAAGTGTGGTTTTCACTGAAACTCAAAAGACATTGGGACCACGCAGCATTGCTGTGGGGGCCATGTAACAGGGAACAGCAAGGATGCTGAGAATTCCCCCTACTGCAGCTCGGGGCAGGGAGGACTCTGCAATGTGGGGAGCCTTCGACAGCACTGGGCATGGTGCTCAGAGGCCACTGTGAGGCCAGCAGAAAGTACAGCCCAATGGAGGCAGCCAGACCCAGAGGACCCAAGGTGTGTCCAGTTGACATCATGGCACCTAAGGCAGGTGCAGGATCCAGTGGAGAAGTGGACAGCAAGGGACTGGCCTCCAGAGGCAGAAGCCAGGTAGCTCTGACAACTTCTCAGGCAGCAGACATACTTGAAAGGCGCCAGAGCTGGACAGAAAGGCCTTTCACATGCCACTTAGTAGCTGACAAACACACTTGCTGGTTTACATGAGACAAGCCTGGAGAGTTCCAAAAATAATTGGGCGACAGTTTGAGGGGATTTCTCAGAGTCCTGTAATATTTAGTGAAAGCAAGAACCACATAAATATATATCTTTGCTATTGACACCCCTGTGTGGACCTAGGCTGGTATGACTGAGCAGATGCAGGTCACTTCGGCAGCAGCATCAACTCAGGCCAAAGCTACTGCCTTGAACCAGCCCATGATTCTCAACCTTGGCACACCTCAGAGTCACCTGGGGACTTGTAAGAGATACCCAAGCCCAGGCCTCAGCCCTACCAGTGAAGTTGGAATCTCTGGGGAGGGCCCAGGCTCCTATTTGTTCAAAGCTGCCCAGGAGATGCCAGTGTACAGCCAGGGTTGAGAACCACTCTGTCCTGGTGCATTCTGCCCACCTTGGCAGGAAGCAGGACAGAACACCAACCTCCTCCCAAACCAGTTTCCCCAGCTCTAATGTGGGAGATCGGGCTCAGCAATGTGCCAGGACCTTCCCAGATCTCCTGTGTCATGAAGGGTTGAAAAGCATGAGATGTCCCCAAGCTGAGGAAAAGGAAGAAGGCAGGGAAGCTGTGGGGGGAGGAGGTTACCAGGGGGAAGGGGGACAGCAGACTGCAAAAGCCCCCTCCTCCCAGCTCCCACCACAACCACCGCCTGTGCGCTCCTCATTGCCAAGGCTGAGCCTTCTGCAGTGCCCAGGCCTGGGTGGGAGAGCAGGGGTAGGATGGAGGGAGGGAGGAGTGGCCCTGCAGCGCCTGTGCGCAAGCCCAGAAACTGCTAATGGACCTGTGCAGTCATTAGGCAGAGGACATACCTTCTCACAGCGCCATCTAAACCCCATTTAACTCATCATTTAAATTTACTAACAGATGTAAACTCCCCTCAATGAGAAAAAGATGGGCCATAAGCACCCTTCTTCTGACTCACTCCGAGGAGGCTCGGCTTTAATTTCAGGGCGGACGACCTTCCGGAGAACTCCGGGCCCAGTAATGGCCATTTGTAGGTGATCATTACACGTAAGATGCAGGGCAGGCAGCCCCAGTGTTCTCCTCGTGGGAGGCATTCCCCGACCAAAGGCTCCTTTCCACCCTACAAGGTCTGCACGTCCTTTCCCACCCTGTGCCGGGGCCTCCCCAAGCCCAGCAGCTCTGAGGCTTCCTGGTCCCAGGGCAGTGACGGTGGCACCCAGTCCTCCAGAGTAGAATCCATCCTTTACCAGTGGGAGAAGTGGGGGTCCCAGGGAGGGCTGGGGAGCCCCTCAGCTGTGTCCCCAAGAGGCCTGCTCCCTCAGGGATTTGGCCTGTAGCTCAAGGGCCTGCTCTGGCAGAGCTTTGAGAAGGAGCCATCTGTGAGCTGTGGAAATGCTCCTCTGTAGAGGTGGAGCCACTGGCCATCTTGGAGCAGGTCCTCTCTGTTCAGGAAATGGCCTTTGCTTTGGGCAGGCATCCACGGCTAAGGGAAGGATGTGACCACAACTTTGGGAACCTGACCATGGCTACCCATCCACCATCCCTCCCCACTTCCTACCCCACACGCCCCCACCCCTCAAATGCAACACATTTGCCCCAGAGCCAAGGAGCGTCAGGGGAGGAGAAGTGACACTTGGCCCCTTCCTGCCCAAAGCACAGCGCTTTGTGAAGTGAATCCTGGCTGGAAAGGACTCCAAGGACCCCGAGGACCGCAAGGACAAGGAAAGGGGACATCTGAACTGGTGCGCTCAGCTTTTGTCTGTCTGGATGGCTGAGAGGGGAGGATGCTGGCTCTGACACAGCCTGGGGCCCACCCCGAGACCACTCCTGACCCAGCCGCTTGGCTCAGAAGGGGGGCTTCAGGAAGTGTGGCTGGGCCTGAAAGTGTCATCTCAAAAGCTGGAACCAGGGGAGGCCAAACATAGGCAAAGGGCAAGTGGGAGCTCCCTTCTTTGAAGAGCCTCTTCCACCTGCCAGGGCTGGAGCAGCCAGGGCCTCACCTCTGCAGACGAAGACACGATCATCCGCAGCACCAGGCGGAGGCCCAGAAGCCTGGGCAACCTGTAACCATTAGATAGCTTACTTGTCTCTTCCCTCCACTGGGCACCCCTGAAGGCAGGTGCCTTGCCCCATTCCCTCTGTCTCCCCAGCACCTAGTATATAATTAATAATTCATAACTATGGATTAAACGATGAACAAATGATACATCTGAAACCCGTTTAATGTGCAGACACATCTCGTTATTCACGTGCGTCCCCTGCTTTGTGGATTTTCCACAGCAAACACCTCCTCCTGGCTCCCAGCCCGCTCCTGGGCCACCCCACCCTCACTTTCTGTGAGCTCAAGGATTACAAACTAATCCTAATATGTTTGCTTGAGCAAAACCTAATTAGGAAGGTAAATCTGCAAAAAATAAAAGGTAAAACAAAACAAAAACCCAAGGAGAGTGCCCTCTACCCCTGGAGCAGAAGGGAAGGTGGTTTGGGCTCTCTGGTTCTGCAGTGTCCCTCTCAGCTCAAATAAGGAGAAAGACCTCCTCTGCGTAATAGGCTAGGCCAAGGCAGAGGGTGATTGGTAAGAAAAGCAGCTGAACTTGGAATACCACCATGGAAGGGGCCATTTTACCTATCTTCCTGCTTCCAGAGCTTAGAATTTCAGATCCACTGGAGACTCCAGCAAATGGTTAGATATTTCTATTGCAAGGGAATAGAAAATCCAATTCCAAATGGCTTAAGGAAGAGAAAAAAAAGACAGGGGTGTGCGTGTGTGTGTGCACATGCAGAATTTATCAGCTCATGTAACTGACAAGTCAAGGGGCGGGTAGGATTGGCCAAATACAGTGATTTGAACAAAAAAATCTTTTTTCCCCATCCCTCCTCCACATCTCATGGACAGAATGTCTCCAAATGGTGTCCCTGCCAGCAACCAGCTTCCGCCCTCCCCACTCCATGGCCAATGGCTGGGTGGCGGGGGCCCAGGGTAGGGGGCTTCTTCTAGCCCATGGAGCAAAAGGCCCAGGATTGGTGGTGACTGGCCTTCCCTTTGGCCACATGGGCATCCGTGGGCCAATCATATGGTCAGAGGGCCATACTCTGATTGGTCAGCTCTGGGTCGCATGGCCCACCCCTGGGGTCAGGGGTAGAGTCCATCCACATAATGCCCAAGGACTGTAAGTGAGGGGGTATGTGGTTCCCCAAAGGAGTATGAGCAAACAGAATGTTTGGTCCAGTAAAGGGGAGTGGAGGCTGCACAAGCAATGGGAGATGTCCACTGTAGACTTGGGCGATGAGAAGGGTGGGGAAGCGTTAAAGTCCCATGGCTAGGGCAGACAAGGCCTGGATTGGGTAAAGAGCAACATGTGCCTGAGTAGGGCTGGAGGATCTGGGCTGATAGCGGAGGAGGGTTCCAAAACCCGGGTCCTCAGGTCCCAGGGTGTAGTGTCCATGGCATGTGGTTGGCCCGAGTCGCTCTCAGGGCCTGGTGGTGTCGCAGGGCATGGAAGGCCCTGAGCTAGCTGCTGAAGCAAGCATCTGAACATCCTTGCTTTGCGGGACACCAAAATTATGTGTTCGCCTATGTTCTGCTTTCCAGCGGAAATTAAGGTATAAAAAAGGTGAAAGAGAAGAGGAAAGGAGACCATCGAATGGCTGAGGCTGGAGCTGAGGGGGCGCTGCTGAGTCCCCAAACCCACACCCACTTAGGGTTTTCTGGAGCAGCTGAGCCCACAAAGGAGAGCTTCAAGACAGAACTGAGAGCTGGCTCCCGGGCACTGGCTGAGTGTGGGGCAGCCTCACCTGGGACAGCTCTCAAGGCATGGGCTTCTCAGGATCAGTCGTAATTCAGTCCAGGGGCATTTAATAGGCACCTAGTGTGTGCAGGCCCATGGGCCATGTCCTTTTGGCATGAATGGCCAAGAGGAATAATTCCATATGGCCTCTGAACCTTCAGCCAGGCCCATCAGTGCCATGTCACGGGACATCGCCACTCTGCCTGCAGATTCATCTTGTCAGTGACCTCTGCAAGGGCAGAGATGCCCCACATTCCCCTGGAGGTCTCCTCAGCCTGATTCTGTACACAGTAGTCACTCAATCCTTGCATCTCTTGACAAATAAGTGAATGAATAAGTTTCTCAATACTAATGGACATGATCTAAAGTTACCATTTGTTGAACACTATTTATATGCCAAGCAGTTAAGAATTCTACATACCCAGTGATTATTCATCTACAGTAAGCTGTTTACTGAGTGCGCACAACGTTCCCAGGCTGGAAACAGAGCCTCAGAGTGTAAGAAACAGAAAGCCACTCTCACAGCACTCATGCTATAGATGGAGGAAACTGAGGCCCAACAGCCCAATAAGCATGTCCATGGTTGCACAAAGAAGAAATGGGAAAACTAGCACCTGCCAAAAATTGGTTTCAAATCCAAATCTTTCTGATTCCAAAGCCAGACCATCCTGGCACTTGCTGCATCACTGAGTGAAATAAAAACCAAATGCACTCATTTAGGCATTGAAGAAGGTGTGATGAATTTGTATTTGGGTTGGAGAGGTAAAGGAAGATATCCCAGAGTAGGTGGCATTAGGTCGAGCCTGGGAGGATGGAGACGTTTTTCCACATGAGGCAGGGAGAAAAGGTCCCAAGAAAAGGGCAGGTCAGCAAAGATCCAAAGTTGCACAAGTGCCAGGTGAGTCGTGTCACGGGGCTGGCACTCTGTGGGAGCAGGAGGGCAAAGTGGCTGATGGAGCTGGATAGGGACAGAAAGGCCAGCCACAGGGGCCAGAGAGACCACGTGATAAGTTCCATTAATTAGGTTTTCACTCTGTGCCAGGCACTGTGCCAAGCACTCTTCATGTACCATCTCATAGTACCATTACTTGTGCTATTAGTAAGTACTTATTAAGTGTGTTTTACTGTTATCTTACAGTACCATTACTGTCTCCACTACGCAGATGAAGAGGCTGAGGTTTAAAGGGTGCAAATACCTGCCCTAAGTCACCTGGCTGGAGGCTGGGACTCAGGCAGCCTGCTTCCCACCACCAGGTGCCCTGCAGCATGGGGAGTGGGGTGCTTGGGCGAGGCAGGTGGCTGAGGTCCCTGCACCTTCCTCCATCAGCGCTGGTCCAGCCAGAGAGGCACTGAAAAGGAGGCCAGCACATGGAGGCCCCAGCCCCTTCCAAGCAGACGAGCAGAGCAAGGAGCAGATGGGAAGTTGCCCACCCAGGGACTGGCTCCAAACCTTCCAGAAACCTGCAAACATGAAACAATCATAGATGAGACGAGGCTTGAAAGCCACCGTTTTTTAAAATAAAAGGAAATCGCATTGTAAAAGCCCTAGCAAAGATGACAAAAAAAAAAAAAAAAAAACTTGTTAAGATCAAAAATGCAGGCAAACCTCAAAAAAAGAGGTTTGGGATAAAAGAAGTGGGGGTTTTACCTGGGGGCTTCCAAGGGGGCTTCTAAAGTGGGTGAGGGCGGGGCTGTCCCCAGGCTGGGCTTGGGCCAGCTGGCTCCCCTGTCCTTGGTGGGGCACCTTTCATGTTACCCCCCTGCCAGGACGGCGAGGCTGGAGGACAGCGTGGAGGTTCTGACACCCGTTAAGTTTTCCAACTTGAAACTCATTTCTTTCCCTTTAAACTTAGGAAACGGAGTCCTTTCAAGGCACAGAGAATGGCAGGGATTCAAATGGTGCCCATCTTTCTGCACACGGAGATGGAGGGGCTTTTCTGTCCCTGCCCTGGGAGAAAGTTCACTCTTCGCCCAGGTGACAAAGGGCTGGCCTGGTGGGATGCCTCTGGCCAGAGTCACCTTGTCTGCCCCTGAGGAAGGGGCTCCAGAAGGATCTTGTCCTCGGATTCATGAGGTGCAGATGACAGACAAGCTCCCAGGGCAGTTGTGACTTACAGCAGGCATTCTATGCAGAATGACACTTCTCAAGAATAATTCTGTCATGCTACGCAGCAAAAGGGGGAGGTTGGGGCTTGGGTGAGGAAGGTTAACGAGGGCTCGGCAGGGATTCGGGCAGCCCCTGGCTTTGATGCTGAGGCTCCTTTGTCTCAGCACAGAGAGAAGCCCAGGCCCCTGTGAGCCAACAGCACCTACTCTGGGCCAGGCACCTAGGACTGGGAGGACACAGGCAGGGCGGAGGTGGGGCCGTTTGTGTGGCTGACCATGGGACAGTTGGGGCCAGTGACAGGATAGGGGTTGGGGGTGCGGCAGACTCCCCCGCCTCAGGGCAAACTTGGCTACAGGCACGTGGACGTAGCAGCCCACACGCAGGTGGACCACGCAGGCCCTCGTCCTGGTCCCCCCGACAGTGGCAGCATGCACGTCACTGCATATCTCCCGGCCTGGCTTTCCCAGCGGGCACCAGGCCCTTGCCCTGCCTGCCATGTGGGACAGCGTGAGGGTGACACAGGGCCGGGTATGAGAGAGAGAAAGAGAGAATGAACGCAGGAGATAAGGAGTCAGAGACGCACAGTAAACAAGAGACAGAGCAGTGAGACAAAAAGGGAGCGAGATAAAGGGAGAGACACAGTGGGGCGCACAAGACAGCGAGGGGGAAGCAGAGGTGAGAGAGACGCAGCGTGTGCACAAGATGTGAAGAGACAAAGCAAAACTGAGACAGAAGAGACATGGACAGAGGAACAAGAGGGACACCACAAAAATGAAGGGAGAACAAGATAGAGAGGAGACTTGGAGACCCGGGGAGAGGGAGGGAGAGGGAGGGAGGGAGGCAGAGAGAAGGACAGAACCCCACCCCCGCACACAGGCACAAGGACAAAGGTCCGGGTGCTTGTCCACCCCTGCGCGTGCACCCAGTCCAGGGATCCCGGCAGAGCACTCACGCCTCCGAGGTCCCTGAGCACTGGACTGCAAGTCCTGGGTGCCAGTGAGTTTGGAAGCAGTTTGGGGTCATGTTGCCTGGGTAGAAAGCCAGCTGAGTGCCCTTCAGCTCAGTCTCCGAGCCTCAGTTTCCTCACCTGTGAAACGGAGATGATGATTCCATCCACCTCGTGTGCTCACCGTGCACTTGCACAGGCTGTGGCAGCGAACCACTCAGCACCGGCCAGACCACGTGAGCACGGGCCCTCGTGGCCTCATGGCCTTTGGCCTCCCTCCAGCCCTGGGACCTCCCTGCCTGCCTAGGAGGCACAGGAGGCACCCAGGTCAGCAGCCGTTTCCACTCTGCCAGACACCTGCCGACAGCCAGCAACAGCCAAAGGAGACTCTGGACTCCTGGAGTCCCTGGACTCCTGGAGTCCACCGGCACTGGAGTCTCCTGCTTGGTCCTTCCTCCCTGGGACCTATGCTCCCTGCAGGAGCCCTCCTCCCCGGGACAGATGCCAGCACAGCCCACGACACACTCCACAGCTCCAACCTCTCAAAGGCCAGGAAATAAATGCCAAAAATTGTATTTCTCACATTAAAAAAAAAAGTCCTATATTAACTAGGGGTGGTGGCACGGCGAGGTGGGGGAGTGTGCAGAGCGTGCAGGCCTCACTAAGCCTATGAGCTGCTTCTGCTTAGGGATTTTAATGCTCCAGCTACAAGAGAGTTGTCAGCCTCGTGATTAAAACCTCCCTGGACCCAAGGCTGGAGAAAGGGCCAAGAGGTCAGAATGGCTCAAAAGTACAAGATTCAAAAAGGCAAGGGAGGGCAGGTAAGGGACCTGCAGGGAGATGATGGCTTAAATGTCACCCCCTTGGAGAGGCCTTCCCTGGCCCCTCTCCCCGAGGAGGCCCCACCGCCCTCTTTCTTTGCACGTCACCACTGGCAATGCATCTGCTGCGTGGCAGGCTCTGTTTTCTGTCTGCCCTGACTAGACTGTGGGCGGGGACCACATCTGGTCTGCCCAGTCTGGATGCCCTGGGCCTGGCTCAGCGCAGGTGCTCTGGCAATATTGTATGAAAGAAAATGTGGGTTAATTCCAGTTAACAGAGGAGCCGGGCCGTGCAGCAGATTCGGAGGTGACTTCTGGAAAGGGAAAAGGATTTGGAAGTCGGGGAGGGGTGGGGGCTCCAGGCAGGGAGCGTCAATGCCAGGGCACGGGTCAGCAGGGTCTCAGCCTTCTGTCACTGCCGGTGCAGCCTGGGGAGGTCCCCTGGCCTCCCTGTGCCTCTGTTTCCCCATCCGTAGACAGTGGGGGGTGGCCCATAGGTAGATATAAGTCACTGAGAATGCTCTAGCTCTGGGGTTGGATGGGGTGTCGTGGATGTCATATAACTAAAAATTAGTATTATACTGAATCATATGAAATTGACTTTCTTGTGGATCAAAAATGGTGAAATAGTGGCAATTTCATATGGTCAAACCTACAACAATAACAATCATTATAATAACAGGGCTTTGCAGAGACCGTGACGATAGGGCTGATCCAGGGGGCGAGCCATTTAGCACAAAGAAAGGAGGGGCTGAGGGAAAGGGTCCCCGAGCTCCCTCTCAGCCCTGTCTCCTTCAAGGTGTTGAGCGCTTGCCGTGAGTGACGTGAAAGAAGTCACTCCCCGCTCTGAGACGAGCACAGGTGGCGCACCCGCCCCGCCTGCTCCTCAGGGCTATTTCCAGACAAGAGAAGGGGGAGTGCTTGGAAGATGGAAAGAGCCGTCAAAACGCAAGGCAGGATCCCCTCCACTAAACGCTTGGGACCCAACTCCCCCCCCTCACACACAAGCAAAAATCCTGGGGGGTGCAAGGAGGGTTGAGAAGCCCCCAAAATGGGGAGGGGCAAGAAGAAGTCAGACCAGGACATGCAGAGCCACACAGGGACACACTTAGGGACACACACAGACGCACCGACAGGCACACCCAGGGACACACCACACACTTGCCAGTCCATTGGGTGGTACGTAGTGTTGAGAAAGGAGGGAAAAGTTAAAGCAGGGAAAGGCGGAAAAGCCGAGAAACACTTAAGCCTCCCTGGGAAGCCCAGTAGGTGGCGCTGTAAGGACCGACAAGTGCAAGTGAGTGGTCGAGTCCGCGCCGTCGCCCAGATGGCTGGGGTGGTGGGAGGGGCCGGGGCGACAGACCGGCCGGCCCAGAAGATTCCAGACCCAGGCCGGGAAGCCGAGAAGAGGCTGCCTTTGGCTGGGGGGCGGGGACAGGGTCCGAGAGGGCTGAAAAGCCCCTGCGAGCAGCCTGAGCATGGGGCGCCGTGAGACCCCGTCCGGCCTTCCCGTGCTCTGCTGCATCCTGACACCCCGGCTGAGCCAGGCTCCAGACGCCTTGGGGTCCTGGGAGGTGGGCCCGGCCCCAGGAGTGGCAACCAGGCAGTCCTGTGACGGGTCACTTAACGATGACCACGCACCTGCCTGGCCACCGCATACCTGGTCCTTGTTAGAAGAAGAAAACTCTGCGAAGTGGAAGCCCCTCGAGGCCTCTGTGGGCGACACTGAACCTGGCTGTGTGAGGCCTCGGGACAAGTCCCTGGGCATGCTGGCTGCTCAGGCCAGCTGGGAAAACCAGATGTTCCCTCCGCCTGGACCCCTCTCTCCTCTTCAAGGAATCCCCCGACCTTAACCTCCGTTTTACGTGTAGTTACCACAAGAGCCCACTCTGGCCAGCGGTCCCACCTCCCAGCCTACGTGGATGGCTTAGGGGTGTGCACCCACCCAGAGGAGGACAATCAGAGTCCTGCACAGGAAATTGGCGTTGGGACGTATTGCAGCTGAATTGGGGGCTGTTGGTGGCTGATGTTTTCTGCTACATTAACTAAGAAGGAGGAGAGGCTGGGTGAGGGAAGAGAGAGAGAGAGAGAGGGAGGGAGGAGCGAGGACAGGCGGTGGAGAGAGTCCAACAGGGGCTAAGTTCCTAGCTCCAATGCTTGAGACCCAACACAGCCCTGCTCTCAGCCTCCACCAGGCACCACAGGGCCTTGAGCCAAACCCTCTTGAGTTCTGCTACTCACATCCCAAACATCACTGATGACTACAAAATACACATGTATACACACACACACACACACACACACACACAAATAATAAGTAAAGCAAGAAAGGACAAATGTGAACAGGCTTTCATAGAAAGAGCTCTGGGGAACCCCAGATTCCCCATCTCCCTGCTGTGTGACCTTACACAACTTCTTAACCTCTCTGAACCTTAGTTCCCTTACCTGTGACATAAGAATAATAACTTCTCTTTTGCAAGATCATACCATGCCCTCCAGCCAAAGACTACCAGGAGCACACTTTTAAGTTGAACGGATTTGGTTTCACTGACTCGTTGCAATGGGAGAGAACGCATGCCCATGTGTGTCTCAGGAAGAGGATGTTAGAAGGACTTGTCATGGGATTTTGCCTTGTGTTAAGTGACTTTCTGAGCTTTTTCTCTGGGTTGGATACTGTCAGGAAGCAAGCATAATTCTATGATTGGGTGTCTCAATGATTCTTATCTACAAGGCAGGAGGAATGAAGCAAACTACAGCTGCAGTTAGTGAAGAAACATGTTAGCCAGGAAAGGAGGTGTTTGGACAGTTTTGTCACTTGGACAATGATCATGTTTTTGTCTGTGTTCAGGCAAGACTATGGAGTGGTCTTGTCTTTGTTTTGATCCTTCGTGGTTACCAAGTGGTCTTGTCTGATGTTGGTGTGCTGTGGAACTGTTCGTGCCCAACAGCACACAGCGGCCTGACTGTGAGTGTCAGGCCAATGCCACCTGTCCAGGGGCTTCTCCCGTTCTCAGTTGTTATGAGGATAATGTGCCCATACCTAGCAAACCTTAGGCATGATTTCGGCTATGCTGGAGCAATAAAGATCCAGAGGCTGATACATTACATAGCACGGACTGCCTATACCACAGAGGCTCTGAGAAGGATGACCTTGGTATGCATAGAGATGCTGCCAGCAGCAGTGAGCACTTGAGCTGGGTTTTCAAGAATGAATAGGAGTTGCAGTGGGAGGAAGGATGACTCCATATGAATCAGAGGGCACAGGCTGGATTAGTCCAGTGTGGTGGGTGGACATGGTGCCTCTCTGCCCAGAGATAGTAGCCCCCATGGTCAATTGGGTGTCCCCTCAACCCCACATCAGACCACAGGATCTGTGCTGCACCAGGAAGAACATGTTACCTGTCCTGGCCAGTCAGCACATCATAACCCAATGGCCACATGACAACTTAGGACAGGTCTATGACTGAGCTGATCCAATCAGAAAGCACCTCAAAGCTTTTGCTGGGGATGCTGGACAGGCCTCTTATTATTTTCCATGTTTTGGAGCCAGAAGGATGTCATCCCAGAGCTGACGGTGGCTATTCTATGAATTTCAGGAGGAAGACTTGAAAGAGAGAGAGATCCAGCCCAGGGAGAAAGACAGAGAGGGGCCTCTGTGGTCCCTGGAGCCCTGAGTTGAGCTCTTCCTGAAGCAGACTTTGTCTGGGATGTTTCTATTCCATGAGCTGGTAAATTTCCTCTGGGCTGAAGCTGGCTGGAATTGCGTTTCCGTCACTTGCAACCAAAAAACCCTGACTAATTCATGGGCTGTTCTAATTCCAGCATCCACACAAGGCTCTCTTTCCCAGCCTCCTGCTCAGGGCCAGCTTCACAAATGGACCCTTCTCCTATGCCAGGTCTTCCTACCTTTCCTGCTTTCTTGGCCGCTCATGCTAATTCCAGGTCTCTCAGAGAAGAAGCCCCACACAAGCACTTACGGAGCTCTCTTACTGGGTGCCTTGCTTTTCCAAGCATCCTCGCAGCAGCCACCCTGCAGGGGAGGAAAGAGTATCCCCATTTTACAGATAAAAAGGTGGCTCACAGGTCCAAGGTCCCATAGCCAGTTAAGCAGTGAGGCCACACATGGCTGATTTGAGAGGTCTGCTCACTGAGGCAGTCCACTCTCAAATGCTGGCTTCTGGTCAAGTGAATTAATCCACGAAAGTTACAAATGTTTATTGAGCATATATGATTACACCCAGCTTTGGGTCAGCCTCTGGCACAAACCCTAGGTGAAAGGGCATCCTAGGACTAAGAGCCCGGCTCGTCCCACACAGGACCACCCATCAGCATGAGGCTGGTGCTCAGTGTGTGGTGCCAATAGCCATGGAATGGAAGCTTCACTAAGGCCAGTGAAGAGGCACCTCCTTCACGGTGGAGTACCTGAAGAACTTTGAGAAAGGGGAGAAAGGGTGGAGGCCCTTAGTGAACAACAGGAAGCTGGTCCCTTGAGATTCTGGACCTCACAGTGTCCACCTGACTCCTGCCTTTGGAGCCAGGCAGACATGGGTTCCTATCCGTCCTTTCCTGGCTGTATGACTTTGCCTGTCTGAGCCTCAGTTCCCTCAGCTGTAGAGTAGGAATAACAATGACACCCCTTCCTCTGGCTGTTGAGTGTCTATTCTAATCCACTCTGCACATTCTCCCCCCAGTCCTAGAGCTGAGCGCCCTGGGCTGGCATTAACCTTCCAGTGGTTGATGCTCCCCAATTCTGGGGCCAGGGTGCCCAGTGCACCTGGCTGTACCCTTGAGGAGGGATTTGCTGGAGGCTTCCTTCCCTACCCCCACTGGACCAACCCAGTTGGGCTATAGGGCTGATCCAATGGGGCAAGGACACGAGGCAAGGACTGAGCTTATAGTTGGGCTCCTTGGTGCCAGCTGGTCCTGAGGACTGAATGTGCAGGCCCTGCCCCATGCCCTCTGCACCTTCCTCCACTGTCAGGACCCACTCCCAGGGCAGGACCCACCCCCAGGCCTGCACATGTGCATACAAACACACAGAACCTGCCCATGTGCACCAAAGCACCTGCTCCCAATGGCATACTCAGGGGCTCCTGGGCACCTTCCATTCTGTTCAAGAGCCCCTCCTCCAGGGAGTCTTCTCTGACCACACCCCCTCACCCTGCAGTCCCCGTCTGCCCTCCCTCCAGGCCTCCATCATACCCTGCACTGACCTGTGACATCCCTTCCCCTTGACAGTGCCTGTGGTGGGGAGGAACTGGATATGACTCACCTCTGTGCCCCTGGCACAGGCTTGGCCCAGAGCAGGTGCCCACCAAGTGTTTGCTGAGTGCCCGAGAGAAGGCTGAGCACCATTGCAGATACAAACACAGGCCTTGGACTAGGTTTCCTGGGTTCAAATCCCAGTGTGGCCACCTGCTTGCTGTATGACTTGAGCAAGTAGCTCACACCTCTCTGTCCTCAGTTTCCCCATGTATGAAATCAGGATAACAACAGTGCTTAATTCACCAGTCTGGTGGGTATTAAGTGAGCATGTCTGGAAACACGGCTCTGTGTGCAAGTGTTTGCCATTATTGTTGTTCTAATCCTGGAAGGGTGTGGGAGGATATAGAGCAATCACGAAATATTCCTTGTGGCCTTTGTAGAGAAATGCTCCAGCGGTGGGCTAGACAACAACCTCCCCAGTGTGCTGCCCAGCTGAGCTCCCCCAGACTCGGTATTGACCCCTGCACGTCGTGGGGCACGTGGCCTCTTCCCTGCGCAGCACCGTGAGGCAGGACGGACTGGCCCTGTAGGCCAGATTGATTTTGAAATCTTGTCTCTTACACAGGAAAAGGTCATGTTTGCAGGTGGGCGTCCTGAGGCCTCTTTCCAGCGGGGTGCCCTGTCTGAGCCATGGGACTTCCATTAGCATTAATGGGGGGGGTCTCTGCGGAGGGCTGGGGATGGAGGGGCTGGGGGGCCTGGGTGTGTGGCAGACAGTGTGAAAATCATTCCTAATGAAGCTGCTCAGAGAGTGCGGGTCTGTGGGGCAAGCCGGGCTATGAGAGTAGTTCCAACCTCCACTGTCTGAGTTTGCCAAAAGCAGGTGGGCTGTGAGGTGGGGGGCCCAGGCAGGGATCCTTGGGGGTGCATTCAGCACTAGGGTCCCCAACAAAGCTGGAGCAGAAGGCTCTCCATCTTCACACCCTCAGGCAGGGCTGCATCCAGCTGCCTGCCAGACCTTACCAGGGGCTGGAAAAAGTGGGTCAGTGGAAGGGGTGGTGGTCCTGCCCTGGGCGTGGGGCACAGCTTGTGCACATGCTCTCAGCCTCTGCTCGGGCTGGGACAGGCCTGGGAGGGGAGGTTCCTTGGAGACACGTGTTTGGACCAGCTCTGAAATCAGAACCAGAGGGCCCCCAGCTCTGCCCAGACTCCTACCTCTGAAGACCCTGGGGCCCTTCTGGCTGTCTACTGGGAATGGGACCAATGATCCAGAATCGCGCCCCACAGGGACCTCACAGCAGCTGATTCCAAAGCCTCTGCTGGTTACTCACAGGCTGGATCTGATCAGTAATTGAGTTTTGTGTGGGCACAGCAGAGTTTTTAAAAAATATTTTAAAGTTAGCTCCCAATACCTCAAAGTTGGAAGATTTCACATCTTAGAAGATAAGAAATTTATAGCTTGGCTTGAAATACTAGAAGCCTTGGCCACTCCAAGCCTGCATGCCCGTGTGGCCAGCCCACTGCCTACTACAGACCTGCCGTGTCTGCCACAGTCCCCACCACTCCCTATCACCTCCCTGGGTTGAGTGTCTGGCCCATTTGTCATCACACTTGCGCCTGGAGGCATGGGTGTTGGAAGCGATGACCCAGCTTGCTGTTGCAGGGACTGAGGCCCAGAGAGGCCAACCCATTTCCACCTTGGAGCCTTTGCACTTGCTGCCCCCCTCACCACGGTGCTGTCCGCCTAGACGGCTACAAGGCATTCAGATCTCCGCCCAAAAGTCCGAGAGACTGTCCCTGACCACACCCGCCTTGCCCTGCCTGTCCTTCTCCATGCCTTCATTTCCTCCTGACATATAACACATTAATCTGTTGATTTGTCTCCACCCCACCCACCAGTGGCTCCACGAGAACCGTGACATGTGTTTTATTCATTGGGTTATCCTCAGCCCCTGGGTAGGACTTGGCACATAGTAGGTGCTCAGTACATGCTTTTAAATGAATGAAAAGGAAAAAAGGTAGGATGCCAGGCACCAGCCCACAAAGGCCTCGCATGCCAGTCTGAGAAGCGGGAATGGGAAACCATTGATGGGCTGCGGGCAGCAGGATAACGGTGGGTTTGCCCTCCTAAAGATCTTCTCTGGGAACTGCAGGCCAGGCACGTTTGCATGGCCCTTGAGGGAGCTTTAGTTCCATATTAGCCAAGTGATCTATATAACAAGCAGCCACTGTATGGTTGGCATCCTGGGGAGGCAGAGGCCATGTCCCTGCCCTCAGGGGGCGTCAGTATAATTGGGAAGAGAATAGGGCATAGGACGAAGCAGGAGGAGGGAGGGAGAGAGGAGAGAGAGAGAATTCCCACTAGACTGTAATCTCTGTGGGGACAAGGGCCCCGAAATCATTCAAGAAGTGTTTACTGAACACCTACTATGTTCCAAGGCCCTGTCCTTGTGGAGCTCAGTCTGGTGATAAAGACAGGCGTTTGTCAACCAAACATGCATGAATCTAAAAACAAGCTGACAGGAGCTCTGAAGGAAAGAAAGAGACTTTGAGGGGCTCTATGCTGTCCCTCATTTGTTAAGCACACAGTAGGTGCTCACATCTATTTTCCAAATGAATTAGTGAATGAACACAGGGCTCTCTTGGGGACCAGCTCAGAGAGGAGTAAGACCTTGGGGCGCTGGAAGGATGGTGCTCTAAGACAGCAGGGAAGGGAGGTGAAGGAGAAGGCACCCCCAGAGTCATGGATTTGCTCTTCCTTGCATGGGACACCATACTGGGCACTGGGTGCTGGGCAGGGCTCCCCGCGGGAGAAGAAGGGGTCTCCTTCTCCTTTCTCAGGAATGTGCACTGCCCCTACCCCACCCTGTGCGGGCCGGGCACCACTTGGTCTGCCATTTTGATGCTCTCGGTGGGACCAGGATGCTGTAAACACCCATACGCGACTCTCCTGCAGGGTCTCCGGGTTGCCAGCAATCACAGCCATCTGCTCGTATGGCATTGCGCCCAAGCCCTGAGCCCGGGGAACCGTGCCAGGCAGCGATTGGTTCTGAGGCGTGCCTCTCAAACTAGGCGGGGGGCCTCCTCTTCTGAGAGGCCCCTGGGGGAGCAGGGGAACAAAAGACAGATTTCTTTCTCCTTAAAAAAAAAAAAAAGATCAATTTCACTTAAGACTCAGCACAAAACCGGGAGTGGTGGGGGGAAGAAACAGAGAAGAGTGTCTATGGGGTCCTGAATATTCACGAGCTGGCTTTGCATAGCTCTGAGTCCTGGGTGGTGGGGGAGGGAACGAGGGCACACTCCATGTTTAAAACATCCTTGAAAAGTCGCGGTTTCTTCTCGGAGGCACCTCCTCCAGTCGTCCCCGGTGGCTCTGCCTCTGCAGGGCGCCCATGGAGCGAAGCCAGGAGGCCTCCTCTTGCTGCAGACAGCACTGGCTGAGAGTCCACCTAGCTGGACGATGCAGGAGCCACGTGGTTTGGGGAAGTCCACTTAGCCCCTGTGAGTCCCTCAAAAAACAGGTGACAAGATTATATGGGACGAGAGGCACGGCAGCTTCTCTCTCTGAAGCAGGGAAAGGCCCAGAAGTGGCTCGGTGCTATGCATGTCTCTTGCATTTGTGCACACAGTTGTGTCTAGTGAGCATGTTTTTACGTGCGGTGAGCTGGGATCTAGCAGTGTCTCTGTGGGCATGTGTGTACGTGACCGTGTCCCCAGGTGGGTCCCTTTGGCTTTGCATGTGAGACTCTAGGAGACTATCTGGTGTGTTCTGGCTCTTGCACACATTTGTGCCTGAGGGGACAGGCATGGAGGTTTGAGTGTGCACCAGTGTGTGCACACGCGAAGGGAGGCGGCCACCACCCTGGCTCACCCGCCTCTGGGAGCACTACCGACGGTGGCAGACGGGAACTGGCTGCAAGTGAGGATGTGAGCTGAGAGCTCTTTTCCAGCCACTCTGCCTCTGAGGGTGGGCCCAACTGGGGCAGGCAGAGGCCACGTCACCTCCCTGTTGGCTTATCCTTGGCCCACCCCACCCATTGTCCAGCTGGCATATGCTGGGGGCTGGCACTGTTTTCAAAATCCACACCAGAAAGAGGCTGGTCATGGTGAAAACATCCCGGGCACCCCAGGGCCACTGGGCCCGGGCGGGGGGCCCTGGGCTGTCTATACCACGCCCTCACTACCAGGGTAGGCAGCCTACATGCCCACCGGGCAGCAGACACACAGGGTCTGGCTGGGCTGCGACCTGTTGGCCTCAACTCTGTGCTCCCTGGAGCAGGCTGCCGAGGGGAGGAGGGTTATGGTTCAGGGGCCCAAAGGGAGGTCGGAACAAGCGGGTGGAGAAGAGAAGGCCAAGCTGCCTGTTGTGTACAGCACCCAGCAGTTTCTCAGCTTCTCTGCCCTGCAGTAGCCCTCTCCCTCCTTCCACCCTGCCAGGCCCACATGATCACCAACCCCATTCCACAGAGAAGGAGCTTGAGGCTCTGAGAGGGAACCAAGATTGTGTGAGGATGGCGTTGGCCTGGCTCCAAGGCCTCCCTTGGCAGGTGAGTGGGCAGGCCCAAGTCAGCTTTGTGGGGAAGACACTTGTGCTCCAGGAGCGGTTTAACTGCAGGCAAGGTGATTGCCAGTGTTGATGAACCAGACACTGTTTCAAGGGCTTATTTAATCCCCCCAACAATCTCATGAGATATCATCATTACCCTCATTTTACCCATGAAGACACCGAGGCTCCCGGCTGTGAAGTGATTCAATCCAAGTCACATGGCTACTAAGTAGCACCCGTGCAGGTGGCTTGTAACCACCATACTGGGCTGCCTCCCATGGAGGCCAAGGGAGGCCGCAGACCCATTTAAAACAACAGACGGTAGGGGGGAAGATGGAACCACTTCTTGCCTCTTCTTCCCAGGAGAGGTAAGAAAGGTGCCCATTCTGCTGGACAGAGGGGCACCCCAGAATCCAAGTGCACCCCTCTGCCCCTGAGGCCCAGGTGGGAATTCCACTCCCAGCAAGAGCAGGAGACAAGTGACTGCTAAGCTCCAGGACAGCCTGGGGTCTCCTGGACCACCATCTGCCCCCTCCTCCCTCAAGGCCTGAACTGAGACCTGATCCACCTGGGGACACCTGCCTCTTTGCCAGCCTGGTAGAAGGGGCAGTTCTGAGGGCCACTCTGTTCTTGGTGACCCGAGGGTTCCTCATCCACATCCACATCACCCTAGAGTCTGCAAGGGGGGCAAGGGAGCGGTCAGAGGAGACTGGGGGTGCAGGGAGGGTGCAGGACTGAGACAGGCATCCAGCCCCTTATCCCCCAGCCCGCCACAGCCGCCTCTGCCACCACTGAGCCCGCGCTGGATTATTCAATGTAACGTTTAATTACACCGAGAGTCTAACGAACACAAGGAAAGTCAGATGTGGAACTCGCACCCCCCACTGAGCCTCCTGGAAGCCATGGGGGAGGCAGGGTTGCTCCATATGCCACTATGTGGGTGTGCGTGGGTATGTGCACGTGTGTGCATGCGTGTCTGTGGGGTCTGTCTCTGTGTGTGCCTGCGTGCGCCCAAGTGGGCAGTCTGTTTACATCTGCCTGGTGTGTGCCTGTGTGTGTCTATCTGCTATATGTATGCATGCCTGTCTGTTGTCTGTGTGGCATGTGTGTGTTTGTCTATCTGCTATGTATGTGTTGCCTCTCTGTTGTCTGAGTGGAGTGTTTGTGTGTGTCTATCTGCTGTGTGTGTCATGTGTGTCTGTCTCTATCTGCTCTGTGTGTGTGCACCTCTCTGTTGTCTGTGTGGCATATGTGTGTGTATGTAGGTACACATGTCTGTGGTGCAGCTCTGGGCAATTGTGTGTGTCTGGCTGGCTGTGTCTGGCTGTGTCTGGGCTGTGTGTGTGTCTGTGTGGGCCTGGGTGTGTCTCTCTACATGTGTCTCTGTGTGCCTGCCTGTCTTTGTCATGGCTGCTAAAAGCAGTTTTGCCTCTAGTGATAAATAATGTTTTCCAGGCCCCCAGTAAGAGTGGACTGGTCAAAACCCCCCTCTGGCATTTATAGTGCTATATGACATAGTCTGGCAGGGCACCCTTTGGGACTGCCAGGCCCCCAAGTAATTCCTGCCGGCTCCATCTTCCCACACAGGCCCCCGCCAGTGACCATGTGTGAGTAGGCACTTCCTCCTCTCTCCTCCCTCTCTCTCCTCACCCTTTCCTTCAGGGCTTTTCCCTCAGCCAGGCCTAGACCTAGGTGGCCCTCTTTCTGGTCATATTTTTCTTTCTGCCCCATTCCAGAATGTCACTATGGACCCTAAACTCCTCGACTGACTTCAGGCTCTGGAATCAGACCACCAGGGACTGAGTTCTGCGGGTGTCCTCCCTGGTGTCTGACCTTGGATGAGATTCTTCACCTCTCTGAACCCGCTTTCCCATGTGGTAGGGAGCTCCAAAGGAGATAATGCGTATAAGGTGTGCTGTGCACTAAGGCGCAGTCAAGGTCTCCATTACAATAAGAATGAGCCCAGCTGGATCCCTGTCCTGGGAGAAGAAGGATGGGCTCATAGGAGGATACCCCTGAGCCCTTACCAGGGCCACCCCCATGGGGGCAAGACCAGCAGGCAGGGAGAAGGGTGCATATTCTCCTAAACTGGCCCCTTTTCTGATCTCAAGGAAAAGGCCTTGAAAGGTGGCAGTCAGAGGGGGCAACTCCTGGACAGTATGACCAGGCTGGGCAACACCTGTGACATAAATTGAGGCAGTCTACTCGCTGCTGGGCTTGGCACATCAGTCCCAGTCCAACTCCCCACCCGCCACGCCACCTCATTTTTCTCTCCGTCTTTCCCCCACCAAAATCTTCTACCCCAAGGACAAACTTACCAAGTGAAATTCACTCTCCTCAGTTAACAAATTCCTGAATTGTTATATACTCACACAAGGGCCCAAAGACCTAGGTACAAAGATGTTCACTGCAGCATTGTTTATAACACAAAGGCTGGTGAGAATGTGAATGTCCAACAACAGGAGAAAGGGTCAGTCAATTATGATTCATTTAGCATACATTGTGTCCCTCACAAAATAGCAAGGTCTGGAGGGACTTCCACTTCCAGGAAGATGGAGTACATTTTCCCTATTTTTCCAGCTAAATTAAACTAAAAGTCCTGGACATTATACACTTTAAAAAGAAGAAGATGATGACTCTGAAATGTGAAGAGGGCAGACTGACTAGGAACCTCAGTTCCCAAGGAACAACATGATGGTGGGTTCCTTGGGTTTGCTTTTTGCTTCATATATCCCACACTTGGAGCTGGAAAAGCCAGAACCCAGAAACATCAATGGGCATAGGCAAAAAAAATCCCAACAACAACCTGCTCTCTTTAGCAAAAGAACCAATAAAGGGGCAGCCTAGCAAGACAAAATCTTTTAGACAATAACTATACCACTCCAGCCAAATACCACAGAAGAAATTGTGGCTCCACTCACACAGTCTGGAGAACCCACACTTCCCCTCTTACCAATCCAAGATGATGCTCCTTGATGCTCCTCACTAGGGTGGGAAATCAGAAAGGATCATGTAGGAATCCAGGATTTTCATCCTTGCTGTGCAGTGACGGGGCCCTCCCCCCACTCCGCAGTGCCCAGGGAGCCTGAACTTCCACTCTCCATCCAGTAGTAGTAAGGCACCCCACTCCCTCCCCATTGGGGTGGTGTCAGAGGAGGCCTAGTGGAGAGGCAGGACTTTTGCCACTGCCCAGTAGTAACAAGGTCACCTGCTTCTCCATGGTATCAGTGGAGACTACATGGGAAGCAGTAACTAGGCACTCCTAACCCTCCCAACCAAAGAGGTATCAGTGGAGAGCTAGGGGGAAGCTGGGACTCCCACCCCCACCTGGCTGTAATAAGAAGCCCCCCATCTCAGGTGTTAATGGAAGCTGAATGGGGAACTTGGATTCTACTCCCATCTGGCATTAATGAGGCAGTCAGACCCACTCTCCCTGCCCCACTAACTTTCCCTGCTGGGGTGGTATTAGAGGAATCCAGCTAAAAAGGTTTAAATAAGATCCAGAGTTTCATTATGTAATATAAAAAATGTAAAAGTTTCAATAAAGGATCAGTTGTCCTACCAAAAAACCAGGAAGATACCAAACAGAATGAAAAAAGACAATCAAGAGATGCCAAAATTGAGATGATAGAGATGTTAGCATTTCCCGACAAAGATTTTAAAGCAACAATCATAAAAATGCTTTAACAAGCAATTATAAACCTGCTTGAAACAAGTGAAAAAATAGAAAGTCTCGGCAAAGAAACAGAAGATATCAAAAAGAACCAAGTGGAAATTTTAGAATTGAAAAATTCAATAACTGAAATTTTAAAAACTGAATCAATAGACTCAACAACAGAATGGAGGGGACAGGAAAAAATTGGTGAATTAAAACAAAGGAAATTATCCAATCTTAATATAAAAGGACAAATAAACTGGAGAAAATCACACAAAACCTTAGGGACCTGTGGGACTGTAACAAAAAATCTAATATTAATGTCATCAGAATCATGGAAAAAGAGGAGAAAGAGAGTGGAGCCAATATTGAAAAAATATTGGCTAAACAAAATCCCAAATTTGGCAAAATATATATACCTATAGATTCAAGAAGCTGAGCAAACTTCAAACAGGATAATCCCAAAGAAATCCACACCCAAGACACATCATAATCAAATTTCTGATAAGTAAAGACAACAGAAGATTCTTAAAAAGCAGCAGGAGAGAAACCACATCTTCCTTAGAGGGGAAAAACAATTCAAATCAGAGTGGATTTGTCATCAGAAATCACAGAGGCTAGGAAGTGACCCAACATTTTTCACACGCTGAAAGAAAAAAGCCTGTCAACCCAAAATCTTATACCTAGTGAAAGTATCCTTCAGGAATTAAGGGGAAATCAAGATATTCTCAGAGGAAGGAAAATTCAGAAAATCTGTAGCCAGCTAATCTTTTCAGAGCTGATCATTTGCCCTTAAAAAATTGCAAAAGGAAGTTCTCTAAACATAAAAGAAATGATAAAAGAAGGAATCTTGGAACATGAGGAAGGAAAGAAGAACCTAGCAAGCAAAATTATGGGTAAATACAATAGTTTCCTTCTCCTCTTAAGTTTTCTAAATTATGCTTGATGGTTGAAGCAAAAAATTTAAGACTATCTGATGTGGTTCTAAACATGTGTAGAAGACTACTTAAGACAATTATATCATAAATATTATTTATATTTATAATATTTACATTTTTAAGGGGAGGGTAAATGGACACAAAGTGAAGTAAGGTTTCTACACTTCACTTGAACTGGTAAAATGATGACACCAGGAGATTTTAATAAGCTATGTACATATAATGTAATATCTAGAGCAACCACTAAAAAAGCTATACAAGGAGAGATACTAAAAAACACCATAAATAAACCAAAATTAAATTCTAAAAAATATTAAAGGTAGGAAGACAGAAAAAGGAAATCAGAGAAATGAAAAATAGAACAAACAGAAAACAAAAAATAAAATGGCAAACTTAAGCCCTAATATGTCAATTATCACATTAAATGTTAACAGTCTAACACAACAATTAAAAGAGAGAGATTGGCAGAGTAGATGATCCAACTCTATAGTGTCTACAGGAAATTCACTTCAAATATAATGACATAAACAGGTTGAAAGTAAAAAAATGAAAAAAGATATATCATGTAAACATTAATCAAAAGGAAACATAAGTGGCTATATTAGTACTATTAATACATAAAGTAGACTTCAGAGCAAGTACAATTACAGAGACAGAAAGGAATATTATACAGTGATGAAAGGATCAATTCACCCAGAAAACATAGCAATTCTAAACGTGTATGCACCAAACAACAGAGCTGCAGAATATGTAAACAGATAGAACTGAATGAAAAAACAGATATAGCCACAATTATATTTACATACTTCAATAACCTTCTCTCACAATTGATAGAACAATTAGAAAATCAACAAGGATACAGAAGTACTCAACAATGCCATAACCAAAAGGATCTAATTGACATCTATAGAACACTCCACCCAACAACAGATGAATATCCAGTCTTTCAAGTGCCCATGGAACGTGTACCATGACAGACCATATCTTGGGCCATAAAACACGAATCTCAACAAATTCAAAAGAATTGAAATAACAGAGTGTGTTCTCCAACCATCATAGAATCAAACTAGAAACCAATAACAGAAAAATAACAGAAAAATCACCAAACACTTGAAAACTAAATAATACACTTCTAAATAATCCACGGGTCAAAGAGAAAGCCTCAGGAGAAATTTTTTAAAAATACGTTGAACTGAATGAAAATGAAAATATAACATATCAAAAATTTTGGGACACAGCCAAAGCAGTGCCGAGAGAGAAATTTATAGCACTAAGTGTGTATATTAGAACAGAGAGTCTCAAATCAATAATCTAAGCTTCCACTTCAAGAAACTAGGAAAAAAAGAGCAAAATAAATCCCAGGCAAGCAGAGGGAAGGAAAAAATAAAAAGCAGAAATCAATGGAATTGAAAACAGAAAACCGACAGAGAAAAATCACTGAAGCAAAGAGTTGGTTCTTTGAAGAGATCAATAAAATTGAAGAACCTCTAACAAGCCTGAAAAAGAGAAAAAGAGAGAAGGCACAAAGTTCCAGCATCAGGAGTGAAGCGACAGACATCACTACAGACCCACAGACACCAAAAGGATAGTAAGGGACTACTATGAACAGCTCTGCACACATAAACTTGACAAATTAGATTAAATTACCCGATTCCCGGAAAAACGCAGACTACCACAATTTACCCAATATGAAATAGATCACTTAAATAGCCTTAAGTATGTAACTTGTATCTATTAAGGAAGTTGGATTCGTAAGCGAAAAACTCCCTCAAAAGGACAAGGTCTGTGTGTGCTGCATGAAGAGAAAGGAATAGCGTATTTAAAAGGGACTGAAAAACAAGCCACAGGACAATGTACAGAATAACGTTTTTTGTGAAGGAAAGGTTAGAAATATGTACAAATGTATACACATGCACAGACTATCTTTGGAAAGAAATGAGTCTGAGAAAAATGAGTGTGTGCAAGAGTTGCTTTTTGATGATTTTTACTTCACATCCTTCTAAGCGATTTAAACTTTCTTCTTTTAGCATTTCATAACTAATTTTTTAAACATCAACATGTAATTTTAAACATCCACGTGGTTTGCCTGGCTGCTCCGTCCACGGTAGCACCAAGCACAGGAGTCCAGCCCTGCAGACGGATCACCTGGTTTCCCATCTCAACTGTCCACCCACCAGCTGGTAGGGCTGAGCCCCAGCTCCCCTCACAGTCAAACGAGAGCCAAGGTAATGAGGAATAACGGTCTGGGAGTGTCAGCACTCTGAATTTAGCAAGCAACACGATGTGCCTCGCACTGTGCTGGGTGCTGTGAAGATTTAGGACTGGGGGCAAACCCAGGCAGTGCCTGAGGGGAGGTCAGGGAGGGCTCTCGAAGGTGGTGGCTCTTGAGCTGTTTGGGCCCAGGAGAGGGGAGATGCCAGGAGGCAGGGCAACCCGCAGTGCCTGGGGACAGGGTGGCCAGGGGGCAGGGCAGAGCCAGGCGCAGCCAGGGGAGTCCTCAGGCTGTCAGGGCTGCAGTTCTCCTTCAAAGGGGCCAATTGGAGCTCGACTTCGTTAAGAAGACAGAAAGTTCAGGGTAATGTCCTCATCATAATCTCAAAGCTGATCTTCTCCCCTGCTTTCTACGAGACTTTAAGAACCATCAGCTAACAAAACTGTCCTCTGGGTGCTCAGCACACCACAAAGTGTTGCCAAGTGCAGAGTGTCCTCATCGCCTCTCCACAGCCCCGATTCACAGATTCAGAAGCCATCCAAGAGCCCCATCCCAGGTTCCCAGGCCTCCTAATGACGTCCCATATGTACATGGAGCCTCAAAGCCAAGATCAGCTCGGACAGCTTTGATTCAACCCTATCATTTCACAGATGAGGAAACTGAAACCCAGGGTAGGAAAGGGACCCGCCCAAAGTCACACAGGGAAATGGTGACAGAGAAAAGCGTGGGCTCCCAGCCCAGTACCTGCTGCTGTGTGTGAGATGCGCCCATGAGGCTATCATGATACAGAGGTTACCTTCCTGGAGCGCTGACATTCCCTCTCACTATTTCTGGGGTTGTCTGTTTTGAATGAATAGCCAGGTCATCCCCCTGAAGTTCAGGGACAGAAACTGGTTTCCACGTGGCTCCCCTCCTTCTAGGAGAGCCTTCCTGGTGTCTCTGGAGCCGTCAGCCCATCTGCAGGAATGGGGTAACCGCCTCGTTTATGTGCACATCTTATTTGGCCAGTCAGGAACTGTGCTAAGTGCCTACTCTGTCATCTTATCAAATTCTCACACTCTGGGAGAGTGTGATTATTTCTCTCTGCTTTCCAGACGAGGAAACTAAGGCACAGAGAGGTCCAAGAATCCAGTTCTGGCTACCTCCACGGCTGTGAGGTTAAAATGGAAAACGGAGACAAATCCATCTGGTAAGAGAAGCAGGAGTATACCCTCCCACTCCTACCTCCAGCCAAAACCCTCCCTCAGCCTCGCAGCTAGGGCCCTCGGTTCTACTCTGGGCTCCTCAGTCTCTCTGCAGTTCAGTGTTCTCATCTGCAAAATGGGCTAGTCACACACTCCCCCCTCCCCAGTTTGGTGTCCAATGTTTCAGCTTCTTAAAGCATTATTCTGCCAAGTGCTCCCAAGAGGCCTCAAACTGGTGGCCCCAGGGCCCAGTGTAGCCCTCAGAAGTGTTTTCCTTGGCATACCATGGGGGTTTTTTTGGGTTTTATTTTTAATTAAATTTTGAAGTAATTACCAGTACTAAAAAATTGGGATGATTCACATAAAATTCTGCATTTCCTCCTCTTGCAGATTTGGAAGATCTGGCAATCTGGGTCTACATCCTCGCAGGGCAACAAGTGGCTGGGTGTGAGTAGCAGCTGTCTCCTGGCGATGGGCATCTTCTGCCAGGGCTCCAGAACCAGCACTCTCTCTCAAAGCCCACTTCACTCATTCCCTGGGCCTGCTCCTGCCAGCCCTGAGTGTGTGGCTCCTGTTGTAGGTGCTCGTTCATTCAACAAATATGCATTGAGCACCTACTAGATGCAAGAGATGATTTCAAAGGGAGAGGAGAAAGGGTACTCTGCCCTCCAATCGATTCTATCAGAATCGCCAGGGGGTGATGGGGTTGCTAATGGGCAGGTACAGTTTGAAAAACAATTTTCTATATTATGTCCTAATTTTATATTTGGAAAACTTTAACGAATCCTACTGCAATAATACTAGCAGCAATAACAATGGAACAGCTACTACTTTCACACTTTTCGCCCATTCAACAAACATCTCTTGAGCATCTGCTACACTATGGCACTGTTCTAAATGCTCGGGGTACAGCAGAGATAAAAAGAGAAAACTCTGTCTTCTTGGAGTTGACCACCTTCTCCCAGGATTATCTAACTCCATTCACATAGGAGCATATAGAGGCAGGACAAGCAAAAAATCTATATTTGGATGCAGAAACCCAAGTCCAGGGAGGTCAAATGGGGGGCCAAAAGCCGCACTGTCACTGAAAGGCAGAGCTGGAAAGTGACCACAGTTGCGGCAGCCCCCACACCCTGCCTCTAAGCCCCGTACTCAAGGCACAGCACATGGGTGGGGGACCACATCACCAGATGGGAAGGCAGCAGGGTTTGCAGGAGTTTAGAGGGTGGCACAGGCCCTGCAGAGTGTCCTGGAGACTCTGACATCCCAGAAACCCCTCAAAGGCAGGGGTTAGGGGAGGGGAGAGCTAAGCAAGCCACATGCCTCAGAATCGAGCCTGCAGGCTGGGGTGGTCATCTGGAGATGCTCTCTCAGCCTCCCGGGGAATTCTCAGGCCCAAGAACTTGACAGTTGCCCCTCCCTTGCTAGTGACCTTGACCCAGTCCGGGCTGGTCTCTCAGAGACGGCATTGCCCCTTCCCCTCAGCATCCTCTTCCCAAGGTCGCGAAATGAGCCGGCTGAGGGGTGGCAGGGCATTTGCAAGGACCCTTGTTTTGTTTTCAGTTCTTTCTGGGGCTGGGGCTGGGTGGGGCCCATGACTGGGCTTGGCGTTTAACTAGGAGCGGCCAGGGCAGGTGTAAATTATGCATAGCTATTTCTGGAAATTTCTCAGATTTCTCAAGAGAGAGAAATTAATTTGCCTGTTTGGGCAAATAACACCAATTTTTTTCCCCCTGCTTAAGGTCATTTTGTTAAAATAAAATTGATTAACGTTCTCTTTAAAGTTTAAGTAGAAACTGCTCAAACATATTTTTATGCACAGAAGCACGGTTTGCGCCCTTCAGTAATTAATAACTCCACAAATAAGGCAACACCACGCAGCTTGCAGCGCGCTCCGCCCGAGGCCCCAGGTGGGCGGGGCCGGCGCCCAGTCGGGCCAATCAGGTCTCAGCGGAGGAGGGGCGGGCCGGGCCGCGTCTCCGCCCTGGGCTGGGGCTCTTGCTTGTCTCACGCTGTCCCGGCTCAGGCAGGTCGGGGCTCGGCTGGAAGAGGTCTCTCCAGGGAAAGGCAGACCCGGATGGACCAACACCTGGGATCAGCCCCAGTGATGGGGGTATCCCGAGCTAACCGTTTCTTATGCGCTCTGCTAAATTCTTCTAGGGGCTGGGAACAGGGCTCTGGAGCCAGACTGGGAGAGATACAGTCTGTGTGTTGGCCAAGTTAGCCTCTCTCTGCCTTGGTGTCCTCAGCTGTAAGGACGGGTACCACTACCCATGTGATACTGTTGTTGTGTGGATTAAATGAGTTAGTAGGCGGTGCTAGAATGATGCCAGGCACACACTGAATGAATGCTCAGGTACTGTTATTAAACGTCATCATCCTTCTTATCTCGGTTTCACAACTTTGTGACATAAGCCCTATTTTTATTCTTCCCGCTTTGCCAATGAAAACACAGGCTCAGAGAAGTTAAGAGCCATGCTTGAGGTCACACAGCTAGTAAGTGGTAGAGCTGAGGTTTGAATCCAGGTCTGTCATAGTCCACAGATTTTAGGCTACAAGGTATCGTCATATACGTGCTTATCTTCCCCTAGGCTTTTTAAATGGTCATTCATTTCTTCACTTTCATACTCAATTTCTGCATTCATCCACGAAATATCTACCTGCTCCAGACCCTGTGCTGGATATACTCATACTTACTAAGAGTCAAACTCTGCCCTCGAAGATAGAGACAGGTGGAAGGGAGGTGGGGACAGTGCGGGTAGTCATCAGTGCAATGGGCCAAACCCCGCCCATTCTCACTTCTTCCAGGCACGTGACAGGACTGCACTTCCTGGCCCCCTTGTCCAGCACATGTGGGGCCACGTGACAGTTGCTGTCCAGTACATGGTGAGTTGAAGTGCTGTGCATGTGTGTGTGTCCCAGAAAAGAGCAACGAATTGCTAGCGTGAGACCCTCCCAAGTTCTCTCTTTCCTTGTGCTTGGTTGCTGACTACATTGAAGGTGGTGACTGCTCCCTGAGCCTGACTTCTGAGTGACCACGATGAAGAAAGCCCTCTGGACATCCAGAATGGTCGTGTAATATGAGTAAGAAATAAATCTTCATTCTGTTAAGCCACTGAGAATTTGGGCCCTTTTGTTACTGTACCACAACCTAGCCTGTTCTGACTGATACACAGTCTCAGAGACAAACAGGTATAAAAGTATGTACTGTACATACACAGTGATAGACTTATGTACCATGTATTATCAGTTCTTATTATCAGAGCATTTTTCCCAACTGTTGGGTCAGAGTAGGTTGCCTAAAAGAGGAACTATTAATAACTAGACCAAGACTAGGGGGAGATGAATGAGGCACTTGCTTTGGGCACAAAATTTAAATGAATGCCAAAAAACCCAGAATAATACTTTCATGTAATGTTTTCGAAAATCAACATTAATGCATAACAAAATCCATGATAAACAAAATAGCAAAACTTTAAATAAAGAGAGGATCCAGTGCTTCATTTATACCACCCTGTCTCACTTGCTTTACCCTAATCCTAGCTCTGGTTCCAATAAGACTTTATTCTCAAAAACAGGCAGCCAGCCTGCAAGCTATAGTCTGCCAATTTGATTTTTTAAAACATTACATTAAAATATTTTTTACCTTGCTTACTGAGCTTTTTGGTGCTCACTTAAATTTTGCTCCCAAGGTGAGTGCTTCACTGACCTCACCCTAGTCTTGGCCCCAAGAATTAGAGAGGTGAGCTGAGTCTAAAAGTAGGAGTTAACTGGATAAAAAAAGAAGGGAAGGGCATTCCCACAAGAGGAAGCAGTGTGAGGAGAGGCATGGAGGGAAGAGACAGCCAGGGGTACGTGTGGTAACTATAAGCTATTTGGTGCTTCTGGAGAGAGACCAAGCAAGACAGAGTTGTAAATATTCCCCTTTGTTAAGTGTTGCAAGTTTTCTCCTATTCTCTAATATCAAGAGTGCCATGCAGGGTGTACAATTCTTGGTCACTCTACTGGCAGGCCTGAGTGAACCAAAATCAACTGTAAGTTGTAAAATAGTGGTCCTGTGAACTTGCTTTGACAGGTAACAAGCATTTGAGGGACAAATCCTTTTAGGGTATCTCTCTCTCCTCCAAAGGCAAGTTCCAACCCATGCCAATAAATATATAACAGTGCACATCACAAGTGCTATGACGGGCTAGAACCGGAAGCTGTGAGTGATTAATGGGATAGTCAAATTACCTCATGGTTCAAAATAGCTTCTGGAGCTCCAGCTATTGCATCCACATTCCATCCATCAGGACAAGGGAAGGAATCAACTCATTGCTTTTCTTTCAGAACAATTCTTCAAATTTGCACATATCACCTCTATTTATATCCCATAGACAGAACCAATATGACCACCAAGAGTAATATGGCCAAACCTAACTTCTAGGAAGGATAAGATATATAATCTGCCCCTTCTCCTCTCCAAGGTAACATGCGCTCAGCTAAAAATTGGTTACTTTACTAAGGAAAAGAAAGAGAACCTACAGCTTTTCCTATACAATACAATGTCATTTTATTCATCACTATCATTACTGTTGTTATAATAAAAATAATAATGGAGGCAGACACCCAAGGCTGGAAGGCAGGACACTCAAATTATAGTCCCAATTCTATCCTGAATTGTGTGACCATGGACAAGATTTTGAACTTCTCTGGGATTATTTTAAACGACCTAAAATTGAAGCCCAGTATGAATAAAGATCTCTAAGGATACTTCCAGCTCATTTCCAACTCAGGGCTTTTGCATTTGCTGTGTCCTCTTCGCACTGCTCTTTGACTGTCTAGCTCCCTTCATTCTGAGGGTCTCAACTCAAGTCACTTCTTCAGCAAGGCCTTCCTCGATGCTCCCTGCGTCTAATACTCAGGTCTCCCCATTAATCACTCCCAGCTTCTGGCTTTCCCATCATAGTACTTGCGACCATGTTGCTATGTATCTATTGGCATGCTTGCTTGTTAGATGGCTGTCATGTGACTATGAGCTCCATGAGGGCAGGGGCCACATGCACCTGTTCATCTCTTTATCCCCAGTGCCTTGAGCAGTGCCTGGCACACAGGAGCAGCTCAGTAGATACCTGCTGGATGGATGAATGGATGAACAAATGTATTGAAGTTTTGGTCCTGTTTGCTGAATATTTGTAGGTGTAGGTCCCACCCCTAGGAACAGGCACATTAGGAGGGAAGAAAAACAGATTGTAAGTTAAATATCAAACAACTGTGAGTTTTAAAGGAGCATTCTGTGTGGCTGGGGAACTTGAGAAGATTCTTCCCATGGCAGCTTCTCCACTGAGACCAAAAGCTTTACCCACCTGCTTCTGGAAGCTCTGGGCAGGTACCCAATGACAGGGGCCTGTGGCCAATGGACCCTGGTCCATTTCGCAGCCTGGACAAAATTGCTCCATGCACAGAGCCACTAGAAGCTGACAATTTGTACATCCAAACACAGCATCTACAAACCTCAGGCTCCCAGTCACCTTACCCACTCACCAATGCCAAATCCAAATGACAAGTGGCTGGGTCCCTCACACCCTCCAGGCTACAAGGGGTGTCCTCCTGTGGGAGGCCTGCCTTCATCATCAATGACCATGGCTCTTTCTCTTTCTCTGTTCACAGCCCTTGGACGGGCACCATTTCCTGTAAGCCTCCCGGGAACCCTCCGAGGCCCATCAGAGCTGAGAGGCAAAGGGGCTCGTCCCAGCTCCAGATGGTTACCCCGGAAGGGGGTAGTGAGGCACAGGTTTATAACCCTACACTACTCCCCCGACCCCAATACTGCCTGATGGCAAAGAAACACCAGTCCCAGCAAGGCCTCAGTGCCCCCCGCCTGCCCCCACCCCACGTGAAGTCACGAGGGGCTCTCAGCTGAAGCGGCAGGGGCAGAGCCGGCTGGAGAACAATGGGGCCAGGGTGAGGGGGAGTCGGTGGGGTTCCCTGGCTGCCTTGTCACCGCCATAAACCTCATTACGTCGCGGTCCCCTAGGCCGCCTCTCTCCTTACCCAAGGCATCAGCCGGCTTCGCTGCTGATTCCCACACGGCATGAAAGCTCTTAAACCCCCCGCTGTATTTTTAATGGGGGCAGTGACTAATTTAGCCCTACACCACCAACCGTCAAATCAAATCTTCTATTGGTACTTACTGAGGGCTCACCTGGGCTCCGTGGGGTTTAGAATGAATCCGGAGCTGGACAGGGCCCTGAGAGGGAGATGCGGCAGGCCCTGGGACAGCCTTAACACTGGACACGTGGCAGCCCGACCCAGCCCCAGCCCATAGCTGGGCAACTTGGGGGAACACTGATGCCTACCCTGAGGTTTTCCCCTAAAACGGCCGATCTCCAGGGAGCTGAAAATTGGAGTTCACCGCTTTCAGCTTCCAGGAGGCAAGAGCCCAACACTGGCAGGGGCTGCTCTGTGATTCACAGGTGTTAAATGCCTTTTGAAAAATCAAGAGCCCCTCCCGTGTGAGAATGTTACATGAGGTGGCAGAAAGGGTAACTCTTACAGGTCACCAGAAGCCCCTTGATATGGGAATCTTCTAGAAGATGATGGGTATAATTACTCCAAATTCCACGTCCGTGACTTAGTATTACATTATAATTAGGTGCAATCTGTCTGCCTGTTTCATTTCTGCTCTGCAGAGGGTAATAACCAATTTCCTTGCCCCTTGTGAAAAGTTAGCAAGGAAGGGCTTCCCCGTGCAGGTTCTGGCCTCTGATTGGCAAGTCAGCTGAGCACCAGTGTGACAGAGATGAGGGAGGTGACATGAAGGAGGGCCAGAGACCAAGGCTGCTGGGTGGGCCCTGAGGCGCCAGCAGGGCCAGGAGCAGGTGAGGCAGGCGAGGCACCTAGGGTGCACAATGCAAAGAGACACTCATTCTCAGGGCTTGCAGGTGCTGGTGGGTCCTGGGAGCAAGTGCCTCCTGAAACTCTGTACCCTAGGCACCCACCTGCCTCACTCCAGACCTGGCCCCGGCCACCAGTCTCAGTGCTCACACATCCTGCTGATCTCTGCGACTAGGAACCTGCTGCTCCTGCCTGGCTCTGCTCTGCAGTCCCCAGCCTTGGATCTCATGGGGCTGGGGAGTTGCCGCGCACCCCTGCCACCTCCCCATACCTTGGCCACAAAGAGAACACAAGTCCCAACTGGAGTCCTGCCAAGGTAAGGGTCAGGCACTTGCCCACCTGCATCCAGCACATGGGAAAGCCATCCCAGAATGGAAAAGCAAGGAAACATCATGGGTGAGCAGGAGTCCCCAACCTGCTGCACGGCGTTGGCAAAGCCGCCCAGTACCCTTGGGCCTCAGTGTCCTCATCCACGAATGAGAAGATCAGGGTATTTTATCATGAAGTGTTCTTCTGACTTCTGTGACCACTGCCAGCTCACCCAGTCCGCGTGTATTAGGTTACTACACTTCCTCTTTCCTGAGGAAAGCAGGGTCTCTTGTGTGCAGGTCCCCATGGGCACCTGCAAGCTCAGCAGAACTCACATAGGAACACACCTCGTAGGAGATGACGGCCCCCACGTGGCCCCGGGTTGGGAAGGACAGAACCAGGCGGCCGGATGCTAATCGCGTGGATTCCCTTTATTGAACTGTACTAGTTACTGCAGTCAGATTAAGTCACATTTAAAAGCAGACCATCCAGTTGCACTGAAACCGATTATATTCATTACATAGTTTTAATCACTGTCCGGTGAACTGGCAAATCCAATCAAAGCATTAGTCTTTAATTAAAAAATTAAAAGGAAATATTCAGACAATAGCCAAGCAATCACATCACGATGCACAATTACCTAGAATTGCAATTAAAAAGTAGTTAACCGAAGGGGGGAAAAGAAAAACAAGAAAGAAAAAAAAAAAAGCAAAGAAAAAAAATCACACTAATTCTTTTTTAAAAACTATCAATATAATACATGAAGGAACAAAGGACAATAGCCTTAAAAAGCGGGTTTCTCTAACTCTAGAAATGTAGTCTGCGGCGGAAACTCTAAAAGCACACTAGCTGTAGCAGGACAATAAAAAATACTGAGCATGGAATACTTTTAATCTCTGCCATTAATATTCATTTCCAGCTGCTTATAATAGCAGCGCCTCATGGCCAAATCATTAGAGTTTTACATCTGGGTTGCAAATGACACTTTGATTGGATGTAATGTTCAAATGGCCCTCCCCACGGCGTCTCCGGCAAGCCTTCTGCGGAGAGGTGTCCTGTCGAGCGGTCCCTCACTGTGCGTGCTGGCTCATCGTGTGGTTCTGCAAAGGCAAGAAAGGAGACACGCATGAGGGCAGAAGAATGGAGAGCATGCCCGTCCCCTCCCACTCGGTGCGTCTACGCTGAGAGCCGCAGAAAAGCGTCGAGATTATTACAAAACAAAATACAACAAGGAAAAAGTGCTCCAGGGACGCAGCTGCCAAGACGCCACGTTGATATGGGGCTTGGGGCTTGGTTCCTGTGGCTGCCAACCTGGACTCCCCATACGTTGTGTTTTTGTTTTTTAAGACCATTTAGGCCTTGCCATGGGGACCAGCTAGGTGGAGGGAAAGGGGAAATGCCAGGGAGGGGGCAGGAATTAAACCATCCCTGTTCACCTCTCCATCTCTCCTTCAGTCTAATGAGGAGGAGGAAGCTCCGTCTCTGATCGCCTGCAGGCTGCCCTCACAGCCCCCGCCCTGTCCTCCCTGGTAGCTGCTCTCAGCCTAGCAGAGGGAGACAGCAGATGTGCCAAGCAGCTCTCCGGCCAAGAAACACCTGAGCGGGTGCAGACGTGCTGAGGCAGTGGGAGGCCCAGGTGCCTGCGGCCAAGGCAGGGGACGGGTCACCTGGCAGGAAGGGCGCTGGGAGGAGCCTCTGCCCCGAGGCTCTGAGAGCCTGCCTATTTGGTCATGTGACAGTGCTCCTGCCAGAAGAGAGGGACTTAGTGCAGTTTGGCCAAATCTACCTAGGAACCCAGGGCCCAGGTGGGACCCCGTGGCCAAACGCTTCCCTCTCACCACAGCCCATGGTATTTCCTCCCTCCTGCCAGCCAGAGAGGGCCAGCAGTGCTGATCTGTCTCACAGGAGCCCATGGCCTGGGGCTGCGGGGGGGATTTGGTGTCTGGGAGCCCACAGTCTTTTTGTTTCTTTTCAGCGGTTTGTGTTCTAAATTCAGACCAGTTTCATCAAAGCCTCAGGTGGTGCTCCCCTTATGACACCTGGAGAAAGGAAGCAAAGTCCAGCAGGGGCAGAAGAGTCCTGTTTGGGGTGGCACAGGACTGCAGAATCCCAGGAGTGGCTTCTTCAGCAGCCCCAGCGGGGTGCCCCAGGCAGCGGCCAGTGGCTCCTCGCGGCCTGGGAGCAGAGGCCTGCAGCTCTGCCGCTGACCACCAGGGGTCAGAAGAGGCGCTACATCTCTCCCGGGCTCCAGGCCCGGCTGCGAGGGCGACCAGAGGATGCCAGGGTGAGATGGGGCCACGCCTGTTCCCCTGGCCCAGATCCCTGTGGCAGCCCCCTCCCACTGTAGGCACTGCAGTGGCTGCAGCCTCCGTGGTGATGTCACCGACACCTCTGGCAAGCTCACTGCCAGGGAGAGGCAGCCCCCAGCGCCCCATCCTCAGGGAGCAGATGCCACCGACACCCACAGCACGGAATGCCAACTACTGCTGTCCTCCTTCCGTGGGCCCCAGAGGGCAGGCGCATGACTGGGGTTTGGCAGGCACGCGTGCTCTGTGCTGTGCATGCAGGGACGGCTCTGTCAGTGCTCACAGCAGCCTTACGAGGTGAAGACATTGAGGCTTAGGGAGGCTAAATTGCTGGCTCAAGGTCACCCAGCTTGGAAGCACGAGGGGTTGAACCAGGCAACTGGAACCCAAGAGGGCCAGGGGCTTGCGTGAGGAGGCAGGCTTCCCAGTGCCCTGCACCCCGATGGGGACCCCAGTCCTTGGATCACCCGCACTCTGCACCAGACACAAGCCCAAATCTGCCAGCACGGCCTGGCACCTCAGTCAGGGGTGTCATGGACCCAGAGGCCACAGATGGGATGCGGGCGGTTTCCATGGGAACCTGCACCCTCCAGCCGAGGCACCTCTCTCTGTGCTTGTGCAGGGACAGCCAGCCAGTACTGTAGGGAGCTGAACCCACCCTACACACAGACATCCTCCTTCGAGCTCCAAGCCGCTGCTGACTCAGTTCCCACCTCTTCTCTCTTCCCTCCCAACCAAGCTGCTCTCGGAGTCCTCTGGGCACACGGCTCTCTTCCCCGTCCCTGCAGCCCCCTCAAGGTACCTCCAGCCCACCTCCCACATAGCCACACACCCCTCATGGGCAAGACCAGCTTCCCCTGCTGAGCGGCATGCAGGGCAGCATCATTTCTCAGCCCCCCAGCACCCAGGCCAGGACTGGGCACGCTCTGTCCTGACCAGACCCCTGGGCCTCCAATGCCCAGCGGTGACAGGGCAGGCACAGCCACCCAGGAGTGACCTGGAGGTCTTGCTTCCCCACCCTGCCAAAGGCCAAAGGCCCCTACTATCTGGGTGTGGCCAGGCCCTATTGATTTGTGGGAGGATGGGGAGGAGGGAAGAGAAGGGACATTAGACATGGGCAGCTCTTTTCCTGTTTTCAAATTATGGCTCCTAGGGCCCTGCACAAAGTAGACACTCAGGCAATATTTGTGAATGAATCAATGGAAGGGAACAGGAATGAATACATGTATGGGTAGGACGCAGACACGTGGAAAGGGGAGAGGGCATTCCGAGTGGATGGAACAGCACAGACAAAGGTGTGGAGGCTGGAAGCAGTGTGGCAAATGCGGGCACCAATGGGGGATCCCAGCACAGAGGTGACATAACAGCTGGTGGGCCTGTGGACTTGGACAGTGGAGGCCCCGAGTGCCCATGAACGTGGACTTTCCTCCAAAGGCTGCAGAGAACCACAGATGATGTCTGATCTCCACAAAATCCTTGAGGACCACCCACCACCAACAAAGGGGAAGGAGGTATGTGGGGATTTCTGGATAATGAAGCTGCTCATGTGAGACACACGGTCCACACTGGCTCACCCAGGGGCCGCTGGTGTAGGAATCCTGGAGGCGGAAACCTACGCCTAGGACCACCGGTTAGGAAAACACGAGAATAAATGCTACTTCTCGGGGAAAAGCAACAGTGAGCCTTCTCACTGAAGGAGCAGTAGCAGGTAGTTCTTAAGTTAGACTCAAGAAAGAACTTTCTCATAGAGGGTTCTGAGACAAAAGGATACAATACTTCTTCCCTGAAGTATTGTTACAGGAACAAAAGCCCAAGATGTCACAGCAGTGGAAATGTCAAAACTTGATGCCTGAGGGGAGCAGGTACCAGACTTCACTCGGCACTATGTTATTCTATGTTGTTAAGCACCTGCTGGATGCTCTGGGCCAGGCACAGCAAGGTGGAGGGGAGACTCCAGCTGGGCCCAGCCCTCAAGGGGCCTGACATGGTGGGTGAGACACACACACACCCAAATGTTTGTGGGATTAATGGTGCAGATGGCAGCTCAGCTAGGGAGACGGTCAAGGCCACCCCATATGTGTGGGTTGTGGGGAGGTGCTGGGGAGCCCAGGTGCTTGGCCAAGGAGGGCATCAGCTCCTCCACAGGCCAAGGGCAGAGGGGATGGCAGGGACCCCTGTCCCTGGGACTCACCAATCACCCAACACCTGTGCCCTAAGCCGCTCTGGCAAGCCACTGCAACCGGCACAGTTCAATAACCCTAAAAGAGCCCGTGGTTCCTTCCCCCACTGCTAGGAGCTATGGTTCGAGGGACAGGGGAGGATCATCAAGCCTTCTTAAAGAGTTCCTTCCACCCGGCATGCTTCTCACAAGGGCATTCTGGCTTAATGTCTATTTCTCTGTTTATGCCTGTGCTATATTTAGCCCCTTCAGAGAAGGAAGAAAATCGTTTTTTAAAGACGGTACCGACCCCACAGATGAACACTTCCCAGCACCATAAAGGCTGGAGGTGGGGGGCAGGGAAGGCCTGGAAGTGCATAGAGGGGGGGCCTGGCATCCACTCGGGCCGCGCAGCCTGCCAGGGAGACACAGGTGTGGGCCCAGGAGCAGGTGAGAAAGATAAAACCGGAGCACGGGAGGGGTGGGCGGCAATGGTGCGTGGCCTCCATCCATCCACTCGGCAGGGCTCGCACACACTCCCGGATGGAGGTTTCTGGTGCGGCCTGTTTTGGGAGCCTCTGCCTGGCTCACGGGGCCGTCTGCCCCAGGGACACAAATGAGTGATGGGTGAGAGAGTGGCCTGGGAGCTGGCACAGAAATCTGCCTGCTGCCAGTGCTGGGGTCCCTGCAGAAGTTGTCATAAGAGCACTCAGGAACTGGTTCCCTGTCACACCCTGGGCCTCTAGAAGGAAAGAAGGCCAGCATTTATTTACACAGTTGTTCATTCATTCATTCGTTTTTATTGAATCCCTGCTGTGTGACAGCCACTGTGCTCATTGCTGGAACTTCAGCAGCAAGATGGTCCTGGTCCTGAATCCAATCCGGGGTAGCGTTGTGGGCACGGAGGGAGCAGGGCCAGGAGTCTGCAGTCTGGGGCTGGACCCTCCTTCCCAAGGCACTGATACACACTTGAATGGGCCAGTGGAGTTCAGGTGGGGTCCAAGTCTGGTGTCACCAGCCCCAGGAGGGAGCCCTGGCTCAGCCCTCCTCCGTGCCCCACAACACAGTCACCAGCACAAACACTGCGTGCAGCCCAGGATTGCTTCTCGAGCTCTTGGCTCCACTCTGTCCCTTGGTCTGGGACCGTGCATGGTCCTCCTTTGGTACCCACCCACCACATTGTCAAGTGGGAGACAATAAGGTGCTTAAACACGCCCGCTGCTTGGCAGTAGGAAGCAACAGGAGCTTCTCCCAACATCCTAGGATGCACAGTGTGGGCCGGAGAGGATTTCTCTGCACTGCAGGTCGCTCTCGGATGTCATTATTAGCTGCCCTCCTGTGTTCCAGCTACTCTGATGAATGCCTATAAAGTCCTAGTACCTCGCCCGGCCCTTAGCAAGGGCCCCATTGGTGCCAGCCACTGGCCCAAGTGACCACAAGGCAGGCAGTCAGCCCAAGTCCTGGGTTTGAATCTGGCTCTGCCACATACTAGCCATGGCCTTGAGCAAGTTCCTTGACCTCTGCATTTTGGAGGTGGTTAATAACAAATCCCCTGGGGTCCATGGTGGTCTTCCTGACCACACTGGTGCTCTATGACAGAGGGACTGTTGTCTCCCTGCTGGAACCCTGTGACCAAACACGGTTGGGGCTTATGGGGGGTGCCTCATAGAGGTTTAATGGCCCTCCCCTCTCTGTGTGTCCCAAAGGCTGGCGAGGTCTCAAGAATGCTCCTGAGATGGTTCACCTTAGATGGCCCTGCCCCTGGAGCAGCAGGCATTAGATAAAGGACCCACCCTCATCACCCCTCCCCACAGCCCCCTGGCTAGAACCTCTGGACCCACAAACCACTGTTTCCCCTGCGCAGCCTTGGGAACAGAATGGTGTATCTAGTAAGGAGGGGAGCTTCAGGGAGACGCCGTGTGGGACAGAGGAGGTGTGCACGCACGCACTCACTCATTCCTTTCTTCCACAGACATTCCCTGATCCCTGCCTGGCAGGCCCTGAGCTGGGCACTGGGCACACAGAGGTGGAACCCCCAGCCCCCTCCCTTGAGGGGCTCACGGTTCCACAGTGAGAGTGGAGGTAGCCAGACTCAGACCCTAAAGACCCTAAAGAGGCAGAAAAGGAGGATCATCCCTGGAAGCCAAGCCCTGAATCTGGCCTTTGAGTCCTTATAGCATATTAAGAGCACAGGTACACTTAGCCCCCCACACCCGGGACACCCCACCCACCCTGCTCTCCCAGCCCCGCCTGCAGAGCCAGCCAGCCTTCACCTTGCCCCACACATCACGAACCTCTGCTTTCAGATGGGAAAGAGGCATGGCCACTCCCTGGTGGGCTCCAGCCACAATGGCTCTCACATGGCTGGCTATACAACAAACTTTCTCCAGGAGCAAGGACCAAGTCTGAGAATCTGCCTTAGCCATGGAGAGATTCTTTCCCCAGGGGAAAAGGTAGATTCTTCAAGCTAAAACTGCAGCCATGTTTGAGTAAGTGGGGATGCAGTAGGGCTCTGCTATTTGCTCACTCAGTAAACAAGGCGTGTGGCTCTGTGCAGTGGGCAGAGGCAGTGGAGGAGAGCCAGTAAGGCACATCCTGGCCTTTCCCAAGCTACAGCCGAAGGAGGAGAGAGAATTCACATAAAGGACGATGGAGACAGGACATCTGATCGGGAGATGCTTAGGGAGGAAGCTGGCCTTCCAGCTGCCCTTCCAGGACAGCTAGGGTTAGGATTTGCACTGGTGTATGTGTCTGTGTGCACGAAAAGATGGCTTTCTAGGCAGAAGGAACCACGCAGACAGCATGGAGGTGTGAATAATACTGATAATGATCACAGCTAACATTTATCACTGGCTCCCTGGGTGCCAGGCACCATTCTTAACGCTTCACTTCCATGAACTCATTAACCCTCGTGACAACCCTGTGAGTTAAATACTACTATTATCCCTATTTTACAGATGAGAAAACTGAGGCACAGAGAGGTTCAGGTCCTGCAGCTGGTAACGGCAGCACTGGGTCTGCACCCATGCCATCCGTCTGCAGAGCCCATTCTCTGCCATGGCACTGTTCTGCTTGTGAAATGTGAAAAGTGCAGCATATGTTGGGGGAACAATGAATAATTCAGCTTGGCAGAAGCACAGGGTATGTGCCATGGAGACAAGCCTGGAAAGGAAGGCGGAGGCCTTATTGATGAGGTTCCTTGATGCCAGACGAGGCAGCTTGCCCTTAAATCTGGGCCATGGGGAGCCATTGAAGGTATTTGAGCTGTGGAGTTACATGAGAGGCAAGACACAGGGAGAAGCTCACACCTCCAGCCAAAAAGGTGTATCAGCAGGGCCTTCGTGCCCTCCATCTCCCTCTGCTCCCTCCCCCTGTTCCCTTGCAAGCCCTCCCTTCTCCCCCAACACCCTTCATATCTTTCCCTTTGGGGAGGGTACAGACGCAGGCAGTCCTGCCTCCCCTATCTGCTGTGTATCACCTGGGCAGCCCCTCTCTGCTTGTGAGCACTTATTTTTAGAAGTGTTTGACAATCGTCCAAGGGTCTAAGATGAACAGATGGCCTGTCTTAAAGGCTCGTATGTTCACTAGTTTGCACTTCTGACAAACAGTAAGCATACTCGAGAGCACACCATAAACAGCGCTGAATGAATACTCAGCACACAATTTAGCTAACGCACGTCATTAAAATTAGGAGTGAGCGATGGCCAAGGTTCCCTCTAAATGCCTGCCCGGTGATGCAACCACTCCCCCAGGGCCCGGGGTTGTGACGTGGTTATGCCCCACATCCCCTGTGCCCCCCATGCAGCAAGCCAGCATCCACCCCATTTACACAGGAGGCAGGCGAGGTTTGCCTGTGTGGAAGTGACACCCATCCTTGGCATCAGAGTGAAGCTGGTGACACACCGGCCTGGGACAAAGCCCTGAAATGTCCTACAAGGCAGAAGGAGAGTGGCAGCTCCTCTGTGTGCGGGGACGTGCGTGAGGTTTTCCCCGTCCATGCCTCCTAGACAGCGAGACAGCCTGTCGTCTGCCACTCCGGAGCAGCAGGAAGTGAGCGTCGCAATGCTCAGCCAGGGAAGCTGTCTCTCGTGTGAGAGCCTCAATTCATCCAGAACTCCTGGCCTAGAGGGAGATTCCAACTTCCAGGGAGCAAGGGGGTTGGCTTTGGGTGGGGGCTGGGGGGTCTGCTGCTTTCTTGCAGAACCAAGAGCAGAAGCAAATTCAGGGACCTGAGAGTCACCTAGAGGGACATTTGAGGAAGAGCCACATCCAAACAGCCTCTGGCTCTGACTCCTTTTGTTAGAGGTTCCTCCAAAGGGGCCAACTGGACCCGGGTTTCCCTTGTTCACCAGGATGCTCTAAGGAGCTCAGGCGGGGAGGAGAGTGTCCCTCTCCCTCTCTGAACCCCTTCTTGCCAGCACCCTGCAGCACCCAGGAAACAAAAGACCAAAGCAGGTGGCCTGGTCAACAGTCAGTTCCGTGAGCAGGAAACATTTTCCCTCACATGAAAATGTGGGAGAAAATATTAGGGGGAAAAAAAAAGCCCAGTGAACTCCCAAGGGGGCAGGTTCTGCACTGCTGTGCTTTGGAAATAAAACCCACCAGAGAATAGATTATTAGGAGGGAACTGAAACCTTCTATTAGGAGCCCAGCCTGTAAACAGGCTCCCACTCAGAGTCACCCAACAAAACAAGGGAACTAATAACACCTGCCCGGAGGGACAGAGGACTCCGGGGAACTGCACTTCAGAATGCAAACAGGCTGTCAGGCTGCTTGTGAGCAGAGCGTTGCAGGCGAGCGGCGGGACTTTCAACAGCATCTGCGCAAGGAAAAATGAGTTTTATGGCTGTTGTCACAAGCAAAGAAAGATGAAATATTTCCAGGGCTGCTTATAGATCTGTCCCTCCTCGGCAGCAGTCCACACCTGACTACTTTAGAGTAGCCTGAGCTACTTTGGCCGCTACTGCTACTGTTTCTCCAAAGAGGGGTGGGGGCCCCCAGTGGCTAAGCACTTGGGGGACAGGGTATCTAGTAGACTCAGGACTCAGGACCGAGAATCGAAGTGAACTCTTGGTCACCTGGTACACCACTGCTGGCACCCTCGATTGAGTCTTCTCGCCCCCTCCTGGGTAGGAATACTGCACTGGTCTTGTCAACCTCGTGGGCTACTGTGAAGTCCACTCTAACCACACCAGTCAAGCTCCTGCTTGCAATCAGGCTCCCAGGGGACAGTTCATTTCAAATAGGAGTTATGACATGGGCCCCTGCCCTCAAAGAGCCTGAGTCAGACCCCTAAAAGATAGGATTCTAACCTGATGCAGCAGGGCCAGGAATCTAATCGAGCATACCTACTGCAAAGCCTAGAGAACAGCACAAGGCAGAAGTGAGGAAACTCCATGAAAAATGGCACTGGGTGGATGGGTTCCCACGAGGAAGAGAGGGGCTCTCTCCTCCCTGCTCTTAGTGTGGGTCAAAGAAGATCATGCATGTGGAACACTCCGGAAGACTGACACAGTCTGTGAGTGGGGACACCAAACTCTCAGGGAACGTTTACGTGATGAGAAAGAGCAGATGAATCCGGGAATCTGTCTGCAGGGGGCAGGACTCCCCTGACGGCAGGGAGCTGCAACCGGACGGAGGGAGGCCTCGAGCTTAGGGGGCCAGTGCTGTCAGGTTCACACTGTGAACTAGTGCAGCCCAGGCCAGGTGCAGAGCAGAAAGGCACAAACTTTGTCTAAAAGGGGCAGTGCTTGTCAGCTCCAGGTGATGACTGCCACCTGGGAATGTAGGCCCCATTTGCCAGAGCTTCTGCTTTTGTAAAGAAACTGGAAATCTAAATTTTTTTTAATAGAAACTTTCTTGATGTTTGAAGCATTATGCAGGGTAATCAAAACCTGTCTGCAGGTCGAATCTGGCCCACGGGCTACCAGCTTGAGGCCTCTGGGGTTTCTGAGAGCCTCAAGATGCCCCAAATATCTTCCAAGGGAGGTGGGGAGCAGTGCCATGAGGCAGCAGATGGCTCAGTGTTACTTAGAGTCCTCATCTGAGGGGACAGGGTGAGGGAGATGGCACAGTCACGTTCTGAAAAGGAGGATGGAGGGTAGAAAATAAAGTCTGTTGAGGCCAGAACCGTCTGCACACCTTGCAGGCATGTCCCGCCCAGCTGGCCTGAGCGTTTCTGGGTGCACCAGGTGCTAACAAGCCTGGGAAACCAAGGAGCATGCAGGGAGACTAGAACTTTCCGTCCTCCCTAGAGTCGCACAGGAGCCCCATGGCTGTCTCAGGGTTGTCCCTTAACCATCCGCAGAGATCAGCACCAGTTTGCCACATGACCCCATTCAAGAGTCTGCATCATCGTTTCCCCCTCAAACCCTCCCTGCTTTCAAAGGACTTGAGAGTCACCCCATCCAGCTCCCATGGTGTCCCATGGGAGAAACGGAGAGAGCCAGGCATTGTGGGGACAGCCCCTTGGGGTGCTTAGGAAGGCAGCATGGTGAGGCAGGGCTCCTCTTACAATGCACACCCCCCTTCACACATACACACACACACACACACACACTCTCACGGATACCCCACAGTCCCACACACACACCCACCCCACACAGTCCTGACGATGTGCTGCAAAGTGGTCCAGGGGTTGGTTACTGCTATTTTGGCATCTGCCCCCAACCTGTGCGGCTAACCTGCCCTTGCTCACACCACCGCTGGGATCCCTCCAACAGCCCCACCTGCCTAGGACCGGAAGCCCCCTTGGAGGCCCCTTCCTGGCAAAGGGAAGCTGAGAAAACAAAGTGCCTGTGAGAAGCACAGTCCAGATTGTCTCCTCAAGAAGGCTCTGCTTAAAGTCCCCAGTGTGTCTCAACCACACCCAGAATAAATCCAGAGCCCTGGCCATGGCCCAGACAGCCCCATAAGCTCTGATGCCTGCAGGCTTGTAGCCTGTACCACCTTCTGCCAGCTCCCCGAACATGCCCAGCGCTTCCCCACCCCGCCCTCCCAGCGGCCATTCCTGTGACCGGGAATGCTCCCCGGTCACCCCAGTCTTCCCAGGGCTGCTTCTCATCTGAGGCCATCCCCTTGGAGCAGCCTTCCCACCTCCCCCATCAGTGGCTACCCCTCACAGCATTGCTCTGCACCTGCAGAGGTTCCCCCCCCCAAAGCACGTTCCTCAACCTGCAGTGACCTGGTTTTTGACCCGTCACGGTCAACTGCCCCTTGCTGTGCCCCAAGCTCCACGAGGCAGGATGGGGTCTCTCGACTCTCCACTGTACCCCTAGTGTTGGCTCAGAGACTGAACGTGGTAAAAACTCGACGAATATTTCTGAAATGACAGCCTGCAAGCTACTGTGGCAAAGCCAAGCCTCCACTGGCAGGGTCAAGGAGAGAAGAGGAAGAAATATAGTCACCCCCTCCCCACCCCCTTGCCCCTGCCCTGCCCAGGGCATGTCATACTTTTTTCTTAAAAGTGAGAGGGATCCTTTGAGGACATTATGCTAGATGGGATAAACCAGTCACAGGAGGACAAATACATGATTCCTCTCCTATGAGGCCCCTAGAATAGTCAAATTCATACAGACAGAAAGAGGAATGGTGGCTGCCAGGGGCTGGGGGTAGGGGGAATAGGAGTTAGTGTTTAATGAGAACAGAGTCTCTGTTGGGGAAGATGAGAAAGTTCTGAAGATGGATGGTGCTGATGGTTGTACAAGAAGTAAATGAACCTAATGCCACCGACCTGTACACTTAAAAATGGTTAAGATGGTAAATCTTATGTGTATTATATCACAATTAGAAATATGCTGGGCAGGATCCTGGGGGTGAGTAGGGCAGGTGGGAGGGAGAGGGGGTCGCATTCTGCACCAATAGCTGAGGTGCTCAGGATGCTCCTGGGCTGCCACTCTCACGTCTCTGGTTCTGGGTGCTGGGGTTGGAGGTCGCACAGACCATAGCAGCCCATGGAGTCCTCGGCTGGGTGAGAGGGAGCTCCAGCTTCCAGGGGACAACACTCCACCTGCCAAGTATTAACTGGCACTGGCTGCAAGACCTTCTCCATGTTCATGATGCAGGCGGCTTCTTCTGTGATGCCAGAGCTGACCGCTATGGTTGATGGCCCACCTGCCAGCGCCAGGCTGCAGATGAACAGTAGACCTCAAGAGACCCATGGAACTGGGTAGGGCTCTTCCCCTGCGTATAGGGGCCTGACGCACACTGTGGGAAGGCCTCGCCTGCGGTCACTGACAGGCCCAGGGGACGGGGCCACGAGGGTTTTGGAAGGCAGTGTCCGTGTTCTCTCTGGCACTGCAGGAGGGAGGCAGGAAGGTGAGCCCAGGCACGCCTCCACATGTTAAGTATTTTCCCATGTTGTAAAAAACTAACATGGGAGGGCATTTCCCCCCTTCATTTTTCCTGACTCTTTGTGGGCCTTTACCACTTTAAATATTTATTCATCAAAATGGGATGAGAAAACTGAGCTCCACATCGAGTCATCATATTCCACAAATGAAAAATCAGGACAAATAGCCAATAGCTGGGATGGAATGTTTGAAATCAGGACTGCACTGGAAAATCTAGGTCACACGGTCACTAATTATACAGAACACATATGTTCAGGCCCCTGAACTAACCCAGTGCTTTTAGGATTAGTAAATGACAGATGGAAACTTTGATCATATCCATTTCTACTTTCTTCCAAATTTTTGTTAAAAAGAAAACTTTCCTGCATCCTCAAAATTTCTAGAAAATGAACCCCTGCAGGTAAAGGGCTATTCTGGCAGACATTCTGAAGGTGTTCCTCCCCAGAAAGCACGGTCCGTCTCGCCCCAGAATGGCTTCCAGAGCCCACACAGCCAGCCCCCCTTGCTGATAGACCCCCAGGCTGCAGGGCCAGAAGTTCTGAAGATGGACCTAATTTGCTGTGATGAATTGTATGCATGCACGAGTGATCAAAACTACAGCTGAGACCGATTACATTTTATGATCACGACGGTTCTTGTGAAACACGTAGGCATATACCCTTGCCAGTCCAGAGAGGGAGTCCTGGCTGGCACGAAGCGAAGGGCAAAGGGAGATCCTGCCACTCAGAAAGGAAGGACTCCATGGCTGCCTGCTCCTCGGAAGCTGGCCCCACTGCCCACTGGTGGGGCTGAAGAGCACTGCGGCCCAGCCCCAAATGCCTCGTCTGCCCTGTCATACATACTCAGCCTCCAACCATGCCGTGGGCACACTGCCACTGCCCAGACACCTGCCCCCCCACAACCAAGTGGGTCGGCCCTGTGCCTTCCCTTCCACCCCCAGGCAGAACTCACTGATTTCCATGAGGCAAACCAAGAGTCCTCTATATCCTCTGTCTGTCCCATCCCACTCAACTCACTGGAGGTGGGGGGGGGTGTAGGTGCATGCAGTTTAGGGAAGAGGGGTGGGTAACAGTTAAGTGTGGAATTAAGAGCATATGAGGAAGGCATCATAAAAGCTGTGCAGTTCCTGACACATACCTCATACTTAATACTGATGGATCATGGTGGTGAAACAACATGTAGCTGGATGGATGGAGGGATGGATGGTAGATGATGAGTAGATGGATGGATGAATGAATGGATGGAGGATGGATGGATGGGTGGATGGATGAATGAATGGATGGAGGATGGATGGATGGATGGATGGATAGATGGGTGCGTGGATGGGTGGACTGATGGATGGATGGATGGGTGGGTGGGTGGATGGGTGGATGATGGGTGGATTGACAGATGGATGAATGAGTGGATGGATAAATGGGTGGATTGACAGATGGATGAATGAGTGGGTGGATGATGGGTGGATGACTTGTGGGAGGAAAAGGAGTGCATGAATAAGTAGGTAGGATGCTAAATGGGTTGGTGGGAAGACAATGGGCTTTGGAGTTCATATCTTGCCTTGGTCACTTACTGTCTCTGTGACCCTAGGCAAATCACTTCATTTCCCTAAGTACTCGTTTACTCACCTGAAAAGTGGGACTAATAATATCTACCTCATAGCCTTGTTATGAGCCTCAAGTTAGATAACATATATAAGAGGTTTTACAACACATTAAATGCTAAACAGACATTTAATGTTGTCATAACTAATGCTAACCACAAGGTTTTGTCATGACTGTCAACTCAAAGACATGGATGATCCCACATTTTTGATGTGGCAGCTTCCAGAGCAAGGATGGGGAGACAGAGACGGTGCTGCAGGTCAGTGATGCTGCCATCTGGACTGTGCACCCAGGTCTGGTTTCAGCAGGGGAACTGGTCCCCAAGCAGGGAAGCAAGGAGCCTCACTTGCTTCTCCTACACTCAAACACTCAAACCTAAATGGGCAGGATACATCCCCACTCCCACCGTGGGCTCCACTTCTCCCTGCCAGTCTCCTACTTTAACACCCAGGTCCCAGGGCTCAGTTTTCAGGTCTGAAAAATGGTGAGAGTAGAGAGCACTGCTAGTGGCCCCAGGTTGTTGAGGCACCAATGAGATGTATTTGCAAACTGTAAAGTGTTTGCAACTCAGGATCCAGGTGAGTAATGAACCAGGTAAGGCAGACCAGGTGGGGGCTGTGTTGAACAGGAGCACATCCCTGTGTTCAAAAGGGGCAGCTCATTGTTGCCACACAGGACTGTGGTCCAGGGGCTGCCCAGTCTGATTAGTAGAAAAATCAAGAAGTCCAGCCATGTAATGTGGTGGGAAAGAGAACAGAATCTAGGGCTGGTGGCCTCAGGGAGTTGGCTAACCTCTCTGTGCCTTGGTCTGCTTGTCTTAATACTAGAGGCATTGTGAGGATTGGATGTTTTAGTGCACAAAAGTGCTGAGAACAATGTCTGGCACTTAATAAGCACTAGATAAATATTAGTCATTATAATTATAGGAAATCTCCCTGTTTTGAAATATGGACAACCATTTAAAGGTCCCGCAATCCCCAGGCTGTGTGTTTTCACACTCCACTCTATAAAAATGTTCAATGTTGCGGTGACGGTGGCTTTTCTCTGCGTGTGTGTCTCCTCTCCTCTATGTGAGGGGAGACTGGGTGAGATTATTCCGGATGTTCCTGAAGGGAGAGAAGGGCTTGGCATGCTCCCTTATCCCACTGGGAACCTGCCCCCTGCTCCAGACAATTTCAGCATCCTGCTTCCTCCCCACCCTTCACCATACTTCCCACCAGCACCACCACATTTTATCTATTCTAAGACCCCAAAGAGTATAAGATGCTCCAGTATTTGATGTATCACAATGAACTAAAAAATATGACCAATTAAACTATAACACACAAATGAGGTACTCCAACTTAAGAGATGTTCTAATGAAGAAAGTTCTGTATCTTAAAATATAGCAGTGAAATATGGTAACAGCTACCATATACTGAACTCTTACTATGTGCCGCCAGAAATGGGGCTACCTGCTCTTAATATATCATCTTTACTTCTCCCAATTGTCCCCATTTTACTGATGAAGAAACTGAGGCTCAGAAAGGCAAAGCAGCTTGCTAAGTCATCTCGCTGGTAAGAGGTGCCATTTGCGTCTGAGTCCAAGTGGCCCAATCCTAAGACTGCTACATCCTTCCCTCTCGCTGTCCCCTAGTGCCAGATAAAGGAGATGCCAAACTGAAACTGTCACCTGCCCTCACCCAAACTACAGTCACACAGTGAATCTCACTGCAGCCCTGGACATGCCCCAGCCTGTCCGTGTTTGATTTTGTCTAAACTTCAGAAGCAGGGTGAGTAGATCTGCGTTCATTATTGACACAGCAAAATTAATTTTCTGCCATATCCTCCCTCTCCTCTCCATGCCTGGCCCCCAGCCCCTAACTCTCCTGTGAGCCTTGACGCACGGCTGCTGACCGGTGCTCCTGAAATGCCAACTTGCATTTCTCATCGTTAATTTCCTTCTAAATGTCATTAGTAATTGTTCCTGCTTGACCAAAGAGTGCAATCTAGGCTTCCACTGAGAGAGCACCCTGGTCTCTTGTTGATGGGGGCCGAGAGCCCCCAGCCCTGCCAGAGCCCAGCATCCTGGCTGGAGGCAGCCAGCCCCACTCCCAGCAAGCCGGGAAGACAGACTGCTGTAACCAGGGATGGGCTCTACAACACAAAACCGCCTGCCCGTGCTACTGGGGCAATGGTTGGGGCTCAGGCTCCGGGGCCAGGCTGCCTGGGTTCAAACCCATGTCTGCCACTGCCTAGCTATGCCTCCATCTTCCCATCTGTGAAATGGGGATAATATAATAACAGCATTGGCTTCACAGGTTTGCCCTGAGGATAAAATAGGAAAAATTGACACCAAAGCCTTCCCTAGCGCCTGTTGTCATTACTGTTCCTCACCTCCTCCTTGCCTCTCACCACCAGGCTTGCAGGCTCAGCCCTGCCACTGACTAGCTGTGTGACAGGCAACAAATGAGTGGCTTAAACCTCTCTGAGCCTGTTCCTCCCATCTGTGAAAGTGGAGCCGTAACACCGACATCAACTCTGCCAGCTCCACCCCCAATGCTGCCACCTCCATGTGGCCCACCTTGGGCACCAGGCAATGTGATTGATGAGTCACAAACATTATGTTGCATCCCCACAATAACCCTCCAAGACAGGCATTGGTGACCCATTGTCCAGGTGAGGATGGTGAGTCACCGAGAGGGGAGGCCACATGCCCAAGGTCCTGTTGATAGCAAGAAGCAACTCTGAGATTCACACCCTCTGGCCCCCAAAGCCCGTGTCTTCCCAGTACAATGGGCTGCTTCTTTGTCTAAGTCAAGGTGGGGCAGCGCTTTGTATGGTGCAAACCTCTGTGGACACTGAACCAACGTGGTGCCCACTGTTACTAGTATTGTCATTGTTACTAAGAAACTGAAGGCATTTGATCCCAGCTGACACAGTGCCGGAGAGGGGCTGGGCTCGCAGCATACACAATGGCTGCTGGCTCGAGGCTCCTGGCAGCTCCTGGCAGCTCCCCCGTGCCCATCTGTCATGATGGCATGGTGCCCCTCTAAAGTTGGTTGGCCCCCCACCCTAGGGCATGAACAACCAGGCTCCAATGGGCAGACGGGCAGCCTGAGGCCAATTCCAAGTGCCATCTCTGCCCGGAGCTGGGCCTTGGGGGTGGGCTCACCCTCAGTCCCCACCTGGGCCTCTACATACTTCATCGCTCAGGCAGGCTGACCCCCGGGGCCCAGAAGGGCATCTGAGCACAGCTGGCACAGGCTTCTAACTTAACACCACCCCTCGGCTGCCTGCTCCTCACTGTTCCTCTCAGGTGACCACGGGGCAGCCACCGCGCACCCAGGGCTGCCCAGAACAGAGACAGCCTCATGCCCCAGGAGTTGTGTGCAGCCTCCACAGCACCCTCTGAGCTCTTCCCACGCTGGGAGGTGAGGCCCGCCCACCTGCCCCAGCACCCAGAGACCTGCCCCCAGCTCCTAAGGGCTATGAGAGCCATCTTCGACCCCGCTGCCTCAGCCCGGGGACTACGAACACAGACACTCGTGTCAGACCTCCTGGGCTCCCAGCTCCACCCCCAGCAGCCTCAGTTTAGCCATCTGTGCCAAGGAGATCACGCTTACATGACAGGTTCCCAGTGAGCACTCAGGAAATGCTCTCATATCACAATGATGGTGATGATGATAAACTCTATTGTAGGTAGGAAAGGCCTTGTCCCACTCAACAGTGAACAAACCAGGGCTCAGAGACACAAACTGGCTGTGCCCAGAAACACAGCAACTTACAGGGAGCAAAGGGCACGGCCCAGGTCCCGTGGTGCCCTAATCCCTCGTGTGCAACAGTGATGTTACATTTAGCATGTGGCATGATTGATATGATATGATGCAGCACTATACTACACTATATTATATTATATTCCACAAACATATACAAAATACTGTTTGTCCTTATTAGCTCACTGTTCCCCTCCTCAAAACCCGTGACTTGGTCTAGGCCTCTGTGTGTCCCCAGTACCCATACATCTGGAACACGGTAGGTGCTCAGTAAACACTGTGGGCTACACTGAGCACATCCACATGGCTGACGAGCCAATGAAACAAGGAGGTCCTGGGTGTCCAGACTGTGACTATGACAGTGACAGCACCGGCTGACGCCTACCACACCTTGACTCTCAGCCAGACCTGGGGCTGTTCAGGAACCACTGCTGTTGGCCCCCCAGTACCCAAGAAAGAAGGGACTGTCATTACCCCTGCAGTCCTGACACCCAGAGAAGGCTGGTGCCTCACTCACGGTCACAGAGCTGCTCGGTGGCAGGGCTGGGACTTGAAGCCAGGCTGTGGGCTGCACAGTATGGGCATGGCATTGCCACAACATGGCGTCACATCTAACAGAGTTCTGGCTGTGCTAGGCTCTGGCTTCCTGCCCTAGTGGGGAAGGCAGGAAACACAAAGTGATCCTGTTGCAAGTGTGCTATAATCACTGTCATACTCTAAGTGCTCTGAAGTGCTTTACACACATGAACTCTTGATCTTCACAACAACCCGAGGCAGTAGGTCTTACCCTACTTAACAGATGAGGAAACTGAGCCCAGAGAGGTACAATGTCCACATTAGAAAATAATGGGGAAGTGGGGGCACAGGGGTTGGGGCAGCAGTCAGTCAAGCCCTCAGCCCTCCCTGGGCTCCTGGTTGACTCCGGTGCAAGCAACAGGTTCTCATTCCCCGGGACCACTGCTGGGAGTCATCAGGCACTTCCCTCTCCCACCCTCAGGCCAAGCACAGCCGGGCCCCACTCTCCCTGCAGTGGTAGGGGCGGCAAGGACTGGGCCATCTTTAAAGCAGGAAAAAGGAAGACATTGCTACTCACAGAAAGCACAGCCAGAGTCAAATGCTAAGCATGTGCCTAGAGCACTTTTAACTTTTAATTATTATTAGTTATAATTATCTGGCTGGATCTGACAGCAGCAGCACAAAGAGGCAAGGAAGCTGGCTCGTCCATTACCCATCTTATAAGGACCAGGAATTTTAAAAGATGAGCTCCCAGAACTGAAGATCACAGCCTCCTCCTTCTTCTCCTTTCCTTGCTTGTGTTCTCTTTCCTGCTTTCTAGGAGCTCAAAAAATAAGGTAAAACATATGGTGATGGGTGGATGGATGGGTGGATGAGGGCAGAAGGGATCTTCACCCTCCAAAAACACAGGAGTGGGAAGTCAGGTGTAGACATAGTTGCTTATAATCCCTACTGGCAAAGGGGTCGGGGGGATTAAATCAAGGGCTGGAGAAGCCAAAGGAAGGAGAATTAGGGAGAGCTTCTCAGAGAAGGGACCACGAGAGGGCTGAAGCGTGAAAAGAAGGCAACGTGCAGGTGCACGTGCGTCCAGGAAGCCCCTGTCTTGATCCCACTGGGTAGGCAAGGCAAGACCAGCTTAGGAGAATGATGCCAAAAGGTAGCTGCCATCCGCCTTGCCCCCCTCCAGCCCCTCTACCTTTTGTTCTGTTTCTTGGACACCCCGCATCTGCCTGTGCCTCAGGAACTTTGCACTGTCTCTTCCCTTTCCTGGAGGGTCCCCATAGCTCTTCCCCCCACTGGCTCATTCTCTACCTTCAGGACTTGGCTAAAATGCCAGCCTTTCCTGACCACCCGATCTGAGTGTCAGTCCTCACGTTCCCTGACCCCTGCCCCGACATACACACACGCACGCCACTCTTGGTCACAACAGTGCTTTATTGCCTTCAAAATTTCACAATCTGAAATTACCTAGTTCATGTACTTACTGACTAATTGTCAGTGTCTCCCATGGAATGTCAGCTCCATGAGAACAGGGGCCCTGTCTCCTTGTTCCCAGCTCCATCCTGGGCCCTCACGATGGCACTGGTAGTAGGTACTCGATAAATGTGTGTTAAATGAATGATGGAATCAGGGATTAGTCAAACCAAATGTTCCCAAGGGCTGGGAAAGAAGGGTCCCAACGGACCTCAGACCAGGCCCCCAGCTCACAGAGACCACCCCCCCGATGGGAGCCGGGATCCAGGCTGGCAGGGCCTGGCTCGCCCCCATGGAAGGGCTCTGGGTTGCTTGTTAGAATACCTAGCTCTGCTTTTAGTCAATTGTAATCATTTAGCTGGAAGCGGCATGATTAGGCACACACAAGCAAACAGCGTGAGCTAATCCTTTAAATGCACCCACTCAATGCTGGACTGGCCGCTTTGCCACTGCGGGCCCGGCTCATGGAATCGCTTCCTGCAGACCCTGGCTTTGTCAACGAGGGAGTCGAGATTCCAGGGCATGGAGCAGACCCACCACTCCCCTATCCTGGCCCCATCAAGGAGTGGGGTGTGTGTGTGCGCGCGTGCACATCTGCCATGAACTCAGAAGTGCCCAGGCAGTTGGCTCCCACCAGCCCGGAGATGCCAGAAGCTCCACCTTTGAAGAGACCTTTCTTTAGCTCAAGGCTCTATCCCCGTGAGAGCACCAAGCAAGTCCCAGGTTGCCGTAAAGGGAAGGAAGGTAGCAGCACCAGGAAGCTTGACGTCTTAGGAAGTCCGTGTCTCCACGACTAGAACTAATCCTTCTTCTCCCCAAGCCCAGTGTGAGCTGAACCCATCCTCTTGTTCATTTGCAGGCAACTGGGTTTGCAGGTCCTGGCCTCAAGCTCCAGCCTGGCAAATGCGGTCATGCACAGGCCCCCCGGCATTGCCACCTGGGCTCACCCAGGAGCAATTTTTTTTGTATCCCCTGTTACTGCTACTTGTGCTACCTGCTTGGCCCAACTACTAAAATAGTTTCTGGGTCCCTTGACAACAAAGGCTTTTTATAGTTCAGCACTGCAGGCCTCATTTAAATCTATTAGCTCATATAAATGGCAATTTATTTAAACTTTGGAGGGTTTCTGTTTGCCTTGGTGGCAAAGACAATTTGGCTTTGCATATGGCTCTGCCATTTGTTAATGACCCCGGGCAAATCAGTTAACCTTTCCGAACCTCAGTTTCTACATCTGTAAATGGGGATGAGAACACCTGATTCATGGGGTTGTGCTGAGACAATCCCTGCAAAGTTGCCAGGCCCACAACAGAGACCCGGGCGGGAAGCTGTCATTCATAACTGTGTCTTGTTGGATTTCAGGGAAGGTTGTCCACTGTCAAAGCCCAGTCTTGTGTGGCTGGTAAGCCACATATTCCCCTCAGTGATGATGAAGAACAGGATGCAGCAATGCTTTTAGGAAGGGGAGAAGGAGGCACCATCCGTGCCCAGTGTCTGTGGGCGCAGAGGTACCTGCAGGGACCCAGAGACAGCTGGGCTGGCAGGCAGAGCGTCCCCCCCTCAGGTTGGCTTACCCCTGGCAAGGGGCCGACAGGGCCCCCAGGCCTTCATCTGCTGAGGCCTGAGGCTGGAAATACAAGGCCAGCGGCCCTGACATTTGCGGGGCTGTCTCATACCCCAAATCAAATCGACACACCACCCTCCACTGAGCCTGCCTGGGGCACAGCTGAGGACAACAGGGTCCAGAGAGCGGGCCCTGGGCCAAAAGCACTCAAAGAAGTGGAGGAAGGGGAACCTGAAGCCCTGGGCCTGTGGCCCCCAGCCCATGCCCTTTCCACCCTGTCCCACTGCTCTGGACACCCAGCTCCTCCCATGTCCAGTGTGGGGTTTCCTAGGCCCACAGCCTTGGGGCTTGGCTAGGCGCCACAGAGAGAAGGACTCAGGGTCTCACTGTGTTCAAACTCAGGCCAGAAATCATGAAAGCATAGCAAATTTCAAGTGGAGGGAACCCTAAAAAGCCATCTGATCCTCAAATTGCCTAAAAAGTAAACACTAATAATAATAACAGGTGGCATTTACCATGTGCTCTTCCCATGTGCCAGCCACTGTGCCAAGGGCCTTTTACAACTATGAGATAGGAGCTAGTCACACTCCTACTTTACAGATAAAGAAACTGACCCACAGCAGGTGCAGGATAGAATAAGCCTTCAAATATGGAGCCACACTCACGAAGACTGTTCTCCCTGCTTCACCCTCCCTAGCATTTCAGATAAGTGTATTGTTTGCACACTTGGACCGACAGCGACCTCATAACTTTCCATGTCTAGACAGTTTTCCCTTGTACTGGACATGTGTGGTGTCCACCTAGACCATGCTCCCTTTCCCTGAGCAGTGCCCTCAGCCTGCTGGTTTGTATTGTATGGTCCCACCCCTGGCCACAGCCCACTGGAGCAGGGGAGGACAGCTGGCCCATGCTCATCTATCAGATTCCCTCTCCAGGGAACTAGAACCTGTTGCCTGAGGGCTGGCTACTACCTGTGGTTACTAACTCTGGCTTTCCTGGATGTTCCTTCTGGCTACGTGTGTAACCAAATCCCTATACTAAATCCCCTCTGTTGAGATACTTAGGGTGTCTGCCTCAACAAAATTGATGAGACCCATGGTGGCTTTCCCCACCTTCCTCCTTGTACAGAGGACCCCAGAAAATCAGGCTGCAGACAGAGCACAGTACAAGCCAGAAAGAGCAGAAGGCAGGGACTAGTCAATCTCAGAGAAAACAGAGGAATAGGGCCATCAAAAACCCAACATCACTTCCTGTTCTTGGCATCCAAAAGCCACCCCTATGTCCCTACAATTTAATTCCCCTTCATCTTTGAGCTAACTCCAGAGAGTGATACCTGAGCTGTGATTATCAAAGACCAAAATCTATGTCCTGAGTTTCTGTCCACTCTCAAAAGTACTGGGGCCACCTGAAGCATGCTGAGAACCCCTCCACCTGACAGAGCTTAAACAACTTGAAGACAACTGTCGCCGCATTTCTACTGCAACACATCCAAATATCCTCCTGTTAAAGAGACCCAGGACAGACCCCTTGAAGCTCCTGAACCCCAAGGTCAGGCTGGGTCCCCACAGACTAGCACTGCCTAAGTTTTCAGGGTGTGGGGCAGGGGTAGGTGTGGGGTGGTGTGGGGGGTTTGGGTGTTTAGACAAACCTTCTTTGGTGTCCCCTATTTCTCCCCCTAGCACCTGCAGCCCCTGGCAACTACTAGTCTGTTTTCTGTTCTGATATATTTTTACCTTTTTCTAGAATGTCATGTCAACAGAACCACACAGTATGGAGCCTTGAGTCTGGCTTCTTTCACTTGGCATCCATATTGCTGCATGTATGCACAGTTGCTTTTTACTGCTGGGCAGCACCCATTGTATGAACGTACACATCACCACACCTGTTACCCATCCACCAGGTAAGGGACACTTAGGGGGCTTCCAGTTTGGGGCCATTACAAATAAAACTGCTATCATCATTCACATAGAGGGTTTGTTGTGACAAAGTTCTCCTTTCTCTTAGGTAAACACCTAGAGGTGGGATTGCTGGGTCATATGGTAAGTGTATGTTTAACTTTATAAGAAACCAACAAACTATTTTGTCATGTGGCCATACCATTTTGCACTTCCACCAGCAAAGTGTGAGAGTTCCAATTGCTCCACACCTTCACCAGCTCTCAGAATTGTCAGTTTTTTGTTTTTGTCAGCGGCACCCGGCTGTGGTTTTCATTTGCCCTTCCCTAATGACTAATGATGTATGTCATCTTTGGTGCCATGTCTGGCAAAAGTTTTTTGCTCATTTCCTAGTTGCTCTCTCCCCCCTCTCATTATTGAGTTTCAAGAGTTCTTTAGAATTAATATATTCTAGATAAAAGTACTTTATCAGATATGTGATTTGCAAACATTTTCTCCCAGTCTGTGACTTTTCATTCTCCTAACAGTGTCTTTCACAAGCAAACTTCTTACATTTTGATTCAGGGTGTAAATCAGATAATACCTGTCCCCTGCTTGGTTTCCCATCACAATGGGGATAAAATCCAAAGTCCTTCACTGTCCTACAAATCTTGCCATGATCTGGGCTCCATCTGTCTCTGCCCCTACTCGCTGTGCTTCAGCTGCACTCTGCCTTGTGTCGTCTTAGCAATTCACCTAGCTCCCGCTGGCCACAGGGCCTTTGCACTCACAGCTCTTGTCCACCCACTCCTGGCCTTACACCATCCCATCTGGGGCTGAGCTCACGTTCCACCTCCTCAGAGAGGCTCTCCCTGACCACACTTACCAAGGAGTGTCTAACCCCATCCCCCCAGCATGCTCTAGCTCATTACCTGGTTTTATTTTCTGTGTGTCATTGACCCTTATTGGAAGGTGTCTAGCAACACCTCTAGGATGCAGTCCCTATGCCTGATTCTTTATCTTGTTCACCACTGTCTTCTTAGGTCATGGAGCTAGTGCCTGGCACATCACAGGCCTTCAATACACATGCTTTGAACAAATGAACAGCAACATATAGTTCCCTCTCATGTCTTCTAATCACTCTATCAAGAATATCCACCAGTTTGTCCAAAGTCCTTCGAATTAATCTCAGAATCAAAGAGGACTTGCACCTCCCTCATTCTGGCAACCATGTTCCTGTTGATGCATCCTAAGAAAACATTCCCTTTGGAAGCAGACATGTCACTGCTGCTGCAGACCAAGCCCACCGGTATCTAGTCCTACCTCCAATACTTATATCCTCACAACAGCACTTCCTGGTCCTGTAGTGAGCTCAATCCTAAGCCTCGAATCTTCTCAAGACCTCTCAGCCCATAGTCCCTTGTGCCTGCAAACACTAGCTTCCCTGAGGCTCCCTACATGACCTCAAATGCCATATGGCCACAAGAGCCAGTCAAGGCCCCAGCAAGGGCAGAAACTCTGGCCAGCCTTACCTCTAGCCGCCCTACCCAAACCTCAGGTCATCCCAGAGGAACACCCCACTTGCTTTTTCCTCCCAACCAGGACCTTCCAGCACCAGCTTCAGCGTAACCACAATGAAAACTCCATTGCCTGAAAAACCCTCCTCTCACAAACCAGAAAATTGCTATTCAAGTTACTTAACGAAAGCCATTATTTGCACAGATTTGGCATTGCAACAATACTTCCACATTTAAATGGTCTATAATTAAAATCATTAATTGCAGAAAATAGTGACTCATTAAGGCTATAATTTAGCATGTTTCTCAGTATTTGAGGATCTGACTTAAAGATTAACAGGGTGACCCAGGAAACCACCAGCTCACATGAACCACTCTGGGGTCAGGTGTGGTCACAGCGTGAAGTTGGTGAAACCGAAGTGAGATCCAGTTTGAAAGCTGTGCCTTCCCTACACCTCTGCATTCACGAGGTAGCCCTAGGGCAGGCTGATGCCAATGAAGCTCAAAAAAGGCAGGACTGGGAAACTTCTCTGGGAATAATCCTAAAGCCAATGGAGAGGAGATCTCTTGGCATCCAGGACAAGAGGCCAGGCAGGGGCTGAGCAAGTCCGGAGTTTAAGTAAATCATAGTCTATATGTGCTGATGGGTTTAAAAGAGGCCTGTCCTGTTGGGCTATAAAAAGCTTCATCTGTCAAGGGACCCAGGGCCTATTTTGGTAGCTGGGCCATGCAGGTAAGGCAGGTAGGGTAAGGCGGCTGCACAGACTGCACTTGGCAGAAAGGGCACCTGGCTAGCACTCAAGCAGGAGCGTCCCAGATGGCTCGTGGCTCAGGTGCTGGCACCAATCCCTAGCTGTCCCCTCATGTGGCCCCTCACAGAGGTGCCAGCTCGGCCTGTGGATCAACAGGGAGATAGCCGGGGGTGGTGGGGGCGTGTCATTACCCCAACACTGGCCTTTTGAAGTAGAAGCCCCTCTCTGGGCCTGGGTCCATAGCTCTGTCCCACATCATGACAATGGGATGACAGCTGCGTGAACAATACAAGAATTTACGGGAACTCAGAGGGACTGCCCAAAGGATAAAAAGAAACAGGCTTTCCAGAGACCCACCTAGGCATCCTTCAAGGCCAGGTCTGAGCTCTGCCTGCCCAGCTCTGGCACAGGGCCAGCCGTGGGAAGAGGACCTGACCCTCCACGGGCCTGCTTTCACCTCCTCTGGGCAACGGCCACCACCAGCCGTGCAGACAGGACAGCCCAGGCCTGGCAGTGTGGGTGGGCTGTGGCATGATGAGAAGGGGACCTATTCTGTAACAGGCCACAGCTGTGCCCCTCCAACCCCGGGGGGGCAGGGATGGCCACTGCTGCCATCCACGTGACCTGATGACTCTGCCCTGGGTGAGTGGCCCCAGCCTCGTTACCTGGGTGGGTGGGTGGAAGTCGCGTGCAGGTATAGCACTTACACGGGGATAAGGGGAGGGTGCTGCTGGGTGGGCAGATACACCCTGGTGGGCCAAAATGGTGAGCACAAGTCCTTAGGGCTGTTGACAAATGCCAGTTCCTCTCTCCTTCCAGGCAGAGGGTGGCATCCCTTCTCACTCCCTTTGAAGTTGGGCATGGCCAACTTGCTCTGGTCCATACAATGTGAGAGAAGGCGATGTGTATCATTTCCAAGGGGAAGCTTGGAGAGCTGGTGCACAAGTTGCCACCTCCCTCTTCTCCCTGCCCCAGCGACCACGGAACCGTGGATGGACATGGGCCCTTCATAGGCCGGGTCACTGAGTAAATATCATGAACAGAGTCCCTTCCCCGCCACCTGCCTGGATATGTCACATGAGTGACACATAAATCTTTGTTTTAGGACACAGAGATCTAGAGGATATTTGTTATTACAGTATAACCTAACCTGTATCCATACTAACGATGGTGGTATTCTTGGTATATGACATTTTGCTGTGTCTATCTACATGTACACATATGGTATTTCTGCAAATGCGAGAGTGGGCAAGTGGTCCTCCTTTTGGGGGGTGCAGCTTTATGCTACATATGTGTGGTATTCTGTGTGTGTGTATAATGTTACTCTTTGTAAATGACATGTGTGCATGGGTGGTGTGTAATAGGAATTGTGTGTGTGGACCTTCCTTTTGGGTATGTGATGCTACTGCTCAGGTACAGTGTCTGTGTGATTTTTCTGTGTGTGGTATTCCTGGTGGGCATGTGACCTCTCCAGTGTTATAAGAATTTCTTCGAAAATCAGTGGAAGAGAAAGCAGTGTCACCTGGGCACAGATCTTGGTCCTCAGAAAACCAGTAACAGGTGAGAAGGAAGGGACCCTACAGGGTGCCAAGGGACGTGGCTGCAGGTGCCTAGGGAGGACCACCACAGAAGCTTCCCTTCCCAAGGGTCCTCTCAGCTCCTGCAGACCCGGGATGAAGATCTGAGGAAGCTGGTTGAGGCCACAGTGCCCCATCCGAGGGCCACATTGCCTCGGGACCTATGGCGAGCACCCGTTCTTCTGAGTTGGGGCCAATTGGGCATCCACTGCTCTCTCTTCTGGCTTTTCTGGGCAGACATGGAGGTTCCCAGGCCCCAGACCCAGCTCCTGGACCCACACAGCCCCAGGACCTAGCCACCCAGGCCACCCGGGCCACTAGCCACAGAAGTAAAGCTCAAATATCATACAATACAGGTGGGGACATGGAATCCCCAAGAGGGAAAAGGAATTGCTAGGGAAATACCCCAAATGTGAGCCTGACTCTTGCTGCAGGCTCAGCCTGCCACAGTCCAGCTCTTTGGGCTGGACTGGCCCAGCAGAGGCCAGGGGGTAACACTCCATGTCTGCCAGCCAGGAGGGCAGCCACTGGCTCCAGGCCCACAAGCACAAGACCCCACCATCTTGGCTTAACCCCGAGACCCTCAGCACCAACGGGGACACCCCAGGGACACAAGGTGGTGTGTGTGCAGCAGATGCGGGCACTCACTCACCTGCAGCTCTGTCTGGAAGAAGAACTTCTGTGGGCACTGTGAGCAGTCGTAGATCTTGTCCTCTTGCCCATGCACGGCAAAGATGTGCTGCTGCAACTTGTTGGCCTGGACGAAGACTGGACACAGACACGGCCATCAGGGGCCAAGTGGACACCAGCTCCTGTGGCAGCTGCCCCCACAACACTCACAAGTAGGGATCACCCGGGCACGGGCACAGTCAGCCAAACAGTGGGCTATCAGGAACATTATTAGCACCTACTAGAGGGGGGGCTTGAGCTAGGTTAGCTGAAAGCTCTGCCACTCAGTGGCTGTGCAAACTTGGGCAAGTCACTTAATATCTCTGGGCTTCATTTCCTTATTCAAGAAATAGAGGTCATTATATTAGTAGTATGTGCCTCACTGGGTGGCTGGGAGGAGCAACTGGGCTAATACTCATAAAGTGCTTAAAAGATGGCCTGGCACACAGTTGGACCAATGTATGTTGTCCTCCTCCCCTCACTAGCCAGACACCTTCCAGGTGTGAGCTCCTTGAATGCCTCCCAGGCCTGCAAGGCAGGTACTGTTGTTATCCCCATTTTACGGAAAAGAAAACTGAGGCAATGTTAAATGTTCAATGACCTGTCCAAGGTCCCACTGCTAGCAGATGGCAGAGCAGGGTGGCAGAGATCTGAATTTAAAAAGCTTAGTACGGTGTCTGGTACAAGAAGTTGCTCAACCAACATGAATTCCTATTGTTGTTGTTGAGGTTGTCATCAGCATCCTTGCCTCCCCCACTCCCTGCCCTTGAAGCCCGGTGTCCTGGATTGGCAGACTGGCCACTGGGCCCCTCAGTGCCAACCCATGGAGTGTGATGTAACAGATGGGCGGGGGCTCATGAGGTGAGCAGAAGGAGGCACAAGGCATGCCAGGACTCTAGAGAACCCCAGAGGTGTGCGAGTTCAGGGGACTTTCCCCACGGCAGAGCCCCCTCCCAGGACCCTTATAGATAAGGTTGCAGCCCTGGCTTCCTGGTGGTAGGAGTCCCGAGATGGCCCAGGCCCTGGCGCACATAGGAGGCAGCCCTGAGCAGATGTGTGTCTGGGAGGTGACCACTTCAGAAACACCCTCCCGCCAGGCACCCTCCCCAGGGTGGGCTTCCCGCTGTGGCAGACAGCAGATGTCAGGGGAGGCAGGGAAGGCCAGGCTCCCCCACGCACACCAGCTGCCATCTGGGCAGCAGGAGGGGGCCAGCAGAGCCCCTGAGACTCGCCTCAGGCTGGGACAGCCGCTTGCCTGGGCTGGCAGCCAGTCTGGGGGCTGGGGACTTGGCTGGCAGAGCTGCCCTTGACCCCAAGCCTGGAGCACGGACGGGAGCTAGGCAGCCCAGGAGCAAGGGGGACCAGGAGTGTGTGGAGGGGGAGCCCTGATGGTGCAGGATGGAGTGTGCAGCTCAGGGAGACAAACACGGGGTCCAGGAAGGGCACTTGCAGCAGGGTGGCCAAGGCTGGCTCAGACAAAGGACTTTAGCAGCTGTGTGCCAGGACACAGAGATGGTGCCACCCAGCCCACCTATAAGGAGAGGCCAGAGAGTAATGGGCCTGTTGATCCCTCGGGGCTTCCCCCCTGGGGTCCTGGTCCATACCAGCCCCACAAAGCAAAGAGGAAGGAGTACATGCTGGGGTTCAGCAATCACAGGGCTGGGCCCTGGCATCCCTTCCCTATCCCCTACCAGGCACACACTGGGTACCTTACCTGTGAAGCACACAGGGCATTTGAAGGTGCCGCCCATGCCCTCGAAGCTGTGCTCGATGAGGTGACAGAGGAGCTTGGCCGGGGAGTCAAACATCTGGTTGCACAGCTTACACTCATGGTTGATGCCTTCCTCTGCAAGGAGAACCCATGACCAGTAAGTGATCCTGCATGCCACCTTCCTTCTCCAAGCAGGAGCCCACTGGGTCCCCGTATACCCAGCGCCAACCCCTCTCTGATCCCCAGCACCAGAGCTAGTGAGGGGGCCTCGGACACCAAGACTCATCCTGGCTCCGGATGGCCCAAGCCTCAGGGGCTTACAGACCCCAGGGGTCACTCCAAATATCTGGCTTTTGCAGGTGCCCTTTGCTATGAGTTCTCCTTCTGGTCAAGCACCAAGGTGTGAGGTCGTAGACCACACTGTCGTGCACAAGGGCCCAGAATGGGGTACAGGATGGAGACAGAGTCTGACCAGGATTTTAAAAAAACCAATCAAATATTTATTAAGCATGTACTATGTGCTAAGAACTTTGCTATGAGCTGGGGCTTATTTGGGGAACTAAACAAATAATAATGTCTTGGCCCCCATTCTGGTGGTGGGGTATACAGATAATAAATAACAATTATCAGCATATAATATGGTGTCAGGAGGTGATGTGAGAGTGTAGGGGAGCACTCTAGGAGAGGGATGAGGGTGAGGCCATGAGGGGGCCCGTGCTGTGCGGGGCCGGCTTGAAGCGTAGCAAGGGACAATGTGCCTGAACTCAGAGAGCCAGGGAGGGGTGGGGGGTGAGGTCAGGGAGGCCACAGGGATGCACATCAAGAAGGGCTTTGTCAGCTGCTACAGGACTTTGGGTTTTACCCTAAGAGTGATAGGCAGGCACTGGAAGATATTGAAAAAACCAGAATGTTCTTTTTTTCCCTTTGAAACAGATGGCCTACCCAGTGGACCACAGACAATAGGCAAACTCCCTGTCCTGCTTCCAGATGAGAATACAGCTCCCTCTCCCCACCTGGGAGCTGCTCCGACCCCAAACTTTCACTTGAAGATGCCCAGGGGACAGAGCATGGCCAAGTGCCAGTGTCACACCAGCACTGAGGAGGCTCAGAGCTGGAGTCTGGCGCCCTTGCCCAGAATCCAGCAGAGCTGACTTCAAATCCTAGCTTCTCCTCCTCTGCCCCACATGCCCTGGGCATCAGTCCATGCTCAGTAAGATGAGGACAACCTGACCACTAGGCAAGTGGTCAGCTGTTGTTGGTGGGGAATCACCTGACTTGAGCATCACATCACCTAGGGTTGGAATCCAGCTCTGCCACTTACTGGATGATCTTGGGCAAGTTATGTAACTTCTCTGTGCCTCAGTTTCCTCTTTCTGAAACACTCAATAACAGCGTTCCTCTTACAGTTAATATGAGAATTAAATGCGTTTAACCCCATGTAAAGGGGTTTTGAACAGACCCTGGCACACAGCAAGTGCTCCATAAGTGTTTACTGCCAGGCGCATCGGTATCGGTGAGAGTATTATCTGGGACAGCCAAGGACACTGGCTCCCCCTTGGGCTCCCCCAGGGAACCAGCCTCACCAAAGGTGCCAGGTGATCCGATTTGCCCTCAAAGGCAAGAACTAGGTAGCAGAGGGGTTCTGCTGGTGGCAAGACATGAACACAGATGGGCTGAGGCTCCTGGCGAGTCCCTGGGTCCCCAGGCCCTGGCAGGGGCTGGCAGAGACAGCAGGCATTCCCCCTGGCCCAGCCATCCCCCACGCCCCCGGGCACGCCACCGCAGAGGCACACATGCACACATGCGCGCACAGGTGGGCCTGCCCCACATAGCCCACTGGCTGGGATCTACCGGGTGTTTGTCATGCCCCTGGAGCCCCAGCAACTAGGCCACATGCACCCGACAGAGATTCAAACAGATCTTCCATTTATACTAGCGGAAAAGGAATTCATTGACAAGTTTTGGGACACAGGGCGGGCTCAGCACGCTCGCCCCACAGGCCCCACACACGTCCTCCACTCGCCCCGCAGGTCCTCCACTTCCCTTGGGGAGACTTTCATCATAATTAGAGATGGCCTCCAGTGTGGGGGGCTGCCTCAAAAGAGCCCCCCAACACATCCCCTGCCCCCCGCACAATGTTTCCCAGTGCCTCACGCAGAGTATGAGTTCAAGGAGTGAAGGAATGACTGAGGTGCAACTTTTGTAAGAGGCCTCCCAGTTAGAATGGGGACACCCCTCGGACATTAATGAGGCGGAAGTATGTGAAAATGACAATTGTGCAGTCTTCTGTAATAGTTTGTAACATATTTGAACCTCAGAAATAACCCAGCTTGCTGGGAAAACTGCATTTCTAGGAAGAAGAAATGGGTTCAGAGAATTAGACCACTTACGGAGGTAACACAACCAGATGCGGGTGGTGCTCTACATGTATGTAATCCCCTCCCTGTACACCACCTCCACGCAGCCTCCTCTGACTACTCCAGCGTACGCATGTGCACACACACGCACACGACTGTCCCTTCGCTGGGCACAGTGACCTTTGATTCATTTAACCATGTCTTTCTGATGCCGGCAATTAGGCTATGGGCATGCACGATGTCATCTTCTCCTATGGCCCCCAGAGCATTAGATCCCGCCTGGGCCCACCTGCAGGAGGGGCTCAGAAATACCCATGGAGGACAGATACCCCGGGGCCAGGCCCTTTCCCCCTGCCCAGCCAGGGCTCTCGGGGCTGAGATGGCAACGGAGGATTTACTGCTTTCTGCCGAGCGGGGGCCTTTAACCACCTGGCTGTGAATGGAGACATGCCCGTCTGATACACAAACACCGAGAGGACAAAGAAGCCTCCTGCAACTTATAAATCAGAGAAACCATGTCTGACAGTCACTTTCCGTTCTCCGAGTGCCGAGCAATTCATCAGCCGGTCCCCTCTGATTCACAGACCCAGCTACACCCAGCGCCCATGTTCATAAATATGCACACAGTCAGGCAGCCCAGGAGCTGCCAGCCGTCCGGGGGCCAAAACGGCTACCATTTAAGCAGATCACAGCCCCAAACCAGTGTCAAAGTGAGGTTCCGGGATAATCAGATCATGAGCCCAGCAGACCACTGTGTGTCTTGGGACCCTTTTCTCTCTCTCCCCCTGAAGTGTTTAAAAGAGTCAAACCTGGGGAAAGAGAGGAGGAGAAATAAAACAAGCAAAAAGTAAAAAAAGGGGAGGGCGAAGCATAAAGCCTGAGGGGTTCCCGCAGAGCTGGGAATCTCTCCCACTCAAGGCAAGACCTTTTGATTTGCAAATCTTTCTGAAGATGAGGTCTTCTCCCCACTGGAGGGGTTCGAGGTACTCCCTTGGGTGTCCATTACATATACCTCTGCCTATGAAACCACCCAGGAAAATGGGGGAGGGCCAGGGAGGCGGAGAGGGCGGGGAGGGGCTGCCCTAGTTAGTGTGACAAACACTCCTTTGCGTGCCTGTGACCCAATACAAGCAAGCCCAAGGATTCTAATATAGACTTCACCACCACCATCACTCTCCCCCCGCTGGCGCTGCCAACCTCTCATTCTGTCCCAAGACGCAGGGTCCGCAGACAGCTGTACCCTTCGAGAATCACTTTCCTGAATTATATAAGATCGCGCAGTGCTTGGCCGACACCTCAGAGCAGAATGACAAAGCTGTCTGGGAGCCCGCAGGCCCCTCCGCCCGGTGTGGGGGCTGGAGGATTTTGTGAGTTAAGACGCAGGATCGCTTCCCCTCCTTTCTATTCCTTTTTTTTTTTTTTTTATAGCACATGACAGGCATCTATAAGAGAGACCCACACAACTCAAGTGAATTATACAGCCCCGCTCATTTGTAAAGTGAAATGCAGATTTCACCTGCTGAAATTCAGATCTTGCCTCCTGTTCCCCATAAGTTGAGGCTGGCATGGGGAAATCTATTGATTTATTATGATTTTTTAAAAAAATAAAATAAAAACCCAAACTGCTAAACAAACAACCCAGCAAGCACGAAAATCCCAGAGTCCCTCTCTCTCTGTTTTTTCTCCTCTGCTCAGGAATAATAAGTGTTAATTTTACACTTCATTTCTCAAAAAAATAATAGGATGTGCTTTTGCTTAAAACCAAGTCAGCCTGCTGGAACCTTTCAGGCTGAAACTGTGTCAGCCCAAAAGAGGAGCAGAGGGCTTTGTGGAAGAGCATCGTGCCGAGATGATAGCTCCCTGTAATGTCCTCAGTACCGACTTTTGTCTCCAAAAGCATTTGATCCCCGGCAGACACATACTTATTTCCATACGGGTCTTGGGGGAAGCCAGGAGGAAAGAGAGCTGATTATCAGAATCCTGAAGGTGAAGCTCAGGTGGGCCCCACTGATGTCAAAGGCAGGCCTGGGCACACATTCGGAGGCCATAATTTGCTGCCTGGGAGGGAGGAGCAGCAGGCTGCAGAGGGGAGTGGACAGGGCATTGTTCTTAGGCTCTAATGCACTGAGCATGACCTGCTCCAGCCATTGACAGGCCTTGCCTGGCCCCTGTCTTAGCAGGGACCACCCCCCGCTTGGGGAAGCTGACCCAACAGTAGTATCATTAATGCATACACCTGTCTAGGAGAGGACCAACGACTGCCGCCTGGTGTTGACAAGGGGCATAACTAGCCACCTCTATTCAGGAAGCAGCCACGAAGGACACAAAAGCTAGAACCAGAAACACTTGGGTTTGAGCACCACTTCCATCACTCACCCGCTGTGTATACTTGAGTAAGTTGTTTAACCTCTCTGAGCTTCAGCTTCTTTTGCTAGAAAATGGAAAGAATAAGAGCAGGGTTTTTGTAAGGCAGCCAAGCAGCCCTCTTCTGCCACAGGATATCTGCCCTCCCTGAAACACTGTCACCCCACACTCATCCTCCTTCCCCCACGTCACTCAGGGGTCTGCCCAAAGGACATCTCCTCAGAGAGGCCTTACTGGACACTACGGCTGAAATGGCACACACCCCCATCCTTTCTGGCACCTTACCCACCTTTAATGTCCTAGACAGTGCTTACTACTGCCTGGCATATTGCAGAATTGATTGTTTATTTAATAAATTCTCTCTCTCACACACACACACACACAGAATAACATAAGCTCCGTGAGGGCTGTTTTGGTCACTGCTATAGCACCAGTGCCTAGAACAGGGCCTGGCACCAAGTCGGTGCTCAATAACTGGGAAATGGACAATTTATGTAAAGCACTTAGTACAAAGCTTGGAACCTGGGTAGGGGTGCTGGTAAATGCTGTCATTATACACCAATGGTCACCCCTAATCTCACAGGACTGATGGCTTATAAAACCCTTTCTCTTCTCCAGTAAGGCTCTCTGGATCCTCATACAACAATGGCATGCTCCAAGACCTCAGGCTTGGAGAGGTAGGGCCCCTAGCAGGGCTGTGGCAGAGCTGGGTGGGGCATGCTGTTCACCCCCAGCAGCTCTCTCTAGCTTCAGAAAATACTAGAAAAAGTCACAGGACTTAAGACCTGGGATCCAGAAAGCCACCTTCCACTCCCTGATCATCCAAAAAATGCAAGTGAGGAGGAAGGCAAATAGCCACCCTCCACGTCCCACATTTGAGCCTGGTGGTCCCCCTTGCTAGGGCCAGCTCCGGTTGGCACGAGGAGGAGGCAGCCCCCACATCTGACATCATGGGACAGCCCCAGGCTGCAGCATTATCCCTACAATAGCATTTCTACAAGCAGAAGTAACACAAGGGAGTGCACAGACTGCCTGGCTGAGCCAAAGCCCCTGTTACCACTCTAGTAATAAACTTCACAGGTTTACATTTCATAGCTCCAGGGGCTAAGCCCATGCCTGCCCCAAATGTCAGGTCAAGTCTTGAGGTTCTGGGGCTCAGACACACACACGGGGAGTGGGCATGCCACACGCACGTGGAAATAAGGATGCGAAGTAGCAGAGGGCCCTGGCACTCGTCCAACCAAAGGAGGAGGCAAGAGGGTGATGTGTGAAGAGTGACCCCAGGAAAGGACCCCTATGACGCCATCCTGACAGATAACCACGAACAGTGCAGAACAGGCAATAGAAACATGGGCTGTGGGGGACTCAATCCTTTGTTCCCTGTAAGGAACAAAGACCCTTGGGCAGAAGAGAAGATGGCAGGTAATAATATCTGGCAGTCAGATCAGGCTGCTCATCCATTGATCTGTCATTAAATACCACAAGGAAATCAACCAAGCCAGGCTAAGGGGGAAGGAAAGCATGACATTTAGGCTGGGAGTGGACAAGGGTCAGAGGAGAAAGTGGGGTCTGAGGGAGGGTCCCCCATCAAAGGCCAGGCAAGAACTGGGAGCAGGTAAGTGGCAACAGGGTCTAACTGTGGGATCCCCAACCCCCCAGGCCCTGGCAGCACTGGAGAACCTACACCCCTGCTAGGCAGAGTGTGGGCCCCAAACCAGCAGCCCTGGCAGCATCTGGGGGCTCGTGGGCAATGCAGAGTCTCAGGCCCCACCCCAGACCTGCAGCTTGAGAACCTGCATTTTAAAGGTGCCCTAATGTTTGGGGCATATATTAAAGTTTGAGAACCCCCGATCTCCAGAAAAGGGGCTTAGGTACACTGATCTGTTTGAATCCTCTGTTATGAAGCTGGGTTTTGACCAGGATTGTATGTGGAGGGTCTCTAAAAAGGGAGGAAGTTTTCTAAAGTCACTTTTTGTCTATACTTTACCGAAGATGGAGAAATCGTCAAATAGCAATGGGAAGTAATTTCCTATTATTACTACTGGGATGAAAATGATGTGGGTGTCTTTGGGGGGGGGGCTGTTGAGGACTTTGACCGGGGGGGGGGTGGCTAATACTGCCCCAAGCCATCCCTGCACAGCCACTACCCCTGCATCCTCATCACTCAAGACCGTTCAGCCATTGCTTGAAGGCACACCCCACCAATGCGCCCCCATTTTGGGCTCATATTTTCCTAATTAGTCCTGGAGGATGGGCTATGCCCTTCCTCCTCCCCCTGTGGACACCTTCCCAGGCCTTTCTGGCCAGGAGGGACCCAGCTCATGGTCCCCCGAGTTTCAGAAAGGCTTATAAATGAGCTCTGGCAGCCTGAACCAGGGCCCCATGGGGGACCCGAAGCCTCTTCAAAAACAGAGCCCTGACAATTAGGCAGTCTGAGTTTTGAAAGGCTTGGGATTGATGGCGTGGACAGTAAAAATATCACCTGGGGAGCTGGGTGTAGTCCACCGAGGGTTGCCTGAGGTCAGTTGCCATGGCAACGGAGAATGAGCTCAACCTTGTAACTGACCCTTATCTTTTTTTGATCTGTGGGCCACTTGGGGCCAAGGCTTGAAATCAACTGGAAAATAATCCGGTCACATATCAGAAAGAAAACTATTTATACTTATTTACCCAGGTACCCACCAACATACCCCTTCCACAACACCACCGGCGCTGCAATAAACTTACATTGCACGTCTGTCCAAATGGAGGCTACCAGACGGCAGAAAGCAGTTCTTTCCATGCGTGGGCAAGTGCACGTGGGTGGGAAGGGCTACCTCTGCCCCTCGGCCCCTCAGCTCACCCCTGCCTTCCAGCACCCAGCCCAAGCCCACCACGAGGGGCAGCCTCTGAGCTCTCCCCTCGAGTCTGTATTCAGGCGTGCATTTCAGCTTGGCGTGATCGCTAGGTTGCCAAGCTCTGTTCCAGCATCTGACAAGTCTTCCCTCTGCCTGAGGCCCGTTCCCAGCCCAGAGGCCAGACAGAGATGTCAGACGGATGGGCCTCACTCTCCACACCTCGGGAGGTGTCGCATCGGGTTTGGGGAAGGAAGGCTAAGAGTGGAGGACAGCCATGGGCCTCCCCTCCTGGCCCCACGCCCCAGGAAGGGCTGGCTGGCCACCCCAGCACTCACCCCAGGGTTTCCACAGCAGGATCAGCCATCTGGCCTCAGCCCGTCTCCGGGACACTGCTATCCTAAGTCACAAGTTCTTTGCTCACTCTCTCCTCCTCTGAAACTCAAATCAGAAGACTCCAGATGGTTCCATTGAGTGACTGCTCCCAAGAGCCACGTCAGATGGATCTTAGCTAGGGGTCAGTTAAGCTTGAGAATGATTCCGGGCAAACTTCCCTTGAGATTTCCCATCACGGCAAACAGGACAGCGCAACTGACTGCCCCCCACTCGCCCTTGTTCCATCAAGATTAGATCCTGCGGGGAGTGGGGAAGAAACTGCGCTGAGAACCAGGCAGCTTGGAGAATAACCCTGGCTCTACTGCAGACACACAGGGTGACAATGGACCAAGCACTTCCCTCCATGCCTCAGTTTCCTGCCTGTGAAATCGGGAGAAAGTTGTCTACCCCCCAAGGCTGTTATGAAGAGTCAGGGAGAGCAGATTAAAGATTACAGTCCTACCACCACCACTACTGCTACCACTATTGTTATTTCTGACGTGATTCTACCTGAAACTCCACGCCCAGGCCCAGTAACATGTCATGCACAAGCCCTCTGTGGGTGCCACTGAGGCAGTGGAACCCTGCTCCTCTTCCAGGACATGTGGCCAATGGCACACATGCTCGCCAGCCCCTAGTCAATGTTTAAAGAGGCCCCTAGACAGCACCTGACCAGTTGCAGATCCTCAACCTATGCTATTTCCATCTCCGAAATGCCTCTGTGTCACTTTTCTTGGTCTCTCTCCTCCTCCACCTCCATACCACTCCCATATTTGTGATGGCAAAACACGTGTCCAGATTTCAAACCCTTTTGTCCACCTGTGGCTTGCTGCCGCTTCCTATTTCTGGCCACATGAGTTTACTTTGCTTCCCTTCTGATGCTTCTATGACCAAAGTTCCATATTTCTCTATAGTTCTTCTTGCTTTTCTCTCTTGAAACTCAGTGAGATTTTCAGGGAGGTCAAAGCAGGACCTGAGACAAGTGTTCACGTGCCCCTGCCAGGCCTTGGCCAGCTCTTCCCCATGCTTGGGCCCGCTTTGGGAGCTCCCAAACTTGAAAGGCCTCAGTGCCCAAAAACCTCAGACAGAGGCTGGCCCTGCCTGGACGGTTGATGGAGGCTCCTTCCAGCCCTACCATCTGATTCCACACTGCCAGGGAACCCAGCCCTGAGGTGCTAGCAACCCTGGATGGTTAATGAGAACATACACCATCTCTGAAGGCCCTACTCGCTAACATCTTATGATGCTGGCAGCGACATCGACCTCCCAGCTCTCTGAGCAGTGCGTAACATTCAGGATGTGGTAACTGGTTGTCTTTGGCAAAGGAAAAGTCACAGACCAGGCCCTATACACATCACCAAGAGATAGGCAGCAACTACTTAATGGAAAGAGAGAGAACAAATGAGCCAGTGATCAAATAAACCACACACAGGAGCACAAAGTGAGCCTTCACTGAGAACTCCAAGGAGAGAAATTTAGAACTTCTTGGCCTCCAAACTCCTAGAACTTGAGACTGCTGGGGCTTGAAATATCCTGCTAAAGAAGACATTCCATGGCCCTCCTCACACACACCCCCTTCCACCTGCGAAAGACTGAGGACTGACGGCCTCGGAAAATGAAGATTCTGCTACATCCCCTGGGGATCCACTAGGTAAAAACAAGCAGCTTATTCTTTCTTAACACACCAAACACCTACTGATGTATATCACTGAGCATCAGATTAAAGTCCTCCACAACAAGGCAACTGCCTAAAAATCCATCATGTTAATAATCCTCAGATTAATGGCCTCTAATAATATACAATTAACTGACAGGCAGGCTGCAAAACCCTTATCGTCACCGACCCTGCCTGGGACACATGAATTAGCCCTGCTTCTACTACAAGGGTTTTCTCTACTAACAACATCATTTTTTTGTCCGTACCGAGATCATTATTTAAAATGAGCAATAGCAATATGCCAAAAAGTCAGTTACCCACGTGCACACATACACAACACACACACATAGAAAGCAACACTTTCCAAAAGTTCTCCACCCGGGTAAACACAGGACTGTTCCTGCAATTACTAATACTTAAATAAAGAAGACCCAGTGGTCAGCTTGGAAACTGCAATTCACCACTTCCTTGAAGTCCCCTTTCACCAGCTTAACTGGACACCAGGCATCTCCACCCCTCAGCTGAAAAAATAAACAACAAGACTAGCAAATAATGACTGACTTCTATTGAAAAGTTTTAAAAAGTATGCATCTGCTAGATCCACATTGTCCAATATAGTAGTTATTGGCCACCCGTGGCTATTTAAATTTAAAGTTAATAAATTTAAAAATTCAGTTCCTTGGTTGCAATAGCTAATGTGGCTAATGGCTATCAGTTTGGACAGTGCAGAACACTTCCCTCACTGTAGAAAGTTCTGCTGGACAGCGCTGTGTTAGAATGTAGGCCAGGTGAGGGCAGAGGCTCTCCCTATTTCATTCAGTACTGCAACTCTGGGACCTACAACAGTGTTGGGCACAGCAAGTGCTTAATGAGTATTTACTGAACTGTGGTATGCATGTTTCAAATATTGTGAGGAATGCCTCAGCCCTTTTGCTTGTTAGCACTTGCTTGCAATTGCCCTGCATGGGAAACTGCTTAGGTGTGAACTTCTCTGACCTTCAACGTAAACCTCTACCCTGATAATTATGTGGTCACTTTGCCCAGGGCAGATAAGAATATGGTGAACACAGGAACGTTCCGGAGTAATATAGATTCTCTGAAGGATGTAACCCAAATACTGTAACTTGGACCCATAGGTCATGAGGTGGATCGATAACACCTTGGGCTCCTAGCTAGCCCAGAAGCCCATGGGCCACACCACCACTGAGCTGCCTTTTAAGCCGGCTGAGCCCTGTAGCTTGTCAAGGAAATAAATCCTTGGATTGCTAATGCTTATCTAAGTGGTTTGTGTGGCTTCTTTGCTCTGATTCTGCAGGCCACATCTCAAAGAACCGGGTTTTTGCTGTGACCCAAGTAAAGTGAGAATGGAAGCTAAAATTGGAAATTCAAACGCAACATGGAATAAATGAATACATTCAAATCAATGATACTTCCTTTAAGTGGTCACATGATCCCGAGGATAATATCAGTATTGAGCCCACCCTGGGGGAGCAGTGCTCTCCTCAATTCAGTTGAAAAGCCACTCGAGATAGCAAGGCTTTCCAGGCCCTCTCACGTATTTTCTTAGGTCGAACTCTTGTCTGCTTGCCTCTACGCCCCCAACAAAATATCACCTTCCTGAGGGCAACCACACAGCTCCTGCCTTTCTTTTTTCTTCCCCCAGACATGAAATTGAGACCAAACAAGGCTCGTGGGATGTCCCAAGCTCACATTTAACACTAACTCGATGACGTGTTCAGCCAGACTGTTATCTAGGATGGTTTGGGCCCAGCGAGACCAGATGGGGGGTCTGCCACTTCTGGGCAGCTTGGACCCCACAGCCCAGGTCCCAGAGGCCAGCCAGCCTGCCTCAGCCCACAGCCAGTCCTCCTGGCTGTCATTGGCTGTGCCTGCACCCGCCAGGCAAGACCCCAGCAGCCCAAGGTCTAGGCTGGTCTCATCCGCAGCCACCCCGACCCAAGAAGGCAGTGCTAACTGACAGCTTTTGACAGCCACACCCCAGAGAGGCAGGGGACAGGCAGACTGGGCAGGGAGGGAGGCGGGCTCACTGCTGAGAGGCAGAGGAACGGGGGTGGAGGCCGCCCCTGTGCAGCCTTCAACTCTCCAGGCCAGCTCAGCGAGCGGAACAGCTGCCATTACCCGTGATGACATGTGAGCAGTGCCTGGCCCATGCACCGTGGCAGGAAAACGCCCCGCCGTACGGCTCTGGCTGGCATCTTGCCTTTTTCCTTCTTGGAAAAGACATCTTCATAGACAACTTCATAAAAAAGCACACATGCAACACCTGGCAATTCACTCTTTGCTGTCCACCCCCAGCCCCAAGCCCCACCTCACCATGCCTGCTCTGGTTTCTCCCCTTCCGCACACCCAGCACACACCAACTGGATAATCAATCCTCCCCAGGCTCTGTAGCCATCATCTCCCTCTCCTGCTCAAGAACCTGCAGTGGCTCCCTTTCTCCCCATGTAAAGCTAGACTCTGCTGCCAGATGGTTCAGACCCCACCTACCCAATACCCCTACTTTTGGCCACACCCACTCCCTCATGCCCAGGAGCTTCCTCACTCACAGGGCCTTGCTCATTCCCAACACTGCCTTTATTTAAGCAGTTCTCGATGCATTGCTCCTGTCCACCCTGGCCCTGCCACAATTTTCCAAGACAGAGCCCTAGCTGCACCCAAGCTATCTATAGTTATATGAAATAAAAAGGCATCTTCAAAAAATTCATTTCTTTGCTTAAGCTAACTTGACTGACTCTCTGTTACTTGCAACCAAAACAATCCTGGCTAATAAATTTTCTGAGGATAAAAAAGCAGTTCTTTTACTTCTCTAGTATTTCTAATAGGGCCAGACAGACATGAGGTGCACAGTTGATACTACTGGTTTGGTAGATTAATAGACTTCTGCTCCATCTCCACCTCCCATGGCTCCAGACATTGGCTCTGGGGCATTAGGGCCAAGGGTTCCAGGGCTCGATGCTGTCCCAGATGCAGGAGCCCAGGCTCTGGGCCCACGGACGCCTCTCTCCACGCTCAGGAGCAAAGCTTGTTCTGTGGATGGTGACGGGGCGGGACTGAGTCTCCCCTGGGAGCCCCACACCCCCTCAAGTAGCACGCTGCTCTCAGGCCTGGACACTGTCCCTCATTTACTCACCCGCTGCATCCAGCTATTGCTTTCTGGTGGCGAGCACTGCACGGGGAGCAGAAGCAGACCCTTGGAGCTGGACAGCACAGGTTCAAGTGCCCCACCACCCCCCACTAGCTGTGGGTCTTGGATAAGTGACCCCACCACCCTGGGCCACTGTTCCCTCTATGTAAAATGAGGGCTACAATAGCATCTACCTCATAGGACTGCTGGGAGGATTAATAGTGTGTGTCATTATTACCACAATTGTGATTATTATTGACTCTGTGGCAGGCACTGTGCAAGGCATGGGGGGGGCAGGTAACAGAGGCCAGTGAGATACTGCCTGTCACACCCAAGGAGTCTGGGAGGCTGCATATACTTTGTGTGACAACACAGTCACCCAGATACCATGAAGATACCCCAAACCAGGCCCCTTAGGATCCTGGGGTTGGGGGTGGCAGAGCTCTAGGGGAGACACTGTGGATGCTCTTGCTGGAGGGAGGAGGGGTCCTGGCAGCCCAGCCTGGCCTGTGCCAGAGCCCTCAGTTCCCCTGGCATGACACATAACAGCCGTGCTGACCAAGGCCCCAGGATGCAGGAACTGCTTTAAGAGGACAGGCAGAAGGGCAGAGGGCGCTTCAGAAAAGTAGGAACCCCATACGCCCTGTGGTGGACTACGTATGTGTTGGTGGGATCAGAATCCAGCACGAAAATGGGGGTCCAATGGCCTTCTGCACAGATGGCAACAGAAAACACCCCCCTGACTTTCCACGGGTTGAAGGCTTCCTGCCCATAGCAAGATGTCTTCAGAACTCTGTTCAAGCACTCACCTCCACAGGAACACTTCCTGCCCACCTGCCTCTCATCTCCAGCCTGACAGGGGACCCAGAAGCTATGCTTCCCTCCCTTGGCACCCTCAGGGAGGAGGGACAGGCTACCATCTCTCACACAGCCTAGGCATTTCCCCATGCCTAGCAAATTGCCTGGCACACAGTGGCCTTCAATCAACATTTGCTCAATGGAAGGGGGTTCCTCTAGAGCTGGGGTCCCAACCCCTGGGCAGTGGACCAGTACTGGTCTGTGGCCTGTTAGGAACCAGGCCACACTGCAGGAGGTGAGTGAGCGAAGCTTCATCTGTATTTACAGCCGCTCCCCATCGCTTGCATCACCACCTGAGCTCCACCTCCTGTCAGATCAGCAGCGGCATTCGGTTCTCACAGAAGTGCGAACCTACTGTGAACCGTGCATGTGAGGGATCTGGGTTGTGCCCTCCTTACGGGAATCTAATGCCTGATGATCTGAGGTGGTGATGCTAGGGCTGGGGCAGCAGCTGCAAATGTAGTAAATGTAATGCATTTGAATCATGTCGAAACCACCCCACACCCAGTCCATGGAAAAATTGTCTTCCATGAAACCAGTCCCTGGTGCCAAAAAGGTCGAGGACCACTGCTCTAGAGGCAAACAATATTTAGTTTCTGCCCACAGCCATGCAGGCCAGAGACAAATGCTGTCTGTAAAATGACATATATATCTTCAGACTAACAATCTCCCTCCCCACACAAAATTAAGTGGAAATAGACAAAACCAGGTACTCAACACAATCCTATTTTGGTTTAAAAAAAGGTAGGGGGGATAACTCTGTTCATGTGTGTGTGCTTTGTGTGCTCACTGAAAACACCGCTGGAAGAACACACACCAAAGTATTAGAGGGTCATCTCTGGATGGCAGAATATATTTTTCTTATTTTTACTTGGCTGGATTTTCTAGTTTTCCTGCAATGAGCATAGATAGCTTTTGTAATACAACAGAATAAAAGCCTTTTTAATTAAAAAAATTTAATCTACTGACTAATGATGGAGATGATGGTGGTAAATGACAGTGGCCCCTCTCTGGGCTGGGGTCTCCCCATCTATAACTGGAGGTGGTTGGACCAGAGAGCTCCATAGCCCCACTCAGCCTCTGCCCTGCAGCTCTTAGGATCAGATTCTAGGCAGCAGTGACACACATCACTCAAGCAGCTCTCACTGAACCAAAGCCTGAGCAGACCTGCCTTCTGGTCCTTGCTGGGTCTCTGCCTCCACGGGGACAAATCGTTCCCTCTTGCCTTGACTAGGTTCCATCACCTGTCAAATGGGATGGACAGGCCACTTTTCAAGGCTAGGCTCTGCCACTGTGTGCCCTGGCCATCCATCTGTAAAATGGGCATATATTTGTGCCTGATGCATAGGGTTGAGTGATCCAATTCATTTGCAGAGCTTGGAGCACACCTGCTGGGCTTTTGGTGAACACTAGTCTTTCCCCCTGGCTATGACGTTATGTTGAAAAAGTGTGAGAGTCTCCATCCATTCTTGTACCTCACACTGGACATCACGCCCCATATGAGCTGGGGGGATTTGTTGCAGGCTCGTGCCCTGGAGGCAAGGGATATGTGCCTGAAATGACTCATGGCCACAGAGCCAGAGGCCAGGATGTGTGGGGAGATGGGAGGTGAGGTTCTGAGTGGGCAAGAGATGCCAGGGAGGATTAGGACCGCTCGGGAAGCAGCTGGCACATGACAGCCCCCATAACCAGTCTAGACATTCTTAGCAACCACTGCCTCTGGCTGGGTGCAGGCTGGGCCCTGGCCCACCCAGGGCAGGGGCAGTACCACGGGCTCACCAGGCCAGACAGCCTGCCCAGATCTGTGTCCTCCAGGAGATTGAAGATGACAGGCTCTGGGGGCAGGGAGGAATGGGGTCAGAGGAAACTTGGCAACAGGAAAGGCAAGAGGAGCAGCTGAGCTCCGAGGGCCCAGGGAAGGTTCCTCCCTGAGACCCCTCAAGTCTTCCAGTGCACTCATGGTCCTCATTTGAGGCTGGGGTCCCATTGCTGCCCTTTCCCATTCGACCAGTTTCCGAAGAGACAGCAGAAAGTGATCCAAAGGTCCAATATTTGTATTCTGAATGCTAATTTGACATAGAGGAGTGGGCATGGGGGAGTGTTTATAATCAGCACTCCAATAAGCCCACAAATGACGCCAGTATTTTATAAGCTTGTTAGAAACAAATCACCCCCTCAGCTGATATTTACTTACTGATGAATCATAAAAGGGCTCAATACACAAAGAGTAAATCCAAAAAGAACGTCTTTCTTCGGTCCCATCTTCGGCAACAATGGTGGGAGCCCGGCCTCAGTGAGCCTGAGCCAGCTCTCCCCAGCACCTGTCCCCAGCTCCCCTCTCCCAGCAGCCTCCCTAGGGGTGGCAAATCATTGGCACCAGCCCCATCTCCGTGCCCAACCCCCAAGCCCACCCCCCACCCATCCACTGGCCTAATCTGAGGCTCAATTCAGCGCTCCAGAGGCAGCTCCGTCCTTCTGCCGCCCCCCGGAGTCCTCTGCGGGAGCAGATCCAATCCAGCTAATTTGCATAATGATGAAGCCCTCCAGTGCGGGCTGGGTCTTAAGAGGGTTGGGAAGAAATATGCCCTGTCCTTTGGAGAGGCACACAGAAGGCTTGGGGCAGCCTGGGAGGAAGGGGACGCCTGGCGGGTGGGCGGGGGCGGCACGGAGCCATCAGCTCGATGCCAAGGAGAGCTCAGCTCCGTCGCCTGCTGAGCCTATGTCCAGCTGGCCCAGCAGAGGAAGGACTGCCCAGGGCCGTAAAGCAGCAGGAAGGGAGGCACACAGTGCCAGCTCCTGACTCAAGCCGGAGTCATATGACCCAGGTCATAGTGACCGCACTCACAGGCTGGCTGACCTTGAGCAGGTCGCTAACCTCCCTGAATCTCACTCAGTCTTCTGATCTGTAAAAACAGAAGGCTATCTACCCCACAGGGCCACTGTGAGGACCAGAGGGGCAACCTGTAAAGCACTGAGCAGAACGGGCCGATGGAATGCGACAACTGTCGGCCGTTATAGTAGCATCATCCTTCCTCTGCTCCCCGCAGTACTGTGTCCATCCACACACCCATCCATCCAGCCAGCCATTTATTCAACAAATGCCAGGTACTGTGCTAGGCAGTCCAGGGGACAGAGGGATGAGTTACACACATGTCCACCTTTAAATCACCTCCAGCAATAAAACGACAGTGTGGGTGCAGAGGTGAGGACAGTGCTCCCCTTTGAGGGAGGCAGTGGCAGGAAGGGGAACCAGGAGCTACCAGGGGGCCGCCAGCTTGTGCTTCTGGATCTGCATGTGTTCCGTTTCTGTACACTTGTGCACTTGTACAGTGTGCGTTTCTCTGGATGTATGCTGTACCTCAAAAAAATATTTTAAATTTTAAACCCTCTTGTCTAACTAGGGAGAGTGATCAGGCAGGTATGTACACAAGCATAACACCAGGAAGGAATCACTTTCTTAAGAGGGTGGATAAAATATTTGGGATGGGGGGTCAAGACAGCACCAAGAGGGAAGAAATGTCCTCTGTGAGAGGTGAGGGTCACTTTAGCATGTGTCTGGCACATAGTGGGTGCTCATCAGATACCTACTGACTGAATGAGTGGGTGATGGGATGAATGACTCCCTCCAGGAGGTGGCCTTGGAAGAACACGCTGAGATGTGGAAGCAGGGAGGGCGTCCCAGAGGAGGGTGCTTTCTGGGGGCAAAGGCTCTGGAGGGTTTGCTCCAGTGGACAAATGCACACTGGGCCAAGTGCTGGCATGCAGCAGTGCTCACGGTCTGGGGGAGAGTCAGATATCCAAGAGGTGACTCCAGGGAGGTCACATCCTTCTCCACCCCGCAGGCACTGACTGAGCACCTCAGTGCAGAGTGCAGTGCTAGGTGCTGGCAAAGTGGAGGGGGACAGGATGACAGGGGCCCTGACTTCACAGAGCCCACCAATGTAGGCAACGTTAACAGTGCTGAAGCTAAGCCAGCTTTACATAGAAGTAGTCACCTACTCATCACAGCAACACTAAGAGTCTGGTGCTATTATTATTCCCATTCTACAGATGAAGAAATCGACCCTGGTGAAGTGCCCACCCAACATGGCTGAGCCAGGACTGAAACACAACTCAAACTCTGCCAAAGACGGCTCTTCTACTTGGCCTCTACAAAAAACACTTTTACCCCCATGTCTCTCACAGCCCTGTGAGTGAGCTGGACACAGGCACCATTCTTAGTCCCATTTTGTAGACTGGAATACTAAACTTATAAATGCCAGGCCACAAAAGGTACTACATGACGGAGGAAGTGGACCCCCAGGGCCTAACTCTGCGTCCAGTGCTCTTTCCCCTGCCCAGTGCTGCTGGGCAGGACAGCGGGGACTGTCAGGAAGAGGGGAGGCCAGGCAGGCTGGACAAGGGTAGCACTGGCACATGTCAGCACGGGCAAGACTGGGCCCTGGCTCCCATACGACCACGCCAGCCCACCTGCCCTGCTCAGAGCCCAAGAGCCATGTGGGCGTCAGGCCCAGCCCTGCCAGCCACACACCAGCCACGGTGACTCAAGCCCCAGTGAGAAGAGCAACCATAGCCTAATAAAGATTCTCCAAAGTTGTTTTAAATGGCAATTTTGCAGTTTGGGGTGCAAAATTATTTTCCACGGCACACGGGGAGTGGGCAGAATGGATTTGCCTATGCGGAGCCACAGTCCTGTATCTCAAGACAACCTGCACAGACACTAGCCAGGACTAGCCTCGCTGAATTAATAATGATTAGCTCTCTTGAACTACCTTTGAGCTATCTAAGTGCTGACTATGTGCCAGCCATTATGCTAAACACTTTATATCTGCGATGACCTCATAAAATCTCTACAAGGAGGTCACAGTCTTGTCCTCACTTCATAGTGAGTGACAGAGCCCAGGCCTTCAACCACAGAGCTGTGCTCTTAACCCTAAGGCTACACTAACTTCCTTACTACTTTTAACAATTGCCATTGGTAGCATAGGCACAGAGGCGATTAGACTCAATATCTAATTTCTGTTACGTGCAAAGCATAGGGCCAGGTGTTGGGAACATAATCAGAATGAGAACTAAACTCTGTAAGAAGTTTCAAATTTTTATACCCACAAATGCATGATGTCTTTTCGCTAAGATTTTAATGATCAAGCGCTTTGCCCAGTACTTCGCACACAGTAAACCCACAATAAATGTCTTTTGACTAAACAAAAACAAACAGACAAAAAATTAACATTGTTTGAGAACACATTTTCCTTCCCTACTGGCCGTTCTCTATTCCACGTCAACCCCCAACATCCACTTAAACTGTGCCTTCTTCCACCTCCAAACAGTGACTCTTTCATTAAGAAACTGCTCAGTGGGGTGTCCTGGGGTGAGTTGCTCCCCTCTCTGAGCTCAGAGCCCTCACTTGTGAAAGGAGGAGATGAGATCCGATAACTCACAAGGTCACTCGGGGATGGAGTACTAGGATGTTAATGGCCAGTCCCCATCCTAACCGTAAAGGACTTTATCAGATAGCTGGAGGATATAAAGGAAAAAGCATGTGAGACTTCCATTATGAAGTTCAAGATTTAAACTCGAGGGCAGGACATCAGAAAGAGACGCTCATAGTGAGCACACATGGCAGCTGAAGACATGTTTCCCTGGAAGCTGGAGCTGTCATTAGGAAGCACAGCATTAAATGCCAAAGCTGATAGGCTGAACTTGAATGCTTTTAGAACATGCCCTGCGTTCCCTCCCAGTCCCTGTTGTCCTATGCTCCACAGCCCCGCCCTTATCTGCTTAACCCTCAAAGGTAATTGAGTTCATGACCCCTGTTGAAGAGAATTCTTTCTTCAAAGGCAAAGCAAGAGGGAGGAAAGAGCATGACATTTGTTAACCGAGAGGCATGGATGCCTGACACCTGTAAGCTGCGTGACCCTAGGAAAGTCACCTAACTTCTCTACGTCTCAGTTTCCTCACTGCCAATAGTGGGCAAAATTTTTATCTACTTGATATTCTTTCCAGGAAAAAAAAAAAATCGGCCAGCTTCCCAGCACTCCCAACACCCTGCAAAAAATCATGAAGTTTGGGGGAACCAACAAAGACCTGTATTAGTAAGGACAGGCTAAGATATGTTGTGGTAACAAACAACCCCAAAATCTCAAGGGTTGCAAACCACAAAGGTTTATTTCTCACTAGCCCTTCCACTGTGGGGGGTTCTGCTCGTGGCAACCACTCAGGCACCGAAGCAGGTGAGGCAGCCTTCATCGCCCAGGGAAAGAGAGAACTCTGGAAGGTCCCACCCTGGTGGTTCAACACTGCAGCCAGGAAGTAAAATAGGCCACTTCCACTCCCATCCCTCTGGCCAGAATTAGCCACAAGGCACCAGCCCACACAAAGTAGCCAGGATGTGTAATCTTACCACGGACCAAAAGATGACATTAATGACTACCATGTTAACAAGAAGAGCCATGATGCTCGGCAGGAATGGAAGAAAGAAAATGAAATCTGAAAACTTGCGATGGTGACAAAGCCTCTCAGAGAATGTTCCAACTTGCCAAGGCCCAGGATTTGGAGGAGCAAGAAGCTCACATCACACTCTCTGTCTCTCTGGGTCAGCTCCAGAGTGGCAAGTGGATCCTGACCGACAATCTCCAGGCCCCACACCTTCTCCTGCAGGCGGAGGGTGATGCGCTCCTTCCAGCCCTCCAAGGCTACCCAGCTCTCCAAAGCACACACCAGGTAAATGCCACGTGCTGTCCTGGGGCTTCCCGCAAAAGTCGCTCTTGACGATAATGGCTTTAGGAGGCTATGCAACCGCACGCCTGGCATCTGAAACATCGTCTGAGGCCAGGTGTTGCATCTCTAATTAGGATGGGGATTTTTTTTCACCCCACACAGAATTTACATAATTGGGAAGGAGGTTACAATGAGGACCATCCCCACCAATTGTGCATTTTCCGTGCTCTCTTTCCACTTTCCCTAGCACACCTCAAATTTAAGGCAGAAATGAATCAATTTGAATTTTTTGAAATTAATTATCATCATTGCCATGGAAAATGTATCTACTGCTTTCCTTGGGGAGTTGAGAGAGGAGGGGGTGATCTCATGTGCAGAGGAGTGCTGGGAAGTGCCACATGTCACCCGCTGTCCTCTTAAGCAAAAACCCCCACCTTGCAGGACCTCAACCCAGCTGGTTCTCCGAGCACCTTCCAGTTTGGTCTGAGCATTCTTCAGAATTTTTTTTAGCACCAAAATTAATGCTTTAAAATGTCACTTGCTACAGTAACATTTATCAACATTATTATATACCATAGAAACTGCCATCCCAGACAAATGCACGACATTAAAATTTGGTCTAGAGCTCCCCAGAGGAAACGTTTGCTGCAATTTGTATAACAGTTTATATATTTATGCTATTTAATGGTACAAAGCAATAATTATGACTTCATTCACTGATAAGCAACAGCATTACATAAATCTGATGCGGATTTAGAACATGCCAGCTCTGACACCAGTGTACTAGTTGTAAATTATGTTGCCGTTAAAAAAAAAAAATCCAAGCAAATATGAAGGAGCAGCAGGAAACTAATAATGCATCTCCAGCTGTTCCAGTTAACCTGCAAATGTGGCCATCTGCACCTCGGGAGAAAGAGAAGGGGAGAGAGACAGGGAAGGCGGAGCAGAGAGAAGGGAGAGAAGGAGGCATTCGCCTCCAGGAAGCGCAAAGCCTCCCTACATCGAACCAGTGACCTTGCTCCTCACAGCCACACAAGCTGCACCCTAACAAGGAAAAGTTCCCAAAGAGTGCAGGGTCCCTTCTCCACTCCTCTGGCACCACACCCAGCCCCACACTCCTGTCCCGGCCAAAAAGAAGACTTCAGCCTCCTCTTTCCTTCCCCTGCCCTCTCTAGAGGCTCGTCTCGCACCCCCAAGTTCTTGTTTACTGCAGTGCCGGCCTAACCAGGCAGCTTCCCTCACAACTGCTTCATTTGTTTCTTTTTTTCATTTTTAACACTTCTTCACAGGCCCATCTTGCATTAAGAAAGAAAAAAAAAGAGGTAGGGGGAGTGGTGGGGAAGAAAAAATAGTTACTGTCATAGATGTGTGCCTATTTCAGATGGTTCAAAATGGAGCCAGGGGCATAAAGGTTCAAACAATCGAACAAGACAGAAACACTCAGATGGTGGCAGATCTGGCATGCAGTGACTTCTATCCAAGCTTCAGATTCCCAGAGCCTTGGCTCTGCCTAGCGAGTGGCGGGCAGAAGAGATGGGACGGGGGCCACAGAAGACTGAGGGTGGGAACCGACAGGAGCTGCAGGCTGGGGGCCTGGGCTGCAGCTTAGGCTCTGCCCCACCCTGCCTGGGGCTCCCAGAGCAAGCAAAGGAAGGGCCCAGCCTGGCCTCTAGCCAGAGGGCACAGAAGAGCTCTCACCAGGAAGGTGCATGATTCTGCTCAGAAGCACAAGCTCCCTTTGTGCATCTCCCCACATTGGATACGGCTCCCTGGGACCATCCCTGGACTTAGGGAACCAAGGCACTGCAGACCCTGTTTCCTCTCCTCCCCTCCAGAGGCTGGCTGGCCTGAAAGTGACAGATCTGGTACCTCACGTCCTTCTCCACATAGAAGAGGGCATCTACAGCTTCAGCAATGCAGTTAGTATAGAGCGTGCATTGTGGCTTATGTGCTGAATGCTTTACGTGTATTCACTCATCTAGTCCTTGCAACATCCCTTTGTGCTGGGCACTGCTATTATTCCCATTTTACAGATAAGGAAACCAAGTCAGAGAGAGATTATATAACTTGCCCAACTCAGTTAGTGAACTACATTTTTGAACCTCAAGGTTTAGAAGAACATTTGTAGGCTATCCTGTGTTTTTCAAATTTTTTAAACTGCAACCTACGGCAAGAAATATATATAATAATATAATGATGACCTAGTCATACACTAATACACATGTAAAACCACGGCAAGTTTCATGACACTACACAGAAGCTTACGCAGCGTCACGTACTCTGACATTTCCTTTCCCCTTCCATTCTACCCCATTGCATTCCATTCTCTTCCGTTCCTGCTCTGTTCTGTCTTACTGCTTTCTTTTTCATTTTGTTGGCTGTGACCAACTAAGTTGATTTCATGATTTGCTAAGAGGTCGCAGCTTGCAATTTGAAAAACACTGTTTCAACTACCTCATTTTACAGAAGGAAAGCTGAGGCCCAGAGAAGGGAACCTGCTTGGCCAAGGCCACATAGGTCTGTGGTCCAGCCAGAACCAAAGCCCAGGGAGCTCCAGTGGCACAATTGGTTAGCACACGGTACTTACACAGAACCGAAGCCCAGGCCTTCAGCCCTCTTTCCACCAAACGTGTGGCCAACGTCCTCCCTACACCCTTCCTGGTGCCCACTTTGACCACACTGGGGACAATGGAGCTCCTGGCCATAGTGTGGCACAAAGGAGGAAACTGTCTAGGGACAAGGGGAGGCAGTGGGACCAGCAAGGGGCAGACAGGGGAGGGCAGGGCTCTCAAAAGACACCCCTAATTCATTCCATCGTGGTTTGGGGGCGCAGCCAACCCAACACGACCACCTCGGAGGGCTACTCGCCAACTGCCCACAGTTCGCTGGAAAGAGCCCATGTGATAACACGCAGAGAGGAAGAGGCACACTGCCTGCTGGTGAGTGACCACCATCAGGTGGGCACTCCTTCTGCTGGCTCCCAGAGGGAGCCCTTTGTGGCTGGGGATGTGTGGAACCACTGGAGACACAGACAGAGGCGGTGGCAGGCAATCCTTGCAGGGCCACAGCAGAATCAGCCCACCTTCCCCCAGGCTGGAACTCACCTCTTGTCAACATTATGTCACCAACACAAGAGAGAATGTGATCCCTATCCCATTGCCAGTGGGGGAACCAAAGGAAGGCCCTTGGGCTAGGACAACGGGTGAGAGGTGTGGTTCCCACAACCCTCCTTCTAGCTCACAACTTCCCATCATTTTGACAAAATGATTTTGCAACTAAGAAAACAGCATTTCTTGGCTGTTTTAGTTTTTATAGATTTTCGACAACTCCAATTCCAACGTCCAACCATCCACTTTTCCACCAAAAAGTTTCATAAGCCTCCATCAGTTGCTTGTGCAAGCTGCAGGGTATCGGTCCTTGTCAGCATCTCAAAGCACAACTCCACCCCCACACTCCCCAACGTACACACATATCAGCTTATTCACAAGACACACACTAAGTATCAAGGACACAGTCTTTTTATTTTTATGGTCTAAGCAGCATCAATTCCAAGAGCTAGCAAAACAATCCCTCGGTGAGAACCTATTCAGTGACACTCCTGGAAGGTCTTGGAGGCCATACTAGTAGCTCTGTCTCCTTAGCAGCATGAAGACAAAGAACAAGCCAAGCCTGAGGGGTGGGGCCAGGCCTGAGCACACACAGGGTACATGTAAGCTGGAACTCAGGGAGTGGGACTGGTTAGGAAACCTGACACTGTCCCCACTGGAAGGGCACAGGGACACTTTGGAGCATGGCTCGGCCAGAGTGGGGCTGGGGAGGCTGGAAGACAAGGGGCTGGGAGGGAAAAGTAGGGTGGGCTCTCAAGTCTATGGCTAGGACCAGTGGAGAGGCCAGGAAGACACCTGAAATAGATGAAAGTCAAGGTGTTCAGACACGTGGATCCAGGGAGTGGCCTCCAGCTCTGGCTGGGACAGGATATGTGCCTGTACCACCTTCAACCCATGGCTGTGGTTCTGCTTGGGAGCCACGGTGTATGTGTGTACATGCGTGAGTGCTTTGTAATTAGTTGCCAACAAAAGCAAATTTTACATTAAAACCTAGATTTTGGGCTGCTCTTCAAAACTTAGAACATCTGGACTCTCCCAGATGCAATGCCCTCGATGGCAATGCCAGGACACAGTAGCCCCCACTCTCCCACATGTAGCTGTTTCACACACTCATGTTAATGCGTGGCACCTGCAGACAAAGAGCTGGTGACCCCTGAACAACCAGGTAAAAGCAGAGCCGAGACCAGGGTTCCAGCTCCCCCTGCCCTGGCTCGCTGTGTGACCTTGGGCAAGCTCTTGCTCCTCTCTGGGCCTCAGTGAAAGCTGTGCAAGGAAGGAGGTAGAAACCAACTGCTCTTGTATGCGGTGCCTCCACGACACAACCCCAGGCCCCTTCAAACTGGGGTGGGCCAGGTGCAGTTTTCCTGGTGAGAAGACAAGCTGGAGTGGGGTGAGGGGCTGGTGCAGCCTACAGAGCCAGCCGCGCCGTGCCCAGGCGCTGTCCCCAAGGCTGTGCTGACGCCACTCCTCAGCAGCTTGATATGAATATTGTGTCAGAGATTGGAGATATTAAGAATGACAATGCATTATTACTGCAGCAGGGAAATCTCATGAGTCCTAGAGATAGGATTTCGAAATCCTCGCCAAAAATCAATAGTAATGCCCAAGAATTTATAAAAGAAGCACGTCAGTCTGCATTTGAGAAGACACGCTTTCGGTTTCTGGCTAAACCAAAGGGACAAGCACAAGTGTGTCATTCAGGAAGGGCAGGAAGCAAAAACCAAAAACTGCACTTGCGCAGGGTCCCGGGTGATGGAAGGCAGCTTGCAGGCTCTCACTCAGGGGCCAGGTCAAGATCCCACAAGGCAAGCAGAAAAACCAGCAGTGCTGCCCAAGGGCCGCCGCGGCCCCTCTGGGGCAGATAGGGATGCAGGAGAAACCCATTTCCCCGAAATCTCCTGGACCCGCTCTGTCCTGGAAAGCAGCGTTGACGGGGCAAGCCTGAACAAACAGGAGGTCCAGGGCCTGGGGCACCAGCAGGTTTAGTCTTAGCTGTAAAATGGGTATATAAAAGCAGCCTCATCTTTCTTCTGGGATTGTTGTGAGGATCAAAAATTAATTCTAAGAAATCAAACATGCTTTAGTAGGCATTAAGACCCAACAGAAAAAGCATAGGCTCTCAACGCTGGGTTCAAGTCCCCACAAAGCTACTGGAAAATGATAACAACAACGCTTGCCTCACCTTGTAGGGATGTCATACGGGCTAGAGGTGGTGTCTGCACAGTGTCTGGCACAATATCAAGTCTCAATAATGACAACAATTTCAATATTATGGTCACGACTCAAAACAAAACACAAGGTAATACAACATTACAATTTTATATGTATTTCTTAATAACAACCACTCTTAATAGATTAGCTGATGGTTTTAAGCCTTTTCATGAAATACTGTCTTTCACTGGTACAGGGCTCCCCTGTTCACAAGACGCTTTTGTAACTTTTTCTTGAGGGATGCTCACAAGATGAGGTGAGGGAAAGATTCTCCACTTGATAGGAAACTGAAGCCCCCAAAGAGTGATGTGACAGGACCAAAGACACATACCAAATCAGTAACAGGGAATAGCAAAGCCTCTTGAGTCCAGTCTGCCTTGGAGGCAGGGGGGACCCCCGACCCCTCCACTGACCCCTACTTCCTGCACCCATTCCTTTTCCGGGCTTCATGGTCCCCCCAGAAACAACGATCTCTTTTCTCTCCCAGTACTAACTCTGGACTTAGATTATGACACATCTGTGCTGCTGGGAGAGCCCCAAAGAGTATCCTATCTGGCTCCCAACTTTACAGACCCCAAACCTGAGGCCACAGCTCCTGACTCCATGTCCTCAGTAAATGGACAAGGAGGCTGAAGCTTCTTCCCTTCGCCAATCCTAGATCCTTGGGTGGTCACCCCAAGCACAGCAAGACAGGCAGCACGTGAGCTAGGAACCAGCATTCTGCTCTACCCACTTGCCATGGCTCCTCCACAGCCCACCTTGATGATGGCCATGCCTTGCTCCAGGTTCCCAAATGGATGACTGAGGACAGGGCTCTCCAAATCCCAGCTTCCTCCCAGTTTGTCCTAACGTCCTCTCCCTACCGTGTCCAGGCCAAACAGTTTGAATGGGTGCTCTAAGAGCCAAGAATCGACAAGGAGTGGGTGGTGAGCACCCAAGGTGTCCCCAGTGTCAGCCATTCAGAAAATGCTGACTGGGTGTTTTCCACTTGTTTTCAGAGATTCGTTACATTAATACAGTCCTATGGTATCACTTTGGCCATCATAAATGGTCGTTTATCTGCTTGACTGTAAGTTCTGTGAGGTCAGGGACGCTGATCTCACTCTACTGTTTTTAGTTGGCTTTTCTGATGATATGAAAGCATTGTATGATTATTGTAGGAAATTTGCAAAATACAAAAATTGATAAAGATCACCCTCAATTCTACCCCTCACAGAAACCCGCCATCAAGATTTTGGTCTATCTCCCTCCAGAGATATAAATTTTACATGAGACCTTCAGGGCAAAAGTACCTGGCACAGTGCCTGGTACACAGCTGGCACTCAACACATGTAGGCTGAAGAAATATGTGAGAGAACAGCAAAAGAATGAATGAATGAGGATGTGAGTGGCATTTAGACTATGCAGTAAGAACAACACTTAAGGAGCTTTGTCAGGATGGAAACTGGATCTAGAGAACTCACCAAAGACTATCATTTTCTTTGGTATTGCGTGTGTTTGTTTCATAATTAAATGTTAAAAAAAAGTCAAAAGACCTCATGGACACATATCAAATGTGCCCACATAAAAAACAAGGAACATTTCCCCAAAACAGCAATAAAAGCAAAATACACTGGCCATCCCTTAATGGTCCTTAATGCCCCTATCAGTAGTTCCCTCCTTCTACAATCCCAGTCCTTGCCACAGCGCAGGAGCCCCAGAGGAACCTCTGCAGCCTGTGCCTGGGGCCCTAAGTAATTCACTTCAGGCTGCAGAAGATGGCATCTAGCATACAGGGGTCGCTCAGTAAACACAGCCAACATTTACTGAGCCCTCAGCATGTGCCAGGCACTGTGCTAAGCCCCTAATTTTTAGCTTTGTTATCCTCTGAATTCCCCCCCATTTTATAGATGAAAAGGGTTAACACACGGTTTAAGAAGCTTTCCTAGGACATAATGCTAGTAAGCAATGGAGGTGTGATTTGAATTCAAGAAATCTGACTGCAGAATCCTTGCTTTTAATCCCTTCACTGTAATGTCTTTGGGATTATAAAGGGATAGATGGCTGGACAGATGGTGGATGGAAAGATGGATGGCAGATGGACAGATAGATGTATGAGTGGATGGTTGATGGGTGGATGAGTGGGTGTGTAGGTGGATGGACAGACACAAGTGTGAATGAATAGATGGGAGGATAAGTGGGAATCGGAGGGGTGGATGATGAATTGATAGATGATGGATAGGCAGATGGATGGGTGGATGTCAGATGGATAATAGTCATGTGCCAGTCCAGGTCTTCCTCCTTTCCTTAACCCAACGCCTCAGCACTAGAGCATTCACAAGGAGGTGCCCCAAAAGGCTGCTCCCGACAAAACCACAACATGAGAGCCACAGACTGGCTTCCCTCGCATCTTACCTAGGAATCATTCCCACCCAACCCACGAAAGGGCAGTTTTTAAGCCCACCGGGTCACTGGCCTCTCCCTGCCCTCGGAGCTTCCCACCTGTGGGTGGTGGGGATTTGAAGGGCATCAGGGAGAAGGCACGCCACGTACAGAGCCGGCTGCCAGCGCGGCTTGCTCAGAATGTCTGCTTTTACGCTGAAGACTGACCTGGGTTTTGTTCATTTCCAAACACTCCCTGTGGCCCTTATCACCCTTCAAATCAGAGCAGAAGTGTCCCCTCTCCTCCAAAGTCCTGCCCTTCCCTCGACAGAGTTAAATGCCCTTTTTAAGTGCTCCCATACATATTCTTCTATTCCAGCATCTCTTGCATTGATTTGCCAGCCGTCCTCTCCCGCGGGACTCTACATGTGAGAGTGGAGATTTTACCCCATCAACTCTGAGGCACCCACAGCCCCCAGCTCAGTACTTTGCACATAGAGGAACTCAATAAATATGTGTGGAATTGATTCCAACGCCCCAAACTGAGATCTCCACAGACTCCACAGCCTCCCTCCTCCTCTCTCAGCCATAAGTAAACAAGAGTCCAGCCACCAGGTTGCAGAATCAGCCACCTGCAGTTACTTCTTTATCCACAAGAGAGCACAGTGTCTTGAAGCTCAACACAAATTCTTTTGTAAATGCCTGGTGTACTTACAGAACACTGTATAACTCAAAAATTATAATTAAAATGTCTTAGCTCCTATATTTATAGTAACATTTAAACTACTGTGCTTTCTTGAAGTCAGTCATTTACTTGAGAACAGCACACTTTATGGTGAACAGATCTTTGAAACAGTACCACGGGGATCTAGCCCAGGCACATGTAACTCAATATATGTCAACAGCTGTAAAAATATTGGTGGGAGAAGGCAGGAAAAAGCTATGAGCCCAGATCAAGTGCCCTGTCTCTCACATCTGACTGTTTTCAGCTGCTCCCTCCTCTTCCAAATAATTGGGCCATTTTGGTGCCCGCTGTCACACAAGGCGGGCCCTCTTTGAGGCTGGATGATCAAAAAGGTTATAAATGAAAATGATTTCGATGCTGGCGGCCTGGAGAGTGACCAGGGCGTGCAGGGCGGCAGAAGGGGCTGTTCTAATCTTACCAACTGCACGCTGCCATCGGAGAGTATTCCTAGGGCGTGAGCAGCTCCCCTGGGTGAGGCCACGGTAAATTCCACCTAATCCCTTCTGCATACAAATGAGTGCCTGGCAGGAGGAACAGGGGCCAGACACTGCAGCTCCTCCTCCTCGGGTTGGCTGTCTTGGCTGAACAAACAATCCAGGGACAGTGGAGAGGGCTGTAGGCAGGGCGGAATGAGGAGGAGGAGATCCTGGGGGCAGATGGCGCTGGGGCAGTATGCTGACCCTCTGACCCCATGGCCTGGCGGTGGATACACAGTCGCTTGCGTGGCAAAGGGTGGCATGGCTGGAGGCCCAGGTGAGAGAATGGGATGTTCATCAACCTAAGGCAGCCAGGCAACCTCTGGGCCAGGGCTGGAGGAGCTATCTGGTGATGGGGCAGTTTGGGTGGGAACCAGACCTGAAGGCACAGCAACGGATACACCAAGATGCAGAAACTTGCCTCCCACGAAGGCCACACAGATGTCAGAAGGCCTCCCACCCACCAGACGAACAAATGGAGGTAGGCAAGCAGGAGTCCTGGGAAAGGGCCAGTAGGGAAGAGGCTCCATCCTGAGTCCCCTTAGCTCCAGCCTCCATTTCCACCCAGACAACATCAGGGGCCTGCCCTGCAATGAAGTGATCAGTCAAGTGCTGGAGGCTTGGGGAAGGGCCCTGGGCCTGGGCACCTGGGCGCCACCAAGCAAAAGAGGGATGGCTCCAGCGGAGCCGATCCTCAAATGGGGAAATGGCCCACAGAGGAAAGGGATGTGCATCTGGTCACAGAGACAGCAAATGGATAGCTGGGCCCAGAGCTATACAGTGTCATCCTGCCGTGGTGGTGGTGGGGTTCTGAAGCCAGTTCTGCCTGCAGTAACACGGAGGCAAGGACTGCTTTTGAAATTAATTCCAAACCTGGGGGTCAACACTGCAGGGATCCACAGACCCTGCAACAGTAGGCAAAGTTCATGGGTACGCTGCACTTGATCCTTACAATCTCTGCACGGGCAAAGGGGTAATTTCAATGAGTTAATTAACAGATGTAAAGCACTGCAACCGTGCTTGGCACAGAAGCACTCAAGGAGCATTAACTAGTATTATGATGTTCACTTGGGCTGGAGGGGAGTTTCATGGCACAAAAAAGGTTAATTGCTCTGGACTGGACTGGCAAAGGTCCTTACCCTGACCCTGGGTCACTTCCCACCTTCAAGGTGATCCAGGTTAAGAGGAGCAGGCCCAGAAGTGGTCCAAGGGAACACTGCCCCATGTGCAGGGTACATCATGCCCTTTGCTCGGTAGTAGACCTGTCAACAGATCCAGGCACATGTGCAGACGTACACATCTACATAGCTCAAAAGCTAGCATTTGCCCAATTTTGCCCAGGGATTCATGTATGTACCCACACATGCATGCACACACACACATACATGCACACATACCCCACATCCACAGCTTCCATGAAAATTAGCAGCAATTGCACATTTTGAGGACCCAATTAGGCTCAGTGTGTATTTGACAACCTTTCAACCTCCAGAAGACATTTATTTTTACAACACTCTCCAGCTGAGAAATTACTAGGTTCCTGCCCTTCCCTGAATAGTCTTGGCATCAGGAAGCACCAAGGTGTATATGAGAGTGAGGAACGGGGACCCACTCGGAGGGGCCCAGCAATGACATCGTGACCACTCGTGAAGTGGGTCTCAGGACAGGGACTGTCCAAGGTGGGGACAAGTCCTGAGCTCCTGAGGAATGACAGGAGCTCAGCCCTCGGGAACCCCACTCCCGGCCCAGGCTGACCCCAGGGATGGCCTGGGTCAGTTACCCTGTATAATTCGGGAGATCTACCTGCCCCTTCCACTTTCTCATCATCCCCTGTGTCCCTTAGCTCCTAAGCACCACTCTGAAAGGCAGGTGCATATTTGGGGTAGGGAGTGCATTCCATCTCACAGATAGGGAATCTGAGGCCCAGACAGGTCTACTGACTTGTCTGTGGCCTTGCCACACAAAAGGGGCAAGGCCAAGGCTCACCCCTTGGGCTGTTTCCACTTCCTTTGTTCTTGCCTACTCAGTATAAAATGGCCACACTGTGTCAGGTCACCTGAGAAAACTAGGTTGTACTAGAAAAAGTCTCTGAGTTGGTGTGGGGGGAGGGGGGGCGTGTCGGGGACAGAATAGAGCATGGGAAATACAAAGGAAAACAGAGAAGAAAAGTCTTCTCTGATAATGAGGTACGGTGGGCTTGAGCATCAGCCTGGGGTCAGATAGCTAGAGATTTCCCCTAATCTTTCTAGGAGGCCCCAGGGAACATCCTTACCAGGCTCTGTCTATTCCTGAAGAAATTACTCCAAGCCCCTCCTGGTTCCAGAATGAGTGGCCAATCCTATCTCAACATCACTGACTTGTCTCTCTCCCAAGAGCATGAATCTTCCCCCACTGAAAAGGCTAAGACTTAACATCTTTGTCAAGAAAAAAGAGTTGATGATGATATGTTTTCCTATGGATGGTCCACTCATGACCCCCGGCTCCGTTGGCCTTTGTCAAGCCCCGTGTTTTGTGCATTTGAACCATGGTCTACTGTCTGCATTAGAATCATCAGGACATGGCTGGGCAATGGCACCAAGATGCTTTAATTTCATGGGCATTTCACAGCATGGGCATTTCACTAACATTTTTGAACAAAGATGAATGAAATCAAGACATATCCCAGTTAAGCGAGCCCGTGGACATCCTTCTAAGAGAGGCAGAAATAGCACCACTGCGTGCAGATTTACCAAGTATACATTCACAATTTCAGCGTTAGCCTCTCTTTAGTCTCTGGCTGCCTAAACGTTATGGTGACTTTGCCAGGGTGAAAGGTGCACCCAGAAAATGGCCACCCTGTCACAGAAGCCTGAGACCAGGGTACCGAGCAGAGCATATGCTCTGTATGGCTTTGTTTGCACCTCTGACTCTGCTATCTCACAAGCAGTAGGTTGGCGATTAACAAATAGCAATAGTGTTGAAGCTGGTGACAACTGCCATGATCGTGGCAGTGACGACAGCTGTCACCCGGAGCCAGCAAGCCTGCTTCTCCCCACCACTTGGGTCTCCACGTAGGCAGGAGCAGAAACTTGGCCAATCATTTCCATGAATCTTTACTGCCTGGACAGATTAAACCCAGGCCCCAAGTGGCTCTCCCAGTTGACAATTTTTCTTTCAAAAAGGCAGAAGTTGCTGTGAGCCAAGTTCTTGCAGCCGAATTCCTGGACACAGTTTCCAACTATTCCAATCAGCCAGCTCTGCGGTGGGGCTGGGATTTCAAGCTTGCCACAGTATGAAGTCCAGTTTGGGCTATATTCCCTTCCCTCTCGCAGCGTGATGAAGGTTTCCCCGCAAAATCAAAAGGCTTACTGTCAAGTCTTCGATTGGTCTGGGCTCCACGAGATCGTGTGCGGTGGTGGGAAGGAATATGAATGTGGTGCCGGCTCTACCATGGGGCCTTGAGGCCTCGTCCAAGCCGTCCAGGGACCTTATGAAAGTGGAACGGAACTCTTTTCATGTATATTCCAACTGCTGAAATTCCCCAGACACGCCACAGTGTGCAAACTCGGTGTAAAAAGAACAATGGCTGGATAAAAACCGAGGCGAGTCTACCGAGTACGCCGAAGACAAGCCAGTATTGCTAATGCGAGAGAAGCCAAGCCTGGATTCTTCCCCTCCTTCTTCACCTTTTCTTTTCTTCTTCTCTTTTTTCCTTTTGCACGTGGAATTCAATAAAAATAAAGTCACCTGATTTCTGGGAAAGAAGGCTGCTCTTTACTTGAATAAAACATACATGCAAATTCACCAAAGGAGGTTCACATTTGGGAAAAACACAGACATGATCCTCGGGGCTCAAACTGATGGTTATCATTTATATCTTCTTTCTGTCCTTCCTTAAACCATAGATACAATATATATATGTCGACATACATATATGTGTGCATATATAAAACAGTGGTGTGCTGGAGCCAGCATATACTGACTTCTGAGAGCCAATTGTGGGTTTCTCCTCCTAACTCCAGGTTCAGTGAAATCATACTGGTAGCCTGAAATCTGCCATGGTGGAAATGTTTACACCACAGAAATCGGCAAATGCTACAAATCAGAATTCTTTTTTTTTCTCATACAGCAAGTTGTTAAATATTAACCAACTACATCACTACGTGATTATTACACTTACTACATCACCGTGTGTGTGTGTGTATGTACACATATGTAGAGGGATACATAGATATATACACATATTATATATGTGTGTGTACATAGGTAGAGATTACATGCACATACTATTCACATTTATATGTTCCCCCTAATTCATACTTCTCTTTAAATATTCTTTGAAAGCAGTACTAGAACAAGGGATCTAAGTGAATTTGTATGCTTTTATCATAAAAAAGAAAAACCAACCTGCTTTTCCAAAACATAAAAGCAATAGCTAAATTGATTCATTTTTTCGCCGGGCATTAACTTTCTCCTATTACTGCAAATTTGCTGCACTTGTATTTTCTTCCAGCTCCAGAATTAAACACACTTTTAATTTCTCACTTCAGGTGCATTAAGTGCAGTATAGGGCACAAATGAATAATTTTATTGATAATAAATTTTATAATCCATGCAGCACTTGCTGAAAATGGATGTGTTCTGGATACATTCATTATTTCTCCTAATTTGAAGACCACAGGATTGCGGCCACCCTGCTCACTGAGCCTCTGGTAATTGCTGACTATTTTCTACTGGTTTGAGGCCCGAATGACAATTCAGGCACATGCTCTGCTTTATGGGGATAAATTACAATAACCAGTTTATCAGATTATTACTTTTATTAATTTAGGAAACTATACAACATTGGTGAGTGGTTTCTGTCTCCTGCAGACGGAATTATCATACTAGTTTAATGGTGCTGTGAGACACTGGATATATAACATCTTGCTAAAGGTAACGTCCTTACACATTCTCTCCAAATCATGCAAGTAAAACATCAATGGGAAGCAAACATTATGGGGAAGTGGGCTGACTGGAGTTGAAAAGGGAAAAGCAAGGAAAAAGACCAAAGACTTGTTTGGTTGGTTCTGAGTTTCCTTGGAAAGGATAATATTTAGGAACATGGGTCTTGACATCAGACAGATCTCAGTCCCAGACACCACACCTGGATCTGTGTAACCCTTAAACAAGTCAACTCTCTGACCCTGTTTCCTCATCTGTAAAATGGAGGTAAAATTACACCAGTCCCTTAAGACTTGGGAGGATGAATAAGAAAATGTATGTAAAGTGCTTGGCATAGTGCCTGGCATGGTAAGCACCTAATGGGTGGCAGCTATTGACTGTTCTTGGGACTCTACACTGAAGAGGAAGTCAGGTGAGAACCACCAAAAAAGTACAGAGTTTAGAAACTCGATCCAAAAAAGCTGTCTATGATTGATTGTAAATGGCAGCCTGAGGGTGAGTTCCCCATCATGGGAGGCATTCAAGGAAAGGTGAGTATCTGTGGAAAAAATACATGAATGGATTCTAAGGTCAGACTAGATGACATGAGGTTTTAGGATTATTGTCAAACTGTTCTAGATTAAAGAAGAATTTGACCAAATTGCTAACATTCACTGGGTACTTACAATGCCCAATATAGTCGTAAGTATGTTACATGTTGCTATAGTTTGAATGTCTGACCCCTCTAGATTTCATGTTGAAATTTAATCCCCAATGTGGCAGTGTTGGGAGGTGGGGTCTAGCAGGAGGTGTTTGGGTCATGGGGGTGGATCCCTCATGCACAGATTATTGCCCTCCCTGTAGGGGGACAGGGGAGGTAAGTGAATTTTGCACTGTTAGTTCCTGTGAGAGCTGGTTGTTAAAAAGAGCCTGGCACACCCCCTCCCCTTGCTTCCTCTCTCACCATGTGATCTCTGCACATGCCTGCTCCCCTTCTGCCATGAGTGGAAGCAGTCTGTGGCCCTCCCAAGGTGCAGGCGCCATGCTTCTTGTGCATCCTACAGAACCATGAGTCAAATAAACCTCTTTTCTTTATAAATTACCCAGCCCCAGGCAATCTTTTACAGCAACACAAAAGGACTAAGACATGTATTATCTCATTTAATCTTCCCAACAACCCTCTGAGAGAGATGCTATCATTATCCCCATTGTGTAAATGAAGAAAGTGGGGCACAGGGAGGTTAAGCAGCCGCCCAGGGTCATGCAGTAAACAAAGGACAGAGCATGGCCACAAACCAATGCGGTCTGCCTCCCAGAGCCGCGTCCTTGCCCTCTAGACCTGTCTGTCCCTCTCCCAACCACACCCTTGGACCGGGCTAACGGCACCTGCCTGCACCCCTGCCTCGCCACCACCCTACCCCAGCCTGCCACTGGAACACACCCATCCCACTGGCATGGCCAGCTCAGGAATCCAAGAAAACACCTGAAACCTGACTGCATATCAGCAAAGAAACCATCATTCCATGTCTGCTCAGAAGCCTCTAATCATGCCACCAATGGGCTAAGCTCATTTCTCATCATCTGATTGGTAGAGGGCATGCTCAGTGGCTTTGCAAACCAGGCCTCTTCCCAACATAAGACTGCCCCAGTTGATGTGTGATAACAGCAAACTGTTTGCCTAGGTCTGTGTTTCCTCGATAGCCAAGTGCACTTCATACTTACACAAGCTCCCACACACATGACTGACGGCCTGCCTGATGGCCTGCCCATGTAAAGACACAATAAATTGTTCAATGGATGGATTCACTATAGATGTGCCACATACACCACTGCAATGGAATTATGACCATATGCTGTACTATTCATATTCATAATGGTAGTTTAGTTGGATTTATTCCTCTTTTTTTTCACCTGGCCCTTCCAGTGGGAAGCATTTTGCTTTATGCAAAAATAAGGACATATGCAAAAAAATAAAAAAAGAACACATCCAGATCTCTCCCTTGGCATTCTGATTTTTCTAAGAATGGGGGTGTTCTAGATAGGCTCTCAAATGGCATCTGTGACAATAGAAAGTGCCTCCTCTCTAGCCTTGAGTCAGACTCCGGGGCCAGAACCAGACCGCTGCCAAGAGCCTTTCTCATCACAAAAGGAGAAGACATCCCTTAAAGACCTCAAAACCCAAATCAAAAAGGCCTCCACGTTGTAGCCAGGAAAAAACTAAGGCTGGCTGGTGGCAGGTGGCTCTGACAGCAAATTTCTCCTGGGCAAAGGTAGATCTGTGCAGATCCCTGAATCCAAGAGCCACCCCTCCATTTAGCCAGGGAGGCCTGGGTGTGGTGCGGTGGCACTGAGCTCTTGGGACCCTTTGGATGTGATGTGGAAACACCCATCTCCCAAGGCAGATGTCTGGAGCAAGGCACAGGGGGAGGACGCTGTGCCCCGCCGTGGGGCTCCCCCACCTGCAGCAGCCTGTTTGTTCCCCGGCCCCAGAAGTCACGGTCCTGCACAAAGTTCCTGGTCTGGGCAGGACGCCCCCACCAAGCTCCTCCTCTTCCTCCTCATCTTCTAAAGCCCCAGCATTCCACCGGTCCCTCTCCCCCCACTCCTGATTAACAGCCGGCCACCTCATTTAGAAAGCTAACTTTTCTCAGAGTTCCATCCTGTTCTTGAGGTTTCGGTTGGAAACTTGGCCTAGATGACAGCTGTGTGGGCCTCTCCCCAGCTCGACCCAGCAGGAGTTCTAATACACTTCATTCTGGGGCTGGTTGCTGCTTTTAATCTATCAGCACGGCGCCGCAGCTGCTGTAAGCTAGCTGAAAATTGTCTGCATACGGGGCGAACCATTTGTAACCCTTTTCAGTGCAAACGTGCACTTCAGCAGAAACGCACTGCCCAGCTCGCCCACACCTAGGAAACGTGCTGGCCCAGAGTGGCCAAGGGCTTCCCTTGGACCAGGAGGTTCCCCACCCAAAAAACCAGGAAACTCTTTCAGAAGCCTGAACACATTACTGGCTTGGAAATTTCACCCTCCTAACTCAACTTTTTGCCCCAAGGGAAGCTAAAACGCTTCTTCATAAGCTGGGGCCAGAGCAGTGTGGACCCATCTAACTAGGGCTTTGCCCCAGGAGTCCTCTGACGCTCCACTTTGATTCTTAGCAAGAGGAGGGAGCTTTTCTCCTTAAGGAAACAGGCTGAGGTTTTCAGAGGCCCTCCTAAGTGCCACCCATCCCCAGAACCAAGGAGGGCCTGGCCCAAGGCAACACCACCTGATTCTCAAATCTGCTGGTGCCATCCACTGCAAGGCGTCTCTAGTCGATCCAGGCAGCAGCGTCAGACCCGACAGGGCTGTGAATGTGGTGGGCAGGGAGAGGGTTGAAACACTTGCCAAATATTAATAGTTACAGCTCTTACACAATAGCCAGTACCCTTTAGGCATTAAACACAATTTTGGATGTCAACTGGGAAAGAGAAAAAAGGAAAAAAAGTAGGAAAAGAAAAAGAAAAAGGTAAGGCTAGATGGAGAGAGGGGTGGGAAGAGGAGAGGAGGGGCAGGGGCAGGGGTGATAGGTGTGAGGAAGCTGCTGCCATCACAAAGTACCATCCATCCACCCACCCTTAATCTGTCCTTGAGAACTCCTTGGTGGTCAGTGACAGGAGGCCTGGTCTAGCTCCACTTTCAGTGGAGATACTCAGAGAAAAGGTCAACTCCTCACCCCCAGGCATCCATCACAAAGGAGGAAATGGTTTCCTGGCTTCTCCACCTGCCACGGGGCCCCCAAACAGCATTCATAGCCTCCTCTGCCCCCCAAGAGCATTCTTCCTATTCTACCACCCAAGGAGGGCCCATGGCCCTCCCATCCTGCTCACTGGCCATTAGATTTCTCTGTTTGCATAGCAGCACCTACAGAAGTCTGTTCCCCTAGCCAGGGCAGGACCCACACTCTATTCCAGGAGCAGATGGGTACAGACTGCCTAGACCCCCAGCCCAGCCCCAGCACCAGTTAGGGGAGGCGGGGCTCTTATAGACTATATGGCCCAAAGAAAAGAAGGGTTTTGGGGGGCAGGGGGCAGGGGATGAGGGCAAAGGGAAGAGTGGGGGGGGGCACCTCCCCAAATCAGTCCAACTCAAAAATCCAGTCTTCCCTTAGAATTGATACGGCAGCAGCTGTATCTCTTTCATTTGAGTAATTATCATATAATTAAGTACATGAATTACAAGTGAGCCAAGGCATTAAATTAAAATATTTAATGCTTGTAAATCTGAAAATGATTACTGTGCTGATGCGCAGCCAGTGAGAAGTGAGGCTAATGGCTTGGCGGCCAGCACTGGGAGGTGGTGACAGCACCGAGCTTCACCTCAGAAGGCAGAGAAGGTAAGGGGGGGGATCTTTGGGGTCAGGGGAGGCAGCAGCCTCGAGTGGGGGCAGCCAGCCCACCAAACTCACAGCTGATTCTCCTAGTGGGGAGAGGCATTAGTCTTAAAATGAGGCTGCCAACTACAACAATGGCACAGATGAGAGGTAGGACAGCGTCATCTCACCGGGAACTTACAGGCTGTTCAGAAGGCTCCAAGGACAGAAAGGGATAAGACCAAAGTTGAAGGCATCACTAATATGTGAAGTTCTACCCTTTGCAAACTATTCACATTCCTGTGAGGACAAAAGAGGACATCGAGGCACAGAAATGAAAGAAGACTTGCCAAAGATCACAAAGCAAGTTGCAAGCAGGGCTGAGGCTAGGGCCAGGGTCCCTAACACCCTGAACCTCCTTCCCCGGGAAGCTGTGATGAGCTAGCTTACCTGGCTTTAGCTGGCTTTGATGTGACCCAGGATGGTATTAACTGATCCTTTCATTTCCCAAACCAACCTGTCTCCCTCCCAGGACAAAAAAGAGGTACAAAGCTGCCAGAGCCATCCTCCCATGATGCTGACAAATAGTTCCACAACATGGAAATAGGAATGAGCTTCGGGTTTCTGTCCAGAAAACACCACACTGCCCAGACACAGCCAGGCTAGACAGACTCCCAGAAGAGTTCAAAAGAAAAAGTTCTCCCAGCCAGAGCCAGCCCTGCCATCTCAACCACCTGTTCCCCTTGGCCAGCCAGGAACCAGACCACATGCAGCCTTGAACAAAAGCCCCCATTCCGGGTCTGGAATGTACTCACCAGGGGAAGGGAAAGGAGCATGGCCCCAGCTGGGGAAGACCCAGCCGGGGAGGATGCAAGGAAATGGAGTGCATGAGGTGTCAGGAGAGGGCAGGGCCCCTCTGCCCACGTGGCCTCCACCGGGATGCCTCAATTCCTGGCCCAGAAGACCCCCGTCCCACGGACCCACCCCTCTGTGGATGACCAGCTCCTGACATCTCCCTAGACAAGACAGACCCAGCTCAAATTACTCATGTCCTGCAGGGGAGAGCCGGCCTTTACGCCTCCTGAAGTGGACTTTGGTTTTATTCCTGGCAGCATCCATTCTCCTTCCTTCTGGGAACCTCCACCAGAGAATGATGCCACCCACAAAGCCACAGGTGAGCATGTGACTTGGGCCTGGCCAATCAGTACATTCCATGCATCCGGATAAAGTGATTGGTTCAGGGATGAACATGTGACCACACCTAACCAATCAGAGCCAACTGAAAGAATTTCTGATGTCATGAGGTTGAAAAGACTCTCTTGCCCCTGGGGTTGCTCAGCTAGTCAGACCTGAGTCCTGCCCTCTGGGGAGGGCTTTGCTGAGAGGAAGGCTAATAGAGAAAAGCAGGACCAAGAGCTGGAGAGAGAGAAGCCAGGTACCTGACAACAGGCCCTGAAGGGCTGGGCCCACTCGGGCCTTGAGGACCCCCAGTTTCAGGACCAGTGAGCCCATTCCCTGTGTTCCTTAGGGCAGTTTGAGGCAGAGTTGGGGCTCTTGCAACTCAAAAAAGGCCTGACAACTGTGTTCCTCCTAAACCTTCAGTTCTTCCCCAGGAGGGGTTTTGTCCCTTACTGTCCTTCTGTCTTCCTCCCTCCCTCCCTCCCCCTGCCCTCCTTCCCCACAGCATTTAGTACAGGAGGGTGTGAACAAACGCACAAGTGAATGACAAATGCTCCCTGCTCAGGCAGGCCCTTTGGGTCCAGTAAAGGCTCCCCAATCTCCCTCACCCCCGTTCTATCCCTGGCAGCCTCTCCTGGGCACTAAAATTCACAGCCCACTCAAATCTGTGGAATAGCTGTGTTGGGTGTCATTCTGCTTAAGCAACCAGAGGCCACAGGCCTCTTGTCCCAAAACACACAGTTCCTTGAAGTTAGGGACCCATCATATCTTCCTCCTCTGGTCCCCACAGCTGGTCACAGGGCCTTCCCACCTCCACACCTTTACCCTCCCTGTCCCCACAGTCTGAAATGACCCCATCTCTCTCCTTCGGGAGCCAGATTAGATTCCACCAGCCCCTTCTAGGAAGTTTTCCCAGAACACTATCCCTCCAAGAACACATCTCCCTCTAAGGAACAACTCCAGCACCTACTGTACACACTCACTAGTGACTGATCATGTTGTCTCCAGGAACCACCCACTACTTTCCACTTCTGCTACCATCATCCTTCGTCAGGCCCCATCTTTTCTTGCCTGGATGATAAAAACCTTCTAACCAGTTTCCTATCTTCCAGGAAGAATTAGCCTGTCCTATCACCTCACTCAACCCAGAATGAGCTTTTTATGGACTCCCTGGAGAAGGGCATTGCTAAGGGTCAGACTGCTTTGCCAGGGTCAACATACAGACCCTCCAAGACTCATGGACAGTCCAGTGAGACTGCAGATATGAAAGTGGTCGGCACACCACAGATGTTCGGCAAGGGTAAGGGTTGGAAGGTGTGTTTTCCTGTGTGGTGCCATGGCAAAGTGGAAAGAGAGTAGCTTTGGAGTCCCACAGGCTTGGGTACAAATCCCAGCTCTACTGCTTCCTAGCTGCCCATATGGCCTCTGCTAGGTCACTTTAAGAGCCTCAGTTTCCTTCCCCCAGAAGATGAAATAACAGCAGCCTTGTTGCAACAGCCATGGAAAATGGATGGTAAGTACCTCCTTTGAGTCTTTTGCTGGCACATGGTAGCCCTTGACAAATGGCAACGACTGTCATTGTGGGGCCAGTGTGTGCCCCTCGCCCAAGTTGTGAGGTGCCCAGAGAAAACAACTGGCAGCTTAAATAGGCCATTCTGTAGATAAATGAATAACAAAACCTGACACATATTGGGAGCTTACTATGTGTCAGGCACTGTGTGAATGTTTTCCATTTATTAAACTCATTTAATCCTCACAACAATCCCAGGAGGACAGTAATAATTAGTAACATTCCCATTCTGCAGAGGAGGAAATTGATGCAGCAAGGAGTTAAACACCTTGCCCAAGGAATCCAGAGCTGCTGAGTGGCAAGCCCAGATCTGCAGGCAAGCCATCTGATGCCAGAATCTGTGCTGTGCCCCTCGTCCCCTACGAGCCTGCATGCCCTGGGCCATGGATTGCAGGTGATAGAGCAAAATAAAATAGGAGGCACCTCATCCCTGATAGAAACTTACAAATATGCTAGGAAGAAAGAGCACTCTGAGAGCACTTCAGGCCCACTTTGGTAGAAAAAGGACTTCTAATCTGGCTCTGACTGATGGAATATAAATTATCCAGCCTCAATGTACCTCTATACCATAGTGACCCTTTAGTGAAGGCCCGCTGTGTGCCTGGAACTGTACCAGGGTCTTTTGTTCATGATCTAATTTCATCCTCACAGCAACCCTGTGAGATGGGTGTTATCATCCCCATTTTACAGAGAAGAAGGCTGAGGCTCAGAGAGGTTAAGTGACTTCACCAGGGTCACAGAGCACCAGCGCGTTAAAAATCAAAGCCAATGATAGTTCTAGTAAATCAGGCTGTCTTCATTTATGTATTCAGTGGGGGTTATTTATTTAATTCTTCTTCTTCCACTCCTTTCTTTTTTATCTCATAGGGAGTCAAGAAGAGGTGCCTGTTAATGAAGAATGAAATAGTTTGCTACAATTTGCTCTGAAACCGTATGCTTAATTACCACAAACTCTTCCCCAATCAAACCTCTTAATTGAATTCAGATAGCATGTTTGATGTTATATCTAATATTTTGCAAGTTGGCCCTCTTTGGGGAGTGTATTGATTGAGGAAGAAAACAGATGTTCTAGAAAATGTTTTCAGATCAGGGCTGGACCGACCACTCTGGAGTTGAAAGGATTATACAAGCGCAAAGACAGTTGTGATACCAGGGGCCACCCAGACCCTGTTCCCTCCCACTCCCGGCACAACTGTGTCAGCAGCGGTCTCCAGGGCCCCCATGGCCACTCTCACAAAGCTCCTGCATGCACTCCAGGGGAGAGGCAGGCAGGAGGGACAGAGGCCTGGCCATGCAGAGATCCCTGGAGCTAATGGGGAAAGGGAAGGAGGGCTCGATGGACAGAAAGACAGTCTCCCTGGTCTGGAGGGGGCCTAACTGGAAACGTCATCGGCCTGAGCTTTCCAACAAGGTGCTGAGCCTTCTCTATTTGCTCATTTGTTCCTTCAAAAAGCATTTGCTAGGCATCTACTGTGTGCAGTTCACTTAGCCATTCAATAAACATTTACTGAGTACCTACCCTGTATCTTTTTTAATCCATTTATTCATTCAGTCAAAAAACACATATCAAAAGGCTATTGTGTGCAAAGCCCCAGGTCTTGTGGTGCTGCACCCCGCTTCCCCCAGAGTTCACAGTCCAGCAGGGGAGGAAGATATTCACCAACTGGACACACATGGTGTTGCCTAAATGCAACCTGAGGAAAGGACGCACGTGCGGGTAAAGAAAGGGGCACCTGCTATGAGGGCATCAGGCACACATCTCAGCACATCTGAGATGTGAAGAGCAAGTGCTGAGCATGGGCAGAGTACCCAGCAGAGGGACCAGCATGTGCAAAGGCCTGTGGCTGGAATGCAGAGTGAGGGGCAAGGGTTGGATGGCAGAGGGGTCTGACACCATACAGGGCCTTGTGGGCCACACCGAGGGTCTCTAACTAAGGGCAGTGGGGAGCCACTGAAGGCTCCAAACAGGGGAGACACATTCAGAAGGCCACTCCAAGTCCACCATAGATAACAGATTAGCAGTGGGGGTTGCAGAATAGATTCCAGAAGAGCAGAGCGACGTGCATGTTCTGAGCCAGGCACTGGGGGTTCAGACACGACTAACACAGCCCCTGCCCACTAGAACCCACAGGTCACCCCAAAAACAGGAACAAGTGAGTGGGCAGTTGCAATCCTAGGTGACCAACACCTAGTCGGGCAAGTTGGTTTTTGAATTTTTAATATTATTCTTGCTTTATTTGCTCCATACTTATTTTGAAATTACAAATAACACTAAAGGAGTAAGGGAATTTTTTCATTCATGCCTTCATTTAGAAAACATTTGTTGAGCACCTACTATGTACCAGGTGCCATGTGTACCAAGGGGGAAGCAACAATTTTAAGGTCTTATTTAACCCAACAGTCAGACCCCAGTAGGCCTTTCTAGGTCTTTCCCTCAAAACATGCATCTTAGACACATAAAACTAAGCCCTGGACTTGCCCACTTCAGAAGGAGCACCTACTGTGTGTCAGGCACTGTGCAGTGACCTGTGGTGGAGATGACATAGACCTGCTGCTGCCTGAAATCAACCTTGAATGTGGGCCTTGCAAGAAAGAGCCAGACACGTGATGATGTGGGACAAGAGACACATGGGGTTCTGCAGAGGGGATGTCCCATCCCAGTGGGAGACAAGAGCAGATCTCATGAGTAAAGGGAGGGGGAAGGCTTGGAGCAGGACCATGGAGCATGGGAAGGACTTTCACAGGGAGGAAGTAAGTATGGGGTGAAGGTGTTATAGACAGGAGACAACATGTGCAAAATCATGAAGCCAAAGAATGTGCAAAAAAAGTCTGGAAATAGCAAATCAGCCTCTTGGGCTGGAGCACAGGTTGGGAACCAGAGGGTCATAATGTTGATAAATACACACTGGGACAAGAACGGAGAGCATGAGATGGCTGGACAAAACCATGGGCTTTGTTCTGCAGGCAATAAGGAGCCACTGGAGTCTTTTGAGAGGAGACGTGACCAAGCGTTGCATTTCCAGGATATGAATGACAGCACGTGAGTTGGCCACTGCCTCAGCTCAAAGGAACAGTGGTGAAGGTGTGGATGGAGGTGAAGGCAGCGCAAGGGACGGGAACCTGAGGCCTTCTCGCAATGCACATTGGTGATGGACACAGCACTGGGAGGAATGGAAGAGGGGGTCTTGGAAGAGCTGCAGGCAGACTTGACTGCTGTCATGGTCCCGGCTCAGCAGCCTTACAGAGCACGGCCAGCTTAAGTTCCTACCAGGTGAGAATGACACATAATCCCCAGTGCACACAGGCTCTTCATAAGGGACAGAGGGAGAGAGGGAAGGTTTGGCTAACTAGCAGATGGGTAGATGGATGAATGGGTAGGAGTGGGTAACCAGATGGGCAAGTGCATGGCCACTTAAATATGTGGATGGATAGATGAACCTGTGGACCATGATTGACAGAAAGTGAAAGTGAGCAGTAGAGTGAACAGATGCATGAGGGACAGTGGATGCATGGGTAGATGGGTGGACAGGGTTAGGGTTAGCAGGACGGATGTGTGTGTTGGCAAAAACTCCCAGCAGAGCATGACTAGAGAATGTTGAGAGACTCCAGGCCAGTAAATATGTTCTGGGTTTATAAACCTTGGGCCTCTCCTTGGCTTACCTAATCACTTCCAACTGAAACCTCTTCTCTCCCAACCCCATTGCCTTAGTCTGTTTTCTGTTGCTATAATAAAATATCACAGACTGGGTAATGTATAAAGAAGAGAAGCTTATTTAGCTCATGTTTCTAGAGGCTGGGAAGTCCAAGAGCAAGCACTGACATCTGATGAGGGCCTTCTGGCTGCATCATAATGTGGCAGAGGTCACCACATGGCAAGACAACAAGCACATGCATATCCACTCAGGTCTCCCTCCCTCCTCTTATAAAGCCATCCGTGCCATCATAGGGCCACACTCTGATGACCTTATCTAATCCTAATTACCTCCCAAAGGCCCCCACCTCCAATCAATGTATGAATTTGGAGATTAAGTTTCTGACACATGAAATCTGGGGGACACATTCAAACCATAGCACCTATCCTCTGCATTTAGAAAGACAGTCTAACAGAAAGATCTACAATCAAGAGAGCTGGCTGATTACTAATACCAATTTGGCTGTGATTTGCTGTGTGACCTTAGACAAGCCTCTTCCCCTCTCTGGGCTTTTCTTTGCCATCCAGTACAATGAAGGAATAGGACTAGATCAGGGACGCCTACATGTGGCAAGCCTGCTAGTCATCCTCATGCCCTCACCCACACCTTAGTAACCAAGCTGGACTAAGCAAGCCAGGCCCCATTTGCCAGGTGACCTTTAAGGAAAGTGCTTCCCAAAACTTTGGTGCACATCAGAATCTGTTGGACAATCTATTAGAACACAGATTTTCCTCACTCCCAGAGTTTTTGATTCAATAGGTCTGCAGTGGGGCTGAGAATCTTCATTTCTAACAAGTTCCCAGGGGATGCTGATGCTGCGGGTCCTGGGACCCCACTTGGAGAACCATGAATCTAGGGACCCCCATCAGCTACTGTTCTGAGAGCTTATGCAGAAACCAAGCAGGTATCCCCATGTGGGGGGCAGCTTACCCTGCCCCAGAGAGGAGGCTGCTGGAGCCACTGTCCCCTCGGTCACCCAACACCATCCTCAGACCTGGGGATGGGTGCTCGCTGCCTTGCAGCCAGCCCCGCCCCGGTCCCGTGCCCATCCTCGCTGTGCGTGCTCCCCGCCTGCTTTCCTTTCCCTCCCGGAGCCTGGGAGAGCGCCATGCCTTCTGCTGCCTGCACACTGCCTGCCCCTGCCGCCCTCGGAACAGCTGTGGGCTTAATTATCAAAATAACATTTTAATAGTCTCATAACTGAACTCCCTTCAAAACCTGCCAGCGGAGGAGGCGGGAAGGATTCTTTTTAGCACCTCTTCCCGCCCGACTTGCTAATCGGAGGCATTTAAGCTGCTGGGAGGCCCAGATGCCCACCCCTGCCCACAGAGCCCCTCCTGCCACCCCACGTGGATGTGGCTCCCACACGTGGAGCGAGGGCTCAGGCCCACGCCAGCCAGACCACCAGCCAGAACCAGGGGTCATTGCAGTGGCCTCACCACTCCCTCATTACAAGGGGAGAGCAGCTCATTCATGTGAACCCAGGTATCACTCAGGAAAGTGGATATGCTAAGAGAACTTAGGCAATTCATTTGCGATCACCAGGGGTTTCACTTGCTTTTAACACATTTTTTTAGATTTTAAAAAACTGCTATCACAAGCATTAACTCTGGCTCCCTCTCTCCCTGCTATTTTGTGTAATAATTCTACAGGGAGTCCTGGCTGGTATTTAGCTCCTGAGTTAAGCTCCACTAAACAAGCCCAGTGCAAAACTAGCTTCTCAAATTGGTGCTTTCCCCCCGACTTGCTGCAGCCCCCTTCACTCTCCAGGTTCTTATAGCTAGCGGACATCATATTTATCCAGCGCTCACGATGCCTGGGCTGCATGCTAGGTAGGGAGCATATGTTATATAATATTACACCTAATCCTCGTTCTGCAGCCCAAGGAGAAAGGCCCGACCGTGTCTATGATCCCCACTTTGCCCATGAGGAGACGGAAGCCAGGAGAGGCTACACCCCGAGTTGTATGGCTAGCAATGGGAAGCCAGGTGCAAGGACACTACCCTACCTCACTTGATGTCTGCCCTGGGTGAACTGCCTTCTAGGCCAGCACTGGGTCACTTTTCAAAATACAGGCCTGGGTGAAGCCTGGGATTCAGTATTTCTAGCACACTGTGAGGCGACACATATGCTGCCAGTCACTGGGGATGGTGAAGAGTCAGGCTCCAGGAGGCAAGGCCGAGAGAAGGCCCAGGCCAGCCCCAGCACAGTCAGGTCAGAGACCAAGTGAAGGCTAGGAGCACCGGCCTCCCCAAGCTCCATTTCAGGGTGTGACCCTGGTTCTCTCCTGGCCTTCTCGCCAACACCCCAGGTACTACCCCCAACTCCCAGGAGACAGAGAGGAGCAGGGATGATTTCAGAGGCCAGTGTCCTCTCCCCACCCTGTCCATCTGGTTTCTCAAACTCCATGCCCAGCCATGGAACAAGAAGTTGCCTTTGCTCTCTGGAGGAAATTGCCAGAATCAGGCAAATCCCTGTGGCCCTCATCATCTTCCCTGCTACCTTCACTGAGCACCTACTATGTACCAAGATAGTCACTGTGGGAACATGCAGCAATTACAGCTGTGGGACCCGCCCCAGGCACCTGACTAGTGGACCTACCTAGCTGTTGTCCAAGGCAGCTTATGGCTCCCAGGAGCATGGGGTACAGGCAAGAGCAGCAGCTGGGCTGGGCACTGCCAGTCACCCTGGGACCTGGGGGAGTCAGGTCCACTGAGTATTAGCCCAAATGCAACTAAACTCTACCAACAAAAACGGAGGCCATCGTGCCACCCCTGACACTAGCTGTAGGCAGGCACTCTCTTGCAGGCCTGCAGATGCATAGGTCCATCAAGCTTCTGGGGAAAGCACTCAGGCCATGGCAGCCCCTAGCCCAAGGTCAACCTTAGAAAAATGCCCATCAGAAAATCCGTCCTGCTGGAGAACCCCCAGAGCCCACACTCTCTGCTGGCTGCACAGCCTGCTCTAGTAGAGTTGAGAGTCCTGAATTCAAGTCTTGATTCCACCCTTCCAAGCTGTGTAACCTTGAGCAAGTCGGTTTTCCTCTCTGAGCCTAAGTTTTATCATTGGCAAAGTGCACATAACAGCACTTGACTTGATTTACAGGGTCTAGCACAGAGCAGATACCATACATACATACATACACACATACACAGACACATACACACACACACACACACAGAGTCTTTATTATATATATATTCTTTATTGAAGTAAAAGGCATTTACCTTTTAAAATTAGTTTAATACTATTCTATTAAGCAAGTGCTTACTAAGCATTTGCTAATTCCAGAAGAGGATGGAGGGTAGGGCAGATTAGAAGACAGACAGGTCCCTGTCCTCAAGAGTCCGGAAGTCTGGAACGTAACTGAGGAGATGCACCAAATGCATGTGACAACATTAAAGACAGAGATGGACAACACTAAGGCAGTAGGTGACTGGGAGCTACTAGCCAGGGCAGATAAAGAGAGGCCTGAGGGCCAACTGGGGAGACCCCATGCAGAAGCAGTGCTGTGAGCCAAGTCTCCAGGAATGGGGAAGGTTTGTAGAAGAAGAAAACAACCACCCCAGAAATACTAATATCAAACATTTATATACTCATTGCTACTCTGTGCCAACACTGACCTGAGCACTTTATATACTTACGCGGTTTTCCCAAGCATCGTAAGGGGAGGGGACAATTACTGTCACTGTTTTACTGAGGAGGAAACAGGCACAAAGAGGTTACACGACTTGCCCACAGCCAGCCAGTGAGTAGGGTGCAGAGCTGATGTTCACACCCAGGCAGAGGCCAGGGCCCCAAGTCCAGCTAGGCCTAGAGGCCAGCCAGGAGCCAGCATCTCCCCAAACACAGAGAAAGGGGGGCTGACATATCCCTTGGAGCAGGATCAAGAGCAAAGGGGAATGTGGCGGCTCGACTGGAAAGGGGGGCTGTCCAACCGCTGCTGAACTTGCAGCAGCTAAGTGCAGTCAGAGGGTGAGGCCAGGGGGTGACTCAGGGCCTGCAGGAAGACCTGTCAGCAGCCCCAGGCAGCCCCCAGCTCCCCTCACTCAGGGAGAAGGAGACCTCCACTGTAGGAGCAGCTCCCATCCTTCCACCACACAGGTGCAAGAGGCCCTCTAAGATGTAACAGCATCTCTGCTCCTGTCTGCCAGTACCAGAGACCCAGCGCCCAGCCAGCCTGCACCGGGACTGGCTCTGAAACTCCGCACTCACGTTGCAGTAAAGGTCAGCACCTGCTTGACCTGCACACGTGAACGAGGGCAGCAGGGATGAATGCCCAGCACCTGACTTGGAGGAAGGCAGGAACAGCAGAGACTAGAGCAACAGTATTCCAAAATCCTCGCCTCTCTGGGCAGGGAGCCGGGCGTGCCATTGTCCAAGGCCTTTGAAGCCACCCAAGTGGCACCACTCCCAGCATCCCAGAAAACATCCCCCAAGACAGGACGGGAATGTGAATCTTTGTCCACAAATGGCCACTTGCCCAGGACCCCCTTCAGCAACAAGCTCCCACTCCCTGTCCCAGAGGCAGCCTCTCTTCACCTTACCCACGGCAGCCAGAACAAGGCTTCCCAGTGCCCCTGGCTCAAGCTGGGGAAAGACTTCTTCCATTTGCTAAGGGTCTTCTTCATTTCCTTCACCTTCCCATAATTGCACTTTCCAAAACAGGATATTAAGGGAAGAGAAACCGAGGGCTTTCGGGGTTTTTAGCCTCCGCTCCAGGGAAAAACAGACACTCATCCCTGTCTGAAATTGCTTCACTCTGAGAGCTTGTGGGCTGCAGGAGCCTCCCGCCACAGATGAGCAGAAAATAGAGTTTGTTTCTCTATTTCCCAGCCCCCCTCGCCGCTCGCCCTCTCCGCCTCCTCCTTTCTGCCTGGTGCACGGCTAGGGGCTGGGGCCTCAAGGATCTGAGAGGCTGCCTGGTGCCAGGGAGCAGGGCATGGACTCCCCTGGCACGCAACCCTGGAAGGGAGCAGAGACAAGCAGAAACCCTTCCTGCTTCCTCCCATGCCCCCAAACCATGCAGCCTTCAAATAACCCTGGACCAAGGCAGACCCAAGGACCTTTTGTTCCCTGAAATATTCAGGTTTTCAGGTCATTCTCTGGCCTTGCCAGGAATGCAGCGTGCTCCTGGCTTGAACAAAACGCTCTGGTGTTAAAATATTCATCTGCTTTTGGTTGGGACTGAGTGTGTGTGTGTGTGTGTTTCAGAGAAACTAAAACATTGCTTTCGCCTCTTCCTCTGTTCCTCAGCACACCTGGGAGTTTCATGTTCCACCTTGATTTGGGCAACTCTTTTTTTTTTTTTTTAAGATTCCTAGATGGTTCCCCAGGATGCCGAGAGTGGGACAGACACAGATGGATGGATTCAACTAGTTGTTGCCTCTCCAAGGGGAAAGGGGAGGGATATTAGATGTTTTCTTGGAAGTCAATTCAACTCGAGGCTGGGCACTGGGAATATTCTGTCCAAGCAATTAATCCCTGGCTCCACCCCCACCCACCACCACCCCACCCCCATAATCCGAGGGAAGCCTGCCTACCTCCCAGAGGGCCAGTGCACGCATGCCCACTGAGCAGGCCCCAGAAGGGGAGGACTCTTTGGACCAACTGGACCAGACTGGGGCCCTCAGGATGCTTTAATTAGCAGTCACTCCACTTTCTGTCCCTCTGCTCCCAGTCCCCAGCACGGAAACCTGTCAAGTGTCCACCCTGAGGACAGGAAAAATCAGCTACCTACTAGCCCTGGTCTTTAACTAAAGGCTCGAGCTAAATTATACCACAGACCTTGGGGAGCAAGGGAGTGGTGGCTGGAGGAAGGGCTGTTGGTAGGCTTGTGGGGAGGGAGAGGGAAGGGTCCGGGCATGCTGAGCACGCCTCCATCCCCTTCCCAAGAGGAGCTGGGGAAACCAAGGCTCAAGAATGAGTAACATAACACATGGAGGGCTGGGGAGGGAGGGAATCCGGCCAGCCCCTGCTCCATCCTTCCCCAGGGACCACCACAAAATGTTCCAGTCTTCCGGGAAGAGGAGCCAGGTAGGAGCTGACTAGGGCACAGAGTCTGTAGAAACCAAGCAGCACAGAGTCATTCAGGCCAACACACCTTCCTGCCTGGCATGCAGTTCTCCAGTGAGTCTGTCCCTCTACCTTTCAAAATGTGTCATGAATCAGCCTCCACATCCACTGCCACCGCTGTGGACCATCGTCTCTAGCCAGGACAGCAGCGATGGCCATTCACGGGAATAAAATCCCAGCTCTTGACCATGGCCTGCAAGGCCCGATGTTGCCCGGCCTCTGCCAGTCTCTCATGTCATTGGAGCCCCTGTCCTGGTCCCTCCCTACACTCCAGCCCCAACACCAGCCCTTCACCCAGCTGTCTCATCCTTTAAACCTTGGCTAAACCAACATCCTCCCCAGTTTTCTCCATCCCTGCACCAGTAACACGTCTCTTAGTTTGTAATCACGTATTTGCTTGTTTGCCTGTTTAGTCCTGGCTTCCCCACCTACGAGGTAAGCTACACAGAGGTGTAGCTCATTCCTCAAGGCCCAGCAAAGTGCCTAGTGCAGAGGAGTCTTTCAATAAATGTTTGTGGAATGAATTAAAGAACAAATGGCTGCCAGTTAGCTCAAAGCAGAACTTCCCCATTGTCAAGGGATGGAGAAAGGAGGGTTCCAAACACTCAAGACCCACAGAAGCAAATATTCTTCCAACCTGCAGTGAATATCAACCTTCCCTGCTCCTTCTTAATTGCTGATCACATTTGGATTCAGATATTTAAGAAGCCAGAGAAGCAAATGTTGTTCAATGCCCTGAGAAGGCCCCAGAGATTCAACATTCAAGGGTAGAAAAGTTTCACTTTCATAAAGACTAATAAAATCTTGCTTCCACTGAGCAGACAGCGGAGAACGCACTCAGAGAGCCTACAGGGCGCTCTGTGGATCGTGAGAGCGTGGAAACTCAGACTGTGACCAGAATACAGGAGTCCACAGGACCTGCCGGGAGGACGGCCCAGGCCTCGTCAGGCCCAACGCACACACGGAGAGAGGGCCCCGAGAGTTCACAAGCTGAGCAGATTTATGCCCCAGCCGTGATATTTATAACAATAAATGATTCACGAGGTTGCCACAGCCCACTGCAGTCCTCCTCAAGAACCGTGGACAAAAAAACAAACACATACTCACCCAAAAAAACAAGGGGGAAGACAGGCAGTGTGTTTTTCCAGCCCCACTGATGTGGGCTTACTCATTACTCTAATGTAATCAGAGAACATTAAACATTTCTAAAGTCTCCTCTCTTTTCCATGGCTGATTAAGCAGTTGGGAGCAGAGAGTTTACTGTGAAAAAAGCAAACAATTATGCACTATCCGAGGTAAACATTACCTTAGTAATGGAAGCTGGGATGCACAGCTCCATTGTCAGTAGGGATTATCATTATAATACTTAAAATAACATTTATAACACTTACTGAAATTACACGAATGAAGTCTGCAGAGACACCGAAATGAAATCAGCTCAATGTGTTTTTATAAGAATACTGAAATCTCCGTCCCTTGGAGGAAAGTTATAGGCATTAACAGTTTTTGCTGGGCCTCCATTAGCTGGTAAAATTTGAATACTGTTTCTTAGGTGAGCTCTAATCTTCTTTGAATCCTCCCAACACATTTTATCTGTAAAAAATTGTAGTTAAAAATTTAGTTTGATGGAATGATATTTAAGTGCTTTTCCTCATCTAACTCCCTGAAAGTGCCCCAGCGAGTCTCCCTGTAATTTGTTCAAACGAAATAATATTTTCGTTTCCCCGTTTCTCTTTGTTGTCTTGGGTGATGAAAAGTAACATTTCTTTTCTTTCAATCCTATTAAGTGAGGCTCGAGGAATGCCAGCCACTCAATCCAAATGCGATGTGGCAGACAGGCACTCGGCTTAAAATACGGGGCCTGCCAACCCGGGTTTCCGTCAGGACTTGACATGTCGTCAGGCGCCGGTTCCATGCGACATTTCCCGAGCAATAACCAGAGTTATCAGCAAACTCAGTGGGTTTTTTTCATTCCATCTTGCTCTCTTTATTTCAGCTGACACCCTGGGATCCTTGGCTCAAATATCTGGTTATTTGCACAAACTCTGTCCACCCCTCCCTGCAACTCACCATGCTCACATGTTACCCTGAGCCCACCTAACACCTACACTCCGCTGGGGAAGCAGGAAACTGGCCCATTCTCTAACTGCAGTACTTGCTCTCTAGGGCAGGCCCCTCCAGGCAGGAAGGGGGGCGTGAGATCCTACTCTATTCCTTTCCTTAATCCACTGAGTCTCCCCATTCCTTTTCCCGTCCCATGTGGCTTCCTTCCGTCTTGCAGTTACCAACAAAAGCTCCTTCACCTTACAAACTCCAACTTACTCTTCAAAACCTATTATCAAATGTCACCTCCTCTCTGAAGCCCTCCCCAGCACCCAAGGGCATCCATGCTCCCACTGCATTTTGCAAATGCTTTTACTCCATCCAGAAAGGTGTTCTTAAATAAATTATGGTGCAGTCATACAATAAAACACTATGCATATTCTTTTAGTTAATAGAGCAAAACCAAATGGGTTGAAATAGAAAGATGTCCACAGTACAATGCTAAAAGTGAAGTGAGCGAGATGCAGAATAACAAGTTTAATTGATCCCATTTCAATAATACATGTGATATGTATATGCATAGAAAATTCTTGGAGGCACAAACACATCAATAAAAGTGGTGGGTGACTTCCCGGGAGCGGAAACTGAGGGAGGAGTCAAGGGGATTAGAGAAGGGAGACTTTATGCCCTTCTATGTTATTTAAATCTTTTTTTTCCCTGTGAATATGTATTACTTTTTTGATGAAAAAATAATAAAATCCACATATGTTGATGAAAAAAAGACTTACTAGTGCCATCTTGAATTTCTGTATTTAACTCACTGGAATGAATGCTATCAGGATCAATCACTTTCACCAACTATCAGTTTTATCACACAACTTTCTAAATGACCCATATTCCCTATCTATACATGAATATCTTGCCAACATCACAGCTATTATTATCAATTTATTATGTATGAAAACCCTCTGAAGATGAAATTCTCTGTGACCTACCCACCCCACCCCCCCACATATATTGGGCTCTGCCTTCCTCTTTCTGTTCCTTCTTGGCCAGCAAACAGAGCAAAAGGCTAGCCAAGAAGACCCACAATGAGCCCTCAGAGGCCCTCCCTGGCCACAGTGTCAGGCAGTGGCAAAGGGGCAGGACGCCGAGAGCCCTGTGTCGTTGAGACGTCTGGGCCAACTTCAGGGGGTGCGTTTTCTCATTTCGTGACGTTTCCATCCTTGGATGGAAGGAGAGCAAGAACGGTATGACCAGGAATGCTGGCAGGACACTGACATTTGGGTTCTCCAGATAAAGCTGCCGTTTGACATTAGAAAAGCATCTTGTGATTATGCTAATTATACCCTAAGTAGGGGAAAAAAGTCACAGTGGCACCACCATTCCCGTTCTATAGGAAATGTCAATGGATTCAAAATCATTTGAAAACAAATATATTTAGGCACAGAAACATTAAACCTACCAATTTTATTCTAATGACATAATTTTCTTCACAAACACATTAGCCACCTACAAAAGTACTCACACATTGTATACGTATTTCAGATATATTTACACACACACACACACACACCCATGTATATATCATCAAGCTCAACTGCCCAGTACCCAGAGAGAGTAAGGCACTCCAGGGTGGACACTGCACCAAATCTATACCCAGTAACAGCAAGGTGCCTAACAAGTGTGACATAGCACCAATGAGCAATCAATAACATACATTGATTGGGTTTAGGCTATTTGTCCCATAACCAAGTACAGCAACCCTGCAAACAGCAACAATTTGTCCAGAAGTTGAGAATCCAAATGATTTCTGCTACTTTGCTAAGTTAAAAGAAAATTAAATTCTTTTAAATCATGGACTAGAGTAATGGGCAGGAGGAAGTGAGGGCCCAAGGTGCCCGGGGATGTGTCAGTCACAGACCCAGCTCATTCACTGAGCAGATAGAAGTCCTAGAAAGTTGCTGGAATAACCTCTGGTGCCCATAGGCATTACCTTCCAGGCTTAAAAAGTCCCTTTTTTAAATGTTTCTTTGTTGTCACCAACACCCACACACTCAGTGAGGGAAAACACAGGAATGCAAACCTCTCCCACAGGAGCTATAGATGGCTGGTGCAAGGGCGTCAGAGGCCTCTGCGGGTTGCGTTTCAGATAACAGAGAAGATCCCCAGCAGCCCCCATGTCCCTTAGTAGCTAACTGTGGGAGTACAAAACAAAGTCTAACAGTTGGTCTACAATTCCCTTTTAGGAGCTGGGCCCTATTGTGGAATGAACTTGGAGTGACTGCTATCTACTGCCTAAGCTTGGGGCATTCTGTTCTTTGTCCAAAAACTGTTTTTCAAGCTTTAAGGGGGGCTGCTGAATTTTGGTCCTCTGGGATTTTTCCAACAGCCATTACCACACCCTACCCAAGGCATTCCGATGACACCGCTGGGATTATCTGTATTCATTAGCTAGAGCTGCCATAACGAAGGACCACAATATGACTGGCTGGCCTAAACAACAGAAATTTATCTTCTCACAGTTCTGGAGGCTGGAAGTCCAAGATCAAGGTGCCGACGGGGTTGGTTTCCTCTGAGGCCTCTCTCCTTGGCTTGCAGATTGCCACCTCCTCGCTGTGCCCTCACACGGTCTATCCTCTGTGCACACGCATCCCTGGTGTCTCTCTGTGGGTCCAAATTTCCTCTTCTTAGAAGGACACCAGTCAGAATGGATCAGGGCACACTTGAAGGGCCTCAATTTGACTTAGTTACCTCCTTAAAGACCCTATCTCCAAATATAATCACATTCTGAGGTACTAGGGGTTAGGGCTTCAACATGTAAACTGCGTAGGGGAGGGCTGTATGTAATTCAGCCCATTACAGTACTCTCTTTGGGTCTCTGTCATTCCAGAAGGAAGGCGCCTAAGCTGTCTCATCCAGGTCAGACCCAGGGCCTCCTCCCTGTCACTTACTTCATTAGCTAAGTGCACCTTCCCCAGGCTTCTCTGAGCACCACCATGGCTTTCTCGAGGCAGAGCGATCAGAAGTGCTCATGGAATTCCAGGGACCACACCCCCAACCACCCCTTTTCCAAATTACCTGTTGGCTGTGGCAAAAGGCACTTGAAGGTAACCTTATCCAATCCCTTCCCAAGAGCTGCTCGGGGTGGCAGGACCCGAATGGAAGACCCAATGAGAAGGAGAAGTATGATCAGAAAGACAAAGCCATGGTGCCACCAGAACACAGACAGGGCATGGTGAGAAAGCGCCCAGGACACAAGCACTAACTCAGCCTCTCAGCCCTTGAGCAGCGGCCCAAACCTTCCCTTCCCCCGCAGGTTTCCCCCAGTCCCACAGCTGCCAGTGATGGTCAGTGCCACCGCCCACTATCACCCCATGGCCCCTGCACAGCCAGCTACTGTTGCATGGGCTTGATGGGGGGCGGGGGGTGAGAATTTGGGAGATTTTTTTTTTTTCAGTTGTATGGGTTTTGAAAAAAATCTGTTCATGTGTGAGATGCAGCCTGCCTCTGCCACAGAGGGCATGCTTTGCAATCTGAATCGGCAAATTTGTTAACTGACTGTTGAGTCTAATGTTATACCACTATTCTGCCTCTCGTTAGCAACACAAATTACCGGCAATTAGCCGGCTGACTGTTCAAAGGCAGTTCAATTTCATGTATAAAGAGAACTATATAATGCTTAATGTATCTATCAAATGTAATAGCCCAAACAAAATTAATGATATGAATACAATGAGTGCTTATAAGGGATAATTACAAGGTGTCCGTCATGAGAAGCATGCCATGGAGTCAGACATACAATTCAGGCAAACAGTCACCAAAGTTGTCGAGGCTGGCCTAGGCACTGAGGAGATGGAAAAGTAAGTGTGCAACAGACAAGGCTCAGCCCCCTCCCTCGACAGGGCAGGGAAGGCAGGCTGCTGTGGTGTGTGAAAAATACAACTGTGGCTTCAAGCCCTGAGTGAAGTGAGACATTAGGCTCAATGACCTCATCTGTAAAATGGGAACAGTACCATTTGCCTCACAGAACCCTCTGACACAACACAACCAAATGACAAAGAAAAACCTTGGCTAACTCTCAGGCGTCACCCGGAGGAAGGTGATGATGCTGTTGACGTTACCATTATGACATAAGAATTTCCAAGGTAAGGCCAGCAAACCTCTTCCCACCCGCATCGCTGACAGAGTAGCGTGGCGTGATACAAACGACGCTTCGATTTAATTACCACCTTTTTTTTTTTTCCTCCGGTAACTAAACATTTTCCTCTGCTCAGTATCCCTGGAATGGCTGGGCCATTCCCAGTGTATTACTTGCATATCTATAATTAAATAATTAAGAATTGTTCAAGCCCTTCCAAACACAACAAAAGGCGATGATTATTTCAAACCCACTTTAGGAAAAGTCAAGCCCCTATCAGCTCCATTTTTTGCTAATAGTTATGCAAGGCTGCACCGGCAGCATTCCCTCTTGCATGCCAGCACACCAATAAATTAAGATATTCCTGGCCGCATCTGCACGAGGGAAATTAGAGCATTACCTGGTCCCCGCCAGTGTGCCAGCTCCGAGCGGCAGGCGCAGCCCACGCTGGGCGACCAGCTGTCTGCGAATGTGGCGTGTGGATCACAGCTCAGAGCCAGGGGATCTCTTAGGAGGTCTGCTCTAATATCACAACTGCCTCGCTGCAGGACTGTTCCCTTCACAGCACAGTATTCAAACACTTCCTCCACCTCTTTCTTTCCAGCTCCAAACCAGGGAGAACCGGGACCTGGGACCTCCGAGCCAGTCCCCAGATGCCGAAATGCGCCTGGCTGATTTTTCTTGCTTGCCTTGGAGTCCTTAATGGTGAGGACAGCACCAAGGCACTTTGTTTTCTGAAACCCCAGCCCCAGCTGCCTTGGAGGAGGGGCGACCTCATTCCTGGGTGGGTGTAACTTCACCAGGCACAATGTCTTGTTGGCTTTGACGAGGGACAAGTGGCCCTGGCGGAGGCTTAACAGTCAAAATGATTCCAAAATGGTTTACACAAGCACAAACTCACTGTGCTTGTGTCCCAAAAAGAGGGAAAGACCTATTTTCCCAGAAATGGGTGGAGGTTTCTAATCTGGGAGACTGAGTCCCAGCATGTGTAACGTCTTGAGGGTCAATATTCCGATTCCAACATGTTCCCTTAAGTCTGAATCCCCCTCCCTCCCCCGAGCTCCTGAGACCCTGACCATGACAGACAGGCCCTGGAAATAGCCTCCGTGCCTTAGACAAACAAAAGCAAAGAGAATAAAGTGCCGCCGACCTCGTGTTTGGCGAATGTTTGAGGCATCCAGGATGCAGCCTCTTTGGCAAGAGAACCTGAGGCGCCACAGGCCTGGACCAGAGCTGGGGCTTGGCTGGGTGGAAGAGTGAGGTTATAACCATCAGGGGTCCAACATCCATGTGGGGAGGGTCGTGGAGACAAGTGGCAGGAGCTGCTCTAGGAGCTGCCACTAAGGCAGAAGCAGTGAAACAAACGACTTTGACACTAGGGCATGGGAGAGGGTGAAAATGTCTTCAGGCATGTTGAGTTGGATGGCCTGGCTGTGGGGGTAGAACGGGTGAGAGAAGGAAGCCAGGGCTGGGCACCCATTGATTTGAGGCTTGTCAGACATACATGAGGACAAGAGTATCCAGGGAGTGGTCAACAGGGTCCAAAGGCCTACAAAGACTATAAAGTTCATCAACTTCCACAGTCAGGAGTCACTAGTGATTCTCACAAGAAGAGTTTCAAAGAGCATCATGCTTTCTTTAATGCCTCTAACTTTTGCTCTGCTCATCAACTAAGAAGTATCTCCCTCTAGTCTAGCTGGTGAACTCCTACTCATCCTTCAGAGGCCCAGCTCAAATGCCCCTCCTCTTTCAAACTTCCACTGACCAACCCCTATTTTCACATATCTACTCCCACCCACACATAACCAGGACAGGGAATCACTTCCTAACCCATTCAAACCACTTAGGAATTTGCACATCCACATGTCTACCTCTCCCATCAGATTGGATTTTCCTTTAGGGTAGGAGATACTTTTGCCTTAGCTCAGGGTCCCCAGAACTCAGCACAAAGCCTGGCACAGAGTTGGCAGAAAAAGACCGGATAGCATGAGAAGAAATATATCCAAGCCTGTGGATGTTCCCTGTGGCAGGGGGTTGTCTCAAGAGGTTGTACTGGAGGTCAACTCCCAAACCAAAAGGGCTAATTACCAGAAAGCCACACAGGATCCAGGCTGCTGTATTCAGCACACGGGGATGGACACCTCCCTCCCAGGACATACTTGAGGTGTCTGCCCAGGTGGGTGGCAGCCGTCTCCTGACCGTGCACACAAGGAGGCTAAGCCCTGTTCATCCCCAAAGACAGAACTCTCACTGGGTCCCATGCGGGCCATACAAAGTGAAAACAGGATTCTTCCCCCTCTCCTTCCATCTGGGTAAGAGCTGCTGCAAATTACGCTGCACCCTTCTTGGCCTCACGAGTAGGTTGAACTCCACCCAAGCTGGTCTCATCAGTACCAAAACACACTCTATCCTTCTGAAACCTTTTCTGACTGTTCCATCCTCCATACTCTCTTCCCTGAGAAAAACTCGTGCTCTAGCATTTAATCATAAACTGCTCATAATATGAGATGTTTTCTGTGGTTATGTCTGCCTCCCAAATCTGTTGAAAGCTTCTAGAGGGCAGCAACAAATCCTACATCTTTTTCAATAGAGTCAAGCAAACATATTTGATACACAAGTACAGGGAAAGTACCACCATGCTACTACCATGCCACCAGTGGCAGACATTGCTAAACAAGCACCTACCTGTTATCTTGTGATGAACGATTCACTCACAGAACTTGATCACTCAAACTGTTTTATTTGGTGGCCACTCTCCATCAGAAATGGAAGAAACTGTGAAGTGCATAACTTTAAGGAGGCCCCAAGAAGGTACTGCTCACAGCAGCAATGCGCTAGGATAGATCCCCTTTCTGAGGTTCTCCCCAGCCCTCCTCTGTTGAAAGCTGAAAGGGCCACAGAGAATCAGGAGAAATGAAGGTGACAGCCACCATCCCTATTCTCAGCCTTTCTCCCAAGAGCCACTGAAACCTCTCTTCCCACTCCACATTCCAGTTTTGAGCACCTCAAAGTCCATAGCAAAGGGGAATACCCACCTCCCTATGGCGTGCCCTTGTCCAAGCTTCCTGACTGCCTGCCCAACCAAAATCAGACAAAGAGATGAGACAAAAGGTGGGGAACTCTTAAGCCCTTACTTTGCTGTTTTTAATATTAGTTTATAAACATCATTTCTTCCTCCTTTGCTACTCGCTCTACTCTGAGCTAAGAAACGTAGCTCAAGACCTGATCTGGGTATCACTTTTCAAATGCCCAAATCCCTGTAAAGGTTTAGTGTCTAGCTGTGTGCATTTTGCTCAGTATTAACATGTTCAATGGAGTACTTTGATTTTTTTTTTATCTAGACGCCAGAAGCTGGTGAATATATGCTTCATAGCTTCAGATAAACCTTTTGTTCTTCTGGGGCTGATCAGCTGGTGGAGCAGCGAGAGGGAGATGGGGAGGGGAATTCACAGGGGCTCAGCGGTTTCAAAAAGTCAAATTACCTCTGAGCCATAGCAAGCCTGATAATTTAAATGAAAAAATATATATACAGGCTGCAGCACACAACACCGTCTCTGTTAGGACTTTTAATGAAGCCCCAGTTGTGATGACACTGAAGCCGGGAACGCTACAGTGGGATAATTACTTGGCTCCCACACAGCTGAGTTCCATAGATGCATTATTAACGGCACATTCCTCGCCATAACGAGAGCAGCACAGAGGTAGGCTCCACAGACCTTGGCGTCCGCCATTAGCGGCCTGGCGCAAACACAAATGAGTGTTTTCACAAAAGCATGCAAAGGTTGTGAAATTCCAATGAATCCTATGCTGGGGGGTGGAGATGCAGTGGGGGGGGAGGGAGGAAAGAGAATATCTATATATAAATATAAATATATATATATATATTTGGTCCATACAGATGTGACCAGAGATGTCACCTTTTCCTGCACAAAGTACTTGGAGTAAGGCAACCTGGGAAATTATGGAGTCAGAACACATTGATTTTCCCGCAGCAGATCCAGGCGGCAGCCCTGATGAAGAATTACAGAGGAGATGCAATAACCTAATTCTCCTCCAACCTGGCCCTGCCGTGCCTGCAGCCCTGAGCCTACCTGGCTGGGGCCACGGGCGGAACCTCCTGACCTGGGTGTGCTGCACAGCTGGGCTCCCGTTTGGCACAGCCCAGCAGTGCCCCCTTCCCAACCCGGGTTCCAAGACAGAGCCAGGCACTCACACCAGCCATGTTTTTAAGACACGCAGGACCCACCAGCTGCCTACAAGTCCAAGGGTCTTCTGGAAAGGGGAAAGCCACAGACATGGGTATTCTTGCTCCCAGCTCACCCTAATTAAAGGCAAGGATAAAGGCACACACACATTCTCACATGGGGCCAGAGGGATCCTGTGCACGTCCCATGCAGAGGCTCCAGGGCACCAGGGTGACTTAGAGGAGGCTGGTGGGAAACCAGCCCCCCAGGCCTGCACTTCCCCTTGGTCTTCTCCTTGGTTTCGCTTCCCCTGGAAGCGTCTGTTTCAAGGTGACCCTGTTTCTCGAGTTAGCCCCAGCATCCCCCGCCTGCTCACAGAACCAGGGGCCTCCCAGTAATTAACACCCGTATTTGATGAGGTCCAGCTGGCAAACTGAAGCAATGCCAGCATTCTCCACTCCACAGCCTGGGCTCCTCCAGCCGGGCCCCAGTGAGGGCCTCTCCCCACCCCCCACCATTCTGGCCACTCTGTCCCCAGAGGAGAAGACAAAAAAAGTCACCCATCTATCTAGCACGGATGTTCAACAGAGAGTTGTTTATAATAGTGAAACGCTTAAACGTCCAACGGGAAATTTGAACTGTGATGCTCCTTATAATGCAACACCAAACAGCCCCTAAAAATGTTGATGCAGAGGCATGATGGTGACACAGAAAGCTGTCACCATCAATTCTGGGGGGGAAATGGTTACAAAATAGTATGGGCGTTATAACTCCATGGATAACTAGGCACAAGTGTACAAAAGAGTAGACCGTGTTTCCATTTGTACGCAGGAACAAAAACAGGCACCATTGTCTTTGCTGTTAGAAGTCAGCATTGTGGTTACTCTGGGGTTTGGGACTAAAAGGGGCACAAAGTGGTCTTCCCGAGTGCAGGTCATGCTGTGTCATGATCTAGTGCCACCTGCATCTGGTCTGGGAAAACTCGGTGAGCTATCTGCTATCTGCTTATAACAACCAAACTTTTCTATAGGTAAGTGATATACCAATAGTTATTATTTATTGATCTGTGTACTTTTCTGTATAAATATCAAACTTCAAAATATGTTCTATAAAACTGTGTTTATGTTTGTATGAACACACAGAGTCAAGAAATGTAAACACCAAATCGTTAGGGGCAATTTTCCCTGGAAAGTGAGATTAAGGGTGATTTCTATTTCTTCTTTCTGTTTATCAGCATTTTTTTCCTTGTAAGGAAAATGTACTACTTGAGTTTAAAAAAAACCCCAGCTTTTTGTAAAAAGGGAGGAGCAATTCACCTGAAATTATAAGGAACACAACAAATTAGCAGAATTAATAATAGCAACCAGTCACATCATCATCTACTCAGCAGATAAAGCACTAAAATGCAGTGTGGGACCTGTTCAACCCGGGCTTCTTCTTGATGCAGGCTCCTTCAGGAAAAGGGAGACAGAATTCTTCTGCAGAAGTCACTTGCAGGCGTGAACTGTTTTCCCCTGGCCTGGCCGATGAGCCATATGAACCAAAACGTGAATAAAACAGCTCTGTTAGACAAAAGACAAAGCAGGCAGGAAACTCAAGCCCACTCAGCATAGGTGTGTGATGCCCCCGCCTTGGCCAGAGCACACTGACCCCCCCCCCTGCACCCTCTTTGCTCATTTCAGGTGGCTCTTTAACAGATCAGTCTTTAACTACTCTATTCCCAGGTTCGCACGCCCAACTTCCCACCAACACTCAAAAAACGTGAGACATGGAAGGCCAGCCAGGAACCAGAGGAGAGGCTCACGTGCTTCAGAAGAAAGCCAGTCATCCCGGCTATCCTTTCCCCCTCCCCAAACCAAAATACCTGATCAAGATTGATTTAGCGGAGAGGGGAAGGTTGTATGGGGGAGTGAGGAGAAGGAGGGACCCCTGGTGGCGGCTGCTGTCCCCAGCAATCCAGCTCTGACCCCAAACTCATCCCCACACAGCAGAACAAAAGCTCTGCCATCCACAGACCTCACGCCCTCAAAGGGTGGTCAGGGAAGCCTGACGCTTTGAGGTCTCACCCCAGCCCCTGCGGGCCACCCGCCCCGCGACCCTCCCTGCAAGAAGTCTGGTGATCAGGGTTCTCTCTGCAGAGATTTCTGTAGGGGTTGCAGCACCTCCCACAGGCTGGCTCCCAAATTCTACCCCAACTATGTGTCCACAACCAAGTCGCTGGTCCCTCTGTGCCTCAGTTTCTCCATCCGTAAAATGAAAAGTCTGAGTCCCTTTCTATTCACAGGGAGGGGAATGGCCTTCGATCTCCAAGAAGCCCCAAGACCACAGCTGCTGGTGTGGGACCTGGAAGAGGACCGCTTCCTTTGAAAAGGAGATAGAGATTATTTAGAAAAGCACAAGGGAAAAAAATTACTTCCTATCAGAGGAGAGAGATCAAGAACTTTGCCAGGGGCTAAGAAAGCAGCAATACTCCATATGTAAGATGCTTCTCCCTGGGGGCCCCCACAGCATCCAAGGGGCCCCCAGAGGAAGTTCCCCATTTTCTGCAGGAGAACAGGAGGAAACGTTGTCCAAGATTACTGGGGACGGGCCAAGCCAGAATCGACCTCAAAAACAAAATCACTAGCAGTGTAACACAAGTCCTTGACAAACCCCTCTCCCAAGCTGCCTGCCCTTCAGCAGAGGGTGGGAGACCTCCAAGGAGAGGCCTGGTATAAGCCTCCCTCAGCATGAAAAAAAGGTGTTTTCTGGATTAAGAATCCAGAGCAACAAACTTCCCCTCTTGGGTTGCGCTGGGTGTTCTCAGACCCTGGTCCAGTTTAGTGGAAAGAGATGGCCACACCCCTGCACTAACACAGCCGGCAACCTCCATGCTGGGAAGCCCCCAGGCCTCTCCCAAAGAAGGGGCTGGCTCCCCAACAGAGAGATGGTCATCACTCACTCGCACACACACGCACCCCGACACAAAGACTTACAGACTCAGAATCACACAGAAGAGGAGGTTCACTGTCACACTCAGACACACACACACTAACACGCTATTAGAAATACAGAGACATACACTCACAGACATACACAAAAACACAGAGAAACAAACCCACAGATCCATATACATAGCATTAAACAAACACATAAGGCCACAAACACACAAAAACACATAACACAGAAAGAAACATCAAATGCACTGACCCAAAATACATGCACAGGCACAAAGACACCTAAACGCATAAATAGAAGACTCAGAAACAAACTCATAGGCATACAAAGGTAGAGATACAAATCAAATACAAATTACTGTACACAGAAACTCACTAGCAACAAGAACAACTTGAATACACAGAAACCAACACCCAGGCTCAGAGACATACCCTCAGGAACTAAGACAAGCACAGATAAGGCTGTCAACGCAGATGTCCCAGGAGACCATGCAGAGCAGAGTGAGTCTGGTTATTACAAAAGTAGACTGGTCAGCTGCTCCGAGCATGCGGGCAAGGCCCAACCGGGCTCCTTCAGAACTCCTCGGCATCCTCTTTCTTGTTTTGGCCCTTAAACTCCTCCTCCCCACCCCACCCCCGCCCCCACCTCAGCCATTTTCACCTGGAGCAATTGCTGGGGCACACTGACAGGACTCTCCCCATGGCTGATGGCCGGAGGGCAGAGGTGGGAGTGGGGGTCTCTCCTGAGTCCCCTACTGCTCTTTTTCCTCCCAAATGAGAAGTGTACAAAAGAAGGGCTCAGGAAGTTAGGATTTCCCTGCCACTCGCAGCTCCAGAAGGGAGCTCACATGTGGCAAGCCCACACTGGGACATTGTGCCTGGACACACTTCACTGGCTGCAGACAGAGGCTGAGAATCGAGGTCAATCTTTCTAGAAGCCCTAGTGCTAAACTGACCTCGAAACAGCCCCTGATCCTGCATGAATTTAAATTCCCAAAAGCACTCGCTGGCATCTTCTGCCCTCCCAGCCACAGAGCAGCTTAGCCTGCCTGATTCGTTGAGAGATTGGCAATTCTGATATTTAGTACTCCAATGGCAGGGTTCATGGGTAAGAATTCTATTTAAAAAATAAAATATCCATCAATATGCTAACAAAATTTTTGTGTCCAGTCAGTTCTCAACCAATAAACTAAGTCACAACCTGAAAAATCAAACCTAGATCCACTAATCTTGAAACACCCATCAAAATAGCACCAAACTTTTTATGCCCCACTCACTTCCTGGAAAATAAAAATATCCCTTGTCTTTTTAAACCTCTATAGTATTTTGTCAATATTTTTTTATTACAGCAGAGAATATATAAATATTTTATTATAAACCAAAGGCCTAAAATAAACAGTTTAGTAAATAGTTATTACATTACAAGGAAAAACATCTGTGGAAACTGCTTTCCATGTAATTATTCTTGCTATTTTACATTAGCGCTCAACGTGAATTTCTTTGGCGCTAATGTTTCACTTGTTCTAAATCTTCCTCCTTGTTGCTATTATTAAAATCTTAAAAAGGTGCCAAATCTTAAATGAAGAAAAAAAAATGATTCACTAGAAATTATTCATATCACAGTGAGCCGCTACTAAACCTGGCAGGGGTGCAGTATTTTCGGTGAAATTAACATAAAATATACAACTGCAAATTATCCAGGAAATAGCTATGTTCTTTACGGCATGCTTTTACATTGGGAAAAAAAATGTTCTTCTCCATCTCATACAAAGCCGCAAACAGCTCCATTCCAGCAAGTTTTAAAGGGAAAGTAATAGATTTGTCAAAGGAGCATGCATGGGCTTTGAAAACAGACTAACAAATAGCTCACGGGTGGATCAGCCTTAGGTAATTACCAGAGACAACATCAGCCCTGGACGGCTGGGGTAGACAGAGAAGGGACAAAAAACAACAGCCCGCGGCTTCCTTCCCCCAAGATTCCAAAGAACGTATTTCCTCTGGAAGGCCTCAGCCCTTTCTCCTAAACACAAGAAAAACTATAACACCATGTAAAATGCAAATCTCGCTGTAAATATTTTATAAAATTGTTGCATACATCCCAAAAGCTATAGGTCTTAATTGAGAGCAGGCGATTTTTCTAGTCAATATATGGAAATGGAAAATGCTAATTTGTGTTTTTCTACTTATGAAAAACCCTGGAGAACAGCAAGCCACAAATGCACTCACTTTAATATTATAAATATAATTTGGCTCCCTCTTTACCATCCCCACAGCCCTGGCTTTTATCTCCCCGTGGCTGCAGGAGAGAGACAGAGAATGGATCTCACAGCATCAGCCCTGGAAGGTGGCCTTGGACGATGGCGGGGGCGGGGGACAACACATTGGGCACAAGGCCGCGTGCCTCCCCACCACCGTCATCTTCACCCACCCCCCGGGATTGGCAGGGTCACAGAACATGCACATGGCAGGGCCACACGCCGGGAAGCACTGCCCAGCCGCTCCATTCCCCCAAGCAGCAGATGCAAGGAGGAAAGCCGTAGCTTTAGCCACACAGCTCTTCTCTGCCTTGTTGGACCTGCTTGGGCTCCAGACTCCATCTGACCTCCTAAAAGCTCTCTCTGGGCATCCAGAGACCCCTCTGAGGGTCACCCCCGAGCAGCCGCAATGAACAGGAGCAGCTGTCAGGATGGCTGGCACACTCCAAGTTGGGAGCGTCTGTTTCCAAACTCCAGAGAGTAAAGCCTCTGCCAATGTTCCCTAAGAGCCTGCCCCCCTGGGCAGGAGGAGATCAGCCTCACAATGCACCTCCCACTAGGAACCCAGGGCAGGGGGTCTCCTACCCTGAGCTGTGCTGTCCACTACGGTAGCCACCAGCCACATGTGACTATCAAGCACCTGAAATGGGGCTGATCGAGGTGTGCTGTCTGTCCAAAATACACAGCAGACTGAGAAGGTTTAATGTGGAAAAAAGAATGTAAAAAAATTCATGAATAATTTTAGGTTAATTGTATAGTACCATCATAATGTTTGGGATATATTAGGTTAAACAAAAAATATATATATTCTTTTATTTCACCAGTTTCCTTTTACTTTTTTATAACGTGGCTAGTAGAAAATTTTAAATTACATGTGTGGCTCAAATCCTGTTTCCCTTGGACAGCCGCTGTAGAGGACACTCTGGTCTGCTGTGCACAAGCCCACATCCTGTTCACGCATGTGAATGCAGTTCTCTGAGACACCATGCAAACGGGGGGTCCCCAACACTACGATTCTAGAGCTCTGCAGTTCTCAGAGTCCGGGTTTCTGGGATTCCATAAACCCCCAAGACTACAGTTCTAAGAAAGCATGACGCTAACAGACTCTGCTACTGTTGGTTCCCTGCATTTAACACAGGCTTTACAAAGACAATCGTGAAGAGGGCAGGACCTCCAGCCCTGGTCTTGCCTGCTCCTCAATTGAAAAGAGCTCATGAATTTGGCAGTCATAGTTACTTCCCCCAACCCCTCATGAGCCCAAACATAGCTCAACCCTCCCCAACTCTCCCCTGGCCAGAACGCAGAACAGGTCCTCAGTGGGAAAGCCCGCAAATCATACACGAGCTTTCTCCCTGCGTGCTATCTGCTTCCCGGAAACCATTCCTCAACCTCCCCTCAAATTTGTGTATTTGAAGGAAACAGCCAGAAAGCAGAGGGGAGTGGTAAGAGGACACATTTAGAGTTAGGTGGCCTGGATATAACTCCAGGCAGTGCGCCTTTCTAGCTGTGAGGGCTTAGGTATGTTATTTAACCGCTCCTTGCCTCAATTTCCTAATCTGTCAAAAGGGAACAATAACACCTACTTTTTAAAAATTGGGGGGAAAGTTGAAATAATGCATGGAAGGTGCCCGGCATAGCACATACTTCACAAATAGTATCTCTTTTTCCTTTTTTTTTTTTTTTTTTTTTTGGTCGGGGGAGCAGAGTCTTACTCTGTTACCCAGGCTAGAGTGTAGCTCCTGGGCTCAAGTGATCCTCCTGCCTCAGCCTTCCAAGTAGCTGGGACTACAGGCCCATGCTACCACATTGGGCTAATTTTGCTAATTTTTTGTAGCGTTCGGCTCTCGCTCTTGCTCAGGCTGTTCGCGAACCCTTGGATTCAAGCGATCCTCCTGCCTTGGCCTCCCAAAGCGCTAGGATTACAGGCAAGAGCCACCACGCCTGGCCTTCTTATTATTTTTTACCATTATTACCATTTTTGTCATTTCAGAGCTGGTGTTTGGAGCATCAATCCTGTGGGAGAAGCAGGGAAGGGGAACAGGTGGTAAGCCAGAGTGAAAGCACGTGTGGGGGAGAAAGGGGGGTGCTCGGAGAAGATATTCAGCCCCTTGCTCCTGGCAGACCCGGGCTGGGGAGCGCCTGAACTGGGCACAGAGCTGGGCAGGACATTCCACTGCACAAGAAGCCCAGGGAGAGGGACCCTTCCCTGGCCCCACACTCCTGGATGTGCAAGAGAAGTCCTGAAGTCCAAGGTGAGGGCTGCTTGCTGAAGAAACTCACTGCTTTACTTCCAAGCGCTTTTGGAAATATCCAGGGAGACGTCGGGGTGGAGGCAAGCGACACCAGGACTGATGGGAATGCTTTCTAACTAGTACAGCAACTGTTTACTGTAAATGGCTGCTTCTAATGGGCCTGAAAGTGTTAGGCTGAACCCTGTGAAATGGCCATTTCTGTAGGTCAAAATGGGATGCTCAACTTAATAGCTTTAACACCCGAAAGTGGGGTGACTCCTGCCTGGAGTGAAAGGCTGCATTATTTTTAAGAAAGCCTCAGTTTCTGAACTGTGAGCTGGAGATGACACTCTAAACTAGGCACCTCAGGCTAAGCAGAAGCCCCTCCTACACACAGACATAAACAGACATGCATACGACACACCATCTGCCTTTGAACTCGCTTAGAGGTTGGAAGTAAACAAACCAAGAAAGAAGAGAGGGAGGGAGGGAGGAGAAACAGATTCATCAAGCCCTGTGCAATGGCAAACTTCCATGAACCAAAAAAAAAAAAGACTGAGGGTCACCTGGCAGTCTTTAAAAGCCAAAGGAGAGCTTCCCCTGCGTACTGACCCCATTGCAACTGCACAAAAATATGTGTTCAGGCAAAATCCACTAATAAAGGAGGCTCCAAGCACTGAGAGCCCCCTAGGACTGTGCTGTCTGCTCCCATTTCACAGATGTGTAAACTGAGACTCAGAGAGGTTAAGGAACCTGCACAAGGTCACACAGCAAATGAATGGCAGAGCCTAGTCCCAAGACCCCAGAGCCAGGACTCATAAACAATATGGAACACTGATAGTCTTAGCAGTACCATTCATAATAGCCCAGAACTGGGAACAACCCAAACATCTAGCAATGGTAAAATGCACAAAGGAATTTGAGCATATTCATATAGTGCAATAAAACAGACAGCAATAAAAAGGAACAAACTCCTGATACATAAACAACACAGATGGATCTTGCCACCTAAATGTTGAGCTAACGAAGCCAGACACAAAGGCTATGTGATGTAGGGATGATTCCACTTACATGACATTTAGAAACTTGCCAAACTCACCTATGGTGGGAGACGTTAGAATAGTAATTGCCCTTTGGGGGATACTGGCTAGAAGGAGGCACGAGGGAAACGGCTGGTGAAAGCCAGTAGTCTATTTGTCGACGGGGGTGCTGGTTACACAGGTGTACACGTGTGTAAAAACATCTCACGCTATACACGGAAGATGTGTACCCTTTATTGTCGGTAAATTAGGTCTCAATCAAGAGAGGACAAGGGGGACAGATCCTCCAAGTTACAGAGGCAGCAAAGACCCCTTACTTGGGGCATCACTCCCACCAGGTCACGATGAGCTCACACGGCCCTGGCAGGAAGACATCCCAAAAGCCAAGCCAGCAGAACCAAGAGCCCCCAAACCAACTCAGACTTCTAAAATCTGGGTCAGAGAGACAAAATTCTGGGCAACTTCCTGGTCTCCGTTTTCCAAGCCAAGAAGTGACAGGAGAGGCCCCCACAGCAGTGGAGATGAGGGAACCGTGAGCCTCTCTGGTGAGGAGCAGGAAGGGAGCCGGCGGTTTATTACCCGCCAGCAGCAAGATTGACTGCCGGCCTCCTTTGCCCACACTCAGCCATTAGCTCGTAATGGCCCCGAAGGCTCCCTCGGCCACAAACCCAGGCCAGAGTGAGTGCTTGGGCTCCGACACCAAAGATACGAATCACTACCACGTTGCCAAATAAATCACCATCGCTCAGAAGAGGCTCCGGCTGGGCCAGCAGCTTCCAAACCTCATTTCACGAATTTTCCCTTAATACTCGGCTGCCTTAGTGAGGGGGTTCTCGGGTGGCCGCATCATCAGGGCATTTCTCTGATATGGTGTTGACAAAGAAGGGGGAAAAAGAAGAAAAATTGGGACTGTTAATCTATGCAACCCCACAGGAGTCCATCTTGGTGGAAATTTGGAGATTGGAGCAAAATCCTCGTCTGAGATTCAACAAGGCATTTGAGGGTCCACAAGGACCCACGGAAGGTGCTGACAAAGGACTCAAAGTGCGTCCTAGGGAACACTGCTCCCTCTACACAGATGCTCCATAAATACGGGGGCTCCAAGACCACAGGGGGGCATCTGGCACGGTAGCCAAGCATGTGGGTTCCACAGCCACCTGGGTTCTAACCCCAGCTCTGACACCTGCTGGCTGCACGACCTTGGACAGGTTACTTTACCTCTGTGTTCCTCAATTTCCCCACCTAAAATGGAGAGAATAGGGTATCCCTTTGGGAGTTGATGTGAGAATTAAGTGCTTAGAACAGGCCATGTAAGTGCTATACAATTGCTGTGATCAATATCACCACTGTTATTATTAATATCATGTTGAAACTCTGAGCCGCCTTACAGGAAGGAAACCTGGTTAACTCTGTGAAACGCTCACTTACTCCAATTCAGTCAATTGGAGTTGGAGTGTGGAGCCCAGGAGGGGAACGACTTCCTCAAGGTCACAAAGCACAAGGTGGGAGTGGGTGGCGGTGGGGGACAGGTTAGAGCCCAAGCCACAGCTCATTCCTGTAAAAAGCAACATTCTCTACAAATACGCCACATCAACAACATAGGGGTCCATCCAGGGCAGCGGCAAGCAGGCCAGGGAGAGCTCCAGGCTTCTCTCTGGGCCCAGCTGGCCTGTGGTCCACTCTCCGGCCTTGGGAGCTAAAGGCAGTGCTCAGGAACACAGATGCAGCTGGAGGGCCTCCTCCCAACTTGCCTTCCTAGGAGGCAGGAGCCAGGGTGGAGGAACAGACAGGCAGCCTCAGGCAGGGGCTCACCCCAACCTTAGCACAAAACCCTCTTCTCTGGCTGATCTGGAGTCCCGACTATCAAACTCAGCTTTGGCCGTGAAGTCTTGTTCCATCTCTGACCCAACTCTGGTCCCAGCACTGGGTCTTACATACAATTGATGCTCGATCATTATTTAGGTGACATTAGATTTCTGGGCCATAATTCTATCCCAGCTGAGGTTCTCCCAGCTTCCTGTCGTGGACCACAGATGCTCTGTTCTCAACCTTACACCCTAGAAGTCCCAAAATACTAGAGAAGGGCCAGAGTCCAGTTCATCACTGCCTCTGCCAGGAAGGCCTCCCTGACTTCTCCCAGCCACCTGTTTCAGCACTCCCTGAACACTGTTCTCTCTGACAACCAGTCCTACCCAGGCTGCATGTGCCTAACTGCCCACACCCACGGTCCCACTGCCAGCCCCTTGAAGGCAGGGTGTGATGAGGCCCCGTCATCTTTTCTGCTCTGGGAGGTTATCTCAATGGAAGATGCCCACAACCTTGGCAAACCAGGCTGAGGGTGAGGGCAAAGGTCAGGAGGGGTTGTGCAGGACCAGGTGGGCCAGCTGGCAGGCCGTGATGCAGGTGCACAGACCACAGCACACCTAATGAGGTTCAGGTGGGTGTCGGTTTTAGCAGAATCCTCCACTCCATCTAACATGCGAGCACATGTATAAAACCCGGCAGCCCCCATCCAAGTGCCACCTGCCCAGGAAAACAAGCACCAGGCAGAAGGCTCCAGCCGCAGGGCCAGGCCCACAGGCTGGGTATGGACCAAATTCCTCCTCTGCGGCCGTGCATTTCCAGCATACAGGAATTGCTCCTGCCGATTCAAAACCAGGTCAGAGAAAACCGGCTCTTGTTTCCGGCAGGGGTGAGCGTTCCTCCCGGGGAAGGGCTCCGCAAAAGTCTCCAAACCGAGCACAAGAGACGAGTGGGAACCAAGCCTCATTCCCTCGGTGGCCCCGCGGCTGCCAAAATTACTGACAAACTGACCTACAAAGAGAGTTTCTATTTTGTGAGCAAACCCCAAAGGTTAACAGCGAAGCCGCCGGCGGGCGAGCAGCACTGAGCAGCGGAAGCTTCCCCAGCAGCGCCCGCGTGGAGCCCTGGCACCTCGGTTTCATGGAGAAACGTGTCCCTGAAATGCCAAGGAGAAAGGAAGGATGGATGGGGGAGGTTCCGGAAAACTGGTGAGAGGGAAGGGTCTGGATGGGAGGACACCAGCCCATCACCAAGTAGCCTCTCTGCCCCAAGGTTCTGGATCACTGCCACTGCCAGGAGCTGGCTGAAATGACCTCTGGCAGGATCACCATGTAGACCACAACACAAATCATGTCCCCTAGAGTTGTGCAGTAGACAACCTGCACAACCATACCCTGCAGCCCTGAGTCCTGTGAGGTTCCTGCCACTCAAAGAATCTTGCCTCCACATAGCACTGACTGCAAGAACATGTGACCCATGCAGTCACATAGGTGTCTGAATTTAGAAGGGCCCAGCACATGGTTTAATACCCTGCTGCCTTGAAATTCCTTAATAATTTTCTAACACAGAGCCCCACATTTTCATTTTGCATCAGGCCCCAAAAATTACATAGTTGGTTCTCCATGTTTGAGAGTACCAGGGCTATGCCAATGGTGTGGACACAGGGAGAAGGGAGAATGGATTCATCACTAAATAATTTATACAAAAAAGTTAGAAAGTACCCAGCTTCCCTCCTTTCTCATCCTCTAAGTTGTCCCTTGGTGGCTTGCCAGGAGCAGGGGCAGGGGTAGAGGAACCCTAGGAACAGGCAAGGGCACAGGGTTGCCAGAAATCCCCAAAGCTTGGGCCCTAATACAAGAAGAAGCTTCTGATAGCAAGGAACCCATCTGAGACAAAAGGCCCTTGGGTTTTCTCATATGATACTGATGTCTGAGCTGCAAGAACACCTCCTGGATTTTGGCAGTGGATGAGCAACGAAAAGCAGGTCAGAGGATACACACAGGCAGGCAAGAAACAGGGCCGCTGTCGGCACCCCACTGAGTGGGCATCCAGGTCCCTCACCACTGGCCCTCACCCCAGACCTCTTGAAGCACCCACGGCCACTGACATCTTATCAATGCCACCCACTTGGCAGGTGAGCCTAGGGTCACAGAAGACCAAAGACTGCCCAAAACCACCCACCAGGACAGCCCTGACCCACACCTCCCCTAGCCCTGGTAGTGGCATGAGATGTGAGAGCACACAGTGACCCAGGGCAGAGCTTTCAGACTTTTCCAGAGAAAACTTCACAAAACAGAAGAGAGCAGAGCTCCTCTCAACCCCACGGCCCACCCTCTGGGCCGTCCCCCATCCAGATGGCCCATGGGCACCTGCACAGAACGCACAGTCGCCAGATTGCAGTTTGAGGACCAGTGATCTAGTGACCTCGTTTCTAATCCCTATCAACACTAAATAACTGCATCACCTCAGGAGGGTTCCTAAACCTATTTCAGGAGCCACAAAAGAGGCATACTGGGTTCGTGCAAGAGCTCAACTCCTTTGAGGGACACATAATTGTGGCCTCAGTCAAATCCTTGCTCCCTCTGCCTCCTTCCGAACTTCGAGGCCAGCCCTCTGGTCCTTCAATTTGAACTCGCTCTCTGAACCCCAAGACTCCGAACACAGCATTGCTACACCCGTACATCTGACCACCGAACACCAAGAAGCCTGCTGCACCCAACCCATTCCTGGGCTCCCACAACCACTGCACAACTGGTTCGTGTAAAGCAGGACATGCTCCCCACTCCTGTCCCCAACCTCTCCACCTCACCAGTTCCTGGGAGAGTAGAATCAGAACGCAAAAGAACAATGGGAAGGGAAACAAAACAGACTACCCCAGTGGAAGAGAGAAAATGTATCATTAGTTTCAGTTTTAACCTTGGATGCTGCCTGGCTTGATTTATGTGCTTCCGTGCCCACAACAGCCCCCTCTTCTCTCCTCTTGCAAGGGTATGGAGGGCTCCAGAAACAGTCCTGGCCCCGCGTCTGAGCCACAGGCTCCCAAAGTCCTAGCTCTAAGGTTCCCACCAACCTCTGGGCCCCAGCAGGTGTGGTGTAGACCAGAATTTCCCAAATTTCCCTGATGATACAAATCCTGGGGATAGGGGATGCTTGTTGACTACACAGACTTCCAGGCCCCTCACCTGGAAACTCAAGAGGCCAGTTTAGGACCTTGTTGTTGAATAAATGAGTAAGATAACACACATAAAGTGCACACTCAGTAAGTATTTACTGAACAAGAGAAGAGATGGAACGTGGGCATGAGCAGGCCTGGTTCGCATTCATCCTAGCCTCCGGCCAGCTGTGTGACCTTGGCCAAGTGTCTGTCCCTGTCTGAGCCTCAGCTGCCTGATGAGTAAAATGGATCACTCAGTCTGGAATCTTCTAGCTCTGACTTTCTTGACTTCAGCAGAACATTAAGACCCTCCTAAACATTGTTCCTAACAAAAAGGGAACTCCAGCTCACTCTCCTGGAACAGAACCATGCCCACCCTACACCCTGCTGTTCTCCAGCCCAGACCGTTGTCCACCAAGAAAGAACAGACCCTTGGGTCCACTTCTTAAAGAGAGAGAGCAGACCCTCCCTTAGGAGAACGAAAGATTTTTTTTAAAATAAATGAAGCCTTCTGCGCTGCACCAACCCTGGAAGACAGTGAGCCGGGGCAAGGCGCCTTCCTGCACATACTTCACTCCTTAATCCATTGCCGTTCTGAAAAATAGAGTCATTTTCAGGGCCAGCACAGTTGCTGGCAGGCAGCAGCCGACTGACAAGCGTCCGTTTTAGTTTGCTGCTTAACAGAGGCCGCCAGACTGTGAAACGAAGGACCGATGTGCTAATGACAAAACTTTCCAAAACTGCCTCACAAGGAAAACACGAGGAGCGGATTCCCCCTAAAGGTGTTGCCTCAACCTCTACCTGGTAAAGGGATGAATAAGAAAAACCCCAGCAAAATGCTGAGCCTGGTGTCGTTACAGCCGTGTGATGAGGATGTGCAGGGCTGGAGTGGAGAAAGGGAAGGTCCGTGATCACACGATCATGGCCGCGTGTGCGTGCAGCCGGCACACGGCACTGTTGTCACAGCAGCTCTGAGGATGTCAGTGAAAACCACGCGACTATCATCCAAAGTGTAAACAGAGTGCAAAGTGCAAAAGGATAAATAGGAGGCAAATTCCTATAGGAAAAGTCCCATCCTTTGGGGCTAGAACTACAGCAAAATAAAAGTCCCCTTTCGGTCTCTCGTGTGCAGCAAGAAACACCTGTGATGCACATCAACAGCATGGGAAGGGGAAACAGGGTGGGGGGACAGGCAGGGAACGGGCCTGGCATGAGGGGGTATGATCGGGAGAAACAAGACTGAATCTAGAGAAGCCGGCTTAAGAGCGAGGACACAGCATCACGTCAAGACGATGGCAAGAATTCACTAATACTTGCTGAGGGCTGGAAGGAGGGAATGAGTAGAAAATATGGTAACAAGCAGGGCTGATATGCAAAATGTTTTAAAAACCAGTGCACCAGGGTCCCCACCAGCCTGAATCATTCCTGGCAGTCGTGTGGTAGCCCCGATGGATGGGGAGTTATCCTTTGGGTGCTGGGGAGGACCAGAGGCCCCAGGCCCCAGGGGCAGGACCTGTAGGCAGGGGGCTCAGGGCAGAAACTTTGCCAGAAGGTTAGGAAGTACATCAATATTATAACAAATGGTATAGTGCTACTGGTGCTAAAGTGCCCTGACACAGTTGTCCTGGTACACAACATTCACAGGGCATCTGGGACAGGTGAGAACAAGGCAAGGAACATTCTAACTACCTTTCTGTTTATCTGTTCCTTTATTTGACTGGTGATGTGCCAAGCAGAGAAGCAGAGACCATGCAAGCCATGTGAAGGCCATGTGAACCTGAGCAGAGCCCACGTGGTGCAATGTGGCAGGGAGGGAAGGCTGCCCACAGATCGCCAGGAGAAAGAGGTGAACTGCTTCCGGGAGCGGGAGATACAGCCAGATATCTGAAAACAGATTCTGATGCAGGCGCTGCAGACAGCAGTCCCAGAATGGTTTATGCTGAGATATTGTTAAATTTTTCTTTTGGGGGAGGGGGGTGGTAAAACAGATCTTGAAGACACATACTGAGATAGTCAGAGTCCTTCGTACAGGTGATAACTGAGTTTGCTTTTTTTTCCCTCATCCTTTAAGGAAGCTAGCCCTTATTAGAAATCCTTCAAGAAAACCTCACTTGGGGAAGTGTTTTTGTGGCCCCTGTAGTTGAAAAGTGCCTTTCGTGGCTCACTGCAGCCCTGCATGTGGTGAACAGGCCACAGAATTCAGAGGTCATAGACAAAAGATTAACCGGGCCCGGCATGGACCAAGGACCTCAACTTCAGCATCTTTTAAGGATTCGAGTTATCAGTTGAAACTATTATTTTTTTCCTAAAGCTACAGGTTCTTTCCTGTGCATGTTAACATTTGATGGGAATCCAATCCTAACCAAGTTTTGAGGGCAGAGCCTCAAAACTGAAGAAGCCAGGTTTGTGCAACAGAGTTTCCTGCATTGCTCCCAGCCCCTAACACTTTAAAAGAGCAGCCCGTGGAATCTTCTTCCCAAAGTGAAAGGGTTGGGTAGCACAGTTGTTCTAGTCATATGAAAGAAAGGATAATTCTGCATCTTAATAGGTCTGTAATTAATTCACACATTCAACTATTAAGTCCAGAAATATGTTCATGTTGACAATTTGCATTTGATGCTTCAAACACAATCTGTTGTGTTTTTATTTGCTTTGAGATCTCAGAAACATCACCCCTCTCCAATATCCATCCAAGTGCTGAGATTCCACTACAGCTTCCTGAGACCCTGCCCACGAGGATGAGGGAGGGGGCTCAGAATGCCCAGGCGGGAGAAGTGGTGTTTGTGCAAGAGCACAAGACCACCATATGGCCAGTGAAATTTCAGTCTGCCTCTCCCAATTCCCATAACAGCTTCCAGCCCTTGGCTCCAATGACTGAAGATCATTCTATCACCCACATCTCCAACGATGGATCAGTGCATCTCCCCTCAACCCCCAAGCAAGCACCAATAATGGTCCACATTTGCCCAGCTCTGGTTCCTCCTATCAGTCAGATCGGATCCCCCCACCCCCAGCTGTCTACCTCATCAACCCCTAGGATTGTCAACCCCTCTGACAATCAATCAGAGTGAGAAGGATCCCTGGAGGGAAGAAAACAAATGCTGGAGCAGAAGCAAGGATTCATCAGCATCAGTGCTTACTTTGGGTGCTGCTGGGCATGATTTGCAATTGTCACCGACAGGTGAGTCGGAGGCCTCACGCAGCCCACTATTCTCCACCTTGCAAAGGAAGAGGACGGAACGGAGGGAGGAGGGACCTGAAAACGGTCCTGGCCCCAGATCTGAGCTACAAACCTCCAAAGTCTTAGCTCCAATTCCTCCCACAAGTTCTTGGACCCAACAAGCTGGCCAAGAAGTTGCTGTGGAATAAAGCAATGTTTTCCAGACATCCCTGAGACTACATTGCTTCCAGATTACTCTCATGGATGTACTATTCCCTATTCCTCTGGCAAAACACAACTAAAAACTCTGGACATTGTATATGAAAGAAACATAAGAAGATTCTGAAAGGTGGAGAGAAGAAGGCAGACCAGCCAGGGACCTGGGGGCCCAAGAAATGACACAGTAGTGAGGACCCTGGGGTTTTTGTTCACTTCATATATCCCAGACCTGAAGCTAAAGAATCTGGCAACCCAGAAACACCATCAAAACAGAAAACTTAGACAATAACAGCTCTGCTCCAGCCAAACCCTACAGAAAAAAACTGTGGCCCCACCATCACCCATTCCAGCAAATGCTGAGTGGGGACCCTAGACTCCCATGCTGGCAAGGCTTTAATGAGTCACCCAACATCCCACCCCTGTAAAGGTGGTGTCAGAGAAACCCTAGTAGGGTCATATTTGCTGGGAAGTAACAAGGCCTCTCCCCCTGGTGTCAGTAGAGACCACAAAGGGAGCCTAGATTTCTACCCCCACCCGAAAATAGCAAGATACTACTACTAATCCTCTTGGCATCAGTGCAGGACATGTGAGGAGCAGGAAGAAGGCACTCCTACCACTACTAGTCAGAGAGTTATCAGTGGAGACCTAGTGGGGAGATGAACCTGGAATTCTACCCTCATATGGCAGTATCAAGATGGCGTCTGCACCCCTTCTGTGCTACAGTGATGTCAAAGGAAACCAGCTAAAACAGAAGATTTAAATCAGATCCAGAGTTTCAATACATAGTACACAAAATATAAAGGTTTCAACCAAAAATCATCCATCCTACCAAAACTAGGAATATCTCAAATTGAATGGAAAAAAGTCAATCAATATATGCCAAAATTGAAATGACAGAGATGTTAGACTTATCTGACAAGGAATTTAAAGGAGCTGCCATAAACATACTTTAACAATTATGAACACCCTTGAAAACAAATGGAAAAATAGAAAGTCTCAGCAAAGAAATAGATAGTTCTTGCAAAGAAGTAGAAGGTAAAAGGAAACAATGAATGGAAATTTTAGAAATGAAAAATAAAATCTTAGAAAAACTCAATGAATGGGATTAAAAGCAAAAGGAAGGAGACAAAGGAAATAATCAATGAGCTAGAATACACAACAACAAATATTACCCAATGTGAACAAAGAGAGCAAACACACTGAAAAAATTACTAAACAGAGTCTCAGGGACCAGTAGGGCTATAACATTTGTGTGATCCAAGTCCCAGAAATTGATAACAAAAAGGGCGGGGCTGAAAAAGTACTAAAAAAAAAAAAAGGCTGAAAAATTCCCAAATTTGGCAAGAGATATAAACCTACTCAGGAAGCTGAGTGAACCTCAAAAGGAATAAACCCAAAGAAATCCACACCAAGACACACCAGAGTTAAACTTCTGAAAACTCCAGGACAGGAAAAATGTTGAAAGCAGCTAGAGAAAAATGGCACTTAACACATAGTGGAAAAATAATTCAAATGACAGCAGATTTCTCATTACAAACCATGGAGGCAGGAAGGAAGTGGCACAACATTTTTCAAGTACTGTAAGAAAAGAACTATCAACCCAGAATCCTATATCCAGTGAAAATATCCCTTAAGAATAAAGGAAACTACCAAAATATTCTCAGATGAAGGAAAACTAAGAGAATATGTCACTAGCAGACCTACCCAAAAAGAATGGCTAAAGGAAGTTTTCTAATCAGAAAGGAAATGATAAGAAAAGAAAAAGTAGAACATTAGAAAGGAAGGAAAAACTTGGTAAGAATATAACATGGTAGATACAATTGATTCCCTTCTCTTCTTGAGTTTTCTAAATTATATTTTATGGTTAAAGCAAAATTTCAATGCTGTCTAATATAGTACGAAATATATATAGAAGAAATACTTAAGATAATTATAATATAAATAGGGGAGGGGAAAGGACACAAAGGAAGGTAAGTTTTCTATACTTCACTTGAACTAGTAAAATGATGACACCAGTATAATTTGATAAGTTATGTGTATATAATAACTACAGTAACTATTTAAAAAGCTATACACAGAAATACAAACACTACAGATAAACCAAAATGAAATTCTTAAAAGAAATGTTCAAGGAACTCATGAAGGCAGGAAAAAGAAAACACAAATGAAAAACAGAACCACCAGAAAATAAAATTTAAAATGGCAGACTTCCACAGCTAACATCTTACTGAATGGGGAAAACCTGAGAGCTTTTCCTCTAAGAACTGGAACACGAAGAGGATGCCCACACTCACCACTCCTATTCAACATAGTACTGGAAGTCCTAGGCAATTAGGCAAAAGAAAGAAATGAAGCAAATATATGAAAAAATGCTCAACATCATTAATCATCATGGGAAAGCAAATCAAAACCACAATGAGATATCATCTCATCCCAGTTAGGATGGCTATTATCAAAAAGACAAAAAATAACAAATGCTAATAAGGAGAAAAGGGAATGCTTATATGCTGTTGGTGGAAATATAAACTAGTACAACCACTATGGAGAACAGTATTGAGATTCCTCAAAAAACTATAAATAGAAGTATCATATGATCCAGCAATCCCACTACTGGGAATTTATCCAAATGAAAGGAAATCATTATATCAACAAGACATCTGTACCTCCATGTTTACTACAGCACTATGCACAATAGCCAAGATATGGAACCAAGCTGGTATCCAACAACAGATCAGTGGATAAAGAATATGTGGTACATATACACAATAGAATACTATACAGCCATAAAAAAGAATGAAGTCCTGTCATTTGAGGCCACATGGATGAAACTAGAGGACATTATGTTAAGTGAAATAAGCTAAGAACAGAAAGTTAAACACTGCATGTTCTCACTCATATGTGGAAGCTAAAAAAGTTGATCTCATAGAAGTAAAAAGTAGAACAGAAGATATGAGAGGCCGGGAAGGAGAGAGGGAAGGGAGGGAGAGGGAGAGATTTGTTAAAGATTACAAAATTACAGCTAGATAGGAGGAATAAATTCTAGTGTTCTATACCACTATAGGATGACTATCATTAACAATAATATATTATATCATTTCAAATAGCTAGGAGGAGGATATTGAACATCCTCAACACAAAGCAATGATAAATGTTTGAGATAACAAATATGCCAATTACCCTGATATGATCACTGTACATTATATGCAGCAAAACATCAGTAGGTACCCCATGAATATACACTATTGTCAACTAAAAATTTTTTTAATTAAAAATAAATAAAATGGCAGACTTAAGCCCTAACATATCATTAATTACATTAAATATAAATGGCCTAAGTATACGAATTTAAAGACACAGACTGGCAGACTTGGGGGAGGGGGGAATGATCACCTATATGCTATCTACAAAAAAACTTATTTAAAATATAAAAGTATAGGCAGGTTGAAAGTAAAAGAATGGAAAAGCATATATCTTGCAAACATTAATGTAAAGAAAGCAGAAGAGCTATATTAATATTAAATAAAATAGGCTTCAGAGCAAAAGAAATTAGCAGAGGGAGAAGGACATCATATGATGATAATGGAGTCACTCTACCAAGAAAATCCTAAATGTGTATGTACCAAACAACACAGCTGCAAAATATGTGAAGCAAAAGCTAATAGAACTGAAAGGTGAAATACACAAATCCACAATTATAGTAGGCCACATCAGAACCTTTCTCTCAATGACTGATAGAACAATTAGACAAAAAATCAGCAAAGATATACAAGATGTAGAAGAACTCAACAACACCATTGACCAACAGGAGCTAATAGGCATTTACAGAGCACTCTACCCAACAATGGCAGAATACATATGCTTTTCAAGTGCCCAGAGAACATAAACCTAGACGGACCATATCATAGGTCATAAAACAAATGTCAACATATTTAAAAGAATTGAAATCATACATAGTATTTTTTTCCAATCACAATGGAATCAAACTAGAAAGTGATAACAGAAAGATAGGAAAACCTCCAAACACTTGAAAACTAAACAACATACTTTTTACTTCATGGTAAAAGACTGAATGTTTTTCCCTTAAGATATCCACTCTTACTACTCTTATCCAACATAGTGCTGGAAGGTCTAGCCAGAGTAATAAGGCAAGAAAAGGAAACAAAAGGCATACAGATAGAAAAGAAATAAATAAAACTTCCCCTATTTACAGATGACATGATTGTCTATGTAGATAATCCCAGAGAATTTACAAAAAAACTCCTACAACTGAGTTGAACAAAGTCGAGGAATGCAAAAATGAACATTCAAAAATGAACTGTATTTCTAATACTAGCAATAAACATATCAACACTGAAATTTACAATACAATCCCATTTACAATTGCTCAAAAAATTAAAATATTTAAATAAATCTATCAAAACCTGTACAGGACTAGTATGTTGAAAACTAAAAAACAATGATGAAAGAAATCAAAGAAGATCTAAATAAATGAAGAGACATACCATGTTAATGGATTGAAAGACTACACATAGTAAAGATGTCACCTCTCCCCAAATCAATATATATTTAATACAATTTAACACAATTGGACAATTCCAATCAAAATTATAACAAGAATTTTTGTAGAGATAGACCAGATTATTCTAAAATATATATGGAAAGGCAAAGGAACTAGGATAGCTAAAACAATTTGGAAAAGATCAATAAAAAAGAAAGAATCCATTTATTCAATTTCAAGGCTTATTCTACAGCTACAGTGATCAAGACTATGTCATACTGGCAAAGGGATAGGCACATAAATCAATGGAACCCAGAAACACAGACCCACAAAAATATGGCCAACTGATATCTGACAAAGGTGCAAAACAATTCAATGGAGAAATGAAAGCCTTTTCAACAAATGATACAGGAGTAATTGGACATCCATAAGCAAAAAACAAAAGAAGGAAAGAAAAAGAAAAAAAAAGAACCTCAACCTAAATCTCATACTTTATATAAAAATTAACAAAAAATGGATCATGGACTAAAATGTGAAAGTATAAAACTTTTAGACAAAAAAACATAGGAGAAAATCTTTGGGATCTAGGATTAGGCAAAGAGTTCTTCAACTTGGCACCAAAGGTACAATCCATAAAAGGAAAAAATGACAAACTGGATTCATCAGAATTAAAACGTTTACTCTGCAAAAGATCCAGTTAAGATGAAATGACAAGCTACAAACTGGGAAAAATATCTGCAACACATGTCTGACAAAGGACTAGTAACTACAATACATAAAGAACTCTCAAAACTCAACAGCAAAAAAGCAAACAATCCAATTAGAAAATGGGCAAAATATATGAAGAAACATTTCATCAAAGAGAATAAACAGATGGCAATAAGCCCATGAAAAGATGTTCAACATCATTAGCCATTAGGGAAATGCAAATTAAAACCACAATATCACTACACACCTATCAGATTGGCTAAAATAAAAATAGTGACAAAGCAAATGCTGATGAGGATGTGGAGAAATTTGGTCTCTCCTACATTGCTGGTGGGAATGCAAACTGGCACAGCCACAGTTTGGCAGACTTAGAAAGTCAAACAAGCAAGTACTACAGACCCCACAATTGCACTCCTGGGCATTTATCCCAAAGACAATGAAAACATACACAATTCCATTTATATAACACTCTTGAAATGACAAAATTATAGAAACGGAGAACAGATTGGTGGTTTCCAAGGATTATGGAAGGGCTGGGGGAAGGAAGGAAGTGTCTATGGTTATCAAAGGGCAACATGAGGGATTCTTGTGGCAACTAAACGTTCTGTAGCTTGACTATATCAATGTCAAAATGTTGTGATTTTGTACTTTAGTTTTGCAAGATGCTACCCTTGGGGGAAGCTGGGTAAAGTATACAGGGGATCTCTCTGTGAATCTGCATGTGAATATACAATTATCTCAAAATAAAGTTTATTTTCTTTAAGATGAAATTTTTAAAAAGATGACTAAAAGACCACGAAGAGCTTTAAAGGAAGGGGGAAGGAGCACCACTGTTGTCACCAAGCTAACTGGCTTGAGGCATGGGGACAGTGGGGCAGGCGCAGGGTTGCCAGCTATAACACAGGATGGCTGTCAAATTTAAAGTTCAGATGACAACAAATAATTTTTTTAGTGAAGAATGTCCCATGCAATATTGGAGACATACTTATACTAAAAAATTATTGGTTCTTTACTTAAAATTCAAATTTAACTAGACATCCAGTATTTTTAGTTGCTAAATCTGGAAACTTAGGAGGGAAGGGGGAGACAGGAAGGATCTGGAGCCCCGGGGTAGTAGGCTGAAAGAGGCAGGGTGCATACAGGGAGAAGTAAAAGAAAGACTTCAGGAGGGAGGCCAGAGAGAGGGCAAAGGGATGCCAGAGGACCACAAAGATGTGCAGGCTGGGCAGTGCCCTAGGAGAGGGACAAGGTAGACACAAGCAGGGAGGCCTGAAGTCCCCAAGCAGCTGGGGTTACAGAGCTCTGCTGGTAAAACAACGCTGTGTGGGGCTGTCTGAGCATAATCTAGAGAGAGGTCAAAAGAGTAGATGTTTGAGTCTCATACTGCTGTTTTTGGGTGTCAGTGGCCTGGGAGTCTGACCAAGGGGGGCCCTCTAGGCACCAGAAGCATCACTCAATTAACCCCAGGCTGGCCCCTTGGCTGCTGTCACCATGATCTGGCCCCACACCCTAGGATCTCTCCTTCCTTCCAGGAAAGGACATTCAGAGTGGCAGCTCAAGCATCCAGGTCAGTGGACAGCCACCCACCTGATGGAAACCAAAAATGCTCTCTGCTGAGATGCTGCTCTAAGCCTGCAAGTCACCTCCCAGAGGGGATACGGCCGACCATCTGTTTTTACCCTGCTCCCACACACACCCGGGCCCCTCCCTTGTTTTCTGCATGGTACCCATCACTAGCTGACACAATCAGGATCCCTTATTGGTATTCTTGTTGAACATCGAGCTAGGTGTTCCCAGGAGACTCCACGCTCCCAGGATGGCAGGGACTGCTCTGCTTGCTGCGACATCCATGCTCAGCGCCTAGCGCACGGTGGGTGTTCAGGGAAGGAAAAAGACTACCTGCTGAATGAATGAAGAAGCTAATGAAAAATCAGCTTGACTGGGGCTACCCCGAGCCTATCCTACAGGCCCAGCCTCTTGGGAGGCTTGACAAGGCAGAGGGCCAGTCTTTCTCCTCCAGGAAGCCCTCCGCAGCACCCACAGCTGCTGAGTGCAGATATCTGGGATGCAGGCTTAGCACGGCCACAGAGGGCTCAGCTTGTCCTCTCTAAACAAGGATTCCATTACCATCACTGTTATCTTTATCATTATCTTTAATTAGCCCCTGCCACAGGGACTCATAATATGAATACAATATTGGTATACACCATTGACTGAGAAGTTACACGTGCCTGGCAGTGTGCTGGGCCCTTTTCATATATTTTACCTCATTTAATCATCCAAACAGCCCAGCAGGTAGCTGTGGTGAGCCTCCCCTGTGTGTGCTGCCCCCTCCTTGTGGAAACAGAAGCCCTCTTTCTATTCAAGAATACCCTCCCGACTCCCACCGTTGGAGGGGCTGACTCTCAGGGAGGGCAGGTGGCACCAGCCTGACCAGACAACCTGCTCCACCTTTCTGGCCACAGTGACTGGTTCACGGGCAGCTTCAAGACCCTCCTGAGGCCAGTGAGCCTTGTTCCTAGACCTTTGCTGCTGATGAGGAAGCACATGGCCCTCTGCACTAGGACTGCTGGCTGTCATCTTACACCAGGGTAGCCCACCTGGGAACCTGTCATCTTGTATGAGGGGAGCCTGCTTGGGAACAAAGGCAACAAATAGGAAAGCAGGGCTAAGAGATAAGAGAGAGATATACTGATGATGACTTTCTTGGAGCCCCTGGATCCACACATGCCTGAAGCCTGCTATCCAATGTATCCCTAGACCTTTCCATTATCTGAACCAATAGTAAATTCTCTTATGCTTTAACCAGTATGAGCTGGGTTTCTGACTTGCCACCAAAAGAGTCCTGCCTAAACTACTATGTACTATTAAGATGAGGACATTTTATAGATGAGAAGCTGAAGGAAACAAAGGTGAAGTAACTTAGCCATGAAGTGACACAGCCAGGAGCCAGAGCCCTCCAATTGCAGAGCCTGTGCACTTAACCACTGTGCTTCATTGTAGAGTTCTACATTGTGTGTGTGTGCATGTGCACACTCTATTTCCCATTAATATTCACACCTACAGCAGATCGAGCAAACTGTTGGTGCTTGACAAGGATCTATAGGATAAAAAAACAGTAACTGTCTAAAGGACTCTCTGTTTAGAAATGCTCCCATCAGTGACCTCAGGTTCTCACTCCAATTCAAGTTCACAGCTCACTGTGTGTCTTGGGGAACTTATTTCCCTTCTCCCCACTTCGGTTTCCCCAGATAGATGAGCTGGGAACTGTACCAGGCAGGACATCCGTGAGACCAGGGAGCCAGTGAGGGGCTCCCTGACTCCTTCATGGGAGGGGTCTGCAGTCAGAAGAGGACGCCTGCCACTCTCTCTCCACTGGGCCCCAGGGACCCACAGGGAAGGGAGACCTAGCCAGCATCCAAACCCAGTCTGAGCCTCTGACACCAACCGGGTGCTCAGGGCAGAGGAGGTCACGCTCTGGGGCCACCACTGGCCACAGGACCCTTGCTGTCTGCCATTACTCCTATAAGGCTTGGCCAGAAGCAGATACAAGAGAAACTGTTCACATATTAGCTGCTGCCAAGCAGTCAAATGACAACAAAGGACATTCAACAAAGTCAATTCAACAATTGAGGGCGCCAAGCCCATGGTAACAGGGCAGCAAGAGGAGAAGGACATGCCTATGAGCTGGCCCAAGCAAGACAGTGCCAGGGCCCCAGTCCCTGGCCTTCCAGAACCAGCTCCATCGGCATCTCCCCTCACTTCCATCCTTCCTCTTCCGCTTCCCTCTGGCTCTGTCTCTTTAGCCTAGAAACACACTCTGGTCTCTCCCTCTCAAAAACGCAAAAACTTCCTGTGACCTTCGGATCCCCCCAGCTCCTGCTCCTCACCCTCTCTTCCCAGCCTGGAACCTGGAATGCCACGTCTTCACTGCTGGTCTCCCCACTTGCTCTCAACCCCTCCTTCTATCTGACACCACTGACCCTGCTTACACACAGGACACAATGACCTCTCGCTGCCACGTCTGACAGACCCTCTTCCACTTCCTTCCTGGGGCCTTTCTGTGGCTTTTCCCACTGCAGTGCAGTTGCTGCTCCTAGAAACCCTCGCTGTCTCAGCGCTGATGACACCAATGCTCCTCACTCTCCTGGCACCTCCCAGATGCCCTCGCCATCTATGCTGATGCCCTCAGACCCCTTCCCCAGCCCAGGCCTTTCTAAACCTGAGCTCCTGCCTAGGTCTCCAACTGCAGGCCAGACAACATCACGTGCAAGGCCAAGTTGTCATCAGCAAACTCAAGCTCATCAAGTGTGATGAGCCTTCAGGTTCAGGGGTTAAGGGAACAGGCCCTGAGTCATACTGCCTGAGTTCACATCCCACCCTGGAATTACTGACATTGGACACGACATCTCAGTTCCCCATGTATAAAAGGAGGGTAATAATAGAACCTCCCTCATGGAGTGTGAAGGGCCTGGTGCTTAGTAGGCTGACATTACAGACCATCGGTAGCATTATCATCATCTTTGCCAGTCCCTAACCACCCTTCTTCTAGCATGATATCATCTGCCACCTGTCACCCAAAACCTGGTCACCTGAGACCCCCCCCAGTCATTCTGAACTTCCCCTCCCATGCCCACTCAATTGCCAGATCGCTGGTTTTGCCTCTTAAATGCTCGTCCAACCCACACCCTCCTAGCCAACATCCTCATCTTCTCTTACCTACTCTTTGCTGTGATCCACCCGCCTCCTGCCTCACAATTCCTTCTGCAGCAGTACTGAATTGTCTATTGCTTCCCTACTTACTACAGGGGCCTCTCTGTTGTCATTCGGCTGCTTGGCAGCAGCTAATATGTGCACAGTTTCCCTTGTATCTGCTTCTGGCCAAGCCTTACAGGAGTAATGGTTTGTACTAGTTTCTCTGTCTGGCATTCCCCTCCCACCTTACTTCCTGTCCTCTAAGACCCTGATTAGGTGTAACCTCCTCCAGGAAGCTTTCCTGGAATGCCCAGATTGGGCAACATGCCTGTCCTTTGAGCTCCCGTATCTCAGATTTATAACATGATATCGAACCTGTAGGTTACCATCTCCTGAGCTGGGCTAGCGGGTTCCCACAGAGCCTACCAAGGATTTTAATCATGTTTACTGAACATGGGTGTAAGGTTACTATTAGAGGAAACCCCAACTACAGAGGACTTTCCCCCTCTTAAAAAACTTACATATACAAAAGAGATTCATGAAAATGAGAAAATTTCCACTATTTCAAAACTCAGAACTGATGGATCCTCCATAGACCAAAGCACTTGATCAACAACAGCTTCCTCAAATGAACCCATGGGATTCGAGGTCAGGAACACTGAGTCCTTGGGGCTGCTTCCCTCACCCATAAGGACTGTTGATGGGGGAGTAACAATGCCCTAGTTTGGGGGTTTGGCTAGAAAAAAAAACAAGAATAAAAAAGAATTGGATTATAGGCTCTCTGTACAGGCTTGTTACTCTGACAGAATAGTCCCAGAACCGAAACATGAGCTCCAGGGGGAGCGGGAGACATTTTCATCACATATTAAGGCTAGACAGATGTTTTGGGTCTGGTGTTACCTGAATCAAAAGCACCATTAAAAAGCCCCATTCAGCAACATGTGTTCCTGGCAGAAAGGAGACAGAAACTCCTTTTCTTTTCTCTTTCAGGTGTTTTTCTCTTTGGCTATATTCGAGGGTTTTTGTGTCTCCCTGGTGTTGGGGCAAGACACAGATTTCCACTCCAGACCTTCCCCCTTGGACCAGCAGTTTCTTCCTCTCCAAAGTACTGCAGGCCGGGCCTTCAGCAGGTCCCGGTGTCCAAACGGCAGCTGAAAGGGTTGGCCTAGGGCTGCAAGGCGGCTTGAAAATTTCTCCAGGGTGTGCCTCTGAAAGACTCGGAAGGTAGAAAAAGCCTCCCTGTCCCTCTGTCACACTCACCCTGCTCCTAGCAGGCAGGCCCCTCCAGGGCCAGCCCTGCCACAGTGAGGGTGCTTGGGGGCGTTTTAAAGGCCTGAGCAGGAGGCAGGAGAGGCTGCTCCTGCAAATGTCCCCTTTCGCTCTCATTTCTTCGCCCCAACAGCAAAGCCCAGCCCTTGAGAGGCACCCAGGGAAAGGGGCTCACATGACCAAGGAAAGAAGGCTCCAGAATGACTAATGCCCCACCGGGACAGGCCTGGCTCTGGCCTGGCTGCCTGCCAGAGAGTCCATAGCCACTTTCCAAGGACACCGAGGGCAAATATTCCTGACAAGATTCCCCAAGGACCGTCCCTTTCCAGCCCTGACCCTTCTTGGGGCTCCCCCCAGGGGCCCGTGAGGCCCTGAGTGAGGACGTCCAGGGGCCCCGGAGGCTGAGTCACTGCGTTGGGGCCAAGCTGGGTCACGGCAAGTTTGTTATCTCAAGGACAAGTTCTCAGACCCCTTATCCAGCCATCCCCACCCAAAAGGATCTGAAAGGAAAGACATCCCCAGGCAGTCAAGGAGAGGGCAGGCCTCCCCCGGCAAATCGGTTTCCTCAGGGTCTCCAGGCCCTGCCTCCCAGGGCAAGGTGCCGCATGCCCCAGGAGGGCAGTGTGCACACCTTGTACATACATGTTCAACACACATGGGAGGACCCCATACTCCTCCCCTCCAGCCATGGGGGCAGGCTCCCTACCTGCCTCCTTCACTGTCCTTCAGCAGGCCCCAGGGAGCCCGAGGCAGGGGCCTCCTGCAGAGCCAGTTCCTGAGGGGGCAGAGAGGGGCTTTCCTCCCCGAACCTGGGGGGTGGTGCACTGGGAAGCGGGGAGCGGGCAGCTGGGCACAGCGGGGTCAGTCCAGCAGGAGGCCACAGAACACAGTTGTGGACTGCTCCAAGTTTTCAATGTACCTTCTTGGGGGAAGGGGGTGTCTAAAGCCATTTCAAAAGCTGGGGGTGGCCCAGAGAAAGGGCCTCACTCTCTGTGAGGAGGGGGGATTCCAAAGGAGACCCCACTGCTGAAAAGGTTTCCAAAGACTCTTGTCTTTATATCAGATCTGAATCACTCCCTCCCCAGCAGCAGCAGGGAGAGGGGTGCTGGGAAAATGTTTCCAAAGAGACGTGTCCCTGAATCATCGTAACTCCCAGGGTCTCCAGGCTGCAAAGCCATGCAGAAGCCCCCTGCTATAAAAAGGCCAGTTTACCATCCCCTGGGGGAGGCCTCCAGCAGTCTGGGTCCCTGGGGAGGCCTGCCTCAGACCCCCAAGTGCCCTGAGTTTATGTGAAGGCCACCAAGCTGAACAGGACCACTTCTACCCACCAAGTCCCCTTGGTGCTACTAAGGGGAACTTTTACCCCTGCCAGCTCCAGGGAAGCTACTCTGGACTTGGGCCATTTAGCAGGAGAAGCTGTCCACAGGGACACTGGGCCCCAACAGATTTACTGGGACTGCAGAGCCAGCGCCAAACTAGGCCTGCTGTGCCCACCTCTCTTCCACAAGCATCCCCAAGCCACCAGGGCCTACCAGACTCACTGCCCCATTCCCTCACCCCAGGACCTGACCAGGCGGGTCTCTGTTCTCTTTCCATCTAGATCTCCCCCAACTCTGCAGCCAGATTAACCTTCCTAAAGCACTCAGCTCAGTCCAAGCCACACCCTGCTCCAAAACCTTCAATGGCTCCCTAGTGTTTCAGCTGAAGCCCGGCCCTCAGCTCATATATAGGCCCAAATGCCAGTCAACCCTTCCTTTTGCATTTCCCACGACTCTAGTTAAGAGCAACCCCTTCGCCTTCCACCTGAGGACACACAGCTTCCAGGATCTGCACAAAAGGCAAGCTGGAAGGGAGAAGGGAGGGGGAAGAAGCACCTTGGAAATCACTGTGGTCCAATTAGCCAGGCTCTCGCCCTTCAAGCTTACAAACAGGAGTGTGCATTAACACCTGCTGCAAAAGCAAACATTTTTAGATATCTTCATCTTCACCTCCCTGATACTCCCGTGAAAGGACTCTCAGCAGCCGGTGACTGACGGTGGCTTTCAGACAGGGGAAATTAAAAAGCCACCAATCTCCCTGTCAGGCCAAGTTCCCACCTACTCTTCCTGATTTCCCTTCCTCTTCTCCACTCATCCCCATGTGAGCCCCGCCGCGCACAGGACTGGGAGGTCAGTGCCTGCAGGGGACCAGCTCTGAGTCACTGGAGGCAGAGGCTGTCCAGAGCCCTTCTCCAAGTCACTGAGGGGGAGAGCTGGCACTCTGTGGGGGCACCCAAACCCAGTGAGCACGGCAATGCTGCAGCTAGGTGGGGACCTGGGGACGCATAGTTGCCCTGAGAACATCTTCACTAAAGAAGGGCCTTTGCAATAGCTCTTCGTCCGTACAACACTGATGATGACACAGACACAGAGCAACCGGAACTCTCACACACCAGTAGTGGAAACATAAGTTCATACAACCACAATGGAAATTTATTTGTCAGCATCTACTAAAAGTGATCATTGTTTATCCTATGGCCCAGCAATTCTACTTCTAATCCTATATTCCCATTATATACATATACATATATACTATCTATAACAGTATATGATACATAAAATATGCAAACATACATCTCTATATCCCTATAATCCCATTGAAATCACATACATATAGTCACCAAAGACATGTACAAGAATGTTCCAGCACTATGTAACAGCACAACTCCAAAATGGGCCCAAGAGTCAAACAGATAAATGATGGAATATTATCTACCAACCAGAACAATCTCCAACTAGAGGCAATAATGTGAAAAGCGAAACAAATGAGTAGAAACTGTGTGATTCTACTCATACTAATATAAAGTACAAATCAGGCAAACCCAGCCTAGGCTCTCCGACCGAGGGGTGGGAGGGCCTTCTGTTGGTGGTGGGGGCTGGAAGAGGCCGAGAGAGGCGCTGCTGGGACAGCTGAGAATAGTCTATTTCTGGATCTGGGTGTTGGTTACACAGGTGTGTTCAGTTCGTGAGAATTCATTAAGCTGTACACTTACGAGAGGCTTTTGTTGGACATATGCAATAAAGGGTTTTGTAAAACAGTACTGTGATGGCATGGCTATTGTTAAGACTATAATGAAAAGATGCCAGAAGAAAAACGGAGATGAAGTATGGAGCGGAATGCTCAAGCTATGACTGAAATCTACTGCTCAGACTATGGGAGTCTTGGAGAAGGTGATCACATGTCCATCAAAGACCAAGACATCAGGATTCTGAAGCTCTGCAAGGCCCCAGCCCCTGCCCGTAGAACCTCCACGCCCATCAGAACATCCAGCTGTGCCCTCTCTCCCAGTGAGGGCTTCCCCAGCTGCCAGGGAGACCACGCCCACCTGTCCAAGGTAAGTAAGACTTCACAGCTTCCCCAGTCCCTTGTGCCAAGGGTGTGAACTCTCTGGGATCTTGAAAGCTCCCCTTCTAGAAAGGATGAATTTTCTAAAGTCCAAACCACTTGAAGAGGAATAGGAAAAGTACCGAAATAATTTGGTAAGCTTTCTGTTTTGACAATGTGCTTGAGGAATTCACCATGTTGAGTGGGGAAATGTGAGCAGTTAAATCTATTCAATGTCATGACATACAAAATTGAAGCCTAATTGCCCCGGAGTGCTTGATAACTAGAAAGCACTTTGTTTCAGAAATGGAGGGAAATTTATGCTGGGAAATGGAAGAGATTGTCAAAAGTTTGATTGTAATGTGAGTGGAGCCACGACAAGAAGGCTGAGATGGAGAGAGTGCTCCCACTCTGACATTTTTACTCCCATTTGAAATATACAGGAAACAGAACTGTGATTCTGTCCTTTGCCCTAAAAGCCAGTAAAAGGATGATCGGAGCCACCAATTTCAAACACCGATGAAGAAATGCTCTCTTACCAATCATGTGGTTGGCAACATGGATTTGGATCTCTCTCTCATTCTCGAAGGTCATCTGGCACTTGATGCACTGGTATGTCTTTTTCTGTTTGGAAATCAAGAAGAAAGGAATTTGAGAGTCAGGAGGTAGAAAAAAGAAAAGCAGAAGTTCCTGGAGGGCCTGGCTCAAGACTTTCCAGAAGTCCCCTCCCATGTAACCCCAGGCCATTCTCTTCCCACCTCCCTCTGGATCCAGCTCTATGAGCCTAGGGAAGGGGCATCAGGTTCCAATCCAAGGGAGCTGCTCCTCTGCTAGAGCTGGGGAAACTACTGTATCCCAAGTTGAAACTTCCTGGGAGCTGAGGGAGGCTGCCCTGCTTGGAAGGGCAAATCCATCCACCCATTGGTCCATCCTCCATCTATACATCCTTCCATCCTCCATCTGCCCATCCAACCACCAATTCACCCATCCATTCATCTATTTATCCATCAGTCTATCCATCCATCCACCTATCTATCCTGTCTACCCATTCATCCATCTACACACACATCCACCCTCCTACCCATCAATCATCTACCCATCCATCCACCCATACACCGACCCTACCCATCCATCCACCATCTACCCACCCACCCATCTATCCATCCACCCACCCATCCATCATCCAGCCACCCATCCATCTACACACACATCTACTCACCAAACCATTCATCCATCCATCCATCCATTCATCCCCCCCATCCACCCGCCCACTCACCCATCCATCCATCCATCTATCCATCTTTCTAGCCATGCAACAACTTTCTCATCCATTTACCTACCCTAAGAACCATGTGAGGACACAGTTCCTGCCAACTTTGGTGCTCAAGGGTAGCCAAGGAATTCCTCATCAGCCCTAAGCATACATGGCCCCAGCTGATCCTACAGCTGGTCTTCACACACAGGGGCTATTACCAGCTGCCTTTTCAGGGTAAGGGCAGAAAAATGGAGATAAAAAGCTTCAAATCTTAAAGATACATTCCAAAAGGTAGGCCTTACTCTCACAAGTAAGTCTGAGCAGTTGTAAAATCAGCCCCCTGAGGACAGAGGTAGTGCTGTCTGTGTGGGGGAAGGACTATGGCTGTGGGTTTTTTTGAAGGATGAAGGGTAGTATTGGCAATGAAAATATTCAAGTTTTTTGAAGACCACTTTGGCTCCTAGGATGATAAGACCGCTCTTAGGCCTGGAAAAGGGAGTAGGACTTCAGATTTCTTGGCTGAGAACCCAGGCCCAACCCTCAGCTATGCAGCCAGATGAACCACTGGTGAGCTCAACGGCTTTAGCACCCACCTTGGCTCCACCAGCACCTGCAGGCCTTGCCTATGCTGGTTCCTCTACCGGGAACACCCCTCCATCCTTGAGGATTCAGTTCAAGTGCCACCTTTTCTGAGAAGCCCTCCCTTCCCACCCCAAAGTGAGTCCAGGCCCCCCCCCCACACCCCCAAGCTTGTGCTAAAAGCACCTGGGTAATTAACACACTGTGGCTGACTGACCTGTCTTCTCCCCATTTGCACCCTGAGCACCCAATGGGCCAAGAGTGTGTTCTGTCCACCTTTGAAGCAGCACAGACCAAGTGTTTAACAAGCACTTGTTGAACACATGAGCAAAGTTGCAGAATAATACCTGCAAAGCACTCTACTAGGGCAGAAGGGACAAAGGGAACAAACTATGACTCAAATATCCTAGAACCCCACCACCTTAGCACAGGGCCTGGCCCAAGGTGAGAGCCTGATCATCATTTAATTTTTATTGTGATTATTGTAGGTGCTAAGAAAATGTTTGTTGAACAAATGAGTGAGTGAAGGAAGAAACAACTGGAAAAGCCAGTTCTGGGTGCGTCAGGCTCCAAAGGCAAGGTCCCTGCTCAGGCTCCAGGACCCGCTCTGACAAGACCAGGAGCCTTTCCCCACTGTTTTGGGGACCTGGGATCCTCAGTGTGTCCTCAGGACAGGCCATGGAGCTGGGCCCAGAAGCAAGCACTCAGCACAGAGAGCCCCCAGAAGGCGCTGGGTGAGCTCTGGGGTGCAGGGGCTGGGGTGCAAGGTAGGACAGGGTGGGGGGTCCAGCCTCACAGGCACAGAGAGATGTTCAGGCCATACGGGGACAGCAGGGACTGAGAGCTTCTCAGGGGACGCGGTTCCAGAGCTCCATGCCTATAAGGGGAGCCACCTCAGGTTTCTCCACCACCAAAATCATTCACTCGGCCTCCCACGTGCCCCACGCACTCTTCCTGGCAAGTGTGAGAGCCCGTGATGCCTGAATGAGTGAATGAACAAGTGAATGCAAGAATGAAGCACACCCAGGAGGCTCCACGCCAAGGAAGCCCGGGAGTCCTGCTGGACGGGGACTGCCCGGCTCCTGTGGGTGGGAGAAGGGGGTGACGTCAGGCTGCGGCCATGGCGGGGGGAGGAAGACCATGTTCATCCTCCAAGGATGTGCTTGGGTGGAACTCTCTGGAGGCCACGGCTGGTCCAGACAAGTGTGGGGAACAGTCCACGATCACAGTGATTTGGTTGTCCCTCTAAGGGGCAGGTGAATAAAGTGAGCTCACTGTGCTTGGAAAATAAATCACCAGGGGCTTGGGCAGGAAGAAAGACTACCCCCGAACACCCCTAAAGAGCACTGCAAAGTAACTGGGCCCTTCCTCCTGGTGAAACATGCCCCAGGGGATTCCCAAGGGAGGGGCCAGGGGAACTGCTGACCATACACACCAACACACACACACACGCACAACACAAACACAGATGTGTGAGCATACATATACGCATCCACACGCTTACCCTCGCACCAACTCACCATCAACACACAAGACCCTCAGAGACACACCTACAACCCCTGTGCACAGCAACCTAAAAACAGATACATATGTGCAGCACCCCCAGAGGAGTGGGGACATCCTCAGGGATCCACAAGGTCACACAGATGGACATATCCAAACTTGTCTGTAGGCACATATGCCTTCAGCTCTCTCACTGGAACCCTGACATAATCAAAGACACCCATGGATCTGCAAGCAGCTCCCAACACAAATGCGTGCACAGACCCACCCCAACATGCACCCTCGTGTACATCCACATGGATGCATAAGTGTTCATATGTGCACACACACACAGGCTCACCGGCCTGAACACCCTCCAAACCTGGCTGGTCCCCAGTCCTCACCCCAATATCTACTCTTGATCTGTCCCCCTTCTCTACCCCAAACAGACCCCCTCCTCCTCTCGAGCTTCAGACCCCACTAGGAGATATAATTACAGAAAGGTAGAACGAGGCACCCAAAGCACCTCTTCAGCCATAAGCCCCTTCCCTGGGGCCCTGCCCAGGAGGAGCAAAGCTGAGCTCCAGGGCCCGTGGCCAGGGGCTTCCCCCAGCCCAGCCCTGGGCTGCCTCAGTGGGGGACTGAGGGCAGGAAGAAAACACATGTGAGCGCGGCAAAGATGGGGGATGCAGTAGGGAAGGACTAGCCGGGCCCTCCAAGAAAGGAGGGAGAGACAGGAATGACAACCGGAGCTTCTGACTGTCCACGACAGTGGCCACAGCTACCATTTATTGAGCACCTGCTATGTGCAGGCAGCGTCCACACTGATACTCACCATCACTCTGTGAGCTCCACGTTAGGGATGGAGAAAGAGGAGTTTCACAAGGCTGCATCACTTGGTCAAAACCCTATGCTGGGGAGGTGGGACTCAGTGCCCAGCAGGGCCCCTCTGGAGCCCGCTGTCTCAGCTGCCAGTCTCAGCTCCACGCCCTGGACCTCCCTGGACAGGCCTGGTCTAGGTAACAGGAAGCTAGGGGGACCCGGACAAGCCCTCTGATCTGGATGTGTGTTTATCTGGCTGTAAAATGGGTTGTGAGAGCACCTAGGCCACCCACCTGACAGAGGAAGGCCCCATGAGGACCTCTTGAGGGGATGGAGGGCCAGGTTCTGCCCACACTGGCCTCGAGTTAGGTGATGTTATTAGCCATAAACAGAGGGGGAGGTAGAAACTCAATGTTTCATGTTCCAGCTGACAGCAGCCTCGGCCCCACAGGAACCCCGTCCTCTGAGAGCTGGTTGCTATGGATACACTCCCAAGGGTCCCAGCCTGCCAGCCCCCAAGCCCCTGTAAAGCCCCCAGAGTCTGTTCTTACATGAGTGAGTCCTAGGGGAGGAAAGGGGTGGGCTAACAGACAGCTGGGCCCCTGCCCCCAGGCGTGCCCAGGCAGGGGCAGGGCCTCAGAGAATGCTGCCGTGGCTGGGGGCACCTGGGCTTTGTCTAGCTCCTTTCTGCAAATGGCCCGTCTGCCCAGGCCTCTAGGCAGGCAGGATGTGATTTTCAGCTCACCTGTCTCGCACAAGGTCTGAAGGCAGGGAGAAGAAGTCCTGTGGGGCTCCCAGGAAATAGGCCCCCCTCAGGTTTCAGTCCCTGCACTACCACGCACAGCTGTGCATCCATGGGTATATGGTGACACCTTTCTCAGCATGGATTCCCTCTTTGGCAAAACAGAGGCCACTGCAAGGCTCCCAGGTTGTTGCCATGGAGATGACATAAGAGTTGGTACCCAAGAGAGCACCTCTCACACAGTAGGGGCTTTTACAAAGTGTTACTTGATGCTGGATCCAGGGCATCAGTCTCCAATTTGAGACTGGGGAGGCTTAAATAGCCCAAGGCTTTGGAGGCGCTAGAAGCAGCTCCCTGGCTATCAGGAAACCCAGAACGATGATGGGCAGTAACAAAAAGGGAGGGGTGATCCTAGGCTGGGGTACACCCAGAAGAAGTGGGCATGGGGGCCCAGCGTAGCCACACTGTCCCACAGCCTAAGCATGAGACATGACCACCCTGGATCCCCCATCCCTGCTGGCCTCTCCCCTCCTGCAGCCAGGATGGGCTCCAGAGTTTCTGGGTAGAGGTGCTGGGCAAGGGCACAGGCTGTGGCATCAGATGTAACCTGCCTGGGCTCAAATCCCCCCTCTGCCTCTTGAAAGCCAGGGGCTTAAGGCAAATGACTGTATAGTTCTATGCCTCGGTTTCCTCATTTTCAAAATGAAAAGTTACAAGGGTTAAATAGATGGAAAGTGCTTGGCACATCCTTACCCCTCAATAAGTGTGGACAGTTTACTGTATAACTGGCACTTAATTAACTCATTTAATCCTCAGAGCAAAACGCTGAGGTTAGCATGGGAAATAGGCACGACATTTAATAGCTGATGAGGACCCGGCACTGACCAGTCAGAGCAGATGCTGGTTAAAAAACCAGAAAGACACCAACCTGCCACCATGCCTCCCAGGTGATATTGGCTCTGGAGCTAGACAGTATGATGCTTACTATTACTACTACCACTATTAATTACCATAACTATTACCCACTGACTTTGCAGGGGAGGACAGAGGCCTAGAGAAGTCAAATCACAGCTGGGTCCCGGGAGAGGGAGATTTTAACCCAGGCCACATGACTCCAGGGCCCAAATGCTCCCCAAGACCACTTCCCAAGACCCCGGCCAGCCAGTAAGCCTAGGCTGGACAGCAGTGACTGGGCAGCGGTGACCAGCGTCTGTGCTCAGGACCTCTGAAGGGTGTCCTACTGGACACCCTACACACAGCTCTGTCCTCATTCAGGTGCTCCTCTCCCTGGCCAGGTGCCCCTGGATGGGTCCCTCTGGCTCACTGGGCTTCCATGGGCCCATCTGTAACAGCAGGGGGCTGGGCAGAAGGCTGTAAGGTCCCTTCCACTGCAGAATTCTCCCTTCACTCTCTCCAGCCCTCCTTCTCTCTCCCTCCGTCTCCTTCACCCCTTCAAAATCCCAGGGTCCCAAGCCCCGGTTCTGGTCCCAAGGCCAAACACCCTCAACAAACATTCGTGTGTCCCAGCAGGCACCTGTGGCAGGTGGCCCTTCCCCAAATCCTGCTTCCCTGCCAGTGGCGCCAGCAGCAGCCCCTGAGAGAAAGATACTCCTGAGATCCACTTGGCACCTCCTCAGTCTGGAAACAGACAACACAGACTCAGTGGGAATCCCTGGGCCTGTACTGTCTGACATTCAAGGGCCACGCAGGCTCCAGGCCCACAATCGGGGATTCCTCAGCCCCTGTACCCAAGGCCTGTGTGGACCCACCAAGAGCCCAGACTTTCTCCACCTCATTGAAAGCCACTTGTTATGGGCCTGTGGCTCCCTCCAGTCCATAAGCCCGCAAGGCAGGCTTCGTTTCTGGTTCTCCTTGGCTCCCAGGCACCTCCACGCATGATGGGCGTTCAGGGAAAATTTGATGAATGAATGAATCAATCAATCATTAATGATAACAGCAATCGGAACCATTTCTAAGGGCCTTGCATGCACCAGCAACTGCACTAACTGTAATGATGCCGTTGATGACAATAGTATCAGCGGTTGATTACTACTAGTGTGAGTGAGCCCTGAGTGCCAGGTTCTCAGCCCTTTGTGTGTGTATTATCTGCATGAGCTGTCAAAAGAATGCTGGATCTAAAGCCCAGAGAAGTTAAGTGACTTGCCCAAGGAGACCCAATAAGCAAATGAGTAAGTCCACCCTAGATCAAGAACAAAAATGACTTGACAGCCACCATCTATGGAGCCCTCACTGTATATAAGCCACTGCACCAGGCACTTTACCTGCATGGTGTCACTGGTCCCTCACAACAATTCTACGAAGTCGAGACGATTTTTATTCTCGTTTTACAGATGAGCACTTGACAAATGAGGCCCAGAGAGACAAATGATGTGTGCATGTCACACAGGTGGACAGGCAATGGCAACACTGTGGTTCAAAGTCAAGGAGTCTACTGTAGAGCAGATGTACTTAACTGCCACACAACGGCGCTGCTTCTCTGGGCTACTAAAGGGAATGCCACCAGGAAATGGTGCTCAGACTGTGTGGCTTCTGTGGAGATTAGTGGAGCCCCAGGGAGCAGGGGGCAGGTTCAGGAGGGCTGCACTTACCCGGGGCACTGGCGACGTCTGGGTACCTTTCCGGGGTCCACTGGTCTCTGGCGTGAGGTCGCGGTGGTCCACCTGAATGTGGCTTTCCAGGTCCTCAGCACTCTCAAACTTGACGCTGCACTCGGGGCAGCGGAGGCTGGCACAGGGCCGGTCAGCGGGCTCGGGCGGAGCCAGGCCACCCACCTGTCCGTTGGCACTGCGGGCCATGCAGCCAGCACAGAGGCCATAGGGCAGCCCGTTGACGTCAAGCTTCACCAGGTCCTGCTTGCTGCGGAACTCCTTGAGGCACAGGGCACACTTATAGAGCTTCTGCAGCCCCTGGCCATTGGGGGAGGATGTGGCCGAGCTGCCCGCCAGCTTCTGCATGTGGAAGGTGCCATGGATCTTGAGCTCCAGTGTGGAGGTGACTGTCTGCATGCAGACCACACAGCGGAAGCCTGTGAGCGAGTTGCGCAGGTCGGGGTGCATCTGGCAGTGCTCGATAAACTCCTCCTCGCTCTGCAGGGGCATCTTGCAGATGCGACAGGTGCCTGTGTCCAGGCTCTTGCTGTGGGTCACCTTGTGCTCGGTGAGCGTCAGCAGTGAGGGGAAGCGCTCGCCACAGATGGGGCACATGTAGTGCTTGGCAGGGCCCCGGTGCGTCTGCAGGTGCTCCCGCAGCCCGTTCTCCGAGAAGAAAGTCCGTGAGCAGACGTTGCACTTGTGGCTGCCCTTGATGAACTCAGCCTTCTTGCGCGAGCCATCGTCCTCCCCCGGCCGGATGTTGTGGTCCCGCAGCCGGTGGTTCTGCAGCAGCACCTCCATGGTGTAGGCCGCCCCGCAGATGTCACAGCCATACATGGGCTCCGACGCATCCACGTCGTCCTCGCTGGCCTCGTGGCTGTTGGGGGCCTCGGGGTTCTTAAGCAGCATTCCCTGCAGGTCGGCAGGCTCGGCCTTCTTGGTGGCTGTGGGGGGCACCCCGTTGGCCGTGCCATTCTCGGTCGCAGCATCAAACACGCAGTGCTTCTCCCGCAGGTGCTTCTCCAGCAGCACGATGGCGTGGAAGGCCTTGCTGCAGAACTTGCAGTTGTACTTCTTGCTGTGCGTGGTGATATGGCACTGCAGCTCCACCTCGGTGCTGAAGGTCTCTCCACAGAAGATGCACTTGTGTGCCTTGGCCGGGTTGCCCAGGTGGCTGTGTTTGACATGTACCTGCAGGTCAGCCTCCTTGCGGAAGTCCCAGTTACAGGCCGTGCAGCGGTACATTTTCTTCTCATTGCTGTGCTTCACCGCCAGGTGCACCTGGATGGACACCTTGGAGTCGAAGACCTCCTGACACAGGGTGCAGTGGTACAGCACAAAGGTGTGCATGTCCAGCAGGTGCTTCTGCAGGTCGTCCACCGAGGAGAACTGCTTGTCACAGCTCTCGCACACATAGTGGGTCGACGTGGTCATATAATGCACCGTCAGGTGCTGCAGGAGGGACTCCTGGGAGTCAAAGTCCTCTTTGCACTGTGGGCACGCCTGCTTCCGCAGCAGCAGCTCCAGGTGCAGCTTCAGGTGTGTCTGGAAGCTCTCAAAGTTGGAGAACTTGAGGTCGCACTGATTGCAAGGATACTCACCGTTGGAGATGGAGTTGGCGCTCGCCGAGAGCCGCTGCCGCTTAGGGGAAGACACCTCTACATCAGATGAGACTGGGCTCTGCTCTGCCTTGGACTTCTTGCTGTGGGCCAGCGGAATGTTCTTGTGGTTCTCCTTGATGTGCTTGGTGAGCTTCAGGATGGAGCCGAAGATAGGTGAGTTGGTGCAGTAGGGGCAGGAGTAGACCTCCATGAAGGACTGCGTGGGCTGCATGACTGGAGACTCCAGCTTGGCACTGCCCACGCTGCAGTGGGCCTGCTGGATGTGTTCAGTGAGGGAGGACTCGGTGAGGAAGCCCATGGAGCACTGGTTGCAGAAGAAGGCGTTATTGCCATCGGGCGGGTTGGCGTTGGGGCCGCAGTGGGAGACACGGATGTGTTCCTGTAGGCTATTGATGTCAGTGACCATCTCGGGGCAGTAGTTGCAGTGGAAGGCGGAGATGTTGCCGAACTGCATCACAGGGTAAGCGTGGTTCTTGTGCAGCTTGCGAACGTGCTCGTTGAGGTTGTAGAGGGTGGGCATGGAGTCCAGGCAAATCTGACACGTGTGGCTCTGCTGGGGCTTATCCGCATGAATGGTCTTCAGGTGGATCTCCAGCACGGCCAGGCTGTTAAAGTCCCGCTTGGAACAATAGGGGCAGCTGTAGACCACCTTGGACCAGCCCTGCCCATCGTCCCGCATCTTCTTCTGTCCCCGCAATGGCTTCAAGGTGGAGTCCGGGGTGGAGCCACGCTCCACGGAGGCACTGGAGTCGGGCGTGGCGCTGCTCATGGAGGCCACGCTGCCCAGCACGGGGTCGGGACTGACGCTGTGGTTGCTGGAGTCGGGCTGCCGGTGGCTGTCCAGGTGGCAGTAGACGCCCTCCACTGAGGAGAACTGCTCAGGACACATGGGGCACTTGTGTTTCTGGTTGGCGTGGGCTTGGTGGATGTGGGCAAGCAGCGTGTTCTCATCAACGAAGACCTCAGGGCAGTGGATGCACTGCAGGTCCGCCTTCTCCGAGAGCTGGGGGTGGCGGGTGAGCACGTGCTTCTCCAGCTCCTCGGTCTGGCTGAAGGTGTCCTCGCAGTAGTCACACATGAAGTCGTCCTTCTTGGCTTCCTTCTCCGACTTGGCCAGATGCTCCTTGTTCTTCTTGTGGGCCTGCATGTGGCTCTGCAGCGAGCTGGTGGAGGAGAAACCACGCTTGCAGACGGTGCACTTGAAGGGCTTGCTGGAGCTGTGGGTCTTCAGGTGGATCTTGAGGTGGTCACTGCGGGAGAACGCCGCCTCGCACTCATGACAGTGGTACTTCTTGTCGCCCGTGTGCAGCTTGATGTGCCGGTCGCGGCTCCTCTTGTGCTTGAAGAGGCGGCTGCAGTAGGTGCACTTGAATGGCAGCTTGTCGCTGTGGATCTGCTCGTGCCTCTTCAAGTAGCTCAGGCGGATGAAGGACTTGTCGCAGAACTGGCAAGGGTACGGCAGGCCCGTGCCCCCTTCCTCCTCGCCGAGGCCGAGGTCGCAACCATCTCCGATCATCTGCGTGGGTGACGCAACATCCTTGCTGGAGGGAGATGAGGCCACCCAGGAGAGTTGTGGGTCGTCATCACCATCTGCAGGGGGAAGGCAGAGAGGAGATTAGAGGCAATTCCCAGGGCTGCTGAGAAACAAGGACAGAGCCAGCTTCTCGACAGCTCTCGGGCTGAGGCTGTGCAGCTGGCCAACTGCTGCAGGGGGAGTGGGGGGAGGGGCGGGGGCCGGAAGCGAGTGGACACGAAGGCCTTCCCGTCGGCAGAGGACACGGGAGAGGGGCAGCAGGTTATGGCAAGGAAATGGCTTTTCCCTCAGCAACACCTGCCAGGTCCTGGACATGGTACTACCCCCCACCAGAGTGAGGCTCTGGCTACTTCCCTGACGGGGGAAGGAGGGACAGCCTGGACAAAGTCACCAGAAATGACCTCACAGATCATGAGTCCCATAGGCCAAAAGGAGGACAAGTCCCATCACCTGATCAACACCTGGGAGTCAACGCCCCTCCAGCCCCTAACCCTGGAGGGAAATCCCGCTGGTCCTTAGGGGCATAGGCAAAATTTTGCGCCAAAAAAATAAAAAAGCCCTTTATTGAATTGGCTATACCACGTACCACATTCTTTGGGGATGGGGGGAGCTGGTGAAGCTGGAAACTGCTGTTTCAGGTAGTAGACAAGACACAAGAGGTGCGAAATCACAGGGCACAGTGACATCAGACTCTAGTGCTCAGACAGGAAGTAGCCTAGGGCACTGAAGAAGCAATTTCCCAGCCCAGACCATCCTGAGGGGGACTGTTTGATTTTTTCCACTCCCCCCAAGCCCACCAGGGACCTCAGGAGATGGCCTGATGGTGTCAGTGAATAGAGGAAGGATCAGGACACAGACAGCCATGAAGCTTGGAGCCACTGGGCGAGGAAGAGGCTCTCCTCATGCAGGCTCCCAGTGCGTCCCACCCTCTCTGGGGACAGCCCCCTCACCCCTCATTGGCCCGTCCAGCCTCACCCAGCCTCAGAGGAAAACTAAACAAACCTAAGGGCTGGCTGTTCCTGGGAAAACAAAAGCACACAGAACGCAGCACATAAAGCCAGCGAAGTTCCCGGTGGGGGTCAAAAGGAGCCAGCCTGAGCAAGGAGGGAGTTCAGAAGCTCAAGTTTCTCTTCGGGTGGATTTAAAACTTAATAATGAATGAAACAGACCGCAGGCTGCTGCGGGCAGGGGAGAGACAAACAAAAGCTCAGATTTGGCCAGCCGACCTTGCTTTGGTAACCCCGAGGAAAAAAAACCACTGCTCCCGCCTCTGCAGCCACCAGCCACTGGCCGAGTCTCAGAAAAGCCTCACAGACGTAACCCAGACGTAACCTTGGCCCAGGGGCAGCCCAGACCTTCAGCAAGGGAAAAAGCAGGCGCACCACGTTCCCAGCACAGGGAGCACTGGCACACATGTGCGCACACACCCACACAGGCACACGGTCACCCACATAAACTTAACCATACGTGCACACACTCACCTGCCGACACACATGCTCACACACAATCACAGACCTGCGGCTCCCATGCCACGCTCTCCGTACAAGCTACCAGCCCCAAGACTTAATGAGAGAGTAAGCCTCCCTGGAGGGTCTTGAGAGGTCCCTCATAGCTGGTGCTGAGCCTGGTCCTCCCAGGCCCCCCAGCGCTGACCCTGTAAAGACCCACCTGACCCTAGGCGGCACCGCCAGCAAATCTTAGCCCGGATGGATGCCGCTCTCCAAAGCTCCCAGTTCTGAGTCTCCTGAGAGTCACCCCACCTTTGAAGCCCAGCCGCCCAGCTCAGCTCGAGGTGCCTCCCAGAACATCCTCCCAGGACAAGGGCACCTTCTCCCCTGGGGGCCTCACATTACGGGCCTTTCAGACGGGAAGGATGCAGCCACTGTCAGCTCCCTAGATGAGATGCGGCGGGAGGCGCCTGGTCCCCTGCCTGCTAATCCCCAGCTCTTGCTAGCTGGGCTCTGCAGGGCACAGACAAAAAGGACCCAAGGGAGGAGATGGCTGGAGCTGGGGGACCTGCCTGGCCTCTGCCCCTGGCCAGGCTGGACTGGCTTTTTATTATTTTGATGTCTTAGCTCCCACTCACTCAAGCTGCCACTGAGCCCTTCCTGAGCACCCAGTGCTCTGCTAGGCGCTTTCTCACAATCACTGATGAGGCGGGAGCCAGGGCCACCACCACGGGACAGACAAGGAAACTGTGGCACAGCCTCAGTGACCTGGCTCGGCAAATGACAGCACCGGCTACTGATCCTAGGACTTTCCACATTCAGGCCCCTTGACCATGACATGGGCCTGGACTAGCTTCCACAGGTCAAACAGTCAAATAAGACCACTCCTGCATGGGTAAGAAAGGGAAAGGGTCCACATGTAAGGTCTCCAGGGCAGTCAGGCCCTGATCTCCTTTGAGCCCTCTCATGAGGAGGGCTGGACCCGCCCCACGGTCTGCATTTCAGGTAAGAGCCCACCAAGGCCCAGAGAGACGCAGCAGCTCACTGGAGCCCACTGGACAACTGATGGGTGGAGAATGCTCAACAAGTGGGTGAAGGAAACCAGGAAGGCACCCTGCCTGTAGGACAAGCCTGGACGGTACTTCTGCCAGGGTCCATTTGCTCCCAAACACTTCACACTGCCTGAGGACCAGAGGACAGACACCTGCACTCAAAGCCCTCCCTACTCCTCCAATTCATATGTGCCCTGTACATTCCTCTTAACCTTTCAGACTCAGTTTATGCATCTGAAAAAAGGGAATCAGTGTGAGGAACGGATGAGAAAAAGTAATGTGAAAAACCACTATTATTCCACTGACATGAAATGTCCAGAAAAGGCACATCTGTAGAGACAGAAAGTGGATTACTGATTGCCCGAGGCTGGAGATGGAGCAGGGATTGGCTGCAAACAGGCAAGAGGGATCTTTCTAAGATAATGGAAATGCCCTAAAACCAGATTGTAGTGAGGCTTACACAGCTCCGGGAATGTAGTAAAGAGTCGCTGAATGGCTCACTTAAAACAAGTGCATTTTTTGGTATGCAAATTATACTTCAAAAAGCTGTTCAACAAAGCACTGTTTTGCCAATAATAATAATTAATACTAATTAGTACCGCTAGTGCTAATAATATTAGCAGCTACACTTATTGAGCATGTCCCACGCGCCAGCACTGTGCTAAGTATGTCTATGATCACAATTAATTTTTTTTAATCCTCACAACAACCATATCTGGTTGTCTCCAGTAACATCCCATTTTTGAGATGAGGAAGCTGAGGCTCGGCGATGTGAGGAACTTCCCCCACTATGAAGCCAGATGCCCTGGTGGTGTTTGGCTAGATTGCGTCTCCTAGGAGTCCCTAGGCCCTACATCAGCCGTTCACCTACCGAGCTTTGAAAAGGAGAATCTTAACCTACCCAGTGCCAGAGTACCCAGGGTTCATTGCGAGCTGCCTGGTTGGTTTTATTTTTCTGCAAACAAATTTCAAAACTAAAACAGAGCATATTATTCTAGGAGCAGCACACCGAGCAACTGCTGAGATTATAATCACCTGGATTGAAATGAAAATAAGGCTCCTTAAACTGAAAAGCCCAATCAGGGGGAAGGGGCATGTTGACACATGAAGTCCCAAACTCAGATTGCCCTGTTTAAAGTCTTTTATTCAAAGACCATTCAACCTTGGCTGCTTCTGTCCCACCTCTTCCAAATGCGTTTTGCTTTGGGGGCACTTATCAAAGTGCTGTAGAAGCAGGCTGCAGAGACGAGCTGGGGCCAAAGGTCAGGGTGCATCTGCAGGGGTGTCAGCGGAGGAAAGGTTCCCTTTCCTTACAGCAATAACGCTGTCCTCATGCTGACTGCTAGATACCACCCCCCCAAACACACACACGTGCAACCGTGGCAGACAATCACAATGTCCCCTTCAACCCAAACATTCCAAAACTCAGGGAGAAGGCAGGTTCAAGGAAAGTCCCACTCAACCAGCTACCTTTTTATTTTCAAGTAAACACTTGCATAGATTTTACTATGTGGCAGGCATTCTTCTAAGAGTTTATGCGTATTAACCCATTCAATCCTCTCAACAGCCCAGAGAGTACTAGTATTAAAATTTCCATTCACAGATGAGAAAACCAGGGCACAGAGAGGCTGAGTAACTTTCCCAGAACCACACAGCCAGCAGGCAGTAGAGTCAGGATATAAACGCATGTAGCCCCGTTCAGTGAGTGTTTCTACCCACAATGCTGCTACATGGCCTCCCTCCGTTGGGAGGAGGGACACAAGAAAAGTGGGGGACACAGTGACTAATGCCAGACACTTGGCTTACCCCTCCCCCCAGAATAAACGCAATCAAAGAAATACAACACAAATGAGTAGAAAAATCACTTTCAAAATGGAGATTAAAGTCATTAAAAATGACTAATCCTGCAAAAAGGCCTGGTAGGAATCAGGTTATATGAGGCTTTTGCTGTCTGCTGTAGGAAGAGAACCAAAACAAGCATAAAAGAGGGGAGAATTTTGGATAAAAATTCAATTAAGTAGAAAAAAAGAACATAGACTGGGCTTCAGAATATGTCAGCAGCATAAAGAGCCAGGTGGATCCCAAGCTCAGGTGGTCACGCTTGGGGACTACCACAGAGCAGGACGTGGAGTTGGCAGGCTGACGATGCCGCCGTGGTCTACCGTAGTCCCGCACGCACCTAATCCAGGTAACCAGCATGGAGCAGCCACCCAGGATGGCTGGGGGCCACAGCTCGCGCTCCTCCTGCCACAGAGAATCAAGGTCGGGGCTGCCAGCAGAGGTGCTCAGACCAAGGAGGGAGAGTGGCTAGCCCACAGACCTACAAGAGTGAGCCAACAGGGGGACCTTCCTGCAAAGGGGGGGCACAGGTTGAGGAGGAAGTAGACCCCGTGTCACTGAAGCTACTCAAGAGAAATAAATGGCCTTGAAAAGAACCCCAGGAAGGCTCCCTGCACCAGATAGGAGGGTGAAGACAGCTGAAGCCCTGGAAGCTCCGGGTTTCTTGAATGTTCCTGGGGTGGGCAGTTCCATCTGTGTGAATAAAAATGACCATCAGCCTCCAGAGGGGACAAGAGCTGAGCAGTCCCAGAAGTGAAGTTTCCACCCAAGTCCACAAGTGCCTCCTGTGCCCAGGACTGTGGCCAAATTCTGCAGGGTCACACAGGTGCACCCCACCTGGGCCCTGCCCCATGGACGCTACAGGCCATGCAAAGGAGAGACTGACCACAGGGAGCAAGGCACCCCCGGGAGATGTCCGGGGGCATGGGACATATAGTCCATCAGGAGACCTGGCCTCAGCTGCCTCTGCTGGCACATGGCAAGCTGGAATTCGTACTCTCCAAAGTCCCTTCCAGATGAATATACAGGTCATCTCGGGCACTACCCTAACCATCCAGACTGGCTACGTGATAGTCACAATAAGGCCCAAAAATTCTTCACAAAGCCCCAAAGGACCTCCTTGCCACTCACCCATTTCTTCAGAAAAATGAAAATTGCCAAGGAGACAGTTCCTCAAAGGACAAAGCTTTGTAATGTGCTGAGCAGAGCCCCCACCCCTTGCTCTGCCCCCCTCCAGAGCTCCAGGAATGGGAATCCCAAGATCAGAGGAGCCCCAAAACCAGAGGAACAGGACCCTAGACTCAGAAATTATCTACTCCAATCCCACATGATACAGACAGAGAAGCTAAGGCCCAGAGTAAAGAAGGGAACTTACAGGGGTAGCCAATTGGCAGTGGTTGCCTAGAGTACAGTATTCAGAAGGATTCTCAGACCATGTCTAGGCTCAGACGAAATGAGTGCTGAAATCAACTGGTGATGTCTGCCATGAGCAGAGGCATTTGGGAATGGAATTGTCAAAGGGCATTGAGCAAACTGGAGGAAGGAGTCTCCTGACTCCCAGTGCTAGATGCCTTTACCATCAGGCTTCCTCCTCCAAGAAAGGAGCTGCCCGTTCTCTCTGAGAAATGCAGCTTTGGGGTAGGGTTGCCAAAATACTGTTGTTCATACAGAGACAACAGGACTTGCCAGATACCATGGAGCTGTGTTGTGGTCTGGAGCGGGGTCTGCAGCCAGAGAGGTCAGCTCCAACCCCAAAGCGGGCACAAAGCAGCCTGGGCACCCAGAGAACAGACCAACTTCCCCAGAGCCTACAGGGAAAAGAGCTGCAAGATATGAACATGTTTCAGAGCACACCACAGATTGTGCTTCCCATGGCGGCAGCCAGAACCTAAACAGGTGGCTTTCCAGACATGAAGTGATGCAAATTCAGCTCAGGAGTGGCATCTGGGCATATTCCTGCACTCTTCTTGGGAAACTTCGAATCTGTACCCATTCTGTCTCCCTGTACCCGCTGGAAGCCAGCAGTAGCAGAGGGCACATATATCTGGAAGTCAGGAGCCCTGGTCCTCAGAGGCAGCTCTGTTGCTGAGGGGCCTTAGGGAAGTCACTTTCCCTTTCTGAGCTACTGCCTCTATGACATAGATGGACTGGGAAACCTCTGGGGCCCTTTCCTGAAGTTCATTCCAGCAAACTGTGATGCAAGCTTCCCTGACAGGCCCCAAGCTCCCCTCACAGCAAACCCCTACATCAGAGTGGGGGCCTGGATCCCACTGTGTTAAGGCCCAGTAGGAGACAGGCCAGAGCTCTGAGGCTGGGTGGGACATTCTCACTGACTCAGTGCCCATAAAGGACTCAGGCCCCAGAGGCAGGATCCAGGCTTAAACTAGGTGCAGGGGGGGCCTGCAGACACCAGGTGCCAGAGCTAGCCATCCATCCCAGAATATTCCTCAACTCAATCACATCTCTGCATATAAAAGTAACATCAGTGCATGGGGAGCAAGAGAGGGCACAGATCACCACTCATCTTATTTCACTCGTATTTCAAGAAACTGAGGCAACACAGCAAGTTACAGGCAGATCCAAGACTAAATGCTTAATAATTACAGTTGTTACTGTTTATGGCACATTTTCTATGTGCCAGGTCCTTTGCCAACATTTTCTCAATTGATTCTCACAACATCCCTATAAGGTAGGTACTATTAACACCCACTTTTTATAACTGTGCAAATTGAGGCTCTAAGAAGGAAAGTAACTTCTGAGTATACCGAGATAGCAAGTGGCAGATGCCCCCAACACACTTGCTAACCACTAGACTATACTGCTTCACCAGGCCCTAGTGCCAGTTCAGGGCCCATCCTACTGCAGAACCTCCTCCCTTTCTTGAGGCCCACCATGCATTAAGCACATTGCCAGGCCCTGTGGCTTGAGCCAGGTAGAAGTCTCAAGCTTTACAACCCCACCCGCCACTAAGGCAAAGTCATGTCCTGAAGTGGGCAAAGTCAGTGCAAGGTGACCAGGCCAGGCTGGGTCTGATGCCAAGCACCAGTGAATGCAGCTGGCCTCTTTCCTCATCTCCTATTGAGCAGGCTGCTTCAATAGCCTGTGCAGAACCAAATGTAGGCAGAATAATGATCACCCCAAAGATGTCCATGTCTTAACCCCTTATGAATATGTTATATTATACGATAAAGTGGAATTAAGGTTGATGATCAGTTGAGCTTAAAATAAAGATATTATCCTGGATTATCTGGCTGGGCCCACTGTAATCACATGTTAAGGACACGGGTCCTTAAATGTAGATGAGGGAGGCAGAAGAGGAGGTCAAAGTAAGGCAATATGAGAAGGACCCAATCAGCAATTGCTGACTTTGAAGATGAAAGGGGGCCATAAGCCAAAAGATGTGGGCAGCCTCTAACAACTGGAAAGGCAAGGAAATGGATTCTCCCCTAGAGCCCCCAGAAAGAAATGCAGCCTTGCCAACACCTTGATTTTAACCCAGTGATATCTGGGTCAGATTTCTGACATACAGAACTGTAAGATAATTTTGTTGTTGTTGTTTTAAACCACTATGTTTATGGCATTTTGTTACAGTAGCAATAGAAAACTAATACAGATTTTGGTACCAGGAGTGGAGTGCTACTGGAACAAATACCTGAAATTGTGGAAGTGGCTCTGGAATTGGGTAGTGACCAGAGGCTGGAAGAATTTTGAGGAGTATGATTTCTGTAAAAGCCTAGATAACCCTGAACAGATTAATAGAAATATGGATGTTAATGACTCCGTTAAAGACAACTCAGAAGAAAGTAAGGAGCACATTAGAGAAAACTTAAATCACCTTTGAAAATATCTAAATCATCATGAATAGATATTAAGAGAAATGACGATATTAAAGGCACTGATGGTGAGAGCTTATCAGGAAATTAAGAATATATTATTGGAAATGGAATGAAAGGGAATCCTTGATATTTAGTGGCAGAAAGCTTAGTGAAATTGTATCCCCCCATTATATAAACAGCATAAACCATAAAAATGGATAAACTTGGATATTTAGCTAAGATTTCCAAGCAAAATGTTGAAGGTGTGACCTAGTTTCTTCTTGCTGCTTACAGTAAAAAGAAAAGATAGATTGGAGGAAAAAACTGTTAAACAACAACCCAAAAAAACTTAAGGATTTTGGAAATTCCCAGATTGCAAAAACACTATAATTAAGAGATTTACTTTCAAGAGAACATGCTCTAGACAAAAAGCTGAGGGTGGGACTATAAATGTCACTAAAGTCTCAGAAAAATCAAAATGTTGGACTACTGAGTCACACCAAAGGCTCTTTGAAGAGATCAAGGGTGGGACTCAACAGATTTCCTAGATCAAACCAGAGAGAATCTAGGAAATTTGGAGGCACTGCCCTGGAGCCATCTCAGCAGAAGCCAAAGGTAGAGACGAAATTATCTAGAAAATATCTCTGGAAGAGCCTCTTGTCTAATGGAGCAAATACCCATGACCTACAAGGTCTGTCTGGAAAGTATCCAGCCATGTAATATGAAAAATACAGACATTTATTGAAGAAGATATAAGATATAAGAAACATTGTACATAGGACAATGACACCTTGGTCCCCTTAAAGTAGGCATCTTGGGACCTCACACAGTTCTCCCAGCGTCTCTTAACCTAACCCATACACGTTCAACATTCTCAGGTGTTCTGCTTGTTGCAGGCCTTCCAGAATATGGATCACTTTCAACAGATTCTTGACCATCTTTGAAGCATTTGTGCCACACTTTTATTTGCACTGCACTCATTGCATCGCCCCCAAAATCCTCCTAAATCATCTGAATAATTTCCGAGGAGCAATGTTCAAGCTCAATACAAAATTTGATGCAGATTTGTTGCTCTACTCACTCAGTCATGTTGAATGCAACAGCCACACAGTACACACGCTCGCTCAACAGCGTCTAGAGCCCCACTGACTAGTACAGTGAAGTCGTCCCTGTTCATGCATGTGCACTCCAGTTCACTCTCCTTGGCTGCCAGGTTACATCCATGTCGTGCAAACCATTCTCGTTATATTAACAATGGCCGGATACTTTCCAGACAGACCTCATATACAGGAGACTCACAAAGTTCTTGAAAAATTTATACCAGCAGAAACACTGCCAGCTTGAACCAAAAAGGACAGAGAGAGTATAAGATGAAAGATGTCTATTGGACCCCCAAAATTCTACAAGCAGGAAACAGGCTAATAAAACTACTCAGATGTAAATATGTGCTACCTTTCATGGGGGGGGGGGGAAGGATGACTCAGAGGGTGGAACCTTAAGCCCTGAGGGTGGAGCTGTGAGCCACAGTGGATGAGATCACTACTGGACTAGGTTCAGATTCTGGCACTGTGTAACCAAAGGCAAGTATATCCCCTCTTTGTGCTTTCACTTACCCAATTCTTGAGAGAAGGCATCAGATGAATGGGTCTCTAAGAGCCTTTGTAGCTCTAAGAATCTGTGATCAATTGATGGTGTCTGCCCTGAGTACAGAATGAGAAGTGTCAGGTAGTAGGTATCTAGCTCTCTGCTATCTAGTTTGCATGTTTTTTTATTCAGCACATATTTGTTGAGCCTGCTGGTCCTCTGACGAGTGCAGAAGGCACCCAGCATTCCTTGGTTTCTACACTCTTATGTAGAAGAGTGTAGACCATTTAATGGCAATAGTCAGTACTGCATCTAGATATTTGATTTTCCTAAAGAGACAGATGAGGGTGTGGTATAAAGAATGAAGGCCCAAACTCTGGGAAACCAAAAGTTCACCCTGCAATAGGAAAGGGAAAAGGTAGTTGGAGGTTTTTTCCTCAGAGGTAGGCCAAGGAGCCCCACAGAGGCTGCCAGAAGCTGACATGGCTCCACCTGAAACCTTGAATTAGAATTATGCTATTAGCAAAAATAATAGCAGCTCCTATTCACCCATCCTGGAGGGAGCTGAGAGTTCCTTGTGGATGTGATATTATCCCCAGTGAGGCCACAGAGAAAAGCAGGGATCATTCTTCCAGTTTGGGGAGAAAATATCAGCAGGGCAGGAGGCTCAGGCATCACTGAGCATCTCAAGGACAGAGACTGGCATGCAGAGGTGAGTGGCCCAAAGCTGAGAGGAGGGAGAAAGCACGCCTGCCCTAAAGGGCCACTTCCCTAGCTGGCCCTACTGGGGGAAAAGTGGGATCCCAACTTCTGTTCCACCTCAAAAGCACACTTGGCACATAGCTTCTGAGAGCCCTCAGCTCTCTCAACAGTCTGAAAGACAGGGCCAGGCATGCCCTTCCCCGGCCAGCTCTAGGGGCTGCTGAACAGCCCCGAGACATGTGACAGCAAACAGCTGCCACCAAGGCCCTTAATAAAACTTCCAGGGATCTAAAACATCAGTATTGACTGCCACCCTAGAAAAAAAAATTTTCCTTGGGGCCACGCTTTTATTACAAAAATAGAATTAAAACTTCAAAAACAAAACGATCCTTTCTAATTTAATGAAAAATTTGTTATTTTTTATTGTTTTCTGTGCATGAGTTATACACAGCTTGAAAAATAGTTCACATGGCTCCCAAGGTAAAGAGACGTGTGAGTTACATATGCTTCAGGAGGCCCCGGGCTCAAAACCAGCGTGAGTTAAATACAACTCACACAGCAGTTGATGTGTTAAAGAGATTCAGCCAATTGCAGAGAGACATCAGCCACCGAGGGACAGGGGAGCCACAGGTAAGAACATGCATGGGCTTGCTCAGCACTCAGACTGAGCTGCCACACATTCACTGTGTGACCAGGGGCAAGTTACTGGACCTCTCTGAGCCCCCATCTCCGCATCCATAGGATGGGGATAATAAGAGTGACTACCTTACAAAGTGGTTAATGGTCACATGCTGCTAAGCATTCAGTAAATGTTCACTAGAGAAAATGAAGGGGGTTCTAGTGTAACTTACACTAGTATCATTAATCGTAAATCCTGTCATCTGTATGGCATTTTAAATGTTACACAGCACTTCACAGCCACTATCCCATTTGACATCGGAGCAGCTCTGCACGGTGGCAGTGGTGGTGGTTTTGTTACTGTTATTATCCCCATATTACGAGTAAGCAAGTGCCACACACCCCAGCATCCCGGATGGAACCCAGCATCCCGGGCAGTTAGTGCTCCTCTTTCATACTCAAAAGTAGCTGGGTTTACACAGTAAGTTGTGTGGTCGCCCCACAGATGAGGAAAGAGAACAGAGAGGTTAGGTCACATCCTGACATCACAAAGCAGAGGGTAAATGAAAAAGCTGGGATTGAACTCTCAGCCCAGGGCTCTTAGCCAGCTGGACGGGGGGAAATGATGACCCAAGCAATGGGTCACAGGTCACCACAGCTGTCCTCCTGCTGCACAGTCTGGGGGCCACCCAGTTATCAGTGATTTTGTAAAAATGCCAACATTTACAAATCAGAAACTCTCAACGTTTTTTAAAAAATCCATGGCCAGGCACAGTAGCCTCCCAAAGTATAATTCCAGCACTTTAGGAGGCTGAGGCGGGAGGATCACTCGAGGCCAGGAGTTTGAGACCAGCCTGGGCAACATAAGAGCCCATCTGAACAAAAACATTTAAAAAAAAATTAGCTGGGCACAGTGGTTCCTGCCTGTAGTCCCAGCTACTTGGGAGGCTGAGGCAGGAGGATCGCTTGAGCCCAGGAGTTGGAGGCTACAGTGAGCTGTGATCACACCACTGCACTCCAACCTGTCTCAAAAGAAAAAAAATAAATCCACAGTCACTTCTGGCTTTTCTAGACAGAGAAAGAGAAGACCTGGTGGCACAGGCTATGCATCCAGCACACTGATGATGGGGCTGAGCCATGGCTCCCTCTTTGGACCAGGGACGCCCACTCTCCTGCCTGCCCAGACCCACAGGGCTCCCTTCCCCTTTACGTGGTATCCTGGGCCCTGAAGACATTTGTGTTCACATGGGTGGCTAAGAGCCAGCAGCTGGGCTTAGGCTCCCAGCCCCACCATTTGCTCTCTGTGTGACCTTAGGCAAGTTACTTACCCTCCCTCTGTTTTACAGATGGAGAGACCTGCCTCAGTCTCCACATCTGTAACATGGAGATAATAACAGTCCCAACTATAGAGTTGTTATGCAGATGAAATCCGTGAATATTTGTATGGTACTATATATGATAAATGTTCTGTAATATATAATATAGTCACTGGCTACTGGCTCCCAGCTCAGCATAATGTGGTCACAGGGCAGAGAGTGAGACAGGAGAGGCAGGCAAAGGCTGAGACAGCTCAAATGGACACAAGACAGGGAGGAGTCCCACCTCCCTGAGACCCGATTGATAACTAAGTGGGTCTAAGTAGGGACCAACAGTTATCACCCCTGCAGAAGATGGTTTGCAAAGCAAAGCAAACTCGATCTGCAGAAAGGCCCAGAGGGCCCCTGCCGTGTACAATCCCAAGACATCAGACCTGAAAGGAGCTTTCAAGACCACCTCATTATATAGATGGAGCCCAACACTCTTATTATATAGATGGAGAAACTAAGGCACCAACAGTTATGCTACAGCTCGGACGTGGGTCTCCCGGTTCATGGTGGAGGGGGTGAGGGGTGAGGCTCAGACTCCCAGAACACCCCTGCCCCAGCACCCACGGGGGCTGCTGTCTCCAAGGGCTGCAGACACGCAGGACAAGAAGGAAGTGTCTGCCCTTCCCCTTGAAGCCACTGACCTCGCAGAACACACAGCCTGCCAGGCTGCTCCATCCCTTAGACAAATTTACTTAGCACTGATATTGAAAATGCAATTGAGCTCGAGTTTTATTGCAGAAATTAAACAGACTAGGAAAGAAAAAAAAAAAAAGCCAGCACTCATCAACTCACCCGAGAGCTGGCTGTGATCAAACTTGCTAAAAAGGAGCATCGTGATCAACTCCCGCCAGCAAGGAAGGGGCCCCCCAATCTGCCCCTACGAGGGCCTCCCCAAGGGCGCTTGGAGCTCAGGGGCCCTGGATGGTTCCCCCACCAACTTCCTGGCCTGGGCCTCCCACAAACCCTAACATCGCCCTGCTCGCCTCTGCACGAGGAGTTGGCGCCTTGTGAAGTCATCTCCATGAGCTTCATGAAACAACACTGCCAAGGGCCGGCGCAAAGGGCGCTCTGCTCAACTCGACAGAAAGCAAAATGCTTTCGGGGTTGAATCACTGTTTTTCTTTACTCCCTTTGGAGATCGGCAGAGCCCACATTCGGCCCTGTTCATGGACCTGGGACTGGAAACAGCTGTGCTCTAATTACATGTAAAGTGTACCAAAACATCCCTTTTATCACAGACTGGAAATCTGTTAGCATCTGTCTCTCCTTTGTTTCTTCCACAAGATACAAGCTTGTTTCTACATTTTTCTCACCTGTAGCGGTGATTAAAATTCATTATAAATGAAAGGAGTGAACAGAGAAACAAGTTCCTCTGTGTACCGTTCTAAACTCAAATTAGAAACAGCTGTTTGCTAATTCATGCAGCGATGTTTTGTCGTGCTCTGTGAATCAATAATAACTCACCCTATTGCTGCAGAAATTTTTGGATAATCCATATATTTAACGCGGTGTTGGATTCTCCAGGCAGTGTGCGGCGGCGGAACCTCAGGCACTCGGGAGGGGACTTGGGCTCGGCACTCAGGAGACGTCCTTGGCTGCCCCGACAGAGAACCCCAAACTCAGAGCTGCCCAGCGCCTCTCCCCCCTGCACAGGTCCTGGGAGGACCAGAAGGAAACCCTGAAACGGGCTCCTCATCTCCTTCCCTCCCCCGGAACCACAAAGAAAAAAAAAATCAACTCTGATTAAACGCAAACCACACACATCCTCCAGCCGCCGGAGGGAACAGCAAAATTAAAAGTCTAATTGGTACCCGGAACAATTTAAAACTATTAAGTATAGGTGAAGCTTTTCTCTAAGAAAATAATCCTTTGATTGGGATTAGGCGTGTTTGGATAGCATTTTTCCTGTCCATACGTTTTAGCTGCAGAAGTTAGAGCTACAGTCTGGACGTCCTCAGAAGTCTCTGAGAAGTGGTCAGGCATCCCTTTTGTCACCTATGGGGAAAAGGGCATGTGACGTTCAGAGCTGCCACCTGAGGCCTTAGATGGGAACAGATGTTCTTTCTCCTTTGTAGGGAGGGATGTGGGCAACCCCTTTGGAAGCCTGTACTGCCATCGTGGCATGCCACACCTGCTCTGTGCTAACACACACGTCCTCCAAGACAATGCCTCCAGGAAGCCTTCTCTGACTGCCTCTGTCACCATTGGTGCCCCTCCCTGACCTCCGGACACTGCCTCTTTATATTTGAGTGCTTGGGGTGTCCCTAGGTCCCTTATACCCTTTTGGGACTGGGACATGGCCACACTGAGCTACTTTTTGTTTTCTGTTGTTTTTGAGACAGGGTCTCACTTTCTGTCACTCAGGCTGGAGTGCAGTGGCACAATCATAGCTCACTGTAACCTGGAACTCCTGCGCTGAGGCAATCCTCCCACCTCAGCCTCTCAAGTAACTGGGACTACAGGCACACTCCACTATGCCTGGCTAATTTTTAAAATTTTTTTGTAGAGTCAGGGTCTTGCTAGACTGCCCAGACTGTCCTTGAACTCCTGGCCTCATGCAATCCTCCCACCTTGGCCTCTCAAAGTGCTGGGATTACAGATGTGAGCCACCACACCCAGCCAGAGCTACTTTCTGAACTTCAGACTGGTATTATCTGCAAAGCCCTCTCTGTGGCCGGGCACGGTGCTAAGCTCTTCAAAACTCCACCTTGCTAAAGTCTCACATCCCTCCTACGTGGCGACCACCATCGTCATTTTCCCCCATTTTACAGATCACACATCTGAGACGCAGAGAGGAAAGAGTTCCACAGACATTAAGTGGAAGGAGCCTGGAATGACTCCGTATTTCTCCAGAAAGCCATCAAGACCACCCACTGTCATCAAAGGGGTACACTGAGCCTGCCTCACCCGGCCCAAACTCTGAGCCTTTGTTCAGGCTGTGGTGCCTACCAAGGATGTCCCTCCACCTGGTCACCACCCACCCAAACCCAACCTCTTACTCAGGGTCCAGCTCTGCCCACCTCCTGCATGGCTAAGAGTCAGGTCCTCACTTCCTCCTTTCCTGGTGTACCTGGGCCTACAGGAAACAGCAGTCCAATGTGTCCGGGGGAGGTGGGCTGCAGGGTGCAGGACCGGGGCAGGGGCATGGACACAGAGCTCATGCTTGTCCTCAGGGAGCTTTCCCTTGGCGAAGGCTAATGGGTGCCAGATAGCTCCAATCTTGGCAGGATCGGGAACCAGTGTACACAGACAAGGCACCATCTTGGGAGGCAGGGTGCTCACACTGGGCTTTGAAGAAGGAGTAGGATCTCCACTGACCTGTGTTCTCCAAAACATGGGACACCTCCCATTATCAGAACACTGGATGATTTTAGGGGGCAGCCAAGATGGTCTCAAACAACGCTGATGCACAAACGAGACAGGAAATGCCGCTTCGCTCCCTTCGGATTAGGCCAAGGAGAGAGGCTCCACCTGGTGCCATCTTCAACTCCACTCCAACAGTTCAATTAAAGAGACAGCAGGCCCTACACTCAGCATTGCCAGAAGGCAACAGCTTCTGGCGGGAATAACACAAGTGTGGGGTTTTACTTGGTTTTGTTTTTCACTTACTGTTAAGATTGCTGTCAACTTACAACAAAGGATTCTGGTTTCCATTTGCAGAATGAAGTAAATGAACACATTTAACCATGAAGACAACAGACTTAAAGAAAAATACTAGGTGAATCACATCACCGGTGATACTCAAACGCTGCAAAAATCACGGCAGAGGTATACAAACGACCCAAAACTAGGGCCCCCTGATCCAGGAAGAAGGGAGGAGAAGGTCTTCCAGGTGAAGGAGCGGTGGGAGCAAAGTCGGGAGAGCGGAACCTTCTGAAGCAACTAGCGAGCAACCCACCATGGCTGAAGCTTGGGTGTCCATGGGAGACGCAGCTTAAAGGGTGTAATGGGAGCCCATCGTCAAGGCCTTGAATGCCAAGCAAAGGAGCAGAGAATTCCATTTGACAGTCCCTGGGGGCTCCCAACGGTGTCTGAACAACCAGCCAGCTCACGAGTGGGCACCAGCAGGACCCAGACTCCCATCCCAGTGCTCTTTCTACACCTCTATAAATCCAGTTCTGATCCATGAATGACCTAGAAATAAACAATCACTAGCCTCTCAGCAGAACCCATTCCAAGAAAGCCTGTGATTGGTGACCCCAAAGACCCAGAGATCTCAACAGTCAAGATCTGGAGGAGAAGACCTTGCACAACTAGCGTGGGGTCCCCTCCCACGTGGGGCTGAATGCTCAAGTCACAGAGGGATCAACACTCCCCCTGAAGACCCCTCAGGGGCACCCAGGGAGACAGACGCACCATCCCTCAGGGAGTCCAACCCAGCCAGCTTTTCCTCCAGGTCTGGAATAAATCACCATGGCCTCTGCGTGTGCTAAGGAGCCATGGCACTCCCAAATACACATCTTTGACCCCAGAATGATGATGATGATGAAGGGTCTGCTCCCACAGGAGGGGAGTGTGGGCACTGGAAGGCCCAGGGACAGCAGACTGAAGTCTCCACCTCATGCTTACTCCAGGGCTTTGCCCCTGAACACACACTCCTAAATTATTTTTCTTCCCCAAACCCACATGGCCTTTCCCGTGCCACAGCATATATGATTGCAGCCATGAATGCTAAATGGTATACAAGGTAACTCCAGTGGCACTTCTGTTCATCGGATCCAGGATAAGCCTACAACTCTCAAAATGCCCCCATATCCCTCCCTTCTGGCACTACCATCCCCAGTTAACTGGGAACCAAATCAAAGGTCTTCTGGCTTTACACCCTCCATTCCATCTACACTGCAAACCCTTCTGGTATCAGACTAAGCAGAACCTGATCAGGTGAGGTGTGGGTAATCAAACTCCCGCCCCGACTCTCTCTCCCATAATGCCCATATCGAGGGGTTGTCCAAGGCTCTCAGGGCACAAACAGCCCAGGCTGGGCCCCTGGTCATGGTACAATTTGTCCCCGCCCAGGTGCAGCCCACCCCCATCCCTGTGACAGCCCCATGCATATACCCCAGGGTCCCTGGGGCCCTGGGGAAGGAGGGAATTGATGTCAGAATGTCATGGTAAGCCAGCCTCAGTTCCTCCAGGGAGCAGACAGAAGAGAAGGTGCCCGTTATGGGCCTGGCAGCTGTGGCTGGGGAACGCCTGTCCTAAGAGCCTACTGCCATACCAGCCCCCACCTCCACAGCTCCCTACCCTCAGACCTTGCCCCAGTCCCCAGAGACCACCACCCAGCTCTCTGAGCTCACAACAGGTGCCAGAGGAAGGTCATGGGCAGGGCATGTGGGAGGAGCCTGAGGCAGGTTCAGGAGGTCCCTGCAGCTCCGTGCTCCTGGAGGGAGATTCAAGGCTCATCTACACAGGAGCTGCCTCCCTCCCTCCCCTCCAGTGTGGCTGGCCCCAGGCAGAGTGCAGCACAGCCCACAGGACCAGCCAGGGCCTCTCCTCCTGGGCTGGACCAGCACCTTGGTTCTGGGGCTGGTTCCAGCCCCAAGCAGCTGTATGGCCTTGGGAAAACCCTTGGCCCCTGGGCTCTCCTCGAGGCAGCTACAGAATGCAGCTGGTTTATGTGATTTTCTTACTAGAGATATAGACCGAGGAAGTACTCAATACGAATAAAGAATAAGCAAGTGAGTGAACAGACAACCAAATTCAGATTATAATGTTCACAAAACCCAGTATCAAAGAAAACCACATGGTGCTCTAACCTAGAACTGCGAGCTTAGAGAAGACATTGAAGAATGATTAACATATTTTATCTTATATTATATATTATACATATTACATATGTACAAAATATATGTATGCTAAATAACATTCATTATGAGCTAGACATTTCTTGGGTGTTTAGTCCATGCCACACACGTCTTATTTTAATATTCAAAGCAGTCTGACAAGTTATTATTAGCAGCCACATACAAAGGTTAAATAACATGCCCAGGGTCGTACAAGTCAGAAGTAGCTGAGCTGGGCTTTGAACACGGGTCACCTGAGCTCAGAGGCTGTGCTCCTAACCAGTGAGGGATGCGTGTCTGTGAGCACACCGCGTCCCTGGGAAGGAGACTGAGTGCTGACACCCACTCAGAGGCAAGAGCATTTCCCAAGGAGCTGCTTTACATGCAGCCCAGGCTAGATGCTCAACTAGGAACCCTGGAAGGGTGTCTGGATTGGGTCCATATTTTCAGCCCAGATACCTCTCAGGGGACATGCTCCTTAGGCTGGAGGGTCAGACTTCCACGGACAAGGCACACACAGGTTCTGACCTTGAATCCCGGATCTGCTGCTTCTCAGCTCAGCCAAATCCTATCGAAGGCCTAGCTCAAGGGTCACCCCCCAACCCATTATCTGCAGGACTGAGGAACTCCCCCAAAACACTCAGTCTTTCAACACCAGTGATGCGCCAGGTACCCTCTCAGCAACTCCATGAGACAGCCACAAGCTTGGTCCCATTTTATAGAAGAGGACACTGAGGGATGGAGAGGCTCAGGGACTTGGCATGTGCACCACAGCAGTCAGCCCCCTGAGAGTTCAGCCGCAGCTGCGGTAGACATTCTGGGCAGGAGGCTTGAAGCCCCACCTCAAGCACGAGGCTCCAGGTGTCTGCCTCTCTCAGGCTTGGCCCAGAAGGTAAGAGGGTTAATGCCCTTGGAGGCAACCTTCACTCAAACGGGGACTGGAGCCAGTGGGCTCCTGCAGAGATCATTCCTGGGGCATCATGCACATGCATGGAGGTCCCAGCAGGTCCTGGTGGTCTACAGCAGCAACCTTGACATTGCATCCCCAAAGTGGCTTTTTCCCTTCCCTGCCCCTCACTCCTGCTTCCTGGGAGCACCTCCTGCACCCGAGTCCTTGCCTCAGGCTCTGCGTTTAGGGGACCTATCTGCCACACTTGCCTAAGGTGCTGCCACTGCAAGTGGCAGGTTCTGAAGGCTCTAAAGCCACATCCTTCAACCTCCACGGCCCACTCTGCACCCGGGGCCAGGATTCACCATGCTCAAGTCACTGAGCAATACTATTACTCAACTTTGTCCTTTAAATGGCTTTAGGCCAAACAATGCTGCCTCTCTGAGTGTAATCCTAAATAATGCTACTGATGAAATCATGGGTATGATGTTTTTATAATGCCTGTTAAAATAAGTACATAATTACTAAAAAAAAAAAAAAAAAATGCATGAACCACCTAAAATTGGGCTGTGTATTCCTAAAAGTGGTGCTGGAACCCCTGCTCTGGCCTACACTGCACATGCCTGCAGCGCTTGGTTTGTCCCTCTGTCCCCTCCAGACTGTGAGCTTCGCTGGGGCAGTGGCACACCTTAGTAGATTCTGTGTCCCCAGCACCACGCCTGGCCAGAGGCAGGCAGGAGAGAAGAGGTGACTGGGCCCTGCGGGGAGGGAGGAGGACTTGGAGGAAGAGTCCTGGGATTCTCGAGGATGTGCTGGTTCCAGCCATGCAGCCACTCTGTGGGCCCCATACACCCTCTAAACTCATCCAAACCTATGACTCTGCAGAGAAAATCTCAATTTTCCCTGGATTTTCATGTTTCGGGCTCCAGAAAAATTGCCATTTCAGGCTTTGTGGATGAGCTGTTAGGCCTCATGATTGAAGCCCTTCCCATGGTGGACAGGAGATTAAAGCACCTTGTCAGGCCCAGGGAAGGGTCCAGGGCACAGGACAGCAGCTTGGGAGGTGGCCACCTGGCCCAGGACCACAGTGAGGAGGAAGAGGAGCTCTGTGTTGCCTGGCTGGCTTGTCAGGTCCCCGGAGGCGGCTGTGGCCAGAGGCATTCCTCTGACTCAATTTCCAAGTGTGGGGCAGGGTGGCTGACGTCCCAGACATCAAGGCTGGGGCATGTGGTCCCCCGGCCCCTTCCCAGCATCTCCGACCCTTCCCTTGGAGCCCCCCCCACTGCCTTCCTGCCTCTGCTTTCTGAGCCTGAACAGCCATCACCCCTTACACTATAGCCGGGCCCCCATCTGTCCTCACATTGTACCTACAATCATAAATAAATTTAAAAATAATCATCCTCATCATCATAAACTACATTCACTGAGTATTTACTATGTGCCAGGCTTTTAAAAAATTTATATTATTTATTAACTTACATTATTAGTCTTCAATGTTTTATTTAATGCATTTAAAGCACACATAATCCTTTCACAAGACCCATTTTACAGATGAGGAAACTGAGGCTCAGAAGGCTGAAGGGGACCTTTGGGACTATCCAGCTAACCACCCATTGTACAGATGGGGATACTGAGGCCCTTGAAGTCTGAGGGAGGGACTTGCCTAAGGCAGAATCCAGCAGAGCCAGGAAGGTCTAGCCCTCGACTCCATCAATCACATGAAATGTTGGTACCAATGGATTTAGGGGAACCCCCGCCAACACCCCACGCAAGAGGAGCCTGGGAGGACTGACACCATGCGGAAGGCTAAGCTGGGAGAGACCGCCGCTGATAGGAAGCCATCCAGCACCCAGGACCTGCACACCCCTGCGGGCACTGGCACCCTCCGTGTAGGCGGGCCAGGGAAGGAGAGACGCTGCCCCCTGCCCAGCTCTGGTGAACGGCATCCCTGAGGGTGGGGCTGGGCAGCTCTACTGTCCCCGCTGGTCACCAGTTCCTCCCCGTGCCCGGCACACAGTAGGCCTCAGTGTTTGCTGAATGAGCCCATGACCACGTTTCAGCCACGCCATTTGTCAGCGTGAGGGGCCACAAATGGGCTACGTGCCTTCCTCTTCCACCCTGTACTACAGCTAAACGCGCTGCCTTGTACTTTTCACCTTCTTCCAGGAATGTTATTAAGGTTTCCTCACAGGTACTGCTGGCTTAGAAGTGCCTGGAGACAACTCCGACAAGCCCTGATTTCTGGGTCCCTGGGAGCCCCACAAGGTGCCTGGCAGTAACTACCTGCTTGCTGACTGAACGAATGGATGGATGGAAGGTCCTGGCCTACAGGAAGCACCTGGTAACTACGGCATGAATGAACGAGTAAATGATGGGTGGATGAGCGGATGAAGCATTAAAGCCCAGGGCTACATCTACAGAAGGCACTTGATGACGACGGCACGAACACCACCAAATGAGAGAACTAAGAAAATGAACGGATGACAGAACCAATCACAAAGAAGAAGCAAGGAGCCACCCAAGGGGGCCCCTGCAAGGGGGAGGCCTAGGAACTGCGGGGGCGGAGTCTGCAGCTGGAAGCCTGAGTTAATGAGTCTGACCACTCTCCCGACTGCCTGGACCCAGAGGGGCCACCCCCCGGCAGAGCCTGTCCAGCGTCACCAAGGTCCCTGGGGCCTCCTTGCATTATGGCAGAATGCAAGTATTCCAGTCTTCAGTGCAGCCTGAATTTGTCATTCTTTTATTTGAAAGAACCTTTTGGAGTCAGGGAGAGAGCAAGAGTATTGGGTGGGCGGTACATGGATGAAGGCAGAAGGAACAGCTCAGCTCCCCTGGCCTCGGCCTGAACCCCGGGAGAAATGGCTTAAAACAAAGGGGCCGGGGAGTGGGGGTGGGAGGGGGGTGTCTATTTATTCAGACCAGAGCAGAACAAATGCATAGATTTAATAAGATAAGCTGAGATTCCATGCTCTTAAAGACACAGACTCAGCAATATGATTTGGAGTGGGATGAGGGATCTGCATTTTTATCTGGGAAAACCCCTCAAGTGGATGTCTCTCTCCACACAACACACTCGAGGGCCAGGTATGTGAGTGTGCGTGTATCTGTGTATGCCTATCTTCCCCACCAGGGACCTCCAAAACTCACCAGAAACCTCCTTCCTCACTAACCAGCACCCATGAGCCAGTGTGCCCTTCCACAAGGAAAAACACAGTCAAGCAGCCCCCTTGTAAATTTTTCTGGGAGGAAGTCAGGCCAGACAAGCACAAGAAGCTGTCACTCCCTTCCCAGCCTGGGCTTCTCTCTTCCTGCCCAATGGACCAACAATAAAAAGTGAGTCCTTCTCATTCATCTTGGAAAACTCCTTACAACCATTCATTCAGGCTGTCATCCGTGCATTCTTCAAATATTTACGGAGCGCCTACTCTGTGCCAGGCTCTGCTCCAAGTGCTGGGGCAGCAGACACACCAGCAAAGCCCTGCCCCACAGAGGCTGCATTCCAGGGGCATCTGGACTGTGTCCAGGAAGGCTCTGGAGGCAAGAGCCTGGGTTCAAATCTCAGCTCCACCACCTACCAGATGTGTTAACTACGTTCATGAACTACATTAATGAACCTCGATAAGCCTCAGCAACAGGAAAAATGGGCAGAGAATACCTTCTCCCTCCTCGGTTGGTGGTGAGGATTAAATCATATAATCCCAGTTAAGCATTGTGGCCCAGCACCTGGCACATGGGAAATGCTCAATAAACATATCATTGTGTGCCATTTTGAGTTCAGCAGCGGCAAGAGCAGAGACCACTAGGAAGACCCCTGGCTCACAAGACCCCCCACCCTTGGTGAACCACACCCCTACTCCCAGCTTACCCTTCCTGTGAGGATCCTAAATTCAGCACCTCCTAACATCATTCCTGCCAGAGAAAGCCGACCCCACTATCTGAACACTAAGCCCATCACAGAATCCAACTTTGGAAGGGCCCTTGAAGGGATCCAGTCCACCTTAAATTCCCTCTACAAACAGGTTTGGTCCCTTCCAGGGAAGGGGAATTCATTCCCTTCCAAGCTCCCTTAGCAGGCAAGAACACATGATCTCACCATGAGCCACAAGGGAGGGCTTGCTGACCACCTCTTAGGGACAGGAATGACAGGACCCTGACACCAACCATCCTCCGAGAGGAAAGACAAACAGTGAGTCACTTGTGATGTGGCAGCCATTTTTTGAAATGACACTGCAATTTACACTCATGTATTCCTTCAACAAATATTCGTAAGTACCTATCTGCCAGCCCTGTTTGAGGCTCTAAGGACAGGGCGTGAGCAAACTGAGCCCTTGCCCTCAGAGAGCGCACAGTGGAATGAGAGGGACTCAGTCTTCCTGCTGAATAAAGAATAAATCAACAGGCAGTAAGTCAGGGGTGCTATGACGAAATGCAGAGAAGGGGAGAGTGGGGTGCTATGCCAGACCAGCGACAAGGTCATACTTGAGCAGACACCAGAAGCAAACAAGGAAGCAGGCTGAGGCAGGATCTGGAGGAAGAGCACCCCAGGCAGGGAACCAGAAGGTGCAAACACCCTGAAGCCGGGGCATGCGAACCTAAGTACATTCTCTGAGATGCCAACGTGGTGCTCAGCATAAAGGCATGTGTCCTGCCTTCTAAGATCACAAGCCAAGCTGTAGTCCAAAAACCCACAAGCCGTCAAAATCCAACCCCAGCATCCACTCACTGTGTGACCTGACGCTGGTCTCTCAAGCTCTCTGGTCTTGGGTTTGGCAACGGCTAATGGGGGCTGAGCATCCTCCAAGCAGGCACTGGCAGGGGAGGAAGGCCCCTGGGGTCCCCCCGAGTCGGCTCCTCTATGCAACACGCACCCACCAGTCCTCTCTACCCCATCGCGCCATTCTCACGCCCGCGCCAGCAACGCCACGCAGGATTGGTACTCCTGCCAAAATAGCTATTAACCCAGTAGCCAATAATAACACGTTATCCTATCAATTTGCTTCTGAAACACTGTGTAATTGCAGAACCCAAGTTTGCCATCTCGGTAGCTTGGTTACGACATAAACAGAAAGAAACTCACCAGTCCCTTCTCGAGGAGAACAAGTGGCTAGCCACGAGAACCACCCCCCCCCCACTTACCACCGAGTCCCCCACTCCCCGCAAGGCCCCCCGGCGTCCACCAGGAATCACAGACTAGTGTGCAGTGATCCAGAGGCCTCCCTTGATGTCCTCTTGGCATGCTGCCTCTGTGATTGGAGAGGGGACCAATGCCCAGGATGTGATGGCTTTGTGGGTGGCAAGGTTGGGCCCAGAAGCCAGCACTCAGGCAGCCTCCCTCCCGGCCAGCAGTGCAGGAAGTAGGACAGAAGGGCTCAGGAGGGTGCAGGAGGGCATGGGAGCCAAGGCGCCTAGGAGTAAGCAAGCACTCAGGGACGCACCAGCCCAAAGGGCACGCAGACCATCAGGGATGCAAGCCAGGCCTCCTCACAGGAGACAGGGCACAGGCAGCCACAGGTGGAGCATGGAGGGAAGGGCACCAGACCGAGACATCAAGGTGCCCCCAAGGGGCACCTCCAGGCCACAGGGCCCAACATAGGTCTGACACCCCAGGGACCAGGGACTCCTTAGCAGCTGGCCCCTCACTGTTCCTCTCTCACTCCAGCAAAGCGGTTTCCTTCTGGATTTGATTCCACTCTGAGCAGTCTGCTCCCCAATGAGCTGGGAGCCTCTAATGGGACTCCTGGCGTTCCTGTGCAGACACCAGCCTGCTTTATCCATTCTTCCCCCTTCCAGCCGAGCCACCCCCTCATCAGCGTCCACCCCCGCTTACCTCTCCCCCTGCTCAGTAGGGCGTGCCAGGGCCAGCGGGCTGGTGCCCAGAGGGCCGGGGCCTGAGCCCGAGTTCTCAGCACCCGGCAACAGGGCAGGCAAGGGCTGGAGAGGCGCTTCCCACTGGCCCACTGGTGATCTCAGCCACGGGACACATCCCCACCCGCCCCGCCTCGGCCAGGAAGGATGGGCTGAGGGTGTGCAGCTCCCGCCGCGGCGCTTGGCAGAGGATCCAGCTAGTGGGGAGAGGAAGGGCCTTGGGGAAGGAAAGGGGGTGGGAAAAGGAGCAGATGGGGAGGAGAGGACAGAGGAGGCCCAGGGCTCAAGCCACACAGCCAGATGTTGACCCAGTTGAGGGCCCCAGGCCTGGGGGGCGACTGAGAAGTGCTGATCCCCCGCTTTGCCGCCTCTGAGATTCTCCAGAGAAGGATGGTCCAGGGCTGGCACCACGCCAAAGCCCAGTCCTGAGGTCGGGGTTAAAGGGAGGACCACGGAGAGATAGCAAAAGGTCTCCTGGACACCACCGCTGTCCGCCAGGACAGGGTGGGGGACAGCCCCTGGGAGGCCCCTGGGTGGGGTGGGTGGGGAGCCGTCTGCGGGAAGCAGCTCTCAGCAAATGGAAACCAGGCCTCGGAAACCAGCCTGGCCACAGCCGGGGCACAGCTCCAGGGAAAACCGAAAGGTGCCCCAACCATAGCGAAAGGTGGTGTTAAAGTGAACGAACTGGGAGGGCCTGCACAGCTTAAGCAAGATCAGGGTAGCAACTGGCTGCAGCCACACAATCCCTCCTCTTTTGTGATCTGAGCACCCCTCGTTGTTGGCACATTATACTCCTGAGGCCCACTTGCCCATAAGTGCTGTAAAAAGCCAACTAACAGTGCAATTTTCTTCCCTTGGCTTCCCTCTGTGCGGCCTTCGGTCAGGTTCCCAGCAGAGCTGGGCCTGAGGCTGGGGACTGAAGTCGTACTGGCAGGGCGGGCGTGAGCTGCCCACTCCCATGATGCTCACATTTGGAGATTCAGCCCTCAACACTGCATCGGGGCCCAGGGAGCTGACGAGGCTGCCCAGGGACACACAACTACAGCTGACAATTCGGAATTGGGGGGACCCCAGGGTGGGTGCAGTGACGTTCAGTAAGTATAGCTGTTACCCACCCATCCGTTCATTCATTCACACATTCAGTTACTCTCCTGAAGTCTCTGCCCTGCTTACAACACACCAGGCACTTTGGTCCTGGGGGCAGGAGGGTGACGACATGGGCAGTTCTCGCCCTGCGGGGCTCACAGCCTAGTGAGGGAGACTGATGTCCCACATGGTGTGGTGTTTGCTGTGAGTGGAGAAGTCCGTGGGGCTGTGGGAGAACACGGGTGAGGTGGGGGTGCCCTAGGGCCGCCTGGAGAAAGCAACCTTTCCGCCAAGACCAGCAGGATGAACAGGGATTAGCCCAGTGAAGGAAGCAAGGGATGGACACAGAGTTCCAGCAGCAGGCCCAGCGCGTGCGAAGTCCTAAAGTGAAGCTGAGGTCTTCGGCGGTTCCCACGAAGCCTCCGCCAGCTCCTCACACTCAGCCACGGTGGGAGGCCCAACCCTGGCAGCTCGCCCCCAGCTCCCAGGTACGGGAGCTCCCCATTGGCACCTCTGGAGGCTGATCCCACAGAGCCATAGTCAAGCCCTCTCTTTCCCGGCTGAAGTTCCCGTTAAAAATGTTTCCATCTGCTTATTTTTAAGGGGGGATGGGAAGAGAGAAGGGAGACCTGAAGGTCTTTTTCTTTCCAGAAAAAAAGAAAATTAATAAATAAGTAGAGCCTCAAGAAAAGGGCATGGAAAGGTCTCTGCATCTGTAACCACTGAACAAATTAAAATTAGCTCGTTTAATCAGCTCCTAATGGCCTGCTGTCCCGAGTGGGCCCCGGAACACAGCAAACTTCACAGCAGAAACGCGCAGGCCAATGTCAGTTTATCCTACAACAAAGGGATTTTCTAAATAGTGCGATCAAAATGCAGCGAAGGCCAGGGAGACAGACACAGCCCCCCAGACCTGGCTGGCCCCCACCTCCCAGCTTCGTCTCTTTGAATGGAATTGTTCTTTTGGCTTTTGTTCTAATTATCTAAACATGTGTGCAACTCTGTTCTACAAAGAGTGTTTTAACCAGCAGAAGAGGTAACTCTAGCCCCCACCACACGTTCCTGGGGCCCCTCTCCCAAGCCTCATGCCTTCAGTTCCTCCCCATTCCCCACCAGCCTTCAACACACGCAAAACACATGTAAGACATGCAGCCACCTACATGTATTGCACTTACATACAAATACACATAGTTACATACACACGCAGTTCTACACACATGCCCACATATTACACTGTTACATACACAAAGTCACCTACACCCAGTTACATACACATGGTCATACACACAGTTACACACATGGAGTTACATACACCACACACACAGGTACACTTGCACACAAGACACACGGCTCCTCCAGCTCCTGGGGAACATCTGGAGGTGGAGGAGGCTCAGCTCACCAGACCCCCAGGGAGGGCTGCTGTGTGCACACCTAAGGCCCAGGCTGGTAGCAAGGACTCTTATTTCCCCGGAGTAGTTTCTCTACGCGACTTGCCACCTGGGCTAAGTCATTAGGGCAATTGGGGAGGGGGAACAAAAGGCCGGGAGAGGGGGCCGGGGGGCCACAAAGAAAAGGGCAGGGTCGGGGAGCCCGATGCTCAGGTATGCAGGAGCCAGTGGACACCCCAGGCCCATTGGGGAGGCGAAAAGACCAGCTCCATCACTGCCTCCATCGCCAATGCCAAGCTCGACTTCCCTTTCCACGGCCTCTAAAGCAGCCTCCCCGCAGCCCTGTGTTCAGGCCCAGAGCGGCCCTAGGCACTCAGCCCAGAGGGAGTAAGCGCAGGAGCTCTGGAGTCAGCCACACCCGCCGACATCCCAGCTGTGCTGCTCACTAATGCTGGGTGCCCCTCCTTACCTGTAACCCCACCTCAAGGGGCAGTTAGGCAATGTAGAGGGCACGTAAACTGCCCAGAACAGAACAAACCAGACACGGGTCTGCTGCTCTTGTGACTTACACGTGTGGGTGTGGAGAGGGGGCCGTCAGTTAGTGGAAACCACACAAGAGCTGGTCATTTTACAGCCTTCAATTTCTTACCCAACCCTAAGCCCCAGAGTGAGGAAGAGGAGACTTTTTAAAAAGTAAGTAAAAGAAATTAAATGGGGTATAAAGACTAACCAACCAGGATGATGGGAAGCCTCCAGAAGGACTCTGACCCAGAGTCAGATGACATTTTCTGAAGACCTACTCTATCTGGTATTTACAGCAACACCCTGGGGTAAGCAAACTTGTTAAATCCATGTCACAGCAAAGGAAACTGAGGTGAGGAGCTTGGGCTGGCATCATGGGGTAGCAAGCAGCAGAGGCAGCGTGTGTGCAAACGAGTCTGCTCGGCTCCGAGCTGCGTGCTCGTGCTCTGCCCGGGGTGGAGGGGGCAAAGCTGGCTACTGGTTCCTGAGACTGAAAGAGCCTGAGGCCACCCAACCCAGACTCAGGAGTGCAGCCCTTTTCCACCAAGTCTTCAAGCAACCATACCTCCATGCTAAGGAGAAAGTGGACAAGGACCCTTTTCCCATTTCACAGACTTGGAAACTGAAGCTCAAGCTCCCACAACTCAGAGGCTGATGAGTCTGCAAATCTGGAGTCCTCTAAGGATGGGACTCCTACCCTCCCCACCCTGCACCTCCCTCCTGGGATCTGTTACAAGGGCAGCATTGTCTAGACCCCAGGGAGCGTTCAGAAAAGGGACCGCAGACACGGGTTCCATCCAGCAGGTCCCACTGTGTTGGTGGTAGCTATGCCCAATCCTGCTTAGGGATCCCCTTCTCCATTTGATTGGCAGGGCCCAGGCTGATTTCTGGCACACCTGGAGGCCAGCCAAGATACAGGCAGGTGGCAGGAGGGTCAGAGCCTCCTGAAACAGCCTCAGTATAGGGAGTGGGACCTGGGGAAACAGCTCTTTTGCTAACCCACTAATGCCTACAGACCCACATCCTGCAGTCTCCCCCAGCCCCACCCCCAATAAGCACCAGGCCCCCCAGGAGGAAGGAAGGGTGGGCAGTAGAGGTTAAGCCCATGTTTGAATCTTGGCTCTGTCACACACATGCTGGATGACCTGGGGGAAGTGACCTCCCCTCTCTGAGCATAAACCTCAACTGTAAAACAAAGACAGTAACAACAGATGCCTGCCTCCTTGACTCGAGGAGCGAAGGGGAAGTCTTTAGCTCAGTGTCTGGCTCCTCTCCCCGCACGAGAGCCCTGAGGAAGCACAGGGAATGGAGGGAGGGGAGCAAAGCATGGTCTTAAATCTGCCCCATCTCCTCCATGGGCTCCCCTAGTGGCCCAGGCCATCACACCCAGTGAGCAGGACATGGAGCACCTTCTTTCAGGCACAGCAGGACTGTCCTCCACAAGACACCCCTCAGCTGTTCTTGAGCCAAACCCAGCAGGCAGCCAACAGGGCAGCCCAGAGCACGTGGCCTGGCCAGACAGACCAGGTGGGGTACAAACCTGATCCTTAGGGGATGTGATGCCCCTTGGAGAGCCCCAGACTTCACCCTCTTACCATCAGGACTCAGAAGAGAACCACAAGAAAGAGGCAGTTGGCAGTATCATCCCCTCTTCCCCCACACAGAGCCCAGCTGGGCTGGCGAGTCAAGCGCTGGCCGAGGTCTTGCTCCCTACTCCCAGGCCATGTGGCCCCACCCCAGTCCCCTCCTACTCTGTACCTCAGTTTCCATTCACTTGGCTCTGCCCACTTCACAGGGCTGTGAGGGTCAGAGGAGAACGACAGCTGTGGAAATACTCTGTAAACCGTCAGGGGCCACGGCCACATGTGGGGTTACTGCAGGCCACCGGGACAGGGAGGGGAGGAGACGCCAGGGCAAGCACAGTTGGGGCAGCGGCTCCCCCACGAGAAGAAGAGTGAGGAAGGGCAGCCGAGACACAGGCGGGGAGGCCTGTGCCGGGGTGGTGCTCCCTCCGGAGCCCAGGGCGCAGGCAGGGGCTGCTGCAGCCGGGCAGTTCTGTTCGGTGCACGTCTCTGAGATGTGGCCTCCTGGTGCGGCACCCAGCACATAGTAGAGGTCATCAACTGGTTGATATCAGTTTTTACCAGTCCCCAACCCTCAGGCCACCCGCTTGTGTAAAAGATGGGTGCAGATGGCAACCAGAAAAAATACGGGTCCTTCCCAAGAAAGCAGATTGCCTCAGACCCCTTGGGTCCCTGGGGGCTGTCCACCTCACAGGTCACCAGCAGCTGCCCCTACTTGCCTAACTCCACCAGCAAGCAGCGACCCTGATGTTGAGGAGTGGGCAGACAGGAGTCAGGGGCCCTGCATTCTAGTCCTACCTCACTTGTGCCCCGTGCCATCCCCAACAAGGGAACTCCCCCATCTGAGACTCAGTTTCCCCACATGCTCTGGCTCCCCCTGCCCCCAAAGCTGTGAAACCCAAACAAAACAGTGTGCTGCCTCATTGTGAGCCAATAATTAATCAGAAGTAGGGATTTTCTTAATTGCTGGGTTTTACAACCCAAACACGGAGATAAAGTACAGCTAGTTGACAACGCTGGCTTGAGAGGAGACAGTTAAAGCGTCCTTTTTGAGTGTGTGGGCTCTTTAAGAAGCTGCTGTGATGCGAATGAAGCTGTGCCGGGCACACACAGTAGAGGCCAGTCCCTTAAGGAGGCAGGCCAGAAACACTGGGGGGGCCAGCGCCTCAAAAGACATGTCTTACTGGGGAGTAAAATAAATATATAACTCAAAGGAGGCTCACCTCCAATTTTCCTAATTGCCTTCCTTCGCAGGCAGATGCGGTCCCACAGCCCGCAGCCCCATCAGAAGGTGGTTCGGAGCCAACAGCACTCCTGTGACGAGGAAGGCCCGGCATCCCTCATCAGCTGTTCCCAGCCCCCCAGGGCATGTGGGAGAAATGGTGTCAGCATGGCCCTGGCGTGTCCCTGCAACACGAGGGTGACTGCCCCCTGGGAGCTAATGTGGGAAGCGTGTCCCTTCTGGTCCAGTTCTTGCAGGGAGCTGCAGTCCTGGCAGCAGCCACCTCCAAAATGGAGACAAACCATGGGCCCAGGACCCTGTGCCTGACCCGCAGGACTTGGGCCCAGCCTTGGTCCTTCCTTGAGGTCCCAAGCACAAATCCACCTGCTACAGGGCATCCCACCTCCTGCCAAGGAGGAATGGCGTGAGTGCACACACGTGTGCATGTGGCGTGCCAGGATGACTTACGAGCAAATGAAGGGCCCCCACCCTGCATGGCCAACAGGGAGAGGAAGGCCGGGAAAGGCAGAAATCCAGCAACGCTGCTCTGTGTGTTGGGGTCGAACGACAGCTCAACCTAACGTCCGCTGAGCACTTACTCTGTGTGAGGTTCCCCACGCACCTTATATATGCCTCTACCCAAAACCCTCGCAATCGGATATGTTCCAGAATTCAGACTTTTTCAGATTCTAGAAAGGTAATACAGTGCCTTTCCTGAGTATTTGCGAATACCCCGGAAGCAATCAAGCATCTGATATTTCTGCAGCAAAGCACAGAAGTATTCACCAACATGAACTAAATAAAGACTATAAATAGCTTCACATCAGCTCAGGTCAAATTTTGCTGCCAAATGAATTACCAAAAAATTTGGGGGAGATTTCAGGTTTTCTGGAATTCAGAATTGTGAATAAGGGATTATGTCCCTATATTGTCTCTTTAATCTTCCTGGTGACTCTATGGGGTAGGTACCATTGCAATTCCTGCTTCCCAGAGGAGGAAAGCGAGACACAGGGAAGCTAGGAAGTAATTTCCCTGTAGTCAGTGGCGGAGTGGGATGGAAATCATGGCCATCTGGCCCGAGGGTCTGGGCTCTCCACCCCCACCATGTTCTGTAGTTGACCAAAGTACTAAGCTTTAGCTTAAAAGCTTCCTGAAAAAAGAACATCTGCAAATGTCCCCTGAGTGTCCACAGCCTGTCCCCACCATCATGTGTGGTAAATGGGCCAGCCCCCGCCAGGAGGCGCCCCACCTGGAAGCCACATAGACCCAGGGTGGCAATCCCACACCTGGCTGGGCCCTTGCTGAAGCCCAGGAGCCCAGGGGCAGGTTTCCACCAGCAGGTGAGGCTCACCGCCCCACCCTGGTGCCCAGGTAATTACTCCCCACCTGACACAGTCTGCACAGATCATCTTACCTACAACAAATATGCTAAACACATGCCCAGCCTGGGAGAAACAGGCTGCAGGTAAATCCCATTTGACAGAAGCTGAGGCTTCCAGGACTCCCAGATGCCTTTGGGAGGAGCAGGGACCCCATTCCTTCAAAAAGATGTTGGAACCCCACAACTTAGGTGTACCCCTGGTCATCTCCAACTTTTCTTCATCGGCAATTTTTTCACCTGCTGGGAAAGACTGCTGCATAAGCAAAATCCTGACTCTCCATTACCAAATAATTACATGATAATTTCGTAGGCATTAAGACACTCCCACCAGTGCGAGCAACGGTATCCAGCCCTAACAGAGGCTGCCCTGGACTGCAGGCGCTTGTTAAGGAGAACTCCAGCATTGAGCAAAACCTCCAGCTGCAGCTGGCCTGTTCTCTCACTGCTCTGATTTCTAATTAAAAATTAAAGCAGGCGCCTTTCTTCAGAAACCCAATTAGACGGGAGCGTCAGGCTGACGGGCTGAAACACGCACGTGCATGCATAGTCACCTGGACATATAAGTGTGCATATACGCACATGCTTATGCACACACATGCAAGCACATACAGACACATATGCATGCAGTTGCACACATGTACACAGACTCTTCTTCCCCCTTGACTACAAATCCCAATCTGGTCATCCATTCAGTCAGCATTGATGAGGACTCACCAAGCACTGGGCACTGTGCGTGCCCAAGAGGAAGAAACCCAGGACCCTGCCTTCAGGAGTGTGTGCTCTCGCGGAGTCTAAGAAAAGTGCACAAGGCAAGGTAGACCATGGTGGGACCACAGGAGGGTCCCCATCAAGGCTGGAGAGCTTAGTTCTGGCTGGGTGATCAGGAACACCAGGGGGCAGGTAGGCCTTGTGCTGGGTCTTAAGTTATGGAAAAAATACAAAAGGCCATGGAGCAAGTATTGGAAATAGTAAGGGCAAAGGCAAGGAAGGGTAGCTGGCATCCTGAGAATGTCAATTATTCCAGGTGAGAGACAGACAGGTAGGGGTAGATATAATGGAAGTTCTATCCTGAGCACTTTTAACCTACATGAATGTAGCAAAAAGACAGAGAAATAACTATTTAAACCATACCTGTGATTGCCTGCTCTTCCCCTCTGTGAGTGTGCCCAGGACTGAGTGTGAGATGAAAACAAAACTTTGGGTCCCTTCTAACAGCTGATGTTCCACTAATGCCAGTGTCACCATGTGCCTAAGGTACCTGCAGGGTGCGTCTGCAGGTTCACAGAGTGTTCTCGGGCGAGTAGCAGCCCAGTTCACATCTTGAGCAAGAATCGGTAATTCTGGCCATGTGCATGTGATGAGTTGCAGCTGATGCGTACATGGTGCATCATCTCACCTTACAAGTGAGGACAGTGAAGCTCTGAGAGGTGATGTCACTCTGCTAGAATCACAAAATCAGCCATGGCTAGAGCCTATATCTGACCCCAGGCAGTGGGGCCCCAGAGTCTACCTCCTGGACCACCAGACAGGAGGCAGATGTGAGCAAAGCTGTATTTCAGGGGAAATGAGCAGGCAGGGGTCTCCAAGGTGGGATGGGACAAAGAGAAAGCACAGGCCAGGGCCCAGTGAGGAAGCCACTGCAATGCTCCTCTGGAGGTACTGGGGGTGGGCTGCAGCAACGGTGATGCTCCAAGGCTTTCCAACAGATGGGACAGCAGGGAAGGGGCTGTGAGGGGAGTCTGGAGTGAGATCTGCTTCAATAACTACAACCTGTGAGCTCCCAATGGCCAATGTCTCAGGAAAGGACTGAGTCCCAGCCCTTCCCTGGTCATGACACCCCTTCCTCTCATCTTGCTCTGGATGGGAGGAAACTCTATCACACCAAGAAGTCCGGGAAGTCCATCCTTCCCACCACCCAGATGGACAGGAAGGTGGGTAGGCACCTGAAGAGCCGTTTGAGGGAGAGGATGAGGTGCACACACCTGTGGTGTATGTTCATCACCCTGAGATGGTGCAGTGCATTTCCTCATGCCAACATTACAAGTGTTGGGAAGAGAGTACTGGAAACAAAGTCAACACTTCCAGCTGGTCTACTAACATGCTGTGTGACCCTGGAGACATCATTTAGCCTCTCTGAGCCTCAGTTTCCTCTGTTGACTCACTCATGGAACAAACATGTACAGAGGACCCATTATGTGACAAGTGCTAAGCTGCAGGTGGACAGAGGATAATGGGTCAGTCCTGAATGGCTCACGGGCCCAAAGCCCACCCTGAGTCATGTCAGGAATGACATGTCCCCACCTAGATGCTGGAACCATTAACCTGGCCACCTTTGATTAGGGTAATGTCTGGGGAATTCCAGAGCGTTCAGCCACTCTCAAAATCCCTCCCTGCTAGGGCAATGACCAGCACTGGGGGCTACCTGCCACCTCCCTCCCACAGTGTCATCAGCCAGGATTGGGCACATTGAAACTCACCATGCTGCCACCGCCCCACCCCCACTTCCAGCTGCCTTTGCGCCGGCTGCTGCCGCTGCTCATTTCAAAGCAAATGTTCTAGTTAATTAAAACACACCCAAGTGCTCACATGCACATGAAGCCAAGCCACAAAATCTGCTCTACCAAATAGCAGCTTCTCTTCTCCAGCCTGGGATTGATACAGGACAGGGAGATTTCCAAAGTTGATGTTATTGGTACCAAGGCACCTTACTGGTACGATCCTACCTGTACACACACCTGTACACAAATATATACATGTGTCTGTGTGTACCTGAAAGCCATATGCACATGCACATGTGCACATGTGTTCTGCATACATCCATATCCATGTGTGCTCCACATATAAACCTGTGCACAGGTGTACAGCACACATGCACACATGTACCTGTGTATGTGTGCATGCACATGCTCACACAGGCATGCACACACCCACAGTGCTCCCTCCTCCAGGAAGTCCTCTGCAGCTACTTTGGCCTTCTAGCTCAGAACATCAGCCATGGTTAGTAAATAAACACTTGCTGCACAAGGGAATGAATAAATCAATTGATCAATGATACAGTGATCAAAGGGGAACAGCCCAGTTCTGGCCCATTTTGTCATCACAGATTGAATTCCCCAGGGACTGGAAAATGCAGGTGGGTGGGAAGACAACTTCCTGCCCTTCCACCTATATTGCAGAGCTCTGCCAGGCAACAACTGGAATACCTACACATGCACAAGTATGTGCACCAGCGTGTACACCTGCACATGTGGCTGGAAAATTCACATTCCCAGATCTGGACATTCATAATAGCCAGGAGCTGGCAAGAGAGAGCTATGGCCACCCAGGCGAGGAGAAAGAAATTGATCCCCTCTAATGGGATCCCACTCCCAGAAGAGAAGCAGAGAGGAGACGTGTCTGGCAGTCCACTAGACTTCCTGACACTCTGGGCCTAAGACAGGTACACAGGCTTCACCCAGGCAGGTGACTCTAGGTGAAAAAACAGCCAGGAATGGCGTGATCCTTCCCTAGCAAGCACATCCAGCACACTCCAGATCCACCAAGACCACCTCACTGGGGAGACCTGCAAACAATTGTGTTCTTGACGAGGATGTGACACTCATACAAGAATGTCAGCCACTTTGAGCCCTGGATGGAGCATGGCAAGGAATTCTGTCCATGGAGATGGGAACAGCTGTGCTGGGTTCCTCAAACAACAGCACATGGACAACTGGCCTTCTAATCTGTGCCACAGGGCTGGTGAAGCTCTCTGCAGACAGCAAGAGACGCGGGAGGGGGTGTTTGGAAAGAGTTGGGATGAGGAACTTGGGACCATCTGAGCCACTGCCTCAAAATGTGGCCCTGGACCAGCAGCCCTGGCATCACCTGGGAGCTTTTTGGAAATGCAGAATTTGAGGCCCCACCTGGACCTGCAGAATGAGAATCTGCATTTTACACATTCCATTAGTAATTGTGTCAAGAATGAAATTAAAATACAGTTTTCCGACAGCTACTGTGTTGTTAAGGACATATATACTTAAGTTGTTTGGACCTGAATGCTTTAATAAAGGCAACCATTAGGTATTTCTTTTGGCTTAAGGGGTGCTATGAAAAAGTTACTAACACTAAGGTCCAATGAACCAAGAAAGTGGGGACCCTCCGAGCGCTGTATCAGATACAGTTCTGGGTGATAGGTAAACAGCAGGGAATAAGACAAAGTCCCTGCCCTCTGACAGTCTGGTGGGTGAGGCAACAGTATGCCAGGAAACAAATGAGTCTATAAGATATTGGGTAACTGGAAGTGAATGAAAAAAATTAAGCAGAGTGAGGTATTTATTGGCCATCTCCTTGCCTCACATGTTCTCCATGCCATCTTGTCCCCATGCGTCTTTCCTCCCTCTCCTTACCCTCTACATTAGGGACAATCTTGAGCTAGTAGTTCACGGGATGGCCGGCAGATGTTGATTATTGCTGTGTTTCCCTTGAAAATTTCAAATACCTAACAAAGGCCCTGTGGGTTAGCTGTGGCACCCTGGGGTGCCTCGGCACTTAGTTTGGGGACCAATCTCAATTATTTATTGAATGAATGAATAAGAAGCATTAAGAGGATCTAACATGAGACACAAAAATCAATTCTCACTCCATAGAAGCGTTCCGAGACGCCTCAGAGTGCTGGCCCAAGCACGCCAGCCCCAGCTGCCCCAAGCCCATTCTGTCTCCTGGGCCTGTCCTCCCAGCCGGCACACAGGCCAGGGGCCACCTGTCAAAGCACAGCCTGTAAGCCTCGGTGTTACTCAAGGCCAGTGGGGAGAGAGGACTGTCTCAGAGATGCTCGCGATCCAGCCTGGGCCCCTCAGCTCTGCGTGCCCCAGAGCCGGGACAGCAGGCCCCTCCAGCGAGGAGACAGAAAGGCTTGTCCGAATTTGAGGGTAGGGATTCCGGCCTCAGGCAAGCAAAGCAGAAAGCAGTATGCAGGGGGAGCTCGGTACAAGTCCCAGGAGGAGAGGAAATGAGATATGAAGGGTAGATTTGGGGGAAACGGCTGAACACTAAAGGCATCCTTTATCCCGAGCCGTGGCAGCGGTGCTCTAGTTTGGGGAAAATAAAACCCACCAGCATCCAGACTAAGCTGCTCCCAAGTTTAAGTGGAAAATGAAACATGGGTTCACTTCTGGCAGCTTTCTTCCCCCTCGGCAGGAGAGCTTTGGTAACCAAGTGCTTTTGGGGGTGCAGAGAGGGGAGAAAACATTCGTGTGTATTGACTGTCGAGTCCACGTCGGCGACAGACTTCATAAAGCAAATGGGGCAGACTTACAAACCTTGGCACCGGAGTACAGACCGGGAGATTAAATGACAGGGTGTGTGCTGCAAAGTGGAGACTAATGAGACCTCAGGCCGGATCGTTTCACCACTGTGTCAGGGACTTCAAAGTGACAGCTCCCCGGCCCAGTCGCCAGTGAGGGTGAGTCTCAGCATAGCTGACCCCACAGCCTCCGCCACCACCCCCAAGCGCCTGCCCAGGGGATCCTGGAGGTTGTGGGGATGGAACGCAGAGCTTCCTGGCCTTTGCACACTATGATTTTCAAGCATCAGAATCTTTCTGTGCCTAACACAGCACCCCCAGCATCCCTGTGTACCCCCAGCGCTGCCCAGCCCTGTCTCTCTCCTCTTTTGCTCTCTGCGCCCCCATCCCTCCTCTATCCCCCACACCGTTTACCCTCCTCTAATGCCACCCTGTCTCCCCATCCTCTTCTCTTTTAGGAGCCTTTGCCTGCTCTGGGCCCCTTTTCCTTCCCCCTCCCTCACAGGGCCTGTCCCTACCCCCACCCCCAACCCCCACCTGCTCCTATCTTCAGGCCCCTCCTCCTGCCCCTCCAACCCCTCCCTCAGCCACAAGGAGGATGAGGTGGCCTGAGCTCCAGGAGTGGCCAAGCATCTCATCCCTCCTGCTCAGGGAGAGGGGGTGGGCACAGAAGGCCCAGCCGGGGGGAGAGCCAAGGGCTGCCAGACCCTCTCAGTCTGTACTTGTAACACCAGGGTCTTGAGCCAGGACCAGGCCTGGAATTCCCTTCACCTCCCTCTGCAGCAACTGCCCTGGTCTGGGATCCCAGGAGGGGTGCTGCATCTGGCCAGAACAGAACTTCTGACAGATGGGATGTTGCCCCAAGCACAGAAGGAGGGCCTGCAGATAGGAAGAGAGGAGGGAGGGAGGGAGGCTTGCTGGGGTGCTGAGCCCACGGAAGCAGCAGGGGCAGTCACGCAGGCTGCCCAGGTTCAAACATTATCCCTGCCACTTCCTGTGTGGCCGTGGGCAGATGACCTAACCTCTCTGAGCCTCAGTTTCCTCATCTGTAAAACAGGAATGATGGTCACAATACCCACCTCACAGGGCTGTTGTGATGATGAAATGGGACGTTGCATGCCATAAGCACTCCTTAAATGGCAGTTATTTTGTCATGGTGACAATTATTACATTTGTGCTATGTGTTGGCAGCCCTAAGTGGGTGTCAGGACTTCAACAGAGTGGACATCTTAGGACATCTCTTGCCATGACCAGCCCAGGGCCCCCACCCCACTGGGCATCCATGTCAAGCAAGGGAGCCTCAGGGCTGAGGGAGCTTTTCCACCCGTGCTTGGCCCTGACAAAGAAGGGGACCTTCTCTAAGCCACAGAGTTACAGTGCCTGGAGGAGTGGGGACTGGCCCAGGACATCTCCCCACCAAATGTAATCTTGTGGACAGGTGGCAGAGGGGTGCCTGGAGTTGGCCACCAATTTTGCTGTCTGACCTGTCACTCAACAAATACTGGCTGGGCTCTCCTGTGTGCCACCAAAGCACGGACCGAGGCAGAAGTGGCCCACAAGGAGCTCACCATCTCATGTGGGAGACAGGCATTGATCAGAAAATTATACCAGATAAGTATAAAACCACTACTGGGTAAGAGCTACAAAGAACTCAATATGCTTACATTCATATATTTAATGTAAGTATATTCTTATATTCCTAGTCTAAGTATATACCTAGTATATGTGTAATCCCAAATTTTGGAATGTGATAGGTAGACAGGATCAACCCTCATCTTTAGACAGAGAAATGACACCCAGGGGACAAAGGGCTGGATTCACTCATAGCCACTTAGTGGTAACCCAGGGTTAGAACTCAGCTCTCCTGGCTCCAAATGAAAGAGGCTTCTTCCTCTCTGCCACAAGGCACATTAAGAACAATCCCCCTAGGGGTCCGGTGTCCAAAAGGAAACTGGGGGGAAAAGAGCCCTCCTGTGCAATTCTGACGTGCCAGGCATGATGCTAAGCAGCCCTTCTACACCTTGAGATGGAGCCCCGGGTGAGCATTAACAGAGCAGCTATAGGGACCTTGGACCATGAAGGCAGGTCAAACCACGAACTCACTGGGCAGAAGGACAGAATATATGAGACACTCTCTGGTTACAATCCTATAAACCCACACGTGCACAGATGAAGACCAGGAGAAAAGACATAAACAGGAAAATAGGATGTTTGCGTAATGTGGAATTTTTTCTTAAAATTCAACTAACTGTGTTGTGTTAGATTCATCTATTGAATTCTCAGGCTGTAAAACTATAACAGCACGGCCAGATATATCAGGGATAGTTGGATTGTCAAATTGCCCTGGGGAAAAATAAAGGGACATTTACAAATATGAGGACAGCCATGCCATTAATTAGCCCAAAAGTTGGATGGTGGGAGAAACAGGTCTATGTAAGTGGTACATATGCCTCCCATCGCTTGCCCAGACTTGGTGATGTCCCTCCTGATGGCCTGCTTTGGGATGAAGGTGCAGAAAGGGGGAGCTGAGTCCCCCAAGGCACTGGTCAGGATGTGAGTGGTCCCAAGGCATCAGGGTCCTTGACCCCAAGCAGCAAATCTAGGAGAGCCGTCCGGACCCAACAGCAGAAACCCGGTTTATGAAGAGTGTGGGACCCTTCTGGGAGCCCCATGTTCCCAGACACTCTACTACCCAGAAGTCCTCCCCACAACATGAGTCACAGGGCCCCTCCCATCAGACTAGGCAACACTCCACTCCCACCCCACCCCAGCTGCAAGACAGAACTGCCAAAGGTGGTGGGCCATAAATGAAGGGGCCCCGACAGGCATCCGGGTGGGGAGAGCGAGGGCTGGCCGCCAGGTTCTGCACACACCAGGCAGGGCAGATTTGTGAGCAGTCTGGACCGCAGGTGGAAATATACAGCCCTCTCTTGTCAGCCTAGAAAGGCAGGGGTGTGCGAGCCATCAACACCAGCTGCTCACCATCCCCGGCCTCAGAGGCCCAGCCAGGCTGACCAAGAGAATTTACAAGGGAGTCAGGAAAGAGCACTGGACAGGCCGTCTCCAGCTGGGGCCACAATGAGTGGGCACCAGGCAGCTCGGCCAGGTACAAAAGCTCGAGGGCCGGCAGGTAGGGCTCCCTCCAGAAGGCAGCAGCCACCAAGCTCTCAGTGCCTGGAGCCAGAGGAGGCAGCCCAGGGCAAAATCTTCAAGGGTCAAGCAGCAACCCCATCCCAACGTGTTTTAACTGCTCTGCAACCTCATGGAGCACATCCCCTCAACAAACACTAATTGGGCACCTACTGTATGCCAAGCATGGGCAAGATGGGCTCCGCTGGGGACAGAGGAGGGCACGTCCCTGCCCACATGCAGCATGGGGGTCTCATGAGGACTGAGCAGCAGCCAGGCCCCACCTCCTTGGACTTGCACCCGATTGTCCTCACCAGCTTTGTTTCTGGGGCCCCTGCCCTGGCACAGCGCAGTCAGAGGAGGGGAAAGATTTCTCCACCTCCAACCCTATTCCGCCTCCAGACCTCCCCACTTCAGGAAAGACCCCTCCGTTCACCTCGATACCCAAGCCAGGAACCCAGGCATCTTCCTGGCACCCCACGCTCCTTATTTAATATTTAACCCATCCCCAACTCCTGTCGATGTGGCCACCTAGGATGGCTCTCACACACGCCCTCTGTTCTCCATCATCTCGGCTCCCACACCTGGCCCACACCCAGCCTCCTTAGGGCAGTGGCATCAGCGCTACAAAGGGCAAGTCTGACGGTGTGCCAAGACCCCCAATGCACCCCCCCGCTCCAGGACAGACCAAATGCCCCCTCCACGCACAGCCCCGGCTTACCACGCTCCCCAATCCTGCCACAGGTCCCTTCACCTTGCCACCACCCTCTGCCTTGGGGGGTCTCTGAACCTCCCTCGAAACTACCATCCCCCATAATTTCCCTCAGTTTCAGCGTCCATTCTTCAGAGAAGGCTTTGCTTCTCTCTCACACTCTTCCCTGCAGATACTTACACGCCTCTAAGGATACACGCAGTCATTCATGTGATGATTTGTCTGCTGTCTGTCTCCTCCAGGACAGAGTCCAGGCCTGTGCTGCTTACCGTTGTATGTCCAGCACTGAGCACAGAGCCTGGTATACAATAGGCACTCAATAGATATCTAGTAAAGAATTCAGTGCCTGAAAATCCTGCTACTTGAGGCTGGGGTAGGTAGGCAGGAAGGCTAACCTCGCAACCTTCCTTAGCACTGCCCAAAGAGCAAGGCAGTTCTCACGGGGGCCCTGTCCCCCACGGAGGGAGGATGGGACCACGTTCTTTCTCATGAACACCAGGCACGGTGGAGGTGACAGGAGGCCTCAGGCATCATGTGCAAAAGCCTTCCAGCCCAGGGGAACTCGCCGCAAGGAAGTGCCACCTCAGAGCTGGCCACCCTCAAGCCACTGGCCTTCCAAGCGTGCCGCATACAGAGGCTGCAGAACACTGGTCAAGGCGCTCCCCCCACACTCGGGCAGCCCCGAGGCTCTGGTCAGCCCCTCTCCCGGCCTCACCCAGGCCTTCCTGCCTCTCAGCCCTTGTCATCACTGACCCTGACCGAGAAAGACCTCTTCCTTCTCATCTCTCTAAGATTTCCCACAAAGACCCAAACGTCTGCCTCCTCTTGGAAATTTGGAAGCTTGGGTAACGCCGGGCCCAGCCTTCAGCAAGGCAGCCGTGGACAGGAAGCAAGGAGCAGCGCGTGGTCTCGACTCACCCACCGCGCCTGCACCCAGGCTTCCTGAGCCCACCTGCAGGGCGCCCGTCACCATCTGAGCTTGCAGTCCCTGCTCAGCCTTGCACACCCTCATGGCAGCCTGGGCCACAGGCCTCTTCCCATCGAGAAGGCCTCGCCTTCTCGTCTCGGCCTCCCCAGTGTCTCCTGCTGGGAGGGAAGACTCAAAGGGTGTGCAGACGCTGCCTGGCCAAGCGCCTCCGTTTCTCCTCGGCTACCTGAGTTGCCAGTTCATATACCACCTCCTGCAGCTTGTCCCTTATAGTTTATTAAAATCCACTAATAAACAGTGTGCAGGCCTCCCACAGCGCCACCAAGAGAGAAGCCTGGCTACGCGGGCGGGGCCTTCCCCATCCTGCTCTCTCAGCACATTTTTCAGCACATTTTTCGCCATAAGGGAACAATTAGGAAAAACTCCCTCCAGGTTATATTTAGAAAGGGGTGGAGGGGGAAAACCTTCCTCTAGTAATTTTCATTCAGTTGCACGGGACTGCCTGTCCCCACCTACCCCCGGGCTAGCACGGCAGGGCAGGAGACGCACACGGGAGAAAACTGAGCCCAGCCTCTGCCCAGCCCTGATTATGCCCGCGTTCAAAAATAAGATGTGAAGGATGCATTATGTAAGACCTGTAACACTCTCCTGCCCACCTCCGACTCCGGAATCAAAGATCGTCATTTCTGCCATCCAAAAAGAATGAAAGAAAGGCAGGAACAATGGAAATGGCCGCCCAACACGAGCCAGATCAAAGACGTGGGCACAGAAAATGAGCAGCCAGGGGGGCCTTTAATTACTGCCTGCTTCCTCCGAGTCATGTGGCGAGAGGGGAGAAGAAAAGTTTTGAAGGCCACCAGGTTCCGTCCTGCCGCGGCTCCTGTTTCCACCGCCAGCACCAGTTCCCGACAAACTCGCGCCTTTTATTTCCCTCCCTTTCTTCCCTCCTTTTTCTCTGCCCCCCACGCGCGAGACAGGACTCCCAGACTCCCCAGTGCTCGCTGCCCACCAGCAGAGAGAGCTCAGAGGGGGTCCTTGGGGACCCCGAGGAAGGGACACAGATGCACCTCCGAAGGCCCCGGTGGGTCCCAGCCCAGCCTCCCTCCAAAAAACAGCCAGAGGGGTTCCGGGAGGGACTCAGGGACCCACCGTGGGAGCCCATGCTGCAGACCACAGTGACTTTTTTTTTTTTTTTTTTTTGCAAGTCTCCCTGGTTGAGAGGGGAAAAAAAAAACTCTTCAAATCCACATTGGGCCGGGCTCCGTGGGGCAGCAGATCAAACCTGAGGACCGGCTGTTTGAGCTCAGCGGCAGAAAAAAGGATTGCCCAGGGACTGAGCTTAAGTAGAAGCTGGATTAAACTTCAAACACAAACTCCTCCTTTTTCTACACAGCAGACAGTCATGGCTAATATTGCAATATGGACTCTAAAAATGCATTACAAATAACTTACTCTGGACCTGGACTTGGGTCCTTTGTACCAAGGGGAGGAGCAAGAGAGATCATTTCAACAGAAAAGACACCTCGCCCAGCAGAGGGAAGTCCATCGAGGTCTGGGCCAGGGAGGCCAGGGAGAGGCCTCTCAGGTGGGCTGGGCCCCTCTCCCAGGGGCTGAACGAGGCTTGGCTCTTCCCAGGTTAGGAGACTCCAGGTGTATTTTATAAGCAAAGAAATGCCAGGGCAAGGCAACCAAAATAGTGGTATATTCAAAATGTTGAATGATTTAAATAATTAAAGTACCAAGGCTCTTAAAAGACATCCACAAACAATGGAGTATGACGGTGTCATTCACGGGATAAATGAGAGACTCATTTAAAAAGAAAAACTTATAAATTCCCAAGGCCAGCAGGTGGGCAGGTCTGGGGAGCAGAAGAAGCTGTAGGATTTTCCAACACCTTCAGAGTTGCCCTATGGTTGGTGTCCCACTTACTTGGGAGTGACCACCCCCTCCACTCCACAGAGGCTCCTGGGCCAGTGGCTGTCCCCCAGACACCTCAAGAGATCCTGGTGGGGAACACAGGCACCAAGGTGAGGATTTGCAGGTTTGGGGGTAGGGATGATGGGAATTTGTTTCTACTGATGTGTTTTTATTTGTGTGTTACTCATCAATTTGGTCGCTCAGGACATGGACCTAAGATGGGGTTGTATAATAAAGAATTTTGGCAAATTTCAGCATGGATATGTCGTTTTCCTAGAGTATTTTCAGAAATACCCAAAGCCCACCTCCCACTTCCCTGTGACCTTCAGGGGATCAAGGGGTGCTGCAGTGACCATGAGAAGGGAACACAGATAGCGCCCTCTCCCTTCACTCTAGCATGCCCAGCAAGAGGCCAAGAGGCCCTAAGACTCTTGCGAGTAACCCCCATGTGGCACACCCAGCAGCCCCAAATGTTGCGCCATTGCTGACATCTCCATGTAACTTTACCAAGGTCAGGGACAGGTGGGGTGTTGCCAGAGGAGGCGTCCAGGCTGGAGATGCATGTGTGTGGAGTGGCTGTCCTTCCCTGGACAGAAAAACCAGGTGGGTCCGCCCTCAGAATGGCCACATCTCTGGACCCCACAGGTTCCAAAGGGCTCCCAGGGCAGCGACCCAGCTCTGCCACCAGATAGCTTAGCAGCCCAGGGACTCTCCACCCAGTCCAGTCCCTGCTCTACCTGCCATCCCCAGGGAAGGCTCCCTCACCACACCCACTCCACCCCATCCGCACCCGAGGATGTCCTGTTCCCCGCCAAAGGGAACGAAACCAGCATTCACTGACTGCAGCCCCAACATGCGAGGCACTGTGCCAGCCCTTCGTGCTCATTACCCCTCTGAATCCCCCATCACCATGCAAAGGGGGGTTCGGCAGCCCCATTTCACAGAGGAATAAACTGAGGCTCACAAACAGTTTTATTACTAAAGACTTCGGGCAGAGACAGGATTTGAACATAGGACTGTCAAGACCCAAATCATCTGCTTTTCTTTTCATGGTGTGACATCATCTCACAGAGATTCTTCAGAGCTTCTACCCCTATCAATAATAATAATAACAACAGATACCTTTGGGGAAAAGGTACAGACCAGAGAGGTTCTGGAGTAGGCAGCAACGTGGTAGTGTCCGGATAAGCAAATGGGTTATCCACGTCCTAGCAGGCAATGCCTGTTGGAAGCCTTACTACTCCTGGGGCGGGTGCGCAGAGAGCAGCACCACGAAGCATTTCCAGTAACAGCAGGTGTCAGCGGAGGAGGAGGGGGAGATGGAGACCTGGAAACAAGGTGATGGCAGGCACGGGGTGGAGCACAGCGGGTAGGGGAGGGGGTGGCAGCTCCAGAGAGGGCCCGGGAGGTCTGCTGAGCAAACTTAATGAGCCCCTGTCTCGCCAGCTGCAGGCCCTGGGGAGTGTGTGGAGACAGGAGGGGCGACCTCCCCTGGCAGCCCCTGGCTCCAGCCTGAGGCACAGGCATCTGATCAGGGTCATTGATCACTTCCTTCTCAGAAGCAGGCCCATGAAGGGGGTCTGCAGGGGCCATTCCTTAGCAGGGAAGGATTTGGCCAGGCTGGGGCAGAGGGCCCCACAGAAAGGAGACAGCACAGCCCACACAGATAGACTCGGGGTCGATACATACACATAAAGAGCATGTGCAAAGATGTTCTTTAGCCCATCAGGGCCCTCGCCCTCTTGGTGACATGATTTCTGGTCTTTGATGTTTCTAACTTATAGATAGAAAATCAGCCACCTTCTGTGCCTCTCTCAGGTGGGAGGATGCTTGAGTCTATGCAAACAGTCACCTTGTGGGACAGTACGACTTAGTGACCAAGAACGTGGGCTCTGTGGTCAGACAGGCATGGGTGATCTTGAGCAAGTTACTGAACATCTCTGAGCCTCTGTTTCCTCATAGGTTAAAATAAAGGATCCCCAAAAGTATGTCACTAAGAGAGATGTTGAGTGTATTAAAAGCTGGGGTAGACAGGAAAGGATCAGCAGAGTGTCCAGCTTGAGGTGAGTGCCAATAACTCACACTGTAATTATCACTAGCCCAGGGCTAGGCACAGAGCAATTGCCTGGCACTGAGGACTGAACACCTGCTGCCCCGCTGCCCCATTTCCTACGCAGAGCACGTCACATGTGAGTACCCCTTCCCCTGGGCTAGAAGGGAGAAAGTGAGGAGGCTTTCTCCTTCCCCACTTACTCTCTGGCAGAATCCTAGCACAAATCCTGGTACGCAGAGCCAAGGGGTCCACCTCAGGAAATGACCCAGAAAAACCAGAGTGAAGCCAGACCCAAGACTCCCAGGGAGGCCCGTATAGAGGCTCAGCCCCAAGCTGAAGTGGTATGGGGAAACGAGGTCTGATTGGTGGGACCCAAGCACGACCCCCCAGACCTTCACCCTCACCACCCCTGGGCAGAGGCCAAGAAGCCCTGTAGCCCCTCATCCATCTTGCTGGCAGCACAGAAGCCAAGGGGACCAGCCACACGGGGTGGGGGGAGGCTCGAGAAAGAGATGGGGTGGGAGGGTGGCAGGGCAAGGCTAAACCCCTGGGTGGACACCCCTGAAGGACAGGATGATGCCCACCCACTGAAAACATGCCGGGTAAAAAGCTACTTTCAGGTTTCCGACACATTCCCACACCTATTCTCTTTACGCGATCTCTCCGCAGAAGATAATATTGTCCCTAGTGTTTAGAGGAGAAATTAAGAATTAGTAAAGACACCTTGTGTACCTCCATGAAGACAGGGGCTGTTTCCTCCACCCCTGCGTCCTGAGCTTAGCCTAGCACTGTGCCTGGCACACAGTAGGTGCTCAATAAACATTTCTTGACGAAACGAGTGAAAAACAATTGTAGATGCCCGTAGACTCCTTCTGTGAGTTCCACGAGGGCAGAGACTATGGTTTATTCGCTTGCTTGTCTGAGTGCATATGAGTTCATGAATAAATGTATGAATGAATGAAAACAGTAATAGTTAACATTTATTTAAGTGCTTATGATGTGCCACACATTGTTCTGAGCACTTTCCATGGATTAACACATTTAATTCTCACAACACCACTATGGGGTATATACCGTTTTTAGTTCTATTTTACAGATAAGGAAACTGAGGCATGGAGGGTTAAATAACATGCCCAACAATCACACAGTAAGCAAGCATAACTGGGATTAGAACCCCGGCAATCGGGCTCCCGAGCCTATCCTACGTATGAATGAAGTTTGCAGGATGCTTCTCAATGACTGTGATGAAATGCTCCGTGCTTTTTAGCATCCATCCCTGCCTTCTGTAGAGCAATCCTGCCTTCCTCGAGCAAACACGCCTCCCCAAGTAATCCAGGAACTCCAGGTCTGGCCAAATAGCACTGCATCCCTTAGTCACAGTGACTGGTTTAAGGGTGGACACATGACCAATCTGGGCCAATCAGAGTGAATCCCACGATCTCATTGCCCTACAGGAAAGAGATGCTCTACCTCTGTGAGGAGGATGTGAGCTTGGAGCCACCAGGGGCAGAGGGAGTAACTTGCCCTCTTTTAGGAAGAGCCTGGCAGAGAATGAAGCCAACAAAGATGAAAGCAGAGACAACAGCACAAGACAGATGAACTCCTAAGAATCCAGCCAGGCCTGAAGGTTTATTCTTAAGCCAGTTTGAGATGCATCTCTATTCCTTGCAATGGGAAGATGCCTGACCGATGCCATCATTAGGTTGAACATCCTCATTTTGTAAGTGAGGATACAGAGTAGGTCAGTAACTTAGCCAAGTTCATACAGTCAGTCAGTGCCCAGGCCACGGCTAGAGCCAAGTCTCGAGAAAATTCCTATGCCTGTGTCTACAATTTCCTCCTCAGTCTTTGTCTAACAAGGTTCTCCCCATGCCCTGCTCATTTCTGTGGACCCCTATTATTAGCATAGAGAATAAGGATGCTTAATAAATATTTGATGAATGGGAAGGAGGGAAGGAGGAAGGGAAAGTGGGAGGGAGACTGAACTTCTCAGGGGAGGTCAAAGACTGTTCTCTTTTAATTGGGGGGGGCGGGGCGGAGACAGGGTCTCACTCTGTCTCCCAGGCTGGAGTGCAGTGGCGCCATCATAGCTCGTTGCAACCTCAAACTCCTGGGCTCAAGCGATCCTCCTGCCTCAGCCGTCTAAGTAGCTGGGACTACAGGCACATGCCATGACGCCTGACTAATTTTTATTTTTTATAGAGATGGGGTCTCGCTATTTTGCCCAGGCTGTTCTCGAACTCCTGGCCTCAAGTGATCCTCCTACCTTGGCCTCCCAAAGTGCTAGGATTACAGGTGTGAGCCACCATGCCTGGCCCAAAGACTTCTTATTCTGCTCGGTACCACCAGGTGCCAAGAACAATGCTTGGTATACAGTGCCCACCCCCCAAACCAGATGTGTGGAAGAGGGAATGCACAAAACAAAACATGTACCTTCATTGTGCCAAATGATTATGGAGAGGGTCCCACTAAATCCCCCAATCGCTAGGGGCATTTCCAGCGGGATTTGATTTGTAAAACTCTTAACTGCACACACAATTTTGTGCCTCCAGCCGTTTCTCAGAGCCCTGAACACGTTTTTAGTCACAGCGTAAAAACATTCAATCTCTGCTCATCTGAAAGCAGGGATCAGGAATCATGCCCTCTGGGGGTGCCTTTTCTTTTACTCTCTTTACACCCCTCAGACTTCTGAGTGTCAAATGCCCTACACCTTCCTCTCCTGCAACAGGCATAGCACATGCAGGACTCAAGCTGGCCTCCAAGGGATGAGGGACTGGAAGGGAGGCCCCATCCTCCCCCATCCAGGAAGGATTCTGATGCCTTTGGGCCAGGGCAGGCACCCCCTGGCCCCACTGAAGGGAAGGGAACAAGGCAGCCAAATTTTGGCTAGACCTAACAGCATCTTGGGGTAGGGTTGGAAGGGCCTTGGGAAATACTCCTGAGCATTTCCAAGATACAAAATATGGTCTGATTTCATGTGAAGAAATGCGTCTTTGCAACTAAGCAAAACCAGGCAAAATACGCCCAATGCCTACACACAGCTCTCCACCTGGTGAAGATGGGACAGCATGGCCCTCAGAGGCAACCTCTGGCTCCCACGCCAACACCCCACTCACCCTGAGATCTGCAGCCAGTCCCTTCCCTTCCCTGGTCCTCCATTCCCCAGCTCTGCACCAAGTAGCTCAGACGAAGGGTCCCTCAGCAACCTCACAGATTTTTATTTTGTTTGTTCATGAAATAAAAAGAGAACTGGCTCTGTAGAGCCTGGACTGGAATCCAGACTGGACAGTTCAATACGGGAAGGACAACAGCTACCCCAAGCCCTTACACACATTTTAATGCATCCTCCTACCAACCCTGAGGCAGGTAGTATTATTATTCCAATTTTACAGATGAGGAAATGGAGGCACAGAGATCTTCAGGAAATTAACAAGAGTCACAAAGTTTGAAAGTGGTGGAGCCAGCTGTGTGACCCTGGGCAGGTTTATCAGTCTTCCTTGAGTCCCAGTGGACTCAACTATAAAATGGGAACCAATGCCCAACTCTCAGCACTGCGCCCTGGAGCTGCACTTCCCCACCTTCCTCTCCCTTGAAAGACAGAGGTCTCCATACCTGCTCCCAGCCTCACTAAGTAGATAGAAAAGTCATTGAGATGGGGGCTGGGGGATGCTCTGAATTCAGTGACATGGACCCTCATGCATGGGATATCATCATCGTTATTACTATTATTATTATTGATTTGAAAGGCTAGATGGCTCAGATTTAAGTCATTGGGCCAAACTGCTCCAGCTCCAAAAAAAGAAAGTGAAACAAGGCTGCCAGAGAAAGACCCCATACCAGGGGCCAGATTCCAAAAACCTGACTCTATCAGCCACGTTCTTGAGGTGTTTTTCCACCTCCCATAGTTTTAGGAGAAGGAGGCCCAGGCCTGCCTGGCCTCTCCCCTTGCCCCTTTGAAGTGCCCAGCATGGGGTGGGCTGGAAGGAAACCCTGGGCCTCTGGGGCTATGACGGCACCTACCCACCCCCACCCGGCCACCTCCCCCTCATTGTGCAGCCTGACTGGGCCTTTGTTGCCAGATCCCTGGCAGGGGACAGCCAGGGACCTGGCCTCATTATATGTCTGACCTCAGGCAAGCCCCCCCCAACCCAGGGTGGAAGGTTAATGTGGCTGCCCGCCATGCAGGCCTGGGCCTCCGGGAGGCCTCCTCCCAGGGACAAAGGACCAGCCCCTTGTCTCCTCTCCGGGCCCCCAAACAGCTGCCAGCCTGCAGAGCCCTTTCAGGAGGGGAGCTGGCTTTGATGGCTCAGAAGTCACCAGGGGGACCTCCTTTGCAAACTCTCTTTCCTCCCACCCTGTCAAGGAGACAAAGCTCAGGGGAGCTGCCAAGGGCTGATGCAGGAATGTAGGCAGTCTGGGGGAGCAGGCTGGCTGGTGAGAGGCTGGCCCACACCTTTCTCTGACCTTCCAGGATTCCCTGGGCTCAGGACCCTCCTTCCAAACAAGGCTAACTTCAGCCCCTAACCAAGGTGGGATGGAGTAGACAGGACAAGCGCTCAGAATAAAATCAGAAGCCTCTCAGTTCCTGCCCCACTGGGTCCCTCTGTCACCTGGTTTCTGGGTACTGAATCAATGTCACCTACCCAGAGATGGGCTGGGAGCAAGGCGCCTCCCAGAAAGAGCGACAACCAGAAATTGTGTGGGAGGGGGACAAGCAAATGATTTTTTGTTAAGTCCGTCTGGCTTATGACATCGCCTTCCGATAGGAGAGCCCCTTTCCTAAATACTAATTACCTACCAAGTAGGATCCTGCAGTATATGCCAGGGCACCAGGTAGAACCACCTAGAAGGCGGCTCCCGATTGCTTCCTTTATACAATTTTCAGTTATTTGGAGGCCTGCGCCTCACACGCTGGACTGACACACAATTTTACTGAGCACTGATTTTAATTTCAAAAGACTCTAGGGAAATTTTTTGGAGTGTTTTATTTGCTTAAGATCCTGGAGCCGACATAGGGGCTCCCTGGGGCACAGTGGGCCTGGCTTAGGAAGCAGCCAGCCGGGCAGTGCAGTGGGGTGGGCTCCAGTGCCGGAGTTGTGCGTTCACGCATGTTTCTGCAAGCAGGTGTGTCCCAGCGTGTGCACGTTGTCGGTGACACAACAAAAGGCCGGCTGAAAGCCTTACCTACAGAGCAGGCGGGCGGTGTGAGCCTGGAGCGACGCAAAACAGCCTGGTTAGCCCATTGTCAAGGAGGGATGCCTTTCATGGGACAAAAGGTAGAGGGGCACGGCGACTCTCAGGGCAGAGGCAGGCACATCTGTATATGGTACAAACTGCTGTCCCATTATGCCATCCCTCCCACCCCCCTCAGCATCATCTGGGGGCGTGCACATGTGCATGCGCGCGCGTGCAGGGACTGGCCTGAAATGTATTGTCCTGCCCAGCCGGGAGATGTGGAGCCCGGCACTCTTACAAAGACATTGATTTTCCTCCTTCCCTTCCAGAGCAAGATCAGATGAGCTCCCGGAGTGACACATCCTTAACTTTTCAGTGGGGTTTTTCTTTTCTGACTTGTTTGTTTGTAATATATATTTTTTAAAAAACCAGGTCTCTAATTGTGTCTTTTCTTGGCCACATCTCTCTCGCTCCCACCCCCAAAGCAAGGAGGGCATGTGCTGATTATCTGAGTGTGCAGGCTGCTCACGGGGCATCCTGGGCTCTCAGAATGCCAGGGGGTTAGAAATTGGGGAGGGGGGAGGGAATTAATTGCCAAGAAAACACAAGGCTGTGCTGCGACTTTGATTCCATCAATTACCATTATCTTTCTTCGCAGGTCCGCCAACCATCCCCCGGATCCAGCGTGTTTAACTTTCTTTGCCAGTCGTGATACCCCGTCAGATTTCTGGCGCTGCCACGCCGCCCGCCTGGGCTCCTTCTGGGCTCTTATCAGCCTCTCCCAGTCAGCCTGGCCCAGCACAGCTGTTCCCGGCCCTCAGCCCCTCGCTTTATCTGCTCGCACAGACCTCGGCCTGGCAAGCGGTGAGCCGGGCGCCTGCTCCGCATTCCCCAGGAAGCCAGCTGGGAGCACAGCCGCCCTGCTCCCAGACCTTCCGAGAGTTCATTACCAGCCAGGGTACCCCAGCCCGTCAGCCAAGGTGCGGGCCGCCGGAGCCGGCTGCATCATTAAAACTCCAACCTTCTGAAGAGAAGAAAGAACAAAACCACAAATTTAGATTAATAAAGCATTTGTTGATTCTACAGCAATTTAGCAGGCCCCTAAGAAACCCACCAGAGACCCACGGAGCTCCAGTAATTTTCTGTTATATTATCTTTCTTGTAAAATACTTCCCCAGACAGAGTCCCCAAAGGGGCTCAAATATCACTGTGACTAACCAAAATCAATGTGCACTCACCTATTGACATTTTTACATAGTTTTTGGATTTAGTATCCAGCCGAAAACACAATCAACTCCTCTGCCAAGGAGCCGACAGGCACTTAGCTAGTCAGCTATTAGTGTTACAAAGGAAAAAATGCAGGCACCCAGGGGAGCTGGGCGAGGCGGCACTGACGTCAGGGGGTAATTGGGTGTCTGAGAGAAATTGCCAGCGGCTGGCCAGCTCCCCCGGGGCCGCACAAAGCTGAGCTGTAACTCTAATAAAGGAAAGGAAATTCTAGAAAAGGGGGCTTTGCTACAAAGGAGCCCAGGCAGACGCCAAAAATAGCCCTTTGGAAATAAATAAATAAATGTGGCGAAAACATATAGATCTAAAAAATAAAATAAATCACTGCTCTGAGGAGGCTTTCTGGCCTCCCCTCCCTGGGCATCTGTTCGGGGCTCAAGGTCCCCCCCATCCTGTTCTTCTCTGGAACCACATGGATTTTAATGCTGGAAGGAGGGTTGCCATCTAATTTGGCAAACAGGATGGGTTTTCTAAAGAATCTAAGTTTGTAATCCCCTCTTTCCCAAAGGTAGTATCTTCATTGTTTACTTTGAAGCTCACAGGAGAAGGAATTTCTATTGTTTGGTTTTTAGTTGCTTTTATGGTTTTTGTTTTTGCTTTGTTTATTTGGGGGGATACAAGGAGAAGGTGGCTCTTATAATGCCACCCCGGTTAAACGCTCTGGCTACGTGGTTTGGGCCTCCTTGGGAAAAAGTCTATGTTCTCGGGATGTGGGCTAAATTTTCATCCTGTACCACTCTCCCACCCAGTGACCTTGAGGCCAGAGGCTGTGGCAGAATCTGGACAGACCCTGCTGCTTCCCCCAAGTGAGGGCCAAAGTCTCTAAGAAGGGGGACAGAAAAGGGCAGCCCCCACCCCGCAGCAGCTCCCAGGCCACCGGCCGGATGTTGGCCTCCCTCGGGAGTCTGCAGCCCTCAGAAAGCCAGGAGGTAGGGGGCGCGGAGGGAGAGTATTTCAAGGCTGCTGGGGAACTCAGGCCTCCTTGGCCAGGAGGAAAAGGGTGGCTTGGGGAAAGAGATGGTAAGATGGGATTCCCAGGGTCAGATTCTATTTCATCGCTTTGAAAAAATAGGCCCATAGTTTCAAAAAAAGAAGAAGAAAAAAGGAAAGGAAAAAAGCAGAAGGCACTCCAACCCAAAGCTACTTGGAAATTGGTCTGAACAAAGGTCTTCAGCTAAAAATGTCAAATGAGCGCCACAGGCTCCTTGCCCTCCCAGCCTCCGAGCCCCTGCTGAAACCACAGGGCCTGCTGCGAGGAGAAAAGGCCCCTCCTGGGGCCTGCTTAGGGCCCACAGCCCCATCCCATCAAGACGCCCCAGGAGCCACCAGGGCTGCCTACTGGGGTGGAGGGGCAGGTGGGACACAGGGGGCCAATTCCTTTCCTGGCGGAGCATCCGTCCGGTGCTGGCACCGAGGGGGAAAAGCGGCTGGAGAAAAGAAAGGGAACCTACCACTCCAGGCCCAGGGGAGGGAAGCACAGCTCAGGAACGCAGCAGCCAGCGCCCTGGCACCAAATCACAAACCTTGAATCAATGATGCAATTGCTTAATTAATCAGCCTGCTCAGGGTGGGTGCAGAGGGTCTCTGTGAGTATCTGACCCAGCCAGCTCCTGATGGGCAAACCCCCTCCTCGGGCCCCCTCTGCTGGGCCCACGGGACCACAGATGGTTGAACACCGTCTGGGAGTCTCACCGAGGGGGGAAAATGTGAGTTCCTGAGTCCCCTGTGTGATCCAGTCACTCTGGCAGAAAGGAGGGAGGAGGGAGGAGGGAGGGAGGAGAAGGGAGGAGGGTCTTATGAGCAACTTAGAATTTCTTGGCCTTGGCTACTGTAAGTTAGCTCTCTCACTGTTATTTTCTTGTCCCAGTCAATGAGACTGTAATGGAAATAGAGCAAGAGACTTCTTTTCAGCAAGCCAGTGAGTGCCAGATTTAGAAGGTAAAAAGGCAGCTTAAATCAACCCTAAGGCTTAACATGTCTAAGTCTTGTAACTTTTTTAAAAACAGTATCGAAGGCAAGTGTGCAGGTGGTGGAGGCTGGGACACATCACACGCAGAAACTGATATGCGTGTGTGTGCTGGGGGACAGGAAGGCGCCCCTTCTGTCTTTACAAAACTTCAGCAGCAAAATCCTTGCAAAAAAGGAGCAGGCAGCCTTGATATTCCTTATTCTGATGGTCCCAACTGGCAGCGAGGGTTTGAAACCAGTTCGCACGGGAGATTGGACCATATCCAAGGTTGATTTTCTCATCTTTAATGCGCAGAGGGGAGGGGAGAGGAGGAGAAAGGAGAGGAGGGGAGGGGAGCAAGTGGGCCAATATCTCAAACCAACCCCAAACGGTTAATGATAATGAGCCGGGAGCGCACTACAGGAGTTTAACAGCTCTAAGGAAGAGGGGAGACCCGGGAGAGGGGCACGGCAGAGGTGTTTTCAATTACCAAAAAGAAAAATAATTTATTTTTAAACAATACCCTTCGACACTGGGTGTTTAAAGAGAACATACTCTGGCCCCTAAAATATCAAAGTGAGATTTAAAAATAGAAAAGTCATTTCCCCCCTTCCCCGTTGCAGATTTTACTGTAGCGTTCTAGAAGGCAGATTAAATGAAGGAAGCTCAAACACACTCAATTTTGTCCTTTAGCAAATTCTTCTCTTTCACTCTTGCATGAAGAAAAAAAATCTCCCCACAGAGTTTTTCTCTTCTTCCTGGTGTGGATCTGGGCCCCTGCAGTGCCCTGTGTAATTTCCAGTTCCTCAGAATTCAGGTATTAATAAAGACCCCATGGGGACTTCCAACAATATAACCCTACATTTTGAGGCATTATGAAAGGAAACCCCCAGGGGTCTGTGGCTCAAATTTCTGAAATGTAGGCATTGTAAAAGGCACCCCAGGGGATGCCCGCAATAGAAATCTGCTGAATTCAAAGCATTTTGGAAGTCCTGGTGGGAGTCATTACTCCCACTGGAAGCTTTTTACAAAACATGTGTTGCTGACATGTTGACAGATTGCTCAGTGAAGTGTTTAGGTGCATGCACAAGGCGGGCCTTTGGAGACGCTCGGCGCTGCCAGCGAGTCTCCAAACGCTGGAACCGGTACCATCCATATTTCATAACAGGGGAGGCCACGGCAGCCGGGGACGGGAGAAGTGTTCTCCAAACCAGCAATGAGCCTCGCACCCCTCCGCCGAGGAGCCACTTCGAGTGGGCTGGCCCATCCTCGCCTTTGGAAGCTGGTTTGTGCAGCACAGCTGTGACGGCCCTTGTATCCCTGCCAAGGGCTTTACTGAAGGAATCTTGAGGCGACCTCACTGATCACTGTGAGGCATCTTGCAGATCAAATTGAGGAGGGGGTGAGGGGCTGCTGTGTGGGGGGCTGGTGGGACCCTCACCTCCACCAGCCCTCAAGGAGAGGCTGGATGTCGGGGAGGAGGTCTGAACAAGGGGCACGCTGGTCTTGATAGCATTAAGCTCAGGAAAGTGATCTGTGACTTTAATAAGGCAGAGGGGCTCAAAGGAATTAGCTGCCTAGGTGATGGGGCCAGAGATGGATGAAAATGTATTCACGGCCTGGTGGGCCAAGGCCCGGGCTGGGCCCCCAGGGAGGTGGGCTCACCCACTGTGCCACAGGCTCCCAGGCTCCCGTCTCCAAAGGAGTTTCTCAGCCACAGACCTGTGTGCACTCGAGGAACAAGTGCCAAGCAGGCCAGCCTGCGCATGTACACACACACGCACACACACACACACATATGCGCGCGCACACACACATTCCGTGGCAGGATAATGTGCCATATGCTCGCGTTCATAAAATTTTAAAGGTAAAAGCAGATGTAATTTGATGAATGTGTACATATATTGATAGGAACACACACCCCAACACACACACACAGACACACATACACACACCACATTCCAGCAGTGGGCATATTCCTTCCCCCTCAGCTCTGCTTTTACAGTTAGGACCTTCCCACAGGTGCACCAGGATGAGGGAGGAGATCTGCGTAACCGCGTCGTGGCTGCTGGAACACACAAAGAAATCTCCTCTAGAAATTTCTTTTTCTTTTTAAATTTATTCTCTTAGAACCCTACTATCTATTATGTTGTCAGCTTGGGGTTTTCCTTCCATGAGACTTTTTTAAATCACATTAAGGAATAAAAATCATTTCTGAATTTTTAGTCATGGGGCATGGTATACCTCCAGCCCAGGCCTACATTTTTCGAGGCCTTGACCTGAATGCTGGAAATTTACTCTGGAGCTGGCTTACAGGTACCAGAAATGCATTGTCACCCTGGTGGCCTTTCTTGTCCTTTTCCTCCTTTCAGAAGGAAATTGCATTTCAATGGACAAATGGCTTTTCCAAGAGACGGGTGCAAGATTCCATTCTCCCAAGGCCCCTCACAGACTCCTGGGGACAAAGGCTCCTGAGAGGCGCCTGGCAGGGGGGCCCCCCTGGGTGTCAGCCCTGGGGGAGGCCAGGCAGGGATGGATAAGGCTCTGCTGACTTCCTGGATTCTTTCCCACCAGCTACCCTGGGTGAGAAACTGCCACAGCTTCTGGGCTGGCTGGCTGGCTCCTAGGCCACTTGCTGGGCCTGTAGGGGTTTTCTATACACCAGCCCTCTGTGCCCCACCCTGTGCTCAACACATCACCTGTCTGTACCCAGCACAGTACCTGGCACACACCAAATGACCTGTGACCATGTGTTGAGTGAAGAAGTAGATAAAGAAATGAATGAATGATACGCCCAGGCCACAAATGAAGCTGTCAAAGCAGACCCTGGGAGCCAGACTCCATTCAATCGCAAGGGGGGACAGACAGGTTTCCTCTTTGGAGTGGACTTTGGGGAACCCTTTCCTTAAGGAGACGGCCTGTGTCCTGGAGGTTGATAGGGGCAGCTGAACCCAGGTACTGGGGATCCACTTTCCAGAAGGCTGCTTTGTCCCAACACCCTGGCTGTGCCACGTCCAAAGGGGAGGATAGGGATGGGACATGAAGGACTGGGGGTGGGGAGAAGCATGTGGACAGAGCCCCCTTCCAGGGCCTCACCCCTTTTGGGACATCACAACCCCATGGAAAGCTCCCGCCAAGCATGCCATACTCGTGACATGAGATCCAGAGGTGTACCCTCCCTTGAGTCCCTCGGTCCTGCCTACAGGGCTCTGACCACTAACTCCTTGGATGACAGAAACATGTCTGACAAGAGTGACAAATGTTCCAATTTGTCCAGGACTTTCCCAATTTTAGAACTGAAAATACTACATTCCAGGAAGCCCCTCAGTCTTGGGCAAACTGGGATGGTCAGTCATTCTATACCCCCACCCTCCCCAAACTGTAACCTCCACGAAAGCAAGGACCAAGCACAGAACCTGTACACAGTAAGCGTGCACTAAACTTCTGTTTAATCCACGCATGCGTGTACACCTGAATAAAGGAAGGCTCTTGTCCCTAGGTTCCAACAGGTCTATCTGGAGGGAGTACAAAGATTTGTGTCTCATCACATACACAGAACAAAACTCCACTCCCACGTAACTGCTGTACACAGCACACACGCCAGACACCCGAAGGCAGCAGCACAGCCTCGGCTGCACTGGAGGCCTTCAAACATGGCTGCCGGAGCTCAGAGCCTGGCATGAATACTTCCCAGCTTGCAGGGACCTCTGCCCCTCACTGGAGTCCCTCCTGCCCATGGCCAGCTGCAGCCCTCTAGCCACCTAGAACCACCCCGGCTCCTTCCTGGCCTGGAAACCACTTATTATGAGCAGGCACCAATGCTGCTACCTCCAGGTGGCCTCCCCTCCCCCACCCCACCCAACCCCTCCAGCCTCTTTGTTGCCTGAGCCTTTGCCCTGAACTTTTAAAGTTCAAATGATAACAACCCAGGTTGTGGGGTCTCCTTTCAGGGAGAAGGTGGGAGGGTACTTGGAGTGGGAGAAGAAGAGAGCCTTTAATACAGGCTTAGCTCTGGTATGTCAGGGAAAAGATGAGCATGCACTAATTTGCAGTCCCACCAGCAGAGCTTTATAAGAAAACTTAGACTCCCTCCCCACCCTCTAAACCTACAGGTATACACGACTGTTTCAAGCATTCCAAATAAAATAAAATTACCTCGTAAGTACCATTTAAAAAAAAAAAAAAAAAAAAAAAGATGAGCATGCAGGAGAATTCATTCCTACAACAAGCACTTCCCATGAACCCGCCAGTCAAACGTCCGGCTCTGGGTGAACAAAGGTGAGAAGTCAAGGCCCCAGCCCTTCACAAGGCCACACAAAGTCACAGTATAGTAGGTGGACTGCTGGGATAGGGCATGCCCTGTCCAGCTACAGGGGACTGTAATACATACCTGAGCACAACTGCACAATGGAACACTATAAAGTTTATTAAAAGTAGACTTTTAGGCAAAATTTAACAACATGATAAACTGTTGACAATCTATGGGTGAAAACAAAGCAGGCTGCAGAACAAGAATCTGGACAGATGAGTATCACAATGATTGCTCTGGGTCTCTGAATTATGGCTACATTTTTTCTTCTTCTTTTGGCTTGTCTTTATTCAATAGATCTTCTACAGTGAATTTATATAGCAAGCATAAAACAAGAAAAGTGTATTTTGAAAAACAAGGGAGCGTCCAAGCACTCCCATGAGCCCCAGAGAAGCAGCGTGGATGGCCATCTGCATGGAGGTCAGGGAAGGCTCTGAGAAGACCAGAAGGATGAGTGTAGCTTTGCCAGGGAAGCAAACCGGGGGGTGCTCCAGGCAGAGAGAACAGCGTGGGCAAGGACACCACAGACCTCAAGTGCAAGGGTGAGGTGGGGAGTGGAGAGACAGGCTGGAAGTAAGGACAGACATGGCCACAAATGGCCACCCCAGGAAAAAGGTGAACTGTGATCCCATGGGCCTTGGAGGCTGGCATCCCTCAGAGCTCTGACCCATCACCTCTTCCCACCAAACATAAGGCCAGTTTGCCTGTGAAGAACTAATTTCCATCTAACATGCAGATCCTTAATAAGATGGGAAGGACCATGGATGGAGCCTTCAAGTTCTTACTGCCAAGCAGCCATTGCCACAGCTGCCTGGCCAAGCAGGCAGACACAGTGGAACCAGTCCTGTCCCCAGGTACAGGCACAGAACCTCCGGTCTCACGTTCTAAAGAGGCTCGCTGCCTTGTGGGGGCCAGGGCACGCTGCTTCAGCTGCCCTGCTGTTAACAACAGAGCCAGGTGTGGATTGGGCCCAGGGCCACCTCACCACCTGGAGGTGGACTTCTAGCCACTGGTAGGACAGCTGCCACCAAACGTGGAGTCCAGGTGTCAGAAGTAAATTAAAACAAATGACCCTGTCACATTTTTTATCATCCATTCATAAAAAATACAAGAACAAGACAGAAGAAAATTGGTCACTTCAGTGAGATTTACAGTGACTGAGAAATCTAAACATCACCCCGAAGGCTTCGGAAGGCCAGGTCTGCCTGACCCAGAAAGGAGTCCAGAAATTCAGACCAGAGTGGGGTATGGCCTAGGCACCCCAAGACACAATGGCACCTTCAGCCTCACATCAAAGGTGGTCCCAGGCCACATGACTGCCAGCCCCAAAGAAAAACCCACAAACAAACCCCCAGGATAACCCACAGACCCATCCATTCTCCACTGTGGCTCCACAGCAGCCATAGTGATATGTTAGAAACACAAATCCAATCATGTCAGCCCTCAGCTTAGCCCTTCAACGGCTTTTCACTAGTCTTAGGATAAAATCCCCACTCCTTTCAATGGCATCCAAGGCCCTGGGTGATCTGGCCCAAATGACCACTAGGCCTGATCCCACACCTTCATCTCACTGCTCCCCGGGCACCTATCACCCTGTTCCTGCTGGTCTTCCCACACGCCGTGTCACCTCTGCTTTCCACTATCTGCAGCATGCTTCTCTATAGCCTTCACCCACATAGCTCTTACTCATACAGAAGAGAGTATGCTCCCTACTCACATAATTCAGAATATTTTAGTATAAAATAAGGGCAAAGAATTCTCATCAAAATCTTTATATTTATTTATTTATTTCTGCATCCTCTAATGCTTTAAAAAAACAAAAATACACTGGTGACCTAAGCACTTCCTTGCGGATCTCAGCCCCAGCTTCACCACACCAGGGACGCCCTCCCTGCCATCCTCTGCTGCCCGCACCGCACCCAGATGTCGCTCAGCACTTTCTCAGCACCGTGGATGTACCTTCCCCTAGAAGCATGTACAGCAGCTGTAATTTTCCCACTGTGTGTGATTCTTGGACTGATGTCTGTTCCCCCAGCACACTCTCAGCTCTACGGTGGGGACAATGCCTGCCTGGCTCACCAGCATGCCCCTGCCTCAGCACAGGGACTGGAACCTAGCAGGTGTTCAACAAACATTTGTGGAATGAATGAATGAATGAACGAATAGACTAATAACTACAGGAATGAATGGGGGGTGACAGTTCACATTACAAATGAAACCTTCAGTGAAACAAAAGTATTCACCACTGAGTTCCTGGGAAGAGCTGATCCCTTGATAAATTCAAATAGCTCTTTCAGCAAACATTTACAAGACACCTACTATGCGCCAGGCCCTGAGGACACAAGGATGAACAAGACAGGCCTTGTCCTCCAGCAGCTCAGGCAAGAGAAAACACACATGGAAAACCCAAATGCTCAGCAGCCGTTTTATGAGAAAATGGAGCCTCTGAGTGATGGCGGAAAGCCGAGGAAACAGAGATGAACTTTAAATGCACCATCACTTCTGTGTCTTGTCTCCCCAAACTATTCCCAGGTCAGGACGGTGCTGTCCTCAGCAGGTGCCACCCTGCTGGGCACAGCAGAGGAATACAAGTTTGACTTTTCCCTGAAGCACAGGTTATTAGAAATGACATCCTCTTAGTGCCCAAGAGGCTACCTTCTTTCACGCAACACACATTTACCAAGTTCCTACTCCACACCAGGCACGGTGCCAGCTACTGGGGACACAGAGATCAGGCCATGGTCCTGGCAAAAGAGCCACATCTAGCTCAATGGCTCTCAACCAGGTGTAGCACCACTCTTCAGGGGCATTTTTTCAAGTGCTACTGCTGTGGTCTGAATGTTTATGTTTCCCCAAAATTCATACATTGAAAACTAACCCTCAAGGTGATGGCATGAAGAGGTCAGGCCTTTGGGAGGTGACTAAGTCATGAGAGTTCCACCCTCAAGAATGGGATTATAGTATCCTTATAAAAGAGGCCTAAGGAAGCTCATTAACCCCTTTCTGCTCCTCTGCCATGTGAGGACACATAGAAGGCACCATCTATGAGGAACAGGTCCTCACCATATACCAAATCTTCTGGTGCCTTGATCTTGAGCTTCCCAGGCTCCAAAATTGTGAGCAATAAATTTCTGTTGTTTATAAATTACTCAGTCTAAAGTATTTTGTTGTAGCAGCTGGAGTGGACTAAGACATCCACAGTAATCAGGGAGGTTGCTACTGGCATGTAGTGAGCAAGACCAGGGGTGCTGAATGTCCTACAAAGCAAGGAAAGGTCCCTCAGAATGAAGAATTATCCTACTTTAAGTGCCACTCTGCAGTTGGAAACTCTAGCACAAATCTATCAGCTGAAAACAAACCCAACAAACTCTCCCTCTACTTGCACACAACTGCTGGAAAGCAGTGAACCAAAAGTTCAAAAAAAATAATCTTTAGTCTGAATAAGCGAGATGCCAGATGTGTCCAGCTTTGGCCTCTAGAAAACCCCACCTCCCACCAAAACTCTCCTTCCACACTTCCCAGGTCCTCTCTGCCTCCACAGTTTGCTTATTGTTCTTAAAGTCCTTGCTACTCAAAGTGTGGTCCATGGGCCAGTAACATCTGCATCCCCTCGGAACTTATAGGAAATGCAGAACCTCAGCCACCCCAGGTCTGCTAAATTAGAACCTGCACTTTCACACGATTCCAAGTGATTCTAAGTGCTTAAAAGTTTGAGAAGCACTGCCTGGAGCCATACCAGGACAAACTCTGGCACCTTCTGCTCAAAGATCACTAGGCAGCATAGTTGGCAAGAGAGGCTCCTCCATCCAACCCCCCCATCCCATCCATCCCCTGGCCCCATGTGTCCTGCATCTGGTGAGAGATAGCACAGCACCCTCATGTAGAGCAGCCTGGTGCCACAGGAACGACAAGTTGCTCTCTTCTCAATGGTAAGAGAGCAAGAGAGGGAAGCTCCACTACAACCCAAACAGGTGTCCAGCGTCAAGGTGCCCAACGGGGAAGATTTCCACCTGTGCCCCACATAGAGGTTAACGGGTGACATGTGGCAGTACAAAGGAACTACTTTTGTTATTACTGCTGGGTTTGCCAGCCTGAGAGGACCCAGAATGAGTATAAAATGACAGCTGAATGCCTTGCTCAGAACCATGCCAAAACCTGTGCCCCGCCCCACCCCCAGGCTTGACTTGGCGACGCCCTGGAGCTCTGATCCACGTCCCATTTCAAGCCTTCTTGCACAACTAGACCATGAGCTGCTGGGGAGGCAGGTTCTGACTCATTCTGCAGTCCCCACAAGCCCCCAGACTGATCTAGGCACAGTATCTGATACCAAGTAAGTACTAGGGTAACGACTGTGGAAAGGGGTGGGATGAAATAGGATGAGATGGGACAGGATCGATGGAATGAAAGAAAAGAGAGTGGAATAAAGGCTGGGCCCCACAAGGCCCCTTCTCCGTATCCACCAGGAGAAAAGTGCTTCTACAGGGAGACACGTACAAGAATGTTTACTATAGCAAACAACTGGAAACAACCTAAATGCCCACCACCAAGGGACCAGCTGCATAAACAACAGTGCATCCATGCTATGCAACGCCATGCAGCACTTAATAAGGGATAAGGAGATCTATACACCAAGGTGGAAAACTCTCCAAGGCATGGTATTAAATAAAAAAAGCAAGCTGCAGAATGATAGTTCCAATATGGTATCATTTATTTTTTTAATCAAAAATCAATATAACATAGTTTCTATGGATACACATAACACTATTTTTCATCGAATGCAAGACACTGTGGATTGTAAAACGCACCATTATTTTATGTATCACTAAAAAAGAAAAACAAAAAACACTGTCAATTAAACCATGACAAGCCACTAACTATAAGATGCATCTCACTTTCAGAGATGTTATAATGTGTCTTAGAATCTATGAAATATGGTATTATGTAAATCTGTAGTAGAAGGTGACAGCAATTAACCTGGGGGTGGAGGCAGGACAAAGCCTTATCTGTAACCCTTGAAATTTTCCACAAATGGAATATATTTATGTGTTACTGTGATATTTAATGGCATCTGACTTTTCTTAAAATAATGACTGAATGCCTCCTCTGCCCCTTGCTTAGAGGTAAAGCAATGCTGACACTATAGGACCCGTGCGTGAGTCACAGAAGAAACAGGGTCTTTCCACAGGGCTAATTCAGGGTAGGGCTCAGGTGGGTCAGCAAATGGGATGCAGCAAAGCTTTGTGAAGAGGAGGAGAAGGCTCTTAGGAAAGTCCAGTGGGGAAAGTGTCATTGGAAAAAAGAAACAACAGGAAGAGAATTTGATTTGGGGAAACAAACAATTCACAATCTACTCATCGACTACCATCAGGGCTACTTGGGGGCTTAGGGTTGGCCCCCTAAACGGCTCCTTCGTCTACCCTTGCTGATCTCTGCAAAAGCAGTCTGGAAAGTCATAATGCCATCCTGAATGCATCACTCACAAGGGACCTCCTCGGACTCAAGCTTCTAATTCCACCTTAATATCCAATTCTGTGTGTCGGGGACGGCTGAACCTCGGCCTGCAGCCTCCACATCACCTTGCCCTGCGCACAAATAAAAATAGCTTTGGTGCTCAGAGCACTGGTTCCCTTGTCTTATCCTCTGGGGGTCCCCGGAGCGGCGCAATCGGCGAATGGAAACCACGTGCAATAGAAATACATAATGAACAAAGAGGCTCCGCAGAAGCATCCTTGACCTTCCAGCTTTTCCTTGACTTCTCCACTGCCATTGTCCCTGTGAAGCCACAAACAGAATGATACTGTCGAGGGATTGACGGCCAGAGTGCCTGCCATTGCCAATTTCTCCAGTAGTTAAGCAGGAAACGGTGTTAATCAGAACGATAACCTATTCACATCTCCATTTATGCAAATAAAGTTCTGGCAGCTCAGGCCTCCATGTGAACAGCTACACCTGCCAGGAGCTGAGCCTTACGTCTAAGAGATTTGCTCCTCTGTTCCCATAATCTGTGGCCTCACAGCCCAAGACCAATCACTAACGATTAGCCTGTCCCAGGAAAAGGGACCACCAAAAACCAAACGCGCACAGCAACGTGACAAAACCCCATGCTCTAGGAAAAACAGCGCAGCTCCCACTCCCCCAAACAAATCCACACAGGAAACTCCCCCTTCTATAACTTGGGGTTGATCTCCAAAATCTGGCTTCTAAGCATGCCCTCCTAAGCAAGATCCAAGTGAGCCCGGGGAGCAGGGGTGAGGTGCAGAAGATGTTTGCCACTGGCCGCTCCAGACTTATCCCCCACCTCCGTCCGCAGCTCTGTGTCCTGTGCAGAGATTGGCGGGTGTGGAGGGGTCAGAGCTGGGGTATTTATTCTTCTGGCCTCTCCTAGGGGCAGCCCTCCCTACAGATGCTCTCCAGGTAGCCTCACGCTCCTCCCCTTGCCTGCAGGGTTCCCAAGATGCTCCCCTGGCCCTCTGGGGGTCCCCTTTCCTTGCCCAGGTCTGCAAATCAGCCCTTTATTAAATGCTCCCCAATTTCCCTATTTGAGTGTGCCATCTGTTTTCTGCTGGGACCCTGACTAAGGGGGTATCCTTTAAACAATTTTTAAGTCAATATGTCTGCAAGGTGTTTGTTGAGACAGTGATAAAAAGCCAGTGGAGGAAACTGTGTAAAAGCTGGCATCCGTGAGAATGGCGTGGCAGGAAAAGTCACGTATCAGACACGCGGCCCCAAGAGCGTGGTCGGAGAGCAAATTTTTCCAAAATCTCCCCCACCACCGCCAGGGTCCCCACCCCCACCCTCTGTGACCTGGCTGTGTGGAGTCAGTGACCAGTGACTTTCTCCTCCCTGCAACTCCATCAGGCCTTCCACAGAGAAAACAAATCAGCCCCGGCAGGCTGGCAGAGGAGGGAGGAGAGAGTGGCCCCACCCAGTGCAGTCACTTCTAAAGCCAGCTCAGGGTCTCTTACTGGTGACTCCACTGGGGCTCCCTGAACCCCACCCCCAGGGGCCTCACCATCTTCCCGTGCTCTGCAGAGCTTCTCTTTCTCCCTGGAGACTGCAGAGACTTGGGGGGTAGGGAGGACGTGGGGGGACAGGAGCCCAGTTGTGTCTATGCCCCACCATGCACAGCCCAGGCTGCCATTGAGCACTTACCTACTTACCTTTTTATTACCTGTCTCCCCCTCCAGGGCAGGGATCGTGTCTACTTAGGTCACTGCTGTATCTGAATACTTAGCCAGGGCCTGGCACATAGCAGGGACTAAATAAAAAAAACAAAGGTCTGAAATACAGAATGCCCCTATCCACTGGAAGAGCAAACACATCCTCTGGTTTGTTCCATCATCCCTGGTCTCCAGCCCCCAGGGAGCAGGTGGGAAGGACAGTTTCTTGGGTGGGAAGGGAGATATGGCTTGGTGGAATCTGAGGGAGAGGAGGCTTTTCTCCAGGCCAGAGGAGACTGCCCAGCCACAAGCCCACAGGAATTCCTGGTCCTCGTGCCACCCAAGAGAGTGACGAGTGGAACAACTTAGCACCACCCAGGCCACTTCCAACAAATCATTCAGTAAGTATTTCCTGAGCACCTACTATGTGCCAGGCCCTCTGCAAGGTAAGAGACAGATGCAGGCATGAGGAAGACAGCAGGACACTACTCTAAAGAGGGCCACCTTCTGGTAGCAGTGACAATAATCCAAAAACAACTCAAAAAGATCATTTAAAATAATCATACTGCCAAGGAGGAAATCAAATGGTCCGATTTGATGGAAGAGAGGGGACTGACTTTGGTGGGGCACAGGGGAGAGTGTCACTGAAGAATGCTATGCTGAGGAGCTGACTCGGGGCTGAGGCCCAAAAGGAAGTAAAGGAGCGATCCCTATGAAAAACTGGAAGAACAACCAGGTGGCAGGGAGAGGTGGTGCAAAGGCCCTGGGGTGAGAATGGCCATGGCCTGCCCAAGGCTCCAGGGGAGAACCCAAGTGGCAGGAGGAGAAGCCACATGAGACTCAGCCCAAGTGCAGCAGGGGCAGGGCACAGCCGAGAACAGTCACTGGGAAAGGGCAGGGTGGCCACAGGCAACGCCAACCATCTCTCCTCCCCAGTTTCCCTACCGCCTGCCCCTCACCCACCTTCCTTTCACCTCCTCGCCACACAGCCCCAGCCCAGCTTCAGAGGAGTCAGACCCGCTCCAGCAGGCCTGACCTCCTCACCCGCATCACTTGGCAGCACCAACAGGCTCAGCCAACCACGTTGCAAGGCCAAGACTCCCTACATCCAAGGTGGTAGGGTGGCGAGGGGGGCCGAGGGTGCCCCCCAAGCCAGTCTCCATCCCCCCACCTGCAGAGCCTCAGTCTTCCCAAATGCCCCCCCAGAGCCATGTCGTCATGTCCAAAGGCAGCCAAATCTTAGCCTGTCAACTCCAAAATAAAACTGTTTAACACAAAATGAAGCATTTTATAATCCCCTGTACATTTTTTCTCTGAGCTGGCAAACAGAGTGTTTAAAAACACTGCCAAAACACTCAACCAATAGTCACACTTTCTTTTAGACCAGTGCCAGAGTTAAATTTCAGATTCCCTTGCTCTTTTCCTGTTCTGAACACCCCGCCTCCCCCCCAAAGCCTTTGCTATGACACCACAAGCAGTTCCTCCTCCTCTCACCCCGAAGCCACAAGGCCAGTCAGGTCAGGGTGTCAGGAGGCTGCGGAGCTGGAAGAAGGTGGAATCGGCATCGCCCACAGATCCCCTGCTGGCCACACTCCTTGAACTGTAAGTCCCAGTCAGCGGGTGATAAATTTGGCTGGTTTCTCACTTTGTTTGGGGATGTTTTTTATTTTTCTGTGTTAGGGTGTCATTTTAGGGATGCCAATCACAGGATCTTGGGGTTTGGAGGAACCTGGAAAACCAACCAGTGCCAATCCCTCAGCCTCTACCCCCTTCCACTCCCCAAGCCTGGCTACTTTCTCATTGTGTTTATCTCCAGGCCTTTAAGGGCTCTTGCCAACCAGGAAGTTGCTCCTTATGCATGGACCAGAATGGGTATATCTTTGGCTTCTGGAATCGGTCCTGATCCTGTCCCTTGGAGCATCAAGATTAATGGAGAGGTGGGGTTCAAGGGGTCTCATCCCCACTCCCCCACCACTCTGGCACACAACTTGGACAGCCTGGACCACAGCTCCCACTGGTCAGCCCACTCCATGAATACGTCCTATGCAGAGGCAATAGTAAAAATATGCACCACTCAAGCCATACCATCACCATCAAATCAACAGGTACCCACCAAACTGCTGGGGCTGGCTGAATGTCTAGCCAAGCTCTTACCTGTCCCTGAGGTCTGGTCACCTGCTCTGAGATCTTTGATGCTACTCTAGGTTAAATGGCCCCAGTTTCTTCCCTGTTTGGGGCTGCTTCTGCCTGCCAGCATCCATCCCCCCTTCTTTTGCTAGCAGCATCCCGATTTCCTCTAGGAACATCTCCAGGTCTGCGATTCAGAGCACCTGACTTGGCCTGAGCCAACAGCCAACATGGCATGCATTAGAGCCAGGAAGTGCAGGAAGCCTGGGTCCTATGGCCTTCTCAGAAGTCCTTGGATTCAGCCATGCCTGAAGCTAGTCCTACACCTAGGATTTCTGTCTACGTGAGCCAATAAATTGCCATACTTGATTTAAGCTGGTTAGGGTTTGGTTTTCCAACACTGGCCACCAGGTAATCCTAACATCCCAACTTGCAAGCATAACTCTGAGGCCTCCCCTTCTCTGTACTCCAGCAACACATTAACAGACACCCTTCTCGTCTCTGCTTCTGCTGACGCAGCCTTGGAGCACAACCACTCCTTTGGCAGTGGGCAGCTCCTGTTCTTTGCTCCCACACTGTCCATGCGGCCCTTGGCCAGTACTCAACGCCGCCACAGAGGGAAGGGACCAACCACCTCTCAAGAGTCAGTTTCAGACTCTCCTGGCCAAAGTTAGCAAGAGGCCTGGTGTTATAAAACGTAAGCACCATGAGGGCAGAAGCTGCTGTCTGTTTTGCTCACTACTGCATCCCCAGTGCCTGAAATAGTTCCATGAATACATACATGACAGGGGATGCTATGGTTCTAAAAAACATATTTCTCCTTTAATCTGTATATTTGCATGTTCCTTTGGATATCTGGAATTGTAGACTAAAGCTGTGGTCCCCAACCCTCAGTCCACAGCCCATTAGGGACCGGGCCACAGAGGTCTGCTGTGACAAGCCCCTCCTCACCCCTGCATCCATGGAAAAATTGTCTTCCATGCAACTTAGGAAATGGGGTGGGGGGGAGGGGCCGCACACAGCAGGAGGTAAGAGGCTGGCAAGCCAGCGAAGCTTCATCTGTATTTCAGCTGCTCCCCATCGCTCACATCACCACCTGAGCTCTGCCTCCCCGACCCCATCCGTGGAAAAATTGTCTTCCATGAAACCGGTCCCTGGTGCCAAAAAGGTTGGGGACCTCTGGACTACAGGATGTGAGAAGAGGTCATCAACGGTTTTCCAACTATGTCTTAGTCTGTTCAGGCTGCTATAACAAAAATACCACAAACTGGGTGGCTTAAAAACAACAAACATTTATTGCTTACAGTTCTGGAGGCTGGGAAGTCCATGATCAAGGCGAGGGCAGACTCTGAGTCTGGTGAGGGCCTATTCCAGCACCTTCTCACTGTGTCCACACATGATGGAAGGAGCTGGGCAGCTCTCCGAGGCCCCTAGTATAAGGGCACTAATCCCGTTACTACAGAGCCCTCATAACCTAATCACCTTCTAAAGGCCCCACCTCTTAATTATTAAATATTATCACATTGGGAATTGGATTTCAACATATGAATTTTGGGGAGACACAAATACTCAGACCATAGCAAGTTATAACAAAGGACTCTCATAGAACAACTCCCCTCTATTTGCCTCTTTTACCCCAAAATCAGGTCAGGATCCCAGCTGGAGGCTATTCCTATCTTCACCTACAGGCATTTCTCAAAGCTTTTCAAACCTTAAATTGGTAGTAACCGAGATTGATTACTCAGGGACCACAATTTTCAGATCTTTATACCCAACAGGATCCAGAATTAGCACCAGCACCTCCAGGAGCAAAGCAACAGGGTCTCTCTGGAGGGCTCTGGCCTCTGTTTATCCTGCCCATGGGTGAGACAGGTGACAGGAGGGGCAAGGACGACTGGCCTAATGAAAAAGGGGACCCAATGGGGAAAGAAAAGCTGTGACTCTTGACAAAAGCTCCACGTGCTGGGCCCCACAATGGCTGGGTGACAATGAGGTTTTAGGGCTATACATAAATATGTTGAGGGGGAAAACTTATTAATGAAATACCTACAGAATAAAGAAAAAATCCTAGTTATTGCAATTTTGGAATATGCAGCTGCATCCCTCTCTCCCCGTCTAGCTGATGGTGGATGATGTGGTTTTATGGTAACCCTGGGTTTCCCAGGATGCACAGAAGAGGTATACAATAGCAGACTGGTTTTAAAGCCACCTCTCAACACCACCCGAGCACCAGAGCCACTCAGACCCAAGGACCAGACTAACCCGATGGCCACCCAGCCTCTCTCCAGCCTGGCCCAAGGCCTAGACACAATGTTGTGGGGGCCTGGCTGCTGGTGGATGCTGTGAGGGCTTCACACACCCCTACCTCCAAGCACTGCCCCAAAGGACCAAGAGGCAGAGGTTTGGAGGGACTGTGGCATCTGTGGGACACCCAAGGTGGAGGCACAACTTCTACAAAGTTTGTTACAATTCAACGGTCAAAATCACTCCTTCACAAGATGCAAAGAAAAGCTCCAATTCAAATGGTGTGAGGTTTGTAGGTTCAGAGACCTCAAAGAGGGCAAGCCTGACACAGGGCATCCCCAGCAAACACCCAGCAAGCCGGGCAGGAGCTGCACATGGGCACCTCCCGTCAGAGAACACATGGGCACCCTGCAGGCTGCCCCAGTCCTCGGTCTGCACTCCTCCTAGGAATCGCCAGACCCCCCACCCAGGGGTGCTGGCTAAGTCACCACCTCCCTGTGTGACCTCCACAAGTCCCACCTCACTAAACAACCTGGCCCCATCAGTGCACTGGTAGTGTTTGAGAGAATGGTTCTGCAGCCCAAAAAGGGTCTGAGGACAAGGTTGGGAAGAACTCTGCATCCTTAATTAGCTAACTAGATGCTGTCAAAAGCAAAGTGAATGCACTTGACAATCGATACCCAACAATGTGGCGTTTCATTAAACTATTTTATAATTTCATATTTGTCGGCATATAATTCCTACCTCCTAAAGAAGGTGTCTGTGTTCCCTGGCCACCATCTGGGGGAGCCCCCTCCCCAACTCTCAATCACAGTGGTCTGTATGGAGCTGCCCACACTTTCCTCCGAGCCCCGAGCCTTGCCAATGTGCAGGTTCTGTCCTCACGCTGGCCACAGTGACGGTTGCAGGTAAGTCTTGGTCCTTCCTGGCTGTTCCACTAAGAGTCAACCTCAGGACTTCTACCCTGGCAATGGTAAGAGGCTGCTCTTTCTACTATCACCGCTGGGTCGAGAGGGTGGAAGCCTGGAGGTGCTGGGGACACCGCTGCCAATGCACTCATGGCAATGGGGCTTATGGAAACAGACTTGGGGCAGTGTCCTTGGAGGCCTTGAAGGATTATGCTTGAAGCCAACCTTACTCATGTATTTCTCAGTTCCTTGAGCCAATGAATGCCTTTTTTTCTGCCTGTCAATTTGAGTGAAGTCCCTATAGAGATAGCATATTAACTGAGGACCTACTGTGTGTCAGCAACCACAAGGGTCATAGAAACATCATTTTCCAGCTAGCTTATACATTCCCTGTAGACAGGAATGAGTGATCTCACACATACACACACACACACACACACACACACATACACACACAGCCCCAGGCACATGAGAGGTATGGTATCACTACTTGCTGACATGTGTCCTCTGGAAACTTCCAAGAGGAATTGGACAACACCAGGGTGGACCCGGACCACACCAGGAATACACATGCAACCAGCCTGAAGGCCAGCTTGGAATTTTTCTTCCCTCCCTGGGCCTCAAGGTCCTGCTTGGTGCACACCCTCAGCCCAACAGCAGGAAGCCAAAAGAAGCTTTGGCTGTTGCCAGGAAAGGTGACAGACACCAGGGCCAGCCTGGGAGGAGCAGCCCCATCCAGCTTACCCCCAGGACCATCTCCAGTATCTATTCATTGAGACTCACCCAAGGCGTGTTTGCAGCAGAAACACTCTTGATGTCGGTCACCACACTGCATTCCACTCTGGCCCACCCCTGGACACCAGAGAACCCAGGAAGCTCAATGATTCAGAAAATCATCAAGGTGCTCAAGCTAGCTGGGTGGGGAAGAAGCAGAAAACTCCCTCCACTTTGGAGGGTCCTCAGAAACCTCACATACACCGAGATACATTTTTTCCCACAGAAAACAAAAGAAATGTGGATTCTTCCCCCACCTTGACCCCTGCCTTTCATATTTTTGTATTTGTTATCCAATCTTGGAGAGACATACCGGCCCATCAATGTGATAGCAACATTTGTACTATGTAATTGAGGCGGGGGCAGGGGGGGCGGTTCTGTAAACCCACTGGCTTCACATGAGGTGAATAAAAACATCAGGAACTGCAAAACAAGTCCTCCTGCATCACCATCAGGAACCCAGGGCACAGATGCCTGAGCCCAGACCCCGAATCCCAGTTCACCACAGCCTGCTGGTTTCTATCTCCCAATGGGGAACTGGGGTGCAGAGAGCAGGCAATTTAGGGAAGGTTTCCACACTCTCCCCCAGCCAGGCAGACCCAGAATGGCCAGTGGCCCACCCTGCCCATCTGCCTCCCTCCCAGGTGGAAGTCCCCCCAGCAGGCTGATCCACATACTCAACATCTTCCAGGAGAGTTGTGAGGAACAAGCTGTCCGTACATTGAAATGCCTCTTAAAGGTCCTAGAGAAGGAAGCTGTTTAAAGATCACCTATGGCACTTCATCTTACTAGTCAAAGAATTCTTCTGTGAAGTGAACACCTTCTCCACTGAGTTACCTTCTCTAACAGCCTCTGTATCCCAAGTGCCTGAAGGGTCCCTGCTCATGGTACACACTAAATAAACACTTGTTGAATGAATGAACCATCTCTTCCATCTCTAAACTTCCTCTTCTGGGATCACACACTAACTGAAGATCTATTATGTCCGGGCACAGAACGCACAACTTTTATTTCTGACATCTCACATCCCAAAGCATCTTATCTATGCCATTTCCACGTCCCTTATTGCAGACACCTCTTTGCCTTGCAGAAGGGCTGCAGCCTTCTCAGGGACAAGATCAAACATTTCTTGAGCACTACCATGTGTTCTAGCCATGGGCCAAGGCAATGCTGGGGATAGAGAGAACAAGACCCCAAAGCCTTGACATCATGGAATACACCCTCACCAGTGAGATGGTGTTGGCAAACTTTTTCACCTTTACCAATCTGGTAGGTTAAAAATGGTTATTTCCCTGTGGTTTAAATTTATAGTTCTCTTATTATAAATAGGGTTCTGAATCTTTTTAAATGTTTAAGAACCCACTAGTGTTTCTTTTTCTGGTTCCATTTCTGTCCTTTGCACATGGGAGATATTCAAAATATCTAACCACCAGTGTGGCACCAACCAGTCAGAAAGGGTGCTGACCTTGGAGAGGGCCAGGCGTCCCCAGCAGGCTCGGCTGAGCCTCAGCCCAGCCTTTGCCCAGTTTTTCTGGTAATTTATTCGCTATTTTCTTGGCATTTGCAGGAGCTCCTTACACATTAAGGAAAATATCTTTTGCCTGTGATATGTGTCTTCGGTTTGATTTATTGTGGTTTTTACAAGGCAGAATTTTTTTATTTTTATGTAGTTGAATGCTTTGGTGTTTTGTTTTATGGCTTCTGGGTTTGGGGGTTATATTTAGAAAGGCCTTCCTCACTCTGATGTTATTAAATTAAATTTTTTTTAACTCTATCTTTTCTTTCAGTATTTTTAAGTTTTCTTTTTATGTTTAGATTTCTGATCCATTTGGGATTCACTGTGAGGGAGGGATCTGCTTTCCTTTTTTCAGGATGGCTACCTCTTCATCCCCATCCCAGGTACTGAGTACTCCATCTGTCCTCCATTGATGTGCAATGACACCTTTCTCACACACTAAATTTCCAGCTGTATTTGCGTCCATTTCTGTCTTACACCACTTAGAATCCTCCCACTCCAGAACAGTCTGATCTGGCTACTGTCCCCACCCACCATTCCATTTTCAGAATATTCCTTCCCATCCTTGCATGTCCGCTTTCTCTTATGAACTTTAGATCTAGCTCATCCCTTTCTAAATCAATCCTATTGCGACTTTCATTGGCTAACATTAAGTTAACAGGTTCGTTTAGGGGAAACTGACATATTTATGATATTGAATCTTTCCACCCAAGAATAAGGTCTGCCTTTTCATTTATTTAATACATTAAATGCCATGTGACTTGTATTTAACTCATGCTAGTTTTGAGCCCGGGGCCTCGTGAAACATATGTAACTCACACATCTCTATCTTGGGAGCCGTGTGGTGTGCAGACAACCCACGCTGCCACGCTATAGCATACATGTTACGTGATGTGTGGCCCCCTGGGCAAAACCCTGCAGTTGGTTCGTGAAAATCTTACTTGTTGATGTTCTTATTGTTACAATTAATATTGACAATTTAATTGCATATAATTCACGCAAAGAAAACAAAAAATAACAAATTTTTCATTAAATTAGAAAGGATCATTTTGTTTTTGAAGTTTTTATTCTATTTTCACAAAAAACACCGTGGTCCCAAGGAAAAATTTTTATTTCTAGTGTGGCAGTCAATGTGTTAAGTCTCTTTTGTCTCCTGCACCCCACCCCACCCCCTGTAGTTGATTTTGCTTGTTTGTTCGCTCCATACATTTGAATGTTTCTTATTGGGTTTATTCCTTGGTTTTTATACATTTTGTGGCTAACATAAGCGAGACCATGTCTTACTCTGTGTTTTCCAACTGTTAAGTTGTTTGCATGCAGGAAAGCTCTTAATGGGGGGATATTAATTGTGCTCAAGCCCCCAAGCCTTTTGCACTGCATGAGGTCAGCTGACACCAAGGCACTGTGTGTGCTCCCCATAGGCAGAAGGAACTTGTGCCCTGCACCTGTGTATTTGGCAGAACCTGCCTAGTGGCTGGCCCCAGCCCCACTCTGCATTGCCCAAATGGAGCTAGTATGAGGGGCGCCCCCAAGCCAATAAGGCAGGGAGCACCCCCCCCATGCTGCTGGAGCAAGAAAGGGGCTTCAGCCGGCACACAAAGGCAAGCTCTGGCCAGCAGGCAGACAGGAGTGAGGCTGGCAAAGGTACCAGCCTCCACGCAGCCCAGCCCTGTAATTGGGGCCCACAGGTCACTCTGGCCACAGCTGAACAAACCAGGGTATAATTAACTTTCCACCCGGCTTTTTACACAGCAGCATTTCACCTTCGCCAGAAAAGGAGGGTCTGCCTCTCAGAAGTGGCTGGGGAAACACTCCTCAGTACCAATCCTCGGGAAGGGGCAGCAGCAAAATTAACCCACAAGGGACACATTTTTTGCTGTTGCTATTTGAACAAATTCCCCCCTCTTGTTTTTTTTCAGTTGAGCATTCAAAAAAGTCGTGTGTGGAGTTTAGGTTGAAATTGCTCACAGTCCCAAATCTGTGTCCCCAGTGCAAGTAAGCTGTTCAGACCCTCAGTTTTGCCTTCACTTACAAGCTCTGTAACCTTGAGCAAGATCCTCTAACTCTCTGAGCCTCAGGTGCCAATGTGTAAAATGAGGATGAGTGGTTAAGAAATAGTGTCTCCCTGCTGGGACTGCTATAAGACTAGGTGAGACGGTTCATTCATTCAACAAGCATATATTCTGCACCACTCTGTGCCAGGCACTGGGCTAGAACATAAGAGGGAGCAAAACAGGAATGGCTGTTGTCCTCATGAAGCTTAATGGTAGGGAAGGAGAAGGATGAGAAACATGTTAAAGACAATCACAGAATAATTACAGAAAGGGATGAGTGCCCCTGGACAGGGTGAGGGCTGCAGAGACAGCCATCAGGGTAGACTGCAGGGCGTATGGTCCACGCAGGGTCCCATGGTGCTTAGCAGGCAGTAAGTGCCAAACACACGAAGTATGGCAGGACTACAGCCCACCGTGCAGCACGGAACAGGCAGTACCTACTTCCACATTTGCCCCCAGCACCAGACTGCTGACCCCCGCAGGGCAGCATGAACCTTGTCCGCTTCAGAGCTGTCCCTCTGTGCCCTGTCAGGAGCCTGGCCTGAGTCAGAGATCATGCAACAGGTGGCTTAAGGGAAAAAACCAACACTCAGCTCCAAACTGGTCCAAAAGTCAATTTCTATTCCACGGAGCAAGTGCCTGGAGCCCAGAGTTAGAACCCTCAGTATTTCTACGGAGACTCCATCTGCCTTTCCCTACCTACAAGAAACCAAATCATGCCGGCAGTACCTTTAGCAAAGAGGCCAGGGACCCCCAAAAGCTGTCAAGTGCTCACACCCTGGGGACATGGACTGGCACGTTCTAGGACTGGCACAGTGCAGACCCCTGCTGACAGCCTGCTGTGGACACAATGAGGAGTGTCACTGGGAAAGTCAGGTCTAAAACATTGCAACAGTGTAGATCACACACCCAAATGTCCTCGTCAGTCAGCCTCATTAATTTAGGCCAAAGCAGTGGTCATTCTAAATCAGAATATCCTTAAGGTAGTATCTGTAGCAGGAAGTGATAAACATTCCATCTGAATTCAGACTATAGGTCCACGGGTGACTGGCTTCAATCAACACATAAAAAATTGGAATCATTCTATGGGTGAATCAAACGTCTTGTACCTGCTTCTATGGTATCCCAGGCAGTTCCCAGCAATACTTGCCACAGTAGTTGAAGTCCTCCTGGCTCCTGGAAGAGGATGACAAATACCCCTCACAACAGTTTAGAGAGCACAGACTTGCTTGGCCAACACTTCACAAATTACATTGATGTCAACTTCAGCTCACTGTCTATTCTGACGGTATTAGAATGCGTGAGATCTGAATTGATGGGGACTTCCTATCCTCAGCAATTCAGCCAGCCACCAAATCCTCTGCCATTTCCTGACCTGGTGCCCACAAACAACGTCTCCGTTAGGAAGAGACAAGCCCATCACATTCACCAATGCAGCCTTTATCTACTCTGTTGCAAAAATCCTCACCTACTGGCATTTAAGTCTGAATTTAGTATTTTTATAGGATATGGACACAACTCAAGCTTTATCCCCTTGAGCACGGCTAGTTAAAAGAGAGGTCCCTCCAAAAAAAGAAAGAAAGAGAAAGGGTGAAGACTACGTAGCATTGGGAATCCATTCAGAAAAATGTTAAGTGACAAACTCAAGACATAAAAGGGTAAGTGTTCACGACTTCAAGCATATAAACATTTGTTATTCGTGGGCAGGGGCTGCAGAGAAACAAAGAAAAAGCAAACAGTTGTCGGGGGCATGAGAATGAACAGAGAGGATTGGATTTTTGCTTGTTTCATTTTGTGTTTAATACCTTATGGGTTTAAGGCTGATTTCTCCTCAGACACAAATGGTGTGTGGGGTAAGGATGTGATGGGGTTGTCTGAGAGGCTGAAGTGCACGGGCATGCTTCAACCGCTGTGGCCCAGTACTGCCTCTCCTGCTGAGGGACAATGGAGAAAGTGCCTTCTCCAGCTCCCAACTGGAAAAGAGGGATATTTAGTGCAGGGGCCCAGGCTCCGGGTGGGGGTCTCCCTCAAGACTACCATCGCAGCCACTCTAGTATGAGGCTTCCCTTCCATGGTGAGCATCCCCCCACCCCAAAAATCTCCAAACCTCATAGCTACTCTCTTAGATTCTGATGGAGCAAAACACTGCCCCCCCTCCCCCCAACTGCCACAGAAAGACACAGAAAGAGTCAAAGCGGTCACTCTGCAGAAGCAGTTTTAAAGAAGAACCAGGCCAGGTGTAGTGGCTCACACCTCTAATCCCACCACTTTGGGAGGATGAGGTGGGAAGATCGCTTAAGGCCAAGAGTTGGAGACCAGCCTGAGCAACATAGTGAGATCCTGTCTCTACTAAAAATAGAAAAAATAGCCGGGCATGGTGGCGCACACCTGCAGTCCCAGCTACTCGGGAGGCTGAGGCAGGAGGATCATTTGAGCCCAAGACTTTGAGGATGCAATGAGCTATGATGACACCACTGCATTCTAGCCTAGGCAACAGAGCGAGACCCTGTCTCAAAAAAAAAAAAAAGAACCACATTCAAGATCACCACCCACAAACACACCCCACCACACAGCCCCCCTCCCCAAATGCCAACTAACTGCTCAGAAGGCTGCCGCTCCTAGGACACACCTGTCTGAGGAGGGAGGCAGTGCCTGCACATTCCAGCAGTGACAGCCTCTACAAGGGATGAGGATTGTGCATACCCAAGGCCACAATTCCAGGAGGAGCCAGGCAGTGGGATGGACAGGTGGTGCTGCCCTTGGATCCCAAATTCTCAAAAACACAAGACTCATTTGTTCCCACAGAAACATCGGCTGAGCACCCACAGTCTGCCTGGCCTTAGCCCAGCCTCAGCCTAGCGTGGTCCTCTCTGAAATGGTCTTTATTGGGCTGTCAAGTGTCCATCTTTCCCTCCGGAGTATATGTTTCATGAGGGCAGCAGTGTCCACTTACAACATCCCTAGTACAGTGCTAGCATGTAGCAGGGTTGGTGACTTCTGTCCGATGACCAATGGTCAGCGTCTAGCAGACCTACGAACCCAGCCTGGGAAAGCCTGCTATTGCATTTTTGTATCGGTTCCAAATTTTTAAAGCAGAGGCAATTTCCAAACAGCATCTTCTGCTAAGGCCCAATGTATAAAACAGACTTTTTAAGGTGAAGAGTTCTGACTAGTCTGGGCATCAAAGCCCCCTCAGTCTGACAGGCCCCAATATCCACCCTGACCCCCTACACACATACAATAGGCCCAAAGACACCTCTGGGAACAGTTTGAAAACCACTGCACAATGGAAGAGTGTGGAAGCATCCCAGTAGGAAATTGTTTTGAACAATGTATACACAATTCCCAGTGGTCCATCCTGTCATTGGGTAAACCTAAGACCTGGGGGAAAATAACTCCTCACGTGTCTCATCCATGTCAGGGAAACTCTCCCAGACTGGGTCACACCTTTACCAAGTGGTAATGAATTTCTTAGGGATGCTATTAGGCCAGGTCGTTTCCCACACACTTTCAAGGAGTTTTGGACTCCCTTCCATTGCTCCAGGCTTTGGGGATATTCCTGGCTCCCCATCCCTGCAGAGGTCGTTAGTGGGGTCCTGTTAGGAAGCGGGAAGGAGTATCAGTGGGTACGCACCAGCATCGATAAGGATGGCTGGGGACCCTGCAGCCGAAGTCTGAGGCTGAAGGGAGAAGGTCTGCCAGTGGGAAGAGAGCCCTGCCTGGGAGCGGAGCACAATTAGCTACCATGTCTTACTTCTGGCACAGACACCCATGTATAGCCCCAAAGTCTCATGTTTTCCTTTCTCCACCTAGAAAGGACACTATTCTCAAAAGTGAAGCTGAGAGATGGGAATCTCCTTGATTCTGAAGGGCTGGAGGAAAAGCCAGCCTCAGTAGCAATAGGGGCACGATACCATCTAAGAGCTGAAGGGATTCAAGAAAACACTGCCCAGCAGGGGCCACTACACAAGAATGGACCATTCTCTTACATCTAGAAAACAGCAGATCAATTGGTTGATTGTTTTTAAAGTAAATGACAATATTTCATTGTCTTAGAATTATGATTCCATGTCAACTCTTGGCTAAATCAAGAAATACACCAGGGTCCAAGATCAAGACCCCATCTCTACAAAAAGCAAAAAAATTAGCTGGGCGTGGTGGCACGTGCCTGTAGTCCCAGCTATTCAGAAGGCTGAGGCAGGAGGATCACTTGAGCCCAGGAGTTTGAGGTTGCAGGAAGCTATGATGATGCTGCTGTACTCTAGCCCAGGCAACAGAGAGAAACCCTGTCTAAAAAAAAGAAGAAGAAGAAGAAGAAGAAAGAAATATACCAGGGTTCATTATTTTCTCAAGTGAGATGACAGTCAACAGCCCAGGGTCCTGAAGAGGTCTGGCTCACGACCAAATAGCTATGCAACCATCAAGCAAGCAATCACCTTTCCCTCTCCTTGCCTCAGTATTTCCCATGGGGAAATGAGGGGACTGAAAAAGCTAACCCCATAGGTCCCTTCCAATTCTGATTCTAGAATTATAAATTAATCATCATTTCTGCCTTAGGTTGAAATATCACAAATTCCAAACGACTGGGGTTTGAATTACTAATCCCCCAAAAGTCTAAAACTGTTAAGAGTCCTCTTAAGTCTATTGTTTTTTCATATCTGTTCCCTCCAGAGGTTGAGGACAAGGACTTCGTCTAGCCAGGGCTGTGCAGGCACAGGTGTCACTAGAGGGTAAGTCATAGCAGTTACCCAAACACTTGGCTTCAAACTTCCAAGATGGCATGAAGTGTAGGGAAAGTGAGAACTATGGGTCCCAATCTACTCCCCACCAGCAAATGTTCCCCCAAACCGATGATAGATCCCCTTTAGAATGCTGACCTGAGGTTTCAGGCCCTCTCCCACAAACCAGCATCCAAGGGGTTTCATCACCAATCATGGTGGAGGAATATCAGGAAGGCTGTGTAAGGAACACAGATGCTATGAACTCCCTCTCTGCAAATCTCAGAGCCTTGAAATGTGTCAGCCCCTGTAGCATGGCTGCCACACCCCAGGGAATGCACATCGCCCCAGCACCCACCCACCCCAGACACCCCAAACACATACACACACAAAATTCATGAAGTCTTAAGTTGCTCCTATAAAACTGCTGTCTTGCACACCTTCTCCAAGACAACGAGTAAATGGAAAATAGGGCTCCAGTCAGGTCTAGCAAAAACAGCTCCAAGCCACCCTTCTCCTACTCAGAGAAGCAGGAGGTCAAGCACAGAAGTGGAACTGGGTCCCTTGCTGCACGGGCTGACCTTGGCCTTTGAAATTCTCCCTACCCCATCACAAGCCCTGCCTTGGAGCTCACTCCTTCATGCAGCTTTCCACACTTAAGCTGCTTCACTCTGCACTAACAACCTCTTAATTGCTGGGTTCCCAAAAGCCCTTCCAGAAATCTGGGGTGTAGACCCACCCACTTATGGCCCACGTACTACACAGTACAATTTGTGGGGGGAGGGGGGCAGAGACAGGGTGCCTCTACCTAATTCCTGCCTGCTGGCAAGCTGTTTCTTTTATTTTTAATTTTATTTAAAAGGTAGATACAGGGTACCCAAGACACCACAATAAAATGACATTAACTGTAAAATTACATTATTAATTCTTTAATCTCACTTGAGGCTTCAAGCTGTTGCTATGTCCAATTACCCGTGTAACCACCTGTCAGAGTCCCGGTGCTATTTAGCATTACCTCCAGGACAGCGGTGGGCCCGGTGGTCCGTCAGGTCTGCCAGAGACTCGAAGTCCTGCTGACAGTGATCGCAGGTGTAAATTGACTCATCCTCCATGTCTTCATCGTCCTCATTTCTCTCCTCTTGACTTGTCACGCTGTTCCTGTCTTCCAGCGCACGGCTGGTTTTCCGATCGCACTCTGGCTCTCCTTCTAGGCCTCCTGCCAACAGGAAGAATACAGTCCATGTCAGCTGATGGGGTCTTGGGAAAGGGTTTTAAAAGAATCACCCGGCATTTATTAAGATACATTTAATTACTCTACCTCCTGGGGTCCATTATTCTTGACACCTCTCAGTATATTAATAGATGGGGTTTTTTTGTAGCATGTGGTGCCATAATTCTCAACTAGATTCTTTAATTCTTGGTGCAAATCTTCTAGGGGAATTTCTTGTCATCTTCCCTCTGGGCATGGATGCTGGGGGTTATGACCCATCAGGGAGGTGAAAATGCCTTAGCGTTTTGTCTCCTAAAAACCCAATTCTGTTACGAACCTCTCTAGAGCCTCCATCAGCTGGTCCTAATACACCTAAACTTTTAGTTTTCCCCAAAGCCTTGCAATTTAGACCTGGGAGATTTCTTAGCCAAGTTCACCTTCCACACAACAGAACTATCAACGTGATGATGTTGGCTGGGTTCTTTGCAAAAATGTCCTGATTCTGGAATAAAGGAAGCACATGCATTTGAAGAACCATGGATGGTCAAATCTCAAGCTTATAATGCATACAACCCCTCACCTATTACTTGGTACTGGCCTGAGAGTAAGAGCCAACTTTGGAATGACTCAACTGATTTCTTTCAAATAAAATACCTACTCTGTGCTTAGCACTATACAGAGAGTGGCTAATGTGTAGAGAAAATGTGTAATGATCACAATGATGCCTTGCGTTTGTATAGTGTCCTGTGCCTTTTCAAAGCCGTGACTATACATGCATAGCCCCATTTCACAGTCTTGCACAGCCTAGAACTAAAAGGGGATTCAAAAGATCATGTGGTCCAGCCCCCCACAGAGAGGGACAGCTTTGTTATTCCCATTTCACAGGTAAAAGGTACCTGGCACCCAGCCAGGGGAAGCAGCATCCCCAGCACCCTACAGACGCTTAGCTCGACATCTTGACTCCTTGTCTAGCTTACTTCCCTGAACATCTGTGGGAAATGGAACAGAGCCTCAAAGAGATTAAGAAGACACACCAAGAACTTGTAAATCAAAGTGCAAAAGAAGCCTGGTAAATATAATACACAGAATATATCAGTAATCCTAATAAATGTCAGGGGATAAAACTTGCCCATTAAAATATAGAGACACTTGGATTGGAAAATCAAAGTGTGTGTTGTCTCTTCCCAAAGTCTGTCCTGGTAAACGGATCTACCAGCCCAGAAACTAGCAACACTGATCTAAATCAAAGAAAAAGATGTCTATTATTTATGCATAAAAATATTTATGCAAACGCATATGCCTATGCAAAACTATGTGTATGTGCATGCACGTGCATGTACATACATAACATCAACAGTTACAGAAAAAGCCTTAGCACATAACCTTAAGCCCCCAAGCGCTGGTCACCAACGCAAGAAAGAGAAACATGAAGTGAAGAATGCATTCAATTCAAGGTAGAAACCACAGTCTTATAAATATTTCAATTTAGAAACAGATATTGTTATAAGGGCTCTATTTCTCCCGTCCGCACAGAACATGCACTTCCAAGCACGCGACATCAAGAACCTGGGAACACAAATCAGCTCATCGGAGAGCCAGCTGCTGCCTTCCGAGGCGGGGAACGTTGCATGACACGCCGCCTGGAACTGCACGGAGGCAGTAAAAATCAATGTTTCCATTTGTGGCCCATCAAAACATCTCTCTTCTTACCAATTAAGGGATGTACAATTTTTAGGTTCTTTTATTACCAGAACACACCAACTCCCTGCAATACAGAAATCCCATTAAAAGCCAGGCAGCATATTTATCTCCGGGAATCTGATCTGCTGCTGCGGCAACGGCAAGAAATAGAAAGCAAAGAAATGAGAAATATCATTTGAAGCCTTCAATATTATAAGTCATCACACAACCATGGTTACACAGTCAAGTGCCTGTCGCTGAAATACCTCGTTTACAGTCCTTTTCCTTAATAAAAAAAAGTTCTGTAGGAGGAAAAAAAAGAACCATAATTCCAGCTTTGTCTACTACACCAACTCTCCAGATAATAAGTCACAGTCAGCACCACGCTTGTGTCGCTTTACTTAACACACAACTTAATAGACATATTTAAATTATCCCCTTGTTTTGTTTTGGGTTTTTTGCCATATTTACTTGCCAGCACTTTCTATAATAGCTCATCTAATCCACGACTGGAACCAGGAACATCACCATGCATTGGATCTCTTTAAATCTGACACATCCTGTTGACTCGGGAGTAAGTAAATCAGAATGTCAACTCTCAGGTTTCACAAGGCAAAACCCATAAAGTCATCCAAGAGCATAAATCCGTTTTAAAGAACTGTCACCTCCCCTACGGCCGGCTACTAATGGGAAGGCAGGGTGGTTGCGCAGAAAGGGGCAGGGAGGAGAGGAGGACAGGGGCAGAGATGGACGCAAGCTCAGAGCAGAGAGAGGCAGGGACCCCATCACCTGGTCTCCCCCGGGGTCCAGAGGTCGGTCAGCCTGACCCTAGGAAGGTAATGTCAGAGAGGGAAGATTCCATGGCCTGAATAAATTTTGGGGAGCAGGTCTTTCCAGAAGACCCAAGGGCCCCTCTGTTGATTAAGCAGAATAGGAAGCCCTCAATCCTGGGCAGGGCTTTACTCCTTGCAAGGTACTTTCCTGCCTGGCAGTATTTGAACCTCATCATGAGGAAAGAGGATAAATGGTATTATCTTCCCATTTGCAGAGGAGAAAACTGAGGCTCTTCATGGCGACCCAGAGCCACATGAGGAATTGAACCTACCTATTCTGGTGTTAATTAAGCAGCACACCTTTCCCGGAGGCCTGTTGGAGCCCCAAGCTCTCCAAGGCCGGGAGGTGGGATCTCTGAGGACAGGGAGCTCCAGAGCACCAGTCCTATCTAGAGAGAGTCTCCTGGGGTCTCCTCTTTCCTGGGCCCACCGGAGCAGCTGCTCAGTAAGCCCCTGGGGACCAAATGATTGGACCATCCCTACTCCTTAGATCCAGCCTGCCTGTCCCCTCAATCCTGCCCTGTCCAGCCCCAGAGGCCCCGACGGTCCCGCCCTGAGGCTGGACGTCACCTGAGCAAGCACAGAGGAGGCATCCCAGGGCCAAGCCCCTGGACCTGCCTAAGCCCCCATCACAAGTGCTGCCTCGTGCTTCTGTGACCTCCTGGGCTCCAACCACAGCTGACCCACTGGCCCCTCCAACTACCCGGGGTCCGAGAAGGCAAAGTCAGCAGGCTGAGGAGAAGGTGGCCAGCTCACTCTTCTGCTGAGGCCTCTGGGGCTGGGAAGAACTTCCCGAAAACAGCCCACTGGCTCCTTTCCCCAGCCCCTGCCCAGTTCTCCTGGGGGCTGTCTACAGCAGCGCAAAGACCAGCTCGCCCGGGGAAAGCGCAAGCTGAATGGATTTTGAATCAGGACCCTGTCCCTCAGGGCCACACACATGAGGCCATAAACACTGGCCTGTCCATCCAGTGGACAAAGCTTCCTACCTCCTGAAGCTCATGCCCCACACTGGACAACTTACAGCGTGGCTGTTTTCCAATGTGCACACCTCCATCCCTTTGCCCAGGCATCCCCCAAGGGCAGCTAGCATGGAATGAGCATTTGTTGTATGCACAGGCAGCCCTATGATTTGTCAATATCATATCCCCACCTTACAGGTGCAGAAACTGGGGCTCTGTGAGGTGACAAAGCTTAAGCAAGGTCACAGGGAGTGGCAGGGCCAGGCTTCAAGCCCAGCTAGTCTATCTCTACTACACGGCCTCCTCACGGCAGAGACTTGATGGAAATTGCGCCAAGTTTGGGGAATGCGTAAACCCCCTTGACGTCCTGGGTAGGGTCCTAATCACAGCCCATAAGGTTCAGCAACGGTTCTGCTGACCTCTCTGACTTATCACCCGTCTCCACAGCCACACAGACCTTCTTTCAACTCCTTGGACTGCCAAGTTCCTTCTGCCAAGGGCTTCACACTCCTGTTACCCGCCTGGAAGATCTCTCCTAACTCTACACCCACCTCACAGGGATCTCCCCACAGGCCTGAGCACCCACGTAACTCACTATTCCTTCCCCGGGGCTCCCTCCCTTTGCCTCAGAGCACTCAGTATAATGTATACTCCTACCTTTGTGGGCTACTCTGTTCACTCTGTCTCCCCGTGGCAGACTGCATTTTCCAAAGGCTGCCGTAACAATACCCCCCACCCCCTGCCCTTCTGCAGTAAGACCTTGACTCCCCCCCAAGATGAGGGATCTAATCCCCCTCTGGGCTGGCTGGACTTAGGGACTGCCTTGACCAACAGGATGCAGAAGAAGTGATGTTCCAAACCTCTGAGGCTATGTCAGAAGAAGGCTTGCAGCTTCCCCCTGCGTCTCTTGGGACACTTCCCCTTGGAACCAGCTACCATACTAGGAGAAGCCCAAGCCACAGGGAGAGAGCGCATATACGTTGTGGGTGGGGGGAGGCGGACCTCAGGTGATGATGAGAGCTAGCGATGGGGAGCAGCTATAAATACGCTTGCTTGCCTGCCCACTGCTCACCTCCTGCCGTGCAGTCCCCCAGTTGCTACGTTTCATGGAAGACAATTTTTCCATGGACTGAGGGGAGGTCTGCGGCCCAGTCCCTAACAGGCCACGGACTGGTACCGGTCCATGGCCCGGGGCTTGGGGACTTCAGCTGTAGACAACAGTCCCAGCTAGGCTCCCAGCCTCCAACATTGACTGCCGGCCATGGGAGTACACCTTCTAGGACATCCAACTCAGATGAGCCTTCACATGGCTGTAGCCCCAACCACCACATAGCTGCAACTGTACAAGAAATGTCCAGTGAAACTGCCAACTGAACACAGTCAGCCCAAAGAACTTTGAGAAATAATAAAAAAGTGTTGCTTTAGGCCATCAAGTTTGGGGTAGTTTGTTACACAACAAGAGACAGCCAGAAACCCCCACTACCACCAGAGCGTAAGCTCCATGAGGGCAGGGGCTGTGTCTGCCTGGCTCAGTCCACCTCCCCAGCCCTTAGTACACAGGTGGTCATACAGTGGGGTCTCCATGGGTGTTAGGTGAATGGATGAATGGAGTCAGTTTCAAAGAAGCAAGTCTCTGGATATCCACACAGGTGGAGACAGCAGCAGGGGAGGTGGTTACAGTGCTATTTATTATCTGATGATAAGTATTAGGTTGAACCAGAGAAAGATGCCATCTTTTTAGGTCAAAATGGTTGAATATTGGCAATCTCAAATGGTTCAACCTAACATATGATGGGGCTGTTCTGTCTTGCCAACTTCTTCCTGAAACCAGGAGGAAGAGGGTATACCCATACCAGTGAGTCCCTCTACACCATGCCCATTGAAACCAGAGTCCCTGAACCCAAGGTATGAGCTTGGGGGACTTTCCATGAGCAAACAGAGGATATAACAAAACCTTCCACCTTGATCACTTTTTGTTAGAAAGGTGTGAATTTTTCCACCCCTCTGAGCCACTGCCCTTAAGAAAAGGCTCTCATTCAAGAGGATTATGTAAGAGAGGACAGTGGGACCTCAGCGAAAAGGCTGCGCAGCAAGAGAAGTGGCCCCATGCCTTCTCAAGAGAAGGGGCAGCAAAGACCTTGTCAGGGATGGAGGGCGGTGGCCCAGCCTTCCCCTGCACCCAGAGGTGATGCTGACCACTGTGTGAGCGTCTCCTGGTACCACTTTACATTTACATCACCCCATTACATCACCCCCATACAGAACCCAACTGCAGTAGGGACAATGGATATCCCCACTTTGCAGATGGGAGAACAAACCAAGGCTCAGGACTACACACAAGGCACACCCTGGGAAGGGCAGAGCTGGACCCGAACCGCGGTCTTCTGACTCCAGATCCTACCTCTTAACCACTACATGGAAGGGTCAAAAAGGGAATGCCTGCAAAAGGGCTGGGCAGGGGACAGCTGGCTGAGTCCAGTGCCAGGAAAAGGGGAAAGGAGAGAGGCCCCAGGGGGCCAGGCTGCCCACGGGCTGCCAGGTGTGGGAACAGGACATTTCCTACCTTCTCAGCAAGGCTTCACAAGGTTATGAGTCAGGGCCACTGGGGCCTCACCTCCTCCCAAGGGCCAGCTGAGAGAGGACCAGCCAGAAATACCAGGGAGTAACCCTTCCTTCCCAGCCCCTGGCCAGCACGCAATCGGAAAGAATCCCACCCAGAAGGGTGCCTCTGCTCCTCCCTGGGAAGAACCCTGGGCGTCAGCTAGCCAGCACAGAGCCCTGGGCACCCTGAGAACCTCCTGGGGTCCGTTGAGGGCCCTGCCTCTGGGGCCTCTGGGCTGAGTGTCCACAGTGTGAAGGCAGGAGACCAGGAGCAGCCTCCATAAACCCCAGGTAGAGAAAACGGGGCCAGAGCTTGAGAGGGGTGAGATATACCGGTGCCAGCAAGCACACCCATTAGCCCATTCTTCCATCCATTCATTCCACAAATATTTACAGAGCATCTACTATGTGCCAGGCATCACACACGCATATGTGCTACAATGTATGGGGTGCTCCCCGGCCCTGTGTGTCCTGGTAGCCTCAAAGCCCACACAAAGCCTGCACAGAAGAGATGCTTAATAAACATGAGGTGAGTGAATGAGTTAACAGATGAATCAATGAATGTCAGAGAGGAGGTATATGCAGTAAGAGCCTGTATCCTAGGCCGGGGTCGGTCAGGTCTCAGTCTTAGCTCTAGTACCCCTCGCCCTGCCACATGAGAGACCCTGACCAGGCCACGTCTCCTGTCGGAGCCTCTGGTTCCTCATATGCCAGTAAGGAGCCTGACCTGGTGACACCATCCTCTGTGCTCTCACAAGGTGGAGGTGAGGCTCACCAGGATGGGCAGCCATCGGTGAGATGTGCACACAGCTGAGCACCACATAAGTGGCTACAGGAGCCTTGAGGGGTTTTGAGGCACCAAGAAGAGGTCGGAGCAGGGGTGAACAGGAAGAGGAAGGATGCAAGGGAGAGGGGAGACCAGTGGCATGAACAACAGCCAGGAAGGATGCCAGGTGGGAATGAGGAGGGAGCAGAGTTGGCTTGGGAGGGCCAGCGAGTCCTAGGGAGACTTCCCCATGTATCACTTCTCCCAGTCAGACTTTCACAGGTGTCATCCACCCCTGCAGAAAGCAGAACCACCAGGCAGTGAAGTCTAGGCACACCCAGGGGTCGCCCAGGAACTCAACTGTACAGGAAGCACTGGGACACTAGGGTAAGGAGTTCAGTGGGGCTGACAGAACGAAGTTGTTGAAATATAGACAGTCATTAAGTAACGACACACACAGGCAGCAGACAGCTGGATTCCCGTTCCAGGGACTGTCAGGATGGCAGGGAAAGAACAGAAAAGAATCACAGACTTTGGTGCCATCCCATCTGGGTTCAAATCCATATTCTACCAGTCAGCAGCTGGGGGACCTGAAACAAGTCACTTACCCTCTGGGACTCATTGAATTAAGTTAAATGATTTTAATGAGGTAATATATTCAAAGCCTGATACTTGGCTCATAAATACTGCCTTACTGCAAATGACTCAAACTAACTCGTGCAGCATCATGACCAGCAGCAGGAGACATCACACAAGGAGGGAGTGTGGCAGCAAGCCTCATGTGCTCCTGAGGCCGGAGAAGGACAACGAGTGTCAGGGCACATGCCCCCCTGAAAGGCACAAAAATGTTCACATAGACCACAAAAAGGAAAACCACTCAACCAGGAGAGGAAAGTCCTGGGTTCAAGTCTGCACTCTCTCCCGCCCAGAGTATGACCTTGAGTAAGGTACAAGCCGCCTCCCCCATGAAGGAGTGTGATCTCTGACCATGGTCTGTAAGGGCCAGGCCCAGGGGCAAGGCCTGGGGACACAGCACAGATGTGCTTACAACCCACAAGCCCGCTTTCCCTGTCCTCACCCCCTCTAAGTAGCTGAGGGGAAAACAGTCCGGGAAGGTGTCTCCCATTTCCAAAGTATTCACCCTGGGGCAACATTTTTTTAATAGAAAATGTATATTTCATTTTAACAGCCTATGCTAAACATACATGTTTCCTACAAACATGGTCCTGAGGGCAAGAAGCCCTTCCAAAACCTTGGTGCCGGGTCAGAGCCCTGGCTTAGCCTCTACGTGGTGTTTGCTCGGGCCCTGCTTGTAGAGAAGGAAACCTCTCCCTCCGTGAACACTTTCTCACGTGCCTGGGGAGGGGTGTGGCTGGGGCTGGGCAAGGAGCCTGCCAGCCCCAATTAGGCACTCTGCTTGTGCATCCATCGCTGGCCCAAATTCCGCAAGGCAGGCATTATTTATCTTCAGGTTTAAAATATTTGCAGTACAGGCAGCGGGGTAACATTTAACACTCAGCCTAAAGGGTCCCCTTGGCAGCAGAGCTGTAGGCAAATATTTTAACACATAATTTGCTGTCCAAGTTCTGCTTCTTAAATAAGGAAGCAACTTCAGGCCAGCTGTCTGGGGAGCACCTGTTGTCCCCACCAGTGCCGATGCCTCTGTGGATGGAATTTCAAGCCCAGGTCAGTCAGAGACACTGAACCTGACCTGGGCTGCATCACACAAGCCTCGTGGGGATGCTCCATCCTGGCTGGCCGTGAGGGACTGGATACAGGACAAGCCTCTCCACAGGCCCACAGCTGACTACAGAGATGACTAGAACCTTCCAGAGAACACCTCTTCCGTTGTCAGGGATTCTAGAACCTGAGGCCAAAAAGATCAGCAGCGTGATAGCAATGGCTTCCTCTTAGAACAGACCTTCTGATTCATTCATCCCCTTCATCTAGAACCTGTGGTCCAGTAAGGGAATTATCACCATCAGCCCTATTTTACAGAGGGCAAAACTGAGGCTCAGATGGGTAAGACGGCCCACTCTGCCACTCAGATAACAAGCGAGCTGCCAAAACTCACAACTCTAATGCCCCCACATTATACAAATGAGTGGAATAGGCTGAACTGGGTAGAGGAGCAGGGGGTACAGAAACCCACCCAAGGAAATGGTCCCTGCTGAACTCCTCTAGGTGATCACCATACGGACAAGTGACACCCAGTGAGACCACATCAGCTGCTTTGTTTTGTTTTTTTAAGAAGGAAATCCATATCTTTGTGTAACATCTCTGGATTTCTAAATGTTGACTTCAAGTTTTAGGAAACACAGTATTGGCCAAACAATACACCCTGGAGGGCTGGGTACAGTCTAGGGCCACCTGCTAAGGGTCTCTGCCATGGGGCAGGCCCAGCATGCACCACCAGAGCCCCTGGAGCACGGGGTCATCCGGTCATTCCTCTCCAGGCAGGGAGGTTGGCTGGGCAGTGATGAAAGTGTCACTTCTTCGGAGATTTAGGACCAGAGTCCAAGTATATTTCTGTGTGAGACCTTGCTTACTTATACTTCTGAGCCTCAGTTTCCTTAGCTAGAAAATGAGGATGGTACCACCTCCTGCTCCTGTAGAAGCTCCCCGTGGGGGCCACCTTCCAGGTGACCTCACTCCAGGTCTCTGCCACCCAGGTCCCAGTCAGCAGTCTGCTCCCCAAAAGCTGGAGCCATATCAGATGTGAATACTCTGTATCTTCAGCCAATCAACAAACATTCATTGAGCACCTACTATGTGCCAGCCCCTGTTCCAGATGATGCAGACGCATCAAAGAACACACAGCTCCTTAACTGAGTGAGGCTGACATTCTGTCACCAGCACCTTGCTTTTTATGGGTGTTCCAAAAATACAGAAACGAATGACTCTACCCTCCCCAGGGTGGTTCAAATTCTAGCCCAACCCAAAAAGGCAGACAGAGATGGCAACTTCCCCACCCCACAGCACTCCTGCAACCTGGCTCCCAACTGTGATGGGTAAGGAAGGGGCAGAAAGACAAGAAGGCAGATGAGAGGAAGGGAAGGCAGTTGGGGGGTGGGGGGAGGGTGAAGAAAAAGCAATCACAAACACCCCTACCAAAAAGAAAAGAAAATCATGCTTTTCCAGCAAGTAGTTAACGGTGTTGCTCCTCCAAGCCTTACAATCTTAATAAAACTGACCTCGCCACATGCAGTAATGAAGAACAGTCAGACAAAGCCACCCTGGAACCATGAAAATTGTGTGCTGTTCGTCCCCGTGACCTCCTGAGGCAGTGACCATTCTGCCCTCTCCTCGCTGTCATGTTCTGTCTCAGGGAAGGGGAGACAGGGAGGGAGGATGGTCAGGGCAGCATGGGGAGCTCAATAAATCCAGCTAATTTGTGGCCAGCGCCAGCGCCTGACACTCCTAATTGCTCCCGGTCCTGGAGCCGAACTCAAGGCGAGGATGCTGGGGCACAAATCACCCCCTTGTGGTGACTGCAGAAAGAGGAGCTCCTCTTTCTAGGGAGAAGGAAAAGGGGGCAGAGGAGGGGTCTATACAGAACCAGCAGCCAGGCTAAGGGAGCTTGGTGCAGGGTCAAAGACAAACACAGGCTGTGTGGACAGAGAGCCCAGAGCCCCGGGCCACTCGAGGTTGCTGTGGGCTCCAGGCAAGGTGTACCCTCTCTGGGCCTGGGTCATCCCATCTGCAAATTAAGGCACGTACCATGGAGAAGCCATTTCTAAAACAGTGCACCTTAGTGACTCGTCGCTGTGCCAAGGGCAGGCCCCAGGGCAGAACTGCGAGGCATCAGCTCCACACTAAGGGAGGCCTGCTTCTGTCTGCCTTCCACATGCGGATGCCCATGGCAGCACTCCGCAGGGAGAGTTCCACCGGAGACTAGAAAGTGTGCGAGAGCTCACCCACCCAATGCCTCCTCGCCCCACAGGTCTCAGCTCAGTGAAGCTTCACCCCCACAGGGTCAGGCCCCCGGGGAACTCAGGAGGTCTGGCCCCCCTGCCCCCACGGTAATGATACTTTCATGCGCAGGATATGCAAACGTCTCCTGAGCAAGTGAGCAAGCAGGACGTGGGCAGGGTCCACATCAGTTTATTCACCCTGCCTCCCTCTTCCACCCCTGGTTATCACCCCGGGCCCTGTATCCCACAGGTGCTCAATAGGGTCCTGTGACAAGCAGGGTGCCTGCCCACTTGATTAAAGATCAGCCATGCCGTTGTACTTAGGGAAGGGTCACAGGAAGGCAAGACAAGGAAAAGGCCAAAGCTGGCGCCGCCGGCTGCCCCAGGGTGCGGGAGCCCAAGGGTTCCCTGGTTTGGGTACTCACCAGCCACCAGCCCAGGCTTCAGGGTCTCTACTGTAACCCAGAGGCCAGCAGCTCCCTCCCCACCAATGACCCTTCAACCTGGGGCCTCCCATCCAGTTCCTGGGGGGACAAGGAGCCTCCCTCCCCCCAGTCACAGCGCAGAGGCAGTGTAAAAATCCTTTAAAAATTAACCAGTTGCTGGGCATGGAGACAGCCTGGTGTGTGGTCACCTTCTGGGGATGACTAAGGGACACCTGGAGAGGTAACACCATGACTGTTCCACCATGCTCCAAAGGGAAGTAGCCAAATGGGGCACACCAGCTTCCAAGGGCCCAGCAGCCCCACCCCCCCACGTGAGGGACAGGGCCCCAGCACTGACAAGGGCCTCAGCAGTAAGGGGTTCTTCAGGAGACATGGGGTCTCCTCCACTGCACGGCCTCCACCTTGTGAGGTTGCCACTCTCTGTTCCCATGGTCCCCAGGAGGGTGTTCAGCATCCCACAAGTGGGCTGTAAGACATTCCGGGATGTCTCCAGAAACCTGGATTCCAAAGGCAGCCGACAGAAGAAAAGCCAATGGCCCAGGCAGCACAATACCTTCCACCACAGAGGTCTGAGGGGCCTCTGCACAAACACGGCCAGCCCTCAGGCGGGGTGCCCCCAATGGGGGGGGTGGATTTAGATGGGGACTGCACTCAGCCCACGACAGCCAGTGAAAGCAAGGCCTGGTGGCCTAGGACTCGTGGATACACATTCCTACACAAAGAGGAGCAGAGACTCAGGAAGGATTAACCACAGGTCAAAGGTCAAGTGGGCAGCGCAAAGGAAACTTCCAGACCTCCCCCCCACCCACTGGGGCCTGGCTGCCTCCCCGAGATGGCCAACATCTATGTGATCTATATGCACAAGCACACCCCAAACCCCACTCACCACCCCCCAGGCTCATCCTCAAACCATCACTTAACTCAGATTTCAAACTGCTCTCGATGTTCTTTAGTCAACATGAAGCAGAAACCTTTTATTAAATGCTGCTAATTTTTTATTGATCACACTGTGAATCACTTCATTTTCCATTACCACAAATGTCTCCTATCAGGGCTCCACGATTATGCTTCTTTATTCAGTCTCGAGCAACTTGTCACTTTTAATCAGTTTTCAGTTTCAGTATGGCTCAAAAATTAGAAAGCAGGCTCTTTGTATCATTATTGCTTTTGTTTAAAAAAAAAAGTTTCCATACAAGAAAGGTTATTATACTCAGAATAAATATACATGAATCAAATTCAAATGAAATTCCTCCCTGACTCTAACCAATTTTAGCATTAGCTTTTATAATTTTTTTAGGTTTATTTTCACGGAAAGACTGTTCATAATTATTGCTCGGGCTCTCCCAAAACACTCATGCTACTAAAGTGCGAAATGTCTTCTAACACAAAGACAGATCTCTGGGAAGTAATTACAGAAATGCATTCAGGGGCAATAATTCTATATTAGCTGTCAGCAGCAGACATCCTCTGAAAGGCACTTGTTATGAAGGAATTATTTGTGTTACCATTGAAGGCATGGCAGGCAAGCCCAAGCTGAAAGACTGCGTCCGACCAGAAACATGGGCTCCCTCATCAAGGGTCAAATTAAGTTTAAATCATTACCTTGAAGCCAAGCAAACTCGTACCTGACTGTCTATTGTGAAGACGTTTTTGAGGCGCACTGGAGCGCAACGTGGTTTTCCCGTCCGCAGCGTGGTGCAATTACCCTGAGTCTCAAAAGAGTTCTGCCAGGAGCTTGTCACAATAGGGAGAGAGGAGGTGGCAGGGTGTCTATTAAATGCTAACTCGTGTCACCAAACAGAATTTTCAAGAATTATAAATTGCCGAGATGCCTCACAGCTGACCCCCTCATGTTATGAAGAGCCCAGAATATTATCGAGAAAGTGCAAGAAATTGCATCAAAGGCAGGAAAGGACTTTCTCTGGGAAGCCCACGGGGATGTAGCTGAGGGGACAGGAACCCAGTGGACTATCTCCCCACCCCACAGAAGGTCCAACTGGAGTCTGGGCAGCAATGCCAGCTCCATCAGGGTGGAGAAATACCCTAAAGCGAGGACAGGTGAACAGGATCTGAGGCGAGGCCTAATTGTTACCCGAGCTTTGTCCCTAACTCTTGGCATGACCTTGGGCCAGTCACTTCCTCCCGCTCAGCCTCAGTTTCCCCATCTGTAACAACATCCTACATCAACGTTGTGTTGAGGGTATTAGGTGAGTGGGGTGTAATGTTAGCCCCTCCTGTTCCAGGCTTGGTTTTCCCACCTATAAAGTGACAGAACTGATTCTAGGCGTCATTAAAGGACGCCTGGCCTCTGGGTGCACGAAGAAAGCATGGGATGGATAGCAGAGTATGTTCCTGGGCTCAGCAGGTCCCACAGACACCTCAAGGGATCTGCTTAGTCCCATTGAGCCTCAGTTTCCCCATCTCTAAAAAGTACAAGCTGAAGGTCATTGCCCTGGGTTGTCCTCATAAATCAGAGGGAAAGCCCAAACCGAGGCTTCTTTAATCTGCACATCCACTGTTGTTTCTACAGAGATGGGTACTTTCTAAGAAAGCTCAGGACAAGAGGCAAAAGAGCTACTTCTTCCTAACAGCCCAGGGCTCCTGTACCCCGAGCAGCGCCCGGCAGCTGTCCCTCCCCCGCCACAGTCTCCTGATCTCCCCCCAACCTCGAATCTTGGCCCGTGACTCAAGTGAGACCACTGAGACATCTTCTGGAACCATTGGGAAGGAAGTGACCTAAAGTGGAGAGAGCCGAGCTGATAGATGGAGAAGAGGGAGAGTGTTTGAGCCATGCCCTTTGACCCAGTCACTCCACGCCGAGGCTTATGTGCTAGAAAACTCCTGTTTTCACCTTCCTGAGTTCAATGTGAGAATATTCACCACAGAATAGCATAAAAAAAAATGAGAAAGCATCTACATTTCCATGAACAGATAGAATGTGGTACATTTATAGAGTAGATACCACACGGCAATTAAAATTAATGAAATAGAGCTATGTGTACCAACATGGATTAATCTTCCAAACACAATGTTAAAAGGCAACCTGCTAAGATAAACCACACATATGGTGAAATATGACATTTATATTAAGTTTTAAAGCATGTATGCCAATAGCGTTTCTACATCACTCATACATAGTTCCAGAAGACACACAGAAGTGGCGAATGCCGAGCCCTGGGGGGCGGGAAGAGGAAGGCTGCTGGGAGCTGTGCCAGCTGAACAGTGTCATGGTCCTTACACTGAAAGTATGTCCTGGATGCTCGTTATTCTCTTTTACACCTGAAACATTTCATTTAAAAAAAAAACTATTGCTGAGCCACTAAAAATTTTTAAATGATAAAAATTTTCAAAAGAATGATGGTGAATAAATTGGAGGACCACAGGGGAAGCACAGAATTTTAGAGGGAGGAGGCTCTGGAGAAAGGAGACGAGCCAATCCACAGCGTTTTCAGAATCTAAGACCCCAGATATTGTCCTCAGGCCACAAGGCAAGTTAGTGGCAGAGCCAGGGCTAGTGTCCAGCCCTGTGCTCCTTCCCCCATCCAGGTGAGGGCATGCACAGGGAAGAGCAGAGATGGGGGTTCCAGCTTAAAAAAAATAAACGGGCCCAAGCACTTGGTTCTACCAGGGCAGGAACTTCTGTCTGTTCACTGTGGAGTCCCCAGCACCTAGAACAGTGCCCAGCACCTAGCAGGTGCACAGTAACTATGTGGTGAATGAATGAACACAAGCAGCTTCTCTCAGACAGGACCCCTTGCTGCACAACACCAAGCTAGTCATTTTTAAGTAAATGCAGATTTTCCCCCTTTGTGTTTAAAAAAAAAAAATCAATACTCCAACTCTGACTTCTCACCAATTTTTTGACCCTCCTGTGGGTAGGCTGAGATTGTGAGTCACAGCTGAGTCTGGAAAACTACCTTTGGGGAGATGAGAATGGAAAACAGTCTAATTTAAGGAGGAACCAGGTACTGCCTAAAAGGCATCCTGGCCCCCTTCCATGAGTGCACATCGAATGGAAAAAATTACTCAAACTCTCTCTGTAGGAGAGCATCTGATGGCTGGGCCGACCAAAAGGAACCGGTTGCTAAGAAATCATATCGGGTGACGTCACATGATCACTTGCTACAGGCAAGACATGGCCAGAGTTAGAGTTCAAAACGGTTTTGGGAAATCTCTCCAGCAAAGCCCTTCTTCTTTGCAGGGAGGGGAGGAAGAGGAAGCAGCTTGATGGACACCCACTGTGACCTCCTGCCTATGAGGTAGGTGCTATCACAGATGGGGAAACTGAGGCCCAAGAGGGGAAAGTCACAGCTAGAGGATGGCCCAACAGAGGTTCCAACCCAAGAGAATGGTGCTCCTTCTAATCTCAGAGGGGCTTCCCAGGATACCAGGTTCTGAGCCCCTCTGGTTTCACCCCTCTCATGTGGAAAGGGGTGAACAGAGAAGTCCAGGCCACAGGCAAAGACCAACATGACCACAGCCCTCAGCTTTCCCACACGGACAACAGAGTTTCCATAAGATCCCGGTGTTGCCATTCCATCTCCATGGCATTAAATAAAGAGGTAAGGCAGGCGGTGTAACAGCACAGGAGGGTAAACTCCTTTCAAGCCAAGGCACCTGCCAAAGAGGGGCACCTAGCAGCACCAAGACTCACCAAGGGCAGGGGCCCCAGAAATGAGGTCCAGGGGCCCCCAGGATGGATGCAGGAGAGACCCAGGCCAACCCAGAAACGCCCAAGCTGGGGGCTCTAACCACACTTCCAATGCACACCCACAGGTCCTGACCTTGGCACTGATGCAGGGCGCACATCAGGCCAGCCCGAGGTCTCACCTGGCTTTCTCCCCAGAATTGCTTCTGTGTTTCTGAGCATCTTTCTTTCCCACAAAAATGAAGCTATACTATTATTTCTGATTACAAAGATAACTGTGACTAATGTCAAAGATACAAGCCATATAGAAAAGTATAAAGAAAATAGTAAAAATCACCTGAAATCTCACCACCAGAGGTTTGGGCTGTGACCACTTTGATGAACAGGATCTCGCTCGTCCTCTCCTGCATTTATGGACACGCGCAGCAATCACTGTATGAGAATGGGACCCTGAGCCGCACGCTGATTTGTAACCTTTTTACACTTTGTTCCACTCGACCCTGTACCGTGGTCATCTCTTCCAGGGATCATTTTTTAGAGTCTACCTTTAAAGCTCCGTCTGGAGGGAAATCACATGGGTCTGCAACTCCTAGTTAAATGTGAGCAGGCCCCAGCAGTGAATTCAGGAGGGGTGGGTGGGTCTCTATCTTAGAACAGGTTTTCTTGCTTTGCAAATAGGTTCACCCTGGGAGTCTCTGCTTAACCTGCGTGAGATCACCTGGAGGGAGGGCCTATTAAAGTCTCCAGAGCGTGGCCGTCCATTCTTCTCAGCTTCCTGGCCACCCTTCCCATTCCATACGTGCAAGTGCAAAGGACAGAGGGCCGTGTGGGGGAGCACTTGGGCAGCCGACCCTGAAGGCAAGGATGCCGTACTGTTTTCTTGTTAGAAGCCCCATCTCTGGGTGTCACTCACATGTGTGCATGGAGTGCACACTCACCTATCACGTTCCTGTTCCGAGTGAGTCACGTCAGGGCCTCTTCCTCGCACCCAGTGATCTCGGGGAAAGTTTAGGAAATTCCTACTCTGGGAATTCTCACTTGGCAGCTTCCTTTCCTCTTTCTCCTCCACCAAATAACAACAGAGGAGGTTTCCCCCTTCCTAGGCACGAAACTGGGACGCTTCCTAGGTTTCGTCACTAACAGTTAAACACAGGGCCCCAAGTCATCCACACCCTCCAGGGGCCAAGCCAGGAGGGTTTCCAAGAAGCCCCTGAATTCTTCTGTCCTGGGGGATTCCCGGTGGGGGAAGTAGGCTGGATGTTTCTGGGAAGCTGACTCCTTTGGGAGGCACCTTCTTCTCTCCCTGCCGGAGGCCAGCGCTGAATCACAGAGGTGCAGGCCACCCACAGGAAGGAGGGCCGAGTCCCCTGGGACCAGCCTGACGCCCCTCTCCAGAAGAGAGACAGATGGCGGGACGTTTAGGGTCCATCTATGTGATCACAAAACATTCACTGAGACCCTACAGCATGCCAGGGACTGTCTCAGGACATGGCCAGGAACCAGGCAGACAGACCCTCTCAGGGAGTTTACCCTCCAGTGGGGGACAAAGACAGCAGACACACACACAGAGAAACAAAATCATCTCTTCGAGGGAATGAGCTTGGAAGGAAATAAAAGAGCTGATGTGAGGAGGACAGGGAGAGGCCAGCTTCAGCGAGGGTGGTGTCGGGCCCTCGCTGAGGAGGGTAAGCCCAGCTGCGGGATGGAAAGGAACCAGGCAGCACAAAGGAACCCAGGGTGACAGCACATCGTCCGTCCCAGGACACAAGAGGAGGCCAGCCTGTCCACAGCACAGAGTAGAGAGACCGAGCTGTGACAGCAACTCGGGGCCTGAGGAGGGCCTGGGACACGCCATCAAACCCTGAATCAGAAAGTGGCAGGGAGAGAGAGCCCCTCAAGGAGCCCGGAGTCAGCATACACACCCCTGTTCAAGGCATACATGGGAAACCCCGACTAAAGACACGCTGCTGGTGCTCACGTACAAACAGGAGATTGCTTGAGAGCCTCCATACTTTAAAATAATTCAACTTGGTCAAATCTTAGTGGCAAACAATTCCAACATGAGAGTGCCATGTCATTTGCAAGATGCACCCAGTCTGTGTGAAGTGCTGTGGTCCAGGGATAGGCTGTGAGGTCAGACCAGGGTTCAAATCCCACCATGACATCAGCCAAACGAGTGTTCTGATTTACCAAAGATTAAATGATATTCCAAAGCATGCTGGTATTCTACCAAAATAGTGACAGAATCAGCCACAACAGCCCAACACCTATGCCAGACAGTGGAGTTGGGCCATCTATCCCACAGGGGCATTGGAGCCACAGTCTTTGAACCCCTGAACTCCGGCATCTTAGCCTTGGAAGGAAGAATAAAAGTGGCACCCAGGCAGGACAGTGAAGAGGCCCCCATAGCCCAGAGATGGCAAGGATCTGGGCCAACATCTCACAGCAAGGGCAGAGCAAATAAAGAGCAGCAGCTCATCTCGGGACCCCCAGATCCCCCCAGGCTCTCCTGGCCCGTGTCCAGGTGCTCACCTCCAAATCGAGCTCCTGGAGAAGAAAGCTGAACTATGTGGCAACATCCTCCCACACCCATGATTTGTTACCCCAGGAACCCAAGAATTGGTACCACTGTGCCTATGACGTAGCCCAGGAAGACATCTGAAACAGGTGGTCTGCTGTATGGCCTGGCTTCCACAAACGCCAGCCAACAACTGCACACAGCGGGCAGGGGTGTCAGTGGCCCCCCCAATCGGTTCAGGCCCAGTGGGCCTTCAGCATCCCTTCCTGACAGAGCTGCAAATGCCCTCTCCTGCCTGCACCACTTGCCCAGGGCTTTCCCAGCACCGGCACCAGTGATCTGGTCCCCTTCTCTGACAATGGCAACATCCTCAGAGAACTCTAGCCCTGGATATCTCTCCAAGCATCTTGTCCTTTAAAAGGGAGGACAGGGAGACAGCAAAGAGACTGTCTAGAGACCACTGAAGAGTTGCCCATAAAGTGAGTAGGCTTGTTCTGGGAGGTCACAGGGCACAGAACAGATCTCAGGGGGCCGACCAGGAGGAGAAAGAACCTGCACTGATTCATCATGAGGAATGAGAGAGTGGGTTTGACCTTAGACAAGCTGGAGATACATCCCTGTGTGACCCTAGGTTAATTAGTTAACCTCTCTTAACCTCAGTTTCTCCATCTGTAAAATGGGAGGATAATAGGGCAGGAGGTTGTTTTGGGGATCACACGAGGTAACAGAGAGAGCCGGCACGTGCCTCACAAGTCCTCTCCCACTCACAGTTCGTGACTGTGGGCCTACTGTGTGCCAGGCAACATCCTCGGTTGGGGACACAGTGCTCAACCACACTGACAAAATCCCCCAGGTGGCAGGGAATACAATGATCAGAAAATCTCAGGCAGTGATAAACGCAAGGCAGAGAACAACAGAGGTGATGGATAGGAAGTGATGTGAGGCAGAGAGGTAACTTTAGCCCCCAAGGTCAAAAAAGACCTCTCTGGGGGGAGGACATTTGAGTAAACACTTGAATGGCACAAAGAAGCCAGGCATAAAAAAAGGGAGGAACAGTATTCCAGGTGGAAGACACAGCTAATGCAAAGGCCCTGAGGCCGGGGCAAGCTTGGAGTGCTCAAGGAGTTGAAAGGTCACCACTTTTGGGTGGGGGCCAGGTTAGGTGGGATTTATAAAGACAAGGCAAGAAGTCTGGGTTTAGTAACTCCTACTCATCTAAGCAGGGCAGTGGCGCTATGTCCCCCACACCCTCACCCTATCTACTTTCAGTCCTCACAGTTACTCACCTTTCACATTTACCATTTATGGTCCCCTGACACGCAGTCCAGTGTAAACTCCAGGAGGTCAGGAAATCTCCACCTTGGGTCATCTGGTTAATCCCTAAAGCCTAGCATAGTGCCTGGCCCAGAAGAGGTTCTCAACAATGTTTGTTTAATGAAGAAATCAGTGGCCCTCAGTAAGTGCTCAGCAAATGGACCATCGGGGCTGCCATGAGGGATCAAGCTGCTGTGGAAAGAGATGAGGCTGCCACCCCTGGAGGCACCCAAGCAGCGCCTAGAAGAACACCTGCTGGGGACCCTCGGCACCGGGAGAGACTTGGATGAGCCAGGGCTTCCGGGTTCTCTCCTACTCTGAAAGCTGCTGGATCTGCCCTGCCGGACACGCAAGGACAGAAGCATCTGAGCAGCCGGAACACATCTGCACGGAGCCGGGGCAGACGCCTCGATTTCTGGATCACTAGAGATTTATTAGCACCACAAAGTGCAGCCTCTTACACTGCTTAATGAGGGATGTAATCATTTCGGGGATTGAGGGGATAGGGGTAGGAAAGAAAGAAAAAACTTTTTTTGCCAACATTGTGCATCGAGTGTCAGGCAGAATGGACTTAAATCCTCCCTCAAAGGCCCCCCTGGGCAGGACACTTCCTGCAGACAATTGGAACTTGGCCTGTAGGGTTCGGCTTCCTTTGTGTTAACTAATTTCTGACTCTGGGTCTTCAGCTATTTATTTCTAGGACAATATGCTCACTGCAACAATCCTCCAGAGCCTGCATCTTTGGTGGTGAGAGCAGCGTGCTCTCCCCTCTTCCCCCTTGGTGGGAGGAGGAGGAGGGAGGTGTGAAAAGCCATCTAAAAGAGGTGCCTAGAATGGTCAAGCCCTGTCCCCCCCAGGTGCAAGTCTCATTTTCAGCTCTCTGGAGCCAGAATGCAAGAGGGGACCCCAGGAGGGGTTTTATAGCCCCAAGATTTCTGGGCAGGCAAGTGACAATGCGGGGTGGGGGGTGAAAGAGGGTCCAGCCCACAGAAGGAAATCTTCCTCCACACAGTAATTAACTGAGCCTCCCAGAACCCTTCCACTACCTCACCAGTTTTTCCCTTTCTGTAATCTTTTTCTAATTTGCGTTGCCGCTTCCTGCTTCCTCCAAACCACCTTAATTGGAAACTCTTTAGTTCACACGGAAAGTTCCTCTCTGCTCTCTGAGGACACCTATCGAGGGTGAACCAGGCCCTTCATAATAATTCTTACCAGACATGGCTAATAATGACCCTCTTTCGCTAATGAAAAAAACACACACATGCACACATTGTGGCTGCTGTAATTAAGCTTGTGACGAGTTGAGTTGGAGGGAAATTAGATTTATTTACATGCTGTTCTGTTGCTGGTGAAGCACTAGCTATCAGGAGCCTTCTCATTAACCTTCCTTTAGAGGATGTGCTCTTTTGTGCCTCCTTCCCTCTATGTGCCCTTTGTAAATTGTAGCCGGTTAAAAAATAATAATAATAATAATTAGCCATTCTTAGAGTTGAGTTTTCTCCTGTAACTCTGTTAATCCTCGAGATTAACAGAAGCTGACAGTAATAAAATGCCGGAAGGATTTCAGGTCTGAGCTGCAGTCACATCCATGCATCAGCCAACAGGGGTTGCCGGAATGCCTGCCACCAACCAGGCCCTGTCCTAGGCACTCGTTGGACCAAAAGTGGAGTCAGAGACAGCCTTGCCTCAGAGGAGATTACAGTGATAGAAAGGAACTGGGTGCATGGTTGGTTGAGGCAGAAATAATGATGGAGGGGCCAGACTGAAAGCCAGTCTCAGTCCAACTCTGAGACAGAAGAAACAGGGAGCCACTGAAGGTTTGGGAGGGAGGGAGGAGAGGCAAACGCAGTGTTTAAGCATGATTCAGGTGAGAGCCCACAGAGGTGACTGGAAGGTTTCAACATCCAGGGTTTTCAGAGCAGACTTGTGCCTCCTCTGAGTACAGAAAGAGGCCCAGGAGGCCACAACTATAATCACATGGGTCCAGGGTTTGGTGTTCAAATCCTGGAGGCAGCCTGCATCAGCCCAGGCCACCACCACCAGTAACCACGGCCCTTGGAGTCTAAGAGGCTGTGAGTGCATGATATATCACCAACTTAAGGACAGCCTTTTCTTTGGAGGGGGTGTCATTTCATTAAATATATATGGACACTAAAATGCTTCCCAATTTCAGAAATGTTAGACTATGACAAAATACACATCTTAGAAACAAAGCAACATGATCATCAAGTGCTTGCAGGACAGACAGCCTTGCGGGAGGCCTGAGATACACAGAGTCAAGCCAGCTCCCCCTCACTTCCAACACTGACCAAGGCAAGGAGCACCTGGACTGTCATAGATGACTTGGTAGCACCTTTCAGGGACATCTTCCCATCAGATGTATGGCTCAAAAGGTCCCTGCCTTTCCCTTAAGCTTGGACCCAGGAAAGCTTTAAGTTGGAAGGAACCTGAAAGACCACCTCACTCAGCCCAGCTCTCACCTGATATCAGCACCCTTCCCAAAGGCCGTTAGAGCCGGCTGGCACACCCGCATGGATGGGAGGTGGCTGTGACCATCACCGCCTCCCAGGGCAGGTAGGCAAGGGGGCAGGGAGGGGGCACGAGTAGGCCGGGGAACCTGCGGCGACACTCACATCGAGTTCAGACACTTGTGAGCCACCTCTGATGACAAGTCCTTAGTGAGATGGGGGAGGGGGGCACACATGAACAGGCTTCAGAACCTGTGTCCACATGGCTGCGTAATTACTTGAGTTTTCTTCTAAAGCATGTGTGACTTTTCAAAAGCCAAAGACCTACCAAAAGACAGAAACCCCACCTAACGACAGTGAGAATTCCCATTCTGTGTCACCAACACAGAATAAAGAACTTGCCTTGTGCTTAGGTATTTTGTTTATCTTCTAAATTACTCGCCACGACGTACAAGGACAGCTCTTTCTTTCCCAGTAGACTGTGTGACGTTGGGATCGAATCCAACACCTCTGTCTCCTCCACGCCAAAGACAAAAAGCAGACTTTTTTTGGATTTGCAGAAGTGCAACTCCATGCTTTAAAACAGCTATTACCCTGCAAAGCATATTCCTGACTGAGAACTTACACAAGCCACGTGCTATAGGGGAGTCCCCCGTCATCCTGCCAGGGTTTCCCAATCTCATTTTTCTTGAGTTTCAAGATAATAGTGGGGATTCCATGGGTTTATGATGTTTACCACCCACTCAACTTAAAATTGGCTATATTAACATCTCCTGTATTCTGAACTTCTAGCAAAGGGAGTCCTTTGTAATGAGTTCATATAACCACTGTCACATTCCCTGCATAGAGAAGATCAGTTCCGTGGAGATGAACGAGGAGACCAGCCCCGCCAGCTCCTACTAACAGGATGGCTTTATCATCCACCTATGTGAAGTAAGTTTCCAGGACACAAGGAGCTCCTGCGTGCTGAGGATTGCACAGCCCATGCCAAAGTTTAACCCCGTTTAATTACTCAGCATTTTAAAATCACCCATGTCCCTCTCCCATAGAGCTCGCCTGTCCGTAACTTCTAAAATTCAACACATTGCTGCATGTTATTGAGGCTCTTGGGACCTCAAACCAAGCCAGACACATGACCACCTGCCTCCAAGCCCCTCCTTGGGTGGTGCAGTGAGGAGCCTGACTCAGCAGGAAACACTCCCTTACCATCAATTCGGATTAAGAGTGGCCTTGAAGACGCACACCCACACACACCCTGGACAGCCCTAACAGCAAACTCAGGTTTACCTGCCATAGCAGGTGCGAGGAGATTAATTTCCCCCTGGTGTACTGAAGGGGAACTGTGCTGCAAATGATGAGTTAGAGAATGATGCACGACTCCCCTCTCCATGCACACTGACCCCTCCCCCAGAGCCCCCATCGGCTCCTGCCCTCCACTCTGTTGGTCCCTTCCAGCCATCCTCACCCAGGGTCAGGACTGCCGGACCTCTTCCCTGGGCGACTCTAAAACCTCCCTGGCTTGTCCAGCCACTCATCAAACTCTGAGTGTACGCCTGCTAGGTGGTAGGCACTTCCTCCCCTATCTTTACCTGCCAATGGTGGAAAATGGTTTATCCAGGAGCCTAAACACCAGAAGCATCCAGATCAGGGATTTGTTTTAAAGGATTTTTAAAATAATCACCCTTGCAAAAACTATTACTCCTTCATACTCCTTAAAGAATGGCACTCTCAGACTAAATTATAGTGGCAAGGTGTGCACACACGGGAGACAGAACTTTAAAGAGATTCAAGGATGCGATCACCATGAAAGTCAAGTTAGTGCTAACTTCTGGAAGGAGGAAGGGGCTACCACTAGGATGGAGAACACAGAAAGCGCTTTGGAATTGGCTGGTAAAGTTCTATTTCTAGACCTGGGAGGTGGTTTCAATGGTGTTCACCTTGTAAAATCCACTAAGGTCTACATTTAGGTTGTGGGGTTTCTATATCTGTGTTTCATTTCACAATAAAACAGTTTTTAAAAAATAGTAAAAGGAAAGCTTGTTATTCCATTGCTCGAAGGCGATGCAACCCAAGGGCCAGCAAATGGATGGAGGGTGACACAAAGCCCGTCTAGGGTCAGCTTACAGACCAGGTGCTACAGATCTTAACAGACAACCCTGGCAGGACCACGGAGGACTCCCCTATAGCACGTGGCTTGTGTAAGTTCTCAGTCAGGAATATGCTTTGCAGGGTAATAGCTGTTTTAAAGCATGGAGTTGCACTTCTGCAAATCCAAACACATTCTGAACCTTCCTGCTTTTAACCACTGTGCTCTTTTGGAGTTAAAGTCCCCAAACTCTGGAAGTGTTCTGAGTTCAGAATGTGTTGGGTGCCTGACATTCCAAGTGAAATGTCCTTTTTTAGTGTAACTCTATGTCTTCCTTCAGACATCACAGGAAGTTGCCCTGTCTGCCTGATGAGGCCAGGATCCCCACTGTACCCTGCCCCTCAGCCCCTGTGCTCCTTAGAGAGATTTCTGGCTGTGGACTCCCCACTGGGCTGTAAGCTCCATGCAGGCCAGGATCACTTCTGACTTGCTTATACTGTAACCCCAGCATCTGGTGTTTGCTGAATGAATGAATGAGCAAGTGAATGAGGAATAAATGGATGAGTCAGTGAATGAATGAATTTGTCACCCTTCCACAAGAGCTTTCCTCTCTAGCGTATACTCCAGGGGATCAGGAACTGCATCTGCCTTACTTCCCATGAAGCCATCAGTGCCTGAACCAGGGCTTGACACACAGTAGGCCCCCAATATATTTTTATAAAATAAATGTGTAAAAAAATCAAGTGTGCTAGGGATGGAGGGTACATAGACAATCAAGACATGGTCCTGCCGCCAAGGACCTCACCATTTAGCAAGGAATGAAGAAACAAGTCAGACGATGTGACGAGGGTGAAGGCAGACACAGAGCAGGGCGAGGTGGGTGCACAGGAGGGGCCTCAAAGCGTGAGGGGAAATGAGGGAGGGCTGCTCAGAGGAGGGGACATGGAGCTGACTCTTAAAGGAAAAGCCAGGAAGTCTCCCCACTGGGAGGTGGCCACAGTCTCCTCACCCCCACTGACTTCTCCCAAGACTCGCCTGCCACCTCTGCTGCTTCTAAGAGTCACTCCCCCAAATTCCCACGCTGTGCCATCACCACCACCTCCCCTCCAACACACACACACACATATACTCACACTCAGAAAGCTCTTTGCCTCCCAAATACAGCATGACCCGAGAGAGGTTCAGGTCAAGTTACTTAACCTCTCTGAGACCTCAGTTTCCCCAGCAGTAAAGGGAGATCATAATGGTGCCTAACTTATAGGAAGGGATTAGATGTCTTAAACCATGCAAAGTGCTCAGCACAGCACTGTGCACTATGGCTCTGAATAGCTTCATTCAGACGACCATTACTATCACTAAAGAGGGCATGCTTTAGGGGAAAACAGACCTGAGTTTGTGCCAGCCTGCTCACACATCACCTGCATGGGCCTTCAGTGTGCACATAGATCCCAGGCAGTCCTTCTCAAACACAGAGTCTGATTCAACAGATCTGGGGAGAGGCCGAAGATGGTGCATTTCTAACAAGCTCCCAGGTGAAGAGGATGGTGCTGGTCTGTGGACCACACTTTGAGTAGCAAAAACTCAGCCCAGCTGAATTCGAGTTTTCTCACTTATAAAATGGGACAATAACCACCTCACAGGGTTGCTGTGAAGATGAAATGCAGCGACGTGCATATGGAAACCCCCTTGCAGCCAGCTAGCCACAGGGTGGGTGCTAAAAAATGTTAACTCCCTCCCCCCCACTTCTCCCCGTCTCTTCTCCCACTAACTGGCTAGTTCCAAATAGTATTCACCTTTATGCATGCACACGCGCATGCACATGCACACACACACACAAAGAACAGTAACAGTGTTCAAATAAAGTTTAATGAGGGAATGAATAAATGAACAAATCCGTATTTAAAACCTGCTCAGCAAAGGGGCTGAGACCCAGTAAGCAGAGGCTTGGTGCCCAGACACCAGGAGGTATGTCATGTTCATAATTGCCACGTCTGTCAGGAGAGGCCCGTGAATCAAAACCCCCACACCAGATCACATCAGGCATGACGCAGGCCCTAGACGCCCCAGAAGGAAGGGGGTCCCACTGAGGGCACAGACCAGGCATTACCTTCCCCTCCTCACCTCCCCTCCATCCCTGGCTACAGGAGCCCCCGGGTGCCCGGACACAACTCCCCACACTGAAGCCAGTGGCCAGCCCCTCAAAGGGTACAAAGATCCCATGTGAGCTTCCCAACCACTGTGGGAGGCTGGCGAGGCAGGAGTGACCGTCTCTGCGTCTAGACAAGAGGACTGAAGCTCACATAGGTCAAACCATTCGATGGAGGTCAGGCCAGGAGGAAGAAAAGATGGGCACCCTGGTCTCATTCTAGAACAATTTCCCTGGCATCAGAAGGCCAAGTGTAGTGAGGAGGAGTGAAGGGCTAGCACCTCCTGCCCACAACACTCTCAGGATGTCCAAAGGATACATCAGACTCTCCCAATACCCTCCACCCTCAGCAGCCGCCTGTAGGGACCCCTTGTTTCTTCTCTTCAGCATCAGTCTGAAGGCTGCTAGGCCAAGGCTACCTGCCCAAGACTTGGTCGTGGAATATCTTATTCTAATAATCGAGGGGGAAATTAACTAAGTAAAAAGCCCACAATGTCTGCATCACTGAAATGAAAATGTTTTGTCTCCTCTGTGTCTTTTTGTGTACCTCTCTTATTGAGGTTTAACACAAACCTTAAACAAACTGGGTGATGAGTTTTCACATAAGTGAGTGCACAGATCAAGATACAGGACATTCCCTAAACTCTGCAGGTCCCCACATGCCCCTCCAATGGTAGTCACTTCTCAACCTCTAGCTCACACATCGCTTTGCCTGTTTCCAAACATCACATAAACAGACATGTGTAATACGTCCTCTGTTGTGTCTGGCTTCTTTTGCTCAACATTATGTCTGCAAGAGTCAGCCGGTACTTGGTTGTGGCAAGTACCGTGGGTCGCTCGTCTTCATTGCTGAGCTCATGCTTTTCTTTTAATTTTTGCTTTGAGAAAGGTCAGTTCCCACCCATTCCTTTTTTGCCCCATCAGTGTCACTAAGAAGGGACAGACCACAGACTGGCTCACCCCATTATTTCCTTCCCACCACTGGCCAGGTTACTGGTTTGAGGTTTAACGCAGGGGTCCCCAACCTATGGTGAGTTGTATAATTATTTTGTTATATATTACAATGTAATAATAACAGAAATAAACTGCACAATAAATGTAATGCGCTTGAATCATCCCGAAACCATCACCCCCCCACCGGTCCATGGAAAAATTGTCTTCCATGAAAATGGTCCCTGGTGCCAAAAAGGTTGGGGACCGCTGGCTTGAAGCATTTCCATCACCACGTCTGGCAACCAGACTCCACTCAGCAGGGAGCTCCCTCTCTCCTCCGATGGCCACTTGTATAGAAAGTCTCATGGCTGAGACTTTCTCAGCCTGCTGCCTGCTGGCTCTAGGAGGAGGCAGGGAAGGGGCTGTGTCTGTGGGCCACCCACTCCCTCTTGTCATCGCCAAATGGGAGGACCTGTGTGTGGGAGATACGGAGGTTGGCAAGAGCTCTCAACCATACAGAGCACCCTTACCATACCCTTGCTCTCGCGCCCAGCCACAGAGAACCTGAAAGCCACACCTGAACATGCGGGCTCTGACCGCTGGTCCCCTTTATCCAGGCCAGCACAAGGGAAGACCACCATACAGGCGCCCTCTCATCCCACCAGCAGACGAAGCTTTAAAAACATGAGGGAATTGCTAAATGGCGCAGCCATGGTGGAAAATAGTACGGCCATTCCTCAAAAAATTAAGCAACCCAAGTGTCCATCAATGAATAAAGGGAAGAACAAAACATGGGCTAAACATACAGTGGAATATCACTCGTTCTTAAAAAAGAAGGAAATTCTGACACATGCTACAACTGGATGAACCTTGGGGACATTACACTAAGGGAAATCACAAAAGACAAATACTGTATGACTCCCTCACATGAGGTCCCTAAAGTGGTCAAATTCATAGACAGACAGTAAAATAGAGGCCGCCGAGGGCTGTGTGGAGGGGGATGGAGAATTAATGTTAAATGGGAACAGCATTTCAGGTGGGAAAATGAAAAGGATGCTGGAGACGGATGGTGCTGATGGCTGCACAACAATGTGAACGTGCTTAATGCCGCTACGTACACTTAAAAGGGTTTAGATAGTAACTTTTATCTCGTACATATTTTGCCACAATTTTTTTAAAAGTTTTTAAATGGAGGTAAAAAGTGAGATGCTGAGAAAGGGTAGAGCAGGCAGATGCAAGGAAAACTAAAGCAGAAGTCATGATATTAATATATGACAAGACACAATTCAAGGCAAGCATCAGTCAATGAGATGAGAAGGGCTGTTTTATATTTCTTTTAAAAAGTGAAGGTTTGCAGCCCCAGTGAGCCCAAGTGGGAGCAAGAAGGCGCAGAAGTGTATGGAACTTCCAGCCAGAGAGAGAAACCTCCTCTCCCTTCTCCTGCTCGCTCCTAACATCACTCCCAGAGAAAGCAAGATTCGTGGTGGGCGAGAAAGCCTGCATGCTTCGGACAGCTGGGGGACACCTGCTGCCGAAGGCTGTGAGAGGCCCTCCTTTGGGCATCTCCATCCACACTTCGTTCAGGTCTGCATTCTTCAGAGCAAGTCCGAGGCTCTGAATGATTCCCCATTCTTTGGCTTCTTGTAAAACAAGGTTTCACACCCTGGAGGGCCCAGAAAAGGCAAAGCATCGCAGGCCTGAGCCTGGGCTGTGGGGGGGCCGCCAGCCTCCAACTGAGGCCCCATCTGGAACCAGCACGCAGATCCCTCCACATCTCAGCAGTGAAAGCAGCAGCCCCAGCACTGAGCACTGAGCCCCACTCCCTCAGAGGCCAGGCTCATTCCAGCGTTACCTCCCTTCACGCTTCACAGTGGTGCTATGACACAGGGATCGCTGGCTCCATTTTACAGATGAGGAAACTGAGGCTCAGAAGTCAAATAATGAGGTTAAAGTCCCAGGTAGGAGGCAAAGCTGGGATTCAAACTTATGACCTGGCAGACTCCAGAACCCAATTCGTAACCCTTAGACTATGGTGGCCTTCTGAGATATTCAACAACCCAGGGGACTTCATAGCCTGGGAACCAGGGAGGCTGGGAAAGCAGAACTCAGAGTGGGCCAAGGCACCTGCATCTTCGTTCCCAACCTCAAGGCTGGATCGGGTACACAAAGACCAGACCATCCCTTAGCAATAACGGCACTCATTCAAACAGAGGGTCTTGAGTTTTCAGAGCACTTGGATGTAATGATCTATTTAATCCAACAGCCCAGGGAGGGCTGTTCATTGTCATTGCCATATGATTAGATGTCATTCATTGTCATCCACAACTGATAAGAAAAGAAACTAGAGGAATGATCAGAGAGGGGCAGGGACAGCCGAAAGTCACACAGCAAGTTCCCATCAAGGTGAGCCTAGCAACCACCCAGGCCTCATCTTGTGACCCCAGAGAGTCAGACCCCACCAGGCCCCTCAGGAACGTGCCCTCAGACACAACATCAGGGACAACATTCCAGCAGGCACCAGAACACAGATGGGATTCTCTGAAGTCCACGTAGCCTTCCTGCCAGGCCAGCACATACCGCCTGCCTGCCAACCTGATGCTCGGCCCTTCGTTTCTTATTGCTAATTAATTTGGATGGAGATGTCTTTAAAATGAGGCTTACGTCGGGTCCTCCCCACTGTCTGTGAACCAATTTCATTACAACAGAAACCGTGTTGCCAAAATGAGAAATCCCCTCCTTTGCAGGCCTGTGCCCTTGAAGGCATCTTATTAGAAAAGACCATTTCTTAATTAACATTTTTGATCTTTAATCCATTACACATCCCTCTAATCCTGTACGGAGGTGCGGCTGGCCCACTTCCGCGGGCTGGCTCTGGGCTGCGCAAGGCTGGCAATTTCAGCGCTGAGGGCTCGCTCACAGCTGGACTCCACCGCGGACAGTCTGCAGCTCCCAGACACCACCTCTGGTCCAGCCGTGGGTACGTTTCCCGAGCGGAAGCCAGGAACGTGGGCTCGGCGCAGACACCCCCAGATGGGCCAGTCTGCAGACGAGAGTTCACTTCATTAACCCCTGAACCCCATCTCTTCTCGGCCCAGAATGGCTTCAAGCAAAGGCTGTTTTAGCAGATCCGGCTCCCGCCAAGCGTGAGAGCCGCTAGGCTGGTCTTCCTTCGCTTCTGCACAAATCTTCAGCAACTTGGCCACAGCTGTATAAAGAGCTGGTCCCATCAAAGTCACAGCCCCACCCTTTGGAAAGCACTGGACCTGCCCAGTGACTCTGTCCTTCCTGAAAGATTTTCTTCATTGGGTTTTGGGGAACCCCTCCCGGTTTTCCTCCTACCTCCCTGACCACCCTTTGTCTCCTCTGTGGCTCTTCCACACCCAGCCTTCAACGTCCATGTGTCCCTAGACCTCAACTCCTTTGTTCTCTATGCTCACTCCACCATCAGGGGTGTCCCCCCAGCTCTAAGTGCTGGCCACACACTCGTGACACCCAAACATAGCCCAGTCCCATCCTCCCCCATCACCAGACCACATATTCAAATGCCCACTCAAATCTGACAGGCACCTCACACTTACGGTGGCAACGCCGAATTCCTGAGCCCTGCCATCCACGCCCCTGTGCCCCGCATGTCAGTCTGCACACCTCCAGCCACTAGCTGCCCAGGCATCCTCAGTTCCTCTTCTCATTCCCAACATCCAACCCGACAGCAAATTCTGCAGGACCTACCTCGAAAAGGAAACTCCCAACTAACCTCTCCTCACCTCCTGACCTTGGTCCCAGCCCCACCATCTCCCACCTGGATGAGGGCATGCTTGGCCCTGACCACCTCTCTCCCACACACAGCTGGAAGAATCCCTTCCAGGTGTGAACCCGCCCGCACTGCCGCCCTGCTCAGAACCCTCCCTGACTCCCCATCAACTCAGAAGAAAAGCCCAGATGCCCACTATGGCTCCAGGCCCTGAATGAGCTGCCCCTGCCGCTTCCCTCCCGCCCCCCCCCACCCTCACCTCTGCCCACCTCTCCCTACTCCCCTCCCTCACCTGCCTCTCCCCTCCACCCTCACTTGCTCTACTCCAGACACAGTGACAGCCCCTCTGTCCCACAGTGGGGAACGCCTGGAGCACTCCTCCTGCCCCTCGGCATGACTCTAACACTCTTCGGCACAGAGGCACTCTGACCACCCCATACAACCGGCCCCCTCGTCCCCACCGCCCATCGCTCTATCCGATCACCCTGCTGCTCACCTCTGAATGAAAACATCTTATGCACTTATTCATTTACTTTTCCAGTGCCATCTCCCCACTAGACTGCAAGCTCTGTGCACAGCAGGGACTTTGTCAGTCCTGTTCACTACCTGGAACAGTGCCCAGGACATAGTAGGTGCTCAATAACATCTACAAGTAAAACAATGAATGAATGTGCCTGTGGGGGTCTTGCCAGTGGAGTTGCAGGCTCACAGCCATCACAGCCATCAAGGAGAGGTCCTGCAACAATAGCACTGAGGCCCATCAGGCAGCAACTGAGAAGGTGGTTAGATATTAAGTAGAACTTGCTGGTGATGTAAATTCCTGAGAAACTGTCCATCTGTGAATAAAGGTATAGGTTGAGTCTCGTGCTGGATGACCAGGGGAGGGAGGGAAAGAAATCAGTCCGTAGTGGGAGAGAGATGAAGCCTCTGAACAGTTAAGGAAAAAGGACAAGCCAGCATGTGGTCATTCACAGACTCCAAAGGGCAGGATGGGGTTCACAGAAAGGACAGGCCTCCAGGAGACACATGTGCAAAGGCATCACAGAGGGCAGGATGGCAGCTGGGCCTTGAAGGACACACTGCTTTGGAGTAAGTGGGAGGGAGGAGAGAGGGCATTCTAGGAGGGGACATGGCCTCAGTAAAGGCACGGGGGCCAGAATGAAGATGGGGGACACAAGGGGAGCCACACAGGACCATTTCTGGGCCTGGTGGAGTCTCCCACCCATCTTGACTCTCCCAGCCAACTGCACCAGTGAACCCTCCCCTGGTATCACCCTGCCTCAGGGCACCCTGACCGCCCAGGGCTGCTGGTAGCCTCTGAATCTGGCCAGCCACAGAGCTGGCCTGAGTCTGGGGCTCTGGATTCCCGGCCTACTGCTCCTGCCATTTGCCACTCCCCAAGCTCCCCCATCACCTGGCCACCTGAGTTTCCCACCCAGAACTTGACCTGAGCCCTGGAGGCCATCGTGCTACAGAGCATAAGGTCAAGAGCCCCTCCCCACAGCAGAGGCCACATCTGGGCATGGAGGGAGCCAAACAGCTGGAAGAGCCATGGGGCCCGCAGCTCCTTTTAAGGAAACTCTGCCAAGGTCCAAGCAGGCATCTCCGGGTCGGGCCCCAGGAACTCCTCAGAGTTAAGATCAAGTATGACACCCATGATGGAGACAACTCCGCACCTACCACATAACCCCGATGTATTAGCCAGAGTTCTCCAAAGAAACAGAACCAAGAGGAGACATGTACGATATAAAGAAAGGGATTTATTACACACAATTATGGAGGCTGAGAAGTCCCACCATCTGCCATCTGCAAGCTGGAAGCTCAGGAAAGCCGGAAGGTGCAGTTCAAGTCCAAGCCCAAAGGCCTGAGAACCAGGAGCACTGACATCCAAGGAAGGAGAAGAAGGATGGCTCAGCTCAAAGAGAGAGAACGAACTTACCCTTCCTCTGCCTTTTTGTTCCATCTCAGCCCTCAGTGGCTTGGATGATGCTGCCCACGTTGGTGAGGGCATCTTCTTTACTCAGTCTGCCAATCCAAATGCTAAACTTTTCCAGAAACACCGTCATGGACACACCTAAAAACAATGTTTTACCAGCTATCTGGGCATCCCTTGGCCAAGTCAAGTTGACACATAAAATTAATCATCATACCCGCCCTGGCGCACTGGTCTATGTACCCATCATGACACAGGCCCGTCCTGGTGTCCTGGGGCTGTCAGCTTGCAGGTACAGCAGGTACCAGGTTCTAAACTCAGCCTACAAGGCAAAAGTGTCTTAGACTCACAGTTATTCCAGACAACTCTATCATCGGCCCTAAGGTACAGCTGCCCTGGCTTTAGATACACACATGGAGATAACGGTTGTAAGGTGCTCGGCCCATATGCCTATCAAGCATGTACAATGAAAATACATTTGAAAACCCCAGAGTCATACCCACCTGCCCCATAAGGGACCACACAGACCACCACCTGAGGGGGCGGCAGACTCTCACCCACTTCCAAGGGAGCCAGCCCCTGCTGGCTGCAACTGCCAACTCTCTTTAAATTGGTGCTGTCCTCTTTTTTTTTTGCAAATGTGTGTATCTAAATTGGAAGAAGACAGATGAGTAATAGTGATGTATAAGTATGCACATATTGCTGTCAGCAAGGTAAGGGATGGGTGGAACCTGTGCTGATACAGCTCTGCCACAAACTTGCTGTGTGACATTTGGGCAAGACTCCTAGCCTCTCTGAGCCTCAATTTCCACCTATGGAAAACAGGAATGGTAATAATACCTATGGTCAAAATGCTACTGCAAGGATTCAATGAGGTAATGCCTATGGAAATGCCTGCTTCAGGGAGCAAGGGGGCAGAGTGGCAGGCACACAGGCCTTGGGGATAGAAAGCCAAGTTCAGATCCTGGCCCAGGGTATCTGCAGAAGCATGCTGCAAATGCAAGCACAGGCACACACAAGCTCATGGACAGAACCACAGGGACTCACAACGGTCAGCCCCCAATGTGACGCCACGGTGTGTGGCAGTGGCCCTGCCTGGGCCTCTTGGGATCCCCAGGCTCTGTGGCTTTGCAGGAGTCAGGGACTGTGGCTGGAATCCCAGGCCGGCCACCTCTCTTTCCTTTCTCTCTCCACATTTGGAGAAGGCATTTCCTCCCTCTCCAGCCCTGGGCTGGCGGGTCAGGTTTCCACCCAGATGGAAAGTCCCACCCAGGGCCCCCAGAGGACAGCTCACCATGGAAACTCCACAGGGCGCCAGCCAGACCCGGTGTGAGTGGCCACTGGCAGGCCTTACCGGGGCCAGGCTCGAAGCCCTGCCCAGCAGGAGGGGGAGGGGCCCAGGAGAGGGAGGAGGGGGCTCCAGCTGGACTCTGAATCTCAGGCCCAGAACAACGTGCACGCCCAGATACAGAGCAAAGAGCGGGTGATCATGAGCGCATTTAGGTGTGTGTACGTGTGTGTGTGTGTGTGTGGGCATTAGCATATGTATCTATAGAATATGGGGTGGTGGAAAGACCCTGAATTAGGAGTTCCAGCCCTGAGCCCTCTAACTTTGCTGAGCCTCAGTTTCCCTGACTGCCCCCCTCTTGGAGACTGGATTCTACTCAGATAAGACAGTGTAAATACAAAAACTAGGTAAAAAGGAAACAAGGAGGGGGGTATTGCTAGATGAAAACCTCAGGTCCATCTGCACAAACCACAACCAAATTCCAGTCTGGGAAGGGTGGGAGGGGACACCGTGAGTGGGGTGCCTCCCAAGGTGCTGAGCTCAAAGCATAAGGAGATAAACAGAGCTCCCCAAACTGTGTTCCAAGATTCCCCGCTCAGAGATAGGTGGTCCTCAAAAAAAGGGGCAGAGGGCAGTTTCTGAGGTTAAAAAGTTTAAAGAACCCTCCCTAAGACTCACGGCACCCACTGGCATATCAAGGGCTCTTCCAGGTCCTGCCTTAAACCCACTCAATTGCATTTAACCAGGCACTCAGGAAAATTATCTGAGCAGCAGCCCCGTCAGCACCCATGTACCCAGTTAAGGCAGCCCGCGCCTCTGGCCAGCTCCCTCCAGGCCGCGTTGCTCGGAGCTCCAAGGCTGCACTATGCACTTAGGCACTGAGCACTTTCCCAGGGTCAATTTAAGAAGGAACTCTAGGAAAGATGTTTCTGTATCATGTGCCAAATTGTTACTGAGATGGTGCCTGTCGTTCGTTCAATGATTAATGAGGATCTGCACAATAAATTCCTCTGCATTCAGTGCCAGGGGAAAAGCAACTGTCTGCCCAAGTACTTATATCAGACAGAGGTGGCCTGTGTCTATTTCTCTTTTGGTCTAGGCAGCCAGGAAGCTCAACTGCATCCTCACCCTTACCTTAAGTTTGACATAATTAGTTTTCTTCCTCTATTATCTGAGCTGCCCAGTGATGCGAGGGCCACCTCATATCCTTTCATTAATAATCACCATAGTTAGCATTTATTGGGTGCCTGCTGTGTGCCAGGCACTGTGCTGGACACATGCCATCTACTCTCTCACTTGTCTTTATAACTCTGCCACAAAGTAGGGGCTTCATTATTCCCACTCTACAGATCAGGAAACTGATCCCTGGGAAGGTGCAATAACTAAGTCAAGTCTACTCACACAGCATTGCAAGTTGTGCTGTGTGTGTTAAACCTACTCATTGCTGCCTCATCACCCCAGAATGTGAGTCCTGGAGGGCAGGGACCATTGTGTCCTTGTGGCTAGGATGGCACAAACAGACAACTGACAATGACATGATGAATGAACTGGTAGTGAATCCAGGACTGAAATAAAGGTTTGTTTGCTTAAAAACCCATGCCCTTAACTCTGCAGTGTTTGGTAAACCTAACCCTAACCTTAACCTTCAATGTAACCCTAACTGTAACACTAAACCTAAGCTTATTTCTAGCACAATCCCCAATTAATTAACTAATAAACAATGAAATGCTCCCTGCCTGGCTTTGTCCTTGGCTCTGTGGGGCAAGGGCCCTGGCCACAAAGGCTTGGGCCAACTGAGGAGACATGAGGCAGGAGCTCAGGTGACGGCAGGGGCTCTCAGCACAGATGGTGGGAGCACGTGGCGTCTGCAGCAGGGAGAGGGCAGCGAGGACAGGAGGCTGGGTTTCCCTCCTGGGAAGCCTGGCCAGACCTGACCAGGGCAGCCAGCCTATGCCACACAGGCCTGGAGCAGCGCACAGGGAGCAGAAACGCCAGACTGACCCCCACTCACGGAAGTGTCTACTCTGGCCTTCGAGGTCCACCCAGCAGGTGGGGAGGAGATGCCCTGCCCCGCTTCCTGCCCCGTTCCAGGCTGGCCAGGAGCCCTACAGCCAGCACAGGAAATAACAGGGGCCCCCAGAGGCCGCCCATGTAGGCCCCGCTCCGAGGCCGCCTGGGGAGGGAAGGAGGCCATTGTCGGCCTTTGTTTCAGTTTCCCCAGCATTACCCGGGCTCCAAGAGACTCCTGGGATCTCACAAAGCTTCCCCCCAACCTGCAGCTGTCCAGCCTCCCCCAGCCCTGACCCTGGGGACAGGCCCGCCAGGCCCCGGGCTCTTAAAGCAGCAGGTGCAGGGTGGAAAATGAAGTCATGTCCAAGTTGGGGGTGGGGGCTGGCGCATGCAGGCCAGAGCAGGCCAGGCAGGCGAACAGACAGATGGGCGCTGCGGTCTAGGTCCACACGCGGGTCAGCCCAGCACCGGGTCCAATAGCAGGGGTGCAAATCTTGGGATGGAAAGAATGTCTAGGGCCCTGAGGATACAACAAAGAAACCGAAGAAAGAAAACGGAGCGCAAGGAGACAGCCCGGGCGTCCTGAACGCCCGCCTGGGCACTGTCCCGATCCTGCAAGGGAGACATCCCAGAAACAGGCTTTTTCTGCTCACTTGCAAGCTTAGAAGTATGGATGAGTGAACGGTCCGTGTGTGTCCCATATGCACGTTTGGGTGTGCATCTGTGTATACATGTATGAGCACCTGTGTTTGCAGGTGTCTGTGTGGATGTTCATGTACACATGTGCATGTACTTGGCTGTGTGTGCATGTATGTGCATATTTATGCATTTGTGTACATATGTGTATAGTAGGCGGAGACACATATGTGAAGGCCTGTATGTGTGGATGTGCATATGGTGAGGAGTATGTATAAGCAAATTGTGTGTACATGTGTGAGTGTGCATACATGTGCATTGTGGGAGTTTTGTATGTGTGAGTGTGTATATGTATGAATGTGTGAGCATGTTTGTGTGCATGTGTATATGTGGTGTGTGTTGTATGTGCACATGCATGTACACAATGATTTGTGAGTTTACATGGCACTGCTGAAGAGCACTCTCAGGCTTGGTGCCCGTCCTAGTGGTGTCACTACCATGACCTCACAGGGCTCACAGCACATTCTAGCACACCTCATTCCACAAAGATGCAGTAAGTCTCCACTGAGTCCCAGGCACTGTGAATTAGCAACTACAGAAAGTGTGCCCTAGACTCAGACAAGACCCCAACTGGCTGTGAAGCACCGTACTGGTCTCTTTAGCTCTCTGAGCCTCAGTTGCTTATCTGTGAGATGGGAGTGATAATACTTCCTACTGTCTGTAGTTAACAAGGTTTAAATGAGATAATGCATGTCAGGTGCACAGCCCCCTGCGCGGCATGAGTGAATGCTCACTAGCTGGTTACTATTTTTTAATTGTTACTGTTATGGCAGTGCTAGTTGCTGAGGGTACAACAGTGAGCAAAGCAGGCACTGCCCCTGCCTCCACAAGTTTGCAGGCTTTGCAAGGCATTTATCCCTGAGAAGTAGGATAGCATAAGTAAAATGTATTATACTTGCCAGATTCGGTATCAGATGTGCTAACTACTGCCAAGTATGGCCAGCAGCCATCAGTTAAAGCAATCAGCCACACGAAGGAAAATAATTACCAGTGGGGGCAAAATAATGATTTTTTGAACCAGACAGTCATCAGTTAGCCAGGTTCAACCTAATCACACGTGTGTGTGTGCACACATGCACATGCATGTGTGTGCTCACCTGCCTCCATGCTCAAGGATTTTAAGGGAATGTCAGCTGAGATAACAGCAGCCTAACCCCAGCCGGCTGCCCACAGCCTACAGCAAGGCACTGGCTGATGCAGCACTGACCATACCCAACCCGGGAGCCTACAGCCTGTCCACCTGGGAAGCCAGGACCAGCCAGGCAGTGCAGTCAGGCTGACCTTGGCCATTTCCTACTGGCACTGGCCCATGGCTACACAGTCCACATGTCCAGCCCCACCCAGGGAAGGAGCCTGATCACATGACAGCCTCAGAGCCTCTGCCTTTCAGAGCAGACCCTGCCCACTTCCCATCAACCCCAACCCCACCCAGCTTTCTCCACTTGGAAAACAAGCCATGTCCCACCAGCCAGGGTCAGCATGAACGACAACGGTCCCCTGAGGACTCAGTTCCACCCCAAACCTGCATGAGGGTGAAGGCAAGATTGCCCTGCCCACTGTGGCCACGCCCAGAGCCTGCCAGTCAAGACGGGGAGAAAGACAAGGAGCAGTGATGAGAGGGAAGCGCCCATCTGAGCCTTCTCTGCCAGCCGTACAGATCCAACATCAGAGCTGAGCTTCGAGCTGAGCTTCTCTCAATGTGCTGTCAACAGCAAGAGCAAAAGTACAGAATACCAGGTGGCACACTGAAGGCTAACTGTGCCACATGGATTCCCCCTTGCGTAATCCTTACAATGGCCCTAGGAAGCAGGACTATCATTATCCCTGCTTCAGATGAGGAAATGCAAGGACAGAGAGGTTAAGTAACTTACAATCAAACAGCTGATAAGTAACTAGACCTCAAACCCAGATTTTGCTCTTTACAAAGGGAGCGAAAATCAGGGCCTGAACTGCCCAGGGCAAATACAGACGAAGTTCTGCACCTTGGCAAACATTTGCCAGGTACCTGTCAACCAGCAAGCCAGGGCTGGGCTCCGGGGACACAGAGAATCAGATACAGTCACTGCCCCCAAAGAGTGAGCAGAGCAGCAAAGGAAAGGGGTACAGGTGAAGGACCATCACAACCAAGCAGAAGGCAGTGAGGGCAGTGAGGGGCAGGAGCAGGCAGCCCTAGGCTCAGGGGCACAAAAATTATGGCAGGGCTATCACAGAAAGCTTCCTGGAGGAGGTGTCATGTAGGCTGAGCTTTTCAGAGGATGAAAAGGAGCTCCACTGGCACAAAAGATAAAGTGGGTGGGCAAGCATCTGCAGACCAACAGGATCACCACCACCCAGAATCCCAAGCCCCACCCAGACCTGCTGAGTCAGAATCCGCTTCTTGACAAGATTACCAGATTTGCATGCACATTCACGTTTGAGCAGCGCTGGTGTAAACCACCCTAGGATGCACACGGCTTGACAGTAGGGTGAGAGTGGGATGGCAATGACCCCCCCCAAATGCATGAGGAGCGATGTCATCTTCACCCCATCCCACACACCCACACACACACACGTGCCTGACTGTGGCCCTGGTGTGTGGCCAGGCTTCAAGTCACCCAAGAACTACTGATTTCCAACTTCCACCAGCAGGATGTCGGGGCCTTGGGGAAGGGCGGAAACCACAGGGATACCTCTTCCCTGTCCTTGGGGAGCAGCCAAGCTTCGGAGAAAGTAGGGCCAGCCCCTCCCTGTTATCACAGCCCTCATTACTGATGTCCCCTGAAAGCCTACAGCACCAGGAGAGGAGGAGCAGGACCATGGCCTGCTGGGGTGGACAGCCCCAAAACAGCTGGGCTGAGAGTCAGGCAACTGCGCTGCAGACAGCAAGGGCCCAATGGCAGAGCACCTGCTGAGCACCAGGCTGGGGACACGAGACAAATGACACAGGGTCCCTGCCATGGAGGAAGTCCCAAGTCCATCTCGAGAGGGTGGAAATCAGCAAGACAAGCCCAATTTCATGGAAGTGAAGCCGTCATTCAGGGTAGAGGGGAGGAAAAAAGGAGTCAGAAGAGAGACATCGCACCCGTGTTTACTCACACATGCCCTGGGCACCGGTGCACTTGAGTCCTGAGTGCATACGTGCACACATATGCACCAGCTCTGCACACCCATGTGCACAGCAGGCACGTCAAAGAGGAAGCCATGTACAGTACAGCCCAATAGGGGCCCCAAGGCTGGTCCAGTGCCAGAGGAAAAGGGTGGGCAGGAAACCCCACATCCTCCTCAGAGAGCTGATTCAAGTCAGCCCCAGAGGGCCCAGGAGACAGCACCACCAAGCGCAAGGCGCAGAGACACTGGGGCCCCCCAGGGGTGCATGTCAGAGCCTTGGCTACCCGTGCACGCTTACACATGCACACACAGGAGTGCATGCATCCATGTGCACACATGGCACAGATACCCTACCCCGTGGTCTGCTCACCATGGTAACGGAGTGGCCACCTCTCAACTCAAGTCACCACCTGACGGTGTCTGAGGCCTCCTGTGCTGGGGGGAAGCAGCTCTAACAAAGGCACAGCCCAGGCTGGCTGGCCAGGGGTCTGCAGAGCCGAGCAGCCGGCGCATGCCTGCCACGCTGCTCCCCCGGTGAGCTCGGGGCCACCGCGTCTTCCTACCCAGCCTGCCTGGCTCCACTCAGCTCAACTCCCCACAGACTCCCCAGCCGAGCTAATGAGAAACTCCCCAGCTGGCCCCATATAAAAATGCATTTCATAAGTCTTTAACATGCTGGGAAATTCTACATCTATTTCGTGAGACTTTTCTGCTCCTTTAAAATATCCCCTGGTCCTCATCAAGAACACGACTGGGGTGGGGGCTCCAGGACAAAAGGTGGACAGCACCAGCCACGCCAGCCTGCAACCAAAGGGCGCCTGGGCAGCTTCCACCCTCGGTCACAATGGCGCGACTCTGGGCCGGCATCACGGGTACAGAGGCGAGACATCCTCCCTGCCAAACCCAGTGTAGGGGAGGGTCACTCAGCAAAGAATTCAAGGTGAGAGACCCTGTGGCAAGCAGAGACAGGGACAGCGTCCAGCCTTGACTGAGGATTGAAGTAAAAGTTAAAAGGTGCTGGGAGCTCCTAAGAAAAACTTCACAGGAGAAAAAAGAGCCCACCCACACACCAAGGTGTTTGTCATGGCATGATTTACAAGAGCCAAAACCTAAAAGCAAGCCCACATGTCCAACAAGGGAGACACAGTTAAGAAAATTCACAGCCATCCACTCGATGGCAAGTGCAGCCACCAAGGTAGAAGGCTACACGGGCCCAAGGGTCTCAGAGGTCAGGTCTACTGGAGGCTATGACAGAACCCACTGTCGCACGCAGCCCGGACTTCACCTAAGCAAGGGTTTGTTTACACGTGGATGGAGCTTGAAGAGCAGCGGAGAGAACTTAAAAAGCAAGTGTGTGTGGAGGCGCAAGGTTGTAGGTGGAGTTTCTGTGAAGTAGTTGAAATAATAAATACGCACTCTAACAAAACACAAGCAGGGTGGGGAGTCGGCTCCATGTGGGTTCAGAAGTGCAGGCCAGACTGCACGGAGTGGCCTTGACTCCCCGCCGTTTCCATCCACTTCACCAGCCAAAACTTGGAGGTGAAGGACTGCAGGGGGTGAGGAGGCTGTCACCTTGACAGGAGTGGGGACACTGACCACTCTACCCACCCCGCCCCTCACACAGAACCAGGTGAAAAAGAAAACAAGAGCCTTCAATGCATCCTTCCCAAGGAGCCCCCAGAACACCTGATGCCCGGACGTGGCTCTCATCTCCCCCTGAGCAGGTCCCAGAGTCTGCAGCCCTACCCCACCACCCCTGTAAACGCCCCCATGCCCAACACCCAAGTATGTATGGGAGGAGGGCTGGGGACAGGGGTGGGGTGATGTGAGTCCCTATAGAGAGCCTGGCCCACAGTGTTTTCCAGGCCTGGCCTTTGAATTTTGGAAACATGTGCAAGGTCTTCAAAATGTGCACCTCCTCTCCTTCCGGGCAGCCAAACAGGAAGGCTGGCTCTAGCCAGACTCCTCCACCCAACCCAGGAGTGACCTGGGCACAGAACTGATGGCCCTCATGGAGTCCCCTCTAAAACGAAGCACCTGGACCAACATTCTCACAAGCAGGTCTGCCATCTACACTTGAGGTGCTATATTCATGCATGAGCCACCTGGGTTTAAATCCCTGCTCTGCCACTTCCTGGCTGTGTGACCTAGAAACAAGTCGCTAGCATCTCTGCGCCTCAGTTTTCTCATCTGTACTTAAAAAGCACAGGGAAGGAGACCTGGCTCCTAGAAGCACCTTGTAAATGGGAGCGACAGTTTCCATTAACCAGGACAATGAGACCCACCACATAGCGGGAAGGTCTAAAACTCTGATCACAGTGCAACACCAATAAGGTCTCAGGCTGCTGGACCATTGCATAACTGATGATATTGAGTATTTCTCTGAAACCCCAAATGTGTCTGTCACCATGCCAGAAACAAACTTAGCTAACTCGCCCAGGCATTGACAACAAGCATTTGTCAACAAATTAACCATGTCCCATCTCCAGATGGCCCCAGACCTTCCTCCCACTGCATCTCCCCCAGCTCAGTCCAGAGCAGCCATGTTGGAAGGAAGCCATGTGGCGGATTCCACCCAACCAGTCCTAGAACCCAGCCTGGAGAGATGGGAGATCCCCGTGAGACTGTGCTTAGACAGTTATACACAGAGGAGAACCTTCAGCTCTCAGCTCAAACTCAGTGACAGGAGAAGGGGAGGGAAATTTCCATGTGGTTGGGTTGGTTCCCTGAAACCCCACATTGTAGACGTCAGGATCATGCAGGTCATTTCTGGTGCCTGCTACTTAGAGATCTCATTCCAAAGGGCGTGCGGGAAGAGGGAGGAAATGCTGAAGGAAGGACGGGTCTCCACACCAGGGATGGGTTGGAGACGCTGGCAGGAGGGTGGGTCACGGGTGCTGGAGGCTGGAACATCAGGCCTAAGTAATGGTGCCTTGGTAAAAACACTCTTGATGATCTCCCCCTAATCAGTAGCCAGGCCAAAACCAGTTGGTAAAGGAGTTTCTTTGGACTGAACAATACTTTTTTTAAAATATGAGTTGTCCAAAATAAGATACCTTCACACCTACTAGGAAGGCTAGAATCAAAACCCAAAAAAAGGAAAACCCAAAAACAAGTGTTGGCAAGGATCTGGAGAAACTGGAACTTCACACATTGCCAGTAGGAATGTGAAATAGCGCAGGATCTGGAAAACAGTTTGGTTGCTCCTCAAAAAGTTAAACACAGAATTACCATAGGACCCAGCAACTCCACTCCTCAGAATATGCCCAAAAGAACTAAAAACAGATGTTCAAGCAAAAAGTTGCACAGAATGTTCACAGCAGCACTCTTCAAAATAGCCGAAAGATGAAAACAACCCAAATGTCCACCAACAGACGAAAGGATAAACAAAATGTGGTCTGTCCATACAATGGAATATTACTCAGCCCTAAAAAGGGATGAAGGACAGACACTTCCTACAACATGAATGAGCCTTGAAAATATTAGGCTAAACGAAAGATGCTAGTCCATAAAGATTACATATTCTATGATTCCATTTATAGGAAATGTCCAGAACAGGAAAGTCTGCAGAGACAGAAAGTAGATCAGTGGTTGCCTGGGGCTGGGAGGGCTGGGAGGGCCAGGGTGAGAGCTAAGGGAACAGGGTTTCTTTCTGAGCTCATGAAAATGTTCTGAGTTGACTATGGTGGTGGTTGCATAGATCTCTGAACCACTGAAATTCATTGACGTGTATACTTTCAATGGGGTGAAGTGTATGATACGTGAATATATATCACATATCAATAAAGCTGCTTTAAAAAGATATGAATTGCCTTTTTTTTTAAAGAATCTGATGATTTCATATGAAAATCTAGCTTTCTGGCTTCTCTTTTTAAAACTTGGAAGATCTTGGCCAGGCACAGTGGTTCACACCTGTAATCCCAATGTTCTGGGAGGCCGAGGCGGGAGGACTGCTTGAGGCCTGGAGTTCGCGACCAGTCTTGGCAACACAGTGAGTCCCTACCTCTACAAAAATTGTTCTTAAAAATTAGCCAGGCATGGTGATGCGTGCCTACAGTCCTAGGGAGGCTGAGGCAGGAGAATTTCTTGAGCCCGGGAGTTTGAGGTTGCAGTGAGCTACGATCACGCCACTGCACTTCAGCCTGGGCAGCAGGGCAAGACCTGTCTCAAAAAAAAAAAAAAAACAAACAAAAAAACCCTCAAATCTGGTGATTCTGGGCCCACACAGAATTCTGGCAATTCGTGGCACAGCCAGTGGGAGCGGAGGGACAGCACCCCCTCCTTAGCAGGGCCTGTGTGCAGCCCACCACAGTCCCCCAACCCACCCACTCACCTGTGCCACCAGCCTACCTCAGGCGGGCCTTTGAGCTTGCAACCCCTGGTGGAGCTTTCCCATATGCAAAGGACTTCCACATTTCTAAGGAGCTCACACCTATGGCCTAGCAAGGTGGGAGAAGATGGGTTGGGGGAACTCCCCGGAGATCACATATAAACACTGTGTATGTTTGGGAAGAGAATCTACACACTTCCATCGCATGCTCAAAGGCATCTGTGGCTCAAAACAGGTTAAGAACTTCTCCAGCGCCACACCTACAAGGCACTCCCATACCTTGGCTCTGAATGCAGCACTCCTTCCCCTGAGTCCTGCCATCAGCAGAGCCATTTGCCAGGCAAGAATGGGCCTGTGCTCCCTGCCCCTCAATCCCGCCTCCAGGCTGGAGAATATTGGCATAGGCTGATCGTTTTGCTCCCTTCCCTGCTAGGCAAGGCTGGGCCCTCCATCACTGTCAGGGCCCCAGCTCGAGGGCACACATGGAGCGGACCGGGCTATTCCCAGGGGCGGGTGGCCATAGGGTCCCCACTGGCAGGGGAGGCCAGGGGAGGCCAGGGATGAGTGCAGAAGGACACTGCACATTCTGCTTTTTTATTGGAGCTCTCCTTCACACTCCCAGGGCCAGGGCAAAGTGGAGGAAGGGAAGGGCACCAAGCTTGCACCCCAGGCCAGCTGGGCCCCCAGGGAAGAGGGGCTGCCCCATGCCTTACAGCTCTCGACTCCTCCTGGTAAAATGCTCTCAGCCCATGGCCACCTTGGGTCCTGGTGAGCAGAATGCACCCCCATCCTGCAGCCACAGAACCTGTACCATCAGGGACCTTCCCAAAGCCCCCATAATGCCTGGCCTCCAGGTCTCTGCTCAGTGCTCCACCTCCTGATGCCAGGCAGTGCAGAGGTTAAACCACAGGCTCTGGCTTCAGGAGGACTTGGGTTCGAGTCTGCTCCACAGCTCATTGGCTGGGACTGCGGACACACTACTGAACTGCTCCAAGCCTCCTTCCCTTGTCTGCCAAATGAGGATGGTGATTCTCAGTAGCAGTGCCAAGGGTGGCTTGGGGAGGTTTTGCTCCCCGATAATCTTCCTTGGCACCTGCCCCCATTCTCTGATGTGGCCAAGTGACATTTTCTCAGTTGAATGAAAAGTATTAGACAAAAACAGCTTTCACCAGGCCCTTGGCCCTGTCCTCTACCAGATGGCCACCTCTAAGCCAGCCCACGGAGAAATGAGGGCACGGCTGCTGGAAACAGCACCCACCTCATAGAGCTGTCACTATGGCTCAATGAGATATTGTGGGTAAAGTGCTCTCTCCATGCCTGGCACATACCAAATAAGTGCTCAATAAATGTGACATCACCCAGGCCCAGGGCTGCCTCCCACACTGACTTAGTCCTGCCACCCAGGATTTGCGCCATCTCACAAGCCCCACGTGCAGGGAATACAAGCTGACTTTAATAGCCCAAGTCCAGCAGAACTGGGAAGGAAAATTTATCACCTGCATGCATTATATTAAAAAAAAACATCAGAAATGAGCCAAAAAAAAAAACAACTCACGGCCTGGCTGTGGCTTATCCACTGGCCAGGATGCTTTGCCCTCTCTCTCCCCAGAGCTGAGCAGATAACCCAAAGCTGGCTGGCACCATGGAGAGCCATGGCTGCAGAGTCCCCGGGACCGGAAGGAACTCACAAGGAGTGCACCTCTTCCCACACACACGTGCGGGGCATGCTCAGCTCTTGGCTGGAAACTGGCAGATCCCACAGCTTCCACTACTCCTGGGCACCCCAGAGAGGCCCTAAAGCTGGCCATCCAGCTACAGAATCACAGAACTGAAGAGCACAGGGCCCCAGCACCAACATCACACCTGCCTTCTGCAGACAGGAGACACCTCACTGCCTTAGGGAGACAGCCTGGGTGCCCGATGCCTCTGCCCAGGGTTCTCCACAATTACTGCCAGAGCCCCCTTGCACCCCACTGCTGTTCCTATCTGTCCATATCGCCTCCCCACTGGGAAGGCAGCTAGGAGGGAAGACCTTCTATGGATAACCCCGGGCTGAGCACTTTCTTAATTCAGGGGTTCCAGGCACAGCGGGGATGCCCTCCAGAGGCTGGCAGCAGGCCTGAGCACATGCACCCCTGTAGCATCAGGAGGCCTGGCTCTCCAAGAGACAGAGCTTTATAGTCTCACCGTGTCTCCCTCGAGCATGGGGAGTCCACTCCCCACATATAAGGACACAGGACATGGGCTGTGCAGCCTCTCCCCCAGCCTCCTATCCTAATAGGTGCTAACCCCAAGGCCTGTCCTAGGCCAGGACTCCCTCTCCTAAAATTGGAGCACCACTTACCACTTTGGCCTCAGACAAGGCCCCTTCCTGTGGAGGGGGCCCCTATCACCCAAGGCCAGGGCACCTGTAGATGCAACAGTGCCCAAGCCTGGGTCAAGTGGGACCCAATCAGGACCCTGCAGACTCTCCAAGCAGCATCCAGATCCTCTGGAATGGGCACTGGACCAGGAGTCCAGGGGCTTGGGTTTGAGAGCTAACTCTCCACTTCCCTTCTGTCTAATCTATACCAGCACTTCCCAAACACTAGTTATTCGTGAACCATCTGCATGTTTTTGCTGAATCTAAATATTATGTACTATGACTCAAAACTTTGTCAACTCAAACAAAATTTGTTAATTTTTTCACTTGAATTTAGCATCATCCTAAGTCACAAATGCGTACAATACCACAAATTAGACGTGTCACCATTAAAATACTAAATGTTCATATACCTGATGTCTCAAACCACAGTTTTGGAAATACTGACCCAGAGCAAATCTTTCTTCTTGCCTCAGTTTCCACAATTAAAAGGGCAGAAGATTGGATGAAATGGCTCACTTGCAGGTCTCCTCAGACCTTACGATTCTGCAAGTCTGAACAGGCCCCGGCTCCCCCATGGAGCCAGAACCAGCTGCCCAGGATCCCAGGAAAGGCCTGGCACAAGGCAGGGAGAGGACAAGGAAAGAGAGCTCAGAGCCTGCAGGACAGGGAGCCAGGGCCCCACTGCCAAGAGAGGCCCTGGCTGGATGCAGAGCACACAGAGAGCCCAGCCCCCACTCAGGACCTTCCAAGACCGCAAAGCCAGCTCTGAGATTAAGCTCCCAGGTACAACACTTCACTGTTAGAAAAACATCATTCATCCACCTCTTTTTACAGCTGGGAAACTGAGGCACAGAGAAGAGAAAGAGCATATGCAGAGACCCGTCTCCTGATTGTCACATCACTCCATTACCCCACGATGGCCACGCACCCCACAAGTCTGAGCTTCTCTACTACCTCCCCCTGGAGGCAGGAGCTCGGGTCCGCTGGCCCTGAGAGTGCAAAGCAGCCCCTTCCAGGAAGGGAAATATAGGAATTCTGATTTAGATTGGAGTTTAAAAGTCCTATTAAAGTGGCTTTTATGCAATTAGATTGGAATGAATGTGCAGGGACGCCCATAGCAGGGAGCTTCAAGGCCTGTGCAGTGGGGGAAATCACCGCCCATCTGAACTGTGCCCACAAGAAGGAAACGTGGCCCTCGGGAGAATAAGGGAATATTAGTCTCTGTGTGTAATAGATTTTATTGACCATATGGAACTGATATAAAAATCGTGTTGCACGGGGTAGTCTGGACTGGAGACAGGAATGTGACATGAGGAATATCATTTCCATAACCAGCTGGGTGGCTTTTTGAGTTCCTAGGCCGGCCCCCCCCCCCCCAAGGCCCCCAGCAACTCTCCCACCAGCCCCTGGGCATTTACCTGCTGCTGTCACAGAAGAATCCCAGGCCAGCGAGAAGTCCGAGGCCTCCCCCTCTTCAACTGAAAAAGAGAACAGAGATGGACCTGTGAGTTTTGAGGCTGTGCATATAGGTCACCAGGTGGGGCCCAGAGCAAGGAAGAAGGAACATTTGTGGGGTCCTTATTATAATACCCACAATCAGAGGAGTGGGGGTAAGACCTACAAAGAGGCCTTTGTTGGTTTCACAGAGATGTAAAATGATCAGATTAAAACATGAATAGCAAGTAAGTGCTGGGTCAGTTATGGTTTCCCTAGCCCTATGTCCCTAGCAGACACCACTAACCAATCACAGCACTATCCCAAGAAATGAAGAAGGTTGCTCTGAGAGGCTGGAAAAGAGCAGGGTGCCAGTCCCCACTTGGAGACCCGACCCACAGGCAGACCTCAGGACGTGCTGAGGCCAACTCTCCCAAGGCCGGTAGGTTTGAGCACCACAACTCATGGGTGGGCAACATGAGAAGGCAACTCTCCTTCCCAACTCTGCCCCAGACCCCGCAGAAGGCTGGGCAGACACAGGGTGTCCCCACCACACCACACTCCAGCACGTGAGCCCAGACTGGTGGAGGCCGCGCACCAGAACAACACGGGAGAAACACTATACAGCATAATAACGCTCTTGTCCTGGAATTAATCCCAGTCTGGGGCATGTAATAATATTAAAGCTGGGTTATGGACTTTGTAAATGGAACTTTGTTTAAGCCAAAAATGTGCATACACGGTATTTTTCAGATTTAATGGTCTTTCTAGCTCTACACACGTGCAGGCTGAAGCTACCACGTACCACCCAGTTCTCTTTGCACTGTCAATGTTCTTGCTGGCACTACACGGGGGCACACCGTGAGCAAGGCACTGTGCTGAGTGCTTTTCAACCACTACTGGGCTTAGTCCTCCTCAATGGACTCTCAGAGAGGTGCAGGGACGTGCCTGAGGTCTTACAGCTAGTAAGAGCCATGCAGAGTCTGGGCTCAAACCCAGGATCTTCTGTCACAAAGGTTATTTCTGAAACTGCTGTATACTGGGCACAAAGGATGCTGTCCAGGATCCTAGCAGCTCAGGACAGGAGAGCAGCCACCCCAGCCCACCACACGGAAGGCAGGTACATAGCAAGGTGGACAGCCAGTAGGTGAGAGGAGTAAGCAGGCTGGCTTGGGGTCAGAAGCTGCGTTCCAGCACCAGGCAGAGCCTGGCTTCAAATCTCAGCTCTGCCTCTTACTAGCTGTTTAACTTTGAGCAAATAATCTAACCTCTGGGTTTCTGTTTTCCCATCTCTAAAATGGAGAAAATAATGGTACCTAAGCCATAGGGCTTTTGGGAGGATTAAATGGGATGACACCTGCACAGCGCTGTGCACTGTGCCTGCACAGGGTAACTGCCCCGTAAATGTCAGAGCTGTCATCTGCTGGAACATTGGCCCAAGCATTCAAGTGGGTTTGGTGTCACATCTCAAACAGTTGTGAATCTGCCCACCTTGGTTGTCCACCCATGGTCTCACTCCCCCACCAAAGCCTCACGAACGTGTTTCTTTTAATCCTCAGAAATAGCACCCATGAGAGGGAACATCCACGTCAATGAACAACAGGCCAAGGAATACAAACGAAGTGTTCTGTCTTTTCCAAGTTTGCATCCTGAGAGTAGAAACTCGGAATCACGACAATGAAATGCCGAGATGATTTGAGCTGGGACTGAAGCTATTGTTTTACTTAGCTGGTTACAGCTGGGGTGGGTTTTCAAATATGCAGCTTTGTAAATATGAATCAAGACCTCATGTCAGACAAAACTGATATTATTCACTAAGATGATTCCAACCAGACAGGCTCCAAAACATAGGCGACTAATGCTTAAAGCCATCAGAAGCAAGCCATGCATGAAAGGAGCATTGTTAACAGCACCCATTGCCACACCTAAAAATCAGTTTCTCTCATATTTCATCTTTTACTTATGTACACCCACATACACACACAAATCTACAGTGCTTCTATTAAGAGACTGCTGCTAATTTGTAAGGTTACCATGCTGCCATTTTGTTAGACACCTTCAACAAGGTCTACATGGATCCCTAAACCTTACCATCCACAGGTTATCAGGATATTAATGCATGACCCCAGTTCTCTTTTGTCCTTTGTATTCCCCAGGTATCAGGACAAACAGTCCACATACTTGGGCCCACTCAAGGCTGTTAAGAAGTGTGACCTCTCAAGTCAATGAACCTGAGGATATCCCCAAAATGCCAAGTCATTCCCTTGCAAAGATGTGGCCTCAGTCACAATGAGAAAGAGAATATGAAAACATCCATCATTATGGAGCCCTTTGGGGAACTCCAGACAGGCCTCCAGGGGCAGAAAGAGGCTGCAAGTGGCCCAGTGCTGGCCAGCTAGGAAGTCCAGAGTGGCAGATATCACCACAGACTTGCCGGGTTCCTCACAGGCAAGTGGCTGCATCGCACACTGGAGGCCCTGAAGCCACATCCCTGCATGGCGAGGGGCCCATGACTTACTTGGTCATGAATGAATCTTCCTACAGCTTCGGGCACCATCCCACTCACATGCCACCCTCTGGCCCACATTCTGTTTTTTGGTGTTTTCATTTTTGTTTTCGATTTTTTAGAGACAGGGTCTTGCTCTGTCACCCTGGCTAGAGTACAGTGGTGCGATCATAGCTCACTGCAACCTCAAACACCTGGACTCAAGCGGTCCTCCTGCCTCAGCTTCCCAAGTAGCTGGGACAACAAGCGTGCACCACCATGCCCAGTGAGGGTCTCACTATGTTGCCCAGGCTGGTCTCGAACTCCTGGCCCCAAGCAATCCTCCCACCTTGGCCTCCCAAAGTGCTGGAATTACAGGGTGAGCCACCATGTCCAACCGTCTCACATTCTGTTTTTTAAAGGTATAAGCACATCATCCTTTATATATTCTTGGTAAGAAAAAGTAATGCACGAACCCCTACCACCCCCACCAGGCCCTGTGCTACCCGGCTCTAAGAGTGAGGAGGTTTTCCTCTCCCCAGCTGGACCCTTCTGTCCAGACCGGGCCTTCAACAATGGCCTAAGCAGCAGGGGCAGCAAGCACAGAGGGAGTAAGGCCCCGCCTGCAGCTGGGACCAGGTGCTGGGGTGGCCCTGTGAGCCGCTGACATGCCTAAAATGGAATTCTGCTGCACAGCCACAATGCACACTGAGGACTGAGTGGCTCAGAGAAAACCTAATCAGCACGGGGGCCAGTGTAGACAACACACCAAAGGGGCTGCCCAGCTGGCTGGGGGAGCTAGGTGCTCTCTGGAGACTTCCCCAGACTCCACTTTTAACTTTTTTTTTCCCCCTAAGTAAGTAATGTATTTTTGTGGTTTTTTTTTTACAGTTTTACTCCGTGGACTTTATTTTTTTTTTAATTTCAGAATATTACGGGGGTACAAATGTTTTGGTTACATGGATTGCTTTTGTACTGCTTGAGTCAAAGTTACAAGTGTACACATCACCCCGATAGTGTACATTATACCCATTAGGTATGATTTTACCCATCCCATCCTCTCTCCTCCTAACTTTTTAATGTCTAAGATATCTGACACCACTGAGACCACAATACACACCCCCATCCTGCCCAGTGTCAAGGGGAACAGAGAGACATCCACTCTTCAGATGATGGGCTTCTATAAGGCAGGGGGGTGCATGGGGACCAGTGTGTGTACACAGGGTGGGTGAACAGGTGAGTGTGTGCACACAGAGAGATGCCCAAGGTGAGTGTGCCACACCAGAGGGCACACAGAGTGTATACACACAAGGAGGACGCACAAGGCAAGTGTGTGCACACTGGGAGGTACACAGGGTGGGTGTGAACGCACATGGCGGAGGACTCACCAGGACGCTAACAAAGCTCCAGCCCAGGCCCTTCTCCTGCACAAACCACCCCCACCCCCAACACTGGGATTCCTAACTTTTTTTATAATATTTGCAAAAGTAAGATCTGTTCCCTGCTTAAGACCACTATCTCTTTCTACTCCAAAGTCTCTTCCACCCCACTTCCTCTCCTGTCAGTCATCTTGGGGTGGCCATGGGTGTTTTGTGTTCTTTGTCTCAAAGGGACCCCAACATTGTTTCAGCTTCTACCCCACAAACCAGCTCCCTGCTGGGGCCAGGCAGTAGACTTCAAGTACCCTCTATCCAAATGCATATGCGTGCACCTGCATGTTCCTGTGTGCGCAAGAGCTTGAGGGACACAAAAAGGCTCTGGACTGGCCCCAGGTCACGTTGCCAAGCAGCAGCTGCTCCTGCCCGCACCGCCACCACCCCCCAGTCTACCTGCTCACGATTCCATGACATGATCTTGCATCTCAGCTCCCTGCGTGGCCCTCCATAGCCTGCACACCCATTTGTTATTCCACCCCCTACTTGCTTACCTGGCTTTTATCTGCCTCCGTCACTAGGGCATGGACCATGCCTGTCTTATTCACTGCTGTATCCCAGTGCCCAGCTCACTGCAAATATATTGAAGGAACTCAACCAACTTTTTAAGAAATAAGCAAACAGGACCCAGGTGATACTCCCGAGGGCCTGCCAAGGGGCTGAGCTTTGTTCTGAACCAGGCAGTGGGTAACAGCCACAGACACACAACTGTCCCCTCTATACCACTGCTGCCCCCACCCCATCACCCTAGAGTCATGCCAACTCCTGGAGCAGCAGGTAACACACTCCCATCTGGCTCCTTCATGGTGCCCACATCTGCCCAGGCCTTGAGTATAAGGCACTCGTGTCTGGGGTCGGGCAGGTGCTACACAGAAAACCCTGGCCACACAATCAAGTTACAGAGAGGACCAGGGAATGGCTCCCACCCACACAATGGGAACCTTCAACAGTGCATCAAGGACAGGACCCTTTCCAGGGCTAAGTGTGACCACAACAACAAGGTGGCCCTGGGAGGGAGGTGAGGAAGGGCTTGATCTTGAATCTTTCTGCTGTCCTGAAATACTTCCCGCAAGCCATGAAGCCTGGTGAGCAATGTGCAAAGGTGCAGCCCCTGGACAAAGGCCGCTGAAGAAAGCCATTCAAGGGAGCACCTGAACATGTCCTGTTAGGAGAAAGGGGGTGCCACTTTCCAGGTCATTTCTAAAGACCTGAGGGGCTTCCAGGACCATGTGTGGACCAGAGCCCTCAACAATGGGAAGGAAGGGGCCAAATGAGGCCAGAGAGCCCTTAGAGGGCATCTGCCTGGAGGCAGCAGTTCAAGAACCAGCCCTGATGATTAACCATGGTTCCTGGGGTGTGTTAAGAAGAATTCTGAGGTTCTGCCAGGGCTTCAGGCAGGTCAAAACTCCATGTTTACTGTCAGCTCTGGGATCACTAGTTGTGGATGGCTGATTGAGCCATGTGAGTATGTGAGTCCCACCCAACACTGTCTCCTCAACTCCGCAGCAGGTACGTAAGTAGCCACAACTCTCCTACTCTGGAAGTGTACATAGCTTGCCCTCTGTGCCAGGATAGGCCTTGCCACCACCAGCAAGACCTCAGTAAAACCCAAAGCTTTGTGCACTGGGCCCCTGGGCTTCAGGCACCCAGTGGCACAGAGCAAGTGGCACTAGGTAGGCCCCTGTGTACACTGCCTCCCCAGTACCAGCGGGAGAGCAGAGCCCTTCACCCAGGGGGCTCCCCAACACCTCATAGAGGCAAAGGAGACAAAGCTGGGGAGGGGAACAGAAACGGAAGGCGAGGGCCTGAGGTGGGGGCTGGCAACAGGGCCTGGAACACAGCAACTGAATCTGGACAAAGACAGGGCCCTGCTTGGGGGATTGTTAAAGGCAGGACGGACCTGGGTTGGTAGAGGTGTGGGTCAGAGACAGAAAAGCTCAGGGGACAAGTTCTAAGACAGGCAGTATCAGGAGGTGAAGGAGAGAGACAAGCTGGTCCAAGGGTCAAAGGAGGCTTCCAGCATGGCCAGGGCAGGACCCAGAAGACCCCCTTCCAAAGTGGAAAATCTGCACCAGGGCCAGCTGCTCAGCCTGGCTTCAGGGCTCCATGAAGGCCCTGGATGGAACCTTCTGGACATGTGTGCAGATGGGCATTTTTCTGGGAAAAGGATCCATAGACTTCATTGAAAGATCTAGAACCACCACTCCCCCTGCAAAAAAAAAAAAAAAGGCTTAAGAACCACTAGAACAATGGCTTTCATTTGGGAGTTTTCTAAGTTGGCCCCACTTCTGGCTGGTGTTCCCAGGGTCTCAGGGAACCTCCTCATGCTTACTGGCCCTGGAATCATCCCACCCTTACAGGTGAGTTGGGTCCACCTTGGCCTGGCCGAGGTTCCCTAGGGGCATCCCTGTCCTAGCAGAGGTGGTGAGCCAGGCAAGGGGCACATGACTGCCTCTCCTTAGCTCATCCTTAGGGAAACCCTCTCGCCTACACCAGACCAAGGCCAAGGCAGGTAAAGGAGGCATCAAGAGCACAGAAGCTCACAGTCAAGCATGAAATGGAGTGTCACTGCTCCTGACTTATTACTAAGCAACCTCAAGGAATAAAAAAGCACAGACAAAGCAGGGAGGCCCATCATGTATAGTTGTATAGGTTGGGCACTGCACAAAGGGCCAGGCAAAGGCGGTAAGAGGGAGCTGAAATTCAATCCACAGTTTGTCTACCACACACGGTGTCCTGGTACAGGCCTGTGAATCCCAGAGGAAGAGGTGCACAAAGTTATAGCCAATCTTTTTCAACAGCCCATGACCAGTTCTGAAATCACGCTTCTGGGCAAAACGATCATCAGGGTCAAGTGCAGACAAACCCAACCACCCAGCCCACATTTTCCAGGCTCCTCTCAGGTGGGGATGGGTTCTGGCAGTGGGGTTGGGGGGGTTATTTGCATGGAAAAGCAAAGGCTCTCTGCAGTTAAAGCTACAACCACCCAACGCCCCCAACGCCAGCCCCCTCAGCACCAAGTTCAGACCCTCGGAGAAGCCAAGACATCATGACAGGGTCACATCACAATCACATTTATTTAACTCTCATGATTTGCCCTGACCGCTTGCTGAAAAGAGAACAAACCAACAATTTAGATAGGACAGGTAAGACCGCCTGCCATCTTCCTCAACAAGCACATGCCCTGAAGTCAGGATGAGAGGCAGGACAGGACCCCTCGACCCCCTCACTGGTGTCTCTGTCCACACACACACACCCTCAACATATGGGAACCTCACCATGGTAAGACGGCGGCTAGTATGTAAAGAAACCTATTTCTTAAGACAACTCGATTCCTAACCAGAAGCCTGCTTCTACCTGCTCTAGCACTTTTAAAAAATAAATAAATAAATAAAAATATTTTTAAAGCAGTATATTCCAATTCTGGAGGGAAAACTGTTGCATAGACTCATCAAAAGATGACGGTAAGTGGGTCTCCAAGTCAGCAATTTTGTAACAGATTTTTACAGGCAATTTTGGCAATGCTTGACTTTCCCCCTAAATGCTGGCTTTAGAACTAGCATCGAAAGATTCGACACCATTGGAGATTTTTCATAAACTGTTGCCCTGGCAAGTCCCCCTAAATCTTGCTCAGCCACTATCTCCCCTTTCTCTCCTTGCCTTGCTGTGTATAAAATAGGAAGAGCAGAAAGACATCCAGTACGAGTCCAAGAATTCCAAAAAGGAAGTTGATCCATCCTTATGGGAAAAGTGACCCTTCTGGAAGTCACTTAATGGAGCTCATCTGGCTCATCTGAGGTCGAGGAGGAGCTCTGGAAAGAAGCTACGAAATGTACGGAGTCAGGAAGTGGGCCCTAGAAGAGGGTTGCCCAGGACCATCCGCCCGCTGTGCCACTTACAGGCCATCAGATCTCAGGCAAGATACTCGATCTACTCTGATCTTCAGTCTCCTCTGTAAAATGGGGATGATAGCAGGACTAACCCTGCAGGAGAATCAGGAGGACGAAAAGTGATGACATTCCTGAAGCACTTAGCTCCAGGAACACACGCGATCAAGGTTAGCTCACGTTACTGGGACCATTCGAGCTCCCCTTCTCCCCCCAGGTTCCTGGCTGGCCTCTGAGGTTTCACTCTGCCTGGCAAGATAGGAGGACTGAGTTCTGAAGAGTGAGATCAAGTTTCCCACTGAGATTCACCCCACCCACAGGAAGGCCCAACTAGAGCCACGGATCCTCCGGCATCACTGCCTTCCTGTCCCCCACAGTACAGGGATGCTGTCCCTAAATCTGGAACCACTGCAGATCACAGCCAAGATGTCAGCTTCTGTGCCAGCTAATCTCCCTCTCCCCTCCCCATCCCACGTCATCACCCCAGCCCCCTAAACACACCCCAAAAGATAAGGGCCAGGAGATATCTGCAGAAGGAACAGAAGCTACAAGCCCAGCAAAAGCTGTATCTTGGGCAACTCTGCAGAAATTTGATTCCTCTCCCCTCCACTCTCCCCTAATAAAAAAGATGATGATGATGTGCCAAATAGGACAATGAACGTGAAACACTTGGAGTTTTCTTTAAGTACTAGGCGAAGGGTTTTTTCACTAGACCCAGAAGAGAACACACGTGGTATACCTGCCCCAGCTCCTCTATCCTACACCCACCATAGATACTGCCAGTTGATCAGGGTACTTTATCTCATGAGGCACAGGTGCAGCTTCAAAAGGCTCAACGAAGTGGGTTAAAATCTATTGGGCTTCTCTGTCCTAGTCCATGGAACTTCCCTTCCCTTCAAGCACCTGGGCACAACACACACACTTACACACATACTTGGGGGTGTGTCCAGTTCGGGCAGGAAGAGCTGAGCCCAAGCGCTACCCGGCATGGTGCTGGGCAGCCCACCTGCTGGCTCCCATCGCATCCTCCCAGCCCCCCTCTGAGGGAGCCCTTAAAGTCCGAACCTTTCTGACAAGGAAATGGAGCTCCGGGGAGCCACAGCATTTGTCTAGAAGCCAGCCACGCTCTCCCCAGGCTGGTGCAGATGTTTCCAAGCATGGCTTCGGCTCAAAGGCAAAAGAGGGAAAGGAAGGAAGGATGGGCGCCATGAACACCCAGCCACCCACCCCTCAGTCTGCCCCAATCCAGCCCAGCCACGGGGGCGGGAAAAGAAAAGGAAACTGATCACAAAGCTACCTGATGTGTCAACATTAGTAGAAAACAGAATCAGGAACTGAGAAGTGAAGACAACATTGCAAAGGCTAGGCACCCGAGTGAATTAAAACAATGTCTTTTTTCTTCTCTTGTTGCAAGAGTCCCTCACACCTCTGTCAGAAGAGGAGCCAGGCTGGATAAGTTGGCAGCCCCAGGGGACTGGTGAGAGCGTGCACCACCATAGCCTGCCCCCTGGGCCGGTCCCAAGAGGGTGAGGAGGCAAACGCCAGCATGGCCTAGGGTCCCTCGCATCGTCCCCTGCCACCCCGCACCAGAATTGTCTGCCATCAGAGGCTTTTACAGATGTTTCCTCAGCTGCTGCCTGAAAGTCAGGGCTTTACTGACCCATTTCACAGGAGGGGAAACAGAGTCCCAGAGAAGAGAAATGGCCCACCCAGGGGCCCAGACTCGGTGACAAAGGCAGACCTGGAACCCACGCATCCTAGCTTCCAGGCCCCAGCATCCTCATAGACTATGCTCCCCACCTGCGAATACACAGCTAAGTGTTACCAAGTCCTTACTCTGTGCCCAGCACTGTGGGGAGCACTTCATATGCATGTAGTTGCCCAAAATCATGTTTCTCAGATTTAGTCCCCAGCATCACCTGGGAGCTTTTAGAAATGCAGAATCTCAGGCCCCACCCAGACATATGAAATTAGAGTATCTAGGGGTGGGAGTCAGAAGTCTGTATTTTTACAAGGCCTCCAGGTGATTCTGATGCATGCTAGAGCTTGAGAACCACTGGCCTCAATAGGAGATAAGTGCATTTATTAACCCCATTTTACAGATGAGAAAACTAAGACTAAGCAATTTGTCAAAGGGCATGGAGCTAGGATACGGTAGAGCCAGGAATGGAATTCTTTACCACATCGTTTTACTTCTGCCTCCAACAAGCAGACGCTCCAGTTCCAGACTGAGTAGCATCAGGCAACCCAAGACTGAACTGACTCACTCACTCTCATGCTCCATCCCCCCCAACACCCCCACCCCCATGATCCAATGTTACAGAAGATTCCTTAAGTCCTCCCTGTGCCAGATCCAGGGGAACCTAAGAAGAGGAGAGTTCATCTCTTGGGTCTCCCCAAGCACACAAGCTCCTGGGGGCAACATGGGAAACCATGTGAGACATTGGTGTGCTGGTGATGTTTAACAGGTGGCTCTCCAGGGGAAAAATGTCTCTGGTTTGTAGGGTTTGCCACTTTCTATAGTGTAAATACCCCCACCGTGGCCAATATCAAGCTACCAAACAGGACACCTCTGCACATGGAGCTGGAAGAGATGTGCGCAATGAGCACACCACTGGATGAAGGAATAGTGCCGCAGGAGGGACAGGAGAGACGAACATCAGGCTGCAGAAGGGATGCTGGAGCCAGCCCAGGAAGCCACAGGGATCCCACCTGCACTGCCCAGGATTTGCCATCATGTCCCAAGTATGTCAGAAACAGAGAATTCACTAAGAGGTAATTTCCTATTTTTCCTAGAATAAGCATCTTTTTCTTTTTATAAAAGTTTCTGATATAAGTAACCCATGTACAATGTAGAAATCTACTAGGAAATACATGTGAGTTAAAAGTAAGATACTAAAAGCACAATTTTCTCTATGTATAAATACATTGTTACATCTTTCCAAAAGGCTGTGAGGATACAAAAACAGCTCTGTAACCTGCTTTCCTAACTCAGCAATATGTAGTGAACAGCCTTTCACATCAAAAACAGAGGCCAATACTATCACTATCAACGATGGCCCAACTCCCACCAGAGGAGCCTCCAAATAACCAATCCCCTGTCGTGCTACACCTAGGCTTCTTCCAGCTGTTTTCTACTGCAGGAGAATCCACATGGCAACACATATGCACATACAACATACCTGGCCACAAACCTGTTCAATGATTTTCTTAGGATTAGTTCCCAGAAGCAGGATTGCTAGGACAAAGAACGTGCCAGGCCAGGCACAGGGGCTCACACCGGTAATCTCAACATTTTGGGAGGCCAAGGCAGGAGGGTCACTTAAGGCGAGGAGTTCAAGAACAGCCTGGGCAAAATAGCAAGACCCCATCTCTACAAAAAACTTTTTAAAAAATTACCCAGGCACGGTGGTGTGCACCTGCAGTCCCAGCTACTAGGGAGGCTGAGGTGGGAGGCTCACTTGAGCCCAGGAGTTTGAGGCTGCAACGAGCTATGACCATGCCACTGTGCTCTAGCCCCAGTGACAGAGTGAGACTCTGTCTCTAAAAAAAAAAAAGAGTGTGTGCCCATTTTTAGACTTTGGGACATACTACCAGCAGTCATTTGGCCATTTCCTCCTTGAATAAGCATTGAGCACCTCCAGGTTGCCTAACAAGCTAAGTACTGTGAGAGAGATGACAAAGGGAAGTTTGGTTTTGACCTTCGATCACTAGTCACTGACAAGCACTATCCATCGTGCCCCTCAAGGGCCGGCAAACAGGGGCTGAATGAATGAATGGACGCACTACCATACGATGGCAGACGCTAAATGAATCCCAAACTCAGAACAAGACAGAAACAAGTAGAAATGGGGTAGACTCAGAGTGTAGACATCAAAGAGGGGCAGGGCCAGGGAACGTAAAAGGTAGGCCCCTGGACAGCAGGGCCCCCCCACCCACAACCCACAGCCCAGAGCTCAAAGGTGGGGCCCTTCTGTCCACAGTCATGGCCCTGGAGAAGGCCCAAGGGTGGGGAAACCAGCCCAGAGTTAGGATGAGTTTCTACTTTAACCACAGTTAAAATCCTGACACCCTTTTACACTAACATGCAAATACCATTTTAGGAAGAATGATAATTGTGTACAAAAATCTTAAAAGTCTTTGAGTCTCTTTTTTCATGCAAGCAAAAATCTTCCTGCTCAAAGATGAGGTTCAGAAAAATCTAATCAATCAAATTTGGCTAAGCAAAGAAATAGATACCAGAGGAAATGTGAAGTAGCCCCGCCCAAACCATCCTAGCACCACCTCAGATTCTGCTTGTGGGGAAACGTGGACACAGGCCTGGGGCTGCCAGCTTCTGGTTCAAGCCCCCAAGGTCAGCCTGACCACCAGCTACAGGGCCACCTACTCCCTGACCTTCTCCAAGAAGCTCTCCCAGACCACCCCAGCCATAGACTAAAGTTAGCCCTCATCTGCAGGAGGGTGTGGTCAATGACTTAAGATCAAATCCCAATCCATGGTTTGCTGTGTGACCTGTGTAAATAAGTTAACCTCTCTGTACATAGCAACCCTGCAAGGTAGCTTTGAAGATCAAATGAGTCAGTGTGTATAAAGTGCATGGTTCAGAGTCCAACACCCAGGTGCCTGGCAGATGGAAACCAGGATCCCACAGCACAGCATGTTGCCCTCAACTATACTCCCATGTCCCTTAGGGAAAGCCTCTCCTCCTCCTCCCACTTTCCAGTTCACGTGGCACCAGACTGCATACATCAGACACACCGATAACAATCATGTAACTTTAGTGAGCACACACTGAGCAGTACTCTTCACACGTGTTATCCCATTTTTACACTTCACACTTCCACACAATGGCCCTACAAAGGTAATTACTCATCTTACAGATAAGAAAACCAGGACCTAAATGAATTTGTAAAGTGGGCCAAATTACACAGCATGTCCCAAAAGTCGCCATACATAGCGAAAATGGGAAATTGTAGCTAAATGTACCTTTATTTACAAAATATTCATTACAAAATTTTTCATTTGTATGAAGACTTTTGGGGACATGCTCTATAAGCAACGGGAGGTAGAACCCAGATTTGAAGCCAGGTCAACGTGGCTCCAAAGCTCACATGCTTAACACCATACCAACCAGCCTGTGCGGAACAAACAGTAGTTGACTGGCTGAGCTTCCCAGGTTGCCCACACCTTCTTGGAAAAGCAAAAGCTCGTCAGGAAGGTAGGGGTTGAAATGATTCCTCTTTTCTGAACCCTCTGGAGACCAGTCTGCAGAGGTCAGTCTTGGGTGTGCCAGCGTAAGTTGATCTCAAACTCTACCTCTTGCTTCCTGTGTCACCCTAGGCAGTGGACTCACCCGAGTGTCTATTTCCACATCAATAAAATGGGGGTAAGAAAATTCCTGTTCCTTTTGAAGACAAAGTGAAATAACACAAATAGAGAGCTTAGCTTAGTGCCTGGCATAGAGCGGGCAACACTAAATAAGGTTATTGTTTCTGTGCCCCCAACAAATCCACTCAGGGTTGGGATGTTTTCTGAAAATTCCCTGGGGAACCGCCTGCCTGGGCCCTAAGAGGGGGGGCCCCAGGCCTCCCGGGCTGCCCTCCTGTTTAGTCCCGTCTCTCCTTGAGGTTAATCTCCTCATTCATATATATATTTCATTTCATACAGTCATCTCTGCACGGTCTCGTTAACCAGAAACGTGCAGCATATAAACGTGGATTTACGACAGGGTCTGGCTCCTGCATCCTGTTTCGGTGGCAACACCGGGTTCTCGCCCACCAGCTGTCCAACTCTGATGGGAGGTTACGCAGCGGAGGGCACCCCAGCCCGCAGGGAGTGGCCCCAGCCACAGCCACACAAAGGGCTGGATGGAAGTGGCCGAATGTGCGTTAGGATCCTGAGGGTGGGCACGTCAGCCTGGGGTCCCGGCCCCTCACTGGGTAGGAGGACCAAGCATCCATCAGATCTGTTTGCTGTTTCAGGTGGAAGGGGGGGAGGCCCGGCATCCTACGCTTTCCTTTTTTCCACTTTCATTTGAAGAAAAGCACCATAAAGTAGAAACTAATATTTTTTTACGACCCCTTAACAACTTATCCTCTGTGCTAACATACTGTAAATAAATGTCAGTTCCTTGTTACACATGTGTTTTATTTTAAATACGAGCAGAGGAAACTGAGTCTGTTATTGAAAACTGATTTGTATGTGCGTGTATACTCGTGCGTGTATACTCGTGCGTGTGCGTGTTCATCTGGTTTTGGGCACACAGATCGGCCCTCCATTTCTTCCTCTTCTTTTTTTTCTTTTTACATATTGCTCTTTTCCCTCATACTTTTTTTCCTGTGGTAAAAAACACACAACGTATTGTAAAATGTAGCATCTTAACCATGTGTAAGTGTATAGTACGGTAGCAGCGTTAACTACATGCACATTGTCCTCAGCCTCCTTCATATTAAAAGTCCCAGGCCTTCTACAAGAACGAAGTGTAATGACCATTTCCAAACGTCCTGCCATTCCACACGGATGTCCCAGGGGTAGGGGCAGTCATAACACTTTATGGCTTAAGGAGTTGGTACTTTTAATAAGTCTGATCTGGGAGGGGGACATTTCACTGACACAGATGTGTCCCCCAGCTCGGCCCCATCGCCCACCCACCGTGGGTGGAGTGCACGCGGGGAAGGCCTTCAGGGGGCCCCAAGCATCTCCACCTGGCAGCTGGTCCTGGAAAGGCAGGCCTTCCCAAACCTAAACCTGCCTGGCATTCCCAAGACAGCCATCAAGGGGGGACCGGCAGGGGTCTACCTGAGCACACACTCCTGCACAGGGACTGGGCCTCTCCAGATGACGCATTCTCCAGTCTTCTGCCAGGAGCACACACCCCCAGCACTCAGAGTCACCAAATGCTTTTCTTTCCATAAACTCCCTTCTTTTACTTAAATTCCTTTTCTCCTAGCTTCTCTCTAAGCAGCATTACTCTTGAAATCATGTATTTGGTGTGCTAGTAACAATTTTTCTAATACCTATTAGAATAACCATAGAAAGTAACATTTTCCTAATAGACAAAGGAGTAAATATACAAGCATGAAGAAAAAAGAACCATTCACCTATCAACCTCGCAGATCACAGCAGGCCTCCAGTGAAACGTCCCGCTTCGGGGAACGTGGGCATGGGAAGCGCGGGGCACCTCTGATAACAGATGAATGGAGAGGGAGGGTGCACCCCCTGCGCTTCCTCACTTCCTCCCAACAAAACGTGCATTCTTAGGAACTCTGGGAATCCCCCCAGCCCATTTGAGATCATCAAGGGCTGAGTGTCACATGCCAAGGACAGTGCTGGGCAGAGGGCAGTGGAGGGGTGGGGGACACGCCAACTACACACTCCAGCAAGACGCAAAGCCCCAGCACGAGGCTCATCCGCCTGCGCGGCCTTTAGCAGAGGGAAGAAAAATCATCTGACACATAAGGCTGCTTCCCCAAGTGGCCAGACCACTCCCCCACCAAGGACCCAGGGACTCAGCCACGAGCTGTGCTTCCAGGGCCAAGCACCAGGCCAAGCCAGGAAGACTCGGCCTTGGGAAGGCTCAGGGGAAGCCTGGCCGAAAGGCAAGGCCCCCAAAAGGGCCACCGGATGGGAAGAGGTGCAGCTAAAGGCAAGACGCCTGCAGCCTCCACAGGCCCTGCGGCTAGCACGAAGCCTTGGAAGGAGGCACATCCCTGGGTAGGGGGTACACAGAGCCCTTCCCACCCCCAACCACATCTGTCTCATCCCACAGCCCTGCAAGGCCCAACACTTGCCAGATGTGGGCCGCCCGTGGGGACCAAGTTCATTTTCCTCGCATCCTATGATAATACTTGGCTGCGTTTATTTAACTTTCTGCTTCGGATGGTGGAGAGATGGGCCAGGAAAATCAGTTTGGCGCCCTCCGATCAAAACATAGCAGCCCACACATCATGCAAGGACACCCACACAGAGAAGCTCCCCCTGCACCATCCGAAAAAACACATCTGGTCCACTGCTGGCAGGGGCCGGCCCTCGGGGCCCTTGGAAAGCCTGCTTGGTGCAAAGCAGTGGAGGCTGCACTATTACAACATGCTCTGTGTGCACAGAGCTGGGCTCCTAGGGGCAGTGGCTCATTCAATCCTCCCAACCAGGCAGGGAGGCCTCTCAGAGGTCTTAGGGGACAAAGTAGTACAGCTTGTTGGTAGTGAAACCAAAATTCACACCCAGGCCCCACTGACCCCAAAACTCCCAAGAAGGCAAGAGAAGGACTGCAGGAAAGGAGCGCTGATGAGAAGGGCTCCCAAGGCCCCAGAGTCTCCGTTCTGCACCTGCAAGCACAGATGTAGCTGCCATTTCCTCCTTTTGTGGCACACACCCTGGCTACCAGGGTGGAGAGGTGGGGACCTCTGGGTGGGTTTACACAGCCAGAAAAAGCATTCCTACTCCCTGTTCTAGAGGACTCCTTCCAGTGCCTCCGCCATGCCCCATGGCATCTGAAGCATGCTCCTGAGGCTGGGGACAGACTCTGGGGGTCTGGGAGTGTCCACCCAGGGGCACACAGCAGGCCAACAGGGGAAGCCTTCTGAACCACCATGAGCAGGAGAGCTCACCCTCCTCTATGTGCCAGTGACCTGTGCACAAGCGTCAGGAACCAGCCCTTCATCCAGCTGCCAGCCTGCAGCCCACCCGCCTCCTCTTCCCACCCCAGCTGCTTCCCTCGAGGACAGGAGCGTACACATGCCAAAGCTCTTCCCATGCCCCACTCCCTACAAGCAGCACCCCTTTCCCCTTTCTCAATCTGGGGAGATGCACACCAAAGGCTCTGGCTACCCTTGGGAAAACTAAGACAGGAATTGGCCCACAGAGGCCCCGGGTGGTCTGAGGCCATGTGGGCTGGGGGAGTCCTGGGGCCTGGAGACAGTCTGGAAGTGGGGGCACATCCCCAGGGCTCATAGACTCCTCGCCCCAAGGACGGCCAGAGAGGGGCCTCAACAGCACCAAGCAAAGCCCAGGGGCCCTGGTCCTACCCCATACCCAGCTCTCTGGCCTAGCATGCCTCAGTTTCCACTCTTGCTATGCTTCTGCACGGAAGTTTATTCGGTGATTGGGTGCATTTAATATTTGGCCTATGAGGTCTCCCAGTCAGGACCCCAACAGCTAAGTGCATGGGGTTTGAACTCAGACAGACCCGGGCTTTGAGGCCTGGCTCCAACACTAGCCATGTGCAGCTGGGCATGTGGTTTACCTCTCCGTGCCTTGGTTTTCTCATCAACCCAGAGGTGCTGTGAGGAGGCGATGAGATCATGCAGTGAGATACAAGAGAATGGCACCTGGGGTACAGTAAAAGCCCAATAAATGGTGTCCACTGGGGGCAGTGGTGGTGGCCTGAGTTCATGAGACCAGGCCAGCCAAGGTCCCTCAACAAACAAAGCCACTGGCGTTTGCATGGAGTTTTGCTGCGTTCAACACATTTTCACACCCAGAAATAATAATCACATTTGATTCTCAAGTATGTTGGGTTGGGAAGGGCAGCACCGTGTGTCATGTGTCACAGGGGAGGACACTGAGGCCCAAGAAAGGAAGTGCTTGCCAGGGTCACACATGAGTGTCCAGCCCAGCCTGGACTGCAGGGCTGGGGCTCCTTCCACAGGCCTGCCAGGGTTTTCCTTGTGTTATTATCACCCAGCTGTGCTGGTCGCTGCTGATCACAGACTCCAGTTTGAGGGTGTGGAGGGCACAGGCAGGGCCCCGAGAAGCCTCGTGCAGCCACACACTTCCTCTGATGACAGAGAGGTCAGCAGCAGTTCCCTCCCCGCAAGGCCCCTCTGCAGACTGAGCACTGGCAGCCTCAGAGCATCCTGGGACAGAGAAGTCACTCTGAGCCCAGCCCAGCCAACCAAGGGAGTGGACATGCCACAGCCACCCAGGCTGGATGGGCACCAAAAAGACCTGAGGGCCAGGAAAAGATGGAAGCCTGTAGCCCCCCTGCCAGCTGCTGCGGCCCAGGAACCCCAGTCCCAAGGACAGGACTCCTACTTACCTGCCACACCAGGTGCTCTAGCTCCCGCCAGGAGGGGCCCATCCCCCACCCAGTACCAGCACCCCTCCAATACGCTCCCCTCCCACCCTGTGGCCAGTCTTTATTGGGTAAAGCTCATGGAAAAATGTTCTCTGGAAACCAGAGATGCCCTGGAAAGGCATTGGGTCAGGCATGACCCCTCAGGGCAGGTACCTCACCCCCAAACCTTCTAAGAGGTAGGGCAGGGTAGTGGAAAGAGTCCAGGTGTAAGCCTAGCAGGCCTGGACTTTAGTCCTGAGCCTCTGACCCAATGTACACTACTGTAAAATGGGGGCATAACAGCATGCACCTCATCGTTGGGCAGTCGTGAGCTCTAGATAAGCTCGGTATAGGGTTTATAGCATCTAGCAAGACTCTAAAGACCCATGCCAGAGAGCATAGCAGCTTCAGGGTTACCCCAGGAGCCAGCACAGGCTAAGTGCTTTCTGAGCATTGGCTCGTTTAATTCTCACATCCATCCTACCCATTTCACATGAGAAGGCCAAGGCTTGAGAACATTAAATGATGTGTCCAAGGTCACACACCTACAGAATGGAAAAGCCAGGATGTAACCCAGCTCTGATGCCAGAGACAGCACCTGCTGCAATTACAACTACAATCACTCTTGCTGATGTGCTCAGCATCTTCACAACAACCTTCCCAGTCCTCACTCTGTGTCCCGGGCCTGCCACCACTTGGCCCGGCCCCTCTGCTCCCCCACCCGGCACCCTTTCCGGCTGATGCTGCAGTCCACGCATGCCCAGCCCCCCGCCTTCCAGGTACACAGTTTCCTGCCGCAGGGCCTTTGCTATTGCTGTTTCTGGCACCTAAAATGGCCCCCACTCTGTGTTGGAGGCCCCACCTGACCTCTGCTTTCCAAGAGGCCTCCCCAGATCCCTGGATAAGTGGACCCCTCCTCCCCTGGGCCTCTCACCCTCTCACTGTCCAATACCTGGGCACAACAGGCCCTCCCCCCGAGGCAGGGCCCATCCTGTTCCTCCTTCTCTCTCCTACTCCTGGCCCAGGCAACCACCATCACTGGTTAAAGTTAATTCATCCCAAGCTCTTTGCTTTGTTACCTTTTTTACCCCCCCAGATTGTAGGAAAAGAATTAAATATAGGTGGACACATAAAGAAAAATAAAACTGACCCATAACGCCCCACTTGGAATGCCGTGGGTATTTTGGGGTAGTTGGCATTACTGGACACATTCCATGTGTTTACACTTTCCCTTTTAACACAAGTGAGACCTCAGCAATGTCTGAGTGGTCTCACGCCCTCAGGGTGAACACGGCAGTGCCAGAGAGGCTTCGAGAAGCTCACAGGCCCACAAGGACATGGCTAAAGAGGAACATCAGGGTAATGGGGGGTCTTGAAACCACATCTTGGTTGGGAAAATAAAGGAACTGGCGCTCTTCAGCCCAGAGGGGCAGACTCAGGGGGCCCCCAGTGCTGTCTTCAGGCATCTGAAGGGCTGTCATGGGGCAGATGGACTGAGCTTGCTATGTGGCCTCAAGGGGTCAAACCGGAACCAACCAGTGGAAGTCACTACAGGAAGATGTCAAGAAAGAACAGATGGGATTCTACCAGCAGAGGCTATGAGGGAAGGTCCACTTGGGAGGTAGTGAGGCTGCCAGCACAGGAGAGGATCAAGCAGAAGTAGAGAGACCCCCAGGCAATTCAATGCTCGGATAGGAGGTTAGAGCTGACCTTGACAGGATCTCAAATGATGGCAGAGGAACCAGGCAGGTACCAGAAATAAATATTGGGGGTCGGGGGACAACTGGGTTGTGAATAACCCCACTCTACCTCAGCCCAGCCAAAGCTTCCACCCAGAGTACACTCAGAGGGTCCGATCTTCTAGTTTTTCCAGGGAAGCCAGAGATCTGAATGTTTATGGGAATCATTCCAAATTTTTAAATAGGCCCAACTGAACTTCTCACAGACCACATATAGTCCTTGCACTGCATGCCAGAGCCCCCCTGGTCTAATAAGAAACTCACAGGGCAAATGAGGCAATCCAAAGAGAAGGGGAGACATTTCAGGGCCTAAAACAGCAACCATCCCCGCAGGAACAGAATGGGTTAAAGTATGATTTGGCTCTGCTCCACTCCAGGGCTGCAGCTGGCCTCCGAGCCCACCCCCCACACCCCCGGAGGCTCTGTCAGCTGCCCAGGCCCCGCCTGACCCGCCAGGTTCAGCCACCCAGCCTGGAACCCCAGATCTGGGAACAGGCAGCTGCCCTGAGGCTGGCCAGCCACAGCCAGCCAGGAAGAGATTCCGTTCCCCATGCCCTGCTGAGAGCCATTTGCTCATTTGGGATGGCTGCCACAGGGGCAGAGAGGCAGACTCTGTCCCCTGCAGCTCCAGGCCTGTGACAGGGACAGAGCTCTGGTGCCACAACAATCAAAACTCCCCAAGTTTGACTCTCCACTGAGCATGCATACCAAGGACTGGGTTGGGTAGCTCAACACACAGTGGACTGATATAATCCTCCTAGTAACCCCATCGGGGAGTTTTTAACCATTCTCACTTCACAAGTGAGGAAACCCACGCTCAGAGAGGTTAAGACACTCCCCCACAGTCACACAGCCAGCAAGTGGCAGAGGTAGGATTCAAACCCAGGCCTATCCAACTCTAAAACCCCAAACCAAGCCCCTGGGCCAGAGGGTCCTGGCTCCCAGACACCTACATACCCCATCTACCTGGTTATCTTCCACAGGCTACAGAGGGGAGAGAGAGGGCAGACCCAGTGCTACTGGCATAGCCTGGGATATACCAGGCTAGCAGATGTCCAGCCCTTTTTCTCTGTTTTCCTGCCTGTTCTATGGGAGTGTCCACCCCAGAGGAGCAATGTCTTGTAAGCATGATGGATTATGTGACTACAGGAAATTGGGGGGCCTGGGATTGGGGACAGCAGCAGGAGGAGACAAGGTACCCATGGCCCCAAGGATAACCTCAGACTTGTCCCTCCATCACTCTGGAATTGAGTGATTCTAATGTCTCGCTAAGTCAGGAGTTCTGAGCCTGACGAAGGTTTTGTTTGTTTGTTTGTTTGTTTGTTTTTAAAAAGGCCCCTCTTCCATTCCAAAAAAGCCCGACGCAAGGTTTTTCATCCTAAGAAGCAATAATACCTGGGAAATCTCAAGTTGGATGTGCTGGCTATAGTTTTTTCAAATACACATTAAAATAAATACATAAAAACACTTATGTGAGGGTGGCCATTACCTGGACAGAGGGGTGGGGGCGGGGTCCAGCTCTGGGAAACTGGCCAGGCCAGGTTGTTTCTCGATCTGATGCTCGTTATACGGGTGTGTGCAGCTGATGAAAATTCATTAATCTAACCCTTATGGCTGGTAGACTTTTCTGCATTTATGTGAAACTTCAATAACAAAAAGGCAACTTAAAAAGTACTATAGCAGTGCCAAATTAGCTGATTCGGAATCATTTCTAACATAGGTTGGAAAGTGAGAAAGGGCAAGGGACCATACGGTGTGCTTCCATTTGGGTGGGGAGGGAAGGGGAATAAATACATTTTTCATAGGTGTGGACATATATAGAATTGCTGTGGAACTAGACACAAGGAACTAGTAACAGCAGTGGCCTCCCAGGAGGGCAAGTGGGTGGCCGTGGTTGTTTTAAATTTTGTGCTTTGTGCATTCATTAGCAATTAATGTTTTTAAAAATTTATATGTGTTCTACTTAAAACCCACTGCCACACCACCAGGGGTACCCATGACCACCTTGGGGAGTGACATTGTGCCATCCCACCTTGGTCTACTCAGCCAGTTCTGGCCCTGCTAGGCTGTGGGACTTTGGGGAAGTTCTCACCCTCTCTGAACTCCCATTTTCCTGTGTGTACCAAACGATGTTGGACTGGGTTTCCCACAAGGCCCCTCCCATCCTGGTGCCCTACATGTCATAACTTGGCAAATCCAACCTTGCAGCCCAAAGCTGGCCTAATGGGCAACAGCCGACTCCACCCCCCGCCCCCCCTGCAGCCTGACCCTGGGCTGCCAGAGCCTTCTGAGATGGTTGGACAACCTACCAGGACAGTGGTGAGAGGTGTATTTACCCTCCAAGTATCCACAGCCCCAGCCTCTGATAGCAGCACCCTGACTGCTGCCCTACGGAACTTCCTCTGACCCACCTGGACCTCAATGGACCATCAGCCCAAAGGCCCTGCCCTCCCCTGGGCCGTGACCCAGGCTAAACACTTAGATGGGCCCAGAGATAGATCCCACAGCAGGACAACGCAGGGGATGTGGGAGGTGGCAGCTCCTTCACCCGTGGCAGTGCCCTGAAGAGAATATCCATTCCTTCTTGCTCCACTGATCTCCAGAGCTACCCTCATCCTCAGTTTCTCCTTCCACTCATCCCATCTGCTCCCCCTTATCCTCCCACTAAGTTCCCTTTTGGCTTAAGTTGTCCAGAGTTCACTTCTGTCACATGCAACCACCGAACCCCGTCAAGAAACCAGCGTGCTAGCCAAGATGGGCGGGGTGGCCCCACCACTCACCCCCACTCAGAAACCACCTAGGAAAGGCCAAGAGCCCTCCAGGCAGAGGCCAGGGGTCCACACCCCCCACTCGTTGAAAGGCCTTGGAGAGTGAGGAGGAGGCCCCATCTGAGCTCCCGCGGAAGCTGAAGGAGGAAAACAAGCAGCTCCTTACTCAAGGACATTAGCAGGACTTGCTGAGCTCCCACTTCTTCCTCCTAGAAACCCCAGAGGACTCAGGAAGTGACAACATGAGGGGACTGCCCAGGGTCTGGGTGAAGGTCGCCGGGGCTGAGGGCCGGGCCGCGAGGGGCAGAGCTCGGGGACAGCCCTCCGCAGCTGGCGGACCTCAGACAAGGGCCTGGTACACCAAACCTTTTCAGGCATGCCCTGTAAAATGGACACAATAAATATGCCTTCCCGTGGGCTGCCATGTGGGGTGAATGATGTGCCGGGCTGTCGTGAGCCCACGCAGGCCACACGTACCCTTTCCAGCAATGGGGCAGGACCGGGGAGCACACGAGGACGGGGTGGGACGTGCTTTCTCAGGCAGGCCATCGAGGCTCAGACAGGAAACACACTTGGTCCTGAGAACTACAAAATCACCCCATCCTCTGATTTCCTCCTAAACTACCAAATTAACTGGCTTGGCTATACAATTTGATCTGGGAAGTTTCGCAAGCCACTATTATAAAAAAAAAAAAAAAAAAAAAACCCGCAATGAGTTTACCACTCGATGGGTCTGGTACCCTATCTCTCAGCCCCACGGGAACCCAGGAGCCCAGAGCGCTGACAGGGGAGAAGCCTGGCGTGTGAGCAGGGAGCCAGGAGACCGGACTTCCCTGGACTTCCCCGGGAGTACAGACACAGCCAGACAGAGGCAGGGGGCAGGAGGCAGTTGGGTCTCTTACGAAGCAGCCCCAGAGCACTGGCCTGCCCTCTGCAGCCGGGCATCTCTCCCGACCTCTTCTTTCTTACATGGGGACATTAGAATGCCCACCTCCTGAGCCCCCCAGAGTAGCGTGCTGGTTAGGGCCTCGGGGTCTGGAATGAAACAAACCCAGGCTCACAGCCTGGCTCGGCCACTCATCAGCTGCGTGACCTTTGGTAAGTTACTCAACCTCTCAGCACTTCCTCAGTACAATGACAGAAAGAATACCTACCTTAGCAGGAAAATAATGCTGCCCAGTGAATGTAGCCATTCTTATTATTAATAAAAGTATTATTATCTCTTTCCTGCCCTGACACCCCCAACCACTCCTCTGGGAAAATTTGAAAAAAAAAGAAGCAGCTCCCTAGGCAGCAGCTGGACAAAGACAGATCTTGCTAGGGGTCAGGACATTGAAATGATCTAGGAGTGTCCCAGCTTGCCATGAGAAATTGAATGCACAGGCCTAATTCATAATGGAGATAAGGGACATGGGGGCCCAGCACCCCACCTCCCAGCCTCCCCTGCTGGTTCATCTGGGCACAGTGGGGAACCGCTGATCCAGTCTAGTGCCCCACTGGACAAATGCGGAAGCCGAGGCACAGAGAGGTGGTGTGACTGGGGCAGTCACACAGCAAGCAGGATGCAGGGCTGGACCAGGAGCCCAGGAGCCCCAGGCAGACTCCTGCAGGCAGCATTGCCACAGCTTAATTAACCCTGGGAAGACTGGCAGCCTCCAGGCCTCTGGAGCCGGACAGGTAACTCACTGCAACACAGCAGGGAGTCGTGGGGACAGGGGCACAAAGCACGAATGCCCCTGTGTGAACGGGCAGCACTGGCCCATCCTTGCTGGACAGGAGCCAAGTCCAGGGCTGCCAGATCTTCTGATTACTCTGAAGCTAGAAATCTGGATTTTTTGTGCAAACTTTCCTGAGTGTTAAGTGTTACATTCTAATTCCAAACAAATTTTAATCCCAAGCAGCCAAGAAAACAAAATGATTTCTGACACTGGACGTGCTCCTCAAGTTACGAGTCTGCAACCCTCCACTCCAGGACTTGGGCATAGGTCCTGAGTGTGTTTTTTTTAGCATCGTGTCAAAATAACACGAGAAGGACTTGGAAAGTATCTTTCCCTATAAATCAGTGTCTTACCGAGGTGGCTAAAATTCTACCATTGGGCTCTCCTTGGATAGTCTTTTAAAAAGAAGTCTAGAGAAGAGACCCAGGCAACGTTTCAGTCCCGGAAAAACAGAAAGTTATGATAATAATAACTATCCTCAGTATAGGTTAGCAAAACCTAACCTATACTGAGCAATTACTGTGCTCAAGGGACTATCCCAAGTACTGGGGACACACTTGACCACAAAGGCTTCTAAGACGGTGAACAAAAGCACATGCCTATTTTAGATAAGAAGCTACTAATATCCCCCCAAAATACCGCCCCTGAGGCTGAGATCAGACACTTGGTGTCTTTCCAGCAGGGAAGCATCCGCTACATTTGCCATCTCAAAATAAGTCTGGCGTCTTCCAGGGACAAAACTTTCAGCTGCCAAATAGCTGGGGCTCTGAGGCTCTGGCCACCTGACGTTCTGGGGGGCGGGGGGCATGGGGAGTCCTAGCAATGGAGAGGGGAGCGCAGAGCGAGGCGAGGCAAAGTTTACCTTGACACTTTTCCTGAAAATGCTGATCTTAGGTCTAGACAACAGAAAAGATGCTGCTAAAATTACTATGAAGTCTTTCCCCAAAAGGCATTTGGTTACATTTGGTTATACCGGATTTTAAAAGGCACTTGCAGAAGTCTACTCTCTGGGCCCATTCTAGGCTTCCAGATGAAGGCTTTGGAAGGGGCCTCCAAGATTACAAACCCAAAAAAAGAGAAGCAGAGGCCTGGGGAGGAATTCCCAGGATAGCAAATGCAGAGCAGGAACAAGAACACGAGTCCCATCCCCCAGCCCAGGGTACAGGTCACAGAACCACAGGTAGGAGAGTAGGGAAAGGGCACTTAGAGAACAAAGAAAAATAAATAAGAAACAAGACCATCAGACTACCCACTTCTCCCAGTGCTGGTGGCCTGCAAATGTGTGCTTTGTCCATGCAGTTTTGGTCCATCTGTCCTTTGACTCTACTAGGTAAGTACATAGCAAAGTGTGGTTATCTCCATTTTATCAATGAAGAACATGAGGCCCAGAGAGGTTAAGACACCAGTCCAGGATCACACAGAACCAGGTCTTCTACTTTCCTATCCAGTTCAGTTCACAAACCTCCCTTCTCTTTGCTCCAATGCACTGGCCTTTTTTGAGTCCATCAAATGTGCCAAGCCCTTCCCACCACCAGGCGTGTTCAGCTGTGTTCCACCACCACCACCACCACTAACACCCACCCCGCACCAGGACCACCATCTTCACCTTGTTCCTCATGCCTCAGCTGCGGCTCTGTCATCCCTTTTCTCAGAAGCCTTGTGTGCCTTTGAAATACACAGTTCCCCTACTCCTTGATGTAACCCACCCCAAAACTGGGTTGCATTATAGCATCACACCCACAACCTAGGAAGGTCAAGGCTGCATAAAAATCACCTGCAGGGATTGCTGAAACTCAAATTCCTGGGCTCCAGCCACAGAGATTCTGATTCAGCAGATCTAGGGCGGGGCCTGAGAATCTGCATTTCTAACAAGTCCCCAGGTGATGCTGAGGTTGACCTCATGTTATCCAATACAGTAGCCTCACTTGGCTGTTTCAATAATTATTAACCAAAACTAAGTCAAGCCGGGCATAGCAGCACGAACCTCTAGTCCCAGCTGCTTGGGAGGCTGAGGTGGGAGGATCACTTGAGCCCAGGAGTTTAAGGCTGTAGTATGCTAGGATCAAGCCTGTGAATAACTACTGCACTCCTGCCTGGGCAGCATAGCGACACCGCATCTCTAAAAATAAATAAACAGAAATTCAAAAATAAAAAATAAATTAAATCAAATCAAAAATAGTAGTCCTAGGTCACACTAGTTACATTTCAAATGCTCAATAGCCACATGTGGCTAGTGGCTACCATACTGGACAGTGCAGATACAGAATATTTCCATCTGCCAAAATTTCTAGTGGACAGCACTGGTCTAGACTTTAGAGCACATGCTATTGTTGGTAATCATAAGCTCATCTGCGTGAGTGTCTGATTCCAGACGGTCCCCAATTTATGATGGTTCAAATTTACTATGGTGTGAAAGCAATACAGACTCAGTAAAAACCACACTTCAATACAATATTCAATAAATTATGTGAGATTTTCTCACTTTATTATAAAATAGTCTTTGTGTTAGATGAGTTTACTCAACTATAGGCTAATGTGTGTGTTCTAAGTACATTTAAGGTAGGCTAGGCTAAGCTATTATGTTCAGTAGGCTAGGTGTATTGAATGCATTTTTGACTTATGATATTTTCAACTTACGATGGGTTGATCGGGATGTAACCCCATCATAAGTCAAGGAGCATCTATACTGTTGTCTCTTTCATAAGATGGTACGTTTGATGAGGACAGGGCCTAACACTGTACCCAGCTCATAGTAAGCCCTCAATAAATATCCATTGAATAGACGGATGGATGCATGGACAGACAGATATACGGACAGATAGATGGTGAGAACTCTGAAACGGGCAGTGACTCCCAGTGGCCTAACTCCTCGGGCAGACCCCCCCCCCTTGATTGGCCTGCTAGAGCATGAGCCCTCTGCTCAATCCCACATACCCTGCCCACAAATATGAGGACCAGACGGCTGTCCCCCCGGCCCTGGATAACCATGTCCTGCTTAACCAGGAGGAAGCTTCATTGGAAAAGAAAGTCAGTTCTAAAATGCCCTTCCTATTTTGAGTTCTTGGACACCCAGCAAACAAGAGCTGAAAATCTGCCTTTAATAGGTCTAGTTCTGAGTGTCTTAAAGACATTTCTTCCCAACTAAGTAACCCAAATAAATTTAGCAACTTTTTTTAATAAGGAGAAATAATTAAAGAACAGATGGTGTTGCTTACTTTGAAATTTTTGCTCTAAAATAGATTTTGTGTGCACCTTGGTTGGAGTTCACCTCCCCCCGCTTGTATCCGTGTGTCAGAAAAGGAGATCGGCTCACTAATTACCTGGCTGTCTTTTCCCTACAAGATCCCAATTTAAGAATTTCGTTTCATTCTAAGAAAATTAATTCAAAATGCCAAATAATTTAAAAATGTATTAAGATTCCCCTTAGACTAGAAAGCAAAAAGGAGCCTTCATTTGTCTGCTAAAAATCACCTTGGGTAGTAGATTGAAGTTTAGCTCTTAAGATTTGATCCCCAGAATTGAGCTTTTGGCAAAAGCTATTGATTCCATATGTCCACAAAATGTTTCATTTAAAATACATGTGCTTTTAAATTGGTCTCTGACCATTTCCACACCATGGTCTCTAACCACTCCATGAATTTTCCCAACCCTTGGAGCCTTGTTCTCCTCGGAAGCTAGACTCTTTCATTTGCATTGGAGGCAACCTATTTCCAGCATGCCAAAACCTGTTCACTTTCAAAGCCACTTTTGGAGATTTTATAGTCTGAAATGGAATAAAATGTAAATTTAATAAAATTTGAGACAGGAACAAAAAAAAAAAAGAAAGAAAAAGAAAAAATGAACTGGTTTAAAAGCCAGCTACCCAGACATTGAGGAAAATATTCTGAGAAAACCCCACAGGGCGGAGGGGGAGAAAGCCAGACCGTCGTTAGCCTGCCAAATGTCATCTGGGGCTGGCTTTAGAAGAGAACCAGAGCTGGGGACGCAATGCAATTATTTAAATCCAGAAAGAAAAATGTTTGCTCCCAAATTTGGCAGCAGATGATTGCCTCTGATTCTTCTCGTTTCCAACTGACTCCATGCATGGGTTGGGGGGGGCTTGAGGCCCAGAAGAGCTTATGGGACCAGAGTGTCACACCTGGGCTGGAGGAGCGATTTGCAAAGCGAAAGGTCCTGGTCTGTGATCAGATGAACTGAGTCTTACTCCAAGGCCTTGAGGGGTAGCAAACCACATTTTTCCTTAAACCATAGGTTGTAACAAGCAGGAATTTCTCCCTTCCTTTGTTTCTCTCGGTCTCTGCCTTTGTCCCCGGCTGGCAGCACCACCCCTCTGCCCCTGCGGAGCTGCATTTCCCTCCCCTGGCTCCTGGCTCCCGGGTGTGTGAAGACCCTGACTGGCTGTCACTCAGGCCCTTTTGTGGGCCCAGGGAAGAAGGCTACCCCGGGCTCCACAGGCCTCAGGGTATTTATTACAACCCCCCACAGCCCCAGTCCCTCCCGGCTGCACGCACAAAGGCCATGAGGTCCCCTGCGCACACCCATGGAAGGGCCCCTTGGGGGATGCATTTGACGCCCCCAGTTGGGTTTCCCTCCCTTCCCCAGAGATGATTCAATCACCTCCACATCTCCTGTCCTATTGGAGAGAAGAGCAAGGAAAGCCCAAGACGTGTAAGAAAGAACATGCCAGTAGTCACTGGTTGGCTCACTGATAATTCCACCAAGAGCGTGGGCAGCAACCCCCGAGCATGGGGGGACAGCTCCTGACACACGAGGCTGAGGGAGTGTGCCTTTGGGCCAGAAGTCACCCCTGTAGGAATTTTTTAATACAACTTAGCTGGAATCAAGAGGATGCAGCTCCTTCATCCTCCTTCCTGCAAGTGCACATCCCATCCCAAGGCCCCCAGCTAGGTCAGAAGGCATGAGACCCACATTGTCAGTGAGAACTGAGCCCTAGTTCTAGCACCTTCCATCTGCCTACTTTCCCTGCCCCACCCCTCAGCCCCAGGCCTCCCCTGCTTTCCCTGCTTCTCACACATCCATGTCTTTCTTCTTTTACAGGGTAAGATCCATCCTTTTTCCTGGGTAAATAATAACAGGATTGCTTAGTGCAGGCCAGTAAGCATGCTGAACCCCATGGTGAGACTCTACTTGTGTGCCAATTTAACAGATGAGAAAACTGAGGCTCAGACTGGTTAAATGACTTGCCCAGCTAGCCAGCAGCAGAGTGGGATTTAACTGCTTTTCCAGATACGCGAATGGATTCTCAACACCTCTGGATAGCTGAGACTGTGGACCCTCTGCCAGCAAAGCCTTGCCCTGGGGTGTGGCCCAGAGGTCAGGCTAGGAGGCCCTAAGTCACCCCCACTCTCTCATCAGGCCACCCTGGTGACTAATGACTCTGGGCAAAGCAGAGAGGCTCGTGTGGGGAACAAGGCCTGTGATCGACCTTGAACTTAAGAGGCTCCAAGCTCTCACCAGCGTCATTAATGGGCCAGGAGTAACCTGAGCCAGGGTTGGATGGAAACTCAAGGCATTAGGGCTGGCTGGCCTGCTGGCCGGCTGGCATCACTACCTGGACAATGGCTTTGCATCTCCATTTCATGGGGCCTCTGTTCAGTGCAACCTTTTCTCATACAACAACAAAGCAGTTCCCATTTATCAAGCACTGACTAAGTGCCAGACACTCTGCTAAGCACTTTATACACATTATCTTGTTTAATCTTCACAACCGCACAGAAAAATGTGTATTCATGCTACATTACAGGCAAGGAAACTGAGGCTCAGAAAGGATAAGGAGGTGGCCTAAGGGCACACAGCTAGCTAGTAAGCTTGAAGCTGGTAATTTGAACAGGCCCGTGTTCTTAATCACAGTCCTGTGCAGCCTTCGGAAGGAGATTCTTGGTTGAGATTATGAGTAATTTGTTTTAATATGTTTTCAAAATGCTCCACAACATTCCAAGGTGGAAAAAAAGTTGTTACTCATTAGGAGGAAAAAAGGAGGAAGAGGAGAAGGAGGGGGAGACAGTGAGAAGGAGGTTGGGCATTCTGTGAGGATGTCATTACATTTGATGGGAAAATGTCACACTCACACACACACACACACATACACACACACCAACAGCCTTAATCTGCCATCTATTTGGGATTTTGTGTTAAAAATTCAAAAGGCTAATTTTCCCATCTAGGGCTTAGATTATGAGTTCCCAATTTGGGTGAAAAGTCCCAGACACAAATTCTTCCCTACCATGCTTCCAAGCTACGCAATAGACTTCTGAGCCCACAGCAAGGCACTGTAGCCCCCAGCCAGCCACTACACAGGCACCGTCACATGCTTCCTCACAGTCCTCCCAGTGGTCCTGGAGGCAGAACTAGAGCCCCCCTTTCACGGATAAGGACCTGAGCCTCACAGAGCATGAGGAATGTGCCCACTGTCCCTCAGCTTACAAGTGACAGAGCCAGGTCTCAAGCCTGCTTCGGACTCCCAGTGCTGCCAATGCTAAAGGTGGGCATGCTGCCGGGTGGTCAAGGGGGCAGCTACACAGATGCCACAGAGCACGTCAGCCCTGCCAGGATTTCAGGAAGGCAGGGGCACTGGGCCGGGACCTGGGCTCCCCCATAGCTCAAGGAAACGTGGGCAAGTCACTTTCCTCTCTGAGCCTTTCCAGGCCTCAGATGCTGTTTTCCTGTAGAACGGGAGTTTTTCTGGGTCTCCCTCACAAAAGGAAACCGGACCCTTTGCTTTCTCTTCCCGGACTCCACCTCTACACCAGACACCAAGTTGCCTAGAAAAGGACGCGCGGTTCCAGGATACGCGGTTCCAGGGTGCCCCGCAGCAGAGGCCCTGAGAATCCACCAAGCGGGCACCCTCACCACCAGCAGCTGCCCTCCTCTCTGATAAGAAAGAAACTCGTGGGCGGGTTTTTAAGGCTCGAAATAAAGTTTAAATATTACGTGGAAATTACTAAACAAATCAAATCACTGTTAAGTGGATGTCATGGGCTTCCTCTAGACAATACGTTTAATGAAGATTATTGTCCTCCTGGTTATAGTTTTAGATTTGCATTTTATTATCAGAGAACCACTTATGCATTACTCCAGGATTTTCATTAGGTAAATAAATTTTTATGTGGATTTCATTATATTCCCTTGGCTGAAATCCTGATCACTTAACAGCAAGAATGCTGCTCCGACATCCTGTGTTGTCAATCAGGATGTGACTGTTTCCTTCGGTTGTTGAAAAGCACTTTTTAAAAAATCTGGTGTTGATGGCAAGAGGAAGAGGGACAGAGTCAGAACTCAGGGTAGATTTTGTGTCTAGTTCTTTTACTGAAACATACACACGCCCTAATGAGATATTTTCTATTTAAAAATATATCTGAAATGTTTTATATGTGATATATATAAGTTTTATATACATATACTATGTATACTTTCTTTTTTCCTGGTGTCTTCTCCACCTCACTTTGGCCAGTACTGGAGAAATAAAGTTGAAAGAGACAAGCTTGGGAAGAATCGGGAAGGAAGACAGTGGAGGGGTTATTCCTGGAAACGCTGCCATCAGCAAGGAAAAAAAAAAATCTTTTCTAAGAAGTCTAATATGAGGCAATTAAGCTAATTGGAATCTAGATTGTACAGGGTGCCTCCGGAAACTTGAGACCAGGGGACTCTCCTTGCTGGAAAATCACACCTCAGTATGAATGAGTGAGGGAGTGAATGAGTGAAACCGCTAGAAACAGACCTTAACACCCAGACCTAATCCATCAGGCCCTACAAGACACAGGTGGTGCCAGGTGTGCCCTTCCAAAGGCCCCGCCCAGGTTTCAGAAGAATTTACTAATAATAAAAAGTCCTGCTTATTAAAAAGGGCCACCGCATGCCAGGGATGGGCTCAGCTTGACGTGTATTATCACATGCCTCTCTCTGGTCAATCCAGCCAGAGGACCCACAGGGAACCTTCCAAGATGCCTTCCCTGAGAGCACACCAGAGGGGCAAACCTCGAAAAACAGACCCGGGAAACACCGCAGCAGGGGTTACCCAACAAGCAGTTAAGGGGAAGGAAAATGAATCAGGCTGGACGGCTTTATGGCATCTTAAACCTTAAACTCCTGCCCAGAATCCAGATTCAAATGTTAAGGTCCTGTATCTGCTCCGTCCCTAACTATCTGTCTGATTTGGGGAAAGCTGTCAACCTCCGACTCGCAATTTCTTGTCTACAGTAATAGTGAATAACAGCACGTACCTCATAGTGCTGCCGTGAGAACGGGAAGGGAACTGAACGGGGGCTGCCTGTGCCCGGAGCCCGGGACGCAGTAAGGATTCGCAAATGTTTACCATTACACGGAATGTCGTCTACACAAAACCACCCGCCCGAAAGTGGCTCCCTTTTCAACAGTTTTTTCAGCTGTCGACAACTTACCCAAACCACCTGGACTCCAATTTCAAGTTTTTTAAGGGCACAACAAAACCTCCTTAATCTTCAGTCCCCAAATTAGTCACCTGTGATACTCAAGTAGGGGTTTGACTAAGCATTTCTCTGACCTTTGAAAAGGCCGGTCAGGAAGAAAGCTCAGCGAGGTGACGAAACAGGGATGCCTGAAGGGAGAGTCCCCCAGGGTAACAGCCGACCTCTTCAGGGGAGGTTTGGGGTGGTTTTTCTTCTTCTTCTTCTTTATAGTTTTGTGTATTATTCTCATCTGCAATGGAGCAAGTACTACAACATTTTAAAGACTTTTTCATTCTGTGAAGAAATGGATATAAGAAAGATAACTCCCAAGCAGCTCAGAAGCATCTTCCTGAACATAATAAAAGAGCTGATTAAATCCGTGTCCCCCCACCCCGTCCTCCGACCACCTGCTGGCTCCAGCCTCCAGCCACAGGGCCCGCCGCCTCCTCGCCCCTGCTCAGACACACGGGACAGTCTTCCCAGCTCTCCACCCGCATCCTTCCTGGTCTTCCCGAGCCCACACCACTAACACACTGTGTGCATTTTACTTCCTTATCTAGCTCACTGTCTCCCCTCCACCACCAACAGCAGCCAGAATGTCAGCCCCAGGAAGGCAGGGATTCTGCACATTTCTCACTGTGGCACCAGGAGTCCGACTCCCGGACATGACAGGCACTCTGCAATGACCGACGGGACGGATGAAAGGAGGGAAGGATTCCCTTCTTACCCGTTTATTAAAGCAGCCCCAAGCATCTCTCTTTCTACCACTTTCTCAGTCACCCCAGTACACACCGCTAAAAGAACTTGACGGAAATACGAGCGCAAGCCGTTTCCTTGACTCTTCCCTGATTCAGACTTTTCACGAATTCAGAGTGGCCTCCTGCCCACAGAGCACCACGATATGGCCCATCTCCAGGGTCCTGACCCCACATTCCAAGTTCGGGTATTTTTCTTGAAGAGCATTTATCACTCAATCAAGCCACCCACTCTGCCAACCCTGAACACCGCCACTTACAGCAGGCTCAGGCATCACTGCTTAGCATCTTGCTTGTCCTCAAATATCTCCTGTTTATCTTGGTAACAGTCTACATGAATAGTCCATTTGTTGGAAGAACATAATATTTTCCTTGGCTTTTAGGCAACAGTCTGGCAAATGAGCGTTTCCCCATGTAACTTTCTGATGGCTTTATGCGAGCAGTTAATTAGAATTACACAGACATGTTTATAGAAGTTTAAATGAAGCATAGTTCGAGTTTGTGAAAATATATATAATTACTCACACCGACACTTCCCACTGAAAAAGAAAAGGCAACATAAGCAGGATCCCTAAAAGCAACAGTAGGGGTCTAGAAAAGCCTCCGTCAGCTTAAATAGCTCCACTCTGGGGGACTTGGGGAGACTGAGCCTTGTTGGGGAGCCCACAAACCCACCACCTAACACTTTGCTCATTAGCCTCACACTGCAGCCAACGCATTCCCAAAAGAGCCCCGGGGTGGGCGCCATGCTGCAGGTGAAGCCTGTGTGTATCCATGTACACACACTGCAGTCCCGCCTACGCACACGCAGAAAGGCCATAATTTGTCCCACAACCAGCTATGGAGGAGAGGTCTGGAGACCCAGGGAGGCTGTTTCTCTATCCCCAGGGAGAGACCTCAGCCTTCTGAACTGAGCAGTTTTTGGCAGCCTGAGGACCCAAATTAGGGAGGGCTTTATGGCAGGTTGATCTGTGGCCTTCAGGGCCCTTCCTGCTCTGGCTTCACTCACCTCCTGGCCTAATGCCCACTCCACCTGTGCCCTCATTCACCCTCCAGTGTTGCCCAACCCAGCCTGGGCTTGTTGTTTCCTCCCCAGTCCCACACCAACAATGTGGCAGCATCCACATCATGTGGGTGTGTCCCCAAATTCACTTCATTGGACCCCTACTGGTGGTCAATCTGACTGTTCCAGTCAAGGAATTCCTTAAAGTTATTCAGATGACTTGTCTTTAAACTTAAAAGAGGCCAACAGCGGGGCTCACACCTGTAATCCCAGCACTGTGGGAGGTGGAAGCAAGAGGATCACTTGAGGCCAGGAGTTTGAGATCAGCCTGGGCAACAAAGCAAGACCCCGTCTCTATAAAAAAATTTTTTAAAAATTAGCCAGTGCAGTGGCCTATGCCCATGGTCCCAGCTACTCGGGGAACTGAGGCAGGAGCCCAGGAGTTCGGGGCTGCAGTGAGCTGTGATTGAGCCACTACACTTCAGCCTGGGTGATAGAGCAAGACCTTGTCCCAAGAAATACTAAAAAATTAAAATATTTTTTAAAAACTTAAAAGAACCACAGCCGACTCTCTCTACCTTTATGTTGTCTAAACTGACTCTCATGCCAGCCTGACAATTTGGCCAGACTGAGAACTAAACTGTTCTCCTAGGAGTGAGATGGGCTGGATACCCCTGGATGGGCTGACCCCACTGTCTCATGGATGGAAAGTGTCCCCAGCAGTATAAAAAAACTGTCCCAGAGAAAGCAACTCAACCCATGTGGGCAAGGGTCCGATCCAGATGTCCAGACCGGCATCCATGTTGCCCACTGGCTCAAGCCATTGGACCAACCAGCCAGACAGGATGAACCATGCCCAGGCTGCCATCCTCAGCCCACCTGGCAGAGGCTCGCCACTGGACACCTACCTCCAGATGCAGGTTTCTCCACAGGACTGGCCCATGGAGAAGCCCTGCCACCAATCCAGATATCGTCCAGTGAAAACGGGTCCCTGGGCTCATGGAGACGTTTTGTCTCTACTCTTCCTCAAAGAGCAAAGAACAAAAAGGAACTGGGGGCTCCAGGGGAGAGGGAGACAGAAGCAGGTGAGACAGAAAAGAACAAACCAGGAATTCGAGACAGACCTGGCGACTACCAGGCCCTTCGTTCTGCAAATATTTACCAAATGCCTACTACGTGCCAGACACTTTCTGAATCCCTCCTCCTCCCCACTGACCCTTTCTGCTGAAGCCTAAGGACACAGGAGTGGACAAGTCAAACCCAGCCCCTGCCCAGACAGAGCCAACAGTCCAGTGAGGAAGGAAGTGGAAATAAGTAAACATGTCAATAAATTCCTACCAAGAATAATGAACAGGACATTAAAAAGAGTGTGAGAGAGAAAGAAATAGCAGCACTTTGGGAGAAAAGGGGTCAGGAAAGGCCTTGCTGAGGAGGTGACATTAAACCTGAGTTCAGGAGGATGAGAAGGGGCCAGGCAGGCTGGGAAAGAGGAAGAGTGTCTCAGCCGGAGGGAAAGACATGCAGAGGAAGGAAGGGCGCAGCCCTAGAACACAAGGGGAGGGAAAAGAGGGACTAAGGTGATTAGCTGCAGGGCACATGCGGAAGGTGATCCAGAACCTTACATGGAAAGAGACAAAGCCGCTGCCCCAGGCTTCCCCAAACAGGGCCAGGTGCTCCCCAAAAGCCTTCCTGCCTCCTTCTTTCTTAATGACCTGACTCAAGTTTTGTTTGAATATCCCCAGAGCCACTAACTCCAAGGGAAGGTGGGGCTCTCCAGAGCCCCAAGGTGATGCTCCACACCCTGGCCTGTGATTGGTGTAGGATGTTCAAGGGATGCCAGCTCACCAGGAAGACACAGGGAGGGACTGCAGGGCCATGTAGGAAACATATCCTTCCTCTAAAGACAGGCCTATGTCAGGGTGCTTCTCTCTCCTTGTCTCTTGGTCTTTGGTCTTTGGATGGGGGTGATGTGTGATGTCTGGAGCCACAGCAGCCATTTCTTCACCATAGGGAGACAAATCTGAGACAAAGAGCCAGTGTGTTGAGCAGGACAGAGCACAAAGATGGAAGGAACCTGGGTTCCTGCTGACCATGCTGAGCTGCTCAACTAAGTACTTGCAGCTACACTCCCTGAAGACTTCTCATCCTGTGAGACATCACTTCCCCTTATGCTTGAGCTGTGCCGACCTTGGATTGCATGTCTTGCAGCCCCGAACATCCCAACTGATACAATCCCTCATCAGCCAGCCAGTTCCACCAAAACTGGATCCCTGGCCTGGCTGCTTGCTCTTCCTCTTTCCAGAAGACCCTTCAGGTTTCTCTGCACCACTCCCTGCCAAGAGGAGCCCCAACTATCAGAGAGGCAACAGTCTCCCAACCTCAGGGGAATTTCACAACCTCAGGATCTTAGGGGGAAATCCTGGCCAGAGCAGTCAAATGATCAAAGCACAGGTCACAAAGATTGAGGAAGAGGGAGAAAAAAGTTAAGCTTAACGACACCGTCCAGTAATAAAAGGGTTAAAGAAACCTCAAAATGCCTAAGTCCACGTTCCTGCTCCAATAAATGGAGGTCAGAAATCACAATGAAATCTTTCTTTGCTTAAAAAGAAAGGTTTTATCTTTTTAAATCTTTCTTTGCTGATTTTATCTTTGCCCTCAAGAACCCCTAGGAGATGGGTTCATTTTCCCAGTTTTATAGTTGGAGAAACTGAAAGCATACAGACTCAGGGTTAGGAGGGCAGACTCCAGAGCCAGGAGCCCTGGGTTCAAATCTCAGTACCTCTAATCCTTCACCAGGTGTGTGACCTTGGGCAGTGTGGCCTTGGGCCCCAGAGCCTATTTCTATTTCCTCACCTGTAAGATAGAGATAATATAACTACCATCTAGAGCTGTTGTGAGTATAACATGAGACCACTGTATGAAGGGCACAGAGCCCAGAGCGTGATTTCTAAACCATGGCTATCCATGAGGAAGGCCTGGAGGAACACTGGGACCTACAGGAGCTGGCTGCCCTAGGGGACACGTGAGACACCCAGGCTATAGGACAGAGCTCTGCGTGGTGAAAAAGTTGTCAATATTAATCAGTTTCATCTGCTTGCTTTGTCGCCTCTGACTTCTCCTCCTGTAAAGTAGGAAGGTTCCATAAAAAGCAACCAAATATCTGAGGGCCCTGGCTGCGAAGGCCTATCATCTGGGGGCATGGGGCAGGCGTCATCCCTTTGCTAGCCATCCAACTCCAGCCCTGACCCTTTGTCACACCATTCCTTTAACGGACAGGTATTATTCTGGGCCCACCCAACGTACATTCCAAATTCAGGCCAAGCCAGCTGACCAAGCTGGGAGATGCCACTTGAGTATGAAAAACAGACTCTGAGATCATGAAACGCCTGTCTTCAGGGGGCAGTGGACTCTAGAGGGAGCAGCTAAGGAAAAGGCCCAGAATGTTCTGAGCAAAGGCAAGCTCCTGGGAATAAGGGTGTGACCTCTCAAAATGACTCCCTGTCCACATCTCCGTCCCTGGCCAATAGGGACATCTGGCAGGCTTGAACCCACAGGCACTGGGGCAGAGCCCACAGACCCAGTAAAAGCTCCTCAAACGGGCAGGGCCTGAGCTGGGTATGAGGAAGAAGGGTGCGGCCACGGGATGGAGGCACAGCCATCATAACGTGTCAGAATAGGGTACCCCAAGGGGGTCTCCATGATCCAACTGAGCTTCAAGTCTGTAGGACACAGGGTGAACAGAGGGGACTCACTGCAAGCAGGACCCCAAATCACCCACGGGCCAGGCACGGATGTAAATGAGTAACTCGAGCAGGGGACTGAGGGACTGTGATGGATGGGAGGACATGCCCACATACAGGAGCAGCCACCAACCCCACCCCCAGCATTGTTGCCAGGTCCACTCGTGGACCTCACAGTCCCAGATCTGCCCACTGGCTATGAGAGAGAAGCAAGAAAGCTGAATTTTTCTGTGACATCTCCAGATTTCTCAATGTTGATTTCTTTCTTTTAAACACAGTGCAAGCCAATCAAAACATATCTGTGAGCAACACTCAGCCTAGGGCCTCCGGTTTGCAACCTTCATCTAAAAGGTTGGAAGGGCAGCATAAATGAGTGGGTGATCAGGTGTGCAGCCTTCCTCTTCTCCCATCTCTGCCGTGGCCCCTCTCCAGACCCTGACTGAAATGGAGGTTCACACACCCCAGGCAAGGTTTCTCTGCCTTCACAAGCTCCACCCATCAGGCAATACCCACAGCCCAGGACTAAAGCCAGGGAAACACCGCTCTGCAGAGAAAACCCTCTGCACTTGGCTCTTCCTGGAGCCTGAATTTCCTCCCCAAACAGGATGGATTTACGTGCGGGAGGAAAGGCCTGCGCATGCGCCCGGCTCCAGACCCCGGTATTTATACAGTTTCATAAACTGCAAGGGATTATTTTGTTTCATAAGAACAATCACTATGCAAATGCAACCTCCAGCTAATACAAACAGGGCTGTTAAATTCACTTGCCAATGTTTATGAAAAGAAACTCGGCCTGGCCCTGACCAAGTGTGCTAAGAAAATGTTTAATCACAAGACACATTTGAGTGAGGAAATTAGTCAAATAAGAAAAGATGTCCTGACTTGGCTCCCGGAGCCCCCTCCCACACCCACCCTCCTTTATTCAGCAAGACAATGATGGTGAAATGAAAAGGTTCCCAGAGGACGGACAGATGTCAAGGCCCAAGGAGGAAAGACAGCAAATGCATAGATTAGGGAAGCAAAGGTTCCCAAACTTGAACAGCCCCCTCAGGACCCTCCCACCCTTTATTTTACATTTGTTTTTTGGCAGGTTTGTGGGAAGGCAGGAGGGGATAGAATGTGCCAGGCTGGGCAGGTAGGTGGGCAGGGAGGGCATGTGGAAATTCCAGGCTGCTCCTGGCTCCTGCAGTTGGCAGCGCTGGAAGCCAGGACTCATCCTCTACTGGGAGCGGTGCTTACCATGGGGCTGGCTGGGGTCAAGCCCCTGGACCACGGGACCAGGACTCAGGGTGGGATGTGTTCCCACAGCCTGTCACAGGGCAGGGGGCAGGCTTGGGGACCCAGCCAACACCCAAGCAGGACAGAGTGAGGAGGAGGATCTCAAGTCCTCAGAAGGCCACGCAGTACTCCCCGACGAGTTAAGAGCCCCAGTGTCAGGATCGATGCAAGAATGTTAGAGAGAAGAAAAATCATCTCATCGGGCTTGCCTGGGCTCAAACCCCCATGCTGCCACCATATATAGCCTGTATGACCTCAAGGAAGCTACTTCCCCTTTCTGTGCCTCGGTTGCCCTGTCTTTAAAATGTGGATTAAGAAAGCACGTCCACAGCTCCGTGACAACACAATGAGATCATAAATGTAAAAGGGTTAGCAAAGCCCTTGGAACACAGTAATGCTCAGTAAAGGTTAGCTATCTGGTCCAAATCCCTCATTGCATTGATGAGGCCCAGAGAGGGTTGGTGGAGTTCCCCGAGGTACACAGATGAACAGCAGACAAAGGATTTGACCCCCACTCCAGCCTCTCTGGCAGAGCTTTTGGAGAAGAATGGGTGGAGGCCAGGGCCTGGCCCTGCCCTGCATCCCCTCTGGGAAGAGCACTCAGCAAGGAGGCGATGGTAGGAGGGCCCTCTAGAGCCACTGTTCCCTGGGGCTGGGGGAAACCGGAGCCTGGTTCTGGCAGGGCCTCCCAGGGGCCCGGGCAGGGGCAGCTGTCCAGAACTGTCTGTCCATGGAGGGGGCAGGGAGGCTGCCACTCTGAGCACGCTGTGTGCCAGTCCCTGGGGCCCGCCAGCTCAGCCTGCTGGCTCCATCCAGAGCCCGCCCCGAGGGATGCTGGGGGAGGCGGCCAGGATCAGAGCCGCCTGGCTGCGCACTCCCCTCCCCCAGCAACAGGGGACTAAAGTGGGTCAAGGAGGAAGGAGGGGGCCCAGGAGGGCTGGGGGAGGGGCCAAGGAGCTCCAGAAGGCACCCAGGGGGAGGGGACGGGGCAGGATGCCTGGAAAAGCAAAACCATGTGTGCAGTGGGCCTTGGGGGGCCAGGGCAGAGCAGCAGAGGGACTGCCGAGGACTTGGGGGTGGGTCTCAAAATCACCTCCAAATTAAGTCCAGGGGGTCCTTGGCCTTGGCTTCTGCCCCAGAATGTCAGTCCTTCCCCTTCTCCCACTCCCTGGCCTTGGGGCTCCCTTTCCCCCATCCCCTCAGCCTCTTCCAGAGCCCCCACACCCCATGGCCCCCAGCCAAGGGGTCTGTGAGGAGTACGTTCAGTCAGCTCTGGCCCCCTGGCCCAGACCTGGAGGTGGGCCCAGCTGGGGCCCAGCTGTCCAGCCAGGAGGTGGGGTCTGGGCAGGACGGGGAGAAGACTAGCCGACCCCATCCTGGGCCCAGGCTCTGTAAGACCGTGGCAGTGCAAGGCCAAGTCAGGGCCAGTCACTGGGGAGAAGGGTGAGAGTGGGCCCCACGGTCCCCCAAGAGGCGTCCTTGGGGAGCCTGGTACAAAATGAAAAGGAGGGAGGCAGGAAATGCCAAACAGGGCTGTTCCCCAGCCAGGAGGGGAAGCCAAGCCCCAGGCCCCTCAGAGAGGGGGCTGGGGGAGCCACAGTCTGATCCAGGGAGACACGGGCTGGTGGTCAGCCTCCACCCTTGGCTGGCCCGGTCCAGTCATCAACTTCTCTCCCAGCTCCCCCACCCGGCATGGCCCAAAAAAAAAAAGGAAACAACCACCCAGGCAACTCGATATGGTCCAGAAACCTCCAGGGTCCCTGGGTTCCAGGAAGCCAGCAAAGGAGGGGGGTGGAGGGCAGAGAATGCAGAGGGTCCAGTGCCCAGGGAGTGAGGTTTCAGGAGGGAGGGGAAGGGGAACTGAGTAGAGCCGGTGCCAGCTGAAGGGCAGCCCCGAGAACCAGGCCCAGGAGGGGGCACACACCCGCTGCTTCCAAATCAAGCCCCAGGGGAAAATGTTGCCAGGGAAGAAGATGCAGGCTTACAGGCCAGATCCTGGGCCCTGCCTTGAATCCCCGGACGAGGCCATTCACCCCCAAAAACCACATCCAAGATTCCTGGCTGAGCCAACTGGACTTCTGGGGCCTTGGGGGTGGGGGTGGGGGAGGAACACAGTGGAAGGAAGGACTCCCACCCTAAATCTCTAAGCGCAGCAAGCACCTCTCACCTCTGCTTCCCGCCTCCCACCTCCCACACAGCAGAACAGAGGGGCTGGCCTGGCTGGGCTGGGCTGGGCCTTGGGCCTTGCTGGCTGTGCAATTCCCAAGAAACCAGGAAGCAGGTACAAACCACCACCCACCCCAAATATCCCAGGACCTGGCCTCATCCTCCCACCCCCAACCTCCACACTGCTTCTCCCCCAGGTGAGCCTCAGGAGCAGGCCTGGGTGAGGGCGTGTGGGGTTGGGGGCTTGGCCACCAGCTGGGTCCTCAGTGGGAACATGGTGTTACCAGCCTCAGAGTTCATAACTGTTCACGGGTGTGCCTCCCAGCCTGCCAGGAGCTCCTGGGGGAGGGATCCAGGATGGCTCTGGCCGACCAGGTGTGTAGAAAGTGGCCCTGGGAGTGACTTGGGCAGGCACCATGGCATCAGGCAGCCTGGCTGTGAAGTGTGACCCTGGACCTCATGCTGACCTTTAAGGTTGCCTCACCTGCAGGATGGTGAACATCATGGTACCAACCTTACTGAGCTGTTGAGGGGATGCATGAGAAGATGTGTATAAAGCACTCAGAATGCAGCTGGCACAAAATAACCTCGATAAAATAATCGATAAATGTCCTTATCCCCTCCTGCCACCGCTTCTGAATCTCTCTCCACAGAGAAGAGGAGGCTTGGAACTCTCCTAATAAAAATAAGGCAGGACAGGATGCACAGAGAGGTTTAGGGACAGGTCCAACCTCATCCAGCACGTCCAAGTAGGGAAATGAGCTCAGACCCTGGGAACCCATGACAGGCCTCTACATCCTCCTGGGAAAGCCTGAGCAATGGGTATTTTGAGCCAACGGAGACAGGAAATTCAGAATAAAGCCCATTCGGGTACCCAATTCAAATTGAACTGTGGATGTAGAGACACAAGGGAGCAGCTGTTTTCTCACTGGCCTGGCTGGATGTTTGGAGTATAGGGGCAGCTCAGTCTGGAAAGCCAGGCTCAAGGACTTGGGTGACAGTGATGGAGTGTCAGCATCTCCCCTCCACCTCTAACCCTAACAATGTGCAGAGGAAGTCCCAGGTCCCAGCTAGCCAGGGGTCAGGGCCTCTCTTCATGGGATATGCAGACCTTGGACATGAGCAGCCCGACTGCCAGTTGGAGACAGGCTCTGCTACGCACGGCTGTCTGAGCCAGGGCAAGGCTGCTGGCTTCTCTGGACCTCCCTTCCTCATTTGGTAACTGAGGAGGGACATCACCCCTGCACCTGCTCCCTGGGTACTTGGAGGTGCCAGTGAGAACTTCCAGAACCACATAGTACAGAGGTTGTGCAAACCTTAGGGGTTGTTTAAGCTCAAGACCCAGGTGGTCTGCCCTGGGGACTCCCCAGAAAGGACCATGCTCCATGCCGTGTGCATACATCAGTAGGTCACCCACAATGCCACCCACACCCGGCCATCTCTTCCACTATTCTACCATGCCTCTTCCTTAATCCTTGCTCCAGCCCTTCCAGGAGAGCCCGCTGGCACTGGTCCCTAACCCTCCAGACAGTCACACTCAAAACTCCCCCAGATTTTATCCCATGAGGTCCTCATGGGCAGGGCCCAAGGCAGGGGGAGGCAGCCCTGGGGAATGAGTTCAGAGCCAAAGGGGACTATCCACCTTCCTCTGCAGTTCCCTCTCATCATCCTGGACCAGCTGTCACATCACCTTCTCTGCAATGCCCTCCCGGGAGGACACTGTCTAAGTCAGATAAGCCAGAGCAGTCTCTCAATGAAAAATTACAAATTGTTGATAACTGTTTACTCTCTATTGTCTGCCTCACTACCCCACCCCCAACTAAGCTGTAAGCACCCTGAAGGCAGGGACCCAGCACCAGCATAAGGCCTACTAGCACAGACTCCAAAATATCCCTTCAGCAAATGAATGAAATCAGGAAGTATCCAACCACTGAATGAACCAGTGAGTGAATTTTAAGTGGCAAACCCAGAACCATGACTCACATCTGCTTGCATATCTTCTGTCTGTAATTCCTTGAACACGTATGGACACACTCAGAACTGCACTCCCAGGCCATATGTCCAGCCCATCCAGGCATGCCTGGGCACCATGATGGGGCCAGAGTGCCTACGTTCAAATCCTGTCTTGTCTTAGCTGTAGGACATTGGGCAACTTACCTCCCTGTGCCTCAGTTTCCTCCTCTGTCAAATGGGGATCATCACCACGGTACCTACCTCATAGAGTTGCCATGCAGCTTCAATGAATTAATGAGTGTGAAGTGCTCAGAACTGTCCTTGGCACCTAGGAAGTACGTGATCAACTATCAATGACGTTTCTTTTTATTATTAAGTGCCCATGGATGGCCTTGCTGCAGTCAACGGCTTCCCCCAGCCACGCCCCAAGGTTGACGGCCAATGAGTGATCAAGGGCCCCGAGGGCTCCCCCAAGTCGCACATCTGGCCAGGGCACCTGCAGCCCACCCATCGGCCGGCACCCAGCTGTGGGCTAGAAGCCTTCGCGGCGCCCCGCCCCGCGCTGGGCCTGGGACTCAGGAGTCCTGGGGACACCAGCCTCCAAGGGGCGGGCAGACGGGGGCGGCCCGCGGAGCGGAACAAGCCGGGCCCCACCCGGGCAGCCCGAGCGAGCAGCGGCGCAGCCCGCGCCTTCCCAGCCGGCCCCCCGCCGCGGCCGCTTTGTGCCCAAACCTGGCCCCGAGTTACCGCGCCGCAGCCATTGAGCCCTCCCGCGCGGGGGCGGCCCGACGCGTTCCCAGGACGGCCGCCTCAAAGGGTCCCGGGCCGCCCCGGTGGGGAGCGCAGACAAGAGCCCCGGGAGGGGCCGGGAGGAGCCCCGTTCCCAAGCGACTGCCGGCCTGCCCCGGGTCTCGAGGCGGGAAGAGCCCCGAGGCCCCCTCCTTTGCTTCTCCCCGCCCCCTTTCCCATACACATACACACACACACACACACACACACCCCGCCTCCTAACCAACTGCCCCCCCCATTGCTTCCTCCTCTCCGACCCTTGACCCCCTTCCCCACCATTTCTCCCTCCCCTCCCCTCATCTCCCAGGACCCAAATCCTACAGGGCAACTCTGCAGCAGACAGGCTCCAGGAGGGCCCTAAAGGCCCCAATTCCCACCTCCTGTCCTGGAAATCTCTGGTGTCCCCACACCGAGACGCTTGCCTCCACCCCACCAGCCTCGGGTCACAGCCCTGGCTTGGAAAAGGGCTGGATTCTGGGCCGGGCCTCTGAGCAAACAGGCTGTGGGCGCCTCCTGGCCTCATTTCCCCATCTGTCAGATGTGGGGTGGGAATGTGGGTCCAGTGCCAGGCACTGGGAACATGGCAGTGACCGAGACAGGCTCTGGGCTCTGCCCAGTGGGTGCTCCAGGCCACAGGCCTAGGGAGGGCCCATCCCCTGAGCCCTGTTGATGACTTGTACAGGGTTACATTGAGATAGGCCAGTATGTTGGGGGTGGGGGGTGGGCAGGACATGCCACTGAGGTTTCTGGGGCAAGATTAGGACCCAGAAGTAGCCCTTGCCCAGGAACAGCTCCATGGAACAGACTCACCAGGGTGGGGGTGGGGGGTCCTCCCAGGGTGAGGAGGCAGAGGACCAGAGAAGGATCCCCACCTTCCACAACCTCCCACCCCCTACAAAGCATCAACCACATAGACTTTCAGGCACCTCCTTCCCCCATAACCCCCCATCACCTCCTGGGCTCAAGTGTTGCCTCCAGCATGGCCTTGTCTGACAGCTTCCCCCACCACTCCCTGCCTATCCCACAACTTGCTTTGCTTAACAGAAATGATGTTACTGACTCATGTACTTGTAAATGGCCTCTCGCTCCCACTAGAATAAACTTCTATCTGTTCACCATTGTGGCCTCAGCATCTTGAACAGTGTCTGGCACATAGTAGGTGCTCAGTAAACATATGTGAGATGAACCAATGAACACGTGAACAGCAGGTAATGACAGCAGACCCTAAAAGCTTTGAAACCCAAACGATGCCCCAGATAAGAGGATTCCATGACAAGTGATCAAATAACTTTGGAAATCACAAATTATTAACATCTCTCAGAGTCCCACATTAGCATTTTAGAGGCTCTGAGAAGCCCTGAAGGCTTTAGAAACTTCCAATTCTGTTCAATTCAGTGTTTGCCAAATGCATTTGGCCACAGGAAAAAAAATTCTTTTTTTTTGGTGGAACATCAACAAAATCCTGGAATACATTTTGGGGAACACCAATGTAAACTCATTTCCCACCCTCACAACCACAACTTTATAAATGGTCAACTGAATCTTAAAAAGAAGAAAGGACTTGCATTTTTCTTTTTACAGAGTCAGGTCTAACACATCACTCAGCACATAGTAGGTGCTCCAAAAATACCTGAATGAATGCATATACAACAAATTCATGAACAAAATCTACCACCCATGTGCACTTTCTCTGCCCCCGTACTGACAGTCTGAACCAGGCAAGCAATGACAAGAGTCCCTTCCCCCTGGAGGCTGGCACACATGACCACTCATACATGCACACACATGCACAAACTCTTGTATACATGTACACACAGACACACACTCAAGCATGCATGCACATGCACACATTAGTACACCCACAGACTGACGTGCACACATGCACACACATACCCACAGGTGCCCATACAGATTCATGCACATACACACCCATGCACACACAGGCACACACAGATATGTGTGCCCATTCTGGGGCACACATATGCATACCCATTCCGGGGGATATGACCTGCCACACAGCCCCCTTCCCTGTGCCCGGCCAAGGGCAGCTGTCTTTTGGGGGGGGGATGGACATGAGGGAGGCAAAAGACTCCTTTACAACCTGGTATCTCCAAGAGGGGCAGGGTTGCCCCAGTAGGTGACAGATTAAAGCCTGACCAATATGGCTATTTTGGTTTTACAAAGCTCTTCCTCCTAAAACTTCACCCTCACCCCTCTCCTCGGAGTGAAGCCCCGTTACACAGAAAAAGAAACTCAGACTTGCCAATAACATGGCAAGGGAGTGGGGAAGCAGGGGTGGAAGCCCCCATCTGTCTGCTCAGAATCACCCCCACACTCCAGAAGCTTGGGGATCCCAGGTTGTTCCCAAGGCAGACCCTGGCCTGGGTCAGTGGCAGCAGCAAGATCCCCCAGCTCATCCCAGCCCTTGTTGTTGCAGGCACAATTCTGCAACAAGGTCACTGTATGACCTTGGACATCTGACTTGCCCGTTCTGGGCAAGTCTGACCATCCATATGAAAAGGGAGCTCAGCTGAGGATTCTCTAAGATCAACTATTGCCCAGGAAAAACAAAGTGTGAAGCTCCCACCTAAGTAGTCAAAAATATGAGTGTCAAGATTAAATGAAATACTGCCCATAAAGTGCGTAGTCCAGTGCCTGTACACAAGGAGTGCTCATTAGATGTTAACTGCTCTTGGTGTTGTGATTACATCCTTCAGAACCCAAATAAAATGCTACCCCCTCTTCCAGGCTTTGCCTGATTCCCACAATCAAAAGGAATCCCCTCCAGCCTCTCCCACCCCTCCCCCAGCCCTAAGCCTGTACCACTATCTTGAGCCACCCTGTCCGGTCCAGCGGTCTTATGCCCTCTCCAGGTTTTCTCTGCATCCTCCCTGGAGGCCAGGCTGAGCCTCGCCTGGGTAAGACACTCAGGATTTAGATGGAAGGACTAGAAGGACGTATGTCTGGAAGGGAGAGGGGAAACTTGACTAAAGAACGCACTGAGGGAAACAAATATCCATACCCCAAGCTCTACATCCAGTGCAGTGCCCCTTCTGGAAGAAGAAAGAAAAAAGGTCTAAAAGCATAAGAAGAATGGTCAGCTTCACTAATAATTAAGAAGTGCAAATTAAAACAATGTGCCAATTCTTGCCAGCCAGATGGGCAAAAAGAAAAAGGGGAAAAACAGAAGAAAAAGAACAAACAAAGAAACAAAGAAAATATCATATGTGGGCAGGGATTAGGAGAAACACTCACTCCCAGCTATTACTGGAGGGTAAATTAGTACAGCCTTCATGGAGGGCAATTTGGAAACATCTATCAGATTTTTCAACAATTTCACTTCTAGGAATCTAACCTGAGAAACACTCAAATGAGCACACAAAGGTTTGTAAATGAGGATGCTTACTGCATCACAGTCCATAACAGCAAATAACTGGAAGCAACTAAATATCCACCAATAGAGGACTGTAAAGAAATTCTCACACATTCATTCTGCAGGACTCCTTATGGCTGTTAGCATGGAGCAGATCTATGACACTCACATGTGCTGTCGCCTAGACTAATGGTTCTTAGCCCCGGCTACACAGTCAAACCACCCAAGAAGCTTTTAGAAAAAAACTGACCAGGGGCCCCATCCTCAAAGATTCTTGTTTATTTGATTTGTGGTGGGGCCCAGCTAACGTTATTTCTTTAAATGCCTAAAATGATACTAACGTGCAACCAACAAAGATTGGAAACTTAAGACATGTAGCTAATCCTACTAGTTCCAACCCATTTCATAGACAGGGAAAGTGAGCCCCAGAGAGGAAGCTGTCTTGCCCAAGGTCCCAGAGCCTGTTTTCTACAACCCACTCTCCTCCCCAAGGAGAGAAATAAAGCAATCTTGACTCACACCTTCAGGGAGAATGGGGTCTTTCTTTTCTATTCTGAGTGACTGGCAGGTTCTCCTGCCAACACATTGCATTTTTCCCTCCTGCCTACTTCTCCAGACCCCACCACTCACTCCTAGTGCTATTACTTGGGCAAACCCTCCCTGAAAGATGAGGAGGGTCCCAAAGGCCACTTAATGGTGGCTGAACTGCAGATCCCTGGCCAGCACTGAGCTGGTCAAATATGTCCAGTCTGAGCCCCCACAACTATGTGGCAGGATGGGGGTGGGGGGAAGAAAGGGAGTATATTGAGTTAAACATTCTGTTTTATTTAAAATTAGTATAAAATTCTCATATTGCTTTTATCATTTCAAAAGTAATGTTTTACAAGCCTAGCACAATGTATAGCACAAAGTCCTCCATACATAGTAGCTACAATCTCACAGCACAAAGTACCCAGAGAATGAAGTAAGAAGGGGCACACGCCCTTCCCAACCCCAACGGCCACGATGGCTGGGAGCAGGACCCCCCGTCTGGGGCAGCTCTCACCCCCTCATCAAGAACAGAGGCTGGGGGAGAGGGAGAGGGCACAGAGAGGCCATCAAAGACTGATGTCAGCAGTGAGCCCAAGTCCTGCACCGGCCTCGTCTGTGCTCCCTATCAGTCCACCTTCTCATTCATTCACTCGCTCATTCGCTCATTCATTTGTGAATTCATTTACTCATTGTTTAGTCATTTATTCACTATCCACCCATTCACTTGTTCACCCATTCATATTTACTCCCTTGACAATTTACACATTTACTCATTCATTTAAGAAATCCTTTTTTAAGGCCAGGTGCGGTGGCTCACACCTGTAATACTAGCACTTCGGGAGGCCAAGGCAAGAGGATTGCTTGAGGCCAGGAGTTCAAGACTAGCCTGAACAAAAGCAAGACCCTGTCTCTACAAAAAGATTGAAAAATTAGCTGGGCGTGGTGGCCGGCGCCTGTAGTCCCAGCTACCTGGGAGGCTGAGGCAGGAAGATCGCTTGCGCCCAGGAGCTGGAGGTTGCAGTGAGCTATGATGATGCCCCAGCTCTCTAGCCTGGGTGACAGACCAAGAACTTGTCTCAAAAAACAGAAAGAAAGAAAGAAAGAAAGAAATCCTTTTTTAAAACACGATGACCCAGAAGCCCAGGTTGAGGCCATTTATGAATGAACATGGGGTCCTGGAAGCCCACACCAGGCTGACCACACCCCATGCAATGAGATCTTTCCCCTGAGTAAGGCAGGACAAGCTCCACCAACTCTCAACAGGGCTGCTCAAGGCACTGGGGACTTGAGCTACTCTCTGTGGCCCCAGGAGGTGGAACCAGGAACAACACAGAGAGACAGACTGCAACTTAACATATGAAATTCAAGCTAAAAATGCACACATGTGCCATTGAGCTAGTGAGCTCCCTGAGAATGAAATTGCATAAGTCTAGGCTAGATGCAACTAAGGATGCCACAACCAAGGAAGTTTAAATGAAGTGACTTTTAAGGTACCCTTTCAACCTGTGGTTTTCAGCATTCTGAGAGGTTCAAAGGCAAAAACAGTAAAGTCCTGAATCTTCCCAACATGTGTGCTGCGCCCCTGGCTGACCACTCTCTCCCTGAGGGCACAGGGCATCTGCGGAGGCTGTCCTGGACATCGAAAACACGTGCACCACTCACTGCTCCCCAGAGAACCCAACAGTCTGTAACCTCCACCCCAGGGAACAGGAGCCTGCCCCCTCTTTCCATCTCTCCCCCTCTGGGAGCCTGCCTCTCCTCCCTCACTCTCTCCCTGGGGACCCTCTGGAGCTGGAGATTGTCCCTCCTCTCCCTAAGTTCAAAAAACTGCAGCCCCAGGGGGCTAGGGACAAAGCCACATCTCTTGTTCAGGAACCAGAAATATACCATATTTTGCTGGTGGCTCCAAGGTCTGGCAGCCCCCAGCCAAGGGGGTTCACCTGCCCAATCTCCCAGCTTGAATACGGCAGCCACCATCACCCTGGCTGCCGTATACAGCCATGCCCTGCTCTCTAACCAAGCCCAGATGGCCATCACTCTGCCTTCAGGCAGGTAAAAATCAGTGCAACAGGAGTTAGGTGAACAGTATGTTTTATTTAATTAGGATCAACAGCAGAGATAAACCTCACAGCAGGAAAGGGAATGACAACGCTGCAAAAAATAATTCATGCCCAGGTAACGAAAGGGCAAATTTCAATTACAGAGAAAACAGGGGAGAAAAAGTTTCATAGCACCTCCAAGGAGGAGAACAGTGTAAGAGTCTGCAAAGCTAGACCTACAGGCCCCAGATGGTCAGTGCTCTAGGACTGGAAATCAAGGCAACTAAGTGGCCATTCCAAAACAGCTGTTCCTCCCCTTTCCTTGCCACAGACAAACCAGCCTAAGTGTGCAGGGCTGGGTGAGCAGGAGGTAGGGGTGGTCCTGGATCCTGGCAGGCAGGTGTGGTGGCCACAAGGTGGCCACTGAGCAAGCTCACACCCAGCCAGACTCAGTCTCCAAAAGAATGGTGTCCCCAAGGACAGAGAACAAATGTTCTTATCCTGAGAATGGTCAGCAGATCACTCAACAACTCCTAAGCACCCCTCTGCCCTTGTCCCCAGCCCCACCAGCCCCTAAAGAGCCTTACTCTCTTTCTCCAGTGGCCCTGCCCTAGCCTTGGGCAACCGGATCTCACCCCTCCCACTAGAAGAAGGGAAAGAATCACAGCTCTTGAGAGTCACTTTGCTTCAAAGCCTCTGTTTCTCATGCCTATCTAGAAAATGGAAGCCTGACCTCGATGGCCTCCTCTGAGGGGGGTGGGCTGCAGAACCCCAACCCACCATCATGTGGGTGCTAACTAAAAATGAAAAGTTCATGGTGGTGACAGTTGCACAACAATGTGTTTGTACTTAATGCCACTTAAAAATGATGGTAAATTTAAAATGAAGGTAAAAAAAAAATTTACTGAAATTTTTTCAAAGTGGGGGGTGGGAGGGGAATGAAGAGTTCTGAGCCCCTCTTCAAACCAGCCAGGTGAGCATGTCCAGGATCTGGGCCCAGGAACATGCAATTTTAACCAGCTTTACTGAAGGTGATGGTGATGAACAGGACAGCCAAATGAAGCTAACCTCTCCCCAGAATAATGCCTTGGATTATCTCAATAAATACTTGTTGTGCAAATGAATATGCAAAACAATGAGTTCTCCTAGTCTCATAGCCCAAGCAAATATTTTTATTTATGTGTTCTCCCTCCAAAATGAACCCTCAAGGAACACAGGCACACCCATGCCCCTCTCTCTCAGCCCCTAATCCCTGCTCCTTAGTTGACGTCAGCCCCAGCACCCCCATTATCTAGGAGAGGGAAATTGCTGTTAAATTAGTGAGCACATCCACAGAGCCCCATTTTATATCCCAATTCAGAAGATGACATGAACATCTGCTTTCACTTCAAGACATTAATTTTCAATTATTGGAGAAAAACAAAATTAGTCCTGACAAATTGCTGGCGAACACAGGCTCTTGTCTGGTGGTTCATAATAATAACTTCAGGGGCCCACAATTAGTGCCCTCGGACGGAGTTTCCTGATGGATCCCTGTCATCTGGAGCCAGTGACAGCAGCGCATCTCCTCACACCTCGGTCTGGCTGGCAAGATGCTCCAGCAAGCCGCTGCTTTAAGGTAACTGCCTCTTCGGTGACAGGTTTAGAGAACTAAGGAATTTAGGTTTTTCTCTTTTTGGAGAAGGTGGGGATGGAGAGAGGACTGGGGGAGGAAGTGTATGCAAAAAACATCCATGTAACCACTTTCAGCTTCGGATATTTCAAAGCTTTCCTCCCTGTCAGTAGCAAGATTTCACACACTTAGACGGGAATGTGAATTACTCCTGAGTCCTAGTGTGCCCAGGAAAGGCACACTGGATCACCTTATACGATCGTCTTATAATTCGAGTTTGCCATCCGCAATGGGAGAAAGATAGATTACACGATTCCCTTGAGACCCCTTCTACTCTTGACATGTCATCCAGGATTCCAAATTCAAAACTCAACAGCCCGCCCCAGCCTCTGAGATCTAAATGCTTATAAATCTTTCGTAGCACAAAAAAAAAAAAAAATTGTTTGCAGGGGTCCCATCAATCCAGGAACCTAGTTCAGCCCAGGCTCAGTTGCAGTCTCCAGAAAAAAAAAGAAAGAAAACTCTGAATTTGCCAACCTCAATGATCCCAGACCCAGAGAACAACCCACTTGATAAGAGATTATCAACATTGTAATCTCATTTGATGGGTTTTTTATGTATCTTGGCTGCTTTAGTCACTGTATCAATAAGACACCACTGAAATGTGAATGAGTAGAAGAATTTGGAGATAATGATGTGGCAATCTTTGAATTTGACTTGTCACAATTGAAACCAGAGTGTGTTTGCCTAGCTAACGTGTTCAGACTCTGGGGGGGGGGGGTGAGGGAGAGGAGGTAACCAGAGGGAGGGAGGTTAAAAAAGAAAGAAAGAAAACAAAACAACAACAACAAAGGAAAATTATATCTTGAAAAAGAGAATGAAAGACATTGCTACTTCCAAAGTCAACTCGGTAACTGAGCTCCCACATTGTGTAATTGACTTTGCAAGTAGAACAACAGCAACGTAACAAAGAAAATGTCAGTGTTTTCACAGCACTAATCTATAACGCTGGGAGGCCCTCCCGCTGTCAGCCAGGGCTGACAATACAATAGCTTTCAAAGGGATATTACCATCATGCTTTTATTCCTGACATCAATCAAGACAAAGAGAATCCTTTTCACAAGACATTAAAAATCAAACCTTTGTACAAGAAGATAGGTAAAACAGCATTCTCCTTAAAGGCAGCCACACAGAGCAATCAGCTAATTGGCGCTCCTTGAAAGCAGTAAAGTATTTTTATTTACTGAGTGTACAACCCCAGTCGTTGGCTGCCACCGATCCTGGCAGGTAAGCTATGAATCAAAAGTTTCCATCAGCATCTCCCCACTCACTTCACCCTGCCCCTCCCACAGTAGGCTGAGGGAGCTGACAGCCAGCCCCAAAAACTTCAAGCAGGATAAAACCAATCCAGGTTTAGTAAGTCCAATTTGTGGTGCAAAACTACTCTGTTTACCCATTAAGGTATCTATGCACAAAATGCCCTTGCAAACTGACAGGAATTTGCAGAAATTGTCAAATTCACCAACCCAGGTGTAACAGGGTTTTCCCGGATACCCACAATATTGAGGAGCCCGCTAATAGTTTTCAAGATATTCTTCCATTGTAATTACCCTAAACTCGCAGATACGAAGGAACCCTGATATCTAGTGCAAATGTTTTCAAGACATAAAGATAATACTCTTTGCAAACATCAGTGTACCATAGACAAGGCTGGGCTTTGCTTTAACCAGGGTGTGGGAAAGGCAAGACCACCTTAAACTCTGCCAAACAAAGAGTGAACTAAACCCACCCACCCACCTTGACAAAAACCATGGGGCCATCAGGAAACGTAGCCATCCTCTGCTTGCTTACTATAAGACAGTTTTAGATGCCGGCATGTCAGAAGTTGGTGACACTTACAGAAAACTGCAAGCCCAGAAGCAGGAAGTTAGAGGGGCTAATGTTCAAGAGAGCTCACTTTCTACACTTTCCAAGCCACTGAAGTCGTACAGCCTTCCAGCCTTCCAGCCTCCAAGATGCCATCCCACACCCACTCAGGGCTTGACAGATTCAGGTCTAAGTGGCCACAAGTCTCAAACTATTGTCAAGGAAGAGAGAAGGGGGGGGAGAGCTCAGCAGGAGGACTCTCTAGAACTCAGTAGCCCAAGGTGTTTTGTGACTTAACCTTCTGGTATCCATCAGATCATCTGCCAAAAATATGCAACTGAGTCTAGTCACTCAAAGACAGAGATATTACTGTATAAGCATCTGCAGCAAAAAAGGATGTTTTTACTTTTCAGACATAACTGGACACTGTTGTTTATTTTCAAACAGAATTTGAACCACAGGTGCCATTCATTTCACTGCAAAAATGGGCAGAAATTTTAAAAGAGGGAAGTGGTCGCAACAGTGCCCTGAAAAATCACATACTCCCACCACCACCACCTAAATCAGCCTTTTTCAAAGAGCCAGGCAGCAAGTCTGCACCATCAGCCTCAGTGGTAGGTTCCTTTCGTTTACACATCCAAATGAACAGTTAAGAGAAATCAATGCATCTAATTGCCAGACTATTAAAACCTACATCAGGGGAAGAATTCCACAGCCACTGCTTAAGAGTTGGCTACTGATACAGCAATTATTGCAACTTTCTCTTAGATTGAACCAGATCCCCAGCCCTTCGTCTCCAGCTAGGAATGCTGTACTCAAAGATGCTGTGCTCCAGTTTCCTGCTTCCGTGGGTTCCCCCTCCTCCTCTTCTGTTAACACGCTGTAGCATGCCACAACATCGCCAGGGCTGGCTGGTTCTACTGAATTACTTTATGACTATAAAGTCACTGGCATTTTGTACCTTTCATTATTAATGCACACTAGGCACCTTATGGTTAAACGTTTAGCAGGATTCTCCTGCCAGAGGCACATAGTTATCTTATTTTATTGCTTATTAAGTTTTTGCAAGGAAACAGGTGTACACATCTGAACAGCAATTACTAGACATAAAGGATGTTTTCTAGAACGAAACAGGTCCTTCCAAAGCTGGGAATCGATAACTTAATTGAGGAGGGGGGGATTAAGTATTAGGATTAAATGTCAGCTACCCCAATCCACATAGAAAGCTAAAGAACCTATAAAGGATTTGTTCTGCGCTTCCTACAAGATCATGTACATTTAGCCAAACAAATCTCGACAATTTACACTTGTATGTGGTCTCAGCTGAATCAAGAAACCTGTAACCTCAGAACGCCTCTATTTATTACATCTCAATTATTTCCATGGAAACACACACAATGTTCCCAAGTCCCTAGACCACCAAATTTATAAGATGGACTTTTGAGGAGCTACAAGCTGGCAGGAGAGGAGGACAAAGGGGGGGATGGGAATGCAGAGAAGTCACTGGGGGTAGTTTTGGATTTGGGGTGGGGGGGGTGCATGGACACAGGCTGAGTGCTAATTAATTTAAGAAATGTAATTAACAGGCAGTTGCTAGATGGAGAAAACCGGCAGTATTAAAATGATTCAAAAGTTTTAAGCTAAGACTGGGAAAAAGATGTATTAATTTTCTGTATAAATGAAGAGGGTATTGTATGGATCTGAGGAAGCTGGGGGGGTGGGGGGAAGGCCTCCTTAATGTCGAATGACAGAGAGAGCTGCCGAGGCAATCGTTACCAAAGCACCTGATATCATCAGCCGAAATAACATCAGTGAGCATGATGAGAACGGCCCAGGAGAATGAGGCCAAAATTATCAAAGAGAACGAATCATTGCAACTACCACACCACACCACCAGGAAACAAAAAAACGGAGAAGGGTGCGGGGAGGGAAAATCGGTCAGAAAATGTGACCTTTGAAACATTCATGGGTTTATTGGGTTTTGTGGGGGGTTTTTGGTTTTTTTTTACAAAATCACAAGGCTTTTGAAAACCAATGAGGCTATTCTCCCCCTTGCCCTGCTGCCCCGGCACCCTTCCCTATTTGCTGGGTGTCCTCCCTGTGAGCTGGGTTTTCCAAAGAAGGACAAACATCCTGAGGGGACAAGTGACCCCACTCCAGAAGGGAGGTTGTGTACATGAGTGGGAAATGAGACCCCCCCCAGAGGCCCGTTTGATTTTCAAAGCAGCAATGCCTGCGCTTTCAAATCACCCTTTCTGAGCATCCATTCGAAAATGTTATATTTCTGTCTTTCCTTCCTGCTATGGGCTTTCACATTTCCGAGATCAATTACAAATTACAGTCCAGCGACTTTCACAGCAAAATGCTCAAGGCTGGGGAAGTCCACAATGCCTCTACATTAGCCCTGACACTCAGCAGTAGAGGCAAAATAAAATAAAATTTAAAAGACACTGCTGTTCCTTAAGAAGCACCTTCGAACATCTTTAAAGGTGAAGACCTTGTCGTTTCAAACACTTGGTGTGGAGCTGTCCACACTCAAGCGCACACTTTGAATATTGCTTGAGAAAAGGGGGGCAAGTTCTTGAAAAGCAATAAATCCATCACCTGCGGTAACTCTTATCTATTTAAATTATCTTTTCTCTTAATTCCTCCCTTGATAAGTGGCCACACCTCCACTCTATTCACCCCAGTAAAGGAATAAAAGGCAAAATGGTTAGAGACAAGGGTTGTAGCTGCTTTTGGAAAATGCAAAGAGCCACGATGAGAAACAGGGGGTCTCAGACTCCAAGGGCAGAAAGGTGGGCTGTGTGGTTGATATTTATAACACTGAGTCTCAAAATGCCTTCACTGGTCTCGTTCCCACTTTGCTGTCTTTTCCCCAACAACCTGCTCAAATTGCCTGCTAAACATACACACATACACATTTAGAGAGAGGCACTCATTAAAAATGATTTCAAGGCTCATTTCATGAAAGGCTGAAGACCAATTCTATTCTTGAGTCTTAGAGATCCAGAGTGGTTTTAGAATTCGGTTCAAGCAACTCTGCAACACCCACCCATCTGTTCACTGCAAACTGTTCTACCTTTGCTTTCTGTGTCTCACCTTCTGAAATAAGGAGGTTTGGAGACACCGATTAGGGTTATAGGGAAGCAAGATTTGCATCTTTACGAAAAATCTGCTCTGATACATAGGCTTAACTTAAAATCAACTGCCCAAGTTATGTAAAACTGTTTTTCCAACCAGAAATTCCAATTCTATATTTTCTTCTGGGCTGCCTTAAGTGGCTCTTGAAGGAGTGAGCAGTGAGCCAGGGAAAGAGAAAAGAAATCAAATATTATTTCAAGCCTGGGAGCCCTCAGCAAAAGGAGAAACATCTACCCTTCTTTCCTGTCTTCTTGGAGTATCTCTTCTGGTTTCCTGGTCCCTCAATCAGAACACCCTCTGAACCCCCAGTTGTGTGGAGCAGGCCAGGCTATCTCCGACTGGGAGACCAGCCAGGGCGAGGGGAACAGGACCAACTTCTCTCAAGGGAAAAAAGGAGACAGAGCAGACCAGTTGCTCAGAGTTTGGACTGAGTTGGTTTCCTTCTAATATGGCAGGGAGACAGGGAGGGTCTCTTCTGGAACTGGTGCCTCTGGCTCTCCTGGGACTTTAGGAGAGAGATGATGAGTATCTCACGATCCTCCTTGCCAGATTCAGTTCCAGCCATTCCAGCCAGGCACAAGGCTGGCAGGAAGGGAGCGGGGGCCCCAGCGCCTTCCCGCGCAGGCCTCCAGGAAATGAACTTTTCAGAGCAGTACTGGGCTCAGGCCAGAGGTCATCAGGGGAGTTAGGAGAGGACAAGGGCCTCAGGACTTTTGGCTCCAGAGGCTTAGCCGCTCTCATCCTGCCCCTCCTCAATCATCTCCCGTCGCGGACGGACAGCCAGTCACCCACCCGAGGGGCTGGAATAGGGACAAAGCAGAAGACAAGGCTGGGAGAGGCCAGCCTGTGGAGAGAGAAGGGGAGGGGAGGAACTCAGTGGCCGGCGCGCGGCCTTTCCCCGGGGCCTCTGTCCTCCAGGGGCCCCCTGGAGCCAGGGGCCCTCGGTGGAAATGGAGAGCAAAGCATGGAGACGAAGAGGGGTGTGTGTATACCTATATATCTATATCTCCTCATAAACGTGAGCAACCCGGAGACCTGGTACTGGAAGTCGACCTGGATGTCGAGAGTGCGGGTGCCCGGGGTCGGATCCGGGACGCTCTCCGCCGAGGGGCCCGCACCGCGGCCGCTGCGCTCCCCTGGGGACCAGCGTCCCGCCGGCGCGGCGCAGACAATGAACTCCTGGCGGAGGCTCCCTGCCCGGTTGGCCTCGGTGGAGGAGGCAGGAAGTGCGGGGGCCCGAGCCGGGAGCGCGGCCTGGGTAGGGGGCGGGAGGGGGCGCCAGGAGGCCCGGGCGGGGGCGCGACACCCGGGGCGCGCGCAGGCAGCGCCCGCCGCTCTCCGCGCTCCCGGGCCGCAAGGCGGGGGCCGGAGAAAGCCAGCGAGGCCCGGGGCCAGCGAGGGCGGCCTCGGAGCTCCCGGCGTCCCGGACGCCCGTCCTCTTCCTTCCTCCTGCCGCCCGCCCGCCGCCGCCGAGATTCGCAATCCCCGCCAACTCAGGCCCGCACCCCTTGATTGGCCACGCAGGCCCGGGGCTCGCACGAAGGGAGCGGCGTGGGCCCCTTGGCGGCGCCCCCAGGCCCGGTCCCCCGCGGGCGGCGGCGCCGGGCCCAGAGAGAATCCGGGCGTGGAGGGTGCCCGCGGCAAGCCCCCTCCGCCGCCTCCGCCTCCCGCTCCCGGCTTCCTCCTCCCCCTCCTCTTCCTCCTCCTCCGCCTCCGCCTCCTCCTCCTCCTCCTCTCGGCTCGCTCGCGCGGGTCCCCGGCCGCCCGCCCGCTCGCCGGTCCCTCCTCCCTCGCTCCCTCCCTCCCTCCTCGCTCGCTCGCTCGCGCCTCCGCCAGGCCTCGCTCGCTCACCTTTCACCGAGCGCGGCTTCGCCTGCTTCCGCCTGGACATGTCCGGGGCTCTGGGCGCTCCGTCGCCCTCCGCGGCCGGCTCCCCCCGCCGCCCCCCGCCGCTCTGGGCAGCCCTTCTCCCCCTTCTCCTCCGCCTGCCTCTTGGAAACTTTTTTTTTTGCAGCCGGGTCGGCGGCTGCGGGGAGCGGACCGCAGGTCCGGGGCGGCCTCCCTGGGGGGGGCGGCCCGGGCCGGCCGAGGCCGCTCGAGGGCGGGGGGAGGCCCGGGGGGCGCGCCGGGGCCCTGCCTGTTGCAATGCGGCAGCCGGGGGCTCCGGGTCCCAGCGGCGGTCCCAGCGGCGCGGGGAGTCCGGAGGCCACTCGGCTGAGCCGAGTTATGCAAAAAAAAAAAAAAAAAAAAGCCGCCCCCCTCCTCCTCCCCACCCCCCGCCGGCCCCCGGCCCCTGCGGCCCCCTCCCTCCCTCCCCCACCCTACCGCCACCCTCACCCTCCTCCTCCTTCTCCTCCTCCTCCGCCCCTTGCCGGATTTTTGTGCAAAGTTTGCAGGCGTCCGGCCACGCAGCCCGGTGCGGAGCTCACAATGAACCCATCTGAGGAGGGGGAACCGGGCTGGAGTCGAGGGGGTCTCGGGGGGGGGGGTGGAGACCGGGAGGCGGTCGGGAGCGCGGAAGCTCAGTATCCCCCGAAAAAAAGCCTTCAAATTATCCCCTGCCGCACAAAAAAAAATAATAAATATTAATGGCTCAAAAATGCCCAAACGCCTGGTTTGGAGATGATGATGGATGGGGAGGGGGTCCCTCAACTCAGCCTACTTGGAGGGGAAGCTCGAAACGGCCGCAGTGGCTCGGAAGCCGCGGCTCGGGGCCCCTGGCTCACGCCCCCTTCTCTGGCTCTCGGCTTGATCCGGCCCCGGCCCCCCGGAGGAGGAAGGGGCGCGCGGGGGCGCTCAGGCGGCCGCGGGCAGGCGCGCCCGTGCCCCGGGCATCGCTCAGCCCGTGCGCCGGGCTGCCGCTGCCTGCCCTCGGGCTGCGGTGCTCAGCGCGCGGCGCGCAGCCGATCCCCAGGCCGGTGCCAAGTCGCCGGCCCCGCTAGCTGCCTCCATGGGCCAGGGGCTCGAAGAGGGGGGAGGCGGCGGCCGCGGTGGCGGAGGAGGAGGACGCGCAGGCGGCGGCGGCGGCCGGGCTCCCGTCCTCCCGGGCAGCGGCGGCGGCGGCTGCGCCCCGGCTCCTCCGCGCTCCAGCCGGCGCCGGCCCGCCCGCCAGCCTCCCTCGCGCTCCTGTCTTCTTTGTGGTCGCTGGCTCTCCTCCTCCCGATCCGGCTGCTGGGGCTGCACTGCAGAGACACATAATAAAGCCAGGCTTGGCTGGAAATGTAGCCGGGTCCCAGCAGGAGGATGTGAGGAGCGGAGTCCCGGCGGGGGAGCGCTCTGATCCCGTGGGGCGCCCCGCACTGCTCCGGCTCGGATCAGACGGAGAGAGGGCCAACAGCACCGAGCGATGGACAGCGCTGGAAATACAGCTCCGGCCGCCCGCAAAACCCGGACCGCGGCGGCAGTGGCGGCGGCAGGCACGGCGCGGGCGCGGGCACCGCACCTACACGCGGGGCCCGGGCTCGGGCGCTAGCGGCACCGGGGGCGGGAGGAGGGAACAAACACAAGGCCCATGCGGCTGTCAAGCTCGCCAAGATGCATTAGAATCACAAACTGCAAAAAGTGAGAGAATGGGGGAGCAAACCGAAGCGAGCCCCCTAACATTGCCACCCCCGCGATTTATGCCCCACGTACAGGAATTATCCCAGACCTGCCTTTTCCTTCTCAGTTGGTTTTTGCCCACTGGTCGAAGTTCGAAAACCACCCCTGCCCCACATCCAACAAACTCTTCCACCACTGGGCTAACCCCGTGTGCCCCCTACACCCGCGTTTGTGGGGTTCTTGCGCCTGGTGCGCACTTCCTAGCTACGATTTTAAAGGGAACACCTTACCCCCAAAACACTACAGTAGCGCTCCCCTCCCTCTGCGGTTGACGGAAGAAATAAACCAGCTCCTACTTTCGACAAGGTTTTGCCCAGCCACCAGGGGGCGCCTTGCGTCCGTGCAGCTCTTGAACCAGTTGAGACTCTGGTCTTGGAGCAGGCCTGGGAGAGTCTCCGACTTGGGAAAAGTCTTCCCCAGGCGGCTCCCCTAAACCATTCCTTTGAAGGCTCCCCCTCCCCCACTAGCTGCAGGCGGCCAGGTCCCGGGTGGGCAGAGGCCCCGACATCGCCCCCCTCCCGGGCGAGCGGCGCCACCTTGGGCCGGCGCGCCCCAGAGCCAGGAGAGCGGAGCGGGTGCGCGGCGCGGCGCTGGGGGTTATCAATCTCGCGGATCGATAAGTTGCCACTTGGAGAGAGGAGGGCTGTGTCCCCTCGGAGACGAGTTACCCAGGGCAACCTTTCACGGAAAAACCCGCTGCCCGCCGAGAGCAGCGCCGGGCCGGCCCAGCATCGGCGCCCGCCCCAAGCAGGGTGCCTGCGCCCCGCCGTTCCCCGGCCTGCCCGCCAGCCGGGCCCGGGCCCCACTCGGCTCGCTTCGCAGTCTCGCCGGGCCCTGCTCGCCAACCCCGTGCTGGGCTGATTGCCGAGGTAGATGCCACCCCCGCACTCCCGCGGCTAGGGAGCGCGGGCTGAGGATGCGGAGAAAGGCCTGAGGCAGGGGGGCTCCTGCGCAGTGCGCCCAAGGCCGTCTCAGAGGTAGAGTCGGGTGACGGGCGAAACGCGACGCCGAGGTGGACACCCTGACATTGGGAGAGAGAGAGAGCAAGGGTCCCCGGAGGGGCCAGGGCCAGGACAGAGGCGTCCCCTAACTAGACCTAAGCACTGAGAGCCGCCCCTGTCCGGGCTAGGACTGCCACCCCCAGCCACCGCCCTCCCCAGCTCGTGCGTCCGAGAGTGTCCAACATCTCGGCCTTCCTAAGGGAATGGGAGCCGCCTCCCGAGCCCAGGGATGGCCAGGGTTAGCCTAAGAGGGGGTGCCAAGGGCCAAGGCGAGGGCAGAGGCCGCGAGGCGCCTGGGAAGGAGCCAGGAAGGAGGGGCCGAATCAGCCGCTCCCCCCACCCCCGCTGGCGCCTGGGATCGAGGCCCGCGGAGAGAGGCTGACAGGCGGCAGATGGCACACGCTGGGGGAGGGGGCGATTGGCCTCGGCTCCGGGGTGCCCCCGCCGCGGGCTGCCTCTTCTAGGAGGAGGGGGCGGAGAACGGCCCCCAGGTCCTCCGCCCAGGCTCTCTGGGGGCTGGAGACTGCGGATCATGCCCAGCCGGGAGCCGGGAGGGAGAGGGGGCAGACAAAAGGAGCGCGGTGGGACATGGGTGTGCTGGACGAAAGGAGGGAGCCATCCGGCGGGGAAGGGTCGTTGGAGAACGCCGGCGCTGCCCTTTTTCTATCCGTAGGGAACTGCGGAAGGCTCAGAGGCCGCAGGTGGGGTAACAGCATGGGGGCCGGCGATAGCCCATCCCGAACTAATCCGCAAGGACCAGGGTCCTGGAGCTGCGCACAAAGTTTTTTGGACCCCCTCCCACGTGTCGCTGTCACGCACGTTCGCGTCCCGACGCCCACCCCTCCCCCACGCCAAGTTCCGTTGTCTCCCAGCTCAGCGGCAGTCAGGGTGTGCGAAGGGAGCTCGACTTCATCCCTGCCTTGGCCCGGCCGGTTTCCTCTGAAACTTGTTTCATTTTTAACTCCTTCCAGAAGAATGTTGTTTTAAGGAAAGTCTCAGAGGAGCAAAAAGCCAGTAGGGCCCCCTAACCCTGCGCAGTGCCACCCCCACTCCCCCGCTGAGCTCGGACCACAAGGGCCTCAGGGGGCACTGGGTGACACCTGAGCCGTGCTTCTCGCCAGCCTGGTGACCCTGGACCAGAAAGAGGTCATTTTCAGGTGGTGTTTTATACCCCTACCTGCCTTCTTCTGGGGGCGGGCAATCCTGGGGTCTGGGCCCCTCTCCTGTGAGAAAAGCCCCCTCTGGCTTATCCTTCTTCACCCACAAAGTGGACAGCTGCTCCTGCCCTGCTCAGAGGCGTGGTTGTGGAAACGTACTGTAAACTGTAAAGGGCTACCATCATAAATGCAAGAGAAATTACAAGTTGTTGTTTTTGAGAAAAAGTAGGCTTAACTCACACAGATGTGCATCTTCCCTCAAAGTCATAACTTGGCTGGAGGACGGGAAACATCTTGCCCGGCTGCTTAAGGATGTTTTCCTCGATGTGCAGCAAGTGAGGCTGCTTACTTGAATTTCCAAAAAGAGGCAGGCGTCATCCAGAGCAGTCTGGTGAATGCAGGAGGGTCTGGTGGGCTACAAAACAAGATAGGACAGTAGGTAAAATAAGGTAGGGTTCCTTTTGTGGCCTCTAAACTAGTACCCCTACAGAGTTCCCAGAGTGGGTCAAGAGATGTTTTGCAGTAAGTGATCAAATGACCTCCCCTTCCTCCTCCACACACACCAGCGCACACATGCACATACGCATATGCTTACTTTAAATGACAACAGCCACTTGAATAATATACAGTCTGATTTTTGTTTACAGTTTTATTACTTGAAATTCACACTCTCTACTGTGGAGAACTTGCATGAGCCTATATGGAACAGTCATTTTGGGGAGGAAAGATTTATCCCCCACCCTCACCCCAGGCTTTCCCCAGGGAATTGGTTCATTCCTTTGTTCATTTGTTTATTCAACATTTCTTTATGACTGTGTGCCTACTGTGTGCCAAGACTGAGGGTAAAACAGTGAACAAGAAGGACCACATTTCCTCCCTGTTGGGGCTTGTTCTCTAGTGGGGGAGGCTGACTTTTAGTAAATAGCCATACAAATAATTCTTCAATTACAGTTTTGATCAATCCTAAGAAGGAAAGATACAGGATAAATGAGGCCAAAAAACAGAAGGTCACAGTGGTGGTCTGGCTGAGAGCCTGAAGGAGGAGAAAAGGGGCGCAAGGAATAAGATGGAGAACAGAGTCCCCCACAGAGTGAGTAGTGTGTGCAAAGGGCCTGAGGCAAGAAGGAACCAGGTGATTCTAAGGGGAAGTTGTCATAGCTCATTCATAGAGCCAAAGGAGGCAATCTCAGCCAGACTTAGGAACCAGTTTGATCCATTTTCCAACCCAGCCTCCCTCATTGCCTAGCTGGACCCCAGCAAGGGATTCTGTACCTCCACTTTCTCATCTGCAAAATGGGAACACAGGCTGCATGGATCTCATGAGGTTGTTCTGAGGATTTCCTGTTAACAAGCGCTGCCAGTCTGGCCTAGAGTGAGGCCACAGTAATCAGGCCTTCACTTTCTTCCCTTACCTGTCCTTTCTCTCACCTTCACCACTTCCAAGGTCAACCGTATTCATAGAGATGCCAGTCACACAACTGTAAATTCCCTGCTTACACTGGTAAGTCCCTCTTCCCCTGGTGTTTCCTTGAGATAGGCAATACCCCTGCTTCCTAGAAGCTTTCTAGCTTCTTTAGGTCCATCGAGAAGGCTCTGTGCATTTTTGTTTTATTTTAATGATACATCTGTTTGTGGAAACCAAGTTTCCCTGGACACCCTTTGCTGGGGGTACTAAGGAAGCAGTGGTCATGCCTTCTGGTTGAATGTTCCAGGAGATGGGCTGGCAGCATGATTGTTAACCAGCAGCTGCCCACAAGTCCAGGTCTTCCCCACCCCTGCACCAGTATTTGCAGCATTGAGGGTTCTTCTCACAGGGCTTGGTCTTGAGGCTTCTGAGGGTTCAGAAGGGAGTAAGGCAAGAGAGATGAGAGTTCCTTTCTCTGCTTTTAGTTCTCAGCCTGCTGTTTCAGGGAGGGTAATCCCTGCAGATGCTCCTGAAATTCCCCAGGGGTCCCCATTGTCCCCCCATGACCACAACTCAAAGAGGCCAGCAGCAGGCCCAGACATCTGCCTCTCTGGGGCCGTAGGAGCATGGTGCCAAAAACAATAAGGAGGGTGTGGGAACCTCCTTGTCTTCTCCAGTTTCTGTTCAGCTGGGAAAGCCATTTCTATTTTATCATCATTATTATAATTATTTAATTCTTCAAGCGTCAGCAGTCTTTGCAGGGAACACCCACAAGGCAGCAAGGAAACCAACTCGGCAGGAGGGTCCCTATGGACTCACACCCTCAGTAAACTTGAAACTCCTGGCCCCAGCGCTGAGAGCCTCCACCCGGACCACCTCTAGCGCCCCGGGTGTGCAGCACACTCAAGCCTGCGGTCACTTGACTTGGGCTCAGTTGCTGCTTTGTTCTCTTAAATATGTCTTTTACAATGCCTGTGACTCGCTTTAATTTTTTTCAGTATAATTTTTGTAAATTTTAAAATAATATTTTAGAAATTCAGTTTAATGAATTTTTTAAGTTTTGACTAGGAATGATGCCCCCGGCATGCAAACTCCAGGACTGGTCACAAGTCCTTTAGCCATCACTAGCTCAATCAACCACCAACCAATCTAATTAGCAAACTGCATATCAAAAAAGGTGATAGATTTAGAAAGGGGCTCTCATTGGTAAAATTAAAGGCATTCATGGTATGGTTTAGCAAACATGATCTAAAAGACACTTCCCACCTCGCACGATCAGGGACTATTAAGCCAGTGAGGCTGGGGTAACCTGTATCCCTCAGGAACACCCCTTACACACACACCTTGATCCCTAAGGGGTCCTGTTTCCAGCCATTGAGTAGGATTTCTGACTGCGTGGTACCCAGTAGAGGACACAGAATCCTGCTTAGGAGTGTGATGGGTTTATCTGGAGTGTACCTTTCCTACTGGGAGTGGTCAGATAACCTGAAAGCACAGAGAGCTGAGAATTCGTGGAGCTGACAAAACTGGTTGTAGGACCTGTTTTGTCCTTAAAGGGGTCCTGCTTTGCTACTGAATGTTCGTTTAATAACTGCTGGTGCGTGAGGCAGAATGTGGTCTGCCTTCATTATCACCTGGTAGAGAGATTATAGGGAAGTAGAAGACCCTCACCCTCTTCCAACCTCTTTTGTGACCACTATTATCTACTAAAAAGGACCAAACTAGCTTAGGTCATTTTGCAAAAAAAATAATAAAATCTGGTTTTTATTTTTCCTTGTATATATATTCCTTCCCCTCAACTCCTCACTATCATGGAAGGAATCTACTAGGTGCCCAGGCCTAGGAGAAATACCATAGATATTTCAGAAGAACATCAGCATGTATAGTCCCTGTGCCCAGCACATATAATGCCTTTGGGCACCCAATGCTACAGGCAGGAAGGAGAGAAACTGTATCACCAGGGGTGCATCTACACGGCTCCCTATTATTAATACATGCCCAGTGTCCTACAGATGCTCAGAACTTAGTGATGGCATTGGGAGGAAAACTGTTAATCTGTGCAGCATACAGAGGAGGTGCCCAGATACATCCCTATAAAACCATTCATTGTCACATGAAGGCTTTCTGCTGCACAGCAGAGGCCAATTGGTAGAAAGCTTTGCCCACTCAACTATGTTAAAATCTCTTTCAGGGCAGAGCCCTAGAGTTTGCTATGTACCCCCATTAAGCCATGTTGCCCACTTCCTGCCCAATGAGTGCTGGTGACTGGAGAAGCAGGCACAAAGCTGACCAGAGGTCAATGGTGGGCTCTAGACAGACTTGGGAGAAAGGCAGACAGGTCTAAATTCAAACCCTAGCCTTACCATTCACCAGCCATGCCCTTTGGACAAGGCAACCTCACCTGTAAAATGAGGAGAATGTCACTGGCACAGGGTAGTTGTAAGCAATAGGAGAATGTCACCATCGGGACCTACCTCCATGATATGGGGAGGACACAGAATAAGCTAATGCTAAACGTGCCTAGCACACAGCACTTTGCACATAGTAGGCACTGGATCAATGTTAGTTATGTTTTAATTGTGGTTCTTCTTCAGTAACGGGTATGGCTGAGATCCTGCAGAGGGCTGGGCTGACAAGGAAGCAAGCTCATTTGCAAAGACTGGAATTAACTAAGGCCAGAGAAGAGAGCAGGTAAGGCAGCTTCCCTGAGAGGAGGCTGAGCACACAATCCCGTTTTTATCTGCCTGGTACCTGGATTAATTGACTGGGTCCTTCCATACTGTAATTACTTAATAAATGTTAACTGTTGTTAATGTTTCTAGGCAAAGCACACACACAGCCACTCAGTAAGTTTAGGTTCCCTGGGTGGCCTCAGGCAAACTCTCTCTCTGCCTCAGTCTCCCTATTTGTGAAATCCCTTTGGTTCTCTGAATGAAAAAGCAGATCTGGGCTTATTCCCACCCTCTGGCCCAACCGGCACCAGGCCAGAGTTCAAAGCCAGAGGGAGCAGAGGAAATTCAGGCAAAAGGCCACCAAAGAAAGGTTATGGGGCTTGGGCCCCACTGGGATAGGAGCAGACAGAGGGTGAGGGGGGGAAGGACTCCGACCACAGTGGACCCAGCTGGGCGCAGCATTTCCCAGGGCCTGCTACTGCCTCCTCTGAGCGGCCTGGCCCCATCCTGGTCATGCACATTGGGACATGCCAGGGCCTGGCTTCCCAGGGGCCAGAGGGAGCTCCCGCAGGGGACTTCAAAAGCCCAAATGCCTTTCAGAAAGGAACTAAAACTTTCTGCTTAACCAAAGCCTCCACAGGAGAAGAACAGGCCTAGCCCTTTTCTTTTTAAGTCTCTTTATTTTCCAGCCGGCTGGCCTGGTCATTCTCTTTTTTTCCTATTATAAACGGTCCCAGCTGCAACACACAGGAAAAAAAAACCATCTCCCAGGCCTGGGCAGGGGCCGTTGCAGCCACAGCCGCCTGGCTGGCCTCCTGCAGCAGACAAAGGCAGCTCTGGTCTCCGGCACCCACTGGGAGAGGCCCTGGAGCCCCTGCCCAGAGCCAAGGCCACAGCAAGAGCCAGGGGAGGATTTGGGAAGTTTCTGCCAGAGCTCCAAACCTCCTCCTGCCCCTGGGAGTGGAGCCGCCATTTGGCCAAGCCAAGGACTCCTGGACAGCCTGTTTGTCAAGGCAGAAAATGAACCACCTTGTAAAGGTCCCCCTTACAAGAGCAACAGGATTCTGGGCTTTAGACCTGGAAGGGCCCTGTGAGAGGATCTGGTCTTGGACTAGAAAGATGGGGAAACTGATATCCACGGGTGAACTGACTTGCCCAAGGTCACATTGCCAACTAATGGCAGAGCTGACCTTGAAGCCAACACTCCCAATTCCAATACCAGGTAACAAAGAAATGCTGGGGGAGTTAAGGAAAGTTAGAGGCCTTAATATCCTGAGATTGCTGGATGAGGGGGTGTCATTCCTTTTGGTCCAAGGTGAGACCAACATGGGATGATCTGAAAGCAGACAGCTGTCTTTGAACTCTCAACTCCTCTGCCTCCCAGTGAGTAATTTCATTTCTCTGTGCCTCTGTTTCCTCATCTATGAAAATGGAGATATACTGGTACCTTCTTTGTAGGGCTGTTGTGAGAATTAAATAAGCCAGTAGGTAAAGCACTTAGAATAGTGCTCAAAAAAGAGACCTCTTACTGTCTGTACATACTTTCTTCACCCAAGGAACGTTTATTTGCGATCTTCCCAGGGACCTAGACCATGACAGGCCAGTGTTAGGGATACAGCTGGGCAAGGCCGAAAGGTCCCTGGCCTGGTGGAACTTCCACATTGCAGGGGGTGCCTAGCCCAGTGCCTGCCACATGGGCACCCTAATCCTCCCTTCTCCTGGTAGGAGTATAGCGGGCCCACAAAGTCAGCTGCCCTAGAGCCAAACTGATCAGGTAGGAGGGGCGAGGAGGTTGGAAAGATCTGTGGGAGTCAAGAGGGGGCTTGTTCCCTTGGAAAGACAAGTGGGAAGCCACCATGCAGCTCCGTGTAAGTATTGCAGTTAGGTTTTTAGGTGGGATTGGGCCCCAGGCCGAGAATTTGCAGTCTCCCCAATCTAGTGGGTCTGGTTCATTCTCTGAAGTGCCCGGGTCCCCTTGCTTCCTGTGGCGGTGCCAGGGAGGCAGGGGTGATGCTGGAAGGAGAGGGAGCCCTTCTTCCGGTGCCTGTCTTGGTGTCCCCCGCCCCTACCCATGCTGCCGGCTCCCGGACTAGCCAGGCATCCCCAGCAACCTCCCAGTGCTAAAAGCAGGAGGGGGGCCAGGGCGTGGCCTGTGAAAGCTCAGGGTGGGGATGTGCACAGCCATGCTGTCACCAGGGGCCCCTCAGCCGGCTAAGGTCCCTGCAATCGCCACGCCCTGTGCCCAGTGCTGCCCAGGCTTCCCCCAGTGGCCCACAGGGACATTGTCTCTTGTGGGGCACCAATTTGCCCTCAAAAAGCCAACAGGCCCAAAAACAAACTTTCCTCCTCCTCCGCCCTCAGAACCCCAGGACCTCACAGAAACCTTGCCTTTTGTTTGAGGCAGCGGTTGGGAGAAGCACCAAGATCCGCCAGGGCTGGAGGAAGGACAGTCCCCTCCTTTCCAAACCTTTCTCCCAATGCCCCCCTCACCCCAAGGCCCAGCCTGATATCCTGCAAAGAGGTCTCTCTGTATCGTTTAAGTTCATGCCCAGGATGCTCTCATTATCTCCATTTTCCAAGAGAAAACTGAGTCTCAGAGAGGCTGCTTCACTGGTCCAAGGTCACGCAGCCCTCAAAGGGATGGTGCTGGGATTGAAATCAAGGCAGATCTCCTTCCAAATTGGTGATTTTCCCCCTGTCCAGCCAGTTAATTTCAGTTTCTACACCTTGCCTGCAGCATAGTTGAAGTGTTGATTTTAGAAGGATGGATGTTTAGATAAGACATAGACAGATAGATATAGAGATAAGGATGGTACTTGGGAACCACAGGCAATTTTATCAGGCCTCAAGTTGGGGGGGAATATCCTTCCCCCAAATCTCCATTGACCCCAAATTCCTTTGTCTTTGAACATGCAGAAAATAATATAGCCAATACTCACATGCACCCAATAGATGTTAAAATTTTACATTTGTTGGGGGAGGGCAACTTCAATGTGGACAACTGATGTTTTCTCAATCTTACTCAACTGCAGCTTCAAGTCAAATCTTCTAGGTACCCTCTACCCCTTCAACTAGACCTAAGCCCAACCTATTTAAGAATGCAGGGTCTAAGGAGCTGCCTGGGTAACCAGCAGGCCTGGAAAAGCCTCCAGTATTAGGTATTCACACCTCAGGAGCGAAGCTCCAGGGGCCTTGACTGAAACATCAGATCTTGGACATTTGACCCTCATGAGCAAGGCCTTGTAAACAGGCTGTTCAGGTAGCAAGGGTCCCCTTTTTCAGGGATGCAGTCTGAGGCTTGAAGTGACTTGCCCAAGGTCAAAGACTGCCTTTCTTTCTCTTTGCCAGCACTGCCTCCTAATTTACCTGCTGCTTGTCTTAGAATAGTAGATGCAGAGAAGAAGGGGTGCCTTTAGAGGAAGGGCCTAGAAGATCAGACTCCTGGCAGGAGGGAAGGGGCCAGGCTGTGCCCAACCTCCAAGGGAGAAGGCTGCAGGGCCCTGGTGATGAGCTGCCTGCCTGCTCCACAGGGGTTTTGGGGCTCTGTTGGGAGATGGTGAGCAGAGATGTCCAGCAGGGCATCTGAAAGTTGAGAGTGGGGTGTTCACACCACACTCAGGAACAACAGACAGGTTCGTATCTCTAGACATGCCACAATGCCTGCCCACCATGGTGGAACGCCCGCCTGGGTCAGGGGTAGATTGTGACTCTCAAGCTTAGGAGCCTGGACTCTCCATCTCTTTCTTTGGACACCCTCCCCTCCACACACACACACACACACTTTTGCGGAGTTATCTTCATATAAATGTATCTATCCAGCTAATCCCAGGGTTTGGGAATCTGGAGCCAGAAATGCCGAATCTTCTCTTGGGCAGGTCCTCAGCCTCACTTGAGCTTTCAGCAAAGTCACAGAGTAGAAGCAGTGAGGTAATAATATAATGATGATAACAATTTAGGAATTTTTCCATTGCAGGTGATTTTTTAAAAATCTGTCTTAAAAAGAAAGTGTGTGGTTCCAGCTTCATGCATGAGAGGATCCAGGTATTGAAATAATATCACCAGGGACACAGTCTCTCCATCATTCTGCTTGGCTCTCCTGCATGGTGGCTTCATTCTTAGACTCCACAGAGTGACAGTGTGGCTGCCAGGGTCCAACTGTCCCGGCAGTGTCAAGGTCAATGAGAAAGAGCCAGCCTCTTCCCTCAGGTCTTTTTTTTTTTCTTTTCTTTTCTTTTTTTAAATAGGATCTCACTCCGTTGCCCCAGGCTAGAGTGCAGTGGTGTCATCATACCTCACTGCAAACTCAAACTCCTGGACTCAAGCGATCCTCCTGCCTCAGCCTCCTGAGTAACTAGGACTACAGGCGCGTGTCACCATGCCCAGCTAATTTTTCTATTTTTTGCTGAGATGAGGTCTCGCTCTTGCTCAGGCTGGTCTCGAACTCCTGGCCTCAAGAGATCCTCCAGCCTCAGCCTCCCAAAGTGCTAGGATTAGAGGCATGAGCCACTGTGCCTGGCCCCCAACTCTTTAAATTGACCACCGTGACTGAACCAGCCAAGGTCGGGCACTCATCACTTCCTGTGTGCCAGTCACCTTGTGCTGTCCACATCATTATTTCATTTTACCTACTTGGTCTCATATTTATTTGTGTTTTTATTTAATGTCTGTCTTTCCCACTAGATTATAAGCTCCATGAGGATAGGGACCTTGTGAATTTTATTCATTGCTCTGTCCCCAGTGCCTAGAGCAAGCCTAGAACAGCAGAGGTGCTGAAATAATTGTTTATTGGAAACAATGCAATTTTACCCTCCCAGAAGTAGGGGTTGTGGGGGTGGGGAAAGTAGACAGTTGTTCTCACACCCTGACCAGCTCAATTTTAGCCAGGTTCCCAGTAACGAAAAATATCTCATCTTATCTCTCTTCCAAGGTTCAGCTTAACCCCTTGACCTTCTCATCCCCCAGACAGAGTTAATCGCCCAGTTAGCAGCTGGGGATAGTGTTGCTATTACATGATCTTTCTCTCTCTTATTTTGTAAACACTGTGTAAGAAACACTATATTGAAACTGCAGAAATCCAGAAGGAAGATTACCCAAAGACCCACCCAAGATTAAAGCAATGTTTTCCTTTGTGTCACTAGCTTCTCATTGTCTATGTGCAAATTTGCTTTTACAGATTTACTATATTATCCTACATATGACATTAGGTTATATATCTTCTGTCAACATTATTCGGTGGTGGACACTTTTCTGTTTTTGCTGTATACCACACTGTTTTTCCCCTTACTTGTCTACCCATTTCCCACTTCCAAGGCCAGCAGCCTGGTGTGTAGCCTTCCAGAAGGATTCTCTTTACTCAAGGTTGTATACAGACAGAAGTACCTGTATGGGAAGGGGCTGGGCTGGTATTAGTATAAAAAGGTGTATCACATTATAGACGCTGGTCACTTGTCCACCTCTGGCTCTCCTCACTTGGCCATATATCCTGGAAGCCCTCAAGGGCACCTGAAATAGCACCAACTCATTTTTCATGGCCACATAATACTGCATGGGTAAATGTATCACAATATAACCTTTCACGTTGGGTGTAAATATTTCCATGTTTTTGTCACCCCTAAAAAGCACTTTAATACAAATCCTTGTATACTTATCCTTAAGTCCCAGGATGGAATCTCAGGAGTGTGGTTGCTGGACAAAAGCTATGTTTTTTTGGTTTGTATGGTTTTGTTTATACAGGGTAAGCATCCCTAATCTGAAAATCCAAAATCCGAAATGCTCCAAAATCCAAAATTTTAGGGGTGCTGACCTGATGCTAAAAGGAAATGCTCATTGGAACATTTCAGATTTCGGATTTTCAGATTAGGAATGCTCAACCGGTAAATAGAATGGAGATATTCCAAAATCTGAAATCCAAAACACTTTTGGTCCCAAGTATTTCAGATAAGGGATACTCAACCTGTATTAATGTGTATTGCCAAGTTTCTTTTCCCCTCAAAGCCATAATAATTCATATTTGCACCAACTATGTATGAGAGTGCCCTCTCCCCCAGATCCACCAGAACTAAGTGATATCTCCCATTTTTATTTGTGCTGATCTGATGGGCATAAAGTGGCATTTCATGTGTCTATAATATGCATTTTTCTGGACCAGAAGTCATATTGAGTTTCTTTTCATGTGTTTTTTGCCATTTGGGTTTCCTCTTCTACAAAATGCATGGTTATATTCTTAGCCTGTTTGGGGTGGCAGTGGTCAATCCATAGTCAAGCCCTTTGCACTTATCTCAGTGCATCATAGTTATTTATGTTCCAAAAAGCTGTGAGCTCCACCCTGCAACATCACCAGCACCAAACCCAGCGCCTAGCACATAGTAGAATTTCAGGAAACACTGAAGGAAGGAAGGAGCCTCTGGCAGCCCTGGGATTCTCCATTATGCAAACCTCAGGCCCAGTCACCTGGGTGGGGAGGTATGCCCTGCCAGGCTCCTATGCACTGAAGGATCTGTGCATGTTCTCACACTCTCACACTGGGTGGTATTTGTTATTTCTCCCATCCCATGGTCACAGGAACTTTTCACCAGGATCTTCGAAGAGCCCCTTAGCAAAGCAGGAAGAATCTCATCATGGCAAGTGCTCCCAGCGAGCCTTGGGCTCCTCTCCCTCCTGTCTCCTCTCTGCCACCTCACAGGAAGGTCCACCCCCAACAATCCCTTTGCCATGGAGCACCCCCACCCAGGAAGGTCAGAGAAGCCATTCTCAAACTCCTAGCAGGAGTTGCTTCCTGCTGTGAGTCTGCCAGAATGAGAGGGAAGGGATGGGGACCCCTGGTAGGGACCCCAAGTTGCTCCTCCCCTAGGCTGGATAGGAAGTCACCTAGCCTACTTGAACCAAATTCTGCAGCAGCAGCTTCCCCATAGCCAGTCTGATTTTTTGGTCCCCCCCTTAAAAAGGTGGTGGGGAGAGACTTTCCTTTCTATCTCCAAAGGATCATCTGCTTGAATCACTACGGACCCCTATGCCAAGCTCAGGAAGGCTGGAGGCTCAGCCCCTCCATTGCCTGGGGCCAAACTCATTCATGCAACAAATGCTTATTGGGCATCTATTATGTTCCAGGCACTATTCCAGGCACTGGGGATACACTAATGATCAAACAGGCAAAAATCCCTGCACTCATGCAGCTGACATTGTCCAGCATGGCTCGGCAAACTTTTTCTCTAAAGGCCAGATAGTAAATATTTTTGGCTTTTCAGGCCATAAGGTCTCTGTTGAAACTACTTAACTGCCTTTGTAGTGTGAAAATAGCCATGAATGGGTGTGGCTGGGTTCCAATAAAACTTTATTTATGGACACTGAAATTTGAATTCTGCATAATTTTCATGCATCCTGAAATATGAGTGTTCTTTTTTCCCCCAACCATTTTAAAATGTATAAAACACTCTAAGCTCAAGGGAGGGCTATATAAAAACAGGTGGTGCCAACCCCTGCTCTAGAGGGATAATAAAAACTGAAACTTACACAGCACTTATATGTGCCAGGTACTGTTCTAGTGCTTAGGTAAATTGACTCATTTAATCCTCATAAGAACCCTGGGAGGTGTGTAACCACTATTGGCTCCACTTTACAGAGAAGGAAAGAGGCACACAGAAATTTATGTAAAGTTATACTATAGGAAATTGTGGGGCCAGGATTTGGGCTCAGAATAGAAAGTGTGTGCTCTTATACACTATTCTGGACCTCCACCTCCAAGACCCCAACAAAATAATAGACAGCTGTCTTTGTTTAGAACCTACTATGTGCCAGACAGGGCTAGGCACTAAATGTACAATAAAGGAATTAAGCTAAAGCAACCTTATGAAACAGGTATTACCCCATTTGACAGTAGTCTACTCAAGGAGAGGACACCCCCCTCCAAGGGTCACTGTGCTCCCCTTGCTTTCGATTTCCTTTCCTTGCCCACCTTCCTCCCCAATACCCTCCAGACTCCCTTCTCCGTGGCCTTTGTGCTGGCCTGGCCGCCTTGCAGCTTGAATTCCACAGCCAGAATGATGTTGGCATCACTTTAACACTCCCAGATATCTGAGGAGGAAGATTCAAAGTTAAACAGCCCCAGGAGAGACACAGAGACTGGAAAGGTTGTGGGGCCTGAGAAAACCTTTTGCGGGAGGTGGACCGATAAAATAACCTCTTCCTTAGGGAACCCCGTCCACCCTCTCCATCCCAAAAGCAAGCCAAGGCACCCAAGTGTTTAAGGGGAAAGCGGGAACAGGTGAATGTTCTGTGACTCCCAGAACATGGGGGAAATGCTTCTGGCATTAAACAAAGCCTTTTTATATTTAAGCTGCCAGCCCAGGATTTTCAGAAAAGTTTTCCCAGGAGTCACTGTGTGTGCACAAAAAATTATACACCGGTGTATAAACACAGTTGGATGCAGAAACACGCGCGCGTGTGCACCTTAAAACACCCCAGATATGTCTATGCAGCCACGGCTGCCCGCGAACCACATGTTCATCTGCGTGCACACCCGCGCCCCGTCCTGCACACCCAGGAGGCACACTCCACGGTGTGTTTGGCACACTCCAGTGCAGGCCGGCAGGGGAGTGGGCTCCACCAGGAATTCCAGAGCCACGGGGGGTGGGAGGAGGAGGAAGCCGCCACAGCGGGGTGGGGGGCGGGGAGGAAAGGGAGAGAAAGAGAGGAGGGAGAGCCCCGGGGCTGGGAGAGCAGCCCTGGCCCAGGGCGGGGGGGGTGGGGGGGATCCGAGGCCCCGGCCCCCCACTGAGGAGCCGCCCAGCTGGCGGATGGGGGAGGACCGGGCGGCAGGAGGCGGGCGCGAGATCAGAGGGTCTAGGGGCCAGCGCGGGGGGCGGGGCCCAGGAGGCGGCTGGGCGGGGCGCGGAGAGGTCAGGGTGCGGCCGGCGGGGGCAGGGGCGGCTGTCCGGGGTAGCTCCGGGGGCGACGAGTTGAAGACCTGCCCCCAGGCGCCTCCGAGGGCCGGGAGGACAGACGGTCAGTGCGCGGGAGCGGGCGCCCCCTGCCGCTCGGCCGGGCGGCGACTCGGCAGGCCCTTGGGCTCCTTTCCCTCCAGCGGGCCGAGAGATCAACGGAGAACACCCTGCGCAGCTTCGGTGGGGCTACAAGGGCTCGCAAAGTGCGGGCCCGTGGGTCCTTGCTGGCCGGCAAACTTATGTACAACTTTTTCATTTTCTGGTTTTTTTTTTTTTTAACGTGACTCCCTTTAGCTGGAGTCTGGGCTCTTTAGATCACCACATCACTCTCGGCACACCCTGACTGTAAACCCAGCCCTTCTCTCTATGGCTTGCTCAGCCCCTGACGGCGCCCCGACCCTAATCTTGGCAGTCAGATACTCCTGGGTCCGGGGTTCCAGAACTAGCTCTGCTCCTCCCAGACTGTGTCTCCCTGAGGGAGTTACGCTACCTGACCCTCAGTTTTCTCATCCATCAAATGGACCAATTAATTATACCTTCTCTCTAAGGCTGCCTGGGGACCTCCCAGAGCCTGACCAATACACTGTTAAAGAAAGTAGGTGATGCTGAGGCTCAGATCAGGGAATGTCAGACTCCACAGCTGGCCAGAGGCAGAAGGGGGACCCAAACTGAAGTCCTCCAACCCCCAACCCCAGGGGACTTTCTACCTTCTCAGTCCTGAAAGCAAATGGGCTTGTTTTCCAGGGCCAGATTCAAGTTGCTAAGTCAAAAGCAGCTACCAATTGCCTTTCCATCCTTAATTCACCTTTTATGTGCCAAGCCCCTTACCCAAAAGACTTCTGCCTGCGCTGCACAGCCCCACTGGTCGGATGGCTAAGATGAGGCTCAGTGATGTGACAGAACCTACCCCAGTCACCCAGCTAGTCCATGAGATAGCCAGGATTCAGCCCTACGTCTAGTGCCTCCTGGTCACCCAGATGCCCCACCCCCGCCATTAACTCAGAATTGTTGGGGGAAGTGGAGAATCTGCTTTTTTTTTAATCCCCAGGTGATCCCAATGTGTAGCCCTGATGAGAACCACAGCACTAAATGTCAGGCAGAAGTTTTCCAGTGCAACATTAGCAAGCAGTAGTCTTTGGGCCAGGTCTGGCTCACTGGCACATTTCCTTTGATCCCCACAGTATTTTGTAAAATTTTGAATTCATTACTAGCAGGTAAAAATCAGTAAATTTCACACCAAAATCTGGATTTCTCACTTTTTCTTCAACAGTTGGAGAATCAGACAACACTGATTACTGACGTACATTCCCTTTCATCCCACAGGTAGGGATACTCAGGGCAGAGAGGGACAAATGTTTGTCCAGAAACCCGCAGGTCAGGTCCAAGGGACAGAACTGGGACTTAGAAGAACCCAGGTCTCCAGTGCTCGGTTCTGTGCTCATTTTTGACCCCATGCAACTGCCACTGAATCATTTTAAGCTGAGGCCATCCAGCAAAGAACACCACCTCCCACCCCCGGGCAAACAGGATGGTGCCTCTGTATGTCAGCCTAGGAGGACCTCCCTCCCAGGAGCCCCTTGGCCTCCACTGCCGCGTGCCCAGTTTCCTGCTCCAGAATCTTGTAGGAGCACAGTGTTACTCAGAGGCACGAGGTTCCAGTACATGAGTCAGCATCTGTATAAATATTTTAGACATCCCAATACTTACAAGCAGGTGCATTATGCTAGCTGTTGGGAGCTGTCAGGGGTTAGAGTGGAAATCCATGGGTAGAAGAAGATGTTTTGGAGGGGAGCTGGGGCAGACCCCAAGGAAGCACATACCCAAGTGAAGACAGACAGCCTGACTCACACTCACAGCCCCTTGGAATGAGGGAAAAGGCAGGGATTTCCTTCTCTCTATCCTACAGAAGAACAAATTGGGGCTAGAACAGTCTTGGAAAGCAGAAAGTGAGAGCTGGGACTGACCTTGGGAACTGAGCTTGTGCAGGGGAGGCAGCTGGGTTTCATCTCACATGCTATCTGTGATGGATTGGTACTGCCTGCCTGGGGCATGGGGGGAGAAGGGGTTTCCAGGTGGGCCCAGCAGGAAAGAGGGCCAAGATCTGCTGGTATGTCAGCCAGTGGGCTGGGTGTGGGGAAAGGCAGGGAGATGGGAAAGCATTTCAAGCTGAGAGGATGCACCAAGGCCTGCAGGGCCCACAGACAGGGCACATTTGAGGAGAATGTCAGCATGGCATGGGTAAGCAGGTAGGGGCCAGACTGGGCTGGCCACAGGGCCAATTAAGAAGCTTTGATTCTCATGCCTATAATCCCAGCACTTTGGGAGGCTGAGGCAGGAGGATCACTTGAGGCCAGCAGTTAGAGGCTGCATGACCTATGATGGTGCTACTGCTCTCTAGCCTAAATGACAGAATGCAACCTTATCTCTAAAAAAAAAAATAAGAAAAAGAAGGAGCAGCTTTGATTCATGGTAGGAGTAATGGAAAACCACTTACAAGGATTTTAGGGGCAAGTACCAACTGGAGGCAGAGAGTACATGTAGCCTGCAGAGAAGGGGCTAGCCCAGTGCAAAGGCTGTCCCAGCTGCCAGCCAAGAGACAGTGGTGCTGGGACAGGGTGACCAGATGGGTGTGGAGACCCAGAGACCCCCCCACCCCAGCACAAGCCAGATGACAGAGCTCTGTGGGTGGTCAGCTGGGAGAAGTAGCTTCTATTTTCACAAGTCAGGCTGGGAGCTGCTTAACCCTTTCTTGGACCCCAGCTCTCTTAAAAAAGAAAAAACAAAGCAAAACCCAGCAGGTCAGATGCCCAAGGCCAATGTGGGTGAGGAGCAAGAGGCCCAGGAGAAGCAGCCTGGGCCTGTTTCATTGTTTCAGTCTGTGGTCTAGGGAACCATGCGCCCACCTCTTGGACTTTAGTGGGTGTAGGTCTGACAGTGTGGCCCCTCCAAGTAGGCCAGATTTGCTGGAGTGTCTCACCTCCACCCAACCTTATGATTAAGACCTACAGAGGATGCAGGAAGTATGGGCTGAACCACCACTTACCAGGTAGAAAAGAGATGGATCAAGGACACTTGTGAGTTTCTGGACACAAGTCTCTCCAGTGAGGGCCATGGATGTCCCAAGAAGTCCCCCGCAGCCCTCCTTGTCATGTGGGCCCCTAAGCTCATGAAGCAGTTTGCAGGCATACCTGGCTGTTACCACAGCTGACGCAGGGCTACGGCATCACTGAGTGATGCCAGTACAGGCCTATGCCCAGAATACAGACCACTGGGTCAAGAGGCTCTGGTCCCCTCCCAGAACCCCAAGCACAGGCCCATCTCCCTCCGGGGCTGCCAGGCATGGTGAGCCAGAGGATGGGACCTGGGGCTGTGGGAAGTTCAGGGCTCCCCTCACTATTCTGCCATAACCAGCTGTGTGTCTTTGGGCAAGTCACTCACCTCTCTGAACCTCACTTCCCCTGCCCTGCCCTCTGCGCAGGGCTGCAGGGAGAGTTACAGGAGGAAATGAACTGAGTGGGTGGGGCCTGGAAACAACTTCGGGCCAAGTGCAACACGAGCCGGGTTCCCAAATGAATATCCAGGAGCCTGTGTTCAAAGCCTGCTCCAGCACACAAGAGGAGGCCCAGACGCAAAGAGAAGCTCGATGTAGCAGGGGAGGCAAACCCCAAACAGATCATTAGAGTGCTGTGGCAGGCTGAGTCCCAGAGGTGGCCACTGTATGCCTGGGAAGCAGAGGGGTAAGAAGGGAGGCAGCATAGTTGAGTTTGTTTCGAGTCATCCTTTCTGGGCTTGAATCCTGGACCGTAGCACTTGCTAGCTGTGTGACCTTGAGCAAGTTACTTAACTTCTCAGAACGTCCACTTCCACATCTGTAAAATGAGAAGAATAAGAGCCAACACTTAGTGAGCCCTTAACTATATTCCAGGAACATCTCTAAACCCTTTATATATTTCAAGTCATTCCTTAAAACCACCCTGGGGTGTGGGTACTATTCTAGCCCCAGAGAACAGATGAAGAAACTAAGGCCCAGAGAGGCAAAGTGATTTAACCAGATCACACAGCTGGTAGGTGGCAGAGCCAGCCTGATCACAGGGTTGTGATCCCTACCTTCCAGGGTTAGTAAGGATGTTGAACAGCGACACATGGATCAGGTATGTCACTGTGCCTAGCAATATGTGTTCACTGCTGTTATGGCTGTGATGGTGGCTGTATTCATTTGCTCGGGCTACCTTAACAAAGTATGGTGACTTAAACAAGAGAAATTCATTTTCTCACAATTCTGGAGGCTAAAAGTCTGAGGTCAAGGTATCAGCAGGGTTGGTTTCTTCTGAGGCCTCTCTCCTTGGCTTGTAGATGACTGTTTTCTCCCTGTGTCTTCACACATAGTCCTCCCTGTGTATGAGTCTGTGTCTTAATCTCTTTTTATAAGGACACTAGTCACATTGGATTAGGGACCAAATCTAATGACCTCTTTTTAATTTAATTGCCTCTTTAAATTACCCTATCTCCAAATACAGTCCATTCTGAGGGGTTAGGGCTTCAACATTTGAAATTTTGGGGGGACATAACTCAGCCCATAACAATGGGAGATATGCTTGCCTGTTACCATGACAGGGGCAGAGAAGGAACAGGCTGGCAGAGAGACGGTGGCCGCCCAGGTGGTCCTGACCCTGCAGGCCTGTCTGTGAGCTCCCAGAGCCCTGGCCAGTGGAAGGAAAACCAGGGCAGGCTTGAGCTCTGGACACCGTTTCAGGGCCGCCTCCATGAGGACGACATCTATGGAGTAGAGGCCACTCCCCCAGCTTCACACACTCAGGCCACCATGTGGGAGTCCGTATCTCAGCACTTTGGGGACGGTCTCATCAGTCCCTGCCTAGATGAAGGCCTTGTCTCCAGAGCCAGAGAAGGCACCTGGGTCCCAAATACCACCTGGACAGCTCACCAGTCATCCCTCCTCCCACCCAGATGTACCAAGAACATGCTTCACGGGGTCAAGAAGCTTCCTCCAGCTGCCACTCTCCCTCAGGAAGGCTTTCTTAAACCTCCTTGGGAATTCTGCCGGGAAAGAAGCAACGACAGTGAAAAGATCTCTTAAATACACTCAGGGGTTCAGGTCTCTTTAGCATTAGTTTCATCTCGGCCTCACACTTGGCTGGGTCTGGCCAGCCCGGGAATGTATGCCAACCCCAGCCCCAGGGCCCCGCCAGCCAGAGTGCTGGCCCTAAAGCCTTTCGGGAGGCAAATCCAGAAGCCACAACCACAGCCAGGTCTGGGCTCACCCTGGGGTGAAGGGGCTTCCCACTGGCTGTCAGCTGCCCCCTCTTCTCCTAAAGATGGCCCTTTGCCCTCCAGCTTGCTGCCACCACTACGGTGCCAGCCACCATTGCTGTAACCTGAACAACTGCAGTTGGCCTCCTAGGTGGCCTTCTGTCTTGTTACTCTCCTGTGGATTCACCACAACACGGTCAGGGAGACCTGCTTGCACATAAATCTGATCACGTCACCCTGGTGTGACTACGCAATTCTTGCTGGAGGAGGAGAATGCAGATATAATACCTATACTTTTTTTTTTCTTCCCTACATCACATCAACTTTTTATTTTTCTTTTTCCTACCTGATGCACAGGACCACAGCTGCAACTATAGGTGTCAGAAGCAGGAATGATTCCTAAGCAGAAACTGTAACTCTTTCTAAATTTTATGTCAGATATTCCTAAGGGCCTGAGGGGATAGGTTGTGCCCTCACCCTATTTGGCAAAATTGCAGTTCCCAGTGAACGCACCTGTATTGCATGGTGATAAATACAGCCCACTAGTTCTGCACCTGGGTAACCCCGCCCTGTCTGGATGGGAGCAGACTTGGGGGGAGGCACCTGCTGGACCAGCAGTGCTGCCTGCAATCTGGACAGCACAGTGGCTGAACCTAATGTCCTTTCCAAAGAGGGGAAAATTTGGACATGAATGGAGAGAAGGAGGAAGAAGAGCTGAGGGTAAAGGAATGAATAAATGTGTTACGTAACGAGGGAAATATATATGAACACCTCAAAAGAGACTCGGAGCAAAAGGTGATATTGTCTCTCAGGTCAATCATACCAGATGCCTGCTAGGGTGAAGCGATGTTTGCCAAGACCACTCCTGATATTGGAACCTAACAAGCTTGAGTGGAAGCCTGCAAACCTGAGTGGCCTCACCCTGGGGGACATTTTCATATGATATGATGAAGGACTGGATTAATTATTAATGACAATGGGATTCTAGTAATGTGCCAGTATCTTTTGAGTCATATATCCTTTTGCTATAAGGGATCCGTGTTTGAAGACTGTGGAGTGGACTGTCACATTGTGGTTTATAATAAGAAATATATATTTTGGTCTTTATCCCCAGTTCCTGGCACAGAGCTCCTAATTCCTTGGAATTTCCCCGGTGATAGGAGTGGGTTTTGTCCTAATGAGGTGACTCTTGGCAGGTTCCTGGGTTCATGGATGGAGCTTGTCACCAGCAAGACCAAGCCATGATTAGAAGGTTGGAATCTTCAGCCCCACCCCACCCCAGCCTCTGGGTAGGGGAGAGAGGCTGAAGATTGAGTTTAAAACATCATCCTACGTGATGAAACCTCTGTAATAATCCCTTAATTTGGGGGATTCAGAGAGCTTCCAGGTTGGCGAGTACATACACATTCTAGGATATGGGTGCCCCCCAACTCCGTGGGGATAGAAGCTTCTGTACTTGGGATTCTTCTAGACCTCACCTTATGTACTTCTTTATCTTGCTGTTCATCTGTATCCTTTATCATATTCTTTATTAAAAAATAAACTGGTAAGCATGTTTCCCTGAGTTCTCTGAACTGTCCTAGCAAATTACCAAACCTGAGGAAGGGGGCTGTGGGAACCCTGATTTATAGCCAGCTAGTCAGAAAGAAGTACAGGTGACAAGCCAGAACTTGCAATTGGCATCTGAATTGGGGGGCAGCCTTGTGGGACTGAGCCCTTAACCTACGGAGTCTGCATTCACTCTGGGTAGTGTCAGAATTGGACTGAATTGCAGGACGTCCAATCAGTGTCCATAGACAGTTGGAGAATCACTTGGTGTGGGAAAAACCCCACACATCTGGTCACGGAAGTGCTCTGTGTTGAGTATTGAGTGTTTAGAGTATAGTAGGAGAAAACAGTTTGTTTTTTCCTATTATATAAGCATTGAGTATGCTCTCACTTGCTGTCAGCTCCCCTGCCACAGGCTCCACGGGCTCCTCCTTCTTCAAGGGCTTTGATCTTCTCTTTCTTCTGGGCACCCACTGTATGGCTGACCCTTGGCCAGCATGCCCACTTTCCCAGCATCCTGTACAGCTAGGGCCTGGGTCTGTCAGGCTCAGGTGGTGAACACCCGCCTCTTGCATTCATCCTAGGACTGCAAAGAATTAGGGAATGAGTGGTTTGGCCCAGACATCTCTGAGTTCTAGGGCCTTCCAGCCGCTAGCCACCCCACTACAACCTTGGGAATATTTCTGCCAGAACTTGGGGATGAGCTTGGGCAGGGGTCTAGGGGTGCTCAGGGATCCACATCCTCTGGTAGGCTCAGTCTGCTCCAACTACCCCTGGACACCCTACAGCCCCTGGCGGCCCTCCTAGAGCTCAGACATACCTTCCAGAAGGACTTGGTCAAAGCCACTGCATTAGTTTTCTATTGCTGCTATAACAAATCAACACAAACTCAGTGACTTAAAACAAAATATCTGATGCTGCCCAGGCATGGTAGCTCACACCTATAATCCTAGCACTTTGGGAGGCCAAGGCAGAAGGATCTGTTGAGCCCAGGAGTTCGAGACCAGCCTGGGCAACATAGCAAGACCCCGTCTCTACCAAAAAAATAAGAAGAATTAGCCAGGTATGGTGGTGTGCACCTGCAGTCCCAGCTACTTAAGAGGCTAAGGCAGGAGGATCACTTGAGCCCAGGAGTTCAAGGCTGCAGTGAGCTGTAATTGTGCCACTGTACTCCAGCCTGGGCTACAGAGCAAGATCCTGTCTCTAAAAATTAACTAATCAGTCAATCAATCAATTAATTAAAAAACATAAAATTATCTCACAGTCCTGGAGGTCAGAAGTCTAAAATGGGCCTCACTGAGGGTAAAATCAAGATGTTGGAAGGACTGTGTTCTTTCCAGAAAATTCATTTCTTTGCCTTTTCTACCTTCTAAAGGCAACCTGCATTCCTTGCCTCATGGCCTTTTCCTCCATCTTCAAAGCCAGCATTGCAGCATCTTCAAACCTCTGCCTCTGCCTCCTCTTCTAATTCCAAAGGACCCTTGTGATCACATTGGGCCCACCCAGATGACCAGGGAAATCTTTTTATTTTGAGGTCAGCTGATAACAACCTTAACTTTCATCTGCAACCTTAATTCCCCCTTGCCATGTCACATAACATATCCACAAATTCCAGAGCTTAGGGCATGAACATCTTTGGGAGGCCATTCTTCTGCCTACCACAGTGAAAGGTGTCCTGCATGACCCCATTAGCAAGCAGGCCCAGATGGCTATTGGGAGAATTGGTCCTGGATGCAATTGTCTGGGTTCAAGTTCACCAGCCAAGGGACCTTGGGCAAGTCACTTCATTTTCTGAACCTCAGTCTCCTCATTTTTAAACTGGGGGATGCTGTGACACATCTATACAACAGAATACTACTCAACAATGAAAAAGAATGGACTCTTGATACACCATTGCAATGTGGATGAATCTCAAAATTATTACAAGTGAATGAGACTGGACCATAAAGAGTACATACTGCAGGATTCTGTTTATATATTATACAATTCTAGAAAATGAAAACTAATTTATAGTGACAGAAAGCAGATCAGGGGTTACTTGTGGCCAGAGGGAGGGATTATAAGGGGCATAAGGAAACTTTTGGGGATGATGGATAGTTCACTCTCTAGATTGTGTTGATGGTTTTATGGATATATGTATATATGTCAAAACTTATCAAATTGTACACTTTAAAATATGTAGTTTATTGTATGTCAACTATACCTCAGTAAAGCTGTTAAGAGGTGGGAGCTCATTGTAGTTTCTACCTCCTAGGGTGGTGGTGAAGATTAAATAAGGTAATTCATGAAAAAACATAGAACAACACCTTGTACATAAGTACTCAAAAAACATCAGCCAGCATCATCATTAATGTTGTTGCCGTTAAACAGCAGTGGTTCCCCACCCCGGCTGCACATTGGAATCACCTGGCAAGTCTTTTTAAACATCAGTGGTCTGGGGTTGCCCCAGATAGAGTCTGATTCAGCTGACCTAGGTTAGGGCCTGGCGCTGGAAATTTTTAAAGCCCCAGGTGATTTTACAGGATTTGAATAAGTCTGGATTTTTCTTCACTGTACCAATATCCATCGAGTCCCATGAAGTGGAAATTATGCCAGTATCTTCCGGATAGCTCTGTCATGAAGGCCAGCTCTGGCCACATTCGTTTATTCAGCAAATGTAGCCTACTACATCGTGCACCCCTGACCAGATGCTGGGGACATAAAGGCGGATCCAAGTTCCCACCCCCCAGCATGCCTGGTCTAAGGGGATAGATGGGTGAGAAAACGGACCCATACAGTGAGGAAAAGGCCACTGGAGGTACATACACAAGATGCTGCCAGGGCAGGAAAGAATCAGGGATGGCTTTACAGAGGAGGTGACATTTTTGTACCATCTTGAAGAATGTGTGGGAGTTTGCCAAGAGAAGAAGAGGAGCATCGTGTGTATATCAGTTATACATTGCTATGTAACAAATTACTCCAAAATTAAGCAGTTTAAAACAACAATTTTATTAGGTTCACAAACTCTTGGATAGGGTAGAATGGAGACAGCTTGTCTCTGTTCCTCAGTGTCTGGGGCCTTGTCTAGAAAACTTGAGGCTGGAGCAACTCAAAACTGAGGGCTGAAATCATCTGAAGTTTCATTTACTCACGTGTCTGACACTGGACCAGAATGACTCAGAGACTAGGACTGCCAGCCAGGGGTCTACACATGGCTTGCATGTGTGCTTTGTGCTTCCTCACATCATGGCAGCCTCAGGATCATTGGATCAAAGCTCAGGGCTCCAATAATGAGTATCACAGTGAAAAACATAAAAGCTGCACCACCTTTTATAACCCAGAGGTCGCAAAGCATCATTTCCACTTTATTCTATTGGTTGAAGAAGTCATAAGCCTGTCCAGATTCAAGGGGGGGTGGGGCAGAGGCCCAGGCTCTTGATAGAAGGCTGTTTTAGAACTGCTACAGTGTGTTCAGAGAGTAATAATAGTGAAGACGATGATACCACCTTACACATATATTGAGCACTTGTATGTGCCAGACACCATTCTAAACTCGCTCCATGAATGAACTCATTGAGTCCCCACCACTGCCCTAAGGAAAGGGGAGAACTCGTGCAAAGTCAGAGAGTGGACAAGTAGTAGAGCTGAGATTTGAACCCAGGCAGCCTGGCTCCAATGCCCAGGCACTGGCCACTACACTACCCTGCCTCCCATCTGTAGAGACCAGTATGGCTGGACTGTGTGACACCAGTGCAGAGCACCTGGAGCTTCACCTGGACAAGAGGGGGTGCCAGGGCCGGAAGGCCCTTGCCAGGCACTTGGAAGAGTCTGGAGTTCATGCCAAGAACAGTGGGGAGCTATTGAGGGGTCTTAAGCAGGAAAATAACATAACCAGATCTGCGTCTCAGAACGATCCCTCCAGAGACTGGTAGAGATGGGATTGGATGGGGTAAAGCCAGAGATTGGAGATGAACCACCGAATTGGTGCAAGGGCTCAGATGAGGGCTGTGCCATGGGGAAGAGGGGTGGGTTCAAGGGGAGTAGGTGCCAGTCCTTGGCATGTTCCACTGCCATTAAATATCCCAATTTTGAAGAATACTCTTACATATGAAACTAAAATTTTTGTATTATATTGTACAATATATATAAAATTTATATTTTATATTTGTATATAAATTTTATATTTATGCAATATATAAAATATAAACTTTATGTGTACAGTATAATACATATTAAAATTTATGTTATTTTATATATTTTATTATATATAACATATATAAATATATCATTTATTTATTTATTTTATTATTTTTGAAGCAGGGTCTCACTCTGTGGCCCAGGCTCAAGTGCAGTGGCACAATCACAGTTCACTGCACCTCGAACTCCTGGGCTCAAGCAATCCTCCTGCCTCAGCCTCCCAAGTAGCTGGGACTACAGGCACACACCTCCATGCCTGGCTAATTTTTAAATTTTTTGTAGAGACAGGGTCTCGCTATGTTGCCCAGGCTAGTCTCAAACCCCTAGGCTCAAGCAATCCTCCTGCCTCAGCCTCTCAAAATGCTGGGATTACAGGCGTGAGCCCCCCAATTTATTTAAGATACACTTATCGGCTGTGCTAGTTGCTCTCCATTTAACCCTCTACACACACTCTGCCCCCTTCTCCTCTCTCCAATGCCCAGGTCTAACTACTACAGAAAGCATCCCCTGGGCCCTCCCACCCTCTGACTTCCTGTGGCTTGACAGTGGGAGGCAGTGGAGGAGACCAGAGGCTGGGAGGAGAGAGGGCCTGGGTATTTATCTCTCTGGCCCTCTCCCTGCCTCTCTGTGGCCCTGGCAGTGGCTGCAGCCCTCAGTGTGAGGCCACAGCCCTGGTGACCCCTTGTCCCCCTACCCCAGCACTCCCTGAGGCCTGGCAAGACCGCTCGTCCCCCACCTGACTGATGCAACTATACACAGAAAATCACCTGGTTGCAAACACCCCAAACTGTAAATAGTGATTATTTAGGCAGTCAGATGAAATGTGTTTTTCCCTGCTTTCTACTTTTCTGTGTTTTCTAAATTGCAGTGAACCCGTATAACTTTTATAACTTAAAATCAAAAGCATGTTAACGAATGGGATTTGGGGCTGGTCAGATGTGGCAAGGACAGACATAGCAGGGAAGCATCTGTGGTGGTTTTAAAATATGTCCATAAACTCGTTGACACTCCTCCCTCCAAAGGTGGAGGCTCGTTCCCTTCCCCTTGAGCGTGGGCTGGGCGTGGCGGCTGGCTTCCGGTGAACAGAGCGTGGTAGAAGTGATGCTGTAGGTCTAGGTCATGAAAGGCATTGCGGCTTTCTTCTTGTTTGCTCTCTCGCAGATCACTGGCTCTGGGGGGAGCCAGTTGCCATGTCATGAGGGCACCCAAGCAGCCCTGAGAGACGCTGACGTGATGAGGAACTGAGGCCTCCTGCCCGCAGCCATGGGAGTGAGCCACCTTGGAAGCAAGTCCTCCAGCACCAATCAAAGCTTCAGAGGACTACAGTTCTGCCCAGCACCCTGACAGCAACCTCATGAGAGGATCTGATCCAGAACCACCCTGCTAGGCCGCCCTGGATTCCTGACCTACAGAGTACGTGTTATGTGATAAATGTTTACTGTGCTAATGCCGTTGTGTTTAGGGTACTTGGTAATAGCAATAGGTAACCAATACAGCAGCCAGGATGTTCCCTGGATTCCAGCGTGGATATCAGGATAGGTGAGACATGAGGTAGAGGAGCCATCACGGGGAAGGGGGTAGTCTCCACCAGAGGCATGTTGGCTTAAGGGTCCTGCGTGGAGGCGGTGATCTTATGTACACCAGGCATAAAGGTTTGTGGGGAAGATCTAGATGGAGGAGAGAGATCTGGAATCATCAGCAGAGGAGGAAGTGAAAAGAGAAACTTCAGAAGCACAAGAGGTCGCCCAAGCAGAGTTTGTGGCGTAAAAAAGAGCAGAAGGCTGAGAAAGTAGCGTTTGGAAAGAGGGAGAGTTTTAAAATGCCCCAGTCCATGGGATGAGGTCTCTGAAGCCCTGGAAGTGGCCAGGACGCCGTGACTAACCTGGCTGAGAGAGCAGCTCACGTTTCCTGACTTCTGTCCTGACAGCCTCTGGCTAAGCGTTCCCTTACTGCGTCCTTCCATGGATCAGGAGCAGCACAACCCTGTCCTGAACCAAGACTGTTCACCCAAGTTCTCCAGGCTGGGGAAACAGGTCACCAAGTGCTTGTGGGAGGAAGGGATGCTCGTGTTCAGCAGCTCCGGCTCCTTGGGCTTACTCTGCTGGGAGTAGGGTGGTTTTTTTCCTCTTCCTTTCAAGAGCTTTCTTAATTTCCTCTTCCTCTCTCCACGCTCCTGTCGGGGGACTGAAGTGTAGAGAAACTCACCTCTAAACATACACTTGACAGAAACACACTCACAAATCTCTACTTTCAGGCTGGGGGGTTTCTCTTAAGATCCCATGTCTTCTTGAGTAATTTCAGTGGTGGCAACTTCAAGGGGAGGGAAAGGCTCCTTAAAAACCCTGCATAGCATCCATGTGGGACTGACATCGCTTCCCTGGGTTCTCAAAGCCCAATTTAATCCAAGCTTATTAACACATAACATTTTAATTTGCCTTTTCAATATGCTCTGCACTGTATAAGCGTAACAAATTTAATAATATCAGAAGTAAGGATTTCATGTGTTAATTACAATGTTTCTATTTCTTTGAGAAGCTCTATCTGGTTGGGGTTACCCCCTGTGGAAAAGAGACCGCTGGAAAGGGAGAGAGTTTCTGGTCCTTGCCCCCACCCCCACCCCCAGATTGCTGTATTAAAAGCAATCAAAAAGAAAAAATGGGTTTCTTAGGCATGGAAAATTAGCTAAAATCGAATGTTTTCCAGTGTCTTATTTGGATTCCCTTAGAAGCAGAGGCTGAGATAAGGGCCCCAGTGTACGTTGTTAGCTTGGTCCCAGGGAGTACCAGTGGGAAAGGGGAAGTAGACAGGGAAGGGAAGTCAATAAAAGGGGTGTTATCAAGCCCACTACGATTAGGGGCAACTGAGGCTCAACCCCACTGGGGAACTCTAGGAGCCAGTGTAGACCTCGCACCACTTCAGAGTCATCCCACCTGAGGGGGGAGGGAGATGGGGTATTGATCTACTCTCTCTGTCAGTCATTGGTTAAGGGCTATTTCCAGGGGCCATGAATTCTCTGGCACTTCCAGGCTGCTGTGTGCCCAGAGAAAGCCCACAGGAAAAGGAAGGCAGGGGCTGGCTGCTGCAAGTCAGGCTGATGTGTGCTGAAGTAGTCACAGGCCACTGTGACCTATGTTCTCAGAGGACCTGAAGAGGAAACAGGGGTGGGGCACAAGTGTAGATGACAAAGCCCAGATCAAGGGCCCCTGGCAGAACCCCCAGCCCCAGCACAAGTTGGTGGGATGTTAGTTCTTGGATTGAGCTGGTGTTGGAGAAATGCAGCTCCAGCTTTCCTTGGCCAGAGGAGACTCGGAGCCTCCGGACCTAAGCCATTCAGCAAGTCATCCTTAGCATTGACAAGGCCCCAGGCCCTGGTTAGGTCTGGAGACCCAGCAACGGATAGGCTTGGCTCTGTTCTGTACATGCAGACAGTGTGAGATCTCAGTGTGGCCCAGAGTGGCATGTGAGCCCCTGGTGGCAGGGCAGGGTTACTCTAGGTCGTCACAGACACACTTTTTTTTCTTTTTACTTTGTTAGTTATATATTCACTTCAATGAGTATTCAGAACAAAGGTTACCGTCCAACTCTTGCTTTCATGGATAAACAAAATGTATTATACACATATGCTGGTTTATTAGCCACAAAAAATGAAATTCTAATATGTACTACAACATGGATGAAGTTTGAAAACATTGTTAAGTGAAATAAGCCAGACACAGAAAGACAGACATTGTGTGATTCCACTTATATGAAGTACCTAGGGTAGAAATACAGAGACAGAAAGTGGAATAGGTGTTACCAGGGGCTGCGGGGAGGGAGAATGGTGGAGTTAGTGTTTAAGGAGAACAGAGTTTCTGTTTGGGATGATGGGAAAATTCTGCCGATGTGTAGTGGTGATAGTTGCATAACTTAGTGCCATTGAGTTGTATATTTTAAAATGGCTAAAATGATAAATTTTATGTTATATGTATTTAATCACAATAAAAAATGTGAACCAATTAAAACATTGATTTAAATAAAAATGCCAAGTAAGTAACAGTACACTTGGCATACATCTGTGACAAAGGAAGTTTGTGAAACTGTCAGGGGAGCTTAGAGGAAAAGGCACTGGCTGCTGGGCAAGGTGTCAGAAAGGCTCCGGGAGCAGATCCATGAATTTGCCAAGGGGAGGAAGGGAGGGAAGACATTCCAGGCAGAGAAGGGAAGGAAAGGCATGCCATTGCCCTGCTGTCTGCTATGGGCAGCTGCTGGGAGTCCTGGGAGACAGGGTGGGTGCCAGAGCTGTTCCACCTGAGGGACAGTGCGCTGGACTGGGGGCTGCTCCCAGAGAGTTCTGACTCCTCACTACTTCTGGCCTGCGTGTGCACCGATGATGTGGGCCCCAGGGGCCAGAGGAAAGCCAGGGGCTGGCAGCTGGAGGCCATCAGCTGGGCTTGCCTGAGATGGTGAGTGCTGAGGGGCTAGGGTGGGCACCCCTGGTGTCAGTGACCATAGTGGAATTCCATCCCGACTCATTTCATGTATGAGACCAACTCTGCTGATGTGAGGTGGAGGGAGAAATGGAGAGAAATGATCATTTTAACAGAGAGGCTGTCTCCAGGAATAGGTGTGAAATAGAATCACAGCTCCTCCTCCTCCTCCTCCTCCTCCTCCTCCCTCCCTAGGCCTCAGGCCTCTCTCACAATGTCACCACTGCCCTGTACTGGGGAGCATTCTAGTATTTCCAGGTGTGTATTTTTCCTACCAGTGGATCCCTGCATACAAACCAAAACAGCACCCCATCCTTACCCAAAGAAACTGGCCATGTTGGTGTCGTGGGAGCCACCGGGGTTGGGGGCTCCCACGTGGTGCCTTCCCAAGTTGTGGTGGATGCTACCTTTGGAGTGCCCATGCCCTCCCCACCCCGCCCATCCCTTCTGTGGCCCTGTCACACATGTCATCACTGACTGAATGGTTCCTGGTGAGTGTCGTGAGACAGGAATAAGAGCCAAGTAAGTTGTGTTCACTGTTGGATCCCAACCTGCAGGCCCAGGGCCCGGCACCGTGAGGCACTCAGTAAATATCCATCAAATAAATGGAGGAAGCACGGCATGTGTAGCACCTGCGGCGTGGCCACCCCAAGCGAAGCATTTAGGAGCATTCTGTCATTCAATCTCATAGATGCCCTATGAGACAGGGCTGCTGCCTCATTTTCTTAAAACAAGGTTTCTCTCATCGCATTTTACCGAGGAAGCCATGGAGGCTTGGGCCCCATAGCTCGCTGCAGCAGACACTGTGGGTGCTCCACCCACAGCCCCCCTTTCCCTGTCAGTGCCGGAAGGCCTGACTGCCCACCGCTGACGTGTCCATCTTTCTGCCTGAGGTCTTTTTCTGGTCACCAAAGCTGACTCTGCCCGTGTGCATGGCGGGCCTGAGTGCTTCGGGGGGTAACCCCCCGACGAGCAGCCTTCGACCCATGGTGATGACAGCTAGTGTGTAGATACCCGACTCCACCACCCACCTGGGTCCACACTGTGCCTGGAGCTCCAAGCAGGGATGGCTCCAGGTGCCCATGCAGTGACCTGCTCAAAAACAGACTCTTTATTAAGGCTTCCTGTCCCACCCTGCCGCATTTCCCCTCTCCCTTCCCGGTGTTCTTTGAGACCATTTCCAAACAAACACTTGCATTCAAGGCTTGCCTCTGAGATGCAGCAACTTGTGTCAGGGCGCAGATCTGAACACAGGGGTGCCTAGCTCAGCGTCCACGCTCTTCACCTCCATGCTGCCCTAAGTCCACTAACTGACCCTCCGATTTCCCCAGCTAGAAGCTTCCAGGGCTGGTTGACTTCTCCACCATCCTTTGAAGTTCCCACCCTGGGAGGACCATGCAGCCTCGTGAACGTGGAAGGCTGGAGTTGGCACTGCAAGCAAGTGTAAGGGACTCTTTACGCATGTTTGTCATTCACCTCCCATTTGTCCAGAGCATTTGGAAAAGTGAAGGCTTAGCATACCCCTCTACCTTTCCCAGCCTTCTGCTCCTTCCTCCTTCCTTCCTCTGCCTTTCATCAGACCTAACCTGAGATTTTCTCTTTAGAACTCACAACCAGGTATTTCTCGCCCACTGGTGATAAAAGATGGGACCATCCTGGTGACCGTCCAGGCCTCGGACAATCTGTTTCCCCAAGTGCATCCCTCAGAGAGGATCATTACTAGTAAGAATGATGATCGTAGGAACAAGCTTCCGTTTGCACTCTGTGCGGGCTTCAGCTGAGGGCTCCCTTCTCATTCTGACGGACAGTGGGGAGATCAGCCCCCCATGCCCTCTTACTGGGCTTTGCCTTGGGAGTGGCCGGTTGTGGTGCCCACTGACCAGCTGCCTGGCCTTGGCCTCATCTTCCCAGGCCAGGGTTGAACTTGGGACCCTTCCTGTTTCACATTCCAGAAAGCGGGACCTTTTTATTTATTTTTATATATATATGTGTATATATATATATATATATATATATTTTAATAATCACCTTGAACCCTCTTCTAACCACACAGCAGCCACAGATGGTTAATTAAAAGGCAGGCTAAACCCCAGTTGCAAATACCTCCATAGGTTGCCCTTTTGTTACCTGGAAGACCGAAGTAGAAGCCAGAGCCTTAGCCTACACACCTAGAGGACCTCAAGCATTCCCAGGGAGCCTCTCTGATCTGTCCTCCACCCCGCCAGGTCTCCCCTACCACTACTAGCCCCTCCAACCTGTTCCCCTTGTTGCCTCCAGAGCAATGTTCTCCAAATGCAGAGCTGATCACATCAATCCCCTGCTAACACTTTCCAGTGGCTTCTCTGACAAGTAGAATAAAATTTAACTTATGTCCATAGCCAGCCCAGCCCAGCATGATGGGACCCCTGCTCAGCTCACCTTTCAGACGCCCCTGACCACCATGCAGGACACTCGGCCATCTTTTTGCTCCTGGAACTCCTCCCGCCATTTCCTGCTTCGGGGCCTTTGCCCTTGCATAGCGCCTCGGCTATCCACCATGCCCCAGAGGAAACATCTCCTCCTCAGAGAGGCCACTCTTGATTGCCCAGTTTAATAGTCCCCTCCTCATCACTGTCTGTCAAGTCATTCTGATTTACTGTCAGCATGGCCCCCATCACTACTGGAAGACATTTTATTTATTTATTATTTATCTACCCACTGGTTGTCAGCTCCTTGAGGTCAGCGACTTTGTCCATCCTGTTCACAGTCCCCCACGCCTAGTGCAGAGTCAGCGCTCAGTAATCTGTGCTGAATGAATGAACGATTACATTTCATTTGGTGCAACCACCAAGAGGAGGTGGATGAAACAAAGGACCAAAACTGCCTCTTTGCACCAAAGAGTGTCCCCAGGGAGAGCAGTCTCCCTTCTTCTGCTTGGAAATCCTGGTAACTAAACATGTGTTCAGGAGGCTCCCATAAGCTGCTTCTTGCAGATCCTAGTGTCATTGTTAACCACTCGAATATTCCATTTTCCACCAAGACCTCTCACAGCCCCCGGTGAGGCCACACCTTCCAGAACCGAGAGTGCAGCTCCCATCTCGGAGTTGGGGGCCCTGGCAACCAGGCCCTGGGGGAACTGGGTCCTCGTGGCTTTCTCCAGCTCCTCCTGGTCCCCTGGGTCTTTGGTTGCCTCTGCTCAGCAACCCAGGCCCCAGACCAAGAGGGGACAGGTCCCGGAGGGAAGGAACTGGAAAGTGAGACTCTGGAGTCAGGGCCCTGCTGGGAAGGGGCCCTGAGGGAGGGGCGGTTCACTTGGGAGCTGCCCAGCTCCAATCACCCAGAGGCCCCTCCCCAGGGCCCTGCACCCACCGGGGGCTGAGCCTGGGGAAGCAACAGGCCATGTCCTCAGAGGAAGCTTCAGGCCACTGGAAAGTTGCTTGGAAAAGTTTGCCAAGGATCTCCGCCAGGTATGCTCTGGGCCTCCTGGGCTCCTGCTCCTCCGAGGAGGACAGAAACATGGGTCCCACGAGGCCCAGTGCCTGGCTGGCCTCACTCTTTCCAAGGTGGTCTCAAGAGCCAGGAGCTCATGGAGAATCAGACTCTAGGCCCAAGAGACCTCAGATCTCACTGGGTTCAGTCCAACCACATCTAACCTACCCAACACGGTATTTTATCACCTATAGTCAGGAAGTGCTTCCTTAGGTCTAACTGCTGTCTCTCTTGCTTTCATATAAAAGTATGTCTTGAGAATGTGGTATCCAAAAGCTAGACTATGTCTGTATCTTGGATGATAAGGAATTCTGATTTAAAGACCAGACATTTGAAGACCCAGCATTTGGAGGTAGGGAAGTGTCAGGAGACTGGAAGGTGCTGTTGTCCCTCCTTCCTCATCTTTCTACTTAAGCAAGACTGAACAGGAAATGTGAGGGTGGAGAGCTTGGGCTCTGGAGTGCAGTTCTCATTCTGCTCCTTCCTCTGTGTGGCCTCTGGAAGGGGGCTAGAGCTCTCTGAGGCTGCACGTCCACATCTCTAACGTATGTGGAAAGCAGGTGCCCACCTCAAAGGTGGAATTATAGGAGTTGACCAGCAAGCATTGAGCCCAGTGGTAGCTGCTACTAACATTGCCACTGGCACATCCTCTCTAGCCTCGCACTGCAAAGAGGGTGTTGGTGACAAGGCCTTCCCTCCTCGCCTTCCCCTGGACTTGCAGGCCCTACATGTGCATATTCTCCCCGGTTAGCTTGGAAGGTGTGCAGCCAGGGGAGGAATGACAAACACCTTCTCTTCCTCCCACATAGTGGGTGCTTATTCATTCAACAACACTGCTGCAGCAACTTGTGTCCCAGGTGCCAAAGCTGGGAGCCACACCCACAAGCAAGGGACTCACAGCCAAGGGGGCCACCGGCAAATCACTGGGTCACCATGTGAGAAATGCCAGGATGGGAGTATGGGGTGGGGAAGCTTAGCAAGCTGGGGGCAGGGCAGAGTAGGTGTTGGAGCTGAGCTTGGGGGCTTGGAGAGAGCCTCACTAGATGAGGGGCCAGGGAGGACCCCCAGGCTGCAGCAGAGACCCAGTGCCTCCTGTCCCAAGGCCCACTTTTTAATGTTGTTCATTTATATCATATATATTATCTCATCTAATTTTTTTAAGCTAGTATGGCTTACAAACAGTCCAGTGACCCCACCTTTGGTGTACAGCTCAATGAATGTTTACACATGTGCATGCTGTGTAACTACCAGGGCTCAAGCGATCCTCCCGCCTCAGCCTCCTGGGGGTCTAGGTATAAGACCTCTCTGACCCCCAGGAGGCGCCTGGCACTGCTCCCAGTCTGTGCCCCCACCTCCCTGCAGCCCATCTTCTTACTTCTATCACCACAGGTGACAGGATGCCCCCTTTCGATGGGCAGAGCCCGTCCCAAGTACTCAATCCACACACATCTCGAAGCAATGCCCCATGCCCATTGCAAACGCAGCTGCATAACACACCTGGAATCCAACCCCGTCTGCTCCCTGGTTCAGCTGCCATCATCTCCGGCTGTCTGACCCAGGCGTCCTCACTGTCCTTAGTTTCTGCCCTTGGCCTGTCCTGTCTACAGCAGTGCTGTCCACTAGAAGTATACTATGAGTCATGTACAGGATTTAAAATTTTCTAGTAGCCACCCTTGAGAAAGTAAAAAGGAATGGATAAAATTAATTTTAATAATATATTTTTAACAAAATAAACCCAAAATATTATCATTTTGACAAGTAATCAATATTTTTAAATTGTTAATGTTATAGTTCACCTTTTTTTTTTTAATAGAGAGGGTCTCGCTCTGTTGCCCAGGCTGGAGGGCAGTGGCATCATCATAGCTCACTGCAACCTCATACTCTTGAGCTCAAGCGATCCTCCTACTTCAGCCTCCCAAGTAGCCAGGACCACAGGCGCATGCCACCACACCCAGCTAATTTTTTAATTTTTTGTGGAGATGGGGCCTCGATATGTTGCTCAGGCTAGTCTCGAACCCCTGGGCTCAAGTGATCCTCCCACCTCAGCCTCCCAAAGTGCTGGGATTACAGGCGTGAGCCACTGAGCCCAGTATCACCTTCTTTTTTTCACAGTGAGCCTTCAACATCCAGTCTGTTCACGCACATACAGCACATCTCAATTCAGACGAGCCACATTTCAAGCACTGAACAGCCCCGTGTGGCCAGCGGCTTCAAAATGGAAATAGCAGCTCTACTCTCAGCACAGCAGCCAAAGCAGTCCTTTAAAAAGTAGACTAGCACATGTCACTTCCCTGTTTGGAACCTGCAATTGCTCCCTATTTCTCTCAGAGTAAAAGTCCTTACAAGGGTGAACAGGCCCTGCCCCACCGCCCTGTCCTCTTCAACCTCCCGTGGGGCCTTTGCACTCACTCTTTCCCTCTGCCTGGGACACTCCCACCCCAGATTCCTCCGGGCTGGCTTCCTCGCCTCCTTCACTCTTTGCTCTAATGTCACATTCTCAACCTGACCACCCTATTTAACTTGCAGCCCCTCCCTCCCTATCCCATCCCCCACCTCCAATTACTTCCTCTCCAAAGCATTTATTACCTTCTAATATAATGCATAATGTTCTCATTTATTGTGTTTACTGTCTTTGTCTCCCATGTTAACATGTTGGCTCCAAAGGGGTAGGGATTTTTGTCTCTCTCTTGTTCACATCTTTATGCCCAGTGCTTGGCATATAGTAGGTACTCAGCAAATATTACTTGTTTGGATGGTTAGAAGGATGGATGAATGGGTGGGTGGATGGCTAGATGGATGGATGGATGGATGGTTGGATGAATAGATAGACAGATGGATGTACAGGTGGGGGGACAGATGATGGATGGATGGCTAGATGGATGGATGGATGGATGGTTAGATGGATGGATGTATGGTTAGATGGGTGGATGGATGATTGGATGGTTAGATGGATGGATGGATGCAGACCTACTATATGTCAGGTAAGCTGACTGGGTAGAAAGCCATTATTCAAACACAAAAACAAACATGCGTGCTGGGAGAACTGGGAAGCCTGTTGCCTCTTGGCTGGAGCAGGCCCCCAGCTCTGCTGTGTGTAGTGGCCAGTTTTTCTGGAGAATCCAAGAGGCAGCAAGGAGAATTGCAGGAGTGAGTTGCTGCCTGGCCTGCCCTCTGGAAGCTCATTTCCTCAGGTCAGTTTCTTGTGGTCTGGAAGGATTTAAAATAGTCTGTGATTTCAAAAGAGAAAATCTCCCAGCCTGCTCAATTAATGCTCACAGTTCATTGTTTGTAACTGCACATAAAATTTTATAATGGGAAATTATAAGAATTCTCTTTGAATACTTCCTCTAAGGAACGGATTTGGGAAGAAAAATCCCATTTCTGCTTTCAAGGGATAGGACCTCTTAGCAAAGAGTTCTGAAACCTGTCCAGGAGATGAGCTTATAGGGTCAGAGGAGTAATGTACAAAGAGCAAGAGCTTTGGGGTTGGATCCCAGCTCCGAGGATGAATCTAGCAGCCAATATTTAGTCAGTGCAAAGCACTTCACACACATCCAACCTCAAATCAGCTGTGAAATACAAAGGAGTGTGCCCATTTTTTTAGATCAGAAAACTGAGTCTCAGAGGGATCGATTAGTGGGAACCACACCCTGGACTGCCTGACCCAGGCCTGTCTCAGGGAGGCCACTTGCCTTTGCCACAACTTTAGGCTTTGAAGGGTCTCCCAGTGGACCTCCAAATAGAGTCACAGAGATCAGGAATAAATAAAGAAGACAATGTCCATCCTATAACAACATCCATTTTCTCCCTGACCATCCCTGCAGGACATATGAATTGATCACTTTTTCCAAATACTATGATTATCTTCTGAAGAGCATGATTGCATTGCATGATAATTTTTGGATGTATTCGAGTGTTAGTTTGTTCAATGCAAAAATTTCAAATACACCACAATTTTTGAAACCCTATTTGGGCATTTCCCTATTTGTTTTCATCTATCTGAAGACTAAAAAATGATAGTGTCTGCATCTCTCTGGACTCTCAGAGGCCCTAAGTTACAGACTCTGACCCTGATCAGACTCCTCTGTGTTCACATGGACTTGCTATGACCTGGGCCAGGTGTTCCCTTCTCTGAGCCTCAGCTTCCCTCCCAGATCCAGCATTCCAGGATGCTGCTGCCATGAGGATGCCCTGAGTGTGATGAAGGAGACATCCTCGACCTCACCCTGAGCCTGCCCAGATGACGACCCACCTTTGCCAGCCTCGCAGGGTCATTAACAGCTGTCCCTGCACGGATGGGCTTGCAAATCCTTCTATATATGGATGCCCCTTGGAGTGAGCAGCAAGGTGCCCACCTGGTGCTCCAGAGGGCAGCTGTGCCAGCCCCCCCGCTTCTGCCTTGCCTCCCTGTCACAGAACCTCGTTTTCAGCACCCCACCCCTCTGAAGGCTCCTCTGGGTCAGACACTTGGATATGCCGCTCTTCGTTCATTCTTTCAGTAATTATTGAGCACCTACTATGTGCAGACTATGGGGGTACAGAAGTGGAAGATAAGGTCTCTGCCCTTGTGGGGCTTAACTCCTAGGGGAGAGAGAGAGAGACAAGACACATGAAAGCAAGTAAGATAAATAAGATGATTCCAGAGGGATGTGACACTATGGAGACAGGGTCACAAGTGACCAGGGAGGCCACTTGGAGGAGGTGACGGAGACCTCAGTGACAGGAATAAAGCAGAACTTGAAGAGCTGGGGGAGGAAAGAGCAGGGCAGAGGCCCAGGGGCAGGGTCACTGCGCTTCTGGCAAGGCCTTGCAGAGGTTTGAGTTGTAGCTCCTGCTTTCTGGCGGGATTGAAGGACAGGCAGGAGCATCAGGAGGGAAGGAGAGAGGGTGCAGGTCCTGTGGTGCCCCGGATGCAGCTGCTGTCTGTCCAAGGGTTTAGACAGCATGTGGTTAGTAAGTTTTGTTTTGACTATAGGACTCATCATCCTGGCAGACCAAGAAAGGGGCAATCAGAGAGGGCCAGAGGGCGCTAGTGAGGTTGGGCTTTGAAGCCAGCTAGACACGGGTTCAAATCCAGTATCTTCCACTGGATTGCCTGTGTTGCACAAGATACCAAACTCTCTGTACCTCAGTTTCCTCATTTGTAAAGTGGGAGTAGAGCCTATCTCATAGGTTATGTCTTCATCAGCCAGGGCTGCTATAAGAAAATACCACAGAATGGGTGGCTGCTTAAACATTAGACATTGATTTCTCACAGTCTGGAGGCTGGGAAGTCCAAGACCAGGGTGCCAGCATGGCCGGGTTCTGGTGAGAGCTTTCTTCCTGGTTGGCAGATGGCCACCTCCTCACTGTGTACTTATGTGGTGGAGGGAGGAAGTTCTGGTGTCTCTTCTTCTTATGAGGAGGTGCCCATGAAGGGCACTAATCCCGTCAGGAAGGTCCCACCCTCATGACCTCATCTGAACCTAATCACCATCCAAAGACCCCCACCTCCAAATACCATCACCCTGGGGTCTGGGGCTTCAACATAGGCATTTTGGGGAGACACAACCTTCTGTCCATAATAGGCTCTCACTGCAAGTGTGCCTCCCAGGGAGGATTTGAGTGACCCCAGGGACTGGCCTGGGCCATTTGTACCCCTTCTCCAAGCTGCCCCAGCTCTGAGCCCCTGTGGTTCCAGAAGAGAGAACTGGAAGGGCAAGACAAAGGCAGGGCCTTGAGGGGAACGCAGCAAAGATGCAGCCTGGGGCACCCCTCCCCATCATGGCCATCTTCACATGCTTACCACAGGGGTCATTCTGCACTCCCACCAAAAAAAGAAACAGCACCCTCTCCCTCTTGAAACTTGCTTTCTCTGCCCCTCCAACTTTCCCATTTTGGTAGTTAGGAGGAAAAGAATATTTCACTTTCCCGTTAACTCCACTATGTGAAAAACAACCATTCAAACCCAATAACCAATGGCAACTGATATTTGGCTTCAGGGCCAGAGAGGCAACAGGGAAGGGTAGAATCTGCAGCAAATTGGGGCATGAGGCTCTGCCTCCAAGAGCCATGGCTGCTCTGATTCCAGACAATTGTGGCCAGTGACAATGCTAGCCCACATAACGGTGTAAGCCAGTGTGAACCCATGTAAGCTGATGTCCTGCTCTTTCAAGAGAAGCCAGACATCCTGAAGTGCACAAGAAATCTCCCAATTTTTTAAGTGCTGGCAACAAATTCAGACTTTTTACAGTCATTGTTAAGGCCAAAGAAAACATGCATTTAGGCAGGATTGGGCCAATGTGCTACCTCGAAGGAAAAGGGGCAGACACCCCTTTCCTCCAAAGGGTTTCGGAGCACCGAGAGAAGCGTGAGTTCAGATGAGACCTGCCGGCCAAGACTCAGGCTGGAAACCAAAGGTCAAGGGGGAATCTGGCTCGTGAAATGAATGTGGGGAGGCGGGGACCGGCTAAGAAAAGGCCTGGTGGCCTGACCATGTCTGCTGTGGGCAGGGCTGGCCAGCGGTGGAGCAGGGACAGAGAGTGGGTGACCAGAGGAACGGGCCCCAAAGACAGGCCCAGGAATCTAGCATTTGCTCTGCCCTGGCTTTTGCCTTTCCTGGGAGGATTTCTAAATCTTTAGGTTTTAAGGAGAAAAAGCCTAGTGGACTTTTGCTATATCCCTGGCCATGCCCCGCCTTCCTCCACCAGAACTCCAGGCACCCCTTCCCTCTGGTAATCTCCACAGCTCACTCATAAATTACAAGCACGTTCATTTGCATGTCAGAAGCTCGGCCAAGAAATTAGATAAAATTGATCCGCCGCAATTTATTCTCTCTATTTTTCCAAGAAACGGCCTCCCTCCCATGTTTTATTCATGGAGACACCCAGCCCTCTCTTTTATCTCCAACCCTCAGTAACATTTTCAATTTACTCAATTTATAGCTGCAAGACGCCCTTGGGCTGGGCAGGAGGGGAGGCCACCCAGAATGGGCCCTGGTGCTCCTGGCGGCTCCCACGGGCTCTGGGGCTGTCTCAGCCAGGCGGATGCGGTGGAGCGAGACAGAAGGTGGTTCCAGCAAGATCTCAGCAGCCCAGGGCTTGGGAGAAAGGTTTCCAGGGGCAGCCTGCAAAGAAGGTGCCGAGCACTAATGAGGAGCCTCTGCTCCAAGGGGAGCCGGGTGGGGAGCCGGGGTCCCTGCTGGATTTGGAGGAGCTTCCAACAGCTGCTCTTGCTTCAGTGAGGTAGGGCCGCCTTTGGCCTGACACAGGGGTCCCCTGTTATGGAGAGAGAGATGCCTGCCTCCATCAGCCCTCCCTGTCTCCACATGCCAGAGATGCCTTCTCAAAGAAAGAAGTTGAAAAAGGATATTTTCACATCTTCACTCTTTCTTTTAAAGAGCACAGGATTTCTGGAAGGCACATGGGTTTGGTTTGCTTTTTTATTTCCAGAGCCATTTTCCTCCCTGAGAGGCACAAGTTCAAGGGAGTTCACATCTATGAGGCTGGTTTCAGCAGTGTCAGCTTGCTGTCTACACCAAAAGATATCCAAAATCTGTCCAGTGACCCACCAGGGTCCCCGCCATGGCCATGCAGGTATTCCGGGTGGTGTAAGATAACAGAGCTTGGTGGGGACTGTGGTGAACAGGAGAGGGGACTTCCCAGAAAGAGCAGCCACTGCTCCAGCCAATGTGCTGCCATGAGGACAAAACGCAGGACAAAATGTGTTGCCAGACCTTCCAATGTTTTAAGAGACTCTAAAATTCCTGATCGTATGTGAATTCTAAGTTTCAAAGATGGCTATTTTTTTAGATACTTTGTCCCCTATACAAACTCATAAGAGCCATTTTGCCTGTGGTCCACCATGTGCTTTTGACTGTTGGCTCCTTGAGAGTAGGGACCACGACTTAGTTATCTCCATGTGGCCTGGCCCAGCCCTGTGCCTGGCATATACTAGGTGCCCAGTAAATATGTGTAGACCTAAGATGTAGGTTGAACTTCTTGCGGCAGAGTCTGCTTTTTGCCTTCCCCACCATTCAGTCTTCCTTTCCTCTCTGAGGTTATCAAACCCTGATTTTTAGCCTGCATATATCTCAACTTCCTTTGTAGCCAGGGACTATGTCCCAGCCAACGGAAGTGAGTGAAACTGCTGAGTGGACTTCTGGGAAGGATGTTTAAAGGGAACTGACAGATGTCTTCCCTTTTTGCTCTTCTACTTTTCTACCTTCCTGTGATCCTGGTCATGATGGCTGGAGCTCTGGCAGCCATCTTGGACCATGCAGTGATTTGATGGAAGACAATGCTGTGGTTGGTGGGGCAGAAAAAGGGAAGGAGCCTAGGTCACTAATGGTGGTAGAGCTCTTACCACCCTTCACTGTGTACATCTGGGTTTATTTCACAAAAGAGAGATAAATTTTACCTTCTTTAAGCCACTATTATTTTGCTTTTTTTATTATATGCAGCTGACCTAATCCTAGCATATATACCCTCCTCCAAGGTGTGACTGCTCAGTACCACTTCCACCATTCAGAACATGGAGAAAGACAGGAAGAATCCAACCCATTAGATTTATGCTTTGCAAGAAAATCCCATGAATGGACCAAAGGGAAGGAGACTAAAGATGGTTCGTGGACGTTTTAGAATCCTTCTGGGTCCTCTGTTCACAGGGGGCCCAGGGAAGCCTCTGTTTTTGGTGGGAATCCGATCCTGACCTTGACTAACTCTTGATCAGTCTGGCATGGTCTAGGTATGTGCTTATAAGGAGTCTGGAGATGGAGTAGATGGCTCTGGACAGGCCAGATTCTATAAGAATAGAGCAACCTGTGGGGGAGATTGCTTTCACATGTGGTATCCCACAAAGCCTAGGACAAAAGCCACTGTGTGGCCCCTTTCTTCAGTGGGGTAATCAGTCTCCCCAGAGGAAACTGGCCCTGCTCCTCAGGGCCTGAGGCTTGCCCCCACACCATACCCAGGGCTGTGGATGATGCTTCAGAAGAGCCTGTGTCTCTCTCTGCATTCCCCACCACACCAGGCCCTGTGCATGACAAAGCTTCCTATGGTCTGGGATTGGAGAGCGGAGGTCAAATCACATCCTCTGAAACACAACAAAGGCCCAGAACACAAAGGTATTGCAAGAGGCTCAGATCTAAAGTCTCAGCTCCACCACTTTACAGCTGGGAAATCTTGGACTTGTTAGTGATTTGAGGGGGAAATAACAGAAGACCAAAACTCTAGATGGCTTAAATAATAAGAACTTTTCTTTTTTTTTCTTTTGACAAATTTAGTACCAAAAAAATCATATTTTTTCTTTTCTTTTCCAGAGACGGGTCTCACTATGTTGCCCAGGCTGGCCTTGAACTCCTGAGCTCAGGCAATCACTCCTGCCTCAGCCTCCAGAGTAGCTGGGATTACAGGTGCATGCCACCATGCCTGGTTTTTTTAAATTGAATAACCAAAAGCTCCAAAGTAGGCAGCTCTAGGCTTGGTTAATTCAGCAACTCAACAACATCATTAGGGAGCAAATTCCTTTTATCTTTCTGCCCTGCCATCTGTGGTAGATTGGAACAACAGCTTCCATTCTTCTCCTGCACCCCCCAATTCATGCAGTACCCACATCCCCTGGGTAGTCACCAGCCTCAGTCCCTTGATACTGGGCTTAGCCATGTGACGTGCTTTGACCCATGCAATGCTAGCAGAGGTTTGAAATGGGCACGCACATTGGGGCTTGACCCTTGCACCTCTGCCATCTCCCTGAGAACCTGCTAGAGGATGAGAGACACATAGGCCAGATCTGAGCCAACCTAGATCAGCTGACTCCAGTCACATGAGCAATGAACACTTCTTGCTAAATGTTTTTGGGGTTTTTTGTTTGTTTGTTTTTGAGACAGGGTCTCCCTTGGTTGCCCAAGCTGGAATGCAGTGGCATGATTATAGCTCATTGCAACCTCAAACTCCCAGGCTCAAGTGATCCTCCTGCCTCAGCCTCCCAAGTAGCTGGGACTACAGGTTCCCACCACCATGTCCAGCTAATTTTTAAATTTTTTGTAGAGACAAGGTCTTGCTATGTTGCCCAGGCTGGTCTTGAACTCCTGGGCTCAAGCAATCTTCCCACCTCGGCCTCCCAAAGTGCTGGGATTACAAGCATGAGCCACTGTGCCTGGCCACCTTTGGGGTTTTCAGGTTGTTTGTTATGCAGTGTCATTGTGGCTATAAATAACTGATACACATTCTCAGCACATCGACTTGCACCTTAGCCTAACTCTCCTTGCAGTTCCAAGTTGGCTACTGCAGTTCCGGAACTCACATGTAGCCAACAATGATCAGAGGTGAAAAATAAAAGGGAGTACCCTTAACTTGGGCCCTTTCATCAGAGCAAGGAAAACCTCCCCGCCAGCCCCCAGCAGACTCAGCCAGCACTCACCTCGTGCCGCTGTTTAATGAGTCCTTGACAAGAGGGAGAGATCCACATGGCTTGATCACAGAAAACTCACCCCCTGGCTGCGGAGTGGCCCACTTCCCCTGGGAGGAAGAACAGGCTACTGGGAAGAAGAAGGGTGTGTGTTTGTGTGACAGGTGGGGATGATTATGGGACAGGCAACCAACAGCATGTCCCTCACACGATAGCTTGGAGATTCCACTTCCCCATGTGTCAAATGGGTGAAAGGAGAAAACAGACGTGAAAACAACACAGCAGATATTATGATTATGTGACTATAAGTCCATCAAATATTAGTTTTATCCCTTGAAAGAGGCCTCCACTGGTTGTTAATGGGGACTAGAAACCATATGAGAATATTTCCCCAGCTTTCCCCAAGTCCCCAGTGGGGAAGGCTTCCGTACGGTGCTGACTTGTTCAGTTGGATCCCGTTGCAGTTGGTCAGTCAGGGCCCGCGGGGCGAGGCCACACCCCTCCGGTGACGGTGGTCTCCTCCGGGCAGATGAGCCCCTCACTGTGTCAATCACCTGCAGAAGAGGTGGGCCCAGGCAGGAACCAGGAACTGGCTGGCCTTGGCTGATAGGGACCGGCCTGCAGTGTGGGGGCAGCATCTGTTCCAGAAGAAGAGGGAGTGGTGGGGCAGAGCCCCTGGGGGAGCCCTTACAAACCGGGCACCCCGTGACGTCAAAAAGTCCCAAAGAAAAGGGAATCTCAGGGCACAGGGAGGCACTTTAGGATCCAGCAGCCCCCGCCCACTCTCCCTCCAGTGAGGACCCTTAGGAATCCAGAAGTTTCCTCACTCACAGTGATGGCAGAGTCCTTATAGATGTTCCTCCAGGGTAAGGGCTGGATGTCTGTAAAACTCATTTTTGTATGTGGTTTAGCTCACACTTCAGACAGGTACAAAATAAGGTTTGGGCTGAGGAAGAAGATTCACGAATGAAGTCAGCAAAGCCAAATCCCAAACCTACTGGCTATGGGTCTCAGTCTTTCCCCACCCTTCGTCCAGGTCCCTGACATGACACCTTAATTTACAGGGTGCTGCCCCCTCTCCAAAGCACTTGCACACACGAACCAGGCTGATTGCTGCAGCTTTGTTTGTGGCATCAGACGTCCATCAGTAGGCGAGTGGCTAACAGAGCACGGAACAGCTGCACCATGGAACCCAGGGCAGCCACTAGAAAGGACAAGGCTGTCCTCTGAGAACTGACACAGAAAAGCCCCAAGGTGTAGGGCTCATGTGAAAAAAAGCCAAGTCCAGAACAGTGTCTACGCGTGTGCGTGCGAGGAACATCTCTGGAGGGACACGCTCAGGAAGCTGCTGAGAGCGGTTGCCTCCGGGGAGAGGGAAGGAGGAACAAATGTCCAAGGACGGCAAGGAAAGGGGTTCCAGCATCAGTGTGGCAGCTGCTCTTAAGTGTGAGACCCTCTCTGGCCGGTTTCCCCAGCCGCCAGCAGCCTGGCCTGCAGGCACCCTGCAGTCTGGCCATCAGGGGGCTGCAATACTGAGCTGGAGCTGGCAGAGCCGCTAAGAGGGTCCACAGCAGACCTCACTAACTGGCTCAGCAGGAAGGCCTCAACCCACCTACCAGCCCTGTTCCCATCTCAGTGCGTTGCTTGTAAAATACTTTCTTAAAAATGCCTGTCATATTTTATCTGACGTTTAAAGTTGATTTTCTTTTTGGATGACACACAATATGAACTAGCTGCTCAATGATCTTTTTATCAGCCATAGGCTATAGCATGATACTCACCACCCCTGTCTGGACTCTCTTTGAGCAGGCCTGGAACTGACCCAGATGTGGGGTTCCTGAAAGGCTGGGTATCCGATGAGTGTGTGGGGCCAGGGCTGCCCAAATCCTCTTCTAGATGACTAACGGGGCTCCCATCTGCCTTCAGGAGAACTGAAATGTCAACTCTGAAACAGCTGCACAATGACTGAAAGACGGCAAAGGCCTAAATGAAAATGTCCAAATGTGCATTGAGCAGCTACTATGAGCCGGGGTCTGCTCGTGGCACGGTTGCTGAGTCATCTGGTTTACTCTGTGTAACAGCCTTACTGTATATGCTATGTATAATGAGGTTAAGCTTTAATCCACTTCTTTTGTTGCCAGAGTCTCACTGAAGCTACCACAAGTCACAGGAGGGGCGAGGGAGATGGACTCGTGGGAATTCATGAGTCCCTTCAACAAATATTTGCTGAGCGCCTGTGATATGCTGGACACCATTGTGGGTGCTGTAGATACAGCAGAGAACAAAATGGAGAAGTGCCCTAGGGCGGTGGGCACTTTAAGGGGTGCTCAGAGAGGGCCTCAGCACGGAGGTGCCTCCGAATGACCACAGGGGCCAGGCTGGGGAGGGCCTGGAGTATGAAGAGCAGAGACGGTGGTAACCCAAGGCACAGCATAAATTGTTGCTGGCCTGGGATTGGCTGCCCTTGGGTCAGGTGCCCTTCCGTGGTCCAGTCAGCTGTGGCTGGGGAGTGGAGGGGTCTACAGGCTGAGCTGATTGGCTGGGAGGAGCTGCGGGTGGTCCCCAGCCAGGAGAGGGCATCCCGGCTTTACAGACCGACCCTCCAAGGGCTTGGTTCAGAGACTGCCCTGTCAAACGTGGCTCTCAGAAACATTTCGTCTGCCTTTGCTGCTGTGGCTGCTTTTTGTTTCTTATCATTGAGGCAACATTTAAAATGGGAAATTGAATATAACAACACAGATTTTTAAAAATTTTCTTGAAAACATTCATCAGATCTGGCAATTCCTTTTCCCGCCAGGCACCGGTGGCTGCAGTAGCCAACCCTTCAGGTGGGCTCTTGCTCTCCCTACCGGACACATGGGACTCACTTATGCTGCCGCCTGGCCCCTACGGCCACATTACTTGGCACCTTGATTTCATGGTTTGCCCAGGGTCACAGAGGAGCTGGTGGGAGCCGGGACAGGGCACTGCTTCCTGCTGCTTCCTGCTCCCCATTGGCTCTGGCAGCCACTCTTGGGGGACCCTCCCTCTGTCCAAAGGTCCCGCTGAGCAGGTAGCAGATGGGTGGGCTCCTAGTGGGCTCTGCCACCCACTTTTGCCAGTGACCATGTCATTCTTGCTGGCTTAGAGTCCCTTAATCCCTTTCCATGAGCCAATAAAATTTATTCAGAAGTCCTTTCTAAGCAGAAAGAATGAGAACTCCTGGGATAAGCTTGGGACCGGGGCAGCGGGGGCTGTGTTTATTCCTCTTGGTATAAAGTACCAGGCTGCATTGTGACTAGCGGACCAAATGCTGCCTGCCAAGTCCAGAGGCCTCACGGAGGGACCCAGGCCTGTCCAGAAAGTACACCTTTCCCTCTGGCCAAAGGGCTTCCAGCAAGAGGCTAGAGGTGGGAGTTTAGGGGAACGGTGGGTTGGGGCTTCCACTTTCCCAGGAGGGCGGGTTTGGGGGAGGGGGTTAAGGCAGGTGGTTGGGTGGGGCCTGAGAAGCCAAACCCATGTCTCTGAGGCAGGCTCCAGACAGCAAGCATGCCTGCTCCCTGCCTGGGAATTTGCAGTCAGCCAGCTCGGATCAGTTCCTGCAGGAGGCCCTAGATCTGCGGTAAATGAAGAAAGTGTATTTCAGGGGAGGGAAGGGTGGAGAGTCACGGGCAGGTGGGAGCTTCAGCTATGGCTCAGATGCCCCCTGTGTGCCCTTGGATTTAGAGCCAAACCCCACCCTCAGCAATGCCTCTCCCTGAGGGAGCAGCCACTTTGCTGCCCATATGTGCCCTTCATTCCTTCCTTCCTTCATTCAGGTAACATGTTTGTTGAGTACCTACTATGTGCCTGGCACTGAGATGGACTGTGGGGCTCAGGAAGAAGGTAGCCTGTGACTAGCAGTGACACAAACAGGTGATGAGATTTATGACAGCACAGATCAGGGGGACAGGACTGAGGGTGCTGGTGGTCAGGGAAGGCCTCCTGGAAGAAATTATATTTAAACTGACCCTCGAAGGATGAGAGGAGTTGGCCTCACAGAGTAGCAGAGAGAGGGTCCAGGCAGGGCAGAGCAATGCGTGAGGATCAAAGGCAAGCCCAGGGCTCTAGAGACAGGCAGTGTGTGGAGGGAGGAAGTAGAGAGGCAGACTATACAGCACACTAAAGGCCTGGACTTTGTCCTGAGGCTGTGGGAGCCATGGAGTCTGTAAACAGCAGGGAGCATGGTGGGACTCCTGCTGGGACAGGGCAGTGTGGAGTCAGGACACTCAAGGCAGACACAGGTCCGAGGACTCCAGCATGGGGACCACTGGTTCTGGGCAGCAGTGTGCAGTGGGATATGACAAGTATCAGCTGCCCCAGAACCTCCCCCGCAGCCCCAGGTGACACAGTGAGGCCTGTCCCAGCGGAGGAGTCTGGGCTGACGAGGCTTTTCTTAATTCTGTTGTGGAAATCCATCTTCACCCTGGGAAATCAGGCGCCCTTCAAAGGCCCAAGCTGGAGCTCACCAAGCTGGAGCAGACATCATCTCATGTCTATGTGTCCAGTTTGTATCATCTAAAAGTTCCCTTTGTTTGAGCCATGTAGGGCAGGGGTTCCTTTGTGGCTTAGGGAGTCCACAAAGGACTGGGTTTCGGCAGGAACTGGGCCCTGGGAGGACACATTGCTGAAAGGCCCGTCCACGAGGAAGGCTGCTGGCACACCACGGCCCCTCGTGTCCTGCACGACAGCACTGATGGTGGCAACCATGGAGCAGTGGACTGTGCATCCAGGTGTTGGAAGGGAGGCAGTTTCTAGGTGGGAGGACCCCATCTCCCAGCACCTCCCACCTGGAACCAGGATGCAAGAGGGTATGTTGGAGACGCGAATCTGTGTCTTCCACACAAGGCAATTTGGTGGCTCTGGGGATTTCTGAGGCTTAAAGGGCTTCACTAAGCAGCAGCCAAGCCAAGGGGTGGCTTAGGGGAACTTAAACCCACCTCAAATCTCCCCTAGCACCCCCACCTCCTCAGGCAAACACACAATCCAGGTAAACACGGTGTGCCTGTGCCCCCAGCCCCCACTTCTAAGTCGGACTGCCCCTGCTGGGTGACCTGACAAAGGGTTGGGCTGGGATCCTCTGAGCCAGACCACACCTATGGGGGCCCAGCGTGTCCCGAGGTGGTCGTGGTAGAGATGCAGCCTGCCCCCTCCGCCCCCTCCCGCCTGCCTCCTGGCAGACCCATTGTGTCCCAGCTTCACAAGTCACAGTCTGCCCCCTTCTGGTGGCTGGAAATTCTCAGGAAGCCTCGGGCTGGCAGGAACTCCAGCACAGGTGCTGGGGTGAAGGTGCAGGGCTGAACCATCTCCCAGTGCCCCTTCCCAACCCTGCTGATGGCAGCATGTCCTTTCTTTACCATCACGAAAGCCTCAAGTGTACGCCTCTGACCTTCCCGGCAAATGCTGTCATGTGCAAGTCACAGGAACAAGACAGAAAGGAGGAACATTCTCCACCTTGAACCTTGCATCCCATTGCCAGGTCAGGCTGCCTTCAGTGACCTATGAATTAATTTTTAAAAATAAATATGCTAATTACCCTGGCATAGTTAATTCACACTGTTGTGCGTGTGTTAGAAGCATTGGTCTGTTAAAGCTATTTATATGAAGTTTGCTACAATGGTAGAAATTTGTTCTGATGCTTCTTCACTTTTTAAATATGGGAAACCTCAAAACTGGAAACAGCCTGGCCTTGCACATAGCCCAGGACCAGACACCAACCGAGACATGTGGATGGAGGGCCTTCTCAGAAAGGTCTGGAGCCCAGAACAGGTTCTAAGTCACTTCTCCACCCTCAGAGAGACCAGAGCCTAAAAGCTAAGACCAAGGGCTCTGGGGTCAGCAGATCTGGGCCCAACTGCAGTCTTCTCCAGTGACTAGCTGTGTGGCACTGGGCAAGTGACTTAACCTTGCTGTGTCTCAGTTTCCTCATCTGTAAAATGGGGCTAATAGTGCAGCCTTCCTGATCCAGTGGAAGAAAGAATTAGATGAGATTGCACGTGTAAAGCATGTAGCACAGGTGCGTGCCCAGTGAACAGAGGCCTCTCTTAGGGCCCATGTGCTAGCCCAGTCCCAGATGTGCTTCCCCTGGTGACACGCGGAGGGCGAGGCCCATGGTCCCTCTGCCATGAATGAGGCAGCTGGAGATCAAAGAAGCCAGGCCTCGCCCAAGCACATCGCCGGCTAGCTGCCATTCTTTATCTTCGGATTCCGAGTCCAGTGCTCTCCTCATCCCAAGCCTGCCCATGTCCAGCTTTCCAGGTGACCTGGTCTCCTAGTGGATTGCTTTCCTTTTTCTATTCACTGAGTACCTGGCAAGTGCTAGGCAGGGTGCCAGGGCCTGTGGGGAAGGGCCAGACTGGGTTCCGGCTCCCCCAGGACTCGCATTCTCCTGGAAGAGGAGATAGATGGACAGACAGACACCCAAACAGCTGCATACCGGGTAGGTGCTGCCAGTGCTATCACAAGGCAGGGCTGCAGGGCGAATGGGGCTCAGGGGGGCTTGAAGGTCAGCCCCAGGTTTGTGTCTCGGGGAGTTAGGAGGGACACCCATCCTCAGGTTCTAGGAAGGGGAGAGACACAGCTTCTTTTCTGAGACAGGAGATTCTCTTTCCAGAAGGAATCTGCTGCACACAGCCTTATGCACAATTCTTAGAGGATGTCAGTCTAGGTTCTTTCACTTTTAAGTGACAAACACCAACTCAAACTAGATTAAGTATAAAAAGGGATTTACCGGCTCGTGTTGCTATAAATGCCAGGGTGTGGCTGCTTTCCTGCACCATAGGACCTAGAGCCTCAGACAGTCATATCAAGAAACTGCTTCTTGCCTGCATCTCCTCTGTGGTGGCTGCACTCTCAGGCAGGCTCCCTCTCCCCTGCCCTGGATTGTCCCCCTCTCAATCCCAGCTCTAGGATGACATCCTAACAGAAAGGATACACCTGCCTGGTTCCCGGTAAATTCTACCTTAAAAGTTCTGAGGAGGGCTCTCATTGGACCAGCTAGAGTCACAGGCCTACCCCTGAACCAATCACCAAGGCCAGGCCAATGGGATATTCTAATTGGCAAGGCCTATGTCATATGACCACCTGTGTAGCCCTAGCCTGAAGAAGTCAATCCTTTGGGCTGAGAGCCGGGAAAAGGTGGCTCTCCAAAGGGATACCAAGGGGCTGTGAGTAGAAGATCTCTGCAGACGAAAATAACAGATGTCTATTGCAAAAGGTGGTGTTTTTGTTATCCTCAGGTTGTTTTGTTTGTTTGCTTTGGTGCTTTCATGCCTAGAAGTTGCTATTTTATTCCAAACACAGAAAAAAGGTGCTAGCACCAGTTTGGCAACCTGAGGACTGAGGGCCCTGGCACTGGCTGCTTGGAAAAGGTCCTGGGGTGAGGAAGAGCTGCCACCGCTAAGTCTCTAGTCCCAGAACACCAGGCTTTTGCCTCCCATAGATCTGGGGCTGCCCAGACACCCACAGGCCCCTGCACAGCCTGGGTCTTAGTCCTGGCACCCCACCCCTGGCAACCCAGGGCCACAAAGCCACCAACACAGCTGCTTCTTCTGCTCCGACAATTAGTTCAGGATGCACTAATTCTTTAGGAAAAAGAATAATCTAAGATGCATATTCTCTCACATATGCATATTCTCTCATATGCATATTAAGGTATATTAAATTAGGATATGTTTTACAATTATTGTTCACCTTTCATGGCGTGATAGTTCTTTTCCTCTTCTCAGTCCCTCCCCACCCTCCAACAAAATTTCTCATTAGGTAGATGAGATCTTAGGAGCAAAGAAGTAGGTATAATTTTTTCCCCAAATTGTATAATTTCTTAAAAAACTGATGGTTCTGATTGTAGAAAATCCAAGAGAATTGACAAAAAAAAAAAAACCCAAAAAAACCCTGGAATTAATAAGCAATTATAGCAAGGTTGCAGGATACAAAGTTAATATACAAAAGTCAGTCACTTTCCTATATACCAGCAATGAACAAGTGGAATTTAAAATTAAAAACACAATACCATTTACATTAGCACCCAAAGAAATGAAGTAATTAATTATAAATCTAACAAAATATATACAAAATTTATATAAGGAAAACTAAGAAACTGATGACAGAAATCAGAGAAGGACTAAATAGATGGAGCGAGAGTCCTTGTTTATGGATAGAAAGCCTCAATATGGTTGAGATGTTGGCTCTTCCCAAATTCTACAGACCCAATGCAATCCCAATCAAAACTCTAGCGAGTTATTTTGTGAATATCAACAAACTGATTTTAAAGTTTTTATGGAAAGGTAAAAGACCCAGAATAGCCAACTTTAATATTGATGGAGAAGAACAAAGTCAGAAGAGGGACACCACCCAATTTCAAGACTAAGGTTTAAAGCTACAGTGTCGAAGACAATGGAGTAAAGACAGTCTCTTCAACAAATGGTGCTGGAACAACTAGACATCCACATGCAAAAAAACTGAATCTAGACACAGACTTTGCAGACTTCACAAAAATTAACTCAAAATAGATCAGAGATCTAAATGTAAAACACAAAACTATAAAACTCCTAGAAGATAACGTAGGAGAAAATTTAGGTGACCTTGGGTTTGGCAATGACTTTTAAAATGCAACATCAAAGGCATGATCCATGAAAGAAGTAATTGATAAGCTGGGCTTCATTAAAATTAAAAACTTCTGCTCTGTGAAAGACACTGTCAAGATAATGAGAAGACAAGTCATAGACTGGGAGAAAATATTTGCAAAACACATATGTGATAAAGGACTGTTATCCAAAATAAACAAAGAACTCTTAAAACTCAGCAGTAAGAAAACAAACAACCTGACTAAAAAATGGGCAAAGACCTAAACTGACACCTCACCGAAGAAGATATACAAATGGCAAATAAGTATATGAACAGATGCTCAATATCACATGTCATTAGGGAAATGTAAATTAAAATAACAATGGAATACCACTACACACATATTATAACGGCCAAAATCCAGGACACTGACACCAAATGCTGGTGAGGATGTGCAGCAATAGGGACCCTCATTCATTGCTGGCAGAAATGCAAAATGGTACAGCCACTTCGGAAAACAGTTTGACAGTTTCTTACAAAACTGAGCACAACCACATCATCCAGCAATTGCGCTCCTTGGTATTCACCCAAATGAGTTGAAAATTTATGTCCAGACAAAAATCTGCACGTGGACATTTATAGCAGCTTTAGTCATCATTGCCAAAACTTGGAAGCAACCAAGATGTCCTTCAGTAGGTGAATGGATAAATCAACTGTGGTACATCCAGAAAATGGTTTATCATTCAGTCCTTAAAAGAAATGAACTATCAAGCCACGAAAAGACATGGAGGAAACTTAAATTCATATTACTAAGTGAAAGAAGCCAGTGGTGAAAGGATATATACATATTATATGATTCCAACTACGTGACATTCTGGCAAAGGCAAAACTATAGACACAGTAAAGGGATCAGTGTTTGCCAGGGGGTGGGGATCGGGGTCGGGGAGGAATGAACAGAGCACAGAATTTTTAGGGCAGTGAAACTCTGTATGATACAATAATGGCGGATACATGTCTTTATATATTTGTCCAAACTCATACAATGTACACCAAGAGTGAACCCTAATGTAAACCCATGGACTTTGGGTGATAATTATGTGTCAATATATGTTCTTCTATTGTAACAAATGTACACTCTGGTGGATGACGTTGGTAACAGGGGAGGCTATGAATGTGTAGGAACTGGAAGTATATGGGAAATCTCTGTATCTTCTGCTCAATTTTACCGTGTCCCTAAAACCACTGTTAAAAATAAAGCCTATTAAGAAAAGAAAAACCAAACATTCTATCTACTGCAGCACAACAAACCACTCAAAATTTCGTGGGTTAAAACAACAACAATCATTTTTGTTATCTGTCATGGTTCTGGACCGTGACTGGGCTCAGCCGCACAGTTCTCACTTAGGCAGGGTCTCATGTGCAGGCACAGTCAGGTGGCGACTGGGGCTGGAGTCATTGCAAAGGTTCTCTCACTCACGTGTGATGCCTTTGGTCTGCTGGAACCGCAGCAGGGCTGTCAGCCCACATATGTACACATGGCCTCCCCGTGTGGCCTGGGCTTCCTTGAAGCACGCAGCCGGGTTCCAAGAGGAAGGGAGGGGAGGGAGGAGGAGGAGAGGGGCTGGTGGAAGCTTCTGACCTACCTGAGAAGCCATGCAGGGTGGCAAGGCCACATCACAAGAGAACACGAAGGATCGGAGGCAGTCATAGCTCTCTTTAGAAAATAAAATCTGCCCTACTGATCTACCTTCTGGTATGGCTGGGGTCAAGGTGCCAGATGAGTTGATCACAGGTTTGTTTCCTGCCCTCCTCCTGGAAACTGTGCACCTACTGTCTGCCTGACTCCAGCCAAGGCGCCCTGACTCTCCTGAGACTCCCCAGGAAGAGTAGGATGAATTCCCCTTTTCCAGATGAGGTCTGAGCACTCGGGCCTGACTGTGCTACAACAGGAAAGCTGGGTCCCTAAGCGTGAGACCACCTCTCTTCTAACTGCTGTGCTAATCTCCCCCGTCCCCCTTTCTGCCTACCCTCCTGGAGCTGCCTCCCCTTGCCCCTGTACCCTCGTCAACTCCTTCCTTGGGTGCCCCCACATCCCCACTCCACACTACCCGGCCACCCATCAGGCACTCCGTTTCTGTCTAAAACCTGGTAAACACAGCACCTCGCTCAGAGCCTGGGAGGCAGAGCCCAGGCCGATTGCCCAACATTCCCTCTCATGCCAAGTGTGGGCGTGTCCTCAGCCCACGTGGGGAGCCCCCACTGGCCCTCCCTCAGAATTAGCTACTGCGTCCTCATGGTGTCTGGGCTTCCTCCCAAAGCCTCCTCTGCCAACGACTGCACACCGGCCAGGCCCGTGATACACGGAAAGCCATCTGCGTGCATGTGTGTCCTCATGCAGGACTGTGAACTTCCAGGGGAAGTGGACATGCCTTGTTTCCTTCCACATCCTCTGGCACTCAGGGACATTCATCACTGAATGAATGAGTGCCTGACTGAATGAACGAACAAACGAATAGACAAGGTCTTAGGCACTGAGCCTTGTTCTGCCAAGGGAACTAAGGCTCTCTTCCACTCGCAGCCACACCTTCCGCAGTCTGCTTCCAGCTGGGCCAAGACCTGCTTGCAGCTTCCTTCAAGGTTTAAAATTGTGGACTTGGCAGAGCTGTCTCCCTCCCCTCCCCTCTGCTAATCCCCACTGGTTTCCACCCCACCCCCTACTCTGGTCCCCACCTGGCTACAGCGTAGCCACATGCTGGTCAAGTGCAAGTCATTTTGCAGCTCGGGTTTTTAAAATTAATGTTTGTTTGTTAGGTATGCATAAACAGGTACTCTAAAATTATAAAGAAAAGAAAAAGATTACAGAATAAAATTCACCCATAACGCCATAATTACTATGAACATTTCTGCATATTTTCTTTAGGTATTTTTCAAAGCATAAATATATTTTACACAGTTGAAATCATACTGCACATGTACTTCATAACCCACATTTCAACACATTCTAACATAAATCCTAGCATTAAATTTTCTCCATAAATTTAATTCTAACATATGTTCTAATGTCTGCGTAATACTCCGTCTTAGGAATAAGAGAGCCTAAAATGCATTCTCAGTGAGTGAGAACATTTATTTCTAGGGAAATTCTGGGGGCAGGATTGTTCACCAAGGAAAGGATGCCAAGTTGAAATGTGATTCAGAAACATCAGAACAACCCACCTGAAAGAGAGGAGGGCTGAGCCTGCCCACTTTTCTGCCTGTACTGAAAGGAAGGGTCTGGACATGGGGTGCCTGCTGGTTCTTCAGGCCCGGGGCAGGCAGCAGGAGGGTCCTCACTGCTGCATCCCGTCAGCAGGTGCCTGTCCGTCTGTGTAGCTACACTCCTCCCTCAAAGGACAGGCAGCAAGCCCAGCAAAATCTGTGTTGTCTCCTGTTTGCCTGCTCTGTGCCTTGGGAGTGAATGCACTGCCCAGCTGCCGTTCCTAGGAGGTAGAGCGTAGGAGCAGACACGTGGGGCAGGACGGGAGGGACTGGGTGGCTCCTAGGTTCTGGCAACGACTGTCCTCCTCTCCCACTGCTCCAACATGCACTGAGCTCCAGGGAGTCCATTCACTCCCCTTGTCCTCCCAGGCCTAGTGGTGGTCACAGCTTTGCCTTGTCCCTCGTCCCTGGTCCCTGAGTGCCTCACCGTATGTGTTGGGTCCCCATACTTTTATAACTCATCCTTTCATTAGATTCTCTTCAGTCAAAACCCTTTGAATATGCCATGTGTCTCCTAACATCAAAGTAGCTCCAGCATCCCAGAATTCTAACACGCAGACCTCTGAAAGTCTTGGAGATGACAGAAATCCTCATCATTCCAATGGAAAAACTGAGACCTGGAGAAGGGAGTTGCCCATGGTCACACAGTGTGGCTTGTTGACAAAGCCAAAGTGAGAAGTGAGCCCACCCCCTTCCGAGTCCCCCTGCTAATGGCCCAGGGGTTAAACACTAGGATTTGCCATCACACAGACCTGGTTTCAAAGCTCAGTTCTTCTACTTGTTAGACGTGTGACCTTGCCTAAGTGACCTAACCTCTCTGAGATCATAACATGCACCCACTCCAGAGGGTAATTGTGAGGGTTAAATGAAATAACACTCATAACACCTAACACAGTTTATAGATAAAAGTAGCAGCTGTCATTGTCTCACAAGAGAGTTTTGTATGGAGGTTTGTCAGTTGCAGAATGAAAATGACCAGCATGGGTGCCTCTCCTGGCAATGAAATGGGCCATTTAACAATGGAGGCAGACAGAGAAACCAGCTGGCTCGCTGCTGTGGAAGGGCAGAACAGGGTCTGAGGAGCCCCTCCTTCCCCGGGTCCTGTCAGTGACTGTGAACTCCATGAGGTCGGGGACCACTGTCCCAGCAGAGCCCAGGTCGCCTGCTGAAGGACTCCGCACATGGTGGAGAGGATGACACAGAAGGTGCGACCCTGGGACCGGAAGGGAGCACATATTCATCACAGCCCTCTGCATTCCGGGTGCTGTTCCAGGAGCGGGGACACACTGAGGGGGGAGACAGAGGCCTTGGCCTCGTGAGGCTCACCTTAGACCCCGTAATTCCTCATTTTAAAACTGAGGAAACTGGGGACCAGGAAGCAAAGCTATCTCCCTCCCGGGACCCAGAGCTAGTCAGCCAAGCTGCTGAACTCGATTCCGAAATGCCGCATTCCACCAAGTTCTGCAGCGGGTTTGGTTTGCATTAAATGATGGGCCGAAGTAACTATTTCATTTAACTTTTGTGGGACCTTTTAGAGAGGTCTTTTTTTAGAGAGGCCTTTCAGAGAGGTTTGGCAGCTGGACAGAAAATCGCCCCCTACACATAACGAGAGGCGTCCGTTCAATCCTTTAGTCACAGGCTTATTCTCCACTGAAGGGTATTAACGCCAACATTCTTTAGGCAGGTTAAGAAAAATGAAAACCATTTTATGCTGGTATGTGAAAAAAGCAAAGCACAGAACAGGGTTTGTTTGTTAGTTTGTTTTGTTTTGTTTTGTTTTTGGGACAGGGTCTCATTCTGTCGCCCGGGCTAGGGTGCAGCAGAGCGAGCCAGAGCTTAGCACAGCCTCACTCTCCTGGGCTCCCGCGGTCCTCCCGCCTCGGCCTCCCGGAGTGCTGGGATCACAGGCGCCCGGCCTGGAACGCTGTTTTAACACACTCTTATTCCTGGAAAACCAATGCGGACACAGCTGTATATTTGTATAGAAGAATTTCTAGAAGAAAACAAAGTGCTGGTAACAGTGGCCGCCTCTGGGAGGGAGACTAGGGTCTTGGGGACGAGAGAGATTTACTTTTCATCCTAATTTTTTTTTTTACTCATTAGCAAGTTTTTCCATGAATTGCTTTTCCAATTAAAATATTATAAAGGGTAGAGAAAATGAAGACAAAAACAATCAAAAACAATAAACTAAACAATTCTTTTTTTGCATTTAGACAATTTCTCTTCTCAAAAGCCCCTGTATTACATGCCCTACAAAAGAGAGGCAGAGATGGTGACCGTAAGAGGAGGTTTGGGAATTCCTGGTTGTTGATGTGCATTTTCGCCTCTGGGCCGTATGGGGGCAGCTCCCCATACAGCTGATGGAGTCTCAGCCAACAACAAAGTCCTGTTCTGGATTGTTTTCACAGCCCCACTTATGCCCAGGGATATGATGAAACCACTCATCAAAGCGCAACACTTAGACACAGTCATAGCAAAACAGTGATTTCACTTGCAAATAGGCACGGTAACTCCTCTTTCTGAAGATACAATTTAGAAACATATATATCTAAAGTCCATTAAAAGTGAGCCCATCAATCCCCGCTCTAGGAATTTATCACAAAAAGATAACTAGTGAGAGGCATAAGACTGGTTAAAAAAATTAAGGCGCAGTCTTATAATAGAATACTATACAGCCATTAAAAAGATTAACTGGATCCATATTCATTGATATGTAAACAGTAAGTTGTTAAGTGGAAAAGTAAATATAAAATAATAGTAAATACTTATATGGTACTTGCTGTGTTCCAGGGCTATTCTAAGCTCTTTACATAGGAAGTTATCACATTTTTATTATAACTTTATGAGGTAGGTACTTTTATTGTCCCAATTTTGTAGATGAGGAAACTGAGGCCACGGGCATTAAAGTGACTTGCCAAGGTCATGTAACTGGTATTTGGTGGAGCAGGGACCAGGACCCAGGCAGTGTGGCTCAGTTTTATGTTCTTAACCACTGCGTCCCAACAGGAACAATATGATCCCACCCACAAGAAGTTTAAAGGAGAGTCACCCAGCTATTAATATTGCTTCCAGATTGTAGGGCTGTAGATTAAGTTTTAATTTTCTACATGAATGCCATTAAGTAAATCTATTCTTATTTTGCTTTTTAGAAAAAGTGTGCATTCCCTTTGATTCAAGAATTCTCTTTTTCATAATTTATACTCAGGAAATTATCAAAGAGATGCCAGCAAAGATGCATGAATAATGACACTTATGGAGGGATAACTATATCCTTGGAACATTGGAACCAAACTAAATGTTACACAGGTATTGACTGAATGTGGTATCTACATATGGTAAGAGAATCAATATTGACATGGTGAGATGTTTATACTCTATTGATGAGTGAAGGAAACAGTAGGCTACATTTAAAAAATAAAGCCATATATGTGCGGAGGAAAAGTGTAGAAGGAAACAGAAGAAAGAGGCATTAGCAGCTACCTTGGAGTGTTGGGATTGTGCCTTCATTTGTGATATTTCTGAATCTTCCAAGTTTTCTGCCTTGAGAGTATATTACTCCTCTAATAGCAAAAAGATGTTATTTTTATAAAACAGCTGTCACTACTACCCTACTCAAGTATAAGATCTTAGACAACAGAACCCCTGAGGGTTATGGTGTCCTTCATTGATTCTCGGGAAAGACTATGACAGGTTCTACTAGCAAAAAAAAAAAAAGCACTTCACGTTAAATTAATTTCTACCTCCTCTGCCAGATGCCAGAGGAGTACCAGGAAACAGTCAAAAATGCAAAAGCCACTGAGGCACCATCTTGAGCCAGTACCTTCTCTGTCTCTCCTGCCACAGTCAAGACAACCAGGCAGCCTCACGCCAGCCCAACGTGCTGACAAGTACAAAAGGTTGATCAAATAAGGATGCGCAATTCAAACATTTACTTTTTCAAACATCTTTGGAAAGTTTATCATACACAAACAAGCAGAGGAGAGAGAAGGTTCAAGTTCAAGCCAACTCATTTGCACAGCGGCTCCAGGGAACACAAGCATCATACAGTAAGTCAGCCACAGAGGGCCACAGGGGTGGTTCCCTTTGGTAACCAAAGAGCATGGCTGGCAGGATGCAGTGGATTGGCTGTAAAAAATGCTGTGGAATAAATATAACCACAGTCAGCACAAAAAAGGTTAAGATGCCAAGTGAACACAAGAGTATCCTGCACTGGGAAAATAACTCAAGAAAAACCTCAATATGTCCAGAACAGTACACAAGCAGCGCATGCAATGTATTTTGACAAACATTCCGATGCTATATCCAAGTAAGGCAAATTTTAAGGAAAACTGCAAAACAATATGCCAGCAATACTTCTTTGGAATCTTAATCAACAATTCTGATTTTTTTTTTTTTTTTTGGTAAAACAGTTGCCCATAAAAGAAGAAATTGGGGTTGTTTGATGTTTTCTTGCTGATTTGCTTGAGTTCTTTGTAGATCCTGGTTGTTAGCTCTTTATCGGATGTATAGCACGCAAATATCTTCTGTCCCATTCTGTAGGTTGTCTATTCGCTCTAGTGATTGTTTCCGTGGCTGTGCAGAAGCTTTTTAATCTAATCAGGTCCCATTTATTTATTTATTTTTGTTGTTGCTGTGACTGTCTTTTGGGTCTTCTTCATAAATTCTTTTCCTAGGCTGATATCTATAAGAGTTTTTCCAACCTCTTCTTCTAGAATTCTTATAGTTTCATGGCTTAGGTTTAAGTCTGTTAGCCACTGTGAATTAATTTAACAACCCCATTAAAAAGTGAGCATGAATAGAAGCTTCAAAAGAAGATAGACTAATGGCTAATAAATATATGTAAAAATGCTCAACGTCACCAATCATCAGGGAAATGTAAATCAAAACCACAATGAGATATCACCTAATCCCAGTGAGAATGGCTTTTATCAAAAAGTCCCAAAACAACAAATGCTGGCGTGGATGCAGTGAGATAGGAACACTTATACACTGCTGGTGGGACTGCAAACTAGTTCAACCTCTATGGAAAGCAATGTGGAGATACCTCAAAGAACTAAAAGTAGAACTACCATTTTATCCAGCAATTCCACTACTGGGTATTTACCCAAAGGAAAAAAAGACATTTTCTAAAAAAGAACTTGCACTCGAATGTTTATAGCAGCATAATTCACAATTGCAAAGATGTGGAAACAACCCAAGTGCCCATCAATACATGAGTGGATTAATAAAATGTGGTATATGTATACCATGAAGTACTACTCAGCCATAAAAAAAATGGTGAACTAATACCTTTGGTAACAACCTGGGTGGAACTGGAGACCATCCTCCTAAGTAAAGTATCGCAAGAATGGAAAAATAAACACCACATGTACTCACTATTAAATTGGATCTAAAAGATCAACACTCATGTGTACATATGGTAGTAAAATTCAACGGAAATCAAGAAGGTAGGAGGGGGGAGGAGGGGATGGGTAAATTCACACCTAACAGGTACAATGCACACTATTTGGGTGATGGACACACTTACTACTTTGACTCAAATTGTACACAAGTAATTCATGTAATCAAAACTTTTGTACCCACGTAAAATTCTGAAATTAAAAAAAAAGAAGAAATTGATCTGACAGGCTTGAGCAGAGAAATCATGCAATGTTATTTGAGATAGATAATCAATCACAGTAGCAAATCTCCCAGCTCCTTAAGACGTAGGGGCCAAGGCTATCATGAGAAGAGAGCTCTGATGGTTTCTACAAATTCCCAGGCCCCGACAAAACACGCAACAAGTGTGTATCAGGCTGGATTCCAGCCTGTTGGATTCCAGGCTCTGTGCTGTGTGTTAGGAATACAAAAAGACAGACAGCACAGTCCTGTCCCCTGGGGGCTCATGGTCTGCTGGTGAGACAGAGAGGACCCTTGATGGCATCAGTGAGATGCTGTCACCGAGGGCATTCCAGTAACTGCAGAAACTCAGGAGGAAGCATCCACCTCCGCGGAAGTCTGAGACATCCTCAGAGTGGACAAGCTGAGTCTGGAGAGGTGAATGTACTAAAGGGCATAGGGGCAGGGAGGATTCACAGGGACAGGGCTTAGACTATCCATGGACAGGTGAACATGATGCTGAGCAGGGAGGTCCCTATAAGCCAGGCTCAGGGATGTGGTTTTAGCCCACGGGCCAGTACTTCTCAAAGCTGCAAGCACACACATTCACACAAGTGTGTCCACAGCCCAAATATGAGAAAAACTGCATGAACAGTTAAAACTCTACCACTTTGGATGTGCTCTTGGCACCAAAGCAAACCAAATAGCAATGCAGATGTTGAAATCGCACAATAGATTCTGTTATCAATTAGTGATCTAGACAATCCAGGATAAGCTTTTATTAAAGACGTCTCAAAGATTATCACTAAAACCAAAACACAAAATTAAAAGGTCCTTATAGAATTTACATTCACCTTGATACATGTTTGAAGACCCCCAGGGGGCTGTGTCTCTTATTTGAAAAACACTTCTATAGGCAATGAAAGGTTTTAAGTGTGTGTGGGTTGGGGGAAAGCACAGGGGTGAGTGTATTAGATGTACACCATTTGCAGAACACTGAGTCAGTGGCATAAAAAGTGATGCTGTGGCAGTCAGTGGGGCCTGCAGTGCCGGTGCCGGTGAGGTCAGGCAAACTGTGACGCAGGCCTGAGAGGCAGGGAGCGCAGAGGAGAGGCTGCGATTCCTGGACACCTTCCATGTTCAAGGCCAGGAGCTCCCTGCTGTGCAGACTCTGAAGCATGAGAGTGGGTCCCTGCCCACCTGGAACTTGGAGCCTACCTGGAGACCTAAGACATGAACCTCACCAAAGAAGAGACTGAATAAATCATTCAAAAGAACACTTGAGAAAAAAAGCAGGATTCTACTTAGAGTAGATGGCAGCAGGCAGTCACCGAGCCTGGTCCCTGCAGAAGGAAAGGCTTCAAGGCGAGGGAGAACTTCAACAAGACCTGAAGCTTAGAGGACTGTGCAAGAGGCGCAGCAGAAGCAAGCACCCTCTGTGGGATGTGTGGAAATAAAGGAATGAGTCCCCCTTGGAGAGGCAAGCAGCTGCCAGTGGTGGGAGCAGAGGCATGGGCCCCCCAGCTCACAGACCCAAGGCCCGAGCAGGGCTGTGGCCTACCCTGGCCTCCTCCACCATCACGCACCAAGAGATGATGACAGTCTGGATCCTGCAAGGCCAAGTCTGCAGATTTCACTAGATTTTCCTAACTTCAGTCATTCATACACAACCTTCACCATTTTTGCCAGATCCTTGCATCTCTTCTACTATTATTTACTTCCTATTTTTCTTTAGATTAACTCACTTTTTTTTTTCTGGAGACAGAGTCTCACTCTGACACCCCAGCTAGAACACAGTGGCGTCATCATAGCTCACTGCAACCTCAAACTCCTGGACTCAAGCGAAACTCCCACTTCTGCCTCCCGAGTAGCTGGGACCACAGGCACACCACCATGCCTGGCTAATTTTTTCTCTTTTTAATAGAGATGGGGTCTCACTCTTGCTCAGGCTGGTCTTGAACTCCTGATCTCAAGAAATCCTCCTACCTTGGCCTCCCAGAGTGCTAAGATTACGAGCCTGAGCCACCGCACCTGGCCCTAGGTTGACTCACTTTTAAAATTTAAATAAATTTATTTTAAAAGGAAACTGCATGACCACAAATGAAAAACCAGTGTCACTTGTAAAAGGAAAGTAATTGGAAAACTTAATACAGAACCCAAAGTGAAGAGTCTTCTGCAAAACAATAGGCTTATACGCTTTAAAAGTAAAGGAACCCGGGCTGGGCGTGGTGGCTCACACCTGTAATCCCAGTGCTTTGGGAGACTGAGGCAGGAGGATCACTTGAGGCCAGGAGTTTGAGACCAGCCTGGGCAACATAGTGAGACTCTGTCTCTACAAAAATACAAAAAATTAGCTGGCGTGGTAGCTTGCACCTGTAGTCTCAGCTACTTGAGAGGCTGAGGCAGGAGGATCGCTTGAGCCCAGGAGTTTGAGGTTGCAGTGAGCTATGATCACGCCACTGCACTCCAGCCTGGGCAAGAGGGAGACGTTGTCTTGAAAAAAAAATATGGTACTCTTATTTTTCTATAGGTGGAAATTTTCGAAAATAAAAGCTATTACAAAAGACATATGTACACACATAAGTATGTATGCACCTGCAACCATGGGAAGCACATGAGAAGTGCTTTGTAAATGTTTGCTGTTGAATGAACCATTATAATAAAAATATGTGTCCCCTGAAATTATCTCACCTAACACCAGTGGTTCGCACTTCACACATGGGGAACCCACTGTGTCAGGACAAGGGACAGAGCTGGGAGAAAGCACTTGCAGACAAGCCACGGGGAGGGCGGAAAGCATCATGCAGGCCTTGCCAGGCCATGCCAGGCCAAAAGGGCATTTCGGTGCCCACACCTTCCACCAGAGAAAGAGACAAGATGAGCAGACCCCAGGGACTTTTGCTCCGGGACCCACTAGGGCAGCCTTGGGAGGGGAGAGCACTGAGAAAGGAGGGTGGCCAAGGGCACAAAACGGCGAGTGCAGCAGGGCCGTGGGGAAGGGCTGTTTCTGTTCCATTCCCACCAGCATTCCAGTGCAAGGTAGTGGCTGAAGGTGGTTTGACGCTGAGCACAACTCTCACTGCAAGGGATTGCTGCTTCGAGGGGAGGAGCGCAGACAAGCTGTCATACAGAACGAGGTGAAACGCGAGCACCCAAGCAGGAAGACCCTGACGAGGCCAACACGGGCTCCCACCTTCCCCGCTCTAAAGGGGAATTTTGGTAAAGGAGAAACTTTCCTGTCAATTCCTGGCCTGTCACCTATGGGAACTCACTGATCTATTAATAAAAACAAGCATGGCCATCCTTGTTTGTGAGATTCACCATTATCTCACATTACAATAGGAAACGAAACTGCCAAGTATTGTCGTGAGATGCCTTCAATTATATGTGTCGTGGAAACTGAGGCCCAGAGAGGTGATGCATTTCCCAGGTCACTTTGAAACATATCCACCTGGTCTTGACTCCAAGGTCCGGCTCATTCCAACACAAGAGCCACCCAGCTGGACTGATGGAGGCAGGGCTGGAACATCTGCGGGTTTTCTATGACAGAAGCCTGTGCTTTCCCCACCCCACAGTCAGGACGAGTAAGGGAACAGGCATTCGAAGCTTCTGGCTAGAGTACAGCTGTACTTTAACAAGGCCAAAAGCCCGGCTCTCCACAGAGCAGCCCAGTGCATTCTGCCAGGTACCCCACTGCTGAGTCTCTAGGCAGGGGCTCCAAGAAGTCACAGTTCACTCCCTTTATCACCACTCCGCCCCTGGAGACAGGATTCTAATCCCACAAGGAGAAGCTGGCCTTCCTCTGAGTGCAGAAATCTGGATGAGGTCTGTGGTGACGAGACTTCAATGATGGTTCAAGCATGCAGACTTTTTCCTGATTCAGGAAAACCACCTCCTCAACTACTTTTGAAGCTTTATTACATTCTTCTAGCTGGATCTTGAATAATACTTGCCTTATGTAACCACTCTTGATTTTTAGTCTATAGACATTTGTCTCTTCTTATGCTAGAGACAGGGGCTTTCTTCTATTTGCACTTTCTCATCCTAGCTTGAACTTCCACTGCTCAGCATTCTTCATATAGAGCTACGGCCCAACCCCCAGGCTGCAGACTGCTACCGGTCCATGGCTTGTTAGGAACCTGGCTGCACAGCAAGAGGTGAGCCAGTGAAGCTTCATCTGTGTTTACAGCCATTCCCCATTGCTCACATCACCACATAAGCTCCGCCTCCTGTCAGATCAGCAGGGGCATTAGCTTCTCATAGGAGAGCGAAACCTACTGTAAACTGCAGAGGGATCTAGGTTGCATGTTCCTTATGGGAATCTAATGCCTGATGATCTGAGGTGGAGCAGAGGCAGTGATGCTAGCGCTGGGGAGTGGCTGCAAATACAGATTATCATTAGCAGAGCGGTTTGACTGCACAATAAATGTAATGCGCTTGAATCATCCCCCCTCCACCCCTGGTCTGTGGAAAAATTGTCTTCCATGAAACCAGTCCCTGGTGCCCAAAATGTTGGGGACCGCTGATTTAGAACATCATGACTACTCTCCCCAGTTTCCCTTGGGCAGCAATGGCCAGTACAAAATCTCACATTCAAGCCAAAAACACAAGCTCAGAGGTGGGGTTGCACAGACTGACAGACTTTGTTCACACAAGCCCTCAAAACTGGTTTCCTGAAGACCTAAAAGTCTAAAGAATCCCAAGTGGTACCTGCTGATGTCTGTGAAGGGAAATAAGTTGTCAAAGGAGAGATGTTTCCCCTTTTGTGGACTGACAGTGAGACGGCTCCTTCTTCCCGCTATTGGAAAACAGTGTGGAGAGAACCGTTAGCTGAGATATTTGGCTTATAAGGAAAAACATGAAGTTATGGGCTTGAAGGAGAGAAACACAGAATCCTTTGTTAATAGGAGAGATCACTTCTGAAAAGCCAACCTTTTAAAATGATATGGCAGCAACTGGCTATTCGGGTGGGGACAAGCAGAACTGTTCACTTATTCACTGGGTTTAAGGAATTACCTCACATAAAAAGGCACAGGTTAATTATTGCCTTATTACTAAATCTTCACATAGAAAAAAGGTGTAACAATTCTAACTCACCTCCCCTATGACAGCAGCACTCATAACCAATCTACCTGGGCCAAAGGAAACCACCTACTCTGGTGGGCAGGATTCCAAGAGGACTCCAAGCTTCCTGCCCTTCCTGTAGACACCTTGCATAATCCCATCTCTTTGAATGTAGGTGGGCCAATCAATACCATGGGGTGTCACTTTGAGTTCATCAAAAGAGAGATTATTCAATTCAAAATGGGTTAAGACTTAAAACATAAGACCTAAAGCTATAAAACTACAGGAAAAAGCATGGGGAGAAGCTCCATGATGTTGGTCTGGGCAGTGATTTTTCTAGATATGACCCCAAAAGCACAGGCAACCAAAGTGAAAACAGACACATGGGATTATATCAAACTAAAAAGCTTCTGCACAGCAAAGGAAACAATCAACAGAATGAAGAGACAACCTACAGAATGGGAGAAAATTCTTGCAAACCATATAGTATTCAAAACTATAAAGAACTCAAACAACTCAATAACAAGAAACAAAGAAACTAACCCAATTAAAAAATGGGCAAAGGACCTGAATAGACGTTGTCTTCCTCAAAAGAAGACATGTAAATGGCCAACGGATATATGAAAAAATGCTCAATGTTGCTAATCATCAAGGCAATGCAAATTAAATCTACAATGAGATATCACCTCACACCCTTTAGAATGATTATTATCAAAAAGATGAAAGACAACAAGTGTGGGTGAGGATGCAGAGAAAAGGAAACTCTTGCACACTGCTGGTGGGAATGCAAATTAGGACAGCCATTATGGAGAACAGTATGGAGGTTCCTCAAAAAAGTAAAAATACAACTACCATATGATCCAGCAATCCCACTACTAGGTATATATCCAAAGAAAAGGAAATCAGTATGTCAAAGAGATATCTGCACTTCCATGTTTAATGCACACTATTCAAAATAGCCAAGATATAGAATCAACATAAATGTCCATCAACGGATAAATGAATAAAGAAAATGTGGTGTATATATGCAAATGGCATACAATTCAGCCACAAAGAAAGAATGAAATCCTGTCATTCACAGCAAAATGGAGGAGTCTGGAGGCCATTATGTTAAGTGAAATAAGCCAGGCACAGAAAGATAACTACTGCATGTTCTCACTCATATGTGGAAGCTAAATAAGTTGATCCCATAGAAGTAGAGAGTAGAACAGTGGTGGAATCCAAGTATGGAAGCAGAGAGTAGAATGCAGGTCACCAGGGGCTTGGTGGGGGGGATGTTGATTGAAGGATACAAAATTTCAGTTAGACAGGAGGAATAAATTAAAGAGATCTACTGTACAACATGGTGACTATAGTTAATAGTGTATTGTATTCTTAAAAATCCCTGAGAGTATATTTTAAATGTTCTCACCATAAAAAATGGTAAGTATGTGAGGTAATGCATATGTTAATTAACTCAATTTAGCCATTCCACAAGGTATATCTATTTCAAAACACCATGTTGTGCATCATAAATATACATAATTTTTTTAAAAAAGACCATCTTGCATGGGTGTGCCTGATCTAATCAGGTTAGCTCTTTAAAGGGTGAAGTGTCGGAGACTCCTGCTGGCCTGGAAGAAAGCACACTGCCATGCTGGCAGAGAAGGGGGCCACGTGGCAAGGCCAGAGGATGGCCCCTAGGAGCTGGGCAGGGTCTCCAGCCAACAGCTAGCAAGAAAACGGGGACCTCAGTCATATGACTGAGGAAATTAATTCTGTCAACAACCAGTGAGCATTACAGTCCCTGCTGATATACTGATTTTCAGTCTGGTGAGATTGAAGAGTCAGCTAATCTGTACCTAGACTCTTGACCCATGGATACTGTGAGATAATAAATTTTTGTTGTTTTAAGCTGTGACGTGTGTAGTAATTTGTTACACAGCAATAGGAAACTAAAACACCCACATATCAAAAGACCCTGAGTGATCTGGACAAAGGTTTCAGCCAGGTTCCAACAGCTAAAATCTGCTTTGTTCCCAAAGGGATTTAAAAGAAATCGTAGGCTAAAGTGGAAAATGAAAAAATATTTTGTGGACTAGAGAAACCCAGTAAACTCATTCTTATCCAAAATCCATATAGGACAAATCGGTGTCTATTTTATATTAATAATACCCCAAATTTTCTATGTCAGAAAGCATGACTCATTGGACCTCCTTTCCAAATATTAGTCTCATCTACTAATTTATAGCCTGAAGACAAGCAAGAGTGTTTAGCCAAAGTTACAAGACACCTTCATTTGTAAAATTCATACCATGAGTTAGTTGTCTTTATATTTCCATCTAATAGCAGAAATTCAATTTTGCTCTTTCTTTCTTTTTTTTTTTTTAAGAGATGGGGTCTTTCTCTGTCACCCAGGCTGGAGTGCAGTGACATGATCACAGCTCACTGCAGCCTCCAATTCCTAGGCTCAAGCAATCCTCCTCCCTCAGCCTCCCAAGTAGCTGGGACTATAGGTGTGCGTCACCACACCCAGGTAATGTCTAACTTTTTGTAGAGATGGGGTCTCACTATGTTGCCCAGGCTGATGTTATTTCTTTCTTTTCTTTTTTTTTTTTTTTGAGACGGAGTCTCACTTTGTCGCCCTCGGTAGAGTACAATGGCGTCATCATAGCTCACTGCAACCTCCGACTCCTGGGCTCAAGCAATCCTCCTGCCTCAGCCACCCGAGTGGCTGGGACTACAGCACGTGTCACAACACCCAGCTAATTTTTCTATTTTTAGTAGAGACAGGGTCTCACTCTTGTTCAGGCTGGTCTTGAACTCCTGAGCTCAAGCGATCCTCCCACCTCAGCCTCCCAGAGTGCTAAGCTAGGATTAGAGGCATGAGTCACCACACCTGGCCCTGATGTTAATTTCTTATTGAATAACAATTAGGAATGATTGAAATTGGCTCTAAACCTTGTTGCTCTGTAACTGAAAAATAAAACCAACCTACATCAAAATAAATTCCCTTTTGCTTAAGCAGGAAAATATTAGAAATGACCTAAAATGTCCATCAATAAAGACCTGATAAAGTCAGTGCTAACACTGGCACCTGAGGCCAGACCACAGGACAAGACTCAAGGGCTCTGCTAGAATGAGCTTTTCAACCTCCCGTCCCTCTATCACCTGATTTGTGGCTACTCACTGGGAATTCCACTATGCCACATGTCACCCATGTCGTAGGATAACAGGACATTAAATGAAATGTCAATAGAGCAAGCTGAGAAGCTCCCAGGCCAGATGAAAGATTTCACACTATAAAGGAAAAGACCTAGAGTTCATGTAACCTAAGGGAGGAGCCTGGAGCTAGAGGAAAGAACATTTCTTTTGAAAGTTGTAGAAAGACATCCATCCCCAGATTTACATCCTCATTTTAAAAATCTACAATACATTCTTATTAGCCCTCCATAATCCCCAAATGAAAAGATAAATTAATTCATTTCCTTACTACTGAGTGTTATGGGTTGAATTGTGCCTCCCCTAAAGATATGCTGAAGTCCTAGCCCCCAGTACCTCAGAATTTGCCTTGTTTGGAAATGGGGTCATTGCAGATGTAACTAGTCAAGATGAGGTTCATACTGGAGTAGGGGCCCTTAATCCAATAACTGGTGTCCTTAAAAGCAGAGGAAAATCTGGACAAAGACACATGCACAGAAGGTGATGTGAAGACACAAGGGAGATGGCACATGATGGTGATGATGGAGGCAGAGACAGGAGTGGTGAATCTACAACCCAAGGACCACCACGGACCGAATGCCAGGCTATAATATATATGCAAACACCAGAATCCAGAAGGATCATGGAAAGGTTCCCCTCTAAAGGTTTCGGAGGGAGCACAGCCCCACTGACACTTGATCTTGGACTTCCCAGCCTCCAGAATGGTGCGACAATAAACTTCTGTTGCTAAGCCACTCACTTCGTAGCACTTTGTTACAGCGGCCCTAAGAAACTAATACACTGACAAAGAAGTCTTTTAAGTCTTCCCTAACCCACTCCTTAAGCAGATAAACAATGAAAATGAAAAAGGCACTCAACATCATTAATTGTCAGAGAAACGCAAATTGAAACAATGACAAACGTTTCATACCCACTCGAAAGGCCAAAATCAAACAATGACAACACTAAAGTGGGTGAGGGCACAGAGCAACCAGAGCTCTCAGACATTGCTGGTGGCCATGTAAGATGGCAGAGCCACTTTGGCAATTCTTATTAAGTGACGTATACATCTACCTCGTGACCCAGCAATTCACCCCTAGGAATTTATCCAAGAAGAATGAAAGTATACTCAAAAGATGATTTGTCTTTAAAATAAACAGAAAAAGGAAAACACACATCCACAAAAGGACATGTACAAGAATGTTCATAGCAATCTTACAAGAGTCAAAAAGTGGAAACAACCAAACAACCCAGAATTCCATCATCAGGAGAAAGGACATGCAGACTGCGGCGTAACCATACAATAACCTCCTGCTCGACGACAAAAAGGCACAATCTACAGGCTCATGCGACAATATGGGTGAACCTCAAAAGCATTCCATTAAGCAAAAGAAGCTAGTCTTAACAAAATATATACTGCTTGATTCCACTTAAATAAAGTATAAGAACAGACAAAACCAAGGTGGTGGAAGTCAGGAAAGGCTGGGGAGGGGGTGGTAAGTGCCTGAAGAGAGATACAATGGGGCATTATGAAGTGATGGAAACATCTACACCTTGTTTTGGGTGCAGGTTACACGGGTAAAATTTTCAAAACTCACCAAACTGACCATTTAAGATGTTATACCTCAATTAAAAGGGAGGGAAGGTCCAATATAATAACTGAGTCAGGTGAAAATCATCAATGGACACAATTAGGTAAAAGTTGGCAGGAACAGGACAATTGCTTGATGCCAGGAAAAAAACCTACCTGTACCAGGCAGTCACCACCTTACCCAAGTGACCAACCATAAGGGTACTCCCAGAGGGACAACAGTTAGATACCCTCTGATATGATGCAATAGGAACATGCAGCACCACCCACAAAATACCCTTGCCAAAAATGGATGGCCTGAATCTAATCAAGCCTCTAGACCGAACTTACAGGGAACAGAGGAACAGCCAAGTGATACCATGAGCAAACAATCAGAGAAATCCAGACGTAGGGTATTCTACAAGGCTTGGACTCAAAGTCAGCATCATGAGGAAAAAAAAAAGAGGTAAGAAGACAGTTTTAAATTAAAAGAAATTAAAAATACACAAAAACCAAATGCAATGCACAAACCTTAATTCTAATAAATCCTGGTTCAAAAAGAAAAAGCACCAGGCGCAGTGGCATGTGCCTGTAGTCCCAGCTACTTGGGGGGCTGAGGCAGGAGGATCGCTTGAGCCCAGGAGTTCGAAGCCAGCCTAGGCAATATAGCGAGATCCTGCTGCTTTAAAAAAAAAAAAAAAACAGGCCATAAAAACATTCTTGGGACAACTGGGGAAATTCAAATATTAAAACTAGATATTAGATATTATAAAATTATTATTAATTTTTAAGGTATGATAATGATATCATAATTATGTAGAGTGTTCCTGTTCTTAACAGACGCATGCTAAGGTATTTAAAAATAAGATGCCATGAACTCAACAACTTACCTTCATGGTAAGTTGAGCAAAACATTATATTTACACCAATATATGTATAAGTTCAAAAAAAACCCAAAATGTTCATTGTTGAATCTAGATACAGGATATATGTGTGTTCACTGTACTACTTCAAATTTATTTATATTTAAAATGTTTCATAATAAAAAACTAGAACATAATAAAATAAAAAGGAGCCTAAATGCAATGAGGTACCCAGAATAGGATGCTGGAAAAGAAACATGACATTAGTGGGAATACTGGTGAAATCCGAGTAAAGCCTATGGTGTAGTTAATATTGCTGTGCTAACATTAATTTCCTAGTTTTGACAGATGTATCATGTAAGATGTTAACATTCAGGGGAAGCTGGACAAAGGACACTCCTTGTACTAGCTCTGCAAACTTTCCATAAATCTAAAATTATTTCAAAATAAAAAGTTTTGTAAAAGGGGGCAACCAGTATGTAAAAACTAGAAGTTTTTATTGTATTTTAATATGCATATAACCAAACAACTTCAAGGTCCAATGTCCGCTACAATGACCTTCCACAAATGTCTGGTTTCGCACAGACTTCAAAGGTGAAAAGGTTTCCATGGGACCGTGTATCAGACAGAGGGGAGCCACATTTGTACCCACGGCCTGGACATCAGTGCTACAGGCCAGGGAGTGGCCTTGGTCCTGGTGAAGTCACCAACTAGGCAGCGGCCACCTTGTTCTCCAGGCTCAGTGGAGTTTAGTTCAGCAAAGACACGGGTTGAGCTGCCCACTTGTACGGCACTGACTGCAAAAGAACTGCCAGGAGTTCTTTTTAACAGCAGTGTTAATTCATGTCCAAGCACCTAAGACCTGACCTAAGTCCCCTGGCCACACCAACCAGCCCTTGCACACAGGATTGAGTTAACCACATTACAGCACCAGCAGACAGATTTCTGTGTAATTCTTGGGGAGTCTAAAAGATTTTCACTTGTATTATCTCATTTAATCCTGGTGACAGCACTTATTTTACAGAGGAGGAATATGAGACATCCACCTCACCCCCACTTCAATGCATATTAAACACTTGTCACTTGAGATGGTCCTTTTATAAAAGCAGGACATCATGGTGCCTCTCCCTTCCAGACACCCAAATACTCAACTTCCTCCGAGGCCAGATCTTCCATTAGGCTTATGAGACTTCACTCAGTCCCAGGCTAACTGCAATCACTCCTTCCTGCTGAATTTCTATAGCCCTTACACTGCAATGAATCAGAACAGGACAGTGATGGGAAAATGTTTTTGACCTTTGGTCAAAGGCAAGCTGTGGATGAGAAGACATGGTTGAAATCCAAGCAAAAATCTAAGTTTTTTTTTGAAAGCAACATCAACTTGATAACATTTATGTGCCACTAGGATTGTGTGGTGGTTAAGAGCACAGGCTGTGGGGTCACTTGGCCAGTGTGCAGTCTTGGTTCTACCAGGTACTACTGTGTGACCTTGGACATGGCCAGTGTGCAGTCTTGGTTCTACCAGGTACTACTGCGTGACCTTGGGCAGGTTAATACTCTCTGTGCCTTAGTGACTCATCTAGACAGTGGAGGTACTCGCAGTACCTCGCTTGCAGGGTTGTTATAAGGACTAAACGAAATAATCTCAATGCCTGGCCCATAATGAGAACTTAATGTGTGCTAACTATTACTGGTAAACCTTGTGCAGGAATGCTTCTTGTTTCCATTCTGGTTTTTTTAAAGAAGTTTCCCCCAATTATTAGTCCTAGAATTTGGGGACTGAGAGGGTCCTCAGAAACCAGGGAGGCCCATCTTAGGGGTAAGGAAAGTTCTTCCAATTTCCCAAAAGGCAGTTATTTCACTCCAGTCTGTCAGATGAGGCTCTTCAGAAACAGACAGATTGTCTGGGTCCCCAGGACAGTGAGAGTCACTGACCTATGTTTGTTCCACATCTTGCCACCATTTCATAAATGTACATCCTTTATGCCACAACCACAGCAATATATATCTCACAGATGCATGTTTGACTAAAAAATGGAGGACTGAGACTTTAAAATGGCATTAAGTATCATGAAAAATGTCACTTGCATGAAGAACAGAAAGGGGACAAAGGGCCACTTTCCTAACAGCTGGGGCATTAGCCTCAAATCTCAAAACAGAACTCAAGTGAACTCAGAAAAACCCTGGGCAGTGTCTTTACCTAGGCTTAGTAGGCCGGAATGACTAGAAACCACTGACTAGAAGTTGGCACAATGCCCAGCTGGCTGCCTCCACCCCAAGCCAGAATGCGGTCTCAGCTCTTACCCACCGCCCTGGGAGCAGCCAAGGGTGGTCTGCTCTTGTGCCTTGGGGTGTGGGGGCAGCCTGGAGGCCTCTGGCCTCATCTCCCCCAGCCATATAAGAGGGAAGGCAGCATCTGAGAAGACAAGAGCTGGCCAGGTCTGCAATGGGAAGAAAGATAGAGAGGAAGCCTCCATTCTTGTGCAAACCCTGACCCAGGGCTGGGTATCAGCCAGTACCTTACATATGGCAGATCAGACCCCTGTCCCCCTCCCAGGCAGGGGAGGAGCTGTGTGCTTCCCTGAGCCAAGCAGAAGTGGAGCATGCACACCTCCAAAGGACTTTAGGGATTCATAGGCACACGATTAAACGACATTCAACCTCATCAGAAGACACTCGCTTTGCCAGCCTCTTGCAATCCTTCTGGATAAGTCCAGGGGAGAATTTCTAGTAGTGTTGGTATGACATTAACACCTCCTTGATCCTTAGTAATCCCCATTGTTAACCAGGAGAGAGCAAACCTTAAAGCTTAGTCTTAAGAGACTGAAGCAGGCAATAGTATCTAGCAGAAATTTAGTAACACTGTTTTGTGTTCTTTTTTTTTTTATGGTTACCTTGTATTTTACAGCAATTGACAAAGATACCCATTTATGAAAGAGATGTAATATTTCCCTTTTTTTTTTTAAGAGACACTGTCTCACTCTGTCACCCAGGCTGGAGTGCGGTGGCACCATCATAGCTCACTGTAACCTTCAACTCCTGGGCTCAAGCGACCTCCCTGCCTCAGCCTCCCAAAAAGCTGGGATTACAGGCACGCACCACCACACCCAGCCAATATTTCCTTTTTTAAGAGTATTTGCAACTTTAAAAAAGAGGAAGGAGGGGGGAAAGACTAAGAAATAATAGATTTCTACTTGGTAAAAACATAACACACCTCCCTACCTATTGCCACAGCTTCCTGTTACCCCAACAGCCTAGAACTGTGCTGTCCATTACAGTAGCCACTATCACATGACTATGGTCATTTAAACTAAATAAAATTAAAAATTCAGTTCTTCAATCATATTCACCACATTTTAAGTGCTCAATAGCCACATGTAGCTAATGGCTACTGCATTGGACAGCACAACTAAGAACATTTCCATCATCATAGAAAGCTCTATTGGACATCACTAGCCTAGAATGCCACTCACAGCTCACCTGGTTACTCACCTGGTGGTGATGCTAAAAGGCCTGGCTTCTCTCCAAGTAGTGGACGCTTGGCAGGCTTGGTAGGGGGGCATCCCAAAGAAGCAGGCCTCTTGGAGGGGTTTGCTGGAAGCAGGGGAGGAGGAAACAGACCTTTGGAGTTGACTAGTCCTGTAGAGAACCAAAACCAAAACATAAACAGAAAGACACATGATGAACCCAGTTCCAGCTGTTCTCCCCAAAGGGATCTGTCTTCATCTTTAGAGAGGGGCTAAGCAGAGAATAACATGCCTCTCCTACCAGGCTCAACCTTAGCTCCAGAAAGCTCTACCAAGTCTTCTTTGGACCCAATGGTCTAGTCCAGGGGTAAGAAAACTAGAGTCTGGAGACCAAATCAGTCCTGTCTGGTCATGGCCTTCCAGCTAAGAATGGTTTTCTCATTTTTAAATGGTTACATTTTAAACAGTTACATAAGTACGTATGTAATATTCTTGATTTTGCTTCTCTGCCACAAAAAGCCTAAAATATTTACTCTCTGACCATTTAAAAAGAAGTTTGAAAACCCCTTGTGTAGTCTAAGCCTGTCCTGATGTCCTGGTTCCCCACCCTCCCTTCTTACAAGTGGTTTTGTTCTAAACGTTATGTTTTGAACCTATTTTGACACTTGGGATACATATTCTTAACACCCAAAGCAGTGGGGTTCCCAGACGGGTCATAAAGTCTAACCCATAACATACCATCCATCCAGACCAGTGGCCTGGCCCACTGTCCAGCACCCTGTCGTGTCCCTCTTGGACAGGCAGGATGTCCCGCACAGCCCTCACCCCACTGTACAGGACATCTCCTCACAGTCCTTGCCAAGGCCCTGAAGCAAGCACCTAGCCCTTTGTGAAGGTCTGAAAGAGTTTTGTTCTTAAACTAATGACAAGGATGGGAAGCAAATCAGAGCAAAAAGATTTCTTCCTGAACTTCTCCCCATTATTCACTCACTTGTCACAGGAAAAGACCAGGTGGTCACAATGGGTCTGTAGGTAAATCAAGAAGGGGCCTGAAGTAGCAGACAGACCCAGTCTGAGGGAGTCTCTGGAGCCTGTCAGAGTTGGGGGGCTGGACCCTGAGGCCCAGGGAGTGAGGGTGAGCACAACATTAGGAAGGGAAGGAAGCCAGGCATGGCAGCAAGGAAGCATAGGCTGGGGTGGGAACAGAGAAGACGCAGAACTCAACTCTCTTCCCAAAAGTCAACAGGTCAAGATGAGAGTGGGACACAGAAATGTTCACCCCTAAGGCTGTGGATCTTTACTACAGACTGACCTTGACCATAAAAGACAAAAAAAAGACATGCACATATATAGCTACCAAAGCAAGAGGGCACATTCCCTCTATTTTGATCCACAATAACAGTCAAGGTAGAAATGTTTTGCTCATAAGAAAGATTTTTGGCTAAAACAATCCCTGCTCACATAAAAGATCAAAGAAATACTTGACTCTTATGCACAAAGACATCCCCAGGTATACATTTTATTTAGGGTCCAGGTGACAGCCACCTTTCCATAAAGACTTCACTGACAACTGCCTTTTAAACATGGCAGGTTGAAAACATGCTCTCATCTGGTTCCTTCCCCGTTCCCACTGCCAATACACAAGAACAAGACAGAATAGGAGAGATGCCAGCAAAGATTAAGAAGATGAAGACCAGAGGGAAGACTGACTAAGTGGAGGAAGCTGCATCCTAGGTGCCTCCAGAGGAGACTAAAACTCTTTATCCCAAGAGCCAGGACAGGCTCAGACACTGGGTGCAGCAGATCCCACAGAGGCATAAGTAAGACACAGGGCTGAAAACTGGGCTTGGCTGGATATCTGCACCCAAGTGGTTAGACTCCACCTGGGTCTCCTCCCCAAGGGAAGAGATGGAAGTCCGGTGAAAGCACTGGAGCAACAGGACCCAGTGAGACCTGGTTAGTTAATGCCTGGAATTCCCAGTTACACTAGCCAATCAAGTCTCTCTCTTGTCTGAAGGTAACTTCAGTTGGGTTCCTGAACGTGAAATAGAATAAGTCCACAGTAATCATACAACCTCAGGAAAAAAGCCTCAAAAACACCACTAAATTCAGAGTGCTTATTATGGGAACTCAGTTTAAGTGGCTCTAACTGTGGCCACAAACCTTGGTAAGAGAGTTCCTCTCAAATCCTCCCTGGCATAAAACAGGCAGCTCATTCAAGAGGAATGGCACCCACTAAAACCCAAAGCATCTCTTCTGGTGTTCTGAAATCTCAACATTCATTGAAAATATGACAACACACGCTGCCATTGCACTAAACTGTCCCACTCTCTCAGGGGAGCTCTCAAAGAAGAAGAGCTACACATCCATCTTGTCCCTAGAAGGAAGTACTGACCTGGTGGCGGAAGGAGACCTCCTCCTGGCCTATCACCTAACAAAGGGGACTTGCCAGGAACTGGGGCAAGAGCACCTGAAAAGAACTTCTTGCCAGCAGGTGGAAGAGGTGGAGGCAGCTTGCCCAAGACGGGGGTGTTCCTGCTTTGAAATGAGGAATGCTCACTGCTGCCTAAAGGATCCAGCATCTCCAAGCCTGGAAAAATGAAGAAAAGAAATGGTCAGCAGAGGCCTGCAGACAAGGTCAGGAAGCTACATAGAGAACTCAGGCTAGTGAAGAAAGATATTTGCTTTTACTGACTTAGAGGTTTCCATAATCCAAAAGAAACAAGACTGTTGTGTTTTAAATGTATGGGTTCTGCCATCCTGAGAAAGTGAGTATAATAAAATCATACAAAAATAAAACACCTTGTACATTTTATAAGATGAACAATTTTCTTTAAAGCTTCAACACAGTCCTATAACACAGGCAGCTTCTTTTTCCTAAAAGGGACAAGACTTATTATTTTCTTCTTACCTACTTAACTTAAAACAAGCAAACTAAAAAGTCACTACTTTAAGGAGTTTGGCTTGTAACTGGAATGCTCTTTAAAATCTTTAAGATTAGGAACTGCTTCTTCACATTTACCACATACTTAAAAGTAATCTTACAAATGTCTCAATTAACAAAAAACTGAAACCTAGAATCAGGAAAATAAACTGTTAGGGAACTGGAACTATTTCCTACATGCCCATCTATATATAGAGATCATTCTATTTATATATTAAAAATCTGGTTTAGGAGCATAGATTCAGGGCAACTTGAATCTATGTTTCAGGATTTTAAAAAATTTTTTTAATAAAATAAAATAAAATTTAAAAATCTGCTTCAAAGGAAAATTTAGCTTCAGAAGAAGCATTTTAGTCTATAAAGGTTAAACATTAAAATAGTGTATGCCTATGTGAAACATGTTCAAATCAGATACCTTTGTATTATATACATATTACAGAAGCATATTCTCTCAATAAAGGAAAATTTTCTAGTTTTCTTTCACACGTGGATTTGCAGGGGTTTGAAATGGGGAAGGAAAAGGGACAGTGCCAAATACCTTCCAGTTGTCCTTTCCTGGTCTTCAGGTAGTCAATGATCAGGCTCAACTCATCCCTGTACAAATGTTTCCCCTCATTTAACAGGAAAAGAAGGTGTCGAATGCCCGAAGGCACTGAGTAGCTGGCGAGGAGCTCCTGTGCCAGGAAGTCCTCCACCAGATCTCCAGCCCTCCAAGAGATCCCAGCGCATTCCTGCTGCTCCCATTTAGCGAAAAACCTTCTGAATTCTTCAGCCACCAGCACCAGTGCATTTTCTAGGGGCATGTGATGATGTACTAGGGACAAGAAAGCACCTACTATCACACAGGCGCCCTGATTTTCCGAAAAACACATTTACAAAAAGATGAGAAAAAACAATCAGAAAACATAGCTAATCTAAGTACAAGTTGTTTAAACTGTCAACGCTTTTGGTACAGATGTGATTGTCTACTGATTCGAGTGACTGGGACCCGCAACAGCAGGTACCCTGTCAGATTTCAAAATCAGACATTACATTCTGTTTCAAAATTATGGCATGCGGCAGCTTGGCTTACGTTTCCATATAAACCCTCGTTTCACAATTGGAAAGCTTCAGGCTAAGGTGACGGGGCACAGGGGCATAGATGGGATGTGTGTGAATGAAAATTCCTATGTCTAAACAAACGTAGCCTTAAAAAAGGACACACGCCGCTGGCTACTCGAAGAGTACAAACAAACAACAAAACCTCTAAAGGCGAAGGTGTTTTATTTGGTCCCAGCATCAGGGTACACGACTGAAATGGGCATGGTTCACAGAAGAAACAAGCAGGAGCTGAGAACGGCAGCCTTCAGAGAGTAGAGTAGGGGTTAGATAAGAGCGCTGCAAGGGACTGCTGTTTTTCATTATAAACCGTGTAGTGTTCATTTCTCTTCTGTGTATAGGCAATACATTAATAAGAGGCAGACAGACAGACAGGCAGACACGCTGGTGCCAGGCTTCCAGGCACCGTCACTGCAGTGTGAGGAGTAACCCGCATCCTCTGCGTGGGTCTGATGTCTTTGGCTCAGCCCTGTGGGACCGTAAACCACGTGAAAAGCCTTTCCAGGTCAGGTCAGGGGAGCTCCAGGCTCTAAATATTACGCATAAAATAAACTCTAGATACCAAGAATGGCTTTCCCATAACTGAATGGTTGTAGTCAATGCATGGATGTCTTCTAATCTCTCCCAGGTTTACCTGCTGAGAATACAACTTAATAAAAGTTTAATCTTAGATGGGAGCCCACTACCCTGTCGTGCCATATGTCATCAGGTCCTGAACAAATTTGGGATCCAAAGGGCACTACAGAGCTGCAATAGAGATTACAGTATTTGGCTAAATCTTAAACTGTGTTTATGAAGGTTACATTTAGGAAGAAATATGAATATATATTTGCCTTCAGGCTCTGAAGTTGCATTGTTTGACTATTTTAAATATTTGTCTCAGCACAGAAGCAGCACCACGTATCTCTGAATAATGGCTTCACACAAAGTATGAAACAAACCGTTAGCTACAAAGCACTGTGCAAGAGAGTTCAGCTAAGACTAATACTAAAATAGATGTAGCTTCAGGAGGAAACAAAATGTTCTTTTTATTTATTATTTGAGTTCAATAATTAAATTCATGGATGAAAAATTAAGTATGTTCCTATTAGTACTATTCTGGACATGAAGAAACTATTTTCTGAATTTGTAACATGTTAAAAATAGATTACATACTTTTTGAAGTAGTATTCATTTTTAAAAAAGAATTTTGGTATCCAACAAATTATTCAACTTATTCACTTTAGTGATAATTTCCTAAATGACCTTGCATGAATGTGAACACTTAAGTAACTAGATGTAATTAGCCCTTGTCACAATCAGTGCAAATTAAACTGCTCCCCACTCCCACCCCAGGAGATTGGGATTTGTATTATATTTATTGAAAGTGTGTGTTCTTTTGCATTTTCAGAACTTATGTATGACATAAATGTGAGTTAGATTCATAAATTAGCCATTTATTAGCTTAGAAAAATCATAATTTCACCCTCTCGAGAACAGTACTGGGCAAGAGGTGGCCAGCCGGGTATGGGTGTCCCTGCAGAAGCAAAATAAATAAAACAGTCAGAATAAAAGATGGCCTGGCATCCCTGAGATGCCAAGCGTTCTTCACTATTCTCTTTTCAGACCCAATATTATGGCTGGGATATGTGATATGTGTGAAGAACACTAATCTTATACTCACTTCTCTGCAGGCTCTGGAAGCTATAGGTATGATATAAATCTAGCTACTGATACATCTCTCTCTATGCTTAAGGGAACAGTCTCCCAACTTAGCAATGACAATCCAACAGTGCTATGAACACATGAACTGTGATGGATGACCCAGGGACTGTTGGAGAAGCCTGTCTGACCTGGGCAGAGAAAGGAAGCAGGGTTGGCCTGACATCTTGCACAGTGCCTGGCATACTGAAGACACTGAATATGTCTGGACTAAATAGAACAGTACCAGGAACTTCTGCAAACCAGAGAGGACTGGGAAACCCATGCTTGTCTGGGTATGACTGTAAGTGAGCTATGAAGGTGGCCCTCCATACGGCAGCCCTCTTCCCTCTTCAAGGGTAGAGCAACACCAGTCTAAGTACCTGTAACAGGGAAGAATATCATTCCCAGTGTCCATCTATTGTCCTGGGCAGGGGATGGGGCTAGGACAAGATGGAAGCAGCAGATCTGACCAGGAGGGAGAAGACGAAGGTTGGTCAAGGATGTATGCATCTTCCTAAGTCAATATATTCTAGAGAGGAAAAGAGAGCTCATTTTTGTGCATTCTCATGAGACTAAGAACAATGAAATGGATGAGACACCACAGAAAAAGCAAAGTTGGTAATAAAGGGGGTATAAGAAAATGCAGGGGATCACTAAGGATAGAAAAGCTAGTGATAAGATTTGGTAAAAAGTTCTATATATGAGAACTGAATCAGTTACATAATATTTGGATAAGATGTTTTAGATTCTTAAGTAAGAAGCAATGAAGATGATTTGAGTTTCAATCATCAGTAATACACAGGAGAGTATTTTGTGACACTGATTCTAATCTTTTTTTCCTCAACTAGATTCAGTTTAGTTACTGACCAATGTAAACCATCAAAGTTTCCCAGCGTACAAAGAAAAAACATTATATTTTTAAAGCAGGATATATTTTAAGTGATAGTGCTAGATCAATCTAAACTTAACTTTTGATAGACTCATGAAGCACAATTACAGTGCACGAAAAAAGTTTTACATTAGACTGTTCGACAAGAATGCAAAACGGGCAACCATCATCCTTCACTTCCTGGAGTGTTCGAGTGACAGCTGAGGCAGAGGTAAGGTGGATTGTTTCCACCACAAGGCCATGGTCCTGCAAGCGGTGACCTATGTCTGTTGTATATTCCCTTAAAACACACACACACACACACACACACACACACACACAAGAAAAGGGCAAGTTACTTTCAATCAACAAAACAATCTATGTCACCATGCAATTGTTATGTAAATACTTTAATGTATCACAAATTTAAGTAAGTGAGGGCTAAGATGCTATATTTTTCCTATGTATTTAGGTAAGATGCTGTATCTCCTGTTAAAGTCATGCATGTCCCACAACTTGATTTCACTTTAGACACACTTTAAACATTTAAGGCTATGCAATCTGTCTGATGGAATCAGTTAAGAGAATCTGAGGCAACTCTGACAAAAAGGAAACTTACTTTTTTGAAAATGCAGTGTCCTCCTATGGTTGATTACGCATGTAATCTTACAAAGAAAGAAGAGGGTATGTTTGACACGTTATACTGGGTAAGCACCATGAATGTCCTTTTTCAAAATGTGAACATTTTGAAAATGTCTTTTTTCAAGATGGAAGCATTCAGGTGCTATTTGATGTAGTCATTTCAAATGAAAGACCACAAAACAAAATCAAAGATTGTTTTAAAGAATAGATGAGGCCATTATATCTAGTAAAATGACAGAATGCTCATCCACACTCAGTTCCGGGACAGACCCAGACTTGTCGTTACCATCAAGACAATCCCCCGCTAAAGAGGGAAGGAATGACATTGGAGTTGGCCATTCCAGCCAGCGCCAACCATGCAGTAACTAACCTTGGGTCAAAACCCAAAGTCATCTCATCTCTCTTATTTCCTCAGCCTCTGTCCCCAAGTCCCAGGGAATTTCTCTTAGACCTCTCCATTGGGTTTAGCCTCCCATTCCTGCCCGATACTTGCTTAGAAACCTGCAAAAGCCGCTACCACATATTCTATCCACGATTCCTTTCCCCACTCCAATCCTTCCCACACTTCAGCCTCTAAGTAATCTTGTTAAAAGTATTACTTTCAAAAATGCCACAGTAACTGCTTAGCATCCTAAACTCCTTACCCCAGTATTCAGAGTCCTGGCAAGACATGGCTTCAACCTATCTTAACGGGCTCTGTAAGTTACCAAGCTTCAAATGTCCTATTCTCTTCCCAAATGTTATTTCTTGTGATCCTTGGACAATCTACTCTCCCCACACTTTTCTTCCAGCTGTTCTTCCTCCCGGGGTCCCCCACCACCAGTCAGTTTGCTGGACACTTTCCAGCCCTCACCTCAAAAGCCCAACTCAAATGATTTTATTCCCTGAAATCTCCTTGGAGCCCAAAGAATGATAATCCAGTTTCCCTCATTTGTATACTCTGTTTATAGTACATTTTATCTGATTAGACTGCACATTCTACAAATAGGAGTTGTAACTTAATTATCTTTATGTTCCTTACTGTGCCAGCACAGAGCTTTACATATAATAGGTGCACGTTAAATGTGTATGTTTTGTGAATTAAAAATTACTGTGATGGCCCAGCTTGCAGTGGCTCACACCTGTAATCCTAGCACTGCGGGAGGCTGGGCAGGAAGGTTGCTTGAGACTGGGAGTTAGTGACCAGCCTGGGCAATGTAGTGAGACCCTGTCTCTACAAAAAATTTTCTTAAAAAAATTAGCCTGGTGTGGTGGTACACGCCTATAGTCCCAGCTTCTCAGGAGACTGAAGTGGGGGGATCACTTGAGCCCAGGAGTTCAGGGTTTACAGTGAGCTATGATAACACCACTGCACTCCAGCCTAGGTGACAGAGTGAGAACCCATCTCTTAAAAAAAAAAATTACTATGATGATATGAAAAATGCTTTCTGGCAATTTAGGAAAGTATGGATGATTTCAGAAAATAAATCAGAGGAAAACAAGAAAAACAAGACATGATTCATATTTATAGAGTGACAGCCTATGATTCAAAATTATCACAAAAATAATTCACATTGGATGACATGATTTGAAAATTAATTACTGTTTTGGAGTATAAAGGAATGAATTAGCCAGCTAATTTATCACTACAAATCTTCCTGACATCAAAGTGACAACAGAGCAAGCAGCGTGATCTAGTTCATGGAGTCCCTGGCAGCTGTGGACTACCCGGCAGCAGAAGAGTTCCTAAGCTGCATCTACCCGACTATCCTAATTCATGGCTAACTGCCAGAACTACAGAACACCAGGCAGAGGCTGGGGAACATCTGAGGAGGAGTTCTAAACGCCACTCCAGATGGAGGGGGAGAAGAGATGCAATCTCCAGTACTCCCCTTCACTACAAAAGACTGCTCTCAAATCAACACCAGTCGGTCTGGCTCTGGAGATGGGAAGGGGGCAAGAATATCAGGGTTATGCAAGTCCAATGGCAGCTGGAGTCAGTGACAATTCTAAAAGAATCACAAGATGTTCCAAGTCAGATGTGATGCTTGCTACAAGTTTTGAGAAAGCTAATCTAGTCAAACATTAATGCAGTGACCCTGGTTGATATAGGTTATTGTACCAAAGTTGCTAAATGCTGCGGAAACAAAGCCACTATGCATGCTGAGTCTTTACTGCCTCTGGGTTCAAAATTGGTTTAAATTACTATATGATCAAATTAATCCAGGGCATGTCTAGTTGTCTTTCAATTATTAAAGGGAAATTCCATCATTTTCTAATATAAAAGGAAGTGTCCTCTTCTATCCTCCCATGCTGTGACTGACCTCATTTCTTCTAGTACACTGTCTCCCAAGGTCCAACCCAAATACCCTCCAAATGAGATGGACTATAATTCTGCTTTCAAAAACTCTTAGAGAAAAGATGCTATCTACAAATAAAGTAGATCTCTATGAAGGGGATATCAATAAAAATTCTGAGTTATCTTAATTTAAGATTGCAGATTTTCATATAAAAAAGTGAGAAAGCCCAATGCTGCCTTAATGCAGAGATATGTTTGTGTGTGCCTGGTTTCCTGTACTGGAATTATCAGTTCTCATCACATCTGGGTCTTCATTATCACTCAGTGAGTACCTATCTAGCTCGGACCAAGTGTGCATCCCTCCCACCAACTGTTCGTCTATGTGCCAGGCTCTCTGCCAAGTGCTATGAAAACTGACATAATCCAGAGACGCAGTTATCGTCACATATTAAGTTTCTGTTTGCCCTCAAGATAGGGGACAGAAGCACACTCACAATTCTAACACAGCACAGCAAGTGTCAGCCAATGGTGCTCGAGATCAGGACACTACACAGCCTAGAGGGCAGGAGCAGCAGGGAAGGAATCCCAGAGGACCAGGTTGCCCCTGGGCTTAAGTGGCTCATATGAGTTAGGCAGGTGGAAAAGAGGGAACAGGGCATGCCAGACTGAAGAAGAAACAGCATGGACAAAGGCTGAGAGGAATTCAAGAAGTAGTTAAGAAACGAGAGGAACCCTTCTCTGAAAGTTCAGTGAAGCCAACTTTGTGGCATACACAGCACACTAGACTTTCAGTGCCCCAAGGGCAGGGTTTTGTCTGTCATGTACACTCAAGTAGCCCCAGAGCCCAGAATAGTGACTGGCACATGGCACGCACTCCCCACCCCCCAAAATAGCTTTGGTTTTTTTCTGATTAAAAATTGATAGATAACCATTGTTAAAAAAAAACTCAAGCAATACAGAAAAGCTGAATAAGACAGTCATCTTTAGAAATGTCCCCACCAGTTTGGTCAACCCAACAGCATCATTCTTGCAATTCCTAAAGCAGTGTTGTAACAGAGCATTTTAAGAGTCCCAACTGTCACTGACTCATGTACTCAAGGTTGAATACTTAATTATTCAGTTTGTACACAGTCTCATTTAACACACTAAAAAGAAATAAAGCTACCTTTGTTCTTTGTTGAAAGAAACAGCAATGCAATCTGAAGGCCTCACTCGCTCCTGCTCTCTCTGAATCACTTGATAAAAGTGCTGGAAAAGCTCCTCTTTCCGAGCATCCCTGCCGCTGGAAACATCTGAAAAACATCGATGCATTTGTGCTTTTGCATGGCCAAAAAGAAATCTTTTTAGGATCTCCTTACAAAAGGGTAAATGAAAGACAATACTCCCACAAAGACAAGAAACTATAATTAGAATTTCAACAGGATTCTTACCTAATGGCATAGCTCATGGTTATCTTCATTCGCTCTTGAATAATCAGCCACATTGCACCATAATTCTTCAATGCTGTTGGATGCATGAAAATATTTTTTCAAATACTGTGTAGATATATTTTCCCCCTAAATGTACCCCCAAATCCCAAAAAACAAATGACAGATCATCTAGGGCAATCTATAGTCACTTAAGGCTGTGTCTTCTTAGAGGTAAGATGTCACTCAATAATTTCTCGTTTTAGAATATTACGAATTTCTAGGATTTTCTGCCCTTTCCCATTCATTTCCTCTTGCTTGCTGTGATGAAAAGTACTAGTTGGAGCCAGCGATCCTTGTCAAGTAAGACTCATAAATCAGATAGATAGAGATATATATTCATACTTTAGGTGTTTAAAGGATCTGAGATAACTTTATCAGAAATGTTCATCTTTAAAAGAGGGGGTGCTCATCTCTGAAGGTCTTCATTGGATATGGGTAAAAAATTAATCAACAAGAACTGCTCCCTTTACTTCTAAACACTCCACAGCTCCTGTGAGCAAGCTATTTCCCCTTGCTCAACACATGCAAAATAGTGCACAGATGCTGGGTAATCTATTAGCCATCTAAAGTAGTCCCCTTCGCTGTGATTTAACAGAAGAAAGGGGGAATTAGCTGCACTCTGTACCCTAAATCAGGCGTTTTTACTGCAGATCCCCAGTATCCAGACACCAATGTTTCTGTCCACAAGGAATGTTCTGACAGGGAGAGAACCACCTCGGCAGGCAGCAATTAGCTGTTTTCTCACAAGAGGCCACCATGCTGCATGGCAAAGCGGCCACGAAACACACTCCGCCAAACCATGACTACTCAGCAAGCTGCCAACAAGCATCAATCCCTTTGTATTCGGGTTGCTGTCCACATCCAACCTCCTGACAGACTTATATGCAAGGCTTCTGCCTGAGCCCATGCCTCCCCCTACTGCCTTGACAGTCCTGAGCTGCACAGAATGTTTCCCTCACATAAGCAGGCTGTATCTGTGTCTACTGCCTTTGACAACCACCGGCCATTGGTTCCAGAGGCCATTCCTTCAGTCCCCCGCTTTCTCTAACCCTTGCTGCACTTTGTTCTTGCTGACTTTCCCTCAAACTTTATACACTTTCTTTTAATGAAGTGGTAGGTAAACTCCCCACCACCACCACCAAGTAATTAGAGACGATTGGAAGGTGCCTGAGAAGCTGGTACCTGCACACCCAGGAAAGACAGTATAATGTTGAAATTGCAACTGCCTGGCTTTGACTCTCAGCTCTGTCACTTATAAGCAGGGTAACCTTGAACAAGTTACTTAACATCGTCACGCCTCAGTTTCCTCACTTGTAAAATGGGGATTGTTAATAGAACCTACCTCTAAGTGTTTTGAGGATAAATAAATTAATATAGATGACAACACACTTAGAATGCTGCCTGATGCAGAGTAGGCCCTCAGTAGATGTTAGCCATTATCATCTATCTCTGCCTTTAGGTTTCTTTCAGACCAGGCTTAAGAAAATCTCCTTCAGAAGATTGTCTAACAGTGCAGGCTTGCTAGGTCTCATTTTCAGGAAATGTTACCTGAGAGAAACTAACCTCCATTAACAGTCACTCCTGAATTCTATACTTCCAAGTGCTTCTGCAGTTGAGGAAAGCATTTTTCAATTTTGAATTATTAATCTAATCTGACACAAATCTCATCTTTAATGCAGGCAAGAGAGAGGCCCTGTCAAGGTTCATGTGTATAAAAATCAATTCAAATACAGTTCAAGGAAAACTGATTTTACCAAAACTACAGAGAAAGACCCAAAGCAAGAATGTGGAACTGCCATGTTGATTTACCTATTTAGTTACTTAGAAGAACTCCACTGCTGAATATAAAAGACAGAGTAAACAAAATAAAGCAGCCTTCAAAAGTGATTTACATACCCTGGAATACCACACAGTGGTTAAAAACCACAAGGATGAACAATCCTCCATGCCAGCTCCATACTGTTAAGTGAAAAAATCAAGTTCCAGTATAACATACCAGTGCAAGCCATTTAAGTTAAAAACAAGGGAGAAAAATTGGAAGAGTTCTGAAAAGGGATTTTCACTTTTTATTATCAGACACTTTTACATGTCTATCCATTCCTAAGGTAAAAAATAAACCATTTTTAAGAGGTTTATATTTATATTCGGCTCTGGAGTACTGACTTGCCTCATAATAAAATAAATTTGCATTTTTGAGCATATACCAATGGTTAGATGGTAGCACAAAAAGTGTGTGGAGGTGTAAAGGTGTGGAAGAGGATCCAAGGGTCTGCTACGGGTAGCCCACGAAGCGGGTAGCCCACCCGGAGCCCACTGAACCCCACCACAAAGAAAAGGGCTGGGGGCTGAGTGCTCTCAGTCCGCAGGTGTATTTTAGTTACTAGCATCTAAATGACTATGGAAAGGTAAAAATTAAAGCAGAATAGCTTAATATGATCAACTTGACCTGAGGGATGTCCTAAAAGCAAATATTAATGACATCAATTTTAACAAACACCTAAGTCTGCACAGTAAGAACACCTTTGAATTACCACTAAAGCTTTTAGCAAATTGAGCCACAACAATAAAATTTTACCTTAGTATGTCTTCATCCTCCTTTAAGTAGCCCTCTTGGGGAGAATAAGAAGTTGGCAGAAAAGGTTTATATGGCTTGCTGCTAAAAAAAAAAAAAAAAAAAAAAAAACCAACAAATACAAAATTACACTTAAGAAGAAATTATTTCCCATAGTTGATAACATTAGTTTCCACGGTTCTGGTATACTCAAAGGTCATTAAATCTTCAGTTAAACTGGATTTTAAGAACTTGAACAATGGCTTTTCTCATAAGATTTTTTTTCAGAACCTCTACACTATTTTATAATACCTATTTTCTCTTTTTGCCTAGTTTGTCTACTCAAGCGCTTTTGCAGAGTTGACAACTGAAGGCACAGCTCTGTCACAGGAAAAGACCATTCATTATAAACTCACCAACAGAAAGGCGATTCAGCATGACACATCTGATTTGCCCAACTGAACTGGACTAAATCTAAAAATAAATATGTAATGCTGGTAGTAGCTGGGAATCATTAATTTTGTTTAAAACTTCTCTTTGATAAATGCTCCACCAATATCACTACAAAATTTTTGGGATTATCTCCCACCTTTAACGTATCTGATACTAATTCCACAATGGAGCTTATAAAAGAAAATTCCTACATGATTCATGTGCATCCATTCCAAGTGTTAAACCTCCTCGAGTAAGACCACTGTTTTATATATATACATGCCAAATACATTTGGATGTACACATCGCCATGCTCTTCATTTAAGAGTCATGTGATTGATGTAGATCTAAATCTAAGACAAAAATAAGGGGCGAAACCTAAGAAGAAAATGCCTGCTCCAAATTGTTAGCTGAAAGAAACAAGGGGCTGAGCAAGATCAACTATTATAAATTTGGACTGAGAGGGTTAAAGAGTTATTAGAATGCATTCCATTTCCAGAAAGGATGAGCACAGATGCTGCACTCGACCCTCTTCTCGATGATCCTAGCCAAGTTTGAAGGCCATGAGAAGGAATAAGCAGATGGTTCAATGTGAGTAAGTCAAAAGGAAGTTGCATTTGCCTTATTCGGCTTCCTAGCAACTAAACTGAATGATGCCAAGAAAGCCAGCCGGCTCTAAGGAGAAACGCTGCAGGGTATTTGAAACCCAGTGGTCGGGCAGAGCAGAGAAGGCCTCAAGACACCCCCACCTAGCAAAACAAATCCCATGCCTACCAACACCCGCCCTCCTCAGTCCCCCTGCAGTTCCATCCCTAACCTACCTGACCATGCTAATGTCAATTACCTGATTACTCATTTCAGGACAAACTTTCAAACTCCAGCGACATCAGATAAGCAGTCTGGCCCAGCCATCAAAGAATAATTCCCCACTTCCCCACAGGAGGGAAGGCCCCATGCACTCTTAACACACTTTGGCCAGCTGGACAAAGGATTCCACAGGCCAAAAGGCAGCTTCCTTGCCACCCGTCTTCGAATGCTTAGGCCCAAGCACTGAGAAAGGCAGGCAGCTTACACAGGCTAGGATCCCAGAAGCCTGAGAAACATTCCTCAGAATAGGAACACGGTGTGTTCCTATTCTTCTCCCTAAAAACAGACTAAGCCCCTGAGGAGGCTGGGGATTCCCAAATAGGCTGCATTGAGGAATCACACTGAGGCAGGAATTGCCTTGCTGGAAGTACATAAAGATGCACACGAAATACATCCCCACTATAGCACAAATGGCCAAACCTACACAAACATTGTTAAACATTGTAAGGTCACCCTGAGCCCTGGCAATATCACTGTATTTTGCCATATTTTCTGTGGCCTCCCTCTAACTGGTGGCACCCGTTAAAACTTCAGTTCCTCTTCTAGTCACTTAGTGAGTAGTAGTAGGTCAACCACTGTCAAATAGAAAATGGGACTTATAATTATAAATATATCTTGGGATATTAATACATTATCACAAATGTTTGATGAATGAAGATGTTTTCAATGTATCATATTTAAGCTTTATAACAACAGTGCAAACTTCGTAGTAGCAACCTCTCCACACACACTTTAAAAACAGACAAGGAGCCGGGCACGGTGGCACATGCCGATAGTCCCAACTACTCAAGAGGCTGAGGCAGGAGGATCACTTGAGCCCAGGAGTTCAAGGCTATAGTATGCCATGATCATGCCTGTGAATAGCCACTGCACTCCAGCCCAGGCAACATAACGAGATCATGTCTCTAAAAAAAAATAACAGAAATTGAAAAAAACAGATGCAGACACTGAGGCTCATGTCACATGACTTGTCACACAGCTAAGCTGTGAAGCCCAAATTCAAATCCAGGTGTGTCTGACTCTAAAATCCAGGCTCCTTTTGACACTTCATAGCCAAGAAACTCTGGGCTGTACCCAGAAAGTCTGCAAGTTAAAAAACTAGGAAAAACAATGAAAGAAGGACAAGTAAGAGACAGAAAGATATTGTCAGTCTAAATTTTTATGGAAAGTAAATTAATATAGGCATAAAAAAATTCTCATTTGAGAACATGAAGAGTACAAAGGAGGGCTCCAGAGGGATTCGCCTGCCTGCTCATGGCTCCCCTGGCCACATCACAGTAAGCCATGAGCCTCTGGGTGTAACAAACACCTAAGTAAGAGAAATTCAAAATTCAGGCCTCAAGACTGATGGGGATAGCCGGGCATGGTGGTGCGCGTGTAGTCCCAGCTACTCGGGAGGCTGAGGTGAGAGGATCATTTGAGCCCAGGAGTTCGAGGGTGCAGTGAGCTATGCTGATGCCACTCACTCAGCAGAGTGAGACCCTGTCTCAAAAAAAGAAAAGAGACAGATGTGGGGGAAATGGAGCTCTCATACGCTGCTGCTGGCGGGAGTACAGGATGGTACAATTGCCTCAGGAAACAGTTTGGCAGTTTCTTCAAAAGTAAAACATACACTTACCATATAACCCTGGCAGTTCGTGCCTAGATATTTACCAACAGAAATGAAAGCATATGTCCACACAAAGACTTGTACACGACTGTTCATAGCAGCTTTATTTGTAATAGCCAAAAAAGGAAACAACCAGAATGTCCACCAACAGGTGAATGAAAAAACAAATTGTGGTGTATCCATGTCTTAGTCGGCTTGGCTGCCACAACAAATCCCGTACACTGGGTGGTTTAAACAACAGAAATCTATTTTCTCACAGTTCTGGAGGCTGGAAGTCTGAGATCAGGGTGCCAGCATGGTCAGAGGCTGGTGAGGGCCTTCTTGGCTTGCAGTCAGCAGCCTTCTGGACGTGACCTCAACAGCAATAAGAAAAAAAGATCTCTCTCTCTCTTCCTCTTCTTATAAGGCCACCACTGGGGTGCTAATGGAATAGGACCCCACCCTTATGACCTTATTTAACCTTAGTTACCTCCTAAAAGCCCTGCCTCCAAATACAGTCACATTAGGTGTTAAGGCTTTAACATATGAATTTCTTGGGGGTGGGAGGACACAATTCAGGCCATAGCACCATATAATGGAATACTACTTAGCAATGAAGAAATGAAGGCCTGTTCTACCCAATAATATATATCTCAGAATAATTATGCTGAAAGATGCCAACAACTGCCCCCCACCAAGAGTACTGTCTGTATGATTCCATTTATATAAATTTACATAAAGTTATATATAATATATAAATTTAAACATATAACATATATAAATTTACATAAAATTCTAGAAAATGCAAACTAATCTATAGTGATATAAGCAGCAGATCAGTTACTGCCTGGGGATGGATTACAAAGAGGCCCAGGACACTTTGGGAGGTGATAGATATGTGTTCATTATCTTGATTATAGTGAGTGTGACATCCACAGGCCAAAACTCAAATTAGCACACTTTAAATATGTGCAGTATATTATATGCCAATATTATAAATCAATAATTATAAAATTATAATTTCATAATTTAAGGTATAAAATATAAAGCTGAAAAAAATCCAAGCCTCTTTCCTATTCCATTTTGTTCCTTCTTTGACATCAATAGGTTTCAACATGTTTCAAGTTTTTGCACTGGTCAGAATAATTTAGATTCTGATGTCTTAAATATCTCCAGAAAGAGAGTCCACTGAAACACTTTCCTCAAAATTTCAAATTAAATGTACCTGTCACTCCCAAAGCCTCCAGGAATGCCAGTATGATTATTTTTAACTTTTTACTGTTGTATCTCAATTACCTCAACTTATAAGACAGCTGATCTATTAAATTCTCAGGGTAGGAACCACTGGGGATAAATTTTAAAATTAAAAAGATTTTTAAGAATCCACTCTTAGAAGTTCCATCATAATTTTAAATTTCACTGAAAACAATTTAAATTTTAATACTCCTCTGGAGAAATTTCAATCAAGCCTCCAGAAATAGAAAAAGAGTAACATAGCATTGTCAAAGAGACACAAACCAAAAAAGTCATCAGTTCCTTCCATAATACTTTAAAAAGCAGAGATTGATTCACAGCTAATCATAGTCTTACTATGCCAACCACACTCCTAGGTATTTACCCAACTGATCTGAAAATTTATTTGTGCACAAATACCTTCATGCAGATGTTTACAAAAGCTTTACCTTCATGCAGATGTTTACAGAAGCTTTATTCATAATTGCCAAAAACTGGAAGCAATCAAGATGCCCTTCAACAGGTGAATGGATAAACAAATTGTGGTACATCCATGTCATGGAATATTATTAAGCAATAAAAAGAAATGAGCTATCAAGCCACAAAAAGACATGAATGAATCTTAAAAGCATATTACAAAGTGAAAGACACCAACCTAAAAAGGCTGTGTACTGTATGATTCCAATTAGATGACATTCTGGAAGAGGCAAAACTATAGAGACGGTGAAAAGATCAGTGGTTGCCAGGGGTTTGAGCGAAAGGGAAGGAGGTGAGTGGTTGAAACACAGGGTTTTTGGGGTGGTGAAACTATTCTGTACGACACAGTAATGGTGGACACATGACCCTATGCGTTTGCTGAAACCTATTGACCTTTATGGCATCAAGGGTGAACTTCGAAGTATACAAATTTTTCAAAAAATCACTTAGGAATTCAGGAAGATCCCAGAATGGAATACAGAATGTGACAAAACAATTACATTTGTATTACAAATGTATGAAAAAAACTCACTGGGTGGGGAGCAGGGGGAAGAAGTGCTGTGCTGGCTCATCTTTGTACAGCTTTGTAGAAAAACAGGTGGGTAGGATTTGGCCCAAGGGCTTCAGGACTGTAGGTGCCTGACCCCTGCTCTAAAGCCTAGCAATGCCCTCTAGCGGTAACTTGCAAAAGCCGGTGAAAGCAGGGCCACGGTGACATGGGCTCTGTGCCACAAGAAAGAAGGCCAGGCCCACGGCCTTGCTGGAATCTGGCCCAGAGTCAATGCCAAAGTCCTCACTGGGACCTGGAAGGCTCCCATGATCTGGGCCCTGGGGTTCCACCCCCACCCCCACACCTGCCACCTACCTTGACCCTCTTCTCCCTAGTTGTTCTCTAGTTCTCCTAGCTGTTCTCTCCCACAGGACCTTGCTGCTTGCCGTCGCCCAGATAACCACATGACGATCTCCCTCCCTTCCATCCAGGGCTCTGTCCAAATGTCATCTTCTCAGTAGAGCCCCCCTCACCTTCACCACCTGCGCTCCCTGTTCCTCTGTCCAGCTTCACTTTTCTCCAGGCCTCCCATCAACATCTGATATACAACACCCCCCCATCATCATTGCTAACCGAGGGCCATGCTTCACTCAGGTCTCCTTAGGCTCCTCTTGGTTGTGGCAGTTTCTCAGGTTTTCCTTGTTTTTGACGACCTTGATACTGGTCACATGCTATGTATTTTCACTTATTTGTGTATTATCTGATCCCCAGGAGAAAGGTAAGCTCCCAGAAGACAGGGATTGTTGTCAGTCTGTCCATTGCCGTTTCCCCAGCAACTGGAACGGTGCTTGCCACAGCACGGGTGTTCAATGAGTAGCTGACTGCCGCATGAATGCATTTGCTCAGTGAATGATTTAGATCTTTAGATTTCAGAGAGCCCAGCACTTCTCATGTTGTACATAGATAATTAGGTCTCAAAGGATTAGGTAACTTGCTAGTCAGAGGAACCAGAACTAGAACCTCCTTACCGTTTGTGACTGCCTCATCCAGAAAACCCACACTTTGCTAAACACCAGGACCCCCTCAACCACCATCGGTCTACCACAAGTGGTCCCACAGGGAACTTATGGGTTGATGTGCATTCTCAGCAACCTTGACTGCTTCCTCTGTATAACAGAGTTTAAATGGGTCAGGGGCTTGAATATTTTCTTGCATTTTGCCCTTATTATTTTATAAATATAAATGGAAACATAGAAGATAGAAAATGCTGACACTAGTAATTGGGAGAAGTCATCTAGGGCAGCGGTCCCCAACCTTTTTGGCACCAGGGACCGTTTTCACAGAAGACAATTTTTCCATGGACTGGGGAGGGGGTGATGGTTTTAAATGTAATGTACTTGAATCATCCCAAAACCATCCCCCCCTCCTGGGATGATTCAAGCGCATTACATTTATTGTGCACTTTATTTCTATTATTATTACATTGTAATATATAACAAAATAATTATACAGCTCACCATAAGTTGGGGAACCCTGATTTAGGGAATCAGATGATGAGCTGGAGTAAGATTTTTCAGGCCAAATCACATGCTTCTTATGCTCTGGCTGATCACCCGAAACCCCATCAAAGGCGGTGTGTAAATGCAGAGACATGATAAGGGACTGGATAGCATTTCCTGCCCTCTCTGAATATCCCACCATGGTAGACAGGTTGATATATCTACTTTTTACTCAGTCCTCTTCAGTACCTTTTCAGGAAAAGACACCAGGGATTCCCTGCTCATTATACCTGTTTGGCAACTTTCCCATACATGTTTTAGGTACACCTGTGTGAGCTGGGAATCCAATCTCATTTATTTGTAAGTAATTACTGAACACCTAAAATTTGCTAAGTATGTATGTAATTCAAAATGTGTCCTTTCTTGCTTGCCCAGTGCCCAGTACACAGCATGCTCTAAAAAAATATTTATAGAACACAAAATGTTTCAATTCCTTAAATAAGAGAGTAAACGTCCATCTAAACTAACACCATTGGCCTAGAGACAAGCCTACATATCCTCTAAAATTCCAGCTTTCAAAAAACACACAGGCCAGGCACCATGATTCACGCCATAATTCCAGCACTTTGGGAGGTCGAGAGGGGAGGATCATTTGAGGCCAGGAGATCGAGACCTGCCTGGGGAATATAGTGAGACCCCATCTCTAGAAAAAAAAATTAGCTGAGCTCAGTAGCACACACCTGTAGTCCCAGCTACTCAGGAGGCTGAGGCAGGAGGATCACTTGAGCCCAGGAGTTGGAACCTGCAGTGAGCTATGGTCATGCCACTGCACTGCAGCCTGGGTGACAGAGTGAGACCTTTCCTCAAAAAAAAAAAAAAAAAACAAAACACTAACAAACATAAAGCCTATAGTCCCAGCTACTGGGGAGGCTAAGGATCCCTTGAGACCAGGAGTTCAAGACCAACCTGGGCAAAATAGCAAGACCCTGTCTCAACAAAAAAATTTTTAAAAACTTAGCCAGGTATAATGGCATGCACCTGTAGTCCCACCTATTTAGGAGGCTGAGGTGAGAGGATCGCTTCACCCAGGAGACGAAAGTTACAGTGAGCTATGATTGGCACTCCAGCCTGCGCAACAGAGCGAGACCATCTCTCAAAAAAAAAAAAGAAGAAAGAAAGAAAAAAACTAATATCAGACTGGAGGAAGTACTGAGTGTGAGTACTGAGCACAGTGTTCTTCAGGCCACTTAATATTAACAGTTGCTTGGTCTTGTTTGGTTTATGGAACCTACTTTTACAAAACAATGTAACTAGAAATGACATAGACACATCATCTACCACATTCAGATTAGACTAATGAAGAATATCTCTTTCCAGGACACCGAAAAGTATTTGAGGAGTATACAATAGGGAATTATCTTGATGAACAATTTTGGATTCTGTAACTCTTTATGTCCAGAGATTTCCTCAGGAAAATGCTAATCACTGTAGTTTTAAGATGGTTGGTGTTCAAGACCAGGCCAGCTGAGCAGTCCCCATGAAGTAATCTTGACTTTGGTAAAGGTCTCCGCAAGTCCTCAGCTTTGCAAGTTCAGGAGGCTCATATTTTCCCAGAAGTAAATTTATAAACTTCAAGCACGTCAAACTAAGAGACTTGGGAAAATTATATTTATGTGTTTTGCCCCATCTTCTTCCAAAGGGCTTAAGGGCTCTGCCTAAGAAAAGTTGATTCACATATAAAAAATCTCATTATCCAGCATAACCAAGGTGCAAGACAGTTCATATACAAATAAACACACACACACACACACACACACACACACACACGGTGCCAAAGCTTTTCATTTTAACATTTTTCTAACGGGCCTTTCTAAAATGTGCTAAACACATCCCATTCTTTTTAAACAGGTGGGGTAGTCTTTTATCATTTATCTTTTCTTGAATACTCAAGGTCAATTATGACTATCACTACTATATTTTCTTAAGAGTAAGACCAGCACTTTTTTTTCCATAGCTGAAATTAGGATTCTTTCTTACAATTAATGTGTACATTTAATGTTGTGTGTTTCCCTCTTAAAAGCTACTAACTGTTAAGGATGAATGACTTATCTTTCCAATTGGCGCTGTATCTCAGAATAACCAAACAGTTAGCAAGGAGTATTACAGAAGTATTCTAGCTAATAAAGAATGAAAGTTTAATATATTATGCAAAACCTTCAGCTTCTAATGACCTCATGGACCCACACAAAGATCATCACTAGTTGCTAACAACATAAACAGACACAAACAGGCACTACCAATGGGTTGACACAAACAGTACCTCCCAATGGAAGTGTATGTCACCTATGGAATTATTTTGCCAAAAAAGAAACTGAATCATGTCGCATCTCTAGATCTGACTACAACTTACAGGAAATACAAGGTGCAAAGGGACGATGTTAAATGACACCAATGGATGTAACTAGAACAATCTAAACTGTGGAAAATGCTAGAGGACAAAGTACTTGCTTCTTCAACAACAAAATATTTTGCAAAAGTGAAAAAAAAAGATGACGGAACCTATAGAGTAAGAAGATTTAAGAGGCCAGGCACAGTAGCTCGCTCCTATAACTCCAGCACTTTGGAAGGTCAAGGAGGGAAGAGCGCTTGAGGCCAGGAGTTTGAGACCAGCCTGAGCAACATAGAGAGATCCCATCTCTACAAAAAACAATAATAAAAAAATTAGCCAGGCATGATGGCGCACACCGTAGTCTCAACTACTTGGGAGGCTGAGGCAGGAGGATCACTCGAGTCCAAGAGTTTGAGGTTGCAGTGAGCTATGATGACACCACTGCACTCTAGCCTTGGTGACAGAGCAAGACTCTGTCTCAAAAAAAAAAAAAATTCAACACTGCATTAAAAAGATCATACACCATAACCAAGTGGGATTTATTCCTACAATGCAAAGATGGTTCAACATACAAAAATCAATCAATGTAATAACAGTACATTAAAAGAATAAAGGAAAAATCCACATGATCATCTTAACTGATACATAAAAAGGATTTGACAAATTTAACAACCCTTCTTTATAAAAACATGCAAAACACTAGGAATAGAAGGAAGCTACCTTAACATAATAAAGAAAAAGGAAATAATGAAAAGCCCACAGTTAACATCATGCTCAATGGTGAAAGACAAAGCTTTTCCTTTAAGATCAGGAATAAGACATGTCTACTTTCACCACTTCTATTCAACATAGTATTGGAAGTCCTAGCCAAAGCAATCAGACAAGAAAAAGAAATAAAAGGAATCTTAACTGGATAGGAGAAAGTAAAATTATCTCTGTTTGCTGACAACATGATCTGATATGTAGAAAACCCTAAAGATTACATATACACAAAAAATTGAATTAATAAATAATTTCAGCTAATTACAGGATACAAAAATCAAGTTGCAAGATGAGTTACATTTCTAACAATGAACAATACAAAAGGAAATCAAGAAAACAGTTCCATTTACAATAGCATCAAAAATAAAAATACTTAGGAATAAACTTAACCAAGGAGGTGAAAGACTTGAACACTGAAAACTATAAAGTGTTTCTGAAATTAAAGTAGACACCAATAAACGGAAAGATATACCATGTTCATGAATTGGAAGACTTAATGTTGGTAAAATGTCAATACTGCCCAAAGTGATCTCAAAGCAATTCCTATGAAATTCCAACATTTTTTGCAGAAATAAAAAATCCAACCTAAAATTCACATGGAATCTCAAGGGACATGAATAGCCAAAACAATCTTGAAAAAGAAGAACAAAGTTGGAAGTTTCACACTTTCTGATCTCAAAACTTATTACAAAGCTACAGTAATCAAAATAGTATGGTGCTGGCATAAAGACAGACATATAGACCAATAGAACAGAATAGGCAGCCCAGATATATACAGTCACATATATGGTCAAATGATTTTTAACAAGGGTTCCAAGATCATTCAATGGGGAAAGAACAGTCTTTTCAATAAATTGTGCTGGGAAAACTGAAAATTCACATGCAAAAAATAAAGTTGGGCCCTTACCTTGTACCATATACAAAAATTAACTCAAAATGGATCAAAGATCTAAATATAAGACCTAAAACTATTAAACTCTTAGAAGAAAACATAGGGGGGAAGCTTCATGACATTCAATTTGTCAGTGATTTCTTGGATATGACAACAAAAGCACAGATAACAAAAGAAAAACTGGATTACATCAAAATTTAAAACTTTTGTGCAAGAAAGGCCACTATCAATAACGTGAAAAGGCAACCCGTGGAACAAGAGAAAATATTTGAAAATCAGATATCTGGTAAGGATTATCCTAGAGTACACAAAGAGCTCCTACAATCCAACAACAAAAAAACCAAACAACTCAATTAAAAAATGTACAAGGGATTTCTCCAAAAAGATATACAAATGGCTAATAAGCATATGAAAAAATGCTCAACATTACTAATTAGGGAAATGAAAATCAAAACCACAGTGAGCTACCACCTCGTACCCATAGGATGGCTACTATTAAAAAAAAAAAAAAAAACAGAAAATAACAAGTGTCGGGAAAGATGTGAGAAGTCAGAACCCTCGTGCACTGCTGGTGGGAAGATGCGGCCACCATAGAAAAGAGTCCACACATCATGGCACACGCCTGTAGTCCCAGCTACTCGGGAGGCTGAGGCAGGAGGATTGCTTGAGCCCAGGAGTTGGAGGTTGCAGTGAGCTATGATGACACCACTGTACTCTATCCAGGGGGACAGAGCAAGACTCTGTCTCAAAAAATAAAATAAAATAAAATAAAAATAGAACTGCCCATACAATCCAGCAATCCCACTTCTGAGCATATCTAAAAGAACTGAAAGCAGGGTCTTGAGGAGATATTTGTACACCCATGTTCATAGCATCATTATTCACAATAGCCAAGAGGGAGAAGCAACAAAAAAATCCATCAAAGAAAGAATAAACAAAAATACATATTGTATTAGTCAGCGTTCTCCAGAGAAACCGAACCAACATAATATGTATATATATGAAAGGAAATTTACTATAAGGAATTGTCTCACAACTATGGATGCTAACAAGTCCAAAATCTTCAGGGTGGGCCAGCAGGCTGTAGATCCAGGAGAGCCAATATTCCAGTTTGAATCCAAAGGCAGTCTGCTGTAGAATCAGGAAGAGATGATGTTACAGAGGAAGCCTGAAGGCTGGAGAATTCTCCCTTGCTTGGGGAAAGCCAGTCTTTCTGGTTTATTCAGGTCTTTGACTGAATGGAGGAAGGCCCACCCACACAATGGAGGGCAATCTGCTTTACTCAAAGTCCATCAATATAAGTGTTAAGTGTTAAAGGGACTAATAACCAGAATATATAAAGGAACTCAAACAACTCAATGGCAAAAACACAAAAAATCCAATTAAAAACGGGCAAAAGAACTAAATAGATATTTCTCAAAAGAAGACATACAAATGACCAAGAGGTACGTGAAAAAATGCTCAACATCACTAATCACGAAGGAAATAAAAATCAAAACCGCAATGAGATATCATCTTACCCCAGTTAGAATGGCTATTATCAAAAAGACAAAAAATAACAAATGCTGGTGAGGATGCAGAGAAAGGAGAAAGCTTATACACTTTTGGTGGTAATATAGAGTAGTACAGCCATGTGCAGAACACCATGGAAGTTCCTCAAAAAACTAAAAATAGAACTACCATATGATCCAGCAATCCCACTGCTGGGTATATATCAAAGAAAGGAAATCAGTACATCAAAGAGACATCTGCATTCCCATATTTATTGCAGCACTATTCAGAATAGCCAAGATATGGAATCAACCTCAGTGTCCGACAATGGGTGAATGGATAAAGAAAATGTGGTGCATATACACAATGGAATACTATTCAGCCATAAAAAAGAATAAGATCCTGTCATTTGTGGTAATATGGATGGAACTGGAGGTCATTATGGTAAGTAAAATAAGCCAGGCAAAGAAAGACAAATATCACATGTTCACACTCACATGTGGGAGCTAAAAAAGTTGATCTCATGGAGGTAGAGAGTAGAATGATGGTTACCAGAGACTGGGAAGGTAAGTGGGGCAGAGAATGAAAAGCAGTTGATTAATGGGTACAAAAATAAGGTTAGATAGAAGGAGTAAGTTCTAGGATTTGATAGTACAAAAGGGAAACTTATTGTATATTTCAAAATAACCAGAAGAGAAGAATTGTAATTTTCCCAATACAAAGAAAAGAAAAGATAAATGTTTAAGGTGATGATATCCCAATTACCTTGATTTGATCATTACACATTGTACACATCAATGTGTATGTATCAAAATATCATATGTACTCCAAAAATACATCCAACTAATATATATCAATTTTAAAAATGTTTTAAAAATGGTAATATCATCCCAAAACACCCTCACAGAAATACCCAGAATAATTTTTGTCTGTTTGTTTTATTATTTAGAGACAGGGTCTCATTATGTTGCCCAGGCTGGTCTCGAACTCCTGTCCTCAAGCAATCCTCCCATCTCAGCCTCCCAAGTAGCTGGGACTATAGGTGCAAGACACTATGGATGGCCCAGAATAATGTTTCACCAAATATCTGGGCACCCCATTGCCCAGGCAAGTTGACACATAAAATTAACTATCATACATACAATGGAATACTATGAAGCCTTAAAAAGGAAGGAAATCCTCTCAGATGCTACAACATGGATGAACCTTGAAGACATTATGCTAAGTGAAATAAGCAGTCACAAAAAGACAAATACTGTATGATTCCACTTATGTGAAGTAACTAAAAGTAATCAAATTCATAGAAACACAAAGTAGAATGGTGGTTACTAGGAACCGGTGGGGAGAGGAAAGAGAAATTGTTGTGTAATGGGTATTGAGTTTGAGTTCTGAAAGACAGAAAGGTTCTAGAGATCGGTTTTACAACAATACAAACATACCTAACACTACTGAATTGTATACTTAAAAAATGGTTAGGATAGGCTGCGTGTGGGGGCTCACGCCTGTAATCCCAGCACTTTGAGAGGCTGAGGCAGGAGGACCACCTGAGCCAAGGAGTTAGAGGCTTCAGTGAGCTGTGATTGCACCACTGCACTCCAGCCTGGGCGACAGAGTGAGACCCCAGCTCTTAAAAAAAAAAAATGGTTAGGATGATAAATTTTTTTTCTAGAAGGGACATTTGGCTATTAATATATATTGCAACATGGATGAACCTTGAAGACGCTATCCTAAGTGAAATAAGCCAGTCACAAAAGGACAAATACCATTTGATTCCACTCATATGAAATACCTAGAGTAGTAAGTGGAATGGTATCTGCCAGGGCTGGGGGTAGAGGACAATGAAGAGTTATTGTTTAACAGGTACAGAGTTTCAGTTTGGGAAGATGAAAAAAGTTCTGAAGATGGTTGGTGATGATGGTTGCACAAAAATGCAAATGAAATTAATGCCACTACACTGTACACTTAAAAATGGTTACAATGGCAATATTTATGTTATGTATGTTTTATCACAATAAATAAAAGAGCCATCTAAAAAATGTTATATATAGACTTCATTTAAATACATTGTAAATTCAAATAAACTGTAAATAATTGTATAGGCTAATAAAGAAAATACAGTGTCTGGATATTTGATGATATTAAATTATTAATTTGGGGGAGTTGCATTAGTAAACTATGACTACATAATAAAAACAGTCCCTTATCTTCTAGTAATACATATTAAAACATATATAGATAAAAATATGTTTGCTGAAATTTGCTTCAAAATAATTTCAAACTGGGGGACCAGGGAGGGTACAGAGAACACAAGATTGGCCAAGAGCTGGTATTTACTGCAGCAAAGTGATGGGTACACAGGGGTATATTATACTGTTCCTTTACTTCTGTTTGTGTTTGAAATTTTCCATAATAAGGTTTTTAAAGATGAATGGCAAATTAGAATCAAAGAAACAGGATAACTGTGTTGTGTCATGATGGAATGATGCTCTCAGGGGCTACTAAAACCATTTGTCCTAAATGGCCTGTGACAGGCAAAAGATTACGGCCCCCAAATGTGCCCCCTCCTAAACCCCTGGGATCTATGATTATATTAATTTACATGGCAAAATGGACCCTGGAGGCATGATTAAGGTTAAAGATCTTGAGCTGGAGGGTTGTCCTGAATAACAGGATGGGCCCAATCTAATCACAGGAGGCCTTAAAGTATAGAAGCTTTCCAGGTTGTGGTCAGAGATGAGTTGGAGGAGGAGAGATCAGACGTGTGAGAGGCACATGCTACTGCTGGCTTTGAAGACGGGAGAAGGGGGCCTCAAGCCAGAAAATGCAAGTGGCCTCTAGAATGGCCCTCAGCTGACAGCCAGCAAAAAAATGGTGACCTCAGTCCTAAAACCACAGAGAACTGAATTCTGCCAACAATCTGAATAAGCAAGGAAATGCATCCTTTCCTACAGCCTCTCCAGAAAGGAATGCAGCCTCCTGACACATTGATTTTAGCCTAGGAAGACCCATGCTGCACTTCTGACCCACAGAACTGTAAAATAAATTTGTGCTCTTTTAAGAATACAAATGTGTGGAAATTTGTTATGACAGCAATAGAAAACTAATATGTGGTCCAAATGCCTGCGGTTTTGAATGTTTCTGTCTGCATTTTACATTTTTTTTCTATTCCCCTTTGATATAGCCTATACAGTAGTCCCTCCTTATCTTTGAGGGATATGTTCCAAGACCCCCAGTGGGACTGCACCCTATATATACTATGTTTTTTCCTATACATACATACTAATGACAAAGTTTTATTTATAAATTCATCACAGTAAGAGATTAACAATAACTAATAACAAATAGAACAATTATAACAATATACTGTAATAAAAGTTATGTGAATGTAGTTTCTCCCTCTCTCTCAAAATATCTTATTGTACTGTACTCACCTATTTTCAGATTATAGTTGACCATGGGTAACTGAAACCTCGGACAGTGAAACCATGGATGAGGGGGAACTACTGTAGTCTATATGAATGCTACTCATTTACCACTTCAAATGTACCAAAGGAAGGAAAAGCAAATAAATATTTATTCACTCACTCCCACCAAGGAGCAAGAGTACCTACTCTGTACCAGGCAGGCTGCAAGCTAAACACTAGGGCTGCCATGGGGGCCAGTGTGAAAGTCTGATGTGCACATGCAGATCTAGCGTAGCACCCCCACTGGCTTTTATTACAAGCACCCGGATTACAACCCAGAGCAACCAGCCAGGTTTCACATGCTGGCTGCAGCTGGGCTTAGCAGGCTGCAAGGTTTCCCAGAGAATTGGTATCAGAAATTTGTTGGTATAGGATTCTTAAAATGGTTCCAAGACTAACAGTGTGAGTCACCTGAGCTGCATACGGAAAAACCCTGGGCTCAGAACTTACAAAACAGCAGGAATGGAGCCTGGGAAACTGCTGCTTTTTTTTTTTTTAAGAGACAGGGTCTCATTGTGTCACCCAGGCTGCAGTGCAGTGGCACAATCATAGCTCTGAAGCCTTGAACTCCTGGGCTCAAGCAATCCTCCCACCTCAGCCTCCTGAGTAGCTGGGACTACAGGTATGCACCACCACACCCAGCTTATTTTTCAATTTTTTTTAAAGACAGGGTCTCACTATGTTGCCCAGGCTGGTCTCAAACTCCTTGCCTCAAGGGATCCTCCTACTTCCACCTCCCAAAGTGCTAGGATTACAGGCATGAGCCACTGCACCCAGCCTTGGGAAATTGCATTTTAACAAGCTCCTCAAGTGATTCTTAGGCATCCAAAAGTTTGAGAAGAAAGGCCACAGTGCACTGGGAGGCCCAACTCAGGCTCTTTGGGAGAAACTAGGCTCTGAGTGAGGACCACAGATCTTATAAGTAATGTATGAAAACAACAATGAAGAAAAAAAAAAGTGCATAGATTTAATAGTATCTATTTTGGTGTTTGCAGAGGTGAAATGAAAATGAGGATTCGTAAGCAATTAAGTTTGCAGACTACCTTCAAACACACAAAAATCGAGAGTTTACTTTGTTTACAGATTTCTCCAGCAATACTAAAAAAAGTTTAAAGAATGCACATCAAACTGTTAACACTGGCAAATGCTGAAGGGTGGGGTTCTAGAAGGTTTGCACTTTTTTGTACTGCACATTTTAGTGTTGTTTGAATATTTAAAAACAAATACAGTCATCCATCACTTAACAATGGGGAAACATTCTGAGAAATGTGTCATTGTATGAATATCATAGAGTGTACTTGCATAAACCTAGATGGTATGACCTACTACACACTGAGGCTATACGGTATAGCCTATTGCCCCTAGGCTACAAACCTGCACAGCACATTACTATACTGAATACTGTAGGCAACTGTAACACAATGGTAGGTATTTGTGTATCTAAACACAGAAAAGGTACAGTAAAAATATGGTATAAATGATAAAAAATGGTACACCTGTATAGGGCACTTACCATGAATGGAGCTTGCAGGACTGGAAGTTGCTCTGGGTGAGTGAGTAGCGAGTGAATGTGAAGGCCTAGGACATTACTGTACACTACTGTAGACTTTATAAACACTATACACTTAGGCTACACTAAATTTGTAAAATAAATTTCTTCTTTCTTCAATAATAAACTGACCTTAGCTTACTGTAACTTTTTTAATGTATAAACTTTTTCATTTTTAAAATTTTTTTACTCTTTTGTAGTAACACTCACCTTAAAGTACAAACACTTTATACAACTGTACAAAAATACTTTGTTTCTTTATATCTTTATAAGTTTTTTTATATTTTTAAAATTTAAAAATTTTTTTTGCTTTTTAAACCTTTTTGTTAAAAACTAAGACACAAACACACACATTGGCCTATGCCTAAACGGGGTCAGGATCAATATCACTGTCTTCCACCTCCACATCTTGTCCTACTGGAAGATCTTCAGAGGCAACAACACACACGGAGGTGTCATCTCCTATAATAACAATGCTTTCTTCTGGAATACCTCCTGAAGGACCTGCCTGAGGCTGTTCTACAGTTCACTTTTTTTTTTTACATAAGTAGAAAGAGTATACTCTAAATAACAATAAAAGGTATAGCATAAGAAATACAGGAACTGCTAACATAGTCATTTATTATCAAGTATTATGTACTGTACATAATTGTATGTGCTAGACTTTTATATGACTGGCAGCGCAGTAGGTTTGTTTACACCAGCATCATCATAAACACATGAGTAACATGTTACACTACGTTGTTACAACAGCCACATCATTAGGTGATAGGAATTTTTCAGCTCCATTATAACCTTTTGGAACCACCTTCACATGTGCAGCTTGTCACTGACTGAAATGTTATGTGGCACATGACTGCATTTATTGCAACTTCCTGTGAGTCTATAATTATTCCAAAATGAAAAGTTAAAAAAACATTACTTTTGCAATTGGAAAAGATTTTAAAAGATGTTTTTTCTATTTATATAAGCTAAAATGAAAGTGAAATCAGCAACAATTGCCAAAACTAAATTTTGATATCTGCATTTATGTCTTCATCTAATTTTGCTATTTTACTCTGGGAACACTTAAAAACCAAGACATACATTTAAACAATATTTCACTTTACCTTTTAACTACTGAAGGTCTTCTACACTGTCCTCTATGAAGCCTGACCAATGAAGACATCTTAAGTCCTAGAGAAACAAATACTTTTTAGGATTAAATTAGAAAACCATGTTCACAATATCAATAGTACAGTGAAACTTTTACAAGAGGCAATGCCTACTTCCACCCCCCCCACCCATACACACCCAATTTTGGCCAATTTTCAAGTAAACATAACAATGAAGACCAGCTAATTACAACCCAGAGATACCCTCCCAACTCTATTTCTTTGCTAAAAAAAAATTTAAAAGTTTAAGTCAATAAAATCATCTATGAAAGATCAAGGGAGTACTGGCAGAATGTCCCATGGAATGGAGAAAAGGAAAAGCAGTAAGTGGGAACTAAAAATCTACTTACATGCAATATCTAGGATAGTTTCCAAATCATGGAAACAGAAAGTAGAATGTTTTGCCAGAGGCTGAGGGGAGGAAACATGGGGAGTTATTTGATGGAAAGAGTTTCAGTTTTGCGAGATAAAAACATTCTGGAGATCTGTTTCACAACAATGTGAATATACTTAACACTACCGAGCTATATACACTTTAAAATGGCTAAGATGGCAAATTTTATGTTAGGGGTGTTTGTACTGCAGGATGAGAAAGAATTCTCAACTCAAAGATTAAGATAGGTTTTAAAGTAAGTTTATTTTATTTTCCAAGGGAGGAAAGGGCACAGTATGAAAGGAAGAAGAAATGCCAGCTCCAAGGATGAGTAGTAGCTTGGCTTTTTATTGGAGTTATAAAGAGCAAAGCAGTTGTTATTGCAAAAGGCAGTTTGTATTCCAGAGCAGTTGTTGTTGCTAAATAACAGAAGGCGGTTGTTTTCCAGAACAATTGTTTTCCGTTAGGCTGGTCTTATCTGAGTTTTTGGAATGGGGTCTGGTAGGTGTTAAAGGGGCTACATGCCCCTTTTTCTGTTTGTTCAGCATTTTTCCAGTTCTGTAAAACAAGCTCTTAAAAAAACAAGTTAACCCCCCCACAGGTGGTCGAGAAAGAAGCAAACACTGGGGCGAGCACACCGTTGTGCGCAGTGATGTTTTTGTGTTAGATGATTTACTAACAATGCTGTCCTTTCAGTCCCCCTTTCCTTTGGTTAGAATTGTTATTTTTATTAATGGACTCAGAGACTGGGGTGTTTGGATGATGGTCGGTCCTTTTGTAACTACTTTCTGCTGACTTAGGGTCATAGAGTTACCCCTACCTGAGAGTCCAACTGAGGGTCCAATTAAGAGGGAGAGGCTGAAATCAGACAGTCTTAACAGCCAGAGTAGAGGCAGGATAGGGATTTCATTGGGGGGACATGGAAAAGGCTTGAATGAACGATATCAAGTGGCAAAAAATACAGGGTCCAAAAATGAGTGTTAAAAGTAAAGCTACTGGGGGTCCTCAGAGAGGTGTTAACTAAGAGAACCATGACCACACATGGAGTTTGAAATTTCACCAATCAAATCCACAGAATTACCTTGTTTGTAAAGGGTACTGGCTTTAGTTTGAATTTTTCCTGATTGGTTAGCAAAGAAACATTTTTCTCCTAAGAAAGAACAGGTTAGCTGTTAATAAATCTATAGTTTTTCTCTTTTGTAACACCACTCCTGCTACAGATGTGATGTGTTTTTGGAGTATATTAATTTGTTTTGTCAGGTTGGTGACTAATTGACTAATTTCTAGGAAAAGTTTTTGGGCTGTGAATACAAAGTTAAGGAGGCCCCCAGGTCCAGTACCGATTCTGGCAATAATCCAAGGACTGCTAAGACCGTCACCGCTCCTCACTTAGTTCTGTAACTAGAGGTAGACAAGGAGAGTGGGATAGGATCGGTGGTAAGGGTTAAATTAGGGATGATACCTACTAAAGTACAAGTTCCAGTCTAGTTATCGGGTAGGCAAAGATATGTGTTAGTTCTGCATAGAAAATAGGTTTTGTCATTTGGGGAAGTACAAGGGGTAAGGGTTAAGTTAAACCATTTATGTTTTCCATAGACTCCAAGGTAGGTGGAAGCCAAACTGGCCGCAGTTAAGGGGTTGAGGCAGGAGGCTGTTTGGGGAAGAGTGGAAGTATTATGTCCCCAGGTTAGTAGTAAATCCAAACCAAGTTCTCCGGGTAAGAAAGTACTCTGGTAACTGAGGCAATTGGGGGCTTGTAAGTGTTTGTGGTAAAAGAAGGTAGGTTGGCAAGAGTTTTTAGCTTGGGGCAAAGTGAACACAGGGACGAGGAGCAGCGGTAAGGCAATTGTGTCCATTGAGGTAGTGAAAAGTTACAAGGGGTGGGAAGACGTATATGGTGAACGACTGAGACTGGGGTTTCGGTGGGGAGGTGTCTCCTTTCTTGGGAGGAGGTCGGGAGTTTAATATACCGTCTGGCAGGGTTTAGGGAGAAAGTGTGGGTGCAAGGCCAAGGAGGAGCTTGGCCAGGGTTTAGGCTGGAGAAACAAAAGGGAGCTGGGAGTTGAAGCTGAACATTAGAAAAGACAGGTCCTTTGATAACAACCGGAGCCTTTGGAAGTCACTGAAGTAAATTTTTGTCTATCCAGGATTGGAGGGAGATAGTGGGGTTTCATCTACCTTGATGGGATAAGTGGTGGGAGACTCGTAGTTCGAGCTGGGAGCAGTATGTGGGGGAGACAGGGATGGCTATGAGCCCTTTTTTAAGGCGGGTGCTGGCACACGTCCAGTAATCGGAATATTTACTTTGATTATGTTTAGATTGTTGTAATAAGGTAAGAGTTTCTTGGACCGTAGGCAGATAGGGGTATTGCAAAATACTCGTGGCTGGGGATGTAGAGAGTAGTACTATTATTAGGGTTTGTAGCATGGGCAGAGAAGAGATCGGCCTGGGACGTAAGCCGGGTTGTGGAGACATTCGTAGAAAGACAAGAGAAGTATAAGGAGGAAGACAAGGAAAATAAGGAGCCATGTATACCACAGCATTTTATTGAAGTTCACAGTTTTGGGGGCTTCTTTTGAGTGAATCGAAGCCTGGTATTGGTGATGGACTGGCAGGTGTAGGCTGGTGGATTTCCGGGGAGTTCACAGTGGGTGGAAGTAGGTTCCTCTGGAGGATCAGTGGGTTTACATCAGGAGAGATGAATCCAGGACAGAATCCCCAGAAGTTTAGCTGCAGTGAGAGTAGTGAGGATTACTTGAAAAGGACCTTTCCACGAAGGTTGGAGAGGCCAAGTTTGTCCTGGGAGATCTTTAAAAAAGACCCAGTCTCCAGGCTGTAAGTGTTGAAGTCCCTTTAAGGGGTTGAGAAAGGTGGGTATCTGTATATTCTCGAAGGAGTTGTTGAGTAAGCTCGACTGTTGGCAAATAAGTGTCGAGTGGAGGTGGGGAAGTTGAGATGAAAGACACAGGGAACTGAGCGTCCACACATAAGTTCAAAGGCACTCTGGGGGATGTAGAGTCTGAAAAGTGCCCAGGGAAGGAGGTATACCCAGCTTTGGCACAGCTCTAAGGAAAGCTTTGTAAGCTGTTGTTTGAGAGTTGAGTGAGCTTTTTATTTTTCCAGAGGATTGAGGGTGATAGGCTGAGTGTAATTTATAAGAGATACCTAGGGCTTCCGAGAGCTGTTGGGTGATTTAAGAAATAAAAGCAGGGCCATTGCCACTTTGGAGAGAAGTTGGGAGTCTAAATCGGGGAATTATTTTTTGGAGAAGAACTTGGGTGACTTCAGAGGCCTGCTCTGTTTTTACGGGGAAAGTTTTTAACCAAACCGAAAATGTGCTATTAGGGTTAAAAGGTATTTATACCCCTTGTGTTGAGGCATATGTGTAAAGTCTAACTGTCAATCTTGTCCAGGGAGATGACCTTGGAGCAGATGGGTAGGAAGAGAAGGAGGAGGCTTAAAGTGGCCCTGAGGGCTGACTTGCTGACAAATAGAACAGTCCTTAGTGATTTGTTTTAATTTTCCTTCTAAGTTTTGACAACAAAGGAGTGAGGACAGGAGGGCTCTTAACAGTCAACTTCTTATGTGAACTGAGTTATGAATATGGTGAAGGATGGAGTTATCTTGTGCGGGTAAAATTAATTTGTCTTTATAGAAAAGCCAGGGTCCATTCCAAATGGCTTCTGCTTGTATAAATTGGTCAGCTGAGTAGTTTGGGGACAGTGTTTGAAAGGAAAGGGCTTGAGTAGCTGGAAAAGGAAGCACTGTTGCCCACTTAGCCTCTCTATCTGCTCTGTTATTTCCTAGGGCCTCAAGGGACTGAGAGTATTGGTGTGCCTTGCAGTGGATAACAGTTATTTGTTTGGGTAATTGAGCTGTCTGTATGAGTTGTATGATAAGGTTAGCATGTTTGACAGAAGCATCTTGAGCAGTGAGGAGTCCCCGCTCTTTCCAGATAGCTGTATGAGAGCGTAGGATATGATAGGCATATTTAGAGTCCGTGTAAACGTTAAGTCTTTGATCTTTGCCAAGTTGTAAGGCCCTAATAAGGGCGATTAGCTCTGTCTTTTGAGCAGAGGTGCCAGATGGCAAAGAAGCACTCTCGATTGTATGAGTAGTTGTAACAATAGCGTATCCCGCTTTTTGATGGCCATCTCGGATGTAGCTACTTCCACTGATGCACCAATTATGATCTGGGGAGGGTAGCGGGGAATTAAAGAGGTCTGGCCTGACTGTAGTGGATTGTTCCAAAACCTCTAAGCAGGAGTGCTCTGGGGGCTCAGGAGAAATGGGAAGCAGGGTACCAGGGTTTAAGGCTGAACACGGGAGAAGGGTAATAGAAGGGTTATTTATAAGCGAGGTTTGGTACTGAGTAACGTGGCTAGAATTTACAAAGTGATAAGCTCTGTTGTCTAAAATATCAAGAACCTGATGAGGGGTATAAACTTGAGTTGGTTGTCCATAAGTAAGCTTGTTAGTTTCTCAGACAAGGAAGGCTGTAGTTGCCAGGGCTCTTAAACAGGATGGCCATCCCTTAGCAGCATTATCTAAATTTTTAGAAAAATAAACAACAGCCTTAAAATCAGGGCCTGACTTTGTCCTAATATTCCCAGAGCAACTGTTCCCCATTTATGAATATACAAATGGAAAGGTTTGTTAAGATTAGGAAGGGCTAGAGCGGGAGCTTTTACTAGTGTCATTTTTAGTTTCTCAAAAGCTTGTTGAAGAGGGGATTTTTAATCTAAAGGTTCTTGTTCTGGGCCCCAGAGGGCCTCATACAGAGGTTTGGCAATGAACCCATATTGGGGAACCCATATAAGGAAGTAGCCTGTCAACCCAAGAAAGGCTCTAAGTTCCCTTTTGGTTATCAGGGGTTCCATAGAAGAAATAAGTTGTTTGCACTGGGTGGTGATAGCTCCAGGAGCTAACAGGAATCCCAGGTAAGTGACTGTGGGTTGATTAATCTGAGCCTTTCCTGGCAAAACCCGGTATCCTGTATGTGCTAAATGTGTGAGAAGAGTGATAGTGTTGTTGAGTGAAGTAGGATGATCAGGACTGTAAGGGAAGAGACCATCAACACACTGGAGAAGTGAGCTGCTGGATAGAGAAAGCATAGATAAGTCTTGGGCTAAAGCCTGTCCAACAAGGTGGGGGCTATTTCAGAACCCCTGGGGCAAAGAAGTCCAGGTGAGTTGTTGTGAATGATTCGTGTTGGGGTCGGTCCAAGTGAAAGGAAAAAGGTCTTGGGAATCAGGAGAGAGAGGTATAGTGAAGAAGGCATCTTTGAGGTCAAGAACAGTGAAAACTTGTGTATTGGGTGGTATAGTACTAAGTAGAGTGTAAGGGTTGGGGACCACTGGATGAAGGGGATAACAGCTTTATTAATAATACATAGGTCCTGGACTAGGCAGTAGGAACCATCAGGCTTCTTAAATGGGCTGATGGGGGTATTAAAAGGAGAGCTGGTGAGACGAAGAAGGCCAGACTGCAGAAATTTAGTAATAAAAGGTTTGAGTCCCCTAAGGTCATCTAGCTTAAAAGAACATTGAGTTCTGTAAGGGAAATGAGTAGGGTCTTTAAGGGAGATAGAAATGGGGTGTGTGTGTTGTGTTTTTTCTGGTGTACTAGTGTGCCATACCTCAGGTGGTACCTGTTGAGATACCTCGATAGGAACAGAAAAGGGGAGGTCCTGAGGATGGTCTATTAATACCTTTCCTAAAAACCCAAAGAAGGGAATCTGAGAGGTAAGAAGAAATTGAATGTCTGATCTGACTATTAGATTTTTTTCCCAACACTGGAGTAGGGCGACTGGGAAGCACTGAAAAGGAATGAGCAAAGACCTGCTCTCCCAGCAAGCAGGGGAGCTGTGAATGACACAGGGGGTTTTGTATTTTACATTTAACTCCAATGATGGAGACAGGAGAGGGAAGTAGAGGTCTCAAAAATTCAGGAAGAGCAGAATAAGTGGCTCAGGTATCAATTAAAAATCAATTTGCTTACCATGACAGCGAGAGTTACCCTAGGCTCGGCCACGTAGATGTTATGAAGTGGAGTCGGTTCCGAAGCCGGGGTCCCTCAGTCAGAGTGAAGCAGTCCGTGGGTATGGAGGATGTCGGCTCGGGGGCCCACCGGCTCCGGAAGGCGAGTGTGGTCCCCTGTCTCAAGTAGAGGGCACTCCCGCTTCCGGTGTCCCTCCCTTTTGTGAAGAGGGCACGGTCTCAGCAGAGCCCGCCTCCTGGGGCATTCCTTACTCCAGTGACGCTGTTGGTTGTAGTCGAAGCAGGGTTTAGTTCCTGGAGAAGCGCCTGGTCCTGGTGTCTTCTTGTCTGAGCCTCTTGGGTAACTGTGGCTCTGAAAAGCTCCTCCTGTAGCGGTAGCCACCATTTGGAAAACTTCCCTCTGCTCTCGCGCTGCTGTCAGTGTCTTTTTCTTCCATTTTTCATCTCGGTTATTAAAGACCCTGCAGGCCAGGTCTAAAAGTTCTGCTTGTGGAGTTGGAGGCCCATTTTCAAGTTTGTGGAGTTTACGCCAAATATCGGGGGCCAACTGGGATATGAAGTGCATTGTTAAGATGGTTTGTCCCTCCCTTGTGTCAGGATTTAAATTAGTAAAGAGGCAAATGGCTTTAGACAGTCGTGAAAGAAAAAGGGCTGGGTTTTTAACTTGGCCCTGAGTAATTTTTTTAACTTTACCGTGATTAACAGGCTGAGCAGTGGCCCTTTTTATCCCTTCTATGAGACGGGAAAGCATATGGTCTCACCACCCACTATGAGGAGATCCCTGTTCATAATCCCAGTTTGCGTCCTGTTCTGGGATTGCCATGGGGCCAACAGCATAAGTATCAGGTTGTCTTCCATTGAGATCATCTGCATACTCCATAGCCTTGGACCAAATACGGCCCCTCTGCTCAGTAGTACAAATGGAGAAAATTATATGGATATCTCTCCATGACAGGTCATAGGAGAGGGTGAAATATTCAAATTCAAGTTTTTTAGAGAACTTTGAAGGATCAGCCAAGAAGCTGCCCAGCTTGGTTTCTATTTGAGACAAATCAGACATAGAAAAAGGGACATGGACTTGGATAATGTCTTCTGAGCCAGTAACCTCCCAAAGAGGGAGTTGGTGTTCGGGCAGGGAGGGATTTTGGAACAGCCAGCCGGAGCGAGTGTGGCCAGACGAGAGGGGTGGAGACAGAGAAGAGGAAGAAGGAGGGGGAGGAGGGGAGAGTGAAGAAGGTGGAGTTAAAGGGTTAAACAGCAGCACCAAAGGAGGGAGGCGATATAGAGGGAGAACAGGGGGAGCCAAGAGACAAACATCATCTGGGTCAGAGGAGGATGGGGAAGAGATGCAGAGGTAAGAAGTAACATCCTGTAAGAAGATCAGGATGTCGAGCAAGTTCAGAGAAAGCCTGAACGTAGGGAACTTTAGACCACTTGCCGAACCAGTGACAATAAAGGTCGGGTTGTACAACAGTGTTATGATTAAGAGATCCATTCTTGGGCCAGATCTCCTGGTCACCTAATTTGTACTGTGGCCAGGCTGTATTGCAATAGAAGACTAAACATTTGGGTCAGAGGCCGGTAAGTCCCAAAGTGTTCAAATTCTTAAGAAGACGTCCCAATGGGGAGTCTTTAGGTGGGGATGACTAAACGTTGCCCATGATGACAACTAGGAGAAAGAAAGGGAAAGGACTTTTCAGGGATGGTCATATGTCAAAAGAAGAGGTCCAAGAAGGGCGTCCCCAACTCAGATGACTAGATCTGATTAAACTGAGTCAGACTGAGATCTGATCAGACATCAGGCGTCCCCAAGATCTGAGTCAGACCAAGACCTAGAGATCTGGCCAGAAAGTGGGCATACCCAAGTTCTGACCCAGACTGAGACCTAGAGATCTTCCCCAAAGCCAGGCGTCCCTGGGTCAGAGTGAAGACCAAGAGAGGTGGTTAGGAAGCATCCTTCTAAGGCACCTCCCCAGAGTGGTAGACCCAGAACTGGATTTTCCATCCTAGACCAAACCAGAAAGATACCACTCTTAGCCCAGAGCATATGACCATTCCCAGATCCCAAGAGACTCACCACATTCCAAATGGCATTGAAGGCACCAAGAAGGATGCCTTGGGAGCTGTGCAGCAAAGGAGGGAGCAGTCTTGAGACAGAAGTAGAAAAGTGAGGGCCCTGTACGGGCCACAAAAATGTTAGGGGTATTTGTACCACAGCTGAGAAAGAATTCTCAACTCAGAGATTAAGATAGGTTTTAAAGTAAGTTTATTTTATTTTCCAAGGGAGGAAAGGGCACAACATGAAAGGAAGAAGAAATGCCAGCTCCGAGGATGAGTAGCTTGGCTTTTCATTGGAGTTATAAAGAGCAAAGCAGTTGTTATTGCAAAAAGCAGTTTGTATTCCAGAGCAGTTGTTGTTTCAAAATGATAATGGAAGGAGATTGTTTTCCAGAACAATTGTTTTCTATTAGGCTGGTCTTATCTGAGTTTTTGGAATGGGGTCTGGTAGGTGTTAAAGGGGCTACATGCCCCTTTTTCTGTTTGTTCAGTATTTTTCCAGTTCTATAAAACAAGCTCTTAAAAAAACAAGTTAACCCCCCCAGGTAGTCAAGAAAGAAGCAAACACTGGGGCAAGCACACCATTGTGTGCAGTGATGTTTTTGTGTTAGATGATTTACTAACAATGCCGTCCTTTCATTTTATGTTACGTGTATTTTACCACAATAAAAAACAACAATCCACAAAGAGACCAAAAAAAAAAACCCACAAGAAGATAGCACTTCATGCCTGCTACCTAAGACAGCTATAATCAAAGTGTTGGTGAGGATGTGGAAAAATAGAAACACTCATATATTGCTAGTGGGAATGTAAAGTGGCACAGCCATTTTGGAAAGCAGTTTGAAAGATTCTTAAAAAGTTAACCATAAATTTACCTCATGACCCAGCAATTCTACTCCTGTCTACCCAAGGAGTTCATACAATGACTTGTATATGAATGTTCATAGGGGTATTATTTATAATAGCCAAAATATGGAAACAATCTAAACGCCCATCAATGTGTAAATGAAGAAAAAAGAAAAAAAATGGTATATCCATATAATAAAATACCATTTGGCAATAAAATGGAATAGCATATTGATACACACCACAAAATGGATGAACTTCCAAAACACGCCAAAATGAAAGCCAGTCATAAAAGGCTATATATCATATGATTATGATTCCATTTATAAGGAACAGCCAGAAAAGGTGAATTCATACAAATGGAAAGCAGACCACTGGTTGCCTAAGGTAAAATGGAGACTGACTGAAAATGGGCCCAGGGTACTTTTTTGGTGTCATGAAAATATTCTAAAATTGATTGTGGTAACAGTAAATGTAAGTTTACTAGAAATCATTAAATTTAAAATGAGTGGCTGGGCAAAGTGGCTCACACTTGTAATCCCAGCACTTTGGGAGGCCTTGGCAGGAGGACTGCTTGAGGCCAAGAGTTCAAGACCACCATGGGCAACATGGTAAGACCCTATCTCTACAAAAATTTTTTTTTAAAAATTAGCTGGGCGTGGTGGCATGTGCCTGTAGTCTTAGCTACTCAGGAGGCTGAGGCAGGAAAATCACTTGAGCCCAAGAGTTGGAGGCTGCAGTGAGCTGTGATCATGCCACTGCACTCCAGGCTGGGCAATAGAGTGAGACCCTGTCTCTAAAAATTAAAATAAAGTAAAATAAAATAAGTGAATTTTATGATATGTAAATTATACAATAGAGCTTTTAAAAAAGAAATGAAGTCAGACTTCCAGATTAGACAGGGAGGCCCTTAAAACTGGTTAAATGCTTTGCCAGACAATTTCCATAAACTAAATGAGCTAAATCTGCAGCAAAATCTGCAATTTTGCTTAAAATATAGTTAAAACATATATACAATAAACACAGGATAGGACAGTAACGATATCCTTTGCAACTCTTTAGAATTACAATAAAAAATACTTCAGCTGTCAACTTACAAATGTGCAAGAGGGAAATTCATTTCTCTGCCAAGAGCTTGGGAACAGAGTCACCCCACCAGTCAGCGAACTGCCACAGGAACTGGCAAGATGATATCTCACCATAGAAGTTAGTGGTCACCCACCCGAGATCAAGTGCTGGGGATTCCAGTGCATTCTCAACACTAACTGAGGGAGCCCTTAGAAAGCCAACATTGAACTGCAGGTTGCTTCTTTTCACCCTTCCCTTATGGGAAAGCCATGCAGGAGGCATTTACCTTGTAATACAGTCTTGGCTTCCACTGCCCCTGGGACTAGGACAAAGCTAAAATACAAAAATAACAAATAAATAGTTTTAAAAAATGTTTGGGGCTTTCACGAACCTAAGTGCTTCAAAGGTAATATTTACCTTGACTGATTTTCAACCCTGCTATATAGCAGTCCCCCTTTATCTGAGGCAGATAAGTTCCAAGACCCCAGTGGATGCTTGAAACTGTGTATAGTGCAGAACCCTATATATACCATAATTTCTCCTATACATACATACTTATAATAGATAAGGTATAATAAAGTTTAATTTATAAATTAGACACAGAAAGAGATTAACAACTAATAATAAAATAGAGTTATTCTAACAACATACTGTAATAAAAGTTATGGGAAGGGGTTTCTCTCTCTCTCAAAATATTTTAATATTTTCAGACTGTGGGTAACTGAAACCAAGGAAAGCAAAACCATGGATAAGAAGAGAACTATTGTACTTGTTGAAATGCCTCCTTTAGGATTCACCAGAGAAGTGAAGGGAAGCACCAAAAGTAAGGAGAGGGTTCAAAACAGCTTGCCAGGCTGGGAACTGGCTGGGAGCCAGGAGAAGCCTGTGGATGCAGGGAAACAGTAAGAGAGAAATCTCCAGGGCCTCACATTCTAAAACGGTGTTTTATTAATACTATCTTGGCTACAGGAGAGCCCCTCAATTCATGCAGGCCTTGGGATAACACAGGGAGCTCCCTAGAGATTGCACAGAGACATTGCTCCAGAAAGGGAACCTACACAGAATCCCATAGGCATCCAACCTAGAGCACCTCCAGCTGGGTGCCATTCTGAGAACCTAGATACTGGGGATCTACAGACACGGCTGCTGCTGCTGCTGCTGCACTCCTCTGAGGAGGGAGAGGGAAGACTGGGGACTCCCACACAACCCTGGGAAGATCCCCACCCACCTGCCTCAGGCTGTTGTTGAGACTGAAACATGAGCAGATAACAGTCTCCACAGCTTCTTGCCCATACTGCTTGCCTGGAAGGGGCCCCATCCTCTCTGGTTGCAGGCCCACAGCCAGCACCATTTTGAGAGTTTAACACTGGGCTGTGCCCCACCCTCAGGCCAAGTGTGGGCTGATGCAATTGCAGTCACCAACAGCTGAGGAGGGACAAGAAAACCAGCCTCTCCTGCGCATTCCTAGAACAACACCCACCACCCTGCAACAGGCTGCTGTGAGACCAAGATGTGAATGGACTGCGCTCCCCATAGCATCTTGCCCATGTTGCTTCTCTGGGAAGGGCCCTACTTCTCTGGTCGCAGGCTCAAGGCACCATTTTGAGAAATTTTTTTATTTGACACAGGATCTTGCTCTGTCACCCAGGCTGGAGTGCAGTGGTGCAATTATAGCTCACTACAACTTCAAACTCCTGGGCTCAAGTGATCCTCTTGCCTCAGCACCCTGAGTAGCTGGGACTGCAGGCATGTGCCACCACCACACCTGACTAATTGCTTTTTATTTTTTATAGAGACAGAGTCTTGCTATGTTACCCAGGCTGGTCTTAACTCCTGGCCTCAAGCAATCCTCCCGCCTCAGCTTCCCACACTGCTGGGATTACAGGCGTGAGCCACCTGCCCCATTTTGAGAATTTAATGCTGGGCTGCACCCCATCCTCAGGCCAAGTTCAGTCTGACATGATTGCAACCATCACCCACCTGAGGAAGGGCAGGGAACCAGGCTCTCCTAGGAATACCTAGAACAATACCCACTGTCCTGCAAGGGGCTACCGTGAGACCAAGACACAAGTGGAATGCATTCCCCACAGCTCCTTAACCACGACACTCGCTGAAGCGGGATCCCGCCCTCTCTAGTCACAGGCCCACAGCCAGCATCATTTTTAGAGTCTAATGCTGTGCTGCACCCCACTTTCAGGCTGAGTCTGAGGTGATGCAGCTGCCACCTGGTCAAGGAGGGACAGGGACGACCAAGCTCTCCCGAGCACACTTAGGACCATACCCACTGCCCTGCTATGGGCGGCTGTGGGACTGGAGACTAGTCCGCCCAGCCCATCACAGCTACCAACAAGACCAACACGGACCATTTGGGTCCCACCAGATTGCTCCACCACTGCTGCTGTCATCACCCACATCACACTAGCTGCCCAGGGGCCTGAGAACCTGCCTCCACACCTGGGCTACTGCTCCCATTATTAGCTTCTGAGCAAGTCACCTGGAGGCCCAAGAATTGGCCCTCCAGTACCCACTAACAGCAGTGCCAGCTGCTCTGGGGCCTAAAAACAGGCATACTCAGCCCCACTACTGCCATCACCAGGGCCTAAAGATTGGCTGAGCTGGCATCCAAGTCCCCAGCAAAAGTTCACCACAGACCCAACTAATAACTGTACCCTAAGCCACCAAGAAAATCACAGATACCACCGACCCTGTGTACTGCTGAAAAAATCATATAAAGATCACACTACCGCAGGCACCCAAAACCAAAGCCAAAGTGTCCTACTCAACAAACAACATATATACATCTTCAGGAAAAAATTCTCCCCTATGAAAGTAATTTCAAAAAATTGGGCGAAGTGACTGCTACACCCTGATACACAGATATCAACAAAATGACACAGGAAACACAAAAAAGCAAGGAAATATGACACCACCAAACAACCATAACAATTGTCCAGCAACAGATCCCAATCAAAAAGAACTCCTCAAAATGCCAGATAAAGAATCCAAAATATTGATTTTCAAGAAGCTCTCAATGAGATGCAAGAAAAATCTGAAAACCAATACAGGCGGTCCCCAAGTTATAGGCGAGATATGTTCCTGAGAACGTCTCTAGGTCGGATTTGTGTGTAACTCGGATTCCTGATGAACAGCACACATACAGTAATAATAATAATAACAACAATACTATAATGGCTCATATGTGGTAATAATAATATGGTGTAATGCCATAATAATAATACCCCTATACTATAATAGTAAGTTATAGAAATTATTGTGCTTTCTTTTAATTCCTAGGAATGTTATGCTTATTTTGGTCTTCTAACCAAATCAATAATAACTTTTCCATTTCAGTAGTTAATCCACTATGCTGCTTAGTAATAATTAATGCTTTCATTGGAGCACCGCCTTTCACATGTTCCATTACTCTCACTTTATCCTTTTATAATTGTTCCGACAGTGGAGGAACTGAAGTCTAGCGCTTTCCCAGTGAATGGCAGTGTCTGGCCTTTCTCCAAACACCTAATTAGTTCTTATTTCATTTCCACTGTAACCACCTTTCTCTTCACTGCAGGCTCAGCTGGACTTGCAGTGGACTTCCGCTTTGGAGGCATGGTCTTAAGGGTAAACACAGACTCAAAAAATTGAATAAAATAGACTTTAAGTCAAAAACAGAAAAAAAAAAGACAAAGAAGGTCATTATATAATGATAAAGAAATCAATTCAGCAAGAGGATATAACAATCCTAAATATATACGCACCCAACATTGGAGCACCCAGATTCACAAAACAAATACGACTAGACCTAAAGAAAGTGATAGACAGCAATACAATAATAATGGGGGACTTAAGGCCCCACTCACAGCATTAGACGGATCATTGAGACAGAAAATCAACAAAGAAACATTGGACTTAAATTGGACTTTAGGTCAGATGGATTTAATAGACATTTACAGAACATACCCAACAACTGCAGAATATTCATTCTTGTCACCAGCATATGGAACATCCTCCAAGGTAGACCACATGTTAGGCCACAAAACAAGTCTTAACAAATTTTTAAAAATCAAGATCATATCAAGTATCTTCTCAGACCACATGGAATAATGCCAGAAATCAATATGAAGAAGAACTTCAGAAAATGTGCAAATACATGGAAATTAAACATGCTCCTGAATGATCACTGGGTCAATGAAGAAATTAAGATGGAAATCTAAAAATGTTTTGCAATGAATAAAACTGAAAACACAACATACCAAAAAACCTGTGGGATACATCAAAATCAGTGCTAAGAGGGAAGTTTATAGCATTAAGTGCCTACATCAAAAAAGTAGAGGGTACAATGAACACTATCTGGGTGACCGGCACACTTTTAACCCTCACTTAAGCACCTTAACATTGCACCTTAAGGAACTAGAGAAACAAGAACAAACAAAACTCAAAGTTAGCAGAAGAAAAGAAATAACAAAGACCAGAGCACAACTAAATGAAATACAGATTCAAAAAAACAATACAAAGGATCAAGTTGGTTCTTCAAAAAGATAAGCAAAATTCATAAACCACTAGTTAGACTAACAAAGAAGAGAGAAGATCCAATAAATAGAATCAGAAATGAAAAAGGACACATTGCAAGTGATACCACAGAAATACAAAAGATCAATAAAACTATTATGAACAACTGTACATGCACAAACTAGGAAACCTAGAGGAAGTGGGAGAATTCCTGGAAACACACAATCTCCCAAGATTAAACCAAAAAGAAGCAGAACTCAACAGACCAATAATGGCAGCAAGATTGAGTCGATAATAAAAAAAGTCTCCCAACAAAAAAAAAGCCCAGGACCAGATGCATTCACAGCTGAATTCTACCAAACACAAAAAGATGAACTAATACCAACCTTCCTGAAACTATTCTGAAAAATTGAGGAGTAGGGAATTCTCTCCAACTCATTCTACAAGGCCAGTATCACCCTGATACTAAAACCAGACAAGGACACAACCAAAAAAGAAAACTACAAAACAATATCCCTGATGAACACAGATGCAAGAATCTCAACAAAATACTAGTAAGTTGAATCCAACAGCACATCAAAAAGATAATAAACCATGATCAAGTGGATTTTATAGCAGGGATGGAAGGATGGTTCAACATTTACAAATCAATAAATGTGATACATCACATAAACAGAATTAAGGACAAAACCATATGATCATCTCAAAAGATGCAGAAAAAGCATTCAATAAAATTCAGTATCCCTTCATGATAAAAATCCTCAAAAAACCAGACATTGAAGGAACATATCTCAAAATTAAAAAGGCCATATATGACAAACCAACAGCCAACATCATACTTAATGGGAAAAAGTTGAAAGCATCCCCCCTAAGATCTGGAACAAGACAAGGATGCCCATTGTCACCACTCTTACTCAACATAGAAATGGCAGTCCTTGCCAGAGCAATCATGCAAGAGAAAAAAATAAAAGACATCCAAATCAAGAAGAGGAAGTTAAATTATTCCTGTTCACTGATTAGATGATCTTACATCTAGAAAACCCTAAAGACTCCACCAAAAAACTCTTCGATTTGATAAATGAATTCAGGATACAAAATTAATGTACAGAAATCAGTAGCATTTCTATACACCAATAATGATCTAGCCAAGAACCAAATCAAGAAGGCAATCCCATTTACAATAACTACAACAAAATTTAAACTACCTAGGAATATATTTAACCAAGCAGGTAAAAGATCACTACAAGGAAAACTACAAAACACTGATGAAAGAAATTGTAGATGACACAAACAGAAAAACATCCCATGTTCATGGATCATAAGAATTAATATTGTTAAAATGACCACACTGCCTCAAGCAATTTACAGGTTCAAGATAATGGCCTCCAGTTCTACCCATGTTGCTGCCAAAGACATGAGTTCATTCCTTTTTTACAGTTGCATAGCATTCTGTTGTGTACACACCACATTTTCTTTCTCCAGTCCTCCACTGATGGGCACTTAGGTGGATTCCATGTCTTTGCTATTGTGAATAGTGCTGGGAGAAACGTACCAGTGTGGATATCTTTTTTATATATTGATTTCTTTTTCTTTGGGTAGATACCCAGAAGTGGGATTGCTGGATCTTGTGGTAGTTCTACTTTTAGTTCTTTGAGAAACCTCCATACAGTTTTCCATAGAGGTTAGGCTAATTTACATTTCCACCAACAGTGTATAAGAGTTCCCTTTTCTCCTTATCCTTGACAAAACATGTCTTTTTGTCTTTTTAATGATAGCCATTCTGATCAGTATAAGGTGATATCTCATTGTGGTTTTAATTTGCATTTCTCTGATGATTAGTGATGTTGAGCAGTTTTTTCATATGCTTGTTGGCCATTTGTTTGTGTTCTTTTGAAAAATGTCTATTCATGTCCTTAGCCCACTTTTTTTTTTTTGGACAGGATCTTGCTCCATTGCCCAGGCTAAACTGTAGTGGTATGATCATAGCTCACTGCATCCTCAAACTCCTGGGCTCAAACAATCCTCCCACCTCAGCCTCCTGAGTAGCTGGGACTACAAAAGGAGTTTGAGGCTAGCCCTGGCTAGGCTGCGGTGGGGGTGGGGTAAGAGATGAGCTTGACAGCTCTGTCCTCAGTCTGAAAGAGGCGTTTCTTCCCCCCCCCCCATTTATTTTATTTGTATATATTCACGGGGTACAAGTGCAATTTTGCTACATTGATACATTACATTGCAGTGAAGTCAGGGCCTTCAGTGCATCTATTGCTGAAACAACACACATTGTACCCACCAAGCCACTTCCCATCATCCACCCCCCCCACTCCATTGTCCATCCTTCCACACTCTGCTTCCATGTGTACACATTATTTAGCTCCCGCTTATGAGTGAGAACATGCAGTTTGTCTTTCTGTGTCTGAGTTGTTTCATTTAAGATAATGGACTACAGGCACGTGCCACCGAGCCCAGCTAATTTTTCTATTTTTTGTAGAGATGGGGTCTCACCATGTTGCTCAGGCGGGTCTCAAACTCCTGGCCTCAAGTGATCCTCCTGCCTCAGCCTCCCGAAGTGCTGGGATTATAGACATGAGCTACTGCGCCCAGCCCTTAGCCTACTTTTTAATGGGGTTATTTGGTTTTTTTTGTTGTAGAGTTCCTTTTGTTCTCTCTGGTCTCAACCTTTGCCCATATTAACTCATTTAACCATTAAAAGATCCTACAAGGCATGTCCTGTTACTATCCCTATTTTAGGGATGAGAAAACAGAGGCACAGAGAGGTAAAGTAACTTGCCCAGAGTCACACAGCTCCTCGGTAGTCCACCCAGATTCGCATCTAAGTCTGACTCCAGAAGCGTGGTGTAATGGTCACATTCACTGCCTCAATAAATATCGAAAGAAGGAACGAATGGAGACCACCACAAGAGGCTGGCAAGCAAAGTTTTCCCAAGGAGGTAAAGGCACTACTGCCGAGGAAGGGCTGATCCAGATGGCACCGACCTGCACGTGGTGAGGACACACCAAGGTGGGAAAGCAAGGGGACAGGCCAGAAGGCTGTAGAGGGGGCAGGGCGGCCCCTGAGCAGCTCCTGTGGCTTCCCCAAGTTCTGCGGTCAACGCGCCCATTTCTCAGCTGGGGAAACTGAGGCCCACAAGCAGTGGGAAAACCGAGGATCTGGGGCCCTGCCTGGACCTCCCAAGCTCCCCATCACTGAGGAGGTCAGGGTCGCTGGGGCTGTGGTGGGGCCGGGCCAGGCCCGCCTGCCCTTAGCGGGACACTTTCCACGCGCGGGCTGCGCTCCCACGTCTCTCGGGGGAAGCCCGTGCAAGCCCCGCCCCTGCAGCCCCGCCCCGCCCACCGCGCCGCACCGGCTGCCCACAGCGCCCCCTGCCGGCGCCCCGCCCTCGCTCGCCGTTCTTCCTTTTCCTTTTCGTGTCGCTTTTTCCTTTCCCTCTCTTTCTCGGTCCCTCCTTTCCCTTCCCTCCCTCCCTCTCACTTCCTTTGTCTTTCGTTTTTCAGCCAGATAATCATTCTTTCATTCATTCAACACCCAACACGCGCGTGCCAGAAACCGTCCGGAACGCCGGGGCGCAGCGCGGCCGCGGCGAACCCACGGGCACCACCCCGGCTCGAAACGTCTCACGGCGCCTGTCAGTACAGCCCCGACGCGTGCCCGTCGGCCAACGCCGGGACTCGAGTGTCGCAAGACGGTGCTTGCCTCGCGGACTGCCAGCTCCTCGAAAGACCGTCGGGAAGCCTGCCGCGGCGCAAAGCTGACTCGGTTAACTTTCGGCGGTAACGGACGGAGATCGTCGCCTTGGCAATCTTAGGGGTATCTCAGAACCGGGAGGCGAGGAAAGGAAATTTATAGGGCTGGGGTCTGGGTTCAGGTGGTTCAAGGCAGGTCTTTCAAGAGAGGAATTGATTGGGATTAGGCAAATTTCATGACATAATATTTTAGGAGTGGTGAACGCATCAAGGCAAGGGTCTTAACGCAAGTCTTAATCAGTAAAACTGCTGTTTGATAAGGAATCTGTTTTCCCAGATGAGCAATCTATTGTCCTGATGGGAGAGCTCATTCAGCAAACTGCCCAGACATATTGGCTTGGATAAATTCCCTAAAGCAAACAGTTCAATTATTTACTGGTTTACGGCATCATTACTGTGCACAGTATCATTTTTGCTGTATTCTACAGATCAAAGCAATAGCAAAGAGCACCCAGATTCAAGAAAAAGGGCACCCGGAAGTGCCCCTAGATGTAAGGAATGTCATAGAATTTGTGGCCATCTTAAATTCTCCACACTGGGGTAATTTGGAAAATAAGGAGTTCCTTTTGAGCTAAAGAAAGATGAGCAACCAAGAAGAGGCAGGCTGCGTGGATTGGCCTGGGCATTGCCAATTAAACTTTCCTTCCAGCAGAGTCCTGAATGTAACTTCTCTTGTACTTGTGAGTGTCAACCCTGGATCTCAAGATTGGCTCTAGTCTTCCTAAACACTTTCTCCTATTCTGGGAATCACATCATAAGGTGAATTAGGCTGGTGTTCCTCAGGTCTATGATTATAGTGACTTTCAAAGAAGTTAAGTCTTTTTTTCCCCCATGTGCTTGTCTCTGAACTTGTCCTACTTGTTCAAGCTACGGAATTGGGAATAATGGGAGGTGACCAGCCTACAAAGGTGGAAACATACATAGCGCTCAAATTTTTTTCTGGGGATTAGCTATTGCATGAGCCATTTGTAACCAGCTATTAATATCATACCCAGAAATAAGCAACAAAATTCATAAGCCTAGAGAAAAGGTTAACATAAAAGCAACTCTATCTTTAGAATATAGTAAATGGGAAGACAATGACAAGCAGAATGACTAGAATAAGCAAAAGATTTAAAAAGCAAAATGAAAAAGTCAAGGTGAGGCTTTGATCCAGAATTTTGAGTGAAAGCTGTCTATTTTGCATGTCATCTACTTGGTCTCGTGGTCTTGCATAGCTGTTTCTCTTCCCATTATCGTTTGCTTCTAGAGAAATCTGAGCATCCTCTGATGTCTGTCTAATTGTCAGAGGGTGAAACTGTGTCTTTCCATCTGAGAGATATGAATCTAAGAATGGATACCCTGAGCTTAGCTACTATGCCAGTGGCACCTGATGGGTGAAGGTGTCCTAGAGTGGTTTCTTCCTGCTCCTCCCCTCTAAGCAAAACAATAGATCCCGGAAATAATGCAAGAGCCAACCAATGGAGAACTCTGAAAGATGGTAAGAAGGCAAACTGGTTTGGGACACTAGGATTGGAGGGACAACACAGCAGGGGGTCATCTTTTGTTCCCCCCAAATGCAGTCCAGTCCTGGCATTTCCCAACCCACAATCTTGCTACAAAATCAGCCCAGATATGCTCATTTCTCCCCTCCAAGATGGAACAGGACTACACAGACAATATCAAGTGAGCACAACACCACCAGCAGGGGGATAGATTATGAGCCCTACCAACAGCAAGCAGCAGGGAAGCATACCCTTTCCCCACTGGGCCTGAGGCTCCGCTGCCCTGCCAGGAGATACCAAAGCAGGCAGGAGGAATGGGCTAGAAGGGCCCGGCCACACATGGCAGGCAGCCTGCTACAGGAAGCCTTTTAGCCCATGGAAATAAGACCCCATTTCCCCACAGGGACACATCTGGGCAAGATCTAGTAAAAGGGACCCAGCCAGAACAAGCAGTCCACCTCTGGAAGCCTCTTTGACCTGGTGGGCCTGAGACTCTCCTCCCCTGCCCAGAAGAAACACTGAGGTGGCTCGGGGACACTGGTAAGGGGCTCACAGCACAACAAACACCCAGCTCAGCAAACACTGTCCATCCCCTACAACTGGCCAGCCAAGAAAGCCTCTTTGTGCCATGAGCCTGACAACTCCCTGTCTTCCACCACCTCAGGCAGCACAAGCAGAGACCAGCAGGAGCCCCAGAGCCACAGAAAACCAAGTAGGCTTCTAAGACACTGAATATTAAACTGTCATTGGAACCACAGCCTGCAAAAGTAGCCAAACATTTAGCCTCAGAGCTAAACATAAAAACGGGTGCCAGCCTGCTAAAATAAAAAATTTAAATAGAACCCAGAGCATCCTAACGTAATATCTAGTTTACAATCCAAAGTCTCCTGTCATACCAAAAACCAAGAAAAATCACAATTCGAATGAGAAAAGACAATCAAATGACACCAACACTGAGATGAATCAGATGTTGGAATTATCTCACAAGGATTTTAAAGCAGCCAACATAAAAATTCTCCAACAACCAATTATAAATTCTCTTAAAACAAATGAAAAAATTAAAAATCTCAGCAAAGTACTGGATGTTATAAAAAGAACCAAATGGATTCATTCCTGGGTATACACACAGAAGAAGTGAAAGCAGTGTGCGGTTCCGTGGCATTCAGAGGATTCACGTGTTGTGAAAGCATCACCACCAACCATCTCCAGAACTCTCATCATCTTGCAAAGCTGAAACTCTGCTCTCATTAAACAATAACTCCCCATTCTCCCTCCGTTCCACCCCTGTCAACCTCCATTCTACTTTCTGTCTCTGTGAATTTGACTATTCTCGGGGCCTCATATAAGTGGAATCATACAATGTTTGTCCTTTTGTGTTCAACTTATTTCACTTGGCATAATATCATCAAGGTTCATCCGTGTTGTATCATGTGTCAGAATTTCCTTCCTTTTTGAGGCTGAATAATATTCCATTGTGTGTTGCTATGGATGTGTGTGTCCCCCCAAAATAGATATGTTGAAGCCCAAGCCTAGCCTACTGTGAGTATATTTGGAGATGGGACATCTAAGGAAATAATTAAGGACAAATGTGGTCAAAGAGTTGCACCCTGATTGGACAGGATTGGTGTCCTTATAAGAAGAGACACCAGAGAGCTTGTGCTCTCTCTCCCCATGTGCATGCCCCAAAGAAAGGCCATGTGAGGACAGGGAAGAAGGCAGCCACCTGCAAGCCAGGAAGAGAGCCCTCAGCAGAAACCAAATCACCCAGAACCTTCATTTTGGACTTCCTGGGCTCCAGAACTGTATGAAAACAAATTTCTGCTGTTTAAGCCACCCAGTTTGTGGTATTTTGTTATGGCAGCCAGAGCAGACTAATACATGTGTATATACCACATTTTGTTTATCTATTCACCTGTTGATGGTCACTTTGCTATAAACATGAGTGTACAGATACCTCTTTGAGACGTTGCTTTCAATTCTTTTGGGTATATACCTAGAAGTGAATTCCACTAGACTTGCTAGATCACATGACAATTCTAATTTTAATTTTGTGAGGAACTGCCGTACTGTTTTCCACAGCAGCTGCACCGTTTTACATTCCACCAAGTGTGCACAAGGGTTCCAGTTTCTCCACGTGGTCACCTCGCCTTGTCTTCCTGGACAAGATTTCCCTGGAACAAATAACTAATCCAAGTGGCCTCAGCTCTCAGTCCCAATATTTAAGCAGTATGAATGTAGGTGGTCTCAACTCTCACCCTTATTAAATATGATAGACTCCAATATTTTCTATTTGATTTTTAAAAAAACTTCTATCTAAAATTTTTGAGGTGAGACATGGTGGCTCACACTTGTAATCCCAGCACTCTGGAAGGCCAAGGCAGGGGGATCACTTGAGCCAGGAGTTCAAGACCAGCCTGGGCAGCATAGCAAGACCTTGCCTCTACAAAAAATAAAAAATAAATAATATAAAAATTTTCAGTGCTGGTCCCAACCCATTATATTTCACTATATTTCATAACCCACTAATGAAGCATAACCAACAGCTAGAAAACATCGCTAAACTAGATCATTTCAAATGTGTCAGTATTCTGAAAATCAAAAAACAAGAGAGGCCAGTCTCACAACTGTAATCCTAGCACTCTGGGAGGCTGAGGCAGGAGGACTGCTTGAGGTCAGGAGTTTGAGACCAGCCTGAGCAAGAGCAGGACCCCATCTCTACTAAAAATAGAAAAATTAGCCAGGTGTTGTGGCACATGCCTATAGTCCGAGCTACTTGGGAGACTGAGGCAGGAGCATCACTTGAGCCTAGGAGTTTGAGGTTGCAGTGAGCTGTGATGATGCCACTGCACTCCAGCCTGGGCGACAGAGCAAGACTCTGTCTCAAAAACAAAACAAAACAAAACAAAAAAACACAGCAGAGGACAATGTGATAGAGTAAGTAGTAGGTTAATGGTGGCCTCCCCAAAAATATGTCCACCTAGAACCTATGAAGGTGACCTTATTTGAAAAAGGATCTTTGCAGATGTAATTAAGTCAAGGATCTCAACATGAGATCATCCTAGATTCTCGGGGTGGGCCCTAAATCTAATGACAAGTATCCTTAGAAGAGAAGACGAAAGGAGAAGACACAGAGAATACAGGGGTGTGAAGATGAAGGTGAAGATCGGGGTGATGCTTCTACAAGCCAAGAAACGCCAAGGATTGCCAGCAGCCACCTAAAGCTGGGGGAGGGCAGGGAGCAGCGTCTCCTTCAGAGCCTCTAGAAGGAAACAACTCTGCCAACACCTTGATTTAGGACTTCTGGCCTCCAGAACTGTGAGTGAATAAATTGCTGTTGTTTTAAGCTAGTTTGTTAGGGCGGACAGCAGCCATAGGGAACAAATACAGGGGGGGCATGGGAAGGTCAAGTCAACCTTTCTGAGGAGGTAACAGTGACTTTGCCAGCCTTATGAAGAACTAGGGGAAAGAGATCCAGGCAGCAAGAACAGCAAATGCAAAGACTCTCTGGCTGGACAGGACTGATATACGCCAGGAGCTAGCAGAAGGCCCAGTGCACCTAGAGAACAGAGGTGAACCTACAATTCCATATGAAGATAACCCTTGCTGTGAAGAGCAGGATGTTGTGAAAGAGCATTAAACAGGAGAATCTGGGTCAGGGAATCGGGGAGATGTTGGTCAAAGTGTACAAACTTTCAGTTACTCAGGATGAATAAGTTCTAGGGATCTAATGTACAGCAAGGTGAGTGTAGTTAGCAATACTGTATTGCATACTTGAAATTTGCTAAGAGAGTAAATCTTAAGTGTTCCTACCAGAAAAAAAAAAAAGGTAACTCTGTGAGATATGGATATGTTAATTAGCTTGATTGTGGTAATCATTTCACAATGTGTATATATCAAAATATCGTGTCATACACCTTAACCATACACAAATTTTATTTGCCAATTATGCCTCCATAAAGCTGGAGAAAATTGTTAAATAAATAAAATTATATTTGATTCTTTCAAAAAATAAAAAAATAAACAGGAGAATTTGACCTAATTTATGTTAGGGGGTAAGTAGATAAAGTTGTGTATGAGAGTAACTAAGCAACAGTGTTATGAGGGAGAAGTGAATTTCAGGCTTCTAAGGAGGTTGTATGCAGATCCTGAAGCAGAAAAAAGCAGAGATTTAGAGAAATACACACTCAAAGGGACCAGGTTCACATGTGCCCAAACTCACTCTCATATACTGTTGGAGTTTGGACCCCTTAGTCTGTAGCCTCTTAAAGGCATAATGTGGCAATGTCTATCTATTCGTATGTAAACTGTTCATATCCCTTGAAATGGCAATTACATTGCTAGAAACCTAGTTCATATGAAAGTTGATATATTTGCACAAAGATATGTGTTCATGAATGTAATGGTTAATTTTGTGTCAACTGAGCCAAGTTACCCAGATATCTGGTCAAACATCATTCTGGATGTTTCTGTGAAGGTATTTTTGGATAAGATTAACATTTAAATCAGTGGACTTTGAGTAAAGCAGATTGCCCTTCATACTGTGGGTGGGCTTCATCCAATCAGTTGGAGGCCTGAATAGAACAAAAGACTGACCTCCCCCAAGCAAGAGGGAATTTTCCAGCAGAAGGCTTTTGGACTTGAACTGCAACATCCATTGGCTCTTCCCTGGTCTTCAACCTGACAGCTACCCTGCAGATTTTGGACTTGCTGGCCTCCATAATCACATGAGCCAATTCCTTAAATACATCTTTCCCCTGGCCAGTACATAAACACACACACGCACACACACCCATATACACACACACATATTTATATGTATGTGTATTAGTCAGGGTTCTCCAGAGAGACAAAACCAATAGGACATATATGGGAATTGGCTCATGTGATTATGGAGGGTGAGAAGTCCCATGACAGGCCATCTGCAAGCTGGAGACTCTGGAATACTGGTAGCGTGGCTCAGTCCAAGTCCAAAAGCTTCAGGACCAGGGAACCCGATAGTGTAATTCTCAGTCTGAGGCCAAAGGCCTGAGAACCAGGCAAAAGGAGTTGGAGGGGTTGGGGAAAGCCCTAAAGCCCCAAGGCCAGAGAGCCTGGAGTTATAATGTGCAAGGGCAGAAGGAGGAGAGTATCCCGTCTTCAGGAAAGAGAGAAGAAATCCCTTTCTCTCCTTTTTTGTTCTATCTGGGCCCCCAGTCTACTGGATGGTGCCCACCCACGTTAACCACTCAGTCTACTGACTCACATATCAATTTCCTCTGGAAACACCTTCACAGACACCCAAAAGTAATGCTTTAAGGTATTCCTTAATCCCATTGACACCTAAAATTAATGATCACAATATAAATACAGTTGGCCCTTGAACATCACGGGTTTGAACTGCATGGCTCCATTTATGTACAGATTTTCTTCCATCTCTACCACATCTGAGACAGCAAGACCAACCCCTCCTCTTCCTCCTCCTCCTCAGCCTACTCAACATGAGATGATGAGGATGAAGACCTTTATGATGATCCATTTCCACTTAATGAATAGTAAATGTATTTTTCTCTTCCATATGATCTTTTTAATATTTTTTCTAGTTTACTTTATCATAAGGATACAGTATACAATACGTGTAACATACAGAATATGTGTTAATTGACTGTTTAGGTTATCAGTAAGTCTTATGGTCAACAGGAGGCTATTAGTAGTTAAGTTTTGGGGGAGTCAAAAGTTATATGTGGATTTTCAACTGTGCGAGGGGTAGGCACCCCAACCCCCAAATTGTTCAAGGGTCAACTGTATACACACACACACACATATACATACCATATTGTTCTTTCTCTGGAGAACTCTAATACAGTGAACACTCATTTCAGCTTTGTTTATAATAGAGAACTATTTCAGCAAGCTAATGTCTATCAACTGGGGACTGGTTATCTACCTGAACTGAAATGGGAAGATATCCATGCCATATTATTAAGTGAAGAAAGCATTGCACACAACTAGTAAGGTATGATTCTATTCATGATTTTAAAAAAGAAAAATAAATCTATATGTATATAGATGTATATTTGTATATGTACAAAAATATATAAGCAGATAGAAAGGATCTATAAAGATATTTCACCAAACTAATGATAAATAGTGGTTACCCTTGAAAAGGGGAGTGGTTTTGAAGGGGGGGTGGTGAAAGGAAACTTAAATTTATATTCCTTACATTTCTGTGTCATTCAAATCTTTGGCATCTAGAATGTATTCTACATTACATCAATGATGTAATTTTTAAAAGCCCATTTTAAATTCAGCCTATTTTTACCCCTAATGTCCCTTACTTGGCTTTGTTTCTTTTTTCCTCACTTTAGGATGGAAGTCTCTCCCTCCCTCCCTCTCCCCTTCCCATCTTTCTTTAACAAACATTTATTGAGCATCTATTATGTGCTAAACAATGTACCAGGTGCCTTGGTGAACCAAACAACCAACATCCCTCAGAGAGCTTGAAAGCTGTTCACGAAGCCAGACTTTAAACAAACCCACACACTAATGAACCAATAGACTGCCAAAAGTGATAAAGAGTTGGAAGAGAAAGAACACGGTGTTCTCTCTGGCTATGAAAGGGCATGATTGGACAATTTTGAATAGAGTGTTCAAATAGAGTCTCCTTGAAGTAGAGACATTTGAGTTTGATTTTACCCAGGCAGAGGGTGGAAGTGGGGAAGTGGGAGCCTTTGTACCAGAAGGTAAACATTGGCTGTTGCAACTTCCCTGGAGAGCAAGAGGAACTGACAGAGCCGTGAGACTGGTCAATCCTGGATGAGGGTGCTGGTTTTACAAGACAAACTGAAGAGGTCCTCGGGGATAGGTTGTACACCCAGGTATGGAATTTGAGCTTTCTTTTAAGAGTAATGGAAGGGAGGAGTCCTAATTTACGTTTTTTTAAAGCCCTCTCTTAAACCTATGGTATGGAGAAAGTGACAAGTCATTACTGAAGGACATTAAAGCAGATGTAAATAAATGGAGACCTCTCTGATGTTACTGATGGAATAGTCGATATCGTGAAGATGACACCTCTCCCCAAAACAATTTCTAGAGTCAATGCGATTCCAAAGTCTCAACAGAGTTTTTCATAAAACTGTCCAGCTGAGTCTAAAATGGATATGGAAGAACAAAGGGCCAAGAATACTCAAGACACTCCTTAATTACAATAGTGTGGTATTGACAGAGAGGGGAGGGCAGAAATAGACCGACACACTTGGAGAAGCTTGATAATGAAAGCCTTGCCCCAGCGATCAGTAGGGAAAGGATGGGCTATTTAGTAAATGGTGCTGGGGCAATTGGTAATCCATATGGAAATAAAGAGAAATTGTATAAATTCCTAGTGGTAAAAGATTTAAATTTTTTAAATTTTCTTTAGCAGAAATTTTTGAACAATATCTTTATGACCTCAGAATAGGGACGAATTTTTTAAACAAGACCCAAAAAGTACTAACTATAAAGAAAATAAGGAAATTATTGTTTTTTTGTTTTTGAGATGGGATCTCACTGTGTCACCCAGGCTGGAGTGCAGTGGTGTCATCACAGCTCACTGCAGCCTCAAACTCCTGGGCTCAAGTGATCCTCCCACCTCAGGCTCCCCAGTAGCTGGGATTACAAGTGTGAGCCACCATGCATGGTTTATTGATAAATTTTACTAAATTAAAATTAAGAATTTCTGTTCATCATCTTTTGCTGCTAAAGGAAGTGAAAAGATGTAAACTAGGAGACAATACTTAACTATAACCAATAAAAGATTAGTATTCATAAAATATAAAGAACTTTAACAAATTACTAAGAAAAATACAAAAAATTTAAGAGTAAAATGGCAAAAGACATGGACAGGCATATCACTAAAGACAAATCATAATGAGATATCATCTTACACCCACTGGATTGGCAAATATTAAGAAGTTTCACACCACCAAGTGAGGATGTAGAGCAAATGTCAATCAACTCTTATACTGGGCTGCGGAGGGGTAAATTATTGCAACTACTTTGGAGAACAATTGGCCTATCTGACAAAGTTGAATGTGTTCCCACCCCATGACCCACAGGTCCCCCTCTTGGGTATACACCCACACTAGACCACAGGATTTTTCACACTACAGATTCGTTGGTCATGAAATCCTCTTTTAATCTGCATCAACATCTTTTTAAAAAATTAAATAGCATAGCATAGAAAATGCCAAGGTGCCTCACCAACAGTCAGCATAAATATATGTCTGTGTGTACTGGGTCATGAGGGGGCTGGGGGAAGTTCTAACTACTTTTTAGCCACTGTGCAGGAGAAACTCCTATACAAGCACAGCAGGAAACATGCACAAGCATCCGTTCATAAGAGAAATAAGCTGATCTCTTCTGATATCATAAGCTAAGCAGGGAAGGGCCTGGTTAGTACTTGGCTGGGAGACCACCTGAGAATACTTGGGGCTGTAGGCGTAAACAAAAAAAAATGCTTGGCGAAACAACCTCCTTCTTTCAATGAACAAGCCTAAGATTTAGAAGAGAGAGAGAGAAATAAAGAAAAAAGAAAAAGCAACAATCCAAGTTGTCTATCAACAGCAGAATGTATAAATAAATAATGGATTTTACAATGGATCACTAAATGGTGGTGAAAATGACCGTCCAATGGCTACATTCTCAGATGAATCTTAGAACTAGTAATGGTACATAAACCAATTTCAGAGGAATATTCACAACATGACAACATTTTTTAAAAATTTGCAAACAAGCTCTTTCGTCTCAGCGGCTGACACACCTGCCTAACTGAGGTAAACCTGGAAACTTCAGAGCTACGTGAGCCAAGGCCACAGCCACATCTAATAAGCACTAGAATCACCCAGTAGGCCTGGGTAATGCTGGTGGCATGCGTCACCACAGGACCAACTTCAACAAATATCACCCAGGCTACTTTGGGTGTGAGGCATTACCACTTAAAGAGGAACCAGAGCTTCTGCCCAGCTGTCAACCTTGATGAATTGTGAACAGTGGTCAGTGGGCAGACATGGATAAGTGCTGCCAAAAACAAGACCGCAGCTGCTCCCATCACTGATGTGGTACGACCAGGCTACTACAAAGTTCTGAGGTAAGGAAAGTTCCCCAAGCAGCCTGTCATTGTGAAGGCCTAATTCTTCAGCAGAAGAGCTGAGGAAAAGATTAAAGGGGGGGCGGGGGGTGTCCTGGTGGCTTGAAGCTGTATGGAGAGAGGTTCATTAAATGCCAACAAATGAAAAAAATAAAATAAAATAAAATTTACAAATAAACAAAACCAAATAATAAATTGCTTAGGAATACACACATAGTATTAAAACTGTAAAGGAGAGCAAGGGAATGACTTTAGAAAGAACCAATTCTTGACAGTCCTGAGAAGGACACATGGGACATCAAAGGATTTGCAACTGTTCCGTTTCCTAGGGTGCAAGGTGGGCTCACAGGGGCTGTTTTATGGTCTTGCTTCGTAACCTCCGCATGTGGTACTTACATATTTGTGTACGTGTCAAATATTTTGTCACTTTAAAAAGGAAAAGTGCTCTCTTGGGTTGCCCTGTGGAGCGTGGCCTGGAGGGCAGGGGTTCCCGCGTGGAAGTGGGAAGTGGGAAGTGGGGGCTGTCACAGTGTCCAGTTGGAGAATGATAGCGGCCGTGGAGATGGGTGGAAGAGGTGGGTTGTAGACGTGTTTTGGAGGCAGGGGGGACTTGCTAATGGAGTGCACGTAGGGAGAGAGGTGGAAGGAAGAGCGATAATGAAGAGCCAGTGGAATAGAGGTAAGCCCAGAAACTGACACTGGCAGACGTAGAAACTTGCCAAGCACAGCCAAGGGAAAGGACTCAGTAAACGGTACTGGCACAACTGGTCGTCCACGTGGAAATGAAGAGAAATGGAATATGTCCCTCAGCAGCCAAAAACTTCAGTGTGAAGGCAAACTTTCAGAACGTTTAGAAGAAAAAATGGATGCATTTAACATACACAGTGAAGAATGGATTTGTTGCTGGAATTGGGGGGGAACGGCATGAATAACTCCTAAATATTTGGCATAAGCAACTGAATGGATAATAAAAATATGGAATAATAATAACAGCTAATATTTATACAGCACTTGTGTGTACAGGCCAGGCACTTTTCTAAGTACTTTGCAAGCATTATCTGATTCAGTCCTCAGACCAGTCCTACAAGGGAGCTTCTCTTGCTGTTCCCACTCTATAGGGGAAGAACTGAAGTGCAGGAAGTCTGCATAACTTACCTGAGATCACACAGCTGGTAAGTAGCACAGTATTTATCAGGGGCAGAGACCCTGTCCATGGAAGAGAGACAACACCAGGTGTGTGGGGCTCAGCCCGCTGTGGACTCCCCTGAACTGAGCACTTCACCCTGGGCAGCGTGGGCTGGGATTTCTGGTCCCCACCTCCACTCACTGACCGCACCCTCTCAGGGTGTGCATGCAGACAGAGGTCAGGGAAAGGAGGGGTGTTATGCAAAGCAAGTCCCAGAAAGCTGCAAACCTGGCCGCCCTCTCTGAGCAGCTGACTCCTCCTAGGTGTTCGGGGGAGCTTAGCTTCGTTCATTCTTTTTTTTTTAAACTAGGAAAGTTATAAGATATTTATTCTTTGACATCAGTGTGCTTTTTATTGTGGTAAATATATATAACATAAAAAATATATATGTATAACATAAATTTCAACATTTTAACCATTTTAAGTGTACAATTCAGTGGCATTAAGTACATTTACATCACTGTGCAAACACCAAGCTTCATTCACTCTGAACACATACCTTGAGCTCTTAATACGCGACAGGCACCATTCTAGGCACCAAGGGGAGTAATATGGATCTTTGCCTTGATGCAACCCACATTCTATTTGGAAAGATAATCAACATGGAACTAAAAAACAAATACGATTATGTCAAATACTGACAGGTGCTAGAAAGAAAACAGGACAAGGCAATATTTACAGTTAATAGGAAGCACTGTCTATGCCCCAGCAATGACTGAAGGGTTGGCAAGGAGTGTCTGTCTCAGGGTGTCCCCTCTCCAGCTCTTTGAGGATAAACCTGCCCCTGGCTTATGGGTTAAGAAAGTGAGGCACAGAGACTTTCAAATTCCACAGTGAATGGTAGGAGGGGGCCGGGGCGCAGGTGGTGATGGTAAAGGAATAACTTAAGCTGGAGTGACCCAAGGCCTGTTTGAGGAGGGGGCATGAGCTGAAGCCTAAAGTAAGGAGCACCAGCCAGGGCAGGAGGGTTCCAGGTGGAGAAACAGCAAGCGCTAAGATCCTGAAACAAGGAAGGAGTGGGGCTGTCCCCCAGTAAGCCTGACAATGCAGGAGCGAGAGTGGGGCGGGGGCCCCAAGAGAAGCATTCAGAGGGGCAGGCAAGGACAAAGCCCACAGGGCCTCATGGAGGGCAACCAGCTGTCCTGGTTTGCCCGGGACACAGGAGTCACCCTACAAGCTTGGATATTATTCAGATTTTATTCTAAGTTCAAAGCAAAGCAATGTGGAGGTTTCACATAAGAGGGACCGGACCCCTCCGGTTCCTGCACGAAGGAGGTGAGCAGGGGACGGGAAGAAAAGCAGGGAGACAGAAAGAGCCTCTCGCAACCTTCCAGGCAAGGGTGAAGTGGCCCGACTTGTGTGAGGAGGTGAGGAGTGACTGGATTTGGGATACACACTGGAAGTAAGGTGACACAAGTTGATGGGCTGGATGATGGGTGTGGGGTTAAGGCGAGGAATCAGGGATGACTGCCAGGTTCTTGGCTAAGCAACTGGTGGATGGACACTGGGCCATGTACTAAAATAGTGAGGAGGGGTAAACAGCAGGTTTCGGGGAGGATCGATGCCTCCTCCTCTGAGAAGTCTCCTGGGCCCCAGGCTGAGTAAGCTAGGGAGGGAGGTGCTGGACGACCAGGGGCTCTGGGTTCCCTGGCTCTGGGACCCTGGGTCTACTTCCCCTCCCTGTTCCCAACCCCAGTCTACAAAAGACAGGCCCACCTCTCACCACCCCGAATGACAATACCCCCTAACCCCTAACCCCCCCAAGCCCTGCCCCCCTTCCCCCACACTTGCCCCTGGCACAAAGGGCGTCTTTGAAATAAGGGCACCTTGGAAGCCTCCTTAAACAAGATGCATTAAATCCATCCTACACTTTTGGCTTTCTTGACTTGTTCAGATTCTCAATTAAAAGCGAAGCAATATTGGCTCATGTCGATTTTCAACAGGGATTTGCATTGAAAAATGAAGTAAAGTTTCTGACAGAAATGAAGTCTGATTTTACTGACTGGTTTGACTATGAGGACTGGCTTTGCCCCAAGTAAATAAAGAGTGTCTATAAATTAAATGTGAATAGTGCCTATAAATTAAATGAGCTAAATTGACTCCTTCAAGTTTTTGATGAAAATATATTTAAAATATATGATAAGATAAAAACTTTTGTATTTTTCAAAAATATCAGCAAAGATGTGTTTTTAAAATTTTACTATATATATATATTGTTGTTATTATTTTTTAGAGATGGGGATCTCACTCTGTCACCAGGCTGGAGAGCAGTGGCACTATCATAGCTCACTGCAGCCTCGAACTCCTGGGCTCAAATGATCCTCCCGCCTCAGCCTCCCGAGTAGCTGGGACTATAGGTGTGTGCCACCATGCCTGGCACAAAGATGTATTTAAATTAACAATATTACAACTTTCCCAATTGTTTTTGAGTGTATCAGGTTAAACAAGTTGTCTCTAAGTGAAAGAGGAATAGGTAAAATTTGTTACGATTTGATAAATCTTGGTAAAGCCTTTTTAATATATCTTCCAGAAATTAAGGACGTGAGAGAGTCTAATGACCAAGTAAGAAATCTTTTAGCAAGACAGGAAATTTCCACGATACTGAAGGAGGACTTCATCTAGTGAGAGAGCAATAAAAAGATTTTTTGATGATAGTGAAACCGCCCTTTACCAACCAACAAAGGGGTGCAATGAGAGAACTGTGGCAAGGGCCTAAAACTCTGCAAAGGTGCAGGCCCAGCTAAAAATAGTGATAATAACCAGCCACTGTCTCCTCCTTTGCTTAATAATAATCAGCCACTGTCCCTGCCCCCCTCCTTTGCTACTCTGGAGTCACATAGCTGGTGGTCATAAAGATCACCTTTTCAAAACCTAGTTTCTGAGATATCTTCCAGGCCCCCATTCCTGGGGATGAGCTGACCACCCAGACCAGCGGCCTGTACCAAGAAACTGACTCAGCTGGAATTGTGACCCCAACCCAGGAACTGACTCAACACAAGAGGATGATTTCTATGCCCCTATAATTTGGCCCCAAACCTAACCAATTAGCAAACCCAATTGCCTAATCCTTTGCCTGCCAAACTATCCTTAAAAACCCTGTCTTCCAAATTCTCAGAGAGGCGGATTTGAGAAATTCCTCCCATCTCCCCACTTAATGCGCTCTGCGGAATTAAACTCTTTCTCTATTGCAACCCTGACTGCCTCAGTGTGTTGGCTCTTCTCTGTGCAATTGGCAATACAACCCACTTGGGTGGCAACAATAGGCTGTTAAGTTATTTCAATTTTTTTAAATTGTAGTAAAATACACATTAGTTTACCATCTTAACCATTTTTAAGTGTACAGTTCAGTGATACTGAGTACCTTCATAACGTGCAGTCATTGCCATCTGTATCCACAAAACTTTTCATCTTGCAAAACTGAAACTCTCTACCTATTAAACACTAACTCCCAATTATTCCCACCCCCAGCCCCTGGCAACCGTCATTAAGTTTCTGTCTCTATGAATTTGACTACTCCAGGTAACTCACATAAGTGGACTCACATAGTATTTGTCTTATTTCACTTAGCTCATGACCCCAAGGTTTATCTCTGTTGTAGCATATGTCAGAACATCCTTCCTTTTCATTGGTGAATAATATTCCATTGTACAGATATACTACCACATATTGCTTACCCATTCATTAGTTGGTGGACGTTTGTTTCTACTTTTTTTATTTTTTATTTTTCTATTTAAAAAAAATTATAAATAAGGCTGGTATGAACATTCACATACAAGTCTTTGTACGTCTGTACAAAGGTAGACAGAAGTTGAATTGCTAGGTCATATGGTGATTTTATGTTTAATGTTTTAGAAACTGCCAAACTGATTTCCAATGTGGCCACACCATTTTACATTCCCACAAGCAACATATAAGGGTTCCAATTTCTATATATCCTCCATAACGCTTGTTATTATCTGTTTATTATTATTATTACAACAATCCAAATATATATGAAGTAGTATTTCACTGTGGTGTGGGTTTGATTTGCATGCCCCTGATGGCTAATGATGTTGAACAATCTTTTCATGTGCTTGTTGGCCATTTGTATATCTTCTTTGGAGAAATATTTACTCAGATCCTTTGTCCATTTTTTAATTGGGCTATGTATCTTTTTATTATTGAGTTGTAAGAGTTTTTTTAAATAAATTCTGGATGCAAGTTCCTTACTAGATATATGATTTTAAAATATTTTCTCAAATTCTGTGGGTTGTCTTTTCACTTTCTCAGTGATATCCTTTGAAACACAAAAAGTTTTTAATTTTAACGATGTCTGACTTATCCATTTTTCCTTTTGCCGCTTGTGCTTTTGGTATTGTATCTAAGAATACCAAGGTCACAAAGATTTACTCTTAAGCTTTCTTTTCAATGAAGTATACTTTTAGCTCTCACATGATCCATTTGGAATTAATTTTTGAGTATGGCATAAGGAAAGGATACAACTTCATTTTTTACATGTGGATATTCAGTTGTTCCAGCATCATTTGTTGAGAAGACTATTTTTTCCCCGTTGAATTATCTCGGCCCCCTTGTCAAAAATCAATTGACCATAAATACAAGGTTTGTTCCTGAACTCTCAATTCTATTCCATTGATCTATATGTCTATCATAGGCCAGTCCTACACTGTCGTATTTACTAGACCTTTGTAGTTAGTTTTGAAGTTTGGAAAGTATGTATCCTCCAACTTTGTTTTCTTTTTTCAAGATTGTTTTGGCTATTTTAGGTCCCTTGCATTTCCAAATGAATTTTGGGATCAACTTGTCAATTTCTGCAAAAAAAATACAACTGGGATTTTAATTAGAATTGCATTGACTATGTGATAATTTGGGGGAGCATTGCTATTTTAATGATATCGTCTTCCAATCTATGAACATGGAATGTCTTTCCACTTATTTAGGTCTTTATTATTTCTTTCAACAATGTTTTGTAGTTTCCAGAGCACAAAATAATAATTTTTTTTAGTTTTTCCCTTTTTTGTTAAATGTATTGTTAAATATTTTTTTCTTTTTGATGCTGTTATAAGTGGAATTGTTTTCTTAATTTCATTTTTGGATTGTTCATTGCTAGCATAGAGAAATACAATTGATTTCCTTATATCGATCTTATAACCTGCAACCTTGCTGAGCTCATTTGTCAGTTCTAATAGTTTATTAGTGGATTTTTCAGGATTTTATATATAAGATCATGTCACCTACAAACAGAGATTCTTATTTCTTCCTTTCTAAACTGAATTCCTTTGATCTCATTTTCTTGATTAATTGCCCTGGCTAAAACCTCCAGCACAATATTGAACAAAAGTGGTAAGAGTGTACATCTTGTCATTGTTTTTTTTTCTGAGACAGGGTCTCACTCTGTTGCCAGGGATAGAGTGCAGTGGCATCATCATAGCTCACCGCAACCTCAAATTCCTGGGCTCAAGCCATCCTCCTGCCTCAGCCTCCCAAGTAGCTGGGACTGCAGGCATGTGCCACCATGCCCCGCTAATTTTTTTTCTGTTTTGTGGAGACGGGGTCTCACTCTTGCTCAGGCTGGTCTCAAACTCCTGACCTCAAGCAATCCTCCCACCTCGGCCTCCAGAAATGCTAGGGTTACAGGTGTGAGTCACCATGCCCTGCCTATACCCTTGTCTTGTTCCTGATCTTAGGGGAAAGTATCCAGTCTTTCACTAGGTTATGATGTTAGCTGTGGGTCTTGTAGAGGCCCTTTATCACATTGAGGAATTCCCTTTCTATTCCTAGTTGTTGAGTGTTTTAAGCATGAAAGGGTGATGGATTTTGTCAAATGTTTTTTCTGCACCTATTGAGATAATCATATGGAACTTCCCCCCATTTTTAAATTAAGATATAATTTAGATATTTTGAAGTGTACCATTCAGTGGTTTTAAGTATATTTACAGAGTTGTGCCACCATCACCCCCATCTAATTCCACATTTTCATTGCCCCTAAAAGAAGCTCTGTATACCTTATCAGTCACTCCCCATTTTCTCTTTCCCCAAACCCTTGACAACCACAATTCTGCTTTCTGTCTCTCTGGATGTACCTATTCTGGAAATTTCATGTGAATGGAAACATACAATATGTTATCTTTTGTATCTGGCTGCTTTCACTTAGCATAATGCTTTTAAGGTTTATCCATTTTGTAACATTTATCAGTACTTCATTTCCTTTTATTGCTGAATAATAGTCCGCTATATATTTACACCACATTTTGTTTATCCATTCATTAGTTGATGGACATTTGGGTTGTGTTCCAGTCTTTGGCTACTATGACTAATGCTGTTATGCACATTTGTGTACAAGTTTTTACGTGAAATTATGTTTTCAATTCTCTTGGATATATACCTAGGAGTGGAATTGTTGGTTCAAATAGTAACTGTATGTTTGCCTTTTTGAGGAACTGCCAAACTATTTTCCAAAGTGACTACACAATTTTAAATTCCTATTGGCAATGTATGAATGCTCCAATTTCTTAACATCCTCATCAAATCATGTATTTTTTCCTTTATTCTACTGACATGATGTATTACATTAACTCATTTTCTGATGCTAAACCAACTTTGCGTTCCTGGGATAAATCACACTTCATTGTGGTGTATAATCCTTTTGTTACATTGCTGAATTAGATTTGCTAATATTTTCTGAGGATTTTTGTGTCTATATTCATGAGAGATATTCGTGTATTTTTAAAAGGATGATGGTGAATATCAAACTGCCATCCGTGGTATTTATATTCCATTGAATACATTTAAAAGAATGATGTAACAACTTCATCTCCAAATGTCAGCATCTACAATAAACTAGCAATTACATCTTTTACAAGTATTCAGACCCATGATGAAAATTTCAGATGTCACTTTAAAAATGTGTGAAGTGGCATCCAGTCTGTCAAAATTATTTTTGAAGGTACAGCGAGAGAAATGGTATGAAGATCACTGTGCAGTCACTTTGGGGAGCCATTGGAGGGTTCTGAGCACAAGAATAATGTTATCTTTTAGTGTTTTACAAACCACTGCTGGGGACAGGGTAGAAGCCGGAGACCAGCCATAGGCCATTGTAGTAATCAAGCCTATATGGTGGCATGAACCAGAGTAGTAGTGGAGGTGGTGAGAAGTAATTAAATTTTTAATACATGTTGAGAGTAGTGCCAAAGGGTTTGCTAACTGATCTGTTGTACCCTGTGGAAAGAGAGAATATAACTCTAGGTACAGAGTTTGGGGCTGATCAACCCAGCTACTCATCTATAAACTCATCTCTAAAATGGGTTTGATAATACCCCTTGGCTCATAGAGCTGTTATTGTGGAGTTCAATGGACATATCATGCTCCTGAACTATAAAAGGCAGAGTGCCAGGCCACCTAGTAAAAGATAACAAACTTTAGCTATTTTATTGGATATCCCTCTTAGAAGCCTATCTTCATCTTGTCTCCAATGTTTTATGTTTTAAGAGTCTTTAGTATTTTGTCTTCTTTTGTTTTTACACTAAACTCTACCATTATAAATAGCAAGAGTGAGTCTTACAGATCTTTGTATCCTTAGCTCACAGCCTAGTGCCTGGAACATGTATTCCTTAAATACCTGTTACTATCTTCTCCTTGCCAAATCCCATCAATATGATGCTCCACAATCTGTTCCCTTTGGTCTCCCCCATTATCTCAAGTTCCAAATTCCTTAACCTGACTATAAGGCCCTATTTTCTTCTCTTCCTCCTTTACTGCCTCCCAAGCCCTCATAATCCATAAATGTAGAAAATGTGCACCCTTTCAAACGCGTGTTCAACATTTATTTTAACACAGTTGAAAATGAAGGCTGGAGAGGCAAGACCCCAGGAGGTAACCCTTACTCTTCCCTCTGTTGTCCCAAGCTCTGGCTAGAAATTTGCACACCCCCTCAGGCAAACAAAAGCCCGGCAGTTAACAGACTGTCTCTTTTGAACGCAAGTTAGCAAAGCTCTCACTTATCACAATGCTTTGCAGTGTCCTATTCATCAGTCTGTCTCACTCCTCACCTCCCCAGGAGCTAGCCCAGGAGAGCCTGTCATGTAACAGATGTTCAATAGCCATTCTCTAAGCACTGCTGGGTGCCAAAGGGAAATGTGATGAATTAGACTTGGAGATGGAGAAATGGAACATTGAGCAAGAAGTCAAAAAGGGTAGTTCAACTTGGGGCTTAAATTCAGGCTATAACAATAATTGCAAGATCTGGGCAAACTCATTTTTACTTTTCGCAATTGCAAAATGGCCTATTAATACCAACCGTGGTGACTTTCAAACTTTCAAACTTTTTTTTTTACTGGAACCCTCAGTTAGTTATGTGCTTTGCAATGTGATGAGAACACATACACACACGCACAACTGAAACAAAAGGTCATGAATCAATACTTATCCTCACTTCTAATGATGTTATTTTTTATTTTAGCTTAATTCATTTTTTAAAAATAATAATCATGACTGATTAAATGGATTATACAGCCCTCTCATGGGTTTTGACCCACAGTTTAGAAAATATCACCTTGGAGGGTTAAATGAGATAATACACGTAAAGGGTTTGGTCCAGAGGAAGGCTCTCTAAATGGAAAACTTTGAAAAGTGCTATGGTAGAGGAACCTACAAAGTGAAGTAAGTGAGGGAGGTGTCAATTAATTCTGCTGGCTAGTGAGAAGGAGGAAGGCTGAGGATGAATAAAATACACAAAATACCAGTAGTGAAAAAATTTCAGTGCTGTTTAGAACCTTCTTAGCCCTCATCCTTGCATGACTGGTTTCTTCTCATCCATCTTTGGTTTCTCAGGTTAAATGCCCCTGCCCCCATGAAGCCCTCCCAGAACAATAGCTCCTGCTAACCTTCCTTTATCTTGCTGCATCTGAAATTAACCTGTTACTTCCCTCAAAGAATTATTCTTACCTGAAATCAATTCCTTATTTGCATGTTTATTGCCTGCTATAAACCTTCCAGTTTGAGGACAGGAATCTTGTCTATCTTGCTCATAACTGTACCCCTGATAAATACAGTGCCTAGCATGTTATGCAATAAATAGTTCTTGCATGAATGAATGAATGACCACCGGGAAACGAGCAAGAAGGCATTGTAATCAAATATAAATGTAATCAATCCCTTACAGATTTTTTTTTAAGTGATTGGTATTGGGGTTTATACTTTGCCTCCTTTATGATTTATGAAAGTTGGGTGATGTGAGACGAATGTAACCAAGAGAGAAACGCTTACTTAAGGGGTTGGGTATCTAGGGTACCATAATAAAGGAAATCCATTATTTAGGGTTCTAGTTATTCTGTTCACATTCTATTTCCCTTTGAGATCCTTGAGGGCAAGGCCAGCTCGTTGATTTCTGTTGCCCTGAAGGTAGTGGCGCTCAATCAATATTTGAGGAATGAAAGAAGCAAGCCGGGAACTAAGGAGAAATAAATGAGTGAACGACCTAGCTCGGACAAGCTGCAGTTCCTCCCCGGGGCAGGAGACGGCGCCAACGTTACGCCAGCCCGGCCGCCGGCAATTCTTGGTCCCTCCGGCTGACCGTCCAACGCTAAGCCCCGAGGCCGTGCAGGAGTTAGCCAATAGAAAACCATCTTATTTGAGGGGTCTAGCAAAAGTGCCCAATGAGCGTGGCGGGTGTAGGCAAGGGGCGGTGCGACGGGCGGGGCAGAGGGGAGCGGTTAGAGGTGGGAGTTGGCGCTGCGGGCCGGGCGGGGGCCGCGGAAGCTGCGATGCGGACGGTCCCGCTGCGGTGAGCCGAACTGCCGCCCGACATGAACTCGCTGGAGCAGGCGGAAGGTAGGGTGGGCCCCCGGGGCCCGCCCCAGGTCTCCTCTCGGAAGCTGGCGGGGCTCCGGAGGGGCAGCAGTCACGGAGACCCCGCCCCGGGGAGGGGAGGCCGCGGAGGATGGAGTGACGGGGCCCGGAGCTTGGGGACGCGGGGACCTGGCCGAGGGGCGGCCGGACCTGGCCCGACGCCAAGGGCGGTGCGTCAGCTCCTTCCATTGCCCCCACCCCGGTTTAGACTGTGGAGCTCCTCTCCGGGTTTCACTTTGATATTCCACTCATTAGCAAACACTTGCACGTCGTGCATTGTAGTGTGGTAATTCATTTTATCTTTATTTTACTCTGACAACCCGGCAAGTTGTCTCCCTGACTCCTACTGTGGTTTCCGTAACTGTCGGGGTTAGGACGTGCTTCTTGGTCTTTCAAAGTTTAAAACACACCACTGTGGAAAGGATACCCCACCTCTCATTCAGAGGGAGCACCTTGGACGCCCCCGTCTTTTAGAACTAGGCGTCGGCGCTTCCATAGTGCCACGAAGCTCACCTGTAACCCACTCGGAGGGAGGAAAGGGGCGTGTCTTTCCACACCCACCCGTTATCAGTATCAAGAAGTCTAGTAAGACCAGACAGCGGAGCCATTAATTAAATGTAAGAGCTAGACGCTAGGGCCGGGTAACTGCAGGCAAATAGACCCCGAAGACTTTGATAGTAGGTAATAACTTTGTTCTAATAGAACGTTTTTGGTTCCAACAGAATTAAAACTCAACCTGATTTTTGATCCTTTTATTTGCAACCCCCAAAATTCTAGCTTTTGGCGCCGGCTGAGGTTGCTGCTGATTTTCCACATACCATTTTACGAAGCTTCTAAAAGTGAACCAGCCAGTTTCCTTATATGTGAAATTGGAATTAAAGAAACCTAATGTTTTTGTCAAGTGCTTAAAGCTGTCATAGTAAACGAAGTAAACAGTGCAGTGATACATGTAAGTTGGTGTGTAAGACCTGAAGCAGTTAGAGTATCTAAAATTTCATCATAATAGACTCAAACTAGTTAAGGCTGGCTAATTAGAAAATTGAAATCTTTTTACCTAGATCTCAAGGCTTTTGAGAGGAGACTTACTGAATATATACATTGTTTGCAACCCGCCACTGGACGTTGGAGAAGTAAGTTCCTGAATGTTTTTTAAGGGAAAATAAACTGACAGTTGATACTTTTTCCCTATGTAGGAATGATTTGCTTTTTTGTAAAATTTTAGATTAGCAAATGCTTGCTTTACTAAACCGTAAGATTTCTTTTGGTTTAGACAGTTTTTATATTTATTTGCCATTGTAAACTGCATTATGAAGAAATTTTTAAGAAAAAATCGTAACTGGTCTCTCTAAAAGAACAATCTATTTCTTGTGGTTGAATTTTTATTTTTCCATTAAAATACATAGACTTTATTTTTACTAAACAAATATTACAATTTAGATAACACATAAAAATTTCAGTAGTCTGTTAATCACTTTTACAATTTGCCTACAAACTATTGAATAAAGTTTCATTAAGAAAAATCATATTACTTAATGTATACTTGCAAAGGTTATGAAATTACCTGTAGCTGATTTTTAACAAAGCATAATTGTGTTGCTTGGGAGCCTGACCTAGAAAAGAAATTCACATTTATCACTATGCATTCATAAATATGAATGCTGCAAAATACGATTTGAATGAATTGTGGTTACTGCCCCATGGAAATATATAAGAATTTTGGACAAACGTACAAGAGATGAGATCATCAAACAAAACACTTTGCTAACCTGCATTGGGACCAGTGTTAATTTCATGGATGTTCATTATTGAAATTTAATTCCTGCTGAGAAGGAAGTACAGTAGCACATGTTGAGGACACATTTTATTTCAAAGTGTGTTTGTGGGACCAAAAGAGCACTATTGAAGTTAGGGTTCTTTTTTTTTTTCCCCCCATGAGATAGAGTCTTGTTCTGTCGCCCAGGCTAGAATGCAATGGAATCATTATAGCTCACTGCAGCCTCAAACTCCTGGGCTCAAGCGATCCTTCTGTCCCAGCCTCCCAAGTAGCTGGGACTACAGGCATTTGCCACCATGCCTGGCTAATTTTTCTATTTTTTGTAGAGTGGGATCTTGCTCTTGCTCAGGCTGGTCTCGAACTCCTGGCCTCAAGCAGTCCTCCTGCCTCGACCTCCCAAAGTGGTAGGATTACAGGTGTGAGCCACTGTGCCCAGCCAGGGGTCTTTTTCTGTGTCAAGATTTTTCATGTAATTTTTATTAAATTGATTTGCAAAGTTTTAATCATATGCTGTGAGAATTCTGATTGGTCAGAATTTACAGATAATGATTTTCTCAGGTTTTCTGGTTTACCTAGGAATTATCCCTAAAACCTTTGTTTCACTGTTACTTGAGAAAACGTATATGGTGCTGTGCTCTCTCATAAAATGTAATATAATGAACACACTTTACTTTTTCTCTGACTCATAGTCTCAGCACTTGCATATAAATGACATCAGTTTGGTTAATGTACCAATCAAATAAAAGCATATGTATGAGGTCCTTTCTAGGACCTTTTTCTATTGCTTCATTTAAAAAAAAAAAACCTGTGTAATATAGTATATTTTTTTCTGGAAATATAAAATTATAAGAAATTGAGTTTAATCAGTTCCGAGCTCAGAACATGATTTTGAAATTTTGATTCTGTTATTAAATACTTAAAATTAGATTTTTTTTTCTATGATTTACCTCTTCTAAAAGTACATCACCAGGAATTCTGGATAGTTAAGGATTTACTATATTTCTGCTGCTCTTTGAAACTTGACCTCTACATTTGGAAAAAGTATGCATCCTAAGTGAAAGGCAACTGTCATCCTCTGCAGAATATTAACTAGGTCTTGGTGCCCCTTTATTACTTTTTAGTAATACTATTTATTCTTAAATTTTACTTATGGTTTATTTAGAATTTCTAAAATAATTCTAGCTTAATGGGGAGAAAGAAACCTTTTCTAAATTCTATTAGCAGTAATTTCTACCCTACCTTCCTTTAAGTCCCTTAAAGAAAATCTGATACTGACTGGCATGCTCCACATTTCCTTCACTGACCTTTGTTTAATTTGACAGCAGGCAGTTGTCTGCAAAGCAAACTTCTTTCGTTGGACTTCTCAGTACATTCAAAAGGACTCTTTATTTGGTTTGTTTACTTTAGAAAATGAGAGGTTTTTTTTTTAAATTTGGATTTACAAAATCTGCAAAATCAGCACAGAACACGGTGAAAGTTACATAACATAGAATCTTATATTGAAGTTTTACCATCTGAGTTCTTTTAATTTCATTAGTCTTCATAAGTTCTAAGTAATAAGGAAGACCATATCATCAATTACTAAGGTTGACAGTGTTTAAGAGAATTTCTCAAGGTCATATGGCGGGCCTAGTCTGTGCATTGTCCATTTAATAAAGTGCTGTATTTTTTGGCTGCCATTTATTAGGAACTGGTGGTGGTTTCAAATATTAAAAGTGTGTTTGCTTACTAATTTTGTATTTATCTTTATCAGTGCTTCTTATAGTGGTATCTGTCTGTACAGCTACTGGTGCCTGGAACTGGTTAATAGATCCTGAGACACAAAAGGTAGAAGTTTTGTTTTAAAATCTTTAGTGGATTAAATGAGATAATGGATATCGCAGTACTTTGTTAATTATAAAGTATTATTCAAATGTTACCTGTTACTACTACTAGTGATACTAATCATTATATTAAAAATATGCCTTATATTAATTTGCTTAAGAAAAACTTCGGCTGGCTATTGTGAATTAAGTATCTTTACAAGGGAAAAGATCTAAGAAATATTACTCAACTTACACTATTTCTCATTTATTTCTGAATTTGTGTAGTTTTTACATTTTTTTGCATATGTCATTTTTACTTATTTCATTGTGAACATTCTCTTTGTTCTGATTTGTTCATTTAGTGTCATTAGTGCCAGCTTTTAAAAATCGTAAAATAACATTTCCTTCTATGAGTTATCTCTGTTAATACCTTTCTTTATCCCATGAAGCATTTGAGACTCTACAGGAAACATGTATGATAAAATAGCAAAATGTGAGTGTGTATGTCAGGACTAAATAAAAAACAGATTAGACTAGGAGGTCAAAACCAGGAAGGAAACCAAGTCACTGATATATAGACAGTGTAGTCCAGCACAATTGCCAGAATTGAATTATAAATTACTCTCCAGGGGTGGGCATGGTGGCTCGTGCCTGTAATCCTAGCACTCTGGGAGGCCGAGGTGTGAGGATTCTTGAGGCTAGGAGTTTGAGACCAGCCTGAGCCACATAGAGAGACCCCATCTCTACAAAAAACAGTAATAAAAAAAATTAGCCAGGCACGGTGGTGCACACCTATAGTCCCAGCTACTCTGGAGGATCGCTTGAGCCCAGGAGTTTGAGGTTGTAGTGAGCTATGATGACACCACTGCACTCTAGCCTGGGTGACAGAGCGATACTCTTCTCAAAAAAAAAAAAAAAAAATTTGCTCTCCAAGTTATCTAATCAATGAAGTCACAGTTAATTCTTTGGATTTTCATTGTCTATGAGGACAACTCATGTATCAGTTCCTTGAAGCTAGCAAAGCTTTTATTTCTCAGCATTTATCTCAAAAAATTTCCTACCTAAAATTTAATATAGGAAACAGGGAGAGATCTCCCCTTGGGTACTGTGCAAGAATATTCCTATACCCAATACAATAACAGATTTCATAGTGTTATTTCTTGAAACATTTCTTGATGAAAGCTGATAGCATGGTTTTCAAATTTCTACCTCTTTCTACTTGTACCTTAATTTCAAACTCAGGCTTTTTTGTTAGAGAAGCAGTAGTCTTCAATTTTTCAGTGAGGATTTTCTCCCCATTGCAGTTTTATTTAGGTGGTAATGGTGTACTTACTATTTAGGTAGTAATGGTGTATGTAAAAATCCCTTCCTTCTTTTTAAGCTATAATTAAGTAGACTATTCCCAGTAGCTTTATTTATTACTTTTTAGGTTATACAGAAGGAAAACCTAACAGTAAGGCTTTTGTCATCAGTCTGAATGGCAGTTCAGACAGCCAGAGGTTTGTTTAGCATGTGGTCTCCCTGACTTTATCCACTGAGGTGGAGATATAAAAGGATGGGAAACAGGGGAGGTTGGTGATGGACTTTATGTTAATAGAGGATTTTGATGGCAGACAGGAAACTCTCCTGTGTGTTCATTTATGGAAATCTGATCTTAAGGCTCCGCTTGGCACTCCTCTTTAGGGGAAGGCTGGAAGGAGGCTGGTAAGAAGATTGAAAAAGATCTCTCTTGGGAAACGAGTCTGACTTCTAACTGGGAAAAATATAAGCTGATTTCAGCTAGTTGAGATCTTAATAAAACACAGAATTAAATGTAATTTGAAATAAGCCCAAAACTATGTAGTTAATATAATTTTCTAAATTAGGTGAGAATATAACTATTAGCCTAAGGGTTGGTTCTTTATATTTCAGTATTTAATAACCCCAAACCTGACAAAAGTTTTAACCAGCAATCGTGTCTACAGCAAGAGTTGCAAACTCGGGAGCCAGTGGCTGGCCAGAAGAAACTAGGGAGAGAAAGAATATGGCAAACTGGAAAGTGATTGAATGCCTGATCTAAGGGGGGAGAACTGTTGTTGGGATGCAGTTGTTTGTTGCCATGGAGGAGAGAAGGCTGATACTGACTAACCTAATTAAAATTAAGACATAAAACTCTATATAGGCTAACATTGTGCAGGCCACACAAAACAGAGCTGGCATGTGAGAATTAAACTCTCCTCAGAGGTTTTAAGAAGGTATTCTTCTGGAATATTTTTTTTTTTTTTTTAATTTCTAGGAAATCTTCTGGAATATTAACCTTCCTTCGGGATATCTTTCTGGGAGCTTCTTCCCTCCTGATGTTTTCAGCCTCTCATTTCTTCACCTGACAGACTTAGTTGCTACCATGTTGGACCACCTACCTGGTGCTTTTCTCTGTCTTGAAACGTGTACATATGTTTAGTTCTCTGTCTTGAAACATGTACATGTGCATCTCTTTTGGTGTGAGAGTGGGGTGGGAATGTACTCAGCTTGATTCTGTTGCTCCCATCTAGTTACTAATCCATTTGATTTCTTTTTCCAGATGCTCTAAATGCTTGTCTTCTCTGTTTCTTCGGTCTACATGTCTATTCCCCAGTCATCTGGCTTCAGTGCCCACTCTTCGGTATTCCAATCATGTATCCTGGACCCTTGTCCTTCTACATAGTCTTAGAATTGTGTATTGTCCTGTTTTCTGCTGTCATCTGATTACACTCAGATCTGAAATTAGCCCTTTCTTTCTCTTGAATTCTAGTTCTTTGTGGGTAGCTACTGATCATTTTCCCCTGCTTCAATGTCCTGTGGCCATCTAAATCTCAGTAGCTTCAGAACCAAACTTGTTTTTTGCTTCTGCAGGGAGGAACAGTGATGCTGGAGCTGCATCTTGTAAGGACGTAGGAGTTAGCCAGGTAGAGAGGAGAAAAGTAACGAGGTAGCATATGTGTGGAAATGTGGCAGGAGATGAAAATTAGACTGGGACCAGGTTATAAATGGCAGAGTTTACTCAGTTCTTTTAAGGAATCTTTTTAACAGGAAAGATAACTAGATCACATTTGGCTTGTGTTTTCATTGAGATCAGAGGCCTCATCTTTTTAAGCAACACAGAGTTCAGTACGTATCTTTGGTAGGGTTGTTTTTTGATCACAGGAATGAATTCATAATGGTTCAAGTATTTGAAATGGATGGAGGGAATGTTGCTAGATTGTCTTGCTATATAGACGATATAAACCGTACACATTGTTTTTATTTCTACAGCATAGCAGTACAGAGAACTAGGATTATTGGAAGTCTTCAAATCCTCATAGTTTAGATGATAAAAATATTACATATATTTATGTATGAGTGGGGAGGTAGGAATCAGTATTGTTCTAAGATTTTTAACATTTTTATATTTCAAATTTTGTTTTACAGGTGTCCTTCTTCACATCATTATGGAATCATCCATTTTTCACCATTAGCTGTATAACTCTAATAGGCTTGTTTTTTGCTGGAATACACAAGAGAGTAGTTGCACCATCAATGTATCCTTTACCATGGATTGAGTTTTATTCTTTGAATTAAAGTACCTTCTTGATGATGTAGGTGATTTTTAGAACCTTACTCTTGAAATGAGAAATTTTCCTTTGACCACATTTATTCAGTATAGCTGCTCGATGTCGAACGGTATTAGCAGAGTACAATATGTCTTGTGATGATGTAAGTATTTTTTTCATTAGAAAGTCATAGACATGCATGAAAGGACCGAAGTGATTGGCTTTAGAAAAACAGACATTTTATTAACAATAAATTGTCTCTGTGGACTTAATAGTGGGAATATATTTTATAGCACTGATTCCATGACACTTTTTTTTTTTACATTTTAACATCTCTACCATTGAGATACATCTAATAATCAATGGAGTCTAACAATTAAATTGGCAGAGTTGACAATTTAATTTTTCTTAATGACATAAAATCATGATGCATCTTACCACTCTTTTTTTTTTTTTTTTGAGACATGGTTTCACTGTGTTGCCCAGGCTGGGCTCAAGTGATCCTTCTGCCTCAGCCTCCTGAGTAGCTGGGATTACAGGCACACACCACTATGCCTGGCTAATTTTTTAATTTTTTGTAGAGACAGGGTCTCACTTTTTTTTCCCCAAAGAGATGGCATTCACTATGTTGCCCAGACTAGACTCGAACTCCTGGCCTCAAGCAAATCCTCCCCACCTTAGCCTCCCAAGTAGTTGGGACTACAGGCATGTGCCATTGCACCCAGGTAAAATAAAGCCTTCTTAAGACACAAAGCAGAAATGCAACCAGGTGCGGTGGCTCATGCTTATAATCCTAGCACTTGGTAGGCCAAGGTGGGAGGATTGCTTGAGGCCAGGAGTTTGAGACCAGCCTGAGCAAGAGCAAGACCCTGTCTCTACAAAAAATAGAAAAATTAGCCAAGTGTAGTGGTGCATGCCTGTAGTCCCAGATACTTGGGTCTAGCCCAGGTGACAGAGCAAGACCCTGTCTCAAAAAAAAAAAAAAAAAAAAATGCAAAAACAGAAATGCCATAATGGAAAAAGTAGGATACATTTGGTTGCACCAAAATTTAAAACTTTTGTAGAGCAAAAGGCAAGAAATTAACCTGTGATTAGAAGAAAGTATTTGTAAGGTATATAATAAATACAGGATAGTATTCAGAATATTTAAAGACCTACTAAAAATCAGGAAGAAACCGGGTGTGGATGCTGAGGCGGGAGGATTGCTTGAGCCCAGGAGTTCAAGGCTGCAGTGGGCTATGACTGTGCCACTGCACTCCAGCCTGAGCAACAGAACAAGACCCTGTTTCTTAAAATAAAAAAAAAAAAAAAATAGACGTCAATAAGAAGAAAAATTGTGCATTTAAAAAATGGTGAAAAAGTATATCATGTCACAGACGAAATGCAAACGGCCAATAAACATACATAAAGACTAGACAGCCTCATTTGTAATCAGTGAAATGCAAAGTGAAATAGTGAGTTTCCATTTGCTTTACCTGTCAGACCGGCAAAATTTAAACACTCTGGTAACTCCAGTATTATGGTGAAATTGGTACGCCCGTGCATGTTGTGTTGGAAATATAAACTGGCATAGCCATTGTGTTGGGTAGTTTTTCATCATTCTTTTGAAATGTAAAGGGTGCATGCACGGTGAGCTAATCACTCTACTTCTGTGCGCCTGCCCTGGTTGGGGGGTGGGGGCCGTCACACATGCACACAAGGGGGCAAGTGTAAGGTTGCTCATTGCAACACCCTTTGCAGTAGCAAAAAAATGGAGACGATCTTTACGCTTCTCAGCAGGGGAGTAGTAAAATAGGCTTCGGTGTAGCTATGTCTTAGAAAACCAGAAGTAAGCCTTTATGTAAATTTATAAGTAAATCTATGAAAGATTTCCAAGATAAAGTGTTAGGCACAAAAAAAAAGCAAATTACCAAACAATATGCTCAGGTTGGTACCTTTTTTTAAAATTTTAATTAGGAAAATTTTCAAACATCATAGAAGAGTATAATGAACTCCCAGGTACACATTGGGCAGTATCAGTAATCAACTTGTGTCTATTCTTGTGTCATCTGTACCCCTGCCCAGGATATCAAGGAATTACCAAAAATTAAACAGCCAAAATTTAAGTGAAAGTGAGAATCGGGAGGTAACCAAGAGTCCTGTCAATACTTTTGACCTGAGGATAAAAAATAAAGTATATAAATTAAAACCACCTGGGAATCAGTCCAAAGATAGTCTCTATGTTTTGAATTTTGTTGTATATTTTCATTGACCTTTTATAAAAAGAAGATGTTACAAATTTTTCAAACTTGCTTCTTTGACCCAGCGTTGGGACTTAAGAGCTGCCGGTTCTTGGGCATTAACCATGTGCAAGGTCCTGGGCTTATCCCTTTAACCTGCATTGTCTCAGTTGAGATCTTCCTTTTTCTCTTTATTTTTTAGTTTTAAAAAATTTGTTCATAATATTTTATTTTCATCTTATTTTTTGACATACTTAAATTCAGCTGATTTGCATTTTGTTCCATTTAATAGGTCCATCATAATTTAGTCCTGTATTGGACATAATGGTTGTTTCCTTGTTTTTCCATAGTAAATATCTTGTCTGTGTTCCCACTGGAACTTAAGCTCCACAAAGACAAGGATCTTTGTTTAGTTTAGTTTGTTACTGGATCCCTAGCGCTTATCACAGGGCCTGGCACACATTAGGCACTCAATAAGTGTGGAATGAATGCGTTAATAACACTTCTGTGTACATCCTTACACTCACATCTAGTTTCCTCCAGATAAATTCCTTAAAGTGGAGTTGTTTGGATAATGTGGTATGCACTTATTTTTTTTTTTAATAAATATGACTCAGTCCTACACAAGAGTTGTGCCACCTCATACAAAATACTAATAATGTATGAGTGTCTTGTTCGAACCATTAGTTTACTTTTTAACCTGAGGAATTAAAAAATTCTAATGTTGGAAAAGAGAAATGTTTTATTCAAATACGTAGCTTTATTTATTGTAAACTTCGTTTAGTAAGGAGCATAAATCTACACAAGTTGAAATTTTATTTTATCAAGTGGATTGATTGGCTTGATCTCTAGGTAGTCAGTGGATAGGGAATTCAAATAAAGATGTGTATGTGTGGGCTGGGCGCAGTGGGTCACGCCTGTAATCCCAACACTTTGGGAGGCCAAGGCAGGAGGATCACTGGAGGCCAGGAGTTTGAGACCAGCCTGGCAACATAGTGAGACCCCATCTCTACAAAAAAATAAGAAAAATTAGTCAGGTGAGATGGTGCGTGCCCGTAGTCCTAACTGCTCAGGAGGCTGTGGTGAGAGGATCGCTTGAGCCTGGGAATTGGAGGCTGCAATGAGCTATGATCATGCAACTGCACTCCAGCTAGGATGACAGAGTGAGTGTGTGTGTTTTAAAGTAATAAAGAATTCAGAAGAAACCTCCATATAAAGGAAACTGTGAAAACATAAGTATTAATTGTTTAACCTTGACTAAGTATAGAGAAATTCCTGATACCTTGTGATTACCTTTTAAAGCTTACATATAGATGGTGGTATTTTTCATAGAACTGTGTATTGAAAAAAATTTTTTTTTCATTTTTTACAGACAGGAAAACTAATTTTGAAACCTAGGCCTCATGTTCAATGACAATCTGCACTCATTGTTATGGGACCTAAAACAGCCTTTCTTCAAATAAGTGATACAGCAAAAAGCCATAAAGGATTCCTTTGCAGTTGGATATGTGAAGGTCATAGCAACAACTGACAAGAAGTGTGCAATATTTACCCAGATTATCTTGATGATGATGAGTCATGTTATCAGTGCTTTGGTACCTTTGATTACCTGTGCTTCAGTATTAGTGTCACTTTAGTACTTCAGATCCTGCAAAGATTTTTGCAGGTGAAGTATGTTATGTATGTTACTAAGTTAAACTTAGAAACAGAACCTCATTCAGTTTTTATAATGTATTTTTGCAGACTACTGTAAATAGCAAATCAATGCCAATGTTAAACAAAGAGGAAAATGTTTTATGGACTTTGTTCTCCTGCACCAGTATTTCAGGAACATCTGCTTGCCATCCCACAGCTCTTTAAGACCGGCTATTATGTGTGCCTTTCGTTCTTACGTTTGTGTTTTAATCATACTGCAGGACAAACATCGGATTCGTGAGGAAAACTCATCTCCATTATGTTGTAAGAAATTATAGATGTTTTGAGAAACACTTTTTGTTAAACTAGATATGAACTCCACCAACTATTGTGGTTATATTTTTCAGTTTATTGTTTTCATTTAATGCTAAATATCCTTTATATTTTTTTAATAATTTTAAGAACACCCCAAAGGCTTGTGAATATTCAAGTTTAGTTATAAATTATGTGTTGTCTGGGAATTTGATAGTCATTGTTTTAGATAACTGGATTTCATGCTGTGGTAGACATGCTGTTACACTGGTATTGCACAGGTGTAATTGATCATCCCGCTCCATCACCAGGATAACATGGGAGCCATACCACAAACTAGTCTACAATTCTCACTGTTCAGAGAGTGTTAATGACATACTGTGTATGCATAATAGCCCCGTGTACTATAATAGCCCTTAAAATTAAACTATTGGGATTGCTGTAAATATTTTAAAGTACTAGAGGTGCCTTTTACCTGTTTATTAAAAGATTTTGAAAAGGTTTAAATTATTTCATGAGCAATCTTTTAAATTTCATTTAACATAAAGTTGAAAATTCAATAATAAGACAAAAACTTTTTAATAAGGCTGCCATTTAACTTAAATGTGTTCATCTTAGCTTTCACATGTATAAAATTTTATTCTTTGAACTGCAGCAATAAAATCCTCTGCTCCTAAGAAGTCTTAAGAGGGTATTCTATATATTCTGCTTTGTTTTATTTTCTGTAAATTTTGTAGGTAAATATGTGCATAAAAATAAATACTTTATATATAACCAGTGATTGGGCTTTTTCTTTGGTTTATTGTAAGTCTGTAACTCTGAAAATATTTTAAAGCGTTGTGTGTATCAGGTACAGCCTAGTTCCAGGTGAAATACTTTACTTTAACTCTGTGTCTAATAGAGCAAATTTTAAGTAGCAATTGTAGGTGCCCAGTTTATTAGGCTATGATTACTTTTAATGTGTCCTATTCATGATAGGCTAATAACATTTGGCTTTTCATCAGAAAAATGTAGGTTTTCTCATATTGCTCTTTACAAACTTGGATTGCCAGTTTCCTCCAAGACTATAAAGCTGAATATTTTATAGGTCCTTAATCTTTTTTGGAGTCCTATACTCCTTTGAGTATTTGATAAAAGACTCTTCTCCCCTAGAAAAATATACCTGTGTACATTCATATACTTTGCATGCACTTGCATCAGGAGGGAATTTCCTGATGCCAGACTACATGGAGTTCATTGACTCTAAGAAAAAACATTGTGTTACAGTTCCAGAAATGTTTCATACTTCTAGTTGTAGCAGAACAATTCATCTTCCAAAAAAGTCTTGGTTGTAGTGACCCCAGGATCCTTGCCACCTCAGTGTCTCACCCCACCTCCACCCTCTCATCCCCTCTCCCACACTATTAGGAAGTTGCTGATGAGTCCAATCCTCTAATTGTACAGATGGAGGAAACTGTCTCAGGTTTTCAGATTGTCTTTCCTTACTCTAGTTCCCCACAACTTACTAAAGACAAAGCCAGCTAATATCTGGCTCAAATTGAAAGGATGTTTATGTGTGTTCAATTTATTAATTCAAGAGCTGTTATAATGTTAAGAATGTAGACTCTTAGGTCACACTAGATTTGAATCTGAGATCTGCTACTTGGTAGTTTTGTAACTTTAGGAAAGTTATGTAACCTTAGTTTCCTCATTTATTAAATAGGCATAATGCCAATCCACTAGGTATAGGACGATAATATATAGGATACAGGCATAATGCCAATCTTCCAGGTTTATATTGAGTATTAAAGTGTTAATTCATGTAGAGCACTTAAATAGTGCTTGGCTGCAGAGTCAATGCTCAATTTTTGCTCAGTAAATTTAGTTGTTAAATCAAATCCTTAAAGTATTAAAAAAAAAAACTAATTGTTGCAGCCCAAAATCAACATCTTGGTTGAGATAACCATGAGGAAATTCAGCTTATCTTTTGAACCAAACTCCTGAATATTGGATTAAATGCAAAGAGAAAGGATATTTGGCCTCTAATGATTAAGAAAATGGTGTTTAGGTGTCATAAGTGTTTTCCTCTTCTTGAACAACCTCACTGAAAATATTAAAGCTGTGGCTACCTGATAGTGCTGCTTTTTGAGGTGCTGTGATTGGAATTTTTTGGAGGCTGTGCTGGCAATCCTTGCTGACAGATGTCCTGCCTTCATCAGCAACTAAAGTGTCCCTATCCTGTTTAAACCGTGGAGATTTGGGTCTCATTCTCCAGATTCTGAACTTTCTATATGCTTTTACAAAGGGTAAATATAATTTCTATCTTCCCCCCTCTTTTTTTCCCCACTAAAAACAGGAAGTAAGTACATCTTGTCTGCTTCAACATGGAACACAAACATTTTAAAAACTGATGTTTTTAGTGGACAGTTGATGTCTGCTATGCAAGTCTGAGTGTGTGAGAGAAAAAAAAATACTAATAAAAGGATATTTGCTACCTAAAAGTTTTGAGGTGTGTTCTTTCATCACCTTTGTAGACCGCCCTTTACATGGCAAGTGTTTTGCTACATATTAAAAATGTGTGAGGGCCAGGAGCGGTGGCTCACACCTGTAATCTTAGCACTCTGGGAGGCTGAGGTGGGAGGATTGCTTGAGCTCAGGTGTTCAAGACCAGCCTGAGCAAGAGCGAGACCCCGTCTCCACAAAAAATAGAAAAATTAGCCGGATGTGGTGTCACACGCTTGTAGTCCCAGCTACTCAGCAGGCTGAGGTAAGAGGATCGCTTGAGTCCAGGAGCTTGAGGTTGCAAAGCTATGATGATGCCACTGCATTCTAGCCTGGGTGACAGAGCAAGACTCTGTCTCCAAAAAAAAAAAACAAAAAGTATAAGGAAGAAGTTCTTCCCTCTCAGAACTTGTTTTCTAGTGGGAAACGCAGACTAGTGGTCACACAGTTACCAGGTGGTTTAAGTGCTATGAAAGGTGTAAGTGTAGGATGCTATAGGAGCCCATGGGAAGGGGACCCAGCCAGACAAGGCTTTCCAAAGAAATTGATTACCAAACATATCTGGTGTGTTTTGGGAGTGAGGGGAGCAGGTTTGGAGGGGGGCTGTGACAAGACAGAAATGGGAAGTAGGAACCAGAATATGGTGTCTCATGAGGGCAATGGGAAGCCGTAAAAGTGTTTTGAGTTAGGGAAGTGACTTAACTGGATTTGCATTTTGTGATGACTGAAGGAACTTGACCAGGGAAGCCAGTTGGAAGCTGCTGCTATAGTCTAGGTGAGAGATGCCAGCTCATGAATTAGAGTTCAGGTGGTGGACTCCGAGAAGTAAGACCTATTAGCAGTCAAATGAGTGAGACTTAGCAGAGGACAGGACAGGAAGCAATTGAGCACAAAGCCTACCAACTACCACCACCACTTTTCCCTTCCTATGTAACTTGTTACAGAAATAAAGTTTCCAGGATCACCAGTGTTTGGGAGCTATTACACCTTCCTCTTGGAGGTTCTGCTCTAAAGCACATTAAAAGCTCCAAGTGTCCCTGCAATACAGAAACCTGTTTAACTGCCTGTTTTGCTGCCATTTCATGAAAGACCCATTCACTGTGGCTCTGTGGATGTTTGTTGTGGTTTCTGTCTGCCCAACTCCTTTCTTTTTTTTAATTTTGTTCTTTTTTTAGAGACAGGGTCTCACTCTGTTGCCCAGGCTGGAGGGCAGTGATGCAATTATAGCTCACTGTAACCTCAAACTCCTGGGCTCAAGCAATCTTCCCACCTCAGCCTCCCGAGTAGCTGGGACTACAGGCACATGCTACCATGCCCAGCTAATTTTTTTGTTTTTGTAGAGACGGGGCCTCGCTATGTTGCTCAGGCTGGTCTTAAACTCTTGGCCTCAAACTCTTCTCCCACCTCAGCCTCCCAAAGTGCTGGGATTTCAAGTGTGAGCCATGCACCTGGCCTGTGTTATGGAATATTTTAAACACATGTAATAGTAGAGAGAGTAGTATAACGAACCTCCTTGTACACATCACCTAACTTCAGTTATCAACAATAACCAATCTTGTTTCTTATACAGGTTTAGTATCCTATCTGAAATGCTTGGGACCAGAAGGGTTTCAGATTTCAGATTTTCTTGGATTTTGGAATATTTGCATTGTACTTACTGGTTGAGCACGGCCACTCTGAAAATCCAAAATCCAAAATGCTCCAAACAGCATTTCCTTTGAGCATCATGTCGATGCTCAAAAATTTTAAGATTTTGGAGCTTTTTGGATTTCAGATTTTGGGTTTTGGGATGTTCAACCTATATATTTTCTATAATACTTGCTTCCTCATGCCTGCAAAGGATTATTTTGAAGTAAATCCCAGACATCACTTGATACAGAAATATTTCAGTAGATATCTCCAAAAGATAAAAATTTTTAACATAACTACAATACTGTATCATACCTGAAAAATTAATAATAATTTCATACCATCAGATATTCAGCTTAAACTTCCCCCAACTGTCTCACAAATGTCTCTCTTACAGTTGGTTTGTTTGAATCAAGATCCAAATAAAGTAAACTTGAATAGTAGCAGTTTTGGAAAACACAACCTGGGAGCTAGGTTTCTGAAATTCAGATATTTCTGAATTATATCTGATTACATTTGTGAACTCAATTTATGCATATGGAATATATTTCCAATAAATAATATACAATGACTTCTGCCAAGAACTTCCACAGTAGAACAGAAGCTTTATCCTGGTGAACGTCACTACCATCTCTTCATGTACTAACAGCCGCATAGCAAATGGGGAATCCAACACACAAGCCACAGTGAAAGTCCAGGTTGAGTGCTGCACCTTCAGAGAGCATCCAGTCCAGACAAGAGCAAGGGGGTAGGAGGGAGATTTTTGGGGAAAAAAACTAGAGTGGGTATTTTGAACATATGGAAAACACTGTTGACAGACAAACATGTTGGACATTAGGGAAAAAATAGTAACAGATTGATGAGAAATCAGGATAATTAAAAAAGATAATTACTAACTCCAGGAAAAACAAAGGGTTATATAAGAAAGGAACTGTGGCTTAGTGGACTTCTTGGTTCAGTAGTGAGCAATATTTGCATTGTCGTAGTAATGTAGGCAGTGACTGTTGATTTATTCAAGAATTCTGGTACAGGCTGGGCCTGGTGACTCATGCCTGTAATCCTAGCTTCTCTGGAGGCGGAGGCGGGTGGATTGCTTGAGCTCAGGGGTCCAAGACCAGTCTGGGCAAGAGCGAGACCTCGTCTCAAGTAAAAAAAATCAGCTGGGTGTCGTGGTACGCACCTGTAGTCCCAGCTACTGGGGAGGCTGAGGCCAGAGGATCGCTTCAGCCCGGGAGTTGGAGGTTGCAGTGAGCTGCAATGATGCCACTGCACCCTACCTAGGGCGACACAGTGAGGACTCTGTCTCCACAAAAAAAAAAACAATGCAACTAGACAACCCTCCTTACAACCCTCCCCTTAATATTTAAAAAAAAAAAAAAAAGAATCCTAGTACAATTTTTTTGGATGAAGTAGAAATGGGGGAGAGGGTATTGGATAGTTAAGTCCTTACCTACTAGGCCAGGAAGTCAAGAGATTGATAATGACAGAGTAAAAAGAGCAGTAGCTTATCATTTGGGAATACAGAGACAATAACAGGAGAAACAAATAGAAGGGTCGAGAGTGTTTACTTCCTAGAGAAGGCTCGAGGTTGTAGAGAAGGCAAGGAACTGCTGTTTTTATAACTTTTCAAATTGTGTGTGCACATGAAATACTTATTTTCAGTGAAGCAGAGAAGTACGAGCTTGCCAGATGGAGCAGTTTATTTCACAAGTGGAGAAACAGGTATAGACAGCATATCGCCCAATTTGGGAGCCCTTCCTCTGCTCTTATATTTAGTCATTTTCTGTATTCACTTCTTTACCTGGTGTTATCTATTAAAATTTCCACTTTCTCATTTAACAGCTGTTAGGTAAATACCAGCAAATTCAATAGAAGACAGTATATTGCAGTTATTGTGAACCAAACTCCGGAGTCCGACTGCATAGTTAAATCCTGTCTTTGCCATTTACAAATCATGTGCTGCGCTCTTAGGCAAGTAGCTTGCCCTCTCTTTGCCTCAGTTCCCTCATCTCTAACATGGGGACTTTAACATCACATGGGATTGTTGGTGGATTCAATGGCTTAATACAGGCGAAGGTCTTAGAACAGTATCTGGCACACAGTGAGGGATCAATAAATAGTAACTGTCAGTAGGATGTTTACTCTCCAAATAGGGAGTGGAACCCATTATAATTATCAATGAATCTGGGGAACTGACCAAAACAGAGATAGGTTCTGTGGGCTTTTTAAAAAATCAACTTTATTGAGGTTAAAATACATATAATGAAACACACCCATTTTAACTGTACAGTTTGATGAATTTGAGTAAATGTACCACTCATGTAACTATCACTGCAAGATACAGAACACTTTCATCCCCTCGAAAGCTTCCTTTGCCAAATCCCATCCCCAACCCCTTGCCTTGGACAACCACTGGCCTGCTTTGTCACTGTAGATTAGATTCATCTTTTCTAGAGTTTCATATCAATGAAATCCTAGTATGATCATACAGTATAATAACCTTGTTTCTGGTTTCTTTTGCTCAACACATTGTTGAGATTTTCTCTACATTAATACGTGTGTTGGCAATTTGTTGCTTTTTGTTTATCCATTTACCTGTTGATAGGCATTTTGGTTGTTTTCAGTTGTTGGCTATTATTAACAAAGCTTCCATGAATAATCATGTACAAGTATGGATATATTCACTTTTCATGGGAATACCTTGGAGTGGAATTGCCGGGTCATAGGCCAGCCCGAGTGTATGTACCTTTATAACAGCCACAAAAAAAAGAAAGAAAGAAACAGCCAAATTGTTTTCTTCTTCTTCTCTTTTTATTTTTTAAGACGGTCTCACTCTGTCACCGGAGTTAGAGAGTGCGGTGACATCATCATGGCTCACTGCAACCTCAAATTCCTGGGCTCAAGGGATCCTCCTGCCTCAGCCTCCTGAGTAGCTGAGACTACAGGTGCACACCACCACGCCCAGCTAATATTTCTACTTTTTTGCAGAGACGAGAGTCTCACTATGTTGCTCAGGCTGGTCTCAAACTCCAGGCCTCAAGTGATCCTCCCACCTCAGCCTCCCAAAGTGCTAGGATTACAGAAGTGAGCCACCACGCCTGGCCAAGAAACTGCCAAACTATTTTCTAAAGTAATTGCACTGTATTACAGTCCCACATCAATGTTTGCGATCCATTTGCTATATACCTACTAAAATGGCTAAAATGAGAAAGACCGACAATACTGACATTGACAAGGATATTGAACAACTGGTTCTGTTTCCTTATAGGTACATGGGATGCCTGAGCAACACCGAGTCCCCGTCTCTACAAAAAATAGAAAAATTAGCCGGGTGTGGTGGTACATGCCTGTATTCCCAGCTACTTGGGAGGCTGAGGCAGGAGGATCGCTTGAGCCCGGGAGTTTGAGGCTGCAGTGAGCAACAATGATGCCAGAGTGACAGAGTGAGACTCTGTCCCAAAAAAAAAGAAAAAATATTTTAAAATATTAATTAGTTCTCTATTTGAAGAAATTTGTAACCTGTTAGTATAAAATAAAGAATTGAAAGGCTACATCAGCAATTGGTGTATTTTTGTCCCTTCTGCTATTGGCTAAACAAGTGAAATGAAAATTTTAAGTCTGAACTTTTTATGGAGTGGTTATATATTTCTTTTGCAAGTATAATGTGGTTTCAGCAGTCACGATTCTTTAGAGTTTACCTAACTTTGCATGTTTTATCATATTTGATACAGATTCCCTAAGGAGTCCATTTGTAAGCTTTTTATACTATTTGAGATGCATAAAATAAGCCGTCAGTCGCTTTTTTAACACAAATAGCCAAATCAATACTGAGCAAAAAGAACAAACCTGGAGGCATCACACTACCTAACTTCAAAATATTCTATAAAGCTATAATAACCAAAACAGCATGATATTGGTATAAAAACAGATACATAGACCAATGGAACAGAATAGGGAACCCAAAAATAAATCCACATATTTACAGCCAACTTATTTTTGACAAAAACACCAAGAAAATACACTGGGGAAAGGATACCCTCTTCAATAAATGGCACCAGGAAAACTGGATATCCATATGCAAAAGAATGAAACTACCTCCCCATCTCTCACCATATACACAAATCAACTCAAAATGGATTAAAGACTTAAATGTAAGACCTGAAAGTACAAAACTATTAGAAAAAGACATAGGGAAGTTCTTCAGGACATTCATGTAGTCAAAGATCTTATGGCTAAGGCTTCAAAAGTATAAACAACAAAACCAAAAATAGACAAATGGGCCTGTGTTAAACTACAAAGCTTCACACAGCAAAGGAAACAATCAACAGAGTAAAGAGACAACCTGTAGAATGGGAGAAAAAAATTGCAAACTATTCATCCAACAAGGGACTAATATCAAGAATTTACAAGAAACCCAACAGTAAAAAATTGAATAATCCCATTAAAAAGTTGGCAAAGGACATGAACAGACATTTCTCAAAAGAAGACATACAAATGGCCAACAGGTATATGAAAAGATGCTCAACATCACTGATCATCAGGGAAATGCAAATCAAAACCATAATGAGATATCATCTCACCCCAGTTAGAATAGCTATTATAAAAAGACAAAAAATAACAAATGCTGGCAAGGATGTGGAAAAATGGAACTCTAATATGCCGTTGGTGGGAATGTAAATTAGTACAGCCATTATGGAAAACAGCACGGCAGTTTCTCAAAAACAGTACAACTAGAACTACCATATAATCCAGCATTCCCACAACTGGGTATTTATCCAAGGGAAAGAAAATCAGTATATCAAAGGGATACCTGCACCCCCATATTTATTTATTTATTTATTATTTATTTTTAGATTTTCTTTTCACCCCCATATTTATTGCAGCACTATTCACAATAGCCAAGTTATGGAATCAACCTAAGTGTACATCAAAGAATGAATGGATAAAGAAAATGTGGTATATATATATACAATGGAATACTATTCAACCGTGAAATCTTGTCATCGGCAGCAACACAAATGGAATTGGAGGTCATTACGTTAAGTGAAATAAGCCAAGCACAGAAAGGCAAATATATGTTCCCACTGACATGTGGGAGCTAAAAAAGGTAATCTCATAGAGAGTAGAATGACGGTTACAAGAGGCTGGAAAGGATGGGATGCAGAGAGGTTGGTTAATGGGTACAAACATGCAGTTAGATAGAAGGAATAAGTTCTAGTGTTCAGTAGCACAGCAGGGTGATACCAGTTAACAACAATGTATTGTATATTTCAAAATAGCTAGAAGAGAAGATTTGAAATGTTCCCAAAACAAAAAAATGATAAGGGTTTGTGGTACTGGACGTCCTAATTACCCTGATTTGATCATTACACACCATACGCATGTATCAAAATATCACATGTACTCTATAAATAGGTACAATTATTATGTATCCGTAACTAAAAACCAGATGGGAATGTACCTGCTCTTCGCTGGAGAGCTAGAAGTACCTAGACTGAGAGTGGGTTCCCTGAGGGCTGAGCAAGGGAGACGAGAAACCAAATAGGAATGAAATGCTGCCCACTTGGGAGCAAAGAAAAGTAACTGCAGTATTAGCCTGGCATGGTGGCATGTGCCGGTAATCTCAGCACCTTGGGAGGCCTAGGCAGGAGGATTGCTTGAGGCCAGGAATTTAAGACCATTCTGGGTGATACAGCAAGACCCCATCTAAAAAAAAGAAAAAAAGAAAAAGAAACTGCAATATTGAGTCAGTCTATTTGGAAAATTGTAATTTTTTTAAAAATGGAAAAGTTTATAAGAACTCTACAAATGTAAGATCATTTTATTACATGGAACTCTTGTGCTACAACTAACCAGGAGACAATATCCAACAATATCCAGATTAATGACATTGACATTAACAAAAAAGTACTAAATGCTGCTCTAAGACCTAGAAGTGATGGGAGAAGCCCTAAATTTCACAGCTCAGTCTTCTGAGAACCAATGGTGGCCACTGACTGGTAATAGGTGAGCATGTGGGAAATAGGAAAGGAGGAGACTGGCATGGACGAGGCAAGAATTATATTGTATTTTTTAAAAATATATATTTCATGGTTTTAATAAATTATGCAAATACTGTCTGCTTATTCTAGAAAACCCAAAAAATACAAACAGGCAATTAATACAATTTTTTAAAATCTCCTATAATTCTGCCCAGAGGCCAACACAGATGTCATTTTGGTCTATATACTTTCACAGGTTCTTCTGTGTGTGTGTGTGTGTTTCCAAAAGTGGGATTATACTATTTATGCTGCTTTGTAATCTGCCTTTCTATTTTCATAGTGCCTGGTGAACACTTTTCTTTCCTTATGAATAAATAGTGTCAAAGGATGATTTTCAAAAAGGTAAAAAAAATTTGTTTTGTTTCTTCGTTGCTTTGAGACAGGGTTTCACTCTGTTGGCCAGGCTGGAGTGCAATGGCGTCATCACAGCTCACTGCAACCTCAAACTCCTGGGCTCAAACAATCCTCCTGCCTCAGCCTCCAAGTAGCTGAGGCTACAGGCGTGCACCATCATGCCCGGCTAATTTTTCTATTTTTTGTAGAGACGGGATCTTGCACTTGCTCAGGATTGGTCTCAAACTCCTGACCTCAAGTGATGCTCCTGCCTCAGCCTCCCAAAGTGCTAGGATTACGGGCATGAACCACCATGCCCGGCCAAAAATTTGACCCTCATTTCATATACATGTATAGTAAGCATGTGTCATGTTCCTTAATGAAGGAACCAAAGGATGGTAAAGTTTGTTCAATGGAGGAACAGAAATTTATATAGCAGTGAAGAAAAATATATTTAAATAAGATTTCTAGGTTAGATATGAAATTGGTTAATATTTTACAAGGCAATAAAATTGTATTCTTTGGGGTTATCTTTTCTACTGGACAGAAATAATTTGCATCTCAACTGGACAAAATCATTTGCAACTTATAGCTATAGAAATTCATATATATCTCATAGAGTCTAGGCCCTTAAGTGAATAGTCAGTCAAACAAAAATATATTCCTCTAGTGCAGTGATTCTCAACAGAAGGTGATTTTGCCTCCCAGGGGACATTTGGCAATGGCGGAAGAAATGTTTTATTGTCCAACTGGGAGGGGGGTACTACTGGCATCTAGTGGGTAGAGGCCAGGGTTGCTGCTAAATATCCTACGATGTATAGGACAGCTCATCACAGCAAAGATTTATCCAGCCCAAACCGTTAGTGGCACCTACCTCTAACCCATTAGATGCTAGCAGCACCCCTACAGTTGTGACAACCAAAATGTCTCTAGACATTGCCAAACGTTCTCTGGGGGACAAAATTGCCCCCAGTTCAGAACCACTTGGCCGGGCGAGGTGGCTCACACCTGTAATCCTAGTACCCTGGGAGGCTGAGGCAGGAGGATCACTTGAGGTCAGGAGTGTGAGACCAGCCTGAGCAAGAGTGAGACCCCATGTCTACTAAAAATAGAAAAAATTAACTGGGTGTGGTGGCATACACCTGTAGTCCTAGCAACTCAGGAGGCTGAGGCAGGAGAATCATTCGAGCCCAGGAGTTTGAGGTTGCAGTGAGCTATGATGATGCCACTTGTACTCTACCCAGGGTGACAGAGTGAGACTCTGTCTCAAAAAAAAGAGCCACTAAAAATGATGCATAACCACTAACCAGACGTACCTATTATTTATTTATTTATTTATTTATTTATTTATGTACCTGTCATACGTTTATTCACAAACATTTCTAGCACGCTGTATGAGTTCAAGTTTGTTCCATTTTTCGAAGAGATTGCACCTCTTCAAATGCTCTTCATATCTGTTAAGTGGATGAACTAACACATCCTTATCTCTTACGCAGTTGGTGTCCTACTATAAAGGTGCAGCAAATCCAGATCCAAAGTACAAAGTCATCCTAATTAGTAACTGCCACTTGCTTTCCACTGAAAATGACAAATTCTTCCCTGGGCCCTCCTCACAGTGGCTCCTACAGGCCTCAGAGTTTAAACCTCCAGGTGGGCTTGAGACGGGGAACTGGCAGGCACTGCTTGGGGCATTGCTTTGGGCATTGCTTAATCACGCAGGCATCGTTTAACTGAGTCAAGAAGTCTCAAAACAAAGTTTTGAACTACTCTGATCAAAACAAGATGGAAGCAGGACAAGTTCCAACCGGTTAGAACCAAGATGGTGGAGAAACTGACCACCTCCTGACCTTGCAGCTTCATTATACACTTCATTCCCACAAACGTTTCTAAGGAAACCTCCCACTCCCATCATGTACCTGATGCCATGACACTTCCTGTTTGAACATATTTAGTCAAAAGGAGGGCGTCACCCTAATTCCAGGAAAACACGGCCCCTTTCCGAGAAATAACATGAATATTCTTCCCCTTGTTTATCCTATAATTAAGCTGTTGCTTAAATAGAGGGGCTAAAGGAACCGTGGGGCTGGTTCTCCTCCACAGGGAGAACTAGCCTCTATCTGCAGAGTAGATTTTCCATACTTCTTGAATAAAACTCGCTTTCCCTTCATACTGTCGGCTGGCTCCTGAATTCTTTCATGCGGGAAGCCAAGGACCCCCTTGGACTTCAAGTGGCTCCCAGCACCGGGAGTCACGTTCCTGTGCCAGTCTGTGCCCACAGGGTGCTGTTGAAGCGCGGCGAGAGGCACAGAGACTGCAGGTGGAAGAAATGGCAGCGCCACACCAAGTCCTTTTTCACGGTCTTGTTCCCCTGGTGCACATGCATCGCTATTTAAATGAAAAATAATTAAAATTTAAAATGAGGTTCCTCAGTCCCACCAGCCATACTTCAAGTGCTCAATAGCCATGTGTGGCTAGTGGCTACTCCACCGGGCAGGGCAGACAGAGAACATTTACCTCATTGCAGAAAATTCTGCTGGTCAGCACTGCCCTAGAGAAATCCTTTAATGTTAAACATTGGGCCAATATGATATGGAAATAATATGCAATCATCCTTTTTCATTATTTCTAAATTTTGGATAATTTTTATTAATAGTATACTTCTACAGTAACTTTACTAAAGGCGGCATAGAGCTGCAGGACTGGATAGACTGTAAACCCCATGACCTCAGGGACCAGGGCATAGTTCTGTCTTATCCCTAGCACCTAGTACAAGGCCTGACACAGAGTAAGCATTCAACAATAGACATCTGTTAAGCGAATGAATAAATGATGTAGAATTTAATGGGCAGCAAACCCTTTTGCAGTGACTTCCTCAGCTTGGCTGTCAGTGAGTACACTATCATCACACCTAGCTTAGCCAGTTCTGAGGGCCAAGGGGAGATCAGTAGCAACCGTACCTCTCCCAGGCTCTGACACCTGTTCAGGAGTCACTAAACATGAAATTTTCCTTCCAGAAATAATTTCCTTCCTTTCTTGAAATCATAAAAAGTTTTTGTGAATAGAGAAAACTTCCCTTGATCATATAGCCTGATAGTGGCGTTTCTGAAACTAGAAGCCCAACGTCTAATCATCTTGCAGATGACTTTACCAGCAACAGCATCCTTGCTGGTGACTACCAAGTCACTCTATGTAGGGCCAACTGAGACAGAGGGCAGTAACCGTGTTGAGGGAGCATACATCCCAGGGACTTTAATTCTGCTAAGTGCCAGGCACTGCTAATACAGAGACTGTCAATGGCTCCTGCCCTCCTAGGAGCTTACAGACAGTGCAGGCAGCTCACACGTGTACCTTTGGTAACAATTAAAGGACAATTTTAAGAGAGGTACAGGGGACACAAAGTACACGGACGGCCCGAAGGTGGAGTGTCTGCTGGGACAGGAGGGAGAGAGAGGACAAAAGGCCAGGCCTCATGGGTTGGTCATCTCTGGGGTTTATATCTCCCATCCTTCCCACCTGAGTTCCTAAAACTCAGAGGAACTGTAAGTAGATCTGAGACTGTGTCCTAGGAGAATAGAAATGATTAATGTGAGGCTGAGCTGTGGAAGCTTGCTAAGTTCTACTGTCCCCCAGGCCTAAGGAAAGCAAAGTCCAGAGAAGTTTCTAGGAAGACTGAGGAGGCTTGCCGGGCTGAAGATGAGGTGTTGGAAGCGTGTAGCAGAGCTCTGTGGCCACATCATGTATGTTTTATAAAAGCCTGAACCTGATTCTGTAGGTAATGTGGGACTGTCAATGGGTTTTAGGAAATATTGAATGGAGTGTGCTGTAGGAAGATTACTTTACAAAAATGTGAAGCAGGAGAAACAGGAGTCTGGGAGAACAGCTAACTCCTATTTTTAAAAAAATTCGTCAGACCAATAACTGATGACAAGCATTTTTTCCTTCCAACTTGTCTCAAGGGAAGTGGCCTCTAAGCAGTCTAATTCAGAAATTCCCACTTGACAAAGATAATTTGTAGGAAAAGGGGATGGTTAGATGATCATTGCTTGACTGGATTTTTAAAAATGACTGGTGAAGGATTATTAGACGGGTTAAAGATCACTGGGCTCCTCCCAAGACTGATAATCAACCGTGGATGGCTCCCAAGAGGGCTCTTACATTCATTAAATAAAGCCAATCCTTCATTTCAGCAGAAAGGCTGATTTCTCCCCGGAAAGAGTAACTAATGATAACAGACGCAAAGTGCTGCTCTAGCTAAGGTGTTTTTATTTGTAATGTTTTTAAAGACTTTATTTTTTACAGCAATTTTAGGTTTACAGCAAAATTGAGAGGAAGGTACAGAGATATCCCATATACCTCCAGCCCTCACACATGCATAGCTTCCCCATTGTCAATGTCCCACACCAGAGTGGTACATTTGTCACAATTGAAGAACCTATCTTGACACATCATCACCCAAAGTCCACAGTTTACATTAGGGTTCACTCTTGGTGTTGGATACTCTAGGGGTTTGGACAAATGATATGTATCCACCATTATCACATCATACAGAGTATTTTCACTCCCCTAAAAATCCTCTGTGCTCACCTAGTTAGGGTTTTTGAACCATTTTTTTCTTGCTCATTCCAACAGTGAAACAGCAGGAATCTGTTTGTATCTTACACAAATTCTTATCATCATATTCCATCTAGATTGTATGCCCTCCTCTTTCCTGATGATAGGGTCTCCACTCATTCAAGAAATTGCACGCCTATATTGTGCCAGGCCTGGGGCTAGTGTTGGGGATACAGTGATGTGTGAAATGGGCACCATCTTGTCCTTACAGGGCAAGGGGCTGGTGTTCAGATGGGGAGGCAGGCAATTGCGTAACTATACACAAAGAAATTGAAGATTACAACTGTAATTTTCAGCTGTGCTTTGAAGCAAAGAAACAAAGTACATGCTGTCTCAAGGGGGACCTGTCCCTGACTACGAAGTCAGAGGAGGCACCTATGAAGCAGTGACACTTGCAGTCACTAGTTCGTCGGGGGGGGGCTTGTGCCAAGCTCTGAGGCCCCACGGAGGATGGATAAAGGGCAGAGTGCAGACATGGAGTGAGATGAGGCTGGAGGCTGCAGTGAGATCCTGCAGTCCAACTAAGATGTTGATCTTTGTCCTGAGAAAGGGAAGCCATTAAAAGGTTTTAAACAGGGGAGTGAATACCATATAACAAGAAAGATGGAAGGATGTTTTAAAAGATCACTCTAGCTGCTTTACGGATGGAGGGTGGGCAGGGTGGAAACTAGAGACCAGAAGACCATGTGGTCAAGACAAAAGAAGACAGTAGCCTGAGCTAGGGAGGTGGCAGGAGATCCAGTGGCCAGATAAGAGAGATCTGGGAAGTAAAACTCACCAACACATATTTGGTGGCTCCAAGAATTCCTTGTACCTAAAGTTGGTTGGTCTTTGACAGGCCTGACCTTCTGTTTGACCTATACTACACCTCTGCGATGATTTTCTAAAATTTGCTTTGGTAATTAATGTTATTTCCCTTACTAGACAGTCAACTCTTTGAAGGTAAGGTTGCCGTGGGATGGAACTTTTCTTCCATACAAAGTTGCTCTGAAAGCTATGCATATATTAGGTATTCACTTAATACATGTCTAATTATAAAGACTACCTAAGTTTCTCCCGTACTTTTCTTTCCTTCTTAGCCCTTATCACAATTGTAATTAAATAACTGTTCAGCCAGGGTGTGGTGGCTCACACCTGTAATCCCAGCTCTTGGGAGGACCCCTTGAGCCCAGGAGTTAGAGACCAGCCTGGGCAATATAGACAGACCCCAAGTCGCTACAAAAAATTTTTAAAAATTAGCCAGGTGAGCTCTGACACGGGCAGAACAGGGGCAATGTGTATGGCCAAAGTGTTGTACCCCCATGATATTCTGAAATTTAAAAAATAAATTAAAAAAAAAATTTAAAAGAAAAATTAGCCAGGTGTGGTGGAGCACACCTGTAGTCCCAGCTCTTTGGGAGGCTGAGGCAGGAGGATCGACTGAGCCCAGGAGTTGGAGGCTGCAGTGAGTTTTGGTGCAGCCACTGCATTCCAGCCTGGGTGACAGAGTGAGACCTTGTCTCAAAAATACAATTACAAAATAAAGTTCAAACAAACATTTATATAGTGCTTATTGTGTGCCAGTCTTTGTTCTTAGCACCTTAAACATATTAACACATTTAATCTTCATAACATTAGTATATACTATCAGTGTATACATAACATTAGTATATACTATTGATGTCCCCACTTCACTGATGAGGAAACCGAGGCACGGAGGTTAACTTCTTAAGGGATTGTGTATTATCAAATATAGATGTACATTCATTCTAAAACATTAGCTGGGTTCTGTCTGTTACAGGAGCTGTGCCAGGCGCTGGGAACACAAGATAAAATCGTGGTATTTTTTGAGCAAACGTCGGCCTTGGTGTTAGCGCTTTACATAATTTTATTTATAGACTCACAATAACCTTGCGAGTTAGGTATCCTTATAGCATTTGATTTTTATGGAAATAAAGGTTTCGCGTGGTTCAGTAACTTGACAGACGTCACCCGTGGGGTGACTGCGCCGCCGGCCTCCTGCTCCCCCGGAAAACGCACCCGGCCCCGCCCCTCCGCCAGGGCTGGCCCCGCCCACGCCCTCTTCCACGCCTGCGCACTCCCCGCGCCGGCTCCCTCCTCGCCGCCGGCGCGCCGCGCGCCTGCGCACTGCTTCCCCATGTGTGCTCGGGCCGTCAGCCTGCCCAGCTGAGCAGTGGTACGAAGCCCCTTTGACGATAAGACCCAGTCGCCGGCTCGGCAGCCTCCACCGCCTGCTATTGCCCTCCTTTCTCGGTCTTTCCCCGCAGCGCAGGTCGCCATGGGCAAGAGCCGGACGAAGCGTTTCAAGCGACCTCAGTTCTCTCCTACGGGCGACTGTCAGGTCGAGGCTGCTGCGGCGGCAAATGGGACTGGACGCGAGGAGGACGACGGGCCGGCGGCGGAGCTGCTAGAAAAGGTGAGGCTGGGGTTCCGCCGGGCCCGGGGAGTGGGGAGAGGGGGCTTGCGCGGAGCCCTCCGCGGCCCCCCGCGTCTCTGGTGCGCATGCGCACTCTCTGACACCGCGCTCCCGTCCGCAGCTCCAGCACCCGAGCGCCGAGGTCCGCGAGTGCGCCTGCGCGGGGCTGGCCCGGCTGGTGCAGCAGAGGCCGGCGCTCCCGGGCCTGGCGCGCCGCGACGCCGTGCGCCGGCTCGGGCCGCTGCTGCTCGACCCCAGCCTGGCTGTCAGGGAGACGGCGGCCGGCGCGCTGAGGTGAGCCGGGCGGGGGTTCGGGGCGGTGCCCACCGCAGCAGTCAGCGCTTCCCGTGCGCCAGGCACTGTCGCGATCTCCCGTTTCACCCTCATTGCGCTTGTCTGCGGTAGCTAGGAGGACGAATAACCTGCCACGGGTCTCGCATTTGCAAAGGGGGGAATTTAAACCCCATCTCCAGGCTCCAGGGGACCCCAGCAACCCCAGACCGCTCGCATTCCATCTGTCCACCTCGCTGCTTCATATTTCACCTGCAGCAGCCACCTGCCAAGGTGTCCTGCCCTCACGCCTAGTGCATATTTTACACTCTCCGAGAACCCTCCATAGAGTTCCCTAGTTGGATGAACTCTTCCAGTCTGTGTGCCAGGAATTGCTCTAGGTGCAAGGGATTTAGAGCAGGCAGGATGTTGAGCAAGACAGCTAAGATCCCTGTCTTGGCAGAAGGTATGCTGATGGGGAGACAGACAGAAACTAGTAAAAACATAAAACATAGTATTAGATAGTGAGAATTCCTATGGAAAAACGAGGTGATGATGATTTGGGGGTGGGAAGTTTAAATTGGGTGCTGTATAGGTGATATTTGCGAACCTAGACCCGAAGGATGAGAAAGCCAATCGTGGGAAAATAGGGGGAAGAGCATTCCCCGCAGAGGGAACAGCAACAGCGAAGAAGTGAGGCAGCAAATGGCTTGGCATGGTTAAAGAGCAGAAAGATAAGTGTGGCTGAGTAGAGTAGGGGTGGGGAGTAGAGTATGAGCTGAGGTGGGAGAGATGGATGAGGTGGAGGATGGTGTAAGGCTGAAGGATTTACGCTAAGCAGGAGAGTGGCATGATCCAGTACCTTTTGAAAAGGCCACTCTAGTGGCTGTGCAGAGAATGGACTGTAGAGGGGGCAAGAGTAGAAGTTAATATTTTTAGTTCTTATAGCTCTATTATTATTTAATGTTTCATTCATTGATTTAGCAAATATATAGCAAGTGCCTACTGTGTGCCAGGCACTGGGCTAGGCTGTGGGCATGGGATAGTGAGCAAGACAGATATAATTTCTGTCCTTAATGAATGTTAGAGTCTATTGAGGAACACAAACATTAACCAAATAATCACATAAGTGTATAATTTCAACCAATGGTAATTACCAAGGATACTATGAGAGGGTATAAATGGGGGTTCAGGGAAGGAAACCCTGAGTGAGTGGTGTTTGAAGTGAGATCTGAGGTGTGAGTGGTGATTGACCACTTGATGGAGGAGGGATAGACATCCTTCTACTACTGACGAGGAAACAGCATGTGGAAAACTCTACCCTTCCCCCAAAAACATACGCAAATTGGGAGCTCCTGGAAGATTGTGGGGGCATCTTCTGACTTATCGCCGTATCCTTAGAGCCTAGCACAGTGCTGTGCACTCAGAAGGCAAGTAATGTCTTTCCAATAAAATTAAATATAGCCAGGGCTGCTTTAGGGGGTCATTCTCAGTAGCCTCACCTTACTGCCCCTGCAGTCTTGATTCCAAGAAAAGGTCCCTTCATACACGATGTGATTTATTCATATTAATGGGGAATGTCTTCTCCCCTCTCCCTTTCCTGTAGCTGTGCACCTGTACTGTCTCAGACCTCAGAACTAAGTTGTTACATGACAAAGTCTTTTTTTTACATCTTGTAGAACAAGGATCAGAACAGGTGGAAATCTTGTGGGTTGGTTCTCCAGCATATGACAGAAATAATAAGCAATTTCCTTTGGGAAACGTTAAGTATGGTTAAAAATAGAAATTTGAGAGTTTAATAGTGCTTTGTGACATGAAAGTAAAACATGTTTTAAACTTCTCGTGTAGAAATCTCAGTGCTTGTGGAGGTTTTGAAGTTTGTGATGACATGGTGACTAAGGATATCATGACTCCTCTGGTTGCACTGCTAAAAGAGGTATGCAGATTTCAAAGTATCTTGATGACAGCTTCCAAATGTAGCTTTTAGGATGCACACTTAGGCCTTTTTTTAGTACTTTGGTGTTAGTTACTTTTTTCTTGTCTTAAAACATTCTGTGGGAATTTCATTTCTTTTCCTGGAAACACAACTCTGCTCTCATCATTGATAGCAATCTCTGTTTTGTAGCCACTACATTTATATATATGATGGTTGGAAAAGACCTTCCTAAAACTACATACTCACTCCTTTAGACTTTAAACTTCTTACACTGAAAATAATTAGTACTTATTGATTGCTTATTTATGTGTCAGGTACAGTTTTTATGTTTTGCATATTATTTAATTTAATCCTTATAGTATCCTATGAGGCAGGTATTATTCCCATTTTAAAAATGATGAAGCTGGGGCACAGACATAAGGAACTTGTCATGAAGATTGCATTAAGTGTTCATACTTAATATCATGCCAATCTTATTGCATGATATACTTCAGGGGTTAAGGAGCTCTCTTTCTGTGTTTCTGGTCCACTATTCTGTATTGATGGGTAATTATCAGTTAAAGCTATATAAAGGATATCCAGTTTTGATAAGAGGCATCAGTCCTGTCCTCTTTAGAGCAGTGATTCTCAACTGGGTGTGATTTTGCCCCACAGGGGACATTTGGCAATATCTGGAGATATCTTTGGTTGTTAGAGAGCTTGGGGAGTAAGGGTTGCCACTGGCATCCAGTGGGTAGAAGCCAAGGATGCTGCTAATTATACCACAGTGCACACACACAAAGAATTATCTGGTCCACAATATTACTAGTACCTAGTTGTGAAGCCCTGCTTTAGAGGGTGCCCTGGACTGTACTGGAGGGGTTAAGAGTACCAGCTTTGGAGCTAGAATGCCTGGATCTGAATCCAGCTTCATCACATACTAAGCTATACGTTCAGCAACCTCCCAGTACCTCAGTTTCCTATTTGTAGCTGGAGATTGGGGATAATAGTTCATTTACCTCATAGGTTTGTTGTGGAGATTAAATGGGTTAATATATGTAAAGTGCTTAGAATTGTGCCTTAGAAGGTGCTGTCTAGATGTTAGCTTTTATTTTATGTTATCTTTCTTTGCCTTCTTTACTGTCTTTTATTACATTAGGTAAAATACTTTGTATTGATTTTGTACTTTGATTTAACACGTGAAATACTTTATATTCAGTTTTCACAATGACTTGAGGACCTTTCTTGTCTGTATTTCTTGCCAAAAGGGAAGCAGGGTTGTGGGAATTGTACTGCTTATGAGAATTTGATTGGCTTGTTAACCACTATAATTTCTGATGTTTAGTTTTTGTGATTTATCACTATCATTAGCCTTTTTGTTTAGTTATTCTTTTGAGCCAGGGTGCTAATCATGATATTTGGTTACAGTGTAGTGCTGGACTGGATTCAAATGAGATGTCTCCACAGGAGAAAAAAGATCAGAACAGAAACTCTATTGAGAACATAGTCAATGAGGCTGTGAACGTGCTGTGGAATATATGGTAAGATGCTTTCCAAACACAGCCTCCTGCTACAACACTACTCAGGCTGCTGCTGTTTCTGTTAAACTGCGTAGGAATCTCTGTTCCCCTTGGTAGGCCTGTGAATCCGTGATGTTAATACTTGGTAGGAGATAGTATCAGGTGACCTAAGATCAACCCTCCTTCCCAGTCCCTTTTCTTCATAGCATCACTACATCTTTTGGGTTTTTTTGTTTTGTGTCTCATCTCTCCAGTCATTGCTACTGACAGAAATAAGAGGAATCATGACCACTAGCACCTACTGTTCCTCCTTTTTCCCCAGCTGCCTGCATGCCCTAAGCAGCATTTGTCTTTAAAGCTATTTAGGCCCCGGTTTAGTAGCTGCTTTGTTTTGGCATCTGGAATGAGAAGGGAGCACACGAAGTATTTAAGCTAGCCTGCCTAAGTACTTCTCTTCCCTGGCAGTTACCATTTGTGTGGAAGTATACACCTAAGTAGGAAGGCCCCATTAGGAAGAAGGCCACTGTCCGGGTCATGATTGTAGCAGTGGTGGGGGTGGAGTTGACTTGCTGCCAGGAATGAAAATGCCTAGAAATACAACCTGGATTTACTTTTTTCTGCCCCGTTTTATTTCCCACATTTCAACAAGATTCTGTCAGAGTTCTTTATTTTCAGTCAGCAGCGATTATAATGGCTGACCCAAAAGCACAGGTGTTTCTTAGAATACAAGATTAAGTTGGATCCAGAGAAGCTGCCTACATAGCAATTTGAACTTTCTTGTGATTTCATTTTAAACTAGTGGATGCATTCCACCAAAAATATTGGAGAGATCAGATTTGAGGAAATAGCATTTGAGCATACTGATGGGTACTCTTTTTCTGTGCATCAGATAATTTGAACTTATATAAACGGTTGGACTTGGAAGTGTAAAAGAAAAAAAAAGTTTTTCTCTGTAAAGAGTCTGAATATATCTCCAAGGTGATTTCTCTTTTCTGAATGCCTGTGAACCCTGTCTCTATCATTTATAGTTATCATAGCTCTTAAGATTTTTGTTTCATAGTTTATATTTTAAGTTACCTTTACACATGTATGCTTTATCTTCTTCACTGTACTATGGGATCCTTCAATGCTGCAATAACTAGATATATAAAGAGAGAGATCGCAGACAGAAAATATTTTTCCTTAGATAACAGATTTAATTTAATAATTTAGTCAGCAGTGTTAGCTAGTAGTGTGTCATGTGTGTATGTAGTGTATATGGAGGAATACCTTTCTCTGGAAACCTGGATAAAATTATTATAATTAGCTTTGTTTACACTGTATTTAGTGTGTATGCTTTTATTAATAATGATAGCTTTCTGAATCTTTTATTAAAATGTAATGTAATTTCAAAAATAATTATTTATTATAGTAATTTCTCTGTTGCAGACTGCAAATTCTGCTTGATGAAATTATAATCAAGGTCTAAAAGGAATGAATGAAATATGATTTTATAATATTTTCTTTTAAATTTGTGCTTTTTATTTGATAGGTATAGAGGCCTTTTTTCCTTACTTTATTATTATTGTGGTATAGTGGAAAGAAAGAACCATAGGCTAGACCCAAGGAACCTAGATACTGGGCCTAGCTCTGCCACTAACAGAATGTGTGGTCTTCGGATAGATCACTTCACCGTTTGGGGCCTGATTCTTCTCATCTGTAAAATGGGGAATTGAATTAAAGGATTTGTAAGATCTTTTCCAGCTCTAACCTTCTATAAGGAGACTGGCATCATGGTAAAGAGATTGGTTGAAAGGTCCCACTGTGATAGAAATAAAATACAGACAGCCAGTTCTTCTCATGTACAGTGAATAGGAATGGGCATTAGTTTTGTCATCTACAAAAATGGTGGGTGTTTGACTCCAGCTCTCTGGTTAATAAAGGCTAATTTGTTTTTTTTAATGGATTTCTATGGTTGATTTCTTAATGTTAAAATGTGAATAGTAAAACTTTTTTTTCCCCTTCAATTTAGTGAATGCAGTAGTAGAGCAGTATCTATATTCAACAAAGAAGGGTGTTTGGAGATTGTATTAAAGTATTTAAGTAGGTTTTCCACCAATGTTGACCTGGCTATTTCAGTAGGTAAGTGAAGAAAAGGTGATGATTTATTAAGTATGTGTAGCCTTATTAAAAAATCTTTATTCAGACATAGCATGTTTATTCTACAGGAGTGAATTTTTTTTTTCTCATTGTGTATAAATGTGTAGCTGAAGAGTTCTATTTGTTCTGAATCTTTTAAAGTCTGTGATTAATACTTTACTTACTCATACAGTTTTCCTGCTTTGGGCTCTGAAAGGGAGAAAGGTAATTATGTGAGCATATTTGGTTTCTGGTTTGTTACCATTCTTAGAAGACTTTATTAATTCTTGGAGTTTTCATCTCCATTTTCTAACAAACAGTAGCCTACAACTACCAGGCCTGTGAGCCAAAGTTAATTGGAATCTAGACTTAGTTAAATATCTTGTACTACTATTTCATACTTCCAGCAGAAAACTGGTGGCCTGCATATTTTTTTTTTTTTTTTTTTTTTTTTTGAGGGAGAGAGGGGAAAAGAAGTGACTGAAATTTCACTTAGGTCCCTGTCCCTTCCATGAGATGGGGAGGCAAATCCAACAACTTCAGCAGCCTTAGCTCACTTGCCTTCTGTTTACTGGGCTAGGAAGCCACTGGGAACCCTCAGCTCAGCAGGGAGAGGAGACAGAAACCGGAGGGTGGGCAGCTCACCAGAATTCGGGGTGAGAGTGGAGAAATGAAAAGCGTTTCTTTTCTACCCATCACTATGGCAGACATCCAGCTGTCCTTTTATTTAACTATGCATTTCTCCGAGCAAGGAAGAAGTATATTCCCCTTACGGCTGTTTCTCTTGGCTCTAATGGATACTTTTAAGAGAACAGAACAGAAAAAAAATAGTGGAAGAAATACTGTTGGGAAAATTTTTAAAATCAATTTTTCAAAATGGAATCTTGATGAAGGATGGGGGGCATGTAAGTAAATGGAGATTTTAAAAATAGTTGAGCTGTTTTTAGGAAATTGGTAGATGACTTTTAATCTCAGGATGGTTTTTATTATAATAAAAGAATTCAGGAAAGTTAGTTCATACCTGTTAAAAGAAAAACTTCACTTCTATTTTTGTGCCTTTAGTCCTGTAGATTTAGGGGTTTTTTTTTTAGTTTTTTCCCCTCTAATGAACTTTTTTGAAATGGATCAGAATAAAGTCATTTTGCACTGTATAATAGTGTTTTCCTTCTGCATTGTTAGATTCATGATTTTTTAAACATGTTACTTTGTTTTGAAGGTCAAGCAAGGCTTACATATAGTAAAGTGAACTTTGCTGGGCCTGGTGGCTCATGCCTGTAATCCGAACACTTTGGAAGGCCAACGTAGTAGGATCGCTTGAGGCCAGGATTTCAAGACCAGCTTGGGTGACATAGTGAGACTCTGTCTCTATAAAAATTTTATTAAAAATTTAAAAAGTAAAATGAACTTAAAAGATTCTATCCTATGTGTTAATATAACTTTCTTTGAATTAGCATTGGCTTTATGGTAGCAATCACAGCTTATCTTGGCTTTTTGCTAAAGTGAATTTAATTAGTCTCTTAATGAAAAAAATTACATTTGCATATATGTGTATGTACATATGCATATATATGGATTTGTATACAAATGGAATTTGGAAATGAAACTAGATCACAGCAATAGCATGCATTTGACTATGTATACTATTTTTACCTCTTTTTTTCTTTTTTCCTTTTTTTTTCAGAGACAGGGTCTCACTTTGTAGCCCAGTAATATGGCATGATCGTAGCTCCCATAATTTTTAATTCCTGGGCTCAAGAGATCCTCCTGCCTCAGCCTTTTGAGTAGCTGGGACTACAGCCACATACCACCATGCCCAGCTAATTTTTTTTTTCTTTTTTAAAAAAATTTTTAAAAAATTTCTAATTCTCCTTTTACTTTTTTTTTTTTCCCTTTCTTTTCTTACCACACACTGACCCAACGTGGAAATTTTTGTTTTGTAGAGATGGGATCTTGCCCTGTTGCCCAGGCTGGTCTTTGAACTCCTGTCCTCAAGCGATCCTCCTACTTTGGCCTTCCAAGTGCTGGGATTACAGGCATGAGCCATCATGCCTGGCTCCTATTTCTTAATTTGCTCATATTTTTATGTAAAATGACTTGTATTTCTTAAAGAACTATTGCTTTACCAGAAATAACCCTAAATTTTATAGCCATGATGAATTTAAAGGAAGCCAGAATTCCCCAAAACCTAGGACTTGTTATGGACAACAGAATTACTATGAGTGTGGTCCATGGCTGTTTGCTTCTAGTCTGTGATAACTACATAAATTGAGGGTAAACCTCTATAAATGTTTATGGTAATTTGACATTGCCACGACATTTAAATGCCTTTTTAATTGTACTTTATGAAAGTATAGTTCTTTAAAGGATTAGAAATTTTAAAAGAAAAGAAAAAAGATCTTTTACAGCATCGATAGTTTGGGAAGCCTCATTTTAATAAACCATCCTTGGGGTAAAGCATATATATTCTATAAAAGCTACATGTGTCTAAAGAAGTGGTAAAGGTACGAATTTTTTTTTTTGATGGGTTATATGGTGTAAATTATCCTAAGCAGAATTCGTTTGTTTCTAAATATTTATTTTTTTGTCTTATAGCATATTGTTTGCAGACAGTGACCGAAGATAACCCAGAGCTACTGAAATCTTTCAGTACTGAAGCATTGCATGTGCTGGAGTCAGCAATGCTTTCTCCTATCAACTCCATGGAATATCTTCTGTTGAAAACATTGGTGGCAGGTAAAATTTAGCCTTGTGAGATAGTGTACCTTTTTAGTAACTTGGAATGGATAGAGGTGGGCGCCAAATTTCAATCATTTATTTCACCACATCAAGGCCTTTTGTGCTTATGTCTGTTAAAATTTCAATATTTAAGTGGAGACCTTCAATTCAAACAGTTGTCCATAGTTGTGAATCAGCCTTATAGAACAGATTGTTTTCAATTTAACAAACCACTCTTATCTGATAAAGAAATGCTGTTGTCAGGATCCCCTCTTATTTATGAACCAGTGATTTCAGAAATTGACTCTGGGGCATTCAAGACTTGACCACTTAGTTTTCCATAAGTTATTTACCAGCAACCCTTTTACAGAAATAAGAAATGATATGGTCTGTTTAGTAGTATTTACTTTATGCAGTTTTTATATATATTTTCCTCTTGCCCTGTGGCCTTGCAGAGGTAATTTATCTTGAGAAGGTTTTTTTTTTAATTTTAATTGTGGCAAAATACACATAAAATTTACGATCTTAATCATTTTTAAATGTGTAATTCAGTGATGTAAACTATATTTAGATTGTTATGTAACAAATCTCCAGAACTCTTTTCATGTTGGAAAACTGAAGCTATACCCTTTAAACAAGAAGTTTTCCCATTTTCCCTTCCCACAGCCCCTGAAAACCACCATTGATTCTATTAATTTGACTGCCCTAGATACCTCATATAAGTGGAATCATACAGTATTTGTCTTTTTGTGACTGGCTTATTTCACTTAGCATAATGTCCTAAAGGTGCATCCTTATTGTAGCATGTGTTAGGATTTTCTTCCTTTGTAATGCTGAATAATATTTCATATGTATATGCCACATTTTGTTTAATCCATTCATCCATCAGTGGATACTTGGGTTGCTTCTACCTTTTGTCTATTGTGAATAAAGAACCTGCTCTCTGGTTTATACGTGAGACCTTGGAATGTTAGTACATTCCATTCTACTCTTGGAATATAACAATCTGCTGAGAACAGCTTAGGTAAAGATAAAGGGAAGCAAGGCAGCTCACTTTGTCATTTTAAAAGAAACTTGATCAGTGTTCTCTTGGTCTGCTGATAAATGATATATCAGAGAAAGGCATTGTGTGCCAAGAAAGGGAGATGATTGTGAAGGGTTATAACAAAGGGCACTCCCTCTGTGCAGTACCTGTTGACATTTCATAAAAACTGAACATGGGCAATGGAGTTGAGACTTTTTGAAATTACACCTGAGTTAAAAGCACCAGTTTTTTGGAAACTAACTTAAAGATTTCACAGGCAGTTCTTAGCTTTATGTTCATTTTTTCCCAGGCACAATTTGGAATCTAAAGGACATTATTCCATGTAAGAGTCAAGCAGAAATCATAAATGCCATACTAAAGATCTTATCTGAAGTTTTGGAAATGGATGCTGGTGAAACAGTTATTCAAATGAAGGAGGCTGAAACTCAAAGGTTAAAAACTCTTGCAGAGACTGAGGAAATAGTAAAGAATGCTAATGGTGCTGATTTGATTGAAGATGATGAAATGGAAGAAATTCCTCATAAAAAAAAAGTCAGAAGGAAAACTTTTGCTTCAGATTTACTTCCAGTAAGTCAAATTGATGCTCTCAAATGTGGAATAATACAGCTGTTTTCTTTCAACAGGTATCCTTAGCTTTATAGAAAAAGAAAAATGTTATAGCAAAATAAACTATAAAGTGAATTCCAATAAAAAGCAGTCATATTTTCCCACCAGCTCTCATTATAACATTACAAATCTACTCCTAAGGGGGAAGAAATCTCTTGTCTAAGATGATACTTTTACATACAGGAGAAAATTTCAAAAATGGGATAGACTTACCCTTTTGGAACACTTTAGAAGTATAGGATCATCTTCCTAACTCTTGTGTCTCCCCACTTCTGTTATTTACTGTCTGCCAGACTATCTTCAAACTAAAGGAATTCGTACTTTGCTTGAATTGTCTGTTGCATTCTTGTCTCTTTTATTTTAGTGTTTATCCTTATCAAGGTGACAAGCTAAACCTTCATTTGTCTACTACTGGGCAGAAGAGGTTGGGTGATTGTGAGTTAAATGATGTTTTATGGTTTTCGCAGATTAGGCGATTGTGGCATACTTGTTGTGGTGATGTGATGTGGGGATGAGGGTGAGAAATCTTGGGTACAGGAGTCATTTTGGCTGAGACAGTCAGCAGAGATGGAGCCATACTTTGGGAGAACATTTCCCCTAAGGAGGAGAGCAAATAAATAGTGGGAAGACGGGGAGGACAATGAGTTAGGCTTTATTTGTTCAGGTGTACATTTACTGTGCTTCCAATGTATGCCAGGCAGCATGGTTGATGCTGGTGATAGAAAGATGATTAAGACCTGTTTTTGGCCTTCAGGAACTTCCTCTGTGTTGGGAACACAGATACATAAAACTATGGTTATAGGCCTATGCTAAGAACAGTCATGGGGCTGTGCACAGATTTCTAAGGGAGTAGTTTCTGTAGACTAGGTGCATGTAACTCAGTCTGATGGGAGAGAAAAGGAGGAAGCTGTCAGAAGTCTTCTTGGGCAGAATACCTGAGCTGTCTTAAAGGATGAGGTAAGAAAATGCACGTTAGTGTTGTTTAGAGAGATCACTCGGGCAGCTGGATAGAGAGGGAATATAAGGGGCTTGGCATCAGGAAGACCAGTCAGGAAGCTGCTAAAAGATGATGAAGTCTGAACTGGGAGAATGCAATTCACGTCCTCTCATGATTTCTTGCATTCATGAAGTCTTGGTTGCTATTGTGAAAGGTATTGAGTCTTTGATTTGGTTCTCAGCTATTCATGAAGTCTTGGGAAGCATAAATTGACAGTGTTTTAAAGAAATCAAAGTTATAGATAGAACCATTCCCCCCGCCCCTCTATGAAGAATGCATGGGTGTAAACCATCATGTTAAATGATGGGGCAAATACAGAAATGGGGAGGCCATCTTGTCCTTAAGTTGCTCACAAATCTTTTTATTTTATTTTTTTTTAATCATGAGATGGGATCTTGCTATGTTGCCCAGGCTGGACTCAAACTCCGGTACTTAAGCAATCCTCCCACCTCAGCCTCCCACCCCTGGACTACAGGGGTGTGCCACCTCACCCAGCTTTACAAATCTTGAAGTGGCTTAAAAGTCATAACACCCCCTTTTGGTGTACAGGGCATATATTTGAACACCAAATTTACTCCTCCTCTCACTTGTGCCTCTGACTCGGTTTATTAAGTAGAATTTAAAATCAGTAAAGCAAGATTGATGAAAGCATGGCTATGCACCTTGTCCTCCAGGGGTGTTTATAAAGAACCCTGTGGCCAGGGGTGGTGGCTCTCACCAGTAATCCCAGCGCTTTGGGAGGCTGAGGTGGAAGGATCACTTGAGGCCAGGAGTTTGAGACTAGCCTGGACAACATAGGGAGATCCTGTCTCTAAAAAAAATTTTTAAATTTTTGGCACATGCTTGTAGTCCCAGCTACTGGGGAGGCCGAGGTGGGAGGATCCCTTGAGCCCAGGAGTTCGAGGCTGCAGTGAGCTACGATTGCATCATTGCACTCCAGCCTAGGTGACAAAGTGAGACCCTGTCTCTATAAAAAGAGAGAGAGAGAGAGAAAACTCTGGCAATATCATCTCTTCAGTTATCACAGGAAGGTTAATTGTAGATCTGGAATGTGCTTGGTTTCATGTCCATGTGTGGGAAAGGGGGATGTAATAAATCAGTGCTTATAGGGTGTTTTTCAGCTGTGGGCATTGTACTGATCAGTTGTCTGTTTATCCTGACTGATGCATGTATACCATGTTTGAAGGATCTGAAATCCCTTGCTGGGAATGGGAGAATGGCATTCTTGTGAGATTGTCCCCATCGCCTCCCTTGCTTCCAAGGGGCTCCTAAAGGGAGTAAGTGGGGGTTGAGATCCAAGTCTGCCAAGGTTAAGATAGAAATGCTGCTGTTTAAAAGCTTGATATTTAACTGTTACATAGAGATTTATTTTCTTAAGTAATACTTAAAAATGGAATTTTGGTGCTTATAAAATGCAATGTTTTTTCATAGTAGAAACTTGCTTTTTGAAGTCTTCTTAACATGACTGACTAGACTGGATGATTAACATGCTGGTCAGCCAGCCAGCCGGCGTTTAAGTGCCAGTAGGGTGCTAGGCATCATGCTCATATGTGCCAGGAATACAAATTATAGTCAGCTGTGGTCTTTCCCACTGCCTAGTGGCTTTTGCAGGAGTCCTTTAGAATCAAAACCCTTAATTACATCATTTAACTTAAGAAGGTATAACCACAAATATGTAAAGAAAGCACAGTTCAACCCAAGTTGTTTTTTCTCTTTTTCCCCAACACATGCAAAAGTAGAGTACCCTCTGTCCAGCTTCCACAGTTACCAATGTTCAAATCATGGTCTGTTTTATTTCATCTATTTCCCCACTCACTCTCCCTTCTCTCTCCTGATAATTTGGAAGCAAATCTCAGATGTCACAACATTTCATCTAGATTCATTCTTTATGTCAGCTTGATAATAAGAAGCAGGGAAATGTTTGAGCAGGAGAGTTACATAAAGAAGTAGGCCTTAATTTCAGAGTTTGTGTTAAGCCAGATCTTCATATATTTTAAGTGGGTGAGAACCCAGCAACATTTCTTATTTAGCTTTGAGTCTACTCTAATAAATGTTTGTTTAGTTGAATTATCACACACAAAGCAAACAGAAATGATTTTTATATTCTTGCTAGCAATAAATGGAATACAAATTTAGGGATCCCTGAGCTACATCTATTAAATTAGCAGTTTGCTTTTTATTTTTTTTTTTTAAGAACGTGGTTCAAAGTTGCAGTTAAATTGTTGCACAGAGAAGTTGTTGGTGAGATCGTGAGTATGAACATTCTGGAAAGGAAAACGGGAATATGTCACAGGATATATAAATGTGTTTTTAACCTTTGACCCATTAAATTGGATGAAATAAGATATCCAAGTAATCTGAAAGATTCCACACTAGTGAAATGCTTTGTAAATTATAGTGCATCCATTTAATGGAAAATTATGTAGCCATTAAAAAGACAGTAAGAAAACTGTCAAAATTTGGAAACATTCAAGCAATAAAATGTACATTATTTTTAGTTTATATACTATTTTGGAGTATTAGTGTGGCTTTTTCACTTTTCCTAGACAATTTGAGAATTAAAGTCATATAAATTTATACTACCCTTTTTAAGAAATGTTAATTGATGAAGTTAAGTTCATACTATGTATTTTCAGAGAAAAAAGTCCCCTTTCTTCAGTCTCAAGGAAGTGCTTTATTGTAGTCTTTGAAGAAAGCCAGGAAGCAAGTCTGTCTGTTCCTTAGCAAGCTCTGTTGTTCATATAAGGGCTTGTTAGCAGTGTTTGTTAATGTAGCCATTCCAAGAAGGCCTCTGAGCATCTAAAAGCAGGTTCATTGTGTATAAGTGCCTGGTGTCTGAAATGAACTTTTGTTTTAATCTTAGTATGCTCCGCTCCTCCTTACAAGTTCGATTAAGTTTCAGGGTGAATTTAGTTCAGAATTCCTGAATATTTATTTGTTCTCTCCAGCTTACTAAGCAACACTTAAAGAATAACCGTGCAGATAGATGGAAACCCAGTTAACGGTGGCATGCTGGACTGTGCCAAGAGGAATTATAACGCCTGTTTGTACTTGTAGCACCTTATGACTTTTCTTCTACCCACCCCACCCCCCATGTGCTGTATTCCAAGTGCAAAAATCTTCTAGTCGGCATTAACTGAGGAAATTTACACGAAAGTATTTTCCCAAATACTGAAAATTGCTTGTTTGCTTTTTCTTTTTTTTTTAAAAGCCCACTGAAAAGGAACTGAGAGAGACCATAGCATTGCTAACAGCTCAGCAGACTGCTCTGGAACTTATTGTCAACATGTGCTGTAGTGAAGGTTTGTTACCAGTTTACATCTAGATGTTTATCGCCTGGGCTAAGAGGGGCTCCCATGGAGATTTTCTTAAACATTCCAGTTCTGTGTGGTTTACACTCTTCCCAGATCCCTCTGATGATGAATGGGAAGAGCTTTCTAGCAGTGATGAGAGCGATATGTTTATGGAGAATTCCTTCAGTGAGTGCAGCGGGCAGCTGCTCTCTCCCCTCTGCCTCTCCCATGAGATTCACACTGCTCTCACCAACTACCTCATCCCAAAGAAGGTAATCTGTTTTCATTCTAGGCTTATCATGGAGCATGGGAAAGGCTTAAGCAAGCTTTTCATTCTGTGTGCAAAAAAGAAGTAAGCTCACACTTCCAGGTTGTAGATGATGGTAAGATCTGAGACATAAAACCAAATTAACACTACTGGAAATAGGCTAAACGGTTATTCTATCCTTATCGATCCTAACCACTTATTTCACTTAGAAGTAGTATGTTGGAATTTTATAAAGGAATCCTGTAAAATGACTACTCTTTAACCTTTGCTTTGCTGCCTTTTTTTAAATCTAGATTTTTGAGAAAACTGCCTTTCCAAACAGCATTGCAGTTGACCTATGTTCTAGGAACCCTACTTGGAAACCTTTGATTAGAAAGTAAGAATTTTTATATTTGCAAAAGCATTTGTCTTTATGTTATTATATGAAATGATGGACCATTAAATAGAAGATGCCAATTCCCCCTAAGACCTAGAAGATTCACTCTTGGGTATATACTCTAGAAAAATATATGCACATGTGCCCTAGGATACATGTATGAGGATGCTCATAGTGATGTGGTTCACAGATGCCCAACCTGAAAACAACCTTGATGTTCATCAGAGTTAGAATGGATAAATAAATTTTGACATAATGATACAGTAGAATACACATAGTAGTAAAAAGGATCTGAACTAGAACTATCCACAGCATGGAAGAAACTTACATTGAACCAAAAAAGCAAGACACAAAAAAATATACAGACTGTGATTCAGTTTTTACAAAGTTCAGAAACAGGCAACACTGAACTATTTTGTTTAGGGATGCATACATAGCTGATAAACCTATTTTAAAAAAAGAAAGAAAGGAAATGTTTACCATGAAAGTCTAAATAGTGGTTTCCTCTAGGGGTCAGGCAAGTGGGACATTGTAAGGAAGAGATACATGGGCTAGAGGGTGCCAGCAGCGTTTATTTCTTATCCCAAATGCATGGGTATTTGTTTTATAGACAGTTTATTAAACTCTATATATGTGTTGTATACTTTACCGTATATATGTCATATTTCACAATTAAAAATAATTTCAAAGATGCTACCTTGTGTAGAAATTTTTCTAAAACAGATTCCTCAAGACTCATGGATGAGTTGTGCATCAGAGGCCTTGAATGCTCAAGCAATTTGATTTGGCAGATTAACAGTTTACCTTGGGATTCTTAGCTAACTGCCATAGAACCTCTTGTATTTACAGATATCCTCAGTCAGAACTTGAAGCTAGGTTAAAAGTTAATACTGAATTCTGATGGGTAACTTTGAGATAAACAGACAGCATTATTTCACTTCCTTTCCAGAATGAACACTATACAATGTAGAGCCCTCATGTGTCTCCAGAGTCTTGTGTCTCTACTGGACATGGACCATCTGGGAGGAGCCCCAGCCCTTCAGACACTTGCACAGCATCTGTCACAACTTCTTTTTTCTCAACCAGGTAAATGTTTAGGATTTATTGTGAAAGACTGCTCAGATGGAGCAGAATTTTGAAGGGGCAGGAACTTGAATTTTGTACTTACATATCGTTTGTCATCCAATCTGCAGAAACCTTTCCTAGACACTAACAATCATGTATTTATAGTTGCCAGGGGTATAGAGTCAAGACAAGGTATGCAAGCAGGTCTGTGGGTTATAATTTTCTTTTTTTATTAAAATTGTTTGCATCTAGTTATGTCAAGCCAATTAAGGCTGAATCATAAATATCATAAAGGCTTCATTAAGATATATGGATAATTCTCTGTGCTTTACTTTTATTCTTAATTATAAGAATTTAAATTTGATCATGTAATACATATATATAGTACAAATTTCAAAAGTTATTAGACAATGTAAAGTAGAAACCCTTCCTGCTTTGTCACGTACCATCTAGTTCCTTTCCCAGAGTCAAGTCACTGTTACACCAGTTTGTTGTATATTCTTCCAGAGAGATTCTCTGGATATAAGAGAGAGTGCGTGCGTGTGTAAGGCAAATGGTAGAATACTATCCACACAATTCTACACCTTGCTTTGTCTGACACATACCTTTCTTCAAATACCTTCATACGGTAGGAGCTGAATCTCTAAGTTACAGGTCTCTGATATGGATTAATTTCATGTGTACACGAAAACCTAGAGAGATACTGTAGTTAGCTATTTTTAAATGACCCAGCTGTACAAAGTTTGATGTGTGTTCTTCTAACACATTTTCATAGTTCATTACAGTGGAATCTCATTTAACTTGACCATGTTAAACTATAGGAGCTCAAACCAAACCAACAAAAAAGATCGAGACTGAGAGGAAAAGGTGGTATTTTATATAAAGTAAAGGAAAAATTTCCGCATTACTCTGCCCAGCATGCATTCCTGGAACGGGGGTAGCATGGAGATGTGAATTTGTTGCTCTCTCAGCTCCTCGGGCTCAGAGTGTCTTTAGGGATTTTTGAGGGTAAACGTGAAGATACTTGCTTTCTGTACTGAATTTAAAATCTAACCAAGCCCAGGTGCAGTGGCTTGCACCTGTAATCCCAGCACTTTGGGAGGCCCAGGTGGGAGGATCACTGGAGCCCAGGAGTTTGAGACCAGTCTGGGCAATATAGCAAGGCCTCGTCTCTATAAAAATTAAAAAAAAAAAAAAAAAATAGCATCTAACCACCAAATAAGGTGACTCCATTGTGTTATATTCAGTGTATTCCTCAAATATTTCATCGTAACCAGTTTAACATTTCTCCTTCTCAGACACAACATTGAGTCCAAGAACTGAACTCTTAAAAGATCAAAATATGGTCACTTTTGATTAAGTACAAGTTTCTGTATAAAGATTCATTCTAGAGTTGGTCCCCAGTTCATTAGATATTTTTTTGTATTATCCTATCAAGTTCCTTAGAGGTGCTACGTGTTTCATGTTTTACAAGTTCTGGATTAATTTTTTAAAAATTAAGTAACTAAACGTTCAGAAACCCGTATATAGTTTTTGAGCTGTCTCTGCTGCCCTCTCAACATTGGTCAGTTAACAGGTGTAGTTTTCAGGTGATCTCTGGCTGTTTGTGTATTCATTGGCTGGAGTGATCACATGAAAGCCACGCCCAGCCATAGCCAAGACGGGATATGGATGTTCCAAGCCAGTACTGAATGACCACTGGAGTACAGTGTCAGCAAGGTAGATTAGGACTATAGCTTTGTATTTCTCTCCCAGCCTTCCTATAAACCTGGAAGAGATCTGGATGGTGTGAGGCAGAACAAGCTTTCCCTGACTTTTGCTGGCTTTCTGGCTCCCATCAGCCCAGCAAGATGTCCTATGGGGTGGAGAGCTGGAAGGCTGCTGTTGCTCATGTCTGCTTCTATCCACCATTCCCCAGGGCTGAGGCAGGGAGCAAGGCCAAGTGGGGAGTCCCCAGCCAGGGCCCCAGGTGAGCAGGACCTACCCAAGTCTCTTACTGCTTCCAAGCCCAACCTAAGCTTGAGGTAACCCTGTTAGCCCTAGTTCCATAATCTGCCATCTCTTGTCTCTGAGTCAATTCTCAGTGACAGTCTGAACAAGGTACCACAGGCCCCATCCCCAACCCGCACCAAGAGTTTATTTCACTTGAAATAAATGCACATATTCTGTGCCTCTGCTGTACAGAAAACACTTGGGTGTGTTTCTGCCAGTTTCACTGGCTATTTGCGGTCACTGAGGCTCACACAAAACATACCAATCTGAGTCCTAAAGAAATAATGGAAAGTTTCTGAATTGTAGGAAAATATAAATAAGCACTTTGATTTTAAATAAATTCTAGTTTCATGGCTATTATGGACATAATCTTTTTTTTAAAAAAAAAAGGTTTAGAAATGTGACATGGTACTAAGTTAAGAACACTTTTATGTATCCTGATGTTATTTTTATAAAAATCACCTTCCACAGTTTGCTGTCACAACAGTATTTTTGAAAATCCACCATCTAATGACATGGGCTCTGTTGTTTCCTGGGATTTGTCATCTGAATTGGCCTTCCATGTGTGATAGGTTTGGACTGCAAAAAATAGGGAGAAAGTTGTTGCTGGGGGATGATTGCCATTAAAATGCCTCCGGACTGTCCACATTGCCTAGGGTCTGTTCTTGTATCCTGTTGATGGCCTTTGTATCTCTCAGCATTGGCATTCAAAGAAATGGAGGTAAAAGTGGCTTAAAAAGTAGTGAGTTGTTTATTTTGGAATAACAGTAACTTTTCTTATCAGAATGAAATTTGATGAAGAATAATTGCTTATATTTAGAGGTGATATCTAATGTAGTCCTTCTAAACATTTGGGATTTATTAAATAATGTAATCCTATGGGTTCTATATGGATAGTGTAAACTGTTATTGGAGAGATTGGTAGGGAGGATGGAGCTAAATATCTCTACTTTTTTGTGGTTACCATGTTTGAGAGTGAAATGTATGAGGATCATAGAGCTCTATCTAATTTGTTTTAATTTTAATGCTAAAATACAGTTCTGGATATAGTAGTTATAAAACTTGTGGTACTCTGTACATACCTACAGTATGTTTGTGGCTGACATCAGGGATAAAAGGAGAAAGTTTTAATAGAATCTGGTCCTGGCATTTAACATACTAGTATCTTTTTCTCCTTCATTAAAAGCTGTTGATTTTCAGAACATCAAGAAATTTTTAGCAATGTTGTATTTTCTTACTGGATCAAACTGTCATTTTGCTCCATTATATGAGTTCTAAAATCACATAGGATTCCCTGTTTTCCCAGATTTCGGAAATCAGAAAGCTCTTTTTCTGTTATAGTTAGAATGGCAGTATCCCATTCTGGGATGTATTTTCTATTCCATATCTTGAAAATAAGTCTGAACAATTCAGCTAAGTATAATTTACTGCTTGGTTACTTGTGGGTTGATTATATACCTACATTTAGACATGCTACAAATTCTTGAATACTGTACCAAGTTGTTGAGGGGGAAGACATTTTGAATCACCTCTTTGATGTGCAGTTCGTGAATTTCTAGGGCTACACTTGGATCTTTAATCAAATATACATTTCAAAGCCAATATGATAACTTTTTGAAGTTTAATAGTAACAACTTCACACCAATTTTTGAGTGCCTGTTAGTACCAGGTTTTATGAGATCAGCATTATTACTTTATCTTCCTGATGAGGAAGCTGAGATTTAGAGAGGCTAAGGAACTTCTTCAAAGCCATTCATTCTTTTAGCACGTATTTACTGAACACTTACTCTGTGTCAAACACTGTTCTAGGTCCTGTGGTAACGGGCATGAACAAGATAGACAAGGTCACTATGTTCATGGACCTTGCATTCTAGTAGAGATGTTTTGTTTTTTTTGAGATGAGGTTTTGCTATGTTGCCCAGACTGGTCTCAGATTCCTGGGCTCAAGCAGTTCTTCTGCCTCAGCCTCCTGAGTAGCTGGGATTACAGGCATGTGCCACTGTGCCTGGCTGGTATAAATAAATGTTTTTTGTGATTTTGGCTATGAAGAAAAGCATAAAAGCATAAAGGTATGAGGTGCTACATTGGGCAAGTTAGTGTGGAAAGGCCTCTCTGAGAAGGGGTAACATTTGAGCCAAGAGTAAAATGAAGTAAGGAGGGGTCACATAATGTCAATAACAGGATTCTATCCCAGGTCCATCTGATCATAAAGCCATCCTATTATCTGTTCTGTGATAATTACAGGAAATCTATTTTGGAAATTTGCTACATATTATACATATCTGAAAATGAAAGAGCCGAAAAATAAAATAAGCATTGATTTAAATTTGTACAGAAACAGCTTCTCTTTCACCCAGGCAACCTAGAGACCAGAACTATTGGGTCCCAGGTACCATAGGACAGGAAGCCAAGGTATCTATTGCTACATAACCAATTACCTCAAAAGTTTGTGACTTAAAACAATAATAATCATTTATTATTTCTCACAATTTCTTTTCTTTCTTTTTTTTTTTTTTGAGACAGAGTCTTGGTCTGTCCCCCTGGGTAGAGTGCAGTGGCGTCATCATAGTTCACTGCAACCTCAAACTCCTCCTGGGCTCAAGCGATCCTCTTGCCTCAACCTCCTGAGTTAGCCGGCTAATTTTTCTATTTTTGGTAGAGGCAGGGTCTTGCTCTTGCTCAGACTGGTCTCGAACTCCTGAGCTCAAGCAATCCTCCTGCCTCAGCCTCCCAGAGTGCTAGGATTACAGGCGTGAGCCACCCTGCCTGGACTCTCACAATTTCTTTAGGTCAAGAATTTAAAGAAGACATGATGGAGATGGCTTGTCTCTCCTCCACAATGTCTAGGGCAGTGGTTCTCAACTAGGGGTAATTTTGCCCCCTTCCTCCCCCAGGGACATTTGGCAGTGTCTGGAGATATTTTTGGTTGTTACAACTTGGAAGTTGCTCGTGGTGTCTAGAGGGTAGAGGCCAGGGATGCTGCCAAACATCCCACAATGCACAGGAGACCCCTGCACACACACAACGAATTATCTGGTCCAAAATTTCAATAGTGCTGAAGTTGAGAAATACTAGTCTAGGGCCTCTGCTGGAAAACTTGAAGGCTGTGAGCCAGAATCATCTGAATTCTTGTTCACTTACGTGTCTGGCAATTGGTGCAGGAGTTGTCAAGCAAAACACCCACGAGTGACCTCTTCATGTGACCCGGGCTTCCTTGTAACGTGGTGGCTGGGTTCCAAGGGCAAAAGTCGAGAGAGAAAAGAGAACATGCACACATGAGTCATGGGTGGAAGTCCTATTGCTTTCTATGACATAGACTGCCACTTCTTGCTCTATTGGTTGAAGAAGTCAGAGTCCCATCCAGATGTAAGGAGTTGAGAAATAGACTTCACATCTTTATGGGAAGTGGCAGGGTTCTAGAAGAACATGCAGGACTGCAAATACTGTTGCAGCCAGTTTTGGAAAATACAATCCACCAAACACCAAGTGATTGCTTTCATAAAAGTTAAGGAGCCTTAAGTTAAGGGTGACCCTCACTTTCCCTTGTGCATGACTATGCTAGTGTCATGGTTTATTGCTGCTGTTCTGTTTGTCCTATGTGGGAAGAAGGGACAGTAAGAAAAGAGTGGAGATGAGGAGCAGGAGTAGGAGGGGAAGGTGGGTCAGTGGAAACCATGGAGGCATTGTGCTCTGGCCCTGCACAAGCAACAGTTCTTAGCTAGGCAGTGGGTTCAGTTGGCAAGGAGGCACTCGAATTTGGCAGATGACTCTGCCATAGGTCTGCCCAACACCATGATGGACATCTATGAAAGACTGAATCCAGTCTCCAAAAGCTAGCTAAGGTTTACCATGTGCTAAGATGTGACTCAAGTAAAAACCCAACATTTAGAAGTCAAGGACAGTCTGTAGAACACCCCTTGTTGACAGGCAGAATGAGTGACCTCTTCATGTGACCTAGGCTTCCTCATAACATAATAGCTGGGTTCCAAGGGCAAGGGTTCCCAGGGCAACCTTGGTCATCTTTCAGACTTAGGTATATAATATTCAGGGGGCTGTTAACTAAATGTTTTGGCTTAAATATCAAGTGTTTTTATTAATAATAGTACATATTAACATTTAACATGGTTTGTTTTGATTCTATTTTCTTTTTCTACAAAATAGCCTGTCTTGGAGAAAGACAAATATTATATTTCATTTTTGTATTTTAGATTTTGCTAAACATGCTGACTTTCTAGAAGCCATAAGTAGTGCCTTGAGGGCCCTTTTGCAAACAATGGCCTCCAAGAACATTTCTCAGGTAAGATTTTTTTAAATTGTTATGTGAAACTTGCAAAGTTTCCCTATTATGGAGGCAAAATTCATTACTTAACTATTTTTTTAAAAAATATATATTTCTATTACAAGAACAATATGTGATCTTTGTGAAAAGAAAAAGGTAGGCCGGGTATGGTAGCTCATGCCTGTGATCTCAGCCCTTTGGGAGGCCAAGGTGAGAGGATTGCTTGAGGCTTAGAGTTTGAGACCAGCCTGGGCAATATAGTGAGACCCCATTTCTACAAAAAATAAAAAATTAATCAATCGTGGTGTCACATATCTGTAGTGCCAGCTACTTGAGAGGCAGAGGCAGGAGGATCACTTGAGCCCAGGAGTTCGAGGTTACCGGGAGCTGTAATTGTGTCACTACACTCCAGCCTGGATGACAGAGCCATGTGCTATCTCTTAAAAAAAAAAAAAAAATGCTTAAAATAAAAGGTAAAATCTCTTTCTTCTCCCCACCATCAGCAACACACAGCTTTTCTTTATCAGTACAAGTTCTTATTTTATATATATATATAGTAAGTATTTTCTCTAAATGTCATTGGTCTTTTTTTAAGTATTTTATTTACAAAAATTTTCAAGCATGCCCTCCTGACCCTCCGCAATGGTCCATCCACACCTCTCTGATAGGTGCCTTACCACTTTTATTTGATACTTCTTATAAGGAAATTTTCAAGCATTCCTAAAAGCAGAGATAACCCTGTGAACCCATGTGCACCATCACCAACCTTTAACAGGTTATCAGCATCCTGTCATTTCTGGTTCTTTCATCTCTCCTGTATTCTTTCTTCTGTTTCCTGGAGTATTTTAAAGCAGATCCTGTCATTTCACTCATAAATATTTTATTATGTACTTCATTATGGATGTCTGACAGAAAATTAAATTTTTAAAAAACCTAACTTCAATACCATTCATTACCCCAAATCCCAAAATTAACAGGTATTTCTTACTATCATTGTGTATGCAGTCTGAGTTCAGTTTTCCCAGATTGCCTTAAAAAATGTGTTTTTACCATTGGCTTGTTCAAATCAGGATTTAAGCAAGGTCCACACATTGCTTTTGGTTGATACGTTGGTCTCTTAAATTTTTTTTAATAGCTTTATTGAGATTTGAGGCACACGCCATTCAACTTACTGAGTTAAAGTACAGAATTTAGTGGTTTTGGTATATTCACAAATTCTTTAATCTCTTAATCTATAACATTTCCCTCAGCTACTCCCCTTTCCCAATACCATTTATTCATGGAAGAAACTGTCATTTTGTTCTGTAGAATTTTTCCCATTTGGAGGTTTGGCTCATTTGTCATGATGGTATTATTTAACATGTCCTCCTAGCTCCCATATTTCCTGAAAACTGGGAGCTAGGTCTAGAGCCTTCATTAGATTCAGGTTCAGATATTTTGGCAAGAATAATATATGGTGCTGTATATATTTACTACTTTTATATCACAAATCATATAATGTCATAATGTAGCAATGTTAAGATTAATTAGTGGGTTCACTTAATGGTTTTAGCAACTAATGATTGTGGTTGCCTAGATCCAGTATATCATTAGGGGTTACAAAATAGAGATACTCTAATTTTGTCGTTCCTTTTACATTTATTAGCTGTGATTCTTCTATAAATAAGAACTGTCTCATCAATTGTTTAGTAACTTTGAAATAAAGATCATATGAAAAAGATAAGTGTATGACTCTCCCCGACCCTTTTTTCCAAAACAATAAACTGATGCCCTAACAATGTCTAAAAGTGAGCAGTGAAGTTTTTTTTTTTTTTAGGTATCATTTTGAACTCAGGGTTTTTAAAAATATATTTGTATTTCATTCCATTATAGTCGTGCTTTTTGATGCAAAAATTGTACTATCTTTAGGTAGTAGGGAGTCCCTTCAAATTGGCTCCTGTGTCTCTTTGACAAGAATCCTAGGGTTTTGATCACTTTTGCTTCCAAAAACAAGATATCCCAGGCTTAACTTGTAATTTTCCTGCTTAAAATCTGGAATCAGTTATTTTTCCAAGAAACCTTGATTTCTTTAGTGGGAAATTGAATTTTGGAGTGCTTATTGCTGCCATGTTGTCATTGCTTCTAGGTCTTTTTAGTGGAAATAGCTAGGAAATAGCATTTTTTTAGGAAGGGAAAAATAAATCTTAAGTTTGTTCTGATATGACCCACTTAAATTAAAAAGGGTACATTGTTAATAATACTATGGAATGTAGTTTCATATTTCTTTGTGATTTTTTTTTTTTGTCCTTAGGATAAATCCCTCAAAGACTAGTCAAATTGCGGTGTTTCAAAGTTGAAAAAATTCTCTGTGTAGCTTATTACAAAGTTAGCTTCAGTTTATGCTTTTTTTTTAAGGGTTGCTTTTTGTTTGCTTTAATTTTTATTTTTTATTATATTTAAATATTGGTGCAATTTTAGAGTTAAAACTGTAAAACAGGTTTCTTTGTAATGATTTCCGGGGGAAAAAAAAAAAAACTGTAAAACAGGATCTATTCAGGGAAAAATATGGTATACCATGCAATGGAATATTATTCAGCCTTAGAAAGGAAAGAAATTTTGACACATGCTGCAACAGGGATAAAGCTTGAAGACGCTATGCTAAGGGAAATAAACCAGACATACAAGGACAAATGTTGCATGATTCCACTTACATGAAGTATCTAGAGTAGTTAAATTCATAAAGACAGAAGGTAGAACAGTGGTCACCAGGGGGCAGGGGCAGTAGGGAGTCATTGTTTCAAGGCTACAGAGTTTTGGTACAGCATGATGAAAACGTTCTAGACATGGACAGTGGCAATGGTTCACATTACATGCACAACAGTATGAGTGTACTTAATTTAATGCCACTGAACTGTACACTTAAAAATGGTTAAAATGGTAAATTTATATTTATTTTACCACTAAAAAAAAAAAGATATATTCAGAGAATCTAGTTTCTGTCCCTTTGTTCTTATTCTTTGATTTCCACTATATTGGTAATCATCCTTTTTAGTTTTTGATTTATCGTTCTGTTTTCTTTTTTGAAAACATAGGCAATTTTTTTTTTTTTTTTGCTTATTAAAATAATTGCACATAGCTGGTCATAGTGGCTTGTGCCTGTAGTCCCAGCTACTCAGGAGGCATAGAGATTTTTCTCATTTCTTTTTTACACAGTGTGTTCTTGATAGACGTTTGAGTTGTTTCCAGTCTTTTGCTACTCCAAATAAACTGAAATGAAACCTTTTTACACATTATTTTGTATTTTTGCCATTGTGTTTTTGGGGTAGATTCCTAGAAGTCGACTTGCTGCATCAGAGAGTAGATGTATTTGTAATTTTGCTATGTGTTGCTGTAGCCCCCTCCTTAGGGTCTGAGCCATTTTGCATCCCCATTAACTGTGTTTGGGAGACCTGTTTTGCCATAGCCTCACCAGCAGCATCTGTTACCAAAAAGTTGGATTTTACCAGTTTGATAAGTGAGAGATTATATATCAATTTTAACTTGGCATTCCTTTTATTATGAGGAGGTTAGACATCTTTTCATGTGTCTTAAGGGCTTTTGCATTACTTTTGCTGTGACTGTTTCTGTCTTGCCCCTTCTATTGGATTGGTCCTTTTTCTTCTTTGTATTAAATATATAAGGACAAGTACTAGGGCCTCACTCCTGACCTACTGAAAAAGAAACTTTGAGGAGGGGTCCAGCAATCTGTGTTTTAGCGTGTTCTCCAGGTGATTCTCATGCATGATAAAGTTTGGGAACCACTGTTCTAATACAGTCTCCTTCCTTTCTAAACTCCTCTAGTTATTAACATGTCGTTGGACCATACCACCCACTTCTTTGGTTACAGTCCTCTTCCATCCTCTAGGGCACTCCTCCCTCCTTGAAGGTTCCTGCTTGTGGGTACTGTTCCTCTTCACTAGCCCTGTCATAATTTTAGATACCTTCAGTATCCACATAGATGATCCTTCCAGTAACCTGGCTTTGCAGTCCTTTGACCTCCTTTCCTCCAGTGGCCTTATCTTCTGTAGGGATAGGTTGTTGCTGTGTTGCTCAGGCTGGTCTCAAACTCCTGGCCTCAAGCGATCCTCCTGCCTCGGCTTCCCAAAGTGCTGGGATTACAGGTGTGAGCCAGCATTTTTACAATCTTTAGTAATTTGTGATGAGCCAGGCATGGTGGCTCACACCTGTAATCCCAGCAACTGAGGAGGCTGAGGTGGGAGGGTTGCTTGAAGCTAGGAGTTCAAGATCAGCCTGGGCAACATAGCAAAACACCCTCTCTCTAAAAAATGTTTTTAAAAAAATAAAAAACAATTACCTGGGCATGGTAGTGCACACCTGTAGTCCTAGCCACTCGGGAAGCTGAGGCAGGAGGATCACTTGAACCCAGGAGTCCGAGGCTGCAGTGAGCTATGATCATGCCACTGCACTCCATCCTGGGTGACAAGAGTGAGACCTTGTCTCTAAAACAAAATAATAATTTATGATAACACAAACATCTCAAAGTAAGTTCTTACCTTGTATAGACTCAGCCAATTTTTAATAAAGCTAAATGATCCTATTTATACTTTCAAACCTGTTTTATGATTAATATTAAAAAGATATTAGAATCCCTTTAGTCAGTGTACATCTGGAATGAAAGTTGTCTTCAAATGAAACTTATGGGACCTGGAACCCCTTTTATAGATTAGATACTGACATCAACGTAAGCAGGGCTTGTCTTAGTTTAGAATTACCAGGTATATTTGGGAGTAATTAGAATATGTAATAACTTCTCTGCCAGGAGTTTATGTCACTCTTAGAATCATGCAGCCTATAAAAGAGATTCCTGTCAATCCTGTTTTCACATGCTATTGGAATTGGTTGAGTGTAACACTGTAAATGCTCTCCTCTTCTCTTTCAACAGTGCCTGGCTCCTGATCAGCTGATGACATTATGCAAAGTAGGCATTCATAGTAGTAATGTTGGGGTACGAGTGAATGTTGTTAGCATTTTAGGGATCACTGGCAGCATCCTAGCCAAAGAAGATGGTACACTTGAAACTCTTAAGGTAAAACAATTTGCTTCCAACCTAACGTGTTGAATAATTAGAATTGAGAGAAGAGTAACAATGAGTGTAGGATTTTTTTAAAATTTCTGTGGACATGAAGAGAAGGAATCATATCAAGAAGTTGCTGATTAAGTTATATTATTAGAATGTACCATTTGGCCTGATCTAACTACATGTATTAGATAAGTACTTGAAAAGTTGAGCTGCATTTTGCAATTTAAAGTTACCCCAGAGATACCTTTTCAAAAATAAAATTGTCTTTGGTGAAAGGCCAAATTTGGAATTTTCAAAGATGCCTTCTGCCTTTGCTGTTGTATGAACTGTATGTATGTTATGTTCTGAACAATCCACCCAGCTTTCCTTACACACCAGGTAAAGTGCATTCTGAAAAATACCACACAGTTAATTCTTATATCACTCCATAAATTTTAAGCAGCGACTCTGGTAGTGCCAATACACTAGGAGTTCACTCAGCACTTTATCACAGAGCAATTACTCACAAACTGCATTGCTAGAGATGTAACATCACTAGTGATTAAAAGGACAGTAATAGTAAAATTACCCTTCATTGTGCTAATAATTGCTGAAGTGTTGATTATTGACTAGTGGGTAATAAACTGATTATTATAAAGTGCCTCTTAACCTGCTAATTACTTTATAGTGATGACTGATGTTTTTAAAAATCCTTTTGGGGAAAATGATATATACATATAGCAAAACATTTATAAAAGTACAAAAGTGTATATAGTGAAAAGATTCACCTCCGCACTCCTAAACTTCCAGTCCCCCAGTTCACCTCTGGAGAGGCAGCCACTGTTACCCACTTCTTCTGTATCATTCTAGGGTTTTTTGATATATAGATAGGTAAATGAGAGAATATGGCTCTGTGGCGTGTGTGTGTATACATATACAGATGAACATGTGTAGGTATAATCACTGCCTCCCCAGGACTGTAATTTCCAAGGTCCACCTTAGTGGAACAGCATGTTTTTCCCAGACATAAGATTTAAAAATTGTTTTTATTTAGTCATATTTGTAAGCATGTAGAAAAGTAGAAAGTACGATGAATTTTGTGTTCCTATAAGAAGATTTAACATTCGTTGATATTCTATAGTATGTACTCCATATAGTTTCTTTACTGGGTATGTTAAAGGAAATTAAAGACACCGTGGTATTTTTCCCCTATTGGTTCAGGATGCACCTCTTAAAAATAGAGACAATTTTTAATATAACTGCCATTATGTTAATTACACAATTGACAGTCATTTCTTAATATATCTAATACCTCGTCCATAGTCATAATTTTCCGATTATCTAAAAAATATGTATTTAAAGATAGTTTGTTTAAACCAGTAAAGCCCACATGTTAGGCTTGGTTTGGTGTCTTCTTTGGCTCTCCTAATCTAGAACAGTTCCCCCACAGTACAACCCAACACTACCAGTCTTTTCCTCAGCTCCTGGATTAGTTGTCCCATAAGTGTCTAACCTTCTGGGTTTGTCTGATTGCTTCCTTGTGGTGTTGAGCTTATTCCTTTATCCTCTGTATGTCCTGCAAACTGGAAGTTAGATCTAAAAGCTAGATTAGACTCAGGTCAGTCCTTTCTAATAAGACTGCTTCATGGGTGATGCTGTGTGCTTCATATAACATTATAGGATCTTACATCTGAACACAGTCTTAGACCACGTATGTTAGATGAGAATACTGAGACCCCAAGAGGGTTACTGTCTAGGAGTCACCCTGTTGTTTATGGTGGAGCTGAACTTTGGACTTGTTTTTCTGAGCATTTCCACTCTCCCACCTGTAATATCAGATTGGACATCACCCTTAAGACATAAAGAGTGAAGCAGAACAGCTGAACTAAAAATGAGTTTACCCTGGAACAGTTCTTTGCAGATTGGGAATGGTCCGTTCATTAGCTAGCAAACTTTGGAAAAAAACTGGTGGATGTTAAAAATCAACCAATATAGTGGAGCAAAATGAGATTAAACGTTAGGTTTTTTTTTTTTTAATCTTATACTTTTAAAAGCAGATTTTTGTTATAGATGAGATTTCTATGCATTTTGACCTCATGCAGAATGCCTTTTTGAGGGAGGTAGATGGGAAAATTTAATGATTTCCAAAATCATATATCATTTATGGATCTTCCTTCACTTTATTTAAGGATATGAATTATAATATGTTTCATTATCTTGCTTATATTATACTTGGTGTATTTATAAGTATTTGTCTAATCTTTTAAAAGTTTTAATTTTTCCCTGGCATTTTTATATAAAATGGTATCTGTGAATTATTGCCGCATTTAAAGTTCGTACTCATTTGGGAGATTGGCCTTAGTCATATTTCAATGTGTTTTGTTGTTTGCAGTCCATTGGGTGCTTTCTGCTTGAGGTTGCCACCAAAGATCCTTCCCTTGTAGTAGCAGGAGAAGCTTTGGATGCCCTCTTTGATGTTTTTGCAGATGGTAAAGAAGCTGAAAGAGCTTCAATTCAAATTAAGTTATTATCTACTCTGAAAGAATTCCAGCCAGTCTTCAAAATGAAGGTTTGTAGCTGTTTTATTTATACATGTATAAGTCTCAATATTCTGTGGGGATAAGGGTGTGTGTAGTTACCACCATGCAATTTAGAGGCATGTAGATGACAAATTCCTGTGATCTCAGTGATTAATGTAGCACTTCATCCCCACTACTTTGTAAAATGCTTGTTGACTGAGTCATAGCTCAGCAGTATTACTGTTAAATCACTGAAACTTGAAGCCAAAATGGTATCTGACAAGTTTCTCTCTTTTTTAAGTTTAGTAATGTTAACAATGCTTCATATATGTAAGTACTTTACTCTGTAGTTTACAAAGTACTTTCATACACATTTTAAATTTATTTTATATCATGTAATACATTATATGTTGATTTCATTGTTATGGACATTTCTTTGGTGCTCTGAAAAAAAGGGCAAACTCCAAGCTGTTGTGTATGGAGGAATGTAGCTACTGCCTTCATTAGTCATTTTATTTATTTATTGTTTTGTCAGAAACACCAAAGCTGACTTTGAGTCAAAAATTAATTTCAACAATTGTTTTGGGGCCAGGCATGGTGGCTCACACCTGTAATCCTAGCAGTTTGGGAGGCCAAGGTGGGAGGATCACTTGAGCTCAGGAGTTTGAGATCAGCTTGATCAAGAGCAAGACCCCATCTGCACAAAAAATAGAAAAATTAGCCAGGTGTGGTGGCACACACCTGTAGTCCCAGCTACTGTGAAGGCTGAGGCAGGAGGATTGCTTGAGCCCAGGAGTTTGAGCTTGCAGTGAGCTACGATGACACCACTGCACTCTAGTCCAAACAGAACAAACAAAAAACAACAAACACTGTTTTGGTAGTGGGATAGGAGAGCAAACCAGGAATTTTAAAAACAAACTTGAATTGTGTGTCTATTTACAAGTTTACCATTCTCCCTTAAATCCCAATTTTAAAATTATATAATTTTGAGAAATGCAAATATTTATAGTTTTAGATTTCAGGTTAAACATTTGCTTCTAAATCTTTGTCAAAAGAATAGAAGTTTACTTGGGAGGCTGAGGTAGGAGGGTCACTTGAGTCCAGAAGTTCGAGGAAAAAAGAATAGACGTTTTGATGAGAAATTTGCTTACTTTTGTTGTTTTCCAGTATTTCTTTTATCCAACAAGCTCATAACGCAGAATTTATTTTTCATGGAAAGAACTATATGATGAATTTTTAGGTGAATGTGATTTTATATTTAGAAATTTCACTTTTCTGAAAAATTTTAAGGCATAAAAAATAGTTTTCTTATCAGAAAAAGAGAAAAATAGCAACACATGCCATGTACATTATCTATGTCATTGTTACATCTGAAGCCAGTGTTGTTCTAGGAACGTTAATTTGGTTTGTTTGTAACATAGTTATGTTTTGGCATGTTACATTAAAAATTTGGTAATAGCCAGGTGCAGTGGCGTACACGTGTAGTCCCAGTTGTCAAACTCTGCGGAAGTAAATGCTTAGAAAGGAGTTAGGCAAACTATGGACTGGGAAAATAACTCCTAACCTCTGGAAGTTCTGTTGTTCTGATTGATTTTCCTATTTAGCGTACATTGCTGTGGTAATAACATTTAACTGTTTTTCTTTTCTCAAAGGTATAAAGCTCTACCCTAATGAAATTTCTTTGTTAGCCAGAAGTTAGCCTGGGGTTTTGTTTTTTTAAGTCTGTGATTCAGTCTTTTTTGTAACTATCATTTTAAAGGTGCACATTCTAAATTTATCTTTATTTTTCACTTACTGTGTTCCATTTACCTTGAAAGTAAAAATGTTTCACCAAATACCTGCAGCTATCTTGTTCAGGAAATGGTTAAATACATCCTAAATTAAATACTTTATTTATTTAAATGAATTAGCAATAAATACCAAGTCACATAATTTGGTTTTTTGCAGATACGTAAAGAAGGGCGAGGTAAATACAGTACAGATCAGCTATGTGTTCTCGACAATGTGAAGATGAATTTGAGAAGGTTTGTTGCTTATCAAGAAACTGTTGAGAAAAGACTGACTTCTTGAACCATCAAAGGAGAAATCAATTCTTTCCCAAAGTATTGGATGCTAAGAATACTAAAGGATTTCCTTTGACTGCATGCATGTCTGAAAGTTATTTTTAAATGCTTATATTCTGTACATTAATTTGAAATTCGTAAAAGCTCCAAAACCTGTCAGAAATGCTTTTTTAAGCCTTGGGAACTGTGTGGCATCTCTAGTGCTCTTTAAATTATGTGTCCAGCATATTTGAATCGTTGGAAACACAAAGGAATCTCAGGTGGTTCTTAACTAATTCATGAGCAGCAAAGAAAATTTGAACAATCATGTTTTCCTTGAATTTTGCAAAAAAAGGAAAATCCAAAGCATTACTTGGATGCTCTTTTAAGGCAGTATCATTGTATATCAGCTGAATCTTTAACTGAAATATGAAGACAAACTTTATAAAATAATTTTTTGGTATGAAGGATACCAATTATTTTTATCTTTTGTGAAGAAGTGAATGAGTTGAATTTGTATTTCACTACTTAGTAGATTATACTAATGAGCTAATGATGTAATTGCCATCCTCTATGCAGGTGGATCCGATCAGTTATTGCTTGTAACATCACTCCTTGATTTAATTTGGTATGAAATCAGAATTAGGAGAAAATATTTTTGAATAAATAACTTTTTAATTTAAAGCTTTGTGTCTTACAAAATCTTTTTTAAGATACTAAATAAGCCTATTCCTGGATGTTTGCTTGCTAATGAATATTGATTTGAATGTATGTGAGATTAAAAAAAAAAAGGATTTTCTAGCATTACATCTCAATGTCCTTATATCCTTGAACTTATGGGGTGACAGCACATCATTATCTTAAAGGGGCCCCGGGCCAGCACCATTGTCCGTCCATTTACTTGAACAGAGAGTTGTTGAAGGAGATTGAGCAATTTCTGCACAGTTGATCTCAGTTGCCCTGATAGAAAACCCAGTACCCAGTATAGCACTTGTTTTCTATTCACTACTTCGATAGCTGCATAAAATGAGCTAGTAGGTTGCGTTTCATCTGCACTGTGATGTATTTTACAGTTTTTACCTGTATGTTGTAGATTATTGGGAAATCAAGATTGTTTCATAGCCCTAAGAATCACTGAGCCCATGAGCCCAAGTAAAATGACCAAATTCTATACATGGTAGGAAAATGGAAGTGGTATACCATAAACCAAATTTGTTTTATTCTCCTTGATCATGGATTTTATGAGGGGGGGGTGTGTTTAGTGATCATTTCAGCTACATGATTGACACAAGTATGGATTTTTTGAGAGAGATTCTTCCAATAAAGAAAAGTTTTAGAGTTCTGTCTGCCTCAAATATTTATAAAATATAATTATTTTCAAGGAGAAGAAAGTTTCCAATTCTGTTTTTTCCCATACTTTCCAACCTATAAACAATGTGCAGACTATCTGGCACAGGACCTAGTACATAATAGGCTCTTGATAAATACTTGTTGAATGCATAAATGTTAGTGATTTTCTGTTTGGCAGTTGTTGAATTGCAGAATCATCCTATAGAACAATAGAAGGTGAGTTATTACATTGACAATGTGCCATCCTAAAATTTTTTTAGATTCTGAGGCATGGATAGTTTGATCCATATTGCTATCATTCCATTTTGTTACTCTAACAACAGGGGAAAAGGGAAAACAAATTTTAAATATATACTACAGTTTACCTATTTACATAACAGCTTAGGAAAGCATGTGAGTAGTATTCGTGGCGCAGTATAATAGAGGCTGTAGTGTTTTCCTGTATGACCATAGGAAAAAAACAGTCTGCTTTAAAATACGGTTATTTGAAAATCATCCATAATAGTCCATTAAAAATACACGCTGTTTTAAGCGTTAAGTGTTGGAATATGAATTCATATGAGATCCTTTGTTTTAGAAGATATTTTTAAGTGTTCAACCAGCCATAGTATGTTTGCCCAAGGAAATAAAAATCACTACTTTTCTTTTTTTTTTTTTTTAATTTATTTTTTTATTTGAGAATATTATGGGGGTACAACACTTTGGCTATATATATTGCCCATGCACTGCCCGTGTCAGAGCTACAATCGTGGTCATCTCCCAAACTGTGCTCCCCACATCCATTCAGTGAGAGTTTTTCCCATCCCTTCCACCCCCCTCCCTCCTGCCCACCCCCTGATGAATATTATTGCCCTGTGTGATGTAGGTGTTGATCAGTTAGTACCAATTTGATGGTGAGTACCAGTGGTGTTTGTTTTCCATTCCTGTGACACTTCGCTTCGAAGAATGGGTTCTAGCTCCAACCAGGATAATACCAGATGTGTTAATTCACTGTTGTTCCTTATTGCTGAGTAATACTCCATGGTATACATATACTACATTTTATTAATCCACTCGTGTATTGACGGGCACCTGGGTTGTTTCCATAACTTTGCGATTGTGAATTGTGCTGCTATAAACATTCGAGAGCAGATGTCTTTATTATAAAATGTCTTTTTTTCCTTTGGATATATACCCAGTAGTGGGATTGCTGGGTCAAATGGTAATTCTACTTTTAATTCTTTGAGGTATCTCCATATTCTTTTCCATAGAGGTTGTACTAATTTGCAGTCCCACCAGCAGTGTATGAGTGTTCCTATCTGTCCACATCCCCGCCAACATTTGTTATTTGGAGATTTTTTGATATGAGCCAATCTCAATGGAGTTAAGTGATATCTCATTGTGGTTTTGATTTGCATTTCCCTGATGATTAGAGAAGTTGAGCACTTTTTTATATGTTTGCTGGCCATTATTCTGTCTTCTTTGGAAAAGTTTCTGTTCATGTCCTTTGCCCATTTTTTAATAGGGTTGTTTGATTTTTTCTTGTTGATTTTCCTAAGTTCTGTATAGATTCTGGTTATCAGCCCTTTATCAGAGGTGTAGCATGCAAATATTTTCTCCCATTCTGTAGGTTGTCTGTTTACTCTAGTGATAGTTTCCTTGACTGTGCAGAAGCTTTTTAATTTGATCAGGTCCCATGTATTTATTTTGGTTGCTGCTGTGATTGCTTTGGGGGTTTTCTTCATAAATTCTTTGCCTAGGCCAATGTCCATAAGAGTTTTTCCAACGTTTTCTTTGAGAATTCTTATGGTTTCATGTCTTAGGTTTAGATCTGTTATCCATTGTGAATTGATTTTTGTGAGAGGTGAGAGGTGTGGGTCCACTTTCAGTCTTCTACATATGGCCATCCAGTTTTCCCAGCACCATTTGTTGAATAGGGAATCTTTTCCCCAGTGCACGTTTTTCTGGAATTTGTCAAAGATCAGGTGACTGTATGAGGTTGGTTTTATATTTGGGTCTCAGTCCTGTTCCATTGGTCTACATCTCTGTTCTTGTGCCAATACCATGCAGTTTTGGTTACTATAGCCTTGTAGTATAGTTTGAAGTCTGGTAGATAGATGCTTCCCAATTTGTTCTTTTTGCTTAAGATTGCTTTGGCTAGACGGGGTCTTCTCTGGTTCCACACGAAGCGTAGAATTATTTTTTCTAGATCAGCAAAAAATGATGTTGGTATTTTGATAGGGACTGCGTTGATTCTGTAAATCACTTTAGGTAGCAAAGCCATTTTTACTATGTTGACTCTGCCTATCCAAGAGCATGGTAGGGTTTTCCATCTATTTACCTCCTCTGCTATTTCTTTTCTCAGTGTTTCATAATTCTCTCTATATAGGTCTTTGACCTCCTTAGTTAGATATGTTCCTAAATATTTAATTTTCTTTGGTGCTATTGTGAAAGGTATTGCATCTTTAATTTGTTTCTCAGCTTGATTGTTACTAGCATATATGAAGGCTATGGATTTGTGTGTATTAATTTTGTATCCTGAGACTTTGCTGAATTCATTTATCAATTCCAGTAATCTCTTGGTTGAATCTTTGGGGTTTTCTATGTATAATATCATATCGTCCGCAAATAGTGAAAGTTTGACCTCTTCTGCCCCTATCTGGATGCCCCTGATTCCTCTGTCTTGTCTAATTGCTGTGGCCAGGAAAAATCACTACTTTTCATTGGAGTTTTTTTGCCTTTAAAATGGAAACACATTTAATTTATTTTATTTATTCTTTTATTGCTTCATACCCCCTCTGAGGAAACATTTTATTTTAAAAGAGAATTGATTTTGAAATATCAGTCATTTAATAACATTTGTTTTTTGCAGTTTTATCTTTTGCCTTTATTTAGTCTTTCAAAGAAATACCTTTGAGTTGTCAAGATAGGGAAAGATCCTTAACTCCTCACGGTTCCTGTTTACCCAGCTCTTGTAGGATTGCTTCCTGCCTTTTTGACATTGCATGGACCAATACTTGATTGTATTTAACCTATGTATAGAACATGAGCAATTTAAAAACTCTCTTCACCGTATCCAGAAATTCTATAGTAAAGTTATACTATAGTGTTTTAAAACATTCACTTTTGGCTGGGTGCAGTGGCTCATGCCTGTAATCCTAACACTCTGGGAGGCCAAGATGGGAGGACTGCTTGAGGTCAGGAGTTTGAGGCTGCAGTGAGCTATGATAACACCACTGCACTCCAGCCTAGGTGACAGAGCGAGACCCTGGCTCAAAAATAGATGAACATTCTTTTGAGCCTTCCAGTGGGGTTTGGAGAATTGAATCTTCTCAACTTGTTGGAACTAATTCCAAACTTGTATAAAAAAATAAACCCATAGGAACTAAAGGATGAGGACTAAAGATTCTTAGAAATCTAGTACTTATTTTACAGTAGTAATTCTTAACCATTTTGGGGGTCACTATTCTGAGAATCTAGTGAAAATCATAGACCCCTCAAGTAAGTGCACTGTGTTACTTATCTATTGTGTAACAAATGACCCCAAAATTTAGAAACTTAAAGCAGTGAAATTTATTATTTCATGGTTTCTGTGGATCAGGAATTCAGGAGTGGCTTAGCTAAGTGGTTCTGCCTCACAGTCTCTCAAAGTTTCAGTCAGGATGTTAGCCTGGGCTACGGTCAATTGAATGAAGGCTTGACTGGGACTAGAGGATTTGCTTCCAAGGTGGCTCATTCACGTAGCTGTTGGCTGGAGGTCTCAGTTTCTCACTATGAGTGTCCTCGTAACACAGCAACTGGTTTTCCCCAGAGTCAGTGATCCAAGAGAGCAAAAGAGGAGAGCTGCGGTGCCTTTTATGATGTAGTCTCGGAAACAACACACCATCACTTCTGCCATATTCTATTTGTTGTGAGTCAAGCTCAGGCCACCCTCATGGAGCTCTACCTCTTGAAGGGAGGAATGTCAAAGAATTTCTGAACATTTATAAACCACCATGTGCACATACACACATACCTCTGGTAGCAATATGGATCAAACTATCCATGCCTCAGAATCTATAAAAATTTTAGGATGGCACATTGTCAATGTAATAACTCACCTTTTACTGCTCTACAGGATGATTCTACAGTTTGACAACTGCCAAACAGAAAATCACTAACATTTCAGAGTGTTTATGGAGTTTTCAGTTCATACATGGACATCAGATTGAGAATTGCTATTTTATTGAGTTGGTAACTTTTTTTTAATGAAAAAAGATGTAGAAACAGCATGATATCATTTCTATAAAGTGTAAAAACATGCAAAACAATCATAAAAACTACTTACAGATACAAACTTATATAATGAAAGTATAAGCCATGTAAAAGAATAAAATACCAGGGGGTGGGAGAAAAGAAAAAGAATAAAATACCAAATTCAGGATGATTCTAAAATTCATATAGAGGAGCAAAGGGCATAGAATATTCAAAACAACTTTTAAAAAGAACAAAGTTGGGGGATTTACAGTACCTGATTTTATTTATTTATATTTTTATTCATTTCTTTTTATAAAGAATCAACTTTCTTGGACATTGAAAGCTTGTTTCTCTGCTTGCTCTTGCCTGTACCCTTGGCTGGTGTGAGGACAGGAGCTGTCGCCTGGTACAGAGTGAATGAGATCTTGCAGATGTAGCATAGACCAACCATGGAGAAGATGAAGCAGGTGGTGACACAGATGAGGTAGATGAGGCCGGATGCAAAGAGCCAATAGGAGGCAGAGAACCTTAGGGCAGACCTTTGCTTGGAATCCTTTGCCAGAGACAAGACTACTCTCCAGTTCCAAGACAGTGAGAGGGAAGGCAGTGGAACTGAAGTGAAGCAGGCTCCCCCGGATGGTGAGCCCTCGTGGAAGGCCAACTGGCCCTGTACATCTGCATCCCAGCAGAGAGCAGGTGCCGGTCCCCATCACCATCGTGCTGTGACTGTGGGTCCAATTGGCGCCTCTGGGTAAGAGAGAGGGGAGCCAAACTGGGTGCAGTTGGCTCTGTGTCATGTTGCCTGATTTTAAAACTTACTACATAGAAAGCTACAGTAATGGAGTCAGCATGGTATTGGCATAAGTACAGATATAGATCAATGGAACAAAATTGAGTCCAGAAATACACCCATAATTATATGGTCAATTGATTTTCCACTAAGGTGCCAAGTTAATTCAATGGAAAAATAATAGTCTTTTCAATACTTGGGGCTAGAATAACTGTTATCTATAAGGAAAAAGACATGTACTAAAGGGTCAAAGTTTAATAAAATTAATATTTTTTACTAATCCATCAAGCACGGTATTGAGTGCAGCTGACTTTTTTTTTTTCCTGTAAGTGCACGATGGGGAAGATACAATGATGATTAGTACAGTTCGGTGTCAATGCCTTGATTTATACTAGCCACCAGTAGTTTTAACCTGCCTCCCCATTGCTTCTGTGCACACAGCGCCCATGTGCCAGCACAGCAAAAAAGGCAAGTCACATTTTAGTATTGTTCCCAGAATAGTTTTGACCTCATGACACACACCCCCGCCCCTGAGAAAAGGATGTGTGGAACACACTTTGAGAACTACTAGTCTAGAAAGAGGTAGAGCAAGAAAAGAAAAAGGACTAAGAGGAAGCCGTGAAGAAATCTAGTATGTAACCAATGGCCTGGTTGGAGGATGAACCTGAGAAGAAACACAGAAGAAGTAACCTGAGTCCTGGGAGAAGAACCAGAAGAGCCCCGTCAGGAAGAAAGGGAGCAGGGAGCGCTGTCAGGAGGAAGAAGGGGCGGAGCGCTGGATGCGGGTTAAGGTCCAGCAAGAGACAAGACGAGGAATGCTCCCCGGCTTAGTGCCACTGCCGATCTTAGCAAGGGCTGTTTCCGTGGCTGACCAGGTCAGAAGTCAGATTGGAGGGACTGGGGGCGGCGGGGGGAGTGTGAGAGGAAAGGAGATGACCTGGCGAAGAGAGGCTAGTCCAGAGAAATTCATGAAGGAGGAAGGAGAGACAAGGCCGCAGCCAAGGGAGAGTCACAAGTGGTAATTTACTCTTCCTGAATAAATGAATGAATGGGTGATGCAGTGGATATGGAGGATGGAGCCAAGGAAAATTCCAAGATGACTCTTGGGTCCAATTAAGGGAACTAATGGAATAGTGGTCTATTTGTTGAGATGGGCAACACAGCCCAAGTTAGGTAGGTAGCACCTAGTTGTAGTTTGAGTTGAGGAAGCATTTACCTATGAAATCTTAATTTCCTTTTTAAGGAAGTTTTGGCAAACCTCAAAGCCTGCCTACTGCTTCTGTTGGTAAAAAAGTATCAAGAGTTTCAAGGTCTTAGTTAATGCTCTTTTTATCTTGTCCCTTCTTTGAGTTAAAAGTACACATTAGTTTAACTAACAAAAAAAAAAAAAGTTCTGTCTTCATATAATGTTACACTTTGCCCAATCAGAGAAATGTGTATCTTTAATTGGGATTATTTTGGTCCACTTAATTGAGCATTTTCTTCTTTTAGTGAACAGAAGTAACTTGAGTCATTTTTTTCTATGCAGAGTGAGAAATTACAAGCAAGTAGTTTCTCGAGTTTGCTTAAGTGTATTTTTATCCTTTCTACTCTTATATAGGAATCCTAATTATGAGAACACAGTTGCCCTAAAATTTTAACATTTTCAGCAATGGATGTTTGTTCATGAAAAGAACAAATTCTTTTTGAATAAAGTAGTTACTATCTTCAATTACTTCCATTTGGTAAGAGTAAAACCAGGAAAACCACTTTCCTGCTCTCATTTGTACGAATCAATTTCCTGAGTTTATTTAACATCAAGATAATTAGTTATTCAAGTAAAATAGGAAGAAATGAAGTTTTTTGAATGAATGTTGTTGAATTAAAGGAATAATGGATCTACTTTTAGTGTCATCAGATTTTTAAATTTCATATAGTGGAACAGGTATAGAACATGGAGCCGAGATTATTTTCACAAAGCTGTTTCAAATAGTTGACTTCATTTTTTCCTTCTTTCAAAAATGAATGTACAAAGATAGAATTTAAGTTTAAAATAATTACAGTAGTTAAAAAATTACACCCTCCAGTGAAATAGACAGCTCCATATTGCACAGTTTCATGAAAATTTGCACATTAATGCACTTCACAATTTGACAGAGTACCCTGATAAACTACCCCCTCCCCCAAATTTAAACCCATATGAAAGATACGGAATTTTTCACCTTTGATCTTTCACTTCCACCTTAAATAATAGGGTAAAATAAGCTATGAAAAATTCAGAAGATGACATTTTCCGTTGCTCTATTGAAAGAAGTTATATTTCCTTTCTATTTTTTTTAAAGTCGTGTTAATAAAACAGATAATACCTGTGCATGATAAACAATTAAAACAATACTAGGAGATAATTCTTGAAAAGTTTTTCTATTTCCCAGTTCCTCTCCCCAAAAAATAAGTACCCCTACCAGTTTTGTGTGTATCCTTCCAGAGATGCCCTTTGCATAATACAGCACATGTATTTGTTCCTTCTCTAGTTTTTTTGTTTTTTTTTTTGCAGGCACCTCCAAAGTTTTAATGTTTAATAATTAATAGCACAACTGACCAAGGTCCAACATGTGAAGATATCATGTCCAAGAAACTGGGGGGTAAATCACTCTATAAACTATATAGTATGTGATATGAATGCATACTTTATATTTTATATATATTTTTATAGATAGATAGATAGATATTTTTTGGACACAGAGCCTTGCTTTGTTGCCCAGGCTGCAGTGCAGTGGTGTGATCACAGCTCCCTGCAGCCTGGAACTCAGACTCTGGAGCAAGACAGCCTGGGTTCAAATTCTGAATCTGCCACTTCCTCACTGTGTCATCTTGGACAAATGATTTAATTTCTGTGCCTCAGTTTGCTCATGTAAAAAAGGGGATAATGACAGTAAGTACTTAATACGTCTCTTGTTGAAGGTTGAGGTAATATTTGTAAAATACAGAACAGTGCCTAACACATATGAAATGCCATTACAAATATAACATTACAAATGTAATGTTTCCTGCATAAATAGATCTTTAGATTAGTTCCAGCCTTTTTCTCCTACAGACAATGCTTCAGTGAGTATTCTAGAACTTGTGTGAATATCTATGAACAAGATCCTGGAAGCTGAATTACTAAAGGGTAAGAAAAAATATATATACATATACATATTATATATAAATATAAATATGTATGTTACAATGTTCCTTTGCCAGAGAGACTTCCCACATTGTCATCCAAAATAGTTGTGTGCACTCTCTATACCTCTTACTCTGTTATATTATTGTCTTTAGTACTTATCACCACTGGACGTATGCATTCATTTAGAACATTACATTTTTAATTCCATAAATTGGCCCAGATTTCTTCTCTTTACATTTAGAAAGAAAAATAAGAACCAGAAACCTGTTCTAGATTTTTCCCTACCGTTTGCTTTAAGGTCTTAGAAAGAAGAATGAAGAGAAGCCTCATGATTTAGCGTCTCACTCTTTCATGACGGTGCTGGGAGGTGAGAAAGTCATTGCTCCTTCCCGCCTTCCAGGGGCTTGCAGATGAGAACGCGAAGGCTGAGAAGTCTCTGTGATATGTGAGAACACAGGTGCAAATCAATTTGAAGAGAAACAAGAGAAAAACTCGACAACAAGGAGCTTCAGACAGAGAGTGGAAGAGCTTTTGGGAGATCCTGCTTGCATCCTGGCTTGCTGTCCTGGTGCACCTGGCCTGACTTGCTGTGCCACCCTGCCTTTCCTTCCTGGCCCCTTGGCCCCCAGGTCCTCCTTGGCCCCTGGCCCAGGTCCAACTTGCCAGGGATGGGCAAACTCACGCCACCCCATCCTCCACAATACTGACAGAGTGGTCATAAACCCGACTTGCCCTGGATAGGAACTCTGAGTGCACGTTTACATTGGCTCCCAGAGTTCTCCAGTGCTCCTAATTGTTACCCTGCTAGAAAACACGGCCTATTGCTGCCTTCCCTTCCTGTCTGACTTCCCCTCTGCCCACTGGTGTTTCTTGGGATCACCTCCCATATAAACTGGTTGCACTTGTCAGTAAAGTTGCAAGATACAAAATCAATATACAAAAATCAGGCCAGGCGTGGTGCCTCATGCCTGTAATCTTAGCGCTCTGGGAGGCTGAGGCAGGAGGATTGCTTGAGGTCAGAAGTTCAAGACCAGCCTGAGCAAGAGCGAGACCCTGTCTCTACAAAAAATAGAAAACTTAGCCGGGCATGGTGGCTATGCCTGTAGTCCCAGCTACTTGGGAGGCTGAGGCAGGAGGATCACTTGAGCCCAGGAATTTGAGGTTGCAGTGAGCTGCGATGATGCCACTGCACTCTACCCAGGGCAACAGAGCAAGACCCTGTCTCAAAAAAATAAAAAAAGCGATATACAGGAAATCGGTAGCGTTTCTACACACAAACAACAAACTTCCTTAGTGTCTGTTTCTGGGAGAATCTAACACAAGACATATTTTAGTTATATATTTTTAAAAGTTTTTTTATTTGTATATATTCATGGGGTACGAGTGCAATTTTGCTACATTGACAAATTACACTGTGGTGGAGTCAGGGCCTTCAGTGCATCCATTGCTGGAGCAGGGCACATTGTGCCCAACAAGCAACCTCCCATCATCCGCCCCCTCTCACCCTCTAAATTATATTTAAGGGGGAAAAGTGTGTGTGTGTGTGTGTGTGTGTGTGTGTGTAAGATATATAACTTCATAAATTTACATTCTGGGGGTGTAAGAGTTCTATCCATTAGTCACACCCATGGAGTAGTGCTTGTCAATGTGCAGGGCAATTATCTTAGTATTCTTGCTTTAGGACAGAAGATAATTCTGTTTCCATTTGTCAAGCTAATTTCCTTCTACAGAATCAAAAATTGCTTAAGTCCATCCAAATTTCTACTTAAGAGAAATTAATTTAATGCTAGATTAAACTACATTCAGATGTATTTAGGATCAAAACATATCTGTTTGAACCAAAAAAAAAGTATTTAAAAAATACCAGTGGGCTGGATGCAGTGGCACACACCTCTAATCTAAGCTACTTGGGAGGCTGAGGCAGGAAGATTGCTTGAGCCCAGGAGTTCAAATCCAGCCTGCAAAACAGAGCGAGACAGCCCCCCACTCCCATCTCTACATAAATAAGTAAGTAAACAAATAAATAGCCAACTGGTAAGTTCTTGCCTAACAGGAATGAGATGAAATGAGATACTGGAAAATGAGAGCACCCTAGCTTGAAAAATTATGTTTTAATCTGGGAGAGACCAGTATAAAAAGTATAGGAACTGCTTATCCAAACTTTGCCTCCATTTTTACATCTTTGAGGGGGATCACCTTAATGATTACTTGGATAGGCTCTGGAATCCATTCATAAAAAGATAGAAATAAAGTTGTTATTGAAAGACTTGCTTTTGTGCTTCCATACAAATTTCAGAATTTTTTTTTTTATTTCTGTGAAGAATGTCATTGGTATTTTGATAGGGATTGCATTGAATCTATAAATTGCTTTGGGTAGTATGGACATCTTAATAATATTAATTGTTTCCATGAGCATGGGATGTCTTCCATTTATATCCTCTTTAATTTGTTTCATCAGTGTTTTGCGGTTTTCCTTGTAGAGGACTGTTACTTCCTTGGTTAAATTTATTCCTAGGTTTTTTCGGTTTTTTGGGTTTTTTTTTTTGAGACAGAGTCTCGCTCTGTTGCCAGGGCTAGAGTGCTGTGGTGTCATCACAGCTGACAGCAACCTCAAACTCCTGGGCTCAAGCAATCCTCCTGCCGCAGCCTCCCGAGTAGCTGGGACTACACTTGCACGCCACCACACCTGGCTAATTTTTTCTATTTTTAGTAGAGACGGGGTCTCGCTCTTGCTCAGGCTTGTCTTGAATTCCTGAGCTCAAGCAATCCTCCCGCCTCGGCCTCCCAAAGTGCTAGGATTACAGGCGTGAGTCACTGCACCTGGCCAGTATTTTTTTTTTATAGTTATTGTATATGGGATTGCTTTCTTGATTTCTTTTTCAGCTAGTTTGTTGTTTGTATATAAAAACGCTACTGATTTTTGTACATTGATTTTGTATCCTGCAACTTCACTGAATTTGGTTATCAGTTCTAAGAGTTTTTTGGTAGAACAAAGCTGGAGGCATCACACTATCAGACTTCAAAATATACTACAAAGCTATAGTAACCAAAACAGCATGGTACTGGCATAAAAACAGACACATAGACCAATGGAACACAATTGAGAACTCAGAAATAAATCCATGTAGCTGCAATCAACTGATTTTTCACAAAGGTGCCAAGAACACTCACTGGGGAAAGGACAGTCTCTTCAATAAATGGTGCTGGGCAAACTAGATATCCATATACAGAAGAATGAAACTAGATTCCACCTCTCACCCTATACAAAAATCAACTCAATACACAGGGGAGAAGGCCATATATGACAACAGCGGCAGAGATTAAAGTGATGCAGCTACAAGCCAAGAGATGCCAAGGATTGCCAATAACCACCAGAAACCAGAAGAGAGGCTTGGAACAGACTGTCCCTCACAGCCCTCAGAAGGAACCAACCCTATCAACACCTTGATTTCAGACTTCTGGCTTCCTGAACTGTGAGACAATAAATTTCTTTTGTTTTAAGCCAAAAAAATAATCAACTCAAAATGGATCAAAGACCTAAATATAAGACCCAAAATTGTAAAACTACTAAAAGAAAACAGAGGGGAAACGCTTCAGGACATTGGTCTGGGAAAAGATTTTATGAGTGAGATCTCAAAAGCACAGGCAACAAAAGCAAAAATAAACAAATGAGATTATATCAAACTACAAAGCTGCGGCACAGCAAAGGACACAATTAACAGAATGAAAAGATAACCTATAGAATGGGAGAAAATATTTGCAAACTACACATCTGACAGGGGATTAATCTCTAGAATATTCAAGGAAATCAAACATCTCAATAGCAAAAAAATAAACAGTCCAATTAAAAAATGTGCAAATGATCTGAGCAGACATTTCTCAAAACATACAAATGGCCAGCAAATGTGTGAAAAAATGCTCAACATCATTAATCATCAAGGAAATGCAAATCAAAACCACAATGAGATATCATCTCACCCTACTTAGGATAGCTATTATCAAAAAGACCAAAAATTAAAAATACCAGTAAGGATGTGGAGAAAAGGAACCTCTTATACGCTGTTGGTGGGAATGTAAACTGGTACAGCCACTATGGAGAACAGTATGGAGGTTCCTCAGAAAACTAAAACCAGAACTACCATAAGATCCAGTAATCCCACGACTGGGCATTTATCCAAAGGAAAGGAAATCAGTATATTAGAGGCATCTGCACTCCTATGTTTATTGGAGCACTATTCACAATAGCCAAGATTGCTGAGTGAAAAGAAAGTTACAGAACAAAATGCACATCTGTGTTTTTTAAAACATATGTGTTTTAATAGAGATATGTATGTTTCTAAGTGTGTGAATGTGTGTATTAAATTTTTAATTTTTGCCTGGATGTGGTGGCTCACGCCTGTAATCCTAGCACTTTGGGAGACCAAGGTGGGAGTTCAAGACCAACCTAAGCAACATAGTGAGACCCTATCTCTATAAAAAAAATAGAAAAATTAGCCAGGCATGGTGGTACAGGACTAGAGTGCCAGCTACTTGGGATGGTGAGGCAGGAGGATTGCTTGAACCCACAGTTTGAGGCTGCAGTGAACTGTGATGATGCCACTGCACTCTAGCCTGGGAGACAGAGCAAGACCCTGTCTCAAAAAAATGTATATATTTTTTACTGTCTGTCTCACCTACTAGACAGTAAGCTCTATAAAGGCAGAAACTATGTTTTACACTTTTTGTATAAATGCTATGCCCTCATTGTCCTTAGTAGGAGCTCAACAGTTATTTTTATTTACTTTGTGTGTGTATATGCAGTCCTTTTCTTTTTTGTGGTAAAATACATATAACATATGCCTATAATCCTAGCACTTTGGGAGGCTGAGGTGGGAGGATTTGCTTGAGGCCAGGAGTTCAAGACCAGCCTGAGCAACATAGTGAGACCCCGTCTCTACAAAAACATAGAAAAATTATCCAGGCGTGGTGGTACACACCTGTAGTCCCAGCTACTTGGGAGGCTGCAGCAGGAGGATTGCTTGAGCCCAGGAGCTTGAGGTTGCAGTGAGCTATGATGACACCACTGCACTCTGCCAGGGCAACAGAACAAGACTCTGTCTCAAAAAAAAAAAATGTGTGTGTATATATATATTTTTAAAACATAAAATTCACCACTTTAACCATTTTAAGTGTACAGTTCAGTGGTAATAAGGTTATTCACATTGTTGTTCAACCATCAACCATCACCATCATCCATCTCCAGAACTTTCAATTTCCCCAACCAAAACTCTGTAACCAGCAAACATTCACTCCACCCTTCCCATTATTCTACTTTCTGTCTCTATGAGTTTGACTGCTCTAGGTACCTCATGTAAGTGGAATCATATTTGTTGTTTTGTGACTGGCATATGTCTCTTAGCATTATGTCTACATGTTTCATCCATGTAGTGGCATGTGTCAGAATTTCCTCCTTTTTAAAGGCTGTATAATATTCCGTCATACATATGTATAATTACATATGTGATAGATATATAGATATATATAATGAAATAGATATTATATATATTACATTTTGTTTATCCATTCATCTGTTGATGCTGTTGCTGGATACTTGGGTTGCTTCCTCCTCTTAGCTACTGTGAATAATGCTGCTATAATTGTGGGTGTATATATATTTGTCTGAGTGTCTGCTTTCAATTCTTTTAGGTATATATCCAGAAGTGGAATTGCTGTATTATTTGGTAGTTCTTGAGGAACCACCATACTGTTTTCCACAGCAGCTGCACCATTTTACATTCCCACCAACAGTGCATAAGAGTTCCAATTTCTTCACATCCTTGCCAACACTTCTTTCCTATTTTTTAATTTTTTTTCTGCCCAATATGATCTACAGGAAATATTTCCTATTTTTAAATAATAATGGCCATCCTAATGGGTGTGAAGTGGTCAATAGTTATTTTTTGAATAAACAAATAAATAAACAAAAAATCTCTAAAATTAAGATAATTGCTGCTTGTCACATTGTATCTTGGCTAAGGATATTAGTGTTATCAAGACAATATGTATATCTTTTTGAGGTAGTTTCAGTTCAATTCAACAACAAGAACACTGGAGTGTCCATTTCAAGATATCTAATAGGCCCCAAGAAAAATATATTGTTAAATGCAAATTGCTGGTTTAAAAATTAAGACAAATAATGCCCATTGTCAATGAGAGACTATGCTAAAAGACCTTCCAAGATCCTGTCCTATACAGTCTCATTCATGACATACAATTAAATACTTAAACACAATAAAAAGTAATATTCATGCTCAAAAAATTAAACATAGAATTACTATATTACTCAAATTCTACTCCCAGTTATTTAAACAAAAGAACTGAAAACAGTTATTTGAGTAAAAACTTGTACACAAATGTTCATAGCAGCAGCACTATTCACAATAGTTTAGCTAAAAGGCAGAAACAATCCAAATGCCCATCGAGGGGTGAATGGATGAACTCAATGTTGTACATTCATGCAATGGAATGTTATGCAGCCATGAAAAGGAATGAAGCACTGACACATGCTGCAGCTGGATGAACCTTGATGGCATTACCTTAAGTAAATGAAGCCAGATGCAAAAGGCCAAATATTATATGATTCCATTTATACGAAATCTGTAGAGACAGAAAGCAGATTAGTGGTTGCCAGGGACTGGGAGAGGGGACACTGAGGAGCGTGCTTGCCCATTTGGGGTAATGGAAATGTTTGCAACTAGAGATGATGGTCACGTAACATTGTGAATGGACTAAGTGCCACTGAACTGTACACTTTTTCTTCCATTCTTTCCTTTTTTTTCTTGAGACAGGGGTTCCCTCTGTCGCTTGGGCTGGAGTGCAGTGGCATCACCATAGCTCACTGCAACCTCAACTTCTGGGCTCAAGGGATGCCCCACCTCAGCCTCCCGAGTAGCTGGGACTACAGGCACGCACCACCACTCAGGCTAATTTTTGTTTTTCTTTTTTGGTAGATACAGGGTCTTGCTATGTTGCTCAAAGTGTTCTCGAATTCCTGGGCTCAAGTGATTCTGCCACCTTGGCCTCCCAAAGTGCTGGGATTACAGGTGTGAACCACCGCACCCAGCCTGAATTGTACACTTTTAACATGGTGAGTTTTTTTGCTCTGTGAATTTTACCTCAATAAAAAAAGTAACCTTCAAACATGAATGTCCTAAAGTAGATATCTTCAGCTAGACACTGTGACATAGTATATAAACTTCTATTGTCCAACTGCCCACAGCTGCAAAAACTTGTCAGGCTGGACAGAAAACAGTCCCAATTATGGATTGATTTTTTCTTTTTAAAAAATAATTTTTATATGTATTATAAAAATAATACCCACATACAGTGGTGAGGGTGGGCAAAGCACATAGTGCAGAAGGGTATAACAAACAAATTCTTCCTCTCCATCCTCCAAATCTCCTCCTCAGAGATAATGGCTGCCAATGGTTTCTTGTAAATCCTTCCAGAAAATATTAAGCTTTTATTGTTATTATTACAGAAATTGGGTCATGGTCTACATGCTGTTCCACACCTCGCTTTTTCCACTTATGGTATATTTTAGTGAGTTCTCTATGTCAGTATATTTAGTGGTGGCTTATGCATTTTAATAGCTGCATGATAGTATTTTATTGACTGAATGTGCATTTATTTGCTTAACTAGTCCCCTCTTGATGGGCGCTTAGGTTGCTCACAGTTCTTGGCTGCTGCAGATAATGCAACTTTAAATATTCTTATTTAAAGATCTTTGTGCACATATGCAAATGTATATGTAGGATAAATTCCTAAAACTCGATTTGCTGGCACTATGAACTAAATTGTGTCCTTCCCAAATTCATATGCCGGAGCCCTAACCTCCAATGTGGTTGTATTTGGAGATAGGGTCTTTAGGGAGGTAATTAAGGGTAAACGAAGTCATAGGGGTGGAGCCCTAACCTGATAGGGCTGGTGTCTTTATATGAAGAGGACAAGACAGCAGAGATCTCTCTCTCTTTCCCTCTTTCTCTACATGTGTGCAGAGAAGAGGCCATGTGAAGACACAATGAGAAGGCAGCCATCTCAAAGCCAGGAAGGGAGGCCTCACCAGAAACCAACCCTAATGACACCTTGATCTTGAACTTCTAGCCTCCAGAACTGTGGGAAAATTAATTTCTGTTGTTTAAGCCACCCAGTCTGTGGTATGCTGTTATGGCAGCCCAACCTGACTTAGACACTGGGTCAAAGGACATCCACATTTTAAATTTGACAGATAGGGCCAAAAATAGTCCTCCAAAGCTTTTGCTCCACTTTATACTTCACACAGAATGAACAGGACTTGTCTCTCCCACACCCTCACCACACTGAGTATTATCACACCGTTTAACCTTTGTCAGCCGGATAGACTCAAAACAAGTCCCTAATTTTAATGTATGCATTAAAGAAGTTGAGATTTCCCCAAATGTTTGTATGACATTTAATGAGTGAATTCTTTATCCCTGCTCTCCAGCCCTGGAAGCCCGTTGTGCAGACATTGGACATGAGAGCTTGTCCAGTTGCACAAGGATGTTTAAGCAACCTTCTCATTCATTCGTTTTCCATTTCCTTTTGCTTCTTTCATATTTCATGGGTTGAAATGGCTATAAAAGAAACAAAGGTAAGAGAATGTTATTTTGGAGTCTCTCATTTGGTGGCGAGGTATTTAATTCACAGTCATTTGGAAAAATGAGCTATAGGTCATCATAACGTGATCAAGGAACATAAGCTTCCACTGGAACCGAATTTCCTCAACTGCCTGATCACTGTGTGAAATGGATTTGAGCGATTTTGGAACAGAAGTGGTCGTTACAAGCATCCATAGCACTGTTAGCAGCAGGGATGGGAAAGATGTGCAATTTTTGTTCTTTGAAATATGTTCAGTTAGATTCTTCCTGGTCATTTTTCTTTCCTCCTTCTCATCACTTGGGAATCTGAGGATACGTCACCAGGACACTTTGCTCCAGGGGCATCAGTTTCCCCATCTGAGTTATGCATCCTTCATGCCTGTCCTCCAGGAGCTTGCATTCCTAACAACTGAAAAAGGATTTGGCTACAATGAAATACTGCCTAGAAAACACACCCACACACCCACGGACAAATGGAATGTGAGTAAGGCCCCTGACTTATGCCTCCTCGTACTCCAGCATTAAACGTTGGTAGAATGAACGACTGACTGGCAAAGACAGCTATTTCAAGTATCCACGTGTTTCTTGGAAAGGTTGTTATTTTGGCCAAGAGGCTGAGCACAGCTTTGGATCTTCATAGGATTCAAAGTCATGACTTTAGCCACAGCAGAAGGACATATGGCTTGAACAGATTGAATAATCAAGCAGACGTAGCCATAGTGTCACCTGTGAGAAATTGTAATGGTTTATTGGGTTTTTGTTATTGTTGTTTGTTTGTTAGTTTTTTGAAACAGGGTCTCATTATGTTGTCTAGGCTGGTCTCAAAGTCCTGGGCTCAAGTGATCCTCCTACCTCAGCCTCCCTAGTTGCTGGGTTTATAAGCAAGTGCCACCATGCCCAGCAAAATTGTAATGTTTTATACACGCTCATGCACACACATACACACAAAACTAATTATGATTTAAGAAGGTAGACAGAGATAATATCTTACAACTCACTGTTTTTTAGCCATCAATTCACAGATGTTAATCATTGAACATTAATTAGGGTTGTATGTTTTCAGGTTCAGTTTTAGAACTTTGAACAAGGTTCATAACCTTGTGTTGCTGTGGTTACAGTCCCTCACTAATTACTGAGGGTAAATAAGATGTGATCACAAGAACGTTCCATTCACTGTGTCTCAAATATTCTCTACAGCCCAAAGAGAAATGACTTTCATTGTATCTTAAATTGGTTATATTGGCTAGTTTCAAAATAGAGTGGGGGCTATAAATTTGAAACTATTCCACTGGCATGATGTGCCAAGGTTAGTTTGTAAGTGATAACCTTGGTAGCTTCTATTTCTGGCACAGGTGTGTGGCCTTCCACAGCTCCACGCTGTACCCTCTGACTCAGTTTTTCTTGCTATGTAAGGGGTTCTGTCCGTTGTCCTCAGCCTGCACATTTTCAGTTGGATTTTTTTCATGTCAGCCAAACAGAGATGGAAATTGCTCCTCTCACCCTGATTATTTTGGCCATACGTTTCAAAGCATACTGTCAGACCATCCCCGAACTCCAGGGTAACTCCTTAACTTGTATTATTCAAATTTTTCTCACATGAAATGTCTGCTAGGCTGGTTACACAGTAACAATAAGGGAAAAGCTCAGCTCCCTTTGCTTTGCATTTTACCTTCAAAAAGTCCCTTGTGGCTTGGCTTTACACATGTCTGGAAACAAAATTTGCCTTTCTGCTTCATTGTGAGGTAGTCAAAGCATGATGTGCATGTAGTTTCAAACCTACTTAATTCTGTCTGCAGCAGTTCTTTTGTTGAAGACACTGGCCACGAAGCACCTTAGGGGGGGATCAGGTGGAAATGTGTAACATACTGGGATGCTGCTTAGAAGGGGAAAGCAGAGCTCTGGGTAAAGGAATAAGTGCTGAAGAGGCGATTTTACTTGGAAACCTGTAAAATTAGAAGTCATGGGGGCTCTTTTGTTTTTTTGGGGGGGGTGTGTGTGTATAAGAGATACATTTATAGAGTTAAAAAAAATCCAAACAGTTCAGAAGGGTATAAAGTGAAAGTCTCCCTTCTTCATGGATTTGGATTTGTCACTTTTCGTTTTGTATAACTTTCTGGAGACAGTCTATGTTTATGCAGATATACATATAGACACACACACACACACACACACATACACCCCCCACTGGTAGTGTGTCCACTTTGTTTGCTGTTTTGCCTTTCTATAACAATGTATTCATTCAACAAATAATTTATGAAGCACCTAATGTATACTGAACCCTGTTCTAAATACATAGGATAGAGCAATAAACAAGCCAAACCTTATTAGTTTTCTATTGCTACATAACAACGTATCACAGCACACATTTATTATCTCAGTTTCTGTGGGTCAAGAGTCCAGGCACTGTTTAGCTGAGTTACCTGCCTCAGGTTCTCGCCAGGCTGTAATCAAGGTGTCAGCAAGGCTGTGTTCTCATCTGCAGACTCAACTGTAGAAGAATCCACTTCTAAGCCCACTCCAGTGGTTGGCAGAATCCGTTTCCTTGTGGTGATTGTACTGAGAGCTTTGGTTTCTCACTAGCTGTTCACCAGAGGTGCTTAGTTCCTAGAAGCTGCTCTCAGGCAGTTCGCAAGTGGCAGCTTGCTTCTTCCAGGCCAGCAGGAGAGAGGGCATCTGCTAGAAAGAATAGAGTCTTATACAATGTAACATAATCATGGGAACGCTATCCCATCATTTTGCCATATTCTATTGGTTAGAACCAAGTCACAGGTCCCACCCACACCAAAGGAGAGGGAGTTACACAGAGACGGGAAAAGAGGCGTTCCTTGGAGCTTCCAGTGGGGAAGACAGACAACAAATGAATAAACAAATAAGTGTATGCTGGGTGCTGAAAATAAGCGCTAAAGCTGAACAATAAATCTGGATCAATGGAGCAGAAGTAAAGGAGTGTTATTGCAGAAGAGGGTAGTCAGGGAAGGCCTCCGGGGCAGGAGCATTTGAGCAGAGACCTGAAGGAAATGAAGAGGCCACACAGATAGCAGGGCGAAGAGGTCGCCAGCACCCGAGGGGCAAGTGCACAGGCCCTGCCTCGTCAGCACGCTAGAGGGCTCTATAGCAGTGAGGAGACCTGTGTGGCTGGAGCATAGTGGCCAGGTAGCAGGACGCAAGGCTGGAGAGGAGATGGGGTTGAACCAAGTGGGGCCTAGAGGCTGTGTTAAGGCTCTCTGAGTGTGATGCACAGCCATTGGAAAATTTGGGGCAGAGGAGAAACACTGTTTGGCTTACCTTTGCAAATGATCACTTTGTTCCTGGGGTAAGAACAGATTGAAGAGAGGCATAGACGGAGACACAGAAGCCAGACTCAATCATTTCAGCAAGAAACAATGATCCAGCCTGGTCAACACAGTGAGACCTGTCCCTACAAAACATTAAAAAATTAGCTGGGTGTGGTGGCATATGCCTATCGTCCCAACTACTTGGGAGGCTGAGCCAGGAGGATCGCCTGAACCTAGGAGTCCGAGGCTGCAGTGAGCTATGATCGCACCACTGCACTCCAGCCTGAGTGACAGAGTGAGACCCCGGCTCAATAAAAAAAAAGAAAGAAAGAAAGGTGGTTTGGACCCAAGTGGTGCTGGTATATTTCCAGGAAATAAGCAGTATTGTCTAAAGGTAAAGCCTGCAGCATTGATGGCGGATTAGATGTGTGGTGGGAGGGCAAGAGAAACAGGTGATGTCAAAGGTTTTGGTTTGAGGCACTCAGGGATGGGGTCACCATTTACTGAGATGTGGAAGACAGCCAAGAGGAATGGGTTTTGGCAGAAAAAAATCGAGAGCTTGATTTTATCATACACTGTAAGGAAAGTGACATTGTCAAATTTGTACTTTTTTTTTTAGACCATCCCCAAATTTGTATTTTTAAAAATTCACCTTGAGTGCTGCGAAGAGGTTGGAATGAGGGGGTTAAAGTGTGGATGCTTCCAGACCAACAGTTGGAAAGGTAGTGGTAGCCTAGACAAGAACTGGGCAGGAAGGGAGGGAGTAGGGGGCAATAAATGGGGTGATGTATGCTCTGGAGGTGCAATAGGGAAGATCTGGGGGACTTCTGAATGTAGGAGGAGCAGGAAGATTACATTTGTCTCCTAGGCATCAAGCAGAAGGTGACTCTCAAAATAAAACAAAAACAATAGTAAAAATTGGATTCTACCCACGTGCTTTGGAAACAACTTCTTTCAGAAATTACCAAGTAAGTCTTTTACAAGAAGGCCTGGGCTGAATTTCAAGCTATGTAGGCTCTGGTAAAAGAATATTCTGGAGTGAGGCTTTGATGTTGAGTAAGAGCCTTTGTCTTTAGAAATGGGATTTCTCTCCTTGGACTGCTTAATGACAGGTGATATAGCAGCTGTCATGAGTACCTTGTAAGGCAAGACCACCTTGTCTAGGGTCTTCTTCCTCACCCACGGACTGCCTAGCAGTGAGTTAAAAAGAAATGGCAAAACGCACAGTGCTATTTGGGTGTTGGATCTTGGTTGGGTTTCTAGGCTTCCTCTCCAGAGGGGCTGCCTGGGGACCATCACTTGCTTTGCATGCCCCAGCCAAGGGCACCACTTCCTTTTTTTTTTTTTTTTTTTTGAGACAGAGTCTCTCTTGGTCGTCCAGGCTAGGGTGCAGTGCCATCATCATAGCTCACTGCAGCCTCAAACTCCGGGGCTCAAGCAATTCTCCTGCCTCAGTCTCCCGAGTAGCTGGAACTACAGGCGTGCGCCACCACACCCAGCTAATTTTTCTATTTTTTGTACTGATGGGGTCTTGCTCTTGCTCAGGCTGGTCTCAAACTCCTCACCTCAAGTGATCCTCCCACCTCGGCTTCCCAGAGTGCTAGGATTACAGGCGTGAGCCACCACGCCAGGCCCACCTCCTTTATTAACAGGAAAGATGGTGGAAGGAACTGCCCCATTGGCCTTGTGGAAACTTGAATCTGAAAACTGTACCTTTTACAGACTGGTCAAAAATTATGAGAAAATGGAATTATTCTGGTAGTGTGGTTTTTTCACTGTCATGAGGCTGAGCTAGAAATTCTCTGTGGGGGGTTTAGTGCCTACCCTGGCCAAATTCTACAGAAACACCACTCAAAACAGATTATCCAGAAAAGGCAACTCTATAGAGATAGTAGGTAGGTTAGTGGCTGCCTGGGGCTAGGACTGGGGAACAGGATTGACTACAAATGGGCCTTAAAGATTTCTTTGGGGATGGAAGTATTCAAAAATTAGATTGTGCTGATGATTGCACAACTCCATAAATTCACTAAAAATCATTGAATTGTACACTTAAGATGGGTGAATTTTATAGTATGTAAATTATACCTCAGTAAAGCTCTTTAAAAATATTTAATTAATGAGTAATAATTATATATATCTATGAGGTACAATGTGATGTTTTGATATATGTATACATTATGGAATGATTAAATCAAGCTAATTAACATATCCAACACCTCACATACTTATCTCTTTTTGTGGTGTGAACATTTAAAATCTGTTCTCTTAGCAATTTTGAAATATACATTGCCTTATTATTAACATATTCACCATGCTGTGCAATAGAAATCAAAAACTATTCCTTCTAAAAAATGGCGGTGTGATAGAGTCCTCCCACCGCACCGCTCCCAGGGAAGGCGGTGAAGAACGCCAGCGGCTGCCTGCGAGCACGGACCGCTCACTCGGAAAACAGCATTGCGAATGACAGAGAAACAACGCCCAACGCCCAGCCCAAGAAAACAGCTACAAAATTTTCACAAAGATCGGAGGGCGCACGGAGCACAACAGAGCCCAGAGCGCGGGAAGGACGCGCTCACCAGGTCGGCGCAGCGCGACCTGCCCCCCAAGCGGTTACGCGCCTCCCCATACACGCAGTCAGGGACAAGCCCAGAGTTGGGACAGAGTGGTTGCTCTGACGGCGAGCCCTGTGGAGAGGAGGAAGTAGCCAGAGCCAGACACAACACGCAGCTGCAATATATAGAGACTGCTGAGGACTGGGGAGGAACTGGGCAGGGATGGAGTGGAGATACAGCTTCCCAGGACAGTGCGCGGGAACCCGCAGGCCGGCACTGCGCCACTAGAAGTCAGCGGGACTGGGCCCAGGAGTTTAACGGAGAGCGGGACACGCCCTTAGAGGCTGCTAGCAACTGCCGCTGCGGCCGGCGGAGAAAAACTGCGCTCCCGGCGCGATCGGAGCCCGGCTGTGCGCCAGGCTGGTGGCGGCCGCCATCTTTACAGCCACCCGCGCGGAGCTGTGAGCCGCGTCTCTAGCTCCCCCGTCCCGGCCCGGGGCTCTTCTGCTGGGGCGAGACAGGCTTTGCCTGTGGTGGCCAGGGACAGCTGCATCCGTGGGTTCCAGGTGGGACGAGATCCCGGAACTGTAGCGGCGGGGACCTTTGGGTATTGGAAACAGTTTGCAGCTGGTCCATCTGGTTCCGCTACCCCGGCTCTGGCCTCCGACAACTCCGCTCCGTGTCGGTCCTAGTGCCCGCCCCTCAGGTCCCAGCCCTCCTGTACCCCAGAGATCGCTCATTTTGAAGGTTGCTGGCTATAGTGACTCGTTTGGTATAACTGCTGGTTCCCATGACAACCAAATACCTCAAGAGCCACAGGCTGAACCAGAGCAGCTCCCCATAATCCTGCCCACTTCAATAGGGAATTTCGTGCCATCCAAGAGCGCTTCCAGCGGCCACTACTCCCCCCTCCCCGTGGGAACACCCCCCCGGTGGAGACTGCTGGGGATAGAGATGGCCACCCGCCTCGCCTTGGGGTCTAGTGGTGGAAAAGGGGTGCACAATTGGAGATCCCCCTATCAACCAGTATCACGCGGAGACACACATCAGAAGGGCAGACACACGTGGCTAGATGAGCAACCTCTGAGCTGTGTAGAATTTTCCCAACTCAGCTCTCACACTGCAGCCAAAAGAAATTGTGTTTCTACCTGCACCTCAGGAGGAGCAGGGTCAAAGTAACCCCTAGGAGCTACAAGGCCCCTCCCAAAGCACGGGGCTTTCGCATACCCCAACTGGGGAATCAGAGTCTGCCACGGACATAACAGAATACCTAGCTAATAGGGAGCGGAGGACTCATATCCTCAAGTACAGTTCATTAGCTCAGAGCCCAAGCTGGGAGGTCATTCTCACCACACTCCACTGGGAAGAGGAGAAGACCACAGGTCAGAGTTAACTCAAGATCCACCAAACTTGCTAAAATACACGTAAGGCAATACAAGCCACTACTTCTCTCCCTGGCTTTGCCAAGGAACAATAATTGTGGGCCTGGTGACAGGGCCATAAACTAGCTCTAACACCCCCAGCTCTCAACCAAGAGGCCAGATGAGAAAAAACCAGCAAAAGAACTCAGGGAACATGAAAAATCAGAGTGAAAAGTCACCCCCAAAAGAAATTATCAGTTCCTCAGCAATGGATACCAACCCAAATGAAATGGGTAGAATGACAGAAGAGGAATTTCGTTTATGGATTATAAGAAAGCTCAATGAAATTCAAGAGAAAATTGAATCCCAGCACAAAGAAACCACAAGAACAATGCAAGAAATGAATGAAAAATTCTCCAAAGAAATAGAAATATTACGGAAAAATCAAATAGAAATCCTAGAAATGAAAGAAGCATTCAAGGATCTACAAAACACAGTGGAAAGCCTTAAGAATAGGCTGGACCATGCAGAGGAAAGAATTTCAGAGCTAGAAGACAGCTCCTATGCACTAAATAAATCAGCCGAAGAGAAAGAACACAAAAACAAGAGGCAGGAAAAAAGCATACAAGAAATGTGGGATTATATAAAGAGGCCAAACATAAGGATCATAGGTATCCCTGAGGGAGAGGAAGAAAATTCACATGGGCTGGAAAATTTATTTGAAGGAATAACAGAGGAAAATTTCCATGGCTTAGCCAGAAATCTCGACATCCAAGTACAAGAAGCACACAGGACTCCTGGGAGAGTCAACGTGAAAAGGCATTCACCACGCCACATAATTATTAGACTGACCAAAGTAAACACAAAAGAGGCACTCCTCAGAGCTGTAAGATGAAAAGAGCAGGTAACCTACAAAGGGAAACCGATCAGATTAACTGCAGATTTCTCAGCTGAAACCTTACAAGCCAGAAGGGAATGGGGAGACATCATCAATCTCCTAAAACAAAACAAAGGTCAACCCAGAATTCTGTATCCTGCCAAACTAAGCTTCTTATGTGAGGGAGAAATAAAGACGTTTCCAGATAAGCAATCACTGATAGAATTTGCAAAATCCAGACCGGCCTTGCAAGAAATGCTTAGACCTGCATTATACACTAAACAGAGCAACAGACACCCACCCATGTAAAACTACGCAAAAGCTAAAACCCCAGAAACCAGATTCCACAATGACGCAAGAGGTAAAACAAAAGATACCACCCAACAGAATAATCAGAAATTTACCCCAAATATCAATTCTCTCAATAAATGTAAATGGCTTGAACTGCCCATTGAAGAGACGTAGGCTGGCTAAATGGATTAAAAAATACAAACCAAGTATCTGTTGTCTTCAGGAAACACACCTTACACACAAAGATGCATTCAGACTCAAGGTGAAAGGACGGAATACAATTTTCCAGGCTAATGGAAACCAAAAGAAATCCGGAGTAGCCATCCTCATTTCAGATGACATAAACTTTAAAGCAATAAAAGTAAAGAAGGACAAAAATGGACACTATATAGTGGTGAAGGGAAAAATCTCACAAAAGGATTTAACAATCCTAAACATTTATGCACCCAACACAGGAGCACCCAGGTACATAAAGCAAATACTGCTAGATCTAGACAACATAATAAGCAGCAATGCCATAATAGCAGGGGACTTCAACACCCCACTGACGGAACTGGACAGATCCTCCAAACAAAAAACAAATAGAGAAATAAAAGACCTAAACAGGACTATAGAACATTTGGGCCTAACAGATATCTACAGAACACTCCACCCAAATAACACTGAATATACATTCTTCTCATCAGCTCATGGAACTTTCTCTAAAATTGACCACATCCTAGGCCACAAAACAGATCTAAACAAATTCAAAAAAATAGAAATCATACCATGTATCTTTTCAGACCACAGCAGAATAAAATTAGATATCAGTTCCAACAGAAACTCACATCTTCCTCCAAAAACTTGGAAACTAAACAATCTATTGCTGAAAGATTATTGGGTCAAGGAGGAGATTCAAATGGAAATCAAAAGATTCTTCAAACTAAATGATAATGGGGACACAAGTTATCAAAATCTGTGGGATACAGCAAAAGCAGTCCTGAGAGGAAAACTTATCGCCCTAAATTCCCACATCCAAAAGACAGAAAAGTCACAAATCAGTAAACTAACGAATCATCTTAAGGAAATGGAAAAGGAAGAGCAAAGCAATCGTAAAGCCAGCAGAAGAAAAGAAATAACCAAAATCAGAGCAGAATTAAATGAAATCGAGAACAAAAGAACAATACAGAAGATCAATGAAACGAAAAGTTGGTTCTTTGAAAAGATAAACAAAATAGACAGGCCACTTGACAGGTTGACCAGAAGCAGAAAGGAAAGGACTCTAATAAGCTCAATTAGAAATGAAAAAGGAGAAGTCACAACTGATTCCATGGAAATACAAAACATCATCTTGGAATACTACAAAAATCTCTATGCCCACAAACACGAAAACGTGGAGGAAATGGACAAATTCTTAGAAACACACTACCTCCCTAGGCTCAACCAGGAAGAAACAGAATTTCTAAACAGACCAATATCAAGCACCGAAATTGAAGCAGTAATTAAAAATCTACCCACAAAAAAAAGTCCCGGACCAGATGGGTTCACACCTGAATTCTACCAAGGCTACAAAGAAGAACTGGTACCTATACTGCAGAAATTATTTGAAAATATCCAGAAGGATGGAATCCTCCCAAACTCATTCTATGAAGCCAATATCACCTTGATACCAAAGCCAGGAAAGGACACAACAAAAAAAGAAAACTACAGACCAATATCCCTTATGAATATAGATGCAAAAATTCTCAATAAAATCCTTGCAAACCGAATTCAAATGTACATCAAAAAAATAATCCATTACGATCAGGTGGGCTTTATTCCCGAGATGCAGGGATGGTTCAACATACGCAAATCTATAAATGTAATTCACCATATAAATAAAAGCAAGAACAAAGATTATATGATCCTTTCAATAGATGCAGAAAAGGCTTTTGACAAAATCCAGCACCCTTTTATGATAAGAACTCTTAACAATATAGGCATAGATGGCTCATTCCTAGAAACTATTAAAGCCATATACGATAAACCCACAGCCAATATCATACTGAATGGGGAAAAATTGAAGGCATTCCCCCTTAAAACTGGCACCAGACAAGGGTGCCCACTATCTCCACTTCTTTTCAACATAGTGCTGGAAGTCCTGGCCACAGCAATTAGACAAGACAGAGGAATCAGGGGCATCCAGATAGGGGCAGAAGAGGTCAAACTTTCACTATTCGCAGACGATATGATATTATACATAGAAAACCCCAAAGATTCAACCAAGAGATTACTGGAATTGGTAAATGAATTCAGCAAAGTCTCAGGATACAAAATTAATACACACAAATCCATAGCCTTCATATATGCTAGTAACAATCAAGCCGAGAAACAAATTAAAGATGCAATACCTTTCACAATAGCACCAAAGAAAATTAAATATTTAGGAACATATCTAACTAAGGAGGTCAAAGACCTATATAGAGAGAATTATGAAACACTGAGAAAAGAAATAGCAGAGGAGGTAAATAGATGGAAAGCCCTACCATGCTCTTGGATAGACAGAGTCAACATAGTAAAAATGGCTTTGCTACCTAAATTAATTTACAGAATCAATGCAATCCCTATCAAAATACCAACATCATTTTTTGCCAATCTAGAAAAAATATTTCTATGCTTCGTGTGGAACCAGAGAAGACCCCGTCTAGCCAAAGCAATCTTAAGCAAAAAGAACAAATTGGGAGGCATCTGTCTACCAGACTTCAAACTATACTACAAGGCTATAGTAACCAAAACTGCATGGTATTGGCACAAGAACAGACACGTAGACCAATGGAACAGGACTGAGAACCCAAATATAAAACCACCCTCATACAGTCACCTGATCTTTGACAAATTCCAGAAAAACGTGCACTGGGGAAAAGATTCCCTATTCAACAAATGGTGCTGGGAAAACTGGATGGCCATATGTAGAAGACTGAAAGTGGACCCACACCTCTCACCTATCACAAAAATCAATTCACAATGGATAACAGATCTAAACCTAAGACATGAAACCATAAGAATTCTCGAAGAAAACGTTGGAAAAACTCTTATGGACATTGGCCTAGGCAAAGAATTTATGAAGAAGACCCCCAAAGCAATCACAGCAGCAACAAAAATAAATACATGGGACCTGATCAAATTGAAAAGCTTCTGCACAGCCAAGGAAACTATCACTAGAGTGAACAGACAACCTACAGAATGGGAGAAAATATTTGCATGCTACACCTCTGATAAAGGGCTGATAACCAGAATCTATACAGAACTTAGGAAAATCAACAAGAAAAAATCAAACAACCCTATTAAAAAATGGGCAAAGGACATGAACAGAAACTTTTCCAAAGAAGACAGAATGATGGCCAGCAAACATATAAAAAAGTGCTCAACTTCTCTAATCATCAGGGAAATGCAAATCAAAACCACAATGAGATATCACTTAACTCCAGTGAGATTGGCTCATATCAAAAAATCTCCAAATAACAAATGTTGGTGGGGATGTGGACAGATAGGAACACTCATACACTGCTGGTGGGACTGCAAATTAGTACAACCTCTATGGAAAAGAATATGGAGATACCTCAAAGAATTAAAAGTAGAATTACCATTTGACCCAGCAATCCCACTACTGGGTATTTATCCAAAAGAAAAAAAGACATTTTATGATAAAGACATCTGCTCTCAAATGTTCACAGCAGCACAATTCACAATTGCAAAGTTGTGGAAACAACCCAGGTGCCCATCAATACACGAGTGGATCAATAAAATGTGTATATGTATACCATGGAGTATTACTCAGCAATAAGGAACAACAGTGAATTAACACATCTGGTATTATCCTGCTTGGAGCTAGAACCCATTCTTCGAAGCGAAGTGTCACAGGATTGGAAAAACAAGCACCACTGTTACTCACCATCAAACTGGTACTAACTGATGAACACTTACATCACACAGGGCAATAACATTCATCTGAGGGCAGGCGGGCGGGAGGGGGGTGGAAGGGATGGGAAAAACTCTCACTGAACGGATGTGGGGAGTACAGTTTGGGAGATGACCACGATTGTGGCTCTGACATGGGCAGAACAGGGGCAATGTGTATGGCCAAAGTGTTGTACTCCCATGATATTCTGAAATTAAAAAAATAAATTAAAAAAAAAAAAACAAAACACACACACACACACACACACACACAAAAGGACTTAAAAAAAACAAAACAAAACTATTCCTTCTGTCTAATGGAAACTTTGTACCCTTTGACGAATATCTTCCCCCATCCCCAATAAAGCTCTTAAAATACATACACACGCTATATTAGTGTTCTCCAGAGAAACAGACCAAGATGATCAATTGCTCTATCTTTCTATTTACCTCTAGCTCTAGATCATCATCTAGATTTATTACAAGGAATTAACAAACATGATTATGAGGCTGAGAAGTCCCACAATCTGCTGTCTGCAAACTGGAGACCCAGGGAAGCTGCTGGTGTAGTTCTGCAAACCAGGGGGCTGATGGAGTCTCAGTGAGTGCAGGAAAAGACTGATGTCTCAGCTCAAGTAGTCAGGCAGAGAAAGCAAATTTCCCCCTTTGCTTTTATGTTCTATTCAGGGCCTCAGTGGATGGGATTGGATGGGTAGGCACACTGGGGAAGGCAATCTGCTTTACTAGGCCGCTGATTCTAATGCTAATCTCATTCAGAAACAGTCACACAGACACACCCAGAAATAATGTTTTATCTGGTCACCCCATGTCCCAATCGAGCCGACACATAAAATTGACCATCGCAAGCCCTTGTGCCATACACTTGGCACTCAAACACAACTCCTTAAACCATATTAAATCTCCAAATAAGACAATAACAAGGTCATAATTTTGCCTAACATGATAGATCTATCCTGGGTACCACTGAAAATGCACTAACTCTTTTCCAGAAGAGGAGGTAAAGTCCTTGAGTGGTGTTTATTCTTCTCTTTGATATTCTGTGACTTAAATACTATGATGTAAAATTAACAATACTTAAGTCTTATGATATAAAATCAATACATCTTGTATGTTATGTGATAAAACAAGAGAGAAAAGAAAAAGATATTTGCTACACACACACACATATTCCTAACAAAATAAGGAGGAAATTTACTCTTTGCAGTTGTACTCCTTATTTCTGTAACTGGCCATGTGGTCATAACTAGTATTTATAACTACCTTCGTCCATGACCTATTCTGTACTCCCTTTGCGTTTAGCTGGTCCCAGTTCTTTACGTGGTGTGGTGACCCAAATCTTCATTCTTAAAGGGTCTAGGCTATCAGTAGTCCTGTCTGGATTGGGTGGTTGTATATTTTCCCACTGAACTTAGCCACAGGGCATGGTAACGCTAAGAGACACCCTCAGGGATCTCTTGAATTGCAGACGCACTCTTCCTTACCTCTGCTGTGGAGTAGTAGTTGGAGTTTCCCTTTGTTGTCAGGATGAATCACTCCAGCCATGACAGTATTTCCTTTCTTTGCCTGTTGACTCAGGTGGTTGAGGAGCCCAAAGTGGCCGGGTAGCAGCCTCAACTTCCAATTCAGTGCAATCATTGTTGTGTCTACAGGTGGAAGTATTCTTCCCTCTGGAACTAAGACCTCCAGGCCAGCAGAGCATAAGGTTGTGGGAACAGGAACCAAAAATTTTGCTAGTGGGTCACTAGGGGTAATGGTGAGTGATGCCACTCCCGTTTCCACCACTGATTCCTGGACCTGTGACTCCTGGCTATGGGAAAAAGAGCACCGTTATTGGATACTGATTCAGAGCATATATAGCCTTCTGTGGAACCTTGCCCCAGGCCTGCAACGTATTGCCACCTAGCTGCTGCTGTAACTGAGTCTTCAAAAGGCCCTTCCACTATTCCATCAAGCCAGCTACTTCAGGATGGTGGGGGAAGACCGGTGAATTCCGTGAACATGAGCCCATTGCTGCATTTCTTTTGCTGGGAAGTCAGTTCCTCGATCAGAAGCACCACTGTATGTTACACCCTGACAGTAGATAAGGCATTCTGTGAGTCCAGGAATGGCAGTTTTGGTAGAAGCACTGTGTGCAGGAAAGGCAAATTCATACACAGAGTAAGAGTCTATTACAAGCTGACATGGTGGTGCGCACCTGTAGTTCCAGCTGCGTGGGAGGCTGAGGCAGGAGGATCACTTGAGCCCAGGGGTTCGAGGCTGCAGTGCGCAATGACTACACCTGTGAATAGCCACTGTAATCTGGCCTGTACAACATAGTGAGGCCTCACCTCTAAAAACAAAAAATGTCGAAAAAAGAGTCTGTTATGGTAAGAACAAAATGCTGTCCCTTCCATGATGGAAGGGTCTCACTCTGTTGCCCCGGCTAGAGTGTAGTGGCATCATCATAGCTCACTGCAACCTCGAACTCCTGGGCTCAAGCAATCCTCCTGCCTCGGCCTCCCAAGTAGCTGGACTACAGGTGCCTGCCACCATGCCCGGCTAATTTTTCTATTTTTTGTAGAGACAGGGTCTCACTCTTGCTCAGGCTGGTCTCAAACTCCTGACCTCAACCAATCCTCCCACCTCAGCCTCCCAAAGCGCTTGTGTTATAGGCATGAGCCACCTTACCCTGCCCAAATCCACTTTAGCATTCCAATCTCCCTAAACCTTTGAATCCCTTCCTCTGCATACGAGGCAGGTATGGCATTTCCAGTTCACTCACTGTGGGCAACATTTTGGTCCATGTTTGGGCCAACCTACCAGACAAACTGTTAGAGCTTTAACTCCTTGAGCTGCAACATTAAAGGCAGAATATCTGCTTAGTGAACCTATATCAATAAATTCAGCTTGACCCAACCTTATGTTCCTTCCACTATTACCCACACCCTTAGTATCCATTCCCACACATGTTCCCTCATTTCTGTCTGTATAAATTAGAAAACTCAAGTATCATTTATTCCCCCTTATCCTCAGGGGATACATTCCAAGAACCCCAGTGGATGCCTGAAACTGTGGATAGTATTGAACTCTATATATACTATGTTTTTTTCCTATTCATACATACCTATGATAAAGTTTAATTTATAAATTAGGCACAGTAAGAAATTAATGATAACAACCAATAATAAAACAGAACAGTTATGACAATATACGGTAATGAAAATTATCACTGTGGCTGTAACTTTTGCAGTTTGAGGTGCGACAGCAAAACTAGCACAAATTTCTTTTTCCTTCTTCACAATTTCACAGGCAGAAGATTTGTTCTTACCATAGATCTTAGCAACCTCAATGTATGATTCTTTTTCTTTCCTTATTAAGTCGAGAACTTTCACCTTTTCACTTAAGGAAGCACTTTATGGCTTCTCTTTAGCATATCTGAATTGCCAGCATCACTACTCTTGCACTTTGGGGCCATTATTAAGTAAAAGAAGGACTACTTGAAGACAAGCACTGCAATACAGCAACAGTCGATTTGATAACCGAGGTGGCTACTAAGTGATTAACAGGCAAATAGTGTATAAGGCATTCACCCATGGATAAGTTGGACGAAGGGATGATTCACATCCTGGGTGAGATGGTGTGAGATTTCACCATGTTACGCAGAACAGCATGCAATTGAAAACTTATGAGTTTATTTCTGGAATTTTCCATTTAATGCTTTTTTTTTTTTTTGAGAGAGAGGTGTCTTGCTCTGTCTCCTGGGCTAGAGTGCAGTGGTGTCATCATAGCTCACTGCAATTTCAAATTCTTGGGCCCAAGCAATCCTCCTGCCTCAGCCTCCCAAGTAGTTGGGACTACAGGTGTGCCACCACGCCTGGCCAATTTTTCAATTTTTTATAGAGACAGGGTCTCACTCTTGCCCAGGCTGGTCTCGAACTCCTGGGCACAATCGATCCTCCCGCCTTGGCCTCCCAAAGTGCTAGGATTACAGGCGTGAGCCACCATGCCTGCCCATTTAATACTTTAATACAGTTATCCATGGTTGACCGTGGATAACTGAAACCTAGGAGAGTGAAACCATGGATAAGGGCTGACTACTGTAGTTCTTTTGGAATGTAGCACACCCCCTCATGAGTCACACTTCATACTTCACCTTTAGGGGCCTAATGGGACTTGAGTCTAGTTATAGGCCTAGAAGCCTATGGTGGGGGTGGGTCCTGAAGAGAATCAGCATTGTCTTGCATGGCACCTGCCTCAGGGGAGGCATTATAGTTTTCCTCAGGCAAGGAATGGTTAATTCCCTTAGAGGAGGGTGAGAGAGTGGTGGAAAGACCCATATCACTGGGGTGGGGAGGCCTCTTTCTCTGGCCAGGGAGACTTATCAGAATCTAGGGATGCACAGCTACTTGAGAGGCTTAGGTGGGAGGATCGCTTGAGGCCAGAAATTCGAGACCAGCCTGGGCAACATAGTGAGACCCTGTCTCTGGAAAAAAAAAAAAGAGGAAGAATTTAGGGGCTAGATGTCCCTTATCAGGGTCTTCCCAGACATCATCATTTCAATTTAAAGGATCCTATTGTTTCCCTGATAATACCCTCAATTTAATAGTAGACACCCTGTGAGGCTAGGTATAATTCAGTCAGTCACAGGATGAGATTTTGTATTTGATTTTCAGCAGTCTCAGCCCTGTGGCCATAGGAGATAAGCAAGTCCTTCAGGGCACACATAGAAGCTCTGATGCAACATGCTTTACTCAGTCAGGATTCAAGTGCTAATCTCATTCAGAAAGACCCTCACAGACACACCCAGAAACGATGTTTAATCTGGGCACCTTGTGTCCCAGTCAAATTGACACATAAAACTAATCATCACACATACACATACCAAAGACCCCAGAGAGGCTACATAATCTGAGCAATTTTGTTTCTAGAACAGTAGGAATAAGAGAAATTTTTATTATCTTGACAAGACACAAGCCTTCACATTGCTAATTATTTTGAAGTCTTATTGGAAAATATTTCCCTACTTGAAATCCTCTTTGTATTAGTGAAAGAGAAAAATAGCATGAAACAATGAAGTATATTTTGTGCAAAAAAGGGAAAGTTTGTAAGTGGGGCCTAATCCAAGATTAGTAATACCTGGAGCAAATGCTTCATAACCTAAACAATGAAGATACTAATAACTATGTAACTATTATTCATGCTTATTATTAACTCCAGAATAAAGTAATTTAATCACATGCTGTCTAAGATTTACTTGTAATGACAATTATTAATAATACCATGTAGTAGTTTGTGCAATTCTCCTTCTGTTTTATGCAAGTTAATAAATCAATGAAAACATACTTAAATTTGTGTGATTCTTGGGTAATTATCTTATTTCTCTAGTCAATCTGTACTCTGTAGAACCTTGGTGTTTCAGCAAATCTTGCAAGTTAAGACCATCAACTCAACATTTTCTCCATCTAGGAACAAAAATACTGAAAATGAATAGGACACCAGATTTAGGAGGAAAACGTCTGGGTTTGTGATAGCTGTATTTTTTGGCTCATCAATCTAATGCAGATGGTTTTGAAGAATGTAATAAATGTCTGTTCTCTTGTTCTAAATAGCAAAATGAAAAGGCTGAATAATTAAAATTGATTACTGAAATTAGTATGGTCTATCTCTTTGGAGGTAGCAGTAGATTACTTTGAAACAAAACATTGCAGGTTTGTTGAGGAAAGTTAATACAGTTGACCTTTGAAACAACATGATTTGAACTGCGTGGCTCTACTTGTATGTGGATTTTTTCAATAAACATATTGGAAAATTTTTTAGAGATTTGGGACAATTTGAAAAAACTCACAGATGAACTGCGAAGACTAAAAATATTGAAAATATTTTCAAAAGTTAGGTATGAATGCATAAAATATTTGTAGATACTAGTCTGCTTCATCCTTTACATTTTTCAAAACTTATGCACACAAACACTTATGGACCACACATGGCACCACTGACAGTTGAGAGAAATGTAAACAAACATAAAGATGCAGTATTAAATCATAAGTGCATAAAATTAACTGCAGTACATACTGTACTACTGTAATAATTTCTTAGTCACCTCCCGTCGCTATCGCGGTGAACTCAAGTTTAGCGAATGTGCGCTTAAAATGCCCTTTGATGCTAATTATTTCCATGTGAACAGCTGTCTCTTCAGTAAATTGCATATCGCAGTAAAAAGTAATCTCTCCAGGTTCTCACATATTTTTCATCATGTTTACTGCAATACCGTAAACCTTGAATAACACCATGGGACCTATTCTAGTGATGCTGGAAATGCTCCCAAGAAGCAGAGAAAAGTCACAACATTACAAGAAAAAGTTGGATTGCATGATATGTACCAGAGATTGAGGTCTGAAGCTTCCGGTGGCTGCCATTTCAGACAGATGATTCATCTTGTAAACAGATGATGTAAACTTACAGTATAGATAAATACAGTATAATACTGTAAACATATTCTGTCTTTGTTGCGATTTTCTTACTAACATTTTTTTTGTATAGCTTCCTTTATTGTAAGAATACAGTATATAATACATATAACATACAAAATTAGTAGTTAAGGTTTTTTGTTTGGTTTTGAGACAGGGTCTCACTCTGTAGCACAGGATGGAGAGCAGTGGTGGGATCACAGCTCACTGCAGCCTCGGACTCCTGGGCTCAAACAATCCTCCTGCCTCAGCCTCCCCATTAGCTAGGACTACAGGCATATGTCACCATGCCCAGCTAATTTTTAAAATTTTTTGTAGAGACGGGAGTCTCACTGTGTTGCACAGGCTGGTCTCAAATTCTTGTAATCAAGTAATCCTCCTACCTCAGCCTCCCAAAGTGCTGGGATTACAGGCATGAACCACAGTGCCTGGCCAGTAGTTAAGTTTTTGAGGAGTAAAAATTATATGGAGATTTTCCACTGCTGGGGGATCGGCACCCCTAACTCCTGAGTTGTTTAAGGGTCAGCTGTACATTTTTGTGTATGTGAAATACTCAAGTGTTTTACTTTGGGCTGCCTGGCTGATTTTTTTTTTTTTTTTTAAAGAGACAGGAGGTCTCGCTCTGTCGCCCAGCCTGGAGTGCAGTGGCATGATCATAGATCACAGTAACCCCCAAACTCCCGGTCTCAAGCAATGCCACCACCTCATCCTCCTGAGTAGCAAGAACTATAGGTGCACTCCACCATACCCGGCAAATTTTGTTAAAAAATTTTTTTGTAGAAATGGGTTCTCACTCTGTTGCCCAAGTTGGTCTTGAACTCCTGGCCTCAAGTGATTCTCCCACCTTGGCCTCCTGAACTGCTGAGATTACAGGCATGAGCCACCAACGCTGGCTAAGATGGATCATTTTTAAGAAACCTTCCAGAAGACATACTTTATGATTCTATATGATGGCACACATTCAACACTCAATCATATTGCTTTATCATCTTGCACACAAAGCATTTTGCTGCCTCAGCACCTTTGTGCTTGCTATTCCCTAATGAAGCATTCCTTAGATAATCAGGGCCCACTCCCTCACATAAGTCCCTGCTCAAATATCACTCGCTCTGTCGCCCAGCAGTGCATCATTGTTGTCAATTCTGTATTGAGCGCATCATTAGAAAACCTGCAAGATTGACTATTGTGTGAATTACCTTGGCAAGCTTCCAGAATTTAGCTGTTTTAGAAATATGCTTTTTATTATCCCGATCTGCTACATATTCTCAGATGCATTGTGATTATGAACTGCATGAGTTAAATATCTCTTGCCTCTAACCAGACAGTAAATTCATGGAAGGCAGCCAAAGGCCCTGGTTGCTTATGTATCTCTTCTAAAGCAATTAGCTCAGTTCTGCATGGATGATAGATATTCAACCAAAATTTGCAGAATGCCTCGAAACATGGATACGTTACAGGGCTAACCAGTCAGCATTCCCTGCCGGTGAATGGGAATAGTAATGTCTTGCCTTTCAGCCCACACTTTATAGTTTGCAAAGTAATTTTATGTATGTTAACTCATTTGATCATTTTGTCAATACTTTAGTAGTTCTTAACATTTGCCTGAAGAAATGAGCACTCAAATATAACAAATATTAATTTCTGACATGCACTAATTTTGAATACTTTTTTTTGACATAGGTATCAGTGATATTTAATGTGTTGTTCTTGGACATTCAAAGAAATATTTTACTATAAAAGACTGAATTTATAACCGCATTTCAACACGTATACGTGCATGGAGAGATTTTTGGAAGAATGTTTAACAGTCTTCACAGTGGGTATTCTAGATGATAGGACCTTGATACAGTTTACTTTGTGGGCTTTCCATTTTTCTTGTTCGAATTTTTAAAACAAATTTGAAATAGCCAAACAAAATCTATTTCTATACAATGTTGTATTTTTGTCAGTGTTAGTAGCATAAAAAATACCACTACTTATATTCCTAGCTATGTAATTTTTAGTATATAGCAAATTTCATTCTGAGAAAAACTTTTAATACTGATTTCTAGTAAAGCAATAGCAACAATCAAACAACTAGAATGAACCAACATTCTGAAATGTTTTTATTTTCCATTTTTATAGCCATGTTATTCTCTTAGCAAGAATAAACAGCAATGCTTCCTTCTTTGATAAATAGTTTTTCATCATTTGCCAAAAAACTTTCCAGGATATTGAGCTCCCAAAACAGAAGGCCAGAAATCAGGCACCAGGAACCTGTTCTGGACTTGGGATCAACCTTAAAGGGCACACATAGAATGTGTTCACTTACTCACTTTTTTATCTCGATTTAAGATACTTGAAATTCCCCTTTCCTTGCTTTTTTTTTTTTACCATAGAGATTGGAAAGAAATACAAATAACCACCTTGTGGAAAATCTCTACTGATGTTAACAATATGGTCCTCATTTTAGGTTTAAAAGGGTTCATTTCTTAAATTCTGAACTAAGAACTAACATTTTTTTTTTTTTTTTTGTGGTGCCCTGCTTTGGTGCTGTCTCCTGAACTAAGAACTTTCTAAGGTTAAGGTTGTTGGTGCAACCTTAGGGCAAGCGAGCTTTCTTTACCCGCAAGCAGCTAGTGTGACTGCTTCTGCGTGCATGTTTATACGTGCGCATGTCCGTGTAAAGGGGGTTTTGAGTCTGTGACTGTGGTTTTGAGCCCATGGCTTGCACTCAGGGTTAGGGACGGGAACGAGGACGCGCGTCCGGCGGTGCACGCGGGCGCAGGTTCCTCCAGTCTCGGGGTGGGGTGAGGGCATCCTCCGCCAAGGCCTGCGGCTCTCCCACCCCGGCCAGGGCGCAGCGGGGCGGGGCGCACGGAGCCGCGGAGGAACTGGCGCAGCCTGCGTCAGGGTCCCCGCGCACACGCTCGGGTGGCCGCGCGTTTTCCCCCCTCTGGTGTGTCTCTATACCGCCAGAAAAAGTATTTTAGGCTTTTTTTTTTTTTTAAGTGTTTTAGAAAACAGGCTGGAACCCCGTCGTCCGGAGGAGCTGGGAGAGCCCAAGGGTCCCGGAAGCAGGGTGGGGGAGGGGCAGGGGGAGGGGCAGGGAGAGGGGCAAGGGGCGGGGCGGCACCGCCCACAACGCTTTTCCTGCGGGGCTGGCGGCGACCTACGTGAGGCCTCACCGGGTCTCGGCGATCGGGAAGCCGAGGCCGGGTGGCGGCGCGCGCGTCAGAGGCGCCCGGACGCCCAGGTACGTGCAGCCGTCTCTGCGGCCGGCGCGGGGACGGTTGGGCCGGGCGGTTGCAGCCCCGTCGCGCCGCGGCCTCTGTGACGCACCGCGTGGCCTCCGGGGGTGGCCGGGCGGTGCGGCGCGACGGGGGCGGAGCGAGCGCGGGGGGCGGGGCGGGGCGGAGCGAGCGGGGCGGAGCCGGCGGAGGCCCCGCCCCGGGGCCGGAGGAGCGAGGACGCTACGGAGCAGGCGCGTCCCGCCGCCGCTGCCGCCGCCGCTGCCGCCGCTCGCCCTTCTCCAGAGCCACCGCCGCCGCCGCCATTTGCACGGGGACCCCGGTGACAGGGGCTCGGCGGAGGGGCGGAGGGAGGGGGGGAGGGCCCGCGGAGCCCCCGAGGGCGGGAGCGACGCCGCCGGCGCCGGCCCGGCTCCCTGCGCGACCGCGCCGCCCGCGGCGGGCCCCGAGCGGCAGCAGCAGCAGCAGCCGAGGCCGGGCGTGCGCCTGAGGCGGCGGCGGCGGCGGCCCTGCGGGCAGCCGGGAGGGGCGGGGGCAGCGGCCGCCGCCGTTTGATGGATCCGAGGATCGCCTGGTTCCAGCCAGAGCAGCTCGGACCGTCCAACAGTCTGTGGATGCAGATCTGGGAGACGACTCAGGGGCTGAGGAACCTCTACTTCAACCACCACTGTCACAGCAGCGGCGGCGCGAGCGGCGGCGGCGGCGGCAGCAGCACGGCCACCGGCGGGAGCGGCAGCAGCACCGGCAGCCCCGGCGGCGCGGCCCCGGCCTCGGCCCCGGCCGGCATGTACCGCTCCGGGGAGCGCCTGCTGGGCGGCCACGCGCTGCCCTCGGAGCAGCGGGACTTCTTGCCCCTGGAGACGACCAACAACAACAACAACCACCACCAGCCAGCGGCCTGGGCTCGCCGAGCTGCCTCGGGTTCCTCGGCGTCCTCATCCCCCTCGGCGTCCTCGTCCCCGCACCCCTCGGCCACCGAGCCCGCCGACCCGGCCTCGGGCAGCAGCAACAAGAGGAAGCGCGACAACAAGGCCAGCACCTACGGACTCAACTACAGCCTGCTGCAGCCGAGCGGAGGGCGGGCCGCGGGGGGCGGCCGGGCCGACGGCGGCGGGGGCGTGTACAGTGGGACCCCGTGGAAGCGGAGGAACTACCACCAGGGAGTCGTGGGGTGAGTGCTGGCCCTGCGGCCTGGTGGCCTGGCCCCATGCAAACGCGTAGCCGGGCACACGCCCACAGAGTCGGGTGGGAGGGAGGCTGGGAGAAGCCACCCCAGGGCCTGCTTTCGCTGCTGCTTCACTGGGGGCTGCTGGCCATCCTCCCTCCCCCAGCCATCCACACCTTCCCCAGCCCTCCTTAGCCTCCACACCTTTTCCCTCAGCCATCCACACCCTCTCCTCCCCTCCCCTCCCGTCCCCTCCCCTCCCTTAGTCATCCCCACCTTCGCCTCCCTCTTAAGTGCCCACACCTTCCCTGGGCCCCCTTTTATCCATTCACTCTTTCCTCCCATCCCCCTTAGTCAAACACACCTTCCCCTGACCCCGTCCCCCAAGCCCTCGAGCCTCTACACATTTGTCCCCATCATCACACCCCAAGATGAGGTCGTTTAGCACGGGCATATCGTTCATTCTCAGAAAACATTCATGTGTTAGAATCTTTTGACGGTACTGGACCCGGAGGTGCTTTCCTTGCCAAGAATAGAAACATCCAGAATGCTCCTCCCCCTCCCCCAATCCCAGACAGGAATCATGTCAGCCCTGTAAGGCATTGCCTGCTCTTGACCCTTTAGCCCATCTTTTTATTTTTATTTTTTAAAAATTTGCTGTATTAATGATGCCCTGTTTTGGGAGAGGGAGAGGTGAGGTGACAGCTAAGTTTAGGCTGGTGGAGGTGGTGAGCTCTTCTTCTGAGGCCCTGATAGAACTTTCCAGGAGTTCATGGTCGGAGGTTCAAGCTTCTCACTGTAAAGTTATCATCCTGGCAGAAGCAGCCAGTGCTTTTCATTCTAGGGGGTAGATTTATGCTAATGAGTGAATGTTGCACCACTAGTGACTTTCAGTTTAAAGTTCAGCTCTTACAAAATGGAATCTTACCTGACCCCTAGTGAATTATGCACATAAGCAGGGAATGTTTCCAGCTAGATTTCCCTTCTGGAAGAGCCCCTGTGCTGGAGTAGGTTACTGAGTCATTTTTTCTTTTGTAAAATAAAGCTTTTGGATTGTGTGTGTGTGTGTATGTATGTGTATGTATGTATTTAGCTTGAGTACAGAGAACTGGCTTTCAAATTGCTTTTCATTTTTCAGGTCTTTTTTTCGTTGACTGCTACATTATGAAAATGAAATCACCAATTAGTAATCCTGCGTGAACCTTTTCTTAGATACACCCATTCAGATCTGCCCTGCTTTGGCAAGGAGAAACAGTTCTGTGTACCTTTTTGAAGGTCTGGGTAAAATGAGTTGGTGGGTTCCATCTGCTTCTAGTGGGCTGTTGTCTGCTATATGCTACTATTACAACTCCCACCTTTTATGGAAAATTCAGTCAAGCATTTTAGAACTGGTGCTGGGGTACATGTCAAAGCTGCCCTCAATTTCAAGAGGGGAACCCTTTAGGGTTGAGTCCTCTGTTGCTAAGTTTCAAGGGCGCGCTCCATGGTCATCACATTTTATTAAAGGCTTGTAGTTCCATCCTGTTAGCATTTCCAAGTGTAAACCTGTGGTCTGGTGACAAGCATTGATATTGAGGGCTTCTGATAGTTTCATTTCACAAGAATAAGCTCCAGTTAAGTAATCACTGTCAACTAAAACCGTGAAGTTCCCTAATTGCATTTTACTGGAGCCTCTTTGCATGTGTCTAGAAAAGAGATATTATAATATCTAAAATACTGGCTGCCTCTTATTTTGATAAATTAGGAATTGTCCTCTCTCTGTGATATTTAATGTAGAAGATGTTGTACCAGGTTCACATTTGAACTTAATGTAGAAGCAAGATGTTCTTCCTGATTCAAATATTACATCGTCTTCAAAGGGATTGGGAGACGAATTTTCATTTCCCAGAGGGATTACTGTTTAAAAACTGATTGTAAACCTGTTTTAAAACTGCTTATCACTTCATCAGATTTTCCATTCTTTTGCCGCCTCCTTTGAGAGGATGTTAGCAGTTAAAATTTTTTTCCCCCAATTCTGAGACCTCCTAATTTTGAAAAATATATTAAGCAGTTTCTAACAGTGTTTTTTTTTTTTTGTAAGAGGGCCTGGGTGCTTAACAATTCTTATTTTGATTTATGGATCCTTATTTCATAGTTTTTAAGAAAGTTTTGCTATTTTAATACAGCTATTTTAAAAACCTGAATTCAGAGTGCACCTCAATGTTACGCTATTCTGAGATTAAATATAGTAAAACTGTTACCACTGTTTTCTGAGTTCTTAGGATGCGATTGATACTTAGTTAATATGGTGGTCCCTGGCCTCTGAACTGACAGTCCAGATAGGGAGATGAGACCAAAAAATCGTGTAAAAAGTGGATTACAGCTATGAGACAGCTACATACTCTCTCACAGCTCTCTTTTATCTCTTGGTGTTCTCTGCTGCATCCAGACTAGTTGACATATTCCCTGAACACTTCCTTGAGACAGTTCACAATCCTGATTTCTTCCACTGCCCAGAGTTCTTGATGTTTTTGGTTCCTTCTCTGAACTCTTGAAATACGTATTACATGCTCTTAGTATAGCTCAGTTATGTTTAACTTTCCTTTTATATATAAGTTCCCTCTTATCCTCTAGTTGGAAATTTCTTTAATTTAGAGTAATAAGATAATTTGGGTTTCATCTTGAAGTCTTCACAGTCTTCTTTTAAAATGAAACTCTCCTGGACTCACCATCTCAGACTTCTTCCTCCTGAACCCATAGGCCCAGTAAGTTCTCTTTCCTTTTTTTTTTAAGTTGCTTCCACTTACATTCTTTCTTGGGCATCATTCCTCTTTGGGGCTGCATTGGTAGGATGCAGTCCACCTGCTCCTTCTGGCTTGTCCGTGAAAATGAACCATAAGCCCTTTTTTCCCCCCAAAGATTTAACTGTTGATTACCATGGAGAAAGAAGGGATGGCAAAAAGTAGCAAACACAGGGAACTTAGAGAGATTCAGAGCCTTTGGTTCTGAGCAGTGGGTCCAGAAACTTCTTGTGGAAGGTGCTTGGTGCTTATCCAAGCTCACGAGGATAGGTTTGTGTTGGCTGCACTGCTAGATCTGTAGATGCTTTGACTTGTTCAGAGTGATGTTTTGGAGTATGAATTTGGCTGTGAGAACATGAAGAAGACCTCGTTGGGAAAGTTTAAGGAATAATTTCTTGAACTAGGATGGTAGGAATGGGGATAGGAAGGATGAATGAATGAGAGGTACGACAGGGTAAGGATGGAGAGATTTGTGACTCCCTTAGTGAATTTAACAATCACCCTATAGCTTTGAATTTGAGTGACTGGAGAAATGGTGGTGGTGTTTTTGAAAATAAGGGTTAGAAGGACTATTGGTTTGGGACAGAAGATATGGGGATGTTTAGGTGGACATGCCTAGCAGGGAGTTGAGATTTGGGGGCTGAGATGTAGTGCTCTTTGCTGTGGTGGGGCATTATCCTCTTGTATGTGCTGTTATCTTAGGTGCCTATTGTTCACTATATCACAGTAAGACCAAGATGCTGATGGTTTTTCTTCAGCAATGGCATTATGGCTTATTTCATATTCTACACAGTGTCATCAGTGAGATTGGTGTTACTGCTGGGCTCCAAAGTGATGAGGCAGATTAAAATAGGTTGAGTATGAAAGAATTTAGAGCCCTTATTCTAAGTGCTTTGTGCAATGTTTAATTTCTGTGCATTTGCAAATGTAACCCACAGTAATTCTTTAGTGAACTGGGACCTTCAGGTTATTGAATTTTACTAATTTGGGTACTGAAATGTGCTTTTAAGAAGACAATAAGTTTTCTATAATGTAGATTCTATACCAACAGTGTAATTCACATTTGAGAATTTCCCCAAATTTAGTATATTGTGTTCAACTAAGTTACTTTCATGCCACAGCTTCCATATTCTATCCAAAATTTGTGACCAGTGAACGCTGTCACTATTAGAATCATAGGCATTTCAGTGTGTGGGCTCTTTTTTAACCCTCATTAAGTTTTTAGCTGTTGAAAAGCCAAAAGAAACAGTGTTTATACAAAAGATTTAGTATATTGCAGGAAAGATAGAATGAGAAAGGGATGCTAGAAAAGTGTAAGGCAGAGAGATGGGTGTGTGTTAGAAAAATTCTGACCTTAGTATGCTAGATGGCCTTATAAACTGGTACCACCAAATCCTGGTGTTAGAAGTCCAGAAGGGTCCGTGGGAAGAGAATTCTGTTCAGATGGTTGTCTCACTTGGTTCTCAGATAATCTGTGTACTGTATCACAGGAATTGTGTAGATACGATGGCAATGGTTAGGTATTCTTATACTTGTGGAAGCTGAGGAAAATGAGAGTCACGTTTTCTGTGGAAAGTAGAAAAAAGCAAGCCGTTGTACGATTTTACACAGCTTTCTATTCTCTTTTGTTGACTCGGTTAGAGTAACATTTAGTGGAGGAAACTATTTCAGGATCACACCCACGACACTAGGGACTGTATTAATCACTTACAAACACATAGGTATAGAGTAATCTTGAAGGGGCTATAGGCCAAAGAGGATGATTTTTTTTGAAGAATTAGAGTCCAGTTACCAGCAGCTGGTCTTTGCTCTTTCTTACAGAGCTGACTGGACAGCTCACGGTCTCCTGAGGAATTCAGATGATGGCCAACAGAATGTTCTTTCCATCTCTCAGAATATTTGCTAGGGACTCAGCTGCTGTAGAACACCAGAAAGGCTTCAAATTTGTTTCACTATTTTTAAGATTACTTGTAATTATTTGTTTTGTAAGAGATATGTTGAAGTTGAGGATGGCCTTGAACTACTTTTCATTAATTTGGAACCACACAGCAGGTGATAACATTTGTTTACATCCAGTAAGTGATGATGTAAAAGACTTTGGTGTACTAACAACTTTGGGCCACATGGAAATTTGAGTTAAAGCTTATGGAAAAAAACTGAATGTGGAGCCATTTATGTTGTGCATGGGTTCTTTATTCACTTGAACAGTTTCAAGTCCGAAAAAAGTCTTGCCATGTGCACAAGAGATTGCATGTAGTATCTGGTATCTAAATTAGGAATTCTAGCTCCAGTCATGCTTTTTGTTGAAATAGTTGTATCTCTTTAGTGTAGAAATCTGTGTTTTCAAATTAGTTGATTTAATAAAAGTGCTCAGTAAAATGGTAGCCTTTATTACCATGTCTCAAATACTGTGCTAAACCTTTCCCATTTGTTGTCACATTAACCTCCTCGTACATAGCCCTAATTTTTTTTTTATTTAATTTTTTATTTTGAAATAATTATAGATTCATGGGAAGTTGCAAAAAATAGTACAGAGAGATCTCATGTTCATTTCACCCAGTTTCACCTAATGGTAACTGTCACATACAACTAGTTTAATGTCAAAACAAGGAAATTGACATTGCTATAATCCATAGCCTTTTTAAAGTTTCACCAGTTTCACATAAATTTGTGCGTATTTGTAGTTCAGTGCAATTTTATCATGTGTAGATTTCTATAACTACTATCACAATCAAGATGCAGAACTAAAAAAAAAAAAGATGCAGAACTATTCCATCACCTCAAAGATCCCTCATACTACCCTTTTATAGCCACACACACCCTTTTCCCTAACCCCCAGTAACCACTAATCTGTTCTCCATCTCTGTAATTTTGCCATTTGAGAATATTATATAAATGGAATCATACAGTATGTAACTTTAGCTTTTTTCTTCTCACCGTAATTCCTTTGAGAGCCATTCAAATTGTTACATGTATCAACAGTTCATTTCTTTTTATTGTTGAGTAGTAGTGCATAGTATGGATAAACCAAGTTTGTTTAACCATTCACTTGTTGAAGGACATTCCAGAAGGGTTGTTTCCAGTTTTTTTGCTATTTATTAGAAATAAAGCTGCTATAAACATTAAGGTACTTTTTTTTCCCCTGCTGTTATGTGACATGTACATGTTTTTACATGAACATAATTTTCATTTTGGGGGGATAAATGCCCAAACTTGCTGGGTTATATGGTAAGTACATATTTAGTTTTTGAAGAAACTACTAAACTGTTTTCTAGAATGGCTGCATCAAATTACATTCCTATCAACAATGTGTGAGATGTCCAGATTCTCAGCGTCCTCTTTGGTGTTATCATTGTTTTTTTAATTTTAGTGGTTCTAATATGTATAGTGATAGCTCATTGTGCCTTTTATCATATTAACCTTCCCATAAATAGCCCCACCTAATTTTAACTTTAATTTTTAATTTAAAAAGTTCTTGACAGTCCTGAGAACTGTCTCAATTAGAAATCATTCAGTATGGGTTGGGCATGTGCGGTGGCTCACGCCTGTAATACTAGCTAGCACTTTGGGAGGCCAAGGCAGGAGGATCACTTGAGGCCAGGAGTTTGAGACCAGCCTGGGCAACATAGCAAAACCCTATTTCTACAAAATATATATTAAAAACATATTAGCTGGACATGGTGGTGCACGCCTGTAGTCCAAGCTACCCCGGAGGCTGAGGCAGGAGGATTGCTTGAGCCCCATAGTTGGAGGTTGCAGTGAACTATGATGACGCCACTGCACTCTAGCCCAGGAAATAGAGTGAGACCCTGTCTTAAAAAAACAAACAAAAAAGGGAAATCTCTAAGTAAAATTGTGACTTAAAAAGCTTTAATTTTCAAGTTTTTTCTTCGGTTTTACCCTTAGTATCATTTTAACTTTGTCTTTGAAGTAATTTTCAGTGTTTCCTTTGTGTGTTGCTTTTTCTTAGAAACTAGTTATTGGCATGAAGTAGATCTGTAGTCTGGTTTTCTAAAAACATGTAAAAGTATAATTGCTGAGTTGATTTCAAAATTGAGAGTCCTGTCTTTTTGTATTTATATGAGTATACTTCGTTTTCTGTTGGCTTGGCTGTATTTTGGGGAGTAAACCCAGTGGTTGGTGGTTTGGTGGTGGTGGTGTATTTTTGTATCTGAATAATACCTTCAGACTGTGTGGAATAAATACTTTATCTTCAAATCTATCCTAGTGTAAATTATTTCATCTGAACCGATTTCTGGACTGAGAATTGGGAGTTGATCCCTCATTTTTCCTTTACTGGCCTTCTATAGTCACTGTTTTCATTTTGTCAAAGTAACAACCCTTAGCACAGTCAAGTGTTGTAAATTTCTGCTAAAGCAAGAATAAGAATCCATTAGGATTGTGAGTGTGGAGGTTTAAAGTTAATTTCTGGTAATTCAGATTTAATAAAGTGCTATTGATGAGGTTTGAAATTTTAATGTCTTTATTCCTTGAAGTTATTCCTTTATTTTCTTGTTTGTATGAGGTGTTGATACCACTGTCCCTTAAAAATAATTGTTTTTGAAATCAGTATGTATTTTATATACTACTAATAAATGCTAATTGTCAAAAATCTAGAAAATACACTAAACCAAAGGGAAAAGAAAACTCCTATAATACCCCTGCCAGAATGTAAATACTGTTAACATTTTGTTGTAAATGTTTTTAGACTTTTAAATGTGTTTATACATACTTTCCTTTCTTTAAATCAGTCTGGTCTCCTACTATGGGTATAATTTTAATTTTTTTCCCAATTTAAAGAATTGTTTTTTATTATTTTTTTTTTAGTGCTGATTATGCAGAGCAATTTTTTGTTTTATTATTTTTAATAACAAGTTTATTATTCTCATAGTCTGGAGGACAGAAGTTAAAATGGATTTTTAGTCTAAGATTTTTTTTTTCCTTGGGAGAAGGCTATTGGAATATTGTGGGTGTACTTTTTTGACTTAAAAATTTTTTTATTAGTATGACAGACATCTTTTCAGATGAAATATATTTCTGTAGCATTTTTAATGCCTCATTACCTTTGGAATGACCCTGTGTCGATACTACATGTGTATGTGATGTTCCATTGATTTAATGTACATTATTTATTTCACCAGTTCCCTATTGGCCATTTAATTTGTTTCTAGTGTTTTGTTTTTTATAAAGGACATACATTTAGCAGAACCTTTGCCTCAGACAGGACTATTTCTTTTATTTTTCTACTTATTTTTATTGAGATATAATTCATATGCCATAAAATTAACCCTTTTAAATTCAGTGGTTTCACTGTATTACAAGATTGTGCAATCATCACAACTGCCTAATGCCAGAATGTTTTCATCACTCCAGAAAGAAACTCCATACCCATTATCACTCCCCACTCCCCCGCACCCTGGCAACCACATACAGACTGTCTGTCTCTATAGATTCTGGACCTTTCATGTAAATGGAATCATATAATTTGTGGCCTTTTGTGCCTGGTGGCTTTTACTTAGCATAATGTTTTTAAGGTTCATCCATGTTGTAGCATATGTGAGTACTTCATTCCTTTTTATGACTGAATATTTTGTTGTTTGTATATACCACATTTTATTTATCCATTCACCTTTTGACGGATGTTTGGGTTGTTTCTGCTTTTTTTGCTATTACAAATATTGCTGCTTGGATTTTAATGTACAAGTTTTTGTGTGAACATGTTTTCATTTTTCTTGAGTATATACCTAAGAGTGGAATTCCTGGGTCTTATGGTAACTATACATTTAACATTTTGAGGAACTGCCAAACTGTTTTCCAAAGTGGTGGGGATATTTTACATTCCCACCAGCAATGAATGAAATTTCTAATTTCTCTACATACTCGTTAACACTTTTTATTATCTCTCTTTTTTATTATACATATTCTAGTGGGTGTGAAGTAGGGTCTCATTGTTTTGATTTGTATTTCTCTAGTGACTAATGATGTTGAACATCTTTACATGTGCTTGTTGGCCATATGTATATCTTCTTTGGAGAAATGTCTATTCAAATCCTATATGGCCATTTTTAAGTTGGGTTATTTAATTTTTAAGGTTGAGCTGCAAGAGTTCTTTATAGTCTAGATACTAGACCCTTACCAGATAGATGATTTGCAGATACGTTCTCTCATTCTGTGGGTTGTCTTTTCACTTTCTTGGTAGTATTCTTTAAAACACAAAGTTTCTTTTTTTTTTTTTCAATGAAGTCCAATATGTCTATTTTTTTTTTTGGTTGTTTGTGCTTTAGGTGTCATATTTAAGAAACCATTGCCTAATCCAAAACCCTGAAGATTTACTCGTGTATTATGTTTCCTTCTAAGAGTTTTATAGTTTTAGTTCTTATGCACTTTATTTATTTATTTTTTTTAGAAACAGAGTCTTGCTCTGTTGCCCAGGCTGGAGTGCAGTGGCTCAGTCACAGCTCACTGTAACCTCAAATTCCTGGGCTCAAGTGACCACCCTGCTGCCTAAGCTTCCTGAGTTGCTAGGACTACAGGTGTGCACCACCATGCCCGACTGATTTTTTAATTTTTGTAGAGATTGGGTCACGCCGTGTTGCCCAGGCTGGTTTTGAACTCCTGGCCTCAAGCAATCCTACTGCCAAAGTGCTGGTATTACAGGCATGAGCTCGGGCCCAGCTCACACCCACTTCAATTGTATAATTAGGTGACTTTTTGGCAAATTTATAGGGTTATGTAACCATCACAACAATTTAGATACAAACCATTTCTATGACCTCAGAAGGCACCCTCATGCCCCTTACAGTTGGTCCCTTTACCCCCATCCCTGGCCCTAAGCAACAACCACTTTTGCCTTTTCTAAGGTTTCATATAAATGGAATTATACATGCTATCTATTTTGTGTCTGTCTTCTTTTATAGCAGGATGTTTCAGAGAGTTATTCATTTTGTTGCATATAATGGCAGTTTGTTACTTTCTAATGCTGAGTAGTATACCATTGCATGGATCTACCAAAATTTGTTTATCCATTGGTTATGATCTGTAGGATTTTTAAATATGCCTTTGCCTTTGGTATTATGTCACTTGTTGGTTTTGCGACTTGTCTCTGAACGGTACAGAAATGATCCACACATTTTTTGGGTGCAGCTGCTCTTGTGTAAAACACTGTGCTAGGCTTTCTGTAGGAAGTAGACACTGAAACATTCCTTGCCTTCTAGGAATTTAAGGTTTCGTTGGATAGACAATGCATAAGGTGGAGAGATTGCTTTTAATCTGTGAGGTGAGGGCACACTTTCAGAGGAATGGAGATTTCTGCTAATGGTTTAAAACAGTGGTCCCCAACCTTTTGGCATCAGGGACTGGCTTCATTGAAGACAATTTTTCCATAGTCTGGGGGAGGGGGACAGACGGTTTCGGGATGATTCAAGCGCATTACGTTTATTGGGCAGTCAAACCTCTCTGCTAATGATAATCTGGATTGGTAGTCTCTCCCCAGTGCTAGCATCAGCGCCTCAGCTTCACCTCAGATCATCAGGCATCAGATTCTTAAAAGGAGCACACTACCTAGATCCCTAGCATGTGCAGTTTACAGTAGGGTTTGTGCTCCTATAGGAATCTGATGCACCCCCGATCTGACAGGAGGCGGAGCTCAGGTGGTGACGCGCGCTTGATGGGGATCGGCTGTAAATACAGATGAAGCTTTGCTTGCTCACATGCTGCTCACCTCCTGCTTTGCAGCCAGGTTTCTAACAGGCCAGGGACTGGTACTGGTCCACAGCCCAGGGGGCTGGGGACTGCAGTTTTAAGAGATTGGTTAGATTGTGGAGGGTTTGAAAGGAAAAACTGATTGTATTGTTGTACGATGATAAACACTAAAGGGACAGATTGAATATATAGTGTTTAGCATAATTGAGGTAGACAGTGAACAGAATTTACTAACTGCTATGATAGTTGACCTCTCTCAAAGGAATTTTGAGATCTGAAAGTACTCCAGTTCATTTCTTTAAACCTTTCTTATTATGGAAAATTACAAACATAATACAGAAATAGAGAGAATTCGATAATGAACCTTATGTACTCATCATGCAGATTTAACAGTTATCAACTCATAGCCAAACTTATTTCACCCACACCCCAATCCGTTCCCACCTCACATTGCTTAGAAGCAAATTCCACGTCACCTAATTTCATATAAATATTTCATTCTTTCTTTTTTCTTTTTTTAACAGCCCAATCTGCAAGGATCTTTCTTGTTTTTTAACAGAGACAGGGTCTTGCTATGTTGCCCAGGCTGGCTTTGAACTCGTGCGCTCAAGCAATCCTCCCACCTCAGCCTCAGCCTCCTGAGTAGTTGGGATTGCAGGCACACACCACCATATCTGGCTTAAATCTTTAAATTTTATAGGTTTATCTGCCTTCCGTTCCATCCCCCCTTAATTTATTTGTTGAAGAAATCAGGTTTTTTTCCTATGGGCTTTCCTACTCTCTGGGTTTTGCTGATCGAATTTCTCTGGTATCTGTTTAATATGTTTAATTTGTTGCTTTGTTCCCCTGTATTTTGTGTAAATTTGTAATTAGATCTAGACACTTGTTTAGTTTTTTTTCCCCCCCAAGAATACTTCATAGGTGGTGGTGTGTACTTAACCTTGTAAGATGCATAATGTGTGGATATCTTTCTGTGATATTAGTAGCCATTAATGATCATTGCCTATATTTATTGATTCATTATTAGGATTGCAAACTTATGATATTCTCATTCTCTTGGTCCTTCTTCTTTTCTTTTCTTTTCTTTTTGAGACAGTGTCTCACTCTGTTGTTCAAGCTGGAGTACAGTGGTGCAATTGCAGCTCTCTGTAACCTTGAACTCGTGGGTTCAAGAGATCCTGCTGCCTCAGCCTCCTGAGTAGCTGGGACTACAGGTGCTCACCACCTACTTGGCTAAATTTTGAATTTTTTTGCAGAGATGGAGTCTCACTATGTTGCCCAGGCTGGTCCCAAACTCCTGGGCTCAAGCAATCCTCCTGCCTCGGCCTCCCAAAGTGCTGAGATGACAGGTGTGAGCACTGTGCCCGGCCACCAATTGGTCCTTTTTCAGTTGTTAACCGGAGTGCTTCTAAAAGGAGAAAGTTTCCCTCCTCTGCTATTTGGCTATCTTGAGGGTACGGTTCTTGTGGGTAAAATAGGCTAAGAGTGAAAAAGGAGATACAATTTCTAACTGGCTCTGTTAATGAGCTGTCATCCCCAGGCAAAGAGAAACACGGTAGGCTGCTGGAAGCTGAAGTAGGCTTTGGGATGACCGGTGCCGTGTGTGGCAATGGAATTTAATTCTCCCTGTAGTGACCTCTGCTTGGCTTGCGGTCAGTGGCCAGGCCTTTCGAGGGGAGCCCTTTGCCTGCAGACATAGCTGGTCTTTGCTTTCAACTTGTGGTAGCAGGAGGAATCCTGGATGGATCTGTGATCTGTGAGCCTCTGCTCAAAGTTCTCACAGCCTCAACTCAGTAACCAGGATGAACACATTTGTTTTTCCTTGAAATCAAACTTGAATTATATTTTTTCATCTTGTGCTTATATTCTTAACCTTAGTGTGAATCATTCCTGCCCTCAGGCTAATGTAAACTATACAGCCTTATAGGAAGATTTCCTACTGGAAGTAAATTTGTTAAGTGATTTTCCCCCCCAATCACATATTTATTTTAAAGGCCACTATTTACATGTAAAAACTGTGTAACAAGCATGGTTGCAGCTGTGTAAAGAAAGGACAGTGTGGCTGCTGTAAAGGAAGGCTACAAGAAGATGAGCTAAACCGAGCCTCCAGGTCATAGTTTAGCTTCAACTTCCTTAGGAGTTTGTACTAGCCCCTTCTGGGGAAGTCAGGAGACAAGGCTGTCTCTGAGACCTGGGCAAGGTAGGCATAGTCATGGACTTCTCTTCTTCAGTTTTTCCTCTCCAGGGCATATACAGTTGACCCTTTGAACAACACGAGTTTGAACTGTGAGGGTCCACTCATACCCAGATTGTTTTCAGCTGTACTCAGAGAAGTACAATATTCTTGGCATTCGAAACCCTCCTGAATGGAGGCCTGACTTTTCTCATACATGGGTTCCACAGGCTGGCTGTGGGACTTGAGTAAGAGTGGGGGGTCCTGAAACCAATCCCCCGTGTATACCGAGGGACAATTATATATTTACATATAATTTACTATTATTATTTTTAGCAGTTTTAGGTTTATGGAAAAATTGAGCAGGAAGTACAGAGTTTCCACCCCGCCTTCCCCTGTTATTAACATCTTGAGATAGTGTGGTACAGTTGTTATAATTGTTGAGCCAATATTGATACATTACTATTAACTAAAGCCCATAGTTTACATTAGGGTTCACTCTTGGTGTTGTAGGTTCTGTGCATTTTGGCAAATGTACAATGACATGTATCCACATTGTAGTATCATATGGAATAATTTCACTGCCCTAAAATCCCCTTTGCTCCACCTATTCATGTTTCCCTCCTTCTCCCTGAACTCCTGGCAACCACAGATCTATAACTATACTGTCTCCATAGTTTAGCCTTTTCCAGAATGTCATGGAGTTGGAACTGTACAGTATGTAGCCTTTTCTGATTGGTTCCTTTCACTTAGCAATACGCATTTAAGAGTCCTCCATATCTTTTCCTGGCTTGATAGCTCATTTCTTTTGGTGCTGAATAATGCTCCATTGTATGGATATACCAGTTTGTTTATACATTCATCTACTGAAGGACATTTTGGTTGCTTCCAGGTTTTGACAGTTATGCATAAAGTTGCTGTAAACATCTGTGTACAGTTTTTTGTGTGGACATGTTTTTAGTTAATTTGAGTAAATACCAAAGAGCACGATTGTTGGATCGTATGGTAAGCGTATGTTTAGTTTTGTAAGAAGCTGCCAAACTGTCTTCCAAGGTGGCTGTGCCATTTTGTATTCCCACCAGCACTCAATGAAAGTTATTGTCACTTCAGTATCCTTGTTAACATTTGGTTTTGTCAGTGTTTTGGCTTTTCACCGTTCTAATAGATGTGTAGTGATATCTCATTTTAATTTGCGATTCTCTAATGACACGATATTGAGCATCTTTTTTTTTTTCTTTTGAGGCAGGGTCTGAATCTGTCGCCCCAGGTAGAATGCAGTGGTGTCATTATAGCTCACTGCACCCTCAAACTCCTGGGCTCAAGTGATCTTCCTGCCTTAGCCTCCTGAGTAGCTGGGACTACAGGTGTGCACCATGACCCGGGGCGCTAATTTTTCTATTTTTAGTAGAGGCGGGGTCTCACCCTAGCTCAGGCTGGTCTGGAACTCCTGAGCTCAAATGATCCTCCAGCCTCAGCTTTCCAGAGTGCTAGGATTACAGCCATGAGCCACCGCTTTTTTGTTTTCTTTTTTTTTTCTAGCAACAGGGCTCTGTCACTGAGGCTGGAGTGCAGTGGCGCTATCATAGCTCACTGCAGCCTCCAACTGTTGGGCTCAAGCGATCCTCCCACTTCAGCCTCCAGTAACTTGGATTATAGGTATGCCACCACGCCTGCCTAATTTTTCTAAGAGACAGAGTCTCGATAGATTGTTCAGGCTGATCTTGAACTCCTGGCCTCAAGGGATTCTCCTGCCTAGGCCTCCCAGAGTGCTGGGATTATAGATTTGAGCTACCACACCAGGCCAGAAATAGTTTTTGTCACAAAGAAAACACAAAGATTCTGAAACCTGTTTAAGAATGGTTCAATCCAAAATATTTAATAACTGACAAGGATATTTGAACTTCAGGATGCAGAGTGATAGGGCCTCCCCCCCTTTTAAATTCATGGTCTGTGAAATGGTCTATTGCATAGGTGAAATCTAGCTTGGGGATTTCACTGTATAAATAGTTTTATCCACAACATCACTTGTTACCAAAATTGCTTGTCCTTACTCCCTTACAAACTTTCTGCCACAGCTTTTTAAATAAGCAAACCCAGAAATGTAAAACCCATTCTTAGGAACATGGGAGATGAGTCAAAGTATCAGCCAACCCACGTAATTTTTACCAAGTACTTACTCCAAATAATCGCAGGCCGCGTCCCCGCTTAATCCCCCCGCTATGCTTTTACTGGGGTAAGTCTTTATAGCTAGCCTATAGAGAACAAAAACTGAAAGGTGGCAAAAAAGAAATCAAAACTGAGTTCTGCCACGATTTGGGGGTCTGCTACCATAGAGCTCAGCAGACCCTGGCATCTGTGCACCACACGCTGCGGGCTAAATCCTGGGGCAACACGCAGCATTTCAAACACGACAAACTCTCGCCTGTCCAGAGAGAAGCGGAGAGCTCGAGAAAAGCCGGCTGGAAAGGCGTGCTTCGGCAGCGAGCTGGAGCGGCGTCAGGCCCCGCGGCGCGGGCCGGGCTCGGGGGCGGTGCTCGCCGTGATGTTGCGGCCTTGATGTTGAGCATCTTTCATCCGCTTATTTGCTATGTGTATATTTTATTTGGTGAAGTGTCTGTTCTGATCTTTTGCCCATTTTTAATTGGATTGTTTGCTTATTGAGTTTTAAGAGTTCTTTATATATGTATTTTTGCGGGAGTTTTATTGATTCATAATTATACACGTATATGGGGTACATGTGGTATTTTGATACATGCATGCAATGTGTAATTATCAAATCAGGGTAATAGGATTTCAGTCACCTCAAAAATCATTTTTTTGTGTTGGGCACATTTCAACGCTTCTAGCTGTTTTGAAATATGCAATAAATTATTGTTAACTATAGGCACCCTACTATGCTATTGAACACGAGAATTTATTCCTTCTAACTGTATTTTTATACCCATTAACCAACCTCTCATCATCCCCCCCCCAGCCCACCCTTCCCAGCCTCAGTTTACCATCATTCTGCTCTCTACCTCCATGAGATAACTTTTTTAGCTCCCACATGTGAGTTGGGAACATGTAATATTTGTCTTTCTGTGCCTGGCGTATTTTACTTAATCTTTGTATATTTCGGATACCAGTCCTTTGTCAATGTGTTTGCGAATGTTTTCTCCAGCCTGTGGCTTACCTTTTCTGTTCTCTTAGCAGTGTCTGTTGGAGAACAGAGGTTTTTTTTAAATTTTATTTGTATTTTTATTTATTTAATTTTTAGAGACAGGGTCTCGCTCTTGCTCAGGCTGGTCTTGAACTCCTGAGCTCAAGCATCCTCTCACCTCGGCCTCCCAGAGTGCTGGGATCACAGGTGTGAGCCACCACGCCCGGTCCCAGAGCAGAGGTTTTTAATTTTAGTGTAGTCCAACTTATCAGTTCTTTCTTTTACGAATTGTACTTTTGTTATTGTGTCTAAAAAGTCGTCGCCAAACCCAAGATCACCTAGATTTTCTGTTATGATTTCTTTGAAGAATTTTGTAATTTTGTGTTTTATGTTTAGGTCTGCATTTTGAGTTAATTTTTATGAAAGGTGTAAGATCTGTGTCTAGATTTTTCTTTTCCTTTTTTTTTTTTTTTTAATGTGAACGTCCACTCGTTCTGGCAGCATTTGCTGAAAAGACTATCCTTTCTCTACTAAATTGCCATTGCTCCTTTGTCAAAGATCAGTTGACTATTTTGTTTAGGTCTGGTTCTGGGGTATCTGTTCTGTTCTATTGATCTATCTGTCTATTCTTTCACCAATACACCACTGTCTTGATTAATTTAGCTTTAGAGTAAATATTGAAGTCAGACAGTATCAGTTCTCTGACTTGGTTCTTCAGTATTGTGTTGGCTCTTCTTTTGCCTTTCCACATAAATTTTAGAATCAATTTGTTGATATCCACAAAATGTCTTCTGGATTTTTTTCCCCCCAAAGGCAGGTATATTCCTGAATCTTCCAGATTTTTGATTGGAATTCTGTTGAATTTTTAGATCAAGTTGGGAAAAATCATTTCTTGATAATATTGAGTCTTCCTATCCATGTACATGGAATCTATCCTTTTATTTAGATCTTAATTTCTTTCATCAGAGTTTTTGAGTTTTCCTCATTTAGATCTTGTACATATTTTGTTAGATTTATATCTAACATTGCAGGGTGGTTTTTTGGGTGCTAATGTAAATGGTATGACATTTAAAATTTCAAATTCCGGTTGTTTGTTGCTGGTATATAAGAAAGCAATTGATTTTTGTATATTAACCCTGTATCATTCTTGCTGTAATTACATATTAGTTCCAGGAGGTTTTTTTGTTGTTGTTGTTGTTGTTGATTTTTTGGGGATTTTCTACATAGACAAAGTTTTATTTCCTTCTTCCTAATCTGTATACCTTTTATTTCCTTTTCTGGTCTTATTGCCTTAGCCAGGATGTCCAGTGTGATGTATGGGAGTAGTGAGAGTGGACATCTTGCCTTATTCCTGAACTTAGATGGGATAACATCTAAATTCTCACCATTATGTATGATATTAGCTGTAGGTTTTTTGTAGCTATTCTTTATCAAGTCGAAGAACTTCCCCTCTATTTTTAGTTTGCTGAAGAGTTTTTATCATGAAATGGATGTTGGGTTTTGTCAAATGATTTTTGTGCATCTCTTGATATGGTCATAGGATTTTTCTTTTTTAGCCTGTTGATGTGATAGATTACATCTTTTTTTGTTTTTTTTTAAAAGGGATAGTGCTCGCTTCGGCAGCACATATACTAAAATTGGAACGATACAGAGAAGATGAACATGGCCCCTGCACAAGGATGACATGCAAATTCATGAAGCATTCCATGTTTTTTTTTTTTTTAAGTTCTTTCCTCATTATTCAGTCTTTTAGTTAGAGCTTCAGAGTACAGCAAATGTCTTAGGGAGGAAATTCTAACATTGCACTTAAAATATCCTAATGCGATCACATACTGTTTTCTTTTACTCATATAATAGTATCTAGTAAAATGTTTGATCAGTGAAAAAAAAAGAGGTGGGATCTTGCTATGTTGCTCAGGCTAGACTTGAACTCCTGGGCTCAGGTGATCCTCCTGCCTTAGCCTTCCTAGTAGCTGGGACTACAGGTGTGTGCCACTGTGTCCAGCTTACATTAATTTGTTTTTGAATGTTGAACCAGCTTTGCATACCTGGAATAGATTTTATTTGGTCATGGTGTGGAATTCTTTTTGTGCATTGTTAGATTCAATTTTCTAGTATTTTGTTTAGCATTTGTGCATCTGTGTTCATGAGTGAGATTGGTCTGTAGTTTTCCTTTAATTGTCTTTGTCTATTTTCTTTCTCTAGTTTTGAGGATTAGAGCAATGCTGACCTCCTAGAATGAGTTAGGAAATATTCCCTCTGCTTCTGTTTTCTGAAAGAGATTATAGAGGATTGAGATAATTTCTGATGTAAAAGTTTGGTAGAATTTGCCCGTGAACCTATCTGTGCCTGGTGTTTTTTGCTGTGGAATGTTATTAATTATTGATTCAATTTCATTACAGATACAGATCTTTTGAAATTGTCCTTTTCTGCTTGTGTAAATTTTTTGGTATATTGTATCTTTCAAGGAGTTCTGGTCCATTTCACCTAGGTTATCAAATTGTGGGTGTAGAGTCCTTCCTAATATTCCTTTACTATTCTTTTACTGTCCATAGGATCAGTAGTGCTGGCTCTATTTCATTTTTGATAGTAGTAATTTGTGTCTTCTCTTGTTTGTTAATCTGGCTAGAAGCTTATCAATTTTATTGATCTTTTCAAACAACCAACTTTTGGTTTCATTGATTTTTTTCTCTTTTCCTGTTTTCAATTTCATTGATTTCTGCTATAATTTTAATTATTTTTCTTCTGCATCCTTTGGATTTAATTTATCTTTTTCTGGTTTCCCAAAGTGGAAACTTAGGTTATTGATTTTTAGGTCTTCTTTTCTAATATTTGCATTCAGTGCTGTAAATTTTCCTCTAAGCACTGCTTTCTCTGTATCTCACAAATTTTGGTAAGTTGTATTTTCGTTTAGTTAGAAATATCTCTTGAGACTTCATTGCCCCATCCGTTATTTAGAAGTGTGTTGTTTAATACCCAAGTTTATATTTTGGAATTTTCCAGCTCTCTTTCTGTTACTGATTTCTAGTTCAATTCCATTGTGGTCTGGGAGCGTACTTTATGTGATTTTTATTCTCTAAATTTGTTAAGGTGTATTTTATGGCTTAGCAGGTGGTTGCCTTATTTTTGCTTTTGTAAGAAATGCTGATAATATCAAGTTCTCTCATCTTTTTTGTATGTGACTTCAAAATAATAGATGGTTAAAAAAAAACCAGAATGAAGCAACCTAAGTGTCCATCAGTGGATGAATGGATGAACAAAATGTGGTATATACATAAAATGGAATATTATTCAATCTCAAAAAGGAAGGAAACTCTGATATAACCTACAACATGGATGAACCTTGAAATCATTATGCTAGGCTGGTCTGAAGACAGTGAGTTATCTCACTTGATTGTTCACTGTCAGTTACAGATTGAACTTGTTCTACTCTTTCCCCCTTTTCACTACTGCGCTTGACTTGTTTAAAAAAAGAAACAAACTAAAAAAAATTTTAAAAAAATCATTATGCTAAATGAAAACAGCCAGACACAAAAGGACAAATAATTCATGATTTCACTTATATGAGCTACCTAGTGTGGTCAGACTTACAGAGACAGAAATTAGAGTGGTGGTTTCCAGGGGCTGGGGGAGGAGGGAATGGGGAGTTAGTGTTTAATGGGTACAGAGGCATTTGGGGAAGATTAAAAAGTTTTGGAGGTGGTTAATGGTAATAGTTACACACCAGAGTGAATATACTTAATGCCCTAGAACTATACATGTTAAAAATGATTAAGATGGTACTTTTTTTTTTTTTTTCGAGAGTCTCACTCAGTTGTCCCAGGTAGAGTACAGTGGCGTCATTGTCATCGTCGTCATAGCTCACTGTGCAACCTCAAACTCCTGGGCTCAGGTGATCTTCCTAGCTCAGCTTTCTGAGTAACTGGGACTACAGGCGTTTGCCACCATGCCAGGCTTGTTTTTCTATTTTTAGTAGAGATGGGGTCTTGCTCTAGCTCAGGCTGGTCTTGTAACTCCTGAGCCCAAGCAATCCTCTGGCCTTGGCCTCCCAGAGTGCTGGGATTACAGGTGTGAGCCACTGCACCTGGCCGAGATGGTACATTTTATGTTACATATATTTTACCATAATTTTTTAAAATGGAAAAAAATTTTAAAAATCATAATGGTGTTGACAGTGAAAAGGTTAAAGAGGTCCTTTACAGTTTTATTTTATTCCAAATGTTTATATTTATTTTGGGACTTATGTGACTGGTTTGATTTTCATTTGTGATTGACCTGATAGAGCATATTATGTTTAGTTAGAATTTCTTGTGGTGTAATGAGGAGTAGGATTTTTATGTAAATCAGCAAAAAATTGTATATTTCTGATTAATTTGATATTTATATAAGATGTGCCTGCATTTATTTAAGGACCACTCTGCTTATTCATTTGACCAATTTATAGCAATGTGGTAGAATCATCAGGGCATTTGAAATCAAAGGATCTTCAGAGGTCCTTTATGCCAGTCCCTTTTTAAAAAATTGATAACTTGAGCCTCAGAGAAGTTAAATGACTTTATCAAGTTCTACGGCTAGTGTTGTGACTTTATCTTTACCAGAAGCTAGGGCTTCTTAGCCTTAGTCCATAATGAGTCCTAGTGTACCATCAGAATCTGGTCCTGTCAGCCTAAGCCTGTGATAACAGATAAAACCAAGGGTTGGTGTTTCAAACCATCTCCTACTATGCCACCGAGTTTCCTACCGTCCATGCAGATGATGGTGCTCTGCTAATCAGTTACTTCTAAGCAGGGTTCTCAATCTGAGGAAGTTAAAAAAAATTCTTTTGACTGGAACCCACTCCTCGGAGATTCTGACTGAATAAGTCTGTAGAGGGTGGTTCTCATATTTTTAAAAATAATAATCATATGCAACACAGGTTGAGAACTGCTGCCCAAAGGAATGATAAAGTATGGGTTTCCAAACCTGACTGATTCTCAAAATCCCTTAGGGTGCTCCGATACCTTGGACCTCATTGCTGTAGAGAGGCCTCCTACTCAGGGAGGGAGAGATGAAATGCTGGGAGTCCTCAAAAGTTCACTCCAGATGGAATAGCTGTGCCTCCCCACTAATTTTTCTGTATTGATTAAAACCAGACCAAGTGAACTAAACAACTTAGTTATAGTTATGTGGGCAGCAGTTAAGATAGTTATGCGGGCAGCAGATGTAAATTTAATGAAGTGAAGCTTGGCTCAGGCTTTGTAACACTATTGTTTTTTGGATTAAAAGTAAAAATGTTTATTAAGGCACTAGAGATTGTGTGTAAGATCTCTTTTAAAAAATTTGGTCTTGTGCTAGAAATGCTGGAGGTTTTTGTTTGTTTTTTGACTGGGTTTGTTTTTAAGCAAAACAGTATTTATAGTGTTGAGGGGGTTGGGGGGTGTATTTAAATGTGAACACAGTGTGCCTTGAATGCCCTTTATCAGTCTGAATCAAACCACCTGTACTCATGTGGATTTGAATTCCCTTAATGGAATGTTAGATAAACCACCTGTAATTTATGATCCAGAGATTTTTCTTAAAGTTAAAATTTATTCACATAAGTAAGGCATCAGTTTATCCTCGTAAAAACTTAAAACATTACGTAAAAGGCAGAAGTCTCACATAACCACCATTCTTAGTCCCAGCCTCTTCCTCCGAGGTAGTGATTGTTTCCAGTGTTCTGTGGATTCTTGCAGACTTTTTTTTACCAGGTAGACCATAGAAAATGTATATTATTTTGTATTTTGCATAAATAGTATTATAGTGTACATTTTGTTTTGCAACTTACTTTTCCCCCATAATATATCTTAGAAATTTTTTCATGTAGGATTTATTTAAGTGCTATATAGACTTCAGTTGTTTGGTTGTACCATCCTTTTTTTTTTTTTTTTTTTTTGCCATTTTCCTACTGGTGAACACCAAGGTTGTTTCCAGTGTTTCATATTGCAGTGCTACAGTGAATATTCTTGCACAGGCCTCCTTGTGCACGTGTGCTGTGGTTGCTGGGATAGTGGGTGGACATATAAATATTTAACAGATCCTGCTAAATTGTCCTCCAGCCAGACTGTGCTGCAGAGGTGATAGAGGTGAGGCAGGGATTTGGGAGAATTTGTTGGACATCACTGAACTCATAAATATTTGACTCAAGACACAGCCTAATATGGCATATGTCAATTTTTTTCTTTTTAGTTGTCTTAAATTTGAGGAGTATTTTTGAGTGGGCCTTGCAGACACTATGTATCTCCATGCCTAGTACCAGTATGCTGGGTGCTGACTTGGAAACATTTTATTAAAAATGGTGAATTAAGTGATGGGAAGATCACTTCCCATTACCAGGTCATGGTAACCAGATAATTGTGTCAAAACATTAGGAAACAGCAAGAGAAAACCTAATTTGATGTGTTCTGCATTTTCATTGGTGCTTGCCTTTCATATGAGTGTTAGAAATTTTAGGTTGTATATTTAGTAATTTTTCTTCCATATTTGTTCAACTTGAGTATAAAATAACAACCAAAAATTCTACAAACTTCAAAGAACCTCTTCATTATAAAGTGTCAACTATTTGTAGTTATGAAGACTTCATAAACTCTTAGTGTCTACGTCATTGCCAAAGATCCATTTTTAACAATAATTTTCTCTAGCACTTTGGGAGGCCGAGGCAGGAGGATTGCTTGAGGTCAGAAGTTCAAGACCAGCCTGAGCAAGAGCGAGACCCCAGTCTACAAAAAATGGGAAAACTAGCTGGGTGTGGTGGTATGTGCTTATAGTCGCAGCTACTTGGCAGGTTGAGGCAGGAGGATTGCGTGAGCCCCAGGAATTTGAGGTTGCAGTGAGCTGTGATTTATTTTTGAATGTTCTACTGCAGTCAAAAATTTGGAGACCCTGTCTCTAAAAAAAAAAAAAATTTTTTTCATCAACATGAAAGATCTTAATGCATCTCCTAGTTTACATTTTACATGATCTTCTCTGTGTATTTACATAGTCTACACTTGCAGCTTTGTGTGTGTGTGTGTGTGTGTGTGTGAGAGAGAGAATGTATTTTTCTATACAAATATGCCATGGTTTAAGCATTCCTCTACTCTCAGACACTTAAATTTTTATTTTCTATTGTAAAAAAAGCACTAGGAGCATACTTACACAAAGCATTATTTACTTTTCAGCTAGTATCTCCACCTGTGTTCCTCAAAATAAGATTGCTAGGATTTTAGTTTATGTTACCAGAATGATCTTGAAGGTTAACAGCGAATGAGAGGAAACTGTTAACACTTCAGGTTCCCTCTTCTCTTCTCCCAAGTAGATTAGGTTTTATCTTTTTTCTTATTTTTATTTTAGTATAGTGGTTGTGAGATTTTTGCCTTGTGAGTTTGTTTGGGGGCCTGTGTGTTTTGAGATATGCGTGACTGTATTAGTTGTGTTGTCATTATACTTTGAAGTTTCACTAGTGTGTTAGTCTTTTTTTCTCATGCTTAATCACTTTCTTATCTGAAAGTGACGTGTAATGGTGTACTTGGCACCATTGAATTAGAAAACTGTCTGTTTGTCCTTGGCCAGAAGATCACATACACAGGAACTAGATAAGATTCAGCAGTTCCAGAAATGGGCAGTTGTGTCTTCCAATGGAGAAGAATCTGCCAAAGAATTGTTCAGATCTATGTAATTTTCCCTAACATGAGACAAGGCTCCCTAAGTAAGGGTAGATTTAAGGGCATGTAATATGTGATCATTGGAAAGGAAAGTAATGGTGAAAAGGGTATTTTGACCTTGTGTGAATTCTTGAAGATTATCCTGTGAAAACAGCAAGACCCACCAGGGAGCTGAATGGGGCAGTTGCAGATTCATGGACTCTCTAATGACCTGTGGAGAAGCTGTCAGGAATCTACGATTAGATTGTACATTAAAAGCTCTTAACACTTTAAATAAGTGGTGACCCTAGGATTCCTAGATCCCCTGTGGGGGTGGGTCCTAATATAAAGTGCTCTGCAAGTGTTGTTGGTATTCAGAAAGGCAAACAATTTTTCTGTTAACTAAAATATCAAGTTGCATTATTTGGGATTTGTGTAAGTCATTCATTCCCATAATGTACAAGTCTTTTTTATTGACTTACAAAGTCTCCCGGTCCCCTTATTTTACTTTTTGGTATCATAAAAGGTAGAAGGCACAATCTGTTTAGTGGTTGTAATGGCAGCTTGTTCTGCCTTTAAAAAAAAATAACAGCATTGAGATATAGTTCACCCATTTAAAGTGTAGTTCTAATGGTTTTTTAGTGTATTCAGAATTGTGCAGAATAAGTTTTAAGAACATTTTCATCACCCCCAAAAGAAACTCTGTATCCATTCCTCCCCTTTTCTCCCCAAACTCCCCATCCCTAGGCAACCACCAGCATACTTTCTGTCTCTATGGATTTGACTATCCTGGACATTTCATATTAATGGAATCATATAATATGTGGCCTTTTGTGTTTCCCTTCTTTCACTTAGAATAATGTTTTCAAGGTTCATCCAGTTTGTAGCATGTATTAGAACTTCATCCTTGATGTACCTGAGTAATATTCCATTGCTTAGATATACCACATTTTATTTATCTATTCATCATTTGATGGACATTTAGGTTTTCAAGTTTTAACTATTATGAATACTGTTGCTATGAACATTTGTGCTCAAGTTTTGTGTGAGCATACATTTTCAGTTTTCTTGGGTAGATACCCAAGAGTATTCCCACTGTTGGTTCTTAGTGTCATTTTGAGCCTGTTGTGCTCTCACATTCTGTGTACTTACATGGAAATAGTGTTTTGGCTACAATAGAAAAAAAAAAAGACCTGGTCGCGCGCGCGCATGTGTGCATGTGTGACGGGGGAGGGGGGGAGAGAGACAGACGGAGACCGAAAGAGTGGCTCTAGGGTTATTTCCACTGTGATATTATTTGTATAGTCTTGGTATGATTGGCAAAGTAGCAAGCTCTAAGTTGCAGTTGCTTTCAAGTTCCTGGTTTCTGTGGGAATTTTTACATTTTATTAATGACACTTTTCAGTTACATATAATAAGTAATTATGAGCCAGTCTTATCCATATTTATATAGTCTGATATAAACTTGTATATTAATAGAAATGCTGCAGCTTTTACATTACTTCTACTAGGAGTTAATATTTATTTAACTTGCAATTCTAGAGGCAAGCAAAAATTGTAGGACCAATTATGCAGTTAGAGTGAGAGAGAAGTCTAGCGAGTGAAGGCTGAAGGATGATCGGGAACTCTGATTGCCTGTTGGTGGCCTCTTAGGTCTGTGGGGAAAATAGAGGGAAAGGAAGTCCAAGGTGCTCTTGATGGTAAGTTCTGGAACATTTCCCTGTGTCAGTGGGCCGTGTATTCATTCGTTTAGAATGTCTATAGGAAGTTTTAATTCCTTATGTGAACTTTTGGTTTTTAGTCATTTCAAATTTTATGGATTCAGAATAACATATTGAACCCCTGAGTCTCTACCACTTGGATTTAACAAATTTGAGTTCCTTTTTGTTTTTCTTCTATCCCCGCCCCTTTTCTGTAGGGAATACAACTTTTGAGGTACACCTGCACACTCTTGGTATGCCTCTTGTTCACCTTCCTCTGTTCCCAGAGGTGACTGACCACTCCTGGGTGGCATATGTGTGCCCTTTTCATCCATGTTTCATCTGTGTTTACATCCATTAGTATACTATTATCTGTATTTTTAAACATTACCTAAATGGTTTAATTTTTAATTCTAACTTTTTAGCAGTGTTTGTCAAATTAAGTTCTGCATAAAACATTTTTACAGATACCCAGTGTTAGCTTATGTTTTTCTTATTGTGGTAAAATATACATAACAAAATTTACCCTTTTTTGGGAGGGGGGGAGACAGGGTCTCTCTCTGTCGCTGGGGCTAGAGTGCAGTGGCGTCATCGTAGCTCCTGGCAACCTCAGACTCCTGGGCTGGAGCGATCCTCCTGCCTCAGCCTCCCAAAGTGCTAGGATTACAGGCATGAGCCACCGTGCCCGACCTCACATTTACCATTTTAATCTTTTTTAAGTATACAATTCAGTGGCATTAAGTACATTCACATTGTTGTGCAATCATCACTGCTATCCATTTCCAGAACTTTTTCATCATCCCAAAAGAAACTCTGTACCCATTAAACAATAACTTCCTACTCCTCTCTCCCCCCAGCCACTGGCAACCATCAGTTTGTCTCTATGAATTTGCCTATTCTGGGTACCTCATATAAGTGAAATCATACAATATTTGTCATTTTGTGTCTGGCTTTTTCCACTTAACATAATGATTTTGAAGCTTATTCATGTCATAGCATGTATCAATTTAATTTTGAAGTGGATGATTAATATTCCATTGTATATGTATACCACATTTTGCTTTTCCATTCAACCTTGCTGGGCATTTGGATTGTTTCCACCTTTTAACTATTGTGAATAATCCTGTTATGCACATTGATGGTAGTATGTATTTGTTTGAGTCCCTGATTTCAATTCTTTTGCATATATACCTGGGAGTAGAATTGCTGGGTCATGTGGTAATTTTGTCCTTAACTCTTTGGGGAACTGCCAAACTGTTTTCCGCCACAGCTAAGTCATTTTATGTTTTCACAAGCAAAGTTTGATTTTTCCAATTTTCTCCCATCTTCACCAACACTTGTTATTTTTCATTTTTAAAAATGTAACCATCCTAGTGGGTGTGAAGTGATTATCTCATTATGGTTTTGATTTTTCATTTCTCTAATGACTAACATTGAGTATCTTTTTAAAAATGTGCTTATTGGCCACCTGTATATCTTCTGTTTTCTTTCTTTCTTTCTTTCAGCTTAATAAACTTCCATTTGTGTATATCTTCTTTGGACAAGTGTCTATTTAAGTCCTTTGGCTATTTTTAAATTGAATTGTTTGGGGTTTTTTTGTTGTTCAGTTGTAGGAGTTATTTATATATTCTGGATATTATTCCCTTATAGATATGATTTGCAAATATTTTCTTCCATTCAGTGAGTTATCTTTTTACTCTCTTAATAGTGTCCTTTGATGCACTAAAGCTTTCGATTTTGATAAAGTCTAGTTTACTTTTTCTCTTGTTTTCTGTGCATTTGGTGTCACATCCAAGAAATCACTGTTAAATGTAGTGCCATGAAGCATTTGCTCAGTGTTGCCTTCCTAGAGTTTTATAGTTTTAGCTCTTAAGTTTAGGTCTTTGATCCATTTTGAGTTAACTTTTATATGTGGTTTAAGGTAAGAGTCAAACTTCATTCTTTTCCATGTGGATATCCAGTTTTCCCAGCACTATTTGTTGAAAAGTCTGTCCTTTCCCTACAAAATGGTCTTGGTACCTGAGCTGAAGTTATTTTTATTACAGTGTTACTTAAGAGTGCTCACAAGTTTAAACTTCTTAAAGATTATAAAAAGAAAAAAATTCACAAATTAAACACAGATAAATGACAAAACCAATAAAATTAAAATTAATCTTATGAAACAAATGATGTTTTACTGAAATTGCTACTCTCATTATGAATATAGTCTTGCCTGTGGTAGCTGGCTTGGAGGCTTTGGGAAGCCTTTATTACCTTGTCAGGGAGTGACTCAGTTCCCTCATCATTTTTTTCTATTCTGAAAGCTATAAAACCTTGCAGGGGTGCCCTTTGCTCTTCACTTGGCATGTGTGTATTATGCAGGGGTCAGGTTTTACTCTGTTCTTGACTGTTGGTACACATCAATTAAAAGCATGTTGTTTGGCCTTACCGTGCCTGATGGGTATACACAACAGCACACATGGGCTAGGAAATCCCTGGCAGCTCTGTGTTTCTAGGGAAGCATCTGGATGATCCAGAACAGGCTTATGCTAATGTTTTTAGCATAATTTTGAAATGAAAACAGACAATTTAAAAATCCTCATAGAGAATGTATGGACCTGGAGAAGTTTCTGCAGACCCAGTTTGAGACATTTCTCAATGTTGAGAAACAATGCAGTATTTCCTGTGCTGCTTATCTTATACATTTAATTTTTTCACCCAGATTTAAACAGTTAAGTTGGACACAGTGGTGTGCACCTGCAGTCCAAGCACCTCAGGAGGCTGATTGGAGCAGGAGGATCACTTGAGCCCTGGAGTTCCAAGGCTGTAGGGCACTATGATTGAACCTGTGAATAGCCACTGCACACCAGCCTGGGCAACAGGCTGACCCTATCTCTATTCAACAGCGAGACCCTGACTCTATTCAAAACATAAAGTTAAGGTAGAGATACTGACTTTCTAGTTTGGCAGGAGGAGCTTGTTTTGTTTTGTTTTCTTCCCCTTTTTCATAGTAATCATTTATAAGGCATTTCAAGCCAGATGCAGTGGCTCACACCTGTAATCCCAACACTTTGGGAGGCCAAGGTGGGAGGATTGCTTGAAGCTAGGAGTTCAGTCAAGACCAGCCTGGGCAACATAGTGAGACCCTGTCTCTCCCAAAAAAAAAAAGGGAAAAGACCAGAAAAAGAAAAAATATTAGGCGGGTGTGGTAGCATGCACCTGTAGTCCCAGCTACTCAGGAGGCTGAGGCAGGAGGATCACTTGAGCCCAGGAGTTTGAGGTTATGGTGAGGTATGATTGAACCACTGTACTCCAGCCTAGATGACACAGCGAGACTCTGTCTCTAAAAAATAAAAAAATAAATTTCAAAAAAAAATATGTACGGCATGCCACTATTGTCTACTATCTGTATTGCTTCTGCTCTTCTAGGTGGTAGGTCTAGGAATCTTAGTTAGGATTCCATAGTTTTAGCTAGTGATCCACATCTTTTTCTTAATTCCATTGTAACTTCAGTTTTTCTTATCGTGTATTTTTATTGCTTATATCTTATTGTTTACATTGAATACAATCAAAATAAAAGCTTATATTGTCCATCTTAGATATGGTGTTTGTATTTAGGAATAGTTTTACTGCCAAAATTGTGTCATCTTGACTTTTACTACATTAGTTTGTTTTTGGTGCTTTACGTGACCCTGGAATACCTTGTCTTCTCACTGTTTAATTCTCAACTGACTTGTCCCTATTTAAAGTTTGAGATTGTGCCAATTTGATTTTAAAATATTGCAAGTAAGTTATGGCGAGATAAAGCTGCAAAGGAAGAACCTGCATGTATCTTTGATTGTAAATGCTTTTGGTACTTGTTTCTGCTTGAAGTTAAGTTTTTCCTAATGCTTTTTTGAGGAAAGAACCTCTGAACTCTTCAGATAGGTCTGGGGGCAAATGGCTAAAACATGAACTGAGGCCCTAGGTTGTCTCTTATGAGGAAATCCCCTTCACACTCTTGCTGGAATGTTCTAGCATGTGGTGTGTTTCTTATTGGTGTGAACGCCTATATAAAACACCAAAAATCAAACTGTTGTTTATCTTCTATGCATGACATGAAGTAGTGCCCTAATCTCATTCTAGGATGTGATTCAGTATTTCTATTAAAAATATAATGGTTTTCTAAATTTGTGTCAAAAAACAATCAGAGAATCATACTTATTAAGAAAATGGTATTTTCGGTGTTTCTTTTCACAGACTAACAGGTTTTATGTGAAATAACATTTTTATGATTGATAGTGGGATAGGACTTAGTTCTTCAGTGATGTGTCTCTGCTGATTATTAGCTATATGATATCTAAGTGAGCTGTTGGCAGTTTTTTTAAAGAACAGTGCATTTTTAATGCTTTTTAAAATTGTAGCAAAATATACATAACATAAAATTTACTATCTTAACCATTTTTAAGCGTACAGTTCAGTGGCATTAGGTACATTCACATTGCTTTGCAACCGTTGCCACCATCAGTCTCCAGAACTTTCATCTTTCCCAATTGAAACTCTATGTCCATTAAACACTAACTCCTCATTCTTCCATCCCTCTGGCCCTTAGCAGCCACCATTCTACTTTTCTGTCTCTATGATAGAGATTTTGCTACTCTAGGTACCTCATATAAGAGGAACCAACAGTATTTGTGTTTTTGTGACTAGCTTGTTTCACTTAGCTTAATGTCCTCAGGCTTATCAATGTCATAGCATATGTTAGAATTTCCTTTTTAAGGTTGAATAATATTTCGTTGTATGTGTATATTGCATTTTGTTTGTCCATCTGTTTCTCCCTCTGTCAATGGACATTTAGGTTGCTTCTACCTATTGGTTATCACAAGTATGCTCCTATGTCCCTGATTTCAGTTCTTTGGGGTATATACCCAGAAGTAGTTGACTGCTGGATCATATGGTAATTCTTTGTCTATTTTTTTAAGGAGCTGTGTACTGTTTGCCACAGCAGGTATACCATGTTCCGTTTCCACAATGGGATGTATAAGGGTTCCAATTTCTCCACATCCTTGCCAACACTTATTATTTCCTGTTTTTTTGGTAGAAGCCATCCTAATGGCTACTTTAAAAATATGTTTTAAATTTTAATGTATAACTAAGCACTTAGCAGTTAACACCAAGCCTTTTAAAATTAACAATTGAGGCTGGGCACAGTAGCTCATACCTGTAACCCCAGTGCTTTGGGAGGCTGAGGTAGAAGGATCATTTGACATTAGGAGTTCAAGACCAGCCTGGGCAACATAGGGAGACCCTGTCTCTACAAAAATTAGAAATTATGCAGGCATAGTAGTGCATGCCTGTAGTCCTAGCTACTCAAGAGGCTGAAGTGGTAGGATTGCTTGGGCTTAGGGGTTCGAGGTTACAGTGAGCTATGATGGTGCCACTGCATTCTAGCCTGGGCAACAGGGTGAGATCTAGTCTCTTAAAAAAAAAAAAATCAGTTGACCCTTTGCTATGAACTGGGATAGGAGTGTGGAGGATGTTGAGGAGACAATTGTTACTATAGTACTAACTATAAATCTAATTCTGTAGATTTCTTTACCCCCAGATAATGTACAAGGCAGTGCAGAGTAATACACGGTGTAACTTGGTAGACTTGGTTCATCAAGTTACTCTTGAATATATTATGGAACCTATGCATAAGCAGGGGTCAGCAAACTTTTCTGTAAAGAGAGTAGATATTTAAAGCTTTGTTGGTTCTGTGGTCTGTCTCAACTACTCTACTGAGAAAGCAGCAGCCATTGATGATATGTAAATGAATGAGCATGGCTCTATTCCAGTAAATCTATTTATGTGCACTGTAATTTGAATTGTATGTAATTTTCCTGTGTCCCCAATATCTTTTGACTTCTTTTCAACCATTTTAGAAATGTAAAAACATTCTTAGTTTGTGAGCTGTACAAACCCAAACCAAACCCAAACTCAGGTTGGCTGAGATTGGCCTTTGGGTGTGGTTTGCTGACGTCTGATAGCGGGGAATTAGTGCATGTTTAGAGGCAGTGTGGTAACGTGTGATACTTGGGTCCTTTGTAGAAATCATTTGGAGTTAGTCTGTTGGTTCAGGCAAAGGGCCAAGGGCTAATGGAATCAGGCTGGTGAAGGAGTGGTAAGCTCATAGCAGCAGCTCCTGGAATCTCTAAGGGGATGTGTGTCTGATGTGACAGAGATTAAGTGATTGGACCAAGGCCTGGCACAGCGCTTGGCATGTCATCGCTTTCCACAAGTGTGGGAGTGTAGGTAATGAGGAGGAGTGAAGGATGTCTGAAGGATAAGCAGGAGGGCTAGTGTTTGCGGTGGTGAGCGATTGCCGTTTGGTGGACCTGTCTTAGAGAAATGACCATCATGTACTCTCATTGCCCTTGTGCGTGTGTGAGCTCATGAAGTCTCATGGCTGCTGAAGCCTGAGGGTCAAGTGGGGACTTGAAAGTGCATCAAGTGCCAGGCAGTGGGCTCAGCGCCCCACGGAGCTGTGGAGTGGGCATTGACATCCCTGTTTTACAAGCACAGAGACTGAGAATGAGGAATGTTGATAACTTCTGAAAGGTCACTCAGCTAGAAGAGTCTGAGCCAGAATTTGAAAGTAATTTTCCCTCTGTGGTCCTAGTGGTTGGTGTGTTCAAATGAGGAGATCTGTTTTTCAGATTTGGTCCTGTCATTGATTTTCTGTATGGTCTTAGGGAAATCAGTTATTTCCCATAAAAATTATTTTAATTAGAAGTTAACGTCTACATAGTCTGCCTCACATTGTAGGTGATTGAATCAAAGAATAGGCAGGCATCCACTAGAAAATATGAAGTACTACGCAGAAGTTAGATGCTTTGCCAGGCCAGGCCCTCTCCAAATCACAACTAAGGAAGTATAGGAGGCACTCTTTTTTTTTTTTTTTTGCGAGACAGAGTCTTACTCTGTCGCCCTGGGTGGAGTGCCGTGACGTCGTCATAGCTCACTGCAACCTCAAATTCCTGGGCTCAAGCCTCCTTAGTAGCTGGTAGGGACTACAGGCGCCCGCCACCACGCCTGACTAATTTTTTTCTATTTTTAGTAGAGATGGGGTCTCGCTCTTGATTAGGCTGGTCTCAAACTCCTGGCCTCAAGCGATCCTCCCGCCTTGGCCTTCCAAAGTGCTAGTATTACAGGTATGAGCCAGTGTGCCTGGCCATATTTCATTTTCTATTAGTAAAACTAAATGAGGCAATTATAGGTCCTCTTTAAAATTATCAGAGTGTTCACAGTGTCTTCCAAAAACATTTGTATATATATATATTTGTGTGTGTGTGTGTATATATATTAAAAAAGATACATATTATATATATTAAAATTTGGTGAACTATCTAGTAGGTCTCTTATTTTGCCTATAGGTCTTAAAGATTTTATACTATTTTCAGGGAAAGGATAACTTTAGTGGAATCTTTTATAAAGTGCTATATTGCCTAGTATAGATATAGTAGAAACAACTCCTGGAATGGCAGTAATCCCAGGCCTTACTTTGAAGTGGAAGACATAGTCAGTGTAGAAGAACTTCACCGTACACAGATATCTGTCTCTGCCAGTAACTTCTGTAGACAGCAAATTTTAAGAGAAGTTAGATGAGGCATCTAAAATAGGTTTGGTCTGAGAGATTTAACAAGATGAAACAGTACATGGCCCAGATAATTTTTATAATCAAAGAATTATAGAAAATCTTCAACGTTTTAGATTTTATGCACATCCAGAAAATGTCTTCCCGAGATCTTTTAGCTGGCTGCCCAGTGATGAAAGTGTCAGATGTATCATTTTTATTTCGTTTTGTTTGCTATTTATTGAGTTAAGAAAGTTACCTAATTGGGGATATGAAAAAGAGTTGATTTATTAAGGTAGTGGGCTTTTGTTTAACTTTAAACATCTTTGTTGTTACCACAATATTAGTGGCCTATTTGTGAAGTTTTTTTGTGGAGAAGCCACATACTCAGTTCTAGCTTTTACTTTCTGTTTCTTCTTCCTCCATCATCATTACCATTGTGAAGGGAAGAAACTACCTTGTTGCTTTGTTCTGCAAAAAGTATTGCAGATGCTTGTTGAAAATAACTATTGAGTGAAGTGTTAAATGAAATGTGTCTGTTAAAAAAAGAGTACAGTTTTTAAGCCAGGCATTGTGGTGGTGGTGCTTAGTGGTGGCATGTGGCTGTAGCCCCAGCTACTGGGGAGGCTGAGGCAGAAAGATCACTTGAGCCCAGGAGTTCAAGGCTGCAGTGAGCTCTGATTGCACCACTGTACTCCAGCCTGGGCCACAGAGTGAGACCCTGTCTCTTGAAACAAACAAACAAACAAAAACAAAAGAGTACAACAACTTTAGTAAACTAGGAACATACAGATACTTCCTTAACCTGATAAAGAGTGGTACATTCAAATGTATACATTATGTGAAACACTAGAGACACTTCCCATTGAATCAGTAACAAGACAGGGATGCTTGCCCACACCGGTATTATTTGATCTAATCTTAGTAATTCTAGCCAATGTAGTAGGGCAAGAGAATTGTCTGGTTGTTTATAAAATAAATGTATGAGAGTAAATAGCTTTCCCATATAATGGTCAGAAAATATAATTTAAAAAAAGGAAAAAAAGATTTCACTCACTAGAACATCAAAACCCCAAAATAATTTCAAAACAAAGCCAGAGAGGTGAAGAAAATAAAAACCTTTACAATGAGTGGCATAAAAAACTTGAGGGTATTAATTAGATCAGCCCATTAATTTGTTAATTAATAAAATTTAAATACAAATCCCGGTGATTTTTGGGGGGAAGGTGGGAGAGTAATTTGTCAAAATGATTTTAAAGAGCATCTGGAAGAATAAATGGGCAAGAATAGCCAAGAACATTTTGCATACTAAAGATGAGTTCAGAGGAACGATTGGTTTTGTACTATCAACTATTTATAGATTAATACAAGAATTTTAAAGGGTAATTTGAGCCCTAGAATAGAAAGAGCCGTAGATCTGAAGACAAAGCCTAAGATCGGACCTGACTATGCATGAGAGCTTTGTGTGTGAATCCAGAGTCTTTCAGATTCAAGGGAAAGCAGCTCATAATTGCTTAAGCAAATACCAAACAAAGGCATTTATTTTGTCAAGTACCAGGGATACCCCTTGGATGATACTTGCTTCAGTAACATCAGAGGAGGCTCAAATGCCCTGTCTCTCCCTGACTGTGATCCTTTTCGGGGTTGACTCCATTCTCTCCTATTGCTGATGGCTTCCTTTGTGTAGCTAGAAGAAAAGGAGGTGTGGTTGTTGATATTTCCAGGCTTTTATTTTTATAGCTTGGGGTCAAAGAAGAAAGTGACCTTCCTTAATGTCAGTATGTAAAGTCCTAAGGAAGAGACACTATGTGGGCTGCTGGGGGCATCTGCCCATTGCTGGGCCATGACCATGGGGATGCTGCACTAACTGGGGGCCACCCATGCCTGCTCCTGTCCAGACCCACCAGCTTGGCTTTGCTGTGCAGCCTCACCAGAATCACCTGGAACAGCAGAGACAGGAGTTGTTCCCCAAGGAAAGCAGGTGGGGTGGTAGAATTATTGGGGGGAGCAGGGGACAGGCTGTTGGGCAGACTGGCGCAGCAAGTGTATACTCAGTCATTGAGAAAAGGATGAGATAGTCAACAAAGGATACTGAAGACTTGTTTAACTATTTGAAGAAAAAATAAAGTTATATCCCTAGCTTTTGCCATACTCAGTTAAATCCCAAACAAATAAGTGATAGTTAAATAGGAAAAAAAAAATTGAATAAGTAGAAGAAACTGTAAACCGGTTTTAGAATTTTAAAATTTTTATAGACTTTATATTTTATAGCACTTTTAAGTTCATAGGAAAATTGAGTGGGAGGTACAGAGATTTTCCATATACTCCTTGCCCCAACATACATACAGCCTCCCTCACTATCTATATCCTGCACCAGAGTGGCACATTTGTTACAATCGCTGAATCTACATTGACACATCATTATCACCATTATCAAGGGGTCCATAATTTACATTAGGGTTCACTCCTGGTGTTGTACATTCTAGGGGTTTTGACAAATGTATAATAGCATGTGCCCACCATTATAGTATCATACAGAACAGTTTCACTGCCCTAAAAACCCTCTGTGCTTTGCCTGTTAATTCCTCCCTTCTCCCAACCCCTGGCAACCACTGATCCTTCTCCTGTCTCCATAGTTTTGCCTTTTCCAGAATGTCATATAGTTGGAATCATAGGATATGTATGAAAAGATTGGCTTTGTTAACCTACTAATATGCATTTAAGATTCCTCCATGTCTTTTCCTGGCCTGATAGCTTATATCTTAGCCCTGAATAACATTTCATTGTGTAGATGTCTTGTAGTTTATTTATCCATTCATCTACTGAGGGACATCTTGGTTGCTTCCAAGTTTTGACAATTATGAAAAAAGCTGCTGTAAACATCCTGTGTATCTTTTTTTGTGCAGATGTAAGTTTTCAAATCATTAAGGTATCCACCAAGAATTGTGATTGCTAGATTGTATGGTAAGAGTATATTTAGTTTTGTAAGAAACTGCCAAATTATCTTCCAAAATGGCTGTGCCATGTTGCATTCCCACCAGCTGTGAATGAGAGCTCCTGTTGTTGCACATTTTCACCAGCGTTTGGTGTTGTCAGTGTTTTGGATTTTGGCCATTCTAATAGGTGCATGGTGCTATCTCACTGTTGTTTTAATATACATTTCCCCAGTGACGTATGATGTTGAGCATCTTCTTAATATACTTGCCATATGTATGTCTTCTTCAGTGAGGGGTCTGTTTAGGTCTTTTGCCCATTTTTTTAAATGGTTTCTTCATTTTCTTATTGTTGAGTTTTAAGAGTTCTTTTTATATTTCGGATACTAGTCTTTCGCAAATATTTTCTCCCAGTCTGTGGTTTGTCTTCTCATTCTCTTGATAGATACTTTTATATCTCAAGATTAAAAAGCCTTTTTGAAACATTTACGCACAGGAGATTTAAAAGCAGAGATTGCACACTGATGGTCTGATGGCTAGATCAGACCTGCACATGTTATGTTTTGCCTGCACTGTTTTGTTTTGTTTAATTTATCTTTTGAAATCAAATATTTGTTAAAAATAATGATAGTTGGTATTTATTTACTAGTAAACCCTGTGCTAAGCCCTTTCCATACTCTTGTTTAATCCCTATAGAAACCCTCCAAGATAAGCACTATTGTTGTCCTTATTTTACATGTGAGAAACAGGCTTGGAGAGGTAAAACACCTGTCTAGGCATACCCAGCAAGCGGTGACACACAGGTTTGATTCCAGCTGGGCTCTTTAAATTATTATATTAATTACATCAAATAGTTTATTGAAATGAATTGAAAAAGAAAGAATACACATGTCCAATAAGTATGGAGAAAATCCCCAACCTTACTAGGAATCAGAGAACAAAACAAAGCATTCTCTATTGATATGGAGCTTGGGAAAGGACCCTCAGGCATTTCTGTGGGAAAACGTACCAGCATCCTTTCTGGTAGAGGGCATTTTGGGAATATCTTTCAAAAGTATTAACTGTTCATAATCTTTTATCCAGGGATTCCACTTCTAAGAATTTATTCTGAGAAAAGTTAGAGTTGATTATAGATTTCTGTGCAGAGACAGGCATTAGACTGTTAATTACAGAAGTGAAAAATGGGGAGCAATCTAATACTCAACATAAGGGATTGGTGGAATAAATTATGGTATATTCATATGCTAGAATAATATCCAGCCATTCATTTTTACCATAGCAGATAACATGCATAGTGACCCTGATATGGCCACTGTGTTTTTCCACTGACTCTAAAATGGTATGTGTAGTAAAGCAGTTTGTACCAGGTGTTTGGCACAGTCACTACTGGCTGTGTTTGATGCTGTTAAGGGGGTGGGGATATAGGTGATTTTTATGGGTTTTTTTCCCCTGTGTGTTTTCTCAAACAGCTGAAAATTTACCTATTTCTTTCAGAGTTTATTTTTTATTTGTCAATTTTGAAAAAATATAGGACCTCATAAAAGTCAACCTAGGTTTACATATATTATGTTTTTGGTGTATGTGTAAATGAATTCTTTGTGAATCAACTTGTTTTCATTTTTTTACTGAAGCTTTTAAAAATTTCTTAAATAATACTAGCACTTATCTAAAAGATCTCAACAGTACAGAAAAAGAAAGTAAATTGTGAAAGCCTTTCTCCAAATTAGTCTCATTTCCAGTTTCGTTATTTAAGGTAATCACTATTAAAAGATAAAATGTTTTAAATATGTGTTGGAAATTTGCCCTAATTAATATAAATTATTTATTAAGCAAATAATCACCTCTGATATGTTTTGGATATTGGGATTTTCAAATGTAGGGATCCATGAAAGTGAAGTATCCCTGTGTTGGTTCTGTGCTTCTTTTACCAGTACACTTACGTGGGTAAAGATGTTATAGGTGGTTGTGTATTTATAGTGCAGTGTCTATTCTTAAATACCAGTCTTTCCACCAAAGATAAACAAAAAAATAAATAATGAAGTTTTGGTATTAGAATTGTGGAAGTTAAACTCATCCATATTTCGTTATTTAAAAGTATAACAAACTTATGTAGAATGAACTATTCTTACTGGCATTTGGACCTTGTAGCTGAGGAAAGATTCAGCCTTGTTTGTGTTCTGTTTTCTTTTTCTTCGCTTGACAAATATTCGAGGGCCTCTCATTTGGGGAATAAATTTATTCACTAAGCTTTTGTTCCAGGGTATTTGATCTTAATTGGGGAATACTATCAACTACTCTGTTAGGCTCCCTAAGTTTACCCAAATTTGGTTAGATCTGCTTAGAGTGGTGGGTAAGTTCAGGATTTTTACTGGAAGGGGAAAGAATTATTTACCAGAATTAGATAAAGCAACTCTTGGGTAATGATTTTTTTTTTCTCTCTTTACCTTATAATTGATTGAAAGTAGTGGCAGGGTTGGGTGGCAAAAGAAAGGCCTGGGGAAGAAGACAGGTGGTTTTCATTCTCTCTCCATAGCAGTAAAGAGGGAAAGGATGGAGAGGAAATTGTCTGAAAAACCATCCTTCTGAAACATTGGCCTAAAAAACTGTACTACAGAAATCCAGTGCAGCTGGCAATGGCATTTAAAAGGAATGCTCTGATTTCTGGGAAAGCAGGTATGAGTACCTTTTAAAAGACAAAAAAAAAAGGAATATTGTAGTTTAGGATACACAGACAAGTATTTGTTCTCTGTACTTTTTACTACCATGTCCTAACCAAAGAGGGGTCAACATAGCAAGTAAGACATTCCTTAACTATGAATAACCATTGTAAATGCCTGCAACGTTCATAAAAGTAAGATATGCGGTCTTTCCATTTAAATAATTTTACATCATCATCCATATTTTCTCCCTTGTTTTTTTAAAACTTGGGATATAATGAGAATTATTTGGGGGTCTGAATAAGTTTCTTGTCCACAAATAGAAGAGAGAGAGGGTTTTTTTCCTTTCAGCTTTGGAGCTGGTGTTCTTCCTGTGTAGTTAGGCATGGCTTTTTTCAAGTGACCTTGTATCCTTATCAATACTGTAGAAAGCTAGACACGTTGTACAGACTTTAAAATATAAAGCCTTTAGGGCACTGGATTCTTGAAATACTTCTAAACCTTGGTTTTTAAAAAAAATTACATGTTCATTGTGGATATTTTCTTACAGCCCTATCTGTGTGCAAGTGCAGACTTACTTCCTTAGGCTACATTTTGAGAAGTGGGGTTGCCTCCCTTAGTGGTAAAGGACATCTATAGTTCTTGGGCCAGGTGACCCTCATTTCTTTTTCTGTCAGTTCTCACCCACAATATGTGAGCGTCCATTTCCTCGCGTCCTGGTTTGGAGCTCATTTTGAGGAACGTCATCTCCCTTTTGTGACTGTGTGGAAGTGGGTGTGGGTAGATTTTCCCCTGTGAACAGAGGGCCCCTTCCTAAGGAAGTGCTTCTCTGTGGAGAGTCCTGGGTTTGAGCCTGAGTGGGGAGGTCTGTAAGGTGCTTACTCTCCAGGACCAACTGCTCTGCGAGGGGCAGGCGTGGCCTGCCGTGCTCCAGGAGCACTCAGGAGCCTCTCAAGTCATTCTGCCTCTGGGGATTTTACAGAGGAGGTGTGATATTTGAGCTCTCCAAGGCTGAGTAAGAGGGTATTCCAGGCACGGGGCCTGCCTGTGCAAGAGTGATTTCTGAAAAGGCATGGCATGTTCTGTCACAGTTCTGTGGGGCTGTCCTGGGAGAAAAGGGGTCGGAGTGAGGCTGGAAAGGTGGGCGGTGATCTGATAAGGAGTTTGGAAATGACACAGATAGGCTGAGGCAGGGGAACCCAGTGGTCCTGCAAAGATGGCTCAGAGAAGGGAGAGACTAGTGGCCGGGAGACCAGTTTGGAGGCTGCCACGTGTTCTACTAGGAGAAAAAAGGACTTGAACTCGAAGCAGGGACAGGGAAGATTTGGAAGTGTTTGTTTTGGGTTTTGGTAGAAGCATTTGGGCTAATTTGCCCTGTTAGCTCCAGAGGATGTGGAAGAAGGTGAACTAGGGAAGAGTCTGAAGATTCCATTTAGGGAAACACAAACTCAGGGAGGAAAATGCAAGGAGTAGGAATAGGTTTAGGAGAAAGAAAAGGAATTTTGTTTTGGACTTGTTGAGTTTGAGGTGACATCTTAGTAGAGGTATCTAGCTGGTAGCTGAAAGTGCAGGAGATTGGATGTGTGTGTGACAGTTTCTTTGAAAAGATCTGTTCTGGGACCTCCTGAAGATGTCACTCAGATTACACTGCCATCACCCCAGGGCTTGAGTTACTCACTTCTTTCTCTTGCCGTCTTTGTGCATTTGAGAATAATCACGGGCACCTCAGACCTCAGTCTCACCTCAGAGAAAAGTACTGCTAACAATGTTTGTATAGTCTTCCAGAAATTTGCCTTGCATGTACACATATATTTAAGCATATAAATCCCTAGAAAGGATGAGTCAGACACTAACAGAAACTCACTACACACACTGCCAGGGGCATGCAGTAACTTCACAAAGTGTACTGGTGTGTGCTGTCACTGCGTGCCTGAGTTTGGGGGTCTTCTGTGTCCCCAGGAGTTAGTGCTGCCCTCAGGTGGACCACTGAGTCCCCTCCGCAATTGCCCAGGTCCTCCACTTTTGGTCTGCAAGGCTCGATTATTAGAGTAACTTGAGTCTTTCTACTTTCAAGTGTTAGTTTTCTTTAATGAATATTTTTCCTTGTCATAAAGATATTGTTTTAAAAATATATAATGGTAATTAACATGCGTGCATTTTAGACTATATAGATGCATACATTTTAAGAAGTGAATCCCCCCCAAAATCACTCCCCAGATTTAATCACTGTCAGCAGTGTGGTATATGGACCCCATTTTATGTGGGGGGGAAGGTGGGTAGGAGGCAGAATACATACACACACACACACACACACACATTTTCCACATAGGAAAATATAAAGAAGACAATAAATCTCATGGCCTGTAATCTCACCAAGCAGTCAGTGATCCCCGTTAGAAAAGCAAGCAAATACATGCTAGTGGTTTAAAAAAAAAAACAAAAACACCAATAATAGTATAGAAAGAGACAAAATAAAAAGTTTGTCTCCCTAACTCTCCTACCAAGACTGCTGGGCAAAAGTCCCTCTCCCCAAGCTAATCCCTATTACAGTTCTCCTTCCAGAAGACTTGTGATGCAAATAGAAACATATTGTGTGTCTCTCTTTGTGTGTGTGTGTCTTTTTAGTGCAGACAGAAGGGACCCTACTGAACACATTGTGTTTTTCTTTTGAACTTAACATATCTTAGGTCTTTCTCTATCAGCTTTACTTCATTCTTTTTAACGGGTTATTGGCTATAAAGGGAAGGTCAGTCAATGGGTGTGCCTGTGATTATTTAATTGGATCCCGTTGGTGGACAGTGATGCCGTTTCTAAATTTTTTAGTATTCCAGATAATGTGATGAATATCCTTGTACAGATATCCTTGTTCCCTCATGGAAATATTTCTTGAGGATAGAAAGAAGGGGAATTTAAAAAATTATTTATATAAATGTTACATATCATTAGTACAATCACCTCTAGAGAGGTTGTAGTAATTTATACTTCCGCACATGTATATGAGTGTCTTTTCCATGTATCCTTGTCAAAATTGGATATTATTAACCTTAAAAAACATTTTTTGGGCTGGGCACAGTGTCTCACACCTATAATCCCAGCACTTTGGGAGGCCGAGGCAGGAGGATCGCTTGAGCCCAGGAGTTTGAGGCTGCAGTGAGCTGTGATCATGCCACTGCACTCCAGCCTGGGCATCAGAATGAGTTCCCATCTCTACAAAACAAAACAAAACAAAACAATTCTCTTTTGTGTGTGGGGGGTGTCTTATTATTTATTGACAGTTATTAAGTAGAACTTTGTCAGTGCCTTCATGTAAGGATGAAATTGGCAATTAAAGTGGTCTTACTTCAGTTATGAAACCTGGAAACCTTGACCTCAAGGACACCACCTCAAGGGTGGACCAGCTGAAAGAATGTGAGGTGAGGTCTTCCCTTTTATAGCCAAAGAAACTGAGCCTTTGAGGGCCATTTCTTTACCCCTCTTATGCCACGACAAGATGAGCATTATAGAATTAATATAATTTTGTTAGGCTAGCATTTCCCCCTCTGTAGTAGAGCTTTCCTCAGAACAAAAGTAGATTTTTTTCATGTCTCTATTTTGACCTAAATTATCTAAGTTGTACTTTGTTTTGTATAGAAACTATTTTTTGACATCTTGTGACACTGAATTTTTGTTATTGAGAGTAATGTAAATTTTACCCCAGCAAATTAATTTTGTTTCTCTCTTTTTTTGGCATCCTTTCCAGTTGTATAGTGGTACTCATTTCGTCATTGCTTTTATATTGATTTTCCTTTATAAACAGAATGGTCTGTTTTCTTGCTCACTTTTCCTTTTAAAAGGAAAACATTGATATCCTAGTAGAGGGCACTATATTTTGGTCATGAATGAGTTCATATCACAGAAGAGTTGTATCTTATATTAATAATTTCATATGAGAAACTTGTGAGGCTGGGTATCAAGCAGAACCCTATGGATTAAAAAAAAAAAACAAGGCTGGGTATGTGGTGTTCAGCAATATTTATTATGAATCATATTAGTTTTGATCCAAACATGGGAGAAAGTGAAGTTTTCTCTGTGTAGTTGGATACTTTCAGAGGCACAAAGTGACATTAACATGTGAAAACAAGCCTACAAAATTCCTCTGATGTCCACTTGGCCACTCAAATGTGCATCAGGCCTGTAGTGGGCACTCTAAAACCAGAATTTAGGTCCTTTAGCTGTTTTCAAGCACCTAGGTATGCAAGGCACAGTGCCAATTAATTATGCAGTCCATGGGGATAGAGCCCCTCAGAATTATTTAGAAATCCATACTGGAAGTTTATTTCCTAAATGTACCAAAATTTTTTTACTTAGTTGTTCTCTAAGCATTTTGCACGTAGCTGGATATGTAAAAGTGAGATAGTGATGCTTGTGCTTGGTATAGGTAGAAAGATGATCCTGGTGGATCTGAGATGGGGGCTCTTCTGTTCTTACTGTTCAAGTATATTTTTACTTTAATAGCCTTCCTCCCCCGCCCCCCATTCCTCTCTCTCCTTTCCATTGTGGCACATATACATCAATCAAAGAAATATAATAACCTGTGGGACCATTTTTCCTTAAACAGGAAGATGGTTCCATGGACTATTAACTGTTTAGAGTGGTCTTGTTTTAAGAGCTTGTCTTATAAACCTACAATAATTTCCTTCCAAGTTAATGTGCTAATTAGAAGCCTAGAATCCCAATGCTGAAAGTGAATTTTAGAATCTCCTCCAACTTTTCACCAAGGTCAGAAATCCCTTTTATCAGACCTTTGTTTGCCTCAGGGTCATCTAGTTTCTTTATTTACCCTTGAAGTGACAGGTACCTCACTACCCCATAAGGCAACCCAGTTGATTATGGGCAGCTATGATCATTGGAAAGCTCTGAATCATTCACCTGAAATCTGCCTCTGGTGGAACAGTGCAGAACGTACACATTGCACACACCACAAAACTGCTTTAAATGAATGTTTCTTTTCACTGTTAGCTGGGAATTACCCAGGGCAAGATCATCTTTGATAAGTGAATGTCCTCCTAGTGCCTTGAACATAGGCACTCAGTAGTGTTTAGAGAATGAATTATTAATTTCTTATGACTTAAAGATTGACTGGCAGTTAGGCTAAATATTTTTTGTCTGAAATTAGAAAATGTGTAAGGAGGCCTCTGGAGTAGATGCAGTCAAATTTAGGTGGTGGTCTCCATTGGTTAAGATGCAATTTTTCTATAGAGATCTGTTTTAAAACTACAGGTAAACTCTGATCACTCATAGCAGACTATCCAGTGAGATAAGAGGCAATCTGTTTGTTTTGCTGTTCATTCATGGCCCTGGTCCTTGCCAGCAGACCTGTGCAGAAGAGAGAACAAGGCAAGCTGTGAACTTTCTAACAGCTGTTCTCTTTTAGCTGTTGTCTTTGAGAAGCAGAAGGGATAGGTAACCTTAGAGAGTATAGTAAAACCTGGGAAGCTTTAAAAACAAACAAACAAGTAAACATTAGAAGTTGAATGTTGAAGGCACCCAGAAACATACCAAGGAAAACTAGACTCCACTGGGATGTCTTCTGGTTTCACCTGCAGAATTCTCTTGCGTTTTAAAATCCACTTTTTATGCAGTATTACACAGCAAATAGGCAGAGTGCTGTTATAAATCATTCCTTACCAAAGGCTCAAGTTTTGAAACTGAGGGCCTGAAAAGTTTCCTGCTTGCCTTTCAGAAGCTTAGTGTTGTGCTGTACCCTAGCATGCTGAGGCCTGAAAGTGCCAGTCACCTGTCAAAGGGAACACAGCTGCCCTCAGAGAGAGCCTGAGTCTAGAACTCAAGTTTTTTGACACTTAGTCCAAAAATAAAACATCAGAAGAGGCAGGAATTGTTGGTTGCTTAATCAGTCACATTTTCAAAGTTCCCAGAGTTTCATGTAGCAGAAGTTAGAGCCAATGGGGATTGGAGTGTAGACATTTTTTTCATTCCCCCAAATCATTTTTGGGTTCTCAGTGTTTGCAGCTTCTTGCTCTGGACCCTGAAGGGGCTGTGCAGTGGTCGACGCACTCCCCCTTCAAGGCTCTGTTATCATGTGGCTGCCTTTCCAGGCCACCATCCCCCAGTCTGAGCCCCCCTGCCCCTCACGCTTCCCTGGCACTTGGCACCCATTACTTCAAGCACCTTCTGTCCAGCCTGCTGGTCCGTCCCAGTCAGGAGAGACTGGGAGATGCCGTGAGGTCACCCTCACTCCAGCTCAGGCTTACCTCCTCGACCTGGAGGCGGCCGCGCTTGTGGTGGGCACGCAGGGGAATTTGAGCAGATGCATCTCTTCCTTTTTTCATTCCCTTCCACTTCACTCTCGCTTTGCCCTTCCGAAGGCTGCTGTTCGCAGTCTCGCCGACTGCGTGTATGTCCTACTCTGTGTCCTGCGTAGTATTGACTGCAGTCAGCTCTCTGCCTGGCCCAGGGAGTTTGTCCTTTCCTCCTGGCTGTTAGTTTGCCCCAGTTCCTCAGGCTTCAGCCGTCAAGGCAATCTCGGCCCCACCCCTCTCCATGCTGGTCTGGCTGAGGGCCTGGCGGGGGTGTGTGTGTGTGTGTGTGTGTGTGTGTGTGTGTGTGGTTTCTGGAGCCCATTCCTTTCCTGCCCACCATCCCCTAGGCCTTTATCCAGTCCTTGGGCAACTCAGTGATTTATGACTTGTTCTCCCTACATCCATTGCCGATTTCTTTGCCGATCCATTGTTTGCACAGCTGTCTGGTTTAATCTTCTTCAAATGCTGCATTTCTGAATTCAGCCTCTTCCTCCTCCCTCCCAGCAACATTTACTTAGCTCCCTGTTGCCACAGGAGAAAGCCCCAAACTTCCTAACTCGGCATTCAAAGCCTGCCTTCTACTGGGGCCTGCCTTCCTCTCCAGATCCTTCTCCGGCCCTCCTGCCACAGCCTGTGCGGTTGGCTCCTCGTGCCCTCTGGAAGTCTTCAGCTCCTTCATGGAGCCTTTGTCTGCCAGCCATTCTTTTCAAGACTTTGCTGATGTTCACTGGCTGACTTGTTCATTTGACACTTAATTCACTGAGCAAACATTATGAAAGACATACTGTTCGGTTCACTGTGAGGAATGGGTTACTGAGGGGTAAGAGGGTCAGTCCCCACTGCCAGGAAGCTTGCCTGGGTTCAGTATCTTCTTGTGTTGTGTCTCCTGGATCCTGAGTGGAGAGGTAGAAACCAGGTCCTGTGCTTTTTTTTTTTTCCTAAATTACCTGCATCCAGCACATCTTCTGTCTTCCGAACAGGGAATTTCTTATTTTATTTAACTATTTTGGCTTTTTTGATTAAATTCTGTACATTCTCATTTTAGCTTACCATGAGTTATAACATTAAAATTAAGATAAAAATCTATGAATGTAAAGTCATCAGCTGAATTATCTTGTAAGACTTAATTAGATAAGATTATTTAAGATAGTGATTTCTCATTAGATTGGCCCTGTTCATGTTAACTTTTCTCCTTTTTTCTTCAGTTTGCATGAAGAAATCAGTGATTTTTATGAATACATGTCTCCGAGACCCGAGGAGGAGAAGATGCGGATGGAGGTGGTGAACAGGATCGAGAGCGTGATTAAGGAGCTCTGGCCTAGTGCTGACGTGAGTCCCTGTCTGCGTAGCTGTTGCTTAGGGCAGTGTCCTTGTCCACGAGATGGAAGTTGTCTGTCTGTGTCCCATGCAAAGTCCTCGTGTGCAAGTGGGAGTGTCTCTGGAGAGTTAGGGTCTAATCAAATTTTAAAGGCAAACTTTTTTTGGGGGGGGGCAACCTTTAGAGTTTGGGGCTTCCTAATTATTTTCATTGAATTGGATGGCTGACTTAAAACTTTTTTCTTTTTTTGAGTGCTAACAGCAGTTACTAAAGGCAGTCTATATTTAAGAATCATCAGTGTGAAGAGAAGAAAGACACATCAAACCTCATTGTAGTAGTTAGTGTATATATTCCGATATATTGGATACGATATATCAAAACCCCATTACTATTTTGTTCCAGTCTCCAATATAAACGTTTTATAATTGTTTATATAGATGAATGAAAATGTCAAGTAGGAATTTTTGTCACTTGAAGTTTATTTTCTTAAGCTGATGTAGGCGTAAGTCTTTTCTACCCCTCTCCTGAAACTGCTCTTTTTTTCCTCTCTCTCTGACCACTTCCTTGTCTCCCAGTACAGCCCCCATTCATCGAACAAAATTTTTGCCCAGGATTTCTTCTTGGCTTATTTGTGGTTCTTGTTATTGGTACTAAGTTAATACTTCACTTTTTAGGGCTCCTTTGAGGGTCTGTTCTATAATTCTGTGCATTCAAAGAAGTAACTTATTAGAATCCATTACTTTGTTTATAGCTTTTCTTTAGACTCTGTCCTGAGGTGGTGGAGGGGAAGCTAGGGAAGGTTTTTGTCCAGTTGGCAAAACAAAAAGGTTTTGAATATGACACTGTAGGTAAAGGGCAGAGGGAGGACACTAATATTTTATTGAGTAGCTACCCTACACCACGTCGTTTCTCCCATGTGATCTAAATAGGTGGCTCTCAACTAAAGGTGATTCTGCTCCCCAGAGGGCATTGGCAATGTTGGAGACATTTTCGATTGTCGTGATTGGGGAGGCACTTCTGGCATCTAATGGATAGAGGTTTCGGATGCTGATAACCATCCTGCAATGAACAGTACAGCCCCTTACAACAAAGAATTATCTACCCAAATGTCCATAGTGCTGAGGTTGACAAATCCTAATCTAAATTAATCCTTACACTTCTGAGATGGTGGATTTTATCCATTTTTTTTTTAAACAGATGAAAAACATGAGGTTGTGGTTAGGTTCCCAGTTCCATCTCACCTCAAAGGTTGAGCTTTTTTCACTGTTGATCCTTTATTGTAATTATGTGCATACACATACCTGCTTGAGTTCCAGTGTCCACCGTGGGTTGAGATAGAATGTGTCCCGGTTTTTTGCCACAGCATGATGTTATAATGACAGTGCCTGATATTCTCTCTGGAGTTGACCTGTAGGCCAGCTCTTGTCCTGCAGTTGAAGTAGCCTGACCCTAATTTAGTAATCTATGAGAAGAATTCTGCTTAGAGAACAAAAATTAAGATTTTGTGATTGTGTCTCTGGCTTATAAGGAACCGTCAGTGACCTGAATACTACTTCTGAAAGTTTTCTACAGTTGGCCCTGTGTATCCACAGGTTCCACATCCCCATATTCAACCAACCTCAGATTGAAAATACTTAGGAAAGAAAAACCCAATAAAAATAACAATACACCAATAAAAAATAATACAAATTTTAAACAATACAGTATAACAACTATTTACATAGCGTTTATATATTAGGTGTTGTAAGTAATCTAGAGATGACTAAAATTATATGGGAGGACTTGTATAGGCTATGTGCAAATACTGTGCCATTTTATATTATAACCTTGAGCATCCTTGGATTTTGGTGTGGAAGGGGTGGAACCAGTCTTTCTCAGATACCAAGGGAAAACTGTATTTTAGCCTGTGTTTCATATTTGAATCTGATAAATTTAAGTTACATTCTGAATGTCTGTGAAACAGAGTCCCCAATTCATGAAAGGATAGTGTTAGAAAAAAATGCTCTTGTAGTACTAAAAAGTACCAGTAGAGGGTAGCAAAAACTGGCATTTATCCATAGCCTGGTGACTTTTTACCTGATACCTCAATATAATAACTTCTTTTTCTATTTCAGGTCCAAATATTTGGAAGTTTTAAAACTGGCCTGTATTTACCTACTAGGTTAGTACACTCATGAAGGTTTCAAGGGATTGTGCATTTTCCTAGTGTATTCATTTTGGCTGTTGAATGCGTTATGAATGTAAACAAAACAGTTAGACTTATAAAACAAAAATTCATTTAATGGTGTTTTATTTGTGGTGTTTTATTTAATGGTGAATTACCTTGAAGCAGAATATCACTTCAGATCAAGACTGAGATGATACAGAGAGATGTCAAAGGGAGCATGTAGCAGTGGACTCAGTTACTAATTTGTAGAATTTGGCTGCCTGGCAAAGAACCGCTCAACCCCATAACATTTTTTTTTCTTTTGAAGTTTATTTTCCCTTATTTTTATTTCATTATATTTTATTTTTTAATTTACAAATTGAGACAAAGCAAAAAATCATGTATCCGCCATCCCAATCAGTATACAGAAGAGTTTTCCCTGTACCTTCCAATTCCCTCCTGGTGCACGTTATATTAAAACTCTTCCCCCTACCTTTGATCTGTTCTTTGTCCCTACAGTTTTGCCTTTTCCAAAGTGTTCAAAAAATGGAATCATACACTATGTCAGCTTTTGAGTCTAGCTTTTTTCACTTAGGATAATGCATTTAAGATTCATCCATTCAACTCCATAACTTAACCCACTAACACAGATGTTAATGTAGTATCGTGATAAAATGCCTGATTATATGTGCACTAGATATACTCTGGAATTTTGAGGTCTCACTCTCTTTTTTTTTTTTTTTTTTTTAAATTAAGAACTCATTCTGCTGGTATGGTTCCAGGAATCCTGAACCAGAAATTCAGGGTAAAAACTCTTCTCTGAGGATGGTCTTGGCCTTTTCAGGACCCTTGGTCAATTTCAGCTTTTCTCAAATTAGATCTTTCTTGACCCACAGCCTTGGAGGATCTCTTTGGGGTGATGAGTAATGTTTGCCTGAAGGGTAGATGCTTGCCCTTGTAGAAATTGAAATGCTTTGGTCTTTATGAAGGAAAAGCATTCCGTTGTGTTTTTTGATTTGAGTTTGATTTGGTCAACTTTACCCCAACTTAAAAGTGTGTTGAAGTGGACGGCCCCTGGCAATTTCCATTATTCCCATTGATGTCCTTGGCCTGCAAGAGCCATAAAATATTCAACTTCAAGTTCATTAATATTATTCCTTATTTAGGTTCTGAGCTTCAGCAAAATCCAAAAAATCACTCTTTCTTAAAAATTTTATGAATAGGTAACACGTTCACATAGTTCAGATTTGGAAAAGGCAGAAAAAAAATTACAATGAAAAATCTCAGTCCTACCTCTGTCCCCTAGTTCTTCTCCTTGGATCAGCTACTGTTGGCAGTTTCTTGCATATCCTTCCAAAGATACCTATTCATCTAAAAGGAAATGCGTGGCCGGGTGCCTGGGAGGCCGAGGCGGGAGGATCGCTTGAGCTCAGGAGTTGAAGACCAGCCTGAGCAAGAGAGAGACCTCATCTCTACTAAAAACAGAACAAATTATCCGGGGTTGGTGGCATGTGCCTATAGATCCAGCTACTCAGGAGGCTGAGGCAGGAGGATTGCTTGAGCCCAGAAGTTTGAGGTTGCTGTCAACTAGGCTGATGCCACTGCACTCTAACCTGGGCAACAGACCCAGACTGTGTCTCAAAAAAAAAAAAAAAAAAAGAAAGCGTGTATGTTTATGTAAGTGGTAGCATGCTACATACAGTGCACTGCATCTTCCTTTTTACACTTAGTCACAGTTAATCTCATCCAGATAGGAAAGTCTTTAGGTTTAGTACCAGAAACCTTTATGAAAAGGAAATATTAACTGGTATTTTTTTTTCTTTTTGCGGTTTTACTTCTTTCAAAATCACTCTATTTCCTGAGGCCTAAATTATGTGAGATGACTGTGAGAAGGAGGTTGTTAAAATCAACAACTTTTCCTCCTTCCCCCACTCCCTAAAAAAAACCCCCCATTATCACTAACACATTTAGTCTTCTTCATTGGCCAGAGTGAGTAATAGGTTTTACTTCTACAAATAAAGTCTATAAGCATGAATATCAGTTAAAACAAATACAGTTTCTTGCTTCTTCAAATCCTTCTGTGCATGTATTCTGTGTTCAGTGACATCGATCTTGTGGTGTTTGGGAAGTGGGAGAACCTGCCCCTCTGGACCCTCGAAGAAGCTCTTCGGAAACACAAAGTTGCAGATGAGGATTCAGTGAAAGTTCTAGACAAAGCAACTGTAAGTTCTTTAGCATTTTGTTTTAAAATCTCTAGTTATTCACGTATGAAACAAGTTAAAATTTTATTTTGGTGAGCACAGTTGGATTGTGGGTACATGATTTTTTCATTTTGTTAATGTCACAGTGCTTGTACATAAAAGATATCGTTTGTGAAACAAATTAACTTGTTGTGGCTATGTATTTCTTTAAAAAAAATACCCAATTTTATCATACACGTACTCACTATAGAGGTTTTTAAAAATATAAAACAGTATAAATAAAAATACAGATTTCTATTAAATAGTCTATAGTTACACAGAAGATGTTGCCATTCCGTTCTATCTTATTTTGTATTCTTGAAAAATTGTATATAGTTGAGATTTTGTAAATCCGTCATATTTTAACCGTATCTGGAATGGCCATTAAGAACTTTCATGGAAGCTCATCGTAGAAATAAATATATCTGTAGAAGATTGGATTTTTGCATTTTAGGTTTTCTTAGAGCAAAACAGCTGTATTGTTTCCTATGAAAAGTTATTAATTTGAAGACTCAGTTCTGCACACAGAATTAGCTGGCCTGAGTTTTCTAATGCGTGGTTCCAATAGAGCATTTTTAAAAAGAACTCCTAATATCTTGTATAAATCATCCTGTTAGTTTTTATTTGATAATATTTGTTACATTTTATCTTATTGAGTTCCTTTTTGGGCTATTTGCAAAACTGACCAATAATGCAAGTGGGTTATTATGTATGACTTAAGAATCTAGCAGTTTTCTTATTAGAAACAGTTTGATGATACAAAACATTTAGTGCCTGACATTCATAATTCTTGATCTGATACTGAGTTAGAAACTGTTCTCCAAAGTATGTTATGTTGAGAAAGGTTTTTGTTATGTGATTTCAAGATTCTCAATTAATATAACTTATGTCAATTAATGCAACTATATGAGGTGATGGGTATATTAATTTGCTTGACCATAGTAATCACTTTGGTCTATATCAAAGTAAGTAGATCAAAATATGCTGTACACCTTAAATATATACAATACAAAGTAAATAATAAATTAATAAATAAATAAAGTTGTTTGGACACCAAAATAAAATTATCAGTTGATAGAAATTACAAAATATATTGTATGAGGTTAAATGCTAAATATGTAACGTGTCTATAGAAGACCAGGTTAACTGTGGTATGTAGTATTGACCTTGAGTGTAGTAACCTTCCATTCCCTGATTTTATCATTTAATTTGGTTAAAGTATTTTAATTTTACCTCTCTTCTCTTTCTAGGTACCTATTATTAAATTAACAGATTCTTTTACTGAAGTGAAAGTTGATATCAGCTTTAATGTACAGAATGGTGTGAGAGCAGCTGACCTAATCAAAGATTTTACCAAGGTTAGAGAATTTACAGTGTTTATACACTGAAACTATTAGAAATGTAATTTTGTTTTGAGAATTCTGTTGTGGTGTTCTGGTATACTTTGCTAAATGATTTTTATGTGCATATTGCTGACAAATGCTTCTTTTCTATACAGTGGTTTTGCTTTCTTTGAATCTGATTGTAATGATCAGTAATTAATTTATAATGTGACCTCAAGTAAGAATTAAAGGTTAAGAAAGGTTTTGAAGAAATTCTCTGCTCTAGATCTTTCCTGTTAGGGATATAAAGGCTGAAATCATGGTACACAGTTAATTCATGTCAGTTTTTAATCTCCAAGAGTTCAGATTAAGAACCTTTCCTTCAAGAACCTTAAGTAAAGCCTTTTCTAGGTTTTAATCCCGAAGTCACCTCTGAAGTGTCCCTACAGGTTTCCTCACTTCTATCTTGAAGTGATTTAAGTTCATTTCTGTTTGTGCTTTTTTCTTCCAAAATAAGGAAGAATTTATCAACATGATCTTCAGGACATTTTACGTACTTAGTTATCAGTTTTTTCCTCCTAAGCTAAAACCGTTAACAGCTTTGGTTTACGTAGAATATCTTTTGTATCCATCCAAAATTTTTTTCCTTAGTAGCTCTACAGTTTCTATTTTTTTCTTTTTTTTTTTAAAGAAAAAATGTTAACTACTTTATCATGTTGTGAACATTATCTTCTCATATACATGTGCAGAGGACAAAAAAGCAGAAAAAGAAAAGAAATATTATCCATGATCCCACTCTTTTGGAAAGTGGGGTGTGTGTGTGTGAATTTTCTTTTTCTTGAAAAAACAAGTTTTTTTTTTCTGGCTGCTACAAAAAGGGCTTGGTGAACATCCATCCATACACACATCTTTCTTTACACTTGCAAATGCTTGTAGGAAGATTCCTGGAGCAAAATTTGTGGATCAGAGGATATATCCAGATAAAATTTTGATGGATATTTGCCTGATTGTTCTTTAGAAAGGGACTGTATCTAGTCTGACTTCAACCATAATGTTTAAAAATACTTATTTCTCTATATTTTTGTTGTTCTTTCCCATGCTTGCTTACTTTGATATGATTTGTAAAAGTATAAACTTTTGTCTTTCTTATGGAAGCCATATATGTTCACTCTTGTAGGAAGTCTAGAAAACAGAGATAAGAGTAAAATAGAAAATAGAAATCACTAGTAATTGTCCCAACCCTAGGTAAATGACTTCTTTCAAGATGTTTGTACCTGCTTTGTTTCCCTCAGTGTCCCCAGCCTAGGGCCTGGCTTGCAGATATTACTGAATAAATATGTGCATGAGTGAAAGATGAACTCATACTGCACATATTTGCCAGCTCAAGTGTTGTCACAGATAGCCCTGCCTCATTCTCTGTAAAGTATGGAAGGGAGGGGAGGTCTGTGTGTGGTCACGGTTCACGTGGAAGACAGCAGGCAGGTCTCTTCCTACTCCCAGGCTGTAGCAGAATAATCTAAAGGACCTGGTCTATGGTGGATCACCACCTAAGAAAAGGGATTCTTTAAAATCCCTCTGATTTAGTGCTTTAAGATGTTGACTTTGTCCTTGTACTCTTTCTGTTGTCTTTTTACAAATGAATATGATATGATCATGGTCACGAGTTAGCATCATCAGATATATACTGTGAAGTGTTTCTGTCCTGTAGTGAGTACTTGGGTGCCATTGTATACATGTTTTAGATTTTTGATGTGGGGAGAAAATCCTTAATTACTTATAGCTTACTTTTTATATAGCTTACTCTTAAAATAAAAAGTATATTGTACATCTCCACCAAGTTTTGTAATGTAAGGACCAGTTTTTCTTTTTCTTTTTTTTCCATAAGGACCAATTTATGCCCTCTTAATGCTTAGATCTATTACTGATACAGGAATTCATTGAAAATACAATTTTATTTCTTTTTCAGAAATATCCTGTATTGCCATACTTGGTTTTAGTATTGAAACAATTCCTATTACAGAGGGACCTTAATGAAGTATTTACTGGTGGAATTGGTTCTTATAGTCTCTTTTTAATGGCAGTCAGTTTCCTTCAGGTAAGTTGTATAGGTATTCCACACTAGCACACACTAAAAAGAGAGAAATTAGATGGAGAGACATTTGGGAAAAAATTTAAGTCAACCTCAATTATTGGAATACTTCCCTTGATTACTTGTGGCTTTTCCCTTTAAACTGGGTACCTTTTTTTTATTAGCAGATAAGTATTTAAAAATTCCTAGGAAAGAATGTTTTTTGTTTTTAATCCCATATGTTCTAATATCTTTGAGAGTTTTCACTGCAAATTTTAACATGCAAAAGGGATGGCGTGGTAAGTGTAAATAGTGTAGTAGTATGAATGCCAAAAATAAGAATGTCTTCTAAGCAGCCAATCTCGTAAGTTTAGTTGGAATTGAGACCTGCTATTTGGGTGAGATGACTTGGAGTCTTGGTATTGTAAGTGGTCGTGTTTATGTGGCATGGGATTGCCAACTTCCCTGATGTGTTGGGCCCAGACAGCCCTGTTGACATCCTGGGGCAGCCATAAAGTTCAGCCTTACAAACTGTCGCCCACTAGTTCTGCACCATGGGGTTTTAGTGTTGTCTGTAACAGTAGTACAGCCTGCTATTACCCCATTATCTATTGACTGCTATGCTAAACCAAAATTATAGAAGTTAGGATATCATTTATACCCCCTTCCCTTGATAATTTAATAAAAATCCAATATAATTTCTTCCTTTTTTCTGTTTTTAGTTACATCCTAGGGAAGATGCTTGCATCCCCAATACAAACTATGGTGTTCTCTTAATAGAATTTTTTGAATTATATGGACGACACTTCAATTATTTAAAGACTGGCATTCGGATAAAGGATGGTGGTTCATATGTGGCCAAAGATGAAGTACAGAAAAATATGCTAGATGGTTACAGGCCATCAATGCTTTATATTGAAGATCCTTTACAACCAGGTATTGAAATTAGGTAAATTTGTGGGTATTCAGAGAGGGCATTGTCAGTCACCTTGTTGTAGTTTAAACTCTCTTTAGATGAAAAATGAAGGAATAACTTCTAATTGTAGCCAGTCTTTTTTCATCGATATATTTCATAAGCAAACATACCAAAATAAACAGACGCACAAACCAGAAAAAACACCTCACAGACTTCCAGATGAGTTGAGAGTAGAATCCATTTGACTCTCAAAAGCAAAGTAGAATAGATATTAGCTGTTTGGGTGGATTTGTGTGCATCTCCAGTTTGGTGGCCACTTCGCCTTTTTCTTGGGTCCTCACTGCCCATGATTCCAACCAGTCATCAGCAGGACTTTAATGAGATGATTCTGAAGTCCTTAGAGGCAGCAAGCATGGTAATATATATCTGAATTCAGGAGCAAGAGTTCACAGAGACTGTTTATTTCCTTTTGGGACCTCTTCTTTTCTCCTTAATTTTGCAAGGTCTCCCTGTGCTTTTTCCAACTTCTTTTGGCTTGCAAGTCAATGTATTCGTGAAGTTATATTTCCTTGCTTGTATCCTCATTTTTTTGGACAATATTTATTCCTGATAAAATCTTAAAATATTTACATTCTGCATTATCAGACTTTAGTGGAATTGCTTCTAGGTATTTGCTTCAATGTGTTAACTTTGAAAATAAGGAAAGGGAGTGAAGAAATACAGTAGTTGCTTGGGAACCCTTTTCTAGCTTTTTGAGCTGCCTTATAAACATTAATTATCCTATATGTTTATTTGTTGAGGAAACATTCATTGGGATCCTGCGCTGTGCAAAAGCATTGGGCAAAGGACACAAAGATTTTTCAGCAAGATGATCCTTGCTTTTAAGCAGCCCATAGTTCAGTGTGGGAAATACATACATAGCTAATAGAAACCAAAAAAATACATAGGTGTTTCTAATTTAGCTTGGTTTCACTCTTAGGAGAGAACAGGCAGCTGTTTCTTTTGTTTACATGACTATTTATATATGGAATAGGATAGTTCTTTTTCAGCCAGAATACATTTAAGCAATTTATACATCATAATAAAGTACTAACTACATGATACTCAGCTTCAGAGACTGGGGAGCTGTGGGGACAACTGACAGCTCAGCTTCAGGGTGCAACTCCAGTGGGAGCTATTGCCCTTGCTCTCCTGGAAGAGGACTCATCAATGTTTAGTTCACATTAAGCAACGGTCAAGCTTACTATGTTATGTATACATTTCTTTTAAGGTAATGATGTTGGAAGGAGTTCATATGGGGCCATGCAAGTGAAACAGGCCTTTGACTATGCCTACGTTGTTTTGAGTCATGCTGTATCGCCAATAGCAAAGTACTATCCCAACAACGAAACAGAGAGGTAAAAGTTCAACTAAAATCAGCCCATTATGTCAAAATTAGTTGTGGCTTCTTATCTTCAAATTAATGTTATCCCCCTCCCCCTTTTTTTAAACACATGCAGCATATTAGGTAGAATAATTAGAGTAACGGATGAAGTCGCCACATATAGAGATTGGATATCAAAGCAGTGGGGCTTGAAGAATAGGCCTGAGCCTTCATGCAATGGTAAGATGTTTTTATTGATTAATTGACCAAGTATTAGAGGCTTTTCTGTGTTGCGTGTGTTTAATGGGAAGAAATGTTTTCCAATCTTTTGCCACTCTTCCAGGAAATGGTGTTACCTTGCTAGTAGATACTCAGCAGTTAGATAAATGTAACAATAATCTATCTGAAGAAAATGAAGCCCTTGGAAAATGTAGAAGTAAAACTTCGGAATCTCTTAGTAAACACTCTTCAAACTCTTCATCAGGTCCAGTGTCCTCCTCTTCTGCCACGCAGTCCAGCTCTAGTGATGTAGTAAGTATGAAAGACTTGGCTCTTCTACACTCAGACACATGCACGTTCTTCTCTTGCTGGGGTCAACTCTGTCTAGAAGGCTAAGGCTACTTCCTTTTCTTATTTGTTCCTGGGAAATTTTAATAATTTTCATGCATGTTCTTCAACATTTTATGATGAAAATTTTCAAGCATACAGCAAAAGTGAACGAATTTTAGTGAGCATCCGTATACCCGCCACTAGATTCTGCCATTAAGATTTTACTTGCTTGTCACATATGTAACCGTCTACCCGTTAATTCCTTATTCTTTGATCCATTTCAAAGTAGATTGCAGACATCAGTACATTTCCCCCAAAGTACTGTAGCTTACACATTATTAACTAGACTTTAATATTTGTTTATAGTTTTTCTCTTTTGATATAAAATTGACATATAAGGAAATCTTCATTATACATTGACTAAATTTTATCAGATGCATACGCATGTGTAACCTGAAATCCTGACAAGATATAGAATATTACCATCACTCCACAGGGCTGCCTTGTGACTCTTTCTAGACAATCACCAATTCCACCCTCAGAGGGGGGAACCACTGTTACGATTTTTTAACACCATAGATTAGTTTTGCCTTTTTCAGAATTTCATATAAATGGAATCACATAGAATATACTCTTTTGTGTAAAGCTTCTTTCATTCAGAATGTTTTTGAGTTTCCTGATTGAATTTTTAAAAATTGAGATATAATTTATATAACATAAAGTTTACCATTTAAAAATATACAATTCAGTAGTTTTTAGTATATTCACAATGTTGTACAGCCGTCTCCACTAATTCCAGACCATTTCCATCACTCCAAAAAGAAACCCCATACTTTGCAGTCGTTTCTCCTAATTCTTCCCCCCTTTATCCCCTGGTAACCTCTAGTCTACTTTCTGTCTCTATCCTAATAGAATTTTTTCCTTCTTACTATTCTGATGGAATTTTAACTGTCAATTACAACTTAAGTTACTTTTTAAAAATCAAGGTTAATTTTGAGTTTACTTAATTGAGATCTAAAACAGGCTTACCTATTATTTGGATTTTGACTTTATTAATCGTATTACAAAGGTAAATACGTAAGGGACATAATTTTATGTTGTTGATGATGACCGTGTATCATTATGAAGTCATAAATTCTCCTATGCCGAATCTACCTGTGTGCCTTTGTGGTTCCTAGAGCTTTGTGCTCTGAGGGACAGAATGCCAAGCTGGATGTCACAGACACACGGAGCGGAGCATTAGGGACTGAGAGGGTATGACTCAGAAATGCTGAGTAGTGTGCCAGGGCCAAGGGTAGAAAACTAAGGAGAGAAGTAGGAAGCCCAGAAGCAGGTGGAGCTCAGCTCACTGTCACTGGGAAGTCTGTACGCACCCACACAGTGTGTTTGGCTGGAGAGATCACTTATTTGTCATCACAGACTCTCAGAAATTGAGCCTCTTAAACCTATCATCTTGTGTTTGATTGAAGCCAGGGACTGGAACCTAGATTCCTTACTGTTTACCATGTTCTTTCCATGTACCATGATTCATTTTTTATAAATCCAGAGCTCTGTGAGTGTTAAGGTCAGACATGGGCAGTGGATTTAACAGTGAACAGAAGCCCTCTGATGAATAAGTCATTTTAAATGTTTGGAGGAAAGCTTAAGCAATTAATTTTGGAAATTCCTCAGTGTGCTTCCTTTAACTCCCAAATGTTTAAATTTAATCCAGAGAGTACTTAGCTAAAATTTTTTTCCTTTCTGAATACTGAATATCTAAATTTCTAATCTGTCACATTATAACTCATGTGACTTGCGTTAGGATTCCGATGCCACACCATGCAAAACCCCAAAACAGCTGCTCTGCCGTCCGTCCACTGGGAACCGAATAGGGTCGCAAGATGTGTCCTTGGAGTCCTCTCAGGCAGTTGGGAAAATGCAAAGCACCCAAACCACTAATACATCCAACAGCACCAACAAATCTCAGGTGTGTGGAATTTGTGTTTTAATTGTTAGTATTCAATATAAAATATTTAGAATTTCTTACATGTGAACAATATACATCATGGGTAAACTAGAAGAGAACTCTAGGTTGAAGAACAAGCTTATTTTGTTCTAAGAGGTTGCGAAGCGTGACAGTGCTTCTGTAATAAGATGTCCTTAGGATCTTTATGAGACACCATTATAACATAAATCTTTGTGGGAATCTAGTGACCAGTTGTTCTAAGATGTTCCAGCCAACCCACCATATTACAGATTCATCATAGAAAAATTGCATCAAGTTATAAAAAGGTTTCAATTGTACTTGAAATAAACTTGCATGAAGTTTCTGTGTGACCTCATGGCAATGTTTTGCATATCTAAGAATAATATATCCTTTTTAAATATTTAATACCTAGTTGCCTATGTTGAAATGATCAGGTAGCTGTCAGGCAAGGTCAGTTGATTAACAGTTGACTTACAAGGCACTCTATTTTAAGTATTCTAGTTGTCTGAAATTATTATTAACCTTGAGTAATGAATCAGAGTGAGGGGAGGAAGCCATTTATACTGGGCTCTGGCCTAAGGCCATCCGCCCTTTCTGAGTACAGCTGGGAAAAGGCCTCTTGGTATTAGGGGTTATTGTCTTGTCAGTCACCTTGTGTCTGGTTTGACTTGCTGAATTCACTTTACCTGCACAGCCTTAGCTGTGTGAACCAAACACAGGCTCATTGAGAGATACCAGTTCAAGTGACATGGTTGACAGAAGGGACTGGGGTCACAAGAAAGCCACAGGTGATGGATAGCAGGTACATGTGATGTTTTACTACAGGTATACATCAAATCAGGGTATTAATCAAATCAGGGTAATTGGGGTATCCGTCACCTCAAGCATTTATCATTTCTTTGTGTTAGGAACATTCCAGTTCTATTCTTTTAGTTATTTTAAAGTATACCCTAACACTGATATCTTTTTGACTGCTTTCTTTTTCTGCAGCATGGATCAGCAAGGCTCTTTCGTTCTTCCAGCAAAGGCTTCCAAGGTACAACTCAAACAAGCCATGGTTCCTTGATGACAAACAAACAGCATCAAGGCAAATCCAATAATCAGTATTACCATGGCAAAAAGAGGAAACACAAGAGGGACGCGCCCCTCTCAGACCTTTGTAGATAGTCGGCGCTGTGCGATGGACTGTCTTCTATGTGCAATGATCTCATGCTCAGGACAGTTGCGTAGGGACTCCTGGGAGACATTCAGGAGCCTCACACTGTTCAGACGTTGATTTAGCAACTGCGTGTTTTCCCAGCTCGCCACAGAATGGATCATGAAGACTGACAACTGCAAAAACAAAAAGCAAGCAAAAAAGGGGGGGAAAAAGGCTGCTTATTTGATAAGTCATATGCTACAACAGGGTCATTTTAAGATTTAAAGCTTGAATGTAAAATAAATATATTTCTCATTGGCTTTATGCAGTTATAGGGAATAGTATTCAGTGTGGGTAGGGTGATAGAAACAAAAAACAATTTCAGAGGATGGGATGGGGAAGAAAACAAAGGTATCTGATAGGAAGTCCAGATTCCAAAGGGGAAAGTGATCTGTGCATGTTTTTTTTTTTTTTTAATATTTTTGCATATATTTACCATTTTATTGTGTGTATATATAGAAGACCATATAGGAAATTGATATTTGTAATAGTGGATTTGTTAATACTTTTTACATAACATTACTGTTTAAATTGTAAACAGATTTTTTCTCAGGATTAGTTTGAAAAATAATCTGAGCTGTCATCTTAACATCATATATAGGGAAGTGATTAGTTCTATTACTCCATTTGTTTTTCTCAGCATTGAAATGACTTAATAGAACCGTTGTGTCCTGCTGCAAAAATTTTTCCTCTCTAAAGAAAAGGTTTATGGTGGCAAATGACATTTATTTTATTTTGTAAAAAAAAAAAAAAGAATATGTACTATGTACTTTTGTGTAAACACTGAAAAATCTCTAGTCATCTCTGATAATTAACTTGCAACTGTTTTCTATAGTGCTGTCGTCTTGGGCAACGAGCAATTACATGATTTTGTGTTTGTTCCTTTGCAGTCTTTTATTTTTTTTTCCCTCCCTTCTTCCTAATAGAAAAATAGGCCACCTACGTCTGGTCTCATTCCTGTCGCAGTGAAATCTCGAGTCCCACAGACTTTGCATGCTAGCTCCTCTAACCCTGTGTGCTGCGTGTGCTTGTGTTCCTCATCTCTTCTTCTTTTTAAAATTCATGCTCAACTACTGTGGGAGAGGATAACTGTAAACAGCTTTAATTAAACCATACTTATAAAAAACTATTTTCTTACACTCCACTTCATGCTTTTGGTATTGTTGATCTTTAAAAACTAAATGGTCTTTGATAATGGGTCTATTTGGTATTGCCTTATTAAGACCAAATACTTCTTGTCATCCCGTTCTTTATCCTCTCCTTTCGTGGAATTGTTACCTTTAATTAAAACTTTTTTAAACATTGGCTTGTTTCAATCATACTGTAAATTTTGGTTGTGGTCAGCTTTGAGTGCAAATGAGATGTATAATTCTGTTATTCATTACCTGTTGAGTTTGAAACTCAGTTGGGAATGTCTAATATAATAGAATGTAAGTGACATTTCTGAAAATGCTTGCTTTCAAGGTGAAAGCTCTTATGTTTAGCATCAGTGTGTGTGGCTCTGTTAAATGCGGCCATTTCTGAGATGAGATTCCCTTTTATATATACATATAAAGTACTATTGGCTTTTAGGACTTTCTTTTATATACCTTTATGAAATATTGGAGACCAATCAGACCGTTAATGGACACTTAGTGCAACTTTTTATAAAGAAAATAATGCTAACGTAAGACCAAAACTGATGTCATCACTGAAATTAACAATTTTCAATATGTTCATATTTTAATTCACAACGGAAAAATATGTTCCAAAACTGGAAACTCATAGTACTTGTGTAAACCGTGGAAGATTTTAAATGTGATGTTATTTTGACAATGTTTTAAATTTTAGAGTCACATTTTATTCTGATCAGAATTTTTATCAAGATGTTGAGCTTTTGTTTTTGAAACTAGTTTGTCATAACATTGTGCATAATCACAGTATTTATTTTCTAGGACTATTGTGAATGTGTAGACTTATGTTTACTGCTAAGGGAACAATTATTTATAAAATAATATTAAATTCAGTATTAGCTGCCTATTTCAGACGCTTAATACTTGCAGAGATCCATGTTACATTTTACCACACTGAATTTTTTTTTTTTTTAAAGAATCACCCTCATTGTTGAAAGTAAATGTATTCTTAGGGTGCGAATATTAGTGTTCCAATAAGCATGTGATTATATTAAGGTGGTGGTAGCGGGAAGATAATCTTGATTCCATTGGGAATCTTAGGTTTTCGTAAATTTATTGGGAAAATAGTTTTTCCTGTACTGCTGAAGTTTCTTTTTGGTAAACAGTATCTTTCTAAAAGAAAAAGCATGAAGGAGAAATTGAGGTGTGTATACATTTCCTCAGATGACCAGCATTGTATTCGTGAATACTGTGTATCTTGCAATGAACAGTGTGGAAGCTGTTCATTTTTCAATCTGAAGTAAAATACTTTCAAGAACTTTTAGTTTGCCTGCTCATTTGTTTTGTACATTTCATCTCTGTATTTGACTCCTGTCTTATTTCTTTTTTTGAGTTTTAATACTTTCTATAAATACTTTGTGAATACATCAGAAATGTGTCATTTAAATATTACAGTCCATTCATATCCATGAATCATAACCTTCCTTTGTTAGTACTTGTAGAACGGGGTTTTGCAAATTCTGCCTCACTGTGGTGACATTTCTCTGGTAGTCACGTACGTGTACCTGGTCATAAGAAACATTTAAAAACTGGTTTTTAGAAGTGCTGATGGGTCAGCGAGGTGTCAGCACAAAACCTGAGTGGTTATGTTTTGATGATAAAGGTAAATGTATTTTTTTCCTCCAGTTTTAAGGTGTCCATGAAGGTGCCTGGTTTTTAGTGTCTTTGTTTTGTTTGGAGATGTAGCACTTGGTTTTCAAGTCTAGCTTTGATCTAGAGGATTGGTGCTTTTTATATGTAGTTGCCCTCCAATCAACAGTTGATCATGTTACATTTTTGTTCTCTTTTGAGTATATGTTACCTATACTTGCATTTTGAGCCTCTCATTAATATTTAGGTTATTTGATTTGGCTCCAGATATTCCTAAAGTCTTCACCAGGGCAAAACATGAGTGATAGGGAGAACATTTTTAATACTCTTTTTCCTCTGGGACCTTGTGTCTCCATGTGTTTTCTTCTCATTCCCTCTCCCATGTAATGGTAAGTGTGAGTTGTGTTTGCCCTAACCTATGGACTAGTGTTTGGGGTTTCTGGAAACACAGGAGGGTCAGAAGAGAGTATGACTATTGTGAAATGCAGAACCCTATTGCTGTGATATGTTCATTGCATAGACCTCCCCAGTGGCTAGCAGATGTGGTAGTTTATTCTGTAGAAATCTTTAGAAATCACCATTATCAGATGTTACTGATAAGTGTTACTGATATTTTTATTGGTCATGACTACATCTCCCCAATTTTATTTTAATGTTGATCTGTAGTTTGAAACTGATCATTTCCTTCAATTCTAACATGTTAGTTTCTTAGTGTTTCAGTCACTAACCAAGAATGTTTCTAGGCAATTGCTTCACAATTATCTTTTCAAAAATTAAATGGTAAATTATAAAAAAGACATTCCCAATTTTGCTGTGATAAATGTTGACACGTTAAATTAATGATCAGAATTTATTCTTATTCATCTATTCTTACTCTACTAGTTCATTAACCTGTTTCAATTAGTGGAAAGCAATATTCTCAAAGTACTTTTTAAGCAAAATATTCTACAAATGGCTCTATCAAACCTGAGTAGAAAAGTTATATTTTGTAGTCTTTATAATAATTTTCTTCAGAGTCATAATTCATCTAGTAAAATGTTTAGAGGATGATGTAGCATCAAAGTGGGAATGATTTGTATAAACAATTCTTTGAAAGTGTTGTAGTCATCTTGTCTCAGCTTCTAAACCTCAAGACTCTAGCTACCTGCCATTTTGTCAAAATGCTTATGGGTGAAATGAACATTAACGCACAAATTTTAATAAGCTCCTTGATATTTAACATAGCTAAGAAACAAGCCAGATTTTATTATGAAAGTTATTTATGTGACTTGAAAACTTGACTTAACCAGAAGCTTTTTTCTCAACCATCTTCTTATGAGCTGTCTTGACTTCACACCTTAGACAACTTTTACATTGGTCAAAAATAATGAGCTAAATATATCTGGAAATTGAATGTTGACAAGATTATTAACCAGAAAAGTTGCTTATAAAGTTTCCTGATCTATTTGATATCCAGAATTAAATTTATTTGAGGACAGTTTTTAGTTAATAAACGGCTAATGTTTGTTTTACTCTATCTCAGGGTTTTTTTTTAATGTATTTGGCCTTTAGATTTCCTACTTAAGTGTGTACTTCACTGAGTTTAACCTAGTTCATAGTCTAGTAGCCTAAAAGAGATAACACTTTATGAAGGAGGTTGAACCAGAAAGATGGACACAGTTCATCTCCATTGGTTATTGTAAGCTTATGCTGTCTCCTGGATTTACTTAGAGACATTTTAGCTATGTCAGTAAGAACAGATAATAATGTGGAAATCAGGTGTTCTCTTGTGTATTTCAGTGCAAGTTTTTATTAGTATTGCGCATCATCCCTGTGTCTACATTTTAACTTAAGTCACTGTGGTTCCATGCCCTGGGCTGCCTTTCATTGCACCAGCTTCTCCGTGGCCTGACAACAGGGAAGGTTTCCACTAAGGACAGTCTGGATGAATTTTTGGGGAGTGGTGTTTTATCTGAAAGATGCTGTAGAAACAAAGTGCATGTAGTGCCAGTGAGAGATTATGAAGTAAAAGCTGGTCATTCATGACCCGCATGGTGGGGTAGAGTGGAGTGGGTTTGGGAAGGGGAGGGGAAGCAGGCCTTGGAGAAGCATTCTCTAAAGCCAGTAACTTGGCAAAGTTGCTAACTTGCCTCTTAGAGGTTAGTCGGCCCATACCTTTCAAAGAGAATGAGATGATGGGTTAGCAGCCACATTCTTTGAGTTAACATTTATCTTCACCTTTTAGTGTGTTCTGTATTATTCATAGCTGTTCCCTAAGATCATTTTATTATTACCTTTTATATTTGCAATTTATCATAATATGTCACTTTGTCCCTAGATTTAATCTATTTTTAAGATCCCCTCTTTCTGATATTTATATGTTAAAAATTTCAGAAGTCACTTTAAAAAAAAAAAAGCTTTTGAAAGTCCTATAATCCTGACATAAAGCAAAGGCTTGCTTATTTGTTGCAAGTGTCAGAGTCTTCACACTTTACTGACGACTAAAAATCACTGTCTTTAATGCATGTTGTTAAAGGTGAAAAGACGTAGCAACCAGTACAGTTTCTGGATATAAAATGTGAAGGACTATTGGGATAAATAATTTTTAGTGGAATATACATAGATACATGTGTGTAGAAAGTTTGGTGAAGCCAGTGTTTGTTTTTAATAACCTTGTTATTTATTTCCTTCTTTGATTAGCATTGCCTTCTGTGTTAAGAAATGCGGACTCCTGTGAGGTGCTGGAGGTTTGAATCATCTTGAAAGCTTTCCAGTCTTGTCTAGTTACCGCTGCAGAGGCACTAAGGAATTTACCAGAAAAAAGAGATTTGATACAAATGATTTATGAAATCTTGACTTTTCCTGAGGTCATATCACTGGGCACCAGTTATGAAAACTATGAATGAATTGCACACGTGGAAGCTTTTTTTTTTTTTTAAGCTAACGACAATCTCTTCAAAGATGTCAATTGTTTGCCTTGAAAATTTTATAAATTGCATTTCTACTCACATCTGTCCCCAGTGCTTACCATTGGGTTTATTATTCATAATCTGCAATTCAATAAAGGCTTTGTGCTTTCATTTATCTTCAAAACCTCTGGTATGAGCCTTGATGTAAAACCTGAACTGCTGCTTTTTTCTTTTTCTTTTCTTTTTTTTTTTTGGTAACTGTAAAGACAGCCCTGTTTAGACAGACAGATGGGAGGTTTTCTTGAACATACGGCATTTCTGCGGCTGGTTCCTGAATAATCTCTAAACTGTTTTTCATCCTTTTTAATGCCAGCAGTGAAGAGCAGGAGATGGTTTAGAATGCTGTTTTTCTCCTGCCCCGTCTTAGACAACAATAGCAGTTGTCCCCTCCCCCGCTCCCACAGCCATTGCAAAACTGAAACTGACCCCATAGAATTTGGTTATTTGTAAATACCAGCCCAATTTTATCCTTCAATTTAATGCTGGGGGGTTATGCTTGCTATACTAAGAGGTTGAAATACTTTACCAGAGGCTGGGTGGGGCAAAAAGTTACAGCAATTGTTACAATAGAACAATAAAAATGGCTCCCCAGAGAAATGAGAAAGGCAGAGTTAATAACCAAAGTGCAACCCAAAATATGTTTCAGAAATCTCCCTCAGGAGAGCAGAATTGGGAGTCCTTTGGCTTGGACTGGTGATGCCTGCCTGGCCAACTGAATGATGGTGAAGAAAATACTGGGTGGTTTGCTTCAAGATAATCACAAATTGATTTAGAGTGAAGTTGCTCAGATGTTGACATCTGGCTGGTAAAAACGAGACTGCCCACTCCAGTGATTCCTTCTACTTGCTTCTTTCTTAAATGTCTACTGGAAGTGCTCTCTTCTCTTTCCTTGCTACCAGGAACACTGTGTTGAGTAGTGCTCTCTTAAAAAAGCAAAAAAGAATTCTAAATAGCATCGCAGAAGTTTCTCAAATAGTAAATTAGAGAAAGAACTGAATATACAGGGCAATTTTGTCCATCTACTTGGACACAGTGAACTTAAGTAATACATGAATGTATGTTCCATTGTGAAGAAATGTAAATATCTAAATGGATCTAGTTGCCCTTCGCTCTCTAATCCCATATAGCTCCCCAGAGCTCCCCATTTTAATATTTTGGGACATATCCTTCTAGGTTTTTTCCTGTGCATTTGCACACATCATCTCAGGGAGCCTTCTCTCCTTCAGCGTGAATGAGATCTGCGGTAGGACCCTGCAGCTCTACCCCATAGAGAGCGTTCCGTGTCAGCACGCGCACTGTTGCATTCCTTTCTATTGTGCTGGCTTTTGCTGGCAAGTTGCTTTGGTAAATTAATATGTCAGATACCTCTAATAAACTAACAGACTCTTAGGAAATATCCGGTATTTTTCAGCTTACCTTGAGTTAGTGTTTTATAAAGTATTGCCGTTTGATGGCACTTTTCTAGTGAACTGAGTTTACTGAGAAAAAAATTTCCCTACAGTTGTACGTTCTTTTAGATGAATTTTCCTGAGTTACTTTGAGAAGTGTTTCATCTTTTGATATTTTGCTGGGATTTCAATGTTATAAATACAATGTGGCCATCTGAAACAGTGCCTTGCTATTTTTTTTTCTTTTTCTTTTACTTCTTTTTTTTTTTTTTTTGGAAACAGGGTCTCACTCTGTCATCGGGGCTAGAGTGCAGTGGCATCATCACAGCTCACTGCAGCCTCAAATACCTGAGCTCAAATGATCCTCCTGCCTCGGCCTCCCGAGTAGCTGGGACTAACAGGCGCATGCCACCATGTCCAGCTAATTTTTATATTTTTTTGTAGAGACGCGGTCTCACTATGTTGCTCAGGCTGGTCTTGACTCCTGGCCTCGAGCAATCCTCCTTCCTTGGCCTCCGGAAGTGTTAGGATTACAGGCATGAGCCACCACACCTGGCCAACCTGTCATTTTTTTCTATATTTCACTTTTAGGAAACGTTGCCCTTGGCAAAACTGATGAAAAACCAATATTGATCATTCACCACCACCTGCCCCTTAAAACTCAATCTTTTAATTGTGAGACTCTCCAATAACTATAGCAGCAACAACTAAAACTTCCTCTAAAAATAAGTTATCTGTCTTGAAGTGGAATGAGTCACATGTTGAGTGGAGGGAGGGAATTCAGGTCAGCAAAAGAACCCAGTTTTTTGGGGTAAAGAAGCAGAGAAGGCAGAGTGCTGCCTCAAATTTTGTTGGGAAAACCCACTGGAAAAATCTGTTGGAAAAAAAAGGGGATGAAAGGTAGCTGGGGGAAATTCCAGACTGTGATCTCCCTAAGCCTTAGGAGTGTAGCAATATTTGTTTAAGGAGATGTTTTCCTTGAAATCACTTTCTTAGGCTGTCATATGTGATTGCAGAAGTTCTGCTGTAATTTCTGTTCATTGACGTTCAGAAAAGTCCATCCATTTTTTAAGAGATAGGGTCTTGCTATTTTGCCCAGACTGGCCTCAAACTCCCAGGTAGTTGGGACTACAGGCACCTAATACTGCACCCAGCTCAGAAAAGTCTACTGTGAGTTCTGTTTTGGCCAGTTTAGTGTAGGAATGCAATTTCTTTGACTGTTAAGTTGGGAACATTTTTACCATTCAAGTAAAATGTTTCATATTTCTTGGTTGGGTGCGGTGGTTCACACCTGTAATCCCAACACTGTGGGAGGCTGAGGTGGGAGGATTGTATGAGCCCAGGATTTTGAGACCAACCTGGGCAACATAGGAGACCCCATCACTACAAAAAATTTAAAAATTAGCCAGGTGTATCGGTGCACACCTGTAGTCCCAGCTACTCGGGAGGCTGAGATAGGATCGCTTCAGCCTAGGATTTTGAAGTTACAGTGAGCTATGATAGTGTTGTTGTACTCCAGCCTGGTGACAGAGTGAGAACCTGTCTCAAAAAAAAAAAAAAAAATTTCTATTTCTTGCTTGTCCAAGAAAACTATTTTAAATTCAAATAAACTAATAATCTGATAATCCATTTTGGAAATAGCATAAATTTCTGTGTGTTGGGAGGGTGGTGTTTCTTTATTATAAGTTGACAATTTATAATTGCATATGCGTGTGTATATTTTAAAGCAAGTAACTACTATTGGAAAACATGGGATTAACATTTTGTTGCTGAAGAGGAACCATTCAAAGCACAGATGAGACTAGAGATAAAAATATCTTAATGTTTATTACCAACATTAAAATGAAAGGAGAGGGTTATTAAAAGTATCAAATGACCTATTTAAATGGTATATCAATTTTCAAAAGAGTTATTGCTCAAGTTAGGTTGCAAACTACTTTTGTCCTTAAGTCACTCAGCAGGTAGCTTCAGGAATGTGGCTTTGCACAGCACCCATCAAAACGGTTGAAGGTAGATTATACCATGCATCTTTGTATTTTGAAATCCAATTCAAGAAAACAATGCTTTCACATGTCAGGCATAAGTACCCAAGACATCTCCACAGGACAACATAAGGTAAGCAAGAAAGGTGCCACAGGAAAGCCAGTGGAGATAGAGGTGCTTAAGGCAGCCAGCCAAGGCACAAGGGGAGAGTTGGGCTGGGCCCTGCCAAGAGATTGAAAAGCAGGTGAATAGGGGCAGAGCACCAGTTTTGTCACAGTTAAAGCCAAATAGTTTTTCTTTCTTTTTTTTTTTTTTAAGAGACAGGGTCTTGCTATGTTGCCTAGGCTGGCTTGCTCGTGGCTATTCTCCGTAGCACACCATAGCCTCAGACTCCTGGGATCAAGCGATCCTCCTGCCTCGCTGGGACCACAAGCACACATCACTGCTCCCGCCTTTAAAGCCAAATAGTTCTGAAAATTTGTCCTCCAACCCCTCCCTCCACTTTCCCACTCTCCTAAGGCAGCCATTTCCAACTTTTGGTGGTTTTTTGGGGCGGAGCGTTTACCTCCATGTCTCTAAATAATACACCTCTATTATCACTTCTTGAATTTTAGTTCTTGAAATTATGTGTTGATGTCCCACTATCCGTGAACTACTTCTGTGCCCCAGCCTCCCAATAGAGTTATACTGAATTTTGTTTAGCACAGTATTCGGTGTTTACATTATCATGACTGTGTAAATGCTGTTCTTATCAACTGAGCTGTATAATAAAATGGTTTCTTTTTCTTCACAAGTTTTTGTTTTGTTTTTTTTCCTGGAGTTATTTTTGTTGTTGTTGTTGTTTTCCATGGAATTACTAAATCACCCTAAACTCTACCAATGTTCTAAGTCCCCTCCAAATGCTCAGCTGCGTAAGGTATTCTACCTCGTTCATCTCAGAGGCATCTCTCCTGGAGTTGCTGACCAGCTGTGCCTGGTGCACAGACAGCAGCCTGCATGACATTCCCTTCACCCGTCTCGCGTTGCAGTTTCTCTGTGTTCTGCATTTCTTCTCTCTTTCTTGATCAAACTGTCTCCTTTCATTGGTTCACATTCCCCAGCAGCTTTCTGGAAAAGAGTGCACAGGCAGTAAACATCTGAAAATGTCTTTGTTCTTCATTTACACTCAATTGATAGTTTGTCCAGATACACATTTCTGGGTTGGAAAATATTTTTCCTTTGGAATTTGAAAGCATTGCTTCATCACTCCCAGTGTCGTTGTGAGAAGCCTAAAGCAAGTTGTGACCTTTTTTCCCTCTGTCTCTTGAAGCTTTTAGGATATTCTCTTTGTTGGCAATGTTCTAAAATGTCACTATTATGGAAATTAGGTGGGCCTGTTTTCATCTATTATACCTGGCACTTGATGTTATGGGCATGTTCGATCTGGTTCCACACATCCTTCAGTGCTAGGAAAGCTTTAATTCTTACTTTTTTCCCCTTCTTTCTGTTTTCTCAGGAATGCCACAGTTATTCAGATATTGGGTCTCCTGGGCTGATACTCTAATTTTCTTTTCTTCTCTATTTTCCATCTCGTTCAACTTCCAACCCTTCTGTTGGTTTTTCGTTTCTGCTGTCATGTTTTTCATTTCCGAGTTCTTTTTTGTCCCCAGATGTTCCTTGTTAAAAAATAGTATCCTATTTTGTTTCATGGTTACAATTTTTTTTTGAATCTCTGAAGATATTAATGATATCATTTTATTAGGTTTTTTGTCTACCTGCATAGTCTCTGTTAGCTTTTATCTCTTTTGTTGTTTTGGACTCTCTTTTTTGGGTTGAAGGCTTTGCTCAGATTTTTGGTGATTCCTGGTTGCCTGTACATATTTAAGAGCTGGGGACTAAAAGGCTGGGGGGAAGCTGTGAGTCAATGGGCTAGTCAGTGGTGTGCTTCCAGAAGGGTGAGCAGGCTGTGGGGTTCCTGGGAGAATTCCTCCAGCCTGGGAGTAAGGCCACCCACCTCCTGGGAGCTGAATGGGGGAGAGGGCTGGCTTGGGGGTGTGTGTGTGAGCTTCCCATATAATTTGCCTTTTAAATTTTCCTGTTTTCAGTTGGGTAGCCCTGCACACAGCTGGGCTTGGTGTTCCCCAATTCAGAGAGTCTCTTGTACCTTTTCCAGAGAAAAGGCCTGCAGGCTGTTGGGGTGGGGAAGTGTAGCCAGCTGCGGGGGTTGGGGAGGGACTGGCACTCTTAACTGCTTGAATTTTCAACCTCCCTTCTTCATTTTAGCTCTACCCTATCCCCACTTTCTGGCACTTCCAACTTCTGAGTGTTTGGAGCTCACCCAGTGTAATTGGGATTGATCCCTTGTTTTCCCAACTGCCAATTTAGGGTTCAGTTTCCTGTGCTGCCAAGTCAGTACCGCTCAACCACCTGCCTTCCACCTTCCAAATTCGTATTGCTGTTACTTCCTCTCTCATTTTCTCCATTCTTGTGGGCCTTTAAAAAAATCCTCTTATTGCTATTTTAGTGGGGTTAAGGAGGCAGCACAAGTAGGACACGGGTTCAATCCACCATCTTTCTTGGCCAGTTTTGTAACATAAAATTGGACTGCCAGGGAAGAAGGGTTAGAAAGAATATATCCCGAGCCTTTGGAATCCGTTATCTCAGGCAAGCCACCAACATCAGTTGGTAGATGAAGGAAAGGATAGGAGGAAATTGCCAGTTCTTACCTTTGGATTGCTTCATTTTCTACTGTACATATCCCCTTTCTAATGAAAAATCGTGAACCGTATTGCCTGTGCACAGGTACTTGCTGAGCACCTGTCACGTGGTGAGCACCGCTGGAGGAAGTGAGGGGCAGGCAGCAAGGCCCATCTCGCTGGGGAGGCTAACACTGTGCTCTGTGTGGTGATGCATGAAGAGGTTGTAAAAGGACAGGCACCAGGCTTGGGAAACTTTCGTGCTGTCCTACTTGGCTGTAGTTCCTGTTGCCTGGTAAAGGGAAGGATTGACTCAGCTGAACTAAGCGATCCTTAATTTCTGTTGTAGTGATCAATTTTAAGTTTTTAAATCGTCTTCTCCCTGCACAAGTGAAACAAGGACCCCGAACTGTTGCCTACCACAGAAACTGATTCAGGCCACAAACGCTGAGTGTTCTGGAGCAGTAGGCACAGGGCTTCCCCTGGTAGACACCACCCCGGGGCACTCACATGTTATGAGGTACTCTTTGGGCAAATTCGTTCTGGAGTTTTTCAACACAGCGGATAATTAGACTCACAAACACATTAGGTGTAGGCACTTGCAGAGCCCCTCCCTAGACAGAGGCATTCAGCTTTCAACTGCAGCCCGTCAGTGTGGATTCACCTTCCCATGCACACTTCTCCACTCCAAAATTACTAAGATATTTTCTCTTATAGGATTTGTTTTCAAACACAAAGATCTTTCATTTATTGTTTTTTTAAAGTACAGTGTCTAATATTTTTTCCTCAAATGGTAGCCAATTCATCCAACACTATGTACTGAAGAAGCCATTCCATTTCCTTTCTAACTTGAAGTGCCATCCTTGTCACTAACTAAACTCACCTGGGCTTTTAAAATAATCGTATTCCCAGCCCCCACCCGAGGACTGGGATCTCGGGAGCGGGACTCCAGCCCTATTTGGAGACCAGTGCCTTGGAGCCTGGCTACCCAATCTGGCCCAGGGATCAGGAGCATGAACATCACCTAGGAGCTTGTTAGAAGTTAACAGTCTTGGTACCCACCCCAGATGGGCTGAATCATAAACTCCAGAGTGGGGCCCAGCAATGTGTGTTTTTACTAGACCTCTGGCTGATTCTCTTGCTGGCTGTAGTTTGAGAATCGCTAACTGAAGACAGTGTCCAATGAGGTACTCGCTGCTGAAGTGTCCACAGCAGACATGGGGTCGATGGAAATGTCTTGACAGTTGATGGCAAGCACTGATGCAAGCACCACGTTTAATCCACTTTCTCCAGCTCTGTGTTCCTGTCTGCTGTCAGGAAAGTAGCTCATAGATTTGCCTGAAGGTGACACACAGATGACAGGGTGGGACGTCATAGCATTGTTCCCCACCCCGCACACACCAGAAAGGGCTGAGGGTGAGCCCCAGCAGGACCCTCCCATCCTGGTGCTGGGCTCCACTCCCTTCTCTCTCTCCAGGGCTGACCTTGGCTGGAGGACACACAGCTGGGGACCTTGGAGCAAGCAGGTAGGTTTCCTAACATCCTGGGTTCTGTTGAAGGGGTGGGGCTGCTGGGAGTGGGCGGTGGCTGGGTTCACAAGTTGGCTGTGATGAGGATCACCATCTTGACTGCTGGGGTGATTCCCATTTCCTGGGCAGGGAGCCCCATCTGCTCAGGAGACCTTCCCCTGCCAGCCTTTGGGATGTCGCAGTGACCTCGCCAGGACCCTCCAGGGGGAGGCCCACAGGTAGGACCAGCACCAACCCAGAGAGCCAAGTGCCACTGTGCCCGACGCCCAGAGGCTGCTGGAGCCTAGAGGAGGTGCCTGACCAGTTTCAGGGAAGCTGGGAGGGCTTGCTGCTGACAGGAACATGAATCTCAGTTGGGACCCTCCCACTCGCCATCTGCAATGGAAATCAGATTTCCACCTTCCAGCCTTCCACTATCTGATTCCTTGGCATGGTTTCAAAGTGGGTGGCCTCTGGGCTGGGTTCCAGGTCCACTGTGGGGGGCACTGATGTGCCACACCAGGGTCTCTTCCCCCTAGGGTAATCTGTGGTACCTGGTTCCAGGATCTCACCGTAGGGCTCCAGGTAGTCCAGGATTTCTCCAACCTGCTTGGCATAGATCACCTGGGTGCTTGTTAAACTACAGACTCCTAGGCCCTTCCTGTGGAGATCTGGGTAGGGCCTTGGAGGTTGGACCTGAGAAATGGGCCTAACAGATGCCCACGTAACCCCGCTCAGTCAAGGGGGAACCCCAGATGCTGCGCCTGGCCTTGGGGCTTTACCTGGGTTCTCCTTTCATGCCCGAGGGGCTGTGCCCCGCTGCGGGTGGAACATCTGCGCGTCCACAAGCCAAGGCAGGGCGCGGACGCGGGGAGCGCGCGGTGTCCTTGCTGGCCGTGCGTTAGTCTCCAGCAGCAAAGCCGGACACAGACGCTGGGAGCTCTGGACAAGCGGAGGGAGGGACTCATGAGGTCTACGAGTTAACAACGCCTTCTTGGACTTGACTACTCCTTCGGGCCATCTCCTTCGTCCCTCCCTGCATGACTCAGAGGAGCTTTTTCTTGCTCGCCCAGCCTGGGTTCCTCGGAAACAGAGCACATTTTTTTTTTGCTGCCAACACTGGGGCTGCACCCTGGATGCAGGGGTCACCGCAACACCCACTTTCTGACACCTACTTTCCTGGGCAGGCTTTGTCTTCCTGGAGTCAGTAACGCCCGGACTCGCAAGGGTGCTGGGCGGCGGCTCCCCCTCTGAACCCTGCTGGGGGGCTGAGGCCTGAGTGAGGCACAAGTCTGGGCCCAAGCTGCCCCCATCGTGGCAGGAGGGCACTGGCTCGCAGTCCGTGGATCCTTCCCCAAACTGGGGCGTTGCGGGGCGGGGGGGGGGATTCTGGAGCAGAAACAGCTCAAAGAGTTTGCTAGAAAGAGTCTCCCTCTGGGGGTGGGGCTGGGCCGGGCCTGGCGCTCCCGAACACGTGCGTGAGCTACTTTGAGACGCTATTTTTGGGGCGGTTTTATTTCCTGCCGGCGTCTGAGGTTGCCCGGCCGCTCCCCGCCAGCAGCGTGGGCGGCGGGCGCGGGACGCGGGATGTCGGCGCGTCTACCCGTTCCCGGGGGCGAAGGAGGAGGGCGGGGCACGCCGCGCGGGGGTGCCGGGCTTTGGGGACGCCCCCACCCGCCGGCCCCGCCGCTCGCCCGGGGCTGGGCCTGGGCCGGGCGGCCAGCGGGGGGCGCCTGCGGCCGCTCTCCGCCCCCGCGCGGGAGAGTGCCGGGCCCGCCCGCGGCCACTCGGGCGGCGGCGGCGGCGGCGGCCGGAGCGGGAGCCGCAGCGCAGGTGAGCGCGGGCGGCGCGGGACGGGGCGCGGGCGGGCCCGGGATGCGCCCGCGCGGCGGGGCAGCCTGCGGGTCCCCACCCGGTGGCGCCGGGCGCCAGCCCTGGCCCGGCCTGGGGTGGGGGCGTGAGGGCCCAGGCCCGCGGAGCCTCCCGCCCGGCCTCGCAGGCGCCGGCCTCTTCCGCTCCTGCTTTCTTCTCCAGCCTAGGGTCAGCTGGGTCTTCCCAGGCGCCCCCCGCCCTGCTTCGTCCTCAGGCAGTGCGGGGAGAGGCGTCCGGACAGTGCCCCAGCTGGCAGGAGCTGGCCGCCAGCCCCACTTTTCAGACGGTAAGACTGAGACCTGCGCGAGGGCCCTGGCTCTGGGCCCCGCCGCTCACCCTCGGGCCCCAGGGCAGAGAGGAGCTGCTTTGTCAGCGTGGGGCAGGGCCTTGCAGGGTATCCTCTGTTCGAAGTAGAAATGGCACAAGAGGAGAAGGCGCAGACAGGGCAAGATGGGGGTTTGGGTTGGAAGGATCCCGCCAGAGCCAGCAGTGAGCAGGACCCCCCACGGCCCAAGGGGGCGAGGGTGGATGGGGAGTGAGCACGGCCGGCTCCTGCCTTGGGTCCCCACTGGGGGAAGCCAGACACCTTTCCCGAGGGGAGATGACAAGGGTGGGACTGACCCTGGCTGGGGAGAGCCGCTGGATCCTCTGGCAGCGCGGCTTGGAGTGTTCTCGCTCCTGGTTTATGTCTCAGAGCTCCCTCAGAGGCCAGGAAGTCCCAGAGCCCAAGCTGGAAATGAGAGCTTGGGCCCCATTAATAGAAGAAGAGCCCTAAGATAGGTGACACGGGTAACCTGGGTGGTTGGGCTCAAGCCCCCTCAGGCCTGGTCCCCAGGGATGCTCCACAGAGATTTGGATGAACGGAGAATGACCGACAGGACTGCAGTGGACTGTGGGGCTGAGGCTGCGGGGACCCGGCAGGCAGGGGCCCTCCCAGGAGAAGGGAGCTTGTGCGCTGGGGACCTGGGTCAGGCCCCAGGTCACTGAGGAGGCCCCACGGCAGTGGCTAGCTGGGCCGGGGGAGCAGAGGTGAGATGGTGGGTTGTGTGCACATGTGTAGACAGGGTGTCTCTTAGAGCTGCCTCCCCGGTGCTGAGTGTTCAGGGGGCCTCGGGTGCTGAGTCCTTTTTCCACACCAGCCACATGGGCCCTGGATGCCCTCGGGCTTTTGACAGTGGGTGTTCTTGGGCCTTTTACGGAGGAGGGCAGGGAGATCTGGGGCCTGCTGGGCCCTCCCACGGAGTCCTGTTTCCGAGGCCCTCTTGCTTACAGAGGCCCCCCCCCCACCAACATCCCTTGTATCCTTTGATTGTGAGTTAGGGCTGGAATGATTGGCCCCATTTACAGGTGGGAGAGCTGAGGTCATCAGAGGTCTCGTAGCGAGTCAGGCCTGGAGCTAGGACTCGGGCCTCCTGGTCTTGTCGTCCGGTCCTGACATGGTCCTGGTGGAGTCGGTGCGAGTACACATCAATGAGCCTGACCCCCAGCTCCAAAGGTGGATTCTCAAGTGGGCCTGTTAAATCCCCCATCAAGGGCAAAACGCATTGCCTGCCCTCCTCCCTGGCCACCTCCCCTTCTTCCTGTTCCTACCCTGTACCGGAAGTACTGTGGGGCTTTGTCCTGACCCCCACCTCTTGGATCCCCCTCCTCGCTAGCTGGGCGCAAAGAGACTGCTGATGAGGGAGGGGATTTATGTTGACCTCCTGGTTGAATCCAACAAGGGAGCCTCAGATGGGCCGGCCTGTGTCTGGGCGGGAGGCAGAAGGTGAGCTAGGTGTGCTCCCTGCCCTCATAAGCCCACTGGCCAGTAGGGGAGACAGAGTGGTTGCACCTTGACCGCAAACACTCACACGGTAGGCGGGCCAGTCTGTACATTGTACATTGGAGGAGGATAGGGAGAGGTCTTTATTGAGGTATCTGGGGGAGTTTGTTGACAAATCATTTTCTTATTCATGCTTTCTGTACTTTTAAAATTGTCTACAATGAGGAAGAAAACCAAAATTTTATTCCTCTTTTGTTTGTTCTGGCAAATTCTCAAGAGCAGTTCTGCTGCTTCTGAAACTTAGAATTGGGTTTGCAGATGAGGTCTGGAGGCTGACGCAAGTTTGTGAATTTAATAGGGTATCAAATGGTGAGGTCCCAGGATTTTGAGATATTTCAATACAAGTTAGCCATAAAACCTAAAAGAACGGCCTGGGACTCAGGCAGAAGATGCACTAATCAGTTGGTTGCAGACACCTAATCAGAGATGTCAGTGTCACCTCTTCCACTGTGTGCCTGCTGGTATCTCTGGCTGAGGACAGTTGGAAAGCTATCTGATGCGCCCCGCCTCCTCTTCCCAGACAACCACAGACTAAGTGTGACCCCTTGAGTCTTTTCTGCTCTCTGCTGGGAGGACCTGCACCGTTCCTACCTCCCAGCCCTTGCTCTTGCTGTTCCTTCTTCTTATGACCCTTCCCTCCATTGTAGCCCTGTCATGTGTCTTAGAAAGTACCCAGGCCCCTCTTAGATAACTGACTTCATGGGTCCCCTTCAGCCCTGGTCTATGGGTCAGGGGCGAGGCCTGGGGGCTCGTCTGACTTCAGGCCCTGTCTCTGGGACATTTACCTTCCTCTGCCTTTTGGACATGGACATTTGGGCCTGGACTGTTACTTTAAGAGGAGATAAAGACAGGCACCTCCGCCCCGGCCCTTCACAGCCCTCATTATCCCCCAGTGCATAGAGGTGGGGAGGCTCCTCTGCACCTGAGAACATTCTTTATCTGGAAATGGCTTAATGAGGCCCTGTGGGGTGGGAGTGGTGGGCATCTGGCCAGCGCCATTGCCAGGTGCGGGGAGCTGGCAGCAGGAAGCTCAGCCAGTGTGTGCACAGGAAGGTACTCCTTCAGTTAATGACCACCTGACAAGTGAGATGGCTGCTAGTGAGGTGGCCTGAGCAGCCGTCCAGCTGTTTGCAGAGGGAGCCTCTGTTTTCAGTTGTTATTTGCAAGCTCTTAGGCCTGGAGGACAAGAGCACAGGCTCTCGAGGGAGCCCCTGGGGCTTGAGTCCCAGCTTAGTATATCCTGGCTGTGTGACTTTGGGCAAGTGCTTCAACCTCTCTGAGCCTCAGTTTCTCATTAATCTCCAGATTAAAGGACACCAAAGAGACATGACAACAAAATGCAGTTCGTGAGCCTAGGGTGACAAAAAAGGTATAAAGGACAGTATTGGAACAGTTGTTAAAATTGGATATGGGCTGTAGATTAAATTATATCAACATTAAATGGTCTGACTACTGTTTAAATGAGTCCTTGCTCTTAGGAAATATGCACTAAAGTATTTAGGGGTAAAGGGGCGCAGTATAAGTAACCCACTCTCAGTTATTAAAGAGAAGCTAATATGTAGGCAGATAATAAATAAAATGAGGCAAAATGGTACAAATAGGCAAATCTGGATTAAAAAGTGTAGGAGAGTTCTTTGTACTTACAACTTTGCTGAAAGTTTTTTGAAATTATTTCAAAATATTGTTTTAAAAAATGTGTATCTTATGGGGCTGTGGTATGAATGGAAATGACATTAATTCCTGTTACTTAAAACAGTGCTCAGCTGTCAGTGAACCTTAGCTGTTATTGTTGCTGTTGCTTTTTGTTGTCATTATTATGGGCAAAGTGTAGCTCATCTCATTGTCACGATAGCCCTGAGAGGCAGGCCTTGTTTCTCCACTTTACAGGTGACACATTTGAAGCCCAGAGAGGTTAAGTGGTTTGCTCAGGGCCACACAGCAGTGAGTCTAGGGCATTGATAGGAGGGCTGCAGAAGTGCTTACAATTTATTTTGGATTAATTGCCAACATTTGAAAACCACAAGATTTTTTACATAAAAAACCCAGATTTCTCGTTTCGTTTGCCAAGTTAGAAGGCCTGCACCACTGGCGACACTGCTACATGGCAGTTACTGGCTAAAGCTCACCAGTGGCTCCTCTTCATATAGGGCTCGGGCCTTCAGTTTGCCCCAGTCCCTAACTGGCTATCTGGCCTTACTTATCGATGTCCTTGCCTGGCCTCCAGGGACTCTGAGTTTGCTGTTCTGGGAAAGTGATCTCAGGGTGCCAAGCCACAGTCTTGGGTTCTTCCCCTCCACCCACCTGCTCCTGTGTCCTGAGGGCACTGCATTGCACCCTCTCTACTCAGCCAATAGTTGAGCACCTCTTGTATGTGTGGGCAGGGTCTGGGGTGCTGGAGGAGGAAGAGGAGCCTGAAGCTTTGAGGCTGCAGCCTGCTGTCCTGTCACACTCCAGTCCTCCCTCCATCCCGCCTACAGCCCTAAACTGTGTGCCTGGCCCTGAAGACGGGGTGCAGAGGAGCTCGCTGACCACCCCATGAGGAGGGTACAGGAGGAACTCACAGATGGGAGGGGGGTCGGAAGGATTGGAGGGACGGGGCTCGTCGGTCTGGAGCAGGGTTGAGCTCTGCGTACGTGGCCAAGGTGGTAGTTTCACCCCAGTGTTGGCCGTTGGTGCTGCTGGTTGCCCTCCAGCCTGGGTGCAGGGCCCACAGGAATGGGTTGAGCAGAGGCTGGCATTGGGCATGGTTGTTCACGTGACTGGGTAGGTGTGCCTTAGGGTCCCCATGTCACAGAGGAGGGGGCGGACTCAGTGAAGATGCAGGAGGAGCTCAACCTGGTGAGTTTGGTGTTTGACAGATGGGGAAACTGAGGCTCAGAGAGGTGATGTAACTCTTAGAGGTACAACAGCCAGGCAGCAGCGGTACTGGGAGCTTCTGCCTCCTGGGCCAAGGCTCTGAGCTACATTCCTGGAAGGAGAAAGCTCATTTCTTATTTTTAAGTAGATTTAATTTTTTAATTACAGAAATTAAATTAATTTAATTCATATTTAATTATTGAAAAATCAGAAAATATAAGCAATAAGGTGGGAAAAAACTTAGAGTCTGTACTTTCTGAAGTAACCTGTTAATATATTGGTATATATTTTTCCAGACATTTTTTAAAACTTATTACAAGAAAAAAATTGAGCATTACAACTTTCCTTGTTGTTCTTAAGGAGAGTTCTGTCCAGCGTGTGTGCGGAGTTCTGTCTGCCCTGGGCTTGGCGTGTAGAGTTGGGGGCGGGGGCCTCGGGGTGTTCTCAGACGGACATCAGGGGGGCCCAGCCTTTGATACAGGAGGAGCCCTGGTTGGTTTTCTCTGTCCCCTGTTGCTGGCTATTTTGGTTGTTTCCAACATTTTTGCAGTTAGAGTGCTGCACTAAGCAGCCTGTGGCTACCTACGTGCTCACATATATTGGGGAGTGTTTATTTGTGGTAAGTTAAAATGGGTCCATTTCTTAGCTTTGTGGTGTCCTCAGACTGGACCCAGGTTTGCGGTAGGGCCGAGTCTCGGGGTGTGGAGGTCTCAGGCGCCGAGAGCTTTCCATTCCCCCACTAAACTCCTTTGTGGTTGGAGGATGAGACAGGGAGGGGCTCCCAGGAGAGGGCTTTGCCAGGAGAAGTGTTAAGATGCCACCGCCTAGGCTGGTACTTGAAGCCTTTAAGCTCCTGTGGGTGAGGTGGGTTGAGGTGGGAGGTGGATGAGGAGGTGTCTGTTGCTGCTCCCTGCTGGTGGGTGATCGGGAAGGCGGGAGCCCTGTAGCCTCCTGTGCTTCCAGCAAGAGGGGTCTAACAAGTATTGCTCTATCTCTCTTTGTCTCTCGCTGTCTCTCTCTACGTGTCTCTGTCTCTCTGTGTTACTGGCCCCAAGACCCTGGGGGAGTCACCTTCCCTCTTAAGACTACACATTCCTCATCTGTGGGAGGGGGCTAAAAATGACCCCTTCACTGTGTGAGACTCAAATGAGAGAGCAGATGCCAGAGCTCTTACCGTGACAATGTTTCAGCATTTCATAATGGGAAAATTAAACATACACATCAGGAGACAGAATAGTATGCCCACCCCCACAGACCCATCCTTCAGTGTCAACAGTGTCCAACCCTTGGCCCATCAGGAGTTGTCTCTATTCCCACACACTTCCCCCCACCGCGCTGCTCCACCCCGAGACATCCTATCACTTCATCTGTAGAAATGGTAGTCTATATTACTAAAAGATGAGGACTCTTACAAAAACACATAATCACCAAAAAACTGTTAGAATAAGTAAATACAGTAGGACTGCAAAGTCAACACACAAAAATCAGTAATATTTCTATATGTTAACCAACTAGCTGAAAAAGAAATCAAGAAGATAATCCCATTTACAATAGCCACAAAAAAATACTTAGGAATAAATTTAAGGAGGTGAAAGATCTGTACACTGAAAACTACAAAACATTGATGCAAGAAATTGAAGACACAAATTGATGGAAAGATACTCATGTTCATGGATTAGAAGAATTTATATTGTGAAAATGTCCATACTACCCAAAGTGATCTACAGATTCAATACAATCCCTATCAACATTCCAATGATTTTTCACACAAACAGAAAAAACAATCCTAAAATTCATATGAAACCACAAAAGACCCCAAATAACTAAAGCAATCTTGAGCAAGATCAAAGCTGGAGGTGTCACACTGCCTGATTTCAAACTAATATTACAAAGCTAAGTAATTAAAATGGCACAGTACTGACATTGACCAGTGGAACAGGATAGAGGGCCCGGAAACGAACCCCACACATTTATGGTCAATTGATTTTCCACAGAGAACACACAATGGAAAAAGGATAACCTCTTCAATAAAGGGTGTTGGAAAACTGGATATCCACATGCAGAAGAATGAAATTGGACTCTTATCTCACATGATATACAGAAAACAACTTCAAGTACATTAAACACTTAAACATAACACCTGAAGCTCTAAAACTACTAGAAGAAAATATAGGGAAAAAGCTATATGATGTTGGTTTGGGCAATGATTTTAAGTAAAAATAGACAAATGGGATTATTTCAAACTAAAAAGCTTCTGCACAGCAAAGGAAGCAATTAGTAAAGTGAAGAGAAAACCTATAGATTGGGAGAAAATATTTGCAAGCCAAACATCTGATAAGGGGTTAATATCCAAAATATGTAAGGAACTCAGACAACTCAAGAAAGCAATTAACCCAATTAAAAAATAGGCAAAGGACCTGAACAGACATTTCTCGAAAGACGATACACAAATAGCCAACATATATATGAATAAATGCTCAACATCACTAGTCATTAGGGAAATGCAAATTAAAGCCACAGTGAGATATCACCTCACACCTGTTAGAATGGCCGTTATGAAAAGGACAAAAGATAACAAGTGTTGGAAAGGCTGTGGAAAAAAGGGAACCCTTCACACTCGTGGGAATGTAAACTAGTATAGCCATTGTGGAGAATAGTAGGGAAGATTCCTCAAAAACTAAAAATAGTACTACCATATGATCCAGCAATCCCACTTCTGGATATATATCCAAAGAATTTGAAATCAGTGTGTTGAAGAGATATCTGCAGTCCCGTGTTTACTGCAGCACTGTTCACAATAGCCAAGGTATATAATCAACCCAAGTGTCCACCAGCGGATGAGTGGATCAAGAAAATGGGGGGGGGGTGTGTGGATCCTATTCAGCCTTAAAAAAGAAGGAAATTCTGTCATTCATGACAACATGGATGCATCTGGAAGACAGTATGCTAAGTGAAATAAGCCAAGCATAGAAGGCCAAATACTGCGTGATCTTACACGGGGAATCTAAAACAATCGAACTCAGAAGCGGAGAGTAGAATGGTGGTTACCGGAGGCTGTGTGAGTGTGTGTGTGTGAGTGTGAGTGTGTGTTGGACGGGAAATGGGGAGATGGTAGTCAAAGGGTACAAAGTTTCAGTTAGATGGGACAAATAAGTTTTTTGAGATACATTGTGCAACATGGTAACTATAGTTAATAATAGTGTATATTTCAAAATTGCTAAGAGTAAAATTTAAATGTTTTCAGCACAAAAAGCGATAAACATTTGAGATGATGGATATGTTGATTAGCTTCATTTAATCACTCCACATTGTATATATGTAACATCACTTTGTATTCCATAAATATATACAATTATAATTGGTCAATTTATAATAAAACTATAAAAACCACATAATATTATTGCCACACCTAAAAATTAGCAGTTTTTTTTCTTTTTTCTTTTTTTTTCCAAAATAGCGTCTGGCTGTCTTGCCCAGGCTGGAGTGCAGTGCAGTGGTGCAATCATAGCTCACTGTAGCTTCAAACTCCTGGGCTCAAGTGATCCTCCTGCCTTGGCCTCCCAAAGTGCTGGGATTACAGGTATGAGCCACCATGCCTGGTCGATAATTCTTTAAGATCATAATTATGCGTTCAGTGTTCAAATTTTCAATTCCTTCATAAATGTCAAAAAATATATTTTTTAATTTTTAAAAATCCGGATCCAAATGAGGTCCACATGATGAGATTGGTTGATATGTTTCTTAAGTCTTTCATCTGTAGGATTGATATTCACTCATTCTGTCTCACATGCAGTGTTTTTGTTGAAGCTGGATCCCTTTACCTGTAGGAGAGCTTCCTATAGTGTGTAACATGTTTCTTGCTCCCTGGGAATTGGTAGTTGTATCCAGAGGCTTGATCTAATTCAGTTTTTATTTTTTCACATAACTGCACATTGGAGATGGTATTACAAATTTTTGGGAGGCACGCATGGTCTAGTTGAATCTCCTTTTGTAATGCTGGCAGCCATTGATGCTCAGTGGCTTTAAGGTATTATTTTCAATTATGATAAAAACCAGTTTTCACTTGGTCGCAGGTGGTGCCTAGTTTGGCAGTGGGTGGAGAACTCCCAATCTCGGCCTTGTTTTTGCTCATTCCTGCTTTTTCTTCATTGTAGCTGCTTTGTCTCCTATTACTTTTTAATTATGTGGATAGTGTATTTTTATTAAAGAAAAAGTGAAAAGCAGATGTAAAAAGATAAATATTAAAGTAAATCTGTGCTAAATGTTATCACCTAGTGATAACTCCTAAGTTTTGGAATATATTCTTCCCCATTTCCTTACATGCAAAAAAATATATGTACCTCTGTGATATCATTAAACGAAAAAGGGGTCACATGTCACATGCAGTTGTGTGAGCTGCTGTTTTCACTTCATGGCATGTTGGTAGCCCCCTTCCCTGGATCTGGTCGGGGGGATGTAACCTTCCTCCCTGCCTTTCCACGGGTCACACCGGGCCGGGTGCAGGGAAGGACAGGCGGCCGCTAGTGTGGCCCAGCTGCCAAGTTTTTCAAAGGAAGTAAGGGCTTTTGGTTGGCAGGGCAGTTGCTTTCACATCTGTTCATTTAGGATTCTCTGCTGTTACTCAACACACCATGACCCCAGCTGCTCTTTTCCTTCTCCAAAGCCCTGTGTCCCAGGCCTGCAGAGACTGGGACTCTGGGGTCATGGGAGCCAGCCCCCTGCCCTTGGGCAGGCTGTGTCACCCACATGATGTAGGGTTGTTCATCTTTCCTTGCTCTGGCATTGGAACTGGGCCAAGCAGGAGCTCTTTCAGTTTCTACATAGGAGGGGCAGTAGCTGAGGGGAGCTGAGTTTGATAGCAAAGATGCTATTTACTTAGCACGTGTTTATTTGGAGTGGCTTTGGGGCTCACCCCAGGCCACCCCTTAGGACCACCACTGATTAGGGGTCCCAAGGCCCCAGCTCTCTCCTATAATTTATAACTGGTTGCATGACCAGTTATAAATCTCATGACTCAATAAGCACTTTCCCCTGTGGAAACCCCTTTCTTGCCTGTTAAATGAAGGCGTGAACCAGGGCATTTCCATATGTTCCCAGCCTGGGAAAGGAGGGGATCCCTGCATATCCCTGAGCTCTCAGCTGCTCGGAGATGACGGCAGAGGGCCCAGAGGAGTTGAGTTGATGCATTGGAATGCTCCCCACCCCCCAGTGTGAAAAATCAATCTGGGAGCAGAGTGAGTGGCACTGCAAAGCTGTGCCTGCCTCAGCAAGGCCTCTCTCTGGGGCTCTTGCCTCAATCCAGAGTGCAGAAGAGCTGGGGGCCCTGAAGCCAGTACCGAGTCAGCCTTCTCTGTCCTTCCAAGTGGGGTGAGCTGGGAGGGGGACTCATGCTGCTGACTGCACAGAGTGGGTTCCATGTTTTTGCTCTGTGCTCTTGTTGGGAGAATCTGGGACCAGGTCAATCTGGCAAAAAAGTCTTGAGTGCCTGATGTTGGGGAGAGGTGGTCCTTGCCCTTGGCAAGGTGAGTCTGATGGAAGAGAGATGGGACCCTTGGTCACTCCTGAGCAGACAGGGATGCTACGTGAGAGAGTGAGTTAGTCCAGGTTCTTTGACCTGCAAGTGCCAGAAACCCTACTCTAACTAAAGGGAAAGGGAGAAGGAGGTGACTTAATGGTTGCTGTAATTAAAAGGCTACAGGGAGATTTTGTGTGGATTCAGGCATGGCTGGATCCAGGAGCTCAAATGGCATTAGAAGACTCTGCTTCCTTTCCATTTCTCTGTCTTGGCTTCATTTTCAGGGAAGTTCTCCCACATAGCTGTATTTGTTATCTATTGCCACATAACAAACTACCCCGATTATCTCACAATTTCTGTGGGCCAGGAATTCAGGCTTAGCTGGGTAGTTCTGGCTTAGGGTCTGTGAAGAGGTTGCAGTCCAACTTTCTGTCAAGCTGCAGTCATCTGAAGGCTCGACTGGGGCTGGAGGATCAGCTTCCAAGGTGGCTTAGTCACGTGGATGGCACATTGGTGCTGGCTGTTGGTAGGAGGCTTCAGTTCCTTGCTGTGTGGATCTCTCCTCAGGGCTGCTTGAGTGTCCTTACACCATGGTGTCTGGCCTCCCCCAGAGGGAATGACCCAAGAGAGAGCAGAGTGGAAGCTGCGGTGTCTTGCATGACTGCAGAAGTCATGCATTGTGATTTCCAGGAGGGGAATATTCAGGATGTGAGCACCAGGAGGCAAGAGTCATTGGAGGCTGACTACCACAGGGGCAAGGATGGCCCCAGTGGCTCCTAGCTCACATTCTCCCAGCCTAGTGAAATGAAAGCAACTTTCCCTCACACAGTGCCAACGAAAGTCCCAGAATTGAACCTCATCAGGTCACCTTGAGTCACATGCCCCTTCCTCAACGTACACTGGTCATGAGCCTACCCCTGGAGGGCTGGTTCCCCACAGGAACAGAGAGCTGTTACCAGAGTGGAAATGACATCCTCTATGGAGAGGCCTGAGGGGAGGCCTGTGGCACTGTGGCCCAGAGCAGTTGATGACAGGGTGTTGGGGAAGGCTTCCTGGAAGAGGTGGCATTTGTACCTGTCTTGTTGGGATGGGTCACATTTTGAGCATTCCAGGAGGCAGCAGGGCCTGAGCAAAGGCATGGAGAGTGAGGCAGCTGGATGGTGGGGTCAAGGGAGATAAAGATGGAAAAGTGAGTTGGGCCAGGCTGGGGGCCTGGAGGGGGAGGAGGAGGAGCTGGAACTTGACTTGGGAGGCACAGGCAAGCCATGGAAGGTGCTTGAGGAGAGCAGGCCAGGATCTAGGGTTTGGAACTGAGAGAACACCTCTGGCTGGCCTCCCTTGCCTGCTGGCTTTAACTGAGCACCTACTGTGTGCCTCACATGCATTTCTCATGTACCCCTCACAGCCTCCCAAGGAGCTGGATGATATCCTGACTTCACAGATGGGCTCCCTGAGTTACCAAGATCCCATAGCTTGGCTGAAGTTGCTCGATGGAGCCTTTCACTCCAGGGCTCTCAAGCCTCTTCATCCCACCAGGGCAAGGGGCTGGGCTGGGGCAAGCAGCTAGCCCGATTGCTCAGACCCCGCCCAGGGCTCCTCTGGGGTGTGATGATCACCTTGACTTCACGGGAAGGAAAAAGGTGACTGTAGAACTGATGGTTGTTTCCCTCCTCACACCTGCCCCTGTCCCCGCAGAAACGTGCCCAGAGTGTGAAATGCGCTGGGGTGCTGTGGGGGTTCCTCCCGCAGGGGAAGGGCTTGACATCTGTGTTTGTCAAAGGGGTCAAGTTGTTTTTGCTGAGCACTCAGCATTATTTGTCCCTTGGCTGGCTGGCAACCCTGTCCTCCTGGCCTTCACTGCAGTTTTATTCCTATTGGCTATTTCATGGCCTCGTCTTGGGCCCTCTCCTCCAGTGAGGCCCCAGTCCTTCCCAGGTGGATGAGGTCTCTCTCCCTGAGCTCTGGACCACATATCCCACCTTGTGATGCTTCTCTCCAGATCTTTGTGCTGTGCCATCGGTGGGCATGGCTTTACCTCTTCCTAGCCTAGGACCTTGCACGACGGGGGCTGTGTCCAAGTCACTTTTCTGTTCCCAGCACCAGGAAGGAGGGTTGGGGCTGTTGAGTGGGACAGGAAAGGGTTGGGGCTGTGCTGTGGGCCCTGCCACCTTGAGCAAGCAGAAACCAGTCTTCCCTGCCTGATGCTTTGAAAGCCTGAGGTTGCCCTCTTTTGGGGGAGTTGAAGGAAAGACAGAGAGTTTGTTCAGCAGGCTTGGAAGCACCTTGTGCCAGGGCTTGGAGATCTTGGGTGAGGGCACTCCACCATGGGGGGCGTAATGGGATTTGGAGCAGCCTATCCCCAGGGAAGCCCCTCCCTGCTCCCAGGGAGGGTCGGGGGGTGAGTGGTTGAGAGCGTGGGCCGTGGGGTAAGGCAGACCTGCGTTTGAATCCCTGTTCTGCCTTTTCATAGCTATGTGTGCTTGGGCAAGAGATGTGGCATCTCTGAGCCATGGTTTCCTCTTCTAAAGAGGGGGGATAGCCAGGACCTTCCTCGTGGGGCTGGTGGGGAATTACACGAGGCTGTGTGTGTAAGGTCTTGGTATGGTGCCAAGCACCCAGGGAAGTGTCTAAGCGGTGATCCCAAGGAGCCGCGACCTGTGTGCCCAGGTCCTGCCTGCCGGGACCTCACGGTCGGCGTGAGGGGTGGGCAGTCCAGTGCCCTGTTGGTCGGGGCTGGCGGGTGCAGCTGGTTCCGGGCAGAACTGAGACTGCAGAAGGGAGGAGTCTAAACACTGTGTCCCCTGAGGAAAAGCTGGAAGGGAGGCCTGGGGAGGATGGAGGTGATGCCGAGGGGGACAGGAACCTGCGTTATCAAACAGCAGGGTTTATTATCATACAACCCCTGCCATATGGCCAGTTTGTGGCCCATTTTAGATGGTCCAGGCCCTGTTAGCTCCCGCTGGATGGTGGGGCGCCTCTCCGCCCGTGTCCAGGCTTCCACATGTGCCCTCCTCAAGCCACCCCCATGCTGCATCTGAGGTCATCTTGCAGGAGTATCAGTCAGGGCAGGTGACTCCCCACCTGCCATCCCCAGCAGAGGCCCAGCCCACCTGGACTTGCCAGGCCTCTCCTGTGCCCCTTCCCCTCTGCTCCCTCCAGGCTCCATCCACACACCTCACTCCCCTCAGGGTCTCAGCATATTGATCACAGCTTCCTTCATTTCCTGGGCTCCTGCAGCCTCTTGCCTACTAGGTCAGGTCAGGTCTGTTTTGTTTTCCAGCGTCTACCGAGCACCCAGCACCATGCCTTCCTGCAGAAGCAGATGGGTATCAGTCAATACCCATTTAAAAATGGATGTGTAATTGACAGGTACACAAACCTTAAGCATATGGAGTGGCAGGTTTTACTTAGGCACACACCTCTGTAACCAGCACACAGATGGAGATTTAGAACCTCTTCGGCCACCCAGAAGGTCCCTTCGTGCCCTTCCCAATCACTAGCCTCCCCAGAGGCAGCCACTGTCTCGCTCTCTGTTGCTGTAGATTAGATCGATCCTTTCTGAAGTTTCGTATACATGGAAATGTGCAGAATGTGCTCTTTTGTGTCTGGTTCTTTCACTCTGCTTGATGTCAGGGATGTTCATTCATTTATTGTATGTTATCAGTAATCCATTCTTTTTCATTGCTAAGCAGTTTTCTGTTGTATGGATATGTGAAAATTTGTTTATCGGTTTACCTGTTGCAGGACATTTGGGTGGTTTCTAGTTTGACTAGTTTGATTTAAGCTGTTTCCTCAGGGACAGTGAAAAAAAAAAGAATAAAAATAAAAATAAACAGCTGCTTTGAACATTTGGATACAAGTCCTTTGTGGACAGATGTACTCATTTCTTTTGGGTAAACACCTACAAGTGAATTACTGAATCACGGGGAAGCATATGGTTAGCTTTAGTCCACACTGCCATACAGTTTTCCAACGTGGTTGCATTTTACGTTCTTGCCAGCAGTATATTGAGAGTTAAGAGTTGCTCCACCTCCTTGTCAACATGTGGTATTTTCTTTGTAATTTTAGTGCAGAAGTGGAATGTTGATGTGGTTTTCATTTGGTCATGGCTGATGATGTTGAGTACCTTTTCAAATGCTTATTGATCATTTTGACATCCCCTTTGTTGAAATACCTGTGTAAGTCTTTCACCCATCTTTTAATTGGGCCATTTGTCTTTTTCTTATTGATTTGTGGGAGATCTTTATATATTCCGGAGAGGATTCTTTTGTCAGTCATGTATGTTTCGAGTCTCTCCTCCTGATTGGTGGCTTGCCTTTCCCCTCTCTCAATGAAGTCTGCTCCTTCTCTGCTTTGGAACACCCAGACCCAGTAGATGTTTGCTGAAAGGAGGGGGTACCAGTGGTCAGGCTCCCTGTGAGGTCCCCCACTCCCTCCTGTGGCCCCTGGAACAGCTCAGGGCCCTGTGTGGTTCCTATACCTGTCTCTCCACAAGATGGTCACCTGCTAGCTCCCAGCACAGGGTCTGGCACAGAGGAAGCACCTATCATGTTCAGTCCCACTTGGCCAATATACCCTGGTGCTGGGTGCCGGGGACACAGCTCTTGACAGTATGGCTGCCATCTCTGCCCTCTCCAGGAAAATACTCTGGGGAAGACGGACCAGCCACAGGTGGTCACAACACAGAGGTGCTGTGATGGGGGAAGGTGCAGGGGCTAGAAGGCCCAGAAGAAGGATATTGACCCTGGATGTGGGGGTGAGGAGGCATGCCCTTGTTTTGAGGAGCTCAAACTCCAGTTGGGGTGTTAGGATAAAAGGTAGATGATAATCCCAGGACCCCAAGTCACATGCTCAGAAGGCCTCCCTGGTACCATCCCCCAGCAGGCCAGAGGCTTGCCCTTCTTGGGAGGTCTCCACTCCCTGCTTTCTAGCTCTTTCTAGTCTGCTGCCTCACACTGAGCTCCCCATGGTCCCAGTGGGAAAACTGAGGCCTGGCAAAGCAGGAGGGGAGCTTGGTTTTGATTCTGGGCCTTGTGGTACCCAGGGTTGCTGGGGCTCTCCAGGGACTCTGGCTGTTTGGAACAGGAACTCCCAGGATGGGCCTTGGCCTCACCCCTGCCCTGGCCCCTGCACAGGGGCAGAGGTGAAGTGGAGAGGGAGCGGGCTAGACTGGAAGACCTTTGACCCCTCAAGCCATCTCCTGGGCCCCTCTCAGAGGTGGACGAGGCCACTTGCTACATGGCTAGGAAAACTGAGTCACAGGGAGGCCAAGGGGTCTGTCTGTGTCAGAGCAGGGATGAGGCTCCGTGCCAGGCTGCTTGCTTCTGCTTGCTTGTTAAGGATGCATTTACTCCCCACTTGGAACCGTTGTCTCGGGGCTTCTAATGGAGGTTTTGGGTTCTTGTTTTATTATTTTTTTTTTTTTCAAAATCGTTTCGGCTTCAAGCTTCAAATTTCCGTGAAGTCATTGGAGCTGGGAGCCCAGTCTGGCAGCTCCCCCCACTGCTGTTGAGAGCTCTGCTGTGGCTGGGGGAGGGGGCCCTGCACACCCCAAGTGGCTCTGAGCTCCCAGCTGAGGGCTCAGTCTTAGCCTTTCTGCCGCCTCCGGAGCAGGAAGTGGTGGGTCCCAGATGTGACTCATTCTCGTTAGGTAGCCGGTGGAAGGGGCCTTCACGTGTGTGAGTGTGGACGCCGGCTGAGGAGGGGCTGGTGAGGCTGGGCCACCTCCCTGTAGACCCTAACCTGGCTGCTGGGGCCCCCGGAGGAGAGCCTGGTAAAACAGGGGGTGGGGATGGGGCATCGTCAGCCCCAGCGGCCTGAGCCTGAGGGGACAGGGCTGGCCCAGTCCTCCACCCCCAGGATGGTGGGAAGCAAGCTCACCCCCTGGGCCTGGCCTGGGAGAGCACTGGGCAGGGGCTGCGCCAGGAGGGCGGGGAGGCTCCCCGAGACTCCAGGGCAGACAGCTGGGAGGGGCAGCTCTGACAGGGGACCAGAGACGACTTGTCACCAGCATTTCCCAGTCTGACTAGAAAGTGCTGTTATGACCACCGTGTTGTTCCTCTGGCTCATCCTGCCTAAAATTCTAGGAACCACAGACTTGCAAATGTCCACATTTCTTTTCAAGGCTGTAATTTTACATTCACAAGTACACATTACTTTTCTCAATGAAAGTAAAAATTGGCAAGGGAAGGGCAATTCAGCTTATTTTATGAAATTATGAAACAACAAACAAATAAAAAACTCTGAGAGTGGGACATGCCCGAGAGCCAGAGAAGCAAGATGCCTCGAGAAAATGGAATGGTCTTCCTTTCCCTCTGATTCCCCCCAGCCCAAAGGCCCCGGGGACCCACTGGGCCATCTGGAGTGGGTCCTTCTGAATTCTTCTATGCGTTCATCTAAACCATGTGCACAGCACGGGATGAAGCAAGTGGCTCTTCTCTGTGTTATCACATCAAGTTCAGGGGCAGGGACGGCTGGGACTGGGGCCTTCCTCCCTGGCCAGCCCAGGGGGAGGGGGAGGGAGAGCCGGAGGGAAGCAGGGGGCCTGGGTGTGGGGTCTGGCCGGGCCTCCAAGCCACAGGGCCCGGGCTCCAAGGCCTGGATGGGCAGCCAGAGTGTGGCTGGCTCTGCCTGGAAGGGCTGTGTGACCGTGGGCCGTCACTAGCACTCGGCCACTACCGTGCAGGTGAATGCTGTGAGGGTGGACCCTGCCCCACTGGGGAAGGGGGCATCTCAGGTGGTTTTAACCTGAGTGGATGGATATGTCTAAAATTTAAGTCTTTGTTTTAATATGTTTTAGGAAAGATATCTGTAGCTAGGACATTGAATCTGCAACGTCATGACTATATTATTGTCTTGGACAAGGCTAACGAAGACGTATAAGTGACAAGTGAGCAGATTTAAGAGGAAGTACACAGTACCAGCCTTGCAGGAAGTGCAGGCGTCTGTGGGGGCTGGAGTTTGGGAAGGCCTGTTCTCTGCACCCCTCGTTTCTGGCTGGGTTGTGTGTCTTCCCACCTCCAGAGGATCCTGGGCTTTCTGGGGTTCTCCTGTGGCTCCTGGGGCAAGGTGTGGCTGTAGAGGAGGGGAGGCTCTCAGATTGTGCCAGATTCTGTGGCCCTCAGAAGGGAAGGTGTGAACTTTGTGGAGGCAGAGTCTCCAGTGATGTTTTCATAAAGTGGCTGTTTCCTAGCAGGTGGTAGGTGAGGGGTGGGGTCGCAGGACCTCTTTGCCAGGAATGAGTCTGGGGGTGGGAGTTTTGCATGTGGGCCCCGAGGCAGTGGGGTTGGTGCAGTGAGGCTTAGGAGCGGGAGGGGGTGGGAGTGAGGCCTCTGGACAGAGAGAGACAAAGGTCCGACTTGATTTTGCTTTAGGGTCGTGCACCCCACTTCACAGTTTGTAACTATTGGTTTGACCCATTCCCCTCCTCTCCCTCTGCTCCATGTGGTAGGTGTCACATACCTCCAGTTTACAGAGAAGACAGAGGCCCAGAGGGTCCCTGCACATCCACTTGTGCCCACCACAGTGTGGTGAGCCACTGTATTTGAGGTCTGGAGTTGGGGCCAGGACACTGTGCCTCATCTTTGGCAAAGCTGAGAACAGCGGCTCTAATGGTGCCGAAGGATTAATGGGGGGTGGTCCTTACCGGTGGGATGAGGAATTGGGCTCCTCTGAGGGACCCCTTGTGCCTGGTCTTCTCTGGACCACTGTGGGAGAGCCAGGGTGGGATGAGGCCTTTGGGGCGGCAGGGCCAGGTGAGCACCTCATGCTCCGGCAGGGCCATGTTTCCTTAGCTGTGTGGATGACCCTGGCCTCAGCTGGGAGGGGCATGATGCAGCCACTTGGATTTTTCATGCTTTGACTTTCCCCTGTTACCAGGGGTCATCCGAGGTGGCTGGGTGGCCCGTCCCTCAGCAGCGTCCTTCACCTCCCTCCTCCTGCCCTGGAGGAAGAGGACAGGGGCTCATTCACACTGAGGTGATGGCAGCATTCCCTGTGTCCTCTTGCGCAGGCAGAGGGCAATGCTTAACCTGGCTGGAGAAAGTTCTGGGCCTCTGAGGGAGCAGACAGAATGGGTCACACTCTGTAGAGCAGTCCATCCTAGCCTTTCTTGGCGTGGAAGGGAGGCATTTACTATGTTTAAAAAGACCTATGTAGCCAGGCACAGTGGGTCATGCCTGTAATCCCAGCACTTTGGAAGGCCAAGGCAGGAGGATTGCTTCAGGCCAGGAGTTCAAGACCAGCCTGAGCAACATCGTGAGCCCCCATCTCTACAAAAAATAGAAAAATTAGCTAGGTGTGGTGGTGCATGCCTGTCGTCCCAGCTACTTGGGAGGCTGAGGCAGGAGGATCGCTTGAGCCCAGGGGTTCAAGGCTGCAGTGAGCTATGATTATGTCACTCCACTCCAGCCTGGGTGACAGAGCAAGACCCTGTCTCAAAAAAAAAAAAAAAAAATGTAGCCAAGAGCCGGAAGTTAGTTTGGATCAGTGAAACAGATGCTGTCTGGACACCAGCTGGAGGAGCAGGGGTCTTCTGAAGGTCATCAGGTCCAGGGCCCTGCCTCTGGGCAGAGCTGGATTGTGCTCTGGTCTGGTGGTCGGGGTTCAAGCCCCACTCTGCCTCTTCCCAGCAGCGTGTGAGACAAGAAAGGGGTTGAGCCTGTTTCTTATGGCACCCGCTGCGTCAGAGGGTTGTCAAGATTGAACAAGTGAAGCCTGCGCTGCGCCCGGCACAGAGGAGCCACAACCTGAGTGAAGTACTTGTCACTGTTGGTGTCGCGAGGCTCTCCTCTGCCTTGTCCTGCCGTGGCCGGGAGACTGGACGTCCCTGGGGGAACCCGGGGGGTGGGGGAGGGTAGGCAGGCCCGAGCTAAGGGGTCTCCCTGGTGGCTACATCCCTTGGGCTAATCTGTTCCTCTCTGTTCCTCAGTTTCCTCATCTGTAAAATGGGGCTGATGGCAGTGCCCAGTAGGTTAGTGGGAAGGTGAGATGCATGAAAAACGCTTCCTAGGCCCTGAGACTAGTATGCTTGGGCTGAGAAACCTCAGTGGCCAGAGTCCCTCTAGCTGTGTGTGACAGATCTGTCAGCCGCCTCCCCTGTCTAGTGCCACCCCCCAGGAGAGTGGCATGGTGCCCCCCAGCAAGCCACAGGCATCTGGCTCAACCTGCCACTGCCCACGGATTTCACAACTGGCCACGTCATGGCTGAGGCATTGCCCAACCCTGGGTGCAGACCTGCTTGGCTGAAGCGCCCTCCATTCCCTGCTCTCCCCTGGAGGCCTTTCTAGAAGGGACTAGGTGTTGGGGTGGGGCCGGCGGCAAGCCTTGGATCAGAGCTCAGTTCCTCTTGGGTGGCCTGCTCCTCGGGACACCAGGGGTTGTCCCTTCCCGTGCCGCCTGCTATCCTCTCCAACAACCTATGTCACAGGTGTTTTCTGAGCACTGCACAGTGCTGTGCTGTCGTCATCCAGCTGGGATGGGGACGGCTGACCTCGGGCCTGGGAGAAGAGACCCTGGGTTCCCAGGTTCCCCAACACAGCCGTCTGGTCTCCTCGCCTGGCGTTGTGTTTCAGCCCCTTCCCCTGGCTCTGAGTCTGCCTTGGACCTGGCCTGTGCTCCCTCTCTGGTTCTACCCCAGCCCCCTTGGCTTACTCGTCAGGCTGGCTTGGCTCTCTCCTGTCCCTCTCCTGCCCTTTACTGTGCAGTTCCTTCTGGCCTGTGTCCCCCCAAGTGAGGCCTCCCTCAGGGGTCCTTGAGCTTGGGAGAAGAAGGCACCCAACTGCGTGTGCTCCTGAGTCTGTTCACTTGGCAGTGCCCGTCTCCGCCTTGGCCTTGCTTTGAGCCCCACTTGCTGTTGCTGGGGCCAGGGGACACTGGGATACCCTCTCTCCATCCTTCCATTATGCCCCTGTTCCTCTGTCCCCTCCATGGTTGACCACTGGAAGGAATGACCCTGTGACTGGGCCTAAGGGAAAAGGGGAGCAAATCGAGGCCTTTACTGCAGGCACCCCAGTTCTCAGCCGTGTTTCCTGGCCCTGAGGCCCACCTCCTCTCGCCTCCTCCCAGGGCATCGGGACCCAGCTGGAGGTGCAGGGCAGCTGGAGTGGTCATGGCCCTCAGATACAAGACCTGTCCCCCTGGAGGAGCTTGTGCCCCATTTGGGGGTTGTACCATGGCAGACCTAGCTTTCAAGGAGTGTGAGGCCCCCAGGAGGCAGGGGCACATGCAGGGGGTGCCACCACCTTCCTGCCCGGTCCCTGGACAGTCATCAGGACCCAGAGCACCCTGATGGGGTCCTCTTTCTCTTCCAGGAGCCAGGCCCTTCTTGCCTGCACCCTGTAGGGTGACTTTCCTGCCTGAGACTGGCCACCTTGCCCAGCCGCCTGCCTCTGAAGCAGCTCAGTCTCACCACCCCAGGCATGGCTGACTTAATCAGCAGCTCCTGGAGTCACTGACGGCAGAGCAGGGAGAGGCCAGGATCCTGGGGTGCAGCTGCTCTGCAGAGATGGGGAAACTGAGGCCCCGTGAGCTCCTCTGCCTCGGGGCTGGTGTGAGTTTTTCTGGTTGGAGCTGTGTTGTATGTGTTTCCCGTGGTCTCACACAGGGGAGAGGTGTGGATTGGGGGCCAGTCTGTGGGCTCGTCTTGTCCTGCTGCCGTCCCCTGCGGGCCGTCCCCTCCTCCTCCAGCCTTGGTCTCTCCACCTCTGCCTCCTGTGCACCTCCCTGCCAGCGTAGGGAGGTGTGGGCTGGATAGGACCTCCTTTCTGTGTCTGCCCATCCCTACTCCTGGGCCCCCACACCTGTCTCCCATGCCCCACCTGGCTGGGGAGGAGGAGTCCTTTGAAGTAGGCTGGAGACGCTGCTTTAATGGGGGGCCGGGGCTAATGGGAAGCGGCCTCTTTTGAAACACCCCAACTCCTTGGAGCCACCGCTCAGTCCCCTGGGGGCAGGGACCAGCACTTCTGCCTCCCTTTGTCAGACGGGAGAGAAGAGAGAAGAGCAGAGCTGCCTTTCGGGGGCTGGCAGGAAGTGAAACTGAGACCCCTGGACTTGAAGTGTGTCCCCAGTTTCTGTTTATGTCAGGGTTCCTCAGGCTGCTGACCCCTCATGTTTGGAGCAGGCTGGGGTGACCCTGGGTGATGGCGCTTGCTATGCCAGCCTCAGTGGGAAGCCTGAGAATTAGTTGCAATTACCAGTCCATTCTGTGGGTTAGGAAACTGAGGCTCCGAGAGGTTAGTGAACCTGCCCAAGGTCACGCAGTTCCTCTCAGGTGGAGTGGGATTTGTGCCCTGCTGTTTGGTGTCAGAGGCTGTGCTCGCAACCACTGGGCTTCTCGGCTGCCGGGTCTGGGCTACTCCCTTGCCTGCCCTGGCATTTCTCTTCCTCAGTGGGCTCATTTTTGACACGTGTCTCCCACCCCCAGCATGAGTCCGCAGGGGATGCCGGGTCTGTCTTGCTTGTTGTAGCCTCAGCACCTTGTCCTGTACCTGGTGAGGGGCCAGACCCAGTGGCACTTGGTGGATGGAGGTCCAGGGGGCACCAAGCTTGGGCCTGTTTGCCTGTGGTAGGATGGGCCCCTTTCCATGTGCAGTGTTTCTGGATTTATAAGGAGGTTTTATAGCCATGAGGTCATTTCACTGCTAGAATGGGCCATGGAGCGGGGAGGTTTCAGGTGAGAAAGTGAGTCTTGAGAGGCAGGAGATCTGCCAAAGTTCATGCAGATGGGATTGGAGACTCCAGGGTTGGGGCCCAGCCCCCGACTGCCAATTGGGGACTGGCTATGTTCAACAGTCCGTGGAGTATGGGGTTGGATGTCCCCTGTGTACCAGGCAGTGTTAGATCCTGGAAGCTGGGCAGCATGGCCAGATGGCTCAGCCTTGGGGGAGGTACCACACAGCCGGGCAGTGGCAGGCCATGGCGGCCTGTGCTTCTGTGGGAAGTGCAGGCACTAGGGAAGCCAAGGAAGGCACCAAGGCCAGACTGGGAAGGGACTGGGCAGCCTTCCTGGAGGAGGTGGCAGCTGAGGCTGGCTCTGAAGGGCTGGTAGGCGTGTTTTTAGGCTGCCAGAGCCTGGAGATGAAAGGGTGGGGCTTGTTTGGGGAACCGAAATAAGTCAAATCACGCAGCCACGAAGAAGGCCCTGGGAAGCTCTAGAGGAGTTTTCTGGCCAGGGGGTGAGCGAGGACTGGGCTTGGTGTTCCTGGGGTCCTGGACATGTGGGGGGAACCCTGGCAGCTTATCCCAAGGGGAGCCCTGGGTTTAGGGGGAGCATGGGCTGCCATGGACGGAGACTCCATCACAGTGGACCTCCCATGCCCAGCCCGGTGGAGCCTGGCTCCATCAGGCAAGAGTTTGTAGACGGAAGGAGTGAGTGGTTGGAAATGGGGGCTTGGGCTCCAGGGGACATCTGTGCTGAGGGCTCCTCAGCCCCTGTGTGGGGGCAGTTCCGGAAGCTGGGGCTGTGGTTTGGTGGGGGAGGCCGGGTGGGGCTGCTTCCCCTACAGAAGGGCTCTTCCGGGCTCTCGGCGTGGCTTCATGAGGCAGTCCCCCCTGCCCCTGGCGTGCCCCTTGGCTTTGATCGAGTTCTCAGGAAATGGGGGTCTCAGCTCTTTGGGTTAGGGCTGGTCATTCTGGCAGCTGGTGCTGTGGGGGCCAAATTGGGAGCCTCCAGGCCAGGTGGTGGCTTCGGGCTTGCTGTTGGGACAGGGGCAGACTAGAGAGTGGTGCCTCACTGGATTTCATGGGTACCTGCTGAGCTCTGGGGGCAGAGGACTCTCCCATGGACCTCTCTGTGGCTACCTTCTCTGCTGGTCTGAGTAGCAAGGGACCTCGGAGACCCTGGAGGCCTTTGCTGTCCTGGAGGAGTCAGGCCCAGAGAGGGTGAAGAATTGCCCAAATCACACAGCTGGTGAGAGGCAGAGCTGGCACTGTACCTTGCGTCTCCTGATGTTTAGCCCAGGGCTCTATCCCCTGCATTGCCTTGCTTGTGGCAGGTGGGGAAGCTGAGGAAAACGGGCCACTTCTCTGCATTGCATGGAAGAGGCAGGAAATTTGATAGGAGTGTTTTTCCTGGTTAGCATTTAGAGCTCTTTTCCTGCATGCTTTTGCCCAGGGCAGGGTACTTCCTCAACTGAAAACTGCCTGAGGGCAGGGGCTGTTGAGCTCGTGAGCACAGGAGAGTCCAGGTCTGTTCACTCAGGCCTCTCCTGTCACCTCCACCTGGGGAGGCAAGCTCAGGGCTGGCCCCCCGGCCCTCAGGCAGGTGCATGGGCTGGTCCCCACCCACTGTGTACCCATCTAGCCCAACCCAGGTCAGGTGGAGGTGGAACAATGGAGCCCCCAGCCTGATAGCTTCCAGGCTGTCTGAAAAGTGAAGGGTGGGGGCCTGTATGGGTTATAGCTGCCCAGGGAGGCTTCTTGGGGGAGAAGCTCCAAGTTGGGTCTTAGAAACTCCAAAGTCAGCATTTCCTAAAAAAGGCTCATTAGGGATTCAGTGCAAAAAGAGTCTCATGAACCAAAAAGATGGGCAATGTTTAGCTGTGTTTAATTCAGCAGGTTTCTTTCCTGCTGGACTTGTCAGAGCCATTAAGTCACTAATGTGTACTGGGGATCTATAAGTGGGGAAAAGGAGAATGTTGAGCTTAGCACTGCCTGTGCCAGGAACTGGTGTGGATGTGTATGGCTGTGTGTGTGCAGTTTTTCATGGCCCTGCTGTTGGGCGGAGTGTACCTCAGGAAATGTGGACAGAGGGTTAAGAAAGATCCTGGGCCTTGGAGTAGGGCAGGCCTGGGTTCAAATCCCAGCTCTGTTGCTTCCCAGCCAGTGGGCTTTAGGATCCCAGAGTTGCTTCCCCTGGCTGGAAATGGAGTGAGAACACCCCCACCCACCTTTGCGGAGTCGGGGTGGGAAGGGCCTTGCCCACCCTGTTCACAGCACTCTGGAGGTTCTCAGAGGAGGGAGGCCAGCCTGGGTTTGCTGGGTTTTTGGGTTTTCTGCCCAATTTGTCTTGCTGGCTGGGCTCAGAGGTTGCAGAGCATGTCTTGGGGGCTGGGTATTATGCTTTCTCTCTTGTCAGCAGGCCTGGAAGGCTGGGGGGAGGACCTGATGCTGCCTGGGATGTCACCTGTGAGCTCCCTCAGGCTCAGACCAACACCGCCCCTCCCCCTGGCCTTGGTCCCTTGGGGCCCAGCTAGGTCCTCGCAGGGAGTGTCAGCCCGTGCTGCTGCTCATGACCCCGGGAAGCCATTCTGAGTCACCGACCACTGCTCTCTCCACCCCTGGAGGCCAGGCAAAGTGGAGGACGGGCCTCTTCTTCGCCCCCACCCCTAGCGCTGTGGGCCCATGGCAGGGCTGAGGGTGGAGGGGAAGGGGCAGGTTCCTGGCCTACTCCCTTCCCCACCCCACTGTCCTTTCTCACAACTTGATAATCCATGCCATCTGGACTGGGGCATTGTGTGCCAGGTGTGGCCCAGCATGCTGCCTGCGTCACCCCCACTGACTCTTCTCAGAAGCCTGTGTGGTCACACCGTTATCCCCTTTTTTCAAATGAGGAAACTGAGGCAGGGAGCCGGTAAGTCAGGTCATGTAATTTAGATGCGATAGACCTGAAATTCCTTTTTCCTGTTAGACGTTCTTAAACTGCACAAGCAACATCATGACACTAGAAATAGGAACTGAAAATGAGGGTAAGTGAGATTTGTCCACTGTGCCAAAGCCATAGTTTCGGTTTTTCTGTGTCCTGGTTTGGGCCTTATTCATTCTGGGCGTTGCTTTTGCTGTGTGGATTTTTCACAGGGAGTCCTGTGAGTTCAGCTTCAAGCTGCCTCACACTTTTTGACAGCCGCATAGCAGTCCCTCCTGAGGCTGTATTGTGATTTGTTTCAATCACTGACTGATAGACACGTTGCTTTCAATCTTTTGTTACAAATAATGCTGCAGTGCACAATCTTGTATCTGTGTCATTCACACGTGACAGTGTTTGTAGGAGAAATTACTCAAAGTAGATTTGGTAGGTCAAAAGGTATATATGGGCTAGCTGGGGTGGCTCATGCCTGTGATCTAGCACTTTGGGAGGCTGAGACGGGAAAGTCGCTTGAGGCCAGGAGTTTGAGACCAGCCTGAGCAACATATTGAGACCCCATCTCTACAAAAGAAAAAAAAAAGTGGGGGTGCATGGTGGCACGTGCTTGTAGTCCCAGCTACTCAGGGGGCTGAGGCAGGACGATTGCTTGAGCCCGGGAGTTTGGGGTTTCAATGAGCTGTGATGCCGCTGCGCTCTAGCCGGGGCAACAGAGCGAGACCCTGTCTCAAAAAAAAAAAAAAAAAGTGTGATGTACATTAGTGACTTTGTTAGATATTACTAAACTGCCTTCACCCAGAAGTGAAGGTGAATGCCTGTTTCTGTGTTGCCACGTTGGACTTAAACTCCTGGGCTCAGACAGTCCTCCTGCCTCAGCCTTCTGAGTAGCTGGGACTACAGGTGCGCGCCACCACGCCTGGCTACCGTGGTAGTTTTAATTTGTTTTTCTCATTGTGGGTGACGTCAGCGTCTTTCCAAATGTTTAAGAGCCATTCACATTACCTTTTCCGTGAACTTTCTCTTCCTACCCGTCTCCCATTTTCCTACTGGGTTACTGATCCTTTTCTTTTTGATTTGTAGGAGCCCTTTATGTGTGAGGGAGATGAGCTTCTTGGGATATGAATCGCAAACATGTTTCCTTAATTGGTCACTTGTCTTTTGATTGTGCTTTTGGTAGTTTCTACCATGTGGTAAAATTTATTTTTTTTACATAATTGAATTTATCAGTCTTTGTGGCTTTTGGGTTTTGTGTCAGGTTAGAAAGGCCTTATCCATGGCCGTATTATATGAGAATTCTGTCATGGTTTCTTGCTCTCTTTGAAATCATCCTGGTGTAAGTTATGAATCCAGCTTGCTTGCTGTCTTCTGTGCTATGCTGCCTTTTAAACAGACCACTAGCAGTGTAAGTGTTGAGACTCAAATGTACATCCTCCCTGCCCCTTCCAGGGCAGGGGTTACTCTGGGTCCCCTCTGCCCATGGGCCTGTGAAATGGATGTCTTCTTGAATCTCCCAACCCCATTCATGCCTTGCTGTCACCAGGGAGCCCACTGTCTTGGTGGGGTCCTGGGCAAAGCGTTGAGGCAGCAGGCAGCATCTTGTCCTGCTGTCCTGGGCAGGACTAGCACCATGTGAGGTCTTCAAAGGCCAGCTAGACTTCCCCTTTCTGTTCTTCCTTATCAGGGGAAATGGGATCAGAAATCTGTTAAACATGGGTGTGAAAGTGTTTCCATTCTCAAGGGGAGCCTAGTGAGGACAGTGCTTAAGGAAATGAATCACTAATGGCGGAATTGCAGGCAAGAGTGGGGAAAATACTGATGTTCCTCAACAGGGGAGCCTGGCTGATTGGTTAGTCAGTTAATAAGCACTGTTCCCTGAACACCCACTGTGTGCAGAGCTCTAGCAGATACCCTGGGTGGACACTAAGGTTTCTACCTTCTGGGAGCTTGTGCCCTGAGCAGAGTTTAGAGTTTCCTCTTGGCACCTGTCTTGGTGCCTGGCACACAGAAGGTACTAGTGCATGTCTGTTGAAGGAATGCACGCACAGATCGCTCTCGAGATGAGTGAATGAATGGATGAACTCCTCCTGGGCAGGCATTAACTATCATTAGAACAGGCATAAGATGAGCAATTCTGGATTTATCATCCCTGGCAGCTAGAGCCTCGGGGTGCAAAGAAGAGACTGACAGGGTAAAGCTTACCCAGAGGAGTGAAGCAGAAGGGAGTCCAGGTGCTAAGAACAACTCTCTACCCCACCCCTAGAATTAGCCCCCTGGGGCCAGGTGACAACACCTGGCCTTTCCTCTTGCCTTTCTCTCTAGTCCCTCATCCTTTTCATTTAACCATTCACCCTCCAGCCCAGCCCAGCCCAGGCCAGGGTTAGGCCTCAGAGCTCTGACACAACCACTTCTTTGCAAGAGGGGAAACTGAGGCCCAGATCAGGCAAGGGGCTTACTCAGAGTTACAGAGCAGGTTGGTGGCTGAGCTTGGACTAGAATGAAGGTCTGTGGACCCCAAGACTGACTGGCAGCCTGTGGTCCCTGGGGCTGGGGTGGAGTCAGCCTGGGATTCTTGGGGAGCGTGGAGGGGGAGCGGGGCTGGCTGGGGGCTCACACCATTGGGGAACTTCAGCTTTGCCCCTGCCTGGTGGCTTTGCAGGCTGTCATCAGGAGAGGGGGAGATGGGGTGAGGGGCCTGGGTGGGGGGCCTGCCTGCTCCACACCCGTCTCTCTCACTGGGACCTCATGGTTGGGCTGTGGTCTTGCAGGGCTTTCCCCGCCCTGGGTACTGAGCCTTCTCTCTGTACTCATTTGCCGCTTTGTCCCCGAAAGCTTGGCCTGTCGGGCATCGTGACTTGTGCAGACAAGTTGGTCATCAGCACCCCGGTTTACCAGTGAGGTACCTGACGCCCAGAGGTGACTACTACTCACATGCCGGTGGTAGCAGAGCTGGGATTGGGCCTCCTCGCTTGCAGGCCATGGTGTGGCAGGGAGAGGTGCAATGCAGCAGGTGTGGCAGGTGCGTCCCGCTCTGCTGAGGAAGGCCCTTTCTCCTCCTGCTCTTGTGCGCCTGCCTATGGCCTCCCTCCTTCCCCACCTCTACCTGGGTCAGGATTCCAGTGGGTGGGCTTGCTCAGCTGTTCGTTTCACAAGTATTGACTGGGGCCAGCTGTGGGACACAAATACACAGATCCTGCCATAACAGTTTGGTGAGGCAGATGTGGGGAGGTTTGGCACCTGGGAATGCTGAACAGGAGTCTGGGAAGGTCTCCCAGTGGTGAGGTGCCTGGGAGAGCAGGGCGTGGGGAGGGAGGCCTGAGGGTTGCCGGGCTCTGGGGACAGGGAGGTGTGGGGGAGGCTGGGCTTGAGGGGTGGGGCCTTGAATGCCAGCAACACTGGAATCCCCTGGGGCACAAGGTTTCCTGGGTGCCCATTTGTGTCAGGCCTGTGCCGGGCAGAGCAGTGGCTGGTGGTACCTTCATGAAGCTCAGGGTCTCCCGAGGGGGGATAGTGTTAAGGTGAGACTCCCTCAGTGAATGAAAAATCTGCCCGAGACCCAGCCATCAAGGGAGCTAAGGGCCCAGCCAGCCCAGAAGGTGAGACTATGCTTGTGGGTTTTGGGCTGTAGCTGTGTAGTTGCCGGTATAGGCCCAGGGGACTGGGCAGGGATGCCTCTCTGCAGGCCTGCCTACCCCCTCATACACCAAGGCCCCCACTTCCTCCTTCTGAGGCCACCAGGGCCCCAGGCCCTGTGCAGCTCTGGGGCTTGCCGGGGCTCAGGCAGAGGAAGCCAGGCCAGGGTTCCTGCCAGCACTGCTGGGGTGAGGAAGTGGGTGCCCTGTCTGCATCTGTGAAAGCTGAGGGTGTTCTAGAATAGACTTCCCCCATGGTGTGTGGTTGGACTGGGGGTGCTGGCAGGTCAGTCAGTTCCACTGGGGAAGGATTTCGTGAGCCCCCGAGGGGCCCAGTCCTGCAGTTGGTATGTGCAGTCCCAGCCTCCTACTTCCCGTGGCTCTTCTGGCTGGGAAACCTGGACTTAGCTAGTCAGCATTTGGTGAGAAGCCCACAGTCCTGTCTTGCAGGGGAGGGAGAAGAGGGTGTGTGTGGGGTAGCTCAGAGGGCTTCCTGGAGGAGGCCCTTTTGGAGTTCGCTGGCGCTACGTTGCTCCTGCAAGGCAGAGGGACGTATCTTGCTGGGGTTAGCCTTGCACCCTCTTGGTTGTAGCTCTGTCCTGGGCCTTGTTGGGGGCAGGAAGGGGTTGGTGTTTTGGGATGTTATGGGCTTTTTTGGATGTCAGCACCTTGAGGGTGATGGGCAGGACCAAAGTTGGACCCTGGATGGCCTGTGTTCAAATCCCAGCTCTCTGTTTTACTAGCTGTGTGACCATGGGCGAGTGACTGAAGCTCTCTGTGCTTCAGTTCCCACATCCATAAAATGGGAGTAGTAGTTATACCTACAGGGCAAGTGTGCAGACTTAAAGAAATCACAGTGCCAGGCCTGTAGTAAGGGTGCAGTAAGTTTTGTTTACTGCTGTGTCACAGGACCTGGGGCTGCAGGGAGCTCAGAGCCCACCAACATCACTTAGCGGGAGTGAAGTTGATTCCCCTGGTATCCATTTACACCTAGCTGTGCCTCTGGGCTCCCTAATTCCTCCCCAAAGGGAAGAGTCTCTGGAGGCCACTGGAGAGGATGTGGGAGCTTCCACCTGCCCTCTAGCCTCCTGCTGCCCTAGGTCCTATGCAGCCTGGCTGGGCCTGGGCTGTGGAGCCCAGGACATGGTGACAGAGGTGTGACTGGTGGTGTCCCCTCCCTGGCCAGGAGGTCTTAGCCAGGACTGGCTGTGTGTTCAGGGCCCACTCTCACCTCTGTGCTAAATGGGACCCTTCCCTTTGACTCTGGACCCTCAGAGGAGCCATGAGTGCTTCCTGGATGTAACAAACTGGGTCAGGAAGTCCGGCATGGACTTTGGGACTTTCAGTTGCAAGTGACAGAAACTCAGACGGGCTTAAGCTGAAAGGGTATTGATTGAAATATCTTCAGGTTGCTTGAGCTTCAGGCACAGCTGGCTCCAGAGGCTTCAGGGAGTGTTGTTTAACTTCATGTCCAGGCTGGCTCTCTCTTCCTAGTGGCTCAGGTGTCCCAGCAGTTGCAGGCCACTGACAAAAGAGACCCCTTCTTTCCCTGTGTCAGCAGAATTCCCAAAGAGGAGTCTCACTGGGATGATTTTGGCCACTGGCCTTGGGAGAAACCATGCTGATTAGCCATGCCAGGGTCATATGGCCCCTGAACCAGGGGCCTGAGAGTGGGGACATTGCCCAGCAGAAGCAGGAAACACCCTCCCCCAACTAGACCATGTTGGGTCCCTCTCCTCTATAAAATGGGGGAGGTCATGAGGTGTGACTGTGAGAGACCCCTGAGTCCCCGGGTAAAGGGGCCTCGACTTGCCCAAGTGCATATCCCTGCTCCTGGTGGCTTTGGAGTTCAGACAGGACCAGTGGGGTATAGGTGGGGGAGTAAGGGGGAGGCAGGGCTTGGCTTGACCTAAGGGAGGACTCACAGCCAGAAGTGCCCAGTGATGAAGACTGCCCTGAGCAGTGACGAGCTCCCTGTCACTGAGGCTGCAAGCTGGGGCGATGGGGTCAGTGAGACATGGCAAAGGGGTTCCTTTCTCCAGGGCCTCAGAAGGGCCCTCCCGGTTGCCAGCCAAGTCAGTGACTGGCAGAATAACTGGTGACTGCACAGAGGGGCCTTGAAACCTGCCCTGGCAGGGGGTGCCTCTGAGTCTGGCTTTGGGGGGTGGCTCCTAGAGGGGAGCTGACCTGTGGAAGTGCCCGTTGCTGGCAGGTTCCCGGGCCATCTCTCAAGGAGTGATAAATGAAGTCTTTCCTCCCAGGCCCAGCTCTGCCTCACACTGCCTGGCTTGTTCCAGGGACTGGACGAGGTCCCTGGACGGGCCGAAGTCCTTGTGCCCAGGGCTGTCTGTCGTGTGCCTCTTTTCTGCCTGCTGTTGCCTGGGAAGTGGCCTAATTAGGTCCTTGAGAAGAAAGTTTACCAGGCCTGGGTTCCCACAGGCCCTTGGGAACCTTTCATCTGGTTCCTCTCTCTCCATGCCTGGCTCAGCCTGCCTTGTGTGCCTGAAAGGGCAGGTCAGTGGGGGACGAAGGATGGCAGGGCTGAGCGTGTGTGTGTGTGTGTGTGTGCCTGCTCTCTGTCGCTTGTGTGCACGCGTCCTGGTGCCCGCAGCTCTGGCCTGGGGGCTCTGCCTGGAGGAAGGAGCAACTGTGGGGAGTTGTCTTGGCCCCTTGGTGTTTGGAGTTTCTTAGCCTGGCAATCTAGAGGCATTGGTGTTTGGCACCAGGCCAGAGGGGCAGGCAGTGCTGCTGTTTGTGTGCCGTGGCATCTGTTCAGTCCCCTGGGATGTCAGTGGGGAAGCCTGGGCCCAGGAGCCCTGGTTTGGGAGCTGGAAGACCTGGGTTTGAATCCCAGCCCTTCTGCCTACCAGCCCCAGCTGTGTGACCCTAGGCAGTCACTCTGCCTCTCTGGGCTCAGTTCTGAATCTGTAACATGGTGATAGCACCTTGGTCTTAGCAGTTAAGAAGAGAGTGAAGGTTTGTGCAGACATTGGGTGTGACAGGAGCAGCTACTGTTATTACTACAAAGAGCTGTTTTAGGGGTGCCCTGGATTGGGTGCCTGTCAGGGCAGGAACCTTGTATTGTTTAGCAAACCCCACAGTACAGGATTGGGCATAGGTGGTTAGTACTCAGTGAATGCCACTTGTGGAATAAAGACTGGTTAGTTTAGGCTTAACAGGTTGTAAACTAGTGGGCTGCATCACTTAAAATTTTAAAATTAGCTGCCATCATTTAAAAATCATTATTTCATGTAGAAATCAGAGTTGTAGCTATCTAAGCACTTTGGGTACTAAAGCAGCCTTGGGCTCGACCCTTGAAGGGTTGCCCCTGGTTAAACAGGTGCCAAGTACTGTGGACACATGCCTGGGCATGGGAGGAGCCAGGATCCCTGGTAAATGGCCCCGTGTCCACCCCCAAATAAGTAGTTTTCCATTTTGGTCCTGGGGTTTGTGGTAGGGGTATAGGAACTTCCAGGGGAAATAGAGCCCAAGGTGGCTCCTGGAATCAAGGCAGCCCCAGGGACCTCCCAGCAGTGGGTGCTGGCTGGGGGGCCTCCCTTGGACTCAGAGACTCTGGTATCCTGCTCTTTTGCCTTCGGGCTCTCCTGGCCGCCTTCCCTCCCCTGGAACCCCTTTCCTTTGCAGCTTGCGCTAGTGGCTGGTCATTTGTGCCCTTTGTGACTGCCCTGAGCCTTCCAATGTCTCATGGCCTCATTGCCCTCTGCCTTCTGCCTCATCCCTCATCCAGGGCAGGCCTTGAGGATGTTGGGGGCCTGGACTCTTGGTCCAGGGCTGTTCCCTTAACACAAAGTTCCTGTTAGGAATATGGCAGCTGTCCCCAAGCCCTAGCTGCTGTGTGTAGGGATTGCACATTTTTTGTTAACTTTCTCCCTCTGGAGATTGGGAGCCCTGTGGAGTGCGGCAGCCAGCACACAGGAGTAGTGGGCTGGCAGGCCATAGGTGTGATTAACAAGCCTTATTGGAACAAATGAATGTGCTAATGAGTGAGTGATGTTGGGGAAAGAGGGAGCCTATCTGGGCTGAGCATTGCAAGCCTGGGGTCTGCACCCAATTTTGTCACAAAGGGTCCACTGTGTCCCTTCTCTGAGACTCAGTTTCCTTTTCTGTGAAGTGGGGCTTGCAAACTTCTTAAATCTGTGTCAGTAGGCCCTTTTAAGAAAATGCAGTCTTGTATGGAAGCTTAACGTGACATAGATGCAGGAGGATGCCCCAGCCGAGGTGGTCGTAGGGGCCTGAGCCTGTGTCCCCCTGCCTTCCCATCCTATCTGAGTCCCGAGGCACGTCCCCAAATCCCTGGGCTGCCAGGATGACAGTTTGGAGCCCTCTGGACCTGGAGGCACAAGACTTACTGGAAAGCCCCAGTAATCAAGTGAACATGGTATTTGCACCAGGACTGTGGGAACAGAACAGAGCCTGGAAGCAGACCCCATGTGCATAGTCATCTGATTTATGACAGAGGCGGCTCCACTGACATTCAGCGAGGAAAGGATAGTTGGTTCACTAAACACGCTGGGGTAATTAGGTATCCACTTGGAAAAAAGAAATGGACCTTGATCCCTGCCTCACACCATACACAAAATGAATTGAGGTGGATCAAAGACCTATGTGTGAAAGTAAAACAGTGAAACTTCCAGAGTAGTCCTGTCCCTGGAAGTTTCTGTGGTGATAGAAGTGCTCTATATCCATGTTGTCCAGCACAGTAGCTGCCAGCTGCATGTGGCTGTTGAGCACTTGAAATGTGACTATTGTGACTGAGGGATTAAATTTTAAATTTTATTTTAAATTAATTTAAACTTAATTTAGAATAGCCACATGTGGCTTGTGGCTACTGTATTGAACAGTGCAGTTCTAGACACAGGGGACTGACTAGCTTTATGACCTGGGGGTGGGCAAAGCTTTAAACAGGACTTAATAGTTAGGTTAGGGTTAAGACTGATAAATCAGACACAGGTGCTGCGAGGCTGGGGCTGCTCTGCCCTGATGCTAGCCCTTCCCTGACTTGGCCCATTTAGGTCAAGGTCTGGGTCTGCTTTGTTTCTGCAGAGTTGAGGACGCGGTGTACGTGGTCAGCCTGGCCTGGACGCACAGGAAGATGCCGGTGGCACAGTGAGCGAGGCCTGGCCGCCACAGCTGTGCAGACCCTGCGTTGCCCATGGAGCCGCAGGCTCAGGGGGCCTCGCCCCAGCCAGAGGCCTAGGCCCACGGGGAGGTGGCAGCAGACAGATGCCCCCCAGGCCCTGGGGTCTGCGGAGTGGCCTGGTGGGTGAGTGCGCCAAAGGTAGAGGATGCCGGCCAAGGGGTGCTACTTCCTTAATGAGGGCGAGGAGGTTCCAGACCATGACGCGCTCTACGAGAAGTACCGGCTGACCAGCCAGCACGGGCCGCTGCTGCTCACGCTCCTGCTGGTGGCCGTCACTGCCTGCGTCGCCCTCATCGTCATCGCCTTCAGCCACGGGGTGAGTGAGGGCAGCCCCTGGGGAGCGGGGGCTTCTCGGGGCTTCACAGCTCAGCGCTGACACTTTGTACTTGTGAGAACTTGGGCGAGTCATCATCTCCTCTAAGCCTCGGTTTGCTCCTCTGTAAGAAGCTGTGGAGGACGTTTAGGCTGGTGGAAGGCAGGTCTCAAATTTTTATTTAACTTTGAAGTCTGGGGTGTTTTAGATATTACATTAACTTGGCCAAATAAATTACCCTCAGTTTTCTCCACGATGGAACTCGATGCTACTGAAGACCTGAGTCAGGGATGGCCCGTGTGTCTCTGCCCTCACTTCTCGTCTCGTGGCAGACGTCATCAGTCAGTCCGCTCACTCCGCACCGAGCCTGGCTGTGGACTCAGAATCGTTCTCAGCACCGCTCCCCAGGCAGACACCGTTCCCATTGTCTCTACCTCATGAGCCTCTGCTCAGTCGTTAGGAGTCAGGAGCAGTGTCCTCTTCTCCAGGTGGCCTTCCAAGGCTTTGCCTGTGAATAAGCCCCACCCTGTGCTCCTGTCCTTATGCCTGTCCCCTGCAGGAATGCACAGAGCACTGTGGGAGCCGGGGGTGGGGGTAGAGGCCAGCTCTGCCTCACAGGCGGGCGGGTGGAGAGCAATGGCATTGCAAGGCTGGGCTGTGGAGGACGCCCAGGCTCCTGGGGTGACTGGGAAAGGGGTGGTTACAGCAGCCCTAGCAAAGATGACAGCACAAAGCAAGGCCTGAAGGTGAGAAAAAACCAGGTGTTAGAGGGAGCATCAGCATCCCCCACCTGGAGGATGTCAGAGGCGAGGCTGGTCAGGGCAGCTGAGCAGCTGACCCGGGCAGGCTTTCTGGAGGAGGCGGCACCCACTGGGGAAAGCTGAGGCATTTCTGTGTCTGTCTCCTCTGCCCAGGACCCCTCCAGACACCAGGCTGTCTTGGGCACGGCATTCTTCACGCTTGCTGTGTTTGTGGCTCTCTACGTGCTGGTGTATGTCGAGTGCCTGCTCCGGCGGTGGCTCAGCGCCTGGGCACTGCTCGCCTGGGCCTGCCTTGTGACATTGGGCTACGTGCTGGTGTTCGACTCGTGGATGAAGACCACCTGTGCGTGGGACCAGGTAACAGGGTAGGGGCTCTGGCATCCCGGGGGCTAGATGCCACCAGCCAGCTGTGCACTCAGCAGTGCCTGTCCTTGTTGGGCAGCAGGGCCCTTCTGGAGAATGGGCCCTTCCTGCTCCCGCATGCATGGCTCTTTGTCTTGGATGGGCCCTGGGCTGATTTTGTCCCTTAATTCTCTGGACTGATGAGGCTGAGGTGGGGAGAGTGTCCACTTGGATGTCTGGCTGTGGCATTTGGGCATGGACCTTGTTTGGTTGGAGATGACAGAACTCCAGCTCAAAGAGGCACAAAGGCACCAATTGGCTCATGTGCCAGAAAAGGCTGAGGGGTTGGGCCCAGGGCTCCAGTGGGATAACCAGACCCTGGTTACTCCTCACTCTGCTTTCCTCTGTGTTGTTTTATCCCTGGGCACACTGTCCCCAGGTCGGGGCAGAGGAGGCTGTAGCTGCTCATTCCTCAGCTTGGCCGATCTGGCTGGAAGAGAGAGCCCTTCCTCAGTGAGCTTCAGTCCCAGGCTGGAGCCACACTGGCCTGGCCGGATCACTAGGCCCAGCTGTGGATGGCCACTGTCACCAAGTAGTGGCATGCTCTGACTGGTGGCCTGGGTCCTATGACTACTCCTGTGGCTGGGGTGGGGGTGGGGGTGAGGCCCATGGAAACCATATAGCGAGCAGGGTGGGTGTGGGCCGTGGGGACAGTGGCGGCTAGCTCCGAGAGCGGGGCAGGGCAGGGTGCTGTGCTGTTGCAGGCAGCGGGTAAGCAGGTCCTGCCCTGGCCTTCCCGTAATGACAGTTTCTGTGGAGGGAGAGCCACAGGGCAGGGGGCATGGGGTCTCACTCCTGGGGTGACTCCGCCTTGGCCACAGACGGGAAACCAGCATGTGGGAAACCATGAACAATGCTGGCTGCGCCCAAGCCAGAAACACATTTTGACTGTTTTTTGGTCCCTTGTGTGTCTGTAGCTGGGTCTTGCCGTGTAGGGGAGAGGTGAGGGGCCGACCTTAGGACAGAGGGTACTGGGCAGGCTGGTTTGGGTGCTGAAGAGTTAGGATTCAGGTTTCTGGGGGCTGCCCCAGAAGACGGGAGGCTGTAGGGCCCTGTTATCAGTTCAGTCCTGAGCTGTGTCCTGGGCCTGGGGCAGCATGGCCGGGCCCCTAACTCATGGGGCCCTGTCCCCAGGTACCCTTCTTCCTGTTCATTGTCTTTGTGGTATACACACTGCTGCCCTTCAGCATGCGGGGGGCTGTCACCGTGGGTGCCACCTCTACTGCCTCCCACCTCCTGGTGCTCGGTGCTCTGATGGGGACCTTCACGACACCCAGTGTCCAGGCAGGACTGCAGGTGAGGGGCGGGATGGGGGCTGGAGTTGGGGCTGGGCTAAGGCCTCTGGGGAGGCCAAATGGCAGATGAGGCCGGCGTGGGCGAGTTGGACCCAAAGGCCCTGGAGCTGCCTGTGTAGACAGACAGGCTGCAGGCCTAGTTTCCTCAGAGTCTGCTGAGAAGCTGGGCTCCCTGTGTGGGGCCCTGCCCCCCTTGGCCTAGGGGACCCCTGCCGTCCAGGCCCTGCCTCTCAGGTCATGAGCACTGTTGCGGGTGGGTCCTGCCCCCCAGGTTCCTCTCCTTCTCCTCAGAGCCCCTGTCCTGACAGGGCTGGGGAGTATTCCAGGACCCTGCGTCTTGTGTCTTTGTGTTGAGTGAGTGAACCTTTTATTCACTGGGGACTTAAAGATGTGTTTTCCTCCAGACTCAGTCTGGGTGTCCTCTCCAGGGGCAGAGGCTGGAGCTCTGGGCAGCCGGCTGGGCACTGTAGCTTCTGGGACTGCTCTTAGCACTCCCCTCGGGCCCTGGGCCCTGTGAGGTGGCTGCTTCTGCCTCCTTGGAGGTGACTGGCTTCCCTGGTCCCTGGTGCTGAAGCCCTACTAGACAGGGCAAGTGCTCAGTGGATGCAGAGAGGGGCCTGAGTCCTGATCCTATAGCGCTGGTGATCCATTAGGAGACCAGCCCCTGTCTGGGCCTCAGTTTCCCCATCTGCCCCAAAGAGTGCCAGCCTGAGTGGTTTGAGGGTCAGGGAACAGAGAGGGTACTATCACCAGTCTGCCTGGGGCTGGTGCCCAGGAGACCTGGGCCAGGCTGAAAGCTGAGTCCCACTGTTGGCTGAACTGTAGCTGCTGGCCAATGCCGTCATCTTCCTGTGCGGGAACCTTACGGGTGCCTTCCACAAGCACCAGATGCAGGACGCCTCCCGGGACCTCTTCACCTATACCGTGAAGTGCATCCAGATCCGTCGGAAGCTGCGCATTGAGAAGCGCCAGCAGGTGGGACCCTCCACCTGGAGCCACAGCCTGGCCCTACCTAGTCTTCCCTGAGCCATCTTCCAGGCTCCACACCCCTCACACCCCCGTCCCCTTCCACTCTCTGTTGGACACGAGACACTTGGCCAGCAGCTGTGTGCATGAAGTATGTGGCCAGATGCCCGTGCAGGTCTCACCCCAAGGTCAGGCCCAGGGCTCCAGCAGTATAACCAGCCCCTGGTTACTCCTGACTCTGCTTTCCTCTGTGCTGTTTCCCATCCCCAGGTTGGGGCAGAAAAGGCTGCAGTAGCCCCAGGTTGCCCACGCATCAGCTCAGCCACCCCGGCTGAAAGGAGAGGCCTTTCTCACCCAGCTTGAGTCCCAGGGGGCTGCTGGGGATGTAGGGGTTGGATGCCCAGCTGGGTTGATAGCAGGATGTGAGCCAGTAGAGATGGGGGCACTGAGGGCAGAACACACAGGTGGGCAGGGAGGCCGGAGACCGGGGAGGCCAGGCCTACGGCCTGATGCCACCCTGCTTTCCCCCACTGGTTCCCCTGGTCTGCTTGCCTGTGCCCAGGAGAACCTGCTGCTCTCCGTGCTGCCAGCCCACATCTCCATGGGCATGAAGCTGGCCATCATTGAGCGGCTCAAGGAGCATGGGGACCGCCGCTACATGCCTGACAACAACTTCCACAGTCTCTACGTCAAACGGCACCAGAACGTCAGGTGGGCAGTGGCCCATGGGCTGTGCCTGTGTGACCGTGTCTCCCGGTGGCTGGGCCCACCACTCCTCCAGCCCCAGAAGGCGACCTCCCTGCTCTATCTGGAGGCTCGACCCCAGGTTACACAGGGATTGGGGAGAGGGGGGCCCCTCTGGCTCCAGGTCAATCCAGGCCCCTCCCTGGGCCTCAGTCTCCCCATTTCTTTCCTCAGAGTTAGGATCCGATAAGGGTCTTAAATTAGAGCACTCAGATTGGTGTTGGGGAAGGTCCAATAGCCCCCAAAATTGTAAAACTCTGTGAGCAAACATGATTGTTGGGAAGGAAAGGGTCCTTCCAGGTGGTTCTCCGTGGGGTGCAGGACTTCCAAAAGGAGGTGAAGCCCTCTATGGCTCAGTGATGAGGGGCCCCCTACTTCTGATACTCGTCCTTGGCTGATTCAAAAGGGCTGGCTGCAGAATCTTACTTGAATGTGCTGACCTGAGTTAAGTATAGATGTGGTACTATGAGCTGTTAAGTGTAGGTGTGGGCACTGGGAGCTGTAAGTGTAGGTGTGGGCACTATGAGCTGTTAAGTGTAGATGTGGGCACTGTGAACTGTTAAGTGTAGGTGTGGGTACTATGAACTACTCCTGGGTCCTCTTCTGGAAGGGTCAGCATTATGTCTGAGGCTGGCCCTTTTTGTCTGGGCAATGGATGGTCCATGAGCTCACAGACTTTGGAGCAGGGAGATCTGGTGCAAATTACAGTACTTGGCTTCCTAGAAAGCCTCAACCTCCCTGAGCTCAGTTTGCTCATCTGTAGAATAGAAGTCCTGCAAGGGTTGTGTGAGGACTCGATGTAAAGCGCTAGGCGTGGAGGTTGGCTTGAGAGAACATGGAGTCACATCTTACCAGGGAGTTTAGTTCTGAAGTCTGTGCTAAAGGTGAACTTCCAGCTGTTGGAAAGGAGAGAAGAGTTCTGAGCTGCCTGCAAGAGCACCATTCAGTAGTCTGCAGTGATGGGGACCTGATGAGGGGTCTAAGGGCTCCTTCAGACTCTGGGGTTTGCTCCATTTTGCTTCATTGTGAAGCCTCTGGAACTTTAATTTGTCTTTATGGCTGGAGCGTGTCTCCCATGCCTGTGGAGGCTGAGGAATAGCAAAGGTGATTGGGCTCTGGATGGTCGCCTGTGCTCCTGCTCCCCATCTTCCAGGGACCTGGCTCTGACACTCCCTCTGGCCCTGTCCCGCCTACAGCATCCTCTATGCGGACATTGTGGGCTTTACACGGCTGGCCAGCGACTGCTCCCCCAAGGAGTTGGTGGTGGTGCTGAACGAGCTCTTCGGCAAGTTCGACCAGATTGCCAAGGTGAGCTGGCTGGTCTGTACCGTGGGTAAAGCCAGGCGATGCTAGCCTTGCATCCACAGGGGTGTCCCATGTCCACCACCTTACTGCAATTGGGATGGGGAGGCTGTGGCTGAATTTTAGCATCCAGCCAGCAAGTGCTTCCGCGTGCCCCATGGTAGAGGTAGGGGTCGAGTGGTGGCCAAGGCAGCCAGAATCCTGTCCCCCCGAGTGTGAGGCTGGCTGGGGGTGGGGGCACTGACTCGGGAAGGCTGCCTGGAGCAGGAGATGGCTTCGTCCTCACCATGTGAGGCCGGCAGCCTGGGATTCACCTGGGCTTGGGAGGACTGTGGAATGCCTGGCCTTACCAGGTAAGTCATGAGCACATTTCAAGTTTGAGAAACCCAGAACGAGACCTGAGGAGAGGATAGGGAACAGCTCCGGACAGAGGGAGCAGCATGTGCGAAAGCCTGGAGTGGGAAGAAAGCCCTGTGTACCCATGGGGTGAATGCGGCTCAGTGTGCACGGAACAGAGTGTGAGGGGGACAAGGTCACAGGGTTCAAGGATGCGAGGATTGGGACTTGTCCTGAGGATGCTGAGGAGCATGGCAGGTGCCAAGCAGGGAGGGGCATCGGGCAAGAAGGGTTTTCATTAGTGGCCACACGGTCCTGAGACCTGCTGAGGACCAGGCCCTGAGCTTGTGTGGGGCCTCGGGCCTGCCCCCAGCTTGCTCACAGCCTATGTGTGTGTGCTTTGAAGAGGGTGCAGGGGGCTGAGGAGCCTGAGGAGCATCTGGCCTGGCTGCAGGTGGTCAGGCCAGGCTTCCTGGAAGTAGTGGCTGCTAAGTAGAGACTGACATAGAGTTTAAGGCAGTGGCTCTCTATCTTGGCTGCACGCTTGAATTACATTGAAAGCTTAAATAAAACACCAGTACTATTACCCACACCCATCAGAGTTTTTAAGAGCCCCCCAGGTGACTCTGTGTTCAGAGAATCAATGGTCTAGAACTTGGTGGGAGACAAGCTCTGGCCCCACACTGGGAAGAATTTTTCATGATCAGAGCTGCTCAATCCTAGGAGGGACTAGGGGTGGGCTCCCCATTACAGGGGGTGAGCTCCCTGTCACAGGGGGTAACCAAACTGCTGTAGGGCACCACTGGCCATGGGTGCTCTGGGGAGCTGTCCCATCCTGGGTTTCGTGGACTGAGTGACTCAGAGGGCCTGTCTAGCCTGGAGCCTTCCTTCAGGAGCTGTATGACTTCCACATTGGCAGCTGGGAGCCCCCAGAGGGTGGGCCATATGTGAGGAAGGGGACCTGCGTCTCAGACTGCACCTGGCCCTTTCCCTACCATGAAGGCCAAGGATTGTCCCTTGCCCACTTGAACATAGCCTTCCCTTCCCAGCAGGTCCAGGGGCGTGGCCCCATTGTACAGATGGGGAAAGGGAGGCCAGGGCAACGGCCAGCTTCCCAGTTGGAGAGTTTGGGCCCCAGACAGGGATGGTCCCAGTCTTTTCCCTATCAGTGATCAGATTCCAGAACTGTAGCCTCCTCCTCAGAGCCAGGGCCTCTCTCTCAGAGGCGTCTATGCTGCCTCTGGGCTCAGGACACTCCTCCCTCCACCTTCCGCGTGTCAGAGGCACAGGGGAACCTGTTACCAGTGGAGGAGCGGCCTAGAGGACTCACCTTCCATAAATCCCTAAGAGCCAGGGCTGGGTGCAGAGGGTGGTCCTATGCCTGGCCTGAGGGGAGATAAGGGCAGCTGGAGCCCTGAGTCAGCATCTGGGTGTCCAGGCCCTCTCTAGGCTGCCTGCTTTCTAGGGAAGCCACTGTCCTGTGTTCTTCCGGCCACTCAACTCAGCAAGTGCCAGACGGGGCCCAGCAGGAAACACCTGGCACACACTCAAATTGAGCAGTTGGGGGAGGGCTGGGTAAAGGGACTGTTCACACAAAATGGGCAGGTGCAGGGAAACCTGGAGGCAGAGCTGGGGCTGTCCTGGGGCCTGGGTGGGGGCAGGAGGGGGCCAGGCATGGGGCTGGCTCTAGACCTGGAGACAGATGGTATTCCGGGGCAGTGCTGGCCCTAGATACCCTGTAGGAGGGAGCTCCCTCGGCTCCCTCCCCACCAGAAGCGAGGGCGAGGTCACCTGCCAGTCAGCCCAGCGGGGTTGGGTGGGGCTGGGAGAGCAAAGGCAGATGTCTGCATGCAGCCCCTTCAGATTCTCTCAGTGCTGCAGCTGCTCTTGCTGAGGGCATGGAGGGTGCAGTGGCCACCACACAGCCTCAGATGGAACCTCAGGCAGCCCTCCTGGGCCCCTTGCCTCTGCGGACATTTTCCTATGAGACCCCAGGCTCACCCTTCTCTGGCCCCTCCTTCCTCATCCCCAAATCCCAGTAGCCTGGCCATCTCTTGGGTCACCTTGACACCTGCTGACCCCCTTGGCTTATGGCACCTGCTACCTGTGTCCTGTCTCCCCCACCCACTCCACTTCAGCCACCCTGGCTGCCTTGCTGTGTCTCAGCCCCCTGGCCTCAGGGCCTTGGCACGTCCCTGGAGTGCCGTTCCTCTACACGCTGGCCCGGCTGGCTCTCTCAGCCCCTTGGGGTCTGTGCTCAAATGCTACCTTCTCTGCCCTCCTGGGAACATTCTCTCCTCTCCTGTGCCTCGCGTTTCTCCTTAGCATGCATCATACTATAGATTTATAGATGGGCATTTATCTAGTTTGGCATCCACCCCTCCCACCAGCATGTGAGCTCCATGGCTTCAAGGATTTGTGTCCATTTTGTTCACTGCTCCGTCCTGTTGCCTGGCCCAGGGCCAGGTGTTCAGTAGGCACTGTAACATTACATGGACAAATGAAACAAAGGCAGCCCCTGCCCCAGAGGAACACTTGCTTTCACCCCATGCCTGGCTTGGGATCCCTCCTGGAGAGGCCCCGTGTCCCCAGTCCTTTTGCCAGTCTCAGAAGACACTCCCCGTGGCTGGTGCCCAGGAGGCAGCCCCTGGCCAGGAGAGAGCCCGGCTGACCGTAAGAGTGGGGGAGGTGGCTGGTGCATGTGTCCCGGGCCCCAAACCCTCTGCTGACCTGGTCTCTCCCCGGCCCTGCAGGCCAACGAGTGCATGCGGATCAAGATCCTGGGCGACTGCTACTACTGCGTGTCGGGCCTGCCTGTGTCGCTGCCCACGCACGCCCGGAACTGTGTGAAGATGGGGCTGGACATGTGTGAGGCCATTAAGTAGGTACAGGGTAGGCCGGACCCTCCTCCTTCCCAGGGCATGGTGGGGAATACATTGTTCCCATTGTACAGATGAGGGAACTGAAGCTCAGGGGTGAAGGTGGCTTGCTTGGACCACGCAGCATGCTGGAGGATTTGAACCCAGTCTCTTTGTGTCCCTTGCTCTGGGTCTGTCTGTGACTCCGAGTCCTGGAAAGTGTCTCGGAAGCTCAGAGCTGGGTGACGTGAGGATGGGGCAGTGGGCTCCGTTTCCTCCAGGGCCTGAGTGTGAGCAGCAGCAGGACCTCGCAGACTCAGGGACTGATTCCGCACCGCAACTGCTTGCTGCGGCCCCTGGGAAGATCCCTGGGTCAGGGGACTAACCCTCAGGCTGCAAGAGACCCGCAGCCTCCTGGGGCTCCTTCCTGCCAGCATCTAGCTCCCCGCAAGGCTCTCTCTGGCCCTGAGCAGCTGTGGTCTGTGGGAAGAACTTGCCATGGCAGTCAAGTGGGTGGTGGAGGGCCCTGTGGGTTCGGCCAAACTGACCAGCGTTTGGGGCAGAGCAGGGCATGGCAGGGCTGCCTGAAGGTGTAGCTCCCGGGTGTAAATCCCAGCTCCAGCTCCTCCTCCTGAGTCTCACAGAAGTAGCTGGTGTTGCTGGGAGAAACCCTGGGGAATTGGAAGGGCCTGGCTCTGCACCACTGCCCGGGTGACCTCGGCCAGATCCCTGCCCCTGTAACAGGGGGAGGTTGTACAGGCCCCTCTGCTCCCCTGGCTTTGGCCCTGGCAGGCCTGGTCCATCCCCAGCCGTGTCAGTAGACACATGGTGCCAGCTGCTCTCCTGGTGCCCACCCACTTGTCATAGGGACTCAGAGGCTCTGCTGGTGTTCCGGAGTGCCCTGTGCACCCAGGAAGCTCTAACTTGGGGCTCCTTGTACCGAGTGGTGCCAGTGACTGCCAGGGCTCCTGTTTCCCAGAGATTGGGGAGTATAGAAGCCCCCAAGGGTTGGCCCTGTGTTTCTTGCCTATGCTGGGTTTTGGGTGGTGCCTTAGCCCCCTCTGGAGATCGCAGAAGTCTTTTAAAACCCAGCCAGGGCTTCTAGGCAGGGGAAAAACCCAGTGATGGTATTTAAGGCCCATCAACACGAGCTATAGCGACCTTACACCCTCCCCCATGCCACACCCCACACCTAGGACCTCCAGCCTCTCCCAGGGTTTGGGGTGCCCCCAGCAGCCCTGACCAGGGTTGGATGACTAGGCCGCTCTGCCCAGGCAGGTGCGGGAGGCCACGGGTGTGGACATCAACATGCGTGTGGGCATACACTCGGGGAACGTGCTGTGTGGCGTCATTGGGCTGCGCAAGTGGCAGTATGATGTGTGGTCCCACGATGTGTCCCTGGCCAACAGGATGGAGGCTGCCGGAGTGCCTGGGTGAGGCTTGGCAGGGCAGCAGCGGGTCAGAGGCCAGGGTGGACACTGGACTCGGGGATCCAGGGTGGGGTCAGGTGTGGAGGAAGGGGACAAAATCAGTGACCTCACAGAAGGGGTGTCCGGCCCTGCCTGGGCTGCCTGCTGTGCATCCCCAGGTGGGTGCCAGCCCTCTCTCATCCTGCTGCTCTGCCTGATTTGAGTGTCCCCCAGCCGGGTGCACATCACAGAGGCGACGCTGAACCACCTGGACAAGGCGTACGAGGTGGAGGATGGGCACGGGCAGGAGCGGGACCCCTACCTGAAGGAGATGAACATCCACACCTACCTGGTCATCGACCCCCGGGTACGAAGGCTCAGATGCAGCAAGCTGGGGGGACCTGGGGGTTGGGCTGTCCTTGGGAGCAGGGGAGACCCCCGCCAACGGAGGGAGAGTGTTTTTCTCCTCCAGGCTATGGGAGGTGGGGAAGGGGCCTGCCTGGGGCAGGAGAGAGCTCCCCATCGCTGGGTATATTCTAGGCACCAAGGAACAATTTCCCTGGGCCTCAACATTCTTTTCTGTGCGATGGGAATAACTACAGTGCCTGCTCAGGGGAAGGAGCTAATCCGGCACACCCGGCACGTCATGAACACTCCATGAATAATAGTCGCTATTAGTTTATTTTCCATGAGGTTGTTACTAATCTCCCAGATTTTCAAAAGACACATTTTCAAAACATGCTTTGGACAAGACTCAAAAAGACAGGGAATGGCCAGGGAGCCACGGGGAGGGATCTCTGTGTGTCCTGGGCTCTGACCTGCATGTCTGCCTGGCCGGCTGCAGGACCTGTGCTGGGGGAGGCTGCTCCGCTGCTCCAAGAGAGGGGTGGGTGCTGGCCGGTGCCCCCACCCCGGTCTGTCTGCTGCGCGCCCTGGGCCGCGTGAGGGAGGCCGGCTTGTCTGGCCGCCGCTCCGTGAATCATCCTTGGGGCTTGCTCAAGAATGTCGGCCGGCAGTGCTTTCCAGCTCCCTCTCACTTGGCCCTGGCTGTGCCTCGGGGCTGGTCCTGACTGCCAGGCTCGGCCCGATGGCCTGTGAGCCACCCCTTGCGCCTGCTGGCCTGACTCTGGCCTGCCTGTGGCCCCCTTTGGGCTGGCTTCATCCTGCCAACGCTCCCCAGCACCCCCACAGCACGGTGTGCCATCCGTGCTGAGTTAGCAGCTGGGAAAGTCCTCCCGGGTCCCTCGGTCCTGCTGCACCCTCCTGCCCAGAATAAGGCCCAGCCCCCTTGCCCTGAACCCCACCCTGCAGCCCCTTCCTGAGCTCTCCTGTCCCACTCACCCCACCCCGGCCTCACCTGTCCCTCAACTGCCCTGCTCTTGGCCGCCTGGTCCCTGCGCCCAGGACAGCCCTCCCTCAGTGCCCCTGCTTATCCTTTTGCTTTGTTTATTGTCAGCGTGAGCTCTGCGGGGTCCCCCTCTCCAGGTTGTGTCCCGTGCCGAGATGGGTGCTGGCGTGGAGCAGGTGTGCAGGTGGCTCTTGAGTGAGTGGAGCAGAGCCCTCCCCAGGAGGCAGCGGCAGCCCCAGCCCCAGGCCCACCCCCACAGGGCTGCCGTTGCAAGTAGAACTACAGGCCGCCTGGGCAGACTTGCATCTCAGATACGTGATGAATAATGTCTCAGCCTAAGTATTCCACACGCAGTGCTTAACCGGGCAGCCTATATTTTATCTGGCAGTCCTATCTTTTTGTTTAACTTTATTCATTCACACAGTTGAAGATTCAAAAGGCAGGAGGGGCATGTTGTAGAACGTTTTCCTCGTATCCTGTTCCAGCCAGCACATCCCCCCTAAAGGGGACTGGGGTCTCTTCCACAGAGATTTTTCACGCACGTAGAGTAAACTGGAAACGTCTCCTCTGCCTGCTTGCTAAGGCAGCGGCAGCCACCCCCCTCCACAGTCCCACACCTTGCTTTCTTCCCCTGACACGCCTTGGGTCTGTTCCCTTCTGTGTACACAGTACTCCCTTGTGTGGGTTCACATGTGGCTCCTGTTTGGTGACTGGAGGTTGCTCCCCAGTGCTGGCCTCCGTGGGCTCTGACTCGTGCCATCCTGTGAGTGAGGATGCGTGGGGTAGTGGTCCAGCGGTGGCCTGGCTGGGCCAGATTGGGGCACCTGTGGGCTGGATGGAGGTTGCAGGTGCCCCCCATGGGCTTGTACTGATTCCCATGCCCATTCTGAACAGGTGTGTGTTTACTCAGAAATGATGGATCTTTTTAATTAAAAACAATTTTTTTTAGAGATGGGGTCTTGCTATGTGTTGCCCAGGCTGGTCTTGAACTTTTGGCCTCAAGCGATCCTCCCACCTTGGCCTCCCAAAGTGCTGGGATTATAGGTGTGAGCCACCATGCCTGACCCTGGTGGATCTTTAGTGCATGCTTATTTTTATTTCTCAGGGAGCTGGGGTGTCTGGCTTCCCTGTTCTGAGAGAAGTGACAGTGGCCTTGAACTTGGGTGGCTGGGTGCTGTGTACGCAGGGTTGCTGACTATGGAGGGGCAGACAGAGAAATGTACCCCCCTGCCCCCCCCCCCCCCAGATTGCTCCTTTTAGGGCCCGGCACGTTCTTCCAGCGCTGGGACACTCACCACGTGCTGAATTCCAGATGGTTCCCTCAGGCTGTGCAGACAGATGCAGCTAAAGGCTTAAAAATGTTTCTATCCCAAAAGGAGGCTAGAATTTCCTAGGAAAGTTGCTGCTGTGGCTTAGTGAGTGTTTGTGGCTTGCAGGGGACCCTGGAGACAGGACTCCTGGAGGGCAGGAGAAGGTCTGGGGGCAGGGGACTCAGCAGACCTGGAGATGGCACGCGCTTGTCTTTCTCTTCCCTCCCCTCTCCCACCCGCCTGGCCGCCCTGACTGGGGAAGCCTCAGGTGTGCTGTTCTCTTGGGGGTCTTGGGCTTGGTGGCATTAGTGGAGGAGGCAGGGCCGGTCCTGCATTCAGGGCCGGTTAAGCCACCAAGTCCCTGGCATGGTGCTGGGCCACGTAGGCATGCGGCAGGTGACCTGTGCCATCGTGGTTGTGGGCCACGAAAGTGCACTCCCCGAATGCTGCCCTGGGGGTGGGGCCGGGCCCTGGGGTGGCCATTTCTCCGGGTTGCCGGCCAGCACGCCTCTTCCACCCTGCTGTCCCCCACAGGCAGGAGGAACATGTGCTGGCCACATGGGGGTGGGGCGGGATGCCTGTGGCTTCTCTGGGTGCCGTCTCCCCAGGGTGTCTCCATGGGGAGGGGCTGAGGGGTGTTCAGGCCCCAAGGACTGTCTGGTTCCAAGGAGCCTCACGGGGCCCTGGGGCCTTAGGCTTAGGACCTTGCGGCTGCATCTCTCTCTGGGGAGGCAGAGAGGAGTCTGGGCTGTGCGTGGTGGTGTGTGACTGCCAGCCTCTGCTCGGCCTGGGGCACGGACAGGGCAGGAGCTGGGCCCCCCTGCGGCCTGGCCTCAGTGCATCAGGCTCCAGCCAGGCGTCTCCAAGGGCGGCCCCACTCCAAGGGGACTGCCGGCTGGGAAGTTTGTGCCAGTTTTCTTCTCGCTGGATCTGCCTGTGCTCAGGGCAGTGTTACGTTTCTGGGAGAGCTGGGTGGGGGTGGCGGCCCCTTCCTGGGCTGACAGGGGTGGGGTGGCACAGGCCCGTGTCTGGTCTGCCCGCAGAGCCAGCAGCCGCCCCTGCCCAGCCAGCACCTGCCCAGGCCCAAGGGGGATGCCGCAGCCCTGAAGATGCGGGCGTCTGTACGCATGACCCGCTACCTCGAGTCCTGGGGGGCGGCACGGCCCTTCGCGCACCTCAGCCACCGTGCGAGCGTGAGCAGCAGCGAGACTCCTGTCCCCAATGGGCAGAGGCCCAAGGTAGGTCCTCCTCCTGCCCCCAGAGCTGGGGATCAGGTCTCTGAGCAGGAGGCAGGAGAGAAGATGCTGAAGCCTCACTTTCCTCAAATGATTCTAGTCTCTGCCCTGCCCCCCTCCTGGGGCTGTAGGGGAAGCGAAGGCATTTGGAGAATGCTCCAGGGTGGCCAGGAATGTCCCTGCCCTCCTCAGTCCCCAGCCCGTGTTCAGCTGTAGGTCAGGATGTCTGCAGCTTGGACAACCCTTGACACCTTGCCCCATGTACTGGGTGCCGGAGGTGGTACACCTGGCCCGGGCACAGACTTCAAGGCCCAGTGTTCTGTGTCCTCCCTTCCCTTCCAGGCCATTCCCCTGCGGCACCGCCGGACGCCTGACAGGTACGCGTGCTGCCCTCCTGGCCAACTCCTGCCACAGCCACCTCCTCCAGGCAGGCTGCCCTGACTGGCCTCTGTCCAGGGGGCAGCTCCGCAAGGCCCAGCCCAGGACCCCTGTGGAGTTTGCCGTGGCGCAAGTCGAAGCGTTTCTAGGGACCAGAACTTCCTGGTCCTTGGTGCTTCAGGATGGCCATGAGTGAGCATGTGTCGTGTGCCCACCCTGTGGCGGGGTCAGTGGGGTTGGTGGGAGGGAAGGAGATGTTGGAGGATGTTCTGGTCTCAATGCCCACCCTGTGGGTGTAGCAGAAGAGGCCTCTGGCTGGGCTGGGGGTCTGCCCTCTGCCTCTTACAGGCTCTGGCCAGCTGGGTGATGCTGGGTCTTCACTTGCCCTCTCTGGGCCTCTGTGAGACCCACCCATCGTTTTGCCATCCCGCACAAGGTTCCGGGACCCCCATCAGCGACCTGGTAACCCCACTGTGGGTTGTCTCATCCACACCCCTGCCTCCGGGCCAGTGGATGTGGGGTCCCTGGGGTGATGCAGTTGGGGTGTCTGATTCCAGGAGCGCATCCCCCAAGGGGCGGCTGGAGGACGACTCATATGATGATGAGATGCTGTCAGCCATTGAGGGGCTCAGCTCTACGAGGTGAGACCCCTGAGACCTCTGCCCACCTCCCACCCCCTCCCTCCTAAAATGGGGGTCCCCCATATGGGCAGGCCCGCCGTGTGCCCCATGCCCAGCTCCCGCCATGGGCCCAGATAGCTCTTCCCCTTCCCTGATGCTGCCCCTGAGAGTGCGGCCCCAGCCCCCATCTCCACTGTTGCTGTCCCCCCGCCCAGGCCCTGCTGCTCCAAGTCCGCCGACTTCCACACCTTCGGGTCCATCTTCCTGGAGAAGGGCTTTGAGCGAGAGGTGAGGGCCCCTGGGCAGCCTGCAGCCCAGAGGAGCGTGGGGTCCATAGGGCCAGAAGGGAGGGTCTCTGCAGCTGCTCTTGGGGCAGATATGGGGCTTGGGGCACTGGCCTGGCTCTCCCCTGCTGGCCTCCTCCTTGGCCTGAAATGCCCCCGTTAGAGATGTGCCTACTGGATTTGGGAGGCTTCTGCTTCATGGAGCGCCAGAGCCTCCGCTGGTGTGGGCCGTGCCCGCCTCAGGCTGACTGTGCTGGCCCTACCGTGAGAAGAGAACCCAAAACCTAGGATCCGTGTTGAAGGCACCTGAGGGTTCTCCCGTCTGGCTGCTACGACAATGAGCTTTTTGTACCAATTGTGACCATTTCTTTACTGAACGCCTTCTGGGTTCTGGCAGCATCCTAGGCACACATGTATATAATTTAACCCTCACACGGCTGGCCAAGGTGGGCGCTGCTGCCCCCACTTCCTAGAAAGGACACTGCAGCTCTCAGGGGCTTCAGAGCCTGTCCTCAGCCTCAGGTGTGGCTCCAGTGCTGGGACCCCTCTGCCTCCTCAGCCAGAGGAAATGGTGCCCCGTGTCCAGGACTTGGGGGTCTTCCTCTTGCTGGGGCTGCCTGAGTTGGGGGCTCCCCAGGTGAGGAAGTCACTAGGACACCAGCCTGGCAGGCTTTCTGCTGGCCGAGTGACCAGGCAGGTTGTGTGGCCGGGGCCTCTGAGCCTTGTTTTCTCACCTGCAGCAGGGGCCCTCCTGGGGCACCTGTGTGTGTGTGGGTGGGGCGGGTGGCACGGGCTCTCCCCACCTGCCAGACCAGGGGCTCAGGCCCAGCCTCCCTCCTCATTTTGGGTGAGGACAGTCCTGGGAGCTCAGACTTGGCTCCCATCCGTAGACTTGGGGCCACGAGCTTTGCAGGGTCCTTGGAAATAGTCACAGACTCAGGCGGGCATGGGGGAGGGGAGGGAATTGCCTCCAAATATGAGGGAGAAGCTGCAAAATGGAAACGAGTAAAAGTTACTAAATGTGACATTACCTGGTACTCGAGGGGTTTGAGCTTTAGCTGATTAACTTGAGCTGGGGCAGTGGCCTGCAGGTGGCCCCTCATGGCTGCTGTTGCCCCTAGTACCGCCTGGCGCCCATCCCCCGGGCCCGCCACGACTTCGCCTGTGCCGGCCTCGTGTTCGTCTGCATCCTGCTCGTCCACATCCTGCTGATGCCCAGGTCAGTTGGGAGGGGAGGAGGCTCAAGCCAGCTGGGGTCCCAGCCGGAAGGGGCGGTGACCCCGGTGGGACCCACCAGAACCCCCGCAAGGAGCTGCGTGATTGGGCTGGGAGGGGCTGGCTGGCTGTTGAGGTCCCTGCCGCTGGACCAGGGTCATGGCTGCAACCTGGGCTTCCCGACGCTGGTTTTTAATGGAATGTGCTTGCTGTGCCACAGGCTGCCGCACCCCCTAATGTCTCTCACCTTCTGAGTCACCTGCTATCTGTGTGGCCTGTCGGCATTTTAGTTGGTGACCCCCGCCTTAGGTTTTGGAGTTCTAGAAGGGTAGACTCTGAAAACCGTAGGCACCATCACCTCTCTTTCATACGTGAGAATTTGAGCCTCGGAGGGTTAATGGTTTGTCCAGGGTGGCACAGCCTGGAGCAGGAGTCACTGAAACTCCTGCTTCTGGCTCCTGGGCCCTGTTGGTGGGGGACAGGGATGGGGGTAGGGTCAGCCACCTGGTGGTTTCTAGAAGGGCAGTTAGGCCAGAGGGCCCACCAAGATTCTGGTCCTGGCTATGCTTAATAAAAACAAACAAGGTGACACTTGCGTAATTTCTACGTGCCAGATACGAGTCTAAAGGCTGCACAGATATGATTCATTTCTTATATACTCAGCCTCAAAAGGGAGACACAATGTTGACCTTGATCTTCATGTTTTGGCCAGGCCTCGTGTGTTATTAGTGGGGCAGTTGGACCACAGTTCTCATTCTCAAAGATCCCCTTTGCTGTGGGCGGCATGGCAGGTGGGGAGGGGACAGGCAGCTGTGAGCCAGAGAATTGGGGTGATGGGAGGGGTCCCGGGCAGATGACCCCCTGTAACTTAGGTTTTTCCCTCCTCTCCAGGACAGTGGCTCTGGGCACGTCCTTTGGGCTGGTGGCCTGCGTGCTGGTGCTGGTGCTGGGCCTGTGCTTTGCCAGTGAGCCCTTGGTGAGTGGGGAGGCCTTGCCCCTTGGTCCTTGTTTCCCTGGTGAGCCCCTGGTTCTGGTTGGGGGCTGGGTGCTTGACCCCCTGCCTTGGGGACAGTTTGCTGAGTGCCCTGGAGGCTTCTCCCAAGGGTTCTGCCTCCCCAGGCCTCCTTGTCCCGGCTGCTGGCCCTGGGTGACTCGACCCTGTTACTCCACAGAGGCGCTGCCCAGCCCAGGGGGCGCTCCGGACCACCTCCGGGAGGGTGGAGACGCAGCCCCTGCTGCGGCTGTCCCTGGCCGTGCTGACTGTCGGCAGTGTGCTCACCGTGGCCATCGTGAACCTGGTCGGTCCTGGCCCTGTCTCCTGGTTGGGGGGAGCCAGTCTTTGACCCTGGGGACCCCCAGAGTCCAGAATTCCACAGTGTTGCCTTGAGTGCTGCTCTCCCGAGCGCAGTGGGTGGCCCTGGGAGGCTCCCTGCCGCAGGCCTAGGGCTCCTTACCTTTTGGTTTTCAAGTGAGGACTTTGGGCACCTGGAGAGTGTATGTGGCCAGCCCTGGAAGGACGTTATGTCTTGAGCTTCCACAACGTCCTGACATCCTGTTCCTTCTTCAGGGTCCCTGAGGAGGTCCTGCCTGCCCCTCTGAGACTCACTTTCCTCCTCCGGCCCATGCTGGATTGCTCGCTGCTGCAGATAGCAGCCTGGGGGAGCATGCATGCCCTGTCCCCACCAGCTCCTGCCCCTGGGCTCTGCAGAGCTGCAGTGTGAGGAGTGTGTTCCTGTGACCACAGCCCTCAGGGGAACCTGGGGAGAAGGGGGCTCATTGGAAATGCCGATCCCAGCCCCCACCCCCTGGCTTGAGGCAGCCTCTGATGCCCTGGGGCATGTCCACTCATTTAAGGTTTACACTCTTTTCTCCCTCCGTGGGAAGTTGGGCACGGCTGCTTGGGGGTCGTGCTTAGAGCTGAGCCTGGCCCACCTCGCTCAGTGTCCCCGTGCCCTGGACCAACCCTAAGGGGGGGCCTGTTTCCTCTGTAGCCTCTGACACCTTTCCCTGCCCTGGCGCTGCCCAATGGCAATGGGACGAGCCTGCTGGACGTGAGCACTGGGGAGAGGACCCTGTGTGAGCGCCTCCTCCCGGTGAGTGTGTCCGTCCCAGCCCTCTGGGTGCTGTGGGTCCTCACCCCTGCCAGGGGGTGCAGCCAACAGTCAAAGCCACTGGTCCTGAGCCCATGATCACGGGGTGTGCAGGAGCTGAGTCCAGCCTCTCCCAGGAGTGGGCGGGGGAGCAGGGCCCAGACAGGCTAAGCCAGGCCCTGGTCCTGGGAACACACAGTCTGGGGCTTGGCGTGCGTGGCCTAAGCTGCATGGGGTGTGCAGGGAGAGGGGCCTCAGCTGTACTAGTGGGTGTCTCCTGCTCACTTCTTCTCTGGCAGGCCCCTTGTTATCTCCATTTCATCCGTGAGTAAGCGAGGCTCAGGGAGGTTACCCAGTTTGCTTCATAGGTGGCGAAGCCAGGACAGGTCCCGGGCAGGATGAACAGGAAGTCGAGGCCTGGCGTGGCCTCATGGATGAGCACAATGAGGACTCTGGGACTAAAGGGGGCAGCGGTGCATTGAGCTGGTGTCTAAAGGGCAGAAAGGTTCTGAGACAGGGGAGAGGGCAGTGTGAGGAGAGGCTGAGGTTTGTGGTGGGAACAGCGGGTTTCAGGTGGTTTGTGTCATGGGGAGGGCATGGGGGAGAAGGGGAGATGGAGCCAGAGAGGCAGGTGTGACCTGCATCAGGCTGTAGGGGGAATGCCAGTGTGAAGAATGTGGCCTTTATTCTGGGGGCAGTGGGGAGCCACAGCATGATCTTGAGCAGGAGAGATATACTTGGGGAAGGGCCAGCTCATGGCAGAACTTGGGAGACAGGCTGTTCAGGCCTATGCTTGCTTCTGCTTGACCTTTGTCTGTCATACCCACTGCACCTGTATTCTTTCTTTCTTCTATAAGAAGTAAAACTATAGTAAAAGAACACAATGCTGGAAACTTAGATTTTACTGCTCGTGCTTTGTTGAAGTGGGAGATCAGCAAGGCAAGAGAGCGATGCTGAGACATGGACTCTATGCCGAGCCGCCCTCAGGCAGAAAGGGACTATTGAGTGTAGGTGGGTTAATGCTAATGCATCTCTCTCTCTGGTGACTGCTGGGCCTGAGGCATGCCTCTTGGTGACAGGAGATGGTGGGGTGACCTTTGCCACCCTGATAACATCCCCCCATCTCCCCAGTATTATGCCTGCAGCTGCGTCCTAGGCTTTATCACCTGCTCCGTCTTCCTGCGGATGAGCCTGGAGCCGAAGGTTGTGCTGCTGACCGTGGCCCTGGTGGCCTACCTGGTGCTCTTCAACCTCTCCCCGTGCTGGCAGCAGGACTACGGTGGCCATGTCCTGGGCAACCTCACCAACACCACTGGCACTCTCAGGTGGGGCCCCAGGCAGCTCACTGCCACGACCCGACCCTGCTGCCTGCCTCCACTGTGGCCTGTTTTGTTCTGGTTCCTACTCAAACTGAGGTGCTTTTGCACTCACAGTCACCAGGGACTGCACACCTTGTGGGCGGGACAGGCAGATGGCATGGTTTTCATTTCACAGAAGGGACAGTGACTTGCCCAGGTCTTAGATGTCCAGCATGCAGAGCTGAGGAATGTAGCTCATTTGCAGGTTCTTTGGGAAGTCCCTGGTCTGACGGACCAGGGGACCCCACTGGGGTTGTCCTATTTCTAGGCCAGTCTAGGGGTGGAAGGAAGGGTGGAGAGCAGTCGCTCTGGCCTCTTCCTGGACAGGTGGTGATACCTGAGGCACAGGAAGGCTGGTATATGTGCCTCTGGGGGCCCTGGGCCCCACGTGGATTGAGGGGAGGGCCTGGCTCCCCTCAAACTAAAGGCCAGAAGCCTGGGGACCCAGAACAAAGTGCACTGCTCTGGGTCTGGTTTGCACCTGCAAGATCCTTATGCTGATCTCCAAGTCCCTGCCCCTGTCAGCCCTGCCCTGGCACCGTGAGCAGCTCTCGGCTACCTTCAGGCCCTCACCAGGGCATTGTCATTCAGGGGGAGCTGAGAGGTCACCCTGTGAAGGCTCCCTCCACTCCCCCTCCCTCCCTCTCTCCTTTACAACCTGAAGTTATTTTGTGTCCTGTCCCTCGTTAGAACGTGTTTCCACGTCTTCCAGTGGGTGCACATGGCACCTGGTGGGAGAGTGACATGAAGTGGCCGGTTGGGGTGCTGGGTGCTGACAGTGACTCCAGCCTCCTCTCACATCCAGTGGTGTCTCCACCTGTTCCTGGAGGGATCTGAAGACCATGATCAATTTCTACCTGGTCCTGTTCTATGCCACCCTCCTCATGCTCTCCAGACAGGTACAGACGAGAATGCCCTGCGCCCCCAGCTCTCCCTGGAGAGGGAACGGGGGCAGGCTGGGCTGATGCAGAGCAGCAGGGAAGGCAGCAGAGTCCTGCCGGAAAGCTCTGGACCCCTGGTCAGGGGCTCTGAGTCAGTGTGCTTGCCTCCCCCAGCAAGGGACATGAGGGACAGGCTGACCTGACTGGGACATGCACACCTGCCACGGGCACGGGCTGAACTGGCATCCCTGACAGTCACAACTGTGCCCTGCCAGCCCCTCAGTCCTGCCTTTGCTCCCCTGCAGACAGGACACTGATGCTTCCTGCTGTTTGCAGATTGACTATTACTGCCGCTTGGACTGTTTGTGGAAGAAGAAGTTCAAGAAGGAACACGAGGAGTTTGAAACCATGGAGAACGTGAACCGCCTTCTTCTGGAGAACGTCCTGCCAGCCCATGTGGCAGCTCACTTCATTGGCGACAAGTTAAATGAGGTGTGGTGGGAAGAGGGGGCTCAGTCACTTGGGTGGGGAGGCTGAAGGTACAGATGCAGTTCCGGGGGTGAAGGTGCAGAGCTACAAAGTGCATTCCCACAGGATGAGCTGTAAGAACATGGGTGTGGAGTCAGAGACCTGGGCTCAACTGTGATGGTGGACAAGACACCCCACTTCCCCATGCCTCGGGCTTGAAATGGGCTGACAGTGCTTACCTTGAAGGATTGTTATGAGGACCACGTGTGTTCAGGTGTTTGTAATCTGGACGTTCTGTATTGAAGAAAATATCTATTTCTACCAGTTCCATGTGGCAGGGAGTTTTCTAGATAAGGAAACTGAGGACCAGTGCCTTGCTTAGTATAGAACCCAGATCTCCTCTTCCCTTCTACTCCCCCAGGGGGTCTCAACCCCAGCTGTGCACAGGAACACCTGCAGTGCTCAGAAGAGCAGAAAACCAACCTGAGCCTGACCCTCCCCAACCAACCAATTCAGAACAGCCCCATGTTTTAACAGTCCCCAGACAACTCACGCACAGCCAGGGCTTGCCCCGCTGCTTAGCCTTCCTCTCCCTGCAAGCTTGGCTGGGCAGTTCAGCACCATCTCCTCCTGGAGCCTCCTCACTCTGCTTCCCTGTCCCCTCAAGAGGCAATGTGGCCATAATGTCCCATTTTTTTCCTGCCCGAATCCAGGACTGGTACCATCAGTCCTACGACTGCGTCTGTGTCATGTTTGCCTCTGTGCCGGATTTCAAAGTGTTCTACACAGAGTGCGACGTCAACAAGGAAGGGCTGGAGTGCCTGCGCCTGCTCAATGAGATCATTGCCGACTTTGACGAGGTACGCACGGGCAGCATGCACCTGTGTCAGGGTGGGCGCGTGGAGGCATGGGGCATCCTAAACCCCAATTAAAAAGTGCAGCACAGCTCCCTGGGGGGGGACAGACGCGAGGTGTAAGAGGCGCACATTTGTCTCTTTCATTCCATTTTATTCAGCAAGTATTCTGTTGATGTCTTTTCTGTGATGGGCAGCTCGTACCCTTGTAGAACAGTTTGACTTCCAGCTAAGCTCATGCTATCAACTTGCTTCAGAGCATATCACTATGGGCTTAATTCTTTGCTGGAGACAAATAATCCACATTTCTGTGTAGATAATGCTGAGCTGTGTGTTTGCTCCCTACAAAGGATGAGTGAACAGGCTGGGACAAGGGGGAGACAGAGTTGGGGAGATGCAGATGACAGGAGGAGCAGGGGCCAAGGCCACGTCCCCACTTGCCCTTAGCTGTGAGCACAGACGGAAGGGGTGCACGTGAGACCCCCACACCCCTCCTGAGGAGCTGGGACAGGCCTGGGCTGCAGCTGTGGAGTGGCACAGCCCTGCTTCACTGCTTCTCTGTCACGCAGCTGCTGCTGAAGCCCAAGTTCAGTGGTGTGGAGAAGATCAAGACCATTGGCAGCACATACATGGCAGCTGCAGGGCTCAGCGTCACCCCAGGGCATGAGAACCAGGTACTAGATCTCCATGTGAAGGGAAATTCAACACAGTCCCCAGACCTATCACCTTATTTAAAGGGGGTGCCTCCCTGTCCTGTCTGGGAAGGACAAAAGCACTTGTATGGCTTAGGCTGGAGAGTTTTGGTAGTGGGCAAAAGGCCCCCTCGTGGGGGCAGAGGAGCCCTATGGAGTCATCCCTGGCACATCTCTGCCACTGACAGCCCCTCCAAAGAAATCCACAAGGATACTGGTGCACCCACCAGGTCAGGGGACTGGAGACCTAAGGAGCTGACACACACCTGGTCAAGGGGGCATGACGGGGTCAGCTCTCCCAAGGCCCCAGCATGCAGTGCTGTGTCCTGCAGGACCTGGAGCGGCAGCACGCACACATTGGCGTCATGGTGGAGTTCAGCATCGCCCTGATGAGCAAGCTGGATGGCATCAACAGGCACTCCTTCAACTCCTTCCGCCTTCGAGTCGGTGAGGGCTGCGGGCAGGCAGCGGGGGTTGGGGGAGTGTGTGCAGCGAAGCCTCTGCCTCCAGGCAGGCCCACTCTCTGTGTGGTAAAGCTGTACTTTGCCATCTGTTACGAAAAGTTGTAGAAACCTCTCTGATCTGACAAGCCCAGTGGCTGGATTGGGTAATTATTCAGACCTTCTTTGCAAACCGCTTATATAGTTACCTTTGAAAGTTTTAAATAAATAAGATATATCACTACAGAAAATGGAGAGCCAAAGTTACCAACTGTAATTAGGTGACCTTAAAATACAGAGAAAACAAAGTTATAAAATCTAACTAGTCACTGTTAGCCAAAGGGGTGTGTGCTCAAAGCATAGGTATTCTTTGTTAAAAGTGTTGAGAGTGAGGTGAGCAGCCGCTAGATAAGCGTTAACATCAAACCCAGACTTCGGGAGCTCTGGAAAGCCTGCAGGAGAACTGGCCAGGGCAGGGAATGCCTTTCCCACATCCCAAGCATAATCCACACGGCAGACTTCCGGAAGCTGTCCCAGCCTAACCTTCATTTCAGTTGTTTGGTTCCTGCTTTCTGCGCTTTGGGGGTGGATTTGTGGCTTCCCCTTAAGGACAGAAGCCTGAGGCTTTGCCTCTATGATCAGCCAACTGTAAACATTGTCTTCAGGCATCAACCATGGGCCTGTGATTGCTGGAGTGATCGGCGCTCGAAAACCTCAGTATGACATCTGGGGAAACACGGTCAATGTGGCCAGCCGAATGGAGAGCACTGGAGAACTTGGGAAAATCCAGGTACAAGCCCACTGGGGAAGCACGTGACCAAGAGGGAAGAATGTCCTTAGAAGGGTGGGGACCTGGGCTTGAGACCTGCCTTAGCCACCAGCCAGCTCGTGACTGCAGCTATCATAGTTCCTGAGAGAAAGGAGACATGCATACTGATCCCTGCCAGTTTCTGTCTGTCCCTTCCACAACAAGTTTCCTTCCTGCCTCTGAAGACTTGGGTTTCTTTTCCTTTTCAGGTTACTGAAGAGACATGCACCATCCTCCAGGGCCTAGGTTATTCTTGTGAATGTCGTGGGCTAATTAATGTCAAAGGCAAAGGTGAACTAAAGACTTACTTTGTCTGTACAGATACTACCAAGTTTCAAGGGTTGGGGCTAAACTGAGGGCTTCTGCTGGATTCAGAACACGCTGGGAAGCCAACTTCCTTCCCTGAAACAAGCCAAGGAGAAGACTCAGCCCCACACCAGTTACAAGGGCACTCAAACAACTTGGCCATCGCCACCTCCTGGCAGATGGCTGTGTGTGGCATCTTTGGACCTGTGCTAGAGGATTTCTTGGACAAATGCACCAGACCCTGGCTTGAGGCAACTTCTGAGCCGTAACATGCAGTGGCAGCCAGAACCTCTGTGCTGTCGGTCGGTAACGGTTTCCGGGTCAGCCGGAAAGGGACCACTTGTACGACCACTGTACTTGTGACCTTGAGATCTTTGTTCCCTGAGGTACTGTGGAGGTGATCTTAGAGCATGACCAAAACAGACGTCTGTCTCAGTGGCCTGTGAGCATGCCTAAGTGAGACTTGTTCTTTCTAGATACAGAGGTGGACTAAGATTGAACTGGATGGAAGGTTCCCTTCTCCCTAGTGAGACTGGCTGTGGGATTCTGTGTTTCTCCCATTGGCACTCTGGTAAATGTAATTGAAAAGTGTTTTACATCTGTAAATAGTTTCGAACAGTAGAGAGAGAAAAAATTAACAGTACTTCTTGCCACCTCTGGCATGTGTTTTAAATGGATACATTATTAATGGGGGTTTTGGATACATTTTAATGGGGGTTTTATCCTTTTTAATGACTTCTTAGACACTAGACAAAATCTCTTCCCTCCAGTGTATTCTTTGCCCTCTTAACTACTGACATGTAAGTAGGATTACTGTCCAGTGTCTGTCAGTATATGGGATGAGCCAGGCTATGAGGGTAGAGTCTGAGGAATGTGGCTCATAGCAAGAAGGCAAAGAGCAGTGTAGCCTTAGCTTTGAACTAGGCAACTTTGACGCAAGCATTCTGGGGTTAGGTTCAATAAGCTGAAAGGCTAGAAATAAGGTACAACCTTTTAGCTCTGCCCTGACTACTCATGCATTTTTTGAGCTCCCCCTGCAATTTTCTAATTATATCTTACTTTTTCTTACTGGAAAGGATTGGAGTCTATAGAGAGAGCTTGGACAACCTGTCAGTACTTCTTTCTTTTTCTTTAGTCTTCATAGCTAACTCTGGAGAGCTTTAAAACTAGAAGAATCTAATCAGTACGAGCATGTGTAGAGGTTCCCGTATCTGGGAAGCCAGCCCTCTCACAAATGCTGAGATGTTCTTGTTCTGAACCTGAATGAGTCAAGGCAAATGCAAAAAGCCGGGTTTGTGAGATGGTCTTACTATGCTTCAAGCTCCATGGGGAACTGGGAGAAGTCAACCTGTTTCAAGGTGTGAAATAACCAAAAACTGCCTGTTCTTTTTTTTCTGAATTGACTTCATAACCGAAGTTATAACCAGTGGCCTCATAATCAGAGCATCCCCAGGATTTCTAATACAATGGTAATTTCCCTGTATAGCAGGGATGCTTAGCTAGAGTCATCCATGAAATTATACAGAAGATCCTTCAAAAGATTATACAGGGTTGCACACAGGGTGACTTAACCAGTCTTGTCTGCCTGGGACTCAGGAGGTCCTGAGATGAACTGCCCCCCTGTTTGCAGAGTAGAGGTATGTACAGCCAAAGGGGGAGGGGACTGAAATGGAAGCTGTCTGCCTGTGCTATGTTGTCTTGTGGGGCTTTATCGGCCCAGGGGAGAGGGGATGGGTTTATTCTAATTTGCACAAAGGTGCTGGGTGCAGAACTGCACTAGTGGCTGCTCTGATGTGTTGCATGTAGTTGGAATCAGTATGAATACATCATAAGAACTTGCTGTTTAAAGGAATCTTATGGCAAAAACGCTGGTAAGGGAAATAAGCCTAGCTTAGATTGCCCTTTCTACACATCTTTTCATGTAAAGGGCTGGTTTCAGGTAAGTACTCTACTGAAATCTGCGCTCTCCAAAGCTAGCAGTGACCAAGGCTGCCCAGTGGGGGCTCTCCAGGGAAGTCAGGCAGGGTTCTGTTGCTGATATAACATAGAAACAGGTCAGTGCACTGGGCCTCTCTGAGGTTGACACATTTCTACTCCAGCAATATTTAAGTCACCTTTTTTTTTCAGTAACAGAAATCCCAGTTGGGAGTTTTAAAAAAATGATTGGTTACCATTCATGTTTTTCTTTATTTCCAACTAAAGCACTATGCTCAGATAAGAATATTTTGTAAGAAGTTTTTAGTTTTCAATGTTCGGGTCATAGAGTGTAACAGACCATAATAATCACCTGCAGTTATTTTTTTTTAATATAAATCTGTTTTCAAATTACCAAGTAATTTCTTCACAGGTGCCATTTGTTTTATGACAGAAACAAGTATTTTTTCTAACAATGACCTTCTCAATGGGTCAAGGACTTATTTATCATTTCTCCTAAGGTGGCCTCACTGAACTCTGGGATATATAATACCTGAAGTTTTCTGGTTTACTTATTAAGGAAATTTCCTAACAGAAAAGAAATCATTAACCACTGTATACTTTATGTATATAATAGGTCAGTGTACAGAAATATGCTTTGAGATGGTACATGCAAATAACTATGGTTTATTCTGTATATTGAATAGAGATCTGTAACGTTTGTTTCAAAATGCTATGATCCATTTTTATAAAGTACCAGCAGTGTTCAGCTGCTTTTTACACATTAAATTAGCAATTTGGAAAACCTGAATGTCCTAAAGGTGTTTGAATTTAAATATTTTCTTGGTCTTCAGGAACTTACCCAAGTAGAGCCAAAGTTTAAAAATCGGTTACCACCTAAATTATATTTTAGAGATTCAAAAACTTGATAAAAACATTTCAACTCATTTTTTGATTCTTTTAAATACGTTTTTAAAAGACTATGCCATCTTCAAGTCTCCTGAGAGAATCAATTTTCCTTCACCCTACTTGTTCTTGCTAAATGTTAATTTTCAGAGTCAAGAAAATAAAAATAAAATGGCTTCCTGCCTGGGAGCGTCACAGGAGGACTGTTTGTAAGGGTCTTAGAACTTAATTTGTTCACTGAACTAAGCTATATCCATCCTGAATTTCTTCCCTTGCTTTCAATTTTAAACCAGTTAGTTATATACTGAACCAGATTTAGAAAAATTACCATTTCTCTCAGCACAGTGACTGGTAACAAAAGGGGACACATGTCTGTCTCATGGTGTCCTACTTAATTAAACTGCTCAGGCACTTGACCTTTGTATTTCAGATAAAAAACAGTAGATAGAAGCACAGACTTTCATTTAAGCTCAGTAATTCCCTGATGTATTCAAGGATGAGTTGTTGGTTTATCTCATTTGGTTTATCCCTTTGCTATAGTTCCAAATAACTCTTTAAAAAATGGAAAAAACAAACAAAAAAGAACACCAGACATGTAACAGTGCTATAAAACTCCTAGTTTGCTGTTTCGGGGGTTAGGGGGGAATCTAGTTATCCTACACAAGACCATTATTCCCATCACGTAGGTAGGAGGCAGAACCAAACAACTAAATTCTAAAGTTATCTTGCGTGTGTTTGCATAACCATGAGAAATCTCACTGGCAGGAACCATTTTTAAAGTTTCTTAGTCACGGTGCTGTCTGTGAGGTGTAAGGAAGACGTGGTAGCACTATTTGGAAAGAATGCTCCCCAGGTACGGCAACAGCCCCAAGCTGTATTTCTTCTTCACAAGGGCCACTTTTTGAATAAATATCAGGAAGGAGAGCTGATAAGTTTTGAACTATCTGGTTATAATTTATTTAATGGGGAGTATGGCAAATGTGAACAATGAGCGATTTCAGTTGTTTTTGGGGTTTGCCTCTTTTACTGTGTGATCATGAAAAACGCTGTCTTATTCCCTGAGCTTCTCTATCACTGATCCTCAGATTCAGCCCCGGGGAAAGGTCAAGGGGCAACTCAGGTGGCATCACAACACTCCTCTCAGAGTCACAGGCTCAGCTTTATTACCTAATATAAGGCCAATCTCTGGAACATTAAAATTGATTGTTCCAAAGTTTAATTAAAAACACAATTTACAAATATTTAATATCTTCTGAAAAGCATTTCCAAATTAAGAATGAAAAAAATATGTACATAATATATAATCAAATACCAGTTGGCTTCAACTCCCATCAAGTCCACACTCAGCAACATCAGTCTTTTTAGGTTCTTCAAAATCTGAAAGAGAAAGACACCACTTCATTCAGCATTTTTTTTCCTTTTAATTAGAAAAGGGAAGTGAAGGTAAGGCTACCGTCCAGAACAACAACTGCTGACAGCAGTTGTCCACCACATCCAAGGTTAAAGACGAGGTGCATTAGCAGGTTATCACTGTAGCTTTCTGGCAAATGTGTGAAATCTTTATTCTTTGGACAAGATAGAAAGAAAACCAAAAGTAGTTTTATATATCAAGACCAGAGACAAAATCTTTCAAATGATATTTGAAGGAAGAGGACTGATGTTCCTTTTACAGTCAGCCGTCCGTATCTGCAGGTTCCACATCTACAGATTCAACCAACTGTTGACAGAAAATATTAGGGGGAAAAAACAATAAAAAACACCACCACAACAATTAAAAATGATACAAATAAGAAAATACAGTATAACAACTATTTACGTAGCGTTTACATTGTATTAGGTATAAGTAATCTAGAGATGAATTAAAGTATACAGGAGGATGTGCGTAGGTTATATGCAAGTACTATGCCATTTTATATCAGGGACTTTGTTGGTATCCTCGTGGGTCTTAGAACCAATCCCCAGCAGATACCAAGGGATGACTGTACTCACAATAGCCTTTCACTCATCCCAGAGAAATAGGATACGTACCTTCTGTTAAATCTACAAAGTTGTTTTCTATGATGGGGGAAGGAATGGAAATCCCCATTGCTTTTCGAACTCCATACGTGCTTACAATATCACCTGGAGTTACTTGCTGTGCAAGTTCTTTAAGATTATTGGTCACTTGTTCAGCTAAAAAGAAAAAAAAATAATTTTTAAAAAATCCAAAAGAACAGCAAACATAAATGCAAAAAATAAACTGTCCGTGGCATTCATTTCAGCATTACTTTACAGTGGTATCACTACTGTTAGGAAGATTTTTCCTTTAAGCATCCCCTCATTCTTCTCTTACTGGAGGTGCAACATACCGAGATGCATTTCTCTATATGAGGGACCCAAGAGACAGATCATATTGGGAGGGGGTCTGGTGCTCAAACGCTCATTCTGGGCTTCCTGGAGCTCCCTGAGCAATTTGGTGGTCTCATCAAGTTTCTTCTGGAACACTTCAGCTTCTAGGTGGTAAAAAAAAAGAACACACTAAAGAAAACACGGACATACCTGTGTTTCACCTTGTGTGGTAAACTAAGTCCCATGCTTGAGGGCTTTGCTAATTATTGGTTAGCCTTCTCCCTCCAAAGAAGTAATTCCCCTCAAATGGTATCAACACCATAGCCATGCTTTACTATTCATTTAACTTGGTTAATCAAGATTTTCCCGTGGTGCATGCCATGTTAATCTGAACTAATGTGACATTAAATCTTGACTGCCTATGTTATGTCGTGTTTCTGCCAAAGCCTCTGGAGATACTCACCTTCAGAGTCAAAAACTTCAACTGGAGCACCAAAGTTTGTTACTGCTTTCAGTGCTGTCAGCCTGTCCTGAGTACTAGAGTCCAAACGCCCTGCTGGCTCTATTTCTGTAATCTGCTTCAAAAGAAAAAAAAAAGGCAATTATTTGAGCTTGCTTAAACCATGACAGCACTAACTAGAAAGTACTAAAATGGCTGGTGTTTATAGGCAAAGTTATTCTACCTATTTACTTTGGTGTCCTAATTTTGATGCTTACAGAAAACGTTTTTCCAGAACACCCTTTAAAAATGCTATTTCCAAATCTTGGCCAAAAAATCCATAAATCCACACTTCTCTGTAGTCTAATGATGTATCTTAGACAATTTGCATCACTTGTTTCATATAGCAACCATTCTAAAGATAAAATAATAAGAGCCTTGTTACTGCCTAAATTTTGAAAAGCTTTTGGTGATTATGACAATGCCTTATGTTTTCTAGACTCAAAGTCAAATGTTTCAGGCCACGCACTCTATATACTTGCATTCCTATAGTAGATCTGTAACATAAGATGGTTCCTGGGTCTCCTCCAGGCTCCAAAACTAGGCTGTCAATATTGCATGGGAGAAACAAAATCTTAAAAAAGAGTGGAGTTTTATTTTTGGAATCATAAGACACAGAGTTTCCATAACCTCAACACTGCTTTTTAGAAATAGATCAACCCAGATATTAAGTAACCAAAAGTTAATGGTTCCATTTATACTATGGTATTGTACTCCAAGCTCAATCCATCTGAACACTTGATCTGCCTACATACATACAGGCTAAAAGTGTGTGGTGGAGAAAGACTGTATAATTGTGCAACTTGGCACCAGTATGCATTTATGGTTTGCCATTTCAGCTGGGCCCTCACAACTCTACTCATTTTATTTCTTACACAACTTCCTTTCCCCTTCTCGAGATTTCTTTCGTTCTTGCCCCTTCACTAAGCACATGACCTTGCTTGGCTCCTCTTTCCTTGAAAACACCACAATTGTGTAAATACCATCTACATCTTCATCTATCTTTACTTGATCTCCCATCTCAATTTTTCTTTCCCCTCAGCTAGAGGGCTTATGTCTCTCCCATCTTAAACAATGTCCTTTTAGCCCAGTTTCCCTCCACTCGTTTAACTCACTGAAGTCAACACCCCCGGCCCCTGCCCATTTTACTGAGCCTTCTCTGATCAAGGCTACAAATGACACTTGCCCATCCTCTTTTACCGGGCTTCTGTGGAGCATCTAACACTGCTGAACTACCTCTCTTCCTGCTTATCACTCTTTCATGGTTTTCCTACCTTAACTACTGGTCTTCTCCAAGATTCTGTCCTTTGACCTTTCCCAGGCTACATGTTCTCCCTGGATAGTCTTGTCCACTCTAATGACTGAAATAAAATTCTACCTTTTCATCAACAACTTCCAGATCCACACCCATAGCATAGATCCTGGAGTTCCAGGCCTACACCTCCAACAATGTCCCAGATCACACTCACCATCAAAGGTTTGCTCCTTTTCTTGTATTTCCTCTATGAATTGATAGTACTATTACCTACCTCATGCACCAGGTCATTTTCCTTCTACTGTATTTCCCACATCCTTATTCTCTTCCTTTTATTGGTATGCTAGTCATTTTTTTGCTTAGACAAGTCCTGTAGCTTTTCACTCATCCTCTCCCTCCTCCACATTTTACCACAGTATCCTATCTTCTAGGATACTGGCCTAGAAGATAAAATCTCACCTTCTTAGCACTACACAGAAGACTTCATCATTGGGTTCTCACCCATGCAGCCTCACCACTCTTCTTCCTCTCCCCCAGGGACTGCTTGGTCATCTGTTTTCTGGGCTTTAGACACATGTGGCCCTCTCAGCTCCATTTATGTCATTACACACGCAGTTCTGCCCACTTCAGACACTTGGCCCTGCCTGCTGCCTATTCATCCTTCTAGACCCAGGTCAGACAGCATCCCCTCTGTGAGGAGCTCCTCCTACCTGGGTGACCACAACCCATACATTTATATAGTATGGTAACTGCTTTGGGCTCCCTTGTTTACATGCTTGTCTACTGCATTACCTACCACTAAGATCTCCGCAGGCAAAAAAGCCTTATTTTATCTTAGAGGATACTCAATAAATATTTTTACTTTAAAAGAAAGCTTTTATCATTTATGCCTCTAGCTTATTAGCCATGTAGATATTTCTTATAAGGAATAAAATATAATCACCTCCATTTCTTTTGGTGTGTCAAGTGTCCCAGTGTGACCTTCATCTTCAGGTGAAGACTATAAGGATAAAGAAAAACAACTTTTTATGAAGATATATGCAAAGGCAAATATCAAGGAAAATGGAAAACTGTCAAGACTTTCATGGTAAGAGAAAAGCAATAAGAATATAGACTAGTGGAATATGATTTTTTAAACCAAAATGAATATAATTGTTAGCATTTGAGAGTATTTAGTGAGTTGGGGTAACTTATTACTAGTGATGATGAGATATTTCCATGCTGGGTTAAAAAGCTGTACACATGTTTAAGAAGGTATTTGGTAAATAGCATGTAAATACCTAAATAAATGGAGTCTGTTTTCAACAACAGGTAAATCCCTGACAAGGAAAAGACAGGAAGGAACTCTAGGGACTACTTCGCATTAACAGAGCAATAGTCTCAGAAAGCAGAGAACTACTGTAAAATATTCAAATTCTACAGAGAATGTGAAAGCTTCTCATAATCCTATTCTTTAGAGATAATGCATATATAACCAACAGACAAATGCGTCATGGACATCAATCAATAATGATATGATCTTTCTTTGAAAGGATGTATACTGTGACTTATGTAACCAATTCCCAATTTCTTTTTTTTTTTTTTTTTTTGAGACAGGGTCTTGCTATGTCTCCCTGACTAGACTGCAGTGGCGTCATCGTAGCTCACTGCAACCTCAAACTCCTGGGCTCAAGCAATCCTCCTGCCTCAGCCTCCCAAGTGGCTGGGACTACAGGCGCGCACCACCATGCCCAGCTAATTTTTCTATTTTTTGTAGAGATGGGGTCTTGCTCTTGCTTAGGGTGGTCTCGAACTCCTGGTCTTAAGTGATCATACCACCTCAGCCTCCCAGAATGCTAGGATTACAGTTGCCAGCTACCATGCAGGGCCCCAATTCCCAATTTCTAAAAATGATAAGCAATGTATCCATATATATATATATATACACACACACACACACAGACACAACTCTTCTAATTTTCTAGGATAAATTCTAAAAAGAGTTTGATACTGCTGGATCAAAGGACAGAGACACTTTACATTTTGAAACACACTGCCATATTTACCAAATGAAAAATATTCAATTTTAGTCAGAGTATTAATTCATTCAGATTAATTGATGGGAAAGATACAGTAAAAAATATTTTGAATTAATATAAAGTTTAATATTTTTTAGGCCATGTGAAGAAAGCAGTTCATGTGCTAGAATTTTACAGCAGTTGTCACTGAACCTGACCTGAGGACTGACCTTAGCTGTGCTGACAGGTCACCCAGCAACCATATGTGCAGTTTGGGCAAGGTACAAGGCACTACAGTCACAGCCACCATTAAGAGTTCTGAACTCCAAGAAATAAAGGGTTCCTCTAATTATGGTGACAAGAACATTGTGGAGATCAATTCTCCTCTGCAACATCATGAACATTTTCTGGTTCTAATCTTTGAGTCACGACTCTGAATTACTCCAGATTATGAACTATCTCCAACTGAACTAGACGTAGTTTACAAGTGTTAGTAAAAGACAGCAACAAGGAAGCTTTTTACTTTTTAACTGAGGCTCCTCCCACTGTGCTATGACTGTATAATAAGGAAAAGGCCATTCCCTATCATTTTAGTCAACTTAGTTTCAAGCCAGTGAGCAAAACTTTCCTTTTTTGTTAGGGTACATAGCACCTGCTGACTTCCGAGTTATAAACCCCATTTTTGGATCCTACACTCCCAAGATCCGGAGATAATGTCAATGCTCTGGCCCTCACAGATCTCAGTGGCTGAGTTGCTCCTTTCTGTTCATTGTCCTCCACCCGTGGCCTCACCCAGGCTAGGTTGTCTTTTAGAGGAATGGAGTTCAGCTGTTATACTGGTTAATCCCATGGTTTTGTAACACCCAATGACTAATACTCAAGAGCCAGTAATAAATTACCCTGTTTCGTTAGCAGCATTCTTACCATCTCCAACTCTTGTAGGGTCCTAGAATGCCCTCCTTTTGTTAAAACATCCAGTAAACTATCTGCCATAACATATGGATAATCTTGGCATGTGGCCAAAAACTCATGGATGCTGAAAGAGAGAGGCAGAAAAGTCACTTCCACATAAGTCATTTCCATAGGCTTAATCCTCCCATCCAAGCCAACTGTTTCCATTAGATGCCCTTAGTTTATACACCATGATGTAAAACTTTGTCTAGACATAACACTGTATTTACATATTTACCAGTGATTAATTTATCAAGAGAGAATTAAACAATATCAAGAACACAGTGAAAATGAAATGCTCCTGAGGACCCCCCCCAAAGAAAAACAAGACCTCAGTGGTGGGGGTGCATGACTCAGTCTTTGGACCTTTTTGCTCCTCCCCCTTCACTTCCTCCCTAAGGTGATCTTATTCACCTCAGGACTTCCCTGAGTACTAAAAAACTCAAACCTATACCTCTAGTTTGGACCACACTCTTTGGACAGCTCCATTTGGATATCTAACAAGTATCTCAAGCTCAAACTACCCAAAACAGAAATGCTGGATCTTCCCCCCAAAGTAGTGTTCCAAACTCTCCCCCTTCTCAGTAAATATCAACTACAGCCTTTTAGGCCCAGTCTGAAAACCCTGGAGTTATCCTTGCCTTCTTGGTCTCTCACACCCCACTTCAGTCAGTAAAGAAATCCTTCTGGCTGACTACTGATCCCTCTCAACACCTCAACTGCCACACCCCGGTCCATTTCTCACTTGCCAACTTCTGTCCTTGCCCCTCTGTACTCAGAGTGATCCTTCTAAAATTATAAGCCTGATTGGGTCACTTCTCTGTTCATAATCCACCAGTAGTTTCCCATCTCCCTTAGAATAAAACTTCAAGTTCTTACAAAGACATACTCCTACCTGTTACCTCTTTGACCACTTTCCCCTTCACTTGTGCTACTCATTGCTCTTCTGCTGTTTCTTGAACGTGTCAGGCAGGCTCTCGCCTCAGGGACTTTGCATGGTTATTTCATTGGCTAGAATGCTTTTCTTTCAGATGGCAGCACTGCTTGCTTCCTTACTTCCTTCAGTTTTTGCTCCACTTTCACTTTTGTGGCAAAGACTTCCCTGATTACCCTATTTAAAACTGCAACCCTCTCACCACCCCAGCACCACCATCTACCTATCTTCTTTTGCTGCTTTACTTTTCTCCAAAGCACCTGTCACCATCTGACAAGAGGGCATGGGTCTTTGTCAGTACTGTTTCCCTGTGGCATCTCCAGCATCTAGAATAATGCCTCACACATAGTGGGCATCCAATGCCTATTTGTGGAAGGCACAGATAAATAATCCAGAAAGAATTCATTCAAGCTGGTAAAGTCTAAAGGATATAAATGCTTGATCTGAAACCACAGTCAACCTGTGACGTAGGGACTCCTGCCTTCTAAAAACAACAACAAAAAAACCACACATACTTATGTAAAAGTAAACAGTCCTCCTTTGTCAGAAAACCACAGGACTGGTTAATCTAGAGAATTAAATTCTTTTACATAATGAAAGTTAACAAGGTACCAGTCCCAAGAAGGAATAACCCAAGTTCAATACTGCACCCTGAGCCAGAATCCTGGTTAGTCAAGATGGTATCTCATGTTGATGGGATGCAAAGTGCTCAGCATCTTAAATAGGAACACAGAAATTATCTTTCCATAGAAACATGTAATAAAGGATGGTTGAGTGTAACTGCAATAGTCTATCTGGTATGTGATGGGTCAAACATTGCTTTAGGTACTGAGCCATCACGTCCTACCTCAGTATCTTGGGGCAAATATGCTGTGGGTTTCCAAACTGGTCAAGCCTGGAACACAACTTACGGACACACAAAAATGATATAGCAGAGCAGATGGTACCATCAACACTTTGAAGTAACAAGCTCCTGAACTTTGGTATCAGTTGAGGTACATACAGTGTTTTTAAAAAATATATTTTTTGTAATTAATTAAAATACTGCAGATGCCACTCTCAAGGGGATATGTTCGCTCATTATCCATTAAAAGGTAATGATAACCATGGGTCTATTATGTCAATTAAGAAATTTACTAAACACATTTTCTACCATTTGGATAACTTTGTAAATCTATCCACAAATCACATATGTACATTAATATTTTAGAAAAAGATGGTACTTAGAATATTGATTAACTGGTGACTCACCTGAAATCACTTGGAAGATCAGAGTCTTCCCCATAGGTTGAATAGATTAAATCAGAATCATCCTTGCTGATATTTGCAAATGTGGAGTCATAATGCGGTGCGTAAGAACTGTAGGGTCCGTAATTCAAGTATAACACTGTTGAAAAAATTAAACACTACAATACTATTCTTTAACTTATATGTCAATCTATTTTGTTTTAAAAAAGAAATTCCATACTAACTGTACTACTTCATTGACTGGTATATAAATCTAAGATATTTTCTCCCAAACAGATACTTGTAAAGTTGCAACTCAAGTAAATTCTTCCCCACAAAGGGGAGAGAGAAATAGAAAAAAAGAACAAACACATTTTGAATACTAACACCTGATTTTCCAGTTTGTTCTGAAATTAATAAAATAGCTAACTGATGGTGCAAAAATATCACCATCACCAATAAAGCAATGAATGGTAATAATTATGCTTCCTTTCCTAACTCCCTGAAACAAAAGAGAAAAAATATGACTACTATGCAGGAGCCTCACCTGGAGTTACTTTGTTCCTCTTATCCTCTTTGAAGCCCTGCAAAGTATTCACTCCAGACTGAAGTCTTCCAGTTGTCATTCCCAGTCTTACAGGGCAGTACCCCGGTTCTAAAACATAAAACCGAGCACAGTAAATGAAGCATATGTGGGAATGATTCACAGGGTACTCTGCTGAGTGTTTTCATGTATATTACTTCATGCTATCTACATGACTGTGAAGGAGGTTGTAACAATAGCCCTTACTATACCTTGCACACACTCATCTCTCTCTCTCTCTATATATATTTTTAGACAGGGTCTTGCCCTGTCACCCAGGCTAGAGTGCAGTGGGGTCATCATAGCTCACTGTAACCTCAAACTCCTAGGCTCAAGGGATCCTCCTGGTCAGCCTCCCAAGTATCTGGGACTACAGGTGTGTACCACTATGTCCAGCTAATTTTTATATTTTTTGTGGTGATGGGGTCTCACTACATTGCTCAGGCTGGTCTTAAACTTCTGGCCTCAAGAGATCCTCCTGAGCCAGCCTCCCAAAGTGCTAGGATTACAAGTGTTAGCCACTTCACCTGGCCACTATATCCACTTTTAAGGTAAGAACATCAGAGCTTAGAAAGGCAAGAAATGTAGCCAGGACCAAAACCCAGACCTTTTCATTATACTCTCCTGCTTCCTGGAATTCTTTATAACCATGTTACATTTCCCTTAAAAATAAGGTTTCTATTGAAAACAAAAACCAAGAAAATATTTAAAAGCTGGGACTTCTAATGTTAAGATGAAAGTAAACCAGCAGAAAAGTCAGTAAAAGACTGAGCATGGGCAAATACCTGGATTAACGACAACATGAACTCATAATACATTAAGGATAGATTTGTATCTGTGAGAGGCATACTTTTAGTGCAATGAAAAACAGCCTTTAAACACGTGATTTCTGTGAAACAGGAACAAATCCCTGTAATAAAATTGGGAATATGTGATACAGTCAGAAATCATGAGGTGGACTGAAAAGGATGCTATCAGGAGAAAATGTGACCTTCAACAATATTCAATAGAAAGGGTGTCTTATCTTCTGAAGAGTCTCGGTTTCTTCAAGAAAATCACCCTGGAACAGAGGCTACTGCCACAGGTGATCAGTGTGGTGTTAGAAACTTCAAATATCTAAATCAGATCTTCCTTCCTCAGTGAGCAGTCTGGAGTTTGGTGTCCTACTGAGTACCAGTGCTGGAGGATGAAGCTGAGAAGATGAATGGGCATTTTCTACCTTAAACCAGTGAAGTGGCCTACTGAGGAAGCTGCTGTCTTGTGAGGAGTCAGGTCAGCTTGGGCCACGTTGACTATGTCCACAGGAGCTGGAAACCCAGGAACCAGACCAAGAACACAAACCAGACACCTGGCTTCAAAGAAAGGGCTAGATCTTGAGGTGTCACCTAAATCAGTTAGCTTCATCTCCTAGCACCAAATTTTTACCACAGCTATACCAGAAAGAGCAATGTTCTCAATCCTGTGGCATTTTCTCTGACCTAAGACCATATAAATTCTGCTAAGAAAAATTCACATCAAAGTAGAAAATGAGTTTTGTTTTCAAAACACTGGCTCCTTTTCTTCTATTAGTGTTCCCCTCCTTTAGAGAACATTAACAGACTTGCCTTTCAGTCTTCAAGGGCATCAGGCTCTTCCCTGCCTCAAGGTTTTTTTACCTGCTGTTCCCTCTGCTACTCCCCATCCCTTGCTCAGCCTTTGGAGATCAGCCTAAACATTACCTCCCCTTCAGGAAGCCTCCCCTGACCCCCAAACACTAGGTAGGTACCTTCTGTTACACACAATCACAGGTGTTCTCCTCCTTTGTAGTACTTATTCATGATTGACACATACTTATGTAGTACTTACTCATGACAGACATCCCTTTATAGGATGATCATTGTTTGTTTGTGCCCTCCTCCCCCTACCCCACAGAACTGAAGGGGAAGGGACTCATCTCTCCCCGTTTCGTTCCCTAATATATACCCAGCTCTACTGACAGCTCCTAAGACAGTGCCTTGCCCATAGCAAACAATAAATATCGACGACTATTTCCTTAAGTGTAGGAATTCTGTCATTATTCATTTTTGTATTCCCAATTATCTCTCTTGTAATGACCGTATGAAAACGGATATTTATTAAATAAATTAATGTTCTCACATTTGCTTATCACAATACATGATTTTCCCCTCAGATGAAGGACAGAAAGTTCCTATTCTTATGTCAAATCTCAAAATATTCCCAATACTATCTCCATTAAAACATCATCAGAGAAAACAAAAATATGACTGAGGTTCTAAAACATTGATTCCCAACCTTTATAAACTTTCTATTGACTGTAGTGAAAGATGTAATGTCATTAAGTATAAATACTCCATTTTATTAAGGTACTACATGGCATATACATTAATTCTATTCACTGAAAGGAAAACAGTTAAATTTATTATGTCATAATTTGAGGGTATGAGATATCTCTAGAAAATAACTGAGTACATATACCTCAGTCTCTTAAAACCAGGGCTAGAAATTATTGCCTAAATTTTGTGGCTTTGTTGATAGTGGGTATAAAATATTTCAGGGACTTGTATTTTAAGGAAAATTTGATTTATAGTACCTACTTTAGGATGAAGTGAAAGTTAGGCTGGCTATTACCATGAAATACATGTTATCTAGCCAAATTCTTTGTGGATAATGACACAGTTGGATTTATCAATATTTAGGATTCTTGCTTTAAAATGTTAACCCAGGCTATTACTGTTCTTTGCCAAGTAGCATCAGTTTCATGCACAGTCTTACTCTGTGATCCTACCTCCTACAATGGGATCCACAGGATGGAGAAGTCCCAACGTTGTTGTTCCATCTGGTTTTCTTCTTTCAAATTCGCACTGCAATGGCCAGAGTATTCAAATGGAATAAACTGTTTTATACATACAAATTGAGTACCCATTATCTGAAATGCTTGAGATGAGAAATGTATTGGATTTCAGATTTTTTCAGATTTCCCAATTTTGGGATATTTGTATATACATAACTGGGACACAAAATTCATTTACATTTTCATATACACCTTATAGACATAGCCTGAAGATAATTTTATAAGTATTTTTAATAATTCTGTGCACCCATCACATGAAATCAGGTGTGGAATTTTCCACCTGTGGTGTCGTGTTGGTGTTCAAAAAGTTTCATATTTTGGAGAATTTTGGATTTTGGATGAGGGATGCTCAACCTGTACTGTATACATATATGTAGCACTCCAAGAAGTCTTACTTTAATCGAAGTAATATTATAGGTTGCTATCATTATTAAACTCAAATACTGACTTTTTCATCTGTCTTCATGTATATAAGTGTTGATGGGCTAGAGAAATGGAGGTTAAGGAAATCTCAGAATTTTAAAGAGCTGTGTGGGTCCTTAAGGCCACCTGGTTCTCCCAACTCTATCAAAAAAGGAGGACCAGGGAAGGTGAGTGGCTTGTTCAAAGTCGTATATGAATCTGCTTGGTTTTAAAATCAATATGCTAAACAATATGATTTCAAAAGACCAGAATATATTTTCTTATAAGCTTAAAATAAAGTATGTAGTTCACTTTCCAATTTTAGAACACATTAACTTCATTTTTTTAAAAAAATCCAGTAACAGAGAAGATTAATCGTGCACTTTACAAATACATATGCTCCTCAACTTACAATGGGGTTATATCCCAGTAAACTCATAGTTGAAAATATGAAAATATCATGAGTTGAAAATGCATGTAATACCCAAGAAAACCCTTCCTTATAAAGCTGAAAAATCCTAAGTAGGGGACTATCTGTCCATTATTAATTTTTCTACTGTTGAGTGTTACAGTGATGAAGAGCTCTATGGCAGATATAGATTAAAAGCACACAAGCACTTTAAAAGCTTCAAGTTTCAGATGACTCGAATCAGTAGATAGAGCGAAGAAAAGGAAAAGCTCAATCACCTGACTATTAACAAGCCGCCTGGTCAGTTTTCCTCCAGATTCCTTAACGATGCGGTCAATCTGCTCCTGCTCTCTTTCTAAATTATTGCTTTTAAACTTATCTTCAAGCATATCTTTGTCTTTCCTGAAAACACACATTAATACTAAGTAAAGAAAAAAGATAAATAACATGAAAATATTAAAATAGAATTCTAAATATGAATACAACTGGAGACATTTTATTGTCACCTATTTTAATGACCTGGTAAAGGACCCTAATAACACACAAATAGTAAGGCACACTTAGTATGTTATTTCTCTCCCTTTTTTTGTCCAGTGTTACTTGTCTTAAATGTTTTTCTGGGCACATTCACAAAAATGAATTCTACCTCAAACATTATTTTGAAGGGGGAGAAGTATACAATTTGTTTTTTTAAAGTTCAGTTTTGAAAACTGAAATTTAAAATAAACAGACATTTAAAATGTGTAAATCTTAGGAAGAGAACAAAGAAACTTGTCACAAGTTTACTTTCTTTACATTACGACAGCAGAAATCCCAAACTGTTAACTACAACCCTCCCCAAAGTTGCCAGTGAGTGGGCAGTCAGGGCTGGCTGTCAGTGGTGTGAGTGGATGGACGTGGCTGCTGTTGGCCGTGCTAGTTGCTGCCTGGGAGGACCAGTGGTTCATCATTGCTCCTACCAGCTGACGTATAGTGGAAAACATGCATGCATCTCAGTGACAGCCCATCTGTTTAGGAGACAGCTTTAACTGTGCTCCTGTGAACGTCTTGCTCCTTTATGGAATGAGGTAATGAATATACATTTTTTTCCTTAAACAAATAGTTCTATTTAAATAAACTCACTGACAAGATGAGTTCCTAAAGATAATTTATTGGTTTTAAAACTACTTTAAGAATACACATTCAGAACTGTGTTTGGACAATTCCATATAGTGCTCTGTATGAGAAGAGGGGTATCACGTCATCAAAATGGACTTTCATGCCAAAAACCCACCACCACTGACATACTAGGACATGGTCTTCCCAAGTCAAGTCCTGAATCAGTATTTTTCCCCCTTACTAGCTTGAAAAAGACAACTTAACCTTAATATTTCAAAGATGTCTTACTTTTTAGTTTCCTTATTGGGACTTTTGAAGGCTTGTGCTTCGGCATCTCCAGAGTCTTCCTCCTCTCTCGGCCAGCAGCCGCCATCCTCCCCACTCTGTGAGGTGTCTGATCTGTCTTTCTGCTTTCGAGTTTTTTGCAAGTCTGCCATGAAGTCTATGCTCTGTTTCAGGCTCTGAATTCTTTCCTAAAAATATTCAAAAATATTCTTATTGTTTGTCTGTCATTAACTTTTAGAGTAATGTGCTTTTTTCTCCCAAGAGTTCACACTTATTATTAACCAGGGAAGAAAAACAATTACATGTAATTATACCAAGAGAGTATTATATTTAGGAACCAAGACAATAATGTCTATTCCTTCAATTTTTATAGTTTAAGTTCAAATGTAAGAGAAAGCTTTACAACTTTATTGCACCATCAGAAAGTTAACAGAAGAGAAAGTATGAATTAAGACTAGGTATTCTTTGTAGTACTGAAAAAAATAAAATTTAGTTTAATAGTATGTTAACATTTTACATTTAAAAGACTGGCTTATCTCGTGAAACTTAAGAATTATGAGGTGTATTAACACCTAAAGCATGTGAGCATGTGAAATACCACTATATTCTGGTATCCCACAGTGATCACTGATGACTGTGGCATTTTGCTCTGTGTGAAAACAACATGCCACACGTGAGGAGAATAAAAGGTTGGTAGTCTATTTCCTTTCTCAGAGTGCATAATGTTCTTACTAACCAAAGAAGTCTTGTTTCTATTTTGTGAAACATGTGCTTAATTTTCCACTGCAACGATGAGCTGTAGAATTTTCATTGTGCTTAAGGGCTTGAGGTTTCTGGGTAAATTTTAAAGAGGGAAATTTGTTCCTACTGACTACTCTGCCTTTTAACTCTGAGAGTTGTCATTGGATAAAATATGGAGTCCAGCCTCCTTAGGGCTGCACAGGAATAGCAGGGCAGACTTTTGAGGAATAACAGAAACTAAGAACTAGAAAGGACCAGAGGTTATTCAAATAAGAACAATGCATCCCAGAAACACCAGATGACTCACCTAAGGTCATAAAACCAGTGACTAAGACCAGGTCTCTTACTACTCAGGACAGGCCTTTTCTCACCACATTATGCTGTATTAGCGGTGCAGATGGTGAGATCCTCAAGAACACAAATCCTGATATTTTTACTAGACTTTTAAAGTAATCATAAAACTATGAAAGTAATATACTTTATTTTATTTATTAATTTTAATTTTTTGAGAAGGGGTCTTACTATGTTGCTCAGGCTGGTCTCAAAATCCTGGGCTTACGCAATCCTCCCACCTCAACCTCCCGAGTAGCCGATATTACAGGTGTGCACCACTGCCCAGCTAAAGTAATGTATTTTACTGTAGACAAAGATGTGGGTAGAGGAGAAATTAAAAACCTTCTTAATGTATCATCCAGACAGGAACAGTATTAACAGGTTTATAATTCCAGTACTTTTTTTAGCATTATATATATTAGCAAACTAGAATTATATTGAATATTTGATAAAAAGCATTTTTTTCAGTTAATAAATTATAAGTATTTCCTGTCCATATCAATAAATATTTTAAAAAATGTTTTTAGTAACTGTAATGTATTCAATCCTGTGTATATAACCTGACTTAATTAACCTACGATTGGACATTTAGATTTCCAAGTTTCCACTAGTGCAAATAAAAGTCCCGTGAACATCACTGGAAATTAATCTCTCTAGGAATCTCTCTCTCTCTAGGATAAACTCCTAGAAGAGGAAATACCAGGTCATAAGGGAATGAGTATTTTTAAGGCTTTTGATACTTACTGCCAAACTGCTTTCCAGAAAACAATTTATATTAGTGTTTGACAGTTTCTCTGAATCCTTGACAAACTGAATGGTATCATTTAAAAAGAAAAGCCAGCTAGGCGTGGTGGCTCATGCCTATAATCCCAGAGCTTTGGGAGGCCAAGGCAGCAGGATCACTTGAGGCCAGGAGCTCAAGACCAGCCTGGGCAACATAGCAAGACCTCTGTCTCTACAAAATACAAAATTTAAAAAAATTAGCTGGGCATGGTGGTGCACACCTGTAGTCCCAGCTACTTGGGAGGCTGAGGCAGGAGGATTGATTGAGCCCAGGAGTTTGAGGCTGCAGTGATCTATGATTCTGCCACTGCACTACAGCCTGGGCAACAGAGTGAGACCCTGTCTCCCAAAAAAAAAAAAAAAAGCCAATTTGATTTTTAAAAACCCTGTGTCTTTCTTATTTTGCTACCTACTCTAAAAATATTAGTGAGTTTGGTCATTTCTGTAACTGCTCACTGGTCATTGGTGTTTCCCCTGTGCATGTCCCTTAGGTCGTGCCTTACTCATCCCTGTATCCCTAGGACCCAAAATAAGGGCTGGTACATAGTAGGTACTCAGTAAATGTTGGCTAAACAAACGGGCTTAGACCACAGAGTTCTCAGTAACCTTTTAATTTTCACTTTAAAATTTTATAAAGCAGAACCTACATCAAGAATACTTTGGAATTTTTTTTAACTTAACATGTATAAAATTAAAACATTTCAATGAGAGGAACTTTCTAAATTTAGAAACAAGTCACAGGAAAGAATTAAGTTTAATTTTACTTTAAAAGCAATGTCGTCTTCTTTTTTGGTAATTAAAATGTCTCCAAATCAGCATATTGTTTATTGATCCCCAAATTTACAATATTAAATGATTAAAAGAACTGATTTTTTTGCTATTAATATAGCCCACATTGATTGAGTGCTTACCCATGTAGCAGGCATGACCCTATGAGTTAAGGACTATTATCATCCTCATTTTATGGTACAGGAAAAAGGCTGAGAAGCACACAGCTTCTAAAAGGGTAGAGCCAGGACTTGAACCCTGATTGATCTGATTCCAAAGCCACTATACTACAAATTGTACTGTTTGTACTATTTTGTTTGCACTATAATGCAACATTCTATCCAAGTATTTATTCAGGCAATGAAAAGAGTTATTCTTCATCTGTTTATTCTTTACAAAAATAACATGTCTACTAATCGTCACTATTTGGGCGTAACTGAAAAAAGGATGCTCTTTTTAATGAACATTCAAAAACAGTTATCTTTGAAAAGACACCATTCACGGGAGGGTGTGCTGGGCTCTCTTGGGAGCACTAACTACTATTAGAAGAGTTAACCCAGAAAGTCTAAATTTAAACATTTAAAAATCACTGTTCTAATGATCCCTCCCATCTAGGGTGGAGAATAGTCAACAGGAAGCTATAACACAGGATGGGCAGGGCTCCTCAACAGGAAGAGATCTGAAAAAAATGTAGATAAGAGAAAGAGAGAGAAAAAAAGAAAGAGAAGAGAAAGAGAAGGGGGTAGGTAGGGAGGGAGAGAAGGAGGGACACGGAGGGAAGGGAGCAGAGGGAGAGGGGAAAGTAGAGAAAAGTTTATTTTCTATGCTTCAATCCTCATTCCATCCTCAGTAAAATTCAAGAGCTATTAGAATCCTTTGCATGTTGAATTAACTACATTATTTAAGGAAGAGAAGATAGTGGTAAATCAAAGTTGATTAAAAAAATTAGACTCCCCGTGCCTCAATTCAACGTGCACATTTTGAAGTGACTAAAGACTGCATTTGCTAAAAGTACTTTTACTTCAAATACAACAATAACAAGGATTTCCAGATTTTAAAACCTGGAATATGGCTCTATTCTAGATTCTGAGAGTCTTCCTGCAAAGAATGGGATAAACATTTTATATTCCCCTTTCCTCTGCAAATTTTGCCAAAGATATGTAACTGGCTTACATTATAGTTTCCTAAGTCTTTAGGAAAGGGTGGGAACTGATGTTGTCTAAATACTAAAGGAGTACAAAAATAATCATCAATCCAAATGTTTTTCTTTCCCTAGTTAAGTGAATCCAAGAATCTCTTAGAGCCAAGCAGATATACAGATATCTGCACACCAAGGCATTTCTTTAAATGTAGAACTGTAATACAGATGATCCCCATAAAAATCAGAAAATCATATGCAACTACATATGACTCATTTCTACCACCCTTTAACTCTCCTGAGTCTGAGATCAAGCTCAGTTCTGATTCCTTTCTCTGTCTACCCGTATATTACACCCACTCATTTCTTCTTCGTAAAATCCCTCTATCTTGCTGTTCTTTTTCATAGTATCCTCCCTACTCTAGCTCTTATCTACAATCAGAACATTAATGCTAGAAATCATCTTGGAGATCACAAATCAAACCTTTCTTTCCAGATGAGAACAGAGTCCCAGGGTAGTCAATATCTTGCCTAAGGTCCATGGGTTAGTGGAAGAGCGCTAAAACTAGAACTCAGTGTTCTGCCTGCCTGCCATGGTATGGTGCCAGGATCATCCTCAATTAGTTTCCCTACAGTAGTCTCTTACTAGTAGGTTATCCTACTCAGAGCTGTGAGAGAAACCTCAAAAGATGTGATTTATCCTTTGAGTTCTTTTCTCCGAGCAGACGCACAGTGATCACCTCAGTTTACCCTTTAAGGTCTTTCATCAACTGTCACTCTGGGAAGACACTAAATGTTTTGCCACTATCTACAGTATCTCATGTTAAAGTTCTCTTATGCAGAGCTTGATGATGATGTGGTCTGTGCCTATGCACACGTTTCTCCCACCTCAATTGCCTTACTATGCATCAATTTGTGTCCTTCAAGGAAGAGTCTGCTCTTGTGGAGAGGTGGCTTTAAGTTAGTTCCAAGTTATTTCTCATTTGTATATAGTCACACAGCACTTAATGACATGAATACTGAGAAATGTGTTGGTAGGTGATTTTGTCATTGTGTGAACATCATAGAACGTACTTACACAAACCTAGAGGGTATAGCCTACTACACACCTAGGCTTTATGGTATAGCCCACTGCTCCTAGGCTACAAACCTGTACAGCATGTTACTGCACTGAATAATACAATGTAATACAATGTAGTGTAACACAATGGTCAGTAATTGTGTATCTAAACATAGCAAAGTACAATAAAAATAATGTAATGGTATATACCTACATATGGTTTGTCCACTGACTGAAACATCTTACGTAGTACATGACTGCATTTTCATTCTACTAAAAGTTCTGTGCTTCACCCAGAAGCACAGGACTGACCAGAATGTTAGATTCCATCACTACAAATGGACACAGAGAGCTTTCCTCTTAAAAGGTCTCTTAATTCATCCAGTCTTATCCTGGAATTCAGGTTGATGTTTCTTTCACAACAAAATTATGCTGCCCACAGCAAAAATAAGTCTGTCTGGTAAATATCAATTCAAGAGCCTCTAAAGAAATAAGTACAAGAGATTGCCAATATTTATTTGTATCAATTCCAAATGAGAATATTCCTGCCTTAATTTTCTTCTCTTTATTGAAATGTTTTTCATTTAGTATTTCTCATACTTTAATATGATCTGCCAATAAAATAAAACCAATACTGTATTGGATCTGTATCACTAAGACCAACAAAAATATAGATTTAGGTTTTATTATTTATGATGAAGAGGTTCCTTTACCTGGCTAAGAATTTTCATCCCTGAGTGCAATAGCTTCTTTGCGGCTTTATAATAAATGGTCTCTGGTTTGTTATAAATCATTGCATTAGTACACATTAGTTTGAAGTTATCCTGCAGAGAGAATATTAAGGGAGAAAATGCATTACAACGAAACAAACTCCCCAGCCCCCAGTTTGAAACCATACAGGTCAGGTCCACTAAAAAACTTAAAAAAAAATCTAAAAAACAGCAACACCTGTTTCTTTCATTGTTTACTAAACAATACCAACAGCAATTTATTAAGTTTTAAGACTCACCAACAAAACAAATACTGCTAAATTTATTTAAATATGCTACAATATTCTTTTCCAAATTCTTAAACATTTTATAGTACCTCTGTATATACTTTAGATCCCAGAATGAAATTTTTAAATGGGTTTCTTCACTATAATCTTACTGTGCACAAAAAGAATCTGAAGAAAATATTTCTATCTCATTTAATATTCTTAGCTGAGTAGTTCACATAACTAAAAAATATAACTCTTAGTTTTAAAACAAACATCTTAAGTTTCCATTTAGGAATTAAATATTTTATTTCAAATCTTAACTGAAAACTGGGAACAGTGCTAAATTACCACAATATTTCCTGCCAAATTCAAATTAACTGAGCAAAAATGTTAAAACATTTACACTATTTTTCTTTTAAGTGTTTGGATACTATCATAAACTAAATATAATTTGCAGAAGGTTGCAAAATCATGCCAATGAAAAATAAACCATACAACCTCAAGGAGTTAAAACATGTAACTGGAGTAGCCAAATTATCAAAACTGTATTTTTGGCTTAAATTTCAAAGTATGTACATATGCTAGAGAACTTGATCCCACTGCATTTTTTCATGGGTAAGTAATTTTTACATCTATAAATGTGACAGCAATTATGCCAGGGCCTTGCTAAGTTTAAATGGTGAGAACCAACAAAAAAGAATCCACCCCCCACAAATTCCTTCAAAACCCAAACCAAAACATTCAAATTCCACCATTTAATAAGTTAGTGATTACAGCTTAGAACACTTCAATGGAACAAAAATAGGTAGACTGAGTTCTGTATAAAAGTATGTAAGACTGATTCAAGGGTCACAACAAATCTGGTATTAAATTGGATGTAGTATATGTAATCTTCAGTTTGGGCCAGGTCTCTAATCGGTTAGGATTTTGCTAGGTCTTGGATCTCTAAGAATCTGATGAAAGCTAGGGAGACACTCCTCAAGGGTATATACACACAGAGTTGAACAAAGAAATCTTTATGTAATTTTAGCAGGTTGCTCGTCCCCCTAAAGGCTCATCCATGACTACCCAAAGGACCCTAGATTAAGGATCTTTGCTATAGATATTCTGAAAAGCTTCCATTCCATTAATAATTATTAAATATATATTTGGGGGCAGGGGAGGCAAGTCAGCAGAGACACTAGATGACTATGTATACTCATATTAGATGAGCATTTGGCCTATAACTGGCAAGAGAGTATGGATTGTTCTAATGATCACAAGTCTGATATATTAAGTCTAATGACCACAAGTCTGATATATGTTAAGTAATTTGTAGATTACTTAAAATTTATTTATTTATTTATTTTTTAGAGACAGAGTCTTGCTCTGTTGTCCAGGCTGTAGTGCAACGGGATGATCACAGCTCACTGTAATCTTGACCTTCTGGGCTCAAGCGATCCTTCCACCTTGGCCTCCCAAAGTGCTGGGATTACAGGGGTGAGCCACCACGTCTGGCCCAACACTTTTGAGATAGAGAGATATATATACACACACACACGTGCTTTTTTTTGTTACTTTAACAGCCTAATGAGTTAAATAAGTTAGTAATTATTACTTCAGACTGTTGAGCTTTCCCTAGAAAAAGTATAGTAATGTAGAAAACTTCAGAGTTAAAATACCAGTTCACTTCAATTATGATAAACCTTAACCTGCTTAAAAGATCAGAAGAAAACCATTTACACAAAGAAAAAAAAAACCCAAAAAACTGTGAAAATTATTTTCTATTAAGCAACAGTAAGGTCAAAAATATGCTGAAATAAACAGTTTTAGCCTAATTTTCACCAGATGAAAAATTGAGAAAAGTTTCCATTTCTTTAAGACAGAATGTAATTCAGGTTTTTCAGAGTAAGTGGAATATTATCTATACACTCAAATTAATAGTAAAGAGAATTAAATACTGGTGTTCTTTATAAATCTCTGCCGATCAATATGAGGATTAAAAAAAGAGACCAAATAAAGACAGGCCAGCCACAGTGGCTCACACCTGTAATCCTAGCACTTTGGGAGGCTAGGGCAGGAGGATACTTGAGGCCAGGAGTTGGAGACCAGCCTGAGCACCAAAGCCAGAGGCACCAAAGCAAGATCTCGCCTCTACAAGAAAAAAAAATAAAAAAGAAAAAAATCAGCCAGGCGTGGTGGTGTGAGCCTGTAGTTCCAGCTACTTGGGAGTGAGGCAGGAGGATCACCCTGAGCCAAGGAGTTTGAGGCTGCAGTGAGCTATGATGATGCTACTGCACTCTAGCCCTGGCAAGAGACTGAGACCCTGTCTCAAAATAAAAAAAAAGAAAAAGATAATGTTTACTGTCTAATTTTCCAGGTGAACACTACTATGTTTATGTGGGAAAAAGAGAGGTAAAACAGGTATTTTCTAAATCAATTAAGTTTGTGGTGGTTTAGTATATAGCAAATGTTAAACACATATGGTTCCTTTCCTTTGAAAGATTAAAATGAAAAGTGTACCCCTGAAATCAACATATAGCAAGACTATTTAAAGATGGGAAAAAACCTCAACTATAACATTAGCCATATACATTATCCTGGGCACGTCTAGGTTCTTTACTTTTAAGTTCTTTATTCTATTCTTAAAGTTGAAGAAAATATGCCCAACCAATATAGCCAAAGTGAACTCAGGAAACAATTAATTTTCATCAAACTAGAAAATGCAATTAAACTTCTCTTTAGTTTTTTGGAGAAGCCAATTTATTCTCTGTTTTAAAAGATATGCATACTTTATATGTCTAGAAATAGAAGAAACTACTCTAATTCAATTTTCATTAAAATATCAATTTTATTTGTATTGAAATTAAAAAATAACATCTTCTCATTTTTAAGTTTAAGGAAAATACACTGTAGAACACATACCGAACTCAAAATTTCACTAAAAACAGAAATAATAATAAACAAAAGATAGCAGATGTATTTCATCTGGTTTTCTATCACCAAGTTCATAAAGTTTTCTACAGCAGAAAAACACAAAGATTTTGGATTTTAAAATCAACTTAACTCTTTGCAAACTAAGAGGTCAATCGGAAAGATTCTGAACACCAGACATGCATATTTCAATCACCAGGATTTTGTGTATATAGAATCCTAGAGTTTGACCCTCAATTTAACAGATGTTACTTTGCATTATAGTTCAGTCTAAGTCTACTGCTCCAATCAAAACATAAATAATTGTAATTACCTTTAGTTCTTCTATGGACTGGTAGTCATTGTTCTTGATCTTTTCTTTCATAGTACTAAAATCCATTGGGTGTTTAATAATCATGGAGTAGCCGGGAGCAATAAAATCAGTCACAGGAAATGAAAAGAAAGCACTTGGGTCTTTTCTGTGAAGATTTGCAAAAGGCAATGTTATATTTTATTTCTACTACAAACAAATCTACTGGTCTAGGTCTAGCAGCTAGGAGAAGTCAGAGCAAACCCTTCAGATGTAGAAAGAATTTGTAGTATGCTGACATGTTTTTAACTGAAAATTGAAGAAATGATTTTAAAGACTAGTAACTATTTAATAACAAGGATGTTTTACATACTACTTGCACCCATAACACAACTAAGGTCTTTCTTTTAAAACATGCAGCCTGATTAATTAATGCAGCCTAATAGCACCTCCTATGTAGAAAAAAATGATGCAAACTAAATAACCCAGACTAACCGACCAACGTTTTGCCCTTTGGGAGATTAGTACTGCATATTTTTTATCAACTATAGGGGAAAAGGCAGAAATAATTACAGATGTAATTATGTATGCATGTTTACAATTATAGTAATTATGAATGCATGTTTACAATCATCCATATTAGTTTCTAACTAATAGGCTAGCACTCCTGATCCATGTATGCATATTTTCTCAATCAATGGATATAAATTCTTTTGTGTGTAAGTGGGGATGCTCAAAAAACTGACATTAAAAAAGGTCCTCTTGGCTAGGCACGGTGGCTCATGCCTGTGGTCCCAGCATTTTGGGAGGCTGAGGCAGGAGGACTGCTTGAGCCCAGGAGTTCAAGGCTGCAGTGAGCTGTGATCACACCACTGCACTCCAGCCGGGGTGACAGAGTGAGACCTCATCTCAAACAAACAGAAAAAAAGGTCCTCTTAATACCCCCAAATTTGAAAACCAATGCCTTTTGTCACAGGTTCTCAACTCTGGCTGTACACTGGAATCATCAGAGGAGCTTTAAAATAATCTAATAGGGGAGCAGTGGGAGAAAGACTCACCCCAGACCTATTAAATCAGAATCTCTTGAGGAAGGAGAGTAAGGTCCAGGCACTGGCATTTAGAGGGTCGAGTACTGGCATTGGTATTTATAGTATTTGGCATTGGTATTTCCAGTACTGCCAAGGTTGAAAATCAGTGCTCTGTATGATTAAGTCATTAGATTAATTTTTCCCTCTCTGGAAATGTGGCATCCCAAAGTTTTCTTACTCCAAATAATAACAATAAAAATGGTTTTAAAAAAATAACAGCAACAACTTTTAAATTATATTTACCATGTTGCCAGGTCCAGTGGTAGGTACTTGATGTATTTTATATCTAATCCTCACAAAAGCCATCAAAGTGGTGGTATCCTCACTTAGAGACGAGGATACTGAGGCTCAGAGAGGGTCAAAAGCATTTGTTCTGGGTCATAAATCTAGTAAAAGACAGAGCTGGAATCTGAATTCAGGTCTATGTGAATCTGCCTTTTTGCATAGCAGGATGCCTAAGTGGAGAGACTTTTTATGACAAAAAGCAGAAAAATCCAGTCAGAAATTCATGCATCAAAATATGTGCTGTCCATAGTAGTCACTGTGAATAATGACAGTATTTATCTCTGGATGATCCCTTACAACTACTTTTCAGAGCAAATTATCTATACTTCCTAAAATTAGTAATTTTAATATGGAGCCCCACCTAGTTTTGACCAAATATAGTATTACCAGATTTGATCAATTACTTTTTTTTTTTTAAATCAGCCTTAGCTCTAAGCCTTAAAGAGGAAGAATCATCCAATCACTAAAGGGAATCAGAGGAATGTGGCTCTGGGTTCTAATTCCCAAAATGTTCTTAGCAATGCTACTATCCTTGGACTAAGAAATACTTTTTTAACTGTTTTCTTTTAAGTGATTTCTTTTTAAGTTTTATTTTGTTTTTAATTGACACATAATAATTGTACATATTTATGAGGTACAATGTGATGTTTTGATACATATATACATTGTGTAATGATCAAATCAGAGTAATGAGCATATCCATCACCTCAAATACTTGTCATTTCTTTGTGGTGAGAACATTCAAAATCCTCTTTTCTAGCTATTTTGATGTATATATTATTTGGTGACTACAGTCACCCTACTGTGCAACAGAATGCCAGAACTTATTCCTCTTATCTAACTGTAACTTTGTACCCGTTGACCAACCTCTCCCCAACCCTCTCCCCTTCTCTCTACTCTCCTCAGCCTCTGTTAACCACTATTCTACTCTCTACTTCTATGAGATCAACTCTTTTAGATTCCACATCTGAGTGAGATTATGCAGCATTTCTTCTTCTGTGCTTGGCTTATTTCACTTCACATAATGTCCTCTAGGTTCACCCTTGTTGCAAAATGACAGGATTTTGTTCTTTCCATTGCATATATATACCACATTTTAAAAAATCCATTCATCTATTGATGAACACTTAAGTTTGATTCCGTATTTTGGTTGTCGTGAATAGTGCTATAATTAACATGGGAGTGCAGATAGCTCTTCAACAAACTGATTTCCTTTCCTTTGGATATACACTCAGTAGTTGAATTGTTGGATCATATGGTAGTTTTATTTTTAATTTTTGGAGGACCTTCCATGCTGTTGTCCATAATGGCTGTACTAATTTATATTCCCACTAACAGTGTATGAGTTCTCCCTTCTCTACATCCTTGCCAGCATTTGTTATTTTTTGTCTTTTTGATAATAGTCATTTTAACTGGGGTGAGGTGATAGCTCATTGTGATTTTGATCAGCATCTCCCTGATGATTAGTGATGTTAAGCATTTTTTTCATATACCTGCTGGCTGTTTGAATGTCTTCTTTTGAGAATTAAGGATGGCTAAGTGGAGAGACTAAGGTGACATCATTAACCTACGTTCTGGTCTAATGTTACAAGAAATAAAACTAAAAGGCAGCCAAAACACTTTATAGTTATACCTTCTAATTGGAATGGAACACCCAATACCTGCTCAATCCTCTGGGACAAGTAATGAGGTAATGAATGATTTATTCAAGTGTAAAGACTAGAGATGTAATTTTCTCAACTACTCTGTAACACCAAAAAAGAAGAGAGGCTGGTAACTTCTGATCTTAACTGCAAAGCTGGGTAGGTATTGAAAACAGATCATACTAGAGGCATTATCTTAAAAAATTATTTCTAATGTGTTCTGGGTTGACATACAAGTACAACACAGTGAAAAGTCCACTGTTACAATGTATGCCCTGTAACCATGACTCCTCTATGATAATATAAATATCTTTGAGTTGAAAATTCAAATTCTGAGTAAAGAAAGGTATCAAAATAAACATTTTAATAAAGACTGATTATTCTTTCCCCTTTTAAGAACTTAACATTGGTTTAATCTAGATATTAAAATTTTTAGAACAAAGTTCTCCATTTAAAATAGAGTCATAAATCCTATTTATGGTATTTTGCTTTTTTTTCCAGACTTAATAATTGCTGAACACTCATGGTATGATAAGCACTGCACAAATATATAGAAGGTACTTTCATCTACTAGCAAAGTGGAAATATCTGTATTGTTTATTCCTAGTTTAAAGTTTTAACATCAGAAATTACTTTAGATAAAGAGAAATGTGCCACTAAGAGTATTATGTAACACTCTTCAAGTTGCCAGTTAAAACAAACCAAGTAAGAACATCTAAAAGTTCTCCTCCTGGAATACTTCTATTGCCAGGCAAAATATTTATCATCCACTTTAAAATCAAGTACATTTGGATTTAGGCCACAGAATATGGCTTTAAATAATCAAAAATGAAGAAGTGGTTTGGATACTACACATTTACCATTTTAATTTTTATGTCATAAAAATGTTGGAAAAATATTTACCTCTGCAATTGTCTCATCAACTGATTTAAAGCTTCTTGAAGGGGTGTCTGTTCTACTTCTAAAGCAAAGAAAGGAAAAGGGTGGTTTAAAAAGGAATATTAGAGAGTATAATTTTTCTTTCTATATGATTTATCTATATTGGTTATAAAATACCTCATACAGAAATTCCATTTATCTTAAAAATATGTTGAAATATGAGAATATCAATTTAATATTGAAGCTAATTTAAAGCTCTTCTGCAGTGAAAAAGAAATAAGAAAACCTGGGGAAAAACCCCTTAATTACAAAGCTTTTAAACGTCAGAAACTAAAACCTAGTCACTTTCCCTGGCTAAAACAATTTCAGACCCCTCATTCAGGACAGTTAATTCAAAGTTACTCCAACCTTCCTGTGTGGCTAAAGAGCCTGTGAGAGGCTTCTCAGGAGGCAAGTCTAATCTCACAGGGGCATGACACTGCAGGTCTTCTTCTGCCTCGTTCTCCACACGGTCTCCATCGCGCTTCTTTTTATCTTCCTAAGTGGAACAAAGGGAAATAATTTAGAAATACTTCATAACCAATACCTTTAAATACACAAATCATTTTAATTTCAGCAGGGGAAAAAAATTAAAAAGAAAATAGTCTGAATAACGAAATCTTCATGTATTTTACTGCCATCTACTGGAAACGGAGAGAATAATATGTTCATTAAGAAAAAAAACAGTGCTTCTCTATGACAGAAATAACCAATTAGAAAAATCATACTATTCACAAAAGCAACATAACATATGTAGGAACAAATCTAATAAAAGATGCCCAAGCCCTTCTGGGAAAAATTGTGAAACATTATTGAAGGCCATAGTAGAAGACCTGAAAAAAGAAGATATACCATGTTCATGAATTAAAAGATAGTCAATTCTCTCCAAAGTAATCAATAAGTGCAATGTAATGCCAACCAAAACTGTAAAACAGGACTTTTCATGGAATTTGACAAGCCAATTGTATAGTTTATCTTGAAGAGTGAATTACCAAGAATAGTTAGAACAGTTTTGAAAAAGGTCACAATAAGATAATGTGTCTTACCAGATATTAAGTATTTGTATAAAGTGATAATAATTAAGACAATGTAGGTCTGACATAGGGATAGACAAACAGAACAGACTGAAGAGCCCAGAAACAGACCCACGCATATAGATAAATCTTAGCCTATCACAGAGGTGACAGAAGACATAAATCAATGACAAAAGAGTAGTGCTGGGACAACTGGTTATCTATATGGAAAGAGAAAATAAAGTTAGATCCCTACTTTATGCCATACATGAAAGTAAATTCCAGATAAAAACTTAAATGTACAGGGCAGAGCTTTAAAACTTCAGACAAAAGTAAAGAATCTGTAAGACCTAAGAGTAGGGAAAGAGTTTCTTAAGTAAGACACAAAAAGAATAAATTTTAAAGGAAAAACAATAAATTTGACATTAAATTTATAAATTTTGCTACCTCAACAAAACCCACCCAGCAAGCTAAAAATCTAGTTATAGACTGAGATAAAGTACTTGAAACACAAATAATTCATAAATTATTAACAAAGATCTGGTAAAGAGCATGTACAAATCCATGCAAAAAGGCAAAGAACCCCAAAGAAAAAGGGTAAAAGATATTACAGGTAGTTCACAGAAGAAATTGGAAACATTAAGAAACATGAAAACTAGCTCAAGTTCCCTGCAACTTGGGGAATTATAAATTTAAAAACTAGAAGGCATTTCACATCTCCCTGATTGGCAAAAATTTAAATGTCTGAAAATGTCAAGTTTTGATAAAAATGTAAAGAAATGGGACTCTCACACCCTGGAGTTAGGTGGTAAATGGGGACAATCATTGGGAGAACAATCAGCAATACCTAGCAAAGCTAGCAAGCCTTTGCCCTACTTCTGAGCTATTCCTCTCTGCACATATATCCTAGGAAAAGCTTCCTTTCACACAGCACACATGGGAACATGTATAAGAATATTATTGCAGCACTGTTTGAAATAATAAAAAATTAGGAACAATCCAATGCCTATTAAAAGGCAAATTAACAATTATGTCATATATACATAGCAGATAAAATAAATGAACTAAAATTTTATTGTATCAACATGGATAATCTCAGAAACAATCTCTAGAGAAAAAAGCTGCAGAATAATTGTCTGTTACAAGATCAGTTAGGTAAAGTTTGAAAATGTATAAGCATTTGTTGTTCACAGACGCTTGCAGAACTAGTGAAATTATAAAAAGAGGTGTGCATGTGACGCACACCAAATTCAGGAGAGTGGTTCTAAGGAAACAGAGGAATGGGATTCTGGAAGGGTACACGGGAAGCTTCATCTGTGTCTGTACTCTCAACTCTTTAAAAAATACACATACAAAAGGTGAAATGTTGACATCTCCTAAAACTGCATGGTTGGTATCCACGTAGTAGTTTTATTATTCTCTGTACTTTGCATTTTTTAAAATTAAATCTGAAGTAAAATTGTCCCAAAGTGTATTTTATGCTCCTGAGAATCAAGATTCTCAAAAGGATCTTACTGATTCAAAAAACTATTTTCTTAGCCTTTGTTCTATGTTCTTATTCTAGTATCTACAGCAGTGGTTCCCAAATCATGGTCCCCCGACCAGCAATATCAACATTATTTAGGAATTTGCCAGAAATGCAAATTCTGAGGTCCCATTATGGTTCCCAAGCTTTAGTGTGCATCAGAATCACCTGAAAGTCTTGTTAAAACACAGACGGTTAGGCCCTGTCTCCAGAACTACTGATCCAGCAGGTATAGGTAGGGCCTGAGAATCTGTATTTCTAACGAGTTTCCAGGCCATGTGGGTGCGGCTGGTACAGGGATCACACTTTAAAGAATCACTGATATAGAGCTCTGCACCTTAATTTAAGGAGCCAAAGCACCTAATACAGAATATGATTGGTTTAAAAGCTCCAGAGAACAACGTTATAAACTATACTCACTGTGCACTTGATCCCAGTTACCATTAATGTTAGCTGATTGGTGTCTGTTCTTTATGACCTCATGACATACTCTGTAGCAACAATTCTTAACTTTGGAAAGTTTTCTATCCTTTGCCCAGAAAAACTAGCATGGATCTTTTGTAGGTCGGCAGGTTAGAACTTCTGTTCTATGGAATGAGAGCCCTAGAGATACAGATTCCTTCCTATTAAATGTGAAACATGAAGAAGGGACAGCTTGAAAGGCAATATGCACTCTCCCAGGTGGAAAAAATAAAGCCTACTTCCAGTGCCAAGAGGCTAGAGCAGGGGTCACCAAACTTTTTTAGTAAATGGCCAGATAGTAAATATTTAGGTCTATAAGGTCTGCCACAATTACTAAACTCTGCTGTTGTAGCATAAAAGCAGCCATAGACAATACATAAATAAATGGGTGTGACTGTGTTCCAATAAAACTTTACTTACAAGGACAGATGGTGCTGGCTAGTTTGCTAACCTATAGTCCAGCTTCATCCTTAAGGCCAGGAATGGTGGCTCATACCTGTAATTCCTGCACTTTGGGAGGCCAAGGTGGGAGGACTGCTTGAGGCCAGGAGTTCAAGACCAGCCTGGGCAACACAATGAGATCCTATTCTTCTTCAAAAAAAAGAAACCTAAAAAAACACCCAACTCATTGTCTCTTACCAGACCTCTTTACCACATGCAAGACGGAGATTCAACTGTTGATGATTCTATCTTACAGAGTCAATGAGATGATCAAGTAAGTCCATGAAATAGAAAAGGAAAAAAAGTACTAAAGGCAGGTATGTCTCTGAACTACTCCTACCTAGTAAACTTCACCTAGTTAGCCTGGTCTACAGTAACTACTTTGTTATTCAGTACAGGAGAAGAATACAACCTTCTTGACTAAGGCATCCAAAAGAGAAATATAAAAACACACACTACTTGGAAACTACCCTAAACTGAATGGAGATATTGTAGCATTTTATTTCCAGGCTGGGAATCAGGAGACCTAGCTTCTACTTCATCAGCATGTGACCTTGAATAAGCGACCCTACTGTTTTAGTCTCAGTTTCTCATCTATATAACAAGAGGCTTTAATCTCTACAGGTCTCTCTCCACCTAAAATTCTGATTCCAACCTTATAATTTTCTTTTTTATAATTCAGAATATATTATAGAATCCTACTGTGAGTGTCACTTATTAAAGGAATACAGATATGAAAAAAACACAAGTTAACATAGTTCTGCTTAACAGATAGTGTATTTTGTTAATTAAATACAGAAAACTAACCAAAAATACTAGTGCCACTGAACCTCAGGCAGCCAAGGAAGAAAAGTTTACAGCTACAGTTTATAAAATGGGTTCAAATTCTGGCTTTGTCACTAGTAGTGGCAAAGCTATGAGGTCATGGATAAACTATATAATTAGCTATGACATCATGGACAAATGACAATTTTTTGGAGTTTAATTTTCTCATCTTTAAAATAGACACAATACATGCCTCAGAGGACTATTTTGATTATTAAATAAGATAATATGTGTGAAATTTTAGCATATTACCTAGCACATGATGGGCACTTACTCATTCAATAAATAAATGAGGGTTTATTGTGTGGATATACAGTGGTAGATAAAACACATATGACCCTGCTCTTATGGAGCTCACGGTATAACCGCAAAGACAGCCATTACAGAACTCATTAGAAAAGAAAAAACCCAGATTTCAAGGACAGAATAACTTTTGGGTGAAAATAATTTAGACTGGAGACATGTAGGAAGGCTTCTATGAGGAAGTAACGTCTGAGCTGAGATCTGAAGGAGAATTTGGCCAGGTTGGGGGTAGAGGGGGGTGGGTGGGAATGGCATTTCAGCAGAGGAAACATCCCGAGTGCATGAAGGCAGGAGAAAGGAACAGTGGCCATTTCCACAACACATTGTACTTATTTCAGACTAGATTCTAATTTGTCCATGACTTGATGGCAAGTTATTTTATTAATTTGTAATATTTTTAAGGCAAATCTTTGCTCAAATTATTAGTATTGTAATACTTATTGCACTATATTATAGACACATTTGCCTCTTTCACTGGAGTTCCCTGTATGCTGGGGGCCTTGTCTGATTCAGCTCTGTACCCTGAAGCTCAACAATGCCTAATACATAATATTTGCTAAGTAAGTATTTGCAGAGTTATAGGAGACAGCATAAAACAGGAACATAAAACATGTGAATTAACAGCTGATGTCCTTAGTAATAAGTAGTGTCCTTCAGACTGGCTACTTTTGGAGATGTATATAGACACATATTCAAATGATGCTTCCAATATACAAAACAATTTCAGAATTCCTCTTTAACAGCTGATTTCAGAATCCAATGAAAAAATCAGGTTCTTTACTCTGCAGCTACACGTCATTTTTGGCCCTAGATTAAAAACAACATCTGCCACACAGGTCAGCTGTTATCTCTACAATGCCTTCCCCTAGCTTCCAAGCTTCCAAGGCAGAATGAGAAACACTTTCCCCTGGACTCCTGGAATACTTTATTCATAACTCTCTTAGGACCTACCAGGCCATGAAGTTTATTTATCCTTTTATGTCTGATTCCCCAGCCTAACTCTGAGCTCCTGCAGGATTTTACTTATTTATCTTTATTATTTCAGTCTAGTACAGAGTCTGGTCAGATAATAGGTATCTGGTAAATATTTGTTGAATAAATAGCCCTTCAATCGGGGGAGCAACACTACTCATGTACCCTTAGTCAGAGTTTTCCCTTTTTCTGGGATTAAGAGAACTACCTCAGAAGGAATATACATGGAACAGCACTGGGAAAGGGGGAGGATTTCTGCCAAGCCAGATAAGCCATAGCAGCCCTAGGATCCTAGGTGTGACAGGTGTTACACCAAACAAGTCAAGAAATTGCATTCTGACAGAATTCCTATTTTGCTTAAAATGATTATAGCTTCTGCTCCTCTCTAGTTATAAGCTACTTCATACTCTGCCTCAGTTAACTCAGCAATACAATAGGATACTAATAGTACTACCTCATGGAGTTATTTGTGAGGATTAAAATAGTAAATATACATAAAGAACTAGAACCGTGCCTGGCATGCAGTAGATACCCAAATGTTAGTTTTCATGAGTATGTATTCCCTTTGGGACCTAGTATGGTATTTTAATGAAACAGGTATTTACTGGAATTTCCTGTGTATAATAGGTTTAAATTTCCATAAAAATTTTACTTTTATAAATAATATAAAATCAGCTTTATAAATCATATCCTATATGTGTTAAATGCTTGTCTTTTAATAATATTTTAAAAATGACTACCATCTTTCCCATTTCACTCAACATTCCTAGCAATGGGACAGGTCTAACTTCTTTGAGCATCTAAACCTAAAGTTGACTTGCAAAACATAGTCTGGATTAGGACTATGCTTTTCAGAAGAACCAGTGAGTTTCAATAAAGGAAATTAGACCTCTCACCTGAGCTATTTCAAGGACAAGCTTTCTTTTTTTTCCTTTTCTTCTCAGACATACTTTATCATCACTTAAAGTCAGCAGCAGAAGACAAGCTTTCTAAGTAGGCTTCCTTACAGTCTCCACTCTCTTCAATATTTGTTAGATACTATTAACTGATTAATATTACTAAGACTCAACTTTTGTCACTGTTTCAAAGTTTCTGACTCTGCACTGCCTACATACTCAAGTTCAAACTTCCTTCTCTGACATCTCAACTGCCTTTCAGATCTTATCCTATACTCCCCTTCATGCATTCTGTGCTTAAAAAGAGAACTTTATGTCCCCTATATACATCCTCACACTTGCTCATCTTCATGCTAATCCTCTAACAATGTTCATACTAATCCTCTACCTGGTGTGTTGAGCTTCCTTACCTCCAAATCTCTACGCAGTGGCCTAGCATTCTATTCAGAGATCAGCATGTAAAGTCAGGATATTTACGAAAACTGGGTTGTCAGATCACCTTTGAAAATACCTGAGGTACCCCATAAAGTACAACACTCATGACTTTATACATATAATCTTTTATAGTAAAATGTACATGTAATCATATAATATAAAAGAATACTTCTATCATACTACTATAATAGGGCTATTTACCTCAGGACATATAGTTGACCCCATGTTAACTGAATATATAGTATAACATGACTGTATTCTGACTTCCTAAAGCCCAACTCAAATGCTACTTCCTGAACAAAGTCTTCTGTAATTTCTCCAGCTCCATGTAACCTCAGGAGCCCTAGAATTAGAATGCTGCCAGTGTTAGGGCACTGACTTTATTCTTTCATGCACTGTGGGTAGCAGCTGATGTCCACTTTGCTAACTCTTTTAGACTGAAGACCTCTTAAGGTCAGAATTTGAGTTATTCTACTGGCACTGTGTGACCTTGGGCAAGTTACTTAACCTCTCTGAGCCTCAGTTTTCTCATCTATAAAAGAGAATATATTAATATGATCCAGCAATTCTTCTGGGTATATATCCACAAGAACTGAAGGTAAGGTCTTGAAGAGATCTTTGTACAACTCATGTTCATAGCAGCATTATTCATAATAGCCAAAAGGTGGACGTAAACCAAATGTCCACCAACTGATGAATAGATAAACAAAATATAGTATATCCATACAATGCAAAAGCAATCAGCCTTAACAAGGAAGGAAGTTCCAGAAAGAGAGAACAGAAAAAAGTAGGGAAGAAAATTATCACTGAAATACTTTAAGCAAACACCTCTGAACTGAAGGGACAAGTATTCATTGTGAAGTAATGGAGCCCTGAAGATAAAGGGAAAGATCCCAAAAATTTCATGAAAGCAAATACTGGTCACACACAAATGACTAAGAATCAGAATGGCAACAGACTTCTGAACAGCAAATTTGGAGCCAGAAGACAAAAAAGCGATGCCTTCAAAATTCTGGGAGAAAATAATTTTCTGTCAAAAATTCATTACTGAGTCAAACCATCAACCTGTATGAATAGTCTATATGAAGGTAGAATAAAGATTTCCAAACATGTAGGAACACAAAAATCTACTTCCTATGTATGCTTTCTTAGGAAGTTTCTAGAGCTAAGACTCTACCAGAACAAGAAAGTAAATCAAAAAGGGGAAGACTTGGCATCCAGGAAGTAGGCAAAGGAGAGTCCCAGGAGGCCTACAGATAGAGAGCAACTAATCCAGCCTAGAACAGGATACAGAAAGCTGTAAGATAGATGTCTCAAACAAACCCAAAAAACAAAAAACAAAAAAACAAAAAAAAGGAAGTGTTAGTCCATCTGGAAAATGGAACTCGGATGGGTTTTATGAATCTGTTAGAGTTTGGGAAGAATCAGTAAGCAATAACCAAACAAATGACAGCAATTAACTAATCAGTCAAGATCACATCTGGATTTATATATTCGTATCTCTAGTGAATAATAATTTAAAAAAACCAAACCACTGAATATCGATTTAGCCAGTAACTATGATATACCTATACTGTGAGAACGGACGATGGGAAATTGGGGGTGTGGAGCAGTAGAAGAATGCTAATTTAAATTCTCATCTTCTGTAACACATCATTAAGGCCAGGCATGGTGGCTCACACCTATAATCCCAGCACTTTGGGAGGCCAAGGTGGGAGGACTGCTTGAGGCCAGGAGTTCAAGACCAGCCTGACCAACTAAGCAAGACCCCATCTTTACAAAAAATTGAAAATTAGCTGGGTGCCGTGGCGTATGCCTGTAGGCCTGGCTACTTGGGAGGCTGAGGCAGAAGGATCGCTTGAGCCCAGGAGTTTGAGGTTGCAGTGAGCTGTGATGATGCCACTGTACTCTAGCTTGGGTGACAGAGAGAGATGAGAACCTGTCTCAAAAAAAAAAAAAAAAAATATATATACACACACACACACATAACATGTCATTAAAAGATGTAAACTGATAAACCAGTAAACAGCAGTACACACCTACATTTAGAAACAGAAATAAAGAGCCAAGGAAAAAAACTAAAAAGTTTAAACTCCAGAGCAGAACAGGACATTGCTTTTGTGTTAAAAACCCTTGTAGTACTCTTGACTTTGAACAACTACCTTCATGAATTACTTTACTATTAATAAAAATTAATTAAATAAAAAATAACTAGTTACCTCTATGGAAGGAGACTATACAAGGGATTAGGGTGAAGAAAACTTTTTCATTTTGTTCACTTTTGTACCACTTGATTGTATAAAAAAAATTCCAATGCATATATGGCTTTTATAACTTAGTAAAGAAAGGGAAACATTAAACAGTCTTATACGTTATCAGTCTAGCCAAAGATAATAAAAACCAGGGCAGAAAGGAAGGAATAGATTTAAGAAATCCCAAAGGGAAAATCTCTAAGACTTGGTGACTTACCAATGTGTTTTATCACACAGGATAGAACACTCTTCCTTATAAACATAAGAAAAATTATAAAACTAACCTATGATACAGTAATTGATTCAATAAGTTACTCACTGTCAGGTTAAATTTGGAAAGCTAATTATTATTATTTTGCTCAGCTTGCAAACCAAGACAGCAGCTACTTATTCTTTTCCATAAAATGCAAATGACTAAGAAAATACTTATTTTTATCACTGGTGTTATCTCCACTGCGGGTCTCTGACCAAATTTTCTCGATAGATTCAGACTTCATTTTAAAACATGAAAGTTGTTCATTATAGATGTGGTATTATAATATTTATTTTAGAACAAAATTTGAATTCCAAGAGATCCCATTTGCTTTTTAAATGACTTTTGACAAACCTCGAATATTGAGAACTTTTTTATGACATTTTAACCTTTCCTAGATGGAATAAGCACTCTTTGAAGCCGCTCCTGAAAATCAGAACTTACCTGCTTCCTCACCCGACATGTAAGTACAACTGCCTAAGAGTATAATTAAATAAAGATTTGCTGAAACTCATAGACGATTCATGTTTCTACTCTGTCTTACTCCTCCTCAAAACAAGCCAGCTTTTACAAGCGTTTCAGAGTCTCAGTAGGCGCGCGCGCGCGCACACACACACAAAATAAAACTAGGTTGGCAGCTGGAGGCGGGACAATGCAGAAAGCGGTGCCGTCAGCAAAGCTGAAGCAATGTAAACCACCTGTACCTTTATTCTTCTCCGTTTTCTCCCCTTTTCTTCCCCCGGAACCTGCTTCTCTCCTTTCTTTCTCTTTTTCCGCTTTCTGTCCTTGTGTTTGTCATGATCGTTTTTGTCTTCGAAAAGGCTGGAGTCGTGCCCTGAGCTGCCCGTGGAGAGCTCGGTGACTTCATTCCCTCCCACTTTGAGGACCAGCTTCAAGGGCTTCTCCACATACTCTTAAACAAAAGGAAAGCGCCTCGATTAGAGGAGGGACTCGCCGGGCAGTGCCAACGATGCAGAGCGACCGCGGAACAGAGCGCGAAGGCGCAGCAAGGCTGAGGGGGCTCTGGGTACGCGGTGGGCGCCGCGCGAAGCACCTGTTGAATGACGGACCCTCGCCAAGGGGCGCGGCGGCGCCACCCGCCCCGAACGCTCCCGGGCCTCTCGGGGCCGTCTCACCTCTCCCCACCGGAGACCCAGCCGGGGCCAGCGGGACCCGGGTTCGAACGCCGCCCCCGCATGGGGGGTCTGCGCGGCCTCGGGCGGGACGCGCCCCCTTCGCGGCTCTGGGCCTGCCATGGGCGGGGAGGCCCTGGGTCGGTCTCGGGAGCTCGGGAGTCATTTCGAAAGAATGAAAACCCCACAGAGCCGCCGCGGGCTCGCCACCCCCCACCCCAGCCCACTCCTCACCCTCGTAGAGGTGTTTGTCCGACTTGTGTTTCTTGTGCTTCTTGCCCATGTCCGACCGGGCCCCGGTGCCCGCCCCCCGCGCCAGGCCCAGGCCGTGCGGCGCCGCTTCCGGTCCGGGCCAGGCGAGCGGAGGGCGGGAGCGGGGCCCGCGAGACCCCGCGCCGCGAGGCACGGGGGCGGCGCGCGCCAGGCGGCGCGAGGCCCCTCACGAGAAGTCGGCGCGCGAGACCCGCCGGGACCCGAGAGCGGCGGCGGGATGGCGAGCAGCCGGCGCAGAGGCGCGAGAGAGGGCCCACCGCGCGCGCAGGGTGCGGGCAGCTGCGTGTGGCGGCCGCTGGCGGCCGGAGGTGGCGCTGCAGCCCTGCAGCCCGCAGGCCGGGGGCGGAGTCTGGGCCGGGGGCGGAGTCCACCGCTCCGAATCGCCCTGTTCTTTCTCTGACTCCTGTCCTTTGCCTTCTCTCTCTCTGTGTCTCTCTGTTCCTATTCCTCCCTCTTTTCTCCTCTCTCCCTCCCTCCCTCCCTCTTCCTTCCTTCCTTCCTTTTTCTTTCTTTCTGCCTTTTTCTCTTTCCTTTCTCCTTCCCTGCTTCCTCCCTTCGTTCCCCTTTCCCTGGCTTCTCTTCTCTTTAGCAATATTTATTGAACCCTGTACTGGATGCCAGATCCAGCAAACCCAGCACATTGGTGACTGAAGGATTCTAGTCTCAAAAAAAGAAAAAAAAAAAAAACCTTATGTGCTGGTGAGTAAAGGCCTCCGAGACCTATGACAAAGTATGGAGCAGAGTGCTTTTTAGAAAGCTCTGTGGAAATAAATGTTGACAACTAAATAGAAAGGCTGTGAATGGATACGCAAGAACTGGTTAACAGTGGTTATCTCAGGTGAATAGGGCTGGAGGGGGAGGGGGATTATTTTAGTTTTATATTTCTGCCTATTGTTTAAAAATTTTTAGTGTGCATGTTAACTTTTTAAAAAGAAAAAAGAAAGATAAAATTGCAAAATTAAATTAGCTAGAATTACACAATCCAGAGAAAATGATGAAAGTGTGGCTATGGGATTCACACCAGGTGTGGGTCCAGACAACACTGCTGCTCGGTAGATGGATGTCCACTCCTCAACCCTGCTTTAAGCCCACCTTCTCGGTCACTCTTATCCTTAGATGCTGAGACCTACTGGAGTCCTGAGTTATTCACCTTTCTGCTTGCTGGCATTTATCCAAATATACAGTGTTAAGATGTGTTTACTATAGCACATCCAGGGATGTTGGCTATAGGGAAATACAATGTCATTATTTTTCTATATGACAACCTTGTAAAATAAGAAAGGCAGGTAATATTTTTATTCCCATTTTATAGATGAGAAAATGGATGCCCAGAGAAGTGAGGTAGGTTGCCAGTTGGTGGTAGAGCCAGGATTCAAACCCAGGTTTTCTGAATTGGAATTACAAGTCCTTTTTATCTGTGAACATGGTTAAGGATGTCTTGACAGTCTTTACTTTTAGCCTCATAGTGTGCTATTTTCAGATAAGCTCATAATTATAGCGTTCTCCAAGGAAAGGATCTGATATCAGTCATTTATACGTTAGTAAGAATTTGGACCCTTGGATCACCTCTCCCAGGAAGATTTGTAGCTTTATCTTAAATGCCAGAGGTGAAATGGTAGGCTTATATTTTAGGATCCTATTGTTGGCAGTGGTAAAAACCCAATTTATGTTATTTCAGGTAAATAAAAAGGGATTTATTGGTTCACATGTCCAGAAAGGGCAGGAGTAAATCTTGCCTGAGGGAAGATGGGAACCAAGGATTTGATGCTGTTGGCAACCTCTCTCTCTCTCTCTCTCCTTTGTGTATGTTGGGCTCCATCTTCCTCCCTTCCCTCCCTATGTCTGGAAACATGGCCACCAGCTGCTTCTAGGGGCTCCTCTTTATAGTGTTCTGATCAACTGGGAAAAGACCTCTTCCTGGTCTGCTTCACTCAGAAAAAATCCCAGGGAAGGACTCTGATTGGTTTGGCTTGGGTCACATGTTTTAGCAGACAGGGGATGAGAGATTGATCCAGCTTGGATGCCGAGTCCACCTCTGTGGCCAAGAGAAGTGGGGTGTGTGATTGACAGCCCTCACCAGACCCCTACGGTTAGCCAGGGAAGATGAGATTCCGCTGATGAAAGGAGTTGCCTTTTCATGAAAGCTAAGTATTTGTTTCTATTACTTCCCTCCAGCAAGACTCTCTGGTGCTTGTGAGGTAGAGGTCAGGGTGGGGGAAGAGGGGTTGTTTGGTGGAAGAAAACTTCCGTTACTCTGAAATTAAGCCACCAAGGCCCTCTAAGTATAGGGCAAAACTTGGTTTTAGCTTTCAGCCATTGACTGTAACTATTTTTGCTTTAAGAAGAACTGCTATGTCACCTCCCACTGTGGTTCTGGCCTTCACTGTGGCATGTCTCATTCCAGGCTGAATCTGTGAGTTTTCCTGTCTGCTCCCCATCACCATGCATGCTACCCGAGGGCAGGGTCTGGCCTCATTATCCCTGGTACTCACAGGACCTGACACAGTGACCACTGCTCTCCAAATGGCCCTCAGAGCTAATGTGTTCTCTCTCTCTCTCTTTCTTTCCTCTTACCACCCTGTGATGGAGGAAAAGGATCTGGTTAACTCATTCACACTATGTAGTAATTTCCTTTCCCCCTCAAGACTGCTTCTACATAGGTCACAAAGTGTTCACAGCAGTGAAAGCTGACTAAGAGCATGGAGAAGAAAACACCTCCCAGAAAAATTTCCTGGCAGGTAGGAACCCCAACCCATGTATTTTTTAATTCTCAGCACTAGTACAGTGCCTGGCACATAGAAGGCACCAGAAAATGCTAGTTGAACTGCACCATGCTGTGTCAGGCAGACTCCAAAATGACCCCCACAGATTCCTGCGTGCTAGCATTCATGTCCTCCCATTGAGTGTAGACTGGCCTAGAGATTGGCTTCTAAGTAATAGAATATGGCAAAGGCAACAGAATGTCTGTGATTAGGTTACATAAGACTTCAGTCTTGCTAGCTGACTCTCTGTCTCACCTTCTCAGCTTGCATGCTTTGATGAAATAAGCTGCTATGTTGGAGATGCCCATGTGGCAAAGAACTGAGGTCAGCCACCAGCTGACATCTTGCAGAACTGAGGCTCTCAGTCCAACAGCCCTTGAGGAATTGAATCCTGCCAACAACCACCTGAGCTTCAAAGCAAATCCTTCCTCAGTGGAGTGTTCAGATGAGACCTCAGCCCTGGCCGACATCCTGATGGTAGCCTTGCAAGAGACTCAGAAGCAGAAGAGCCAGCTAAGCTATGGCCGGACTCCTCACCCACAGAGATAAGGAGGTAATAAATGTGTGTTTACTTAAGCCACTAAGTCTTGGGGTAATTTGTTACATAGCAATAGATAGCTTACATAAATATCATCCCAAAGAGGGAAACTTTCTGAGCCTGTTATGTGTTAATATCTCAGTAAGAAGGACTAAAGTGATGGTAACAACAGCTACTATTAATTGAAACTTGTCTGTGTGTGGCACTTAGCTAAAGCGTTGCACACATTATCCCCTTTGATCCTTATTCTGGCCTGGTGGGAGGAGCACTGTTATCCCTATTCCACAGGTGAGGAAACTGAGACCTAGAGAAGTCAGATGGTTTATCCAAGGTCACGTAGCTTGCCTACCTGGGATTTCAATCCATGTCTACCTACCTCCAAACTCCACCTTCTAACCAATATGCTATACTGCTCTTCAAAAAGAGCCAGATCATCTCCAACATCCCTTCCTGCATGTTTGGGATAATGTTAACTTAAAACGAGTTCCAGAAGAGGATACATGTGCTTACATACGCATGTTTGTGCATTGGAAAGATCAGAAGACAATTTAAAGAACAGAAACAGGCTGGGCACGGTGGCTCACACCTGTAATCCTGGCACTTCAGGAGGCCGAGGCAGGAGGATTTCTTGAGGCCAGGAGTTTGAGACCAGTCTGGGTAACATAACGAGACCCTATGTCTACAAAAATAAGGAAAAACAGCCGGGCATGGTAGCTCACGCCAAGTAGTCCCAGCTACTTCAGGCTGAGGTAGGAGGATTGCTTGAGCCCAGGAGTTCGAGGCTACAGTGAACTATGATCACACCACTGCACTCCAGCTCTGGGAGACAAAGCGAGACCCTGTCTCTAAAAACAAAACTAAAACCCAAGCCCCCAGAAATAGTTGTAATAGTTATGATTCGCTGTTTATGGATTTTTGTGGGTCCCGTGGAATAAAAGATGACTGCTTAACTTGATGAAATAGTTCTCTAATGGTGGAACTTCAGGTCTCGTGCTACCTGGGTAGGGGATAATTCTGAACTAGGCTGTGAAGGCAAGTCTTCGCAGCAGTGGCGGGTGGCATGGTGGAAGGAGATGTAACCTTCTCTGCTTGTGCATACTTACTGGCTGAAGAGAAAGAGGGTGATCTCAGGGAGAGGACCCAGCTGGCTCTGCACTTTGGCTGGTCCTCCCTGGCCTCTGTCACCTCCCTTGCAGCCTGCGTTGCTGCCGAGCTCCATCGCGGAGGCAGAATGGTTGCCTTCTCCTCCCAGGCTGGCCCGGCCCAGCATGTGTTTCACCAGGTCTCTGGAAGACAGCCCCCAAAACTCTGGGGATGAATACCTGGCATAAGGCTGTTGAGCACCTGCTCTGTGTCTGCCACTAGCCTGGATCCTGTGCTAAGTGTCCTCCCTGAAGCTCTGGAGGAGGACACATTTGCCCATCTCACAGAGGGTGGAGCTGGGCTTCAGTAAGGGCAGTGATTCTCCCCCTCACCCCCAACGGCCACACAGCTGGGGTTGACTGCAGCAGGTCTCTGCTACCCGGGTTGAGAAGCCCCTGCTGGGGTGGTGTCCAGACCAAACAGCCATTGCCTGCTACACGGTTAGCTGGTGGGAGTCAGAATTGGGACCTAGGCCAGGCAAACCCGATAGCCCTGGAGCAAGACAGAGCTGGCTTACATCCTGCCTTCACATGTACCAACTCTGCCACCCTGGGCACATCCTGAGAGGGCTGCCCTGCTCAGAACCTCCATCTCCCCCCTTGCTGGAACAAAGACAAGGTAATCGGGTCTCCTGCTGCAGCAGAGTGGTTGTAAGGATGAAGGAAGATAATTGGGTCAGAGTGCCAAGTATAATGCCTGATATGGTAAATAGTAAGTGCTCAATAAATGTCAGCTGCTAATATTAATTTTTAAATATTTGTGATCCCTTAAAAACATGGCTGATGTCACTTCCCTGCTCAAAACTGTATCATGGCTCCCCATGTCACTCAGAGTCAAAGCCAAATCTGTACCTCAGCTTTCAGGGCCTGATCTGGGTTCTCTCTCCAGCTCGAAACCCCCAGCCCCCCAGCAACACAGCCATGCTGGGGTGCAGGGGTGCAATCATAGCTCACTGCAACTTTGAATTTCTGGGCTCCAGCGATCTTCCTGCCTCAGCTTCCTGAGTAGCTAGGACTATAGGCGTGCACTACCCCAGCTAATTTTTTTATTTTATGTTTTTGTAGAGATAGGGGTCTCATTATGCTGCCCAGGCCGGTCTCGAACTGCTGGCCTCGAGCAATCCTCCTGCCTCGGCCTCCCAAAGTGCTGGGATTACAGGTGTGAGCCACCACACCTGGCCCTCACTTGCTTCTGACACAGCAGGATGCCTTCTGCCCGAGGCCTCAGGCTCTGTTCTTCCCTGTGCCTGGAAGCCTCTCCCCTCAGCTCCTGGCAGTCCTCCTGCCCTCACATCATCCTGGTCTCCCCTGTGACTACCTCAGAGAAGCTTCCGGACCAGCAACCCACACAGTCCTCCTCCTATCCCCTCAGCTGGTGTGATGCCTGGGTTCTCTTCGTGGAGGCCATGGCTGCTGGCATCATGTCATGTATCCGTTCCCTGTGTGTGTGCATGCTGGTCGTCTGTTTCCCCCGCTGGACTCCCAGTACCCTGGGGTCAGCGACTGGGTCTGTCTCACTCACGGCCGTGTCCCCTGCACCTAGCACAGAGCCGAGCTCAGCACAGGCCCTCAAGAGATATTTGTTGGACAAATGATTGAGTAATTATTACTGTTCTGTGATGATGATCCCTCCCCTCCTTCCTCCTCTAGGGTCCTTTTGGGTGGGGACAGGAGGTGCCTGGTGGCCTCCAGGAGAGTCTGTGGAGCAGGAGCAAGGCACCGAGGAAGGCCGGCCACTGGGGGGTGTGGCATGCCCAGGAAATCTCTGCCCAGCTCAGCTTCGAGGTGGCCCCTGTCCAGCTTTCTGTGGAGGGGTTGTTGCCTGGGGGCCTGAGGCTGGGGCAGGTGCCAGGCCCTTAGCAGACACATTACCCTGAGCTATATTGCACACTCCCCACAGCTGGGCCTGCAGGCCTTGGTGCTCCTGTGGAGAGGGTGCTTTGGGACACACTGACCTGGCCACCTGACCCTGGGGTAGAGTGTGGCCTCCCTTGGTTGGGGCCAGTAGTGGCTGGGTGCAACTCAGTGGCCTGGTTCTGGGAGATCCACTGGGACCCTTTAAAACTATCCCCCCTGTAGCCAACCAAATGAAAGAGGCTTGCTGGGCACTGAGCCATGATCCAGACAGACCAAAAGCCCCTCACTTCTGCTTGGCTGTGCTCCTCAAAGCCCCCTTGTACAGCAGTGAGGCAGGGCAAGGAACTATAGGGATGGGGTGTCCTCGGGCTACTTATTTCTTTTATCTTCCTTTGTTTGAACCTCAGTTTCCTCCTCTGAGGAATGGGCAGAACCAGCCCTGTGCAGCCTGTGTGGCTGGTGTGAGGCGGGAAAAGTGAGGAGGAAAAGGCCCTGGCACAGTGAAGGCCTTCCCGGGCATGAAGGAACAGAAAGGGTGTGGGGAGGGGCCGGCTCTCCTGGATACTTGGGGGCTGGGGGGAGCCCTGCCTTCTGTCCTGGGAAGGGCTAGAGGAGGCATTCCCTGAGCCCAGGCCCCCAGCAGCTGTGGCAGGTGCTCCTGTTTGGCAGCATGGGCTGGTCTGGGCCTTCCTGGTGCCAGCCTGGTGCCAGCCTATGAGCACTGCTGGGAGAGGCCCCGAGGGCAGCTCTTTGGGGATGCAGTGGCCTGGGGTGATTTGCTGTGACAGGTTGTTGACAGTGCGGCTCCCAGGGTTGCTCACGGTCACTGGCACGGCAGCCCCAGCTGCTGCCCCTGAGTGAGGAAAAGAGAGAGGCAGTGGATGGCAGCTGTCCATGTGGGCGTCCTGTGCCACCTCTGCTGCATGGTTTCAGAGCTGCTTGCTGGAGGGCAGTGAGCCCAAGCCACGGCGCTCACGGGTGCCAACACCAGAAGTCATTTGGACACAGTTCCTGGCCATGGCAAAGATAAACCTGGAACCCTCAATTGAATAAGAAAGAGGCAACACAAGGACCTTCCTTCCTTCTTTTATCCAACATTTTTTGTATGCCTACTGTGTGCTAGGGGATGCTAGGTGCTGGGAACATGGTGGGAGCAAAACAGACATGGTCCTGCCCTCATGGAGTGTACAGTCTAGTGAGGGAGATGCATGTTAAACAGGCAATTGCACAGATAATTCTTTAATTACAACTATGCTAACTGTTACAAAGGAAAACAACAGGGTGCTGCTAGGGTAGGGCTATGACCCAGGCTGGGGGTTCAGGCAAGGCCTGCCTGAGGAAGCCACACTTGACCTGGAGGGTGCGTCTCAGGTTGGGTGCCCCAGAAGCAGAACCCGAGGCGGGGGTCTGTTGGGGCAGCAGTCAGGAACTACCTTCAAGGAAGCAGGACAGGGCAGGGGAGAAGCTAAGCCAGGATGTGATGTCAGCTTCGGCCCAGTCCCATGGTGGTGGCGCAGTGAAGGGGGATGTGCAACATAAATTGCACCACAGAATAGTCCCACCTTGAGGGGTGGTGGCCAGCCTTTCGTAGCCTGTGTCAGGCAGTGAGGTCTGCCTGGCAGTCCCCACCTGCAGAGGCGACTCCGGTTTGTCCCAGGGCAATTCTCTGAAGAAGGTGGTGGCTGCTGGCCCTCAGCGGCCAACACTTTCGGCTGCTGGTGGTGCCCATTTGTCAGGATGCTTGTCCAGGAAAGCTGAGTGGGGCATCAGCCGCAGCTACCAAACAGGCAGAGGGACCAGCATATGCAAAGGTGGGAAAAAGTTGGGTGCAGTCATGGGAGGGAGAAGGCAGGTTTGGAACAAAGAGATGGGGTTGGGGGGGACAGCTCCTGAGGGAAAGGCTGGGCTGACTGAGCCTGATGGGGTGTGGCAGAGATGCTTGTTGTCATTTGGGAGGCCTGTGAGGGCAGTGGAAGTGGGCACAGGACCAGATTTGCTATTCAGGAAGAGCGCTTTGGCTTCCAAATGGAGAGAGCATTGGAGTGGGTTCAGGAGACCAGGCAGAGACCAGCTTGAAGCTGATGTGGTCTTCCAAGGGGGGATGGTGGTGGCTTGGAGCAGCATGGGGGCTGCGGGGGGGTGCAATGGGGCAATCTGGGCATTATTTAGAAGGAAGCACCAAGGAGGGATTAGAGATGCCTGCAAATGACCCAAGAGGAGATGCCAAGGAGAAAGCTGAATGCATGTGTCTGGTGTGAGGGGAGGTGAAGCCTGAATATAGACTTTTGGCACAGAGAAGTCTTTGGAACCTCAGTAGTGAATGAGCCCACCCAGGAGGAGAGGAGAGTGATCAGAGAAGAGGGAGCCCGAGGACCTTCGGTACTTAACAATGAATGGAGGACGAGGAAGCAGCAGAGGTGACTGAGAAGGGGCAGCCAGAGGCAGGCACAGGAGCAGGAACCGGGCACCCCAGGAGGGAGGGCAGTGGCTGGCTGAGGACGCGCAGAGGACGGAGAGGTGGGCTGGGCTACAGGGAGTCTTCAAGCCCTGGAAGGGTTTGTTCAGGGCTGGGGAAGGGTGGATCAAGCAAGTGGAATCGTGCATGCAGGGTGGGGATGTGGAGGGCAGGAGGTGTGATGGACAGAGAAGCAGGGGTAGGATCGCAGAGGCCTTGAATGCCAGGCCACAGAGTGTGGACTTCACTCTGTACGTGGGATAAACCAGAAGAAATGGCCTCCTTGGAGATGGCTGGGCATTTTCCAGGAGCCCCGGGCTGGGACAGACAGCAGTCAGAAACAGTTCTGCAGGCCCAGGCTCATGGTCCACCATTACTTCTTGGAGCCCTGCCCTGGAGATAGGGCCCGGTATCAAATTCCAGTCCTACAATGTCACTGTGCACTTGATAAACTCTTATCAGACTGTGGCTGTGGGCTTGTACCATGTTGCCCAGATCTGTAATGTCATAGTCCCAGCTCTGCCAAAAACTGGCCGTGAAACCTGGGCATGTCTCCTCCCTCTCTCTCTCCATCTATACAGGGCTGCGGAAAGAGGATGAGACTGGTTGCTTGCAAACTATTGGCTCTGGGGAAGCACTTCTGGTGTTCTCTCACTGTCTGATACAGGTTTTATTTTAAAAATATGTGTACATTTTAGATTTCTCTTGTTTCAGTTATTTAGTTTTAAATTCATTTATTGCCAAAGTAATACATGTTCACTGTAGATAAATTTGAAAATACAGATAGGCATAAGGAAGAAATTTTAAATTGCTCATAATTTCTGTAACATTTTGACATAAGTCATTCCAGGTATTTTCCTGTTTGTTTTTCAAATTAGAGTTTGGTAGTGATTCTCATCTCCCTGCCTCGGGAGATACATTCATGATACTCCTGTATTGTGTGTACTAGAGCCTGGCTACTCAGAGTGTGGTCCACGGACCAGCTGCCTGTGCAGCACCTGGGAGCTTGGTAGAGATGTGGAATCACTGACCCCCAGCTCAGAACTGTAGAGTCTTCATTTTAAACAAGATCCCTGGGTGATTCATATATATGTGTTAAAGTTTGAGAAGCACTGTTCTAGAACATTAGCTTATACTGGGACAATTTTCTTGGACAAGAGAAAGGGAACCTCTCTAAACTTAGAAAGAACAACTAGCCACCAAAAGGGAACCTTTGGCAAAGCCAGACAAACTTGAAACGTTCATTTTTTTTTAAACTCACAAGCCCACAGAAAGACGGAATAGATCTCAGGGAATTTTTCATTTACACCATTAATTAACTAATTAATTTTACAGATGTGGTCTCACTATGTTGCCCAGGCTGGAGTGCAGTGGCTGTTTACAGGCACGATCATAGTTCACTGCAGCCTCGAACTCCTGGGCTCCTGAGTAGTTGGGACCACAGGCACATGCCAGCGCACCCAGCATTTACCCCAATTATTTAAAAAGTATTTTTAACCATTAAAAAAAATAGTGATAGAACACTAGGACTTATTCCTCCTATCTAGCTGTAATTGTGTAACTGTTAACCAAGCTGTTTCTATCCCCCCAGCCTTCCCAGCCTCTCCTTACCACTGTTCTACTCTCTACTCCTATGACATCAACTTTTTTAGCTTACATATATGAGTGAGAACATGCGGTATTTATCTTTCTGTGCCTGGCTTATTTCACTTAGCATAATGTCCTCCAGGCTTATTCATGTTGCTGTGAATGACAGGATTTCATTCTTTTTTAATGGCTGCATAGTATTCCATTGTGTATATATATCACATTTTCTCTATCCATTCATCTGTTGAAAGACACTTAGCTAGTAGGCGGAATAAGTTCTAGTGTTCTATAGCACTGTAGGGTGACTATAGTTAATAATAATTTATTGTGTATTTTTAAATAGCTAGAAGAGAGGATTTTGAATGTTTCCAACACAAAGAGATGATAAATGTTTGAGGTGATGGATATGCTAATTACTCTGATTTGATTATTACATATTGAATAAATGTATTGAATATCACTCTGTACCCCATAAATATGTACAATTATTATGTGTCAATTTTTTTTCCGAAACAGGGTCTCGCTCTGTTGCCCAGGCTGGAGTGCAGTGGTGCAATCATAGCTTGCTGCAGCCTCCAACTCCTGGGCTCCAGCAATCCTCCTGCCTCAGTCTCCTGAGTAGCTGGGACTATAGGCATGTGCCACCACACGTGGCTGATTTTTCTTATTTTTTGTAGAGATGGGGTCTCGCTATGTTGTTCAGGCTGGTCTTGAACTCCTGGCCTCAAGTGATCCTCCTGCCTCGGCCTCCCAAAGGGCTGGGATTATAGATGTGAGCCACCATGCCTGGCACGTCACTTATAAAGAATAAAAAAATAAAAAAACTGATGACCCATACATGCAAATGTATTATATAATAAAATTTTAAACATTGGAAACAACACATTAAAATTTGGGTCTTCATTGATTATAAAAAGTAAGTGTTAAAACTTTTAACTTAAAAGATACAATATATTTGTGCTAACAAGATACTGCTTTTATTTCTTACACATAGGAGTTCTACTTAAAACTTCATTTGAAACAAAGAGTTGCTAAAACATTTTTGAAAACCTCACAATGATATGACCTCCTGGGGCCCTTCCATGGCTCTGTGATTCAGTTAGATAAAATGCTGTTATGATGAGATGTTTTTATCTTTGAAATACCTGTCTTTTAGCAGACCATAAAGCCACGCACAGATTAGTCAAGTTTGTATGTGTGGCTGGATAAAGTCATCTGGAACTCAATGCAAGGTAAGAGCACTAGACTGGAAATCAAAATGCCTGGTTCTTGTCCTTGCATTGCTTGGCCTCCATGTGACAGTCAGAATCCCACCCATATGAGGTTCAGCTTCAGGTATGACTATATCCAGGAGCACAAGTGATGTCATAAGATTCAGGCTTTCTCTGTTTCTTGGCTCTGCTTCCTTCTGCACTGGTTCCATTCTCAGACAGGCTCCACTGGATTCCAGAAGCTCCAGGATGACATCCTCATAGATCCCAATCCAGGCTCATTCAAGAGAATGCGCCTTTCCCTCTTGGTTCAGCAAAAGTCATGGTGTTACCTGATTGGACCAGTTTAGATCATGTGCCCACCTGGAACCTATGACCATAAAGGGGAGGTAGTGGGGGATGGTCATAGTGTGGTAGAATTCAGGGATAAGCCACACCTAGATAAGCCACACCTAGGGTCTTCTGCCCTGGACATTGGGTGGGAGGCTAGTTCATGTGCTACATGGCCTAAGTTGAGATCCCCAAGAAAAATTAGGGTGCTGTTACCACAAGATTGGAGAATGGATGCTGGATAGGCAAAGTAACTAACTATGTAGAAACAAAAACAAAACAGTTTCTAAACTCAGTTTCTCTACCTGCCTTGAGGGGACTATTTTTGTGAAGTTCCAGTGAGAGGAGGAAGTGATCAATGAGGACTAATATCTGTTCAGAGATGACTGGAGCCCACTGGCTGACAGGCAAATACCTCGTTGGATAGAGACATACTGCATTTTACAAACACAATGCACTTCACAAAATGTTCACTCTTGCCCTTCGTAAGACTGGTAACAAATAACGAGTTGGCAGAGAGGTTCTTTCCTACTAATCTAATTCTGATTGGCTTGGTCGACACTTGGCCTGCTCATCAGAGAGGCAAATGTGCCCATTTGCTTGGGGAAGTGGAATGAGGGGGTTGTTTTCTCCTCCTCTCTCTACTGAGATCTTGCCTTTCAGAGCCAGTGGGGATTGGACTTAGAGTTGCTGACATTGTCAGCTCTGGGAGAAAATTTGTAAGGCTCAGCCAGATCCATTTATGCCAAATTTTACAGTGTCATTGAATTATTTGCACTCGGAACTGCTGATGATCTGTTGTCATTGTTGTTTAACCCTACACATAGGCATTTTGGAAGGCTCTGATGGATGGGCATCTCTTTCTGGTTTCTGAGGCAGAAAAAGGAAAAACAAATTTCCCTTTATTTGGGAGAAAAAAGCTTGGAGTGGGGAATACAGGCTTCTCCTTCCTGCCTGTCTGTCCAGCTTTCACCTGGGGTAAAATCCTTTCTCAAAGCCTTTGCCGATGCCCCCACTGGGAAGAAATAGCCCCCTCATCTGTGCACCCTTGACATTAACTTAGCAAGAGCTGCTCTGTTTCCCAGTACTCTGCCTCACTGTCAATCCACTCTCTCGACTTTTAAAAATGTAGATTGTATTAGACCACATCAGCAGCCTCTTTACAACCCTTTGGGGGCCTCCTATTCCACTCAGATCAAGCTCGATCTCTTCTCCTTGGCCGATGAGGCTCTAACCTCATGCCCTCCTCTCTGACCCTGTCTTCTATCACAGTCTGCTTTTACTCACTATCTCCAGACATAATTTGGCTAATCTTAGTCCCTTGAACATGCCATACACTCCCACCATGTAGGACCTTCTGCATGCTGTTCCCTTATTCTGGAATGCTGTTCCCACACTCTTCCTATGGCTGGCTCCTTCTCATCTCTTACCACCTCAGAAAGGTGATCCTAAAAAATCCTGCTCAAACAAATCCCTTTTTAGTTTCTCTTAAGGCACCCTGTGTTTTTCCTGTTTCCTTTAAAATATATCACATTTGCAATTATATATTTGTTTATTTTTTGTCTGCCTCCCCTCTAGACTGAGAACTTCATGATGGCAAGAGCTGAGTCTATTTTTCTGTTTTGTTCACTGCTATATCCACTCCACCTGGCACTTGGCATGTATGTAATACATTTTGGTTGCCCGAATGATTACATGGTTGAAGTCTTCTCTTATGGTGGGCGGGACTTCTATGTTCTTCCTTCTGGCAGTGACTTATTTCTTCTCCCAAGAGGGGTTTGGGGAGAGGGAGTTGTGTCATGCTTTCCTCTGTCCCCCTAAAAGCACTCAGCGTGATGTTTGGCCCACAGTGGGAGCCCAGTGGGGGTTGCTGAATGAATTCACATTAAATGTGTTCTTCCTTTTCCCCCCAGTTACACGGCCAGCCACTCCAGCCACTCTAGTAAGAGGCATAGATATGGACCTACACCGTGAGACTTTGGAGTTGCCATGCCACTGCAAAATCTAAAACTCTGTCTTCCACCTATGTGTTAGAGTGCCTGAAGGGAAAGGGAAGGGTGGGGAAGGGGGAGGGTGGAGGGAATGCAATGACAGTCCCTCAGCCCCCCAGGCTCTCCCTTCAACAGATATTCATTAAGCAAATGGGGTTCGTGGGGGCTTCAGATAAGGACAAGACACAGCCTCTGACCTCAGGAGACTCAGAGTTTAGTGCAACAGATATATGACTCGCCCCCTTTCTAGCTGTATGACCTTGGACCCATTACTTAATGGCTCCAAAGCCTTGGTTTCCTCATCTGTAGAATGGGGGTAATAAATGTACCAGCCTTATTGGTGATAACTCATTGAGTTGATACATAAAAAGCACTTAGGACAGGATGAGGTTCAATATGGGTAGACCATGCCTCAGCGGGGGGGAGAGAGGGTTGAGTGGGGGACAGGAGTCACCTGTAACTACCCGACCACCTCCTATTTACCATGCCTCTAGACAAGGCTGCCCTCTGGTGGTAACTATGCAGAGTGACCACCTGGCCTCAGGCACCTGCCTGATCCTCCCTGGAGGATCTAGAACCTGGCCAAGGTTCTAGTCTTGGCCTTTTGCTTGCCTGAACCCATGATATCTCCCAGACTTTCTGCTTTTGCTAGGTTCCCAGGGCTGCTCTTCTCAGTCAACAAGGTTGTCAGGCTCCTTGGAGCTAAGGGATCAGCTGGGAGCTAGGCAGAGAGAAGCCGTGGTGTTACTAGTTGTTTTTGCCCACCCAGCAGCAAATTTCCTCTTCCTCTGAGAACAGCACCCTGACTTCCATCTGGTAAGTCTCTCTGCCACATGACCCAAACCTGACAATGAGAGTATCACAGCTGCCAGGGCCAGTGATTGGTTCAGGGATGGACATGTGACTGGGGTCTGGCCAATGAGTATATCACAGCCTCTGGCTTAGTGATTGTTACAGAGGTAACCATGTGACTGAGGCTTGACTTTGGTGGGAACTTCCCATGAGAAGCTTGCTAAGCTGGTGGCATGTCACCTTGGTGCTTTTGGGGCTTGAGAGGAGATGCTATGGAGAAAGCAGAGCCAAGAGCCAGTGTCCTGGTGACAGTGCACCTGAGTCCCTGGATGCAACTGAGCCTGAAGTTCATCAATCTCTTACACTTTTCAATTCAGTGGGTCAATAACTTCCCCTTCTGAGTTTTAGCTACTTTGAACTGGGTTTCTGTCACTTGCAACTGAGAGAACATAGGCTGACTTGTGTGTGCACATGCACACAAACACACATACACACACACACTTCATGCCTTCATTCAATGCCATTGAGGACTCCCTGTGTTCAGGGAACTGAGCACTGCCTGTTCCCAGAGCATACAGAGGTGACCAGGATGCAGTTTCTGACCTCAGGAATCCCAAGAATGGGGGCAACAAAGCAGACTCCTTGCTCAGATGCTTCTAAGAGCAGTGGGACCATTCTCAGCAGGACCAGCTATGTAATTTTTAGAGTCCAGTACCAAATAAAGATGCGGGGTGCTTTGTTCAAATTTACTAAGAATTTGAAGGCAGCAACAGCAGAGCATTAAATCAGGTGTGCACTCCTGTGTAACTGCACATATCACTCACTTATAAAGCCAGCCCTGGTTTTCAGCTGGACAGTTTAGGCATATACACGAGGAAACACTCATATAAACCATTATCAAACAGGTCTAATTTAAGGTGTGTTGGAGGGCAAGAGCCTGGCTCCTTAAGAATGGAATCTTTGGCAGGGACCCAGGTTTGAGAAGTGCTTACCATGGCAGAAGCCTTGAGGGGAGTTGGGAATGAGTGGGCGACTATAGCATTTGCCTGTGGTCACAGAGGAAGCCTGTTTTTCCTGGAAGAAAAGCCTGGGCATATGGGTGGGTGGAAGCAGAGAGAGCTGGTGCTGGCTGGGCTCCCTGTTTTGAGTGGAGAGGCAAGCAGAGGTGGGAGGAGTCCATATTTGGTAAAAAGAAGGACAAAGAGTTAGGGAAGTTTGCCAGGGAGATTTGGTGGTATCCTCTGTTCTGCAACCAGACAGACCTGGGGTTGAGTCCCACTTTGGCCATTTACTAGCTTAGTGACCTTGGGCAAATCACTTGGCCTCTCTGAGTGCAATTTCATGGAATGGAAAATAACAGTGATATTACTCCCAACAGATTTGTAGTGAGCATCTAATGGGATAAAGTCTATGAAAAATCCTTTATAAACTATTAATATAAAACTATTACCATACTCCATCATTTCTAAAACACACTTTTTTTTACATGTCATATCTCTGAAATTGGGATGAATCTTATCCATGGTATAACAAAATTTAATTGGCAGCTCTTTGTTTTTCTTGGTGGCTCATGAAATAATTGTGTGTGCTGCAATCAGTGGCATCTCTTCAACATTTGATGAAATGAGAGTTGGAAGTGTAGTCATTGTCATTTCCATCCCCACTGCCATCCTTGCCTGCGAGTTCCTAGGGAACGGAAATGGTACCTTTTCATCTGTGCCCCCTGAGAGCCTGGCACAATGTCTGGTACAGGTCAGTGCTCAATTAATGTTTTAAACTCTGTTCAGGGCAAGTGGCCAGCTAAAGGGTTGGGCTGGAAGAGTTTTTGGTGGGCCAAACCCAATCCTCTGACCTTCCAGTGAACTTTGAAACTTGGGGCTGAGGAGTGGTCATTTGTGTGTGTGTTTTTTTTCTGGCCACTCAACATCCATTTACCTCATTTTTGAGACCTGTCGCAGTCCGCTCTCATCCATTTTGATGAGGTGTATCACATGGCGAGAGAAGGAGCAAGACAGAGGAGGGACCAGGCTCCTTTAAACAACCAGCTCTGGTTTGAACTCATAAAGTGAGAACTCACTCATTATAGCAGGGAGGGCACCATGCCATTCATGAGGGAGCCACCCCCTTGACCAAAACACCTCCTACCAGGCCCCCCTCCAACCCTAGGGATCACATTTCAACATGAGATCTGAAGGGGCCAGACATTACCCAGTTATCAAGCCCAGTTCCCTCTGAGGTGCATGTTCTCCCCTGTCTCTCTCAGTTCCCCAGCGGGACTGGGCTCCAGGTGCCCACAGAGATAACTGCATGATAACAGCCTTTGTTGGCTTCCTGCCCATCCCTGGCTCACTTCCCCAGTCCCCTACCAGCGTGTCCTGTGATCACTTCCCAAAGAAACCGCTTGTACTAAAATCCTTGACTCAGGGTCTGCTTCTGGGGGAGCTCAATCCAAGACCCTGGAACCCCTTCCTGTAGTCCGTGGTTGAGGAACAATGCAGCTGTAGGGGCTGGCAGCTGTCTTGCTAGCTGCGAGGGGCAAACCCTTCCAAAATGGAGCCAACATGAGGAACAGAATCAAGAGATGGCAGGTGATGTGATTTTAATGACATTTTGCTGTAAGGCTCATGCCCCACAGTTTTGACACTCTATGGAATCCCCCATTAGCTCTCTCTGTGCACCTGTATTCTTTCTCTTCTACAGCCAGCCGTCTTGTCTCTTCTCCTCTCTCTACTTCCTCCAAATATTCTATTGTTCAGAGCTATTCATCTCTCTCTCTCAGCTTCTGAGCCCCACTCGACCAAATTAGTCTCCTTTGGGATTCACCATTCTGGAAGCTGTTCACAATGTGGGTGGGGACTTGCAAAGAAAAAGTAAACAGGAGCGTGTAAGTTGGGGTGTGGGGGGTGTGGTGTGTGTGTATTTGCATTTGTCCTTCCTGCCAGGACTCATCTCATAGGTACAGCCTCGTCTACTGGGAACTCCTGTGGGAACCCAGAACACAGCCTTCTTGCCTCTCTCATCTCTTTCTGTCTCTCAGAAACCTTGTGTCTCCCTTATCTCTGCTGTTCTCGCTTCTCTGTCTCTTTCTCCTCCTCTCTGCGCCAGCCCAAGTTCTCCACAGAGAATGACGGGCTCTGCTCAGCTGCCAATAGGTGAGCTTCCTGCGGGCCAGGCCCTACTCCTCGTCCAATCAGCTGTGGCCTTGGTGCTAGGGCGGGGCCTTGGGCAGGATGGTCAATGAAATGTCCTCAACGGCCCTAAACTTCCAGAGGACAAGTTTTTGCTTTTCCACCCCTGACAGATGCCTGCTCCCAGAGTTTCAGGATAGAGCCTGGAAGGCATGATGATGACAGTAGTGAGAGCCAATAGCGACTGAGCACTTACTTTAAATCGGGCACGGGACAGAAATTACAGATGTTAAGTGTACAGATCTTAAGTACACGGCTCAATACATGTATTCCTTCTAATTCCCACAGAAACCCTGCCATGCGGGTGTGATTACGATCATTTCCAATGTACAGATACGAAAACTGAGGCTCAGCAAAGTCAATCCGCTCACCTAAACAGTGGATCTGGGATTTGAACCCAGGCAGCGCAACTCTAGAATCTAAGCGCATAACCACTCCTGTATTCTTCCCTGTCACTGAGTCATCTTCAGGGATAGGCATAACCCACTGTGGTCCCAGGCAGTGACAGGAAGCCAAACCAGGGGACATTGATTTCCAAAGTGCACAGGGTGCCAGGTGGAAGGATTCCAATCTGGCTCTCCCCTCTTGGCCATCCTTATTCCCACCCTGGCCTCCCCCTCCTGGCCACTTGATGCCTTCCTCTGCTTTTCGCGGGCAACACAGTCACAGCTGGAGGCGGCCCCTGGGAACCACCAAGCGGCTTTATGATGTGCAGATGGTGTTTCCGTGGAGCCCCTCGCTTTTCATGTCGGTGGCCTCTGGGAGCTGGGCCAGCCCAGATGTCCCTGATCGTGAGAAAGCCTCCCCTGGCAAGGCTGGCACGAGATGCCAGGGATGGGGCCTCGGGCCAGCGCTGGCTTGGATTCTCTGGTGAGGGGGCTTGGCTGGGTGCTAGTGAGACGGTGATTCTGTCATTGTGTCCAGTCCTGTGGATTGGGAGGGTGCATCTGCAGAGCCAGGAATATCACTTCTGAGTCCATAGACAAACGGACAGACATACAGACAGAGACATTGCACAGCTAGGTTTCAAAAGGACCTAGGTTGATCTGTTTTTTTTTTTTTTTCTCCCATACATGGTGTTTTATCTGACTCTTAAGCTGTCTATGGGCACAGACTGCCTCTCCCATCAGAGGAGGTGCCCTCCCATGACAGGAACAATTTCACCCCCACTAGGCCAAGACTGGGAGCCATGTGTACCCCCATCAGACTAAGAGTTAACAGTATCAGGGAACATGGGACCCCACTATCTGCTCTCAGAATGGGAGTTCCCAAAATCAGGCAAATGTGACTCTACCATCAGATTGGGAGTTTCCAGGGTTGAGAACTATGAGTCTGTCTCTTCCATCAGGCTGAAAACTTCCCAGGGCTGAGGTGAGAGTCTCCCCTATCTGACCAGGAGCCCCCCAAGAATGGGGATGATGGCTCCTCTTCAGCTCTCTCCTCTCAGAGTGGCCAGACAAGGCTCTGTCCTAGAGGATGCCAAGTGCAGGAAGGAGGCCTGCTGACCATCCTAGGGCACAGGCAACTTCCAGCCTGGCCAAACCACCTGGGAAAGGTGGGGATGGTGCCAGCAAAGGCAGGTGCTGGAGATGCACAGGTGAGGAAGACCAACTGTGACATTTGTGGACCCCCAGACAGAGTCTGTCTTGTGACCTGCTGTATAACCCAGCTTCTGGCTCAGGGCTTGGTCCTCAGTGGGAGTTCAGTGGTGAGGGCTGAATGAATGAATGAATGTGTGAATGAGTGAATGACAACCTGGTTCCTGTCTTTGAGAAGCTCACACTCTACTGAGGAAGAAATGAAACTCACTTCTCTTGAGTACCTCTATGTGTTGGACATAATTTTAGGCTCTTTCACATGTATTACTTAATCTTCAAAACAACCATAGAGGATAAGTCTTACTTTTTCCACTTTACAGATGAGGAAGTTGGGGCACAGAGAGGCAAAGTGACCTGTTCCAGGTCTCGGAGCTGATGAATAAGGGAGCTGACGTTTGAACTAAAGTCCATTGACTTCCGAATGTGTGCCCTCTTCCTGGAAATATTATTGTCATTTAATTTCAGAGCTACCTAAGACAGATGTGGATGAAATAGAATGTGAGCTGAGGGAGAAGGAAGCTCAGAAAGGCTCCACAGAAGGAGTAACATTGGAGGTGGGTTTTGAAGGATGAGTAGGAGTTCACCAGACAGGGAAGATGTGGAGGCATGATTAGAAAAGGAGGGGCAAATTGTCTATCTGGAAGATTCCCTCTCAGGGTTGGTGGGCAGGCTGCCCCCTCCCACATGTGCTCTTCTGTGGCCCTGCCTCTCCAGGGAGCTGGACTTCCTCTCCATCTTTGGGAGGACACACAGATGGAGGCCTAATCTCATGCTGGCACATCACTGCAAAGATGCCTGGAAATTTCTGTTGTGGGCCTCCCACCCTGGTGGCGAGGCCAATTTTGCTTCTGGGAGGGAGGAAGGGTGGTTGGGGGCCAGCTGTGATGAGAAATTTCCTCTCTGGGTCCTCTGAAGTAGGCAGAGTAGTGGAGGAGCCGCTGGGAAGGAAGATGGAGGTGAGTGAGTTGTCTCCCAGGCCTGTGACCAGAGGTCCTCTCTCCCTGGTTTAGAAAGCAGACAGTGATTTATTATATCCCCTGTGAGTGCGAACAGCCTTTAGAAATCTTTTCTGGGCCTAGTGTTTGAGGACAAGCAGGTATTACGTTTTTGGGGGTGGTAAGGCAGAGCAGGTCTTCAATAGGTTCATGGTTTTCGATTGATGGTCAGAACTTGTGAATTCATTACTTTGCTAGAACTAGGTAGAACGAAGTCTAGCTCTTGCTGGGCTCATCAGGGTCTGATTAGAATCACAGGTTCAAGAAGGTCCCAAGGAGGGAGCACAGGCCCTCAAGACCTGTGGCTTTTAAATTGTATGTGTGTTTTAATCAGCAGACCTTTAAAAAAAGCCCAACTTGTATAAGAGATAAAAGCAGAGCAGCTCTGTTTGCGGCAGGGTGGGGACCCTAGGGACCAACTTCTCAGCTGCCCCTAGATCCTGCCTCAAGCCCCTCAGGAATGTTCATGGAACCCCAATTCTCCCCAGCACTTGAATATCTCTGGTGCACTCTAGCCCTTGAATTTTACCACTGGGACAACGGAGGCACCGAGAGGAGAATGTTTTGTTTGAGGCTGCACCGGTAGTGGGTGTGTGGAGTGGTGTTCCCCAAATCCCTGGACTGAAACTCAGGTGGGAGGGTCTGTTGAGCTGTAGTGCTGATACCACCTCCTCTGGGTTTCCCTTCCAGGCCAGTGGGGCACCTGTGACCCAAGGCTTTGGGTTCCAGGCACTATCACCCAACAGGATAAGGCACACTCTGCCCATTAGGACAGGCGCTGTCCTTTTTGCTGGAGGGCAAACTGAGCAGCAGGCTGAGAGGGCCAGGCTGTGGGTCACGTGCGTGTTAACGCACAACTGGGTCAGAGCTGCCCGTGGTTCTGTGCCTCTGGGATCTTTGCTGGTCCAGGGCTCTGTCTGCTGAGGGAGACCCTCCCCTGGGCCCAGGCAGACAGCAATCTGCCCAGGCCTCGCCCAGCCGGGAGCCGTGAGAAGCGGGTTCTGATACAGAAGCTGCCAGGGCGTTACTAAGGAGCGGTGGGTTGCAATCAGGGCAGTGGCCTTTCATCTCCTGCCACTCGCCTCCTGCTCAAGACAGCCTCTCATCAGCTTCCTGTCCTGGCTGAGTCAGGCTCCCCTCCAGAGGTGGGCCTGGGTCGGGGGTGGGGGGCTGAGGGGGCCGTGGAGTGGGGGAGCAGGCCTCGCTGGAAACCGTCACGAAGGCCTGGGCTCTGGATCCAATTGTGGAGTTTCCCGGGGCCGTGGTCCATCCCTCAGTCCCTGCCAGGCACGGCCGGGCCCCTCTGCGCGCCTGGGCCTGGAAGGCTCCATCCACTCCAGTCAGGCCCGCCTGAGATTACCTAGGTGTTCTGGTGACTTCTGAGAGCCTCGCATGAAAGATAACGCCCAAATCAACAAATCTGCCATTGTGGCTTTGAAGAGACTGTTTCAATCACTTTATTTTGTCTTTATGTCAGGTTTGCCAGATGGCTTGGGTCTTTCTGAGGTCCTGTACCGAGGGGGCGCAGAGAGAACTGGTGCAGCTTCAAAGCTCCTTTTTAATCTTTAGCAACATCACAGCGGCTGGGAAACTGCCTCGGCTCCCTCAAGTCTCCCCCACAAAAGAGGCGCGGCCGAGGCTCTAATGAAAGCCAGATAAAGGGATGGCTGGAATGAGAAACAGAGGGAAAGAGCAGTCGTTAGTCTTTCTTGTAGCTGTTTCAAAAGAAATTCTAAGACAAATTATGGCTTTGGGTGTTTTTCTAAAAGGACTGCAGCAGGGAGAGGAGGTGGGGGAGGCGCTTTGACCTCTCAGCACCCTTCCCCTTGCATGAAAGGCAGAGGAGACTGAAAAAAGGCCGAAATACAACAATAAACTTTCCGTGCGCGCGTGGGGATGAAAGCTGCGCTGGCATAATTACGGGCGAGGGCGGCGGGGCGGGCGGGCGGCTTTACCTTGCCGCCAGCGCTATTAATGATGAGGCTCCCGCTTTTTCTTCTCTGGAAGGGGTGCCTTTGGTTTTCGGGAATGGGGTGGGGCGCCGCGGCTGACATTTGGCGCAGCTGTGCGGATGCGATGCGCTGCTTCGTCGCACAAGGGCATGAGCGCCCTCACGGCTGCTGCCGAGGCCCTGTCATCCTGAGAAGGAGGCAGATGTGCCCGCGGGTCATCCTCCCTCGCTCTGGCCCTCCTTTAAGATTTCCAGGTCTGTCTCTTGGGACCTGCAGGGGTGGGTTCTGACGTGCAACTGCAGCCCCACGTGCTGTCTTTAAGGGGTCAGTCCTGTTCCACGGGGAGTGAGAGGGGCAGCGGTGGGGGTGTGTCCCAGCAGTCCTTTTTCCCTGCGCACACGCTGTCTTCAGTCCCCACTGTCAGGCCCGGTCATTGCCGCTGAGATCTCCTGGTGTGCCAGGCTGTTCTTATCTCCCATCCCACCCTGGGTCATCTTAGTTTACATGGTTTGCTGGTCAGTTACTTGACCAGGCCTCCAGGGGATGGGACAGCTAAGGTTTGATAGGCAGGCAGGCAGGAGGGGGAAAACTGGACAGTCTAGGGGCCTTTCCGGGGAGGGGCAGGGCAGACTGTTGGGGTTGTCCCTGAGTAGCATCCCTGTGAGGGCACCACTGGCTTCCAAGGTTGGTGAGGACCATCACCGTCACAGGACCGCAGAACGCCAGCCCCAGAAGGGCCCCTTGCTGTGGAGATAGCAGCCTGAGGTCCTGGAGGGGAAGGGCTTAACCCAGGTCACACAGCTGGCTGGGGACAAAGTAAGACCTCAAGTCTGTGTCTCACTAGAGCAAGCAGATACTCTGAGAGAAGGGGGGTCTTATGTGACATGGGGTCGGAAGAGAGCTTGGGTCCCATGGGGAGAGGTAGACAGGGTCTGGCATGCTTCCCCCTGCTGTCCTGCTGCTGCTGCTCTCCCTCACCAACTTTTGCAGTGCTCAGTTGCCACAGGCTTTGGCTTCTGGAGCTTTGGCCAAGAGGCCGGTGATGCCAGGACCTTCTGAACATCAGGCCCACTGCCTAGGGAGGGGGGTATCAAGTGGAGGGCATCCCCCACGGGCATCTGTCCTCACTCATTTCACCTCTGGAGGCTCTTTCCCCGCTTATGAGCCTTGAGGAGAATTGAAACTAAAGGAATATATGCCTGAGGTGCTGCCCGACTTTTGCCTGCCTGTTCTAAGAGGGCTTCCCTTCTCCCCATCTCGTCCCCAGCCCAGTGAGGAGAGTTGGATGTGTTGGCAGCAGGTGCTGTGGGAAGGGCGGGGGAGGAGAAGGCCCTCCGTTGTGTCTTCATCCCTCTCTCCCACTGTCTGCCTCTGTTCACTCCCTGTGTGTCTCTCGTGGTCTGTCTGTCTGTCTGCTTCCTCCCACCCCTCTCCGGTGGTGCCCTGGCCTGGGGCTCTGGGTTCTGCTCTTGGCACCAAGGCCTCTGTGGCCTCCTGCCTCCCGCAGCCTCCTGGTGCTCTGGTGCCCTGTCTTCCTGCGGCACCTGCAGCTCAGCAGGAGCTGAGCGTGCTAAGAGGTGGGGAGCACGGGGTGACTACCTGGAGGGGAGGGGTGGTGAGGTGCTGGTGGGGTCATGTCATACCTCTTCCCTCAGGGCAGGGGGCAGAGCCAGGCCTCTGGGCTGTCTCTCTCTCTCTTTTTTTTTTTAGAGACAGGGTCTTGCTCTGTTGCCCAGGCTGGAGTGCAGTGGTGCCATCACAGCTCACTGTAGCCTTGAACTCCTGGGCTCAAGTGATCCTCCTGCCTCAGCTTCCCTAGTAGCTGGGACTATTCCTAGGGAAGTAGTAGTCCTACTTCTTTTATGGGCTGGACAGTAGTGTGCACCACCACACCTGATTAATTTTTTATTTTTTGTAGAGGGGGTCTTGCTGTGTTGTCCAGGCTGGTCTTGAACTCCTGGCCTCAAGCAATCCTCCTGCCTCAGCCTCCCAAAGTACAGGGATTACAGGTGTAAACACTGTGCTCGGCCCTGACCTATTTTAATGAAGGAGAATTTGGACAGATTAGAGGTTGTGACCCTGTGGGGGGCAGACCTCTCCTGCTCTCCTGCAAGGACAGTCCACACTGGACACCACCCAGCTCTCCTTGTAGATGATATCGGGCAGTGGGGAGGGCACAGGCTCTGGGACTCTCAGGGTTTCAATCCTGGCTCCTCAACTTCTTAGCTGGGAGACCTTGGGCGAGTGACTTACCCTATTTGTACTTCACTTTTCTCATCTGTAAAAATGGGACTAATAACTGTATTTACCTCATAGGGTTGTCATGAGGAATAAATGAGTTACTGCATGCAAAGTGCTTAGAGTAGTGCCTGGCTCGCTGGTGTTCAGCAGGTGGAAGCCGTTATTGCTGTGATCTCCATGTGCATCTCTCCAGCCACGTTGTCAGCAACAGTTAAGTTGATCGACCACTGCGTGGATCAGTCCTTGTGCTTGGGCGCTGTGAGGGTATTGGGGTACATTATCATCCTTTATCTTTCTCTGTCTTCTGGCAACAGACCCCTCTCTCCTGGGGGGCCTATTCCATGTGGTTGTAAGGATGGGGCTGAACCCGCCAAGGACTCATGATGCATGTCTGGCCAATCAGAGAATCCTGTTCCTCAGGCCACAGTGATTGGTTCAGGGAAGGTCACGTGTCCCAAGCCAGGCCAGAGTCCTCCCCAGAATTTAGCTGCCGGGAGTGTCAGGGAAGACAGTTTTCCACCCTCTGGGATCCCGCGTTATGAGGATGACATAAGCTGGAATCACTAGGCGCTACCTTCTCCAGTGGCATGAAGGAAGTTATTGACAGTAGGAGGGAAAGAGGCCATCTTGTCCAAAAAATGCAGAAATAACAGAGAGAGAGAGAGAGAGGAATAGGATACTCTGAATCCAGCCATGCCTACTACTCTTGCTCTGTGTGTGCCTATGACTGAGTTAATTACCTTTGCATTTAAAGAGATTTGAATTTGGTTTCTTGCAATTGAAAGAATCTTGATCAATACTGAAGCTGGCACGATCACCTAGGGTGCCCACTCTCGTGTTCACATTACCCTTTCACAGAGGAACCACACCATGAGGAGGGTGCTGAGGACCAGGTGATGAAGGGCTGGGAGTCCGAGGTGGGAGTAGCTAGACTGGAGGATTGGAGTTGGTGTGAATTCAGCAGAAATGAACCTTCCTGGGGGTGGTGGTTGTCGCGCTGGGCTTGATTTCAGGGACTGGGGGAAAGGGACACGGGAGTTGGGAAGCAGTCCAGGTGAAGGCCACAGCATGAGCTAAAGAGGAGAGAAATATAAGGTGTTTTGGAAGAACAGCAGCTTGTCTGGTTTGGCTGAAATCCCAGGCAAGTGAGTGAAGGAAAGCCGAAGGTGATGAGAGGCTGGAGAATTATGTTGGGGTCAGACCATGAAGGTTGCAAATTTCATGTCTGGGACCTTGGATTTTATGGGCTGGACGATAGGGAGCCATTGGAGTGGGGGGTTTTCGAGTGGGAGTTGAAAGAGTCAGAGCTAGGTAGAGAGGATTGTTAAGATGGGAAAGTTGGCTGGGTGTGGTGGCTCACGCCTGTTATCCCAGCGCGCTGGGAGGCCGAGGTGGGAGGATCACTTGAGCCTGGGAGTTCCAGGTTTTAGTGGGCTGTGATCGTGCCACTGCACTCCAGCCTGGTAGCAGACCGAGACCATGTCTCAAGATGAAGATCTGAAAGTCAGGGTTAGAGAACTAGGTTAGAAATAATGGCGGTCCAGACTTGGTTGGTGGCCTAGAATGGAGGTGGATATCATGCGAATTTTTTGTTTTATGTACAGCATCCACTCTCTCTTCTTCTGGTGAGAATCTCTCCATTTTCTCTGGGGAAACCACCTCTGCCCTCAACTCAGTCCCTGTGGTCTAGGTGGGACTGACACCACACCCAGACCTAGGGCATGTGACCCTGGCCTAAGCTAACCCGTGTGCCCATCCCTTGACCACAGTGGTTGGTTCAAGGATGGCCATAGGTCCCAATTTAGGCCAATGAGAGTTAGGCGTGCTATTTTGTCAGATGACTTAGGGAAAGGGAATTTTGTTTTCCAGTGGATTTGTGGCTGACAGGAAGTAAATCTGCAGCTTCTGGGACCCCCACAAGGCAAAATGAAGTCACACGGATGAAAACAGAGAAATGGAGAAGTAAGACCAAGTCCTGAGAACATCCCTGGAGCCCCTACATCAGACATATCCCTGGCGGGTTTGGGTACCGGAGACAGTGAATTTCAGTCGAGTTTTCTATAACTTGCAAACAAGTGACCGATGCAGTTGCAGTGAAGCTTAAGTGACTGACTAGCTCTATGTGTACCTGTGCACGCTCGGGGAGAGGGAGGGGCAAAGGAGAAAGGAGTGGTCAGGGCCTGAGTACCTGGGAGGTGATGATGCAGCTAGCGGGGCCTGGGCTGATGGGAGAAGCAGCCGTGTTTGTGTGGAGGTACAGAATCTGACGTACCAGCGTGAACCAAAGGTGGCTAACCGTTTCTCCACCGTCAGGAGAAAGAAGCAAATTCCAAGAGACCATGTTGATCTTGAGGACTTGGCCACTAGCAGAACCCACCCTGGGCCAAAGGGCTTCACTCGGTGGAGCCCAGGTGTAGGGCAGGGCCAGACACTGGCTGGGAGGCCCATGGTTTACTGACCGCATGTCAATGAGCTTTGCAGCAGTGTTCAGCAATGTTTTTCTTTCTCCTTTACTCAGAGTTCTCTTGGAAATTACATGAGCTGGAAACGTCATTCCTCATAGATCTGGTTGGCAAAGCGAATTGGGGATTGAGCAGGCTAAAGACCAGAATTTACCTCCTGGCTCTGCTATACTCTGTCTTTGTGGTCTTGGGCAAATTATTACTACTTAGGTGCTTGAAAAATAAGTCAGAGATGACCAGGTAGAGATAATTCAAAAAGCATTCTAGGTAGAAGGACTTGCTGGTGGCGAAGGTGAGAGAGGTCCCAGGGGGTGGTGGGTGAGTCATGGGCTCTGGTGTCAGTTGGATCTGGGTTCTCATACTGGTTCAAGTGGATGACCTACAGGCAAGTCCTTCAGCTTCTCTCTGCCTCAGTTTGTTCATCTAAAAAGTGGGCCCAATGATGTCTATTTTGTAAGGCTGATATGAAGATTGCCCAGATAACTTTTCTATAAATAAGTTGCCTGGCACATAGTTGGTGCTGCCAACATGGTTGCCCTGCCGCTATTATTATTTTTAATGATTTGTTATGATTCTCCGAGGCACAGAGGCATGGAGGAGCATGGGGGTATCTATTAGTCTGTCTTCTTTCAGTTGCACATAAAAGAAACCCAAACCAAAATGGCTTTAGAAGAAACAAAAGGGAGTTGTTCACTCACGTAACAGTAAAGTCTAGAGGTATTAATGGATTTCAGGCATGGCTAGATACAGGGGCTCAAATAATATCACCAGGATATTGCCTATCTCTCCATCTTTTGGCTCTGTTTTCTATGGTATAGGTTCTATTTCAAGGGTGTGCTGGAGCCAATTGTAAAACATTCAGGAATTTTGGGCAGTTAAATCACTGGTTGTTAAATCACTGGTAGCATGAAATTGGCCACGGTGGGAGTATTTATATCATGGAAATTGGCAAATGCTACAAATCAGGGCTTTTGTATGTGTGTGTGTGGGGGACTAGTTTACCAGCACATGACTGCTCTATTCTCCAAAAGTCTTTTACCTTATAATGGGAAGATGGTGGCCCAAAGCACCTGGCTGACATCCCACCACCTATGCAACCACAATGGAAAGTGAGTACTTCTTTCCCAGAAGTTCCAGGAAATGTCCCAGGGTTGTGTCTCATTGGCCTGGCTTGGACCACATAGCCATTTGTGAAATAGTAACTGAGGCCAGGGTGCAAAGTATATTGATCGGCACATGTCTCCTCTTGAGCTGCCAGATGGGGTCAGCTCCACCTGAATCATGTGGATGGAGAGTGGGTGGGGATGGTTCCCCTTGCCATAACAAACGACTGCAGAACCTGGTATGTACAACAGGAAGTGTTTGTTGCTCACGCATCTGTGGGTTTGCTCCAGGCTGGGCTTGTCTGGGGTTGTTAGTTGGGACAGCTCTGCTTCCCTTCTCTCTCTTTCTCCTTCTGGGACCAGCTGACCAGCCTGGAATGTCCAGCTCATGGCGACAGCAAAGTTACAAGACAGCAAGCAGAAACAAAGACACCCTTGCAAGGCTTAGGGTCAGACGGGGCACATCACTACTTCTGCCTTATTCCATCGGCCAAAGCAAGTGACAAGACTGAACTCAGATTCAAATGGGGGGCACATAAATTTTACTTCTTTACTGAGATAAACTGTAAAGTCAGATGATGAAGGGGATAGATGTGGAGAGGAGAGAAAAACTGAAAATATTACAACAACTTACCACCTTCCCTAAGGAAAATCAGGGCACTGCCAATAGCAAAAGGGAACTGGATGCTGGGTATGAGCAATAGATTTCCACGGAAGGCGTTAGGGAGAGCAGGGGACTCAGATGTGGCTGTGGCCTGGGATGGGAGGGATGAGGGTAAGAGGAGAGGCCGCAGGAGAGGAGGCTGGAGTATGAGGTAAGAACAAGCTGGACCCTTGTGAGCTAGGTGACTAGACTTGGTCCCCAAACTCAGGGGAGCTGTCTTAATTTTTGTTTCCCTAGGAGCAGACCCTAGCAAGGATTTGAGCACAAGTTGATTTATTTGGGCGGTGATGCCAGGAAGGACTAATAAGAGTAGGGAAATGAGCAGGGTGTGCTGGTAAACTGGCTCTCTGAAAAAAAAAAAAATCCGTTATATGTAGTGTTTGCCTATTTCCATGGAGTAAATGTTCCCACCATGGTTGATCTCAAGCTACTAGTGTGATGTACCTGAATGAGGAGTTGGGGAGAGAGGGGTGCAGTTGGCTTTCATGAGCTGGTACAGGCTGGCTTCAGCACACCACTGGAAGCTAGGGGAGGGGCGAGGTTGCCAATAAAGGGCACAGTCAAGCCAGTCACCACTGGGGAGGGCTGGGAAGTGGTGTAGAACGTGTGCTCTGTGTTATCCCCTCCGAGGGCAGGGGCCTAGGGCACATACCCACCAACTCCCCATATGTCATCGGTTGAGGCTGTAATTCCCCAGGGATTGGTAATTCGATGGCACTTGTGGCCAGGGCTCTGACGGCCAGAGAAAGGGACACAAGAGGCTGGAAGCTGCAAGTTGGGCCAGCATATGTGGACATGTTAAGGTCTGCTACAGGGGCTTTTAAAGAGTGGCCAGCAGAGCGAGGCCTTCCTGCTGAAGCCCTTACAGATGCCTCCAACAGTCCAGGGCCCCTCCCCAGCCCCCAGGCCCTGTTCCCCCCAGCATGCATTCATCCCTTGGCACAAACACTGCCTGCCTCCCTCAAAGAAGAAATGAAGAAAACATCTTTAGCATTTTCAATGACACGATTTCGATGTTGTCTAGATTTGGAAGTGTTTCTCTGGAATATTTTCAGATTTGTCAACTCTCTGGTCTTCTGTCTGGACTCTGTAAGAGTGGGAATGAGGGTCATATTATGTTTATTTTATTTCTTGTTTTTTCTCAGGCCCTCTGATGCTTCTTTCTTGGAGCTGGGCTTTGCAGAAATAAATTTCCATGGAGTCTGGAGAAAAGGCTCTTTTTTTAAAAAAAATAGCTGAAATCTATCTGTCTATTGAAAACTCACTAACTTTGGTGATGTGCTGTATGGGCAGACACTGTGTGCGCCCTGCCCAGATGCCTTTTCCACTCATAGTTCCCCCCTCTGGCTTCTTACTGCAAAGAGCTGCAGCCACCTGAGGTCATTCTCGGGATGCAGGAGGGTAACCAGCCCAGCACAGGACAGGCCTGAGGTGTCGAGGAGCAGGAACAGCCCTTTGGGATGACCATGAGGAAATGATGGATCCATCCCTTGGCTTTATTACCCCTTGGGTGGACTACCTCTCTGGTGTGTCCCAGAGGTCTGGTTGGCAGTAACCTGCCCATCAGCCCACCCTGTATTTGCTTCCTTCTCCTCTCATTACATGACCCTACTCCGACTGCTGCTTTCTATGACCACTTCCCTAATAAGCTTCCTGCACTCATGTCCTTGTCTCAGGGTCTTCTGGGAAACCAACCTGGGACACAATGCACTAGACCTTGGCTTCTGCCCTAATCTGATGGGATTGAAGCCACATGTGGTGGTGCTTGTTGGTTTCCCCCAGAGCTTGGCACAGCATGAGGGTCTCATCAGGGTTTCAACATCTGGTTGATGAATCAAAGAATGTGAAAATCCAAATACAAGGAAGCACGGGCTGCAGGCTGAAGGGGAGACAGGGATGGTCAGGTCTGCAGGTGCCGTGTCCTCCCAGATCTGCATATCCAGCCTCATCTCTCCCGGATCCCAGACCTACGCATCCAGATGGATGTCTCCACCTGGGCCCCCAAGCTCAAAGTATAACTTGTCATGCACCCCCCATCCCCTCCCTAGCCAACCTGCCTCCTCTCCTGTGTGGCTGGTCTCGGGCAATGAAGGTGGGCACTGGCTTCCATTCCTTCCTCCCTGTGCCATGCAGGCTCTTGCTTTGTTGCCGTGTGCATCTTTCTCAAAGCTCTTCACTTGTGTCTGGCTCACCTGACACCTCTCTGGCCTCTGCCAGTGTCATCTCTCAACTCTAGTCTCTCCTCCTTGCAATGCCTCTTATGGCCCTGAGTGAACTTTCTGAAGCAGCCTTGACCACGCAGCTCACTGCTGCCAGGCCTAGCTGCGGCTCCTCATTGCTGTGGAGAGGAAATCCAAACTCCTTGCAGTGGCCTAGCAAGGCCCTGCAGGAGCTGCCGTCTGCCAGGCCTCTGGTCTCCACATGCTTTATTCTCCTTAACGCCCTCCCCACACCCGCAGAGCCCAACTGCTTCAAGTTCCTTGAACCTGCACGCTCTCACCTCCGGGCCTCCATGCATGCTGTTCTCTCTGCCCTAACGCTCTTCCCAGGGCCAACTCCAACTCCATGAAGCAGAGGCTCCTGAATCCTGGGTCTGGGTTACAAGAGCCTGTTTTCTTGTGAACGCCTGCACTTTCCCTGTGGTTACTCAGATGCCCCTGAATTATTATTAGTATTTCTTCACGAGTCTCTCCCGTGAAAGATAAACTCTTCTAGCGCAGGGCTGAGTCTGATTTCTTTGTGGTTGTATCCCTGGCATTTCACACTGTGCCCGAGTTGCAGTTGCACAGTAAATGTCTGGTGGGTGAATTAGGGGGTGAAAGGGAGGCTTCTCTCCAGCCCACCCCAGCGGAGTGAGTGGCTCTGGAAACCTGGCCTTCCATCTAGCTCTCCTGCCTTTGTGTTCCCAACGACATCTGATTCAGGTCCTTAACGGGAAGAGATGGCGAGGAGGAGGGAGGGAAGGAGAAAAGAGGAAGCCTTAATCCATGGCCCAGAAGAAATGAACATCTCCAACTTTCCCACATCTCTCATCTAAGTAGGTCACACGGAAGAACTTGGAGTCCCTGTCAAAGTTTCAGGCAAAAACAATAACTTGGTTTTGACCTTGCTCTCTTCAAAAAGCAAGTTGCTGCTGAGCTGCAACATCAAAAAGAATAAATAATTGTTTTTCTTTTTTGTTGTTATGATATGGATCATCTGAGCGGTTAGTGGTAAGCAAGCGGCTTTGATTCGACTCCGGCTCCCCAGCGCTGCAGCTTCTCTTTATGTCAGCAGGCTCCTGTTTCCACCCCAGGATAGCAGAATCCCTTGATTAAATTCATATTTGTTTTAATCTTTCCCTGTGTCTGATCTTGAGCTCAAAGATGGTCAGGGAAAAAAGCCACTGCCCTGCCGCGGCCACGGGGAGGGCCCGTGTCAGGCCCCACGCTGATCGCTCTGTCCAGTGCGATAAGGCAGCCAGCCCGCGGTGCCCTGCCGTGCCCTCCCTGGTCCTCCAGCTGCCCGCGGCTGCCGGGACAGCCCACAGAGCCGCTCGGCTCCGGGAGAGCGCAAGGAGGCCGTGGTGGCCACAGCCTCAGATCGGACCCCCGTCCTGGACTTGGAGTCCTAGAATTCTCTTGAACATTTTTGAAGTTGAGAAAATTATGGATCTTAGGTGCGCAAAATGGAGTTATCACCCTGCTCTGTTTGTAGTAGCCCCATCATTTGTCTGTGCTTTTCATTCCTCTGTCCCTCCCCCCTGTTCTTCAGCAGGTAGGTGCCTTCCAGTGTGTTTGGTCAATGTACTTAAAGACATAATGTTGCTTTACAGGTGAATGTGTGTTTCTTTTTTTCTTTTTTGGTGGTAAAATACACATAACATAAAATTTACCTTTTTAATGGCTGTATTGTTAATATATGGAAAGGTATTGTGTTGTGTACAGTGGAGCAGTCAAGAGCAGTCTGGACTCCACCAACTGAGTTCAAAACCCCAGCTCTGCCACTTGCTGGTAGTTACTTAGCCTTGGTGCCTTGGTTTCTCCACCTGTGAAATGGGATGGTAATTGTTGCTACTTCATAGAGTTGGCCAGAGGATTAAATGAGTTAATACTTAAAAAGCACTCAGAATGCTGCCTAGAATACAGTACATGCTGAAAAAGTGTTAGCCGTGTTTATTATTCTATTTCTCACTTTTTATTTTCTCTTACTGGCCCAATGTTTTCGAGCACCACCCATCCTGTTGTATGTGCATCTGGTTCCTTGCCTTTGACAGTATTCCATAAGGTGGGTACATTGCCTACATTTTATTCATTGATTTCTTGGAGATGAACACCTAATTGGCAATGCAGCAATGAGGATCCCTTGCACAGCAGTGGGAGGATTTCTGCTCCCAGGACTGGGGTCCCTGCCTTAGGAGTTGGCAAACTTTCTGTAATGGTGAGATAGTAAATATTTTTGGCTTCATGGGCTATATGGCTTCTGTTGTGACTGCTTAACTCCGCTGTTGTTGCACTAAGGCAGCCATAGGCCATATGTAAATGACTGTACATGGCTATGTTCCAGTAAAACTTTATTTACAAAAATATTTGAGCCTGTAGGTTTGTGGACCCCTGTACTAGGTCATAAACATACCTGATGTCACTGAATAATGCCAGTTGCTCTCAGACTGGCTGCATGGTCTATTCTGCCAACAGTGCCCATGAGTTCTGTCTCCCCATGTCTTCCTGAAAGAATTCTCCAAGTCATTGATTCCAAAGGCAAAGAGGAGCCAATGGGCCCTTGTCTCTGTCCTCACCCTCTGACTGCCTCTCTTGCCCTCACCCTCCGGTTATGACTTTATTTCGCCATGAGGTTTGGGCTGTTTTTATATCTCTTGCTTGAGACCTTTCCCTATAAAATTTAAGTTAACATATACCTGGGACATTTGAACCATTGTCACTGCCACTTATTGTGCCAGGCCTTGTGCTAAATGCTTCACACGTGTTAGTCCTTTATGTCCTCCCCAACAACCCCATGAAATAGGTATGAGTGAAATTTCCTTTTCAAGATGATGAAACTAAGGCTTAACTAGGTGGGATGACTTGCCCAAGGTCACACAGATAGGGGAAGCTGGAGCCAGAATGTGAAACCACATCTCCTATATACCAAGTTGAATCCTATTTCTAATCCCTCTCACTTGGGCTGTAGGACGGGGGGTGCTGGGCCCAGCAGAGAGAGGTCCATGAAGTTTGAGTGGGTGGGAGGAGGGTGTAGATAAAGGAGGGGAAGGAGCTGATGGCGAACTTGGCTCTAATATGCCTGGTGGAGATGGGGGCATCTCTGGCTAAGGAACCTGCTGTGGCCGCTCTTATACTCAAGCTCATGGTGGAAAATCCCCTGTGGAACCAGCAACTTGAGACTCAGGCCTGAGATGGGGGAAGGACTTGGACCAGAAAGGGCAGAGATTTAATGTGATGTGTCAATGTCAAGGCCTTATTTGAGCCCAACAGGAGGGAGGGCTGTGTCTGGACCACTCTGGAGTCCCCTCTGTATTTAGTGCTGTGCCTGGCACGTAATGGTGTGAAGCAAATAATTTGCTTGAAAATGAACTAATTAAAAGCAGCATTTTCCAGCCATTAAAAAAAGCGCAAATCTTTATTGATGTATAACATATGAATAGAAAAGAACACAAATTATAAGAGTATGATGAATTTTTACAAAGTGAACACACTCATGAAATCAGCACCGAGATCAAAAACTAGAACTTCACCAGCACCCCAGAAACTCCTCTCATGTCGCCTCCCAGATAGCCCCCGCCTCCCAAGGGCAACCACTCTCCTGGCTTCTAACAGCATAAATTAGTTTTGCCTGGTTGTGAACTTGAATGTTATATAAATGGAATCATCAGTGAGTACTCTTTTGTGTTTGGTATCTTTTGCTCAACACTTTGTGAGATTCATCCATGTTGTTGGTTGGGTGTAGTTTTAGTTTATTCTCACCACTGAGCAAGTATTTCATGATACACACACACAACAATTTACCGTTTTACTCTTGCTGGGCATTTGGGTACTTTCCATTTTTTGTCTATTATGTACAATGCTGCTATGAACACTTTTATATGTGTCTTTTGGTGACCACATGCATGAATTTCTAAGTATATACCTAGGAGTAGAATAGTTAGGTTCTTGTAGAGCAAATGTTTAGCTCTAGTTAAGTATCACCAAACAATTTACATTCCCATCACAGTGCCTGAGAACTTCATTCACTCTAGATCCATGATTACATTAGGCCTTACAACCAGCCATTGGGTTTTCAGGTGTTCTGAATTCCTTAAGCTTCACCAGCCTGCAGGTTCAAATGAGGTCACCCTCATGTGTCTAGTGGACGTTCCCTAATTGGACAGCCCTACCCCCTCCTGTCTTCCTCCACAGAAATATAGATAGTAAAACAGTGCTTTAGTCAATCACTAACTATGACATCCGTTGAGTACTTGCTATGTGCGTGGTATAAGTACTGTATAAGAGTTAGCTGGCTTAATCCCTACAACACCACTTTGGTAGGTGCACTTCCTATCATCCCATATTACAGATGAGGAAACTGAGACACAGAGAGGAGAGGTTACTTATTCAAGGAAACACAACTGGTAGGTAGCAGTGTTAATATGAAACCCCAGGAAGTCTGGCTTCAGAGCTTCCCCCCTTAACCCTTATGGAACATTGCCTTGTAGCTCAGTCTTCATGTGCCATAGCCTCTGGGCCACATTTCCTCCTCCCTGGGCCCTCCATGAAAACCCCACTCTCAGGGTTCCGCCGCAGGCTGCTGCCTTTGGTGTGCCATTGCCTCCTGGCCGCTATCTGGTGGTGCTCTGGGCCATTCTCCCCTGGCCGTCCCCAGGCTGCCATCCAGTGAGCAGTTTCTCACTGTTCGACAGGAAAGTGTAAGGGAATGGGCGCCCAACCCTGACTGCATCAGAGGGATCCCACTGCAGAGTTGCTTGGGACCTGGGTGGCTTGGCTCTTGTTGCCATGGTGACTGGTGTGGGAGGGGCTTGACTAAGAGCCAGCAAAGCAAGAATTATTATTCCTCTCCCACCCTCAGGCTCGGTTGCCAGTTGCCAAGTCCAGCCCATAACATCAGACTTTTCTTTCCTTCAGGAGGAATTCTATTTTAGGGGTCCCATTTCGGTCTGGGTTCTGGTTTCATACAACAGAAATGGGCAAAGGCAAACTTAAGCATAAGGGGAATGGATCAGAAGGGTATTGGGCAGCCCAACAGAAGGCTGGAGTCCTCTGAAGGCCCAGACTCTTCCGAGAGTCCAGAAGGGATGTTCCTCTAAAATAGGAAGGGTGTTTGGATTCTGGGGAGGGAAGGGGGAGAGAGGGAGAGTGTGTGTGTGTTAGAGAGAGGGAGCGAGCCCCCTTAACCCTGTGTCACTTAGCTGGTACCAATAGGAGTACTGGAAGGCTGTTGTAGCCACCTCAAGGCATGGCAGGGCACCTTTAGTAAGTTGGAATCTGGAATTATCTTTTCATGATAGTGACTTTGCTGCCTGAAACAAAGAATGGCCAGATGAAGGGGTCAGCACTCATCCGACAATGATCTGTCCAGCCGAAGTCACAGCACCGTCCCACAGTGAGGAACGTCCACAGGGTGAGAGCCATAGCACTGCCTCTGATGAATGGAAGGATGAACTTGAGAAATAATTTCTGCAACTATTTCTCACTTCTCTATTCCACATTATGCTCTTAGGATAACATTTAAAATCTTAATGTTGTTTTTGGGAATAGCCAATGAAAGAAATTGGCCATGCCTTTGTCACTGTTGGAAGTTTTGTTTTTCTTTATGAAAACTACTTAAATACAAAGTAAATATGGTAAATATGTAATAAAAAGGTGAGAAACATAGCTAAATATATAAAGTAAGAAGTATTGGGCTTAAATGAATTTATAATTTACAAATGCAAAAGTAACTGCGATTGCACATAGTCCTTGAAATAAGTCTTGGAAAGTTGTAAAAAAAAAATCACCATTTGGTGCAACCAAAGTTATCAACGAAAATGTTCACTTTGACTAAATTTGGTTGTGGGCATTTCATGCAGCACCAGAGACAAATTTAAAAATTCATGACACCATTGTGAAGCCATTGGGGCAGCCAAGATTGCCTGAAAATGATTTTGAGATTAAAAATTTTGAACATGAACAAAAAGACTGACAAGTACATTTTTTAAAAAGTATGTTGTATGAGAGCAGAGTTCAGAGAAACCAAAAGATCCCCAAATCCTGAAAATTGGGTAAAATAAAATAAACTGTGGCTGGCTGGGTTCTGTGGCTCACACCTGTGATCCTGGCACTCTGGGAGGCTGAAGGAGGAGGATCTCTTGAGCCCAGGAGTTTGAGGCTGCCGTAAGCTATGATGATGCCACTGTACTCTAGCTGGGGCGACAAAGTGAGACTCTGTCTCAAAAACAAACAAACAAACAAAAAACTGTGGCCAAACTATCAAACAGTGAAAAAAATGAATTCATGAGATATTAACAAAAAAGAAAGGAAAACCAGTGACTAATTCTGATGGATTTGTCGCTTTGATCGTTACTCCATCCACCGATTCTCCTGGAGCTGTATATATTCATTAAACAGATGAAGGACCCTGGAAGGTCTTGGGTGGACCCAACGCCCACATACATCTCCCATCCCTCCACGGTGTCAAGTCTGGCTCTGCCTGCTGAGCCGCTGGTGGCATCCAACTTCTAGTTCTGGATGTTCTGTACAGATTACTATGTTTGGCCATTTATCCAGCTTTTGCACTAGGAAGTGCATTTCAGTGTGGCCAGATAGCTCCAGCTGAGAAGGGAAGGCTATTCTTTACAGAACAATGCAAGCTGATAAATGAAGGAAAGAGACAATTAGAAAATGGCCATTTTGCAACCATCAGTGAGATAATTGACTCAGGCCAGCATCATCAATGGATGTTGGAAGCATTAGGTGAAAAGTTGGTAGGGAAATGGATTTTGCACAACGTCAGGGTACCAACCCTACAGTCTACTTGCAAAGGGAAATATGTCATTGTACATTGGCAAGATCTGGCTGTTGCCACCTTACCCAGAAATCAAATTTAGCGTAAACTAATAGTGGGAACTCTGTTGTTCTGGGCCCCGTTATGCAGCACATGGCTTCACCTGTGAGGTACTCTTGCTAACCATGTTGAATCTGCCTCTCACTAATCCTTTCACCCCAATTCCAATTTATAGAAAATACAGAGAACAAGGAAACAGTGAGACAGACAAATATAGAATGTGGAATATTCCTTAAAATTAAATGTCTGGTGTCTTCAACAAAGTCAATGTCATGGAGTTCAAAATAAGGCAAGACTGAGGGATTTGTTCTAGACTAAAAGAGATCTAAGAGATGTAACCAAATGTAAGGTGGGGTCTTTGATTGGGCCCTAGTTTAAACAAGCAGCCATAAAAGACATTTTTGGAACAAATGGGAATTTGAATATGAAGTGGTTATTAGATGATATTTGGGAACTAGTGTTGATTTTGTTAGATGTGATAATGGTATTGTGGAAAATATCCTTATTTTTTAGCAATGCATGCTAAATATTACTGTTTTGATGTCTGCAGTTTACTTTCAATTGATTCAGCAAAAAAAAAACAAAAAAAGGATGAAGCAAATATGTTAAATCTACAATGGAAGTTTATGGAAGTTCATTTTCCCATTTTGTTTTTCAGTATATTTCAAACATGTCTTCAAAGATCTTAAAAATATTCCTGTGCATATGAAAACCTTTAAATTTCTAAATAGTCTAGTCACACACAGCAAAAATATAGGGGCAGTGACTGATTTAGGAAAAAAATGAGCTATGGTATAAAATGCTGACTTTATGGCCCCCACAGTGACAGTAACCTGAGGAAGGCGTGGGTGGTGGAGCCTGGGTGTGTTGGGACGTGGCTTTGCCACAGCTTTTGAGACCCTCCATGCTGGTGGCCTGCCAGCTCCTTTGGGAGCCATTGCTGGGGTTTATGGATGAGTTTACGAAATTCATTCAATACTTTGGCACTTGTACAAGAAATACATGTGTAAAGGTGAGTGTGTCCTTAGAAGATCTTAAAAAAAACCCCAAACAACAAACAAACCACCAGGCCTATAAAATCCATGTGGAGTCTACAAATTGTGTCTCACCTCTCCCCTACCCTCCCAATTTTACTGCCACTCCCCCGGAGGTTGAAGCCAACCATAGCTTGCCCTTGGAATCAGAAGATGTGATTCTTAACCTTGACTGCTAAGAAAGGCCTGTGTGACCTCAAACAAGTTACTTGCCTCCTGGTACATTCTTAGATTTCTCATCAGAAAACTAAGATGACAAAATCTGTCTCCCAGGTTTTGTTTTTTAGGTGAAATTCATATAACATAAATTAACCATCTTAAAGCGAACAATTCAGGAGCATTTAGAACATTCACAATGTTGTGCAACCATCATCACCATCCATTTGCAGAATTTTCTCATCTTCCCAAACTGAAACTCTGTACTCATCAAACAACGACTCCCTATTTCTCTCTCACCCCAGCCCCTGAAAACCACTTTTCCACTTTCTGTCTCTATGGATTTGCCTATTTTGGATATGTCTGATAAATGGAATCACATAATACGTGATCTTTGGTGTCTGACTTCTGTCACTTAACATAATGTTTTCAAGGTTCATCCATGTTGTAGCATGTGCAGGTACTTAATTTCCTTTTAAGGCTGAATGCTATTGTATGTATATACCACAAGTTGTTTATCCATCCACTTATTGGTGGCCATTTGGGTTGTTTCCATCCTTTGAGACTATTGCGAATGGTACTGCTGTGCACATGTGTGTGAGTTATTTGTTTGAATTGATTTCAAATCTTTTGGGTATAGATCTAGGATGAAATTGCTGAGTCATATGGTAATTCTATGTTTAACTTTTTGAAAAGCTGCCAAACTGTTTTCCACAGAAACTGAACCATTTTACATGCCCACCAGCAAGATTTGAGGGTTCTGATTTCTCCACACCCTCCCCGACATTTATTTTCCATTTTTTGAATGCGGCCATCCTAGTGGGTGTGAAGTGGTATCTCACTGTGGTTTTGACTTCCCTAACCCCTAATTGGCCATTTGTGTATCTTCTTTGGAGAAATGTCTGTTCAACTCCTTTGTCCATTTTTGAATTGGGTTGTTTGTTTTTTGTTCCTGTTGAGTCGTAGGAGCTCTTTATATATTCTGGATGTTAATCCCTTATCAGATATATGATTTGCAAATATTTTCCCCCAGTTTGTGTGTTGTCTTTTCACTCTCTTGATAGTGTCTTTTGATGCACAAAAGTTTTAAAATTTGACAAAGTTCAATTTATCTTTTTGTTGTTGTTTCCTGTGCTTTGGGTGCCTTATCTAAGACACTGTTGCCAAATATGAGGTCATGAATATTTATCTCTGGGTTTACCATAGGGATTACAATTAACATCCTAAATTTATAACAATACAGTTTGAATTGATTGCAACTTAATTTCAATAGCATACAAAAATTCTGTTCCTTTACATCTCAGTCTACTCCCTTTTATTGTCACAAATTACATCTTTATACACTGTGTGCCTATTAGTATAGATTTTTAATTGTTATTTTATGCATTTATCTTTTAAATCAGATAGAAAACAAAAAGAAGAGTTAGAGACCAAAAATATAATTACACTGGCTTTTAGATTTACCTATGTAGTTATTTTTACCAGAATTCCTAATTTCTTCATATGGATTTGAATTACTGTCTGCTGTCATTTCAACCTGAAAAACTCCCTTTAGCATTTCTTGTAGGGCAAGTCTACTAGTGACAAACCCCCTCAGCTTTTGATTATCTGGGAGTGTTTTAATTTTTCCATTTTAATTTTTTTGTTTGATTTATTTTTTATTGTTTTATTATGGTAAAACATACATAATATAAAATTTACTGTTGTAACTATTTTTAAGTGTACAATTCAGTGGCATTAAGTACATTCAAAATGTTGTATAACCACCATCAATCACTATTTCCAGAACTTTTTCATCATCCCAAACAGAAACTCTGTACCTAGTAAGCAATAACTCCCCATTTCTTCCTCTTCCTCCCCCTTCTCCTGCACCCCTTGTTTCCCAATAACCTCTATTCTATCTTTTGTCTCTATGCATTTGACTACTCCAGGTACCTCATATAAGTGAAATTATGACCTTTTTTGTCTGGTTTGTTTCATAGGTACAATTTTTCAAGGTTCATTCATGTTGTAGCATGTATCAGAATTTTGTTCCTTTTTAAGGCTAGTTAATATTCCATAGTGTGTATATATCACATTTTGTTTATCCATTCATCTGCTGATGGACTTTTGGGTTATTTCTACCTTTGGCCATCAAAAAGAATGCTGCTGTGAACACTGGTGTACAAGTGTCTGTTTGAGTCCCTCATTTCAATCCTTTGGGGTGTACACCTAGAAGTGGAATTGCTGGATTGTAGAGTAATTCTATGTTTCATTTCTGAGGAGCTGTCAAACTTTTCCACAGCAACTGCATCATTTTACATTTCCATCAGCAATGCACAAGGAGTCCAATTTCTTCACGTCCTCACCAACACTTGCTTTCTTTTTCATTTTAAAGAGATGTTGTCTTACTCTATTGCCCAGGCTGGAGTGCAGTGGTGCAATCATAGCTCACTGCAGCCTCAGACTCCTGGGCTTAAGCGATTCTCCCGCCTCAGCCTCCCAAGTAGCTGGGACTACAGGCACATGCCACTAACCCTGGCTCAGCTTTTAAATTTAGGTCTTTGATTCATTTTGTTCATGGTAGAAGGTAAGGGTCCAACTTTATTCTTTTGCATGTGGATATTTGATTTTCCCACTACCATTTGTTGAAGAGGTTCTCCTTTCTCCATTGAATGGTCTTGGCACCCTTGTCATAAATCAATTAACCATGTATGTAAAGGTTTATTTCAGGATTCTTTAGTCCATTGATTGCACCCTATCCTTATGCCAGTACCATACTGCTTTGATTACTGTAGCTATAGTAAGCTATAAAATCAGAGTCTTCCAACTCTGTCTTCTTTTTCAAGATTGTTTTGACTATTTGGGGTCCCTTAAAATTCATATGAATTTAGGATACGTTTTTTTCTGTTTCTGTAAAAAACCCCATTGGGATTTTAATATATTCAACACCATTGAATCTATAAATGGCTTTGGGTAGAATTGTCATCTTAACAATATTAAGTCTTCCAATGCATGAACACATAATATCTTTCCGTTTATTTAAGTCATCTTTATTCTTTCAGCAATATTTTATAGTTTTCAGTGTAAAAGTCTCTTGCGTCCTTGGTTAAATTAATTCCTAAGTGTTTTATTCTTTTAGATGCTATTGTAAATGGAATTTTAAAATTAATTTCCTTTTTGGATTGCTTGTTGCTAGCTTACAGAAATATAACTGATTTTTGTGTGTTGATTTTACATCCTACAACATCAATGAATTTGTTTATTAGCTCTAACCGTATTTGTATGTGTGTGTGTATGTGTGTATTTTTTAGGGTTTTCAACATATAAGAGCATATCATCTGTGAATAGATATAATTTTATTCTTTCTTTAAAATTTGGGGGCCCTTTAGTTCTCTTTCTTGCCTAATTGCTCTCAATAGAACTTCCAGTATTATGTTGCACAGAAATGATGAAAGCAGGCATCCGTATCTTATTCCTGCTTTCAGTCTTTCACCATTGAATATTAAGTTAGCTGTGTTTTTTTCATATATAACCTTTATCATGTTGAGGCAATTCCATTCTATTCTTAGCTCATTGAGTGATTTTATCATGAGAGGGTATTGGATTTTGTGAGTGCTTTTCCTGCATCAATTGAGATGATGATGTTTTTTCCCTTCATTCTATTAATGTGGTGTATCACATTGATATATTTTCTTTTGAGGAATCATCCTTGCGTCCCAGAGATAAATCCCGCTAGATTGTGGTGTATAATCCTTTTAATATGTTGCTGAATTCTGTTTTCCAGTATTTTTTTGTGGGTTTTGCATCTATGTAAATAAGATATATTGGCCTGTAGTTTTCTTTTCTTATACTCCCTTTGCCTGACTTTGGTATCAGAGTAATACTGGCCTCACAGGATGAGTCAGGAGGTGTTCCCTCCTCTTCAATTTTTTGGAAGAATATGAGAAGGACTGGAATTAATTCTTCTTTAAATATTTGGTAGAATTCATTAGTGAAGCCATCTGGTCCTGGGCTTTTCTTTATTGAGAGGTTTTGATGACAAATTCAATCTTCTTACTTGTTATAGGTCTATTCGGATATTCTATTTTTCCTTGAGTCAATTGTTGTAGCTTGTGTGTTGCTAGGATTTGTCTATTTCATCCAGGTTATCCAATTTGTTGGCATGCAATTGTTCATAGTATTTTCTTATAATTCCTTTTATTTCTATAAAATTGGTAGTAATGTCCCCACTTTCATTTCTGATTTTAGTTGTGTCTTTGCTCTTTTTCTCTTAGTCAGTGTAGGGTAAAGGTTTATCAATTTTGTTGATCTTTTCAAAGAACGAATTTTTTGTTTAGTTGGTTTTTCTCTACTGTTTTTTCTGTTCTCTCTCTCTCTCTCGTGTGTGTGTGTGTGTGTGTGTATTCTATATATCTCCAGTCTAGTCTTTATTATTTCCTGTCTCTGCTAGCTTGAATCTAGTTTGTTCTTCTTATTCTAGTTCCTGAAGGTATATAATTGGGTTGTTGATTGAGATCTTTCTTTTTTTTAATATGTATGTGTTCACAGCTATGAATTTCCCTCTTAGCACTACTTTCACTGTGCTCATATGTTTGGTATATTGTGTTATAATTTTTGTTTTTCCCAAAGTATTTTCTAATTTCCTTTGTGGTTTATTCTTTCACCCATTGTTTAAGATTTATTGTTTAATTTTCACATATTTGTGAATTTTTCCATTTTCCTTCTGTTAATGATTTCTAGTTTTATTCCATTGTATTTGGAAAAAATACTTTGTATGATTTCAATTTTTTCTGAATTTTAATAAGACTTGTTTTGTGGCCTAACATATGGTCTATCCTGGAAAATGTTCCATGTGTACTTCAGAAGACTATGTATTTTGATGCTGTTGGATGGAGTGTTCTGTATATGTCTGTTAGGTTTAACTGGTTTACAGTGCTGTTTTTGTCTTCTGTTTCCTTATTGATCTTCTGTCTTATTATTCTATTCATTATTGAAAATGAAGTATTAAAGTTTCCAACTATTATTGTTCCATTGTCTATTTCTCTCTTCAATTCTGTCAATTCTGTCAAGTGTTACTTCATATCATTTGGGGCTCTTTTGTAAGGTGTGTGTAGGTTTATAATTGTTCTATCTTCTTACTGAATTAAACCTTTTATCAATATATACTGTCCTCATATGTCTCTTGTAAACTTTTTTGCCTAAAGAGCTATTTTGTCTGACAATAATATAGCTACTTGGCTCTCTTTTGATCACTATTTGCATGTAATATTTTTTTCCATCCTTCTAATTTCAATCTCTTTGTGTTGCTATATGTAAAGTGATTCTCTTGTAAACAGCATATAGATGGATTATATTTTTCTTTTATTTGGTCTGCCAAGCTCTACTTTTTAATAGGAGAGTTTAATTTACATTTAATGTGATTACTGATAAAGAAGAATTACTTCTACCATTTTGATATTTGTTTTCTGTATGTATTATATGTTTTTTTCCCCTCAATTCCTCCTTTACTTTTTTTTGTTGGTATTTGGTCGATATTTTTGTAGTGTACCATTTTGATTCCTATCTTTCCTTTTATGTGTATTTTTAATTTATTTTCGTAGTGGTTACCTTGGAGATTACAGTTGATGTCTTAAACTTATAACAACCTTATTCAAAAACTACCAACTTAGTTTCAAAGGTGTACACAAACTCTGCTCTTATACATCTCTGTCCTTCCCTCTTTATTTTTTAATTGTCACAGATTACATTTTTTATATGTGTGTCCATTAATATAGATTTATAATTTTTGTTTTATGTATTTGCCTTTTATATCACATAGGAGAAAAGAGAAGTCACAAAGCCAAAGAACAATAACACTGATTTTATATTTACCTATGTGGTTACCTTTACCAATGTTCTTTATTTCTTCTTATGGCTTTAAGTTGTGGTCTAGTGTCCTTTCATTTCAGACTGAAGAACTTCTTTTAGCATTTCTTGTAAGGCAGATGTACTGGTAATGAACTCTACCAGGTTTTGTTGATATGGAAATTTCCCAATTTCTCTCTTATTCTTGAAGAATAGTTTTGCTGGCTATAAAATTCTTGGTTGACAGTTTCTTTCAGCACGTTAAATATGTCATCCCACTGCCTTCTGGCCTCCATGGTTTCTGATGAGAAATCAGCTGTTAATCTTATTGAGGCTCTTTTGTATGTCACATAAATTGCTTCACCCTTGCTGTTGTTGAAATTCTCTTTATCTTTGGATTTCAATAGTTTGATTATACTGTGTCTTGATGTGGGTATTTTTGAGTTTATCCTACTTGAAGTTCATTAATCTTCTTGGATGTGTATATTGATGTATTTCTTCAGATTTGAGGAATTTTTTGCCATTATTTCTTTGAATATTCTTTCTGCCACCTTTTCTCTCTTTCTCCTTCTGGGACTCCTGTGATGTGTCTGCTGGTATTCTTGATGGTTTCCCACAGCTCCCTCAGTCTCTGTTCAGTTTTCTTTCTTTCTATATTTTTCTTTCTACACCTCAGACTGGGTATTAATTTGCTAAGGCTACTATAACAGAATACCATACAGTGGTGGCTTAAACAATAGAAATTTATTTCTCACAGTTCTGAAGGCTGGGAAGTCTCAGATCAAGATACCAGCAAGGGCCAGGCATGGTACCTCATGCCTTTAATCCTAACACTCTGGGAGGTCAAGGTGAGAGGATCACTTGAGGTCAGGAGTTCGACACCAGCCTAAGCAAGAGTGAGACCCCATCTCTACTAAAAATAGAAAAATTAGCTGGGCACAGTGGTAGACACCTGTAGTCCCAGCTACTTGGGAGGCTGAGGCAGGAGGATCACTTCAGCCCAGGAGTTTGAGGTTGCAGTGAGCTATGATGGCACCACTTCATTCTAGCCTGGGCAGCAAGAGCAAGACTCTGTCTCATAAACAAACAAGCAAATAAATAGATATGCCAGCAAGGTAAGTTTCATTCTGAGTCCTCCTCTCTTGGCTTATAGGTGGTGTGTTCACATGACTTTTTTGTGCACGTGTGGAGAAAGAGAGATCTGTCTATCTTCCTCTTCTTATAAGGCCACCAATCCTATTAGGTTAGGGTTTCACCCCTAATCTCACTTCAACTTAATTGCTTCCTAAAGGCCCTATCTCCAAATATAGTCACATTGGGGCTTAGGGTTTCAACATATGCATTTTGGGGGGGCACAATTCAGTCCATAGCAGATTAGATAATTTCAGTGGTCTTATCTTCAAGTTTGCTGATGCTTTTCATCTGCCTGCTCAAATCTGCTATTGAACCTTTCTAGTAAATTTTTCATTTCATCTATTGTACTTTTTCAGCTTTAGAATTTCTATTTGGTGACTTTTTATAATTCCTATCTCTTTATTGATATTCTCTATTTGTTCATATATTGTTGTTCTGGTTTTCTTCGGTTCACTGAGCATATTTAAGATAGTTGACTTAAAGTCTTTATCTAGTAAGTCCAATGTCTGAGTTTCCTCAGGGATAGTTCCTGGCAATATTGTTTTTTCCTCTGAAGGAGCCATACTATCCATTTCTTTCTTTCTTTTTTCTTTTCTTTTCCTCCCTTCCTTCTTTTCTTTCTTTCTTTCTTTTTCTTTTTATTTTTTTCCCCAGAGTCTCATTCTGTTGCCCCAGCTAGAGTGCAGTGGCATGATCATAGCTCACTGGAAGCTCAAACTCCTGGGCTCAAGCAATCCTCCTGCCTTAGCCTCCCGAGTAGCTGGGATTACGGGCATGTTCCATCACACCTGGCTAATTTTTTCTATTTTTAGTAGAGACAGGGTCTTGCTCTTGCTCAGGCTGGTCTTGAACTCTTGACCTCAAGCAATCCTCCCGCCTTGGCCTCCCAAAGTGCTGGGATTATAGGCATGAGCCACCACACCCAGCCACTCCTATTTCTTTATATGTCATCATTTTTAATTTAAAGTGGACATTTTGAATATTGTAATATGGTAACTCTGAAGATCAGATTCTCCCCCCTCCTAGGATTTGCTGTTGTTGATTGTGGATGGCTGTAGCCTTCCATTTGTTTAGTGACTATTCCTAACTATTTTTGCAAGGACTGTATTCCTTTTGTGTGGTCACTGAAGTCTCTGTTCCTTTACATCAGTGGTTAGCCAGTGAACTGTCAGAGACTCCCTTAAACACCTGGAGCCAAAAAGTAGAAAAATATCCTCCCAGTCTTTGTAGATTGGCTCTAAGCTGGGGCACTTTGTCAGTACTAAGCCAGGACACATACAGCTCTATCTTAGCCTTCACCTCCTGCCTGTGTGGTTTCCAAAGATCAGTCAGAGGTGGAAGCCTAGGGTTCTATCATGTCTTTTCTGATCATGTGTCCAGCACCAGGCACGTGTATTTCACTCCAGCTTCCTTCATATACATGGTAGTCCTTCAAGGCCCTTATTGCCCCAAGAATCTTTTTCCTTAGCTTCCTCCTTTCCAAACTTTTGAGTCTGTCTGCTGCTTTCCTTGTCTGACCCTTGTCCCAGGTGGTTACAGGTAGTATATGTTGTTAATGCTTTCTACAGATGCCATGCAGAAAGCCACTTCTGCCTGAAGGGGGTAAAACAAAGGTCAGCTTCTGTGCTGGTCCCCAGGGAACTGCCAGATGGGTCAAAATGTACCACCACAATTTTTTAAGAACAAGATCTGTACTTGCCCTCCACCTCCAGCAAGCCACATCAGGAATGCAGGCTGTCATTCACACGGCCACTGGTGAGCTGGGGAATAGGGGATGATGGGTTGATATAAGCAAAAGTGCTACATGCTTGCTTACTGAATTTAGCAACTTATTTCTTCATTAAGCATTATCCTAGTGGCTGTAAGCTTTTGATTAGATTCTGGAGTTTCAAAAGAGTTGATTCTATCAGTTTTTGCCAGTTTAATGATAGCTTCCATGGAGGGACCAATTCTTAGAGCTCCTTACTCTTCCCTTTCTGTGACATCACTTATGTCTCCCAGGATTTTTTTTTTAATTTAAAAAACTTTTATGGAAAAATGTGAGCATATACAAAAGTAAAGAGAGTGTTTTAATGAACCTCCATGAACTCATCAGCCAGTCTCCAAAATTATCAACTCATGGCCAATCTTATTTCATCTATACCACCAGCCATTGCCAAAAACTTGCTAAGTGCTGTGCTTGGAGTGCTTCATTATTTCATCTTATTTTCATAATAGTTCTATGAGATAGATATTAATATCTCCATTTCACAGATGAGGAAATGGAAGCTGAGGCATTTAGTGATTTTCCCGAGGCCACGTGCAGCTTCCTGGACCCAGGACCTGAACTTGTATCTATCTGGGATCAGAATCATGGCTTAAGCTGATTCTCCAATCACTTTTCCGCAGAAGCTCATGTGATGCTGCCAGAAACCTGAATGTGGTGGACATGAGTGATGTTCATTCAAATCCACTTCTTATCTTCCAAAGAGACAGGATTATAATTCCACAACTCCTTGAAGTTAGGCGGGGTCCTGTGGCAAGTTCTGGCCAAGGCAACATAGGCAGAAGTGTCGTGTCATTACTGGGCTAAAGCATTTCATTGCTGGTGCATCACTCCCCAGCCCCCTCTTTTCCTGTTGCAGAGAACTCTGAAGACTTGTCTTAAGATGCTGGTTATAGGTGATGGGTTGGGGAGCCTTTGTCACCTTCGGTCCCTGAGTGATGACTACTGCAGCAGAGCACAGCCCTTTGCTGACCATCGTATATGCAATGTGTACAAGAAATAAACTCATGTTGTGGTAAGCCACAGAGATTTTGGGCTTGTTTGTCACCGCAGCATAACCTAGCCTTTCCTGATTAGCAAAGCAGTGCTATCACCCCTGTTTTATAGATAAGTAAACTGGGCCATAGGAGCTTGCCCAATGTCATACAACTAATTTAGTTTTAGAAATAGGCATGAAACCCACATCCCTAATCCCCTGTCCTAGATTCTTTCCTAATGGCTGCTGGCAGAGTGTGTAGCTTTCTGCAAGGGACTCACCTGACACCTTCAGGGGTCCTGATGTGATACCAGAAGGATCTTTTTCTCAGAGTAACTCTCTCTCATCCCATGGTTCCTGTGCCTGAAAGCCTGCATTAGTCCACATGTTAAAAGCATCATTTCCTGTCATAATGCAAATCCATTCATCGTGGACATGGGCTGCTGGTGAGGTGTGGTTCCACCCTACTTTAATTTATCAGTGTTCTCACCAATCTTTGACATGGTTTTAGAAGAGGGGACTTTTCTGGCAATATCTTATGAGAAGAGTGAGCCTGTGTATGGTCTGGTGGTTCTCTGCATGGGTTTTAGGTCAGGGAGACCCAAGTTTAGCTCGAGTCCCACTTACTAGCTCCGTGACCTTAGGTAAGTCAATTACTCTCATTAAGCCTCCATTTTTTCAGCTGTAAAATGAGGCCAGTAAGAAAGAGGTTGAATTAAATTAGTTCAACAGTGTTAAGCACTTTACACATGGTTGAAATACATATAGTAAGCCACAGTAAAAGTCACTGTTATTAGGTGGGAAAGCCTGGACATTTGAATAGCAGGATTTTTGTCTAGTAGGTGACAAGAAGACTTAAGAGCAGCAGAATGTTTTAGGATGATCAAGCTGGTGGCCCTGTGCAGGGTGGACTGGTGAGAGGGCAAGAGGAAGACCAGTTGGAAAGCAGTTGCAATAAAGCAAGAAGGAGTTTCTGTAGGTCCAGACTAGCAAGGACAGATTAGCCAGGACAGCAGCTGTGGTAGGGAAGAACTATCATGAGAGACTGGTGAGGGAGGAGTGGGGCAGTGGTCCCAGTGGCACGATGCCTCTCAGCATGTCTCAAGTCACCTGGTGTCGGCTGATCTTATTTCATGCTTCTGGTCCAGCCAGCTGAGGCCCTGCCCCGAATTCTACGTGTCTGGCTGTGGCCTCCAGACCAGCTGGCGGGCTGAAATGGTGGGGCAGGCTGTTGGCGGCTGGCTGAATGCTGATGGACCCAGGTTCCCCGTCTTTACTTTCAGTCTCAACCCTGCCTGTAACCGTCTCTTCACCCTCGTCTCAACCCTGCCTGTAACCATCTCTTCTCCCTGAGGGTGCAGAAAGGAAAGCTGCCCCAGGACCATCCCAAATGCCAAGGTCAGGGGCTGGCAGCTGAGGCCATGCTGGGAACTGACTCTTTACTTTTCAAGTGAAGCCACTGGCTTCAGACTCACTGGTCTTGGGCACCTCTAGGGTCACCCTCCTGCTTCCATGGAATCAAACCTGCCCGGTCCCTTTTTCCAAGTCAGCTGAAAAGTTTCTAATCTCTTTGCAAAGTGTCAAGTATCTTCCAGCACCTTGAAAGGTGATTTTCTAAAAGCAGATCAAACAGTTTTGACATTTGCTGCAGAGCCATTTAAAGTTCTACTACAGGCTCACTGTCGGCCGTGGCAGCTCGACTGGCTGCAGATAAAGGTTGAAGCGGCATGTCTCACCACAGACACAAGGACCTGCTCGTGGAAGCTGCACCCCAGAGAGAAACATAGTCAGTAAAAGTTAATCTGCTGCTTTGTCTTGGCCGTTGATGTATTCTTTCAGGAAAGCCAGCCCATGATCCCCAATTGAATTCTGCACACACATTTTTTTAATTTGCTGGAATTTGTAAAAACACATCAGTGGCTCTGCTGCCTTGGATTTTTACGTTTAGCAAAATAATCCCACGGCATTGCCTTCAAAGGGCTCTCAGCATCATGCTTTCCCCAGCTCTATTCTGGCCTTCCAAAGAGGGAGCAGGACAGTGAGGGGTGTGGGGGCCAGGGTCAGTCATCTGCTGTGCTGTGAGGGTCTGCCAGCCAGGACCATCCAGGACCTGGGTTGCTAACTCAGATGCCTGCAAATGTTAGGCAAATAAAGTAAATGGGCCAAGTGAGCAGTGTGGAAACAATAGGGAGTGGTGGGGTCTGAGGCAAACTGGCGACTGCACACCCTGTCAAAACGGGGCGGCTGGCCTCAGCGCCCAATAATCATCGCCGTGTGGGAATGTGGGCCCAGTGCCCTCAGAACTTCCCATTTTCCAAAAGAAGCAAGACATTTGGCATTAAAACATACGAAATTTCTCCATTTTTAAATGTTGGCTCAAATTCTCTTCAAATACTCTGCAGGCCAAAGCAAACATGTCTGCTGGCTGAATCTGGCTTGCAGGGCTGCCAGTTCCCAAGCTCTGATCAACAGGCAGAGATAAGGAGTGGGGAGGGCAGACTCACCTTTTTTTTTTAAGCTGAGAGGTCATCCAGTTCAACATAATGGCCTCATTTTACAGATGGGGAGACTGAGGCCCATCACTCAGATATCTCACTGATCTTTCTCCTCCACCCACCGCCTCCTTCCCCTGAGACGTAAGACTTAAGGCATGTCATCCCCCAAAATGTAGAACTATAAAATCTCACTCTCCAAGATATGAGACTGAAGGTATGACATGCCCCCCGACTTGCATTTTAATAATGGAGACCTAAAAGTGTTTATTGAACGATGCCTTTCTTCAATGGTGGAATTTCAGAGAAAGTGACAGGGCAGTTGGGTGAGGGCTTTTCAGAAAGAAGTCCCTCCAATGCTAGGAGACTGTCCACTCTGCCAAGTTCCAGGTGGTTCTGGGCACAGGTCTCCCCACCCCAGCAATATTTAGGATAGGTTACTGTCTCCTGCAAACCTGCTGGGGCACAACCTGGTTCCCATGAGGGACTGGATCCCTGGAACTCTGGGGCTCAAGTTTGGAATTTCTCTACTTGCAGGTCTGCAGTGAGATTCCCAAGATGGCTCTGGCTTTGGCTGCCGGCTGCCTTGGAAGGTGGTGCCTCCCTGGGTGTTCAGCAAATAAATCCAAGCTGCAACTGTTCGTCCAGGACCTGCTTCAGGCTTGGCCAGAGCAGAGGCAGTTAGCTATGAGGAGAGGGTGGCATTCTCACCTTCTCTGTCCTGCTGGCATGGAGGCAGATGGCCGGTCAGCAAGCCCTCTCTCCTGCCCCAGGCTCCCACCCAAGTCCTTGTTCTCCTCCTGCCCCCAACCTCCTCATGTGCAGTCTGTCAGAGCCCTGACCACCAAATTAGCCCTTCGTGATTTTATTTGTCTTTTATTGGCTCAAGCTGGATGTTGGAGATGGAGCCAGATGTGAGGCCAGAGGGCCACTTGAAAGGCCAGGTAATTAGCAGCATCTGCCTTTTCCTTCTTATCTTGACAGGCGGACACACAGAGCGGCGACCCAGGAGCTGGGAGGCAGCTGCTTTCTCAACATAAAACCAGGCAAAGGCCAAAGGGGAGCTGCACTCGGCCTGGAATGCCACCATCTGTGTGCATGTGTGTGTGTGTGCAAACACATGTGAGTGTGAGCACATTGAAGCCTGTCCCCTCCACCCATTGTTCTCTTGTCCCTGGACCCAGAAAGAACCATCTGCCAACTTCTGAACACCTGGGGTGGAATTATTATTTTTAAATTGAGGAATAATTTACATACAGTGAAATGTATAGAACTTAAGAATATAGTCTGATGAATTTTCACAAATGAGTAAAATTCATGTAACCCACACCCCAAATGAAGATATAAAACACTTTCATCACCCCTAGAAAGTTTTTTTATGGTTCTTTACAGTGAATCTCCCCTCCCCTCCCCCACCATGGGAAATCACAGTTCTGATTTCTATCACCATAAGTGAGTTTTTGCCTGTTCTTAAATATCATGTAAATGGAATCATAAAATACAATCATAGACCCACAATCTTTTTATGTCTGGCTTCTTTTGTTCAACATAATGTTTTTGAAATTCATCCAAGTCATTATGTGTATCAACAATTCATTCCTTTTTATTGCTGAGTACTATTTCATTGAGTAGCATTTCATTTGTTAATCCATTCTCTAGCTGATGGATATTTGGGATGTTTTGGTTTGGGGCTGTTATGAGGAAAGCAGTATTTTAGTTTTCTATGGCTGCATCACAAACTACCATAACCTTACTGGCTTAAAACAATGCAAATGTATTATCTCATAATTTCTGTGGTGTGGGTGTCCATGTGCAGGTGAGCTGGGTCCTCTGCTCAGAGGCTCACCAGGCTTAAATCAAGGTGTCATCCAGGGCTATGATCTCATCTGAGGCTTGGGGTCCTCTGCTAAGTTCACAGAATTGTTGGTGGAATTCAGTTCCTTATGGTTGTAGGACTGAGGCCTTGAGCTCCTAGGGGTCACCTTCCCTGCCACATGGCCCTCTGCACAACAAGCCAGTTTTCTTCTTGAAGGCCAACAGGAGTCCCTCTGCTGCTGCATCAAATCTCTCCAACTTCTTCCATCTCTAGGTCCTCCTTTAAAGGGCTCACCTGATTAGTTAAGGCCCACCCAGGATAACCCTCCTTTTGATTAATTTAAAGTTAGCTGGTTAGAGGCCTTAATTACGTCTGCAAACTTTCTTTACCTTTGTCCTATGGTTAACCTAGCCACATGAGTGACATCCTGCTGTGCTCACACTCAGGGTGTGTACACTAGGGATGAGAATCTTGGGGGCCATCTTAGGATTCTGCTTATCACAAGCAACTGTGAACATTCTGGAGCTATTTTATCATTCAAGTATGCACCTTTTAAAAGGAAGAGTGTTTTATTGAGCCAAAATAACATGATCCCACTTAACAAAATAAATAACTATTTCTAAATATCATCTTATACCTGGTCCATATTTAAATTTACTCGGTTGTTTCAACAATGTGTTTTAGGTGTTTTGTCCAAAGCGGGATCTGGTCAGGGCCACGCACTGCCTCAGGGCTCTGCATCCCTCCAGTTGCTTTTCACCTAGCACCTAGAACTTAGCACCTAGCACAGTGTCCTTATTGGGGTGGGTTGAGGAGAGTGGGTCTGTCGTCCTGCAGAAGATCCCACCGTCTGGATTAGTGCTCCCTTTTGTCCTCATTTAGCTTTTTCCTTTATCCCTTCTACATCTCCTAAACTGGAAGTCAAATCTGAAGTTTGATAGACTCCAGTTAAACTTTTTTTTTGGTCTGGAACAAATCACAGGATGTTCCAACTGCATCACTTGAGGAGACACATGCTATCTGGTTGTCCCAGTCTTGCTTGTGCAAGGCGAACCTTGGATCAGGGTGGGGACAGCCTGACATCTTCAGTTCTGTTTCTTCCTGATGGGCCAGAAGGAAGTCTGTGGGGTCTTACTTTGGCACCATTTGAATGTCCAGTTATGCACTGGCCATTTACCTAGTGGTCTGCTATGGTGTGAATGTTTGTGTCCCCCACGAATTCATATGTTGAGAACTAATCCCCAGTGCAATAGTATTAGGAAGTGGGGCCTTTGGGAGCTGATTAGGTAATGAGGGCTCCACCCTCATGAATGGGATTAGTGCACTTATTAAAGAGGCCTGAGGGGGCTTGTTAGCCCCTTTGTGCCCTTTTGCCATGCGTGAAGATGCAGCCAGGGTGCCATCTATCAGGAACAGCCCCCTCACCAGACACTGAATCTGCAGGCACCTTGATCTTGGACTTCCCAGCCTCCAGAACTGTGAGCAAGAGATTCTGTTGTTTATAAATTACCCCGTCTAGGGTAGATACCCTGCTATTTTGTTATAGCAGCCAGAACAGACTAAGACATGGCCTTAACACATCAATTGATAATCCTTGTCTGAAGCAATGATTTCATTTGGGGCCAGGGTGGAAATATGACCCACCATTTCCACTCTGTGAAGCTAGAGTTTGGTCTGAAACCTGCCTGGCTTTGGTCCCTGACCTCCCTTCAGGTGGGGCCATATAGACCCACCCTCACCAGGCCCAGGGGAAGAGGTGGCCTGAGATGGGGGTGGGGATTTGGGAGACCTGGTGACTAGGACCTACTTCCTTGGGGCAGCCCACCTTGATGTGTCTCTGTCCCTCCCCTGACCCAGTGCCACTGCAGTCCTGGGCTCTGCCTGGGGTTATATCTTCCTGAGGCAGAGCTCTGCCTGCCTGTTGAATTAGACTCTCCTAGAGTCTATCTTGTTCCCTGAGGCCCCATCACAATGAACCAGCCATGCCAAGCCATATCTGGAGATAGGGTCTTGCAACACTGGCACTGCCACCCACTGGTAAGGTGCCCATCGGATAACAAACATGAGGATGCTTAGGCAAGTTTGGGTGGGGTGCACATACTCCCTCCACCCTGGCCTCCCTCCTGGAAAATGGCTCAGCAGCTGGGCTCTGACTCCAGGCCAGCTGCCCCTCCTGCAGAGAAATCTGCCTTTAATTTAGCAGTTCTATTTCTTTCTCCCTGGAAAAGTCTTTGTGGTACCAATTAAGGAACTCTTTTATCCCCTCCTGTGTGAGGAGTGAGGAATTTGGGGATAGCCTAGGAAGAGCTCCTTTCCTTGATAATTCCCAAGGCAGAGCAACTTTTTCTCGGGAAGGGTGTGTGGCAGGAGTCTGTGGGAGAGTCTGCCCTGGTGATTTGAAGGTTGACATTTATGGAGGGCTGTAGATGTGCCAGACACCATGCTGGGAACACTGCATGGTCACCTCACTGCATCTTCACAGCCATCCCGCAAGGAAGGACGATCCCAAGCTTACAAGAGCCATTCTAGTAGCAGTATGTTAGTACCATCTCCCAAGTCCATGCCAGGGTGTTAAATCTGACCATGGGATGGCGCATTCTCAATACATTCTCCATTACCCAACTTTATAGTCTGCTCCCCTCCAACCCCCTTAATTCAGAATCCTCAGAACCCAGTTCCATGTATATTCTCTGGCTCCTGCTACTATAGGTTGATGAGGTCCCACACCTCCCTCCTTCAGGACATATTCTTCTCCATCACTCAGCAGGCCAGCAACCTGGTCAGGTTGTGACTTGACCCTAGTATTGGTCTGGTGGCCAGGAGGAGAGGTAGGGGTAATTCTTAAGGGGGCATGTGATGTTTTACAAGGTAGAGGCCTCTGTACCATTTTTGAGCAAGGAGGAGCACTGACCTCTAAAGTGGAGGAGGGGGCCATTTGTGCAGTGCCAGAGGGTTCAGGAGGACCAAGGGTTTTAAGATTCTTGAGCACATGGACCCCATCCAAGTGTCAGGGTCTCATTCCTTCCCACTCAGGGTGCTAATTGCCGCATAAGCAGATTTCTCAGGGCTGCAAATGCAACCGTCTGTGGAGAACTGCTATTTTTATAATTATGCGCTAAGCTTGATCCTGAGCATTTTATGCCCTTTTGCTGAAGGAGATGGGGGTCTTGTATTTCCACCTTAAATTGGTGATTAATCATCTGCAACCTTTCCTTGCCTTTCTCCAGTGCATTGACAGCCCTCAACAATAGCCGCCCGTGGCATTCCCTTCCACCCGTATCCTCTCCCAGTTCACCCACGGTGAAAATTTTAACACTTGCACCACTTTTACATGCCAGGTAGTTTCCATGTCCTACCTACCACCACTAATGGGGTCCTCACTGCTAACTAGCCAGTAGCATGATCCAGCTTCTAAATCCCAATTTAGTGTGTCCATCCTTGGACCACCCCTGTTACAGATGGGTTTCCAGAAAAATAGACTCTGAGACAGAGATTTGCATGCAGGTGGTTTATCAGGGGATCAATACCTGCGAGGGACCGTGGGAGCGGGGCTGGAAGAGGAGAAATTCAGCTGCAGAGGACATCTTCTCGCTTCTCTCTCCTTGTGCACGTGTTTGAGCAAAAGTTCCCTCTTTTGTACACCAAGCAGTATAAACAGAATACAATGACATGTGTACATCGCACTGGGGTAAACAGGAAAGCATTTAGAGCCCTGGAGTGGGCTGCTTGTGTTGGCAGCTGGCATGGGGCTCAAGCTGCTCCACGTACCTTTTTCCTTTCATTGCTGCCCTGAGGCCTGGGAGGATCAATATTTTCACCCTACACAAAAGGGTTTGACTTGTCTACTCTGGGTTTGGATATACCTAGAAGAGGAATTGCTGGTTGTAGGGTATGTATGTCGTCAGCTTTATGAGATATTGACATTTTGTCTATAAAACTAGAAGGAGATGCTATTTCCTACCCTTCAGGCTTTACCATTGTTGCCAACTTGGCAGGTGTGAAATAGCATCTCAGCACTTTATTTTCCCTTTCCCTGTCTACCCGTGTAATCGGGCAACTCTCACCAGGTTATTGGCCCTTTGCTTCCCTCTTCCGTGACTCGCTTACTCATTTCCGCTGCCCTTTTTCCCATTGTTGGTGTTTTCCTTATTGATTTGTGGGGCTCATTGCTTTGCTCCCTGAGGCTCCCTTTGTAAATTCAATGCCCCTGCTCTTAGAGCCACTGCCTCCCTGCACCCACCCACTAAATAGAGCCTTTGAATCTTTTTTTATTTTTGGAGACAGGATCTCACTCTGTCGCCTAGGCTGGAGTACAGTGGCTCCATCATAGCTCACTGCAGCCCGAACTCCCAGGCTCAAGTGATCCTCCCACCTCAGCCTCCCGAGTAGCTAGGACTACTGTTGTGTGCTACCATGCCAGGCTAATTGAAAAAACATTTTTTTTTAGAGACAGGGTCTCACTATGTTGTCCAGGCTGGTCTCAAACTGCTGGCTTCAAGTGATCCTCCCGCCGTGGTCTCCCAAAATGCTGGGATTACAGGTGTGAGCACTGCACCTGGCCAAACCTTTGCATCTTTGTCTGGAGAGGTATGCTGGTTGCCCAAGAGAGTTCAAGCCAAGTACTTGCCCCTTAGCTGCAAGGGAACCTAGGAAAGTGAGCACTTGGCACTTTCAGCTTCTGTAGTTGAAGGTGGGCTCAGCTTCTCACTAAGTCTCATAAGGTGAAGTATTACTCAGATGGGCATCAAATTTGGGAATATCTCCTTCAAAAAACGATAAACATCTTTCCCAGTGTTAATGGATCTCTACTTCACAAAGTTATTGAGGACTTAAAGGAAATATGGTATGTAAAATTGCCCAACAGATACTCATAAGACATCAGACACATCCTCCTCCTTCGTGGCTTTGCCACTGTGGGGATGGCAAATTAAGTGGATTTGCATCATATGGGCATCTAACTAATGCACCTTATGTACTCTCTCAACTGTGTGCTTGCAGGTTGTAGAAGAGAAAACTAACAGCTTGTCTGGACAGTTGGTTTTATCTGACCAGTGAGTGTACAGTTACCTGGGAGTGACTAGGAGGAAATGAGGTTCTGTTTTTGCTGTGCCTTCTGTTGAGCTCAGTCCCCGGTGCCTCTCCCATTGCCCCGAGTGATTCTAGCTGTTGTAGACAGGCATTGGCACACATCCCAGCCTCTCAACAGCAGTGAGGCCCATCATTTGGTGCTCAACCAACGACACAGCAATCTGTGCAAAGGCTGGAGGAAAAGCGCCTGATTAGACTCATTAAGAGGCTGAGCTAGCTCATACTTAGAGATTTAGGACATTTTCAAGGATGCTCTTTGACTTTACGCAGTTTTCCTTTCACGCCAGGACTTTAGAATCTACCTTCTGTGGAAGAGGCAACTCCTGACAGAAAGTAGAGGTCTCATTTCGAGTACTGTGTGTGACTGATTGATTACGATGGTCTAGCGGGGTAAGGGGAAGAGGGTGGTGATTGGATAGCAATGTCTGCCAGGAGGACAGGAGTGTGCACAGGAGCTGGTATTTGGGGATCTCTGATTTATTGCCTCCCCGCCGTGAGAAGTCTGAAGCCATTCTCCTCATGGCTTCTCTTCCCCTGTACAATCTTTGCCCTATTCCCTTCAGTGGCATTTCTCTCTGCCCCTCAGGGTAGCAACATTTGAGGTGCAGGGAGCCCTCCGTTAGCCCGAGGTTAATGCTCCTGTGTATTACTGGACGTAAATGTATTTTGTCTCCTGTGTGTTTGAGCAATGTAGAAATTTTCAGAGCCTAGAGACTCAGGGTCCAGTCCTGCTAAGCTAAAAGGTGGACAAACTGCCTAGGGCTGGTGTACACTGACTGCTTGGTGGCTGGCTACTGCCAGGCACTTCTCTGTTGATCTGGAATCCTAGGGCATCTTTGCTGCAAAGGCCTGTAAGAACATGTGGTACAATAAGAAATATATTTGGGGCTGGATGCGGTGGCTCCCAGCACTTTGGGAGGCTGAGGCGGGAGGATCACTTGAGCCCAGGAGTTTGAGGTTGCAGTGAGCTATGATGATGCCACTGCACTCTAGCCCTGAAACAGAGTGAGACCCTGTCTCAAAACACACAAACAAGCAAAAATAAATATATCTGGTCTTTGTCCTTGGTTCCCACACAAGTCTCCTAAAACCCTTGGAATTTCCCAAGTGGTAGGAGTTATTCACAAGGAGCTCCTTTTAGACACACCTGAGTTTATGTTAATGAGGTAAACCAGGATGGGGCTGGTCACCAGGAAGACCAAGTGATTGGAGGGTTGGAACTTTCAGCACCTCTCACTGACCTCCCTCCCTGAAGGGGAGGGGTTACTGAAGATTAAGCTCTATAAAAACCCTTGAACAATGAGATTTGATGGGCTTCCATCTTGGTGAATACATCCAAGTGCCAGGAAGGTGGTGACCCAGATCCAGCAGGACAGAAGCTCCTGTGCTTGGGACACTTCTGGACCTTACCCTATGTATCTCTTCATCTGGATGTTCATCTGTATCCTTTATCATATCCTTTGTAATAAACTGGTAAGCATAAGTAAATGTTTCCCTGAGTTTTGTGAGCCATCCTAGCAAATTATTGAACCCTAGGAGGGGGTCATGGGAACTTTTGACTTACAGCTTATCAGTCGGAAGTACAGGTGATCTGGACTTGCAATTGGCACCTGAAGCCGGGGGTGGTCCTACAGGACTGAGCCTATAACCTCTGGGGTCTGCACTAACTCTGAGTAGTTAATGTCAGAACTGAATTAAATTATAGGACACCCAGGTGGTGTCTGCAGAGAATGGAGAACTGGTTGGTGTGGAAAACCCATACACTTGGTGTCACAAGTGTGAGCAGGGAAACCGTTTCCTTTTAGAGAGCATCACATTCTCATTGCTCAGGTGGGAGAAAAATCACTGAGGCAAGTTGGAGGCTTGAACCCAGATCTCCTGACCCCAGCCAGACCCAGCGCACCTCAGCAGCATGGGCACCCTGGGGGGCCCTTTCTACCCCTGGCCTCAGTTATCCTTCAGTCTGGGTGGACTTTCCCCTGGTCAGAGCCAGCTGCTCTTAACTGGATCAGGGTCAGCACCTGGGGACCACTTCAGAGGCCTGGGGAGGGGGTTCTAAGGGCTGCACACTGCCATGGCAGACAGGCTGCACTCTCTTCAGTAGAGCCCCCCCAACCCTGGCTGCCCTGGACATTGCACCTGGTCCTGTTTGAAGTGCATTACAAGGCTACAAAAGGAGAGGATGTGAGACTTGTGCAGAGCTGAGTGGCTCCTGCATCCATCTGGGGAAAAGGCAGGGAGATGACTTGCATGCCACCCAGTTGGCCCTCAGTGGCTGCTGTTCCTGGGGCTCAAGGAGCACATCTTAAACTGGGTGGTGAGTGGAGGTCAGACAGGAACAGCTCAGGCTGTATCTTGGCTGTGGCTGCCAAGCTCCCTTTCCCGAGACTCCCCCACCTCAGAGCACTGCTCCCCCAATGCCAACACATGATTAGCATGATTAGAGGGGCTGAAGAACAAAGACGTTTGGAGAGCTTCGGGTTGTTGAACACACTGATGTTCAGGAGGGTGGCACATCCAGAAAGGGCGTGGAAGCTCTGTGCCCATCCCACCCCCAGAACCTTGCTCCATGCATGTCTTCCACTGGGCTGTTGCTGGGTCGTACCCTTCATAACAAACTGGTAATTGGAAGTAAAGTGCTTTCTTGAGTTCTGTGAGTTGTTCTTGTGAATTATTGAACTTGAGAAATGAGTTGTAGAAATCCCTGAATTTGTAGTTGCCTGGGCAGAAGTGCCACCTGGGGACCCCAGTTGTGCCTGGAATCTGAAGTGGGGGGTCATCTTGTGGGACTGAGCCCTAAACTTGTGAAGCCTGACACTAACTCTGGAAGTGTCAGAATTAAATTGATTGGACGAGATGACCCCCCCAAAAAAGAATTAAATTGTATTGTTGGACATCCAGTTGGTGCTGGAGAGTTGGAGAATTGGTGTCAGAAATACCATGTACAGGACCTCAACGAATATTCACTGAACGAACAAGGTACGGTAGCTAACAAAATAAGCACCATATCCTGAGCCTTATGCTAAATACTTTATGTTCACTCATTTAAAAAACTACTTTTTGACTAAGTACTATATATCTGCGGTTCCCCAGCCACCCCTGGGCTGCAGACCTGCATTGATCTAGGGCCTGTTAGGGACCAGGCTGCAGAGCTCCACCCCCATGCACGGACAAGTTGTCTTCCATGAAACTTACGAATGGGGGTGGAGTTGGGGGGGGAAGGTTAGTGGCCAGCAAGTGAAGCTTCATCTGTATTTACTGCTGCTCCCCATCACTCGCATCACCGCCTGAGCTCTGCCTCCCCACCTCCCACCACCACCCTCCACCCCCGCCTCCATCCTCCATGGAAAAATTGTCTTCCATGAAACTGGTCCCTGGTGCCAAAAAGATTGGGGACCGCTGCTGAATTGTGTTCAGTTTTGTATTGGGTACAGCTATGAACAATTAAGCCAATTCAACAAATATGTTTTTAGCATCTACTAGATGCCATGCACTGTTCTAGGTACTAGAGATACAGCTGTGAGCAATTCAAGTTTATGTAACAAACATTTATTGAGTTCCTACTACATGTCAGGCACTGCTCCAGGCCTGGAGAATGCAGCATTAACCAAACAGTCATATCCCCACCCTGTGTGCATTTTTCAGGAGCCCTAGGATGTAAGTCATTTCACACTTGAGGGAATTTAGGTTCAGAGAGGTTAATTGTCTTCCACAAGGTCACACAAGCCCTGGCCCAACTGACATCATTGCTTGTGTTCTCACTGTCCAGCCTAGGCTGAGTCTTAATGTTGGGGTGAGTCCTGTGGTCCACCTTGCTGGGCACTTTAGGGGCTCCTAAGTTACCCACACAAGCCTCCCTCTTCTGGGCCCCCCAGCCCTGCTCCCTCCTCCCTGATACACAAAACTCCTAAAGAGGCTGGGAGGCTGGCGGTGTGCCCAAGTGACACCCCCGAGTGCTGTAATGTGTTTCTGTGCACAAAACCCCGTGTTCAGCAAATTGCTGTGACCAAGACCCTATCCAGTTACCTGCCGCATCAGAGGTATGTTCTGTGGTGCTGCCAAGCAAAGCAGAGAATAATACTTCTAAGAATTTTAACCATTAGATAGAAAAAGCTCGGCCCTGGCAGCCCTTGGCAGGCACTGCTGAGAGAGAACCAGATACAAAGCAAACAAGGGCTGTGCCACGAGTGGCTTGTTGTCTTTGCTGGTGGGTCGGCTGCCCTGGCCTCACGGTCACGTTGTCAAAGCCATTGGTCACCTGACTCTGGTTGCTGGCTGGCTGGAGACGGTGGTCCAGGAGTCTCCAGGCCTGGCTTGGAACTCTGAGCTGAGATCTGCCTCCTGGAGGTATGCTCAATGTGGACGACCGCTGAGAACAGGGGCTCCATGCATTGGCTCCAAGGCCACCCTGCGAGCTTCTGCTACTGTCCCTCACCTTGGTGATTTATGCACTTTGGGCAAGTGACTTAACCCCGCTGAGCCTCACTGGGAGTGGTAATCATAATACCTACGTCACTTGTGAGGATTAACTGAGTTCACAGAATCAAAGAGAACTGAGTGTGGCTCACCCTAGGGGCTTTGTTGCTGTTAGCTATTATCTGAAAGTCAGGCATTCATGTAAGCTGCCTAGGTGCCCTGCCATGTGCACAGTGATGAGTAGAACAGATGTGGTCCCTGCCTTCATGGAGCTTGCAGTCCAGGGAGGGTGATGGGTAGCTAAGGAATTACACCAGCAAATGTGACATTAGAATGGGGTCCAGGCTGGGCATGGGGCTCACGCCTGTAATGCTAACACTCTGGGAGGCCAAGGCTGAGGTGGTAGGATCACTTGATTTCAGGAGTTTGAGACCAGCCTGAGCAAGAGCAAGACCCCATCTCTACAAAAAATAGAATAATTGGCCAGGTGTGGTGGCATGTGCCTGGAGTCCCAGCTACTTGGGAGGCTGAGGCAGGAGGATCCCAGGAGTTGAAGGCTGCAGTGAGCTATGATGATGCCACTGCACTCTAGCCAGTGAGTGAGAGTCTGTCTCAAAAAAAAAAAAAAAGAATGGGGTCCAGTGTTGGGGGGAGAGGTCCACGGTATGAAGCGAGTCTATGATAGGAGGTTTTCACTGGGTGGGGAAGTCAGGGAAAGTCACTCTGGGGGACTTTGGGAGTGCTTGAACAGAGACCTCAAAAACGAGGAAGTTGTCAGGAAGCAAAAGCAATACAATGGAGCACAGATAATCTTTTCAACAAACAGAACAAATGGACATCTACATGCAAAAAAATGAATCTGGACCCAGATCTTACACCCCTCACATGAATTAACTCAAGATGGATCACAGACCTAAATGTAAAATGTAAAACTATAAAACTCCTAGAAGATAACAGGAGAAAATCTAGATGACCTTGGGCTTGATGATGACTTTTTAGATACAAAGTACAATCTATGAAAGAGATAATTGATAAGCTGGACTTCATTCAAACTAAAAACTTCTGCTCTGGGAAAGACAATGCCAAAAGAATGAGAAGACAAGCTATGGACTGGGAGAAAATATTTGCAAAAGACACATATGATAAAGAACTGTTAGATAAAATATACAAGAACTCTTAAATATCAACAATAAGAAAACAAACAACCCAATTAAAAAATTAACAAATACCTTACCAAAGAAGATATACAGATGGCAAATAGCATATGAAAAGATGCTCCACATTACATGCCATCAGGGAAATACAAACAAAAACAATGAAGTACGACTACATATTGATTACAGTGGCCAAAATCCAGGACACTGACAACACCAAATGCTGACAAGGATGAGAAGCAACAGGAACTCTCATTCATCGCTGGCGGGATGTAAAATGGCACAGCTGCTTCGAAAGACAGTCTGGCAGTTTTTTACAAAACTAAACATACTCTTACCATACAATCCAGAAATTGCACTCCTTTGTGCTGAAAACTTACGTCTGCACAAAAACCTCCACTTGGGTTTATAGCAGCTTTATTCGTAATTGCCAAAACTTGGCAATTGGAAGACAACAGCCTTCCAATTGTCATTCTGTAGGTGAATGGATAAATAAACTATGGCACGTCCAGACAATGGAATATTATTCAGTGTTTTAAAAAAAAGAGCTACGAAGCCATGAAAGGACGTGGAGGAAACTTAAATGCATGTTACTAAGTGAAAGAAGCCAATCTGAAAAGGCTCAAATTGTGCAATTCCGAAGATATGACATTCTGGAAAAGGCAAAACTATGAAAATCAAAAGATCAGGGGTTGCAAGGGGCTAGGAGGGAAGGATGAATAGGTGAAGCACAGAGGATTTTTAGGACATTTTTTACTCTCTATGATACGATAATGGTGGATACATGTCATTATAAATTTGTCCCAACCCATGGAATACACAACACCAAGAGTGAACCTCAATTAAAACTATGGACTTTAAGTGATAATGATGTATCAATATAGGTTCATCAGTTGTAACAAATGTACCACTCTGGTGGCGGATACTGATAATGGGAGAGTTGTGGCTGGGGGGTGGTATACGGGAAATCTCTGTGCCTTCTGCTCGTTGTTGCTGTGAATCTAATACTTCTCTAAAAGATAAAATCTATTAAATTAACAAACAATGGGGAAGTTATGAGGGTAAAGAAGGAAGGGACAAGCTTTCTAGGTAGTGGGAACAGCATGTGCAAAGGCCCAGTGGCAGGAGGAAGCCTAATGACTCCAGGGACGTGTGATAGGGTCAGTGTGGCTGACTGCAAAGTGATGGGAACTTGGAGATGATGCTGGAGTGGTGGGCAGGGGCTGAGTCTTGTGGCACTGTGTGGGCCAAGTTCATGAATTTTGTCTTTCACTTAAGAGCAATAGGAAGCTTTAAAACGTCTTAGCCAAGTGGTGACTTGATTTGATTGGTGTTTTGATAAAGATTTATCTGGCTGCTATGTGGAAAACAGAGCACAGGGGGCCAGGAGGGGAAACCCAGAAGCCAGTGAGAAGGCCTTGGTAGTGGTCCAGGTAAGAGAAGATGGTGGCTTGGACCAGGAGTGGGCAATGGGGATGGGAAAAGGCGGGTGGATTTGAAAGGCAGCAGGCCTTGCTGCTATGGTGGTTGTGGGCTGGGCTGGCGGGAGGGGCTTGGAAATGAATGTCACTGTCCCTGGCTCGCTGTGGAGTGGAGAGAGAACCAGCAGGGCCTGTCCAAGTCACACTCAGTTCCCAGGCAGGCAAACCTACATCCAATTCTTTGCCCCTAAAAGCCACCAAAAGCCAAGGAAGCTTGTTCTATATACGCAGCCCTTTGAGTGGTCCCCATACGTCCCAGCCTGTCTTCAGATGCCCGCTTGGGCATGGACCTTTCCCTTCCCCAGCACTGGGGGGAGCTTGGGACTCTGACCCTCTCTCCTCCTTGCCCAGGGCTGGCCCCTCCAGGGCTGAAGCCAGTCCTGATGTGTTCAGTGGTTTAGTGCAGTGATTACACACCTGGTTTTGGAGTCAGACAGACCTAGGTATGGGACCACGTTCTGCCAGTTACTATTAGCTGTGGGACCTTGGGGTGAATTATTAACTTTTCTGTGCCTCAGTTTCCTCATCTGTATGAAGGGAGGCACCTAATTTGTAAATTGTAGTGAGGATTTAAGTGAGTTATTCCATATAGAGCACTTAGAAAAATGCTGGGCATGTTGTAGTTGCTTAATAAATATTAAATATTATTATTTTTTAAAGTTTTATTTTTAATCATAAGTTGACAAGTTACAATCGTATATATTTACGGAGCACAAAGTGATGTTATGATTTGTGAATGAAATGTGGAATAATTAAATCAAGCTAATTAACGTATCTATCACCTAAAATATTTATCATTTTTGGAGTGACAACATTTGAAAATTTTAGTGATTTTGAAATGTACATAATTATTTACCATATTCACCACGATGTGCAATATATGTCAACATAAAAAAAAACACAGCAAACTTATTCCTCCTGTCTAATGAGGAGATGATGGTCAAAGGGTCTCCACCCTCCCTGCTTCTGGTAGCGACTATTCTACTCGCTGCTTCTTTGAGTTTGATTGTTTTAGATTCCGCATGTAAGTGAGAACATTTGGTATTTGTCTCTCTGTGCCTAGCTTATTTCACCTTACCACAATGTCCTTCAATTCCATCCATGTTGTTGCAAATGACAAAATTGTTCTCTTTTTTTGAAGTCAAATAGTATTTGTGTGTGTGTGTGTGTGTATATATATGTATATATACGTGACTTTTTAAAAATCTATAGGCATCTCTCAAAAGGAGGCATACAAATGGCCCACAGGTATATGAAAAACTGCTCAACATCACTAATCACCAGGGGAGTGCAGATGCAGAGCACAATGAGACACCACCTCACCCCTGTCAGAATGGCCATTATGAAAAAGACAAATGATGACAAGTGTCGGTGAAGATGTGGAGGAAAGGCAGCCCTTGTACACTATTGGCGGAAATGTAAATTAGTGCAGCCATCATGGAAAACTGCATAGAGTTTTTTAAAATCTTTTTTTATCAAAAAGATAAAAATGGAATCACTGTATGATCCAGCAATTCCACTTCTGGGTATTTACCCAAAATATTTGAAATAAGTATGTCAAAGAGATGTCTGCATCCTGTGTCCACTGCAGCACACTATTCACAATAGCTAAGTTATGGAGTCAACCTAAGTGTCCATCAACAGATGAATTGATATTAGGTAGAATCATTAAAAACAGCCAGAAAATGGGAATAAGGATCCCAGGGCTGTTGAGAAGACTACACATGTAACATGCCCATCACAATGCTCAAAATGTCTTCATTGCTTATTTTCACAACAGTGCTCAATTGGAAATAGCATCAGAATCCAACCATATGGATATTTTAAGTCAATTCTAGTAATCCATACAATGGAATGAGAAAGAGCTATTAAAAATGTTGTTGAAGAAGAATATTTAATGCAGTGGGAACTTGGTTATTCTATAATGTGAATTGAAAAAAATCAGCTAAAAATGTACGTGTAGTAGGTGAGATAGTGGAGACTTTTTTAAATTTTAGGTTTTCATAATTAAAAAAATTTCAGCCATGAACATGTAATTCTTTTAAAGTGTGAACAATTATTAAAATGTCATGTTTATAAAGAGTTTTTAATGACAAGGGAATATGCTCACGATCCATTGTTAAATTGAAAAAAGAAATTAGATCACAAAAATCATTTGTACAGTGTGTCCAGAAGGAATAAATATGCCATATCACCAGTGCTTAGTATCTTGGAGTGAGGGTGTGCTGATTTTAAAACAGAGCCTCAAATCCTTTGACCTTCTTCCCATGACCTCTCTCCTTGAATCTGGGTAGGCCTGTGACTGTTTTGACTAATAGAGTATGGCAGAAATGACATAATGTAACTTCCAAAACTAGTTTATAATAGGCCCTAGAGTTTCCTTTCACTTGCTAGAAACTTCTATCTTGGAGCCCAGAGTCTCTAGGTAAGAAGTGCAATTACCCTGAGGCTACCATATTGTGAGGAAGCCCAAGCCACATGGAGAGACCATGAGTAGGCACTTGGGTCAACAGACTTAGCAGATTCATCCCAGTCCACAGACACATGAAGAAGCTTCTAGAAGATTCGAGGCCCCCCCCACCCCATGTTTGAGTCTTTCCAGCTTCAGACATCATAGGAGCAGAGACAAGCCACCCCTGCTGTGCTGTCCAAATTTTTGACTCACAGGATCTGTGAGCATGATTAAATGGCTGTTCTCTACCAGCAAATTTGGGGTGGTTTGTTGTATAGTGATAGACACTGGAACAGGGGGATCATAGGAAGTTTCTATTCTTTCAGCTCTACTTTTCTGAAACTTCAGGTTTTTTTAATTGTGGGCATATGTTTTTATGATTAAGAAAATATTTATAAGGAAATATTTGAATAAAGAAAGAAATAAAGAAATGAAATAAAGAAAAGGGGAGAGAGAGGGGAGGATGGGGGCTGTTTTTGTGCGAAGGCCTGACTCAAGAGTCACTGACCTCAGATAAGTTTCCCCTGGACCTCTCTTTCCTTCATGACCCATCTCTTGAATCACTCTGCCCTCAGACCATGACCAAAAGGCACAGCAGTAAATGGTTGTGAGTCAGGCAGAGCTGGGTTTGAATTTGATGCCTCCATCTCTTACTGGCTGTGTGTCTTTGTACAACCCACTCAACCTCTCTGAGCACATTTTGGAAGGTGAAATGTGCACACAAACACTTGGACACAACTGGAATGTGGAAGACGCCAGATTCAAACCTAGAGCTGTCTGACTCCTGCCGGGGCAGCACCTCTTTCTCCATTAGGGGGTCCTGAATAAAGCCTTGAGGGATACTGGGAAAGGGGAGCTACCCCCGGCCAGCCCCAGCCTGGGAGTCCTCTGTGTGGGCTGCCATCGGGCAGAGGTGCCAGGCACAGAGAGGGGAGGCCGGGGGCCCATGCAGAGGCCAGGGCTGCTCCAGTCCCTCCAGGAAGCCAAGTGATCCCTCCCATAAACCTTTCACCCCTGCGTGCTCTGAATGAAGCCATTCAGAGGAAGAAACCTGACCGGCTGATGTTTTATGCATGGTCCGGCTGTGCCAACAGCAGCAGGTCTCCCAGGGAGGTATTATTTTTAGCCGGAGCATGTGAGAGGTCTGGGGGCTTGAAAGAGGCGGGCTGGTCACCCACCTGTCTATCCCCTTCACCCAAGGACCCTCATCCTTGCCGGGTGGCCATAAGCACAGTCTGTGCCCAGCACTGGCTGCCTAGAGCCAGGCCTCTGCTGGGGATGGGGGTCTCATGGCTCCAGGCTGTCTGTTGTGCAGCCAACGAAAGCAGCCCGCCACCTCCAACACCTGCGTGGCCGCCCCCACGGGGAGCGCACTGCCTCGCTCTCACAGGTGTTGGCTCTGGGTAAGACTAAACCCTTGGGAGGGGAACAAGCATGTCTCTGAGACTCTATGTGAGAGGATGTAACCTTTGTCAGCCCTTTTGAAATTCCTGTGCTCCTGCAAAACGTAAGCTGACTGCTGGGGGTGCCCGGCTTCCATCACTCCCAGCTTCCTCCCGGCCACCGTCCCCAGCGGGTGGAGTGTCCGTTTCAGGGTTGACTGTCAGGGAGTCCTGGGTAATTAACATCTTTTTCTGTCAAGTTTCCATTCTGTTCCTCACCCTTCCTGCCTTGCTTTCAACCAAGTTTCCACTGCAGTGTGGCTAGCATTTATTGAGTGCCTACTGTGTGCCTGCTGCTTTTCACACATCATTTCTTTTAGTCTGCACAACCCTTTGGGATAGGTACTGCTGTGGGCCTCATTTTTCTTATGGGGAAACTGAGGCTGAGAGAGGGAGAGTGACTTACTTGGGGCTGCACAGAGATTTACGGCAAAGCCTGCCTGACCCAGAAGGAGCACACTCTGCACACTTTGAGTCCTCTGACCTGGTAACTTGTTTAGGTTAAGAGCCTAAATCCACAGCTCAGGGGTGTTTTTTCTCTTTTCTATGTTTTCTCCTTTTTATGAATGACCAGAAGCTCCAAGATGTAGACATGTGGGGACCTGTACAGATCATCTCTTTCAAGCTGTTCATTTTTCAGCTGGGGAAACTACACGGTGGCAATGGAGGCTCAGAGAGAGGAGGGCGCTTGGTGCCCCAGGGGCTGTCCACAGGGTGCTGACCCTGAACCAGGGCTCCTTCTGCTCCTGTGCAAGACTCCCCAGTCCCCTCGTTCTCCCTAGCCTCCCTCTGCCTACCTGTCACTAGGAGCAGTCATTCCAGCTTGACTCACAGGCTGTTGGGGATGGGAAGGTGCTTGGTGCATGGACAGGCCTGACTCCCGGTCACTAGCTGTGTGGACCCTCTTTCCCCCTTGGCCTGTGCCCGCTGTACACTCCGAGCCTGCTCAGCTTGTCTTCCAGCATCATCATGAGCAAGAGGCAGGGCCTTCATTTGAAATGTCTCTGTTGCTTAGGATCTAGCCAACAGCGCTCATTGAATTATCACTGCATGGATAAAGGAGAAACACTACACAAATGACTGAGGTTTTTACCAGTCAGAAATCTCTCTAGGTCTTTCCATTAGAGAGAATTCAACAGAGGAGATTGATTATACAAGACACATGAGGGCCAGGACTCCAAACAGAGAAAGGTTAGCAATTAGCAACTGCAGGAAACAGGGCTGGAGGGCAGAGGGAGGAGGTGGAGTTGCGGGAGCAGGGGGTGGGGGTGAGGTGGGGCTATCCACCAGGAGCTGGGATCTTGGCAGGGGCTATTGGTGGGCACTGGACCGCAGGACCCACACAGCCTCTGTTGGAGACGTGGCAGGAAACACAGCGAGGGGAGAAATCCCTTGGCTTTTCCCTCCTCTCACTCTTCACGGTGCCTCCCATCGGCCAAACCAACCCAGTAGCCAGGTGGCCAGGAGGCTGGGGAACGTCATTCCTCGATACAGAGCAGAACAGAAGGGCAGGGATAGGACCTGAGACCAAACGGGCAGGTGACTGGCGCAAGGTCATTTATATCATTAAGGGACACACAGCATTGAGGATGACAACAGCAACCACTGATTCAGTGCTTCCCCAGGTGCTTTACATGCAGTGACCCCTTCCACTCCAGGAGAACCCTCTTACAGATGAGGAGGTGAAGCACAGAGTGACGAAGTATCTGCCCATGGTCACTCAGGCAGGGAGTGGGAAAACTGGGCTTTCCCCTGGACTCATGATCTGCTAATCCTGAGTTTATAAGGTTAGGAGATAAGCGGGCGGAACGAAATCCTTTTCTCTTCTGGTCCACCTAAGTGGCCATGAAACCCCCCAATCATCACAGACCTCCCGGGCCCCTGCGGCCTCCTGGGCGGCATAATTCAGGCCCCGCATCCTGGTACACACGGGCCATCTGGGGTGGCGGGCACTCCCCACCGCCTCTGCCTAGCTCCTCCTCCTCCGTGTACCAGACTCTTTATGCTGACCCTGGGCTTCGGGGAACCAGGAAGGCAGCCCCGCTGGTGACCCCTCCAAACTGTCAGGCCCTGCTCCTGTTGCTCCCCCCTTTGTTCCATGCATGAACATATCCTTCTGTCTTGAGCCCTGCTGCATGATATTCACTCTGGGTGGTGACAGAGACCCTGTCCCTCAGTACTTCTGTTCTAGTAGAGACAAGACTTCTGGCCACTTGAGCCCAAACCATACTTATTGCACTCTTGCAGGAGAAAGACCCCAGGGAGTCTTTATATTAATAAGTCAAGGTGCTGAGGAGTTGAGAGGTCATGTAGCCAGACAAGTGGGGTATAAATCCCAGCTTTTGTCAGCCATGTGACCTTGAGCAACCAGTTAGCCTCTCTGAACCTGTTTCCTCATTAATAAAATGGGAATAATGAGGGTACCTACTATCATTAATTTAATTCCCACAGTGAGGGCACCTGCAGCCTGGAACAGAATAAGCGCTTAGTAAGGGCACCTGTTGTGATGACTTTTGCTCTCTGTAATGACAAGGACAGCTTGCATCTGTACAGCGTTTCCCACTCATCCCTTCTGCTATGGGTCCGTGGCTGCTGTCTGTCCCCACAGACCTTAGAGGCAAATTGGCTGGGCCCTGCCGAGTTTCTTATGCCAGGGCTGGGAGAGAGACCCTGGAAAAAGGGAATGAGCTCCAAGCGGTCAGGGGTTTGGGGAAGACGGGGACATTGGCCAGGTGCTCCTGCAAGCAGCTATAGCTGTCACTCAAGCCACAGACTGACAAGGGCTGTAGAAGAGAGCTCAGCAGGTCACAAGAGGCCAGGACCACTTTGAAGTGAACAGGACACAGGCCTCCCTGTTCACCCCGAGCCTGGTGTGTTGGAGTGTTAGAGCGCTGGGCCTGGAAGGCAGGTGTCCTGACCTAACGTGGAATTCACCCTTCTGATGCAAAAGGCTTTCGAGGGTGAAGGCTGGACTGAGCCAGGGAGGGCAGAGGCTTGCCTTCCCCTGGAGCCAGGAGAGAGGGGTGGGGGCAGGAGCACTGCTGTGGGAGTCCGGGGGCAATTTCTCTTCTCACTCCACTTTCTACCAGCTCTGAGTCCTTGGCAAAGTTGCCTCCTGTGGATGAAACCTCCTGGCCTCACATGTGCCTAGACTTCGAGTTCCCTTGAGCTGAGACACTTTATTCATCTCGGTATAGCCCACATGGCAGTGGGAGTCACCCCATTTATAAGACATATGTAAAATAGACTCAAGCCCTTTATTCACGTCTTGGGGTGGGGGTGGCTGGGTAACCAGGCCCTCCTGAGATTTCTGCAAGCGTCTGGGTGGCTCACGCCTTCACCGCCACTTTTGGCTCTGACTGCCTGCTCTCCCTTCCCGCCTCCTGTATCTTCTTTATGACGGTTTCTTTTTTCTACTCTCTCCTGGCTCCAAAGTGGACCCAAACCTTTTCTCCACATTGCCCCAAATGCCACTCACGCAAGCCCTTCCTTTGAGCAGTGGACTCTGCTGATGGTTGGCGGTTTCAGGGGGAGAAAGATTATGTTAAAATCAAAATTAAAAGGTTAAAATCAAAGTTAGTCACCCTTCTCTGGAAAAGCCCCTTAGCCCTGGCCTTCTAGAAGTCTTTCACTCCATACCTTTCTATGTGGGCTCCAGCCACGTCAGCTGCAAGGGTCTTTCTCCAGCTCACCTCACTTTCCTGCTAAACCCTCATGCAGAGTAAATGAGTTTATCTTCACCTTCCAAACACGCTGCCAGGGCCCCCTTGCCCATGCAAAGTCGCCCAGCAAGGTATTTTTCTAAACAAATTTTTCTCTTTAAAAAGGGACTTTGGATCCAACTGTTAAATAGCTTAAAAAAAACAAAACAAAACCTTGCTACACCTGTGCGACAGACATTACCCTCTCTGGGTCTGATTTCTGTCATTTGTAAATGGGGGTCACCATCTCTGCCTTCCCATCCCACAAGCCTGTTTTTTGGGGGGTCAAAACAGAATAATGCACAAGGAAGCAAAAGGGCCGCACACATGTTTGAATCCCCATTGCAGTAAATATTCCATGATGATAAAAATGGCACTGTAAAACTTTGCAAGAACTTTAGTCTCTTCGGTTCGGATCTCCAAGTAGGAAGTTTTTGACCTTGCTAACAAAATAGCTCTTTGCTCTCCCCACCACTGAGATCTGCCAAGTGCAGGAAGGATGGCGCGGAAACTCTGTTAGAGAAAGAGATAAGATGTCTGCCTCCTCTCGTTGGAGCGCTCTGTGGGGCAGGGGTCTCTTTTATTCTATTTTTTTACTACATGCAAATTTTCCTCTTGGCTTCCTTCACAGCTTGATAGATGATTGGTTCTCGCTTTCAACATCAATAGCAAGGCATATATTTTTTTACTTAGGCGCAATTCTGCGTCTAAGTTCTTGGGCACTGAGAGAAAACAATATAGTTCTCCTGCAGGAGGTAGGCTGTGTAAATATATATTAGTTTGGGGAGAAGGAATGAGGAATGATAAAATATTCAGAAAGCAGTCTGTTCTTGAGGGATGCTATTCTGCACAGCCAGGGAGCAGATTAATGACACTGTTTGCAAGTAAGGGAGAACGGCCCCATAAAATATGCATTAGTGGGGATGGTGGTGGGATGGGTGGGGGTGCCCGGGGTTGGCCATGCGGGTCCCATTTTCAGAATCTGGTACCCACCCTTGGTCTCCCTCATCAGAGTTCTCAATAGCTAGCTCTAGGGCCCTAGAGAGTAAAAGCTCCAACATAGGGTGTGCCAACCGTACCCAGCCAGATGTAGGGGATTGAGGGGGTTCTTTCGTAGGAGTATTGAGTGGAATATCAGGAGGCCTGGCCCTGTCTCTAATCTGCTGTGTGGCCTTAGACTAGTCATTTACCCTCCCTGGGTCTTTGTTTCTTCTTCTATAAAATAAAGACTAGATGATTCTTAACAGGGCTTCAGTAAGGGATGGGAGGGGTTGGGGGTCATTAGAAATGAAGCAAGAGGAAAAAAAAGTTGTATCTGCTAGGCCTCACCCTTGAGGAGTATACTGGAAGAACACTCCAGTGGTTCTGGAAGAAATTCTTTACTAAATCAGTTGGGGGTGGGGGTAAGACCCTAAGGAGCATGAATGAGTAACAAAGGACGGTCCCCAAATCACCTGTAGACTATCCTGCTAACTTTAGGCTTTTGTTTGGCTGAATGTGGGATACAAGTTTGGGCCCAGAGCTGAATTGCTTGGAGGAACAGCAGAGGAGAGAGAGACTGAGGACAGCTAACACAGAGTTTGGCTTCTACTCTAAGTCAAGAGTGAATAAATATTCATATTCTATTAGCCTTCCTGAGGGGCCTGCATATCTCGGTCCAGTCCTGATCCCTTAGGTTACTTCTACCTCAGACATTGCAGGATTCTTTGTCCCATCCCTACCCACCCCCAATTCAAGCCCTTCCCTAAGCCTAATGCAGCAACATTTAGCTTTTATTATAATACGTAGGGCAGCTTCTTGCTATGCCCTTGGATTTCATATAGCAATAATAAAGAGTTTGCACAACACTTACCATGTGCTAGGCATCGTGCTACAGGTATTATCTTATTTCACCCCTAGAACAACAGTAGGAGGTAAATACCATTATTATCCCATTTTATAAATGAGGAGGCCGAAGCTTTTATAAGAGAAGTAAAAGAACTAGTCCAAGGAAACACTGCAGGTAAGTCTGATACAGAGGCCAAGGCCTTAACCACTTATGATGCTATCTTGCCCTATGTCTGTCTCCTTTCCCCAGTTAGACTGAAGCTTCTCGGGGCAGGGTCCTGGTTCCACTGGCCCCCATGAAGTAGATCCTAGGCCTGGCCCCTGAGTTTTGGTAAATACTAGTAATCGACTGGTTTCCCCATGCTAGGCCTTCCCAGCCTCCTCTTGGCAGAGTCAAGTTACAAGTTTGGGTGAGTCCTGTGGAAGGATACCTACCTGGGGACAGGGAAGCTCAGGCATCTTGGTTTTAGAGGACAGCCCTCTAGGGGCTTCTGATTATCCCGTAATATTAAGTGAAAAAAAAAAACAGCTAAAAATGTACATGTAGTAGGTGAGATAGTGGTGATTTTTTTTTTAATTTTAGACTTTTCATAATTAAAAAAATTTCAACCATGAACATGTTTTGCTTGGCAAGTCTTCTTTATTGATTTGGTCTCCTTCAGAACCCCCAGCAACACCTGGTTGAACCTGAAGACCAGCTTGTGAGCCTCTGGGCCACTGACAAGGGTACCGACTAGGAGCTGAGGGACTGTTCAGACTCTGTGGCAGGATGAGTGGCCTCCCATGCCACAAAAGACATCAGAGACAAAACTGGGAGATGATATTGGCATGCGTATACCTGAAAAACGCTCCTACCTACACCACCCAAAGAACCTACCAAACATAAAAAAGAAGGCAAACAACCCCATAGAAAAGTGGGCAAAGGATAGGAACAGGTGATTCTGAGGTGAGGCAGTTTGCAGGGCTGATGAAGCAGGATGGATTGTGAAGTACTCACAGGAAGCTGTAGGTGCAGCCTGGCGGGGTGTCTGCCTGCAGTCAAGGCAGGAGAAGATACTCAACCCACTCGTAATCAGGGACATGCACGCCACAAAAGCAATGTGGCAGAGCTCTGACAGGCCCTCCCTGCCCTCCGCTTAAGATGTGGCCTATATCCCAGGCTCCCTCCCACTAGGGGTTTCTCCAGGGAATATTCTGTTTACCAGGTTGTGTTCTTCTGAGGCACCCAGGCTGAAAGGCATGAGTTGGTCTTCAGATTCTGAAAATCTATTCTCTGTAGATTCCCTAAAATGGAGCCCTCCCTTCTTACTCAAGATGGGAAGAGGAGGTGCCCTCTCCCCATCTTTCCCTGTTCTGGAAGCTGGCTGTGGGAAATCACAGGCAGCAGGAAGTCCAGTTCCCCTTGCAGCTCTGATCCGATTTGGTAAACATTCATCAAAGCAGAGAGGAATCAGACATGCCGTCTGCCTTCCTCCAGGGTCCTGCACTGGACAGGCAGAGGCTTCCTCCTACACTGCCTTCTCCCCTGCAGAGAGCCTGGTGTGGGGGTCCCTCTCTCTTGTGCTGCTAGAGGAGTCCCTGGTTGCTTGGAGTATGCAATGGCTTCTCTCTTTTCAAGCAGCCAGAAGACAGCCCGGAAGAAGGGTCCATCTCAGGACAAAACTAGGCATCAGTCCTGGAGCTGAGCAGAGGGGAAAGGACCCCTCCCTCCACCTTGTGAGGTTCTTGGGGAGTATGACGAAGCTGCCACCCACCCAAAAAATTGTCTTAGGTCTCTACTTTAGGGGGTGCTGGTGGAAGTTATAGATAGCCGGGTGAACCTGTAGGGAGCACAAAAGCCCTGACCCTCTTCCCACAGGTGTAACAGATGTGGCTGGCTCTCTGCTCCAAATTCCCCAGCACTGTTCCTATGGCTTCCCGCTGCAACCTCTGTGGCTTTTTCTGGATGCTTTCTATGGCCGCTGGAACTTGCATAGCACAAGTATGGGGAAGCCAACATCCCTGGGGGCAGACTTCAACCAACCCCTGACAGCTCTCCTTCCCCTTGCGGGGACAGCTCTCCAGTGGGACTGATGGAGTCCCAGTTGCCCACCAGTTGCCCACAGTGGTAACTTGCTCTTCACGCACCGGAATAGCTCCTGTGTCACAGAGTAGTTCTGGGGAGCCCAGCTAAGGCGATAGATGGAGTAGGACTAAAAAAAATCATGAGGTGGGGGGTTTGAGCCACAAGAGCCACTCATAAACAGTCCTGATGCAAGAGAGCTCCATTATATTCCCCAACCCTGGGGCACTAGCAAATGAGGCCAACTTCTCCCCAGCTCATAGCCTTTTATTTATTTTTTAAATTTGACTTTCTTGTACTTTTCACACCATAAAACATAGAACTGTGGCTTGGGTTTCACAGTTTACTAGCTGATTCCATGTGCAGTTCTGATGTGTTTTTGACTGTTGCTATATATTGAATATATATTGAAGCTATCTTTGTCCGGACCTGCCCCACCCCAGCCCATGTTAAGTTGTCCCAAGACGTAGCCACTCCGAGAGCTAGGGGTAGCTCCGAGGGGAGAGCAGGCAGGGGACATGGGGAGGGCCCCAGGTCTCCTCTGATGGAGACTGAGCTCACCTCCTTCAACCAAAATCTGCAGGCACATCGGGCTCCTGTGATGGGGGATGAGTTTGGTAAGTTGTCACCTGATGGAGGGATACCTGCCAGCAGTTTCTGTTGCGATTATGACAGAATCATGTTGATACTGTGTAAGTTTTGTTCCTAGTAGTTTATCTGGAAAACGATCCCAGGAAACACAGCAAAGGCGGAGGGTGGTGAGACGGGGAAGGGAAGGCAAGTCGCCACTGCAGGCGACTAGAGTTAATCTTGCTGGGGAACTCAGGGAGACAGTATGGAATAAGTACTTCTGAGTTACCAACTTCCCCGAGCATGAGGGAGCCGGGGTGTTTGAGGGCTGCCCCTGGCCAGTGTTAATTTTCCAGTGCTTCTGGCCACTGGAGAAAACCCTCAGGCAAAGAGATGTGGATGCTGGGGTGAGGAAGCCCCAGAGCACTTGGGTGGGGCCCACAGCTTCGGCTCTGTCCCTTCCCCAGACCTCGCCACTGCTCACACACTCCTCAGCCCTGACTGCCCAGCCATTTACAACTCACCTCCCACCCACAAACCCTCTTCAGAGCTGGCTTCTGGGATTTCTCAGCAAATCTGTGTCTTAACCCAGCCCTGAGTCTCAGTGTCCACACAGCATCTGACACATAGTAGGTGCTCAATAAATGCCTAGTGTAATTGCTGATGGCATAATGATGGTAGCAAAGATGGCAAAGCCTCTAAAGAGCAGGTTATAGGTCACACTCCTTGCTCTGTTTCTTCTGACAGGTCACTTAATCTCTCTGAATCTGTTTTCCTGTTTTCACTAAGTGTTTCCTTTTTCCTCCTGGGTACTCAGCTAAACCACACTCCGCTGCCTGCCATGAGATTTAGTTCTGGTGATGGAATGTGGACAGAAGTGATGCCCAACCTCCAGGCTTTTCCCATAAAACTCTCTCAGGGGTGATCCTTGTATTTGTCTTTTACCATCTGCCACTAAAGACGGAAGGGGCTTGGCCCCTGAGTCCCCTGAAGGAGAGCTGCCTTGGGGAGCCCCAACCACGGACACCACCGTTGGGCTACCATGTGAGCAGGAACTAAACTCTTATTGTGTTAAGTCACTGAAGTTTTAGGATGATTAGAGCATTTTGTCCAACCTGACTAATGTGGAAATCTTTAAAATGAGGGTGTCAACATCAATGGGCCATCAGTAAGATTAAAGATATACACTGTTTAGAAGATGCTCAGTGAATGTTCCTTCCCTTCATCTGTAGGAAACACAAAGACACTATGGTGATTAAGAGTGATGTCCACAGCACATCCAACTTGCTCTGAAATATAGTGTCTGGGAATGTCACGCAGGACTTTAATTCAAATGAATTAATTCAAAGGGGAGCAATATGGACCATGCAGCAGACTTGGCTGTGACCCCACTGATTTCTGCAGCTGGGGATGCTGGAACAACAGTCATTGAGGCTGTCTGGCTCTTGGTTACTTCATCCGTGACATCTCTGCTCTTCTACCTCTTTCTCCTGCCTCCAGCCTGTGCTCCAGCAGGGCTTGAAAAGGCCAGGGTGTATCATGACATCAACTACAAACAATTTTTTGAGCACTTACTAAGTGTCAGACATTGCACTAAGCACTCTACACAAGTTATGTCCTGGAATCCTCCCTAAGTGGGTTATCTTGTTAGCTCCATGTTAAAGAGAGGCCCAGAGAGGTTAGTCACACTCACATGACAAGAAAGAGGCAAGCATGGTGGGTTGGGCCAGCAGCTGGGATAATCTGTTTGATAAAGGATGCAAATGTTGCTTCTTCAAGGAAGCAACCAGGTGCTGGCCACACCAACCACGCTTGATCCTGACATTTTTATCACGTGGCTTAATTAGGCTGGAGCCTGCTCCCTTCTGCCTTCAGGACAGGAAAGCCCCCATCCCTATCCCCAGCCCCTTCATCATTCATCCTGAAGTCTGGCCACCCTCTCTGTCACTGTGGCTGGGAGCTCTCATTGTAGGGCAATTTAGCCGAGGACTTTTGCAGCACTTCATTTGCATGTATGCCAACAAGCTGAAATGTGCAGCAACCTTGGAACACTTTCAAAGGCGGGAATAATTCCTCTGAAATAGGTCTTCCGAAAGCTTTATCTTGTCCTTCCTTTTTTTGTTAATCTTGGAGCCCCTTAGCATGTCAAAGCAATTTTTCTAATGTCACATCTTCTAGACATTAGCATGAAAGGGCTTTAAGAGATGATTTGAGAAAGAATAAATGTTGAATGAGCATTTATTATAGAGTCGTTTATGCTACATTTGCATTTTGACTCTATTTCTGCCATGCGGGATGGAAAAAGCAGGCTGATTTGAAAGTCAATGGTGTCTAAACCGGCAACGCTACAACTCTGTTTACACACAGCTGTTTCCTCGGTGCCTTCATTTATATAATAGAAAGAGCAGATTTCATTAGGCTGATTTGTTTGTGGGAATGAGGTTAAGCAGAGCTCGTGTGCCTTAGGGTGGAGATGGAATTCCCTCCAGGAATTGACCCGGTAGTCAGAAGGCCACGGGGCAAAGGCAGGAAAGCGCATTCTAAGTCTTGATTTTCTTCTGTCCACCTCTTAAGAAATTAATTAGGGGTGTTTTGCCTCCTTTGGGAAGCTGGCCTGGCCCAAGTGCCATAATGCGCAGTGGTTAGGAACCCAGCCTGCGAGCACAGCTGCTTGGGTTTGGCTACAGCCTTGGCCACTTCCCTGAGACCCAGGGAAAATGACTTCAACCCCTCTGTTTTCTCATCTGCAACCTGGAGATAAGTCCTGTCTGCATCTCATAGGGTTGATATGAATGTTAAATGGTGAGCAGATAGAACATGTCTAGTACAATGCCCGGCACACAGTTTAAGCGCTCAATATTAGCTGTTATTCATATATATATATAAATTTTTTTTTTGGCATTTTGACATGTGGAACTTGTCCAGAGTTCCAGAGAGATGACCAGGAAGCCCTTGGTTTGTGCCCAGTATAGACTTTTCCATCTTTGCACCTGGAGGAAGCTCATTCTGTGGGTCCCAACCACAAGCAGGTAGATGTGAGTGGGTTCTGGAGCCGATGGGTGTCTTATGGATTGCTTCGGGCTGTGTGTGTGTGAAAGAGAGAAAACCAGAGAGCTCAGCTTCAATGCTCTGAAGCTGGCGCCCCTAGCCCCAGCTCCTCCCAGTCCTGGGTATGCCTCTGTCACTGCCTTTCCCAGGAAGCTCCTCTCTGAGTTAGTCTCCCCACAGCTGTTAGCTCCCTGGGGGCAGGGGTGGGCTGTTACTGGTCCTCACCAAAACCTGGCACCCTGTGGATGCTCCATACATTTGTGTTCAATCAAGTCTTCTAGCAGTTTTTCAAGCTTGTGTTTTAAAGCCAACACACCTGCGTTTCAATGCACCCTTAAGTGAGGGCCCAATCTGTAACAGTTTGGGGGGCTGTATTGGTTGCAGTTGGGGGTGGGTGCCTGTTCTCTTGGCAGGCCCTTCCCCCCAGGCCTTTTTGGAGCACAGGAACAAGTTTCCCCCAAATTAGACCATTTTCTTTATCTCACAGGTAAGGGAAGCTGAGCTTCAGAGAAGGGCTTCACTTGCCCCTTGGTCAGCTGAGCCAGGTCTAGCAGGCAGGCCCAGTTCCCCTGGTGGCCCAGCCCAGGCCTCTCAAGCCTGCCCCACTTCCGGGCTGTGGGGCTTGGCCTCTCTCGATCTCGCTGGGGCTGGGACTGGATTCCTTCTGGAACTGTCCTCAAAGCCAGCCTCGAGGTCAGGTCTGCTCTTGCTGTTCAGCCCTTACCCCCTCCTACCCCTTTCTCTCGTCTCCAAGTCCTGCCCTCCTCTAGCCACCGCTACCCCAACTGTTCTCCTGGCCCCACAGGGCTGATCCTCGGGCCTCAGATAGATTTCTCCCTCCCCTGTCCTGTTTTCTTGATTTTATCAAGCAACAGCAACTATACCATTTCTTGAGCATTTACTGTGTGCTGGGTGGTGCCTGAGGCTCTTTTCCTACCCCTGTTATGCAGATGACTGCCTAAGGTCACACTGCTCGGGCAGTAGAACTAGAATTTGTGCCAGGCTCAGTCTGACTCTAGGGACCTCATAGTTGACATGGTCAGGCTGCTTCCTCACAAGTATCTCCTGCCTTCCCTGTGGCCCCTGAGCCTTCCGAGGGTAGAGTCTGCCCTGCCTGCTCCCTTGCCGTGGGCTTCTGACCTCAGGGCCAAGGATGCCACTAAGTCCCTCAATTCAGACTCACTGACTTGATTTGAGAAAGTGATTATTTTACCTTTTCCCTCAAACGACAAGTGCTGTTGAGTTTGGCGGAGCTGGATTCAAATCCCAGCTCTGTCACTATCAGCTGTGTGACTCTGGGCAAGTTACTTAACCTCTCTGAGCCTTCATCTCCTTCTCCCTCAAACGGGTGTCCCCTAGGATTACTGAGTCAAGTCCAACACTGTCAAGTGCTGGGTATGTGGTACTCAAATCATGAAATGATGGCTGTTATTACTACTGTTGCTGTAGCATTCCTGTAGATTGGGGTTACCTTTTTTTCTTCTTGGTGCATCCTTTCTGCCATCTCCTCTGGCACATGAACCCCCAGACCTCAGGGGACCTGGCTCTGATATGTTCTCCATTAGGCTTGGAGTTGCTGCCTGGACCTCAGTTTTCTCTTTGTAGAGTGTGCCTGGTGGTCTGCTTCCACGAGGGCAGAGTGCTTGGAGTTGGTCCAAAAGAACAGGGTATAAATAACAGCCTCGTTGACCCTCTCTGTAGCTTGGGATATTTTCCCCATGGTAACCTGACCACCCATAAGTGAATGAAGCTTCCAGGTCTCCCCAGACTCAAGGGCCTTCCCTGGGCATCAGGAAATAAAACAGCACTGGGCGAGGACTCCAGATCCCTGGATTCAACCCTAGCTCTTACCCCGCACTGCTGTGAGGCCTAAGGCAAGGTGCTCCCCATCTCTGGGCCTTAGTTTACTTTTCTACAAAATCAAGGTTGGAAAATCTATATCTAAATTTCCATTTAGCTCAGCAGGTCGCAGACCCCTTGGTGCCAGGAGTAGAATTCACCCCGCCCTGTTACGCAAGTAGCTAAAAAAAGACTCACCTGTCACCAGAGGGGCAGACTGTCCTGCCTGGGCTCCCACCCCGCAAGAGAGCAGGTCCTATGGTAGACCTGCCCAGAGGGATGCAGCTGGTTCTGGAGAGAAAGTGAGAGGGAAAGGTTGCCAATCAGAGGCTGCTTCAAAAGGTAATCATAAGTTTTGGCTCAGGGAGGGAGAGAGAGAGAGAGAGAGAAACAACAGGAGAGAGAAAAACCACTTCAAGGCCAGCTCCCCTCCCTGGCTGGAAACCTGTGTGCGTGAGGATGAAGGGAGCAGAGCAGAGGCGAAGGCTGGCCTTCTGATGGAGCATGTGGTGCCCACTTTGAACGTGTGGCCTTTGTGCCTGCCTATTCAGGGCGGCCTCAGGACAGTGGGGGGCAGACACACAGGGGAGGACAATGACAGGGACATCGCTGCCGCTTTGCATTCCCTTTGAAGTGGCTCTGCCCCAGCCCTCCTGCTGGCTCCAAAAAGAATGCTTTTGTTGCCCGCTCCAAAGATGCTGTAAGATGCTTTTGGAAAAAGTAACCAGAGGAGATCTGCCCGATTAAAAAAAAATTAAAGATAAGAAACAAATCAAGCTGGCCACGTGGGGACTGGCGGTAGCTTTGAACCCTGAGAAGAGAAGGGATGTGGTGATCCAACCCTTTCTCTCCCCAGGGGCGGTGACTGGCTTGGGGGTGGGGCGGGGCATACTCTTAATGGTAGCAGGGGCCTGGGGGATGGGAGCTGGGGGTCGGGTGAGGATTCCTAGCCTGCTGGGGTCTCCTAGAAGGGTCTCCCAAGCTGGGCCTGGGACTCTGAAAGCCAAAGTCCACCCAGTTCTGGTGTTTGGGCACAAAAATGCTGCAGGCAAAATCAAAATAACAGCACTGTTTACTGAGTTTGGTGTGTGCCAGGCACGGGGCTGAGTGCTTGCTTTATTGCCTGTGTGATGACCTTAAAAATGCTTTTAACCATTTGATGAATATGTGTACACAAGATAACTCTACATCCTAGGACTGGATGTTAGCATCTGAACTACTAAAATCAAGAATCCATATTGTTGGGTTCAGGGCTTCAGGAAGCAAGTTGAGCAAGTTGGGCACTACCAAATTCCAGGGGGTGCCATTCATACTGTCATTTTGTCATGGCATCTCCAGGAGTTGTGCGGTGCACAACCTGTGCATCTGTACACGGTGCCCCTTCCAGGGGTGGTAAAATAATATATGAAGGGTCCTCATGAGGAATCCACATCCTCAAATATTGTTAACAAAATCAACACCAGGATCTGTTAATTAGCATGAAAATTGTTATAAGTAGTTATTTTCATTGGTGAAATGAATGGAATTCAAGATACGTGGTTGATTGCTAAGACTGTGCAGGATGCACTGCCTGTGAGAAGAGGAACATGAAGGAGCAAGGAGGCCCAGCAGTCTGACACCAGTGTGGCACAGCGTGTGGTTCATCGTAAGTGCTCAATAATTGTTACTATTATCCCCATTCCACTCTCTGAGGAAGCCGAAGCTCAGAGAGGTGACATAACTCTTCCAAACACACACAGCTGGTAAATGGTGGTGCCAGATTTGATGGTACTCTTGGGCTTTCAAGCTCTGGTCTGTCTTGACTTTGAGAGGGAGCCTTTTTCAGTTGGGTGGTAACTTGGTCAAATCACAACTTTATGAACCATCCTTTCAGGCCACATGTGCCAAGGCCACCTGCTGGAGACACCAGGTGCACTGACAGTGAGCCCCAGGTCCAGCGGGACATTTTGGACCTACCCTGAGCGTCCTCGGAACGGTTCATGCCTGCCACACCTGGGATTGCCCCCAGGGGGCTCTTTTCCCAGAAAGTGTTCCAAGGTGCTGGGCCAAAGGAAAAGATCTTTGGCTGCACTGGTGGACAATATCAGTCCTCAGCCCAGATCCCCTGGGGCTCTGTTTATCATTTCTGAGCACCCAATCCCACTTCCGTGTGCTGTCAAGGGCCAGCACCTGCGTCTCTTCTTTGGTGGACTCCCTAGGGTATTGCAGCTCACTTTGTCCACTCTGCAGTGGAATTAACATTCCCCCACTGGTGCAGGAGTATGAAAGAGTCCAGCTCTCTTGTTCTCAGGCTGGAGACAATTCAGAAGTGTAACTTGCCCTCCACAGGCTCCCTGCAGGATCAGGTTGAAGCGGCCTTCTGCAGAACTTTGCCAGAGATCACACCCTTCCTTGGGCGTGCCCTTCCCCAGCCTGCTCCCCCAAGTCTCCCCAGGGGAGCACATCACATGCAATTGAATCTTCACCTCAGGGTCTGCTCCTGGAGATCCCGACTCAGACAGCCGCACCCACAGAAAGCCCCTTGGCAGGAGAAGCATGAGGTCCTCCTCCATCTTGTGTGGGAACCAACTCACCAAAACGTGGTTTTCCTTTGGGCAATGAGAATGAATTGTGTGCTTGGAGAAGGTGGTGGGAAGCCATGTACTGTGCCTTGAGGGACACCAGGAGGACCTGCTGCCTTGACTGCCTCCCCTGATCCCCTCACTGGTCTGCTCAGGGGACCTCTTCATGTCCCCTAGCTAGTAAGCGACTAAGTCGGCGGGACTTGAACCCAGGTCTTTTGTTACAAGTCTGTGGCTGAAAAACAAACATCTTTACCACTCCCCAACCCATTTACTGTCTGCAGGTCCTATGCTTGGGACTTTTCCAAGTGCTTCATCTTCCAAGTTCCTTCCCACTGCCCCATAGGTGACCAGTGGGCCAAGAGATACACAAAGGCCACAGCAGGGACAGAGACTGTGAGATGGCAAGAAGCAGAGGACAGAGGGGAAGAGAGAGCCCCTGAGGGCCCAAGAAGGGTCATGACCCCAGGGGTCCTGTGTTCTTCCTGTCTGTCTGCCAGTATCTCTAGGAAATCAGCCCCTTTCACACAAGACCCTGGCTGCCCCAGCCTGTTGGCCTCCCGGACAGGGGCCCTAGTTTCATCCCCCGGAGTTGCCTCTTGAGAGCTCCCCCGAGTTCTAAGAAGTCCTTAGTGGCTCTGAGAGCTGAAGGCCTGGTTATCTATCCTTAGCTGTTGGGCATGCAATAGCCAGTAGATTGTCAAGGCAGGCAGCTTGTGCCCCTACCACCCCTCCTGTGGGTGCAGCTTCTGCCCTCAGACACCTCCTTGCATCCCTGGGGGCTATATCCCAGACCCTTAGCGGCCTACCCAGCCCAAGCTCCCCCCTGGGCAGAGCAACGGCCTGAGAGGGACCCTCAGCTGGATCCAGGGTGTTCAATGTGCTAAGCAGTGTGCCAGGCAGTGCAGGGGGAGCCTTGGGCCCTGGATGCAGGTTTGGCGAGCCCCAAGCATAGTTGGTTGAGTGAGACTGTCAGGAACTCAGCAGAGGGAGAGGAAGCCTGGTCTCAGGAGGTCAGGAGGGCTTCCTGGAGGAGAGAACATGAACTCAGCTTTGATTCCTGGAGGCCGAGGGCTGTAGAAAGAATCAGGCAACCACGGCTGCCTTTTCCCAGGTGCTTGCCTGGGCCTGGCTTTGTGTTTGACCCACCTTATTTCAACCCTGCAAGAGGGATTTTGTCCTTTTAAAATTTCAGATGAGAAAACTGAGGCACAGAGAGATGATGAGTGTCACAAAGCTGTCAACTGGCAGGGCCCAGATTGAGGCTGTCAGTTTTGGGGGGGAACACAGCCCGTGGCAAGGAATAAATCCCTGTCACTCAAGGCTATATGTTCTTTAGTGGGAGGAGGCGCCCAGCCAGCGCAGGGTGGGGACTGGCGGAGGTGGGGAAGGCTTCACAAAGGAGGAAACTTTCGAACTGGGCTCTTGAAGGGTAAGTAGGGAGTTTGTCCAGGGCAGAGAAGGTCATTCCATGCAGAAAGGACAAGTGCTAAAGCTTGGAGTGAGCGAGGAGGAGCTGGTGAACGGGTTGGGTGTGGCTGGGGAGTGGGGATGGGGGGAGATGAACCTCAGTATCTAGCACATAGCAGGCGCTCAAAAACGGTTTATTTAAAATCAAGATGTGGCTGGGTTTAAAGAAATGGTTTATGGAATGAATGTATGAATGAATTGTACCCCCGGGATCTGTTAGTACGTAACAGGAGTTCAACGAATGTTTGTTAAATGAGTGAACGAACTGTGTCTCCCTTGCCTAGCCCAGAGCCAGGCACGCGACGTCGGCCAGCGCGCCGGTGGACGCACCGATGAAGCCGCGGGGCAGTGGAGTTAGCGGGGACGACGCGGCCACTCTGCCCGCCGCCCCGCCCGGGGCGCGCGCTAACGCCGAGCAGATGGCGGGGGCGGGCGGGGCTGTCCCCGGCGGCGGCAGCCGGGCCTGATTAGGGCCCCTCCCGCGGGCGGCCGCTGGCGCTTTGAAGTGAGCCGCTGCCGGGCCGCTCCGGCCGCCCGGCCGTCCCTGCCGCCAGGCCGTCGGTCCCGGGCTGGCGGCGGGGCCGGCGGCGCGTGTTTATCCAGGTGCGGGCTGGGGGCTGGGCGCGGGGATCCTCTTTCCTGCAGGCCCATCTGGGACTTCAAAGCGCGGCGCTGGGCTCAAAGGCGGCCGCGGTGGGGGCGGGGCGGGCAGCGCGCGGGGGCTTCCTCCGCCGCCGCCCGCCCCGGGCCAGCGGGGGCCCCTGCCCCGCCGCCCCCCACCCCCGCGGGGCGCTTTACTGAGCGCCTAGTGCGTGCGGGGCGCCGGGCGCCGCAGCTTCGCGCGTGTGATCTGACCTCTCGCCGCGGCCACAGAGCCGGCGGCGCTCTGATCCCCAGAGTACAGGTGGGGAAGCTGAGGCTCGGAAAGGCCAGGAACTTGCTCAAGGCCTTCAGGGCCACCTGACTCCCAGGGCCTCGCTGCGGCCCTGCCTTGAGCCCCCTTCCAGCTCTGTCTCTCTTGGCACTGGCATCTCCTTATGGTGCCTGTGGCCTCTCCCATCGCGGGGCACAGGGGTTAGTTTATTATAAACGTGGCGGCTGGCGTGTCTTGAGCCCCTGCCATGTGCCAAGATGTGTGCTGGTGCTCCATCCGCTCACACGACCCTGTGATTTGGGCACACCCGTTGTCCTCGCTTCAGAGAGGTCAAGAAACTTGCCCAAGGCCACACAGTTAATAAATGCCAGACACTGAATTTGAACCCACGGTGTCCTCCCTCTTCCCGTCTGATTCTGCCCCACTTTCTCCGAGGAGTCTTCCTGGGGCCCCAGCTCAGGGCTCTTTCCATCCCTAGAACAGCCAATAGAACTCAGTTGACTACACCCTGGCCACATCTTATCTCACTACTTAGGCACCAGCAGCATTGACACACCCAGGATCGTGTTAGAAATGCAGAATCTCAGGCCCCGCCCCAGACCTGCAGAATGAGAATCTGCATTGAAATATTCCCAGTGATTGGGATCCACGATAAAGTTTGAGGAGCATTGGATTGTAAGGACATTTTGGCTTAAAACCTGCTTTTTGTCCCTGTGTGGGAACCTGTCTTTGGGAAGCTGTACCTTCCTCATCAGACTGGGAACTCCTCAAGGCAAGATCTGAGCCTTCTCCATCAGATCAGAAGTGCTTCCAGGGCCGTGGCTGTGCTTACCTGAACAGACTGGAATCCCCCCAAGGAGGGCATTTAGCAGAAGCAGAGGTGGTTCTAGGTCCCAGACCAGGGACATGCCTGAAGCCTGTGCCTCCACTGCCAGTAATGAGTCTCCTGTCTCAGACTTGGGATCGCCTACGAAGCTTGGCTCATTTTCGGGTAGGGAGACACCTACAAGGAGAGGTGGCTGTGTCCTTGCTCTCCCTATGGATGGAGGATCCCAGGATGGTGGTGTGCCCTCAGCGTTCACCCCAGGACCCTCACGCCTGCCCTCCTGGCCCCAGGTATACCTGTTAGAGGGACCTGGAGGGGTTAGGGTGGGAGAGAGGGCAGATGCCACAAGCTGGACTGTGTGTGCTGCCTGACACCAGGCCTCTCTGGGCAAACATTTGTCCTTGTACGTCACCAAGGGACCATTCAGGCGGCAGAAAGGCCGTGGGCGGGTGCAAGAGTAAGCCTGCTGGCAGCGGGAGGGTATTTTTAGAGCTTTGACTGACGGCCCTTTATTAAGCTGTCACTGCCTCCACCCTCACCCCCAGCCCCTTCTGGCCTAGACAAAAAAGGAAGCTTATTGTCATTTTGTTAAGAGCAGGGTCCTGGCAGCCCTTCTGTGGTCCCTCACCAACTGGACAGGTTATTTCTTGCCGTGTCTGGGGTCCAGGCGCTCCCGCTGGCACTCCCAGCGTGCCCTGCAGTCTGACCCTTCACACATCTGGCAGTGATAAATGGCTTCAGCGTTGCTGCCATCACCTTGCACACTCTGATCCCGCTCACTTTGTTCTCCCTTTAAAGCCAGTGGGCGGGTGGGGGAGGGGGACTTTCTCTCTTCTTCCCTTTCTCCATCAGCCGTCTCCTGGATACTTGCAGGCCTGTGCTCTGATACCACTTGAAAGGGACCGAGACACTCAGTTATCTGGTCTGGGAAGTCCAGCCTGAGAGTTGTCTGTGCTGACTGATGGAGCTTGTGGGGGCAGGAGTACACGCCTGTGTATGGATGTGTGTGCACGTGCGTGAATACTGTGTGCACGCGCATGTGTGCATGTATGTGGATTTGGGGATATGTCAATATGTGTGCCTTTTAACTACGATAGCTTTATAATTTATTTTGGTCCTTGGTAGGGCAAGCCCCATTCCTATACAAACACACTGTGTTCTTTTTAAAAATTTTCTTGATGACTCAGTAGCTTCACTCTTAGGAATATGCCCTGCAAAATTTGTGCACAAATGTAAACTAAAAGACAAGTACCAGAATGCTATTTTGTAACATCTCCAAGCTGGAAACTACCCAAATGCCTGTGAACAGTAGAATGGATAAATATATGATGAGATAGTTGTACATTGGGATATTCCACAGAAATGAGAACAAATGTTTGACAACTCAGGTAGCAACATGGATGGATTGCGTGATCATGATGTTGGGTGAAAGAAGCCAGACACAAGAGAGTACATATGGTATGATTCCATGTATAGAAAGTTTAAAGATGGGCAAAACCAGTCAATTAAGATAGAGGCCAGGACAGTGATTATACTTAAAGTGGAGGAGTGACTGCAGAGGAGTACCAGAGGGGCTTCTGGGGCAATATTCTGTTTCTTGATCTGGGTCCTGCTTACCTGAGTATGTTCCCTTTGTAAAAATTCATAGAGCTGCACATTTATAATCCGGGTACTTTCTGCATGTATGTTATACTTTAACCAAAAGTTCAAAAACTTGTATCTTGTTTTTTTTGTGTTATAGTCCTCTGTAGGATTTTTAGAATCAGCTTATTGATGTCAATGAAAAATTGTTGGGGTCTTGATTGGAATTAGATCATGTTATAGATTAGTTTGGGAAGCTTTGCCTGCTTTATGATGGTGAGTCTTTTCTCCATGGACATGGTATACCTCAACTTATTTAGATCAACTTTTATGTCTCAGTAAAGTTTTATGATTTTGTCCAGAGTCCTGTGAATTTCTGATTGGGTTTATTCCAAGGTAGTGTGTATTTTTGTTGTTGTTGTTGTCGTTGTTATCGTGAAGAGGATTTTTTCATGTTTTCAATTTTTTTTAAATTGTGGTAAAATATATATAACATGAAATTTACCATTTTAACCATTTTTAGGCATACAGTTCAGTGGCATTAAGTACATTCACATTGTTGTGCAACCATCACCACTATCCATTTCCAGAACTTTTTCATCTTCCCCAGTTGAAACTCTATACCCATTGAACAATAACTCCCAATTCCCACCTCTTCTCAACCTCTGGAAACCATTATTCTATGTACTTTCCATCTCATATAAGTAGAATCATATAATACTTGTCCTTTTGTGACTGGCTTATTTCACTTGCATGTCTTCAAGGTTCAGCCATGTTGTAGTGTGTGTGTAACAATATCATTCCTTTTTAAGGCTGAATAATTCTATTTTATGTATATACCACATTTTGTTTATCCATTCATCCATCAATGGACATTTGGTTTGTTTCTACCTTTTGGCCATTGTGAGTAATGTTGCTATGAACATGAGTGTTGTGAGATTGTGAAATATACATTTGATCTTCATCACTGTTTTGTGGCGTACAACTCTTAAAATCTTGGACTCTCCAAAGTAATGTCTTTTTGTATGCTAACGATTGACTGGTAGCTTCAGGATGGGAACTGGTTACCAGATAGACCAAGGCAGAATTAGAGGGCTGGGACTTTCAGCCCCACCCCGCTATCTGTAGGGATGTGGGAGGGCTGAAGGTCAAGTTGATCACCAATGGCCGATGGTTTTAATCATGCCTGTGTAATGAAGCGTCCATAAAAATGGAAAAGGACAGGGTTTGGGGAGCTTCCAGAGGGCTTAACATGTGGAGGCTGACAGGAGGGTGAACAAGAACTCATCCACGTGCCAAAAGGGTGGAGCATCCCAACTCCGCAGGGGCAGAAGCTCCTGTGCTCGAAACCCTTCCAGACCTCGCCCTAAGTATCTCTTCATCTGGCTGTTTATTTGTATCCTTTAAAATATCCTTTATAGTAAACTAGTGAATGTGTTTCCCCGAGTTCTATGAGCTGCTCTAGCAAATTAATCAAACCCAAAGAGGGGGTTGTGGGAACCCCAACTTGAGCTTGTTGGTCAGAAGTTCCAGAGGCCCAGACTTGTGACTGGTGTCTGGGTGGGGGGGCAGTCTTGTGGGACTGAGCCCTCCACCTTGGGATCTGACACTATCTCTGGGTAGACAGTGTTGGAATTGAATTGGAGGACATCTAGCTGATGTCCACTGCAGAACTGATTGCTTGCTTGCTGGTGGGGAGAAATTCTCACACATTTTGGAGTCCCAGAAGTCCTTGTGTGTTGATGATTGTTGTTGTGTTGGTGTTGAGAGCAGAGGAAAAACATGGCTTGAGTTTTCCAAACAGGTGTACAAACAAGTGTCCAAACAGGTGTACATCTGTTTGAATTCCTGCTTGCTTCTGGGTTACATACCCAGAGGAGAGTTGTGGGATCATATGGCAGTTCTATGTTTAATTTCTTGAGGAACTGCCATACTGTTTTTCACAGTGGCTGTGCCAATTTACTTCAAATTGGGGTTTTTTTGTTTTTTTTTTTTTGTTTTTTTGCTGGTGTGTAGGAAAGCTATTGGGTTTTTGAAAATTGGCCTTGCAGTTGTGTGCACATGCATGAGTGTGTGTGTGTGTATGAAGCAGCAACACTAACGAGACCTTTAGATCACTTAGAATGCTTCTGACTGCATGTCACAGAAACCCCACCTCAAGCTGGCTTAAATAGGGAAGAGTTTTCTTTCTTTTTTTTTTTTTTAAGAGTTTTGCTCTTTCACTCTGGCTAGAGTGCAGTGGCATCATCATAGCTCACTGCAACCTCAAACTCCTGGGCTCAAGCGGTCCTCCCGTCTCAGCCTCCTGAGTAGCTGGGACAACAGGCGCTCACCATTGCGCCAGTAATTTTTCTATTTTTGGTAGAGACGGGGTCTTGCTCTTACTTGGGTTGGTCTTGAACTCCTGAGCTCAAGCAATCCTCCCGCCTCAGGCTCCCAGAGTGTTGGGATTACAGGCGTGAGCCACTGCGCCCGGCCTGAAGAGCTTTATTATCTCCTCCACCCGAGAGTTCAGAGGTGTGGTGGGCTCTGGGACTCAGCAGCTCAATGGTACCATTCTTTCTTCTTCTCTGCCACCTTCAAAGTCAGATGGTTGTAAGGTGGCTGCCCATGACAAGAGGGGCCACAGGCTCCCTTGACCGTGTCCAGCAGGACAGAGCAAGGTCTTCCCTGGGCATGGATGGTAGCTATCTGCCTTGTAGCCCATAGCCAGGCCTCTGAAGGAAGTTGCAGGTGCAGACCGTTAGAAACAAAGCACGCCAAGCAAGGGAATAGCTGCACAGAAAGGTGGAAGACATCCAAGGGCATCTGTCCGCTGCAGTGGTGTTGATGAACTCAGCAGCTGCACTTCCTCAGGACTCAGAATCCTACTACCTGTCTGTGTGTGTGCTCAGGCCGGCTACTTTCACACACACAAGGTAGCAGTCACAGCTCCCGGGGCGTTTCCACAATGTGACACCATCCGGCCCATGGTCGGGGGGGCTCCCTCTTCCTGTACATCTGGTTTTATCAGTGAGGAAACTTTTCACAAAAGCCCCACCCCACTTTCCCTCACTGGCCAGAATTATATCGCAGGCTGATGCTGAAACCGTGGGGAGTGAGCTTACCATGGTTGGTTAGGCTACTCTAACTGGATCTGGGGAGAGGAGCACCTTCCCTGGGCTCACAGGGGTGGAGATAGAGGTGGGAAGGAGGGGGCAGAGACTCTGAGCTTTTCCTTCATCTTTCTGTCCCGACCTCCAAGGCTCACAATTGGTTTTTGGGGAATGGAGTGTGTGGGGGTGTGTATGTGTGTGTGCATGTGGGACTGTGTAGTCAGGGAAGACTTCCTGCGGGAAGTGGAACTCTCAAAGGAGGGAGATAAGGAGCATGTTCACAACTGGGGGGAAGCATAGGCAAAAGGGTGGAGTCAGAATGAGCAGAGGTATTGCCACATCTGGCAGAGAAAATGCTAGTTGCACCAGATGTGTCTGTCATCTGTACATTCCTTGAATAGAGAAACAGGCCTTCAAATACGACTCAAGTTTGAATCCAGTGATCCTCTTTCATTCACTCAACAAACACATTTTGAGAGCGCCTACTCTAAGCTTGTCCCTGTGCCAAGTGCAGGTGACATGGCAACAAGTAAGACAAAGCCCGGCCCTCATGACACTCCCATTGAAGGGGATGGGACTGCCCCGCTCGACCCTCTCTGTGGCAGCTGTCTGCTCAGCTCGGATGGTCAGGGCCACATCTTCCTCCCACACCATCTGTGGTCCTTGAGGGCAGGGAGCCCTCTCATGGAGTCCCTCCCAGGGAGGTCTTAGCAGAAGGGAACTGCCTGCCTGTGGTGACACCTCCTCTCTGGGGATGGTCCATGTCCATGCAATGGTTGAGGTGCAATACAAAGGTCCAGACCCTGCCTCAACTGGGGGCAGCGCTGATGGGCCTTTGGGATTCCACAGATCCCTGTTGGGTGGGCAGAGGCCTCTGCTCCAACTGCGCTGTGGCCTGACTTGTCCTCTGCCCAACCTGATCCCCTTGCCCTCAGGTGTGTGTCCCCGAGAGTACGCTCTGACAATCCTCCCAGGTGCAAATCTCCATGTCGTCATCTGGATCCTGGGGACCCAATCTAAGAGAGATCATTTGCACTAAATCTAAATGAAAGAAATATTTTAGAATTTTCAAATTTCCATATTTTATACTCACACACATGCACACACACACGCACATGCACATACACACACCTATATGGGGGGAGGTTTAAAATATTGCAGAGTAAGGAAGAGGCATTTTTAATTTAGATGACAAAGGATCAAATTAGGTATATTCAGTTAGTTTCTTCCCCAATGTTATATAGATAAATGCGCAGCTCCTATTTAACACATTAACTGCCATGTGAGTTGTATTTAACTCATGCTAGTTTCAAGCCTGGGGCCTCGTGAAGCATATGAAGACTCAATTCTCCAAACGAAATTCAATAAGGATGTCATGAGTCACATACAACTCAATTGGCGTGCAGTGTAAAAATTGATTCTAGCGCCGCATGAGTTGCATGTAACTCATGCACAGAAAACAATAAAAAATAAATTTTTCATTAAATTAGAAAGGATTGTTTTGTTTTTGAAGTTTTTATTCTATTTTCATAATAAAACACCGTGGCCCCAGGGAAAATTTTTTTTCTAGTGTGGCAGTCAATGTGTTAAAAACAATGCAGTTATAACAGATGGCATTTACTGAGGATGTACCATGTGCCAGGTACTCTGCTAAGCACTTCACATGCCCTTCTTATCCTCACCATACCTGGATGAGGAAGGCATTATCATCACGGGCATTTTAAGATGAGGGTTGTGAGGCTCAGAGAGGTGAGGCCACTTGCCTATGATCACACAGTCAAGGTGTCAGTCAGGGATTGATCGCAGAAGCACAACCTGTACAAGTGATACAGAAAAATGGATTTATTATGGGCATTAGACCTTATATAATTGTGCAGGTGGTTGCCCCTCCGTCAGGTTGCGCCTGAAGTCATGGTATGTCAGCCCCCCAGGTGGGAGTCTGCAGGCGGATGAGAGTAGTACAGATGGGAAGCAGTCTTCACCTTTTCGAACCTGGATGCCCTGGGAGACTTGGAGGGGAAGCTGGTACACTTCCCCACAGAGCTGCACACACACTGGCCAGGACTCGGGGCCAGCAAGAGAGATCTGGAAGGAGCTGGAGAAGCCAGGTGCTATCCTGGCCATTGAGGTGAGCCAGCGGGTCAGCCACAGCATGGGTAAGCTGCCACGGTGCCTGCAACCCCGTGCCAACTTCGAGCATAAAAATACGGCTGCTGCTTCACTTCTGCCTTCTAGATCCCACACAAGATGTCTGTTTTGACCAACATGGACTCAGAACCATACGGACATTCTGGGAAAATGAGGTTCCAGCTCAGCTAAGTTGACGTAGTGCCAAGGCATCACAGATACAAAGGGATAGAGCCAGAATCCAGACTGCCAAAGCCCGTGGAGCTTGATTTTCACTTGTTGAGTCAGAGGTGGGCAGGTAAGGGGCTCATGGGGATGTGGGGTCGCACACACCAATGTGACTTTGAGATTGGGCAGGTAATATAAAGTGGTGATGTGACCTGGGGGAGCAGTAGGGAGTGGTGGAGACTGTGGCCAACCGAAGTATGCATACCCCATCTAAAAATGGTGGCCACTCCCAGTTCCAGCCAACTGTTGCCACTCAGGAATGTGGGCATGGTGTGGCCAGATCATCTGATTTTTCTTCTCACTGTAAACTGGAGATATTAAGTTTGGGGTGTGTGTGTGTGTATGTGTATAAAATCTACCAGTTTGAATAAGTTGGCAACCAATTTGAATTTTCTAGACATCACTGTGCAAGCCAAATAAAATCTGACTATGGATTGGATTTGGCCTCTGGCTCCACGTTTGTGACCTTTGACCTTGGAGGCTTCTATTTTGGCAGACCCTCCCCAACGTGCTGTCTTAACTTCTGAAATGCTGCTAAGCAAAGGCTTCCCCCACTGTGGTGTTACGATATATATATGCATGATTCCTGGCTCATAACTCTCACAGTCCTTGTTATAATGTTAGGGCACTTTAGGCCTCAGGAGATAGAATCTTTATCTCCGATCTGCCCAAGGCAGGACTCTAATCTGATTGTGGGTCAAAAGTCTCTCATTGCAGACAGAGTCCTGCCCCATACCTTTGAGGAAGGAATGCTACCCAGAGAGGCCAGGAAGAGTCTAAACAGACAGGCCTAACTGGGTTTAGATCATGAACTTTTTGTCCAATCACATTTCTACACGGTTGTCAATCATGCCTATGTCATGAAGCCTCCATAAAAACCCAGGGGGACTGGGCTTGGGGAGCTTCTGGCTAGCTGCACACGAGGAGGATCCTGGAGGGCGGCATGCCCAGGGAGGGCATGGAAGTTCCGCAACCCACCCCGCCTACCTCGCCCTACGCATCTCTCCATCTGTATCCTTTGTAATATCCATTATAATAAATTGGTAAATGTGTTTCCCTGAGTTCTGTGAGCTGCTCTGGCAAATTAATCGAACTCAAAGAGGTACGGGGGTTATGGGAACCCTAATTTGAAGCCGGTCAGTCAGAAGCTCCAGAGGCCTGGACTTGTGACTGGTGTCTGGCAGGAGAGGGGGTGCATCTTGGGGGCTGAGCCCTCATCCTGTGGGATCTGACACTATCTCCGGGTAGATAGTGTTGGAATTGAATTAGATGACACCCAGCTGGTGTTACCTGCTAGGTGTGTGGGGGAAAACCTCACATTTGGTCACAGAGTCCGCTTCTGTGTTGATTGTTGTGAAGTTTAGAGGAAAGCATGGTTTGGGGAGTGTTTTTCTCAAAGCACCCATTTTCCCAGAAGACTGGGAGGTAGCTCTTACCCTCTGGCTCCAGCTCCCACACCAGAACAGGCACAAGAACCTTCTCTTCCCCTTGGTTCCAGCCACATCACAGTGGGGGAGATGTCGGGACCAGACCCAGCCAGACAGAAAGGTATTCCTGGATTTGAGGCAAGGACAGGATCTTCTGCATCACCTCCTGTGGCTTCTAGCCCTCTCTCCCCTGCGTCTGCCAGCGATGTGAGTGCCTTCTGCTCCCTCACTAAAGAAGACAGATTTTATTCTTCATATGAAAACATTTTTATGTTTACCTCTGCACGTTCATAAATGCAAAAACGTGCCCATGTAAACTATTTTTGTTGATGGTTCTTTTTCTACTTTATTGCTTTTCCCTTCTACACCTTCCTTTCTCCCTCTTCCCTTAACCCATCCTAGCAAACTAGAAAGCATCCTTCCATGTTTTTGTCCCTTCTTACACAACCATATATACACATAACACACATGTGTGTATACACAGTACACTAATACTTTTATGGGGTCTGTTTGATTGTTTCAATTACCCAAATGAGATGTTGTGTGTGCATTTCACATTACTTCTCCTAGGTTGCAGCAATCCCTTGCTCTGGCTCTAATTCATTCTTCGTGCTACCTGAGTAATGTTCTAGGGCGTGCTATGCATCAGTCAGTCAGTTGTTTTCTACTGATGGACACTTGGTCTGCGCATTAATTAAAGTGAGCTAAGCCTATGCTGTGGCCACAGGAAACCCTGCAGTGTCTGAACAAAACAAACAGGTTGATTTCTCGTTCCTGTTCCTGTCCCAATGCAGCAGGGTTGGGCAGCCCTTGGGTGATTTCCTCCAAGTGGTGACTCAGGGATCGAGCTCCTTCCATCTCCAGCATGGGGTCTCGGGATTCACCACAGAAGGGGAAGAGAGAGAAGGGGCTTCGTGCTGTGGGCTTCATGGCCACATGTCACTTCTTCCTCCAGTCCATTAGCCTGACCCAGTCACATGGTCCCAACCAAACTACCAGGGAGGCTGGGAAGTGAGGTGTTTCCCTGTGTGACCATCACTGCCATGCTTTGTTTCGAGGTTTTCTTTTCTTCCTTGTCATTATGAAAATTGATTCAATAGACATCCTTCATCACTTATCCTCAGGATATAGTGGCTTGATTTCTATCAGATTTCCAGGGTTAGGGTTGTTGGGTCAAAGAAAGAATTTTAAATGCAAAATTTATATTTTAAATGCAAAAATTTAATGTTACTCCTTAAGTTTTAATTGAAGTTATCAGGCTTCTTCTCAAAAAGTCTGTAATAATTTCCATTTTCAGCAACAACCCACGAGTGTAGCTTTTCCCTAAGTCCCTGCCAGCCATTGTGTTATTGTGCTTTTAAATTTTCCTCTGTGATATCTCATTGTCGGTTTAATTTGCATTTCCCTGACCACTAATGAGTGTGAGCATCTTTTCATTTGTTTGTGGCCATTTGGCTTCATTCTTTGGTGAATTGCCCTATTCATATCCTTTGCTGTAATTTCTTTTGGGTTGTTTGCCCTTTTCTTTTCAATTTGTAAGAGCTCTTTGTATATTATAGGTGGTAATTCTTTGTCCTCTGCATCACAAATATTTTTTCCTACATTTACTGTTTGTCTATTACCTTTGCTTATGGTATCTTTTGACTTACAAAACATTAACATTTTTATGTAGTCAAATGTGTCTGTCTCTTTTATTTCTATATTCTGAGTTTGCAATCCTGGAAGGTCTCTCCTTACTTGGGTCCTTTAAGAAGCAGCTCTCTGGTCACAGGCTGTGAACTGTGACAAGCTTCCCTCATCCTCTGTCCTGGGTATTTGCTGTTACCTTTGCTACTCCTGGCCATGTGGCCCCAGACCTGATTAAAACTTTCCAGGCCTTTGGTAGCCGAGCTCTCCAGGTCACACAGAGGGAGATAAGGGAGGCCGGGTGCACCCTGGAAGGGCCTGGGCTTAGAATTTGAGACTTGGAGACCAGACCGGCTTTGAGTCACTTGTGTGACCTTGGCTGAATCACTTGGCCTCTTTGGTCCTCAACTGCTTTATCTGAAACATGGGGCATAACTCTTGCCCTGCTGGATTTCTAAGGTGCTGTGAATCTCAGGTGGTAAAATGGAGGTTCAGGTACTCTGTGAGATTTGAAACACTATACAGAAGTTGAGATGCAACAATAATGTGACAGCCGATAATTTCTGAGTCTTGACAGTGAGTGGCTTTACGTGCATCATCTCATTTAATCCTCAGCAGTTCTAGAACATAGGTATCATTGCCCTTTACTTAGAAACAAAGAAACATAGGCTCAGAGAAGGTAAGTTAAGTGCCCAAGGTTGCACAGCAGGTAAGAGGCAAAGCAAAGATTCTAGAACTTGAGCCACCTCACTGTGTGTTTGTGTATGTGTGTGTATGTGTGTGTGTGTGTGTGTGTGTATGTGTGTGAGATAGGGAACCTGGTGGGGAGAACGTTACATTTTTTGAGAGAGAGACTATGTAGAACTTGTAAAACAACCTGGGTATTTCCTAGGATTACTGAAACCTGTCAAAGTGGATAGGGGTGGCCTCCAAGCATGACTGGGGACAGGGAGGGTGCACAAAACCTTTGGTATAACCTTGTCCTGGGTAGAAGAGGCAGGACTTGGAGGCTGGCCCCAGCACTGAGCAGGTGGAGGATGGGCCATGACAGGTCTAAGGAGCCCTGGGTTTGGGAATCGTGGGGCTGGGGTGGCTCTGAGGAGCAGGGGCAGAGGCTCGGCCAGACTTCCATTGGGCTGTGGCTACACACTTGATGAATGGACAGCCAAGGTGGCATGAGATGTGGTTGTCACTTCCACAGACTTGAAACCCCCAGTGGCAATGGCTGGCACTATGATCACCTCCCCACAGCCTGACCCCCTTACTTTGCTGATGCAACCCCAATCAGATGGCCATGTCTTTCAAGGCGACTGTTCTCCCAGTCGTGGAGGTCAATCTTGACCAGACTAAGCCAATCATACATGATACTGCCATTGTTCACATTGGGCAGAAATGGGCCTGTGATGCAATTCTGGGCAATGAGAAAAGTCAGGGGAGGAGGCTGTAGGGGTGAGGGGAAACTTCCCCTTTACCCCTGAAAGTTCGCTGAAAGATCAACTCACAATTAAGGCAGATTAATAAGAGGAGTTTATTTACCATGCACATGGGGAGAATCACAGAGTGATTACCCCATATCCCAGTGGGATCCAGATATTTTTATACAGTTCTTTTAGAGGGGAGGGAGAGATGAGGAATATAGGTAATTCTGTTTAGGGATAATAAATGGTTGCTAGGGAGGATGAATGGATGGGGAAATAGATTGACTTGCAAATTAACCTGAGAGACAGGTATTATGTTTAAAATGATTTGGGCCAGGTCTGGTTGCGTTCTAGATTGTCTTTCCTGCAACATATTGAGATAACAGGGAGGGGAAAGGAAGTCAATTGTTCATTTGATGGTCTGTCTGGTTACGCAGATAGAGGGAAAGCCCCTTCCAAGAGCCGGTTGATCTCTAAGGGCCTTTATACCAATGAGTCCTGTTTTGGGGTGAAATTTCTTGGGTTCCTTCAAGGTCTTCTTGGCTTCTGTAATGAAGCCCAAGGAAAGGATGCTTCTTTTTCTAGCTTTGGATGTTGTTGTGTGAGGATGTGATGCTTGGCACAGCTGCAGCTATTCTATAGCCATGAGGAGGACCAGCTCTGTAAGGGTGGCAAAGCAGAAGAGGCAGAAACATGGTGGTTAGGAGTGATGATGCAGTCAAACCAATGAATTAACCAAACACAGAAAGCCCAACTTCTGGACTCATTTTGTGAGTGATACATTTCTCTTGTTTAAGCCACTTTGAGTTGGGTTTTCTGTCAATTGAAGTCACGTGCAGCTGATGTTGGCACATTTGCAGGGGTAGAACCAGAGAGAGTCAGAGTGGGGAGGTGAGAGAGACATTATCTAGTTTAGCAGTTTTCGAGTGTTTTAATTTCAGGGCCACTTTATGTTCTTAGATTTATTATGGACCCCAGAGAACTTTTGTTTATGTGGGTTAAAGCTATCAATATTTACTATATTGGAAATTAAAATGGAGAAAATTTTAAAAAATATATTTAATATCTTTTTTAAAAGTCCCATCTTAAGTTAACATAAATAACATTTTTTAAATGAAAAAAACCTAGATTTTCCAAAACAAAAAAGATTTATTTGAAGAGTGGCACGGTTTTTCATTTTTGTGAATCTCCTAATATCTGCCTTAATAGAAGACAGCTGGATTCTGATATCTGCTTCTGCATTCAATTTGTTCCAGTACCATATGTCATGTAGCCTCTGAAAAACTCCATTGTACACTCATGAGGGAATGAAATGGAAAAGGCAAATGTCTCAGTATTTGTAGTAGTTTTATGGGGGTTGCCATAACAAATTACCACTAACTTGGTGACTTGCCACAAAAAAAATTTATTCTCTTACAGTTCTGAAGGCCATAAGTCCAAAATCAAGGTATTGTCCAGGCCATCCTTCCTCCAGAGACTCTAAGGGAGAGGCTAGGGCTGCCTCTTCTACCTTCTGGTAGCTCTCTGCACTCCTTGGCTTGTGGCTGCATCACTTCCATCTCTGCCTCCATCTTCATGTCGCCTTTTCCTTTGTGTGTTTATCTTATAAAGGCACTGACGTTGGATTTAGGGCCCACCCAGATAACCCAGGCTGATCTCCTCATCTCAATATCCTTAACTTAATTACATCTGCAAAGACCCTTTTGCCGAGTAAGGTCACATTCACATTTTGGGGGGTTAGGGCATGGGCAGTGGAACCCCTGAAAAGGTCTTGAGAACCTCTGGGGCACCCTGGACCATACTTTGAAAACCAGGGATCCAGTTCAATGGCTTCCACATATACGTAAGTAGGTCCCAAGGCAAACAATGGAAGGAGGCTCAATATGCTTAGCCTAATAAACTGGTGAAAATAAAGTTTCTAGGTACAGTTCTAGGGGAAGGAGCCCAGAAAAGGGAGAAGGGAGATGTCCAATGTGTAAGGAAGAACCAAGACCAGATGGAAGGCTGGAGGTGGGGAGAAACATGGCAGGTGGAGGGCTTTTGAGTATAGAAGTGCACGCTTTGGGGTCGTTTGCTATGTGGTGCTGTGACATAACTCCCTTCATCTCCCTACAACTGATCAAGGCTGATGTTCACAAGGAGCTTTGTGTGAGCGGTGCTGGTGGAGAGAGGGCATTCACGAGAAGTGGCTGGGGCTCCTATCTGGGGCAGGATGCAAAGCAGAACGTAGAGGGCAGGATGGTGAATGACCTATCACTTGAATAGGTCAGATTGGAACTTGGAGGGCAGGGGTGATGGAGAAAACCTAAGAGAAACCCACAGATTATGTGAGAGGTGGGGTTCCCTTCCCTGAGGCCCCAAGGGCTGGTGGAGACATCAGCCTGTGTGGTTGGCAGGCAAAGCAGATGGGTGTCACATCTCAAAGGACAGGTGCCTCGACTAATGCCCAAGTCATCTAGTTGAATCATGAGTGGGATTAGGAATGCAGACAGCTCAGACTCCTTCTCATGTCCCCCCTCCCCAGGGGGCCCCTCACAAGTCTCAGGTCTAAGGCATGTGGATCACATTTAAAATATCACAGATTTAGTCCATCCCCTCCCCATTTTATGAACAGGGGACCATAATGAAAATGATAAATGATCATCATGTCAAATAAATGCAAAAAAACCCCCAAAACTCCACAAACTCTTTCATGTCACAAAAATTACTTACAGAATGGAAAAAAACAAAACTGGAAAATATCTGCGGTATATATAAAGAACAAAAGGTAAATACCTTTCATGTGCAAAAAATAAATCCAGTGCTCCCAGTAGAAAGAAAAATAGGCAAAAGACATGAACAGGCAATTGAGAAAAGAAATACAAATGGCTAATTAATATGAAACAAGATGTTCACTCTCACTGCTATGGTCTGAATGTGTGTGTCCCTCAAATATTCATATGTTAAAACCAGGTGGTGATGGGAGGTGGGGCCTTGGGAGGCTCATCCCTCATCCTTGGGATTAGGGCCCTTATGAAAAGGAGCACCTTGCCTTTTCCACCCTGTGAGGACACTGCGAGAAGGCGCCATCTATAAACCAGAAAATGGGCCCTCACCAGACACCAAATCTGCCAGAGCCTTGATCTTGGACTTCCCAGCCTCCAGAACTGTGTGAAATAAATTTCTGTTGTTTATAAGCTACGCAGCTTATGGTATTTTGTTATAGCAGCTCGAACAGACTAAGACATTCATTAAAAAATGAAAGAAATGAGCAAATATCTGTAATGAGCTATAATTTTTTGCATATCAGTTTGGCCATGACTGGCAGTTAAAATAATTGATAGTATCCAGTGTTGGCAAGCGTGGAAGTTTGCACTGCTGGGGGGGAGAATTAATTGGTACAGTCATGTGGAAGGCAGCTAGAAAATGTGACTGAAGATACAAAATGTGCTTGCCCTTTCACCCAGCAATCCCTCCTCTGTAAAATGGGGACAACAAGACTCTCTATTTCAGTGGATTGTGGAGAGGCTCAAATGAGCTCATCCTATAAAAAGCACATTAAAAAACACAGTGCCTGGCAGAAAGGGCTTGAGAAATGTTACTGACCATTCTTAGGAACCTGTCCTAGGATATAAGCTTCAACGTGCAAAATGATGTGTGTACAGGGGATGTTCTCTGCCATGTTGTTTTCGATAGCAAAAACTCAAAAACAAATTGATTGCTCACCAGGAATTAAGGAGGCGAACTCCAGGAGGGCAGTGCTCTCGGCTGATGCACAGTGAGCCAGAGAACATCTGAAGGTCCTCGGCTGACACTTCCTTTTTGCTGCCAGGGTCTGATCCCCTCTCCTGTCCCTGACAGATCAACTGCCAAAGTGGGTGTGTCCCCTGCTGCCTTGAACCATTACTCAAACCTTTCCCATTGTTGGCTCTTTATATTTATTCATTTGTTTATTCAGTAATTTTTTGAGAAGCAACATGTCTATCTAGCATTGTTTACAGTAGCGAAAAACGGGAAATGACCAAAATGCCTGCAATAGGAGACTGGCAAAGTCAAGAATGATTCCTGTACGTGACAAAGGGTGTGGGATAATTGAAGACATTGGAACATGTTCCGGCTATGGGGAAGGGGAGAAACGCAGGTTACAAAATGGTATTCACAGACAAAATGCTGGCAGAAAGAAGCCTGGAACTGAAGGGCACATTATATGTGATTCCACATAATGTTAATGTTAAAAAACAGACAATGTTAATCTATGCTACAGGAAGTCAGGATGGTGGTCCCTTTTGGAAGTAATGCTTGGGAGAGGGCCCAAGTCACCACCTTGTGATGCATTAGTAATGTTCTGTTTCCTAATCTGGAAGCTGGTGAGACAGGTGTGCTCACTTTGTAAAGTTTATCAAGCTGGATCCTTGTGATGTGTGCCCTTTTCTGTACACGTGCTCTACTTCAGTAAAGAGCCAAAGACATGTACTGGCATTAGAGTATGAGCTCATCTAAAGAAGTATGTACACATATATGTACAGAAACAAGTGTAAAGGGACACTTCCTCTGTTATATCTAAAATTGTTTCTGGGTGGTAGGCTTAGGGGTCATTTTTATTTTCTTTTGTGTGTTTATCAATATTTCCTGCTTGTCTCCAATGGGTACATATTGCTTTTATAATTAAGGAAAAATATGCATCACTGGGACTCTTTGGTTGTAAGAGTCAGAAACCCAACTCAACCTTATATAGAGTTAAAAACATAATTAATCAGCACCTATGATTGAAAAGTTTGGGGATGGATTTGGTTTCAGTACTGGAGTCCATGTAATCACCTGAGTTTTAGTCAAATCTCTTCAAGTTGCAAGTGATAAACACTCAGTTCAAATTGACATAAACAAAAGTGGGGAATTTATTGATTCTCATATAATTAAAAGTCTGTGGGAGTATTTTGCTTCAGGCATAGCTGGAGTCAACTGCTAAAGGATGTCTTCAGGTCTCTCCCTCCCCCTCCCTCCCTCTCTCTCCCTCTCCCTCTCTCTCTTACTCTCTGGCACCCTCCATCTTTTTGCTATGCTTTCTTCAATTTGGCCTCATTCTTAGACAGACTGTCCCCATGAGGTGGCACACACGGCCCCCAGCAGCTCCAGGCTGACATCCTTCCAGTTTAGCAACCCCAGTGGAAAGCAGATACCGGTCTCCAATAGTACTGCCCAAAGCCCGGCAACAGTCACATGACTCTCCCTGGACCAATCACTATGGCCAGGGGATGAACACTCTGATTGGCCAGCCTAGATCATGGGTCCTTCCCTAGAGCTACAGATGGCTGAGGCTGGTGACCCAAAGAAGATCAAAGTTCCTAGAATAATGGAAAATGGATGTTATTCAAGTCAGACTAACAGGTGTGCACTCTGCCCAGCGATACTTGGTACTGCTCATAGTGATGCCATACCTTTGGGTTTCCCTGGCTTTGGGGACCAGGCAGAGCCAGTAGCTTCGAGCACACATAAACACCCTTTTTAGGAAGGACCCATGGCTCCCACCTCCAAAGACTCACCCCGAGTGGGGCTAAGAGAGGAAAGAGCAGGGGAAAACCGGCCATCCCTGCCCTCTGGGGCTGCTGGTGCCAAGTTTCCGGCTGGAGCTTCTCTTTAGAAGACTGGATCACAAAGCTCTGGAAATAGGCGTTTGGGATGGAAACATAGACATGCAGTTAATTACAGCATCATGCTCGGCGCCACCCTAATTAAGGCAGTTCCCTGGTGGAGGCCAAGATTTAAAGTTCTCTCTTTTACAGTGCCTGGTGGCAAGCCGGCAGCCCTGTCTGCTCCCTCCTTCTGGTGCATCCCCTTCTGCCTGGCGAGAGCTGGGTGGGAAGAGCAGCCTGGCTCCCTGGCAGGAAAACAGAAAGGCTATCTAGGCCCTGTTGGAGGAACATAACCACCCTCCGAAGACAGGGGAGAGGACAAGTGGAGAGCAGCGTGAGGGGCAGGAATGTCAATCCTGGCTCTCTCCTGCTGGGAGGTGGTGGGCGGGGCAGTTGTGTCCCATCTCAAAGAGAAGGGTTAGGATTATCTTGGCTTGGGACCTTCCAGAAAGTAGGAAATGGCTCCCAGAGGACACTGGCCACCTGTGTCCAGGAGCATAGCCAGATCCCAGTGTCTGGCTTCATGGGGGATGGGGAACTTGGTGTCCTCAGCCAGACTCCCAACATCCTTGGAGCCCACAATTCTCTCAGCCACTCTGATGCAAATAGAATAGAAAGGACAGATTTACTGCCAGAGAATATATTAAACTCTCCATAGAATTTCTCTTGAAACCAACAGAATTTCCCTCCATTATCCACAGTATAGAATTGTCCAGTTCTATTAAGGAATTCATTGGATCACAGAGCTGGCAGGGACATAAAAATCATTTCATATTATAGGTGAAAAAATTGAGGCCAAGAGAAAAGAGATTTCTCCAAGATCCCAGGCTGTGTTACATTAGCGTAGATGACAGCTGGCAAATAAATCTCATCTTGGGTGCCAGTGCAGAATGATTGGACAGCTGGAGGCTGTGTTGATAATGATTCTGAGGTCTTTATCTTGCTCAGTGGGGAGCAGACTCTTGATTGATTAGTAATGTCTGCCCTGGGCACTGGTTGGGACATTATGGTTCATATGCCAAATTTTGCCATCCTGCCTAGATGTCAAAGGGCTGCTCTGACATAGCTTTACTGAGAGGGGCATGAAATCCACAAAGCTCCTCAATGACCTGCCATCAAGTTGCTATGAGGGATTGATGGTCAGGATTACAAAATGGGAACTCCCAAGGTTTTTCACTCTAAGGAATCTGATGATGATGATTGGACTCTGTCTCTGTGGCCCTTAGTATCCAGAGCTGTGAGCCCCCCAGGCCTGTCCTTGAGGGGCTGTGAGTCAGTGGTGCTGGTGGTGGATCCTGTGATTCGCAGAAGAGCAGGGCTTTGGGGGAGAGATGAATCCGAGATACCAGGTCACGGAGTACAGAGTGCTCAAGTTGAAGGGCCAGTGCTGAAGTCCCGAGTGTCAGGATGTGCAAGTTCTCCTGGCTTTGCCATCATCACTGTGTAAACAGCATACACCTCCTTATCCACTGAGCCTCATCTACACCCTGGGTGTGGGCCCAGTGGTCTCACGAATTCCTACAAGCTCTTATGCTTGATCAGTCACATAGTGTAATTTTTTAAAAAAAACTGTAGCAAAATATACATATCATAAAATTTACCATTTTAACCATTTTAAATGAGAAAGAGGATGGTGGAGTACACAAACCAAAGGCATGAGAGGATTTCATTGCTGTGTTTGGCTATCACTAGGTCACAGTCAGGGGAGGGCAAGAAGGGGACCCGTGGCAGGGACCAGCCCTATCACACTGGTGCACCTGGTCGCCTGGGCAGGGTGCATTCCCAACAGCAATATACAAGGGTTCCAATTTCTTCACATCCTCACTAACACTTGTTATTTTCTGTTTTGCTTTTGTTTTTTGTTTGTTTTGCGTTAGCCATTCTACTGGGCATAAAGTGGTATCTCATTGTGGTTTTGATACGCATTCCACTAATTTAGTGATGTTGGCGTTTCTTTTTTGACAGGAAGCATTCCTCTTGCCTCGGCCTCCCAGAGTGCTAGGATTACAGACGTGAGCCACCGCACCTGGCTGTTTTGCCTATTTTTAAATTGGGTTGTGTGTTTCTAGTTTGGTTTTAATTTCCTAACGTGGCCCTGAAAGATTGGTGTAGTACTATGGAAGGGTAACTGTTGATGGAAGAAGGAATACAGATGGAAAGGCTCTCAGCTGAAGCAGGTATTAGGTCTGACTTCTCTCTGTCTGAGCAGTCTCTTCATTCTATCTGCCATGGTGTTGGTGTCATCCACGGGCTTCCAACAGTCCTCACTCTTACCCGGCCCTCCTTGCTCCAGGGCTGCCTCTTGTGTTGCCAAAACCAAGGGAGCAGCACTTGGATGAACAGCTTCATCCCATACTCTCCAGGGCAAGAGTCTGTTTCCCCAACTATTCAACCTAAACCCAGGGCCTGGCTCTCACTGGACTGACCCAGCAGCAGGGGCCAGAGCCTGGGGAGATACCCTCTGCTTGTGTGGAGCTGTTCTCAGCCCAAGAATAGAGCTCCTGAAGTCACCTCAATAAATCATCTGAGACTCTAAGAATAGGGCTGGTCATTCAGAGAGCCAGGCAGCTGTCCCCACAGGGCTGTTTCACTGTCTCCTCAGCATCCTCAGTGCAGAAGCAACATCCGGAAGGTGACGCTTTTGCTGCCAGCTGGAGCCCTCACTGCACGTGCTCCGTTGGGTTTCTCTGTGCCTCCCTTCAGCTTTCTCCTAACTTCTGCTGACTCAAGGCCTCCACTTTCTCATGGCTCCTTTTGGCTCCTTCTCTCTCATGGCCTCTCAGCTTCTGCTCCTGCTCCTCATAGACTTTCCCCTCATGTTTCCTAGTCCAGAAGAGTGGACTCTGACTGGCTCAGTTTACCAGGCTTTGAGCAGATCCACACGGCCCCATCTGCTCTTGGCCCCCTGCCCCTGCTCTGTTCCCAGTCAGAGTGGCCCCAGCAATGGCTTGCACTGTTCCCACAGTTATAAAGCCCTTGCTGCTGTCACTGTCATCTCATCTCTTAGCACTTCTGGCTATCTCAGCCTCCCATGGGGGCAAAGTTTGGGCTTTGGCGTGGCCTCCATTATACCTGCCCAGGTGGGAGAAGTAGCAGCTCCAGCCTTTGGGATTGATCCAACTGGGCCCACAGAGGTCCTGGCTTCCCCAGAAGTTGCCTGGAGGGACCAAGTGACACACAGAAGAAGGGTTAACACTCTGTGAGGCAAACCTGGACAAGTGAGAGTCAGGCGGTGGAAGTTTCTCACTTGTCCGCCCTTGGGCGGACTCATCTGGGATGCAGTGTTTCCTTATGTCCTCTGTGGAGATGTCCCCTAGAGCTGGGCAACCCACTGTATTTTCTTGGAAAGCTGGGACCAGCTTGGAAATGCTCATATTTGAAATGTGCTTTCCCTCTGTGCCTCTGGGTTCCCTGGGAAGCAGTGTCTGAGATGAAGCTTAGCGTGCAGGAAGTTTATTGGGGGGTGCTCTTGGGGTCACCTTCTGTAGAAGGGCAGATGGAAGCAGTGCTGGGCAGAGGGAGAAGTGACTTGTGCTGCAGTCTCAATGGGGAGCCCTAAAGCTGGGACAGCCCTTTATAGTTGTCCTGAGTTTGGGTGAGGGGTCGGGCGTCTGTGCCCTGTGCTTCCCAGTCATTAGATGCGGCTGCCCCAGGAAGGGAGTGTGACCTGGGGCGAGATGACTTACTTTTGTAAGAGCAATTCCAAAGAGGGTGGCAACTGGGGGCTGTCTGCTAGCTGCACTCCCCAGAGCTGGGGGCCCTTTGGTCCTTCAGTTCTGAAGGGGAACCCACTATGCCCTCCTCCCCTGCCTTACTTCCTTTCCCCCCCCATTCTTGCTTCCCTGGGATTGTAGCTACCAATAAAGCATCAGCAGGCAAGCTGACCCAAGCTCTGCTTTCTAAGGAAACTGGGTTAAGACACCCACTAAGCCAGCACCATTCTGGGTGGGGAGATCTCTGTTCAAGGTATACCACAGGCTTTTGGCTAGTCTGTGACATAACTTCCCTTAGGTCGGGTGACCAACTCTAGACCAATCTCTCTGGCCAGAGGTAGGACAGGACAGACATCAGCCACCTGGGCTCCAGGGACAGATTATCCCCTCTTCCCTCAGCGGGGGACGGTGAGTATAGCAGGCCCCAGAACTGACCCATGCAGTACAAATAGTGCCTACTATTTGACGGCCCTGACTGGCGTGAGTGGGGGAGGGAGGGCAGGATGACTTAGACACGATTTCTGTTTCAGGAGCTCACCGTCCAATGGGGTCATCGTCCTTGCAAGGGAACCCTAAGCAATGCTGGGGGCAAACACTCTTGGCTGCCACCCCGTCAGCCATTCCTGCTCATTCTTGCAGTCTCGGGTGAATTGTGAATGTTCTAAGCCCATGATTGTGGCCAATGATTGGTTTGGATCTAGGCATGGGACTCAATTTGGTCAAGGTCCCCAAGGGAAAGTCTCCAGACTAAGATCTGGGAAGGATTTCTTCACCAACGAAATGTGCACGCGAGAGGAAATGCCTCATTTTGCTGAACTTGAACTGCACGTGATTGCCTGGAAACGTGGCAAGTGCAGTGCGGCTATTGGAGGGGGGAAGCATGGTGGATGCGGTGAGGACAGTGTTGGGGCTCAGAAACAATGCTCCAAAAGAAGTCCCTGGAAGCAGCCCCAGAAGTGAGTTTTTCTCTGACCTTCTCCTGCCCTCCTGTCTCAGTCCCACTCTGCCCCGGGACTAGCCGTAGAAACTGGTCTCCCTCTTCCCCAAGGCGGGTCATAGAAAACAGAACTCCTTTTCCCCAAAGCTGGCCATAAAACCTAAAATATCACTCTAACTTTACCTCCACCTTTCTGTGTAAAAACTGACCTACCTTGTTTGACTGTAGGTCCTAAGACCCCCATTCCAGAGAGGGTCCTCCCCTCACGCAGAAGGAAGGAATGCGTGCTTGGAGAGGCCAAGAAGAACCTAGGCCGACAGGCCTTGCTGCGTTTGCCCACTCAGTCTGTTAGCATTAGATCATGCCCTTTTTGTCCAGTCCTATTTCTACATGGCTGTCCGTACTTTATTGAACCTAAACATAAAAACAGACAGTTTCCCCTGTCTCTTTGGTTTGGGTCTTCATTCTGAAGGCTCCTGTGTATGCATGTTAAATGAATTTGTGTGTATTTTCTCCAATCAATCTGCCTTTTGAGAGTTGATTTTTCAGTGAAACTTCAGAGGGCCAAGCCCTTGGCCCCTACAATATCATCTTTGATGATGTTGCTGAACCACAGAACTAATCCATCCACAACAGCTCTGTCTCTGGGGTTATAGTTAAATGACATAATTAGCATTCTTATTGTACAGCAGCTAAGAAGAGGGTCTCTGAAGGCTTACTACCTGCCACTTACTAGCTGTGTGACCCTGGGAAAGATACTTAACCTCTCTCGCCTCAGTTTCCTCATCTGTAAAATGGACATAAAATAAGACCCACCTCATGAGGTTGCTGTGAAGTGTAAATGTGTTTAGATATTCAGGAAATGGTGTTTAAGTGTTGGCTGTTATTGAGTTCCCCTTTAAAAATAGACCTTAAGTAGACAGAATTGGATTAACCATAAGCCTTGATTCATGACATGCCACTGGTGTATTTATTAAGATAACAAACACCTGTGATCCCATCGCTCAACTCAAGAGCTAGAATATTGCCAGTCATGGTCACTCCTGCTGCATGTGTGTTTCTCTTGAACTGGCCCTGACCACCTTGCCCCCTCTCCTACACTCCCAGACAAGCACTGTACTGAATTCTGTGTTTATCATTCCTGTGTGTGTGTGCGCACACGTAGTTTTATCATATATAAATGTACGTCCCAACAACATATTGCTTTGTTTTGCCTGTGTTCAAGCCTTACGAAAAAGGTATACACACTGTGTGGTCTTCTGGGAGTTTTCCTTTCTGTGAAGACACTTTTCTTTGGGGGTTTCTGCTCCTTACAGCTGAAGGCAATCCAATCGCATAGCACCTTCTTGAAGGGAGGAAGAAAAGCCTACTTTCAACAGACAAGAGACACAAGTTAGATCTGTTCTTCTTTCTTATTCCTTGTACTTCATTTAGCTGTGGAGTTGTACTGGCCCTCATAAGAGTCCTTCCAGAAATGCCTTCCTTCTGAAGGAAGGAAGGAGTGAGGGAGTTCTTATCCTTTTGGCCTGGCTGCCCTGCTGGGCACAGAATCCAGGTATGAGGGACCAAAAGATGTGACTGCTCAGAGCCCTGAGCCACATGGAGCAGCTGCGGCCCCTGTGGAATTTTTCTGATGCTTTTGAATCCCCACTGGGAATCATTTTGCCTTTTCCATCCCAAATATGGGCTGGGGCTGTGGAAGGCGTGGGAGAACTAATTTGAGGCGAGTATAAACACTTCCATGCCAGTGGAACCCTGGCCAGCAGGAATTCCAAGCCATCCAAGAATTCTGCCAACCTAGAGTTGGACTTTGGCTGGGACCCTCTTGTGTAGCTACTTTTAGCTGGGAACATTTTTTCCCAGACTCTAGAAGGCCACACTTGGAGGACTATGGTTTACTCAACAAAGACCCCACACTGACCAGGGCCATTTCTACACTGAGTTGGCCATTTACATGCCTGCCTCCCAAATTTCCCCTTTTATGGGTGGTGGGACCTACCTAATTGTTAAGACCCTACCTTTGGATCTACCTCTTACTGACTTTGGGCCAATTATCTAACATGTATGAGTCTTAGTTTTCTCATCTGGAAAATTGAGATAATGAAAATACTTACCTCTAGAGTTGTGGTAAGGATCAAATGAGTTAGTCATATGTATGAAAATACTTGCACAGGGTCGTGCTTGTACCAGTCAGTGCAGGTGAGGCTATGCTGCTGTTATAAACATCCCTGGAAGCTCAGTGGCTTATCACAACGGAAGTTTATTTTTCACTCCCATAAAGTTGCTAAAGGGCCAGACCCTTCCCCAGGCCAGCTTTCTTCTACATGTGACACATGATCCACAAGATCAAATTCTGGCTCCACCATTTCAACTCAAAGCCTCCATGTTCACTGTGGCAGAAGAAGAGATTAAGAATTGGCCAGAACACTTCTGCCCTCAATTAACTGGCCAGATGAGCCATGCGGTTCCACCTCACAGCAAGGGTGCTGGGATATATAGTTTTCTACATGTCCAGGAAGGAAAACTGAACCAGATATTGGGGAGCCCTTGCAATATTTACCATAGTGTTCAATAAACATTCATTCCCTGCCTTTGTTTTTTACTCTCAAACAGCTTAGAACCTTTTCAAGGTGATGAGGCATATATAGATGAAAAGATCAACATGTTTTCCTTAATTCCTTAGAATCGTGCAGTCCTTTGCATTTTATAGAAGGCTTTTTCAGCCTCATTTCCACGGTCCCCTGGTGAGCATTTTTTCGCTTGGAACCCGGGGAGAGGGAAGGCAGGGAATAAAATGCCGGGGACCCGCTCAGTGGCTTAACAGGCAAGTGTCAGAACCAGCTGGCTTGGCGGGGGAAATCCAACTGTGCCGAGCCTCCAAGGTGGGTAGAACATGAGGTGGGAGCCTCAGTGGTTCTGTGTGGACAGAAGGAAGGACAATGATGACCCCTCTTGTCTTTCAATCCATGTTGGGATCTTAGGCTGGCCAAGATCAGATCAAAGTCCTCTTTCTTTGTTAAGTTGAAATTGAGACCCAGGGTGGGGAAGGGTTTCTCCAGGTTCACACAGCCAGGAAGCAGTAGAAGCAGGTGAGGACTCAGGTCTCCTGAGGGCCTGTCCCCTCCCCACAAGTCCCCTCACTGCTGCCTCTGGAACTGAGAGAGAAAAAGGGAGGTCTGTGGCTGTAAAGTCACAAACAGCTGCCAGAAGCCCCGTGTGTATGCAGTGCTGGCCTGGTGCTGGGAGAGTTGTTGTCCCCTCTCCTCCAGGCCAGCCAGGAAGAGGGTAGGGGTAGTGACAACCCCCCTGCACTTCAATCTCCTGAAGTGTCCCATTTTCCATAAAGGTGATAGGTAATATGTTGTCATGACATCTATTAGGATTCTGATAAGATGGCTTGGTCTTGATAAGAAAAATCAAGACCAAGAGGCATAAAGAGAAGGCGAACAAATAGGGGACACCTTTTGTTCTGCGTTTACCCCCTCTCTTCCCCCAACCAATGCAGCAGGCCTGTCCACTAGCTCTGCCCTGGCCTTCCCCAGTCTCACCCTCCTGACATTCAAATAGGGCCAGCTCCCTAGTGTGGATGTGACCGGCTCCCCAATCCCAGAACTTGGTTTTGCCAGGAACTGAGGTTTGGGATCTTCAAACTTGGCTGGGCTGCTTGCAAGTGGAGGTGGGGGATGAGCTTCCCATGCTTGGACATGGACACGCGGAGGGTGGTGCAGATGTGGCATGCTGCAGGGGCGTGTCCCACCATGCATGGGGTGCTGGGTGTTCTCTGCTTGCCTGTCCAGACCCTGCTCCGTGCCCTGGGTAGCTTGGTCCTACACCTGCATCTTCCAGAATCCTTTGCCCTCTGGGAGTTCGGAAGGAGGTAGGAGAGCAGCAAGACTGTCCATTTTCTGGTCCTCTCCCTGCCAGGTCACATTTTGGCAGTCTTGGAGTTCCTCCCCTAAAGCCACAGCTCCTATCCGGTGGCCCTCTCCAATGTCAACCTCTCTGGGTGCTGATAACTGCCTGGGTCCACTTGCCTTTCAGGCCTAGAGGCAGTAATGGTTTCCCACTAGTGCTAGTCCCAGGGTGTCTCACCTCCCCTTCTGGTTCCCTCCCCTTGTAAGTAGCCCCGTCATTACGAAAGGTGCCATCTGTTTCCTGCCGGGCCTGACGGATACAAACAGGAAGGATGGAACATTGACCTCTTAGACCTAGTCTTTCCCAGATGCCATGGTTCCCGGGTCCCCGTGGTCATCTTGCAGTCCTAGCACTTCCGACAGCCCAGCCCCTCCGTGTGCCAGGCCTGCGCCGAGCTCCCGCCAGCCTTATTTATTTATTGAACAACATGCAAGCACAGTTTCCTTTTGTGTTTAATGTGTCAGCGTTTCAGTGGATTCGGACTTCAAGGCTTGGATTTTGTTGACAATAATGAGATCACCCAGACAATTATCGTTTGATTTTCAGTTTGCCGGAGAGGGGAAGATTAAAGAAAAGTTAAGAAGCTTTGGCTGTTTCCTGTTATCCATTTGCTGGGAGGGGTGGGGGTGGGGTTGAGGGGCTGGAAAGAATAGAAAATCTCACTGCTTAAAAACGTCCACATCTGGAGACTCCCAGACTGTGCGCGCCTGAGCGGGCTTCACACATATAGGAAGGTGCGCACGTGGAGTGACCCTTGAGGTCCCCAGAAAGCTCCTGTCCCCAGGTACTTTCCCATCTGAGGCCACAGAGTCTGAAAATCCATCAGCTCTGGTATCCGGTCCTCCAGCTTAAGTCCTGGAGTAAGAGAGAGGAGACTGGAATTCAATAAGAGCTTTTATTATTATTATTTTATTATTATTATTGATAGAATTATTATTGTTTCAGCACAGCCACGAATTTGTTGACAGGATGGCTTCCCTCCTCTGGCCTCAGTTTCCCCTCTGTAGAGTGGGGGATCATTGAATGAGATGCCCAAACCTGCCTCAGCCCTGCCTGCCCCCACCCACTGCTCCCCCTTCGTTTGTGTGGCTGATTTATCAGATGGGAAGGGGCCTGAGCCCCCAGGGGGAGGTCTGAGGGTGCTCAAGGAGAGGAGGGTGCTAGAGGGAGGAGCAGGTGCCGGAGGGCAGGTCAGGGCTGCAGGGCTCTGCCCCCTCCTTCCATCCCTCCGCCCAGGGTTCCTAGCTGGGCCCCTCATGTGAACTACGCCCGCTGGCTGGTAGGATACAGCTTTCACGCTCAGAACAACCCTCCGGAAAACTGCTCCACCTCTGGACATATTCTCAGCAGCCCTTGCATGCCTCATGACCTTTCTAGAACACCACGGAGACCTCCCCCCAGCAGGGTCAGACTTCCCCTTCCTCCCTTTATCCCTTTCTCCCCTCCACCTGCCTTTCTAGACCTGCCTGCCTCTGTGGTGTTGCCTCTCTGTCCCTTTTCCCGTCCCCTCCCCCAGACTCACCACACGGCTGCTTCTCCCAGGTTGTCACTCTGTCGGTCTGTCCAGGTATTGTCACTTTCAGACAACCTGCTGGGTATGGATGTTGGAAGGTGACCGTCGGGACAAAGCTGCTTGTCATTGGAAAAAAAAAAAAAGAGGAACGATGGCTTGTGGACGGGGCTGAGAATCTTTAAACAAGAAGGACGCCAGGCACGCGAGGAACCTCAGGCTGAAGGGGGAACCCGGGCCTTCCAGCCTGGCTCTGAACCGCAGCCCTTCATAGAGGGCTTGAATCCACGCAAGATAAGGCGAGTGAGGGTAGTATTATTGAGTTTTTCATAAAGCTTTTTATCCAGACAGTCGGTCCTTCCTATTTTTGGTGCTCAAATGTCCGTTCTTTTATAAAACCCTAGTGATAAGGAGTAGTTGCTGATTTCCTTTTAAAATGCCCTTGCTTGACCTAAAACACACTTTTTTTTTTTTTTTTTTTTTTTAGAGACAGGGTCTCGCTCTGTCACCCAGGCTGGAGTGCTGTTGCTCAATCATAGCTCACTGCAACCTCAAACTCCTGGGCTCAAGCGGTCCTCCTGCCTCAGCCTCCTGAGTAGCTGGGCATATGCCACCATGCCTGACTAAGTTTTAGTAGAGATGGGGTCTCACTATGTTGCCCAGGCTGTCTCGAACTCCTGGCCTCAAGTGATCCTCCCATCTCAGTCCCCCACTGTGCCCAGCCCTAAAACACACATTTTAAAAATTGGCAATATCATATTGACAAGCCAAATTTGGGGGAGATTTGACTCCCCCCATGATAGCCAATGTCTAGGAACATCTGCCTCCCAGCACACTGAGAAGATGTGTTTGGACCAGCATTTACTAAACTCCTCTCTTGATGGGAGCTCCCAATCTCCCCTGGAATGGGATTCTGGGGAGCACAGCCTTAGGGAAGCTTCTGGCCCAGAGCCTGCAGGTAGGACTAGAGCCCCGACTCTGGGAGGAAGTTTGCAGCCAAGCCCCAGCCACTCTGGTTCCCAGAGTTTCTTTTAGCCTTATATTGCTGCAGGTTGGAAAAAGAAGGACAGGCTTTTTCCCACTTAATTAGTGATTATGGGTGGTTTTTCACTTTCTTTACTGTTTTTTGCTATTTTCTGAATGATCACAATGAGTGGAATAACTTTTACAGCCACCTCCAATAAATCATCTCCATATTAAAAAATATATAAGCTCATAAATCTTTGCTCTCCAATTTTAAAGTAATAATTACTCAAGGTGCTAAATTGGAGAACCCAGACAAGGACAATGAGAATGTCTTCGTCCCATGAGAAATTGACTGATAGCATTTTGGGTCTTTCCTTTCCATCCGGAGACTCCCATAGAAATGAAAGGCACCCTCGGCGGCTGCATGGAAGGCTGTTCATAGCGCAGGTATCAAACTCCTCTGCTTTGAGGAAGCAAAGGCCCTGGGGACAGAGACTAAGTCTGGTTCCTCTTGGGGTTCCCTCTCTTCCGAATGGCCTACCCCTCCCCACCAACCTCTCTGAACACTGATGCCAGCCCAGTAGCGGCTCCCTTGATAAATATTTGTGGAGCTGAATAAAAAAGCAGCCCAGAAAAGCAAGCCCTTGAGAAGTGTCCAGCCGACTCCTGGGCCTCTGCTTGCAGGAGAACTCTGCTTGCAGGACTTTGACAGACAGGGGTTTGTTTCTTCGTGTTGTTTAGCTCAAAACAGAGCTAAGACTCCTCATCGTCTCAAATGACCTGAAATGGTTTCCCAAGCAACCTGGGCAGACCCTGGGGGGTCCAGAGGGCATTCAGGGGCCCCGGGCTTCTGGGGCTGGAGGCCTGCCTGCCGCTGCCCTGGCTGTCACAGATTCCAGAAGAGGGAGCAGATGCCTGATGCTGAGGGGCTGGGGGGAGTGAGTGTGTGTGTATGTCGGTGTGGGGGAGGGCTGGGCAGGGAGGGGGGTCCAGCCTGGGCCTGGCGCATTGTCTGCAGGGGCAGGGAGGAGGAAGTGGCCTGGGGTAGCTGCATACAGGATGAGCGAGAAGAACAGAGTCACTCTTCCAGAAAGCTGAACGCTCCATCTGGGGTAACTCCTAAGGGCAGGGGGCCTGGCCACTGTTTGCCCAGGGCAAGGTGGCCTGGGAGTCAGTGTCAAAGCATGGCTGGGGGGTACTGGGACACCACGAAGTTTTGGCATCTGGGGCTTTAGCACCTGGGAGGCCTTCTAGTCATCAACAAGGTGGGAAACTGAGGCCCAGACAGGAGCTTTCCCAAGCTCCCTCAATGAGTTAATGGCAGAGCTGGGAGCTTTATCCAGGCCACTCTGGAAACCTGGTCATTCATTTATTAGGGGTACATGTGAGCTGTGGGGCCTTACCTTCTGCATCTGAAAAATGGAGATAAATACAGTCCATCAAAGAGCTAATGTGGGACCCAGAACTGATGTGTGCAGTGGCACCTTTTTGTGTGCTATTTATAACTAACTCTTAAGTCGGTGCCCTCTACGCCCTACCATGCCAGCCTCCGTGCTCCTGGCTTGGCCTTCAAGGTTCCCACAACCACCTCTCTCCTCCTCCCTGCTCCTCCCTTCAATTCTTGGGTCCACTCATTCTTTCTCTGTCCTCAGTGTTTTGTCCCCATGTTCCCAGTAGAGGATCAGCCTGTTCCCAGTCTCACCTGAATTCTTCCTGGTTGCCCTTTCAGAAGATATGGCTGGGGCATAAGCCTTTCTTCCAGGTCTTGGCATGGCCACTCGGCTAAGGAGAGAAGGAGTACAGCTTCCCAGTGATCTGGGTGACTTGTCACCTGGGTTAATGGCTTTTGAGAGTGGGGGGAATCTCAACAAAGAAACCATCTCCATGCCCCAGTCATGTGCCTGGCACATTATAGTTACTTAAGCCCCACAAAAGCCCTGTGATGGCCATGTTATTTATCCCCATTTTACAGATGAGGAAGCTGAGGTCCAAGTGGCCAGAATCTCTTTCCTTTGGATGTTCTGCACCTATCTAGCAGGAAACCTCCAGGCCTGGGGCTAGGGCGCTGTCCTGTCTCTTACCTTGACTGGGCATCTCAGGGGCAGGGCCTGGGTACCCTCTGACATGGGGGCCGAGCAGGCATTTGCCTGCCACCAGGTCTGTGGGGTCCCAGGTAGAAGGGGACAGGGAGGCTGGGTATTTCCTTGCTACAAACTCTAGTGTTCTAAAAGCACGTAGAGACCTGGGGCCCAGCAGAGTGAAGGCACCATTGCTGAGGGCTTTTCTAGCTGTTTCCGTGGAAGCTCTGCCCTCAGATTGGGTGGCCCTCAGTGTCCTTACAGAGCTCAGTCTTGAGGTTACCCTTCAGGCGCTTCCTACCTCCCTGCCAGGCCTTTGAGGTCAGAGGTAACATAAACCGTTCTTGCCCCACCCTCAAGAAGTTGAGGCCTGGGAGAGCCCTGGGGCCACTCTCACCTGTGATCTCCCAGGGAGACCCAGGAAGGCCCCCCAGGGTCACGTGGCAGGGAAGACAGAGGTGGACTCATGCCAGGGTCTTTATACTTAGGTCTACCTTGTTTAGGAGTCTTTGTTTGCTTCAAGTGACATCTTACATGTAACCCCAAGTAGAAAACAGAGAAAAGGGCTGTCACTGAGGAACAGGGTTTAAAATCTTGTCTCTCTGCTGCTTTGCTCCCTGAGGGCAGGGGTGGGCCTTCCCATCGTCCCCTTTACCCTCCAAGTCCCCGAGTGCAGGCAAGGCTGCAGGCTGGAGTCCACTTGCAGTGCTGTTGTTTGGCCCATGGAGTGACTTTTATTTTACTTTTCATTTTTAAATTAAGGCATAATTTTATCCTATAATTTACACACTGTAAAATTCACCCTTTTTAGTGTACAGTCCTGTGAATTTTGATAGATCACCACCATAATCAACACATAGACCATTTCCATCACTCCCCAAAATGCCCCCTTCCATGTCCCTTTTGGTTAGTCTCTGTCCCCATGCCCAACCCCTAGTAACCACTGATCTGTTTTCTGGCCCTATAATTTTGCCTTTTCCAGAATGTCATAGAAATGGAATCCTACACTATGGAGTCTTTTAAGTCAGAGCTCTGTCACTTAGCAGAATGCATTTGAGACTCAGCAAGTTTATTGCATGTATAGGTAGTTAGTTCCTTTTTATTGCTGATTCATATTCCATCATGGATATACTGCAATTTGTTTATCCATTCCTCAGGTGAGGGACATTTGGAGCGTTTCTCGTTTTTTGGGTGATTATACATAAAGCCATTATAAACATTCACATGCAGGTTTTTGTGTGAACATATATTTTCATTTCTCTTGGGTAAATACCTAGCAGTGGAATTGCTGGGTCACACAGTAAGAGTTTGTTTAACTTTACAAGAATCTGCCAAATGGTTTCCAATGTAGTGCTACCATTTTGTATTCCTGCCAGTAATGTAGGAGAGTTCTAGTTGCTCCACATATTCCCTGGCACTTTGTATTGTGTTTTTAAAAAATTTTAGCCATCCTAATAGGTGCATAGTGTTATCTTACTGTGGTTTTAATTTGCATTTCTGTAATGATTAATGATGTTGGCAACTTTTCATGCGCTTATTTGCCATCTGTATGTCTTCTTTGAAGAATGCAACTCCTTTGCTTATTTTGTTTTTAATTGGACTTTGAGAGTAATTTATGTAATCTGGATAAAATACAAAGCATTTTTTAAAAATCAGGATCTGTTTAAAATATTTAAAGATGCCAGGAGATTTCATGTGGAAGTATGGATTTCTGGTTTTTTTGTTTTTAAAAAGGAAGATCTGACAAGGTTGAGCTCAGTATCCCACATGGCCACGATGGCAGGGGCTGGGTAGTGCTTACACCTTTACAGGGTTGTGTCTTCCAGTCTTTGCCTCTTTACATGTCAGCATTTACATGCTCCTGTGGGCGTTTAAGTTCCAGATTCCTGAATAATGCATTCTTTGTTTGACCTGTCATGTGTGTTACCCACATATACAGCGCCCCCTGGGGCTGAGTTCAGGTTTTGCACTGTTTTTCTTCTCATCTCCCCAATTGCCCCTTGTGGGGGATTGAATCCCCAAAACCCATTTATTCAAATGACCACAAGATCTATCCTTATGCCCTTTGTTCCCTGGTGCTCCCACCTGTCCACCATGCTATGCCATTCACATGGTAATTTTATGTGGATGGCGTCCCCTGGAGTTATGCGGTATGTAACCCATACTGCTGTACACGCTGGCCCTGTCCTTTGTCTCTCCCTCGCCCAGGGCTCTGGTGTTTGTCGTTTGTTCACTGGGTAGGAAGATGCTAAGTAGCAGACCAGAACTTGAGGTTGTCTCAAGACAAGCCCCCTTCTTGGTTTGAAAAGTGTAAATTCACTGTGAGGATTGTACTGGACCGCTGGTTCTCCACCTTGAGCATGCACCAGAATCGTTTGTAAGGTTTGTTGAAACACAGATTGCTGAGCTCCACTCCCAGAGTATCTGATTCAGTAGGTCTTAAGAGGGGACCAAGAATCTACATTTCTAACAATTCCCAGGTACGGCAGATGCGGCTGGTCCAGCACCACATTTTGAGGAGCACTGTGTTAGATCATCCTGGAGAGGAGGGGAGGGAGGAGAGTAACTCCGAGTGGGGGAGGTTGATTTAGGAAGAGGAAAATTAAAGTCCCCGAGAGTGGAAAAGGGTGTGTGATTTCTGTGATCCCTGAAGTAACAGGACGGTAGCTGGGAAGAGGGGAGTGGTAGTCCCTCGGAAGGAAACGGCTACACCTGGAGTGGCTGTAGTGAGCCCTCAGGCCTTGGCAAAGATCCTATGCACAGGTGTAGCTCGAAGCATCACAGCTACAGCCTCCAAGAGACCCTGTGGGCTTGTCCAACTCTGTGTGGGGTGAGGACCCATCAACAGTGACCAGGAACAAACCTCCAGTCAGGCTTCTTGGAGGGTGCTTGGTGTCACACTTAATCAGGTTATATTTTTAATTATTTATAATTTAAAAATATTTTCCCAGCTTTATTGAGGTATAAGTGACAAATTAAAATTGTGTATATGGGTTATGGTTGAGATATGTTCCTCAGAATGTCTTTAGGTCAGATTTGTGTGTAGCTTGGATCCCTGATGAACAGTGCATGTACAGTAATAATAATAATACTATGATGGCTCATGTGTGGCAATAATAATACATTGTAATACTGTGATAATGAGAATAGTACACGTGTACTGTGATAAGTTACAGAAACTATTGTGCTCTTTCTTTTAATTCAAACAAACGACATAAAAACAAACTCATACAAAAAGTTTAGATAGGAGATAGGAGAAATTTCAAAAAGGAATATTAAAGGTTAACACTCACTAATGTGGCATCAACACTAGGCTAATAGGAATGTTACACTTATTTTGATCTTTCCACCAAATCAATAATAACCTTTCCATTTCAATAATTAATCCACTACGCTGCTTAGTAATAATTGATGCTTTTGTTGGAGCACTGCCTTGCACACGTCCCATTATTCTCACTTTGTCCTTTGTAAGTGTTCCGATAGTCAAGCGACTGAAGCCTAGTGCTTTCCCAGTGAATGATGGCATCTGGCCTTTCTCTGAACACTTAATTATTTCTACTTTCGTTTCCATTGTAATCACCTTTCTCTTCGCTGCAGGCTCACCTGGACTTGCCGTGGATTTTGCTTTGGAGGCATGGTCGTAAGGGTAAACATAGACTCACAAAATTGAATAAAAAAGTTAAGATGAAAGTGATGCTGTGCGTAAGCAACCGTATATACAATGAGACTAGCTGCTAGTGTAAAGATGCTGTGCCAATGAACCAATTACACCATGTGGGTTTTTTTACATGCATGGAAGGAACTAGTTCCCGAATTATTAATTTAATTATTTAATTACAAATTATCCTTATGGGCAGCCTCAGGAGTCTGTTTGTAAGTACAGAACGCTGTTAAGTCGGGTCGTCCGTAACTTGGGGACTGCCTGTATTTATGGTAGACAATGTGATGTTTTGATATACATATACATTGTGAAATAATTACCAAAATCAAGCTAATTAACTTACCCATCACTTCACATAGTTACATTTGTATGTGTGTGCGTGTGTGTGTGTGTGTGTGTGAGAGATGGAAATATTTAAGATTTACTCTCTTAGCAAATTTCAAGTACACAATACAGTTTTATTAACCATAGTCACCATCCTGCACATTAGATCTCTAGAACCTATTCATTCTGCATAACTGAAACTTCGAACACTTTGACCATTTCCCCCACCCCGAGCCCTGGCAACTACCATTCTACCCTCTACTTCTATGAGTTCAACTTTTTTAGATTCCACATAGAAGTGAGATCATGCAGTATTTGTCCTTCTGTGCCTGGCTTATTTCACTTAGCATAATGTCATCCAGGTTCACCCATGTTGTCGCCAGTGACTGGATTTCTTTCTTCTTTAAGACTGAATAATATTCCTCTGTATGTGTGTGTGTGTGTATACACACTAAATTTTCTTTCTTTCTTTATTCATTGATGCACTTTTAGGTAGATTCCATAACTTGGCTATTATGAGTAGTGCTGGAATAAACGTGGGCGTATAGCTATCTCTTCAAGACCCTAATTGCATTTCCTTCAGTTATACACCAGAAGGGGGGATTGCTGGATCATACAGCTGTGTGAGCAGGTTGTTCTATTTTTAATTTGTTGAGGAACATCCATAATGTTTTCCATAATGGCTGTACCAATTTGCATTCCCACCAACAGTGTACAGGTTCCCTTTTCTCCACATTCTTGCCAACACTTGTTATCTTTCATCTTTTTTGTTGTAGCCATTCTGACAGGCGTGAGCTGATATCTCACCGTGCTTTTGATTTGCATTTCCCTGATTACTGATGTTGAGCATTTTTTCATATACCTGTTGGCCATTTGTATGTTGGCCATTTTGAGAAATGTCTATTTAGAACCTTTGTTCATTTTTAAATCATTATTTGTTTTACTGCTATTAAGTTGTTGGCATTCCTTATATGTTTTGAATATTAACCCATTGTCAGATGTACGGTTTGTAAATATATTCTCCCATTTCATAGGTTGTCTTCTCACTCTGTTGAATGTTTCCTTTGCTATGCAAAAGCCTTTTAGTTTGATACAATTCTATTTTTCTGTTTTTGCTTTTGTTGCCTGAGCTTTTGTGGTGACATCCAAAAAACCATTGGCTAGACCAATGTCATATAGCTTTTTCTGTACACTTGCTTCCTTTCTTTCTTCCTTTCTTTTGACAGAGTCTCACTCTCTCACCTGGGCTAGAGTGCAGTGGTGTCATCATAGCTCACTGTAACCTCAAACTCCTGGGCTCAAGCGATCCTCCTGCCTCAGCCTCCCAAGTAGCTGGGACTACAGGTGCGCACCACCACGCCTTGCTAATTTTTTCTATTTTTTTGTAGAGATGGACAGGGTCTCATTCTTGCTCAGGCTGGTCTCGAACTCCTGACCTCAAGTGATCCTCCTGCCTTGGCCTCCCATAGTGCTAGCATTATAGGCCTGAGTCACCACACCCAGCCCCCTATGTTTTCTTCTAGTGGTTTTACAGTTTCAGGTCTTACATTTAAATCTTTAATCAGTTTTGAGTTGATTTCTGTATATGGTATGAGATAAAGGTCCAATTTCATTCTTTGCATGTGGCTATCTAGTTTTCCCAAAATCATTTATTGAAAAGACTGTTCTTCCCCCATTGTTTTTGGCACCTTACTCAAAGATCAATTGACTGTAAATGTGTGGACTTATTTTGGGGCTCTCTATTCTGTTCCATTGGTCTATATGTCTGTTTTTATGCCAGTACCATGCTGTTTGATTAGGTTTGTATTATATTTTAAAATCAGGTGGTATGATGCCTCCAGCTTTGTTCTTCTGGTTCAAGATTGCTTTGGCTATTCAGGGTCTTTTGTGGTTCCGTATAAATTTTAGGATTGCTTTTTCTACTTCTATGAAAAATGCTATTAGAATGTTGATAGGCATTGAATCTGTAGTTCAGTTTGGGTAATGCTGTGGTTTAAATGTGTCCCCCAAAAAACTTGTATTGGAAACTTAATCCTCAATGCAACGGTGTTGGGAGGCAGGGCCTAATGGGAGGCTCCTCCCATGAATGGATTAATTCAGATTATAAAAGGGCTTGAGGCTGCAAACTGGATCTCCTGTTCTCTTTTGTCCTCTCTTTGCTCTCCTGCCATGGATTATACAACAAGAAGGCCCTCACTAGATGCCAGCCCTTCAATCTTGGACTTCCCAGACTCCACAGCTGTGAGAAATACATTTCTTTTCTTTACAAATTACCCAGTGTCTGTATTCTGTTATAGCAACACAAAAAAACAGACTAAGACAGGTAGTATGAATATTTTAACAACATTGATTCTTCTAATCCAAGAACATGGCATATCTTTCTATTTATTTGTGTCTTCTTCGATTTCCTTCATCAGCGTTTTGTAGTTTTCAGTGTACAGATTTTTCACCTCCCTGGTTAAATTCATTGCTGAGTATTTTTTAATGCTCTTGTAAATGGGATTGTTTTCTTAATTTCTTTTTCAGATAGTTTGTTGTTAGGTAGAGAAATGCCACTGTACTTTGCATGTTAATTTTGAATCTGCAACTTTACTGAATTTTTAAATTAGTTCTAAGAATTTTTTGTGGAGTCTTTAGAGTTTTCTGTATATAAGATCATGTCATCTATAAACAGAGATTTTACTTCTTCCTTTCTGATTTGAATGGCTTTTATTTCTTTTTCTTGCTAATTCTCTGGCTAGGACTTCCAGTACTGTTTTGAATAGAAGTGGTGATAGTGGGCATCTTTGTCTTGTTTCTGATCTTAGAGGAAAAGCTTTTAGCTTTTCACCATTGAGTATGATGTTAGTTGTGGGCTCGTCATGTATGGCCTTTGTTATGTTGTGATATCTTCCTTCTATACCTAATTTTTTGGGAGTTTTTAATCATGAAAGGATGTTGAATTTTTTCAATTGCTTATTCTGCCATCTATTGAGATGACAATATGATTTTATCCTTCATTTTGTTAATGTGATGTATCACATTTATTGATTTGTGTATGTTGAACCATCCTTGCATCCTGGGGATAAATCCTACTTTATCATGGTATATAATCCTTTTAATATGCTGTTGAATTTGGTTTGCTAGTATTTTGTTGAGGATTTTTGCATCTATGTTCATCTGGGTTATTGGCCTGTAATTTTGTTTTCTTCTAGTGTCCTTGTCTGGCTTTGGTATCAGCATAATTCTGGCCTTGTAAAATGAGTTTGGAAGTGTTTCTCCTCTTCAATTTTTTGGAAAGTTTGGAAACAACTGGCATTAATTCTTTTTCAAATGTTTGATATAGTTCACCAGTGAAGCCATAGGTCCTGGGCTTTCTTTTTTGGGAGGTTTTTGATTACTGATTCAATCTCATTACTCATTATTGGTCTGTTCAGATTTTCTATTTCTTCATGATTCAGTCTTAGTAGGTTGAATGTTTCTAGGAATATATCCATTTCTTCCAGGTTATCTGATTTGTCGGTGTATGATTGTTCATAGCAGTCTCTTATGATCCTTCGTATTTCTGTGGTATCAGTCATAATGTGTCTTTTTCATTTATAATTATATTTGTTTTTTAGCCTTTTTTTCTTAGTCTAGTTAAAGTTTTGTCAATTTTGTTTATTTTTTCAAAAAAACAATCCTTAGCTCCTTGATTTTTTTCTATTATTTATCTAGTCTATTTCACTCATTTCTGCTCTGATTTTTATTATTTCCTTTTTTCTGCTAACTTTGGGCTCAGTTTATTCTTCTTTTTCTAGTTCCTTGAGGCATAAAATTAGATTGTTTGAGACCTTTCCTTTTTCCTGATATAGACATTTATGGCTATACACGTCTTTCTTAGAACTGCTGTTGCTGCCTGCCGTTAAGTTTTGGTATGTAGTGTTTCCATTTTCATTTGTCGCAAGATTTTTTTTATTTTTGTTTTGACCTTTTGACCCATGGGTTATTCAAAAGTGTGTTGTTTCATCTCCACGTATTTCCAAAATTTTCAATTTTCCTTCTGTTATTGATTTCTAGTTTCATGATATTGTGGTTGGAAATGATATTTGATATAGCTTTGATTGTCTTAAATTTGTGAACACTTGTTTGTAAGCTAACATATGATCTATCCTGGAGAATGTTCTGTTATTCCGTGGCTGTTGGATGGAATGTTCTGGAATATTGCTGTTAGGTCCATTTGGTCTATAGGGTTGTTTAAACCTGTGGTTTCCTTATTGATTTTCTGTCTGGGTAATTTATTCATTGTTGAGAGTTGGGTATTTAAGACCCTTGCTATTATTATATTGCTGTCTATTTCTCCCTTCAGTTCTGTTCATATTTGCTTTGTATATTTAGGTGCTCCAATGTTGAGTGCATCATTGTTTATAATTGTTATATCCTTTTGATGTATCGACCCCTTTATCATTATATAATGACCTTATTTGTCTCTCGTGACAGTTTTTAAATGAAAATATATCTTGTCTGATATAAGTATAACCATTCCTGCTTTCTTTTGGTTACCGTTTGTGTGGAATATCTTTTCTAATCCCTTCACTTTCAGCCTATATGTGTCCTTAAAGCTAAAGTGAGTCTCTTGTAGGCAGTGTATAGTATATAGTAGATCCTATTTTTTAAATCCATTCAACCACTCATGTCTTTTGATTGGAGAATTTAATCCATTTAAAGTAATTATTGATAGGTAAAGGCTTACTATTGCCATTTTGTTAGTTGTTTTCTGACTGTTTTGTAGTTCCTTTGTTCCTTTCTTCCTGTCTTGCTGTCTTCCTTTGTGATTTGAGGATTTTTTGGTAGTGGTACACTTTGACTCCTTTCTCTTTCTCTTTTGTATATTTACTACAGGTTTTTTTTTTGTGGTTATCATGAGGCTAACATAAAACATCTTATAGTCATAATATCCTAATTGAAGCCAATAATGACTTAACTTCATCCACATTCAAAAACTCTACACTTTAACTTCTTCTCCCTCTCAATTTTACGTTATTTATGTCAGAGTTTATATCTTTTATATATTGTGTATGCATTAACAAATTATCATAGCTATAGTTATCTTTAATACTTGCCTTTTAACTTTATAGAGCTAAAAGTGATTTACAAACCACCATTACAGTATTAGAGTATTCTGAATTTGACTATATTCTTACCTTCACAGTGAGTTTTATACTTTCATATGTTTTCATGTTGTTAGTTAGTAATCTTTAATTTTAACTTGAAGGCAGGTCTAGTGGTGATGAGCTCCCATAGCTTTTGTTTGTCTAGGAGTCTTTTTCTCTCCTTATTTCTAGAGGACAGATTTGCTGGATATAGTATTTTTGGCCAACGGTTTTTTTTCTCCCTGCCCCCTTCATCCCAGTCTCTCCTGGCCTGCAAGGTTTCTTCTGAGAAATCTGTTAATAGTCTTTTTGAAGTTCCCTTATATGTGATGAGTCACTTTTCTCTTGATGCTTTCAAAATTCTCTATTTGTTTTTGACTTTTGATAATTTGATTTTAATGTTTCTTATTGAGTATCTTTATATTTAATCTACTTGAGGTTCCTTGGTCTTCATTGGTCTGGATTTTCATTTGCCTCTTCAGATTTGGGAAGTTTTCTTTCATTCCTTTCTCTTTTCTGCTCTTTTTGGGGACCCTATGATGTGCATATTATTTTGCTTGATGGTGTCTCACAAGTCTTGTACATTTTCTTCACTTTTTGAAATTCTCTTTTCTTTCTGTTCCTCTGACTGGGTAATTTCAAATGACCTGTCTTTGAGCTTGCTGATTTTTTTCTTCTGCTTTATTGAGTCTGCTGTTTAAGTTCTCTATGGATTTTTTCAGTATAGTCATGTGTTTTCCTGCTCCAGAATTTTTGTTTGGCTCTTTATTACAGTTTATATATCTTTGTTGCAATTCTAATTTTGTTCATGTGTTGTTTTTCTTATGTCATTTTGTTGTCTATCTGTGTTCTCCTGTAGCTTACTGAGCTTCTTTAAGATAAGTATTTTTAATTCTTTGTCAGGCAGTTCATAGCTATCTATTTCTTTAGGGTTGGTTACTGTTGCTTTATTGTGTTCCTTTGGTGGTGTTGTGTTTCCCTGATTATTTGTCATCCTTGTAGACTTGTATTGATATTTGCACACTTGGAAAAGTAGGCACCTCTTATAGTCTTTACAAACTGGCTTTGGCAGAAAAAACCCATCACCAGTCAGCCATCCAGACATTCTGGGCAGGCTGTCTGGTGGTATCCTTGGGAAGGCTTGCTGCTAGAGTCCTCAGGCAGGCTGGCCTGGTCCAGGGGTCATTGGACAGGTGGGTCTGGTGCCTGGGTCCATGGGGTAGGCCTTGAACCATAGTCCACTGGGGCCAGCTGGGTGCTGGGATAGGCCTAGTCCTGAGTCTTCAGGGTCATGGCATCAGGGTTCACTAGATGGACCCTAGCACTTGGATTCACAGGGGTGGGCCTGTAGCCTGAGTCTGTGGGTCTGGACCTGGATCCTGAGTCTACAGGGGTAGACCTGGGTCCTGGGTCCTGGGTCCATAGGGTCAGGCCTGGAGCCTGTGGGGGTTGGTCTGGGGTTACAGGGGCTGGCCTGATGCTGTGATGGAATTGGATGGGCCTGGTGTTGGAGTTTGTGGTGAAGTCAGGTCTGTGCTGTGCCATCTGGGCTTGGGGGAGGAGTGAAGCTGTTCTTTCTACCCTCCTCAGTGTGTTCTTTCTTATTTCTGTTCTCCACCCAGGTGGCGTAATATTTCACCTGGATTCCTTAGCTCTTGTGAAGGTATTTTTGTGCATGGATGGTTGTTCAAATGGATGTTTCTGTGAGGGAATGAGGGTTGAAACTCCTATTCTGCCTTCTTGGTGACATCACTCTCCAACCTTAATTTGATTTAGAAAAATACAATAATGACTTTTTTTTAAAAACACACCCAAGATCATGCAGTAAAATTCATACTTGCTATACCTGATTTTAGTTGTAGGCATCTCTATCTTCACAATTGCAGGAGTTTAGCCAACAATGAAATAATTCTGTCTTTCTTGAGCATGCAGAAATTGATGATGGAAAGGAGTCACTGGATGATAAAAATTGGTTTGTGGATTAGCAACGTGGAATAATCAAGAGTTGGTTGAAATTCCTGCTAGCTCTACCCATCACCAGGGCTTTTTAACAACAACAACAACAACAACAACAACAACAACAACAACAACAATAACAGCAATACTGATAAAAGCATTATCCAGATGTTGAAGATCTACTGTGTTGAATACTGTGTGCAAGGATCTCCAATTATATTATTTAGTTTGAATTTCACAAAAGCCCTATGCGGTAGGAATTAATTATTCCCAGTTTATAAATAGAAGAAACTGAGGTTAAATAACTTGGCTAAAAGCACACAGCCAGGGCAAATGCAGGATTTGAACCCAGACCTGTCTTACTCTGTGTACATGGGGATTATACAGCTGCAAGAGCAGATAGTTTCTCAAATCACCTCACAGAGAAAGTGGGGCTTCATAGGTAGGACACAGGGTGATGTCCAAGGGCAAGGGCTAGATGTGAAACTGGACCTGCAGAGTGTCTGGACACAGAGAGTTGGGACTATCTGGCCTCAGAGTCTCTGTTTCTCTCTGCACATCAGCTTCATCCTTCTTTCCTTTCAGACATGTCATTATCCCACTTGCCTGTGGTCCAGTTTGGGTCACCCCAGCATAGCTTTATGTGACTGGACCCCAACCCCAACTCCCAAGTTTTGGCCTAGCTTGGGTGTGGTGTCCACTGCTGGTCCAGTTGGCTGTCTCAAGGGTGGGTGGAGTGGGAAGCTATAAATAAGGCTGGGGGAAGGGGCAAGGAGGTGGAGCCCTGACTGGAAGGTGTGTTCTCTGAGCAGGCAGCTCTCATCATGTAGGACAACCTGAGGCTCTGCGAAGTGATTTTTCTAAGGTCACCCAGCTCATCAAAGACCCAGAATGGAACCACCTTCCTGGGCTTTTGAGACAGGCAGACCTGAGTCTCACCCTTGGCCCCACTGTGTAACCTTGGGCAAGTCCTTGAACCTCCAAGGACCTTAGTTTTCTCAATTGTAAAATCTAGAAAACAAACTGCTGCATAGGATTGTTGTGTAGAGTAGATTGTGTCTACTCAGCTCCTCACACATAATGGACCCCTAATGTTAACATCAAGCTCCTCATACATAATGGACCCCTAGTGCATAACATCTCTAGGTTATGGGAAGGCAGATTTGTTGTGTTTTTCTTTTTCACAGTAGCTATATTGACTGTAATATCAAAATAAGAGAGGACAAAGAAGTGTTAATTCCTTTTGTCTTGTGCTTCTTGCTTCTTGAGTCTATCATTAACCTCTATGTGACCTCTGGCCCTCTATTTGAGTGCCAGAGGGCCTCAATTTTCCCATCTGTATAATGGGAAAAATCATTTTCTCCCCATCCCCAACTATTTCCAGTGGCAGTGGTGAAGTTCTGGTGGGTCCAGGGATATAAAAGGAGAAACTTCAAGAGAAACAGTAGTTTACAGCAACAATTTTTTAAAGAAAAGTCTGAATAGCATTGAAAACTCAAATACCCCATGGACTAGGAAAAGCCTTCAGCAAACTGGTTAGCTCATTCTCTCATAGAGGTCCAGTATTGCCAGATATCCTGATTTGTAAAGAGAAATTAGAAAGGAAATATGCTATTTCTTTGAGAAATATTTGAATATTTGAATTAGCATTTAAATAAAAAATCCTCGTGGGGTCAAATAAAACATACCCTGGGCCCCCCCACCAGAGGTAGGTAGGGAAGTTTGGGGCCTTGCTTTGGAAGCTGTCTGTCCCCCACTCAAGCTCTGGTCCAAGGCTCTGACCAGGCTACAGAATTCCTGCCCCTTACTCTCCCCCCAGAAGCCTCGTCCCTGCCTGGTGCCAGGGATGACTTCAGCTGGAAGACAAAGGGGCCTTCATGTTCAAAGGCCGGCAAGACGGTTCATCCTCCATCCTCCACAAACAAACAGGGCGGCTTTGATCTGGGTGGGGGTGGAGGCAGCGGCTCCAATTAGGAGATCAGCCTGTGTCTGGGCTAAAGAATGTTTGTAATAAAATAAAAGATCTAAGTGGCTGTAATGAAGGGCAATAGAAAAATGGTGTCACTCGGGATTCTGTCTGAGTTGCCCTATTTGAAGTGGGTTCACCAAGTGGTATGGGAGAGGGGACGGGGGGCCAATCCGCATAGCCTCTCCCAGCCTTCACCCTCACCCCCACTCTGGGGTGGGTGGGCTCTCCTGGGTGCACGCAGGAGGGCAGCCAGGAGGGCAGCCAGGAGGGGCAGTGTGACCGTATTTTCTGAAGCATGCACCTCCTTACCTTTGCAGACACAGCCACTTCCACCTCCTTCATGTGACGCATGTAAGTCAAGGTGGTCCCGGTGACCCTCCTTTGGGGAAGACACCCCTGCTGTTCCTGAACTTTGTTCTCCTCATCCTGCTGTGGGATTGTTTTGCTCTTTGGAGCCTACCCCCATGGAGTTTGGTCTTGCGTTATAGCAGGGCTTGGGCTATTTCCTGCCTGAAACTTTTGTTCCTTGAGGGCAGGAACCCTTGTGGATTGGGGATAGCACAGATCTTCCTCAGCTTTTACATCTGCTGTAGTCAGCATGGAGGAAGTTTTGTAGGAAAGACTTTGAGTTGAAGTCAGTGGTTTGAAATGCAAGCCTACAAAAAAGGAGGCACAGGGGTGTGTCTAACATGCTAACTGTTTTACGTTCATCATCAGGGCTGCTGTATATGGTTGCTCAGACTGTGCACTGCACAACCCCCAGGGATGCCATTCACAGCCTCAGGAATGATTCTTTTCGTAACTCCATTTTTCTTTATGGTAATGCTGCCAGGCAGCCATTTTGGTTCTCAAATGAGGAAACTGAGGCTCAGAGGGGTTAAATTATATCCCCCAAACAAGATAACTGAGCTGAGAACATACAGCCTCTTGAATCCTGAAGCTCTTAGTCACCACATCGGGACACAACACCAAACGTGTGTTTAGTATTGGAATGTGGATTTAGTAGACACTGTTCTGGGGCTTTATGTATATCAACCGTTGAATCCTTACGCATCCTGATGAAGAGGCTACAGTTATTGTCATCTCCATTTTACAGATGAGGAAGCTGAGGCAGAGTGGACTTGAAGTAACTTGACCAAGGACACTTAGTAAGCAGAGTTGTGAATATTTGAGCTCAAGCAGCTGGGCTTCCAAAGCCCACAATGTTAACCACTACGCTACCTTGCTATCATTATATACCTCATTTCTGGCTACTTGGTCTGATATGTGTTTTACCCCTTTTAAATTGGTGATTGCATTCACCTGAGAAGGCCTGGGGAGAGAATATTTGTCCTGCCCCAGATCATATTTGTCCCTTCAAAGTGGACCAGGATTCCTCAGCAGGAACTTCCTGGGGTTATGGGGTCTTCCTCCTTCTTGGTACCCAAATCACCCAGCACCCTTCTCCCCAGGAGCCGCCTGCAGATGGACCACTCTGTTCCAGAGGCAGCAGGAACCATCCCCACTCACTCTCCCTGCCTGTGGGAGGGTCATGCTTCCAGGGAGACTGCCTGAGGACAGTCTGGACTTATCTATATTATATAAAATTGAGGGCAGTCTTTCCTTGACATGGAATTCTTTTATTTTTTATTTTGTTCTGTTTCTAATTATTAGCTTCAATTAATTGGGTATGACTTAACATCCATTGCTTCTAAATTATCAGTGAGTGGATGTGGTTGGGACATTAGCCTCATTCTTATCTACTCAGTGATGTGAGAAGCACCTTCTTAAAGATAGCAGGGAGATTCCCAAGGAGGCACCACACCATCCTCCTAGCGGCTGGAAGAGGGAGAGGGATCCAAGGAATGGTGATTCTGGAGTTGTGACTGTGATTTAGCTCTTAAAACAGAGGGGATCACCGAGCCTGGAACGTTGAGTCAGTTCTCATCTGAGCAAGAAGAAGCTATTCCAGAAGGTCACCCTGGAGGCACCTTTAGAGACGCACATGTGTGTTTTTCTTCATACTGCTCACAGACTTTTAAACTCCATCATACTTTTGAGTCAGGTTCGTGAAGCCATACCTCTGTCTTGCCGAAGTGCCAACCACGTTGCCAAGCATACATCCAGGTAGGACCCAAAGCACACTGATGAGGGTCCTTGCCCTTTCTAGCATTCTGGGGTGGTTAAGGCTCCTTTGTTGGCAAATTTCAGCTGGTGTTCGTCTCCCAGGGTCCAGGGCTCTCTCACTGTCTTTGGAGCACCTTGGATAGGAGCTGCCACAAGGGGAACGATAGACCTATTTTCTTAGCATATTTCTTCTAAGATCTCAGACTTCTAAGCTGAGGTCACACTCTTCTCAGGAAGCTCCTAGACAATGACTGAGAGCAACGTGGGTACACCAGGGCCTGGAATTGGCATTTTTGCCAACTTAGGGCTCCTCTAATGGGCAGTCTTTGTTTTGGAGCTCTCTTTGGAGTTGGCTGAGACTGTCAGCTTTGCATGATGGTCTCAGGCTCCCCTGCCCTTCCTGCATCCTCCCTCTTGTATCTCTCATACGCATTATCCCCAAAAACTGTTTGCACTCCTAACTCCATCTCAGTGTCTGCCTTCCAGACACTCACCGACGCAGAGGATGAGACAGAGACAGAGAGTGATAGAGCAAGGAGGAGGAGGGAGATTACCCTTTAAATGGGACAGGTGGAGACTGTCCGAGTGTGGTTCTTATGTAATGTCACATGGCCTCTGTATTAGGGTTCTCCAGAGAAACAGAACCAATGGGATAAATGGATACATATATATATATAAAAAGAGATTTATTTATTATAAAGAATTGGCTTATGCAATTATGGGGGCCAAGAAGTCCCAAGGTCTGCAATCGGCATCGGAGAGCCAATGGTGTGGCTCCAGTCCAAGTCAGAAGACTTGAGAACCAGGAGAGGCGGTGGTGTAAGTTCCAGTCTGAAAGCCAGCAGGCTCCAGACCCAAGAAAACCTGACATTTCAGTCCAAATGCGAAGGCCAGAGAAGGTCCATGTCCCAGCTCAAGGCAGTCAGGTAGGAGACGTTCCCTGTTACTTAGCCTTTTTGTTCTGTTCAGGTCTTCAATAGATTGGATGAGGCCCACCCACACTGGGGTGGGTGATCTACTTGACTCAGTCTACCTTTCCAAATGTCAATGTCATCCAGAAACACCCTCACCTACAACCCAGAATAATGTTTGGTCCAATGTCTAAGCACCCCATGTCCCAGTCATGTTGACACATAAAATTCACCGTCTTAGCTTTCCACAGGAGCCAATACCTTCGAGAAGAGATAGAGCACCTACTGGCTTGGCATTGCTGAAGGAAAGGATTGTGCATGTAGAGCAATCTTATGCTACTCTGTGGGACATGGTGGGCATTTTCTAGGGTAAATGTGACCATGCTTCATTTTCCCATCCTAGTGAATGAGCCCTCAGCTCCCCCTACACTGCAACCCGCACCCCTGAGTGTGCTGTTCTCGCCTGCCCCACCACCCAGGCCCACCACTCCCAAATTCCCCCCTCGCCCTCACATCCAATCCCAGGGCCTTGGTCCTGACATCCTCTCACCTCCTGCCTCCCAAAGGCCACTCTCTCCCCACCTTGCCTGGGCTGCCAGAGTGGCCTCCAGAATGTTCTCCTTTCATGTAGACCCATGGGATATTGGCACTGGTGGGACTTTAGACATAGGGCATCCTCTCCAGTCCTCTCAGGATTACAATGAGGACACCCCAGAGATGGGAAGGGACCTGCCTGAGGTGGCTGCGCTGGCTGTCAGACCCTGGTCTTCATGTGTGCCTTTGGGGTGGTGGCAAAGGAGGGGTGGTGACAGAGGGCTGGGCGCATGGTGGGTGGAGAGGATACAAGTGGAGTGATTAGGGGAGGGGGGTTGGAGGGGAGTTGTGGGTGTGTGGCAGATGTGTGTGCCAAGTGCACGTGAGTCTTTATTTATGCATGTGTGGCTCCTACCAAGTGACCGCAGGCAACGGAACCTGGGTTGGGTGGGGAAAGGGGGTTGGGCAGGGGCCCAGCTAGTTAGTGAAATGAATATAACCCATTCTCCAGGATCCTCTTTGGAGGACTGAGGTCTCCACCCACTTCAGACCCAACCCACTTCCATGCAGACCTCACTGGGGGCTTCCAGTGGGAGGGCTGGATGTGGGCATGAAAGTTCACCCAGAGCCCTGCTGACAGTTGGTGCTCTGTCTAGAGGCGACCCCAGGGTTCAGCTCAGTTGAACCACTTTTCAGCTGTGTTCCCTGCTAGTGCTCAGCCCTTTGGGGCATAATTTCTCTCATCTGCACAAGAAAGGGTGTGTCAGCCTGGAGGCGGTTTCCAAACACCCATCTTCCATGCCAACATCTGCCCCCTGGCCTTGGCAAAACCAGGAAAATAAGGACAATGCAGTGAGTTGTTCATAAAACTAAACGCACCCAGTTTAATGGACTATCCTTTCTTCCAAGATGACGTCCTTCCTCTTTTTGATATTCAAATGCCCTTTTAAAAATCAAATGATAGAAGCTGTGTGTGTGTGTGTGTGTTGTGTGTGCACGCATGTTTGTATGCTTGTGAATAAAGGCAGGCTCATGAAAGGCAATGCTTATTACAGTGTGGCCTGAGAAGGCCTGGAGGTCCCCAAGACCCTTCCAGCAGGTTTACAAGGTCAAAACTATTTTCATAATAATACTAAGATGTTATTTGCCCTTTTCCCTGTGTTGACATTTGCACTGGTGGTGCACGAGCAATGGTGGGTGGACCTGCTAGTGCTGTAGCATGAGTCAGGTTGGGACACTCTTGTAGTAAAACAAAGAAACAGAAAAAGAGACAGTGTCACTTAAGAATGTCCTTGGAGCAGGAAAATTTATTAATTTCTTCATTTCTTGACCCTTGAGCACAAGCCATTTTAATATTCTGTGCGACCAAGTGGAAGTACGCGTAAAGCGTTTCTCCTGGATACTGAACTGACAGTTGTCTTAAGGGCAAGTACTTGTGCAATTGAGTTGTGAGCTGACCTAGCGGAACACCATTTTTACTTGATAAAAAAAAGACTCACAGAAGAATTGTGCTATTCAGACTCAAGTATTGGTAGACATTTTCTTGACAATGTATGAAGTGTGCCTGTCACTTCAGGGAAAGTAATGTACCATATTTGTTGCCAGTGATAAAATTCAAGCTTTCAGGATAATGGAGATAAATGCCTGGAACAGAGTGGATGTCCAGTAAGTGCTGCCTCCCCCACTCCTGTTTCTCTCCTGCCTTTACTCTCTTATTAGTGGAGATTAGCTCCTGGGCTCTGGCTGGCAAGGTGTCTGAGAGGTATTGGTCAGCGCACAGGGTAAGCTGCTGTAAGAGCAGTTCCCTAAACACAGCAAGTTAAACAAGATAGAAGGTTAATTCTCTCATGTAAAACTCTGAGTTAGGGGGTGGTCTGGGGGTGGAGGGCAATTTGACTCCATGATGCGGATCAGGGATTCAAGTGACTCCCATCTTGTTCCTGCCCTCTCCATGATTGAAGCTGGATCTCTGCACCGCATCTACGTTTCAACCTGCAAAACGGTGGAGGGAAGATGTGACGGGCCAGCACGCGTTGCTTCCGCTCACATGCCATTCACACATGGCCACACCTAGCTGCCAGGAGGGCTGGAAAGCGTGGTCTCTAGCTGTGTGGCCAATCCATTACTGAAAAGCATAAGGGGAGAATGGATACTGGGGGACAGATAATTTTCTGCTACAATTGGAATGGGACAGGATCAGGAGAGAAAAATGTGATAATGGCAAAAATGTGGCATCTATGGGCTCTCAGCTTCAAAGCGATGCTCAGGTGAAATCCAGAAAGGCCTTCCTAGCCTCAGCACCCTGGTGTTGCTACCTCTTCTCACCTTGTCAGTCTGTACATGGGACCGAGGCCATGTGTCCTCACATTTTCCCCAAACATCTGAATATGGTAGATCTAGAAGGGACCTTAGAGATCTCCCCTCAGTCTATAAAGGGGAGGCTGAGCCCCAGAGGGGGAAGACTCTTGCCCAATGACATACAGTGAGTCAGAGTCAGGTTTAGGACTAGAACCAAGCTCTCCTGCCCCCCAGGCCCATGGCTGTCTTGCCATACCATGAGGCTACCTCTGTGATGATACATCAGGCCCATTCCCTGCTGGACATATCAGATGACTCCCTACCTGAGCTGACCACCTGATTCCTTATCTTGTGTCACCTTGAAAAGCGCTAACATACATTAAATAGGAAAGGAATGAAGCAAACTTGTATCACACAGTCCAAAGGAAGAACAAACACAGGGATGTCGCTTAAGAAGGTTATTCAGAGAAGGGGTTTTTCCATCCTTTTTCATTCATGCATCACTCAAGATCCTTTTGGGTACAGGTGCAAAAATCCCACTGAAACCTGTTTACACAATTAAGGGGGAGTTATTGGCTCATATATTATTGAATTCCATATTTTTAGGGTGGGTCTCTTTCAACCCCCCACTCTTGGTACTAATTTCTCCATCATTTGGGGTATCTTGTTCACAAGCAGCAGCAACATGCTCTGACTACCTTGACCCTTTGGGGCTTTTATAGGAATAAGGCTGGGGCAGCTTCAGTCAGAGGATTGGAGAAAGGGTTGAAGAACCAGATCTGAAACTTATATCTCAGAGCGTGTCAGCAACAGAAGGGTCTGACACCTGATGTTACAGCCACCTTGCAACCCTGAGTCTCTATGCAAGGGCCAAGCCTGGAGAAGGGAATTCTGACTGTATGCCCACCCCTATCAGATACCAGAAGGAGGAGCCATGACAGACAAAAACATCACCTTCAACTCCCTCCCTAAATGCATACTGTCACTATCCACGTTTGTTTAATAGGTTGGTTATTTTTTCTCAAGTTTTAACTTATAGAAATATATGTATAGCCCTTATTGATGGCATCTTTCTAATGGGAGGCAGTACATATAGTAATTAGAAAATCTTGGCACAGGACTTATTAACTGCATAACCTTGGGAAAATTACTCAAATTCTCTGAGACTTCATTTCTTCATCTTTCAAATGGGGGTAGGAATTCCCAGTAGGGCAGTGGAGATAATTAAGATACCTAATGCACGAACGGATCTTGAAGTATAGTGAGCATTGGCGTAGAGTGGCCATTTTTATCATTTTCATTTTCCTCCCTCTCGACTCTCTTAGGCTGTGTTCCTGGAAGCAGACTCCCAGAGGCGGAAGTGTGTAAGGGTGAGAAAGTGGGGCAGGAAGGCAAGGAGGCTGTGCAAGGACGTGATATCAAGCAGAGTCCCACAGAGGGTAATTTTGGCTCAGTCCCACGTGGGTGCTCTGGAGACATGAGTCACAACTCAGAGTTGTACGAGCAGGGGCGAGGGAGCTGAGGTATTGGTACCCCTGTGCTGCCAGCCATTGGTCGGGGTGTCCGGCGGGCTGAGGGCAGCCGTCTGACGATGAGATGCAGGTGCTGGCTCTTGGGAGTCAAAGTACTCTAGGGATCAGGAAAGGGGGCACAGGGAGCATGAGTGGAGCCCCCTCCCTGTCCTCACTGGCTCACACAACAGACTTGAAGTGGGAAGTGATTTTAACAAAGGAGCCAGGGCTACAGAAGCCCTGAAGGTGAGACTCAGCAGCCTCTTCCCTCTGGGTCAGATTCTCCTTGGAGCTGCCAGTTTGCAAAGCACTTCCAAATAGGAGGCTCAGCAAACCTGGAAAGACAGTGCACTTGGCGCAAAAGCTGGGAGCATTTGTTTAAAATCCTAGGCTGAGGCATCAGGGATTCTCACCTGGAGATCTTTTGCACTGTGGCATTTCACCAGCAGGCTCTGGGCTGGGTCAGGCTGTATGTACTGGCCCAGGCTCACAGCAGTAGGAAAAACATGAGTGGTTGTTCCCACTGCCCATGTCCTGAGGGTTTAGAGGCAGTCTGGGAATTCACAGCTGGCAAAAGGCCCACTTGCTCCATATTCTTTCAGAACGTCCTGAGTACCCATAGACCCCAGGCACTGGCCTCGGCAAGGGGAAGCCCTCATGCCTCACAAGTCCACAGATGACTCTAGTCCCTGCTCTGCATCAAAAAAGACAGGGAGATCAAGTGTGTTGGGGGTGCCGGGGAAAGAGCCATCACTTTCCACCTGATCATGGAAAGTCTTAGGGAAGGGGCGGTTTTTGAGTTAGCCTTTAAAGGACCTGCATTTACTGAATTGGAAAAGAACATTCAAAAGGGCCTTATTGAGCCCACAGTCTAGAAGTTATACATTTTAATATTTATTTGAAAAACATTCATATGGCATTTACCATGTGCCAGAAAAATTTCAAGAACTTTACAAGTATGAGCTCAGTTACTATTTGTAGGGAATGTGAAGCTACAGGGGACGTTTGTGGGGATTTTGGCTGCCTAGTGTGACCCTTGTCCTCTTTAGGAGTCTAACACCTGTTCTCTTTCTCCATAATGGCTACGATGTGGCTGGGCCAATGGGATGCTTCCCTCTCCAAAGAAGCAGGGAGAGCTGAAGATTCCTGTTGTGTAAGCAGGGGCTTGAGGACCCAGTCCCTGGTGTTCAGGTAACCTGTGGTGGTCTCTCTCCCAACTATGCTTTTGGTCTCTTCTTGCCCTGGCCCCAGCTGCCTGACTTTTTCTGCTTTCTGTCCATTTTTCTCAGTCTAATTTTACAGCTACCCGTGCATCCCTTTTCTTTTAGGGTCAGTCAGGGTTGGATTCTGTTTTAGCCCCCAGAACCTTGATTGCTTCCGAAAAGGGAAGCTGGGAGCTGAGGCCAGACATTAACAGGACCCAGACTGAAGAAGGTCTTGACTGCTAGACTAAGTGTTTATGACTTCATCTTTTGGTCTAGTCATCCATAATCAGGGATGTGCTTCAGAATTGCCTAATATATTAGTTAGCTATTACTGCGATAATGCTGCATAAAAAGTGACACCCTCAATCCCACCTAGGGTTTACAACAGCAAAAATTTATTTTTCTCACTACAGGTCTGCAAATCAGCCAGGGTGACTCTGGTGAACTTGACTAATATTGGCTGAGCTTGGGTCCAGGCTGGGGGTTGGGTTCAGGTCTGTTCTGTATGTCTCTCATTTGGGGACTCAGGCTGAAAGGGTAGTGTCTATCTGGGGCAAACTATTCCTTGGGGCATAGCAGAAGTCCAAGAAGGAGGAGTGGACATATGCAATGCCTCTTAAGGCCTTGGCTTGGAACTGGCACAGTGTCAATCCTGCCTGTATTCAATTGGGCAAAACAAAACACATGGCCAAGTCCAACGTCATAGTGTGGGAGAGTCACCTCTGCTCACAGTGAATCATGGTAGAGGGAGACAAGGAAGAATCATGGACAAAAAATTTAATCTATCACACCAGGGGCGTTTTTTTTCACATTCTGATACCCTGATTCCAAGACTTTGAGTGGAATATTTGTATTCTGAAAAAGCTGCCCTGGTGATTCTGATGTTCGCTCTCATGGCATAAGCACTGCTGCTAGGGACAATAAGAAGCCATTGAAGGCTTCTGAGCAGAAGCATGGTACGAGCAGTACTGGGCTGGGAAGATAACTTTGGGGAACAGGTGGCTGTGGAGGCTGGGAGCTCAGTTAGTTTGCAAACTGTTGCAACTGACCCAGAAGGGATGATGAGGACTTGGATCTGGTGTTCTGGGCACTTCTCTCTGTGTAACAAACCACCACAAAACTCAGTGGCTCAAAAGACATCTATTTTATTAGCTCTTGTGACTTTAGGGGTTGACTGGGCTAGTTCTGCTCCATGTGACATCCACTGGGACTGCAGTCACTGGGGACTCATTTGGGCTAGCCATCCAAGATGGTGCACTCCCATGGCTAGTAGCTGCTGCTGGCTGCCTGCTGGAAGCTCAGCTGGGGCTGTCCACTAACACACATACATGACCTCTGCATGTGGTTTGGACTTCCAGCATGGCAGCTGGGTTCTGAGAAGGAACGTTTCAGAAGTGAGCATTGCAAGAGAGTGAAAACAAAAGTACCTTTTTTCTCTTAAACACCAGGTGCAGCATTTGCACAGCATCACTTGTACCACACAGTCTGTTGGCTCAGCAGTCACAGAGCCAGCCCACACTCAAGGGTTTCATAGGGGGAGTGATGAATAGTTTGTGGCCATCTTTAATCAATAACCCCCGAGCAGTGGCAGTGTTGAGGGAAGGGATGCACATTCAAGACAGATTTAGGAAGAATGGATAGAACTTGGCACCTTATTGGTCATGGAAGGAAGGATTGGGGATGCCAAGAAAGTCTTGCCCTGAGCATTTGTCAGGATGGCCACTTCGAACCCTAGAGTCAGCTATGGGCTTCTGCCATGGAACAGCCCCTCGGCTAGACATGAAATGTGTTCTGTGGGAGAGAAAGGTGATTGGTGCCTTTGCCCAGGACACTTACACTCATGCCAGAAGCCATCAGCTGGTCACATCAGCCAGGCTTCTCACAGAGGACCCAGGACGGGTAAGTTATGACAGCAGACGAGGTAGAAAAGGAAAAATATTGGATGTTCCTGGGAGAAGAGGGTTGCAGAAGCTAGAGAAGGATGCAGTCTAAGCAGGTCAGGGAGATGGACAGAGACTGGCCTCTGATTACCCTGAAGTGTTAAGTTCTTACAGATGTTATCAGAGACTGAATTATTTCCCCCTCCAGAGGAGCACTGGCCTCCCCCCAGTGGTGTCAGTTGATCCAGGTGGTAAATAAGTCTTGATGGTGACACCACTTCACGGTTTCCCTCTATCCTTGGAAGCCCAGGGCTGTCTGGTGAAGAAGGTCTTATGGTTCTACTCAATGGGAGAGAATCCAAAAATCACATTCCCGAGCAGCATTGAGACCAGGCCCTGGAGGACAGTTCTCGGTCAGTGTATGATGTATACTTTTCTCTCCTTTTTCACTAAAGTATTATTTTCCTCTGACTCTCTCACCAAGCTGGCTTTCCTTCAGCTCTGGGGCTTCTGGTCTCAATGTCACCCTGTATTTCAGGGCCAAGGATGGTTGATAACGTGCTCCTCGATTGTTCAGTCTCTTATTCCTCTGCCTTGACCAAGGGGTCAAGTTCATGCATGTAAAGTCCTCTCCAAAGACCAGGCTTGGTTCTGGGCATGACAGGACTAGCTCAGGCAGGTAGCTGATTCAGCCACGGGAAACTCTTCCTTCTGGGTGCCAGGCCCATGGGGATTAGATGTAAGGAAAATTATGGAGGCAGACAGTACTTCTGAGTCCCAAGGCCACCACTTATAAATCATGTGACCTTGGGAAAGTTGGTCCATAAAGTGTGAGGCACACTTTCTTTATCCATAAGGTAAGACCAATACCTCTCCGACAGACCCTGAGTTCTGTGCATTTGAGGGGTCAAGGACATTCTGCCTTCCCCAGGTAAGATAATGTCCCCCTGTCCCCTTCCTATGGGGGACTTGATCCTTCTGGTCCAATACTGTGGTTGGGGCGGGGCTGCCAATCAACTCCATGTGGCCACAGGGTTGGGCACTGGACTCAAGTTAGACCAATCAAACTCCTATAGTGATCAGTCCAGGAATATGCGCATGACCCAAGCTAGACCAATCAGAGCCCTTCCACAGGACTCTTCCCACCTGAGCTGGGGAAGAATCATTTTCTTTTCACGTTCAACACAAGGTTGTTAGATTATAAGTCTCAAGCTGCCTGTGGTCTGTCCTCCCAACACCTGAGTTATATTAGTTCGTAAGTTTCTGTTTTGTTTAACCTCCTTTCAATTGGGTTCTGTCACTGTACCTTGCAATCAGAAAGTCCTGAAGAAAATATTACTTTTTGATGCTTTTATGCTAATAATAATAATGACAGCCACTTTTATTGCATGCCTGCTATGTGCCAGATTCTGTGCCAAGCACTTCTACCTATTAGCTCATGATTTACCCCTATCTGTGGTTATTTGTGTGCCTCGTGGCACTCCTCAAAGGCACCTAATCTCCCTGAGGTTGGTTTTGTCTCAGCATTGCCCAGAGCACCCAGCTTGGTCCCTGTCCTGCACTAGGAGCATGGCAGCGTAATGACAGCCCCTTGGTGGGTCACATGGGACTTAGCATCCAGTGTGAGGTGAATGGGGTGGACAGTGCAGCCATGGGAGGGGTACAGACAGTCTGTCACTACACAGGTTCTATAGGCCACATGGAGTGGGCCTTCTGGCCATGGGTTCGCTGGGACTGATCTTCATGGGGTGGCATAAAAGTGCGAAGGGTCCCTGTTCCTGCTCATCCTGCAAACCCCAGCCTCAGTTGCTCCTTTCCTATTATTATCTTAACAGCTGCCTCCGCAATTCCTTCTGGAGGCTGGGGAGGGGGCGATGAGGAACTTTTGCTTCTGCTAAGCCACGTGGGGTGAAGCTGAGACCTCCCTAGGGCTCCAGCCAGCTTGTGGAGGAAGAAGTGGCATCTGTGCTGGACTGGAGAGTGGGTAGGAGGCAGAAGTCGGGACAGCAGAGAGGGGAACAGCGTAGAGAGACCCCAGACTCAGGAGGCTGCGTGGGCAGACGGTGGAGCCCAGGAGGCCTGGGGTACGAGGTGAGGGGGAGCTTGGACATCCCGCCACCAGCTCTTGGTATCCAGCACATCTTGCTATTTTTTAAGAACAGAAAACCTGGCATTTTCATTGGTCATAAAAAATGTTTGAAATCTGAATTATTTTCATCTGGAGCTAGAGATATCCAGAACGTTGCCTGTGCATTCAGACGTTGAATGGGATGAAGAAAGCACTGGTTTTGAAAGTGACTACAGCTCTCCACTGTGGAAAGCCCTTTCAAGGTATCTTATTGCTGTTTAGTTCCCATTTTCCAGGCTTTTAGTGAGGGTAAGGAGCTTTTCACAGGTTCACTTGGCCCCAGAGCCATTTGGGCCCCCTGTAGTTCTAGAGGACCCCCTGGCATCCTTTTACAAAAAGGAAAGTTAAGGGTTTAGGGGTGGGGCAGGGAGCGAAGGAGGGAGGGGCTCCCAGGCCCCGTGCTCAGCCCTCCCCTCCCTCCCCTTTTCTTTCTGAGGCCGGCTCCATTCCCTTAGGGCCTGACCTGCCAACCTTGGAGAATGTGTTGTCACCAGGCCTTCTCTCTCCTGGACGGAGGAGCCTTATCTCTTGTCCCTGCCCCCCCCCCAAGGGCATAGCATCTGAGGCTAGAGGGCAGCAAGGCAGTGTGGGCCCCATCTCACTTCACATTGCATGGGAGCTCTGTCCCTTTGCTCTTGTGTTGCAAATGCTACTGGAAAGGTCAGCCCGGCTGTGCTGCCCAATGAGTTCTTCAAGGAGTTGGCCTGATGCCTGAAGAAAGTGGGAGCCACGGAAGGTTGTATGCAGGAGAGGGGCATGGCCCCTCCTGAGCATATCTCCACTGGTGGGAAGCCATAGAGATGATAATGGCAACAAGGCTAACCGCTGCTGAGAGCCCGCTCTGAGCCACGCACTGCGTACCATTTATAGATGAAGGAAGCAAGGGCGAATAGTTGGCCAAGGTCACCCCGCTGGCAAGCGAGGAAGTTGGAGCCACCTCATTTGGCCTAGACTCCCTCTTCAATTGTTTCAGACATGTTTGATTCATTTCCCAGCAGTAGCTCTGTGAGGATAGTGCTATAATCCCCATTGACAGATGAGAAAACTGAGGGCAAGTGGTGGAGGCAGGAAATGCTAATGTTCTGCAAGGTCTTTGCTTCTCTCAGATACCCATGGAAGGCAAGGTCTGGGCAAAGAAGGAACATGTTTCTTTATCAGAAGCAAGACCTGCTTCTGGGAAGAGGGATCTTAGGGGAAGACTCAGCCTTGACATTCCTGGGCTAAGCCCCAGGGCTTCATACATACCTTGATGATGAGCACTTCATGTGTTGTAATTTGTCTGTTCTGCCACAGGGTCATCATGTACAGTTGTGCAGGTTATCCACTGCGCAACTCCAGGAGTCATGTGGCATAAACCTGGGGGACCCATCTTGCAGCCCCTGAGACTGTGTACAGTGGTGGCCACATGCAAGGGCTTGGATCTAGTCTCTGCTACTTTGTTGAGAGGCTTTGTTATTCTTCTTGAGCCCATTTCCTCATCTATAAGGTGGAGATGGTAATCACAGTCTCTTCTCCCTAGGGGATTGTCACAATTGCATGAGATAACAAAGCGTGTACAGCCCTTCACACAGAGCCTGGTACTAGTGAGGCCTGAGTACAGTTTAGTTTCTTGAACTTCCATCTTCCTGTTTGGACTTGAGGGCCCTGTCTAATTCATTCTTGCATTCCTGTACCCAGCCCTATCCTGGCACATGGGAGGGACTGGTTGCCTATTTTCCAAGGGACTGGAAGAATAATGCTGAGGGCAGTGAGGGTATTTGGGGGACACTGGTGCAGTAGGCACCAGTCTGGTATCACCACCCCATTTTCCCAGCAGCCTGGGGCCTGGTCTGAGTTCTTTGCCTTCCCAACACCTTCCCTGCCTCCAATGTACATTTTCTCTGGGCTGAGTTCACCCAAGCAGAGGGCGAAACTGGTGGGCACAGGCTGGATTCCAACAGACACATGTTTCATTTGACCTGCACCATGACTTAACATTTTTTAAACTGGTTGCCAATATTTTACAATTTGGAAATTTCACCTAGAAACCTGGATTTCCAGCTATTTTTGAAAAAAATCAAAAGATCTAGCAACCCTGGGCCCTCATCCTGTAGCTGGTGTGGAGCAACAGCTGTCCCTTTGTGCTGGGCATACGCTGTCCAGTTTGTCACCAAATCTACCTGGTCCAAATCCCTCCCTTATGTTGCCTGCCCTTCCCCTGGTGAACCTGTGACCCTTGGCTCTTTGGAGCTCCTGGGCAGTCCCAGTGACTTCTCAGGTCCTGGTCTGGCCAATCATGACCATGCCAGGGTCTTCATCTGTGGAACGGGTGTACCTTGCCTGAGAGACTCTTCAGGGGGTGCCCTCCAGACATGCCAATGCTCAGGACCAAGCCTCCGGTGTAGCAATCTGCCCACTTTCTCTTCCTCCCCCTGCCTCCCCCGAGCTAGCTGGCGAGGCTGCTGCCTTGTTTTGGGACGCAAATATACACACGTTATTAGAACCCCAGATCAAAGGCGGCATCACACTGCCTGCCTCTCAGTGGTCCCTTTGTGCAGGCGGAAGCCTGGGAGAGTTAGAATCCAGGCAGAGAGGGAGGAGCTGGGGGGGGGGCTCAGTACAAAGATACTTGTCACCCGGAGAAGTCCGCAGAAATGATGTTACAAGAGGCGCCAGGTGGAGGATGTACCCCAGCTCGCTGTTGGAAGACGCAGATGGAGAATTCTCAGTTCTGCAGAGGAGAAGAAACACCTGTCCCTTGTGGTCTTAGAGGCAACGGAGAACAGTGTCTGGGGCACGGGGAGCAGCCTCCATCTGCTTTCCTGCCCTCGCTGGGGGCGGGCGTGATATGGGCAAAGGCTTCCTAGAACCATAAGGTGATAATGGCCTTCTCTTGGGCACAGGGTCATACGAAACAAAATTATGTGGGAGGGGGTCTTGGGGAAGGCCAGGAGACGCCATGGGGGACCGTGTCACCTATGGCCAGACGGCCTGTTTCTTCAGCCATTCAGGCCTACAGCAAACGTTTCAAAAAGCCCTACTGGGTGCCAGGCACAGAGAGGATTAACTCGGGGCCAGGCCCACAAGCGGGGCATGGGTGCTCTGCTACCACCGGCGTGTCGGAGAGAGCTGGCATGTACCGGGCGCCCCTTGCTGGGTGCCCTAGCATTTCACACACGTTGTCTCATTTATCTCTAGGGCTGGTTTGAACAAAGAAGTGCTTTGAGAGTTCAGATGAGAGCCAGGAAGCCTGCCTGCCACGGGGTGCAGGGAGAGGGGGTGGTGAGCAGGTACTCGGGAGGGGGTTCTCCAGGAGGGCAATGGGAGTTAAGAGGCTGCTGCGGTGCTGAGAGGTGCAGGGGACAGGCAGAAGTGACGGTGTCATTGGCAGCGTAGGGCCCTTGCTGCCCTCTAACCTGTGCAGGGCCCCAGGGCTCTCTCGTTGGTCCTCTCCTCTCCTCTGTCCACACTCGCTCCCTAGGGATCTCATCCAGCGTCGGGCTTTAAATTCCATCCCTGCGCTTATGACAGCCGGTGAACATCCCCAGCCTGCAGCTCACTTCTGGACTCCAGGCTCATAGATCCAATCGCCCACTTGATCCGGCTGCTCGGAAACTCAACAGGCCTCTCAAAATAACACGTTCAGAACAGAGCTTGTGTCTTCCTTGCCTTGCAGACCAGCTCCACCCACAGGCTCCTCGCCTCAGTTAGTGGCAGCTCTACCTTTGCCATCGCTCAGGCCCACGACCTTGGTGTCTTCCTTAGTTCCTCTCTTTCTGTCCCACCCTATGTCCAGTGAATTAGCTAATCCTGTCACCTCATTCCAGAACACGTTCAGCAGCCAGCTTCTTCTACCTGCTCCACTGCTATCACCCTGGGCTGAGCTCCCATCTTCTCATGCCTGGCCTCCCACCATGGCCCCACAACCCACACTCTGTTCCCCACACAGCAGCCCGGTTGCTCCAGGTCACAACTGTCCTCTAATGGCTCCTGTCTCCCTCAAGGAAAGCTAAAGCCCTTGCTGAGGCCCACGAGGGTCTCATGATCTGGCCCTGTCACTTCCAACCACATCTTCTCCCGCCTACTCCCAAGCCCTCACTCTCTCTGCTTCAGAGCCAGTGCTTCTTTGCTGTTCCCAGAATATTCACAGCATGTCCCTACCTCAGGGCCTTTGCACTTGCTGCTCTTTCTGCCTGGACGCACTTTCCCCTGATATCCTCGTGGTTCCCTTCCTCATTTTCAAGTCCTTGCTCAAAGGCCACCCTCTCCGATCTAACTAGAACCATAACCTCCTGCCCTGATATTTCTCCTTTCTCTTTCCTACTTGATTTTCCGCCCCCATAGACACACCGTATATTTCACTGACTTATTTATTTATTGTCTGTCTTCCCCACTAGAATGTAAGCTTTATGAGGACAAGGATTTTTGTCTGTTTTGTGGACACAAGAGCCTGGTATAAATTAGGCCCCCAGAAAATCTTCACTGAATGACATGATTAATAAAAGAGAAACATCTTTATTTCTTGGTTCCCTCCATCCTGACATCTGTCTCTCCCTCTTCTCCCCGGTGTTGCTACTTAGTCAATGTAGAGGCAAGTAACATAACCCTAGTAGCTGCTGAGAAAGGTTAACTTTCTAGAGCCTCAAAGTGTGTGTGGTCTATAGCCCAGCAACATCAGCCTCACCTGGGAGCTTGTTAGAAATGAAGATGCTCAGGCTCTACTCACACTACATTTTTGCAAGATCCCAGTGGATTCATATGTACACTAAATTCCAAGCAGCCTTCCTCTAGGCCCTCTGACCCCAGCCCAAGAAAGAGGGACTAAGGGTCTTCCCGGGACCCAAGGTCAGGACATACAGGCAATATCAGGGACTCAACAGCCTGTCTGTGTGTCTCTGTCCACGTGGCTTACTATCTTTGCTTCTTTCTAATGGCTCCTACATCTGCTTCTTTCTGCTTGTTCATCAGCCCACGGGAACCCCAAGCAGCTGCTTCAGCCCCTGGGGCTCTAGAGCGCTCCAGCTTTACAGACCACCGGGAAGTGAACTCCAGGCCCTGGTTCTCTCTGTTCAAATTCTACAAAGAGATCCTGATTGGTTAGGTTCATGGGCCAGGCCGAGGAGTGAAGGGGTCATGGGTCATGCTTTACCAACATGGTGGTAGGTGCCACCCTGAAGCTGTGTTCTGCGTGATGGAGAGAGGAAGAGGAGGAAGCCAAGCTAGAAGGGAAGGCAGGTGATACGGGAAAATCAACCGTGAGCTTTTCTACAGTGACTGCTTTTCCTTCACTACTTGAGCTGCGGCCTTAGGAAGCCCCAGGTACCACTATGGAGCCTCATGCATAGTAAGTGTCCACTTGCTCAGAGGCCTGTAAGTGGACAAGTATGTCTTAAAACACATTAAATGCACACCATAGACACATGTGGATGTTCTCATTCAGGGAGCTTTTTCACACTGGCTCTGTCCTCATTGAGCTCTCCTTCCTACCACCTTCTTAGTCTAGACCCCTGGAGTTAGTACTTAGAATTTCAGATTGGAAGAAACCTTAGAAATCATCTGGTCCAGTATTTCCCAAAGCCTGTTTCATGAACACTTGTTTTCACTGGAACTTCCCAAAAAGAGTTCCCTGGTCTGGTGAGTTTAAGAAACCCTGCTTACAATGCCCTCTTCTTAGAGAATTACAGAGCTTGGCCACTCAATGAAGGCTCTGACAAGTCCTGCAGAAAAAGAACTTGTCTCCCTTGGCTAAGCCAGGGCTGCCCAGGGTTTCTCATGGAGCTCTTTCTTTCATGTAATAATAGCATCTCACAAAACCAGGGTTGTGGGGGGAACCCACTGTGGGAAATGTTAATCTGCCTGACTCTTCCTTCTATTTTATGGATGGGGAGACTGAGTGTGGTTGTTAGGCCTAGGCTGGCTGCATGTAACTGAAAAACAGAGGCTTACAAAGGTAGGGGTTTCTTTCTCTCTTTTGTAAATGAAGTCTGGAAATAGTCAAGGACTGGTACTATGGCTAGAAGTGCTGCTCAGCCCAGCCTGGGGCAGAGCAGAGAGGCAGGGCTGGGAAGGAGAGCAGCCGCCCCCCCCCCCAGGAGGAGATGGTGAGGCTGGGCTGCCTTTCTCCCTCTTCCAGCCTCACCAGGGAAGTCTGTGCTCTGAACTTGTGAAAATGTCCTAGACCTGGGAGGAGTTGGCGGCACAAAAATTCAATTCAATTCAACCAACATTTAGAGGGGACTCAAGCAGCTGTCTTCTGGGGCCTCTTTCCTTTAGGACCCAAACAGAGTGGCTTGGGGAAGCCCAGCCTCCCCTGCCTCCTCTCGCTGGCTGCCTCTCCCTCCCACCCTTTCTCCTGCGAGCATCTCCACTCTAAGATTGCCTGTGGCCTGTTGCCCCATCGATTACCTGTGTGGGGCCGTCTTTCTGATTCCTTCCTTCTGTCCTGTGCCACTAACCTGGGGATGTGGTTAGGGTTTTGCCAAGGACTTGGAGGAATAGAGGGAGATTACAGCATAGAGCTGAACAGGTGACAACTGCCCTTTGCATGTTAGAGCTCACTGTCCTGAAAGCGAATTGGCCGCTCTCCACCTCACTGGATGTGCCCTTCTTAGGCCTGTATTATCGCTGTCTTCTCATGCTTGAGACCTTTCCCTTCCTGACCCTCCAAAATGCCTGATACGTTCTCATGCAGAGGAGTTTAACTCTTCCCTCCTCACCCAAACCAGGCTTCCAGGCCCCTTAGCAATGCCAAAACTCACCAGGGAACTATGAAATGAAGCAACTCCAGGGACCTAGAAGGAACCAACGGAGACTTGGGAGCTAATTTATTCCTTAGTATGTCCCAGATCTTACTCTAGGCATCTCTCCTGTCCTCCTACTGACCACAACACACCCCTTGGCTGAGATGGGGCAGGATGGGGTTCTCTCTTTCCATACAGAGCACGGTCGGTGCTGTGTTGGCCCCTGCATCCAGCGATGCAAGTCAGGTGAGACCCCTCCAGCCTCAAGGAGGCCAGAATCTAGGAGGGAAACTGAGCTTCACCATTAAAAAATAAGTAGAGATACGGAGGGGAGAGGGAAACCTGGGCAATTCAGAGCAGAGTGAGCTCTTCAGGTTGGAAGGTCAAGGAGGGCTTCCTTTAGGAAGTGGCATTTGAAGGGGGCCGGGTCAGATGGCTTCACCTGGGGACAAGCATAGGGGCAGTCAACCAGGGTGATGTGGTTTAAAAAAAAAAAAACCTTGCAGCTCTGCATCTGACAGATTTCACCTAAGCAGCCTTGCTAAATCTCAAGCCCCGTGAAACCCTTTCTGTTACAATGTCTCTCTCTTATCTCTCCCTTGCTTTCCTTTCCCATTCTCCTCCCCCAAAGGATGGGAAATCTTCAAAGAAAAAGATGTGTCACTGTTAAGCATACAGCCCAAGAAATGGGCCAGATAAATTATTAAAACACATAAAAAGACAGTGAGTCGTGGGGTGGGATGCCCCTGGAGGCCGAGTAGCCACCCCAGGTGGATGGCACGCTGGGGGCCTCTGGGGAGCCCCTCTGCAGAGCGCTGGACAGCCTAACGTTTTGCCACAAGGCCCACCTCTTGGTTTCTGGCCCCAGGGCCAGGTGGGGCGGGGGTATCCGACTCCAACAGCAGCCAAGTCCCAGGTGCCTGCTGGGCGGGGAAGTGCCAGGGTGAAGGTGGAGGGGGCCTTTGTGTCTGGGCTGGACATTTGGGATTTGCTCCCCCCAAGACTCAGACTGCTAACTGCAGAGTTTTAGTTCTTGCTTTTATCTCTTTTTGAACTGTGAAAAGAAATTCCCAAGGGGAAGAGGGGATACTTTTTTCTCACGAAAGAAGAAAGCCATGACTGGTTTAAGAAAGTAACCAACTTTCTAAGCACTGTGAGAAAGAACTCTCGGAGTTTTGCTTTGATTTCGATGTATCCTGGCACGGGTGAGGGGTGGGGGTGAGAACCCCAAGCAAATTCCCTTTCCTTTTGGGGGGGTCTGAAGGAAGTCTCCCACTCTGATTCAGAGACTCAAAATCCCTGCCTTCCTCTTACTTCTGACCCCATAATTCCGCTCTACATTTTCATTTTCCTACAGCTCAGGGGTTCTCACTTTGCCACTCTGCCACATTTAGGGCTGGGTAATTCTTTGTTGTGGGAGGGCTGTCTCGTGCATAGTAGGATGTTTAGCAGCAACTCTGGCCTCTCTACCCACTAGATGCTTCCAGACATTGCCAAATGTCCCCTGGGGGGCAAAATGGCCTGCTGTCAGCTCCTTACCGGATGGAAGGAAAAAAAAATTACCTGCTGTCGCTGGTGTTGCCTTCTAACTTACCACACTGTTTACTCATTGATTACATTTATTGTTTCTTGCCCATCTTCCCCCACCCCAGGAGAGTGTGAGCTCCATGAGAGTGGCAAGTGTCTATTTTGTTCACTGATGTATCTTTCAGGGCCTTGTCACATAGCTGGCACTTAATATTTGTTTCCAGATGGGGAACTCTCTCTCTTATGGTAGACTGTTAGGTTTTGATTCTGTTGGGACAACCTGCTGTAGTGGAAACAAGCATGGGCAATGAAGTCAGCAGATTCAGGTTCAGATCCTAACTGGGTCACTGAGTAGCTGTGTGACCTTGGGCAAGTGACTTCACCTCTCTGAGTCTAATAGGTTCCCTCCTTTCTACGATGAGTCGGCATCAGAGAGTGGTCGTGAGGGCTATGCGTGATATAGGACAATGACTGGAACATAGTAGCTACAGAATAAAGAACTGCAATATAAAAATGACAACAGTAATATTTGCTTCTGGTCCCAGCACTCCACAAATGAAACCACCCAGCCAACAGCATTAATGTACCTGCTTATAAGATTAGCCTCATTCCCACCAAAAAGGGTGTGTAAAAAAAGGAAGCTTAGAGGATGAAAGTCAGACACTGTTGGATGAAGAGATTTATGACTCTGGAAGGCCACGAGTTCCCAAAGTCTCTTTTGAGAACGGGAGATGCTCCAGGGCTGTGCTGCCCAATATAGTAGCCACTAGCCACATGATCACTTGCAATGTGGCTAGTCTGGGTTGAGATGTTTTAAGTGTAAATAAATTACACACTGAATTTTGAAGACCTAGTGCAAAACAAAGAATGTAAAATATCTCATTATATGTTTAAATTATAATATTTTGGATATACATGTTCCCTCAGTATCTGTGGGGATTGGTTCTAGGACTTCCTCGGATCCCAAACTCCTGAGATGCTAAGTCCCTTATATAAAATGTTCTGTAGTATTTGCATATAACCTGCACACATCCTCCCATATACTTTAAATCATCTCTAGGTTATTTATAATACACAATACAATGTAAACGCTACATAAATAGTTATGCTGATTTTTAAATTTTGTATTATTTTTTATTGTTGTGTTGTTATTTTTATTTTTTTTCTATATTTTCAATCCATGGTTGGTTGAAGGTGGGGATGCAGAACTCGTGTATAGCAAAGGCCGAGTGTATTGGGTTACATAAAATATACTATTAATATCAATTTCACCTATTTCTTTTTATTTTTTTAAAATGTGGCTACTAGAAAATTTAAAATTACGAATATAGCTCACGTTATATTTCTATTGGACAGTGCCGCTCTAGGGAGGCGGCAAAAAGGGCAGAAATGAGTCTCCATTTTACAGATCATAAAACTGAGGCTTAGACTGGGAATTCACTCCAGAGAGCAGGGATGGTGTCCTCACTCTGAGCTCGGGGTTTTCTTTTCCCACGACCAAACTGCCTGGAACCAGGATGAGCTTATCTCAGGCCCACGGTGTCCCCAGCAGAGCTGACATTCTCTCTGAGAACCACAAAGGTGGGGTGGAACCCCTTGATGTCGCCCTCCCCTCGGCAGAGACCTCCCCAGACAAAACAAACAAGCCCTCGGGTCTGGCGAACTGCAGCGGGGAGCGGAAATCAGGGAAGATCAAAGACTCAGCGGTTACCCCCTTCCGGGCCGCGCCGCTTGGCAGCGCGCCCCGACCCGGGCGGGCCCCCACGGGCCCCCACGGGCCCCCGGACAAGGAGATCCGAGCGACCGGCTGACTGTCGGGGCTTTTGGAAGCTTGTCACCGCCAGGAGTGGGCTGGGCCCACACTGGCCCGAGGTGCGGTGGGGGCTTCTCCTGGACTCCGAAATAAAAAACTAGAGGGGTCGTGGAGGGAGGGGGCACGGGGCGGGTAATGAACACTTTCTGTAGAAGGCAGGTGGGGGAAGACCGGGAAAGTGCAATGCAGCAGGCAGCATTCGCGCTGCAACTCAGGTCTCCTCTCCTGACCTCAGTTTCCCCACCTGTAAATTGGAGCCTTCAAGTCCTGCCAAGCACGCTTCGAGGAAATTTAGGGCTCAGGGAAGGCACAGTACTGTTAGCGAGGGGACCGCTGTTCCACACAAGGCAGAACCCAAGAGGGTGTCTGTCCCACTACGCCCCCTGGACAGAGCCTCCCCACCCGGGTCCCCAACCCCGCCCCTGGCCCCAGACCGCAGCCCGGAGTCGGGAGCTGGGTTGTGCCCCTCCCGCGCCGCGCCGCGCCCCGCCCCCGCCCTCAGGCCCCGCCCCCAGCCCGCCCCCACCGCGGCCCGCCTCGCCTTTGATGCGCCGCACCCGGCCAATGGGCGCGCGGGGAGGCGCGGGCCGCGGCGGCGGGCTGGGGGCTCGGCGCGCCCGGGCGTCAGTCGGACCGCGGCGACGGCGGCAGGAGCGCGTCCCGGCGCCGCCTCGGGCTCCGCTCGGCTGCAGGACTGCTCCGGGAGGAGGGGAGCGAGGCGACGCGCAAGGCCGGCGGGCCGGGCGCATGGCTTAGGGACGCCCCCGCGAGCCGCACCCCCAGCATGGGGAAACTTCACTCCAAGCCGGGTCAGTGCCCCAGCCCGCGCGCCGGCCCCTGGCCCCAGCCGCCCTCACCACCGCGATTGCTAACTCTCTCCCTCTCCTTTCTTTCCGGCTCCCGCCGCCGCCGCCGCCGCCGCGCGATGGTGCCTGCAGCCGCCGTGTGCAAGCGCAGGGAGAGCCCAGAAGGTAGGGGCGCGCGGGGCACCGACCCCGGGGATGGACGGGGAAGCACCGCGGACGGCGGCCGAATGGCCCAGCCCGCCGGATCTTGTTACCAGGGCCACCCTCAACCCCCAACTCCGGCCACCAGTCCCCCAAACCTGCTCCCGGAGCAGCCTTCGAGTACCCTCCTCTGTCCCTCCCACCCACTCCCCGCGGTCCTGCGCTCCCACCGCTGACCCTCACCCCCCACCCCGCATCCCTGCCCTCCGCGCTTGCTGCGCCCCCTCTTGAGACCCTCAAGCGCCTCCCCTCGGGACCCTACCTCCTCTTTCTGGCCCCCAGCTCCTTCTCCCTAGATCTTGGCTCCTGTGCCCACTGCGCCCCCTCTCCTGACCTCAGCCCTCTCCTCCTGGCTTCCAGCGCTCCCTCTTCTGATCCCCAAGCCCCTCCTCCTGGGGTACTACTCACCCCTCTTGCCCCCTTCTGGATCCTTGCTCTTGGGGCTTCTTTGAACCCGCTTCTCCTGATTACCTGCATCCCTCTCTTGGATTCTGTCCCAGCTCTCGAACCCCCCTCCTGCCCCGGATGCCTTTGCCCTCCGTCCTCTGCCGTGCCTACTCCTCCCCTCCGCTGTCTCTCGGGTAACTTTTGGCCCCAGGGCCAGACTCAGGGGCTTCGTGTTGTCCCCGTCCCAGGTGACAGCTTCGCAGTGAGCGCTGCCTGGGCTCGCAAGGGCATCGAGGAGTGGATCGGGAGGCAGCGCTGCCCGGGCGGCGTCTCAGGACCCCGACAGCTGCGGTTGGCGGGCACCGTTGGCCCAGGCACCCGGGTACGATCCCCACCCCGACCCAGCCCCTCGCCCCCTTTCAGCCTCAGAGATGGGTCTCCGTACCTACTCACCTCAACTTTTAGATCCTCCTGCACAGCTTCAGGGTCTAAAAATCCCTTCTTAGGTGCACCCTGCCCCATCAACATGACACCCCCCCTCCCTTGGGGAACCTAAAGGCAGCAGTCTCCTGCCCAATTGGGGGCAGAGGGCTGCCTGGGGGGAAAGGTCCTAGGTGAGGAGATAGTGCAGGTCCAGTTGATGGGGAAGCTTCGCTGTGCTGGACGGATTTGGGGACCTGCTCTGACTTCTACCTTGTTTCTGCAGCCAGCATTCACAGGTGGAGTTGGAGGAGGGGTAGGGAGAAAGGGGAGGCGTTAGGGGTGTCTGGGTAGAGGGCAGGGTTGTGCTGGCCCCAGGATCTTGTGATCGCCTCTGAATGTGTTCTGATTGTCTGTGGCATTCATCAGTACCATCTGTCCAGGAACCCCAGTAGAGCAGGCTGTCAGAGCTTGGGGGGCAATGAGATCTGGCACACCCCTCACTTGGCCCACAAGGAGAGAGAGGGCCTCATTCTACTGGAGCCTGGGCCCACCTTAAGCCTTCACCCCATGGGTCCCCAAGGTTGGAATTGTTCCCGGAGGAGCAGTAAGTGTGATGAGAATGAGTGAGTCCAGTCCCAGCTCCTGGCCTGGGACTGGTGTTCACAGATGTCCTGTGAGCTCCAGAACTCTGCACGGGGCTTTTAGGTGGTCTGCGTGGAACTCTCGCAAGCCGAGGATCAAAGGATGAATCAACTTTTTGATGTGACATTTAATTTTTTTTTTTTAACTTAGAGGGGGAACAGACTGAGTATCAGGTCTGGTTAGTTCTTTGGTCTTGTCCGTGGGCTGGGGAGAGGCCAGTGGAGTCTTCAGATGTGTGTGTGTATTTGGGTGGTGGGACCTGGCAGGTCACTTGTGGGGGCCGGGGTGGAGAAGTGGGCCTGTGGATAAAGTCGATTCCTGTGTGTGTATGAAATAACCTCTGTGTCAGGGAGAAGCTCCTCTGTGCTCCTCCACCACCACTGCTTAGCTGGGGGCTTTCTCTTCTTCATTCCTCTTCCCTGGTGGCTGGGTTGGAATTGGAGCTGCTGTCCCCTAGTGAAGGTCAAAACTTGGTGGGTGGGGGGCACTGCTATCGAGGCCCTTTAAAAACAGAACTACAGACTTCCCCTTCTTCCCCCACCATTTCTAGTTTTTGATCTACTTATTTATTTAAAGGCCAATGAAAATGATCCAATTTAGCCATATGAACAAATGCATTTGCAGCTCCAGACAGAGGCCAACTGAGTGGATTTCCATTAATCAAGTTTTGGGTTTTTCAGCCTGTTTATTTTTACAAAGTATTCCTGCAGAATGACATTTATTTGCAGTGCCTTTTTTTTTTCCCTTTCCTAAACTGCCCGGCAGCTTGCTCCATGCTAGAGGGGAAACTGGAAATACCGCGAGGGCTTACTTCAATTGACTTTTATCTTCAAAGCCATAACAAATGTTACCCGCATGTTTTTGGTGGGTCTCCTTGGCATCCAGGCTGGGAGGATGGGAGGGAGGAGGAACGAAGGAGAGGAAAACAAAAGTCTGTCGTTTTTAATTAAATAGTAGTGTTCCCAGCAAGAGGAATGTGAGCCTGTAAAAGTTGCCATTGGGGGAAGTGAGGGAGGGTGGGGAGGGGGCCCCAGCTTAAGTCTGTGGCTTTGGTGAAGTCACGGAATTTTGTTGCCTGGTTTCTTCCTCCAACTGAGGACAGCATGGGATATGCTTGCCCCCTCCCTCCCTTGTCCCCTCTCTCATAGAAACGCTGAGGGGTCATTAATGTTTGTTCAAAGTACTTAGAAGATGTGAGGCACTGAGCCATTGACATGACATGTGTCAGGTGGTTGGAGGGTGGGCCCCAGCCATCAAAGATGTTAAGGGGGGGAGCCTCTGCCTCCCTGGGAGTTGTTCTTGTGAGCAGGACCTGGACACCTGGTTTCTCACTACCTTTGGCCCCAGATGGCCCAGCTGGTGAGTCTGCAGAGGTGGGGATAGCAAGTCCACCCAGGGGTAGCCCAAGGGTGGTTGGGAGCCTTGAAGCAGTTTCAGGTGGTACCTGGAGGAATATGTTAAATCTTCATAGTTATCTATTTTTTTTTTTTTACTGGAAAAAAATAACTAGGACATCCAACCCGTGATTTCACAGATATTATTGCTTAGGATGAAGCTAAGTTAAAAGAGATAGTCCAATCTAAAGTTGATTCAGAGGAAAAGTATTAAGTGCAAGTAGTCAGAATTGTGAATGTGGGAATAGAGTACCCAAAGTTTGGGAATGCTGAACAGGACAGCAGTGGGCAACCCACAATCTGGTTTAATTTCCCTGGTTGCCACCAGCTCTGAGAGGTGGCTGGCAGATTCTTCTGTGAGATCATCAGGATGTAGGAGGGCATGGATGTAGTCTGCTGGGGCCTAAGGGCTAGCAGAGGTCCTCCAACCAGCCCCAGGCCCATTTTGGGGATGGCTTCTATCTCTACTCCTTTACTTGGCCTGTCACCAGGGTGGCTGGGGACACATTAGTGGCTCATCCAACTGGCATTATTGCTATTGCAATGATAGCTACTATTTATTAGATGTCTGTATGTGTACAGCACTTTGCTTATATTATCTTAATCTTCCCCATAACACTCTAGAGCTGACAGCCAGCTGATGTGGACTGTGTTTTTCTCCCTTTCTGAAGCACTTTCTAGGAGAAGGGAAGGCATGTGTGGAGAAACCCTATACCAGAGCAGCCACCTGGAGGGTGCTGCATTTACTAATTCCCAGGGAGTTGGTGCGCCGACGAGCTGCCACGTGCTTTGAGATGAGCTGGTATAGGGCAGGCAGAGGTGAGAGTAGCTCCTGCTTGCCTGCCTCCTCCCCGACAGGGTCTGAGAAGCTTGGTAAATGTTCTGAGTGGGTCCAAGTTGCATGCAAGGTCCTGGGGTATGACAGGGTGACCTCACTGGCACTAAACTAAGTCTGACATCTTAAATACAGAAATAAATGAGGTTAGGCTCTGTCACAACTAGTTGTCACCTTGTGCAAGCCATTTTATCTTCGTATACCTCAGTTAGCTCATCTGCAAAACGGGTGTAATAGTATTCTAATCCCTGGCAGGGTTATGGCAGATAACTGTTCAAAGAGAGTAGAACCTGGGAAGGAAGGTACTGGGAGGTTTGCTGAGGCATTTGTAGGGGTGGAGGTGGGGGCAAGCAGGGAGTGGTAGGGCCTGGATGATAAAACCAGAGGCTGTCTGCCCCTGTTCCCTTACATGACAGGTCACGTGGAGGGACACAGGCTAAAGCCTGGGCTTCTGCCCTTTGCATGGGGACACGGTGCAGTCGAAGAGAGTATGAGCTCATGGGAGGCATATAAGTACTGTGAAAAAACACCAATAAACTGGGCAACATACATGGCAGAGAACAATGTGCTAAACAGAATTAGAAAGTAAACTAAGCACAGTGATCCCAAAGATACTGGAAACATGAAGCTGTAACAAGCAGTTAAAAAGAAAATCAATTGGAAATATTGGGTACGGAAAATAGAATTGACTAGCATAACGGATACAGGTATCAGGTAGGAAAACGTTTGGAGAGGCAGAACCTGTGTGCATCTGTACATGCTCACGGGGCGTGTACATGTGTGCGTATGTGAATGTGTACAACCAGATTTAAAACAATCCCCTCCCCAACCCCCTGGGTTGACCCTTTTGTTCTTTTATAGCAAAGCTGCCTTAAGAAATAGGCTGAGAGTGTGGTGCAGGCAAGCCCGCCTCTAGATCAAAGGCGGCTGCCAGGCGGTTTGGTAATTTGATTAGGGGGCACCTAGTGCATTTTGATATTTGGGGAAGATTAGGAGGGTGCAGGCCCAGTTGGAGCCCGCGGGGACATGTGGGGCTGGGTGACAAGCTTGGAGGCTGGCCCAGCTGCTGCCCAAGTGCCGGATTCCAGGGGAATTACCCTTGAATGATACCAGTTGGCACAATTAAAAGGCCCCATGTCTTCCCCATATGGAAAGTGTTAGGCTTCTTTACGTGGTTTCAAAGCTATGTGCTGGGAGGTGGACTTGACATTTGAGGTAGAGCATAAATATTTGGTGTTTCAGAATTAAAAGATGATTTTCTTTGGGGAAGGGCTGAGGGTGGAGGCGTTTGGGCCTCTGCTTGCTGGCGTCTTTGAGTTATCCATGGAGGGTCCCTGCCCACGGGCACCCAGGGCCAGCTTCATAGCCCAGCCTGGGCGAGTTCTTTACTCTTGGGGAGTGGGAAGCAGAGACCAGGAGAGCTTGAGCTGGACAGAGTACCAGGTGGGGCTTCTGGTTTTCAATAGGTCTGGGTCCCTCAGGATGGGTGGGAGGTAGGGCAAAGATGTCACCTTCTTAGTGCTTTAATGCATCTTTATGATGTGGTCTCTGGCAGAGGCTTTGAGGAGTGTCTTGGCCTCCCTTTGAAACTTTTCTTCTTTGAAAAGGAGGCTGGATCCCCCTGAGCCGGGCTTTGTGTGCGATCTATCCCCTAGGGTTCAGGGGCAGCCCCTCTGCATTCACATTTTGGTAGGAAACCCAGGGAAAATCTAAACCAGGAGGCATACGCTGTGTGTCCTCCAAGGTCCTAGAACTTGGGGGATGTTTCCTCCCCTTGTTCAGTGGGGACGTTGGAAATGAGGAGACAGGGTGGGGATGGAAGGACGGACAATGTTCCTATTTGTACCAGGAAGCTTAGACACCCTCTCAGGGACCAAACTGTCCCCTTGCAGGCTTAAAACGTCAAGGCTGAAGTGTAACAACAAAAGGATCACTTTCTGAATACAACTTCTTCCCTGTGGTATTCCCAGGGCACAGAGTAGGCACTCACCGTGCTTCAAATGATTGGAGAAAGGAAGGAAAGAAGGAGATAGATTAAGTCACCACCCTGCCTCCCCCTTCCCCAGCTCCTCTGCTCCGTCGGCTTCTCTCTTTATTCCTGCTTCCAGGTCCCATCTTTTCCCAGGTGCCACTGTCCAGAGTGGAAGAATAGAACCAGGCCTTTTCTTTCAGGTGCTCAGCTTAATTAATATGAATGAATTATTCTCAATAATGAATTGTTATTAATTATTAATTAACAGTTCCCTAACTGTGCCAGGCCCTGGGGAGACAGTGGAGAATGAAAGAGACATGGTCCCTGTCTGCCTGTGGCTTCCAGTCTAACAAAGGAGACGAAACAGCAGCAAGTACACAGGCACGTTTGTAGGCGCTGACACTTGGGAGGAGCCCCGTGGGGGAGCTGGCAGGACGTGCAGAAGAATTGCAGGCTATCAAGGTGTAGGACAGACAGTGAGGAGGAAGGTGTGGGAGGGGAAAAGCGGACTGAGACCCCAGGCTCACGGCTGCCCTTGGAAGATGGAGTGGTTGGGTTTGCTGGGAGGCCTCCGTGTGAAATTGGGCCAGGTAGTCGAGAAGGAGCTGTGGGCTGCAAGTGGCTTTGCAGCCTATGGGGACTGGAAGTCCTTCCTTACTGTCTTCTTGGAAGGCCCCACATGGTGGTGGCTCCTGGCACGTTTGAGCTACCTGTCCCTGTGGACAGGTGTGGGGTGGAGAAGGGTGGGCAGTCTGTGTGCTGCCCTGGTAGCACATACGGGGACTTGGGGGCAGCTGTGTGAAAGGGTTGGTAGCCTCTGCCACTGTGTTAGAGGTCAGTTGTGGGGTTAGAGGCTCCACTGTGTTGGGTATGGATGGCCTGAGCTGGGGGATTGGCTGCTCAAGGGCCAGGGGACAAGAGGCAGTGACAAGCCATCCTCAGAGAGAACTCATCCTGCCCCAGAACGGCAGTGAGCCTGTGCCCAAGGGAAGATGATCCCTTGTGCTGCCTTAGCAGATCTGTCTGAGAAAGGGGTGTGCAGAGTCACCCTGTGGTCAAGGGGCTAGTGCAGTGGTCCACAGGGAGATCCCATGGCACCGGTACCCCGGAATCCTCCTGGCTCAGGCATTCCTGCAGCCTCATTCAATGGCTGTGGATTCACAATGGGCTTTGGTTTAGAAGCTTTTGGAATTTTTGGGTCACTCTGCTTTGGATTCCAAAGCAGGCACTTCCGGCTGCCTCCCCGACTTCCCTCTCTCTTGCTCACTCACACATGTTCCTTTAGTGGCTCTTGTCTCTTACAGACATTCTTTCTCTTCCTCTCCCCCTCCCTTTCCCCCTCCCTCTCCTCTCCCCCTTCCTCTCCTCCTCTCCCTGAGGAAGGAAAAAATTCAGTCTCTCACAAACAAAATATCTGCCATTCCATCAGAGGGAGAACTGAGGCAGGAGCCCAGAATATGCTGGAAGAAACACCAGGGAGAGCTGAAGGCCTCAGTTGTTTAATCTGGAAGGAAGACTTTGATGTCACCCTGCTCCGTTTATCCTGGGAAGCTGCCTGCTTCTTTATGGCTTCAGCCTCTCCGCATGAAGAATGGCGGGGCTCCTTCAGGGGCTGGAGGGGGGCCCGATCACTCCCAAAAGGGCAGCCTGGTGATGTTGCCGCCCCTGCCAAGCCCAGGTGGGGTGGAGAACCTTTTCTAAACAAGCACTTCCAGAGACATAAGTAATTCTTTGATAGCTTCCTGGGCAAGCAGAGGAGCCTGTTTATCCGTGTGGGCAGCAGTCACAGGGTTTGGGGAGGAAAGCCTCAGGTCCCTCCACTGAAGTCATCCTCAGTCTCAGAACGGCCACATGCACCCATGGGCTCTTGCCAGCGTGGCTCAGCCCACCGGCGTGGGTCCTGGCTGTGTGTGTGTTTAGAGGGCTCTGAGGAATTGCTCTGGGCTTCACTTTCCTTACTTGTTGGGCCACATGGGCTGTGGGGTGTGTATGTGTGTGTGGCCTTGTGTGCGGCTGACGACTTTCAGAGCACCCCAGGGTGGGCTTCACAGTGGCGTGGCGTCAGTTGAAGGTGCTTCCCGCCCTTCTCTGGGGTTTGGATTCTCCAGCTGAGAAGTAAGATAAATTATTATAATTTAGCAACTGTCTATTGAATGGGGTCTAGTCAAGTCATTCATGTATCTGGAATAGGTATTGAGAACCTACTTTAGGCCAGGTATACATTTGCTCTGTAAATGTAGTCCTTGTTTTCATGGAACTTACAATCTAGTGGGAAAAGGTAAATATTTTTATAAACTAAGTTGTACAATTTAAGTTGTGATATGTGGCTTAAAAAAGTACTGGTTGTTTTGAGAACATATACTAGGGATCAGAACTCATCTGGGTGGTTATTCATTCCAGAAATATTTGACTGCCTTCTCTATTCCAAGCACTGTGCTTAGGATGTTGTAGAAACTATGCGGACCAGGGCATAGTTCTTGCCTCACAGAATTTAGAGTTGGTGGAACTAAACTGTCACCATTGCCTCTCACCTATTTTTCTTCTCTTATTGCATTGGTTAGAATCTCCTATACTCTGTTTAATACCATTAAGTATCATGTTTGTTGTTTATCTAGTTAAGAAAGCTTTCTTCAACCCCTAGCTTGTTAAGATTTTGTAAAACCAAGAATAATTTTTGAATTTTGTCAAATGCTGTTGGGGTGTTGATGGAACAGTTTGTCCTTTTCTGATATAATATATGACTTGTATGCTTGATTTACATTGTTAGATTTTTCTAGTGTTCAACCTTCTTTGACTCCAAAACTAAATCCTTCTTTGCTGTGATAGATTCCTCTTTTAAAATGTGGCTGCATTTGATGTGCACATATTTTACTTTGGATCTTTGCATGGATGTTTGTAAGTTAGACTAGCTCATAGTTTGGGAAGATAGACACTGAGCCATGAAGATGCTGTTAAGGGAAGGTTGGGGGACCCTCTGGGGGCTCTGAGAGTCTACAGTAGGGAGTGCCAACTGGTCTAGGGTCAGAGGTGGTCTCGGAGGAAAAGCTGAGAGCCAAAGGTGACTGGGGGAGGGGTGGTGGAGTGTGCAATGAAGTGTGGGTGTTTGGTAGACAGACCAGCGGCATGTGGCAAAGCCCTGTGGTGAAGAGGGCAGTTTGTTTGAGATGCCCATTGAGGTCCACTTGGCCAAAGAGGGGTCTGGGTGCCTCCTCAGCCGAGTTATGCAGCTTGGTCTTTGTCCAGAGGGGAGGCAAGTGGCAGGCTCTGTGTTAAGGGGCCAGTGGGGCAGAGGTGAGCCCTGTGATCTACTGTGCAGGGGAAGGAGGAATGTGGGGAGGGGCTCTCAGTTGTAAAAATACTTCGGAGGATAAAGAGGAATCAAGTGATAGACTACATCCTGTGGCTCAGTGAGAGATTCTGGAATGTCTGCATCAGGCCAGGCACTGCGCTCAGTGCTCTGGAGGACATCTGGGGGGCGCGTATGGAGGCTAAAGGCAGGCAAGGGACAAGGAGAGGTAGAATAGGATGTAAAGTTAAAGAGCAGGGACTCTGGAGCCTTGGTGTCCTGGATTCGAATCCTGGCTGAACTGTTTTTCTCACAGAGGGTCCTTGGGCATAGTGCTGAGCTGCTATGTCAGCTGGGTGGGGGGGTGATCCAGTGGAAAACAGATGCACTGTAGATAGTTTAAATGAAAAGACTTCTAGAGCTTCCAGAGGCGTGAGCAGGGTTAAGGGAACCCTCGCAGGGGTTGAGGCACCCAGGGACTAGCAACAGTGGGAAGCTGTTACTGCTCTTAGGGCAGAAAGGGCTAGGGGAGGAAATATTGTTACTGGATCCTTGTAGGAACCACAGCTGAGGATTAAGGGGGTGGGGGCAGGCAGGAGCTATCAGGGTGGAGGATTAACTGTAGTCAGAGACATGGCACGGAAATAGTAAGGGGTGGGGAAGAAGTACCTCAACCTCTCTTCCCATTCTCTGGTTTCTTGCCAGGGCCTCCCAGTGGCTGAATGCAGAAGCCAGCAGGCAAGGGAGCCCCAGTGTACTGGTCCATGGGGGGTCGGCTTCCTGGGGCACAGAGCAGCACAGAGGAGGGTGGGGGTGGGGAAGGCTGTAGAAGAATCAACTCTGTGCCTCAGTTTCCTCATCTATAAAGCGGGGATGATAATCGTACCTGCTTCCTAGGGTGGTTGTGAGGACTCAAACTGTGAAATGATTATTACTGCCTGGCACCTAGTAAGTGCTCAGTATTAGTTAATTATTAAAATTGTAAAACCAACAGAGAGGCATAGGGCTATGGGATTTGGTGAGGACTTTTTGAAGGAGGTGGGGGTGTGAGTAGGGCTTTGAAGGATGGTAAGATCAAGATGGGGTCAGAAACTTAAGGACCTGCAGGGGCCAGAGAAGTCATATTAATGAATGAGGCAGGCTGAGTGAGAGACATCTGGGAGAGGTGGGGACTGGGGTGCCCTGGGGAACACACACCCTGCCTCAAGGGGGCAGTGCTACTCAGCCCCAGCCAACCACTGCCATGTGGGAATATGGCCTTGGTGTTGCCACCTCGTCTGATCATTAAGAGAATTCAGCCGCCTGGATTTTTATGTGAAACCTTCCCAATTTAATAAATTATTTTCAACCAATTAAAATTTTGAGAAAACTTTCTTTGGGTGACCCAGGCAGCTGGATGTGGCCTGTAGCATCCTGGCTTGTGATTGCCAATTTTGACCTATCAGATTTTGATGATGGTGGTAGTGGGGTGTCAGTATTTAGTGATAATAGTACATATAAAGTGTGTGTTATATGTACTAAGCATTGTGCCTAAAATACATGCATTCTCTTGTTGAATCCTTGCAACTGCCTTATGTATTATTCCCCCATTGTACAGATGAGGAGACAGGCTCAACAAGTTAAAGTCACTCACCAGCCAGGAGGGTGGGATTCAGGCTGCATTTGAGGTGGAGGGTACAGCCCAAGCAAAGGCTCAGTCCTGGGAAGCTGTGGACAGCACGTTTCAGTTTGGTGGGAGGACAGGGCAGGTAGGGTAAGTACAGTAAAGATGTGAGTTGTGTGACTTTATACCGAAGACCAGCATATGCACGTGGAAGGTGCCAGCGGCGTGGTTAGAGCTTTCAGAATCAGACTTCCTGGGTCTAAGTTCCAGTTGCACCTCTCCCCAGCTTGGTGGCCTTAGGGGCAAGTGACGGCTCCTCTCTGATCCTCAGTTTTCACATCTGTGGAATGGGTAGAGTAACAGTTCCTACCTCATGGAGTTATTCTAAGGGTGAAAGGAGTTCATTTCAGCAAATTGGAGAATAAAGCAGATGCCATCCCTCCTCTTGAAGCTTTCTAGTGTTGTTTGCTAGTGATTACCCAGAGGTGTGCTAAGTGTGGTGAAAGAAAAGAGTGGGCCGTGGGGAAGGAGAAAAGGGGGGGTTTTACTTTGACTTAGGGAGTGACATACGAGTTGTTGAGACCCAGAGAATAACTAAGAAATAGCCAGGTGACGAAGGACACGGAAAGTGCAAAGGCCGGGAGGCATGCGTGACTCGTGCACAGAGAGAGTCTCCATCCCACTTCTGGGTGTCTGACTTAGGGCCAGGTTCTAGTCTCTGAGATGTTAGGGTAGAAGTTTGTGGTCTGGCAGAGGGGTGTGGGTAGTGTCTCTCCTGCTATGCGTTGCAGCCCATCGCGAGTCCTTATCTACCCAATGCAAGCCTTCTGTGAGGTTTTATTAATGTCCGCAGATTCCAAGTTCTCTTCTTTCCGGCCATGTGAGAGGAGGTAGGGAGGAGAACCTCTCCGTCACAAGAAATAGTGTCATCCTGGAGCTGATTGGCTGGCCTGCTGTGTGCCGCCCCGTGTGCATATGGAGCTGGGACCCTGGGGAGGGTGGAGGCAGAGCAAGGGCCCCTGTTAGCAGGATGGGCCTGTCTGCCCTCAGGCCACAGCCTCCCAAATGGGCTCAGGCCCGAGGATGTTTTCCTAACTTCAGAAGTCTGCGTGGGCTAGTGGGCACCTCACTCAGAGGCCTTGGCTTGTGGTGGCTCGACTGAGTGGGCTTTGGGGTGCTGGGTAGTGGTGCCATGTCGACCCCACACCTGGCTTCCAGAAAGAGCCTTGTTACAGGGCAGTTTTTGACCTTGACTTTGTTGTTTTACTCTTCTTTCCCCTTCAAAGGCAAAAAGATGTTTGAAGAAAACTACTATACACCAGGAACAAGGTTGCCTTTTCAGTAGCTTTTTCTTCCTGCTCCCCAGCCCTGGAAAGCCCAAAGGCACCCACTGCCTCAGTCAGTCCTGGGCATGTGCCTCCTTTCTTGGTGTTCTGTGGCTGCAGGCTCAGTGTGTCTGTTAACTGCCCACTGTGTGCATAGCCCCATGCTGAACCCTGCGTGCAGCAGCCCACTGAGGAGGTGATAACAGCATTGCTGCTCTTCATGGCACATCTGCTGTGGGCTAGGCCCTGGGCCAAGTGCTGTCCACACAGCCCAGTTCTCATAGCACCCTTATGAGGTAGGGGTTATTATCCCCATTGTACCCATAGGGAAACTGAGGCTTTAAAGAAGTCTACCACCTTGCCCAAGGCTACTGGGACTTGGAAGTGGAATCTTGCTCTGGCAAGGTTCAAATTCAGGTCAGTCTGATTTTAGAGTCATCTTAAATCGGTATAGAGGGGTTTGGGTTTTTTTTTTAAACTGCATGTTACAACCCCATTCAAGGCTCGTGAAATCAGTTTAGTGACCAGCATTTAAAAAAAGAAATAGAAAAGAGTAAAAATATGAGAAAATATCACATAAGTAGGAATAAATATTATTTTGTGTAATTTTTTGTTTTAGTTTAAAAAGATACATATATACACACACACAGACAGACACATATGTATACACACCCACGTGCACACACACCCCTGTACTAAAACCCACATGTATAGATGTCATGATCAAACTGTTAGAAAAACACTGGTGCAGGCCCTGAGCCCCAGTGCCTAGTTTCAAGTCCTAGTGCTAATTCTCACTAGCGGTGTGACCTTGGGCAATTCCCTAACCTCTCTGTGCCTCGGTTTTCTTTCTTGGCTCCAGAGCGTTTTGGTTTGTTGACTTTTTTGGCTGGGGCAGATGCCCCCAGGACTGCCGTGGATGCTTTCTTGCTGACCCACTCCCTTTGCATGGGGGATGAAGAGAATGAGGGGTCCCTTGGGGGGTCCCATGGCCTCTCACCTGAGAAGCCATCATCTGGGCCTGGACAACAGCAGCTACATCTTGGGAGGAAGACATGGCTGAGTCTTCGGGGACAGGACAGAGTACTGGGCTGGGAGCCCTGAGTCTGAGGGTAGCCTCAGCTTAGCTATTGGGTATCTGTCGTGACCTCTCTTGGCCTTTGCTTCCTCCTCCCAGAAATGTATTGAAGAAAAGGAGGATGCTTTGTTTCTACTGCCGTGAAAAAAGTCTAAAACTTATACGTTGATCACGTGATGACTTGTTTAAGAGTGTGCAGTTTGGGCAGAGTTTGTCTGTGGCTCCTGGTGGCATAGTTGGGGTGGCTCAAACAGCTAGGGTGTGACTGTAGCAGCTCCACTTGGGAGGTATATCAGGGGCCCTAGTTCTCTTTTAGATAGCCTCACCTCGTGGTTAGCTTGGGCTTCCTCATAGTATGGTGGTACCGGGGTAATCCGATTTACATGGTGGCGGGGTTCCCCAAGAATATGAAAAAGTGGAAACTGCTGCCAAGCCTTCTTAAGGTTTGGGCCTGGAATTAGCAACAATACATTTTCTTCCTTAAAGCAAGTCAAGGTTCCCAGATTTAGGGGTAGGGACTACACAGGGGCATCAGTACTGTGAAGTCAGATTCACTGAGGGCCAGCAATGTAATCTAGCAAAGAGTGTGTGCTCTCCTGGAGAGAAAGCTGCTGGGGGGCTGGGGTTTAAAAAAAGGGCTGAGGGGAGTCCACTGGGTTTAGGATCCTGGTGGCCACAGTTGGGTTGGGCAGGAGCTGTCCTGGTAAAGTGACAGCAGAGATGAGACTTGGATGGGTCATTGAGGGACTGAGAAACACGTGCAAGTGAGCAAAAGCACAGACTTTCAAAGACATTCATGGCTGCATTATTTGAAAGAATGAGAAATTTTTGACAATTCAAATATCCATCACTAGGGGACAAGTTAACAGTGGAGGAATCTTTACATGGAGCTCTCTGCAACTGGTCAGAGCAGGATGAGTCAGGACCTCTCGTGCTGGCAGGAAGGAGGCCCTGAAATGCCGCTGAATGAGCAGAGCAAGTGCAAAGCATAAGGAGCCTGTGGCTCTGTTTCTTGCAGTGGACAAAAGTGTATTTGGGACTGTGTCTCTATTTATTTGCAGGTGCATAGAGAAGGATCTGGAAGGATACACTGTCAAAGATTTTCCCTGAGGAGTAGAGAATTTCACTTTTCACACTGTATGTTTCTACGTCGTTTGACTTTTTAAAAAAATGACTACTTTTTGTATTTTTCAAAAACCAACATATTTTAAAAGTGAACGAGAGATGAGGAAACAGTGCATGCAGACAACTCTATGGCGAAGCTTTACTGGAAGGGGTGGAGAGAGGAGACGATAGCTGGAGGGGTGTGTGGGGTTGGGAAGGATGCAGGGTGTGGCCTGAGGACCACCTTCTGAACCTTCTGGGTGCTGTTTAAAATGCAGAGTCCTTGAGTCCTACCAAGCCTGAGTCAGAAACTTCTTGGTACTGGGTGACAACTGGGCTGCCTGGGCCCTGAAGGAAAGGTGAGGATAGGGGGCAGGGGTGGGGGGAGCTGGGGAGCAGATGGCCCTCTCATCTATAGAGTAGTGGGATCAAATGAGGGGCCCTGCGGAGAAGCCAGCACAGTTTCTGACTCATGACAAGCTCTCAGTCAACAGTTCTGTCTCTCTCTTCCCACTTCCCTATGGCTGTGGCTACTCAAACCTACAAGTGGTTTTAGAGCTTTACTGACAGTTACTGACATCTGGACTCTCTTTAAAGGGCTGTCAGGTGCCTCCTTGTAGAACTGGAAGGAAGAAGGAGACGTTAAAAGGACCTCTAGACTGTGCTGTCCAGTAGAACTTTCTGATGATGGAAATGTTCTATGTCTGCATTGTCTAGTATGGGAACCACTAGCCACCTGTGGCTATTGAGCACTTGGAGTGTGGCTACTGCGACTCAGGAACTGAATTTTAAGTTCTGTCTTATCTGAATGAATTTAAATGTAAATTTAAATAGCCCCATAAGGATAGTGGCTCTTGCATTGGACAGCACAGCTCTGGACCAATGGAGAAGATCCTGTGCTGCAGTGTGGTGGGCTAAGCCCCATCCCGAGGGAGGGTTGAAGGAGATATTTACAGCAGGTGGTGGTGGGAAGAAAGCTCTCCCTCCACAGGAAGCACTGGTTCAACCCTCCTTGGAGCCTATCCAGAGCACGCTTCTTAGAGGCATGGCTTTGTTCAATTTTGTCAGGATGCAGTCCCGGTTGGCCGCTGCCACTGTCACAGTTGGGTCATGGTTGGGAATGACCGTGGACTTCCTTCTAGATGTGTGGATTGGAGCACCTTCTCCTGATGTCACAAATCAGGGCCTTCTTAGCCTTCTTAACCCCGAAGTGCTACTTGGCAGCTGCTTCTGGGGTTCTTGGGTGAGGACTCATTGCCTTGGCCCTGGTCTGGGGCCCTGGAAGGCAAAGGCCTGCTGGGGCTGGAGGCAGCAGCTGGGGCTTGTTGTGAGGATTAAATGAGATCATCCATGTCAAGCGCTTACCCGTTTACTCAGCCGCTGATGTCGATGGTGATTGTTGGGAGTCAGGGAGACAGGCTTTCTTCATCCACAACCCTGAACCAATTCATCCTGCAACTTCCTTTGCTTGGGTGCAGTGGGTCAGTGCAGTGGGAGATTTGAAATCTGGGCCAGCTCTTCCCTAGCCAGTGCTTATCCAGGGCTTAATGGTTTGCAAAGCCTTCCTCACAGTGATTTGTCAGGCATTTGCTATTCACAGAAACTTGGCCAGGATCAATAGTATTACTATGGGGAAACTGAGGCCAGTCTGCAAAGGCCATGGGGCAGGTTCTGAGTGGCTCACTGTTGTATCCTTTGGGCCTTTTGCTCTGCTTGGCACATTACAGATGCTCAAAGAATATTTTCCAGGTGGATGAGGCTCAGAGCGCCTAGCAACTTGGCCAGAGGGCACCCAGGGGGCAGGGGTTCAGGGCCTGTCCCTTGGGATACTTACCTCTTTTCATAGAGCCATGCTGCTCTTTGCCTTTGAGGAGGGCCTCTGCCCTTCATAAAGGGTCCTCACCTTTTTAAATCATGTACATGGAAAAAAAAATAGAAAGAAAACCCAAAATAATACTAAAGGGTGTACATAGGAAGCCTCCTCCAACCTCCATCCCCCAGCTCCCCTCTTGAAAGGCATGGGCTGTTAGAGGCTCTCTGAGATGCTTCTAGCTGTGCTCTGTGATTGTGCACACTTATCCCTGTACAGATAGTAGAAGAGCCCTCTTGGCCAACAAGTTGGGGAAGCATTGGTATTTGTAGGTTAATTGAAAAATTCATTTAAGGTGGGAACCATAAAAAAGTGAAATAGACCTTAAACATTTTCTTTGAACATAAGATGCATGTTGTACATCTGGTTCTGCACCTTGTTGTTTTCACTTAACAGTGTATCTTGGAAATCATTCTGTATCAGTAGGTATAATCTTATTGTTCTTCATGGCTATCCAACCTTCCAGTATAAGGATGGGCTGTAATTTATTACACTGATTCCATATTGTTGGATATTTAGATCGTCTGTGGGCTTTTGGTTAAAGTTGGCTTTAGATCAGTGGTGTGCGTTTCTATAGTTGTGCTTCTGTGCGAGCACTCCACTGTGCCCCTGACATATATATTTCACACCCTGATGTGATCTCCAGTTGTGGCTCTACTATTTTTCTGGCAAAGCTAGAGTTTTTTCCCCTGCTGATATCTACAGAATCCAGGAGGGAAGCAGCTTCAGGGGGAGTGTGTGGTTAAGTAGCTGGCTACTGGGGAGAACTACTCGTTGCCATTGGATCTTGGAAGAGCCAGGGTGGTTTGCCACCTCCTCTATGCAGCCCACATGGATCACAGCCTTCCTTTCAAGCTCCTACCCTCTCCCTGGTGATCACAGGTCAATGATTCTTAACCTGCAGGGGTGAGTAACAAGACTTTTTTGGGAATCCACTGAATCTCATGGTCTCTCTCTCTTCAGATAAATGCTCTTACATCCGTAACCCATAGGCCCTAGGTTAAGAACTTTTGCCTTAGAGTATATGGCTATTTTTTTTCCTACCTCATCACAGTATTTAAGATGATCTTCTCCTAATTCAAGAGGGCACAGAGCTTTGGGCCTGGGCTTCAGACCTGGGTTTATACTGAACAATGTTAATGGTGGGCCTTAGTTTCCTTACCTGTAAAATGAGGAACAGAATGTCCACCTCTTGGAGTTGTTCCAAGGATTAAATGAAATAATGCACACAGCCACTTAGCATGCAGTAAGCTCTCTGTAAACGTACTTGGTGGCCCTTTAAGGCCTCTGGAGCTGCTGATGTGTTCTGGAGGATTCCCAGTAAGCTCACCTCCATCTCTTTGGACCTAAACCAGCACCCAGTAGGGGCTTGATTGCTGTTTGGTGGGTGCAGAGGTTCAGAGGGGCCATCTCATTGGTTTGCTCGGGAGTTCCCCTGAGATGATAATTCTGCATTTGCAGATGGGAAAACTAAGCCCTAAGGAGGTTTTAGTGGCTTATCTAGGTATCTTGGAGTTAGTTTGCTTTAGTAGTGAGTGCTTTTACACTCTGATCTTGGGACACCCCTCACTTATTTTATAATCTGCACCTCCTCCCTGGCCAAGGACAGGTCACAGGTGACAGCTCCTTTGTGCATTGTGGCCCCTTGAAGGTGTTCCCTGATCTCAACCAAGTCCTTTCCAGCCCCTGAGCCCAGCCATGGCTCTGCTACCCGCCTGGCTGGACACCAGGTTCAGGATGGTGAGTATTGTTCTGGTAGAAATGTGAACTGGTGCTTTGCTTTGAGTGTATTAAGACACAAAGTCCCTGTGGTTAACAGCAAATTAATCACAGCATTAAGGAGGGAATGTCTTGGGTAGACATGACTTCATGAGCTTGTCATAAAGTCTGCCCCTGCCATATTTCACTCTCCAAGATTTTTGACTTTCAGAAAAAGAACTGCAGATAGAGTTACCAAGTTTTACAGAAATATTTTTACTGGGCAGAAGATTGCTTTATGGTGAGAGCCAGTTATTTCAGGAGACAAGCAAAGAGCCCTTTATTCTCATGTTCTGTGGGAGGAAAATATTATGCTAGAAAGCCCGTTTCTTGGATGGCCTGTTTGAGAGGCTGGGCCACATTTCTGAAGTTGGGAGTGGGTGACATGAAATGGCTCTGGGAGGCCTGGGGCGGGGGGTTGCCCTGAGCTTCCACCCACCTTCTCTTAACCCTCCCTGGGGATTTGGGGCTTAGTTTGTAGGCAGAAGGAAGCCTAAGGGTGCTGAGCAGGGAAGGGAGGTGGTCAGTGCTGGGCTTTAACCTGGGCTGCGTGGCAGAGAGGCGAAGAAACCGGGGGTGGTACACTAGTGTGTGAGGCCCCAGCTGGAGACACAGGAAGTCTGGGTCAGAGCTGGCTCTGCCATTTACCGGTCACGTGACTCTGGCTTTTCTATTTGTAGATAAGGGATAACAGCAGTACCTGCCTTATGGGCTTGTCGTGAATATTAAATGAGACCATCCATGTCAAGCACTTACTCGTTTACTCAATCCATTATGTCCTTGGTGATTGTCGGGAGTTAGGGAGACGGGCCTTCCTTCATCTACATCCCTGAACCAACTCATCCTGCTACTTCCTTTGCTTGTGCCTTTGAGTGCAGTGGGCCGGTCGGTGCAGTGGAAGATTTGAAATCGGGGCCGCCCTAGCAAGTTGGAGATTTATGGGCCTCATTCCTTAAACTCCAGTCAGCACCTCAGTTCGTGGAAGGGACTGTTCTCGCCTGGAAATCAGGAAAAAAATATTGGCTTGATTGTACTCGAGGAGGATGGGTTTGACCTTTGTGGATTAAGGCTTTGTTCAACCCCCTCCCCCGATGTGGAAGAAGGATGCCTGCCAGAAGTTTTGTTTGTGTCTGGAGTGGCCGTGTGCCTGATAAGGCTACGGCCTCATTGCTCCCTTCTTGCTTCTGACCATAATCCCTTTTAAGTTGGGAGGTTGGAGAAGGTTGATTTATTTCCTTCTCTTCCCCACCTCCCTTTCATTATGTAGAATGTGAGGGAGAGTTTATCTTGTTCTCTGGGAGATCTGCGGTTCCAGCTTTGGGATGGCATCCAAGTTTACAGAATGGAGTCTGGTGCCCAGGGTTTTCTGATAAATATTTTGGGAAGTTGGATTCCACTGGCATTGTGGCCTATGGGTTGGGTAAAGGGTGCTTTTCCATGACTAGGAGATTGAACTTGGACTCTTCTCATACCATGCCCAGTGCATGAGCTTCGTGCTAAGGCATCTTAGCGCCCAAAATTCCTGCCTCTTTTTCCTAGCTCTGAGGTTCTGCTTGTACTGTTCTGTCCATCGGGAATCCACCCATTACTTCTGCACTCCCTGCAAATACACATGTTCCATGTTTATCCTTGGAACTCTACTTCCTTCTTCCTTCTCACGCCCCCTCCATGTTCATTCACTCCCTCACTGAAACTGCCGTCTTTGTTCTCAAAAACTTTGCTGACACCTCCTTTGTTCTGCCCTGGGTTGGCCAAGTCAAGTAGGTGAGCCCTGGGCAAGATCCGTGGTTGCTCAGGCATCAGTTTCCTCATCAATAAAATGGTATGGTAACAATAGAACCCATCTCCTAGGGTGAGTATGAAGATTAAAAGATAATGGGGCCCGGCACAGTGGCTCACACTTGTAATCATAGCACTTTGGGAGGCCGAGGCAGGAGGATTGACTGAGCCTAGGAGTTTGAGACCAGCTTGGGTAACGTAACATCTCTACAAAAAACAAAAAAAAATTAGCTGAGTACAGTGGCTTGCCCCTGTAGTCCCAGCTATTCAGGAGGCTGAGATGGGAAGATCGCTTGAGCTTGGGAGTTTGAGGCTGCAGTGAGCTATGCTCAGGCCACTGCACTCCAGCCTGGGCGATAGAGGGAGACCCTGTCTCTGAAAAGAAAAAGGGAAAAGATGATGGGTGGGAGCCTCAGGGCCTGGCGTGCAGTAGGCTTTGCTAAATATTTCACTCCCCTTCTCCTCCTTAGGCTATACGCTGCTCGAGGCCAGAGGCCGGTTCTCATTCATCTTTGTGTCTCCTTGTGAGCTTCTTAGCATGGTGTCTTGTCCATAGTAGGTCCTGAGAACCTATTAAACGGAACCCACTGGTTAGGGGTAGAGGTGACTCTCCGAAGCATTCCTTGGATGGAGAAAGTCCCTCACAACTTGATTTTCAGGAGCTTTGGGGAGGATAAACAATATTGCTTTACTTTAGCAGAGTGGTTTGAGCTCAGTGGGCGCCATGCACTGGGTGTCCTCTATCCTCACACAGCTACTGAGCGTTTGAAATATGGCTCGTCTGGGTTGTGACTGCACAGGGGATTTCGAAGTCTTAGCATGGAAGAAAAAAAGACTGTAAAATTTTCTATTAATAATTAAAACTTTTTTCACATATAATGGTAATATTTTGAAATGTCAATATTTCGGATATATTGGCTTAAATAACATTTTAAAAATTAATTTCACCTGTTTCTTTTTCAATGTGGCTACTAGAAAATTTAAAATTACATAAATAGCTTGTATTCTGTTCCTGTTGGACAGCATTGCTCTTAACTGAAGACCTCATCTTAATGAGGATGATATTGTCCCCAAGGAGGCAAAAATTGGTTTTTGGGTGGCAAAAAAACAAAAAAAATCTTACTCTTTTTATGTATATATGGTATATAAACAGATACATAGACTATCTGTATACTAAAATTTCGTGGTGGGGTGATTAGGAAAAATAAATATCTAAATAGGCTCGATATAGGGGAGAGGATAATGAAAAATGAGAAACACCGCTGCAGCCCCAGAGACAGCCAGGCTTGATTCAGATGCTAGCTCTACCACTTACGAGCTGTGTGACCTTTGGATGAGTGCCTTAACCTCTCTGTGCCTCTGTTTCCTCATCTGTAAAATGGGAGTAAAAATGGTACTTAGCCCATAGATGTTGTGTAGATAACATGAGAATGCCTGTGAAACACTTAGCTTCGTACCTGGCTCGCAGAAAGCAGGCAACACACAGGACGGTCATTATTATTCATCTTATATGTAATAAGCATGGCCTTTGGAGGCAGAACAGGGTAGGACTTCCCTTCCTGGAATTTACAGACTGACCATAATGTCTATTAGCCTTGGCTTTTCCATCTGGAATGTGTATCGCTGGGAGAGCTGTGACATTTGTGCAGTACTGTGCTGAGTGTGAAATGTGGCTGGAGGGTATTAAAGCGACGCAGCCGTCCGCTCCCACCATAACAGCCCTGCGGCAGGCACTGGGAGGTTTCTGAGGGCAGGCTGGCAGCGGCCCTCGCTGGGCTTACGGTAGACCCTCCTGGGTGCACGAGTGTCCACCTGTCAGGGCCGGGCAGCGCTGGGCATCTCCTCCCTGGGGCTGACTTCAAAGGGAAGAGGAGGGAGAAGGAGGGGCTGCCCATTGACTGCCCGACACAGACAATTGGGTTAAAGGTCCCTTTCAAGGCCTTGGAAATTGTCAGTGACATGGGCCCTGGCCTGGGGACTGCAGATGGCAGCCTTCCAGTATCAAACCCAGACTCCCTCTTTGGAGATCACCATTCGAGAGACACAGAGGCCAGGGCTCTGCCTCCCGTGGGACAAGGGGATTGGGAGAGGGGCAGGTCAGCACGCAGCCAGTGCAAGGCAGAACCGGGGTTTGCATGGGGAGGCTTTGGGGGTTGGATGGGGGCCTTGGGAGTTTCGAGCAGTCTGAAGACCTGGGTGCCCTCCGCTTCATACCTTCACTCACTGTTGCTCACACACCCGAACATAACCTGTCCAAAACCGCCTTCCTCTTTGACACTTTCCCTCTACCTGTTGCTCAGGCCAGGAACCTTGGGTCACTCCTAACCCCTGATCCCTCCACTGACGAGCCAACAGATGGATGCCTTTTGTCAATCCTATGACTGACTATGTGAATCCCAGATTTGTCCACTGCTTGGCACGGTGCCCATCTCATCCTAAACCACCATTATATTGTACCTGAGGACTCTAGCAGCCTCTGACTTTGCCTTGCATATTTCAGCCAGGCTGATTTTGCAGTCTCTGATGAGATCACATCATTCTACTTGAATCTGTCCTGTGACTTCGCATGACCCTTAGAGGAACATGTCAATTCCTTCCCTGAACATGATCTGCCCCTTTCCTGCCTCTCATCCCTGACTACCCTTTCCCTTACCCACTCTGTCCCAGCCCCCCATCAAGCTCCCAACCTCAGGGCCTTTGTACATGCTGTTCCCGCTGCTTGAGCTGCTTGCCAGTACTCTTCCCCTGGTTCTCCCCTGCTCACCCTCAGGACTCAGCTGAGGCCCCACTCAGAACCAATTTCCTTCCACACTGTGTGTAACATCTGCTCCTGCCACTTCCTTGGGGTGCTCATCACCATTGGTCATTAACAACTTATTCATGTGGCAATTGAGTTATTGCTCACTTCCAAGGGAACAGGCAACTCTGTGGTGGCAGGGGGCAGGGCATTGTCATTAACCCCTGGAGCTCCATTGTCTAGTGCAGTGCTTGACATATAGTGGGCATCCATTAATACTTGGAGAGTGAAATTGGTTTACTGTATGCTTTCGACAAGTTCCTCCCCATCTCTGGGCTTCAGTTATCCTGTCTGTAAAAGAGGGGGCAGGTAGTTGGACTAAGGCACTTCCAAGTTGCTTCCATCTTGGATATTTTTGCAATTAACCCCATATGTTACTTGGGGTGGCAGGCAGGCTGGGTGTGGGGCGTTGTTTGCCCCACCCTGTCCTTTAGCTTGGGGGCAGTGGTCAGGGGATCTGCTGTGGGACCCTGGGAAACAGAAATCCTGTATGCACCAACTAGCCCATCCCTAAAAATGGAACCCCTGTGGTTCCTGTTCTTAACCAGCTTAGACGCAGCACAGCTTCGGGGCTTGAGTATGTCTCTGAGGCAGACAGAGATGGATCCAAAGCCAGTCTCTGCAGAGCCCAGAGAATTCTGGGGTCAGAAGAGGGTAGGAGAGTAGGGTCTCCTACTCATCTGGAATCAGATGAGTTTGAATCCTGGGCCTGTCACTTAGCAGTTGTGCAACCTTAGGCAACTTCCCTGACCTTTCTGAGGCCTCGGTCTCCCCATCCGTAGAGTGAGACTAGCAGTTGCATCTCCGTCTTGGGGTTGGTGTATGAATTTGGTGAGATGTTGTGTGTGGACCCATGTGGCCTGGTATAGATGAAGAGCTCAGTAAAGCTGCTCTTATTATGACTAATTATCATTCCCTCCAAGAAGAAGTCCTTTCTGGAAATCTCTTCCCTGCCATGGAAAGGTCTTTGTTATTTCTTTCTTTACTGGAAACCCCCCACTCCCACCCGTCAGCACCACCCAACCCCCATCCCTCTTGTGTCTCCCTGCCCCGCACCTGTCTGATCGCCAGGTAGCTCGGTTACTCCAGCTGGAGGGTTGCTGTGGCGACATCCTCATGTGGAAGCTGTCCTGTGGGCAGGTGGACATTCCCTGCCCCTCCCCCCATCAGGTTGCAGCAGGCCTAGGTTTGGAGCTTTTCCTCATCCCTTTGATGTGCCCTGCAGTGTGAGGCCAGGTGCTGCTGGGGGAGAGCAGCGGGTGCTTTCTGGGGTCCGATCAGAGTTCTGCCTGATCTCTGCCCCTCAGGACCTTCCCTTGTGGACTCTGCATCTTGGCTCAGGGCTGGGAGAGGGTCCTGTCCTGACAGCCCTTTGGAATCTGAGACCCTTTGCAGATGTGCAGCTTCCTGGGGTTGGGGTGGGGAGAGGTTTACACCCTCTGTGCACACAGCCCCTGAGCCCTTTGAGTTTTTCTGGCAGCTGTTCCTCAGGCCGCCTCTTGTGTATCAGAATAACTTGGGGAAATTAAATAAGTAACCTGGGTTCAATTCCTGGTGGTTCTAATTCAGTCAGCGTCTAAGGACTCTTGCGGAAGCGGGTTAGGCTGGGAGAGGGGAGGGGTGGAGTATCGGGGGTTGTCACCGCAAGATGGGGGGGTACCAAGCAGCACAAACAACAGCTGTTGGCTATGTGTGTGTGGGGTGCGGCCCAGGAGTCTCTTTTTAACACGCATACATCTATGTCTATATACATGTGTATGTGAGTGTATGGCACGTGTGTGTGCATATATACATACACACATTTTTAAACTCTATTTGTGTCTTTTCAAGGGTTTTTGAAGTAGGCATTCTTACTCCCATTTCGCAGGTGGTAAAACTGAGGCTCAAGTGCCAAAGTGCCTTCTTCCAAGTGACACGGGTATTGGATCCGAACTCAGGGCTGCCTGTGCTCATTCCGCCTCACCACTGTGTCGTTGGGGACTCAGTTTTCTCGCCTGTCAGATGGACATACTTCACTTGCCTCAACCACTTGCTGAATGTGCGGCACTTCGGCAGGGGGATGCTGGGGATGGGAATCGTGTGTGCGCGTCCCCCCCCCGCGCCCCCCCCCCCCGCTGAGGGTGATCTTCCTGAAGTCAGGGCTTGGGGCTTGGGGCGGAGGGGTCCTGGGAGGGCCTGTTTGGTCTGGTTGACATTTCCAAGGGATGCTGGGCCTCCCTGGTGTCCTGGCTGAGCAGACACAGCCGTCTTCCCCCAGGGACTAAATTTAGGATTCCTTGGGTCTCGGCTGGGGCTTGTCTTGTTTTTGGAAACTCTCCATTCTGTTCCTCCTGCTGCCGGTGGCTGAAGCCCAGCCACAGCCGCATGACAGCCCTGCGTGTGCTCTCTGCTTGCGAGAGCTCTGGCCCGAATTGATCTCCTTGGCGTTAATGAGCAGCTGGCCTTGCAGTCCTGGCCTCCAGCGGGCAGGAGGAGCTGTGCCTGGGGTGCGCCAGGAGCCAGGGGGTCCCCTCCCCGCACCCCCGCCTCACTGCCGTCTCAGGCAGAGGCCCTCTGAGGGAGGCGCTGGGGTTTTCTTTGGCACTTAGTGAGCAAATGGCTCCTGCTCCCTTTTCTTCTGAGCCCTGTAAAAATAAAAAGTTAAAAGACCCTAAAGTTTGAACAGTAAAACCAAATACATGAAACCAAGCTGTTTCCATGTGGGGGCCACGGACTGTGAACACCCAAGTTTGAAACTTCCTCTCCTCAGAATTTATGGAAGCCTTGGAAACTTTTTCCTTTTCCCTTTAAACATCAGAATTGGCTCAGGGCATTCTTTAAAAGCATAACCCTGGTGCTTCTCACAGCTTGATTTAATACAGCTTGAATACAATAGTAACTTCTGAACCCCGCTCTCTTCAGAGAGAGCTGGAAAGTTGTTTCATGACACCAGTAAGTAGGTGGTTTTTTTTTTCTTCTTCTTCCCTTTAGCCAAGGAGTATATTCTAAGATTTATTAGATTCTCCACTGCCCTCCCCCTAGTAACCCAGATTTTCGCTCGAAGTAAAGGAAACTTGCTCAGATCAAGCTCTTTAACTAGGGGCTAGAAGATAGGAAGGCCAGTCTTCTGGGGGAATGTTGGCACTGAAAGAGTCACCAGCGCCCAGAGGCCGGCTGGCTTTGTAGGCGGTTGGTTCACAAGTATTTGCTTTACAGACCAGAGCGGGCTTAGGGCCTGTGCTTTAGGAACATAAGCAGGAGGGTGACTATATTTTGGGGGAGAAGGAGCCAAGTGGGAGTGGGTCCCTACAAGGCTTCTAGAGGGCTGTTGTCAGCCAGCGTTCCTGGGAGAGGGCATTTGAAAAGGTGTTTGACAGGTGACGTTGTGACAGTAGAACCCAGAAAGAACAGATTCCTTATCTGTCTCTGTCTTTGCTGTTTGAGCATCACATCCCAGGCTCCTTCCCGGAGCTGTGGGGTCGGGTTTGGTCTTCAAGGAGCTCAGGGGCTCAAACATTGAGAAGTGGGTTATGTCCTTACTCATTTTCCATCTGGACTGAGCAGAGGGCTTGGCGGAGGCTGTGGCTAGTGATCTGCACACGTTTTTTGGCTTTCGCACCGTAAAAAATTTTAATCAGTTGACAAAATTTATCAATTGAGACATATCACATACAAATCCAGATAGGAGAAGATGGAAGATCTGAAAACACCAGGCCCAAATTGGCGTGGCTGCCATTTGTTGTACCCTTCAGAATAGGGGTGCTCCGTGGGAGTGTGGGACATTGGGTGATGTCTGGGTACATCCTTCATTGTCATGACTGGGTGGCGGGGGTAGGGGCCAGGGATGCTGCCAAACATCCTGCGATGCACAGGACAGCAGAGTGTACAAGGCAGAGAGTGATTTGTGGGAGAAGGTGCAAAATATTTCAGAGCAGGTGGGATTGGTGGGAGGAGCAGGGGCTTATGGGAACCCAGTTCTGCCTCTGCCAGTTTTGTGACCTTGTGGCCCTCACCTGTTGAAGGAGAGAGTAGGAGCACCTTCCTGGCAGATTCTTGGGCGGGTGGGCAGAGTACATTAGGTAAATTTTTTTTCCCCAAGATGAGTTTTTATAAGTCATTCATTTTTTTAAAGTCACTTTATTGAGGTATGATTGACTTGTAAAAAGCTATACTTATTTAATGGATATAATTCCAGGAGTTTGGGGATAAGTATACACCCATGAAACCAGCACCACCGTCAATGCCATAGACATATCCATCACCTCCCAGAGTTCCCTCCTGCCCTCTTTGTTGTTATTTACGTTTGTGTGTGTGTATGTGTGTGTGTGTGTGTGTGTGTGAGAGAGAGAGAGAGAGAGAGAGAGAGAGAGAAACACTTAACTTAAGATCTACCCTCTTAAAAATTTTAATTATATAATGGAGCCTTGTTAGCTATAGGCACTGAGCTGTGCAGTAGTTCTCCAGAACCTATTCGTCTTGCATAACTGAAACTTTGTACCTTTAACCAACACTTCCCAATTTCCCCCCGCCCCTGCCCCCAGCAGCCACCATTCTACTTTCTGCTTCTATGAATTTGACTATTTTAGATTCCACATATAGATCATGCAGTATTTGTCTTCATAAGTCATTCTTCATCGAGCAGGCATAGCTAAGCACCCAGGGGTCTTAAATTTGACCTTTATCTGGGGGCATCCAGGTGGGCCTGCATGTGGGAGGTGGTGGCTGATCCAACTTAGCAACGTGGGTCTTTCTGCCATTGCTTTTGCCTTGTGCTGCTCACTGTGGTGAGGATTTCTTTTCTCAACCCATGGTATGTTTCTTTCTTTCCACTTCTGTTTTAGATGGGATAACCCTGGTTGTTGTAGCAAATGAACTTTGGCATTGCAGTGGTTCAACACACCAGAGTTTTGTTTATCACTGTATGTACCAGTCCAAAGCAGGTATCTTGGTTGGAAGGTGACTGTTGCCCTCACAGTGATTTAGTGGCCTAGGCTCCTTCCATGTTGTGGCTTGTTTGTCTGCCAGGGCCTCTGAGCAGACAAACATCTGGCAAAAGGGGAATAAGAGAGTAGAAAAACTGTCCCCAATTCTTAAAATCCCTGGCTGTGAGATAGCGCGAACCACTTCTGTTCATATTCCACTGATGAGAATTAATCACATGGCCCACCCTGTGGGCCTGCAAGGGGTGCTGGAAAATGTAGTCCCACCTGGGCCACCACCTTACAGTGACAACCCCGCACTGTGGCTGAGGGAGCAGGAATCTTTGGAGGCAGGTAGCCATCTCTGCCACAGCCACAGCTTGAGTCCTTGTTCCCTTTGCAGGTGCCCTTGGTACCTGAGCCTCCATTCTTCCTCAGCTGGCCACGCCTAGCTCCGTGTTCCAGAAGCTTCTGCCTCTTTTACCACATGGAGGGCTGTTTTCCCGGGGGCTGTCAGTGCTTTGTGGAGAGACTCATCCCCAGGTTCTGATTGGATGCCCGCACTGTGTGCATTTTGTCACATTGCTGTGCCTGTCCGTCAGATTCTGAGAAATCTGTGAGAACAACATCCCATCCCTCCTGTCCGTCAGATTCTGAGAAATCTGTGAGAACAACATCCCATCCCTCCTGACTCTGAACGTACTCAGGAGGCCTCCTGCGGGCCTGTGGTTCTCCTGGGTGGCTCGGGAGCCGGCCTGGCTGCAGGACCACTGGCTGTGTCTGGGTCACTGCTTTGGGGACACTTCCTCTCTTCAGGGGCTGCTTTTGTCTCTGGGAACGCAAGTGTTGCTGTGACCCCCTAGAGAAGTCACTTTACATCCATGGGCCTCATCTTTAAAAATGAATAAATAAACACTCAAAGCATGCCCTGGCTGCATACCAGGCCCGGCCTGCCCTGCCGTTATGAGGATCTAATGGGGCCATTGTCGAGCGTGAGCCCCTGCAGTCTGACCTGCTACACGCACATTCTGTCAGTCCCATGGCTATGTCGTCCTTTGTTGGTCTCTCCAGGTAGGTTTTCTGGTTTTATTTTTGATTTGAGAATGAATCCTATTTCTGAAAGGGACCTTAGGGAGTGTTAGCATCACACCATGACAGGTTCCCTTGATGGACGGGCCACTCTGGTCTCCCATTGTATGCCAGGCGCAGAGCTTACCCCTTCCCATGTGCCAGGGCCAGCCCAAGTAGGGGAGAGGGCCCAGCGCTTGGGGTGGTGCTTTCGCAAAGGCAGCATCTGCATCTTTGGGAGGCCCTCAACGCATCCGGCACAATAGCAGGTACGTGTAGGGAATGCAGTACGCGTGCTGACTGAATGAAAGAGACAGTGCCCAAGAAAGCAAGAGTGCTCAAACCCTATAGCACTGTTTGCCAAAAGGTTCCTTGGCCAGAGAGGCTTGGGAAACAGGTGACGGCCCCAGCTTAATGAGCGTCACTCCATCTCTCTTGGCAGAGAGTGCAACCTGGTGGGCTGAATCCCACCCCCACAAATGCTTTATTTGACCCACTCAATTTTGAAAAAATCTGAGGCGACGTATTTTACTTCTCTCTCTGTTGCCTTTCACCATTGCTCTGGTACATTTTTTCTTATAGAGGTATGTTTCTTTTAAATGATTGTTTCTATTTCTCTCATAGGAGAAGAAAATGCTATCAAAGATGGAGGGGAAAAGATGAACCAAGGTGGTTCTTTATTTTGAGAAAAACGAGAGCACGCGCAGGTTTCTTCATCTTCCTGTGCAAATATTAGACCTGGCCTGCTTCACTCACTTTAACAACTTAGCTCCTGTAGGATCGGAGCTTGCAACATCTGTGCTATACTGATAGGTTGCTTCCCAGAGACAAAATTCCATGAATATAGTATCCCACTAGAGATTGTGGGGGGAAAAAGATTCTATGGAAAAATACGTTTGGGAAACAATGGATGCAACAACCAATTAACCAAGTTTCTTTGCTGCTGGACTTCCCAGAGCCTTTGTTGTCCTAATGTGCATTGTGAATCTCGAATATGGGGTTTTAGTATAACTCAGTATTCCTTCAGTTTAGGGGCCAGTTTCCCAAGGCGTCTGTGGCCAGGGAACGCTTTGGCAAATAGTACTATAGGGTTTGAGCACTCTTGCTCTCTTGAGTACTGTCTCTTGCATTCACTCAGCACGTGGATTGCATTTGCTGCATGTACCTGCTTTTGTGCCAGATGCATCGGGGGCCTCCCAAAGATGCAGACTTTGCCTTTGCTAAGGCTTTGTCTTCTGCCAGCTCCTCACTGAGATTTCACGTCCTCATTGCTGTGTGGGACCCCTGCCACTGACTCCGAGGCTGCTCGGATTGTGAGAGCTGGCTGAACCGCAGGGGCCTGCCGCGATCGGTGGTGGGTTTTGAAGCTCTGGGTACCTTTTGGGCTTCCACAGAGCTGGCGATTTATTTTTCTGATCCAGGATGATGATGTACTGTTTTGCAACAGCTGTCAGTGGCCATGAGCCTATAGGAGGAGTTGGATTTGGGGTAGGGCAGAGTTGTGTGTGTAGGCGTGTGTGCCCTTTATTGCTATTAGCCTTAATTTGGAAAGGGTGGGGTAGTTCAGGAGGCAAAGAGCATGTTGCTGACTGCTGAGAGCAAAGGATTTTGTGTCCAGGACCTGAATGTCGTAAGGATTGGTTGTTGGGGGGTGGAGTGGGGAGATTGCCTTGTTGATCTCTCTAAGCTATGCACAGTGTAAAGTGTATTTCTTGCTCAGGAATGGCGTTTGTCTCTTTGCCTAGCCGTCGCAAGGCAGCTCATGAACCAGATGCCAGCCTTGATCTGCTGAGCTCCCTGGGATGTTTCTGAGAAGGCCAGAGTGTGGTGCCTGCCCAAGGATGTCGCAACTAATTAGCCCATTAGAGCCAGTGGGCCTCAGATCATGAATCTGGAGCTGTCTGCTAATTATGCCTTGAATGTGATTTTAGTTAAATGATTAAGGGCCCTCGCAGGGCTGTCCTCCCTACAGCAGTCCCTCAGGCCTGTGCCTAGAGCCCCAGCCAAGAAGGGATTCATTCCTGTCCTGGGGGAGAGAGTGCTGCCCCCTCCCAGGGCCCGGGGGAGTCTAGATCCTGCAGGTGCTTGTTTCCACACTGAAGTCTTTGCAAAGAATGTGATTACCTCACATCTACCGGACGTCCCTGTGTGTGTGCAGGGAGGGGAACACTGCCATTCACTGGTCGTCCCAAACATTCCTTCTGGAAGGGGACCTCAGGGTCCTCTTGTGACCCAGCAGGGATTCTGGGGTCCAAAGGCTACTGCCTTCGGCTTGGTGTTCATCCCCTGAATTGTCTGTGGTTCAGCTGGGAATGCACCGTTTGCTAACTCAATGGGTACTGCAGACCTGTCTCAGGCCTGCTGCCAAGTGTGGATTAGGGCATAAAATGCATTATTGCTCCACTTCAGGGTGTGTGCTGCTGCTGCCTTGAGTGTTAGGCTGAGTGGGCCGTGTGTAGGAGGTAAGAGGTGGTGATAGATTAGAATGGCTGCAACTTCTTTGTTGCTCTTCCATGGAGAGAGAGACTTTTTTCCCCACCTTGATGCTTGGTAGCCCCTGTAACTGATGTACCCAATAGAATGCAGTGGAAGGAACACCTAAGAAAGCCTGGCAGCGTCTGCCTTTGTGCTTTTGAGAGCCCCAAGCTGCCATGTGAGGGGTCCAGCTACCTTGCTAGAGAACCCGCTTGGAGAGGTCACGTGGAGAGAGCGAGGCTCTGAGGCAGAATTGGGCAAGAGAGAGGCCCAGTTGTCCCAGTGTCCCTCTGAGCTCAGCCTTCCAGCTGTCCCTGCTGTGGCGTCACATGTGAAGTGAGACATTTTGGGTATTCTGGCCCAGTCAGGCTCCCAGTGACTACAGCCCTAGCCTTCATCTGCTGCTACCACACAAGACTCAGGTGTGGCCGGCAGAGCTGCCTGGCTGAGCCCAGTCAACCCACAGCATCATGAGGGATAACTAAGTGGTGGTTTTAAGTCACTGAGTTTGGGGGCAGTTTGTTGTACAACAATAGATCAACGACACAGAGGTGTAGCTTAATGTCTGGCTGGTATGGAAGAAAGATGCCATGTCCCCTGGTACATGGTAGAGCATTGCCTTGTAAGTATATAAAAGGGCAGAGCAGAGCATTAAATGGTTCCACTTAAGGGACACAGTGCACAGGTATGATGGAGTGCATAGGGTCTTGAATTCTAGGATTCAGATCCTGATCTAAACACAGAAACTCATTGACACTCCCTCATTGAAAGCAAGCTGTTTGATTTAAGTGAGTTTCTCATTCAAAGGAGGAACTATTCCCCCTGTTAATTCTCAGGAGGTTTTTTCCCTATGTCAAAAGAGAGTGGGCAATGTAGTTAGTATATCAGTTAGCTGTTGCTGTGTAACACACCATCCCAAGTCTTAGTGACTTAAAACAACCATTAATTATCCCTGCCATGTCTGTGGGTTGATTGGAGCAGGATGGTTGATCTGGGCTGGTCTGATCTGGGTTGGGCTTGCTCATGCTTCTGAGGACAATTGGCAGGTGGGCCAGTGGCTGCCTGGTCTAGAGTAGACTTGGCTGGGACAAGTTGCCTCTCCATCACGTGTATTTCACACTCCTCCAGCAGGCAAGCCCGGACATTTCTCATCACAGGGACAAGGTCTGAGAGAGGAAGTAGAAATCCCAAGTGCCTTATCAAGTCTCTGTATCATATTTGCTACTGTCCCATGGACCGGAGCCTGTCATACAGCTAAGCCCAGAATCAGGGTGGGAGGACTCCACCAAAGGGCGTGAATTCAGGGAGGTATTAACAAATCAGGGCCATTAATGCAATCAGTCTGCCACAGTTGGGTTGAGGGGTCTTTTCCCCACCCATAGGCCCTGGAGTTGAGCAGAGTTCTACCTTTGCTACTTTTCAAATGTGTAACTTTGGTGAATTACTTGGCCTGTGTCTCAGTTTTCTCATCTATAAAATGCGTATAATAATAGAAGGGATGTTGCAAGGGTTTAAAAAGGATAAATGTAAAGCATGTGGCGCAACGTCTGGCACAGAGTAAATACTTGGTAAATGTTAGCAATTATTAAAATATCAGCCAACTGATATTGCCAGTCACAGGCACATGGATACTTGGTACTACTGGGGCTGTTTGGTTTCTTTTCTTTGACCTCCATGGACAAACAAGGGTCTGTTCTATCTAGGGTGGCCCCTGCTGAGCCTCTTCTCTCCAACTGTGGACAGCAGGGGCCTCTTGAGACATCCCCTTCTCCCCCCCCCCACTTATCCTTTAGCACCTGTATACCTGATGGCCCTGGGCTGTCGTCTGTTGATGGTAACAAGGGCTGGCACCCAGACTGAGAGTCCTGGACATGGGCCTCAGTACACAGATTCCTGACCGAAGGGACCTGCTAAGGGGCCCAGGAGTGGCATTTTCCCTGCCTGTCCTGAAGAATCTGGGAGTTGCCAGATTTGGGGTGTGCTGCTCAGGAGAACAGAGAGGGTTCTTTTTTGTTTCTTTTCCCTTAAAACTTATCCTTTCATAGGATTTTGTTCCCATCCTTGGAGAAGGTCACAAAGGATGTGAGTGGGAAAACCTGTCATCAGATTCAGATTTTGACCATGCGGTACCTGCTACCATTCAGGCACCAAGGGACCAAGGTGGGGTGGTAGCTAAAGTCTCTCATGGGCGTTTGCACCAAATGTGTGGCTGGGGCGGCTGGGGATGCTGGCAGTTCCAGGTTCATCTGCTCAGGAGCTGACGGGGCCTCAGTGGGAGTAGAGGAGATGGCGCCCCAGCAGCTGGACTCTGTCAGCCTCATGGAGACGTGGTCCCTGCTGGCCAAGGAATTCTGGGCCTGAGTCTGAGATGAAGCTGCTTTGGAAGCACATCCTGGGCCCTGGAAGAATCTGAGCGCCCTGGGCAGCAGGCCCGAATGGGGACTTGGGGCCGGAATGCCGGGAACTGAAAGCTGGCCTGACTTCTAAGGCCTGTGGAGCTGGCTCTCTGGAGGCCTCATTGCCTCCAAAATCCAGCCGCCAAGCTTTTACCCAGGCAGGGCCTTTCCCCCTCCCCCAGCCCTGCCCTCCTCCGCCCTTAGAGGCTCACATCCCCTGCTCTTTGTACCTCAGTCCCCCTGGACTGGACACTGTGGTCCGTGTCGATTTTTTTCTTCTCTCCAATTAGAATTTGGTAATGTTAATCATGACAGCAGCAGGAACAACAGTGATAACAGCGACCATTTAATGAGAGATTCCTGTGTACCGCAAATATGCCGGATGCTTTATGTTTGTTACTTTATTGAGTCTTTACTCTATTTCACGAACCCAGTAAAGTTTACCCTTCTGTTGCATTACGAGTATGCTTTTGTCCACTTTCTGTGTTTATCTTTCAGACTCAGTGCTTACAGTGTGCTAGGCACTGTGCTAAGTACGTTTCATGAGATAGGTGTGATTATTGTCTTCTTGTTCCAGATAAGAATCTGAGCCTCGGTGTGGCCAATTCACATGTGGAGCTGAGACTTGAACTCCCATGGTCAGGCTCTGACCCTCAGCCCTGCTGCCCCCATGCCAGGTCCGTGTCCCTGTGGAGAATTTCCCTGCTCTTTGGCATTTTCGAGGACACATTCCCAACAGGGTTTTCCATCTTCCCTTTGTTCTTCTGCAAGCAGAGCAAAAATTGCAGTCACTTAAAGATGCCGGCAGGTGGAGTCTGGTTGGTCAAGGTGGTGGCCCACTCGTGAGTGAATGGAGGACTAATTCGAGGGATTTCCCTGTTTAAGAAAGCGTGGATCGCTGGGTGACAGAGGCATCTCCTTATTGGGGGGTGGCGTCTCCCCACCCATCCTCAGCCAGGGGTCACTTAGCTCTGCCTGTTGTCTGAGGACCACCCTGTGCCATGCATCTGGGATCCAGGGAGATGCTTAGGCTGGAGGGTTGATAATAGGCCCCATCATCTGTTCAGATTTTAAGGCCACAGAGGCATCCTGGGCTCCTGTGGGCCATGGCTATCCACAGCCAACTTTTGGTGGGGAAGGGAGAGCACACTCACTGTCCAGTCTGCCTGGTGGATATAGAACACATCTTCCTGGCCTTAGGGTTAGAGAAGAAAGCCCAACCCATCAAGACTGATTCCTTCATGAAATAGGAATTCTCTCCAGTGCACCCTGTACAGAAGGCCTCCCAACCTCTGCTTGAATACCTCCTGTGACAGGGAGCTCACTTCCTTGAGTGGCCTCTTCCTTTGATGGATGGCTCCAACTCCTAGAAGGATAGAGAATTTGGGCCCTCCCTGCCATTAGTCCTGCTATGCCTTCAAGAGGCACCCAGACAGAATGGGCCATTTCTGCTGAGTGGTTATTCTTTCCCCGTGTGAAGGCAGGAAGCTGGCTTCTTCCACCTTCTCTCTCAGGTCATTTAGGGTCCTCACCTGTTCCTTGAGTTCCCACCCCTTCACCGTTATGCCATCAGCTCTGCTACTCCAAAGCTGTGTGCATGTAAAATACTTACAAAGTATTAAAATAGGGCTTGATACATGCTAAGTATATAAATATCAGCTCTAGTCTTGCAGTCATCTTTCTGGTCATCCCTAGACCAGGGCTTCTCAAACTTGAATGTGCATATGAATTACATGGGAATCATGTAAAAATGCAGATTCTGATTTAGTAGGTCAGGTGGGGCCTGAGACTCTGCATTTCTGACAACTTCCCAGACTATTTCCAGACTGCTGGCCCTCAGCCCACACTTTGAATAGCATGGCTAGTGTATCTGTGTTTTCTTTACTTATGAAACTTCACTTTTCAGGTGGGATCTCTCCTGTTCCAGTGGTGGTAGACTCATCACCTCCCACGATACAGATGCAATATTTCTATTAACACCATCTAACATGGTATTACTTAGGGGGGAAAAGTATTATCTGGGATATCAAGGTAATCTTTGTCCTCTGGCTTCTGAGTCTGGCTTATAGAAACATTGCTCTGCAGTTTGCATATGTCTTCATGGATCTGAAAGAACGTGACAGTCTCTGGGGAGAGATACCTTCCCTCTGGACTTTTCTCTGCTCCTAGACCTGGGGTGTATCATGTGACTGCGCCCAGAGCTAAATCAGTAAATGGGATTCCAGAGGGTCCTATAAAGCAGATTTCCTCAGGGCAGGGGTGGGGGGGTCAGTGGATATGAATGAGGCGGCCTGATGTGGGTCACGGGCTGGTGCCCTGGTGCTGAAGTGATTCCCTGGTGTCCAGGTGACGTCATTCATGCAGGGAAAGGAAAACCTACGCTCTTTCATGCTTTGTTTATTGCTCAGTTCATTCAACTTGCATGTCTAATAGAGGAACCGATATTTCTTAAATATGTAAATGCTGATTCAAAGTTAACATAAATAATTGGGACTGGGACTACAAGTTTAAAATGACAGATCAGGTACCCTAACAGCAGATAACAATAGTTGTCAGCTTATCATTGCGCTTACAATGAAAGCTGCTCCAAAGCTGTGGTGCTGATGCTATAGCTTTCCCCCACTGTTTTGTTGTTGTTCCTGTATCTCACCGTGCTGGGCTGAGATCTGCTCTGGGCTGACACGGGGCAGCTGTTCAGCACAGTGGTTAGAACAGCCTTGTGCACGCAAGTGGCCTGGGTTTGAATCCCAGGGCTACCGTTTTTTGGCTACTTGGTCAAGTTTCTTAACTGCTCTCTGTCTCAGGTTCCTCATCCCTAGCCTGATGAAGTAGCAATGTCCACCTCACGGTCATGAGTTAATAAACACAGAGTGCTTAGGATGGCATCTGGCCCATAGTCAGCGAGGCACATCATTTGGTCCCTTTCTGTTTTGCTGTGATCTTACTGTGCCTAAAAGAAATCTAGTGCGTGGCTGGACACGGATGGTGGCTTGTGCCTGTAATCCCAGTGCTTTGGGAGGCCAAAGTGGGAGGATCGCTTGAGGCCAGGAGTTTGAGACCAGCCTGGGAAACATAGCAAGACCCCTACTCTACAAATTTAAAAAAAAAGAGATCTTGTGTCTTCTTCTCAGACACAATGTCACAGGATCCTGGTTGTTGACTAGCTCATTCTTGATGAGCCTTGGGCTCGGTTGCGCATTAGAATCACTGGATAAATGCTCGGGCCCCGTTCTTTACACTACATGTCCCCTTTTAAAAAACCAGTTTAGAAATTTTCAGACGTACACAAAAGTAAAGAGAATACGGAAATGAGTGTCCTTCCACTAGTCACCAGATGCAACAACCAGTTGACTTTCTTACCCTCCTTTTTAAGTGTTAAATTTCACTGGTGGCACAGTAGAGGTTTTTGAGTCTGCGCCTTCTTCAAGGATTTTGGTGTTTTGCTTTTTCCCCAGCCCAGCGTGCTCTGAGGTGCTGTAGGGTGGAGCCCTGGGCAGCCAGCACTTGCAGCCTGCTCTAGTCAGCCTGATTGGGGCACTGTTAACACAGAGCTGTGCCTTGCTAGTTCTGACCCATTAGTGGAGGTGGTGGCTCGAGTCTGGGTAGTTCACACTCCCCTATAAAGGCATCGGGCAAATGGATCGTGTTGGAGCCCTTTGTTGAATGCTCTTTTGACCTTGGTATTATAGGTGACCTCTCCTGCCAGTCTAGCCTTCCCATTTTCGGAAGAGGCTCAACCTTTCCAGGACCCTTAAGCTCAACCTGAAATCCCCATATTGATCCTTCTGTACTTGTACACGTAATACACGAACATATCGATACCTCGTATGAGACTGGCGTATGCCAGTTGGAGGAAGCAAAAATACCCACATGTGTTCATACTCTCCTCTGTGTTAAAACCAATAAATGCTAAAGATCTTTAGAAACAGTCACCCTTCTTTTATATTACAGGTATGTCTTTCTGTACTTCATGTTAACCTTTTTTTTAATTTATTGAATAAGCATTTGTATAGTGCTTCTGATGAGCCAGGCATCGTCCTGAGTGCTTTACAGATGTCACCTCATTTAATCATCCCAGCAACTCCATGAGGTAGATATGATTTTCCGTGATACAGAGGAGGAAACTAAGGCACAGAGAAGTTTAGTAATTTGCCTACCCTCACACAGCTGGTGAGTGGCACAGTCTGGCCCCACACCACTTGGCAGTGCTGCTTGCTTCTTTAGTACCATTATGAGCTCATGGCCATTAGGATTCAGCCTATTTTACAATTAACCTGATAATTATTCTTTTTTGAGATGCTGATTGTCAGGCTGAGGCTGCTGGGGTCCTTCCTGGGGTGTTCCACGCAGATAGATGTTAGCCGGCTGTCCCGGGTAGGTGTGTAGGTGCAGTCCCTCCGTCTGTGAGCTGAGCTTCTCTCTCAGTCTACAGCCTGTGTGGCTCCCTGGGGATGGGGCGTGTGGGGCTGGGAGAGCCGGGTGCTGGGCTGAGGCAAAGTCTGGTTGAGGGAAGCGTTCAAATCGCACGCGTTTCTTTCCTTCTTCCCGAAGTATTTTTGCCTCCTGAGACGGACAGTTCTGAGCAGTGGCTTGCAAGTGGGTGATGGTTCTTCTGCGTGGCCCAGAGACAGCAGAGGAGGAACGGAGGTCAGGGCCTGGCTGAATGGACCCTGTCATGAGCCTGTGGAATGAGCAGGAAAGCCTTTAGAGACACCCTATGGCCCTGCTTCCTCCCTTTGTACAAATTGGGAAACTGAGGCAGAACACCCAGCTCCTAGACTGCCATTTTTTCCCACCGTAACCATTTGTTTCCCTGTGAGCAGGATTGAGAAGGTAGACTTCAGAGGGGTTTGAGTTGGTTGGAATAGGGAGCCATTGAAGGCTGCGGAGCAGGGGAGGCTCCTTGTGAAGATAAAGAAGGCATGTGCCATCTGGGCTGGGGTGTGAGCCAGGGAGCTGGTGCGGCAAAGGGTCCTCCAGGTAGCCGACCTCAGGCTGTGGGCCTGGCTACACCATGAAATCGGGCGGGGAGGCTGCCCTGATTTAGGCAGGAGAGCTGTGTGTGGGATGATAGCCTTGGTCTCAGGTTGGAGAGGCCCTTTGCACCTGCCCAATTTACATTCTGCGCAGTGACTTGGCTGCCGCTGAGGACAGAGCTGGCTGAGGCTGCAGAGAGACACCGGGCCTGTGTTTTGAGCAGGGGCCAGGCCTGGATGCTGGAATAGGCAGCCGGCTCACGGCCAGTACACATTGGCCTCAGATCAATGAAAGCTGTCGTGGGGCCAGTGTGTTGCCGCCACTGCCGCCTGGGGGCTCCTGGGCTGGGCGGGGCCTCCTGAGGCCACTGTCCCCGAGTCACTGGCTCTGAGAACATTATCAGCATGTCCTGGGCCCGTCAGGGTGGGTCCTACCCCTGCTGCATGCCCTCCCCACCCTGTGATTCTTAGTCCCACTCATTTCTGCTTGGCATCTCAGCCAGGATGGTTTTGTCAGCGCATGGAGAAAATACAGGACCTGTGGAGAGGAGGGAAAGGAGGCTTAGCCATTTCCTTTTTTTTCTGCTGTTTTATGTGTCCCAGGCACCGTGCCAGGTTCGTAGGGCGTTCAGTAATGAAGAAGAAATGTGTGGACCCTGTCCTCAACAGGTTTAGCTTAGTGGGGAGACTGGTGATTGATGAGGAGGGGCAATACAGAGTGCCCAGGGCTGCAGTGGGAACACAGAGTGGGGGACCGTGCTGAGCCTGGGGCTCCTGGGATGACTTCTTTGAGGGAGGCATTAAAGCTGAGACCAGAAGAGTGAATTAGGAGGAGGCTAGGAGAAGAGAGTTGTGGGGGCATCCTGGGCAGAGGGCAGCGATGGGGGAGGGGAGGGGCAGAATGGAGGGCCTTGGCTATGGGGGAGTAGGGACTGCGGAGGTGGGCGGAGCTGGGCTGGGTCAGGTGTACCTGGGGTATCCCCTGGCCCATTTACCCAGGACAGTTCCAGTTACTCCTGTGGTCTGGGCCTGGATACTAACACTGCTTCCTTTCACTTTCACAAGTGTCCTGGTTTGGGCAGTATAATTATATGGGCACCCCAGGTATAAGTACATATCTTTGTTTTACAGATGAGGAAACCGAGGTTCACGGAGGCTTAGGTTAGTTGTGCGAGGCCTTGGATTGAGGATGGGACAGAGCGGGGATGGGAGCCGAGCCTGCCTGACTTGGAAGCCAAGGCTTTCCCTTCACCCCACACTACCTTCCATGGTGAAGGTAAACCTGAATATTCTCTGAGTGTGGACTCTGTGTCCAGCCCCGTGCTAGGGCTGGGCAGGGTGAGAGGAGGAGAGAGCGAGCAGGACGCATTTAGAGGCCCATGACAGAAAATAACCTCAAACTAGTTTAAGCAAAAAGGGGAGATTTAGTGGTTCATGCCATTAAAAAGTCTAGGGGAGGGACAAGCTTCAGGCATGGTTTGATCCAGGGGCTCAAATGATGTTGCCAGAACCATTTTCTCTTGCTTCACCTCTTGGCTCTGTTTTCCTCTGTGTTGCCTTTTTTCTTAGCCAGGATTTCCCTGTAAGGAGGTTAAATGTTCTTAGCAGTGTCAGATTCCCGCTCTCATGTCCCACCAATGTGAGCAGAAAGAGAACAGATGTCCTGGGATTACATCTCTTTGGCCTGGCTTGAGTGAGTATCCAGCCCTGACCAGTCCCTGTGGCTGGGACAGTGCAAAGTTCTTGGTCAGGCTTGGGCCATATGCCCTCCCTCGTGGTCAGGCGGAGAAACCAGCCCTGCTTGCACCACGTGGATGAGAGTAGCGGAGGAGTAGTTTTCCAGATGAGATACAGGATGCCCAGCTAAATTGGAATTTCAGATAAATAACACTTGTTTGTAAGTCTGTCCCAAATACTACATGGGACATACTTACACTAACCAATTATTTGTTGTTTATCTGAGATTCAAATTTAATTTGTTTTTATTTGTGAATTCTGGAAAGCCACCGAGGAAAACCAAAGTGTTACCAGAAGGAGGAGGCAGGGATAATGCTGGGGGGCAGGGGGCTTCCAAATCACTGATGCCCACTGCAGGAGCAAAGTCAGGGACAAAGAGCTTTTCTTCAGCCTTCAATTCCTCCTGAAGTTCCAGTCTGTGAAATCAGCCCTAAATGCTGTGGATGTTCAGTGAGAGACGTTCTTGGGGAATGAGGTGCTCAGAAAGGGCTTCCTGCATTTGAATTGGGCACCAAAAGCTGGGGACAGGGGTTCCTGAAGTGGGGGTGGGATGGGGTGGGGTGGGAGAAAATGTCCATTCCCATCTGCCTGCCAATCATGCATTAGGGTTGCTGGCTCCTCACCTATCTGGACTGGCTGCAGTGTGACCCTTGCCTTTATGGGCTGGACCAGTGTCCCGTCTGGTTTGTCTGAGACTAACCAGCTTGCTGTCTGTCAGCCTGTCTACTCCCTGTGAATTCTCCAATTGGGTCAGGATTCCTCCAGCCTCAGGTAGTTCAGTGGAGAGCCATCTTGGGTCAGGTACTGCAGAAGCAGAGCCTGAGGCAAGGACCATGTGCAAGTGATTCATTAAGAACATTCTCCCAGGGCAGACCAGTAAGGGAGGGGGAAGTTGGACAGAGAAGGGGAAGAAGCTAAGCAAAGGTGCCATTTCAGGTGAAATCTGGGCTTCAGCCTGACCCAGTGGGGAGATCTGGAGTATAAATTATGCCTCCTTGTTTGTCCTGACTGGAGGTATCGGCCTTCATTCTCCTGCACAGTCTCAGGGCCACCTGGGGTGAGGGCACTGCAGTTCTCTGAACCTGCAGACACAGCCCTAGGGCAGGCCTCTGAAGAAGCCTCGCTGGTGTGAGCTGCTGGGAGGGAAGGCACTGGAAGGTGGGGGTGGGGCACACAGAGCAGAGGGGATCTGCATGTGTGTGCAGCACCTCCAGGGAGGTGGGCCATGATCAAAGGGTCTAACCAGACATTGGGGAAATCTCACCTGCAGCGAGCACCAATACATGTGGTCTCTAAAGGCTTGAGAAGTCCTGTGGATCTTCGTTTACATGACATTCCCCGGAGACATGGTCTGAGCTGCCTGGACCTCAGAACCCTGCTCGTGGAGACAGCATCTGAGGAGCTGGGCTGTTGGCTCGGACACACTTCCTCCCTGGCTGTCGGTGGAGTTGGAGGGCCCTGGTCCTTTGTGTAAGCTCCCAGCAAATGCATTCAGCATACTTTTGCTGGCTCTTCTGCTGCCTGATTTGGGTCTTCTGGATTCTGATCGTGGCTCTGCTGCTCTTTGCCCTGGGCAAGTCCTGCCCCTTTTTGAGGCCTCAGTTTCCCCATCTGGACTCTGAGAGGTTTGCAGATGGACTTGTATCAGGGAGTTTCATGAGCCCCCTGATGTTTAGTGTGCAGTTTTCTTTGTGTGGCACTTTTCTGGGGGGACCTTCTCAGAGGGGTTTGGGCCTTCTCACAGGTCAGAACCTCTGGACAGAAAAAAAAAAAAAAAAAAGAACCTCTGGACAGGAGCTCCAGCCTGGCCTGACACTGGTGGTTGGGGTGGATGTGTGGGCCTAGGACCGCAGAGGCCTCTCTTGTCTGTCCCCAGGAGCTCGCTCGGTGGCACATCCCTAGAGCCTCAGTCTTCCTCACAGGAGGATTTGGTCACTCACAGCTGCTCCGCTTTCTTGCCTCCCCTGGGGCCCTCAGTCTCCCCATCTGTAAAAGGGGGTGAGAGCTCGCTTGGGGACCTCTTAGGGTTGTTGGGTGAGGTGATTGGGTATGATAGGCAGAGTCACTCCATGAATACCTTCTTACCCTCAGGCCCAAGAGTGGGCTCAGACCTTCCATGCTGACCACATGGCCTCTGCCTCCATGGGCTTCCCACAGGACCACATGGGCCCCTGCATGGGCTGCTGAGCAGACCTGCAGGGGCAGGCAGCTGCTTTCCAGATCCCCACTACTTTTTGCTTTGAGATCTTTGGTTACCTGAGAAAGGAAACAGAATTTAGTGTGTGCTGGTTGAGGTGGGGAGGAGAGAGCTGCTACCTGCCTCTCCCCAGGCCCCAGTGACAGCCCAGTTTGACATGCTCAGCTGGTCTCATGCCATTTCTGGAATCAAAGCCCCGTCTGCATTACACAACCACAAAATTGGGTCTTGCAGCCCCTCGGCTTCCTACGCATGTATAGCCGAGAGCAGCGAGAAGCTGCTGGGTTTCTGGCAGTGGCCTCTTCGTGGACCTTGTGCACTGTGTGGCTCTCGGGGAAGAGGGATGGGGTCTGGGCGCTCACAGGCCTGGAGCCTCTACCTTCCCCCCAAGCTGGATTCAGGAGACTGCACTTTTTATTGGAAAGTTGCGATACTTACCACCACTGGGGCCTGGGCCCTTCTAGCCAACTTATGTGTGTGAGTCCTTCTAGCACCTACTTGAGTCTCACTTCTGTTTGTTTTAGTGTGTTTAGTGTGTTTTCTTGAAAATGTTCGGCTGTTATTTCTCACGGTAGAAGTAATAACGCGTGTTTGTGGCAAACATTCGGATGGCCTGGAATCCGGCGCCAGGCACAACCTCTGGGAACATTTTGGTGCCTGTCTCTCCAGACATGTGCCTCTGACCACGACGCACGGAAACATATGTGGATAATTTCAGTGGATGTAATTGTATTCTCTCTGCTCTTTGGCAACTGCTTTTTTCTTTCAAGAAGATGTGGGGAATGTTTTTCTGAGTCGGTAAATATAGGGCTGCATTGGGTCGTTTAACACACACTCATTGAGTGCCTCCTCTGTCGGGCATTGATACGTGATATGTCAGAGGGTTGTAAGTGCTCAGGGAAAAGTAAGGCAGGGAGGAGGGGGAGAGGCTGCAATCTTAAATAGGTTTGGGTGACACGGTGATGGTGAGCTAAAACCTGCAGGAGGGAGAAGAAGGGGGAGCTCTCTGGAGAAAGAGCCTCCCAGGCAGAGGGAACTGCACGTGCAAAGGCCCTGAGTTGGGAACATGCCAGACGTGTTGGAGAAACAGCAAGGAGCCCCGTGTGCCTGTGGTAGAGTAAGTGAAAGGGAGTCAGAGATGAGGTCAGGGAGGGGATGGGGCAGACGGATTGGATGGGGCTTTGTTGGGACTTTGGAGAATTGGGTGGGGGTGGGGGTGGGGGCAAGGGTGGAGAATAGGAAACCATTGCTGTTGAGAAGGACAGTGGCCAGGAACGCACGGTAGATGTGGAGGAGGTGAGGATGACTGGTTTCAGGACATGCTTTGAAGGTAGAAGCAACAGGATATGCTGATGGATTGAAGGAAGGGTCGAAAGAGAAGCTCGGATGCCTCCTGGGTGTCTGGGGAGGGGAGGAGGGAGCTGCCCTGTTTGAACAGGGGAGGATGGGTTTGGGGGGGTGTCAGGAGTCAGTTTGGGGCATGTGATGTTTGAGGTGCTTGTTGAGCATCTTGGTGACATTGAGCAGGCACCATTTGTTTGAATGGAACAGCCACTTTGGAAAAAGCTAATTTTTTAAGTATAAAAGCATTGCATGTTTTTGGTTAAAAAAAAAAAAAAGAAAAAGAAAAGGGGGTGGGGGAGAAGAGAAGAGACAACACAAAATTCAGTCAGTCCAGAAAGCTGGGCAGCTGAAGGAGACAGCGCCCCAGTTCCCACTTCTGAAGTGTAGTGTGTCCTTCCAGAAGTATTCCGGAAAATATGCCTTTTTTGTTTCTTAACACAACTAGATCGGACTCTAGACTGTTCCTCACTTGCTGTCCCACCTGACAGCACCCTGGACCCTGGGAGCCCTCACTCCCTAACACACCCCTAACTCTCTAGGTTCTTCCATGTCCACCCTCTGTGTGGTCCTCATGTGGGGACAGGGTGGGGTTGGTGCCCCCATTTGATGGATGTGGACACTGAGACTTATAAACACAATTCTGGTGACACATAAAATGCCAAGTTCCAGAATGAATTGAGTCCTCTGGAGGCCTGGAGGTGCCACTTTTGACTCTGCCCAGAGTCGGTGGTTGTGGGCGGAGGAGATGGCACGGGCCAGGGTTTGGAGCTCAGAGCAGGTGATGTAGCCTGTGAGAGGCGTGGGCCAAGTTTCTCAGCTGTGTTGTGGGGGCCTGGAGATGAGAAGGGGAGGCCAGGGTGGGTGTGGACCAGAGCGGGCAGGAGGATGGCCGCTGCGAGGTGGTTTCCCCAGAGCGCTCAGGGCCGCACGGGGTGGACTGTGTGTGTGTGTGTGTGTGTGTGTGTGTGTGTGCGCGCGCGCGCCCATACAGCAGCAGGGCCCCAGAGTCTGCCCAAACTTACGTTTTCTTGTCCTCTCCTGAAAATGAGGACTCCTGGGACATAGGAATTGAGAGGACCTTATTCCATCTGTTTGTTTAAGCCAGGAAAAGCATGAGGCCGAAACCCGCCCTGAGGCTAGGGTGAGGGATGCCAGGTTTCTGAGGCCTCCGCCCTGGGCAGGAGCACATCATTCCCCATGGTGAGGTGGCCTGTGGGCTGTGGGGCACTGTTCTTTGGTAACAGATGATAGTGCTGCCTGTCATAGGCGGCTTGGCTTATTGCCACCCTGTCAGCGGGGCACACGCGCTGGACCCTGGCAGCAGATCCAGGGCTTGTCCCAGGGCCAGGGACTGTGGGTGAAGCCTCCCCAGCTGCTCGGTGATCAGGGACACACCGCAGCCCTTCGGCCTCTCCTCTTATCAGCACTTGGCTTGTGGTGGGGCGGGCCAGGGGCATGGTGGGGTCAGTGGCATGGCAGGGTCAGTGGTGTGGTAGGCAATGGCTTGCTGGGGTCATCGGCATGGTAGGCAGTGGCTTGGTGGGGTCATCGGCATGGTAGGCAGTAGCATGGTGGGATTGGTGGCACGGTGGGCAGTGGCATGGCAGGCCAGCAGTGGGTAGGAGGGCAGAGACTCAGACAAGCGCTAAGTGCAGGCAGCCAGCCAGCCAGAGTGGGTCACTTGAGGCCTTACGGGGTGATGGAGGCAGTGCTGATTTGGTTTTTGATCCGCTGTATGGCATCCCCGATGACAATGGGGGCAGGAAAGAGGACAGGAGGGGAGAGAATGAAGGACCTGGGCCCAGAGGGAGGAGGATGCCACAGCTGTGATTTAGGACGTGCTGATCGTGCCAGGCATGCGCTGAGCATTTCACATACACACTTTCCTTTCCGCTTCACAACCACCCTGTGGGGGCGGGGGCAGTTATTTCCATTTTCAGCTGGGGAAACTGAGGCACAGGCAGGTGAAATCACTTGTATGAAGTCACACAGTTTAAAGCAGTGGAGCCAGGCTCAAACCCAGACCTAATGACAACTCGGGTGATCACTTAGCCTGTCTAAGCATCAGGTTCCTCCTGGCTAACGTGGGGATGATGACAGGACCCGGCTTCCAGGGCCCTGGCAGTGTTTAGTTAGTGATGCACCTTCTGTGCTTCTCGGGGCACTTGGTGCGTGTCATGCATTTGCTAAATGCTGGTTATTATCGTCACTTGGTTCTTAGCATCCATGACCTCAGTGACCCCAGGCCCCGACAGGCCCATTGGTCCTGGTGTCCACTGTAGAAACACCTTTGAACACCGTCTAGATAGAAAATTTCAGTCAGGCCAACAGCAAACTCCGCCAGACCCGTGCCCCGCCCAGCCCTGGGTGATCTGCCCTACAGCTGGGTCATCTCCTAAGAGTGCCGACATGCCAGCAGTTTGGGATCAGAGAGCATTCTGGGCAATGCCAGGGTTTACTGTTTTCTGCCGTCTTGGTCTTTGTTTTTTTTCCCATCGGCCATTTTTTTCTCCATGCCCAGAAATCACATTCCAAAACCATGGGCCCGTGGCCAGCTGGGAAGAGCGCCGGGCCTCCCCTGGTGCTCACCTTGCCTGGTGTGTCTCCCCTTCCCCCTCCCCCTCCGTGGCCCCCCCCCCCCTGCTGTTGGCACCAGCCTGACCACTTGGGGGGCTCTTTAGATGGTACGGTTCCCAAAGCAGGTCCATGTCCTACTGAGGGGTTGGGACCTGAGGTGATAAGTGGTGGACATCTTGTATTTTAATGATTCTGTATTTGTTTAATGTGAATTATATTTTTAAAAATCCCATTGTAAGTAGGACTCACACCTGTGATGTCACTGATCTTATTGCTTATGGCAAGAGTAAGTTAAAAAAAAGAGAGTGAGCAAGAGAGCGAGAGAGCCGATTTAAAGAGAAGTATTAAGTGCTCATGGCAGCCCAGGTGGGACCTGGCTCTGGGGGCAGTCGTGGCAATGGCACGTGGGTGCCTGCAGCTTGCTGGGGTGACAGCCCGGGAGGTGAACTTTGCTGGCCCTTCGCTGGCTGTGTTCCACAAGTGGGCAAACCCGTCTGTGTGTGTACCCTGAGGGGTCTCGGGCCTGAGGCTTGGAGGAGGGGACTTGGTGGCTTCCAGAGTCAGGCCCCAGGGTCTGAAGTCCTGCCCGCCAGCCCTACCATCCCACTCCCTGCTGGAGTCCCCAGGATGCGGGGAGCAGAGGGCTGGGGATCTACAGTTAGGAGCACATTGATCTCCCGCAGATAAAAATAGTCAGGGAGAAATCTGAGGAATTTTAATTGCTACTCCACATCTTTGGAGTCTTGAAGGCCTGGTTCTTGCAGGCCAATAACACGAAAGGCCTGCTCTGCGTGCATAGCTGTGGGAGCCGGCCTTCCCCTCCTTCTGTCAGCTCGCCTGGCTCTGAGTCCAGTCGGCCAAAGAGGGGCCCATGGTGCAGTGGGTGGTGGAAGCTTCCAAACTGGCTCCCAAGCTTGGCTGGGCATCTGGGACTCAGGTTTTAGGAGACTGTATAGCTTTGGGTGCTGTGAGAATCAGTGCTTTTAGTTGCAAGTAAGGGAGGTCCAGCATGAATTGCTGTAAGCAACGAGGGCAATTTAGTGGCTTCACAGGAAAGGCAAGTGAGGGTGGCCCTGCCCAAGGTTCATCTGACAGATAGGTATCAAGTGCCTACTGAGCATCAGTACTGTTCTAGAGCAAACAGAACCAGATCCCTGCCCTTGGGCAGCCTACTTCCAGAGCCGGCTGGGCCTCAGGCCTGGGGGGTGCTGGCCTCCGTCTGCCTCTGTGTGAGCGTCCTCCTCAAGCAAGCCGTCTCCTAGAAGCTGGAGATGAAGTGAGGCACAGCCTTGGCACCAGAGAAGAGTTCTTTCCCGCCAGCTCCTGTGAGAAGGATCCAGGGGAGTATTCCAATCAGCCCGGCTGCGGCTTGGGCATGGTGCTGGGCAGGCAGAACCAGGAGCCACCACTGGGTGACCTGCGGCCGTGGCAGGCTTGGGGGTCTTCAGGGAAGTGGTCGAGGGCTCTGCCCCACATTTGCGCTCATTTGGGAAGAGATGCCATTTCTCTTTGGAAGCAGCACGTTGAGGTCTGGGTTCTGATGACATTTGGCAGGAGGAGAGTGTCTGTTTTCCTTTCATCCCTGGGGAGGAGGACATCCCCAGCACCTCCTGTCACTGGAGCTGGACTCCAGGAGCCCTTCCTAAGGCCTGCTGCCAGTGCCCTCTTCCCCATCTCCCTTGGCCCTTTGACGATGACTATTTTTGTGTCACTGGCCTGCATGTTGCGTATGGTTGGGACGGGGTGGGTGAATTCCCGCACTTTTGGCCTGCCATGCCTGTGGGGAGAGTGGACTTCGAGAGTCTGGGAGGTAGGTGAGGAAGCTGTGTGGGCAGAAATAACAGAGGTCCACAGGTGAGAGGTGCATGTTAGAGACACAGAACTTGAGGCCCAGAACGTGGACAGCCCTGGTTTTCCTCCCTGTCTTGTTTCCTGGGTGTAGCCCTGGAGAAGATGGCCAGAGCCCCAGAAAGGCCTGTGCTCCAGGGGACCACGAGCATCATCTTGGCCTGCCGCCCCATTCCTGGAGGGCCCTAGCCCACTCTGTCTCTTTCTTTCTGTGAGAACTTGAACCTGCCACTTCATCTCCCGGCTGAGCCTCAGTTTCCTCTTTGGTAAAGGGGGTTATTGTCTGGGGTTTTGTTAAATTAGATTCTAATTACCCAAACAACATGTGAATGTACTCGTTTGTCAAGCACTGGGACAAATCTGATAAGGCTGAAGTCTGTGACCCCCACACCATGCCTGTCCATGCTCCCTCCCCTCCCTGGAGGTTAACTGCGGGTGTCGTCTTCCCTGTATGCACCCGCATGTGGAGGATCTCCTGGGACATTGACTGTTTGACATTTTCCTCCATGTGCAGGTGACATCACCCTCTGTGTCTTGGATTTGCTCTTCCGCTCATCCTGCAGTATGGTGCTCTGCACGTCAACATTTGCAGGTCTCTCTCGTTCTTTTGAACTGCTGCGTGGTGTTCCACCGCAGAGATCTAGCACAGTTTCCTCTGATGGCATTCAAGGTGTTTCTGACTGTCGGTTACTAGGAAGCATGTTGCCCTAAATGTTGCTGAATTTGAATGTGCCTCATGGCACACACATGTGAGTGTCATCCCAGGGTAGACACTGAGGTGTGGACTCTCTGGGCATTGGGTTATTATAAGGATAAAATGTTGAGAATGTTCCCGAGCACGTGTAGGAAGCAGGGCACTACAGAAGGAGGAGAGACGCTGACATTTAGTGTTCCCTGACTGCAGCAGACAGCATCCTGGGTATTCTGTCTACATTTTTTTATGGACTGCTCCTCGACATCTAAATCCCCATTTTACAGAAGAGGAAAATTGGGGCCAGAGAAGTTAAATAACGTGTTTGCTGCCACTCAGCTGCTGAGGCGGGGGCTGGGCCCTCTGTCCAGGTGTCTGACTGCCAGGTCCACCTGGACTCTGTGGAATGGAGCGTCTCAGTTCTGCCTCTCGAGAAGGGACAAGAGGGAGGCAAGGGCTTGCTCTCAGCAAGGCCTTGGGATTGCCTGGCCAGCTGCATCTGTAGTGAGCTGGGAAGAGGGAGTTCGCCAGGAATTTCCTGGGGCAGCTCCAGGGCAGGCTGCTTGGATCTAAGGGTTGCAGGGGTGGCCTGGGTCCCTCCTCCGCCCTGCTCTTCCCCCGGTGTGTCCCAGCTCTGTGCATTCTTGGAATCTATAAGTTGTGCCGTGTTCTGTGGGCACTGGGGTTTGCTCTGAAACCCTGTGGCACCAACATCTGTTAGCTCTCAGAGAGCAGAAAGATTGACAGGGCACTGCCGGGGCAGGCAGTGGAGAAAATATGAAGTGCAGGAGTATGCAGTCTCAAAGACAGAGGAAAATCCCTGACCAGACTCCAGCCCACTCCCCAAGGCCCCGCTTTGATGTGGGCTTCCCCTCCCGGGAGGCCTTATAAGGCATTGTGCCTGCGATTCGGGACTCTGGGCTGGTGCTGCCACACACCCAGTGCCCAGGGGAGCTGTCCTGTCTTCCTGGGGCCCAGGGTGGGACTCAGGAGGGAGGCAGGTCTGGGCCGTGTGGCCTCAGAGGCCACCAAGCCAGGCCATTGGGCAGGGCCGGCCTGGCACCAGGCCAGGTAGTTCAGGGGTTCTTTGATCAGAACTTGGAGCAGAGGCTGAGGCCCACTGTCCTGAAGGCCAGAGAGGAGGGGCCTGGGGCCCAGGGGCCAGAGTAACAGCTGAGTAGACCAAAGAAGCAATGAAGGGTGGTCACTACATACCAAGGCCCACACTCGGGTTTCTTATAAGAATAGTGGTTTAGAAGATACAAAGATTTCAAATTAAAAAAAAAAAAAAAAGAACAGAACAGAACAGAACAGTGGTGAAGGGTGTGGGCTCTGGCTCTGACACTTACTCTCTGTGTGACCCTGAGCAAGTCACTTAACCTCTCCGTGCCTCAGTGTTCTCATCTGTAAGGTGGGGAGAATGATGGTAGAAATACCTGCAGGGATTGCCGTGAGGATGAAACACGAGGCACTGAGAGCAGCGTGCCAGGCAGGCTGGGCACGTGTCCCCCGTGTCTGTGGGTACCTGGGGACTGCTGAGTCTTCCAGCTCCTCCCAGCAGCGTCCTGGCAGCCATTCGAGGATGACAGTGGAAGGAGTACGGGATAACTACTGACCCGCTGAGCCCCGCTCGTGGTATCCGTGCCGTGCTAAGCACTTTATATGCGATTGCTTCCTTATCCTCCCAGTCGCCCTGCGGCATCCTGAGTGCTGTTGTCCCTACCTGTAAATGGGGAGACTGAGGTGCACTGGAGAACAGGTTCGTCCACCCAGGGAATGCGCTGTGTTTGAGGCAGAGCTGGGATTTGAACTGAAGTCTGACCACCCCAGTTGCATGCTCTCTGCACCGCGGCTGTCCAAGGGTCTGCGTGCCTGGCTCCCTGCAGCATGGCACTGAGGGCCTGGCCCCTGGACCTGGCACACAGGGCTGCCAGCCAGGGCTCAGCTTGAGGGCAGGGCCAAGTCTCCAAACCATGGGGAGGAGCTGTGGGGGCCTTTGAGCCCCACTGGACAGATGAGAGCACTTGGCCACTGACCCCCTGGAACTACTGGCTGGGCTGTTTTTTGTGTGCTTCTGTAAGCATGATCCCTGGTCCCCGGCCAGTGCCAGGACTCTTGGCCATCTCTGCTTCCATGCCCGCAGGAGCCTTGGTTGCACTGTCTGAGGCCAGGCTGGGGCAACCGAAGGAGCTGGTTCAAATCCTGGCTCTGCCTCTCACTGCCTGATGACCCAGAGCCAGTCGCCCGGCCTCTTGGAGCCTCCTTGTCATTTAAATGCAGGGCTGTTGGGAGGCCTTCCTGCATCTGTCAGTGCCTCCTATGCTGTGAGCGGTGGTAAATGATGTGGGTGGCTGTCATTAGCATTGTCTCACATGGTCCTTGAGGGTTGGGGCTACTTTCTTTGTGGGAAAAAATGCTAAAGATTATACCTCTCACTTTACAAACTGCAAATCATTGTAATGAGCATTTATTTCTTGAGAGAGAATGAGCAGGGCTGTTGTGATAATTAAAGGAGTTAATAAATATACACACACACACAGTTGGCCCTTTGTATTCAAGAGCTGTACACACGTGGATTCAACCAACCACAGATAGAAATTATTTGGGGGGGATAAAAGCATCTGTACTGAACGTGTACAGACTTTTTTTCTTGTCATTATTTCCTAAACAGTACAGTATAACAGCTATTTACATAGCATTTACATTGTATTAGGTATTATGAGTAATCTAGAGGTGATTTAAAGTATTCAGAAGGATGTGTATAGGTTATATGCAAATACTTTGCCGTTTATATAGGGAACTTGAACATCCATGGATTTTGGTAGACTTAGGGAGTCCTTGAACTAATTGCCCATAGACACCAAGGGACGACTATGTATGTAAAGTACCTAACATGGTGCCTGAAACATGGGACATGTATAATAAGTGTCAGCTGTCTTTTTGTTGTGGTTTATTACTGTGCCCATTTTACAGGTAAGTAGACCGAGGTCTAAAGGTAAGGCAGGCAGTGGAGCCAGGACGTGATCCTGTGTCTGGCTCAACATCCCACATTGCCTCTGCCCTAGTGACTCAAAGCTTGAGGACCACAGATGCTGCAGGCCACAGGCCTTGGGCTATGTGGCTCTGCAGATGAGATGAGTTTTTGCTGTAGTTGAGCATTTGTATGGCACAGTGTGTCAGCGGACCATGGCGTTGAGGAGCTGTTGCCGTGTTCTACAGAGCAGGGACCATTTAGCAGTGAGAGGCTGACCCCAGAACTTGCTAGAACTCTGTTTCATCAGTGTGTCAGAGAGCTTGGTCCTCCCAGCAGGGAGCACTGAAGTCGTCATCAGAGTGGTGACTGTGGTGCCTTGTACACATATGGGCATTATTATTGGGGTCCCACACGGCTGCCTTGTTGATGGCAGTGTTTAGAGTCTTTGAGCTCTTCCAAGTATGCCAGTAAAAAGACATGAGTACTCCAAAGTACTCACCTGGCTGCGGTGTGTTCAGGGTGGTGTGGAGGGCAGTGCGGAGTCCCTCTCTGCAGAAGACCTCAGCATGAAGAGGTTTGTGGATTCTCTTGAAGGCTGTCACCTGCTCCCTTGAGCAAGCACAGCCTGCCAGCTTTTCAGGGGGTGGCGGCATCCGTCTTTTTCCAGCATGAAAGATGGGCTTTAATTGGCTGCCGGGGCGTCCCAGCCATCTAACGATGCCACCTGTGTGCGTCCCTTTCCTGTCACCATCTCCCAGCTCCCCTGTCAACTCTGGCTCTGTTAACACAAACAGCCAGTTTACAAGCCCAGGAAATGTTCGGTGATTATAATAATTGGCGGAGGAGGAGAGAGAAGCCATCCTGACTGGAGGAATAAAGTAGCCGGGTTTTGAAGTAAATGGGACACCAGGAGTCTGAATGGCCACATCTTAACAACCTCTAAGAAAGAGCATGTAATGCCCTAGAAAGATTTGAAAGAAGAAAGGGAACAGCCACAAAATGTTAGCTGTTTGTCTTTAAAACAAAAACCAAAAAAACAAGAAGCTTACCTCCAGCTGTGTCCACTTGATGAGATCAGCAATGCAAAGCATTATTTTTCTTTTGTTAATCAAGATGAGGACTGGTTTTTCTTTTAAGCATCCATCAGAGGTGTAGGGTTTTTTTTCTCCCCAAGGAGAGGGTGTTTTTTTATTTTTCTTTTTTCTTTTCACAAAGAGAGGTTGGTGACAGCTGCTGAGTTTGGGCTTTTTTATTGCTTGTCATTTTGTGGTTCAAGAAGTGCCACCACAGCATCATTGGGAGCATTAAGAGAGATAAGTGTAACCCCCCCTAAACCTTGTCTGACCCCCCACATAGGAGTATTTCCCAAAATGTGTCCCTTGGGACATGAAGCCCATGTGATGCTTTTGAAAAACAAAACTCCATGGTCTAAATAGGTTTGGACAATGCAATATACACTAGCACTTGGAGATTCACAGTGTTTATAACCATAGTAAAAGCCCTGATAAGTCCTGCAGTAAGGGACCTCGTTTAACTTTGTTTAAAACAATCTTCTTTGATCACAGAACTCTTCTTGCAGAATACCAATAAATACAGAAGATAGTTTGATAAGCCCTGGTCCTCTAGCATCTTCCATATCTAGAGTTATCCTGCTTGGTGGGTCAGATAGATGGAGCCTTTGCTGACATCTCAGAAATTTCCCAACCTGTGGACCAACTAGACTCCCCTTGCCAACCTGACATCACCTGACTAGGCTGGTTGGGAGTAGCCTTGCCACGTGGGATGAGATACCAGACATCTTTGACTCTCTGGTGGGGAACAGGCAAGGCATGCAAGGATCAGGCTAGTTTCTGGAAGGTGTGTGTGTTGGTGAAGTATGGGAGGCATGATTGAAAACCACCTGGAGCCAGAGCATGTGGGTCCCTGAATGTTGTGCTTGGGTTTATGTTAAGGGCAGTAGGGACCCACCTTAGAGCACATCAGGCCCTATGGTTTTCTTTATAAACCCCCTGAGACAGCCCTCCTGGCACCTTGAGCTGGAGGAAGGATCCAAATTGAGGTCTGTTCTTGGGGCCCGCAGGGGAGGTTGCTGGTCCTGTGCCCATAAAGTTGGCTCAACACGATAGATGAGGGACAATTTATGACCCTGTTTTTGCAGTTCCAGGGTGGAGGGCAGAACTTCCTTTCTGAGGGAGAAGTGTGGTCCTGTGTGGGATTTCTTGGTGGGCTGTAGGCTAAGAAACAGTTAGTTCCTACAAAGGCATCTTGGTAGTTAGCTTTTCAAGCACGGTAGGATCTGCCTCAGTTGACCTAAATTCCCACCAGAAGAATCAGAACAGGGTTCTCACCACACCGCTTTTGACGTCCCAGCACTGGGTTCCCACCTGACCCCGAGACTTCCTTAATGTCTCTGCTTTGTCTTCCTCTAGGAGCTTGTGGGCGAAGTGTTCAGAGAGACGCTCAGCGAGGAGGAGGAGGAGGACTTTCGGCTGGAAGGTACTTGGAGTCCACTGCTGTCTTCCCAGCGGCAGTGAGGTGGGGAGGGGGGTGTCTGGCCGGACGTGTGACCTGCCCAGTACTCCAGAAAATCTGCAGATGAGGCACAGGATGAGGACTTTGTCACTCTCAGTGGGGGTGGGCTGGGGTGGCAGGGGCGTGAGGAGTGAGAGGCCAGGTGGGAGCCCGGCCACCTGGGTTCAAGTCCCACCCGTGCTGTACTAGCTGTGGGACCTTGGACAGCATGTTGAACCTCAGCGTCCCCCTCTGGGGATAGTAATAGTAGCCACCCGGGGCTGTGTGCGAAGCCCCTCGTGTAGTAAGCACTACAGGCAGTTGCTGTTGTGTTTTCCCATTTCCCCGTCCATGTCACTCCCCTGGTGCCTGAGCCTGTGCACACGCGCATGCACAACCCCCCAAAGTGGCCTCTTGCCTGTCACGTCTGTGGACCTCATGCCTTGCTTTCTTCATGGGGAAGTGCTGTATTATAGAGAGAATTAGGACACTAAGGTAGAACGAGCACCTGCTGGCTGCTGGCATGCTGACTTGACTTGGGGCAAGCTGAGCCTTCCTGAGCCTCAGTTTCCACATTTGTAGAATGGGGACGAGGACCTTTTCCCAGCTTGGCTCCCAGAGTTGGTGCAAGAAACGGACAACAACATGAAGCTGAGAGTATTTGCTGAATGGGGTAGCGTTTCCATGTTTTGTTCGGAATGAGAGGAAGGGGTCACCAAACGGGGCAGCCTTAGGAGATTAAGGACCTCTCTGCCGAGGCCAGGGCAGGAGCTGGCTGGAGGGCTGGGGGGCCGTGGTGCAAGGGTCCTGGGGGGCATGTAGGCTGGGGAGGGGGGGTCCTAAGGGCCTCGAGCAGAGAGCTATGCTCAGTGGGTTCTCAGACAGTACCAGGAGGTCCTCAAGGGGAGCTGGGGCCAGAGCCAGGCCTGGGGCCACATCTGGCCTGAGAGTTGTTACAAATGTAGAATCTCAGGCTCCACCCCAGGCCCACTGAATTCCATCCACGTTTTAGTAAGCTCCCCAGGTGACTCGCATGCATTGCACTTGGAGGAGCACTGTTTGAAGAGATTCACTCTGTTGCCCAGAAGTTGGAAGCAGGCTGGAGATCCAGGTATCTGCTAAACTCTGCCCAAATACGAGCAGGCTCCAAATCAAGGAGGGGAGTCCCATGGACAGAAAGCTTTGTCCTGGCTGTGGGTGTATCCCTTGAGTGTGTTTGCCTGTGACCTTGGTGCCTGCACTTAGGGGCTCAGTGGCTGTGATTCTCGCCATTCCCTGGGCTCCCCCAGGCCTCAGCTGTCATCCCTGGCTCCATGGAGAGATGCCCAGATTTGGTGCCTAGAGAAGAGCAGGTAAGGTCTGCAGGCTGTAGGCCCTGGGGGTTGGGGTGACCTCAGACACTGATCACATGGGCTTCAGCGGTCATTCCGTGTATCTATTCATGAGCTCACTCCCATGGTCACATGTTAGCAAGTTCATTCTCTCGTCCATCCGCCTTCCATCCACCCGCCCGCTCACCATGGCCTACCCCTCCAGCACGCTCATCCATCTGTTGCTCCGCCCATCCTCCACCCGTCCTTCCCTCCCCTGCCTGTTCATTCACTGGCCTCCTCTTCTGCCATCCATCCGCCCATCAGCCAGCCCCCTCCACCACCCAGCCACCCACGATCCACCCCCACCTCCCTCCTTTACCCATCTGCGCAGCACCCATCACTCAGCCTTAGCCCATTGGGCCGTCATCCATTTATCATCATCTCTCTCCATCTGCCTTTCCATCTAGCCACCATTTTTGGTTTCCTGGTTAGAGCCAAAATCTAGGGACTTTTTTGTCAACTGAGGTTCAGACTGCAATTATGGAATTGACTTCAAATGAGATGTCCTTACCTGCAGACAGACAGGAAATGAGCCATAGACATGGCTCCCCTCCCCGCCCTGGCAGGGACTTGTGGTGTGACCTGGGGCAGGGCCTTCCCTCTCTGGGCCTCCCCCTGCCCCTCTGTCACATGGTGAGTGTAACATGGAGCTAGATGTGATGGGCACTCAGAGGATGTGGGCACCTTGTAGGGAGGATGAGCCACTCTGGGGGTGGCACTTACAAACACTGGTTGATAGGTGGGGGATAATACAAGATCCCTGAGCGTCCCAGCTCTTGTCAGGGAAAGGGTGTGAAGTTGGCAGCACTTAGTCTGACCCTGAGGCCCACCAGCTGCATGTTGGGTCAAGGACAGCCTTGGTACCTTACTAGTTGCTGGTGGTGATCAGGCATGTCAATGCCACCACCGACAAGGCAGGGGGTTGGGAGCCACTGGCCTGCCTCAGTTTCCCAACTGGAGGTTGAGCTAGGTTGTTGATGGTCAAGCTTTTCAGCCCCTTTCTTCAAACGGAAGCTTACACAGAAGCACAAAATGTAAAATCGTTAAAATAGGCTTCAGAAAGATGCATACCGTATGGTATCTTTTCTGTAAAAAAAAAAAGGCCCCCCCCCCGTATTTTCTTGGGGTACCACATATGTTATATTATTGTGTGGATAGAGGCCTAGACAGAGGATAACAATATCTTTTTTCAAACATGGGAGGAGACTAAAATTGGAAAGGGTGGTCACAGAAGGCTGTAGTATTATCTGTAATTCATCTTTTAACTTTTACAAGAAGAATGTAATGATGTATTCCTTATGAAATTAAAAACTAACAACAGAATTTAGAAGTGAAAACAATAAATAAAGCCGCAAGAGTGGAGCTGCTATGGTTTGAGCCAGGTTTAGCACCTGGACATGTCCACTTGGCCCCTGAGACCCCTTGGAGGGACTCTGGGCCCAGTGACTGTCTGTGGTTCTCTGGCCACCCTTGGTGCCGTAGTCTGAAGCCGCCCCCCCCAGGATGGTCTGGTGAGAGCAGGTGCTACCAAGTCCTGGCCACAGAGAACCAGCCACCTGCTCTTTACCCGGGGCTGCGGGTGTCCCTCTGTGCTGCTGGCCAAGGGAGAACAAGCTGAGTCCTGAATCTCTTCTTTGTCTTCGTGTTGGCCAAGTTCATTGCCTCTTGGCGGGCTGGAGAGCTGTTTAAGAGAGAAAAAAGGCCATCTGAGGCGTGAAGATAAAAAGAAGTCTTTTAGCCATCCCAGGAGAGGATGGCTTTAGCTCCCGCGTTGTTATGTAAAGCCGGCCCTAATCCAGCGTCTTAACCGCCTTAACTGGCCAGCTGGGAGCGTGAGGGATGGGAGATTAAGGCTGGGTTTGGTGTGGGGGGCCAGGGCTGTGGAGCTCCTTTTGAACTGGGGAAAGAACAAAGTAAACATCAAAAGTCCCAAGCTCTGAGAGCTGGCTGGGTGTGGCAGGGCTGGGGAAGTGAGGCTTTCATGGGCAGAAGGGGAGAGGGACCCCCTCCTGCTGACCCAGCTGGGGTCTGAGGACTGGGGAGGGGCGACCCCACACTCACCTCCAGCACCCACCCAGCGTCCCCCGCCTCCCCAGCTGGGCAGGACAGCAAGTGGTGGCAGCCTGCAGCTTGGGCCCTGAGGGGAGAACCTGTGCCAGGCCTGTTTGGCAGACCCACGTTACCCTGCGTGGCCTCCAGGAATCACTGTGTCCCCTTCTCCCTGGGCTCCTTACACCTCCCTAGGGCTGACCTTGCCCCTGCCCAGCTCTGAGTCTCTCCTCTGGGCCTCTGCCCAATGACCCTCCCTACCCCAAGTGCCTGTTTCTTGTGTCCCAAACTCTTGGCATCACCTGTAGGGAGCCCGTCTGCAGAACCCAGTCCAGTCTGCTTGTCCCACTCTCATAAGGAAGATGCTCAAAGCCACTGAAGTCGTGCAGCCCCCTCCCACTTTGGGGGCCAGGCCCGTCCCTCCAGGCTCCCAGGGCAGGCCTTGCTCTGCCCAGCTGACCCTCCCTGCCAGCCTGGCCTGTGGACCTGGCAGCCTGGGGGACGGCTCTGCTTTCCTGGCCTGAGGGTGGATGTGCCTGAAAGAGCTGGTTCTGCCCAGCTGGGCGGTGGTGTCTGGACTGAGACCTGGGGGCCGAGTAGCCTTTGGGGAGCTCAAGGCCTGTTCAGCTCTGCACCGGCCCCAGACTTTGCCTTCCTCTTTGGTCCTCCCTCTATTCTAACTTAATGGGAATTTGCAACTCAGATCCCCATTCCAGCCTGGCTTTCCCACACTCACCGTGTGACTTCAGGTGAGTCACTTAGCTTCTCTGTACTTGCGTTTCCTCATTGGGTTCCTGTAGCACTTCCTCATCAGGGTTTTGCAAGCACAGTGATGGATGTGGGCCCCAAGAGCTGCGCTGCCGCAGGGCGAGTGCCCAGTATTTGTGAGGTGTCGTGATTATTGTCATTTCGTGGGCCAGCACATGTGTATGATCATTTACCTAGTCCAGATCAAAGAAGGCCTATTTTCAAAGCTTCCCTAATCCTGTTAGAATCTCTGAATGCCTCCTTGTACTCCCAGGGCGTGGCGTAGGGTCTGGCATGCTATAAGTGCTCAATAAATACTCATTAGAAGAGTGACGGTCAACACCATAAAATCACTGAAATCAGGTGACCCCCTCCTTTAGGCCACTCAGGCAGGGCCTGTGTTCCCATGTCGGGGCCCAGGCCAGTCTGTCCAGGCTTCCTGGTGTGAGATGTCATAGCCATTGACAAAGCTGAGGAGCCCTTGGGAGGCCTTTAGTCCCTTTCATTTATAGTTGGAAAACTGAAGCCCAGAGAGGGGAAGTGGACTGTCCAGGGTCACACGGTGGACTGAGAACAGAACCCAGACTCTAACTCCTCCTCAGTCAGTATGTACTGAGCACCTGCTGCCGCTGTGGGGCCCTGCTGGGCCCTGGGTTCACAGCCATGAACAAGATAGACAGGCCTGCTGTCAGGGCATTCACAGGAGGGAAGAATAAACCAGTGAATGAGCACATAAGGTTCTGGTAGTGGTGATCTGTCAAGAGGTAAGACCCAGTGAAAGGTAGAGCGTGAGAAGGCCTGTCTGTGAAGGTGGTATTTCAGCTGAGATGCAGATGCCAGGAAGGAGCCAGCATGGGAGGATGTGGAGGGAGAGCAAGGTGGAAGGAACTTGGTGTTTGGGGAAGAACAGAAAGGAGGCCAGTATGGCAGGGGGAGACAGGGTAGGAGGGTGGGGTAGTCGGTGAGCGTCAGACCGTGCACTTGGGTTGGGAGGCTTAGGTAGATGGATGCCAAATTCTGACTTCCAATTCAAGAAGATAATTCTGGCTGCTGGGAAGGATGGCCTACCGGGAGGGAGAAAGGAGGTGATGGAACCAGGAGGCGGTTGCGGTGGTGCAGGCGAGAGGAGATGGCTCTGGCCTAGGCTGGGGGCTGTGGGTCTGGGGAGACGTGGAAGGGTCTGGGGGCTGGGGTGGGGGGTTCGGAGGTGGGGAGGGAAAGGGTCCCGGGTACATCGTACACTTTTGGCTTAAGAAACTAAGGAAATGGCAGTGTCACTTCGGAGGTGGAGGTTTTGGCGGGTGACCATCAAGCCATCCATTTTCGGACCTGTTGGGTTCCAGGGGCCTGTTGGACAGCCAAGTAGAGGAGCCGAGTGGGCACAAGGATGCCTGGCGTGTGCAGCCTGGGTTCAGGGGGCCATTGGGCAGGAGAGAGAGGAAGAGTCAAGACTTCTCAGGAGGGAGCCACAGACGGTGGCACGTGACTCCCGGGCGAGGCTGGCTGGTGGCGTCCCTGGAAGTGTGACAGGAAGGGGAGTCCACAGGACAGCAGCGGGGACCCCCAGCGGGAGGGGCAGGCGGGCCACACCCCGCGGGCTCCCGTCCCTCGGTTCAGAGCCCGTCCTGTCGCGGACTCCACTCCCCTGCAGTCTCCCCAGAAGCCGCGTTTCAGCGGTGACAGAGAGAACAAGCGGACTTTGTTACCTCGGCAGTTTCTCTCAAGTCTGTTCTTCATAAAAGCTCAGCTTGAACAGTGGAAATTCTGACTCGTGTCAGATACTGAGGAGGTTTTAATAGTTTCAAGTAGCTCGGGGTTACATTGTAAAAGTTGAATCTCATCACGTGTTTTGACATGGGTGGGGGGAGTGGAAGGGACATGATATTTTTAGCCCACAGAGGCTCCTCCCTTCCTTCTCCCTCTCCCAGGGTCCCCCTCCTGCCCTGAACAGATGTTTCCTCTCAGTCCTAGTCAGACCTCAAAGCAGAGCGGCCACCAACCTTCTGCTGGGACGCGAAAGAAAGGCCAGGATGCTGTTTGTTGGGAAGGGTTTTCCCCTTTTCTCTTTCCCCTTGGTTACAACTGGTCCTTAAGCAAAATCTAGTGACAGTAAAATGCAGCCCGGGGAGGCGGGATTGTGGAGAAAAAGACCCTGGTGGCATTTCTGGTCTCAGGAAGGGGTACACACCCACTGTTGGAGAAAGCCAGAAACCAACCTAGGGAGTACTGCCTGGGTAAATTACTGTTTGGGTGGTGGTGGTGGTGGTCGGTGGTGGTTTTTCCTGAAAAGCAGGAGCTCAAAGCGATGGATTAGTTAAGTCAGGATTCTTTCGGTTCTTTTGGAAACTCAACCCAAACTCGCTTAAGGTTTTGGCACATGATATTGAAAAATCCTAGAGTAAATCTTGCCTAAAAAGGCCTGGCTAGATTCAGGAGTTGAAACCATGTCATACACACACACACACACGCACGCACACGCACACGGTCTCTCTCTCTCTTCTGCCCCTCTCTGTCCCTCTGCACACTCTCTCCCTCTACCCACCTGGTGGCCTCTCCCCCACAGGTGGCGAAGGTAGCTGCCCCCAGCTCTGGCTTGCCCATCCCGTGAGCTCAGCCATCTCAGGTGAACAGGAGCTCCGAAGTCACGCTATTTCTTTTTACTGATCGGGGTGGATCTAGGTTTTGTAGGATCTGAAGCTTATATAACTTGGGGCTAAATCTAGGAAAAAATATTGCCATCTCAGTCCCCCCTTAGCCCATTTCCAGAAGTGCCTGCGTTCCCCCCAATGCCACCTGACACAAGGGGAGGTGTGGGACGTCAGAATGGAAAGAGACGACAATCTTAACTGAGGATAAAATGCCTAGTTTTGAAAATGTCACAGAAACATACAGCCACGTGAACACATTGCAAAGGTCCATCCCGACTGGGAAAGGGCCCGTGCAAGTGAGGGGGCCACACGCTTGGTTTCATCAGCTTCACGCGGAACTTTCCTTTCGTACTGAGCCAGGACCAGCACAGTGGCCATCAGGACGAGATAAGCTGGGTCGGGTGGGGGTACGGGGTACGTCCCTGCCGCTGGAGTGGGGTCAGTCCCCCATAAACCACACAGATTGAGGGTGGGGGAGGGGTGGCTCAGCAGGGGAGAGCGGATGCTATTATCAGAAGGAGGAGAAGGGTTGCTGGACAGGCGGGAACAGGTGTCAGCTATTGTGCTGTGACAGAGTAGAGAGACCAGTGGCTTGGGGAATCAGGAAACTGGAAAACTGGGAATCGGGAAACCGCAGCTCCTCAGTTCAAATCCTGGTTCTGCTTCTTATCATTGTTTCATTTTGATGATGATGAGGAGGAGGAGGAGGAGAAGCACCTGTAGTGTGACAGACACTGTACTGTATATATTGGGGTGACAAAAGAACGAGTCAGACAATGAAGTGAGTGATGATGATAGTAGCGGTACAACACAGGCTCACTGAGCAGGACACCTGACCTCGCCCCGCACGGTTGGGGGCGTGCTTCTCCGAGGAAGGGAGGCTAATGCTTAAGACCTGAAGGGTGAATGGGGTTGCAGGGTAGAAAGGGTGTTCTTGGCAGGGATAGCAGCAGGACAGCACGGCAGGGTCAAAACACGGAAAGCAGTTCCATGGAGACGTGGGGCTGAGAGGCGGCCGCAGCCAGATTGTGGAAGACTTTGGACTCATCCTTAGATGAAAAGGAGCCACCAGAGGGTTTTAAGCAGAGAAATGGCATAATCAAATTTGCTTTTTAAGCTAAGTTTTCTCTTTTGTAAAATGCAAATAGTAACACACCCTACGTGGTGGTAAGAGGACTTAATGGAATAATGTGTGTAACTACTAACTTCACCCACATCTCCAGGGCAGCCCCCCCATGTGTGTGACTGTGTTTACAAACTGATTTGTGCATAGCTAGGCACCCTCGCTCCCTAAGGAGAGCCGGACGCAGATAATGCAAGAAACCATTTGGTCTGGAATGCACATATGATATCTTTCTCTTTTTACTGGCAGCAGATTTACCCGCCTAATTATATTTGGCATAGGCTAATATTAAAATTCATCTGCATTCCTTCTAACAGCTGCTGTCAGAAGGTTGGGGACTGAAACATCCTGGCAAGTTACCCTGAGACTAAAATATTTGCAGCAGATAATCTGTACGTGGACAATTGGAAAAGGACTGTGGATATGTTAGGGCGAGCATCCAAACTCCAGCAAGGAAGCTCTGGCTTGTGTTAAATCTTACATTGTATTAACTGAGAAGAACTTGCCAGGTAACTGGGCTAAGAGAGGTGTCCTCCATGCATTTGAAATGTTAGTAATTCCTGGTCTTTAGTGGGGCTGATCTAGTGTTTCAAATTTTGTTTCTTTTTTCAAAGTTTCATACCAACCAGGCCTTTCTGGATTGTGTTAAAATAAACTGGCTTTTGCTGATGTCATCCAGGTTTTAGATTTTCACCTAAATTTCAACTTGCCAGTTGAAATTTCCCCATGCCAATTTGTGGTGTCACTCAAGGCAGAATGCATGGCGTGTCTGTTATATAGCCAGCCATCCTTATGCCTACCTGTAGGGTGTATTGCAGTTCAGCAAACTGTGGTGGAATATCTGCTCTGTGCGTGTATGGGGCATGCCAGACACTGTGGGAAGCTCAGGAGCAGAAGCAAGCAGGGCCCCAGCTCTCAAGAAATTTGCATTCTGGCTGTGCAGATGTGGAGGCTCCTGTGCAGCGATCAGAAGGTCTCAGATAGACTATACAGAATAAAGTGCTAGACCGAGTGGCGGTAGACAGCACCCTGCTAGCTCCAGGTGCATTTGTACAAACTAGGAAAAGGTGCCTTTCTGCCATCCATCTGAAAAATGTCATGAGCAATACACATATCTATGGTGTCTGTTGTGTGAGTGTCACCTCCTGGAGTTGTATAGTGTATAGCCTTCTTCTCAAAGCAGGTCTTCCAGTGACCCCAAATGACCCCAAACGACCCCAAACCAAGAGGGAAGAGTCCCGCAGTGCTCATCCTGCCAGAATGTTCAGGAGGATGGATCTGTTTTATTTCACAGCCCTTCTTCTTATGCTGTTTGGGTGGCGCCATCTGTCAGCAGCTCAGGCTGGGTGGGCTGTGCCATCCTGCTCCCTGGGTCACTGCCATTTGCCAGGGTAAACTGTGTGACCAAGACTCTCCCAGCATGGGGTCCCAAAGGAGCCTCCCACTGGACCATGGGGGCGGGCTGGGGGGTGGGGTGGGAGTCTAGACCCTTGATCAAAGTTGCCACCATTCAGGTATTTCCTCTCTTCTTTCTCTCTCTCTTCCTCTCTCTCATCCCCTTTCTTTTAAACTGGGGGAGGGGAGAGGGAAGAGACTGCCTTTGATCTCAGCGGAGGAAAAAAGTCTGTTCTGTTCAGGCTTTTGGCTAACACAACAAACAGTGTTTAAAATTTAACTTTGCTTAATTAATTAGTAATTCTGTTTAATGCTGTCTGATCTCCCTCCAAAAGGTATTTTGAAGCTTGAGAAGGGAACATCAAAGGGAGCCGGGTGAAGATGGTCAAGTAATGCATTTAATCTGGCAGTTGCTGGGGGTGGAGAGCTGCCAGGCTGGGAGCTCATGGGGGAGAGAACCGTCATTTGGTAAACAGAGAGAGCCAGCTCCTCGTGGCTGTGGTATGAGGAGGGACCGGGGGCAGTTTCCAAAGAGAAGAAGCTCCACAAACTGCCCCCAGACTCGTTTGAGTTGGGAATTGGTTTTAGGAAAGCAAAGCTGACATTTTCTTTCTTCCATGGTCACTGTGTATGGTTGGGCAGGTTGTGTACTGCAAAAGGGTTTCTAGTCAAGTAGGCAGGTGGTAGGTGAAATCCAGTCTGTGCCTTGCTCATCAAGCATGGACCCTGGTGGGGCTGCAGGGCTGCAGGGCTGCATTCACCTGAAACAGCGATCCACAAACTTTTCCATGAAGGGCCGGGCTTGTGGGCCATATGGTCTCTGTTGTGACTATTCGGCTCTGGTGTTATAGAGTGAAAGCAGCCATAGACATTATGAATGAGTGTGACTGTGTCCCAATAAAACTTTATTTACAAAAACAGGTGGTGGGCCGGGTTTGGCTCATAGGGTGTAGTTTGTCAAACCAAAGGTACCTGATAGGCAAGTGAAAGGCTTTGCTTTCTTCCTTACTCTGTCCTTTTCATACCTTTTTCTCCTACCTTTTCCTTGCTGTCCTTTCTTCTTCCAAACTAACAGTATCTCCTGCACTTACTCTGACTTGTAATTGATGAGTGATCAGAGACCCCCTGAAATTTTGTCCCCCAAAAGATAATCTCCTGAAGAAAACAAAACTGCTGGGCTAAGCAGGAATAAGAGACAGAGAATGGACTTATCCTGATTCCATCCCCTGGTCGGCGTGACCTGGGCAACCGCAGCGAGCACCGTTTGCCCCTCTCCTGCCTGCCAGTGAGCCTGCCATCCATGGGCGGTTTGTTCTATGCAGGGACGGCTGGGGGCCATGGCCGTTTGACTTGGTTTGGTTTCAGAGGTTTCATGTGTGGTTGTAGGCACAGGACCCCTGAGACCCAGCCCCTGCCCCTGGCATTGGGGTCTGCATGGCTTTCTGGCCAGTTCTCTGCCACCTCTTCCAGCCACTGGGCAAGGGATGGCAAGAGGGTGAAAGGCCTTCTTTGGTGGGGGCAGAGGGTGCTGACTGTCCTTGTTCCTGACCCCCAAGGCCCCAGGACAGGAAAGATCACTGTCCTGCTACCTGTCTGTGTCCAGCCCCGTTCTGGCAGGGGCCGCCTGGTGGGTTTACTGACTGCTGGCTGCCCCATTGGTATCTGGGTGGTATTCTGAGCTGGGAGGGGCTGAGGGAACTGCTCGTGAGGAGAGGACAATCCAGGCTACACTGGTCTTTGGAGAAGACATGTTAGGAGCCGGGGGGGATGTTTTCCATCCCTCTTGGATAGGGAGAAAGGAAGGAGGCAGGAGAGGACCTGAGGGAAGACAGGCTTTCCGTGCATGGCAAGGAGGGGTGCTCCAGAGGAGACAGGAGGGACAGAACTTCCTTTTCTTTGGGTTTTATCAAGTGGAACATGAAAGGCAACATTGAACCTGAAGGTGGTTTTCTGATAACTTCCCTTTGAACTCGAAGTTTGGTCTCGATAAGCCTGGCCAGCTTGCATCTCCGGCCAGGACCTTTGCGGAGGGGGCCACAGCTTTGAAGATGGAGCTGGGCTTTGTTTTTCTTTCTGATTTTTCTTTTTCTTCTTTTTTTCCCCCCCGGGAAGGGTGAATAGAGGATGTTGTAGGCAGTGATATCACTGTGGTTTCTCCAGTGGGGCAGTTTGGGGTAAGGGGGATCGTTTGGATCTGGGGTATGAGCTGGGACCATGGCTTATCTACATCCCTTGCAAAGCCAGCATTTATTGAGCACTTACTGTGTGCCGGCCACTGTGCTAAGTAAGCACTCTCCTCATTGCCCTCTCCCGACAGCCCTGCGAGGGAGAGACCATTGCAGCCCCAGATTACAGGTTGGGGGCCTGGGGTCCAGAGAAGGCAAGTGCCTTGTCCAAGGCTGCCCCAGCCAGTTGGCGGCAGGGTCAGAATATGAACCCACAGTATGGATCTGAATGTGTCCTCTCAAATGTGACACTCATGCCCAGCTCAGCTGCACCCACTAGAGATGCCAGAGTCTTCTAAGGCTGACAGCTTCACTTAGTGGTGGGAATGGGGAGAGCCCTGGCTCCCCAACTCATAGGGGTGACAGTAGTGCCTGCTGCTTTGTGGCCTGGTGGAAATGGCTGTGCATTGTACCCTGTCTGGCCCCGTGATGGTGGCAGCTGTGGCTTGGCAGGGCACCACGTAGATTTGGGATGGAGGAGTTGGGATGGATGGGCTATATGCTTGACTGTCCTTGGGTCTCTCGCTAATCACCTGCCTGACGCCCCCGGGGTTCATGGTCCCATTGAAGTGGGACAGCCCAGCCACTGAAGTGTTTGCTTTGGAGGAGCAAGAGGGGCAGGACTTTGTTTTGTCGACTATAGCAGAAGCCATCGGCTTCAGTGACTTTCCCTGATAGCCTCCCCAACAGTGACAGTGCCCACATCCTTGAGGTCTTCTGAGGAGTTGGTGTTCTCTTAGGTTTGTTCTTCACTGGCCTCATTCTGTGAAACCACCAGGAGAGGGGCTGAGGTCTGACTCTGAGACTGGGGTTTCTAGCTGGAGCTCCTGATGGCTTCAGGGAGCTGCAAACGTGGGTGGGTACCATGTGGGGAGGCCCTGCGTGTCCTGGGTGTGCTCAGGGCGAAGAGAGGGAGGGAGCTGCTGTGCAGGGTGGCCAGTTACTGCTGTCCCTGCCCTGTCTGAGTGGGTGGCCTGGGGCATCTCCCCGCCATCCTGCTCCCCACGCAGACTGTGTATACTTGATATAAAGCTTTTGTGTCCATTTCTACTCTAAAAGCTAAGTTTTTGAGAAAACTTAGCTACCTACCATCCTGATTCCCAAAAGAGCCAGTGGGGGGGGGGCTGTCCTTCCCCTGACTGTCACTACTCATGGCCAGGACCCTGTGTGCTGGGCCCCGGCTCTCAGCCCTTTATGATCCTGGCTCATCGAATCCACACAAGAATCCCCTGGGGAGGGGACTGTTAGCATCCTCGTTTTACAGCTGGGGAAGCTGAGACGTCTAGAGAAGTTGCATGGCCCACCCCGGGTCACACAATGCTGCAGGATCAGAGCCCATGCCAAGATGACCACAGCCCCAGCCGACATGCCTCCACTGGGTGGAGAGAAACAGGCTGAGAGAGGCCCCAGGCCTCCCGGATCAAATCATGAAAGGCAGGGAGGGCAGCCTACTGCAGTGGTTGTGAGTGCGATTCGGGCCACTTGGGTTCACATCGCAGCTCTGTCGTGCTAGCAGTGCACTTAGCCTCCTTGCACCTCAGTTTACCCATCTGGAAGATGGAGCTAAAAATAGTAACTGCCTCAGCTCAGGTTGAAGACTGAGTCGATGAACAGCGAGTGCTTAGTTGGCACCGTGTGGGGTCTGGCACTGCCTCATCTTTATGCACACCGGCGCCAAGGTGCGAGGGTGCCACAGGAAGTGCCTTAGCTAACTGCCGGGAAGAGAGCGTGGGCTCACAGGACAGGAATGGAGCAGGACAGCTGGGGTCCAGGCCGCACTGGGGGAGTCCCTGCCATGCCTGGCCCAGCCACTACAAAGCTGGGTGTATGAGCGTGGGGTGGGGTATGGGACAGGGAAGATGCAAAGGCCGCACCCAGTTTCCTGGCCCGCAGCCTCCTTTATCCTGGCTCCTGACTTCCCAAGAAAGTCCAGCCAAGTCTTCCTCTCTCGTTGGGACATCTCAGCTCCCCACATGACCCCTGGCAGCCCGGCCACCCCTGTGTCAGGGTGGGTGGGGGAAGATGCCTTGAGTAGGAGCCAGACTCAGTTTGTTCATCTGTAAAATAGGACAACAAAATCACTGCCCTGGGGCAGCAGAGGGAATAAGATGGAATGAAAGAGGAGCTGTGAGCTTGTTCTGGAAAAGATGTCCCTGGGCAAACCCGAGCCCCCTCTATCAGGCAGAGACAAGACGGGCCACAGGGGCCAAAGGCATCTTATGGGGCATTTCAGGATTTGATGGACCCTTATAGTTGGGGTCCAAGGTCAAGGACAGTGATGGTATCCTGAGCTGCCCTCCTGGCACCTCTTGGAGTTGTCCATGGGAAAACGGTGTCAGTAGGTCACGGGATTTCACACCTATGCTCCCACTGCTCCTGGAAGGCCACACAAAGGACCGTGACCTTTGGCAGAGGGGGGGGACCCTGGATGAGCAGAGGCCAAAATGCAAGGCACAGGCTGAGCTTGCTACCTGAAGATGCCGTGTGTGTGTGTGAGCACACGTGCATATGTGTGTGTGCTGGTGCACACGTGTGCCCTCTGCCAACCCAGTTGAACTCGGTTACTGGAACTCCTCCCGACCACCCACTGACAGGCTGTGTGCTGGGCCCAGGCAAGTGGCAGCTTTGAAGAGGCCAGAATGTCAGCGTGGAAGGCAGCGAGGCTGTGTAGAAAATGGCCGTGGCCACGGGGCTCCAAAAGCACCCCTCTGCCCTCATCTGCCTGCCCTTTATCCTGACACTGTTCTGGTGCCCGTGTGCCTCTGCGGGGCACTGAAGTCGCGGGCTGATGGGGGCCCGAGAATAGAGTGGTTTCGACCCCAGAAAACGGGCAGGGCAGGCTCGGGCCCCAGCGCCCCGGTGAGGATGTCCTCCACGCCAGGCCCCAGCGCGAGCGGGTGGACGCCCCTCACGCTTTCCCGCTTGCCTCCCCCGCAGTGGCCCTGCCCCCGGAGAAGGCCGACGGCCCGGGCAGTGCGGATGAGAAGAGGATGGAGAAAGGGAGTGAATCCTGCCCGGGCTCCAAGAAGCAGCTGAAGTTCGAAGTAAGTCTCCTTTGCGGGTGCCGGGGCCTGGGGAGGCGAGACGGGTTTTCCCTTCTTGGTGCTCTGCGAGGAGGGGAGCTGAGGGCTGTCCAGACCGGGGGGCCCCTCACCTCCTGCGCGAACAGCCACCCTGAGTGGGAGGTTCCTGCTGCCGCCTCTGGGGCCGCCCTGGCTGAGGGCAAGGCTCTGAAGACTCACCACTGCCCACCCTCCCTCTCAGCCCGGCCCGCAGCCTCTCCGCACGGGTGGCGGCCAGTAGCCCAGGGAAGGGCACGCAAGTGGACAGGGGGAGGTAGGACTCCAGCCCCGGTGCTGCTGTTACCTCTCTGAGCCTCAGTTTCCCCAGCGAAACCTTCTCCTCCTACTCCTGAGGCTGTTCTGGGGCCCGTGTCGGGGTGGGGGTGGATAACCAGGAGGCAGGACGCCTTGGTCAGGTCCCTGATGCTCTTTGGGCCTCAGTTTCCCTGTGTGGTCAACACAAGGGATGTGCCTGCCCCAAGCTCACAGTCTGTTCGTCCCTCCAACCCCAGCAGTGCACCAAGCTCCTTCCATGCGCAAAGCTCAGCGCCAGGTGCCGAGCGCGAGTCCCAGGCCTGCCCGCGTGGAGCTCACCCGCTTTTCTCTGCCCTCCTTTTTCCTTCCCTCTGTTTGCCTTCCTGAGGCCACTAGGTCCCAGTTCTGGAGTCAGCAGGCCAGGATTCAAATCCTAGCTATACCAAGCAGTAGCCATGTGACTTCGGGGCAGGTCCCTTAAAGTCTCAGTGGCCTCACTCACCTCGCCTGTAAAATGGGGCTAGGAGCGAATTCTATCGTGCCGGGACGTTGTAGGCACTATGAGTTCACGCACCTAAAGTGCTTAAGATGGGGTCTGGTACAGAGTAAGCACTTTCCCCCTTTCTGACCAACGCCAGTTGGGCACTGGCTGGTTGCCAGGGGCCCAGCAGTGAACTGGGCATAATTCCTGCCTTCATGGAGTACACAGTGGTAAAGGGACAGATAAGTGACCCAGACCCAGCCACTGCACAGTTGGTGATGTGACGGGGATCGGGAGCTTGGAGGTGGTCGCCTAAGTTAGGCCGGAGGGGAATGGAGGGATGGACGCTTTGGCAATTCCAGATTCGCTGCAGTGCCTGGAGGAGGCAGCAGGGGCTGTGGGGTGGAGAGGTGCTGCACAAGGGAGCCTTTGGGGCATGGAGGTCGTTTCAGGCAGAGGGAATGGCAGGGGCAAAGGCCTGGAGGCTTGAAGTGCCGGCACATTGTGTGGGGATGGCAAGCTGCATCGTGTGGCTGGTGCAAGATGGGGGGCCATGGGGGGGAGATGGCACGGGAAGGAGGGGCAAGTCCAGGCACCAAGGGCCCTGTACACAGGCACAGAGGGGGCCAGGCATTGTCTAGTTGAGGCATTAGGGTTGCCAGCTTCTTCCTGGAGCCTGGCCCTGCCCTGAGCCCACCTGGGTCCCTGCAGGGTCTCCTGGGGGGCTTGGCAAAGCTGAGGGCCAAGCCTTTAGCAGAAGGAAGGCCCAGACCATGCTTCCCGGAAGCCCAAGCGTGTTTCTAGAGAGGGGCTGGCTGGCTGATTGGGACTGAGCCATACTCGAGGAGGCGAACTCACCTGAGAAGTACAGGTGGGAGGGGGTGGGGGCCAAGGAGACTCACACGTGACGGGGTTGAGGGGGCAGGTGGCTATAATTACTCAACCGGTGTTTCTGAACCTCAAACCCAAGCTGTCTTGGAAACAGGTAAACCCTGTGTGTGTGCGTGTGTAAATGTATGTGCATAGGTGTGTGCCTGTGTAGGGGTGTGTGTAGGCTGTGTGCATGTGTGTGTGTGTGTGTGTGTGTAGGTATGTGCACAGCACGTGTGTCGTGCCACATGAAGCAGTGGCTCAGAGAGCAGAGCGGGCCCTCGGCAGGTATCACACAGGCATGTCACACTGAGGTAAGGCTGACTTTGAACTCAGCATGGGCCGCCCGAGAACCGCTGGAGGGAACTGGCTTCAAGCTGCAGAGGCTGGGGGCAGGGACACAGTGCTGGGGCACACCTGGCCAGAGTTCTCAGGCCAGGTGCCTTCCCTGCTCTGGGGGCTGAGCCTGTCCTAGTGCAGGCCAGCTGGAGCGCCACCTTCTTCATGGCAGAAGGAGAGGTGGAGCAAGACAAGATGCAGAACAGAATGGTCTGGGAGCATCTGTTCTTGTTTCATAGAGTTGTACAAATCTTAAAGGCCATTTGTGGATCCTCTTTCCCCAAACAACGTGCTTTCTAGAACTCTCCGTGTGCCATTTAGCCAGCCTTTGCACACAGGCCTCCAGTGACAGAGCTCACCACTTCCCAGCTCACATTCCCTGGGGTTAAACACTTCTGGTTGCTATGAATAGTAGTGAAATTATTGTTGGATTAATCAATACAGCAAAAACAATAACAGGTACTACCACTAATTAGGCTTTTCTATGTACTAGTGTACCAAGCACATATATAAACTGTATTTCTTGTTTCCAGTTCCCCACAATGTAGACCCAGACACAAGGCCTTGGGAGCAGGTAGTAAACTAGAGAGGGGTCCCTGGGAGCAAGTGCAGGGAAGGAGGGAAGCCAGTGAAGGGTGGGTTAATGCAGGGGTCACCTGCTGGGGACTCTCTGAGGAGCCATGTATAATGTGCTCAGAGTTGTCCCATGGAGGGGTCAGGAGGCCAGGCATTTGCCCACCGATTCCTGTCCCTCCCTTGTCCAGGTTGCCTCTGGGCATTCAATTCCTGGCTCTTCAGAGCTGCCCTGGAACAGACAAGCACAGGGCACTTGAGGTGGGAGGTTGGGAACTGTCCACCACAGCTGCAGGAAACTTGGGAGGGCCGAGGAGACACGAGTCTCCCACAACCCTTGTTGGAAGATGCTGTCATTTTCTGTAATTTATATGAGAGGAACCTGAGGCACAGAGAAGTGCAGTGACAGGTTCAGAGTTACCCAGCTGTGGAGGGCCTGGGGCTGGCTGGCATTTGAGCCCTTCGTGCCTGTCCCATCCTGAGAGTCCTGCCGGGGCCTCCCAAGTTGTTGCTCCTCATTGCCTTCTAGTTGCTTCCAGCCCTTGGTCCAAGTTCAGCCACTCTGAGGCTATAAATCCTCTTCTCAGATCCCCCCTTCTTGTGTTTCCTTTGTCTTTGAAGACCCAGAGACTGCTAGCACCCCTGAAGGTGTCCCTCCTGATGACAAACCTCCCCTGCCCAGGCTCTGGCCGCCCTCCCTGGCTGGTCCTGCCCTGGTCCTTGTGCTTCTCCTCCACCCAAGGCCTGGGGAGGGCAGAGCGCAGGCAGCTGCCATTGGCCTGGCCTCTGGCCCAAGCGTGCGCCACCTGGTTGGTGTTGTAGCCAGCAGGTGACCAGTCCTGCCTGTCGCTTTGCGTCTAGGAGCTACAGTGTGATGTGTCTGTAGAGGAGGACAGCCGGCAGGAGTGGACCTTCACCCTGTATGACTTTGACAACAATGGCAAGGTCACCCGAGAGGTGAGTACCCCTGCACGGCCTCCTGCCGTGTGTCCTACCCTTAGGCACAGCGCCACGGCTGCCCCTTCTCCCTGCAGGGGAGGTCACAGTAGGCAGCAGCTGGGCAGGGGACAGGGGGAGCAAGGCTGCTGGGAGCTTCTGTGAGATCTCAGGGGTGTCCCAGAGCTGCTGGTGAGTGGGAAGAGGTGACAGAGAGGGAGGCGCAGGGGCAGGTGCAGAACCCCAGAGTCTCCCTGGAAAAGGACCCCGGACCTAACTGAATCCTATCCTGCTTCCTTCTCTCTCTGGTCCCAGAGCTCCAGGGGCTGGGCTGGGGCCACTGCAGGCCACCTCCCCAAGCAGCCATTCTGCCCAGGAGCATGGGGGTGGGAGGCAAGCACACAAAGGCCACTCGGCACCTCCCTTTCAGGAGTGAGCACCCCCAGTGCTAAGGGCCCCGCTGGCGGCTCTGCGGTCACAACTCTGGTCATGGCCTCCTCCCAAGCCTGTTCTTCCTCATCCTCCCCCTGCGTGCCTGTGACTCTCTCTCTGCTCAGGGCCCTCCCCCCACATCTCCCTCCTTCCTGCCCACGTCTGCATAGGGAGCACCAGCTGTGTGCATCTACTAGGTACTAGGTACAAGGACACAGTGGGGAACAAATCAGACACAGTTCCTCGCCTTGCGGCTCTGACAGTCTGATGAGGGAGGCAGATCCAAACAATTATAGGATAACTGTGAGCGATGATGTGTTCAGTGAGGGAAATAAACAGGATGGTAGACAGAGATTGGCTGGAGGGTCCAGGGAAGGCCTCTTGTAGGAGGGAGCTGAGCTGTGCAGTGTGCAGCATGCATAGCGCAGGGAGAGTCCTGGGCAGGCGGAGGGCCAGAGCACTCGGGGTGTTCCCAAAGAGGCACTGAAACTTTGCTATGTTATCTCCTTATCCTGGTCAGGGCAGAGTACGTTCTCTGTGGATGGTGCAGGAGAAGTTGGCCTTTATGCTGCCAGAGGGGAGACCTGGATTAGAAAGGCCACCTCCTCCTTAGGCTGTGGTTTAGGGGCTGATCAAATGGGTTAGCGAAAGAAACAGTGACTAACTTTAATCACTCAGCACTCTTTACGTGCGAGTGGCAAAACCAGCTCCAACTGGTGTACTTGAAAACATAAAGGAATATATTGGCTCGTGGAACTGAAATTTGGTCTGGGGGGACTGACTTCAGGCATGGCTGGACCCAGAGGCTCTGTGTCTTCAGGACTAGATGTTCTTCGTGGCTCTGCTTCCTCTGTGTTCCCTTATTATCAGGCAGGCTGTCCCCTGGGCAGTAGCAAGGTGATTGCTGACAGCTTCAACCTATGTCCCATCCTCTAAGCAACCCCCAAATTCAGAATGTCAACAGAAGCTCCCAAACCAACTCTGATGGCTAGGCTGGGCTTCTCGGGTGCAGTGGCGTCTTCCTCTTCTACGTGGGCAGTGGTGAAGACGACTCAGCCCCTTGTAGGTGTCACCTTCATTTTTTTTCTGGTTTGGAAGATGCTGAGCAGCCTCATGTACTGACCACAAAAGGATTTGTCCCCCACCTCAGAGACCCTTGGGAGGAGATCCTAGGAAGCAGGAGTGTGAAGGAAGAAAAGCCCATAGGGGCAAACAGGAAGAGTGGGTCACAGCCATGGGCAGCTGGGGCTCAGTTGCACTGGGGCCCTCTGAGGGATGGTGTGGAACAGGCTCATCCACACAGGGGAGCGTTGATAAATTGGCTTTCCTCCCTCACTGGCTGAGAGGTGCCCCAAGGAGATGACATCCCCTGAACTTGGGCTGCCCTAAAAGGGCTGAGCCACCTCCGTGCTCCGAGAAAGATGGGCAGACAAGGCCCATGGGCAGACACTGCTTTCTGGTTCCATATTTGTGTCCCCCTTAACCGCCTTGGTAATGAGAGGAAGGGAGAGAGGGTTTCCAAGGAAGGCAGCCCAGTGTGGCCCAGGAGGAAGAGTTCACTGGATCGTGTCTTCCTCGTACCAAGGAGCCAGGAGGTTGGCTTCAAGTTGAGGGAAGACTCAGCCTGGCATTTCCCCAGTTTATTTATAGCCCCAAAGCCACTCCTCAAACCTGGCTGCAAATACCGTTCCCCTCTGTGCTTTCTGTGTGCCAGGGCAGATGGGCTCCTACCTTAATGCACCTGCAGACCAGAGCCAGGGGGCTGGGCCAACTTTCCAACTTGGAAAAAGGTACCTGTTCATCCTTCAGGTGTTCATTCGTGTAGGAAATAGTCATCACACCTATTCCTGCAGGCCTGACCCTGTGCAGTCAATTGGGCTGATTTTCAAGGTGGAATTACCAGAGCATGCCTGTTCCTAGACCCTGAGACAGCTGGGACCCCAGCTGGGACCCACACACTGGGGCCCCCAGCCTTTCAGTGTGTAAGACGCTTGGGGGATGATGTTGGTGGGCCTCAGTTGCCTCACTTGTGTGAGGACGCCTCCTTCAGGGGCTTCCCAAGATGGCGAGAGGGAGTGAGCAAACGTGAAGCTCAAGGGAAGGAAGAGAGGGAGAGAGGGAGAAGAGGAGTCCGCTGCGGGCCTTGCCAGAAGAGCTGGGATTGCTGAGCAAGCTAGTGCGTGAGCACCTGGAGCCTGGGTCTCAAACTGGAGGCCCACACAGTTCCAATCTGGCCCCCAGGTGTTCTAGTCTGATCCCACAGAGGCTTTTGTTAAAACTTAAATTAGTTGCTAGTATCAAAGATTCTGAAGATTTAACAGAAGATTCTGGATTTTTGGCTGTTCCAGGATGACCCTCAGCCTGCATTGTCAAAGGGCCAGTCAGCTGAGCTGAGTGGCTGCCACCTCCCGGGGGCAGGGCCCTGCCTCAGTTGGCCCGCACTACACCAGGTCACCCATCCACATACCTGCATGGTCATGGCTGTGCTGGCATTGTCTCTGCCTTCTCAGCCTAAAGGGCTTACGGCTGGTTTGTGAAGGGAGGGCTGAGTCTGTCCGTGCTCATGAAGAATAACTGGGAAGGTAACAGATCATCCATGGGACTGATTGTTAGAGAGGACGTACCTTCTCCAGAGGTTTCTAGTGTCATTTAAAGCAAGTCGCTGCCCCCCAAGACAAAGGACCTCAGCAGAGACCCAGACAAAGGGAGGCCTAGTGAGGGGACTCTACTCCTCTGACCCTAGTCAGAAGTCTTTGAGACACCCCATGGAGCATGGTTTGGAGATGCCTGTTCTGGTTGAGGGGGTATCTCAGGCCCAAAGAGAAGACAAGATTTGGTCAAGTTGTCACAGAATAGTTTATCTTTTAGGGATTATCTGAGTCAGCTCAAGCTGCTGTAACAAAATACCACTTAAACAACAGAGGTTTATTTTCTCACAGTTCTGGAGGCTGGAAGTCTGAGATCAAGGTGCCAGCAGATCCAGGTCCTGGTGAGGGCTCTCTTGCTGGCTTGCAGACGGCCGCCTTCTTGCTGTGTCTTCACATGGTGGAGAGAGAGACCTCTGGTATCTCTTCTTCTTAGAAGGGCACCATACCTACTGGATTAGGGCCCCTCCTTCATGCCCTCATTCAATCTTAATTACCTCGTCACTTCAAATATAGTCACACTGGGGGTTATGGCTTTGACGTATGAATTTGGGAGTGGGGGAGACACAATTCAGTCTGTAGCAGGGACACATCTCCCTTTCCATTTTTGGTTCAGAAGGTGCTCATCAGACTTAAGGCAGATGCTGTGGATGCCCCCCCACTGCCCCATATTCTCCAGTCCAACCTCGAAGTTCACCTGTTGCCATGGTGGACAGTGCCCATGATAAGAGCTTTCTCGGGTTCAGGGAGGTGGCTCAGCCCTTTTAGGGCAGCCCAAGTTCAGGGGATGTCATCTCCCTGGGGCACCTCTCAGCCAGTGAGGAAGGAAAGCCAATTTATCAATGCTTCCCTGTGTGGATGAGCCTGTTCCACACCATCCCTCAGAGGGCCCCAGTGCAACTGAGCCTCAGCTGCCCATGGCTGTGACCCGCTCTTCCTGTTTGCCCCTATGGGCTTTTCTTTCTTCACACTCCTGCTTCCTAGGATCTCCTCCCAAATGAACCTCCAGCACCCAGGTTTCTGCCTTAGGCTCTGCCTTGGGGCAACCAGAGGGGTTCAGCACTGGAGCTTCCACTGGGCTCTGTGATTCCTGTGTTTTCAATGCACTGTGGCTGAAGCCCCGTGTGGGTTCCTGCTTCCCTCCCCATCCAGGACATCACTAGCTTGCTGCACACCATCTACGAAGTGGTTGACTCCTCCGTCAACCACTCCCCGACATCAAGCAAGACGCTGCGGGTGAAGCTCACTGTGGCCCCCGACGGCAGCCAGAGCAAGAGGAATGTCCTTGTCAATCAGGCTGGTGAGGGGCTGCAGGGCCCAGGCTGTGAAACAGCACAGTGCTCTTTCTTAGGAAGGACCAGTCTGCCTGGGGGAATAGGCAGAGAGCCTGGAGCTTTCTTGGGGACCTGCTTTGTGGACAGATGGGGATCAAGTGGGTCCTTGAAGGGGTAGAATTAGAATAGGGGAGGGGAGGGGGGATTCCAGATGGAGGCCCTGCACAGGCAAAGCCATGGAAGGGGCACGGGTGGCATGCAGCCATAGTAAAGGCTGGTGTGGTGAGGATGGGGGGGCAGGGGCTTGAGGCCATCTAAGAGTCCAGGGGAGAAGGTAAGTGGGACAGGTAGTGGTGAGACCCTCTATTTAGTTCCGGCTTGGGGAACCCTCCCACAGAGGCGTGGCAAAGCTGCTGTGGGCCAGTTCTGAAGGGCTGCGGCTCACTGGGGGTTTCTTGTGCTTCTCCCTTGGGACTCAGACCTGCAGAGCACGAGGCCCCGAGCAGAGACCAAGCCCGCTGAGGAGCTGCGAAGCTGGGAGAAGAAGCAGCGAGCCCCCCTCAGGTATGGTGGGCACAGTGCGCATAAGCACATATTAAACACCAGCTGTGTACCTGCATCCGAAGGATTCAGAGCAGGAGGCTCCAGTCTGTGCTGTCTTCCAGGGAGCCAGTGATGTTAGACACACAAATAAAACTCTAAAATTTAAAAAATAACTAAATGTGGGTCTACCACTTCCCTTTATGCCAAACACTTTGGGCCAGATATGATTTGGAATTGAGCATTTGTTGGGCTTTAGAAAGGTGTTCCCGGTGTATTCCTCATGTACTGTATGTGGGTTTGGGCAACGCCACTGGATTTATTGCATTTATATTCCTGCTGGGAGATGCATGGAAATTCACACTAAGTGGGATAAAGTCTATAAACACCTTCCCATCCCTTTAGGGCGGGCTTGGTTGCCAAGGAAGTGGGTTATGAAAAGTCTTTGTTTTCAGGCTTTTTGGATGTCAGAATTATGGATAAAGGATTGTCAGTCTACAATTACCTTTCACCTGTTGTCATTTCTTTAGTGGAAGGGAGGAAAGGAAAGACAGACGGTTTAGAGAAAAACCGTTTAGAGACAGTTTATATAGCAGTAATAGAGCAGGTGTGAGGGTGTGTTAACCCCTAGTGTGCAACAGCGAGGAGGTGAGTGGAGTTGGGTTAGTGCTGGCACAGGGGAGAGCAGGGGGCACAGCGTGGTGTGGGGAGAGGGCTGGGAGTCGGATTTACCCAGGCTGGCTGGAGATTGGGGGAGGGGCAGGCAGATCACACAGGTCCTTGAAGGGGAGGGGTGGGGAACCCAAGCCCTGCAGGGGAGAAAGGAGGCCTCTGGCAGCACCTCTCTCCCCTGCTCCCTCCATACATGCACATGTGCACACACACACACACTCACTAGTGAGGCCCACTCTAGGCTTTAGGGAAGGTCACAGAGTCTGCCAGTGTCAACTCCAGCAGTCTGGGGGACAGTCCAGGGGTGAGGCTGCCTGCCTGCAGTGCACACACGTCCTTTGAGCCTGGTGGTGGGGGATTCTTAGATTTTGAGCAGTAACCCCTTGCATTTGCTCTGGGCCTATTCACAGCAAATTCCCCGTCCACTCCTCCCAGAAGCCCTAGGGAGGCCAGACTGCAGAGATGACCATTTCACCCCTACCCTCTTCCAGCACCGGGAAGGAAATGAACAAAGGGTCCAGAATTTGTCCCAGTGGCCTTCCAGTAGCCTGTGAGGCTGCCCCTACCTGGTGGCTGGTGCAACAAACTCACTCGCCGTCCCTGCTGTAGGTTCCAGGGTGACAGCCGCCTGGCGCAGTCTGGCTGCTACCACCACTGTGTGGACGAGAACATCGAGAGGAGAAACCACTACTTAGACCTCGCTGGGATAGAAAACTACACATCCCAGTTTGGGCCTGGTAAGGGACTTCGGCACGCTCCAGGGCTGGGGGGCAGTGAGGGCAGCGCCGGGTGTGGTTGGACGGGCCAGGCAGGCCATGCGGGCGGGCGGCATTCGTTGCTGCTGCAGGCTCGGGGAGGACGTAGCTGTTACTGGACGGGTCAAAGACCCTTCACGGAGGAACTGACATTAAAAATGTTTTCATAATTAAAGTAATACACGCACAAAGTTGAACAAAACCAAATAGTATCTGAGGGCTTAGAAGATAATGAAAAACAACAGTTCTGTGCCCCGTCCCCAGCCTGCCCCAAGGCAACCATGTTAACTCCTGTGGCTGTGGCCTCCATAGAGAACCTCGGTTTTGCTGAGTAAAACATGCTGTCTTTATCAGCCTGTGACATGTGTTGACCTCTTGCTTAATTTCACTCCCCCGCAACTCCTTCTTCCCTTCCTCCTAATAGGTCTAATTCCTGTATGGGTTACTTCTACATGTTTTCAGTAATGCACTTAGAATTCTTTCTTGCCCCAGTGCCCTTAGACAGTTTTCAGGGTCTCTGTCAACAGTTTCTGTCTTCCTCAGCAATCTCCCAGAAGGGGAATTTATTATTTTTGAAGCCCTACCAAAGAACCGATTCCTCCCACTTCACAGATGGGCAAGTTCATGTCAGAGCTTTCCTGCAAGGCAGTTGGGGTGTGGGGGGTAGCTCTCGTCAAGAACAGCTGGCATTTATCGGTCTTGGAGAACTGGGGGTGGGGGTGATTTCTAGGGTACAGTGCAAGTCCTAGCACACAGTAGGTGCTCATTAAATGTCTGTTGAATTGGTTCCTAGGCTCCCCTTCCGTGGCCCAGAAGTCAGAACTGCCCCCCCGCACCTCCAACCCCACTCGGTCTCGCTCCCATGAGCCGGAAGCCATCCACGCCCCACATCGAAAGCCCCAAGGTGCGGACCCGGGCTCCTTCCACTTCCTTGACACCCCAATCTCCAAGGTCTCGGAGCTCCAGCAAAGGCTCCGGGGCACCCAGGACGGGAGTAAGCACTTTGTGAGGTCCCCCAAAGCCCAGGGCAAGAGTGTGGGTGTGGGCCATGTGACCAGGGGGGCGAGAAGCAAGCCCCCTCTGGGACCCGCCATCCCCACAGTGTCCCCCTCTGCCCACCTGGCTGCCAGCCCAGCCCTCCTCCCCACCCTGGCCCCCCTTGGGCACAAGAAGCACAAGCACCGAGCCAAGGAGAGCCAGCAGGGCTGCCGGGGCCTGCAGGCACCGCTGGCCTCGGGCGGTGCCGTCCTCGGGCGGGAGCACCTGCGAGAGCTGCCTGCCGTGGTGGTGTACGAGAGCCAGGCCGGCCAGGCAGTCCAGAGACACGAGCACCACCACCACCACGAACATCACCACCATTACCACCACTTTTACCAGACATAGAGCCCCTCCCCAGGGCCCCTGCCCCACCATATGAAGGACCCCCTCCCCCAGTGCCCCCAAGGCATTATTATTCTATTAATTATTGTTATTATGATGATTATTGTTATTAATAATTATTGTTACTCCACTAATATTTAGCTAGCCTTCATGTAGAAGATATATGGAAACACAGAACTAAACTTTTATTTATATGTTGTGGGGACTGCATAACTTTACCCAGGAAATGACTCTGGTTTGGAAGTGGCCTAGAGATGGCAGAGGCTCCCTCAGGGCTTGGGAGCTGCAGTGTCCACGCACATTGGCCCACACCCTTCCAGAGCCGTGGGAGCCCTCGGCCCAAACTCTGCCTGCCCCCAGCCCCAGTCTCTTCCGGGAGAACACCCTCACCTGGCCCGGCTTCCAGACACCCTCGAAATCTCCGAGAAGATAAACAGCTGCTACCTCTTAGTATTATTCTGATTTTATTTTGCCCGTAACTGATTGTAATGTGCTACAAGGGATTTCAGCAGACTGCAGATGCGCGACCTCCTTGCTGTTGTGTTTTTATGTCCCAACCTAGAAACCTTAGCTGTCCTTTCTGGAGTTAACCTTTCATACTTTTCCAGTGGGATCGTGCCCTTGCCCCAAACCAGTCCCATCCTTTCTGCCATGCACAACATAAAAGTACACTTCTCTTTCTGCTTTTCTTCCTTCTCTCTTCTATAGAAAGATACACACACACACACACACTTAAGGACTGTTCCTGAAACCAGCCTTTTCATTTTGGAAACTGCTAGAGAGGGAAGTAACCACATAAACAAACGTGGTTTTCCAAGATCAGGCAAGTGTGTGCTGTTGGTTGTGATGGAGGATGTGGAAATCTCGTGTTTTACCATTGGCAAATATATATGTACCTACGTGGTTCTCTAACAGAGCTTTCTATATCTATAGACAGATGCCATCTGGCCATTTCTATGTATCTTTCTATAAATATACACTCTCAGGTATCTTTTCTGGTGTGGAGAAATCAGTGGTTTGCTTCTCCGGATGCTTCGTGAGCCCAGATGTGACCCTGTGCGCCTCCTATTGGGGCTGGATGTCCCCCAGTACTTTCATCAGAGGTCCGTTCTCGGATTTTGGAATCTGACAGATTTTGAGGGGAAATGGGGACAGTGGCCAGAATTGGGATCCTGGAGAAATGTCCTCTGCAAAGGATATTGTCTGGCCAGAACCTGGAGAGAATTGGAAAAGAACCACTGTCAGCTAGTTGGGGTCCTCATGAAAAGCAGATCATACACTCAAATTGGGTAATTTGAGGAAAGTTTAATAAAGTGCGAGAGAGTTTAACACAGTGCGAGTTAAGCTTCTCAAGGGAGTGCAGAACCCAGGGGCTGGCGCTGTGGGATGCCACTCCCAGCCCTGCGCCTGAGGATGAGGGAGGGCGTCATCTTCAGCAGACAGAGGGTTAGGGGGTGGGGGAGATCCCTGAAGAGCTGTGACCTTTAGTCAAGGGATGCTGCCACCCATGGGGGCCCTCCAGGAAAGTAAATATCCTGACCCCACTCTCCTGCCCCATGAGTCCTGTTAAGGCACCACTGGCTAAAGCCCCTGGGAGCCAGCAGGCCAGGGAGCTTGTGGATGTGGCTCACACGTGTATTCCAGGGCACAGGAGAGCAGAGAGTGAATCTGGAGGAACAGGAGAGGGAAAAGCAGCTCCCGCTGCCTTCCTTTCTGTTGCTTTGTCTCCCAGGTGGGATCCTCTTTTCCAGAGCCTCGAGTTTGGGTTTAATGTAGTGAGTAAGGCATCGTTTCTGAAGGTAGTGGGCTTAGTTGTTGTGACTGTGTTGTTAATCTTACTAATTACTGGAGTGCCTGGGACTGGATTAATACATTAATCCTTAGGATAACCCTACAAGGCAAGCAGTGGATGCTCAGGGAGCATGTCTGTGGCTCAGAGAAGTTAAGTAACTCCCTTGAGATCACACAGTAAGTGGCAGAGCTAGGATTCTGGTCCAAGGTATCCCTTAGCCACTGGGTTTGGGCGTCCCTTGCTTGGGGTTGTGAGTTTCTGTTCAGTCAGAACCCAGCGCAAACTGAGGTGCATGAAACCAAACGGGGGGAAGGCAGGGAGGGAGCTGGCTTTGAGGATGCCAGTGAAGCCGAACCTGGTTCTTGTCCCTCTCCCTGGGTTTATACTTGTACCCCCAACACGTTTGTCAGGAGCCCTGAGCGCTGGCATTCTGGGTCTCATAACCAGAAGGAAAAGGGTCTTCCCCTAGGGGCAAAGCCCAGGGCAGGAGTCTGATTGGCTGGGCTTAGAGCCACCACCCATCTATGGGCCAATCACCGTGGACCAGCAGGTCACATGCCCAACCTGCGGCAAGGGGGCGGGGGCTGAGCAGACAGGAGCTAGTGGCGCCCAGGCCTGGGATTGTTGCACACCTGGAACGGGGGTGCTGCTGGGATTAAGCAGTTCCTCCGCCGCCTCTGAGAGCAGGTGCCCTGCTGCCTCCCCCAGCTCCACACCTGTCAGGATTCTGTTACTGCTTCCTAACTGGGATTTACCCAACTTAAAAAAAATCATTTTTCAAAATAGTAATGTGCACATGTAAAAGATTCAAATAGTACAAATGGTGTACAGTAAAAAGTAAACTTCCCTCAACCCCAGGTGGGCCAGTATCTTTGATACCAGCTTCCTTGGTGCCGTTTAGCACCCTTCAGTGTGGTGTGGTGGTTGTGAGCATAGCCTTTGGTGCCAGGCTGTCTGGATTCGAATCTGGCTCCCTCTCACTGTAGCTCTGTGCTTCAAGTAAGATAGTGGACCTCAGTTTCCCTTTTATAACGGGGAGGATTGTGAGAGTACTACCTCCCAGGGTTATCGTGAGACCCCAATGAGTTAAAACAGTGCCTGGCCCATGTGAGCACTATCAAAGTGTTAGCTGTCCTTTACCAGAATAAATGCATTTGTATAAAATGTCTCTCTATTTAAATTTTAATTTTTTTAAATATTTCAAATACAAAGTTTGAAACAGAAAAGTTGTGTAACAGCAACTGTGAGCTCACCACCTAGAATTTACACATGCTGACATTTTGCAATATTTATTTCAGATTTATTTTTAAGAAAGAAAACCCTGCAGTTACGGCTTAATTCCCTCCCACCCCACCCTTTTATTTTTACACAAGGAGTAGCATAGTGTTCATACTTATGCCCTTTTTCTCTGCAACCTAATATATTAATACTTGGAGATCTTTACCCCTCGGTCCTATAGCTGTGCCCACTTCTCTCTAATGGCTGCTCCACCTTCTGTTGCTAGAGGCGCCATCACCAGCTTGCCCTATCCCTTCCCGGTGGGCAAGCGGGTCATCTCTCATCCCGGGCTATGACAGACACGCTGCACTGAGGGTGTCCACCAGCAGGAGCACAGCCATGGAAGGTGTCCACATGGAATTGCTGAGTTCAAGAACAAGTGTGATTTCAATTTCGATGCTCTTGTAAATGACCTCTTACAGAGGTTCTACCGAATAATGAGAAATTGAAGGAAGAAGAAAGAGAAGGTTGGTTGAAAGGGGGGAAGGGAGGAAGAACTAGAAGGGGCAACTGTGCTTCTTGGTGAGGCTTTGAGCACGTTTTCCTGCAGGCTGGTGTGGGTGAGAAGTTTGGTCTTGTTTGCAAATCTGCTGACACCCATTTCAGAGGAACAGTTGCCCTGGACCCCTGAGTTCTGTGCTTGGGGGCTCCCGTGGGATCTGGAGAAGTTGTAGAGGAGACCCCACTCGTGGGGAGAGGATGCCTATTTCTGCTGATCTGCCACTGGGCACTGAGGGCTGGGTGTGTTCAAGACAGACAGCTGGGTGAGGCACCCAGCTACCAGGGCCTGCTGTCATCTCCCAGAGCCGGGGGTCAGGGAGCTGGGGGGCTGGTACGTTTCACATCCAGCCGTGCCCATTACACTTTTTGGCAAAGGAAATAGCCTGAGCGGCTTCTTTCGCTTTTCCCTGTTTTTCTCAGCATTTAGATCTCAAGTCATTACTGGGCCAGAGGGAAGCAGCCTCTGAGGTGGCAGGAGGAAGGGGAAGTTTGCCTGAACCTCAATGCCATGTCTGCCAGATGCTGGCACTAATAACCCGGTTTCTGTGAGGCCTGTCAGTGCTGTCGGGAATGAAAGGGAACTCCTAAAATGTGCTCAGTGCTAGGGGGCTATGAACGCCCCCCCACCCACCGCCTTCACCTCCCTGTTGAAGATGGGGCTACCTGCCACACAGCAGACACCTAGGGATGCATGGCCCAGAGGCCCCAAGGCAGCCTTTCCCCTTGCTCAGCACACTCCGGCACCCGCCCTCCTAGCCCCTGACTCGGCTCCCCCAGGCCAGCTGCGTCCTTCTCCAGGTGTGTGTGGGGCTGCGTTTTGCAGAGCAATACAGGTGGCTCAGCCACTAGCTTTATTGACTCCTAAAAGCTGTAAGTTTTGTCACTTGCCACAATCATGCCCTTTGTCTGGGGCTCTGACCTGGTTTTTGTCTCATCCCCTTCTCCCAAACCAGCAGAACTTTGAACCCAGCCTCTGCTCAGGGGCTCGTGCCCCCAAAAGATTTTCTTGATTAATGTTGTTAACTAAAAAAAATTAAGGTTTATACTTTGGAAAAAGGAGAGTTTTATTCTCATAAAGGGTATCGACCTGTTGGGCAGCCATTCCAACAGGTTGGAAGCAGAGCCCCGGCCAGAAGCCAGGCACATGTGCTTCAAAGAAGTGGCAAAGGGGAACAAGATTTTATATTGAGCGGGGTGGTCAAATATACATATTCAACCAGCTATAGGAGGACTCATGAGTATTTATGAAGGGAAATCATACGCATGTAATTGTGCTTTATCTCTCCATTCCCATCATGTCTGGGAACTCAGTTGAAGGTGCTTCTGGGGTCCCCTTGGCCAAGAGGGGTCCATTCAGTTAGCAGAGGGCTTAGGATTTTATTTTAGTTCATGACGTATTTCTCTGTGAAGGGCATCTGCTTCTAGCACAAGAAGGGGAATGGATGTGAGACCCATTTTCCAGTAGCAGAAGGTGACCCTGGGGAGGAAGCGGCAGAACCCGGCCGAGACTCCCCACCTCTGGCTAACCAACTGGTGGGTTTCCTCTTCCCTCCACTTTCTCCCATAAAGTAGAAGAATCCTGGCACATTTAGCCCATGAGCCTGGCAGAGATTACTACCTAGACATGAGACCCCCCCAGATGTGACTCTGGCATGGACCGCCTGCTGGCAGGGGGTGGGGAAGTCAGAGCTGGGTGCTCCCGACCAGTAATTCTCATCCTATGAGTACTTCAGAATGACCTGGGGAGATTTTTAAAAATACTGGTGCCTGGGTCCCACCTCTGATGATGCTGAGGGATGAGTCTGGGGTGTGGCCCAGGCATCAGAATGTTTCAAGCTCCCAGGTGACTTCCTATGCAGCCCAGCTAAGACCCTCTAGCACCTTGCATCTTCCCCAGGTGACCTCAGAGGGCCCCTTTGAGTTAAGTACCTAGCTTCAGGGGCTGTAAGAATTCCCCAGGGAGCATGTTACATGCAGATACCCAGGCCCTCCCCCAGAGACTTGGTGGGATGAGGTGGGTCTGGGGGTGGGGCGCAGGGATCAGTACCTTGAACAAGCTCCCCACCTCCAGGAAGTGGTGTTACAGTTGGGTCCATAGATCACAGTCTGAGAATCCCAGTTGCCTGTGCCTTGGCATAAGCAGAGTGGAATCCCAGTGGCCTTGCCTTAAGAAGTGTGTGCATTAAGGTGGTAGGGGTGGCAGAGAGAGCTCTCCCCGACCCCTACTGCACCAGGGACCTCCAAAAACTTCATGGATGTTGGAGCAAGTGGCCGTGACTGCAACAGAGGACAGGATGGAGGGTTCAGTAACAGCCCTCTGTGTTTGGGCTGAGTTCTTTTCCTAGCTGCCCTGCCATCTCGCCCCTGAATAACCTACCTCTCCTCCCTTGTCATGAAACTACAGGCACCCAAAGTGAGCCAGATTTAGCGAGACTCTGAATGTCCTCCAACCAGGGCAGGTCCAAGGTGACCCCTGGTGTGTGGACTACACACTCTGTTCCCTCCCTTGGTTCAGGACTGGGACCTGGCAATAGGGAGATGTGAGTGGCCTTCCTGAAAACTTCTCTTCCCGATCTTCCCATTTGCTTTGGAGCCCTTAGTCAAGGCCAGCCTTGGGGAACAGGGCTTGGTGCAACAAACAGCTGTCCCACTTTGCTGCACTGCAGATCCAGGCTTGGTTCCAACCTTACGAGGGTTCTGCCCTGCCCCTACTGGGGTCTGCTTTGGGGGCCACATCTGGGCAGACCCTTCAGGATGCCCTTCCTCAGCCTCATCAGGGGGAGAGAGGTAGGCAGGGAGGGGCATTAGAGCTTAGAAGGAGTAAGGTACAAGCAGCCTTGGAGAAGCTGCCAGGGTGTGAGGACGAGCCCTGGGGAAGGGGAAGACCACTCCCTGGACCCCCTGGGCCACTGAGCAGGACCAAGGCCTTAAGAGACCCGCAGCACTGAAAGGATTACTCCTCACTCCCATCCTGGTTCCTGGCTTTCCCCTGCTTTACTAAAATAACTCTTTTCTAGATATTTCTGATCGCAAAATTCTGGATGAGTTCATCAGAGCTGACCTTTGCTATTTTTTATTTTCCAACAAGGCTCCACTTCCTGGAGCCAACATGGCTGGTGCCCAGGCAGAGGGGCAGTCAGCCGTGGTTATCAGAATCCTGGTCTGCGGGTTGCTTTCCTCCCGGTCTGTCACGGCCCTGCAGGCAGCGACTTCTCCTTAGGTGTTGCTGTTTCCTTAGGGCGTGGCGTGGAGTAGGTGGCTAATAAGTGGGAGAGAGGGAGCGAGAAATAAAGGGAGGCGGGCAGGAGGGGGTTGAAGATTTCACATCCTTTGCTGTCCGTTTATGGCATCCTCCTGCCTGTGAGTCCGAGACTTTAGAATTTTACAAAGCAGTAACATTTCAAATAAAATTGGGAAAGCAACACAGCATTGACAGCTTTTAATTTTGCTAAATAAGGATGTAAAAAAAAAAAAGAAAAAGAATAGAAAATTGCAGTCTCTTACTGTTTAAAGGAAAACCAAATAAAGGAAGGACATCATTTAGCTTTATTTAAAAAGAAAAAACTCTCATTGTGTTGTCTTGGTTTTTGTCCCCCTGCACCCCCGCCCCGGAAACCAGTGAAAATTTGATCAGCTGTCCATTGTGTTTGTGAACAACTAATTGTGGTAGGGCAAGAATTCTTCTTCCCAATTTAGGGATGGGAGAACTGAGGCTGCAGGAGGGGCTGTGTAGTCCAAACGACACTTCTTTCCGAAGCTGAGCCCAGACCAGCTCTCAGGCCCTTTTTCCAGTCTGTGGCCTCAGCTGCCTCTGAGGGACATGGAGGTAGGGTGGCAGCTGTGATCTCTGGGGAGGGGGTTCCATGCCTGCATCACCGGTCAGTGACTGCAGAGGCCATTGTAGTGATCCTGCCAGTCCAGTCCAGTGGTCAGCCGTGTGCTGTGTCTCTCAGCGCATGGTAGAGGGCTTGGGGCCACACTCCCCAAGAAACTATGGGGTCTGGAACTCTGCCCCTTCCTTCCCTTCCCATTCCCTGCTCACTCTGAGCCCCCAGGAGTCACCCCTCTGCTGGTTGGGACCATATCTAGTGTGTCATGTTTGACCCATCCAGGGTTTCAAAAAGTTTGAATTAATTTCCCAAATCTGATGGTTTCGCCTAGAAATTTTGGATTTTTGGCTTTTTTGGTAAAATTCAGAGAATGTGCTCACTGCAGGCTCACATTCCCACATGGCAGCAATCCACAGGAACTGAGAAGCGGCCACCCCTTCAAAGGGTGCGCATGTCTTCCTTCTCGTGCCCAGAGCCCAGCTCAGCCTGGTATACCTGTGCCTCCCCTGGCCTGGCCCTAAGGCGATTCAGCTCAAGCACCTAACCTTTAGGGGTCAGCAGTGCCACTTAAAAACCAGGCCTATTCAAGGCAGAGCTTGAGTGAGGAGAATGGCTAAGGGAGGTGTTTCGGGTAGGGGAGGTCATGGGGAGGTCTTGGGGTGGTCCTGGAGACCCTTACCACGTGGCTGTTCCCCCTTCAGGTGGGGCAGGGTGAGCTGGAGGCCCCTGGCAAAGGGTCCCAGCCTGCGGGAGACCCTGCTCAACACTCCTGGAAGAGCCAAGGTGGGTGGAAAGAGCCCCATCCCTGAAGACTGGCTGGATTCCATCTGGCTGCGTGACTTCCCCTCTCTGAGGCTCAGTTTGCTTTTCTGTAAAGTGGGCCTGATGAGGCCGTCTTTGCTTCAGCTCCAGGGACTTTGGGGCTTTAAGCAAGGCATGAAATGTGAGAGGAGATTCTTACGTATCAAGCTCCCTGAATGAATGCCTCCATCTCTCTTGGAGGGGGAGAGGAGAGGCTGCCGATCTAGGGGGCTCTCAGGTGGGCACAGGGGGAGTCCCAGTGCTGTCCTGCCCAGCCCAGGCCCTGGCTGGAACTCCCTCCTCTCTGGGCTGCATCTCACCGTTCACCTTAGGGTTTGGTCCTTTCCCATCTGCAGATCTGGGAGGATGCGGCTCCAAATTCTCTGGACCTGATGTCTTAGATCCTGCACAACTGGCTTAGTGGATAGAGTTTGAGAAGGTGGCAGGATCAAGTAGCTGGACCACAGAATGCAGGTTTGGGGGCCCGGCTGAGCTGGGCAGAATGGCCCATGCTTGAGAGTATGCACTTCAGACCCAAGCTGAGTCCTGGTTCTGCAACTTCCCAGCTATGTGACGTGGGACAAGTGACCCAACCTCTCTGTTCCTTGGTTTCCTATTCTGTTACACGAGGCTAATCAGAGTACCCACCTCACTGAGCTGTCGTGAGGATCATATTAAATGGTCCGGTGAGCGTGTAGCATTCAACACAGAGCCTGGCACATAGTAGGCCCTTAATTAAAAAAAAAAACAAAACAAACAAAAACGGCAACAGTAGCTGCTGTTAGGAGAATGTGACCCCATAGGGCTTATGGGGAAGGAGGTATAGTCCTGACCGATGATGGTGCCCTGCCCCCACCCTGGCTACAGAAACCCCCGTGGGCATATCCGTCCACTACACAGTGCCTACTATATGCTCAGCCCATTTGCTGATATCCTTAGAACAGACTTATAAGGAATCCAATGAGAAAATCGAGTTACGGTTCAGTTAAGCAGCTTACCAAACTCGTGGTTAATGTGTGGTAGGGTTAAACACAAGCCCAGCACCTGTCCATGGGGACAAGCTGTTAGCCACTTGACCCACACTTCCCAGGAGCCTGTGGGCATTGACAAAGATTGACAAAGACCAGTCCAACCCCCTCACCTACCATCACCCCAGCCTAGTCCAGGGATATGTGAGTGAAGAGAGCTGGGGTTGCTGGTGTGGCCAAGGCCCCAGCTTCGGCAAGATGATACCCCAAGATCTCAGGGTGCCCTGTGGTCCCCGTCATTCACAGGGCTGAGCATATTTGTAATTACAGTTTATTCTCATTAATAGTGGTAGTTATGTCCCATAAAGCCTCTTCAGTGGCTGAGTTAGTGAATACTGCACTGTTGTTCCTAGGGGAAATACAGGGTTAGGTTCCTGCCAGCCTCTGCTCACAACATTTTCATCAACCAATCAATACATAAGCTTGTTTGTGTGTGTTTCTATTTAAAGACACCTGATTTACTATATATTATTGATTCATTAACATTGAACTCAGCCAACAGCACTATAACTCATGACTGAACAAAGCTTGTCTGAGGCATGCATTTTCTCCCTAAGGCACATCGCGGCCTTCTGCAGCACTTCAGCAATATGCCTGGGGAACATTTTAAATAGCCAAATCACCAACACAAGGCACAAAAATGCAAAAAGCATGGTGCTAAATAGGCCGTGAGAAGGACATTTGTTTGTAGGATGAGAGCTCAAACAAGAAGGCAGAGCATCACCTTGTTCAACCTCAGCTAGGAATGTGCAGTCAGGTGACTCAGATTTTTTGCTGCTCTGTGCATGTCCACAAATGATGTGAAAGCATCATGAGTATTGGTTTTGGGGTTACAGGTAAATTTAGTAAGTAGGTGAATTTGCAAATACAGAATCCGTGAATAATGAGGACCCACTCTATATACTTGTTTATGCTTCTGATCATTTGGTTTCCACCAAAGCACTGACTTGTTTTCAAAAGATTATCTTGTAATCTCAAAGGCCCAGCAAAGATAGGTGTTTGTTAACTGTCTGTTGAGAGACTGAAGGATAGCACATTCCTGGCCTGCCCTGCCCGGTGGACCCCAGCAGGAGTGGCCTGCTGTTGGCACTCAGTACGTCTTTGTTGATTGGATTCATAAACACAGATGGGCAATGGAGCATCTCTCTCACAGGGGCCCGGGGCTTAGACTCATTTGCACATTGATTCTGCCACCAAAGAGGGGTAGCAGCATTTAGGCAAACTGAAAACTAGGAATCTACTGGGATAGTCAGGGTGGCATCACTGGACTTGGCCTGTGGGCTCTCAGCACAGCCCAGGTACAGGGCCCCTGGCTGACTTTGAGTGGCTCACGTCCCCTGGCCAGATCCCCTCCAGATGGAGAGGGGCCCCTGGCCATCTTAGCCGAGGTCACCTGATTCCATTTCCTCTGACTCTGTCCTCGAAAAGCAGCATCTGATTGTGATTTGGCCCAGAAATTCTTGGCCAGAATGTTCTAGTGTGGTACATGTGACCTTTCCTCCCTGCCTCCTTCCTTCCTTCCTTCACTGGGGAGAAGGAATTTGGCATTCGAGTATCTCACTCAGTCTTGCGTGTGGTTTAGTTACTGCAAGTCCGTTTCTGGAGTGTGACACACACACCCCCTACACACGCCCCCACTCCCAGTGGCAAGGAGCTGCCGAAATTGAACTTCTGGGCGAGAATTGGGCAAAGCAAAGGGAGACCCAAACTTGGCTCTCACTGCTCAGCCCAGCTGGCCTCTCCCTGGACCACACCCACCCCATGTTCCTCTCCAGACGCCTGTATCCCTCCGGGGCTTTCAAATATTTAGTGACAGATGTCATCTCTACCTAGCTTCACGGAGCTGTCAGTCTCGTGGCGGCGGGGGGGGGCAGCTGTCGCACACAAAAAATGACATTGTTATCAACTGTGATAACTTCTGGGGAGACGTGAGGAAATAACAGAGGCGACACGAGAGAGCCTGGGGCTGGAGGGGGACTCTCCCGGAAGCCACATGTAGGTGGAGACCTCAAGGAGGAGGCGTTAGCCAGGTGCAAAGCTGGAGGGAGCAGCGGGTGGGAAGGCCGGGAGGTGAGGTGCGAGAGAGGCCGGCCACTGGGTGGGCGGCTAGAGGCCGGGATGGCCGGGGGACAGGCAGCAAGGGGGAGGCCCGGGGTGGGCAGGGCCCAGGGGGCCGTGGTGGGGAGTTTGCTCATTACCCTGAGAGATGCATCAAGAGGTGAGAAGGTCAGCAGTGGGAAGACAGGGTGTGACGCTCTGGCCACCGCGTGCAGAAAGGGATTGGAAACAGTAGCCCGGAGAGGGGACTCTCATGGTGACCTGATGGGTACGAGTTGCTTATGACCATCTTACCCATACCTGTGCTGAGGAGCCACTTGTTCGCCCACGTCTGGGATCAGTACGACCGTCCCTGCTGTTGAACAACATCTTCTTAAGTGAGGAAGGAACAAAAAGAAAAGTTGGAAACAGAGAGACTGCGGAGAAAGGTGCCTCGGTTTCCTCTCTGGTAATTGCTGAACTGGCGCTCGTGAAGGCAGAAAGGGAAGGGCGAGCTTATGTCCCTCTGCCAGGAGAGGGGAAAGAAGGGAGGCACGATATTGACTTAAATGTGGGGGATTTAAAAGGCCCCTGTGTTCCCACTTTGTGCTTTGCTTCTAACAGACAGCCTGGGACCTTTGAAGTCGGGCTGGCCCAGTGGGGTGCGGGCTTCTGCGGAGACAAGATGCTAAGGGGGCGGGGAAGGGGGCGGGGGGGGGGGGGGCGGCCGAAACTCTATTAGGCATGCTCTAGCAAAAAGAAAGGCAAATCCAATGATAATGTACATCTGTTTCAGGGAATTTATAAGCTTTGAACATTTTTTATGGGCAGATAAGTGGGTCCTTTTCTTACCATAACTTAGAACTTCAAAGCTGAGTGTGTGGATAATGCAAATTGCTGAAATATGAGATTTTCCCTACAAAGAGGTTTCCAAAAAAAATGAGGAAGAAAAAGAGAGAGGGGGAGAGAGAGAAAACGAAGGCTAATTGATGCCACAGTCTCTTATGTACACGGCAAAAACGGGACAGAAATTGATGTTTATGACATGAGAAATTGATGGGAGAGACATGGGGAGGCGGTGGCCGTGCGGCAGGTGTGGGGCTTGGACTCGGGCCGGGCAGGTTGGCCCAGGCTGTGGGTCAGGCCCTGGGGACACAGTGCCCTCCCTTTAGGAGCCTTAATGAAGAATCTAAGACGAACGCCCTCACCTGTAGTGGGCACACAAGGACACTTCGGAGCCAGCCATGGCAGTGTCAGCCCAGGGCCTGGAACGCCCAAAGGGGGCTCAGAGGCAGGAGGGAGCCTCTTGGTTTGGGGAAATCAGGAAAGACCTCCTGGAGGAGGTGACACTCAACCCACTGTGCTTTTCTTGTGTCCCACTCCCCGCCCCAGCATCTAGCCCGTGAGCTCCTCAAGGGCAGGGACGTAGTGAACACTCACTATATGCTTGCTGAACGCATGAATGAATGTGCAGTGTGAGGAAACAGAGCTGGTTGGCAGGGAGCATCACCCAGCTCTGTCTGTCCACTATTGCCCATATCCACAGGAGCAGATTCACAGTGGACAGGATGGCGGGATCGTGTTCGGTCCTTGTGGCAGACCCCACCGTCCTTTCTGCCTGTAGGTGATTAGTCTACGCTGGTCTGGGCCATGCCATCACCTTGGCCAGTGACTGGTTCAGGAAGGGTCATGTGACCCTGATCTGGCCAGAACCTGAAGGGCGTCTGTGGAGGGCCTTGTAAGGTGGTGTCACGGTGGCAGCCTGAGGACCACAGAGCATAGACATAGAGAGACCCAGGACTTGAGGATGACATGGAGCTGCCCGCCACCCACACAGGACCTGGTAGCCACCCATCATCTGTCCTTCAGTTGTTTGGCTTTTCTCTGGAAAAGGTCCCGAAGTGAGGATTTGGGTGCAAGCTGTTTATTTTGAGGTGATCCTGGACACACTGGGAGGAGAGTGGGGAAGCAGGACAGGGAAGGAAGGGAAGCGAATGTGGGCTGTTGGAGCTTAATCCTGCTGGGGAACTCCAGGAGCCCACGTGGAACACCCTGCAGAGTTCTGCCACCCACGGCGCAGGGTGCTGGGGTGTTTATCCACCCATCCCTGGCAGTCATTGGTCCAGGGCTGCTCCCGGGCATAGGCATAGGCGTCGGCAAAGACTCACAGGTGTTGGCAGTTGGAAGTTGGCCCAGCAGACACAATGATTCACGCGGGGGATACGGAGCCAGGCACCGGCAGTGCTTACAGCTGAGAGCATGCTAATCCGTGCCAGGTGATCGTGGAGGGCCTCGAAGGAAAAGGTGAGGGGTTTGGATGTTTTCCTGGGAATCCATGAGGAACCGTTCAAGATGTTGGGCAGGTGTCGTAAGGACCATGAGTACCTTAAAGAGGCTCTTTTGGCAGCAGAGGGGGTGGTGTGGAGGTGTCTGGGAGAACTCTAAGGAGGCTCGACCTGACAACCTGCCAGCATCCTGGGGGACTTCTGCACTCACCTGGACCCTGATCTCTCAATTTTATGACCCCCACCCCTACAAAACCCTTTTTCCCTCTTCTCTAGTCCCCACTCCTGGCCCCCACTGCGGACCCAGAAGTGCCCCATCTTGGAAGCCGCAGAATCTGCCATCTCCCTCTGTCCTCACTCCTGTCCTTCTCACAGCCACTCTTGGTCCTTGCCGGTGTCCCTTTCACTCCCTCATCTTCATTTCCTGCTTGCTCTCCTGTCACCCGTGGTCTAGATTCACACTCTTGTCCACTACTGTCATCTCCAGCATTTGTTTTTTGGCCCCACCCACTGGATGAACATTGACTCTAGAAAAAATTGAGTGCTCAGCATCAAGGGCTTTCTGGGTCAGATGGACAATTGTCATTATCCCCACCAACTTGCCACTGACTTTCTTATCCCTAAATCCACTGGGCATTTCAGTAACTATCTTTCTTGACTCCTTGACTGTCTTTGTGATGCTTCTAGAACACCCTCTGCCCTTGGATTCTGTGCACAGGCAGCTAGTTGCTCCCCGTATCCATTCTCCCTTTCTTCCTTGGTAAGAGAACCTCTGGTTTTGAGTCCAAGAATAAAGACTACAGTTCTCAGACTCTTTTGCAACTAAATTTTGGGATTAAATTCTAGTCAGTAGTAAGCATCACATGGCAGCTCCTGGGAATCTTCCTTAAAAAAAGAGAGGTTGTTTCTACCTATTGTCATCTCTTTTCTTCTCTGTCCCTTATTCCATTCTTCTGCCTGGAAAGCAGATGTGATGGCTGGAATTGCAGCCACCATTGTGGACTATGAGGACAAGGACAATGCCCTAGAGGTGGTGAGGTGGCTGGAAGAAGCCTGTGTCCCTGAGAACTTAGAGAGCCAGAGCCTCAATTCCAGGCTTGGACACCTACATTTAGACTATTATATGAGGGGGAAAGTCAATTTCCCACTTGTTTTAACCTCTTTCACTTGCAGCTAAACCAAATTCTAAGTGAAATCACTTTCCTGACATCAAACCCTGTTGGATTTTCTCCAGCATCTCTGGACTACTTTTAGCAGTCGGATCTGCCTAATCCTGCTTTTAAAATGGTGACAATGAAACTGGTACATGGGACCTCTCTGTGCTATCTTTGTGACTTTCTGGAGAATCTACAATTATTTCAAAATAAAAAGTTTGTAAAATGGTGCTGTTGCTCAGATCTCTCTCCCTCACCCTCCACCGCCTCGCCGCCTTCATGGACTCACTTCCTGGGATCTCACCTATGCCCATGGCCTCCATGACCATCGCTAGGCAGCTTACAAGGAGTTCCAATGACATGCCTCAAAAAAAACTTGTTGTTTTACCCCAAAATGTGTTCCCAGTTCAGCAAACGGCAAGAAAATCTACCAAGTAGCCCACAGCAGGAGCTTGGGTGTCATCCTTGACTCCTCTGTCCCCCTTATAGCAGATCCAACTACCGAGACCCTTTGCTTCTGCATTCTAAAGAGATCTCCACTCTGGCCAGCCCCTCCATCCCAGCTGCTACTGCCCTAGTACAGAGGCCTGTCCACTCTCCCTTGGCTTGGGGCTAGCTCCTCCTCTGGTCTTGCTCCCTCCCGTTGGTCCCCACACTGCAAGACACTTTTAACATACCAGTCTGACCATGCCGCTTCCTGCTGCAAACACATTCATTGCCCTCAGGACAAGGGCCCAACTCCCGGCCCTGCAGACCAGGACCTTGGAGCTGCCCCACCAGTTTCCTGCCTCCTCTCTCGTCACCTCTTGCCTTCCCTCCCTGCTTTGCTGCCCTGTGCTTCCTGACAGTCCTTGAACAACCGAGGACGCTCCTTTCCCTTCCGTCCCAGAAGATGCTGCTCCCTGAAATGCTTGCTCTTGCCCCTCACCCAACTAGCCCTGGTCTTAGCCTGGGTTCCCCAAGGCGCAGCCTGAGATGAAGACTTGGGGGCAGATCGATTTTTGGTAGAGTGATGCCGGAGAGGAGCGAGAGAGCAGGGGAGTCAGATGGCAGGTGACAAGGCGACACGAGGCATGTGGCCGAGGTTGCCATGGGAGGCAGTGGCCCTTTGGATGAGAACAGAGCGCTCTGGGGTGTCCACCTGCAGGATGAAAGGCTGGATCGTGTCCGCTGGTCCTGGTTTGTGTCTTGGGGGTGCTTCCAGGGGTGTTGACACCCCCTCACTTTCTGCAGGACTGGAGAAGGCCCTGGGAATCAGCAGGAGGACAAGATGCAATTCGGCCAGGATGAGGTGCATTTGCGCTTGCTGGACTGTCCCCGGCAGCCACGGCTGGAACTGCAGGTGGCTGTGGGTCCGTGGTGCGTCTGTCTCACCCCTCCTTCAAGACCCGCCTCCTCCAGGAAGCCCTCCCTGACCTCAGGCTTGGGGCAGGTGCTACCCCTGGGCCTCCTGCACGGGCCCCATATCACAAATGCTCATCTGTTGTCCCCCCTTGGCTGTAGACTTCTTTAAGGCATAAATGAGATGGGATGACAGGGCTTAAAATAAGGCTGAGGAAACAAAGTTGGAGCAGAGGGGAGTGAACTATGGAGGCAACTGGCATATATAGAAAACTATAATTGGGCTTTAACAGTCCAGACAGGCTTGCCAACCCACGGAGGGGGCGGAGAAGCAGCCACTTCCTTGCTCTGGGCCCTCTGGGATGCCCTGGTGCCAAAAGCCCACCCAAGGTGAAGCAACCCTTTAGGTAAAGCCCATTTCATCCTCACAGCAACGTTAGGAGGTAGCTGTCCTATCGTGTCTATTTTACCGATCAGGAAGGTGGGGCTGGGAAGCTGTGTGATTTGTCTAAGGCATTTGGCTCGATCGGGTCCAAAGGCCTGTGCCCTGTGGCGCTCTCTGTCTCTCGCTCTCTCATTCTCTGTCCCCCGCTGGGGTCCAGCGTGACCAGGTACCCTGACGGCAGCTGCTCCAGCCTTCCTTCCGTCACCACCTCCCAAACCCCGTGCCTGCTCACAAACCCCGTGGCGTACTCTGGGGCCCTCCGTGGCTTCCCGTCTCCCAGCTGAGGGTGGGATGCGGGGTGGAGACAGGCAGGCCTTCCCATAAACAGCCAGCCAAGCACCACACGCCACCCACCAAAGGGTGGTTTCAGGTGCAGGGATTATGAACACAGAGAGTACGATTTCCTGATAAAATAGAAGAGGCAATTAAGCTAATGAAGGATCATTTGGCTGATTTGAAAACGATAATTAATAGGCATTAATTGTGTATTTAGAAGTTTAGCGTGGCGTGGGCTCAGGAGCTGTCGTCAAACACAATGACATCGTAAGCGCTGCACAATAGAGCAGGCCCAGATGCTCCTCAAAGCCCCTAACGAGAGTTTTGCGAGGGGCTGCTGTAATGATAAAAGATGCCACTTGCTGTTCTGCTCTTCCTTTAACGACATCCTTTCTGAGATGCTGCTTATCATTGGTACTTTCATCTTCAGTTAAATAGCATATGGCCTCGGCTGATTAAAACCCCCTCCTGGTTTTAATCAGTGACTCAGGATCAGGTTTCTAATGGTGGCAGTGGTGGCCTTACTGGTCCCCTGGTAAGCTTTTCGACCACATCCACGTGTGGAGAAAGGGCTGTGGGGGTGACGGGCTTGGAGCTGGCCCTGTCTGAGGCCTGGGTGGCAGGACAGCCGCTGTGGCCCTCCTGGAATGACCTGAGCCAGGGCCACTTCCAGGGACGCCTTGGAGATCAGGCTGGGCTAGCTCACGTTGTCGTCAGGGGACCAAGTTGGCTCCAGGCCGGGCCCAGCTGACTTCGGCTGGGGCTGAGAGGCTGGGCTCTCAGATCCCCTTCTCCTTATTGAAAGCTTAAACATTTGGGGGAAACTCTGCGGCGCCTACCCACCCAGGCAGGAAGAGGAAGGGCCGCTGAACAGGCCTGAACGATGGACCCGGACGGTGCAGTTTGAATCCTGGCTCCACTGCTCGGCGGCTGTGGGCTGCACCAATCTGAGGCTCACTTTTCTCGTTATTATCAGATGACCTCTGCTAGTCTCTTATTATCCGCATGAGAAAACTGAGGCTCATTTGAGAGTTCAGAGCTGACTAAACTTAGTCTGTATCTGTCCTGTTCCTTATGGTAGACCCAATGCTGAGCACAGTGCCTGGTTCTTGCTCAGTCCTCCGTGGGCGTTTGGGGAGGGAATGAGTGATCCCATGGGAGGAGGGGACTGCAGCTGGTGGTGTCAACAGGTAGATAACAGAGATTTCTATTGATCACCAACTCTCCACGTGTGTCCCGTGTGTCCCCGACCTCTCTCAGCTACATGGGACCATGAGGCTAGTTCTGGCCTGTGAGCTGCAGGTGGAAGCGCCTAGGTGGCAGTATTTAAGAACCAGTTTGTGTCCATTTTGTTCTTTCTGTCCCTAAAGCCTTATGTTGAGATGGCAGAGCTGCAAGAGAACAATGGTCTGGTTTGTTGGGCTGTTGCATGGTAGAAAAGCATCCTGGAGAGTTGCCCCACTTGCTCTGGACTTTGTGAGGGCAACAAAGTAACCTGTGATGTGTCAAGCCACTGAGATTTCAAGTTACTGCCTACATTCAGAGTTATGTTACTGCCACAGAACCCAGCCCATCCTGACTAACATGGTGGGGTTTCTGAGCTGGAGTCAGGGAGATAGGGAGGGCTGGAGTCAGGGGTCTGGCTGGTATATGATCCTAGTTTGTCAGGCTCAAGGTCATCTGGTCAAACCCTGCCCAGCATTCACATCCCCTGGGCCATCCCCTCCTCTGCCGGGCCTGGCAGGCTGTTGCATAGGGTCTCCTAGGTGGAGGAGGGTCCCCAGGAGGAGGGTAAGGCAAACGGGGGCTCTAACCTGACATACCTGAGCTCTCTGTGAGAGGTCTTCTTCCTGACCTCCAAGGGTGGCTGGATATAGCTGCTCTCTTTGTCCCATGACACATAGACCCTCAGAGATTTGAAGGCAGCTATATAATCAAGACTCTTTTGGTTGAAAGTGACAGGATCCAAACTCAACCTGGCCTAAGCCTAAAGGAGGATTTATTGACTCTTCAAAGAGCCAATAGATAGCTCTAGGACCTTCAGGCATGGCTGGATCCAGGAGCAAAATCAGTGTCAGCTCTGTCTCCCTCTCTCCTAGCTGAAAGGTGGAGGGTAAGTGCTGACTGTGTGTCAAGTTAAGGGGAAGAGTGGGAGTATCAGAGTTCCTTGTCCCTGCTGCCTCAGTTCCTGAACCTATACAATGGGACTGTCAAGTTCAAGGAGGGTAATACAGGTTGCAGGATTCCCAGGGCTACAACGACTTTTGATCCATTCCTTCAGGCTGCCTGAGGGGTGGGAAGACACCCAGACAGAGACAACAGCAAAGGTGTGACCCGTCCCAGAAATTCTCCCTGTGGTATCCCACTTGACTAGGCCTCAGTTTCCCCATCTGGACTTGTGACATCTAACAGAGACTCTTCCAGTGTTGGCATGTGATGAGCATGGAAGGGGATGAAATTATGCCTAGAAATGTGGCTAGATGTAGAAAGCTGTATTTGCCAAGTCCTTGGGGGAAGGCAGGGGGACGCTGCAGAGACTGAGGTGCCTGAAGATACATGGTCAAGTGATAAGAGATGGTCATGAAATGGCTGTCTTCTGTCACAAATGAGAGGAAAAAACGCAACAGGTTAAGCAAAAAAGACATTTTATTGTCACATATTCAGGTATGGCTTGATCTAGGAGCTTCAGATCAGCAGGACTCAGTGTCTGTCCATTTCTTGCTCCATTTTTTGGCTCCATTTCCTTAGTCCCTCTCGGCCACCTCCCTGGCAGCCCCAGGCTGGTAAGACCAGCAGGAAGAGGTGTCCTCTCTTAGCAGGTAGTCTAAAAGAGCCCCAAGATTGCTTCTCTTTGGTTCTGATTGGGTCATATGCCCACGTTGAAGTCGATCCATGTGACCCAGCGTGTACAAGATTCCTGTTGGCCAGGTCTGAGTCACACACATAGCCCCATAGCTGGGGATGGAGTCAACACCTCCCAAAGGGTGGTTACCCTAAAGCAAAATTGGGACGCTCTGCCCAGCAGAAGGGGAAATACATGGCGGGCGGTCCACCCAACTCATGTCAACTACTGGCGCCAAATTATCAGCCTGCCTGGGGTCCCCTCCTCTGCTCCAGCCTGTAGCCTCTACGCTTATCTCTGCACCCACCCCCCGGCCCCACTCCTAAAAGCCACCCATGCCAAGACTCCCTCCCATTCTCCTTCCTCCAGGCAAAAGGAAGGGGGCGGCAACCACATTCTCTCATTAGTTTCTCTGACATCTTTTGTCACCTATCAGGGGAACAAGCAATTCCTTTGATCACCGCAAAAGGAGAAAGAGTATTTAAAACACAGCCTGTGAAGATTTGCTAAGCAGAAGGTGGCAAAGGCAGTCAGTGGCAGTTTTCAAAGCAGAAACATGATTTTCAGGCACCAGATTTGCTTGTCTGAGTATTGTTAAAAAGGATGTACTCCACGCTCCCCTGCAGCTGGGGTTTTTAAATGGGCCAAGGGACCCCAAGGTGGGGAAGGGGTTCCCCCAGGGACTTGATGGGGGGTTTCTGGGAGGAAGGCAGCAGCACAGACTTTGATGCATCGTGCATTCGAGCCTGTTAAAGTGGGATGGTCAGCTGGAAAGGAGCACGGGGCTAGAAGCCGGAGAACTGGTGCCGCCAGTGGCCCCTCCCTTATTGAGCTCCAGTGTCCATTCTGTAAGAGGGCCCAGACCAGAGTGCAGAACTTCCCTACCCTCTTCCCCGAGACCTCCTTGTTTCTGCCATACCCACCATCACCTGGCTGTTACTTACAGAGATTCCCTTTTCCCCACTTAAATGCATTTCATTTAAGAAGGAACATTTATGTCACCATCATAAATGAAAAAAAAAAAACCAACAAAACAGTATCAGTCCACCATAAGAAAAATAGCCATAAACATACATACAGTGAAAAGCAAATTCTAGTGAGATACTCTTGCCTACCAAAAGCAGCAAGAGGAAACCAGCTACCTTTTGTTAACAACGGAGATTGGTAAGTATGAGGGAGGGGCCCAGGGGGCGCTTTTTACTTGCCATAATCAGGGGGAGAGAACGGGGACTGATGTCAAATTCTGGGGTTCAGGTGGCTTCAGGATGGACCACCAGGTGGGCCACACTCCCACTCTGGGTCAGTCTGGACCAGATGAGCCAGAGGCCCTCAGGCGCTGGTTGTCCAGGTGTGCACCTGGTGGCACAGGTGTGCCCTGCCGAGCGAGTGAGTTCATCACATCCGTTCCTGAGAGCAGGCCTGGAGTGGGGAGGGTGGCAGGGGATTTCCCTGCAGCCTGCCCCCTCCCCCCAGAGCCGTAGCCCCTCCTGGCCCCAGGCCTCCGTGCCACTCTTTCTGAGGTGCCTCCCGGGCCCTGGGGACAGAGGCAGGGGCGGGACAAGAGAAGAGGAGTCAGAGGACTCAGGTTTGGCCTGGTTCCCCCACTCTGCACCCCACCTGCCCTGGCAATCTCCCCCTTTCTGTTTCTCTGCTGGGCTTGGGGGGTCCTGGCCCAGCCTCTCAGAAGGAGATTTTGGAGGGAGGGCAGTACCCAGGGTCTGCCTCTCCAGTGGATGCTGTGCCACCACCTAGTGAGTATTTATTGGGCACCTTCTATCTGCCAGACATCAGGCTACATAACGTACAAGTCCTTGTGCAAAATGAAAATGTGAGACGCTTGCTCAAAAGTGAGTCAGAATTTCAAGGCAGTGACGGCGGAGCATGAAACCAAGTGTGGGCCTGTGGGACTGCAGAGGTGGTGAGCTGTGCCCCCCGGGACCCCGGGCGATTTCTCGTGGGCTGTGGACGAGCGAAGAGAGAGATGGAAGGAGGTGACAAGGACTCGTGGGTGACTTAAGATTGAGGAGCACCAGGGAAGGCCTCCCTGGGAGAACACTGCGGGCGGATGGACCAGCAGGGGCAAAGCCCTGATGCAGCCAGGAGGCCAGTGGTTCCGAGGATCAAGAGGGCAGACACAGGCTTGAGGTAGTCTCGGGCTAGATGTGGCCAGGAGTGCAGGCAGGGGGCGGAGTTTGGATCTTATGTAAGAGTGAGTGGAAGCCCTGCCCCACCCCTGAGCCTTGCACTGGGGAGTGAGAGGGTCCATTTGCAGCTTCAAAAGGTCCCTCTGACAGCTGTGTGGAGAATGGAAGGGAGGAGGCAGGTCGGGGGCCAGAGGACCGGTGAGGAAGATTCACAGCTGTCAAGGGGAGAGGAGAAAGGTGCTTGGGCCATTGTGGAATGGGGGAGGCACAGAGAAAGGGCGAGTCCAGGGCATATTGGAAGGTAGAACCAAAAGGATTCATAGGTGGATTCAAGACCTGGGGTCTGCTCTCTCACCTTCCAGATGTGGATGCAGGTGCCAAGGCTGAGATAAGGAAGAAACAGACCCATCCTGCCATCTAATAGGGGAAAGGAAGTAGAAAGCAATCTGCACTTTAAGGGTGGCCCAGACAGGGTGCTGTGGGGTGTGGGGCCCCTTGGGATAGGATGAGAACTTGACCACTGCAGATAAGGCTGGATAAACTATCACTTGGTTCAGTCCTCGAAACATTTATTCCACAAAATCCCAGGATGTCAGGTGCACACTACTTAGTACAACCCCTTCACTTATATTGTGGGTTGAATTGTTTTCCCTGAAAATGTATGTTCAAGTCCTAACTCCTGGTACCTGTAAATGTGACCTTATTTGGAAATAGGGTCTTTGCAGGTGTAATCAAGTTAATATGGGTCACACTTGCTCAGAGTGGGTCCTAATCCAATGGCTGGTGTCCTTAGAAGAAGAAGGAAATTTGGACACAGACACACACAGAGGGGAGAAGGCCATGTGAAGACAGAGGCAGAGATTGGAGTGATGCCTCTACAAACCAGGGAATGCCAAGGATCCCTGGAAGCTACCAGAAGCCAGGTGAGAGGTATGGAACAGATTCTTTCCTAAAACCTCAGAGGGAGCGTGGCCCTACCAACACCTAGATTTCAGACTTCTCGCCATCAGAACTTGTTTTAAGCCTCCCAGTCAGTGGTAATTTGTTACAGCAGCCCTAGGAAACCAATACAACATACAAGCAGCGAAACTGAGGCCCAATAAATAGTGGAGTGGCTAGTCCACGGGCAGCCAGTGCTCCAGACCACCCAGACTACATGGGGTGAGAGGCAGGGAGAGCTGTCTTCCCAAAGGAGAATGACCACGTACGATTTCCAGAATGAACTGGGCAGGCGAAACCCAGAGACACACAACACATCACTTCCAGTCCACTGTGCCTTACCTGGCCTCTGTGGCTCCTCACTAACCAGGGCAATGCTCTGGAGCATCCTATCACATCTGCAGACACCTACAGCCTGTCCGTCACTGCAGGAGTAAAGGAGGTTGTGCAGACACCGGGAAAAAGCTGCCCTAGGAAGTAGCTACTCTGAAGGGAGCCAGCTACACAAGAGCTGTGCAGTGAGGCAAAGGAAGAGGAGTCAGGAGAGATGGTCCCAAGGAGAAAGGCCCAGGGTCCCAGTGGTCCCTATGCTAAACTTGGCAATACTATAAATGAATGGGGCCCTGACATTTGATGACTGCACAATTCTATCCTAGTGACTAGATGAGAAGCCAAGTACACCACTTTGAAAAATGGATGTTTAAAAAAATGAGGTTTATGCCTTCCTTTTGGAATGCATGTTTTTGTGCCTGAACACTTGTAACAGGAGAATGAGCCCAGAGGTGGAAGGCAGGAGATCTGAATTCAAGTGCTGGCTCTTCTACTTCTGCCTTCTGTGACTTTGAGGCTCCTTTCCCTACCAGGCTGGGCCACCACAGTGGTTCCCCAATGGTGCTCCAAGGAGCCCCAGGGGTGCCCCAGATGGACATAAGTCAGAGCTCCCTGGCTTCCCAGCCAGCAAAGCTTGACTTTGGTCTGTCTTATGTGTAGGGTTTCTGTATCAAATTTCATTTGAAGAAAAGGTGCTCTGGCTTTTTCAAAAAAGTGTGAAATTTCTACTGGATTGGCTCTGTAGTCCCTCCAACCCAAATATTCCAAGATTCTCCATCAGAATGACAAGTGCTATTCCCATACACTTGCCATGTTTAGAAGTTGTTACAAAGCATCCTCTCTACTGATTGCTTCCTGTAAACTGGCCTCTTGTGTGGCCACAGGAAGCATCATCTTCTGGGGCATGATGCTGCTGAACATAATCTTCATGCTGGGGACTTGGGTGGCCCTGGGGGAGAGGAGAAGGCAAGCGGGGGGCAGTGGGTAGGGGGACAGTCCTCCTCTGAGAACCCAGGGGCTTGGTGTCCCAAGGTTGGGGAAGATGCTCCAAGGGGAGCGGACTGGGGTGGGCAGGCAGGATGGCACAGTAGGTAAATTACAGGCTCTGAAGTCAGATCCCAGCTCCACCTCCTATAAGGCATGTGACCTTGGGCGAACCTCTTGTCCTTATCTGTAAAATGGGGGTGGCAATAATGCCTACCTCCTAGGGTCGTGGTAAGGGTTAAGTGGCCTAGGTCTGTAAGGTGCTGAGCCCGGGGCCTGGCACGAGTGCTCTCCCATACCAGGCATTGGTAGCCTTGGTGGTTATGTTGACGTGGAGACTGCTTGGAGCCTCAAAGAGGGTGTTGGGTGGACTGGCACTGATCATTTTCCAGCCCAGGAAGCTCCTTTCAGGAACCCCTTCCAACAAGCCCCCAGAGCTCACAGCTGTCCATGGACAATGTATCATTAAGCTATTTCTACATAACAAATAGCCCCAAATTTCCTTCAGACAACAATAATTTATGATTTGAATTCACAAATCACATGGTGGAGGGTTGGCTGATCTTAACTGAGTTCACCCACATGTCTGGGAGTCAACTGGTTGTCAGCTGATCTCAGCTGCCCAAAGCTTGGCTCTGTGTGTCATCTCATCATGTGTCTCCAGCGGGATATCCTGGGCACGTTCTTTCCTTGTCAACAGCAGAGCTCAAGAGGGCAAGTAAAAATACATGAGGTCTCTAGAGGCCAAGGCGTGGAGCTGGCACACCATCTTTTCTGCCACATCATACAGGCCAAAGCAAGTGTCCAGGACAGCCCCAACTCAAGAGGTGGGGAAATTAACCCTGCCTCTTTAGTGTGAGGAACTGCAAAGGTATGTGGCAAAAGGCAGGAAAACAGGGAGGAATGAAGACCTGGGCCATCCCTGCAATTTACCACACACTATTATTTTAATGAGGCACCTATAAGGGTCTCACTGCCTTGCTAGTTAATTGCTATTCCTGATTTGCTCCTGTAGGTGAGGGAAACTGTGGGTTTGGAGTCAGGACACCATGCTAACTGGGTGGGTGTCAAGTATCTTGGTCTGGATCATTCACTAGTCTGAGACCTGATGTTCATCTAATCACACACCCACCTCCCCAGCCCCCTTGACACCACTTCAGTACTATGAGGGAGCACAGGCTGAATTCCAGCTCTGACTGCCATAGCACTTGGTGCCTAATAAGTTGGATTCATATCTGCTGCATCCATTCATTCTTTTATTAAAATATTTTTATTGTGAAATGTAGTACACGGAGAAAAGTGCATAAAAGGTAAGTGTACAGCTTAGCAGATTATTACCAAGGAACTACTCTTACAACCATCACCCAAGACTAAGAACTAGAACACCACCTGAATCCCTGAGACTCCTAATTGTCCCCTCCCTGTCAAAATCTCCTCACTCTCCCAGAGGTAATAGCCACTATCCTGACTTTTATGGTAACCCTTTCTGCTTTTTATTTTCATTCTAGGAGTTGTGATGGTTAATTTTATATGTCAATTTGACTGGGCTACAGGATGCCCAGATATCTGATTAAATATTATTTCTGGATGTGTCTGCCAGGAGAGATTAGCATTTGGATTGGTGGGCTGAGGAAAGCAGATAGCCCTCCCCAGAGTGGGTGGGGGTCATCCTATCCACTGAAGGCCTGAACAGAACAAAAAGGCAGAGGAAGGTTGGATTCAACATCAGTCTTCTCCTGTCCTCAATATTCCTGGTTCTCAGGCCTTCAGATCTAGATTGGGATCTACAACTTCAGTTCAGTGACTCCTGGGCCTTGGAACTACACCACTGGCTTTCCTGGGTCTCTGGCTTGCAGAGAGCAGATTGTGGGACTTCTCAGCTTCATAATCATGTAAGCCAATTCCTAATAATAAATCTTTTTATATATAGGTATGTAGACATATTCTATGTCCATATTCATATCTATCTCTGCTACTGGTTCTTTTTCTCTGGAGAACCCTAATCCAGGAGCTTTGGCGTCTAAGTAAGCATCCTTCAGCACTATGGTTCAGTTTCACCTGTTCTTCACGTGCATTAAATGGAATCACACAAGCTGTACTCTTTTGTGTCTGGCTTCCTTTACTCAGTTGTGCTTACAGGATTCATCTGCTTCATTGTGTCCAGGTGTAGTTTGTTTTCATGGCTGCATCATATTCCAACATATAAATACCACAGTGTACTTATCTGTTTTACTGTTGATGGACATTTGGGTTGTTTCCAATCCAGGGACATTACTGGGAATAGCCCTGCTCTGAAATTCTGGTACATGTCTTTCTGTGAACATGCTTGCCCGTCTACCTAGAGAGTATGCTCCCAAGAGTGGCATCGCTGGGTCCTCACAGGGCAGTTTATGCTCAGCTTTAGGAGATGGTGCCAGATGATTTTCCCAAGTGGTTGTACCACTCTAGCAACCAAGACAGGATATTTTTCTTTTCTTTTCCTCGCAGCCTCCTCCCCCTTCTCTTCCCTTCCATTTATTTATTCATTTAACCCACGTTTACCCGCAGTCTCTGGGTATCTACCGGCGAGTTAAAGAAGTCAGTAGCTCCCAAGCGGGTTGTTTTATGCGCCCTACTTTGTTAAGAGTCGCGGGTTCCACTTGCAGGTGGAGGACGGCGATTTCCTTCGCGGCTTGGGGCCTCTGGGATGCGGAAAGAGGATGGAGGGGCAGAAAGGGAGAAGGGGAGGTCCTGAACCCCAAGTTGGGGAGTCGTCCGGGGACCCCCCAACACTTGAAGAGGGGAGTGGTTACAGCAGAGGCAGTGAAGCATCAGCACTTTCCCAGCAAAGCTCTTTCTTGCTAGCATTATTTCCACCCCCTTCGAAGCGCTTTGCAAAGTCGCGTTTCCCCGCAACCCCGCGCCTAGACAAAGGCTCAGTTTCCCTCCAGTTTCATCTCTTTCCTCCAGCACCGTGAAGCGGGCGGAGGCGCCGGGCGGCAGCGCCATCTGCTGGCCCCTTTTCAAATCGCGAGATTAGATCCTCCTTTGGGTCCCAACTCTCTCCAGGAGTGCCCCGTAGAAAGGGGAAAAGGTTAAACTATCAAAAATAGTTTAAAATGCTAACAGCCAGTGTTATAAAACGTTCAAGGAAATGGGCATCTCTCACACTTAGCTGGTGGAGGAGTGAGTTAGTACTGCCTTTCCGGAGAGAGAGAAGTTAAGTAACATCAAAATAATTAAAAGTGTTTATGATTCATAAATATATACACTTTTTCCTTGTCAATTAAAAATAAAGTAAATAAAATAAAAATTTAAAAAGAGTAAAAAGAGTGTTTTTGATGCAGAAATGTCACTGTTATAAATTCCTGTAAGAGTGCACAAATACAAAAAGACATATGGGTAAAAGTGTTTGCTCCAGTTGTTGCCCAAAATAAGGAAAATTTGCAACATTATGGAATGGTTAAAGGAACTATGGAATATGTATTAGAATATGACGAAACCATTAAAATAACGTGGAAGAATATTATATATTATAGGGAAATATTCATATAGTTACAATTTAAAAAGCAGATTACAAAACAACTTACTGAGAGATAGTATGTGTTCAGGGCCGCCCTGATGGGCACACCAGTGGAGGTTGCTGCACAGGGCAGGGTAGGGGCTTCCCTCCCTGGGCCCTCAGGAAACCACATGTGGGTGTTTCCTACATATCCTACAGATGAGGGCCTCACAGGAACCCTGGATGTGGGAGTCTGCTGGGGTTGCTGGAGCTGCTGTGGCCATCTTGTCACCACAACAGGAGAGCAAAGGCAAAACAGAACTGTGAGAGAGAGAGATGATGGGACAAAGTGTGAGTCCTTGGATCCAATTTGGCTTGAAACTATCTACCCCTATCTACCCCTGGACTTTTCAGATGATAAATTCCTTCCTTGTCAGGTTAACTCGGGTTTTTGTCATTTGTAACCAAAAAGGTCTGTGCCCCAAACACAAGCCCCCCAGCTCATTCACTTTGCAATGAGCCAGTAACTGGAGACAGGCACTGCATAGACAGGCCTTGCAAGGCTTCTTTTTGCCAGTACCTGGAATTTATTCTCTCAGCTGGCACAGCTGGGGTGACACATCAGGACAGGTGCATCCTAGGCCTGCCCCTTTCTGGGTGCAGACCTGAACTGAGGATCCCGAGGGACAGAGGAGGTTTCTGCCTCAGGGCTGTGCACCTGCTTTCCCTCGACCTAAAATTCTCACCTCTCCATGCTCCTTTGCATTCTCTGTGATGCCTTTGAACAGTTCCTCCTCCCAGAAGCTTTCCCCAAACACCTGGTGGAGGGACAGTATTCTGTCCCAGCTTCTGTTTGCTCTGTCATGGCCTTCTGATGTGTCACCTCTATGAGGGCAGGGAGCAGGTCTTTCAGGGTTGCTGCTGTATCTCCAGCTCTTCGTAAGGTCTGGAGCATAGCAGGAGTGCCATTGATCTTTGGTTCCTGAGAAAATGTGTACATAGAGGGACAGCTAGTGCGAGGGTCTAATCTGGGAGCTGACTGGGACAGTGGGGCTTGACCTCTTTGGGGGAGGGCATTTTCTTGCTCTTACCAGCAGGGCATAGCTAGATGAGTGGTAACACCCACCAGAGGACATGCTGCAGGTTTAGGCTTTGACCAGCTCAGAACACTCCCTCCACTTGGGGGTCTTACCTGATATCAGGGTGTGAAGTCTGGAGCTGGAGCCTGGGGGGTTGAAAGCCAAGGATGGGCAATCAAAGCCCAAATCAAGCCCATGACTTAGGGGCTGGAGAGCAAGCAGGGCTAAGTCCAGGGCCCAGGAACCGGGGTACCAGGGCCATAGGCACAGGCAGCAGGGAGTAAAGTCTCCAGCATGCTTGGGTGAGACCCCAGATAGTCTGAGATGACACACAGACAGCACTGGATGATCAGGACCACGTGATCAGACACTTATTTCCTTTTGTAGCACAGTATTTTCCAGTACTTCTGAGTAAATCAAAGAGAAGTCTCAGCGTGGTGATAGCAGGTCTCCAACACCTGTTTCTTTCTCTCTCCCTCCCTCTCCCTCTTTTAACAAAAGTCCACCAGCTGGCTCAGACTCAGGGCCTGTCTTGGGCAAAGGCCTGTTAGGGTGTAATAACAGTGATATGTTTTGTCATGTTTATTTTTGTAGCCACCTTCTAATTATAGCGAGTGATTCTGATTTTCAACTTAGGATAGTAATAGGAAGTTTCTTTTTCAGATAACTTTGCATAAGTGAAAGGAAACTACTAAAAGGAAAATGGTAAGTAGATGACAGAACAGGTGTGGCATTGTTGGGCCCCAAAGGGAAGGGGTGTGTCACTGTGCAGGAAGTTCTGGAAAGGCAGCTTTCTGCAGTTGCTGCAGGTGGGTCAGGAAGCGTTGGAGGAGGGGCTCAGAGCAGCCTGACTTTTGAGCCCCCTCGAAGCCCACTGGGGATGTGTTGGGAGCCCACCCACCCTACCAGCAGGTGGAGTTGGAACTGGTGTTGCTGCTCCTAAGCAGATTTGCAGGTAGAGGGATGTCCACTAGAGAACAGAGCTAAGGGCATGGTAGGCCTGGGGGCCACAGGCTACCTTGAACTGTGCCTCCCGGCCTAGGGTCAGGAAGCCAAGCCAGACTAGCGGCCCCTGCCCAGGCCTCGACACCGACCCCGCACCCCCAGGTCCAGCTGGGAGACCCCCAAGGGCTTCCTGGAATTTGAGCCCAGGATTACTCTGTTTCTGCTAACCCCAATCCAAAGGAGAGACCACAGGGCTCTGTGTCGCAGCCAGTGGGAGGGAGCAGGGCTTCATTTGAATGAGCCTTGCTCAGGCTCCAGAGCTTGGTGCCCAGAGCAGGTTTGCAGGTATGGCCATGAGGCTGGCCTGGTGCTTCCACCTAGAGCTCCCCAGGCCCCGGGAGGGGCACTTGTAGGGAAGAGGTCTGGGCAGGGAGAACACAGGAGTGAGGAGTAGCCCAGGACTGCAGACTACCAGGCTTCATGGATAGTTTTCTTCAAGGCACCTTCAAGTCAGTTCAACACATAGCTTCTCAGACTTTAACATACACAGGTAGGAATCTCCTGGTTGTGTGTGTGTGTGTGGGGGGGTGCGTGTGTGAATCTTGTTAAAATGCAGATTCAAAATTCTATATTTCTAACAAGGCCCTACCCTGAATATGGAAGTCAGGGACTCCTCACCTCTCCTTTGGGCCCAGCTTTTGAGAGGTCAGGGGAAGAGGGTCTGGTCCCACCTGCTGCCATGCTAAAGTGCCCTGTAAAAAAGGACTAATACAGGTGGAGTAGGAGAAGCCCAAGCAAACAGGAAAGTGGGGTATCTCGGTGGGGCTGCAGTGAGCCCCCAGGAAAGCTTCCTGGAGGAAAGGGCTCAAGGAATTGAAGGACTTATTCCAGGAACCCAGGAAACGAGTGGGTCTCTGACTTGTGCAGCAAATGGGAAATGCCAGCAGGAGATGGCCATGGTGAGTCACCCCGGGCCATAAGCGTGCACGGCCAGAAGAAACTCCAGTGGACCCACAGACCAAGGCTGTTGGAAGCACTGGGGAGTGCAGCATTGTGCGTCATCAGGAAGGGGCAAGGTGGGAGTCTGGAAGCTGCCCTCTGTGGCCAGTCCCCTTTCAGGAAGCCAGAATAAGTCCACTACCTGTGCACTATGTGGGGAGCCACCTGTCTTCAGAGGTATTTATGGGGATTTTGTAGGTCCCGTCTACCCCTATCTCTGTGTGCATACCACACACACACACACACACACATTTTGAGATGCACATTTTTTTCATATGTTAGCCTCTCTGAACTCAATGGTACCTTATACTCCTGATTGGCCTGGCTTAATGTTGACTTCCTCCAGAGAGAATTTGCATTTGCAGTGTCAGGCACCTGGAACACCTCTATCTGAGACCACTATAACATGACCTCTCCACTTGAGGAATTTTGGACCACACTGTATGTGTTCAGCCCCCAAACATGGGTGAGCACCAGCTTGTAGTTCAAATCCTCAGAATAGATTCCCCATCCTCCACCCAGTGCCAAGTTTGATTCATGCAAATTTTCTCAATGATGTCCCCTTCTGCATGACAGGTTTATTTGGTGTTAACCTTTACATTGGGGTCTAACTCTTTGGTTTCCCAGCTTTTTCCTGGAATCTCCCATTAAACTCATGTTGAGCATATTTTCTTTCTTAGTAAATATTTGGTGCATCTTATAGCTGATGGCATTTTCAATTTGATGAAATAACTTGTAAAATCAGTATGATCAGCTTTATCTTTACAAATAGAGTCACAGCTCTTTAATTTTTTCATTTAACACTTTCATTTTCCACATACCCACCCAGCTTTTCAATAAGTTCAATATTTCCACTTGAAGCGTCTTTCCCTTGGAGTTAATTGAGAGACTTGAGGGGTATCTTTGTCCAAAGATAGTCTATTTCTAATCTCTAGGACAGAGCCTGATGGGGCCCCTACAGTTGTTACCACAAGGTGTCATTGTTGAACAAATTCTGGTGCAGTCTAGTGACTGCTTGTTCACTGCTATGATGATCCCTTGTTGGGCTGGATTCCTAACCATAAGGGGTGCCCCACATTAAGGTCCCCAAGTTATAGTCTGTTTAGTTCACACTAATAAGCTCATTCTGATGGTTTAGTCTTCAGGGGTTTACAGCCTCAAACACATATTGGGCCAAAACCAGCATATACCACCACCTCCAAGCCCTGTGTTGAATCTAGGTCATTGGTCCAGACTCCCCTTCACTTTGGGGCCCATGTGTCCTTTTCTGACAGCAGACCCTAGTCAAGGGCATCCAAATCCATCAGAGAGGTTCCAAGAACACTGACCCTCAAAAGGGGAGGTGATGAGGATTCAGTCTCTTTTCTACCCACAGGACCCATTAAGTATCTTGTTTTGCCTCCCTCCAGGGCTACGTCTGCATGACCCAGGGAAGCCATGCTGCCTTATATAAATGAAAATCCATCCAGGCAATGTATTATGTCATCCTAGCCAGAGAAATAGTTGGTAACTTCCCTTGCTAAAAATGTCCTGTATCATAAAATCTTATGATATTGTTGCTTTCTAGCCCAGGGTCCTCCTACCCTTCAAAGGATGACACATAACTCCTACTCTGTGTGTGTGTGTGTGTGTGTATGTGTGTGTGTGTAGAGGCTGTTCTTGAGGGGCAACAGACAAGCTTTTGTTTTGCTGCCTTGTGTCTACATGGTAAAGAGGAAGAGCTAGAATATTAGGATAATATTAGGATAATGAGTGGAAATATTTGTAAACAATGTTGAGACAGGAGGAACAGAGAGAAAAGACTCAGGACAGCTGGAGAGAGCTTTCTGCAAGGAAATGGATTATGCTTTGTCTATAATGTGCAATGCAAACCTATCCTCCGGCTTCTTACAAAAACACCGGTGAGGATGATATTCCTCTCCAATGTTTTGGCAGCTGGGTTTGTGGTTTTGGGATGAAGTGGCCCTGGTATCAAGGGGGACAGGGACACAAGTGGAGCCTTCTAACGAGTCCCAGGAGCACCTCTGTTCAATACAGATGGGAAAATAGAGGGCCAGACGAGGGGCTTGTCCAAATTCACCCAGCAACTTAGAGTCCCCAGTGGCTCTTCCCATTAAAAATGAACCCAAACAGCCCATTGAGCAACAGTGACCCCAAATCTGCAGCTTCCCTGTGAGATCACCAGGCTGGCTCATCACAGATACTCTCGGACAGCAAGTTCCTTCAGGGTGACACCCCGGTGGGCAGGCCTCCGGAGCTGGGTCTCCTCCAGCTTCTCCTGCAGCGACACGAAGTCCTTGCCCAGCACGTAGGCCAGGCGGACCATGGCATCCAGCAGGGGTGCGTAGTAGCGATGGCCCTCCCGGGCCTGCAGGCGCTGCAGGGCCCTCTCGCCAGCCGCAAAGGCCTCATCCAGGTGCTCCAGGTCACGGTGGCACACCAGCATGGCGCAGAGGGCCGGGACCACCGCCACGGGGCAGTGGGCTGTCAGCTTCTCCTGCAGGGGCACCACGCGCACCAGGATGTCCAGGGCCCTGGCGTACTGGCCGGCCCGCAGGCAGCCAAAGGCCTCGCTCAGCTCAGGCCGCGTGAGGAAGTCCATGAACTCGCGCGAGCGGCGCACACAGCGGATGGCGTAGAGCAGGCCCAGGTACTCCTTGAGGGCCAGCTTGCGCTCGCAGATCATCTCCTCCGTGAAGTTCCCCATCAGGTGCTTCTTGGGGAAGACCACGTCTTCAATCTCTTCCCTGAAAGTCTTGAGGAGGGCTTTCTGGAGCTTCTCGAAGTCTGAATAGCGCCGCTCCAGGACAGCCTTGTTGCTGTCAAAGCTCCCTGTCTGGATGACGACGATTTGGTACATCTAGGGCACAAGGAGAGAGCGCCTTTGGCTACACCCAGATGGTGGGCTTTCACAGACAGAGAGGGCCCCGGCAAATGAAAATAATGATGATGATTTCAAGGATACCCTGAAAATGGGTTATCCTTACATGCTATGAAAGTGAATCATGAGAAGAGACAACCCTGGAATAACAGACACAGTGACATAGAGGCATCTCGGAAAAGAAAGGGCACAGGAATCTGCCGTGTAGAGGGCCTGGGGTCTGTCTTGGCTTTACCTTGTCCAAACCGGGCCTCAGTTTTCTGAACTGGGATGCTTGGACTGTAGCTGCATTTTCCAAGGTGAAACCCTTGGGAGTTGGTTTTAGGTACTATACAACATCATTTAGGTACACTGGCAATGATGTTATGTAGTAAGAGAATTATTCCTTTTCAATTCTCTCCCAAGAGAATACTGATTAAGGACACAGACTTCAGAGCCAGACTGCCTGGGTTGTAATTCCAGCCCCACTGTGGTCTAGCTGTGTGGTCTTAGACAGGTAATTTAACCTCTCTGAGCCTCAATATTCTCATCCATAAACTGAGATAGGCATAGTACCTACCTGATTGGGTGAGGATTAAATGAGTTAATACACTGAGACCACGTGGAACTGTGCCCCACATGCAGTTGGCATTCAGTGGTAGCTGAATGCTAATGGGTCCCAGTTAAGTGAAGAAGCAGCATTGAGTGTGGCTCTTCTGTAGTCTTTGACATCTTCTTAACACAGGCTAAAATCTAACAAAGAGAGCAGTCCCCAAGCACAGGGCTTTCCACCAGCCACAGTAACCTGCTAGAATTTAATAATAGCACGTAGCTTTCCTTGTATTGACTTTTTCCCCCTCTACCCTGGCTGATGTGGCATCCTCGTATTGACTTTTATAATTACTTTTTCTTTATGCCATGTGATATTGGTTTTCCATTTAGGGTATTTCTCTTTGAAATAAATGTACTTAGTGTTTTAAAAAATTGATCCAATTTAAAGAAAAAATAAGTAAATAGTAATTATAAATGATACCTAGATATGGCAAAATTGGTGAAGAAAGGACACAGATGACTAACATCTGATACCATGGGATTAAACTGGGTTATTTCCTTCTTAGAATCTGGGAGCATGACTCATATGGCTCTAATCCTCCCAGGACCTAGCATGGTGCCGAGTGCCAAGTCTTGCTCTTTCCCCATTATCTCCAGAAGAACTCTGTGAGTTAGAGTCAACCCATTTCTTGGTTGGGAAAGCCGAGGCCCCACACGACTCACCCAGGTCCAGGAAGGAGGCAGTGAAGGGGGTTCCATCATTTCCCGATCTCTGCTTACCACAAACCTGGAGATCTTTCCCTCCTCGATTCGGGCGGAAGCGATCTCAAAAAGCAGTTTGACGTGCTTCCAGCGGCCTCTTTCGTTCTGCCAGTAGTCTTGCAGCTCCCGCGTGGTCATGCTGGAGTTGGAGCTCGGGCAGCTGTGGGCGTCTGGAAGGACAACACCCTTAAGGATTCGCACCAGGCAAGGGCTTGGGGAGACGGCTGGGTCTGTCTGGCGTGGAACATCAGAATTCCAGAGGAGTGGTGGACAGCACCTCCCCCACCCTGCCATATATAGGCCCAGCTGGGCGCCCACCAGACCTCTGTGCCCAGCCTGGCTGAACCCACCCTGCCACGGACAACCTTAAACAGCCCATCATCCCCCAGGGGTTTCTTGGCTGTAAAATGCAGCGTGGGCATGTTGCATTGTCCACTTCTGGCCTGCAGATTGGCCGTGGTGAAACCCCGTGCTCCCGACAGGCAGGGACTGTGGCGTGTCTATTCCTGCGCTCTCTATAGCACTGACTCCGTGGTTGTCCTGGGACTCCTTGAGCACACATCCGGGGATGGCGGAGGGAGCTAGGAAGATGTCGTGTGCCAGCCGCAGCCAGGCTGGCCCCTCCTAACCCTCTCGTCTCGTTTCCCACAAGTTGTGCCAAGTTGTGCTTCCTCTCGAACATGCCGCTCCTCTGCCTGAATCCAAGAAAACCTAGAAAACCTAGAAATCCTAGAAAACCACAGTGTTTCGTAAACCTCACGTGAGCCCTGTACCCATCTGAGAAGTTTGAAAAAGCTTAGAATCCTTCCCTACCAAAACTGCACAACTAATTCTGCACTTTATTACAAGGGTTTGCATCCCGGGAGCTTTTCTCTTCTTCTCCAGGGTGTCCTTCAAGACCCAGCCCCGTGTCACTTCAACTGCCCCTTGGCATTAGAGTAAGAGCCTCCTACAGCCTTTCTCATGGTATGTCTAGTTATTTTTCACTGATCTGTTTCCCTGCCAAACTTGATGGCCAGAACACTGTTTGATTTGTTCCTGTTTCCTCGGTACCCTGCATAGGGGCCAGGCGTTCAGTAGGTGTATCTCGAATGACTGTAAGAAGAGATTTCTTCCAGGAGATGGCGCTATAGCAGATGCCGTCTGTGCCCAGTGCCCAGCCATGCGCTCTTGGCACTCACTGTTCTGGAACATGCCACGGGCTTCCTACTGGAGGCAGCTATGACTCTCACCTTGAGGGCTTCCTCGGGCCACAGTGGCATGGCATGCTCAGGAGCGTCCCTCAGCAGATGCAGGACAGGACCTGTGGATAACAGCCTGGCTTCCTCTCCCCAAGGACGGGACAACTCTGGGATGTGTTCCATGCAGTCTCCCAGAGGACCCCGATGGAACTGAGTATCAGTTACCTACAGCGCTCATCTGTTCACTGATGCCCTACATGGTCATCCCGCCCTTCCCTTGCTTACTCTTTCACTTCCCTGCCATGCCTCCCAGGGTCATCTCCCAGATAAACACCTTGCACCAAATCCTTGTCTCAGTGTCTGCTTTGGGATAACTGAAGTTACGTGACCTTCCCAGCTCTCCTGTTGCATCCATTAAAGTGACCCATATTTGTACTTCAAATGTCTTCAAACCTCTTTCCCCTCCCCCTGACCGAACTTAAAGCCTCAAGCTTACCTAAGTGTCCTTCAGGTCCTGGATGTGGGAGGTCGGGGCCAGTGGCTGGCACTTCCTGCACGGTCCTTGCCGTGCCCTGGGTTATGGGTCCTGTCCAACCAGGGCTCTCAGGGTGCTCCGGACTTGCCATGCTCCAAGGCTGCCAGAGGCACAAGAGAGAACAGTGAGTGGCCGCCATGCTGGGGTTCCTGGTGGGTCCTGGGGCACCTCGGATCCGTGTCATAGCCCCTGCTGGCAGGCGGGGGGTGGGGGTGATAATAGCCCCACTGCTGAAACCTCCCCTTCCTGCCCAGATGCCCGAGTATCTGCCAGATCCCAAATCTGGGTCTGCCCCTCTGCTGTACAGATCACTCCAAGGCAGAGCAGATCGTTCTCTTAGTGCAATGATCCTTATATTATTGATTTGCTCTGAATTTTAAATGAGGTGATTTCAAGCAAAAGTAATGGCTTTAGTGATTACTTGGGAGAAAGATGCTGACTTGTCCAGATAAATGTCCTGATACTCAATTTTGTTACATGTGTGAATGATATCTCAGTGTTCAGAGCAGGTATATACTGGTGTGTGTCTTCTATTTATCTGTCTGCAAAATTTACTAATGACTTATTATACCCACCTCATACCCATGCAGGTTCTTCATGCCCTCTAACACCCACAGAAATCTATCATTACCACCAAATAACACATGAGGATACTGAGGTGTAGCCTAAGGTCACGCAGCTGGTGAGTTCAACGTACAAAGCTGAATTTGTCTCAAATGCGTGCAATGTGCTGGCTGTGTACTCTACACTTAACACACACTCTCTCACTTACTCTGACCACTGTCTGCCATAGGGACTGTTTTTATCTCCCTTTTACGATAAGGGAACTGAGACTTACAGTTGCCTGAGATCAGGAGCTAGTGAGTGCTGGGCAGGACACATACCCAGGCTTGTCCGACTTCAGGATCCTCTCCACCTCGCTCAGGGGCACGTAGGGACGGAAAGCAGGCAGACGGGAGCCAATTTATGTAGTAACTCTGTTTGTGACCCAGAAAAATGAAAGAGGTGACCTGATAGCAGGCGAGTTACTTTAACTTGTCTGTGCCTCAGTTTCCTATAAATTGGGCATAATCATAGAACCCATGTTTGCAAGGTTGGTTTGAGGATAAAGTTAGGCAGACTCTGTAAAGCATTAGCACAGTGCCCTGCACATACCAGACCCTGTATAATAGTCCCTGTTATTAGTGTCTGGCAAGTGCTAGATGCTTTGAGAAATATTTGTGAAATAAATGGCTCTAAATTAAGTTGGAAGTTGGAATAGAATTACAAATGTTCGAGACAAAACAGAAAAAGGGACAATTAAAGCATTAGCTCAGACACAGCAAGTAGCTGGTATACCACTTCAGCACAGAAATTCAAAATAAGGAGGGTGCAAGTGACCTCACCTCTTTTCTTACAGGACCTGAGGGAGCTGCCAGTAAACCACAGAGGCAGAGCTGGGACTTGAACTCTAGTCTGTTGGATTCCAGGCCCTGGGTCTGAACCCCTAGGCTTACTGTGGCCTAGAGAGAAGTGAAGGCACTACTGCTCCAAAATACCCTCTGCTGTGTCTGAGAGCATGGCCAGAGCCTGTCCTCTGCTCTAGGGGTGAGAGCCTCCTGGAGTCGGCCTGGCCTGGGCAGAGGTGAGGCCAGCTGGGGCCAGGAGCCCATACTTCAGGGGACATGCTTGCTGTGTCAAGTGAAAGTAACCTGGGGGCCTTCTCCAGATGGCTCCATAGAGCTGTCCAGTGGGTAGCCCTCAGGGACCCTCAATCCAACTTCACCTTTTACAGATGGGCAAACTGAGGCACAGAGCAGAGCCATGGCTGGCCCAGGGCTGCACGTGCTTGAGCACACTACCTCCCTTATCTCGCATCCCCCTGGGGGAGTCAGGAGACATGGCCTCACATCGTGACCAACCGTGGGTCTTAGGCCTTGGTTTCCCCACCTGAGAAGTGTGGCCACAAGCCCTGTCCTGGTGATAAGATGATGAATGGCTAGGGTTGAGTTTCCTATATCCTGGTAGGTGCCCAAGCAAGATAGTGGTGGTCCACGTGCTCTCTTATCTAATGGACTCTTGGTGGCTGGCATTCTTGGGTGTCTGGTGTTTTCCATGGGCACTCTTATTCACCCGCCTCAGTCAGCTCCTCTGTAAAATGGGTGATGGTGAATGGCGTTGGCCTCAATGGCCCCCGCCCTTCCAGCTCTGCTTTCACGATAAGCAGCTGCTCCTGGGTCAGAAGCAGGGTGCTGTTTGCCCAGAGACCCTGTAAGACCCCAGAAATGATGCCTTGGCTGGACACTCTGGTAAAGACCTGGGAAAGCTCATCATGAAAACAGGGCTTAGAATAAAAATTAAATTCAGCAGCCAAAGCCAGCTCCCTTAACGTTTTCTCTTAGGGGTCTAACTGGGAGTCACCCATTTGAAAAAGAGTAGGATGGAGAGTCTTGCACTGGTGTATCCAGGGGATCTTGGGCAATTTCCTGACTCTCTCCAATCCTCAGTTTCCTCATCTGTGAAACGAGAAGGCAATCCCATCTCCCCGAAAGCTCTTCGGGGAGAGCCACACAGGGGCTTCTGCGAGCCCTTCCCTCTCGCCCCATACCCTCTACAGCAAAGATTTCTAGACTTTACACCAAAATACTGCAAGTGCAGGTGCTGCTTGCCTGGGGGCTTGTACTTGGCCCAGAAAACAGAACAGCTTCTCACCCTTTAGCCCTGTATGCCTGGACAGCCATTCTCCTCCTCCTTGTCTCCCAGGTGCCCTGACTGTCCCCTCTCTCTAAGAGCTGCCGGCCACGTCCAGTCCTCCTTCTGAGGGGCACATAGGGCCACCTGCAGAGCCCACGCTACCTTTCTGAGGGAGTTGCAGAGGACTTTTCATGGGGAATGAGCCTCCAGCAGAGTGAAATAAAGCACTGCCCACTCTGGGAAACAGAAGATCCTGGGACATTGGCTGCGTGGCTGCCTCCGGTGGGGAAAGGGTGGGCACTGTTGCACATGTGGACACTCACCTGGCAGCCTTGCCACAGGCAGGTGCTCCCAACCTGACTGTGCATCAGAATCCTCTGGCGAGGTGGGATGGGGGTGCCAGGGACTTCTTCAAAAGCAGATTTCCTGGCTTTCAACATAAGAGAGTCCCATATAACAGGTTGAGGGGATGGGTGGGCCCTGAATTTTGCACTTTCCACAAATTTCCTAGGGCTATGTGGATGCAGGGTTCCCTGACACCACTTTTTAGAAACACAAGTATGGTAATTTATTCCCCAGGCCCAAGGAAAATCAAAGCAGTAACCCCCATCAGACAAGTGTCCAAGCGTCTGGCATTCCAAAAGGAATCAAGGTGATGGAGGGCCTGGGAGCTGTCCCCTGCTCTGCCCCAATGTGCTAATGAGCGCCCCACACATAAAGGCTGTCTCGAGCACTTCTCCATCCCACCCTGCCCCCAACAGGTACCCAGGGAGGGTCCCAGGAGGAGAGGACTCAGGCCACAGCAGGCAGAGGCCAACTGAGCTTGGGATCAGACACTGACCTGAGGTCTCTGGGTCTTGTGCGAGTCCAGGGGTCCAGGCAGGGTGTCACATCGCCCCTTAAAGATCTCTGCTCCAAGCTCCGGCAACGAGCCCAGTGGCTGCCACTTCGCTAAGTTCCCTGTTTGAAAACAGGAAATAGGCTGTGTGACCTGCTCTTGATTGCCCTAGCCCATTGGCTGGTGAAACACAGTATAATGAGCAAAACTGACAGACAGCTTACTGTACTCACGTCTCCTTCCGCGGCCCCACAGGACAGGGGAGGGCAGGATGGGGCAGTGCAGGGCCAGCCTTGAGGGGTCTATCTTAGCCTTGCTCTCCTGTCAGCCTTATAGTAACCTGGCTGTCCTTCCAGAGTCCCCATCAACTTCTGGCATTCAGACCTTAGCTCCCAAAGCCCTTTTAACATTCATTATTCTACTCTATGAGCTAGGCATGATGGGAGCCATTATGGCCCATTAATAAATGGGGAAAGTGAGGCTTGCATCACAGAGCTGTTAGGACACAGAACCAGTGCCAGACATGGCAGGGCAGTGGTGTAGAATCACAGTTCCATCTGGTACCTTTTCTCTGGGCAAAGTTGTAACCAACACCACCGGCAGAAAGTACCAGGGAAGCTAGACCCCTGGGCAGTGGTGTGATTCATGGCCACCAGTATTGTGGCCTTGAGGGCAAGAGGCTGGAATAGGACAAAAAAATAAAACCTCACTGGCTTCCCCAGAAGTTTACAATGTGTGTCTTCCCAGCCATGACTCCCTTCCTCCTGGTTAGGGGTAGCCACAGTCCTGATGGGGGTTATTTCTTCCATTTCCCTTATAAATTTGCCACCTCTGAATAGATCCCTGAACAATTGGGTTTCATTTTACTCATATTTGAGTTTTATATAGATTGAGCCATATACGCTGTATGTATTCTCTAGTGTCTTGCTTCTTTCTTTCAACATTCATGTGCATAAGAGTCACCGATTTTTTTGTGTGTGAATGTGTGTGGCTGGAGGTTTTTTTATTCCTACTGTTGTGTTGCCACTTTATTTGAATACAAACACTATTGTCTGTTGACGCACATTTGGGTTGTTCCTAGGATGGTTATCGGGATCAGTGCTGCTGGTTATATACCTACACATCTGACCAAGTCCACGCGTTTATCTGAGGTAATTGCCGGGTCCTGGAATATGGATAGCTCCAACTGTACCAGATTACGCCAAAATGCTTTCCAGAGTGATGGTATCATTTTGCATTCCCACCAGCGCTGTATGCAAGTTCCGGGCGCTCCACCTTCTCACCTACATTTGATATGGTCAGTATTTTTTAATGTAGACATTCTAATGTGTGTGCAGTGGCAACTCATCATGGTTTCAAGTTGCTTTTCCCTGGTAACTAATGAAGTTTGCACATCTTTTCATGGACTTGTTTGTCATCCTTATACCACCTTCAATGAAGTGTCTGTTCAAGTCCATTGCTCATTTTTGACTGGATTATTTTGTAATGGTTTGAGGGTGCTTTTTATGTATTCATTTCTGTGTATGTGCTTCTCAATATCCTTTTGCATCCTGTGGTTTGCATTTGTGCTTTCTCAATGGGGTCTTGTGATGGATACAAGTGGCCGACTTTAAAGTGTTCGGCCATATTGACCTTTTCTTTCATAGCCAGTGTCGTACTTTGAGGTCATGGAGATTTCTCTTATATTTGCTTCTGCAACAACCTCATAGGCCACTGTGAGGCTTAAGATGAATTAAGATGTGCAAAGCACTTAGAACAATGCTGTTTTGTGCTGTACAAGTGCTGGCAATTCTTGTTATTGTAAAACCTTTATAGTTTGCCTTTCTCATTGGGGGCTCTATAATACATCTAATTACCTATTGGCTTTGTTTATTGAAATGGCCATCGAATCCCACTTCTCTGCAGTGCCATCACTGTCATTTAACCATATCCACACATACAGTGGCCTGTTTCTGGGCACAGCTCAGCAGGACTACCATGAATGGTGTGCCTCTAGCCTGCTAGCCAGGACCCCTTGAGTGCAGGGGCCATAGCTCATTCATCTCCACCTTGTACTGCCCAGCAGAGGGCCTGTTGTTGCTCACTGTGCAGGGTGAGGCTGGAGTGCCCTGTCTTCTCCTTTCTCTGGGCTGTGTCCTGCAGCTTTCCAGTTTTCTTGCCTACTCTCTGCCCAGGCCTGGAATCTGTGAGATACCAGGGCAGACCCTGAGTCCTTCTCTGCAGCCCTCTGAGCTCCTCACCCAGCAGAAGGCAACCACGGGGAAGAACGTGTGGTAGCCACTGCTTCCTCTTCTGGGGACAGCAGACGTTCTTTGGAAAGCCCCTGATGGAGGGGTGTCTGGCCTGCATATGTAGGTAGGACCCAGCTGAGCCAGAGGGACCACAGGCTGCCACATGCATGGCCACCTGCTGGGTGGTGGCTCTTTTCTGCAGCACAGAGCTCTGCATGGTAGAGGTGAACAGGCAAGGGCAGTGCCTTAGTCAGTTAGGGCAGCTATAAGAGCACACCATAGACTGGGGGGCTTAAACAATAAACATTTATTTCTCACAGTTCTAGAGGCTGAGAAGTCCAAGACCAATGCACTGACAGATTCAGTGTCTAGTTTGCAGGTGGTTGTCTCTCTTTCTGACCTCATTTGGAACGCTGCCAGCATCATTTACCACACGCCAGCCATCCCAGACTGCTTCCTATTGCCTTTGTCTTTGAAGTTCCTTCAGCTGGGAATACCCTTTCCTTGGGTCCTTCCATGACTGGCTTTCTCATCCTTAGGCTGCAGCTTTGTTGTCTGTCCTCCATGCTGCCTTCTCCTGACCCCTCTCTCAAGATCTATAATTGTTTCGCTTATTTGTTTACTAGTTTATGGCCTGTCTCAAACACCATGATGGCAGGGACTTTGTCTGTGCCAGCATTCTGTGCCCAGCAGCCAGCACTGTGCCTGACACATAGTGGGTGCTCAGTAAGTGATTGTTGTGTGAATGCCGAGAAGTAGCTGTGGCTCCAGCTCAGCCCTGACTCACTGTGGGATTCCGGGCAGGCCACAGCCCCTCTCTGAATTTTAGCTTTCTTACTCACAACATGAAATTAAATTAAGTCCGCCTACCACCAAAGCATTCTGCACTGAGCAAATAGTTGAGTACTAGAAATTACTGCTCACCACTGCTCTAGATATCTGACACACTTGGAACTAAGACACTGGTACACCTTCTTTGAGAAATTCTACAAGAATTTATCAATCACAGGTGTGCCTCCCCAGCTCTGGCAAAAAACTGGCGAGGTGTTTTTCACAGGTGACACAAAATTTGGTCACATCAGTCTTGATTTTCCACAGCTGGATGTACATGCATAGCCTTTTTTAAAATTTCAAAGGTTCTTAATACTGCAGGATTTTAAAATTGGGGCCACAGAGAGAGTGCGTTGCAGGGACACCACTGTGGTTGTGTTGAAACATAGCAGGGGGATGCTGGGGTGCAGGCCCAATTTCTACACTGCAGGCTGGGGGTGGGGTGGGTCTGGTCACAGTCACTGAGGCTTTTGGTCCTCTTCAACTGTCATAACTTCTGACTTGTGTAAGGATTCGTGGTTAAGATGTGGAGAAAATCTGACTCCTTATCAGGAGAACACACACCTGCCATTTTTAGAACATCTGTTTGTTTGGGCAAAGGAGTGGCTGAGTGGTTTGGGTGAGGTTTAGGGCCACTGTATATCATTTTAAGGTTTGTGTCCTGCACAGAGCACCCGGAAAGAAGAGGAGCGGGGTTGAAATCCAGCCCGGGCCCTGCTTTTCCCGGCTGCACCTGTGTTCATGCAGATGAGGGGTGCCCTTTTCTCATTTGAGAGGAAGTATGATACTGTTTGCTGTGAGCTAATTAGTGATGGATGGTTGAGGAACTGATTGTCAAAGGCAGTGTGTTCAGCTTATGGAACATTTTATTTTGCTAAAGTGGGATTTGTGAGTTTGGGGCTAGAATGCACGAGTTTGAGAAGGTAGAGATGTTTCTAGAAGTTCCCCAAAGCTTCTAGATGGACGCATGGCAGAAGGGAAGAAGCGAGACACAGCAAGGGGTCTGTGGAGGAGGCCTGGGCAGGGTGGCTGGGTGATGTTTGTTTGATCTTCGACGAAACCTGCCCACTTCACTGATGAGCTTGGAGTTGGATTAGGACAGGAGTTGGGGGAGTAACAAAATACCAGATCTGGTCTTGAGGGGACTGAGGCAACAGCAGAGCCTGCCCAAGAGGCCTCCACATCATGCTCCCCAGGTTTGTGGCTGCTCAGTGGAGAGCTGCCTGCTGCAATGTGCCCTTCTCTCGAGCGTCATCCCTCCTTCTATAAGTCACTCAACAAACAAACTTGGGCCGAGCACTGGGCCAGAGGCTGAGGTCCAGCAACGAGGAAGGGGTGCCCTGAGCCCTTAAGGACTCACAGTCTGAGGGGGAAACAGGACGGACACATGGAACCTGAGCTGAAACAGAAGGCCACCTAGGCTGATGGCAAAGGGGAGTGCAGGCAGGCTGCTCCTTGGCGGCTAGGAGAACTGGGAGAGCCCGCGGGGACAGTGGGGTCTGGGACTCTTCCTTGGGGGAGATGGGCATGGAAGGATAGGTAAGGCCCCAATAAATGGGGGTACAGAAGGACAGGGACTTGACTCACAACTCCACCATTCACTAGCTGGATCACCCTTGGAAATTTATTAACCTCTTAGAACCTCAGTTTCTTCATCTTGAGGGTGGGGACAAAGAATAGCACCTATTCTATAGAGATGCTGTGAGGATTATATGACAGAGAGTACAGTGCCTGGCATGTAGTAAGTGTTCAATAACATATACCACAGAGTGCTTAGTGTCTGCTCTGTGCCAAGTTCTAATATATGTGTTCCTCGCAACAAGATCTAAGTGGATTGTCAGACCCTCTTAACTGTTAGGGAGACTAAGTCCAAGAGAGGTTATATAACTTGCCAAGAGCACACAGCTGCTAAGTGGCAGAGCTAGAATTCAAATCCAGGCTTGTTGAGTCCAGAATCCCGCTATTTTTACCTGTTGCCTTCCCCTAGGGGCACAGAGTGGGCAAAAGCTCAGAGGCAGGAGTACCACAAGCTGGAGGAAGCTGGTGCAGCTGGGGGGTGTAAGGAGAGGTGGTGGGAAGGCCATTCATGTCTTCATTCATTTGGGCCTGCTTGTGGAAGGGTTTGGATTCTGGCGAGTGGGGGTGCTGCTTGGAGTGGAAGACCACCAGCATGGAGACTGCCACCCAGTGTGAGGCTGGGGTGACCACCTGTGTCAGCAGCAGCAGCTGGCGCTGGGCAGGGCCTTTACTATTCCTGGCCAGCTGGAGATAGTAGCTCCTGGGCAGCAGCCCTCAGGCGCAGGCAGCCTCCCCACGTTGGAGAATTTTAAATGACACAACCCAGAGGGTTTCTCCCTTCCCAGGCCTGGATGCTCCAGGAGGCTTTGTCCCTTTGTCCCTTCTGAGCACTGCCTGGTGGGTGCCCAGGTCAGAGCACATGGGGACAGAAACATCACCAGGGCATCCCAATTGCCTATCTCCAGCACAGGGCCCTGCATACAGAAAGTTTTTTTTTTAACAGATGTGTCCTAACTCATTGAAAATTTACAAAAAATTATTATTACACAAGTAATATATATGCTTATCAAGAAATACAGGTTAATGAAAAAGAGTTTTAAAAATCCACTTACAATCCAATCGTAAATTTTGAAGGATAGTCTTTTAGATGTTTCAATGCATAGATTTTTATTACAGAATAGAAACATACCAACCATTTTTGCAACCCAATTGTTTTTTACTAAGATATAATTCACATACCATAAAACTCACCCTTTTAGGGAATACAATTCAGTTGTTTTTAGTACATTCACAGGTTGTATAACCTTCACCATTATCTAATTCCAGAATATTTTCATCATGCCAAAAAGAAACTCTGTACCCATTAGCAATCACTGCCCATTCCTCTCTCCTCCCAGTTCTGGCAACCACAAATCTACTTTCTGTCTCTATGGGTTTGCCTGTTCTGGCCATTGCATATAATATAAATGGACTCATATAATAAGGGTCATTTCATGTCTGGCTTCTTTTACTCAACATAATGTTTTCAAGGTTCATCTATTGTTGTAGATGGTTTAGATGAACAAGGTTCATCTAGATGTTGTAGCATTTATCAGTACTTTGTTCCTTTTTATGGCTGAATAATATTCCATGGTATGGATATATCACATTTTCTTTATCCATTTACCAGTTAATGGACATGTAGGTCATTTCCATTTTTTGCCTATCATGAATAACATTGCTGTGAACATTTGTGTACAAGTTTCTGTGTGCACATATGTTTCCAATTCTTTTGAATATATACCTAGGAGTGGAATTGCTGGATCATATGGTAAGTCTATATTTAACTTTTGAAGAAACACCAAACTATTTTCCACAGTGACTTCACCATTTTACATTCCTACCACCAATGTCTGAAGGTTCCAATTTCTCTGGAATTTTTCCAACAGTTGTTATTTTCTGTCCTTTTGACTACAGTTACCTCTGTGGATATAAAGTGGTATCTCATTGCGGTTTTGATTTGCATTTCCCTAATTATTAGTGATGTTGAGCATCTTTTCATGTGTTTATTGGCCACTTATATATCTTCTTGAAGAAATGTCTATTCAAATCCTTTGCTCATTTAAAAAATTGCATTAGTCTTTTTATTATTGAATTTTAGGAGTCCTTTATATGTTCTGGATATGATTTACAAATATTTTCTCCCATTGTGTTGGTTGTCTTTTCACTTTCTTGATAGTGTCTTTTGAAGCACAAAAGTTTGTAATTTTGATAAAGACCAATTTGTTTTTTTCTTTGGCTATTTGTGCTTTAGGTGTCAAATCTGAGAGATCATTGCTTCATCCAAGGTCAAAAGATCTACACCTATATTTTCCTCTAAGAATTTTATATTTTAGCTCTTAAATTTAGGACTTTGATCCATTTGGGGTTAATTTTTGTATATGGTGTGAAGTAGGAGTCCAATTTCATTCTTTTCCATGTGGATATCCAGTTTTCTCAGCACCATTTGCTGAGAAAGACTATTCTTTCCCCTTGAATTGTCTTGGCATCCTTGTTAAAAAGCAATCTACTTTTAAAATTTAGCCTTATATTATGGGCATCTTTCTATGCTAATAAACATACATCTATAGCATCTTTAAAAAATAAATTTCTATTGAAATGTAGCAAGCATAAAGGAAAATGCAAATATCATAAGTGTTTAACTTGGTCAGTTTTCACAAAGTATTTGCATCTGTGCAACAACCATTTAGACCAAAAATAGAACATTACTAGCACCCCAGAAGTCCCCTTCACATCCTCTCCTAGTCACTGCCTCCAACCTCCTCCCCAGTGGTAACCTCTCTCCTGGTTCCTACCACCGTAATTTAGTTTTGCCTGCTTTAGAACTTTATATGATATCATACAGTATGTATGCTTTTGCTTCTGGCTTCTTTCACACAGCATTATGTCGTGAGGCTGCGGTTCTTGTGGGCTGCAGCGGTTATTCGTTTTCGTTGGTTATTAGAATCACAGCATTATTTTTAACACATTCATTTAACAGAGATTTACTGCATGCAAATCTTTAACATTTGCATGTTCAAGTCCATAGCCTTATAGGCCCTGTTCTAGGCCTTGGAATAAGGTAGGGAACAAAGCAGGAGGTCCCTGTCCCCTTGGAGCTCATGTCCGCTCGGGTGAGAAACTGACAACAAAGACAATAACTAAGTGAAATGCGTAGTCTGTTGTGTGGAGATGAGTGCTATGGAGAAAAATACAAAATAAGTAGGAAAAGGGACTGGAGTGGGTGTTGCAATTGGACACAGGATGGTTGGGAAGGCCTCACTGAGAAAGACACATGTAAGCAAACATCTGAAGGAGGTGACAGAGGGCTCCATGTAGATTTCTAACGGAAGAGTATTCCAGGCAGAGGGAATAGCATAGGCAAAGGTTTGGGGTGGTGGCAGGCTTGGCATACTTCAGGAACTGTCAGAAGGCCAGTGTGGCTGGGGCAAAGTGAGTGACAGGAGCGTGGGAGGAGGTGGGCAGAGAGGGCGCAAGGGGCCAAACAACAGTCATAAGGACTTCAGCTTTTACTTTGAGATGGCAATCATCAGCAGAGGAGTGACATGATTTGAATTTTTAAAAAACAGACTCACTGTGGCTCCCGGCCAGGAGCTCTTGCCATAACCCAGGTGAGAGTTGGTGGAGATTTGGACCAAGGTGGTAACGGTGGGAAGGATAAGAAGTGGCTGCGTTCTGGAAATATTTTGAAGGTCAAGGTGAAAAATTTGCTCCTGGGTTGGACGTGGGGTATGAGAGAAGGCTCAGATGCTCTGTCAATTTCCTTAAGTAATCTCCTGTTGCTGGGGTTTGGGAGGTTTCCAGCTTTTCACCGTTGTAGGCAAGATGGCGGTGAACAGCCTTGTAGATGGATCTGTGTACCACCCAGAATGAGTTTCCTGGGGCGGATTCAGTCCTTCTAACGCAGCAGTTTCCAGCCTCAGCTGACTGTGCACCACCTGCATGGGTATTTAAGTGGAAGCAGCATGGGGTCGTGGTTAGAACACGACCTTTGGTGCTAGACTACTGGGGCATATCCAGCTCTGCTGTCCCCACTTGGGCAGGTGAATTAACTTTTGTGGGCCTCAGTTTCTTCATCTATAAGTTAGAGGTAATAATAGTCAATATCCATAGGCAGAATTAGCTGAGTTAATGTATGTGGAGCCTCGCACATAGTAAGCACTACGGAAATGCCAGTTAGCGTCATTATTTTTCTTTAAATAGACTTCACATTTTTTAAAAACCCAAATACAAGTGTCTTAAAAGGAACATTTATATTAATACCTTAAGTGGAAAACCAGTGTCACTTGCTCAGGAGAACAAAAACTTGCAAAATAAAATAAATTTAATGGAAACAAAACAATGCTATTAAATTCTAATCAGATATTGCTTCAGAGCCAGGTAGACTGGGCAGTGTTAGAGAGGTATCCAAGCCCTGTTGGAACTAAACTGAGGCCTTTGATCTCAACTTAAACGGAAGGACTGGGAAAAAAAATGAAAAAGGAAGAACTTTAAATGCCTGTTCACTCTCCCCTAACACGTGACCCATCACACTGCAGAAAATGCTGCTCTGGAATGTCACAATATAAGGCTGTGGATTTACTAATCCCTCAAAGTGTGCGTCAGTTCACACTGGCATCAACAGCCTTCCTAGCCTTTTCATTTCACAGGATAGGGCCGTGTGTGTGTGTGTGTGTGTGTGTGTGTGTGTGTGTGTGTATCTGTCTGTCTGTTGAGGGGGGCAGTGTTCCAAAGACTCTCCAGCTCCCTCCTGCTTGAAATGTGGCCCAGAAAGGAGGGCTCACTTGGCCAGGGCGCACAGCCAGGGCCATCCACCCCTGCAGGCAGCCCGGGCCTCTGTCCTGCCTGCTGTCCTGCCGTGTCCCAGGTGAGTCCGTGCCAGCCCTCGGGGCGGGGCGGGAAGGGGTGTGGCCGCCGGGGCGGAGCGGGGGTGGGTGGCCAGGGCGAGGGGTGCTCGCGCGGTGGCACCGGGGGCGGAGCAGAGGGCCGCGCTGCCCCAGCCTGAGCTGGCTGGCCCGGGATTCCGAGTCAGGCACGGCGGCCAGGTGGTGAGTGCTCCCTCCCTGCGCTGCTGCGCCCAGCGCCTGGGGCGGGTGGGGGGAGACTGTGGCGCTGAGGTCCCGCCGTCCGGACTCAGACATCTGGCTTCGAAGCAGTCCTGGCCACCCGGCTTGGGGAAGGGCTGCCTCGGTTTCCCCTGGGGGAGTCCAGAGTGTAGATGGGAGGTATAAGGAAGGGGGGGCGACTGGAGGTTGGGGGGGCTGTCAGGCTGTGGCTACAGAGGATGAGGGGCCTCTGGGGTCTGAGGAGAGGCTGGGACTTGGGGTCGTGGGGGCTGTGGAGGGAGAACCTCCCTCCCGGAGCCTTGCACAGTACTTCACTTCTTTCCTTCATTTAAACAGTCTAGCCATGCTCTGGGTGAGACAAGGGGATATAGCACTGGGAAAATCAGACAAAACTCCCTGCCCTCATGGAGTGCACATTCTAGAAAGGAGCGGACCGACGGCAATGAAATGCCTAAGTACATGCCATGTCAGATGGTGAGACGTGCTATGGAGAAAAACAAAGCAGGGACAGGGGCTGGGGGGCTGAGGCTGGGTCTTGCAGTTTTACCAAGCACAGTCAGGGACAGTGACAACCGAGCAGGCTTAAGGAGGTGAGGGCAAGCCATGTGGCTATCTGGGGGAAGGCTTTGGTTTTCACTCAATGCCATGGAGGCCACTGGAGGGCTTTGAGCAGAGTCACCTGCTCTGACTTGGGGTCTAGCAGGTCCATCTAGCTGTGGGGTAGAGAATAGACTATGGGGATGGGTAGGGCAGAAGGAGGGACCAGTGAGGGGATCATTGCTGTCATTCTGGAGAGAGGCCATGGGGACTTGCACTATGGCATAGGTGGTGGAAAAATGTCAGACTTTCAGATTCGGGATATCTTTTTGAAGGTTGGGTTGATAGGATTTGGGATGCAGGAGAAAGGTGGCACCAAGGATAACCCCAAGCATCTGGAAGTTTGGAGTTACCATCAACTGAGATGGGAACTGTTTGGGGGAAGATCAGGAGTTTGGCCCTGTGCTTGTCAAGTTTGAGATGCTGTTAGACATCCCTGCTGAGTAGGCAGTTGGGGAAAGTTTAAGGGGGAGGTCGGAGTTGGATATAAAATTTGGGGCATCATCACCATATAGCTGGTCTTAAGAGCAGGTGGGCTCAGCTAGGGAGTGATATGGAGAAGGAAAGAGGGGGGCCCCAGTATTAGGAACCAGCCAAGGAGGCAGAAAGAACAGCCAGTGAGATGGGAGGAGAAATCAGTGTCAGGGTGTCCTGGATGGCGGTGAGGAAAGTGCGTCAAGGAGAAGGGAGGGACCGAGCATGTCCAGTGCCTTTGGTGAGCAAGCAAGATGAGAGCTTCGAATTGAGCAACGGGAGGTCACTGGTGACTGTGATCAAAGCTGTCTCGCTGGAGTTGGGTGGGGAAACCCCACTGGATGGAAAGGGAGGGGAGGGCAGGACTTGGGGACAGTAGTACAGGCAGCAGACAAGGAGGCTTGCCGTAAAGGGGGGCTGCTGAGAAATAGGATTCGAGCCAATCTGGGAAGGAGGGTCGAGAGGGTTTTGCTTTTACAAGAGAGAAATTACAGAGTGTTTGTGCGCTGATGGGAACTGGTCTTTTAGAGAGAGAAGCTCAGTGAAGGGGAGGGAGGATGAGGGTGGTGGGGCAGGGGGAGGGAGTGGACCCAGTGCCCTGGGGGTGCGGCTTGGCCCCAGCTGGGACCCAGGGCAATTCAGAAATTGGGCTTCCCTGGGCCTCCCTCTCCTGTCTGTAGGGACCCAGTGGGCTGAGACTTCAGGACTTAAGCAAAGCAGCCGGCTCTTGGCCCCAAAGAGACCAGGCTGGCTGTGGTCTCAGGAAGGAAGGAGGTGTCGGGGCTCAGTCCTGGGCCGGGGGATGAGGGAGGGCCCACATGGGTCACCCCTTGACCCTTTATTTCAGCAAGGAAGTACCCCTTTCTTTGCATGGGCCTCATTTTGGGGAGGACAAGTAGTGTCTTTGAAGTTGTGATAACTAACATAGAGAAGAGAAGGCAGTGGAGACAGACTGATATATTTAGTCTGAAGAGGGGAAGTCTGACCTGGTGATAAAGAGGCAAGAGGTAGGATTTTAGGGAGGGTTTTGATGAAATAGGTGATGAGTGAATTTCTATCTGTTTTCTTTCTCTCTCCCAATTTGAACTCAAGCAGGAGAAACTTAAGCTAGACATAATGAGGTACTTCCTGAACTGGTGAACTTCCTGAGCTGGTTAGTGAGGACAGCACCAAGGCCAGGTCCTCCTTCCCAGATGTTTAAGATGAGACAGGGCAATGCCTGCTCAGAGACAGGGGGCTGGCTGAATTGGTCCTCAGGGATTCTCTCTGCTACGAGGTTTCTGGAAGAAGACCAGGGCAGAGATGTGACTTTCTAGCAGCTGGTGGGTGGACACAGCACCAAGGCTGAGGCTTGGGTCTGCCTCTCCTTCCTGGTATTCACAGAACCCTGATGTCACCAGCCTGGGTGTGTACGGCTCAAGCATCTGTTGGGGTGCACCAGTCTTGGTGTGTTTGGGAAGGGCCCCTGCTTACTTGCAGCCTGTCCTCTTGTGGGTCAGCACATCTCTGGAGTGTCTCACGTCCCCCAGTGGGGTCTTTCAATGAGGGGTATGGTGGGTGCACAAGGCTTTGCTCCAGAACTGCTGACAATTACCTAGTTCTGGATAGCTGGTTGGCCAACTCCAGCTTCTGGCTCATCCTTTTGGGATTTCCCCTGGAGGTGGGGTTTGTGGACGGATCCAGGCCTGCCAGTCCTGTGCCACTGGGCTTTTGGCTTCCTGCTCAAGGTCTGCTCACAGACGGCTTGGCCATGCCTGCTTTCCCAAGCCTGATGGGCTTTGATGGGGGAAGAAGGTGGTCCAGGCTCTCCCAATGAGGAGGAAAGAACAGGTGTCCTTCCACAGATATTCTCTGGGTAAGAGGAGCAGGTATTGTCCTATCTCAGCTTAACTTTCAACTGTCTTTAATTCCTGGCTGTGCACAGACTCCCCAGGCCTGGGGTCAGAGGGTGAGTGGTGACTGCATTTCTGGGCTATTCATGGAGGGAGAGTGGGTGGGTGGTTATTTTCCCAGGACTGGGGCAGGGGTGGCTGGTGCTTCCATAGCTGAGAACCACTCCAGGGCCAAGCCTGGAGCTTGTCCTACACCTTCCTGTCCTCTCCTCCCCCACTGCGCCCCCTCGCCCTCCCCCGCTCCTCTGCTTGGAGGTAGGCACAAGGAGGGGACCTGCTTGGCTGGAGAGAACTATTTTTGTTCCTTGTTTATAGCGACTTCTGCAGTGGGCACACGCCCCTCCCTCCCTCCCAAGCTGCCAAACACACAAGTAACCTCGCTGCCTCAGTTTCCCCATCTAGCCAGCACAAGGCCGATAGCCTGTGTGTCGGCAGCATTCTGAGAGATTGGAGATTTTTCCTTTTGCTCACCTTGGCTGTCCTATGAGGGCGGGCACAGAGTGTTCTGGGCCCCCCCCGGGTGGATTTTTGATTCATGGACATTCCCACAGGGCTTCCGCAGGGCCCAGTGCCGTGCCAAGCTCAGGGATGCCAGGTCGGACAAGTAAGACCCAGGCTTCAGTGGGGGCCAAGCAGGGGGTGAGACACACAAACAACCAACAGGAAAGAGGCAAAATCTCCAGGCCATTTGGCGTCTGCTCCTTTGAGTGTCTCAGAATGTTCCTGATTTAGAAACCCCTCTTCTTTTTCGTGCCTCACCCGTTCACTTTCGGTTTCCCCGGGCACTGCAGCAGCCCTTGTCCTGGCCCCATGACACTTGCAGAACCGACCACGCTGAGAGATTTTCTGTGCTGCTCAGGGGCCCTCCCAGGGCTTGAAGCTCCTGGAGTTCTGAGGTCTGAGTTCAGAGCAGCATGTACAGTGTGGCATGGTGATGAGGGCATGGGAAGGAGGTGAGGGCCTTGGGGCAAGGTAGAGGGGAATGTTGACAGGGGACAAGGCACCAGTAAGCTTTGAAACAACTTAATTTGCACCATGATTTTTCACTTCACCTAGACTGGGATCTTTATAGCAATGCTGTGGGTCCAACCCCCGCCCCCCGCCCCGAGTAGCAGTGTGTTATGTACACAGGATGGGGCCCCTATGGGGAACCCAATTATAAGGGAGTTAAAGGCATGCATTCTGAAGTCACACTGCTGGGGTTCAAATCCTAGCTCCACCTGTCTAGCTGTGACAAGTTGTACAAATCACTTAGCCTCTCTGTGCCTCAGTGTCTACGTCTGTAAAATGGGCTGATCATAGCACCTACTTCTGAGTGCTTGGGAGGGTTAAATGAATTCACACAGGAAAGTGCTTAGAATGGTGCCTGGGACATTGTATATGCTTAATAAATATTAGCCATTACTGAAGCTGCTGTGGCCTGAATCCAGCCAGCATGGAAGAGCCCTCTCACCCTGCCTCGAAGAGAATTAATTTCCTAGTCCCTTGAGAGACTTTGCTCCTAATATTAGCTCAAGCCTTTTAAAACTTCTTAAGCCAGAGATCAAGCATGGATATGGGAGTCAGGGGTCTTGATTTAATTCTTGGTTACTTCTTGCCTTCTCTAGGCCTCAATTTGCACATCTGTATAATGGGGAGCTTGGATTCGGTAATGTCTGAGGGTAGAACCATGGTCCACTTGGGCTCGGGTGGGGCTGACTTGCCCCAGCCTTGCCCCATGCCCCGTCTGGCTTCTGGAGAAGTTCTGCTCTGACTTTGTTCTCCTCCCTAGGTTGTGAAATGTGCTCGCAGGAGGCTTTTCAGGCACAGAGAAGCCAGCTGGTGGGGCTGCTGGTCTCGGGGTCCCTGGAACGCTTTGAGAGCATCCTGGACTGGCTGCTGTCCTGGGAGGTCCTCTCTTGGGAGGACTACGAGGGCCTCAGCCTCCCGGGCCAACCTCTCTCCCACTCAGCCAGGCGCCTCTTGGACACTGTCTGGAACAAGGGCGCTTGGGGCTGTGAGAAGCTCATTGCGGCTGTCCGGGAGGCCCAGGCCGACAGCCAGTCCCCGGGGCTGTGTGACTGCTGGGACCCCCACTCACTCCACCCAGCCCAGGACCTGCAGAATCACCGGCCGGTCATCGTCAGGAGACTCTACAGTCACGTGGAGGGCGTGCTGGACCTGGCACTGGAGCGGGGCTTCGTCAGCCAGTACGAATGTGATGAAATCAGGCTGCCGATCTTCACGTCCTCCCAGAGGGTAAGGAACTCCTCCCTGCGTCACAGAATTCACAGGAAAAGGGCATTTAGTCACCAAGACTGATTTGTCCTTGTGAAGTCATTCCTAGAAGGAAACTTGGTCCATGGGATTCCCCCTGAAAAGGTAGGTAGAAATTGCTCTTGATTGTTGGCAACATGCCACTTCTGATGAGAGGAAGTGTTGTGTGGTGGCCAAGGGCTTAGATTCTGGAGCTAGAATGATGCAGGTTCAAGGTCAGCTCTTTGTGACCTCAGCCTTCCCTATGGAACCTCTCCATCTCTAATCTCTCGTGTCTCTGTTTCCTCATCTGTAAAACATTGATAATAGTCTTTTGGTACCTGTCCTATAAGGTTCTTGGGAGGATTCAATGAGTTAATTTGCATAATGCTTATAACAGTGTCTGGTACACGGTGAGCACCCATTTATGTTACCACTGGTGGCTAGTATGTCTGTTATGAATGATACTCTGTACTTATACACTTTTATTGCTGTCTGTTTTAAATTAACAGCTCAACATATCAAAAGACTTCCTTATATTAAATCTCTATTTGATAATTAATATAGCATACTAATTACTAAACATACTAATATAGTTTAAATGTCCACCTAGGATTTCTGGTATGAAATTGCATTAGATCATGTATGTTCAGAGTTGGGACATAACTGCTCCTGAAAATGGAATGATTCAACAGAGACCACAAGGACAGAAAAGTATTTACTGGATATTTTTGAAACTCTCTTGTTTTTTTCCCAAACAGTCATCCTCAAGGCTCCTGTAAGGCAGGGCGAACACTCACTAACATCCCACTCTATAGATTGGGAAGTTGAAGCCTAGGAAAGTGCTTTGAGTAAGTTCACAGGAGTTAATGAGAGGGCCGGTGCTGGACCTAGGGTTTGACTCATTCATTCGTCATTCATTTATTCATTCCTTTTTTTATTCAGCCAGAATCTATGAGGTGCTTATTATGTGCCAGGCTCTTTCTTGAAGTTTGTTGTGTTCAGGGTGCTTTGTACGTAGTAGGTACTCGACAAATACTTGTTGATGAAATAAATGAATTATTGAATGAATGAATACATTGGAATTACATTGCAGTGTTGGGATGGGCTGGGTTGGGGAACTTTTTAGTTTTTATTTTTGTCTATTTTTCAAAAAATATATTTGGTGTCCAAGTGAGTCTAGGTAAGCCTAGGTTAAGATTGGTGAAATAAACTAATCTGTCTTCAAGGCTATTTAAAGCTGGCTCAGGTGGCTAAGAATTTATAGAGCAGACATGATGTGGTCCCCTTTAACTAGTGCACATGAAACTTACAATTTTGCCCTGAGCACCACCTCCCTGAGCCTGGTTCCAAGGACATTATAGAAGACATATTACTTAATGTACCTACCTTGATGTCTCTTATGATGTCTTAAGGGGGGTCCAATCAGCCCACCTGAGATGTTACAAGATTTGTGTCTTGTCATGTTTTATCAAGTGTTCAGCAGTGTGGTCTGATGCAGATTCTCTGAGGGGTTTGGAGAAAGTACCCTATATCCCTAGGGTCCAGAGGAGACAGGGCACAAATAGAGGAAGTATTCGGATTGGTGAAGAAAAGAAAATGAGATATTTCATGGGTCAAAGAAGAAATCATAATGGAAATCTGAAAATATTCAGAACTGAACAATAATGAGAATATTTATCAAAACTTATGGGATGTAGCCAAAGCAGAACATAGAGGGAAATTTATAACCTTAAATACTTAGATTAGGAAAGAAGAAAGGCTGGATTTTAATGGACTAAGAATTCATCTTAAGAAAGGACTAAATAGACAGGAAAAGCAAACATTGAAGGCTAGGACTGAACAGAGTGGGTGGAAGAGTTGGGGGACAACAGATTTGGGAATTTTAGGAGGTTACAAAGGGACTGCTCTGTCTGAGATTTAAGTTTTTAGAATCCAGCTCTCTCTGAGCCTCCTTTGAGCATTGGTATTTTATGATTCTCTGATTTGGTGGCCTTCCCTAAGTGGCTGAATTTCTGATTCCATTTGGGTGGCACTTGTGGTATGTCCAACTAACATGACCCCCAATCTACCTTTTAAATTCCTATAAAGAAGTGGTTGTCATTGATTGCAGTTTGGGGACTGAAAAATGCTGTGGAATGAAACAAAATGCAAATTAAAGACTAAATCCCCTAAATACTCATTGCTACTATTTATTGAGTCAGTGCCTGCTGTGCACCAGGCACTGTCCTTAGCCTTTTCCCTGTATTATCTCATTTAAGCCGTACTACATCCTTCCAAGGGTGTAGAGTGACTTCATTTTTGCTTTAACAATGAAGAAACTGCCCAAATCATCCATATGGGAAGTGGCCCAGCTAGAATTTGAATCCAGACCTGTTTTTCTCCAAAGCTTGCACTAAAGCTTGTCATAAAATGTGGGGGCTTTGTGTGGCAAACTTGCTCATTGGGCATAACAGTTGTTAGGAGACACCTGAAGCTGGCAGCACCAGCTGTAATGCCAGCTGTTTGTCTGACTCATGCAACTGCTAAAGTTGATAGGGCTGAGGTGTCAGACTGAACACTGAATTGCTTGGCTCCTATCACAATATTAACTTGAACATATTTAAATCGGGAAACGTCCCATGCCTACAGAAGAGTGTATACATTTCATATGTACAGTGTAAACATATTCCCATTATCCAGGTTAAGAAATAGGATGCTGCCAGTACCTGGGCCCCATCTTCAGTTGTAACTACTGGGAGTAAACACTAGCCTGACTTTTTCTGTTAATCATGCCTTTGCATTTCTTTATAGTTTTAGCACCTTTTAAAATAAATCCCCAAATAATGTATTGTTTTATTTTTAAAAACTGAGTAGCAGGCCAAACATAGCTGTGCAAAGAGTGGGCACTATTGCCCCTTCTTTGATGAAGGATCCCAAGTCAGGAAAGCTGAACAGGGTCTCAGGGGCATGGTGTGGCTTTACCTTCCCTGAGAGTTTATACGGACTCCTTATGGGAAGTCAGTGGGAGAGGACATGAATGAGTCTGGGGAAATATAGGGCCCATTACTGCTGGAGGCTCTGGCAGGGCCAATATGAGTCACGTGCTTGGTGTCCAGCAGGGAGATGGTCAGAGGAAGTGGGCTTCTCTGTATGTTCAGTTGTAAGCATGCCAAAGGCTATTCTAGCTTCCAGGGATAGGTCAAGGCTAAACATATTGGTGGGGTGAAATGAATATCCTCAGCTGACTAAGGCAGCAGTAGTTGAGGGAAGGAATTGTATTAGTCCATGGTGAAGACAAGCCAAATATGGATAAAGTTTAGGATCAGGCTTACCCAGACATCTAGGAAATAACTGCCCTTGATGTGTCTGAGTCTTGAGTCATTGCTCCATTCTGTCTGAACTGGTGGCCCTCTACTTGTGCTACACAGCCACCCTCCTGAGATTTACCTTCATAGTCCTCCTGTGTTGAGTCTCCTGTATCCTAAATACTGTTTCCTGGTTTACTCCATTTTGGTAGATCATATTTTACAGTCAATTCTTTAGAATGAGTATATGGGAGTTAAAATTCCTGGGCTCTTACATGTCTAAAAGTTCTCCTATACTGTTGGCTATCATTTTCCTTTAGCATTTTGATTCCATTATCTTCTTTTCTCAGTATTGCTGCTAAGAATTCCAAAACCATTTTATAACTCTTTCTGGAAGCTTAGGAACTAAAATTTTATTTTAGTTCCTAACATTGTGAAATTTCACCATTATGTGCCTTGGTGTTCTTCTATTACACTGGTCACCCAAGAAGAATCTGGGAACTCATATCTTTATATTCTGGGAAATTTTCATGATTAGTTTATTGATGATTTCTTCCTCTGTATTTTCTCTCACCTGTCTTTATGGAACTACTATTACTTGAATGTTAGAACTCCTTCACTGATACTCTAATTTTCTTCTATTTCCCATTTCTGTGTCTTTGCTCTACTTTCTGTATGATAGTCTCAGCTGTATCTTTAAACTCTTGAATTTTTCATTTTTGCTATCAAGCTTTTCATTTGCAAGAGCTATTTTTGACTGTTCCTTTACTATAGCATCTTGCTCTTGTTTTATGGATGCAATATCTTCTTTTACTTAAGGATCATAATGATAGTTGGGGTTTTTGTTTGTTTGTTTGTTTGGTTGGTTGGCTGTTTTTCACCTTACATAAACTTTGTATCCTACAAATAGCTTCCCTCTTCCCCCACTTGTTTGGCTTCAATCCCCCATGTTAGATGCTTTCTTTGAGCGTGTGGGCATTTGGTTGTCTTTCTCATGATTGAAATGGAGGACTTTAAAACTTACTGATCATGCAGCAACTTGTTTACCATGAATTTCACTGTAGACATTTTGGGAAATGACAGTGTTTATATCTTTAGATCTTTCCTCCTGGGTTAACCCAATTCCCGGAGTAGACTGCAGACCTCCTGCCTGGGAGTAAAGTCTGACTGCCAGAGGTCTGGGAGCCTAGTGGGTGAGAGGGCTAAGTGGTGGTGGTGGGGGGAAATAATAAAAAGATAATAAAAATATTATAATATAATAAAGGCTCAACATTCAGCCTTTATTATATTTTGCATTTGGTCATTTAAACCCTCTGTTTGGGGCATGACAGACACTTCTTTAATTGTGCCTGGTGCTCACAATGCAGGGACTCTCTCTTTTACTCTTCGCAGAATATAAAGCTCCAGACTTTGTCAAGGCATGAGGGACAGTTGCTAGTGGCTTGGAGTAGGTAAGGGAGACCGGAGATCTGTTTCGTAAACCACTTTGACTCAGTCCTTATCTTAGTCACTTCCTTCAGTTCTGGAGGCACCTGATGCTGGTAGTTCCAGAGCCCTTTACAGATTCTAGGATGTACATTGTATGGTTTTCGGTTTTCCCATTTTGGGGTTAGGGTTTGGCTTTCGGGAGTCTTCTAAGTCCATTGCCATTCATTCATTCAGCAAGTCCTTGAGCACCTCATCTGTTCCAGACCCTCTTTTAGGTGTTGGGGATACCTCAGTGAACAAGACAGACAAAAATCCTTGTCCTGGAGATGCTCCCACTCCGGGGGTGGGAGAGAGACCATGAACAAAAGGAAGCAAATCACAGAGTGTGTTAGAAGGTGGTAAGCACTGAATGAAGGAAGTAAAGTGGGTTTGGGATTTGAGAGTTTGGGAAGGGGATGGGGGATAAATGATGTCAATTTTAAATAGAATGGTCAGAGAGTTCTTACTGAGAAGGTGAAATTTCAGCAAAGACTTGAAGAAGGTCAGGGAGCTAGCTGTGTGGAGAGCTGGTGGAAGGGATTCCAGGCACAGGGGACAGCCAGGGCAAAGACCCAGAGGTAGGAGCGTGCCTGGTGTTTTTAGGAAACAGGAGGCCAGGCTGCTCCTGGAGTAGAGATGAGGTCAGAGGAGTAACCTGGGGCCAGGTGGTTATAGACAGGAAGTTTTGTCTGTTTTGGGCCTTACGGGTTACTGTTGGACATAGGGGCGCTGTTGGGACGTTTGTAACAGGAGCGGTGTGACCTGACCTTTATTAGTAAAGAATTACACTTAGGCTGTGGTATTGAGAACAGCCTGGGGAGGCAGGAACAGAAGCAGGGGGACCAGTTTAGCGGTCTTTGCCTTTTTCCAGGTGAGCAGTGATGGTGGTTTGGATCAGGAAGGTATAGAGGAGGTGACAAGAAAAGGCAGGGCTGTATAGCTGCATGTCCGGTATGTAGACAGTGGCCACAGCTGGTCATCGAGCACTTGATGCCCGGCTGCAGTTTCTGCAAGTGCACAATACATATCAGATTTGGAAGACTTAATACAAAAGAAATAATGGAACACATCTTGCTAATTTTTAACATTGATTACATGCTGAAATGGTAATAGTTTAGGTATCTTGGGTTAAATAGAATATATGATTAAAATTAATTTCATCCTTTTTTTCTTTTTACTTTTAAAAATGTGGCTATTAAAAGATTTGAAATTACACAGGTGCATTTGTACTTGCATTATATTTCTGTTAGACGGTGCTCTTCTGGACATACTTTGAAGGTGGAGCCAACAGGATTTGCTAATGGATTGCCAAGGAGAGGCTTTGAGGGTGACTCCAAAACTTTGGGGTTGAGCAAGTGGAAGGATGGGGTTGACATTAGCCGAGATGAGGAAGGCTGTAGGTTTGGCATATATGTGGGTAGATTAGGAGTTTAGTTTTGGATATGTTAAGTTGGAGGCGTATATGAAACATTTAAGTAGAGATGGAAAATAGGCAGTCGGTTGTGCAAATCCAAGGTTCAGGGGAACACTTCAGGTTGGAGATGAAAATGTGAGAGTCATGAGCAGAGATCCTAGTCAAGCATTCAAGCTATGAGACTTGATGAAATCACTTCTCTTCCAAATGATTTACAGCTTCCAGAATCATTTTCCCTGTCTCTTTAGGTTTATGTCTTCATTTTGTTTTGTTTTGTGTATTGTTTAGCTATTCATTCTTTTACTGGGTTTTGCAAGGGAGCCCGACTGGATGCGTTTAACTTCTTTAAATTCGTGGTTGTTTGGTTATTTCTCTGGCCTTTTATTCTGGTGGAAGAGAGATGCCCATGAAATTGTATAATCAGCAGAAACCTCCCCACACTGCTCCGTCACCCTTTCTGGAAAAATAATGGCTTTTGCCTTTCCCATAGGCAAGAAGGCTGCTTGATCTTGCCACAGTGAAGACAAATGGATTGGCTGCCTTCCTTCTACAACATGTTCAGGAATTACTGGTCCCACTGGCCCTGCCTTTTGAAGGTAAGTATATGTTCTCAGTGGATCAAAAAGGGAAAGGAAGTCAGTGCGGATTCAAGGTTAAAAACAAAATACATGTCAGTTAACATTCCACGTACTGGCTGCACAAGCCTCCTGAAGACTCAGTTTCCTCATTTTAAGGCTAACACCACCATGTGTCTCAGTGGACTTTTGGGAGGACTAAAAGGATAAAAGTGTGTGGTATCATCTATTAGCTTTCATTACTTCCTGTACTGTATAGTGATGACTGGACCTACCACGTATTGAGGGCTAACTAAGGGTGTTCCTTACTACCCAAACTCTCATTATCTGTACCAAAAAGATGTGGATATACTTTTTGAGATAGGGCTGGTATCTCTTAATCTCTGAAATTTAGCTACTCACAATCAGAAACTCAAGAACCACGTGGATTTAGATAATGTGGTATCCCTTAGTACCCACAGTCACCAACCAAACTCAGGAACAGGGGAGGCTTGGATAGCACAACTTGAGCATGCCAAGCACCTGCCAAGTGCTTTAAAGACAGTATCTGCCCTTTGCAACAACCCCGAGAAGCAGGTGTTGTTTTTCCACCTTACAGCTATGGAAACTAGGCTGGGAGGTTAAGAGATGAGGTAGGGGAAAGTGGGTCTGATTATAAACTGTCCCCACCTACACTTTCTCTCTTCTTGGGAGAAGAAATTGTCAGTTGGAAAGAGAGGGTGCCAGCTTGACACTCTTTAAACCTTGTTCCTGCATTACTGTAGTGAAAGCTCATTGGCACTGAAGCTCCCTGAGCTGTGCATGGTGCTGGCAGATGGGTTTATCACCCTGGGCACTGCCCCTCTGGACAGAGAGCAAGCCTGTGGGAGGGACGGTTGGAAGCCTGTGCTTGGCACTTGAGTATGCACCAGCTCATCTAGGAACAGGATATAGATGTCAATGCACTACACAGGTGTGCACAGCACTGAGCATGGTGCCCAGCTCAGCCCTTGGTTAATATTTGCTATTGATATCATCAAGCATAGCTGGCCATTCAGGCATTGTAACACCATGCCAGGGTGCAAGATTCCCCATGCTTCTAAAGGTGAGAAGTGATGCGTTTATTTCTCTTTAAAATGAGAGATTTTTTTTTTTCTGGAGAATTTTGGTATCATTGGTGATGGCTGGAAAACCTGCACGAAAATCAGGTTGGAAGAGGAAGATATATATCTGATATACACTGGAGAGGAAGATATATATCTTATGGTCTCTGTTCAGTGCTCTTGGTATATCCAGAGGGCAGAAAGAGCAAAAATAATCATTAATTTGGGAACAAAAGAGGATACACAAACACAGAACATCCCCTTTGTACAACTCTACGGGTACTCTTCAATGAGCAAAAAGCTCTCTGTAAAAATTACTTGTTAGCCTTTGGGTTGAAGACAAGTGGGCCAATATCTGGTTGGGGGCAGTGAGGCTGTGGTGGGGTGAACCGTGCTGATGTCCCACCAGCCTGGGTCTGTGGACCAGCACTTCCCCATTTCTGGAAGGGGGAACTGAACCCTGACACAGGAAATGGTTTGCTCACATTGGTTTCTGGATGACAGAGAAAAGCAGCAGCCCTGTGGGCACACCCTGTGCATGAGAACTCCTCCTGCATAGGATGCATGAGCAGGGCAGGAAGGTGGAGGCAAGATGGAAGAGTCTTGTCTGAGTGCTTGGCTGGGGCACCCTGGTGACCCTGAGGTCTTCTATTGCCAGACCCACCCGGATAATGCAGGATCATTATCCATCTCAAGGTCTTCAACTAAATCACATCTGCAGAGTCTCATTTGCCATGTCGGGTAACATATACACAGGTTCCGAGGATCAGGACGTGGATGTCTTTGGGGGCCATTGCTGTGCCTACCACACTCGCTAATAATGACAATAAACACCCATTTTGGAGAGTTTGCCAAGTGTCAGATATTCTTCTAAACTCTATTTTTGTCTCATTGCCTCCTGAAACAATCCTTTGAGGTGTGGATTGTCCCCATTTTTACAGATAAGAAAAGTGAAGCCCAGAAAAGCTAAGTGGCTTCCCCAAGTTAATAGTGGACCCAGGTTTCAAACTCAGGTGTGTCTGACTTCAGAAACTATTTAACCTTCTGTTTCCCTTTAGAAAAAGGCAACTAAGGCTGAAAGGTGAAGGGACTTACCTAAGGGCCCTCGGCCAGTATGGTGGGACAGACATCGGACGCAGGTCTTCTGACCCCAGCCCGTCTGATCTGCTACACCACTTCCCGGTGTCAGCAGTAGTCATGGCAGGAGCCGCTGTCTTTTGAGCACTTACTTTGTGTTGGATACTGTGCTAAGCACTCGACATGCATGATCTTTGTTGCTCCATGTAAAAACTCCATAAGGCATTGACCACCATTTCTCCCACCTTACGGGGCAGAAGCTGAGGCTTAGGAAGGTTCTGTGACTGTCCTCAAAGTCCATAGCTTGTGCGTGGAGGAGGCAGGATGGCCACCCACTGGCCATCCTGTCTCATCAGTAATGTCACCTTCCCCCTGCAGCAACCCTCTCTCTGGCCAGGGCGCATCTCCACCCTCATTTGCCTCTTCTTCTGCCTTCCAGCTGCTGCATGTAAGAAGTACACGTCCAAGCTGAGGGCCACAGTATCCGCTCAGTCTCGCTTCCTCAGTACCTATGATGGGGCAGAGACCCTCTGCCTGGAGGACATATACACAGAGAATATCCTGGAGGTGCGGGCAGATGTGGGCATGGCTGCACTCCAACAGAAGAGCCCTGCCACCCTGGGCCTGGAGGAGCTCTTCAGCACCCACAGCCACCTCAATGAAGACGCGGACACTGTGCTGGTGGTGGGCGAGGCAGGCAGCGGCAAGAGCACGCTCCTGCAGCGGCTGAACTTGCTGTGGGCTTCAGGGCGGGACTTCCAGGAATTTCTCTTTGTCTTCCCATTCAGCTGCCGGCAGCTGCAGTGCGTGGCCAAACCGCTGTCCGTGCAGATGCTGCTTTTTGAACACTGCTGTTGGCCCGATGCTGGCCAACAGGACATCTTCCAGTTCCTCCTTGACCACCCTGACCGCGTCCTGTTAACCTTTGATGGCTTTGATGAGTTCAGGTTCAGGTTCACAGATGGTGAACGTCACTGCTCTCCAACCGACCCCACGTCTGTCCAGAACCTGCTCTTCAACCTCCTTCAGGGCAACCTGCTAAAGAATGCCCGCAAGGTGCTGACCAGCCGTCCGGCTGCCGTGTCACCATTCCTCAGGAAGTACATCCGCACGGAGTTCAACCTCAAGGGCTTCTCAGAAGAGGGCATCGAGCTGTACCTGAGGAAGTGCCATCGTGAGCCTGGGGTGGCAGAACGCCTCATCCGCCTGCTCAAAGCGACCTCAGCCCTGCACGGTTTGTGCCACCTTCCTGTCTTCTCGTGGATGGTGTCCAAATGCCACCAGGAACTGTTGCTGCAGGAAGGGGGCTCCCCAAAGACCACCACGGATATGTACCTGCTAATCCTGCAGCATTTTCTGCTGCGTGCCTCCCCTCCAGACGCAGTCTCCTGCGGTCTGGGACCCAGCCTCCTTCAAGGGAGGCTCCCCACCCTCCTGCACCTCGGTCGACTGGCTCTCTGGGGCCTGGGCATGTGCTGCTATGTGTTCTCACCCCAGCAGCTCCAGGCAGCACAGGTCAACTCTGATGACATTTCCCTCGGCTTCCTGGTGCGTGCCAAAAGTGTTGTGCCAGGGAGTACTGCACCCCTGGAATTCCTGCACATCACTTTCCAGTGCTTTTTTGCTGCGTTCTACCTGGCGCTCAGTGCTGACATGCCGCCAACCTCGCTCGGACACCTTTTCGACTGTCGCAGGCCAGGCAGCTCACCGCTGGCCAGGCTGCTGCCTGTGCTGTGTGTCCAGGGCTCGGGGAGCGAGGAGGACAGTGTGGGGGCTCTGCTGCAGAAGGCTGAGCCGCACAATCTTCAGATCACGGCAGCCTTCCTGGCAGGGTTGTTGTCCCGGGAGCACCGGAGCCTGCTGGCGGAGTGCCAGGTGTCCGAGAAGGCCCTGCTCCGGCGCCAGGCCTGTGCCCGCTGGTGTCTGGCCCGCAGCCTCCGCAGGCACTTCCAGTCCATCCCGCCGGCCGTGCCAGGTGAGGCCAAGAGTATGCATGCCATGCCCGGGTTCATCTGGCTCATCCGGAGCCTGTACGAGATGCAGGAAGAGCGGCTGGCACGGGAAGCTGTGCGTGGGCTGAATGTAGGGCACCTCAAGTTGACATTTTGCAGCGTGGGCCCTGCCGAATGTGCTGCCTTGGCCTTCGTGCTGCGGCACCTGCGGCGGCCTGTGGCCTTGCAGCTGGACTACAACTCTGTGGGTGACATTGGTGTGGAGCAGCTGCTGCCTTGCCTTGGCGTATGCAAGGCTCTTTAGTAAGTGTTGCTGGGCACTGTTAGTTGGGTATGGGGGGAATGCCACCATCAGGGTTAAGTGTCTAGAAGTCTAGGCCCAGCCCTGGCTCTGCCACCTTTTTGTACAACCCTGGCCAGAGCCCTTCCTCTCTTGGCCTTAGTGTCGATATATCATGGTGACAGCCATACTTTATTGAATGGCCTGTGTGCCAGGCACTGTGCAACACTTTCCACAATTACCTTATCTAATAATCTCCACGGCCACCCTGGGCTATATAGTCAGGGACAAGATAATCTCCATTATCCTTTGATTTGAGGCTTAGAGAAGTGACATAGCTTGTCCAGGGTCACACAGGAAATGGCAGAGCTGGTTTAACAAATCACGTATTTCTAGTTACCAGTTTCCTGCTCCTTGCGAGTGACCTGTCTACGGATATGCTTCAGAGGCTCCGTGAAAACCTCGAGGTCACACACGAAGTTCTGTGCAATAGGTGTCTGTATTAGGAACTATCCCAAATCAGAGGTGACTTATGCCTCATCAGAGACTTTAACATCTCAACAAGATGGGAATTTCAGGGCCCAAGAGATAGAAAGCAGCTTCAGAGCTTTGCCCACTCTTTTAGTCTTTAGATAGCACAGTGTCCAAACGGGATTTCGGCATTTCCCATGCTGCTTTCACCCCCTGGCCAAAGATGCGAGGTTTTGCCCTTTGGAATGCCTGTGCCCCTGAACCTGTGGGCCTCTTTCCATGTCTTGGGGCAGGTGAGGGCAGAGGGTGTGCCTTGGCCTGAGGACCAGCATGCCTCAGGCTTCCCGACTTCCCGTCCAGCCTTGAAAGGGGATGTCCTGCTCCCTATTTAGAACCTATGAGAAAGCAGAAGTTGTTGATTACAATTAAAATCTATTCATGCCTCCGGGGGCTTTGGGCTACCCCCAGATGACCTTAATTGACCCTAAGCAAGGGATGAGCCTCTCCTTGAATATGTTAGGATGGTATATCTTCTCTGGGGCAAAGCAACAAGGTGTTTTTTTCTCCATGGAACAAACGCATGGATATGTACTAGGAACTGTGCAGTGACTTTTGTTAACCCTCATGTAGGGACCATGGCCATAAGTTTATAATGCAACAATAATAATAATATATATAACATATTATACATAGTTAACATATATAATATGTGTATTATATATAATTAATATAAATATGAATGTGAATATACCCATCAGGGTCTTGGAGGAAACTGATGCCACACTCAAATTGGGTAATTTGAGGAGAGTTTAATAAAAAGACCATTTGCCAAGGTGTGGGCAGGAGTTAGGAAGAGCCGGAGGGAGGGTGCAGGAAGCTGGGGTTAGTAAGCGTTGGTGCTGGGGGGGTGGATAGGCCTGAAGAGGCAGGGGAAGCAAGAACTTATGAGCTGGGAGGAAGATGTGGAGAGAGCTGCATTTCCCTAGGAAGGAAGAATCTTGATATTTTGAGTGGGAATTTGGAGACCTGTCTGTTGGAGTTATTTCCCTGATATAATAGAAATACGAATGTGCATTTTCCTGGGTAGTAGACACATAGTTTTTACCAGGTTCTCAAAGGTTCTCTTGAACTCCAAGAGGTCAGGCATCACTGGTCCAGATGATTCTCGAAGGCTAGTCCATCCCTAGAATTCTTGAGTGCACCTCCCTCCTCAATTGGGAATGTCCACAGGGCCCCCAGTATGTGCAGAAGGGCTGGAGGAGGCTGTGGGTCTGTCTCTATTTTTAGAGGAAGGTGAGGATGACCTCATTCTAGCTCTCAGGGTGCACACACTACACTACAGTGTGTAAAGGTGCTTGTTGGAATGCAGATTCCTAGGCCAAGCCCTCACGATCCCCAATCAGTAGGTGTGGGATAGGGACTCAGGAATCTGTATTTTTAACAAACATCCCTGGCGATTCTGATGCAAGTGGGCTCATACTGTGAGTACTGGTGTGCAGTAACCAGCTTGGTTTTCCATTAGCAATGAAAGTTCTTGAGCAAGTTTGCTGTTTACCTTTCGTACACTAAATGAAGTTGCTACATGGGCATTTCCTGTGTGTGTGTGAGAGAGAGAGAGAGAGACAGACAGAGAGACAGAGAGAAGAGAGACGGGGGTGAGGGAGGGAAAGACAGAGGAGGGGGGAAGGGGGAGGGGACAGCCTCCCCTCCCACAGTGCCAAGCTGTATCTCTCCCACTTGAAGTGTTTCCATGCCAACCAAAATCCTCAGCCTCTAGGAAACCCCATATACAAAATGCCCCTGTATAGGTTTCTTTAGATCCTGCCTGTCTCTCTCTGACTCTAGGGCAATGGCTTTCAAAGTTTTCTCACTGTGACTCACAGTGAGACATAGAGAGACAGAGAGAGAGAGAGAGAGAGAGAGGGAGAGAGAGAAAGAAGGCAGACGGCACATCAGCATGTAAACTTGAAACAAAAGCTTCACAAAATAACTTTCCCATATTACCTCTGATACACTCTGCTTGCTTCCTCTGTTTTATTCTATTTCAGTTTTAAAAATGCTGCTCAGAACATTCAAAATTGGTTTCATGACCCACTAACTGGTCATACAACCTGCAGTCTGAAAATCACTGCTCTAGAGAGCCCATAAAAGGGCATAAGGGAGAAGCTGTGTAATGTTGTGTTTAAGAGTGGGACTTGGAACCAGAGGATTTGCCTAGGTCGAAATCCTGTATGTAACACAAATCAGTAGCATTTCTATACACCCTTAACAGTCAAGCTGAGAGTCAAATCAGAGCCTCAATGCCATTCACAATAGCTACAAAGAAAATAAAATACCTAGGAATAAACTTAACCAAGGAGGTGAAAGATCTCTACAAGGAGAACTACAAAACATGAGGAAAGAAATTGTGGATGGCACAAACAAATGGAGAAACATATCATGCTCATGAATTGGTAGAATCAACATTGTTAAAATGTCCATACTGCCCAAAGTGATTTACAGATTCAATGCAATACCCATTAAAATACCAACATCATATTTCACAGACCTAGAAAAAATAATTCTATGCCTCATTTGGAACCAGAAAAGAATCCTAAGCAGTCCTAAGCAAAACGAACAAATCTGGAGGCATCACATCACTAGACTTCAAACTATACTACAAGGCTATAGTAACCAAAAGAGCATGGTATCAGTACAAAAATGGAGACATACACCAATGGAATAGGATAGAGAACCCAGATATAAAACCATCTACCTACAGCCAACTGATCTTTGACAAAGCAGACAACAATGCACACTGGGGAAAAGAAGCCCTATTCAGTAAATGGTGCCTGGAAAATTGGATAGCCACATGCAGAAGAATGAAACAGGACCCCTATCTCTTGCCACTTACAAAAATTAATTCAAGATGGATAAAAGACTTAAATGTAAACATGAAACCATAAGAATCTAGAAGAAAATATTGGAAAAACTCTTCTAGACATTGGTCTAGGCAAAGAATTTATGACTAGACCCCAATAGTAATTACAGCAACAACAAAAATAAATAAATGGGACTTGATTAAATTGAAAAGCTTCTGCACAGCTAAGGAAATAATCAACAGAGCAAATAGACAACTTACAGAATGAGAGAAAATACTCGCAATCTACACATCCAGTAAAGGGCTAATAACTAGAATCTACAAAGAATTCAAACAAATCAGCAAGAAAAAAATTAATAACCCCATTAAAAAGGGGGCAAAAGACATGAACAGAAGCTTTTCAAAAGAAGATAGACAAATAGCCAATAAACATATGAAAAAATGTTCAACTTCACTAATCACCAGGGAAATGCAAGTTAAAACCATAATGAAATATCACCTTACTCCTGTTAGAATGGCTTTTATTAAAAAGTCCAAAAACAATAGATGCTGGCATGGATGCCAAGAGAAAGGAACGCTTATACACTGTTGGTGGGACTGCAAATTAGTACAACCCCTATGGAAAACAGTATGAAGATTTCTCAAAGAAATGAAAGTAGACTTACCATTCGATCCAGCAATCCCACTACTGGGTATCTACCCAAAGGAAAAGAAGTCATTTTATCAAAAAGACACCTGCACTTGAATGTTTATTGCAGCACAATTCACAATCGCAAAGATGTGGAATCAACCCGAGTGGCCATCAATTCATGAGTGGACTAACAAAATGTGGTATATATACACCATGGAGTACTACTCAGCCATAAAAAAGAATGAATTAATGCCTTTTGCAGCAATTTGGAAGGAATTGGAGACCATTATCCGAAGTGAAGTATCTCAAGAATGGAAAAACAAACACCACATGAACTCTCTAATAATTGGAACTCACCTGTGTGCACACAAGTACACAGGAAAGTAAAAGTCTTTGGAAATCAAGCAGGGGGGAGGATGGAGGAGAAGGGCACAACCCCACCTAATGGGTACAATGAACACTATTCCAGTGATGGGCACATTTATAACCCTGACCCAAGCCATGTATCAAAAACATCTGTACCCCCTTAATATTTTGAAATAAAAAAAAGATCCTGTATGTGCCGTGCAACCTTGGCAGTCACTTCACTTGTCTGTGTCTCAGTCTCTTTCTCTCTAGTGAACATAATAATAGTACCCACTTCATGGGCTTGTTGTGAGGATTAAATAATGTTATTATTGAGAAGTGCTTAGGACAGTGCTGGGCAGATAAAACACTCCATAAATGCTAGTGACCATGCTTACAGGTGACTTTTACCATGTGCCCGGTGCTCACAGGGCTTTATGTGCACAGCCTGGTGAGGTTGGTGATAATATTCTTCCCTTTTTGTAGGTGATGGGGCCAGCAAATACCTAGTAAGTGGCTGATCAGGATCAAAACTTCCAGCTAAGGGACTCCAGAGCCTGAGCTGTAACCACTATGTCAGGGCCTCCAAGTTTGCCTGAAGATAAAGAATCGTGTGCACAGTTCTTAAAATATACAGATCCCTGGGCTCAACCCCACACATAAGGAATTGCCAGCTCTAGGGTAGGGGCCCGAGAATCTGTATTTTAGGGAAACTTTCAGATAACATTGTGATCAGGTGAGGTCTGGGAATGATACTCCAAGAGGGGTACCAGAGGGGGCTTGCTAGGCAGGGTGTGGCCTGTAGGAGGGGTGTCTTTGGGATTAAGGACTGGTCATACCAGTTTCCAAAGTTTTGGCCATCTGCAGGCCTAGATGCTGGTAGCCACCATCGCCCCCAGGGGCAGCCTGTCTGGTTCGGGCTGCACTTTTCCCATGTATTGGCTCCTTTCCACCGTGGACCCCTCAGTGAAGCTGCTGTGATCATCATTTTCCTTTTACAGAGATGGAAACATGCCTCAAATTATATCTGTGACTTCCTAAGGCTTCCAGTGTTCTTTAGCAGGCACTCTGGGTCCCCACTTCCTGGGCTGTCCCCAGTAAAGTATACCACATCACCTCCCTGGCCAGGGATGGTGGAGGTCTCCACTTTTCTGGGATTCTCTATTCTGTGGCAATTCCTGGTAGCACACATTCCGGCATGTTGGGGGGTGAGTGAAAGTCTCTTCTGGGATTTTGTGTACTTTTTCCTGTCTTATCAGCTCCATTTTCAAATTTACTTATTTTGTCTTTTTTAGTTTACGAGATAACAATATCTCAGACAGAGGCATCTGCACGCTCATCGAACATGTTCTTCACTGCGAGCAACTGCAAAAGTTAGCGTAAGTCGGCCTGGGCTGTGGACACTGGGCCTCGTGACCCCCAGCCCCACCCCGGGTTATGCCTCCTGGGAAGCTGTGAGTGAATGATGGGTGGGGCAGGAGTGTTTGCATGACCGGAGGGTGCAGGTGACTCCTGCCCAGGGGGAGCGGGCAGCCCTGGGATTGGGTGCTCACTACCCGATGTGCCATGTCTCCATATCTCCTCTCTGCTGGAACTTAACAGTTTGTTCAACAACAAATTGACCGATGGCTGTGCACACTCCATGGCCAAGCTCCTTGCATACAAGAGGAACTTCTTGGCATTGAGGTGAGCCTGGGGCTTCCTTATTTCCTGGAAACTACTTTTTTCCCCATAGTTGAGTCAGTCTGATCTGGTCTTGGCCCTGGCCCTACCCACACTGGGTTGGTGACCTCCTGACTCAATACAGGGGCAGTGTCCCATTTTGAGCAGGATTTCTCTAATGCGGTGACCTGTCCTGCACTGGCTCTGCTAAGGGCTTTCTGCCTTTTGATCTTTAGCCCTCAGGGAAAAGAAATGTTTCCAGGCCCTTTTCCTTCCCTATGTCTAACAGCATGTCCTGCTGGGGAGGCATATGGAGTCACTTGCCACCCCAGCCGTGGCAGCCAGTTGCTGAAACACTCCCAGAAGGTTTCTCCACTCCGAACGTGCCAGGTTTGTACTCCCATCTGGGAAGTCTGCATTTCTGCTGCTCCAGAGCCCCCCAGCCTCAACTGGAGTCTCTCTTCTGCCTGACACCATTAAATTGCCCCTTAGCTGGTTCCTGGGTTGGCCTGGCTTCTCTGTCTCTTGCCTCCTGTGATTTGGGAGGCAGTGAAAGAAGACAAAGTGAAGAATTGCTTCCATCCATTCTTTCTACCTGATGGGCTGGGTTTGGGGATGGGAACTGCCATTCTAAAATTGCTGGCCATGTACTCAGTCTCAGCTAGGGCTGCTGAGGCCAAGACCACTGGTGCCAATTTGTACAAAGAGCACTCTGTGTGCTATCACCACCTGCTCCCCCAGACCCACAAACCTGGAAGACACTGTAGCCAGACCTGGGCTGGCCCATCCCTCCAGAAGGGTGCTGGACTTAGAATTGGAGGCCTGGGTTTGTGGCCAATAGTGTAGTCCCCCCTTATCTGCAGGGGAGACATTCCAAGACCCCCAGTGGATGCCTGAAACTGCAGATAGTACCGAACTTTATATATATTATGCTTTTTCCTATACATACATACCTATGATAAGGTTTAGTTTACAAAGTAGTCCCAGTAAGAGAGTAACAGCAATAACTATTAATAAAATAGAACAATTACAACAATATACTGTGATAGAAGTTGTGTGAGTGTGGTCTTTCCCTCTCTTTCTCAAAATATCTTACTGTACTGTACTCACCCTTCTTCTTGTGATGATGTGAGATGATAAAATGCCCGTGTGATGAGATGAGGGAGGTGGATGATGTAGGCGTGGTGATGTAGTCGTAGGCTGCTGGCGACATGACCATACGTCAGAAAGAGGATCATCTGCTTTGGGTGATCCTGGATTGTTAAGCCATGACGATGCTGATGGTTGGCTGTCAGGAGTAGGTGGTGTCAGTGACTGCCAGGCAGGGAGCTATACTGCGTGGATACGCTGGGCAAAAGGGAAGATTCGTGTCCTGAGTGGAACAGAGTGGGGCGGTGTGGGATGGCTCGTGATCAGAGCGGTATGCAATTTAAAACCCACGTATTGTTTATTTCTCAAATTTTCCATTTCATATTTTTGGACTGCGGTCAACTGCAGGTAACTGAAATCATGGAAAGCAAACCCGCAGCTAAGGGGGGACTACTGTACATTGTTGTAGTTGGGAGTGGGGGGCTCTGGAGCCAGACTGCCTGATGTTTGTCCCCAGGAGCCCTGAGATTTGAATCCTTATTAGCTGTGTGACCTCAGGTCAGCATGATGTCTCTGTGCCTCCATTGCCCCTTCTGTAAAATGGGAATAATAATAATAGCTACCTGTCTTAGGCCATTTAGTGTTACTGAAAAGGAATACCTGAGGCTGGGTGATTCATAAAGAAAAAGGTTTATTTGGCTCACGATTCTGCTATCTGGAAAAATTCAAGATTGGGCATCTGGTGAGGGCCTCAGGTTGCTTCCACTCATGCCGGAAGGTGAGGGGGAACTGGCGTGCGCAGAGATCACAGAGAGAGGGGAAGCAAGCGAGAAGAGGGAGGGGCCAGGCTCTTCTCAACAACCAGCTCTGGTGGGAACTAATAGAACAAAAACTCACTCATTATCGTGGGGAGGGCACCAAGACATTCATGAGGGATCTGCCCCCATGACCCAAACACCTCCCATTAGGCCCCACCTCCAACACGGAGGATCAGATTGCAACGTGAGATTTTATGGGACCAACATCCAAACTGTAGTGCTCACTCATAGGTGGTTGTGACGATTAAGCAAGTTAATATTAATATACATAAAGTGCTGGCACAGGGTAGTAAGGGCTTTATGTCTAAGTCCAGCGTCAGAAAGATGTTGGGCAAATCATGTAAGCACTCAGCCTGTTTATCCTTATGTTAGTCTGGTCCTCCGAGAAGGGATGAGGTGTGCAACAAATTCATTGGGTTTCTGTGAGAGGAAGTGGGAAAGGTAGCTGGTGGGGTGTCCGACCTTGAGTGAAGGACAGAGGGAAGGAAGGAAGGTTGGGGGAAGCCCCTTGGACTCCAGTGCAGTCCTAAGAGATTTCAGCAAGGCTGCTGGGGAGTCCTTGTGCCAAATTTGGCTAGCAGGGGAGCCTCCCGTCTCAGTCAGCCAGCGGGAAGTGGGCCTTCATGTGGACACCATGATGTTAGATTTTGGAGCACAACAGCTGGCGCCTTAGTTACCTCCAGGGAGCTGAGGTCGGGGATGGAGAGGCTCACGCTCCTGGCCGCCACGTCCCCTCTGGAGGGCACAATCATGCCTGCCCTATGTGGTTGTCGTGAGCCGGGTAGCTTAAAGTTCTTTGAAAAGATTAAAGCAAGCGTATTATTACTCCAGGAAGCCTGGGGTTGTGGGTGAGAGTTCTGGGGACTTCTCTGAAACTGTCTGTCTGGATGTGGGTGCAACTGGAGCCTCCCTTGCTGGGGTCCTCCCCTACCCCCAGCCTGGGCCCTGTCTCCCTCCCTGCCTCCCAGAAGGCTCAGCGGGAACCCCCTCCTCCCTCCCAGCTGCCTAGGCCTCCTGCAGAACTGTAAGTGCTATGTGCAGCAACAGCGGATCTGGGCAGGCTGTGGCAGTGGCGTCTAGACCAAAGGTGGCTGAGACTGGAGGGAAAGGTGTGACAGTGAGTCACCCTCGCTCCCCTCGGGAAACCACCTCCCAGGACAGCTGCCTATTGTGGCTCTGGCCCAGACCTGTCACACTGCTTTGCAAAGCAGCTCCCCAACCCCTTTCCCTTTGCTGGTGGAAAACGAAGCTTGGAGCCATTGAGTAAGCTTGACCAAGCAGGAACACTGCACACCGCGGCTGCTGCATCCTGGAGAGGTCCTCAAAGCTTTCTTCTCGTGTTTCCCTACCCAGGGCACTGACGCGTCTGTCTTCTGGCCTCAGCTGTGCCCTGTCAGCCGTCTCTGTCTTCTCTTCCAGGCTGGGGAATAACCACATCACTGCCGCGGGGGCCCAAATGCTGGCCAAGGGGCTCCGAGGCAACACCTCCCTGCAGTTCCTGGGGTAGGTTGGATTTCAGGGAAGAGGGACCCACATGGAGGGGTTTGAGACTTTTGAGGATTTAGGGGCTTGTGAAACTCTTCAGCCAGAAGGCCCCAGAGGCAGCCTAGGTGACAGTGGGGAGGGTGAGCCAGGGAGAGAGTGGGCGGCCCTTGGCTGCCTCCACATTTGCTTCTTCACCTGATAAACAGGAAGTTCAGGATGGCAGGGCTGGGGGAGGGCAGTGCCCATGAGCTGGTGACAGGAAGCCTCTGGTCCTGGCGGTGCTTAGGGTTCTGCTTTGGCTGCACATTGAAACCACTTGGGAGCTTCTAAAGAACACCATTGCCTGGGGCCACCCCAGACTAATGAAATGAAAATATCTAGGTGCAGGGCCCGGATATCAGTAATTTTAAAAAGATCCCCAGGGCATGTGCAGCTAGGGGTGAGAACCACTGACCTAAGAAAGAGAAGGAAATGGGGAAGGGAACCCCTGGGACAGGCGGGGGCTATCCTAGGTCCCACAGAGCTCTTGCTCCCTGCAGGGCCATGGTAAGGCCTGCCAGGGAAGGGAGTCCCCCAGACTGCAAGGCCCCAGGGTGGGGCTGCCTCTGTTTGCTGTGTAGAGTGACTGCCACCCAGGCTTGCCCTCATGCTGTCCCCAGCAGCTGCTCTCCTATCCTGTCATGCCCTGGTGTGAACTGGGGTCCATTTGACAAGAACTGGAGGTTTTAAAACCTGACACTGTAGGAAGAGAGAATAACCTTAGGGCCCAGGTGTTACAACCCATCTGATAGGCAAGCAAGTTGCCTACAAGCTCGGTTTGAACCAGGAATGGGACTATGTTGCTCTAGAAAGCAGCAACTTTTTTATGTTGCATTAGTAGCAGCAAAGTCTAGAACAAGGATGCCACAGCTCCACTGAGCTCTCTTCTGCCTGAGGTCACATCTGCCACATGTGGGGCATTTACTTCTCTTCTAACCCATATTTATTAGGGCACCTGTCTGGGCCAGGCACTGTGCTAAACACTATCATATGATACAAACTGTTCTGTAACTTGCTTTATTTTATTTTATTTTTTGCTTCACAATATATTACAGGAATTTTTTCAGGTCATGATGACCTCATTTTTAAAGAAGGGATTGCATAATATTCCACTGGTTGGATATCCATAATCCATTTAACTGGTCACCTGTTGATACATGCTTAGGTCGTTTTCAGGTTTTTTGATATTAAAATGTCCTACCCCCGGAGCACAGAGCAGTGTTGACATATGGCCAGAACCCAGTGAATACTTACCTAATGAATAGAAGGGCAGTGAACCTCCTCGTTCAGCTGCTTTGCTCACTTGTGTACGTACATGTCTAGGCACATCCCACTATGTACAGCAGCTGGGTCAGAAGGTATGAGCTGGGCTCTCCCTTTTGAAAAGGGATGTTTCCAAGCTACAGTTATTCAGAGGAGGATGACCCAGAAGGTAAAGGAGTTCAATGCCATGAAGGTATTGAGGGTGTTAAGAAGAAGCAAGAGATAAAGGTCTGGCTTGTGGAAGAAATGTTAGACTTGTTCTGAGTGGGTACCAGAGGGTAGCTAAGGAATTGTAGGTGGCAGTTACCAGGAAGCAGATCTGAATTGAATGTCAGGAAAAATGTCACAACTGTGTGCATTGCTCTTGGGAGTGAGTTCCCTCTCCCTGAGGGTATGGGTTAGGTGGGCTTCTGCTATTCTTTAAGTCTGTAATTTAAAGCTGCTGAAAACTCTGAGTGAAGTTTGGTCAACCCACCAAAAAGATGGAGGCAGGTCTATTTTACTGGGTCCAGTGAGACCTCTCTGGGATTAGGTGGTCCTGCCTCTCTGGCTGGGGCTGCAGATGTATTAGCACATATCTAGAACACATATCAGATACTCACCAACACTATCTGTTGACTCTTGTGGCCTTTTCAGGTTCTGGGGCAACAGAGTGGGCGACGAGGGGGCCCAGGCCCTGGCTGAAGCCTTAGGTGATCACCAGAGCTTGAAGTGGCTCAGGTAAGCTTCATAGTCTATCCAGCAGTTGTAATGGGGGGCGGCCAGGTGAAGAGGGAGTAGATTGGGCCAGTTTGAAAGGTCTTTGAACTTCATTTCTGCCTCCCTTGGTTAGGCAGTGGAGTAAGGAAGAAAGAAAGATCGTAGGATTTGGAATCAGGACACTTGAGTCTTTCTGGGTTACTTTGGAGATGTCCCTTGCCTTCTCAGGGTCTTGATTACCTATCTGTAAATTGAACATCTTGGGCTGAATCAGGCACCTTTTATCTTAAGGACCAACTCCAATCCATTGATAGTGGCTTCCCAGTGCTTCATTGTTGAGGATTCTAGAGCTGCTCCTGGGCTTAAAGAACACTGTAATCAATTATTGATGTCTAGGTCAGGTGCAGTAATCCTAGCATTTTGGGAGGCTGAGGTGGGAGGATTGCTTGAGGCCAGGAGTTCAAGACCAGTCTGGGCAACATAGCAAGACCCCATCTCTACAAAAACTAAAAAAATGAGGTGAGGTGGTGCATGCCTGTGGTCCCAGCTACTCGGGTGGCTGAAGGTGAGAGGACCGCTTGAGCCTAGGAGTTTGAGGTTGCAGTGAGCTATGATGATGCTACTGCACTCTAGCCCAGGTGACAGAGCAAGATTTTGTCTCCAAAAAAAAAAAAAGTGATGGCTAAAAAAGATGTAGAAAAGAGCACTGTAATCAATTAGTGATGTCTGAAATGGAACAGACTAGGAGAGTGCCACGTATTTGTCTCTTCATATTAGCTTATCTCTGAGGTCCTTCCCTGCTCTGACATGTTTTTATCTGATGATTATATCCAGCCTGGTGGGGAACAGCATTGGCAGTGTGGGTGCCCAAGCCTTAGCACTGATGCTGGAAAAGAACACCACACTAGAAGAACTCTGGTGAGTTTGGGGGATTCCTTGCTCCAGGGAGGCAGATAACAGCCTTTCTTGATTGCCTGGCCTCATCCGTAGGAGTAGTTGTGTGGATAAGACAAAGGTGGATGACTGAGTGATTAATTGATTGTGTTTGTCTTTATATGTACTGAGTGGTATGAAGCTTATAGAGCATGGTGTATAGGTGCTATTTCTTTTTATTTAATGAAATGTGTTGGCTTGCTGGTTTGTTTATTGCCTCACCATGGCATAATGGTTAAGAGAACAGACTCTGGAATGAAGCAGGCTGTGATCTTAGGCAGGTTAAATAACAATCTCTGAATCTCAGGTTTCACACCTTAAGGTAAGAATGTTTCCAACTATAAAAGATTTTTGTAAGAACTAAATAAGGTAATACCTGTGAGAAGTATAATATAGTGCCTGGCATATGTGTAAGTGCTTGCCATAAATGTTAAATGGTAACAGTGGCAGCATTACTACCACTATTACTGCTGCTTCTACTGCTGCTACTACAACTACTACTAGTGTGATGACTAATACTGCTACTAAAGTTTTGTTATTTCAAAGTGAATTTGAGTTCCTAAGAACACTAGGTATTAGAGTCAGGGATCACTTTGGAAGGTGGAATGGAGTTTGGGGTAATTGAAAGATGAACCATGGATCATGCTTATATTTTGACCTGAAGCATATTCCAAGTTTTCTGTCCTTTAGATGCCACCAGTACAGTCTTCTGACATGTTTGGGCAGTTCCAGATCATATCAGGGAGATAAAGTGCTGACTATTTGATTTTTCCAGGAAGTAGAAAAGCACTGAAACATATATATGGGCATTGCTACAAACAGATATTGTGGATGGACCTTGGCTGTTGGCAGGGCTTACTAGCTCTACAAAGTACCATTGATTATATCCCAACTGGATTTTGCCACTTGGAATTTCTTAGTAGAGGAGCATTCACTGTGAGGACATTAGATATGACTACTGTTACAGGAAAAACTTTAGACAAATGAAATTTAGCAGAGTTGGTTTGAGCATAGAATGATTCATGAATCAGGCAGCACTCAGAACCAGCAGAGGTTCAGAGAGCTCCACTCAGCAACATGGACAGGCAGTATTTATACACAGAAAAAGGAAGTGCTGTGTAGAAACAGCTGGATTGGTTATACCTGGGCATTTGCCTTGTCTGGGCATGGTGTGGTGAGGCATTTGCCTTATATGGACATAGTCTGACACTTGGCAGCCTGTGATTGGCTGAAACCCAGATGCTGTGATTGTCTGCGACTCAGCTATTTGTTAAAAGACTATATTCTTAAATTAGGTTGCAGTTTGTTTACATGCTAAGTTGGGTGGCAGTTTACCACATAGGAACTCATAGTATGGTGGCAGCCTCAGGCCAAATTTAGTTTAATTGAACACCACATTAGGCTGCAGTTGATAGAAAACCTCCATCTACAGAGGCTTAAACCAAGAAAGGGTTTATTTGTTCATGTACAGGCAGTCTGGGGGTGGGCAGTATAAGGCTGGTATGGAGGTCAGCAGTGGCCTCAACTATCTCTTTCTCTTTCTGCTCCATCATCCTTAGCCTGTGGCTTCATCCTCATGGGTGGGTGCTTTGTGATTGCAAGGTGGCTGCCCCACCTGTGGCACTACTTATGTGTTCCAGGATTTGGCCTATATACCTGGGAAGGGCAAAAGGCACTGATCAACTGGGTTCCTCTCCTTTAAAAAGTATTCTTGGAGCCCCACCTGTCAACTTCCCCTTAAGTATCAATGGCCAGGTGTATGTCACTTGCCAACCCTGGCTGCAGTGGAGAGCGGGAAAGGTAGTTTTTTCACAAAGTACGGGGCTGCCCCAAACAAAATGAGGCTCCCATTAATGAAGAAGAAAGGGAAAATGGATATTGGGTAGCTGGGGCATGAGGGAACTTATGGAGAAGAACCCTGGGGAGAATTCTCATGCAAAGATGTCCCTAGAACTTTGTTCTTACTTCGATTTTCAGATGTTGGATTTTCTAAATGGGGGGCATGTGGGTTAACCTTTATTGGCATCATTATCCATAATAAATGTTATCGTATCAACTGGATTTTCTCTCTTGTTCTTGCCAGCCTGGAGGAGAACCATCTCCAGGATGAAGGTGTGCGTTCCCTTGCAGAAGGACTGAAGAGAAATTCAAGTTTGAAAGTCCTGAAGTAAGGGACCTGCAGGCAGGAGCCAAGACAATAATGACTGGCCTTGGGAAGGGGTGTTTCCGCATCAGAGGTTTGGGCAGCTTCCCAGCCTGGGTAACGCACACGAGCTGGCCTGGTGGAAAACAGCTCGTCTTGGTCCGGGTAGACAAGGGTTCCAGTGCAAGCTGTTTGCTTGGGAGGTGGCCCCAGCAGACACTGGCGGGGAGAGTAGTGAAGTGAGACGGGGAAGGGAAGGTGACCAATAAAGGCAGGTTATCAAGCCCATTATCACTGAGGGAAACTGAGCCCAGTCTGTCGGGGCACTCTACGAGCCCGTGTAGAACACACCTGGTTACTTACCCACCCAAGGGGCAAGGAGGTGGGTGTTTATTCACCAGCTGCCTGTCCTTCATATGTTGAGTTGTGCTTGTGTGCACTTCAGCTCACCCTCACATGGCTGAGCCTGCTTCTAGGGTCAGGAGAATGGCCTCAGGCAGAGTATGGCAGGTCTTCCCAGCAAGCAGCGAGTGGGTGGGGAGAGGATGGGGGCACTGTGGCTTCCTTGAGTGGCAGACTCAGTGGCCAGGGACCCATGCCACGAGGAGATGGACAGTGGATGTGAAAAGGAGTCCAACTAGTGACCATGATGTGCTTGTATCAGTGCTCTCTAAGGCTGGTGCCAAAGTCCCGTCTCACAGGGACCTCAGGGAACCACTGGACGGCTCCTTTTGCTAGAGGAAGGTGGCGTCTCCCCTGACAAATGTGGCCTGAGGAGAACACTTGCCTTTAGAGACAGACAGACTGTCTCTGTGAGTATGTCAGCTTTGCTGCTAGACCGCCATCCATGCTGGTGATGCTTGTTTGTGTTGCTTTGTGGGGGTTAGGAAGTTGCCAACTGCTTGGGGAAGACACTTCCAGTTGTCACTTGGGTGGAAGTGGGCTAGGAGGTTAGGGTGAAGCCTGGATTTGTCTGAGCCAGATGCCAGCTTTGCATGCAGAGGGTGCCTTCGGTCCATTATTGACCAGGTATGGATGTGGTGAGTTTGTCTTTCCTCATTGTCACAGACTTACCCCACTTGACTGCAGCAAATGCCAGGCAATGGCACTGGGGGTTGTCCCATGCCATCTTGTCATCAGCCTTATTATTCAGCATCCTGAACTGTATCATCCCCCACAAAAATTGAAGTTCTGATATATCTTAAAAAGAGAGAGAGAGAGAGAGATGGTTGCATTTTTCTTTTTCCAGGCATAGTCTCTGCCAAGAGTTGGTTAGAAGTCTAGGCTGTAGGATCAGACAGTCCGGGTCTGTTCCCCAGCTCATTACCAGCTGTTTCTCTCTGGACGAATGCCTCAGTTGCCTACTGTGCAAATGGGGATAATGACCGGACCTTCTTCATAAGGTTGTGAACATTTACTGATAGAATACAGACAACGAGCTGGCGCCTAGTAAAGCTCAACAAATATTGGCTATTGCTAGTAGCAATGCCTGAGGGTCAACTTGTAAGAAGTTCCTAAAGTTGTGGGGGAGGGGGAAGACAAGGAGAGGAAGCACAGCTGTAAGCAAAGGAGCACCTTGGGGACACGTGCTCTTCCCTTGCTCTTCCTGACCCTGTCCCATCTCCCCTCCCCATTTCCAACCAGCTCATACTTTCCCTAATCTGTGTTCCTGTGCCCTCAAAGCCCCCCACATGGAAATATCACTGTTCCTTGGTTATTCTCTATCAGTGCTACTGTGCCAAGTGCTTTAGACATGCAGAGAATGGAAAGTCTTCCCAGCAAGCAGGGGGTGGGGGAAGGAGGTGTCAGGAGGCAATGTGGCTTCCTCTGGTGGCAGACCCAGTGGCCAGGGACCTGTGCCACAAGGAGGTGTATGGCCAATGTGAACAGCAGCCTACTTAGTGGCCATCACAGGTTTGATTCTCATACTCTGTGAGATGGGTACTCTTTGGGGCCTGTTTTACCCATGAAGAAATTGAGACTAATTTGCTTGAGATCAAAAAGGAAGCAGGAAGCACTGTAGGTTGGATTTGAATCTAGAAAGTTTAGCACTAAGAAATGCAGGTATTTAACCACTATGCTATAGCACCTTTCTAAGGAAGGGGCTACTTATTTAGAAAAACTAATCTGGTGAATGGAGGACAGAAGGGTGCATTTCTCTTCAGGCATTGCACCTTTGTTGACCAGCTCATTGGAAATCTCAGACAGGAGAGGGACATGTCTGGGGGACTGACAGGCTTTGGTAGGCTGGCTCCCGAAGCCTGCTTTAATTGGACAGTTAAGACTATCCAACTGCAGGCAAACCAAGAATCCTTGAAGCTCACTGTTCCATTTCCTCTTCCAGGCTGTCCAACAACTGCATCACCTACCTGGGGGCAGAAGCCCTTCTGCAGGCCCTTGCAAGGAATGACACCATTCTGGAAGTCTGGTAAGGCCCCTGGGCAGGCAGGTTTGACCTCTCTGAGCCTCAGTTTTCCAATCTGTAAAAGGGGGTAAGAGGGTAAGGGGAGAGAGGAACATCAGCATTTCGAAGATCCCTTCTGATTCTGACATTCAGTGTCATTCTGCAAGTGATGGATCTAGTTCTGTGTCTGGGAAAGAAGTCATCACATTTTTAGGCAGGGAGCAATGCTTTCATTTTAAAATCTTGACTGTTTATGCAAAAACTTCTCTATTCTAAGCAGTAGGGTAGGAATGGGGGTGTGGTTGAAGAATGAAAGGAAGGGAAAAGAACCCAGCTGGTGCCCTCCTGGGCATTGCCTCTGCCTTCACAGGTCAAGGATGTTGTATCAGACCCTCTGCAGTTCTGGATGGAGGGCGCACAGCATGGGAACTGTTGCACAGTGTGTCCAAGTCTATATAATTAAAGCCATAGTCCTTTATGTATTTGAAAAAAACATTGAGTCACAGCCTCAAAGATTTGTCCTCCTGGCTTCCAGAGATCTATTTCTCACTCAGATAATGAGTAGAAAAGTTTCCCCTGGTCTAACATGCTATGAGTGAATGTTACTGTATATGTTCCAGGCACTGGGCTAGATACCAATATTTAAAAACTAGGAGATTGCCTATAAAAATCTATATTTCAGGATTTTCTCAAAAGAGCTGGCAACTCTGGACCCCCATTCACAACACTAGGAATTAACCAGAGTAGAGGCAGGGGCAGCCTCTGGCTGATGGCAGAGCCACCAGGCCTGCTGCCTTTGACCAGTCCCTTTAGATCCTCATCCCTGGAAGCTTGTGAACCCTGCTTAAAATATGTAGGCCTTGTCCCTCTCTCAACAAGCACATCAAGGCAGCAGCAAATGTAGATATCAAATGACAAAGTTAAAAACAAAAACTTCAAAAATCTGTCCTGTGATAGAGAGATTTTTCTTTCTGTATGATTATATCATCCCTGTAGCCTGTGAGGTCATCAGGTTCTGGGCAGAGTGTGGGTTCTTTTTTGTTTTTGAAACCATTGCACAGTCCTAAGAAATGTCACATTCTGTGTCCGGGGAGCAAACCAGCATCAGGCTGATATTTTAAGGGTTCTGATGTTGCTTGCTGCCTATTAATGGAGCTTGGGAGGGCACCAGGACTTGCTCATTGCATTCTTGACAGATTCTGTTGTTGCCTTAAAAAGAATCGCCGGCCTTGGGGAGTCTGTGGCCGCTGGGTCCAGGGTTGTGGACTCTCTCCATGCAGAGTCACGGAGCCTTGTTCATCATGCAGAATGATTCATGAGCTGCCCTGGTTGACAGAGGGTAAAAACAGCACAGATTTCCCTCCCAGGAGTGCTGCAGCTGGGTCGGGGGGTCAGCCCATCCCAGCCATGGGTTTAGAAAGTGGCAGCTTCCATTTGAAAGCACTGCTCTAATTTCGTCCTCACTCAACCCGCTCTTCACTTGATCTCCTTTAGGCTCCGAGGGAACACTTTCTCTCCAGAGGAAATTGAGATGCTCAGCCACAGGGACAGCAGACTCTTGCTTTGATGTCTCCAGGCGGATGTTCATCTCAGTTTGTTTGTGAGCAAGTCGTGGGTTTGGGCCGCAGAAGCCGGATGACATCTGACAGCAGCCTATTCAGACTGAGCCCCCTCCTGCCCAGGGCTGAATTTGTGTTCTGGGAACACACTAGGTCACCTTTATTCTGGCAGAGGAAGGAGCATCAATGCCCTCCAGGATAGACTTTTCCCAAGCCTACTTTTGCCATCAACTTCTTCCCAAGATTTAATCCTGGGATGTACAAGAGGAGCAGCTGGTCCTCCGTAGCGTGGGGCTGGCCTCCAGCTGATCCTCCAGGGTCCTGGTGTGGGTCAGTGGGGCCTATGGATGTGTCTGTTAACTGAGTGTCTACTGGTGTAGAGCCCTGGCCTCGTATGAAAGACCCCCTACCATTCCTTATGAAGAAGAGGGGTATTCAGGAAGCATCTTTCCACCATGTGGACTCATGGACCATCCATCCTGGCCATTCCCCACCTTTGGTTCCTTCACTGGTCCTGCACATGCTACTTCCTTTGAGGTTGAGATACAGAATATTAGTGATCTCAGCTTTCATGGTTCACTTACACATCCTCAACCCTGGCACCCAGGGTGGGAAGGGCTGAAACTTAGCCTGCTCTCCTTTCTGGTGCTTAAGACATTGTTGGAAGGGGGACACGTGACAGCCATTTGTTCTGCAAAACATTCTGGATTTTCAAGAAAAATATGACCACACTCCAACTGGTATCACACGTGGACTTTTATTTCCAGTGAAATCAATTACTCTTCAGTTAAGCCTTTGGAAACGGCCCCGCTTTAAAAAGCTCCAAATTCAGCTTTTTAAAATTAATCTGGGCCAGAATTTCAAATGGCCCCACTAGGCTTCTGGTAGATGCCTGTGAACTGAACTCTGACAACAGACTTCTGAAATATATCCGTAAGAGACAGTTCCATTTTATTTGTACCAGAATGCTTTAGGATATACAGTTATGGATTGAAAGTTTACAAGGGCAAAATCAGGCTCTTCCTTCTAAGCAAATGTCTTTCTGGATTATTCAAAATGATGCGTGTCAAAGCCTTTGTAAATTGTCAGGTGCTGTGCAAATGTTATTGTTGTAAACATTATTATGTGTGAAAACTGGTTAATATTTATAAACCACTTTGTTTTATTCTCCCAAGTTTATACTTTTATAGACAACATGACCATTAACTTTATGCTGTAAATAATCACAGAGGAATAAATTATTGAGTCACCACAGCCCTCTTCATTGTGACCAAACATTTTTAAATATTCCTAAAGCTTGTCAAATTTTAAAGCACAATTTTCTGCCTGAAGGGGGAAAATGATGTGTTCAACCAGATAATTTATTGCTTAAGGCAAAAGAAATTCTTAGAAATAAGCTGGCAATCAAAACATATTTGGCTTCAGCTTAGAAAAGTCTAACCCAGTGTGAAGTTTTAAGTTGTGCAGGAGCCTCCTGTTGCCCAGTCTAAAAGGCTGTAGCACATGTGACAAGGCCCCTCGGCCTCCCTCAGTTCTCTCGATGCGGCTCCAGGAGTCTTCAACAGTAGAAAGGAGGAGAGGATTTGTGTAGGGCTATTCACAGCGAGCGATCTCTGGTGCAGGCCTTGTATTGGAATAATTCTTAGCTGCATTTAATGAACAAGGGCTCAGGTGGCTGCTCACCAAAGTGAAATCCCACATCCTTGAAAGGTTTTGCGTGTGTTGGGCTCCCTCAGTGCCGCAGCATCTCCCTGGGCTCCTCCTGCATCTGAGTGTGTCTGTGGGTTCTCTTTGTTGTTGGTGTTGTGTTCTGCGCAGACCACTGGTTCTGGGATAGAAGATCGGGAGGAAGATGGAGAGGGGCCTGCTTTCTCCAGGAGCAAACACAGCTACCCATTTGCATAGCGCCATATTGGGTTATAAATTCATCTTCCTTAAATTCATTCAGTGATGATTAACCAGTTACGTTAGCAGAATCAGTGGAAGGACAAAACAGATGTGGTCCCTGTCCTCCAGGCACTTAGGTGAGGTGGAGGGAGAGGAGGGCAAAAAACAAGTAAACTGAAAAATACATAAAACAAGGTCTTCAGACTGTTGAGGGTTGGTCCGAGACAGGTTCTCTGAGGAAGTGCCAGGTAAGCTGTGTCCCCAAGGATGAGAAGGGGCTGGCCATGTATAGAGTGAGGGGGTGAAGGGAGCATTCCAGTCATCAGGAACAAGCTGCACAAAGGCCCTGCTGAGGGAAAGAGTTTGATACGCATGGTAGCCTGAATCATGGCCCCAAAGGTGTCCAGATCTTAATCCCCGGGACCTGTGAATGTTGCCTTGCATGGCAAAAGGGACTTTGCAAATGTGATTAAGTCAAGGATCTTGAGCTGGGAAGATTATACTGGATTATGTGGGTAGGCTCTAAATGCAATTACAGTGTCTTTATAAGAAAGAGGCAAAGGAAAATTTGACACAGGAGAAGGCAATGTGACCACTAAAGCAAGACACTACACTGCTTTGAAGGTAGGAGAAGGGGCCGTGAGCCGAGGAATGCAGCTCTAGAAACTGGAAAAGGCAAGGAAACAGATTCTCCCCTAGAAGCTCTGGAGGGAGCATAGCCTTGCCTGCCATGGTTCCAGCCCATTTGGGACTTCTAGCATCCAGGACTGTAAGAGAATAAGTTGTGTCATTTTCTACAGCAGCCATAGGAAACTAATAAGGTATGTTTTAGGCAAACTAAGGGAAGGGTTTCACTAGATGGGTTTGCAGAGGTAGGTAGGGCCAGCTCAGGAAGGGCCTAAATGGCCATGGTCGAGTTTGGTTTTGATCTTAGAATAATGGCAAGCCATCGGAGAGTTCTAAGCAGGGGAGACGCAACCCAATTTATGGCTAAGGAAGATCTCTGTGGCTCATGGATGGAGATGGGACTGGAGTACATAGGGGTGAGGATGCAGGGGGGCGGGTAGTGAAGAGACCACCTAGGAGCTACTGCAGGCGAGAGGTAGTTGGCAGCGGAGGGGAGAGAAGCGGGTAGATTCCAGGGACATTCTGGAGGTGGATTCCCAAGGACTTATAAATGGGCTGGTTGAGAGGGATGAGGGAAAGGGACAAATCCAGGATGACTCACTGACTTCCAACTTGAGGGACTAGGGCACTGGGAAAGGAAGGTAGGGAACCAGTGTGGGAATGGGAGAGACTTCTGTTTTGGATTGTCAAGTTTGAGACACCTAAATGGGGAAGTCAAGTGGAGACATCAAGTGGTGGTATGAGTTTGGAGCCCACGGGCGAGGCCATGGCCAGAGACAACAGCATGGGCGGCATCCTGAGCATCAAAATGAGAATGGGGCCCTTGAGACTGGATGACATAACCCAGGGAGTGGTTATAGAGAAAGAAGAGGTGAAAGGGCCCAGGTGAGGGTACTGAGATCTTGATATGTGATTACTGATAGAGTTCAGAGTAGGAAGAATTTCCTAACTTTCAAAAGCCCTGCAGATACGACCAAAAGCGTTCTGGGCCTGGCAGGTAACTAGTGAACTAGGATTCTTGATTTTAAGATTCTCTGATAGGGAGGTTACCTGAAAGGTATATATGTGCTCATGGCCAGTGGCTTATCCAGGAGCAGAAAGATTCCAGTTTTGCGGCCAAGAATACATAATTCTTATGCACCAAAAAACCAAAGTATTAGAGGAGGAGAATTTTTAAAAGAGCCTCAGACTTTAATTATATTCACCATCATCCTGGGAGAAAAAAGATGCCAATCTGAGTGTCCTCCCCCTGCCATTGCGCCAAAACAATATGCTGAAATGAATATGCCCCACAGAAACGTGAGAGGTGGAATCATATTCTAAGCGGGCTGAGTTGAGACTAGAGCTTCATTCTATTATTACACCAGGACAACTTCAAGCCACTCTCTTCACTTAGGTGATTGGTCCAGCCCAGTGGGTGAAGGACACACACAGGACAACACCCTGGTAATGCCCACACAGGAGAGAATGTGCAGTCCCGGGCCCTGGGTGGTGGGTGACAGGTGAACAGTAAGGTCATAAAGGACATTACCCTTGGAGAATTACATGCGCGGAGGATACAGTTGGACAGACAGGCAATCCAAGATCTTTGGCTTGTGCTTCCCCAGGACACTTTTTTATTGCTCTAAATTTAATCCCAACCTATTGTCATTTTCTGAACAATCCACAAATCCAATCCTGTAAGCATCACCCCTCCCCTAATCACTCATCCTGAAAATCCTTCCTCTCAGGAGCACTACATCCCTTTTTTATTGGTAATAACTTCTTTCTTACCATCTTCAGTTCCACATTCCTCTCTATCCCTCCTTCTCATTTGCTCTGCCTGTATCCCCAGGAAATGAGGGGTCCCTTTGGCCCCCTTGCCTGGATTACTGCATCAGCCTCCCGACTAGTGTCCCTGTTTTTGTCCTTGATGGAGGGTATGACCCTATTAAAACATAAGTCAGATCACCCACTTCTCTGGTCTGAACCCTCCAGGACTTCCTGTCTGGTGCAGGGTAAAAGTCAGGGTCTCATGCTGACCTGAACCACCCCTGTGTCTTCTCTGGCCTCACCTTTGCCACTCACACACCATTCTCTGTGTTCCAGCCTCACCAGCTTCTTTGCTGTTCCTTGATCATGCCAAGCACATTGCAGCTTCCAGATCTTTGCACCTGCTATTCTCTCTTACAGGAACACTCTTCCCCTAAACAGTGGCATGGTTTGCTTCTCATTTCCTTCAGAACTTTGTTCAAATGCCACCTCCTCGAGGGAGTCCTTCCCTGAACAATCTACCTAAAATACCAGTCCCGAGCCACTCCCTACCCTCCTTAACATTGTCTTCTTGGCATGCACTACCTGACACGCATTCGTTTCTTCCTTCCCCTAGGTTGTCAGCTCCATAAGGACAGGGACCAAGCTCACTGTGGTGTCCTCAGAGTCTAGAAAGGTGCCTAGCCCATAGCAGATACTCAATACACTTGACATTCATTTGAATGAAGAATCCACTCTACTTAAAGGGGATGGAAAACAGAAGTTGGGGCAGATTATAAGAATGAATCACCCTTTTTCTGACACCATTAGTGTCTCCTTCCTAGGGAGAAAGGTTTCCTGAGACATGGGACCATTCCTAGTGTATCAACTGCCCCAAATAAGATCCAGATGTAGCACAAAGTTTCCAATAAAGAGCACTAACCCCTTTTATTCTGTGTGTGTGTTTTTAAAAATCAAACATAGAAACCATTTGTCATTGACACCAGCAAATAGCCCAAACGGAGAGCATGGATTTATAGTTCATCTGCATTAGTTTAAAGACGATTAAAGTAATCCCTTTTATCTTATCAAAAAGAGCTTTTAGGTGACCAGAATAAAAGCCCCAGACAGAATGCTCCATTGCACCTGGAGTTTCCCTTCCCTGAGAAATACGCACATCTCTGGCATGGAGGACTCTCAACTCATCATCCCTTGACCAAAACACTGCGCTGGGCTATTGTAGAAAAAGCACTTGTACAGTACAATTGCTTGTGGGGCTACCTGGTCCAGTCAGCCTAGCCCCTTGGCTTGGTGCTCATTCTGAATGTCCATATTCACAGGGTTGGTGGGAAAATGGCTGGGGCCATGGGAGGCTGGATGAACAATTGGAAGTTGCCATTTCCTGAGATGGGGAAGGCAGAGGGATTGCAGTGGGGGTGGGGAACATCAGGAGTTCACTTTTGGCTGTGCTTTGTGGAGCTACTGAGAAGGCAGTAGGACGTGAAATAAACAGCACATTTGGCGAGGCTGGAATTAGGAAGTAGCCTGTGGTAGCTTGGGAAGCGTGGGGCAGGGTCTAATCACTAACCACAACCAGTGCTGCTCAGGTCTCCTTGTGTCCTGACCTAGGCCCCTACCAGGCTACCTGGTACTTACCACACCCTGTGGAGAGAGCCACATTCAATTCAATTGCTTGTTGGGTTCCCGCTGTGTGCAATAAGAGAACTACACAGGACAGTTTAGAATCACAGTTAACTTCCCTATAAAACCCTCCAAAGGATTCCCATTGCTTTTGGGATGTAGACCAACCCCTGGCCCTGGCTCCCAAGGCACTTCTGTGCCCATACTTTCTGTGCTTTGCCTTTTTCAGTTCCTTCAACAGGTCATGCTCTTTCCTGTTCCCTTTGTCTGGAGTGCTTCCCCTCACTTCGACTGCCAGTTGTCTTCCTACCTTGTCTTAAAGGTGACTTCCTCACACAGGCCTTTCCTGAGTGCCCAACCACTCTTTAGGTGTGCTCAGAGCAATTCTCCTCCTGGGGCTTACCACAGCCATAATTAAGTAAGTGATCATGCAATTAGTTGTTTTTGTGGGCCTTTCTTGCCAGAGGTAGGGGTGGCATTTCGCTTGTACACTGCTATTTCCTGGTACCTGCTCAGTAAATCAACTACCAGTTACAGAAACCCAGGGCCAGGCTGGGTAGAACAGTCTGTGGGGGTGGGGATTAACAGAGGCAATCCGTGGGGGCTAGAGCCGTCTGCAAAGACCCCTGGACAAGGCTGGACTTTGGCTGGGCCCTACAGGAGGGGAGGATTTGGAAGGAAGAGAGGATGGGCATTTCAGCTGAAGAATCCACTTAAACAGAGGTGGAAGGAACCCTGGTTTGGAATCAGGAAAATCAGGGTCTCGGCCCATCTCCTGGGTGACAGGGGGCAAGTTATTTTCTTTCCCTGGACCTTAATCTCTCATCTGTAAGATGAGAGGCTGGTTTATCAAGGACTGCAAATAATAGCACCATGACATTATTTCCCCATCTCATACCCTGGCAGACATCTCTGTTCCCTGTGAGCCTGAATACAGCTTCAGAATTATCTTTAACACAATGTTTTAGGCAGCCATTACCAATTGACAAGAGATGGCAATTTAGATAAGCCATGTCTGTCAGGCTTGGCTTGGATGCAGATCCCTTAGATGAAGTCAGGCCCTGATACTGTCTGATTCAGTGAACGTGTGACAGGAGGACAGAGGGAGGTATCTGACCACTGTTGGTGGGGAAGAAATCCCTATCGAATCACAGAGCTTAGCAACACCAAACATCATCATCGCAAAGGACATGAAAATGTTCCAGTCCGGGAGTGGAGGCAAACTCAAATGCCTTCGGGGCCAGTAGATAATGCAAAGAAGAGAAGTAGTCCAGGGGGATAAAATAGGGAATGGTGAGGAGTGTGGCAAAATGGAGAAAGTGGAAGTCTCTGCCTTGTCTGAAAGGGTTCAAAATCTCTCTCCCACTCCACTTCCTTTTCTCTTTCCTCCTCCTTACTGCATGGGTCAAGCAAAAACAGTTTTCAGGCTGAAATCTTCTCCCAGAGAGCCAGACTGTGACCTCTGAGTCCTACCAGCTTTATTGGAGAGTCTAGATCCAGAGGGGAATGGTGTAGCCTGAGGCCACAACGCAAGCCAAGCCTGTTGATTCCCATCTTATTGCGTCCTACTGCAATGTGGTCATGAAGCCTGGGAAACAGGATAAGGATGGACTAAGGGAAGGACAGGAGCAGATCGAGGCTTAGGTTTTCAAAAGATGTCCATTTAATTTTGAGTGATTATGGCAAGGAACAGGGGTGGCCTGTTTACTACTACTGTTACTCATGTGACTGCTTTTATGTATTCACTGGTTTAAATTCCCAGATCTTCAGAAACATGTCACTTTCCACTGGGGAAAGTTGTGTCATGATTAAACACACACGCGCACGCACACACACACACACACACCCCTCCTCCTGTTTCAGTATTAATCACCTTCTTCCATAATTAGTACTTAAAATGTCAAAGGAGAAGGAATTAATTAACAGGAGTATCCAGTGCAGCAAGGCTCTGGGACTGATTATAAAAAGCACTTTCTTAAATATTTTGAGCACTTTTGGGAATCAGAAGCCTCCCTTCTAATTGAAAGAGCCTTAAGTACACCCCAAGTCCTGGCTGGTGGCCAGGGGTGCAGGGCTGAGTGAGGCGCCGTGTGGAAATCCCTTCTTCACCACCCTTAGGAGGCCTCCTTCCGAACTGGGACAGGTGACAACAGGTTCAGAAATAGCAGGTGTCCCAGGCTGAATCTGAGGGGTAGAAAGATTTAACCTTTTCTGAGCTCCTGTTGCGTGTCAGGAAGTTTAATAAGCTATTTCAATCCCATAAGACAAGTGATACTATTATCTCCATTTCACAGATGAGGAAATTGAGGCTCAGGGTGGTTGTGACTACCCCAGATCACACGGCGTCTAAATGAAAGCACAAAAGATTCAAACTTAGGTCAGATTCTAAAACTTTGCTCTTTCATGGGATCCTGGAATCCCATTCCCAGCTTTCTTCTGGACTGCTCCCCAACCCAGCCCCAAACCTAAGAGTCTACAGTTTTGACAGCTAAGGCAAGAGCCCAGACCCGGGCATGGGAGGTGGAGCTGGGAGAAGCACAGCGCCCCGCCCCGGCTCCGGTATCAGCCAATGATGACGCGGCACCCACAGTCTTTCGCCCAATCAGCCAGAGCTCCCCACCCCCATCCCGCTCTTCTCCGCCCCTCCCCTCCGCTTTCCCTTTGGCTCCACCGAGCTTGACAGAGCGGAAAGTCCCTTCAGCCGGCGCCGGGTCGGCAGCCATTGGAGGAAGGTCTGTCACAGGAAGGCCCAATCAGGGCGCGCGCAGGAGCGCAGCTAGGGCTGCGATTGGTTAGCGCGGCGGTTGCCCTCCGCCCCCGCTCCCTCCTTCTCCCCTGGGCTGTTCGGAGGCGGGGCAGGTGGGGGCGGGCCCAGGTAGCAGGTTCGGCTGCGCGGGGGCCGCGCGTCCGAGGTAAATACTAGGGCGGTGGGTGTGGGGCGCCGGGCCGGCCCGGGACGCCGGCTAGGGAGGCAGGGCTGGGGGCGCCGCCCCGCCGCCCGAGGTGAGTGAGTGAGCGGGCGGCGAGCTGAGGGCTGCCGGGTCCCCTCGAGCGCCCCTCCCCGGCCTCAAGGCGCCTCGAGCCGCCGCGGCGACCGTCGGGCCCTGGCCGCTGGCCCGTTAGTTGCCCCGGCCCGAGCCGGCCAGGCCCGCGGTGTGCTGAGCCCGCTGACGTCAGCCTGGGCTTCCCCACCGCCGGGCTTCCCCACCCCCCTGAGCCTTCCCGGGAGGGCTCCCGAGTGCTGGGAGACAGGTCGCCGCCGTCGGGAACCCCGGAGAAGAGAAGGCTTGGGGTGGGAGCAGCGCGGGACGCAGTCTCCCTCTTCGGTCCTGCATTTACAGTTGGGGAAACTGAGGCACGGACCACTGGTTGGCTCCCGACGGCCTCAGCTGGCATCGAGAGCCCCGGGTTGTCATACCTCACGTCTGTGCCGGGGGGCATATGGATCATTCGGTTTTGGGGTATTTGTGGCTTTCTTCCAGAAATAGCAGTCGGGGTTCTGGTCTCGTTAATGGCGTGTTCTGCTTTTTCTTTCAGTTTCCCTCTTTGCAGGGTGAAGATGGTTTTACACAACAATCTGGAGTTCTTTAGTTGAAAGGTGCGCCCTGTTGAGACAGGTATTCTTTCTTTTTGTTTTTCCTTCATATTAACGATCTAGGGGGAAATCGGGAAATCTTGAAGGCAGATAGTGTTCTTGAGTTTGGTGCACAGCTGGGTCGGCTGCCCGCTTATTCATGTACTTGGCATCTTTTCTATTCCACCCCTTGGCATTTGCATGTTTTAGGGTGGTTGTCATCTTTCAGCCACCAAGCCTGCGCAGGCTTCCAACTCCCCTCCCCCACCATCCCTGCCACTTTCCTCCCCCCAGTTTTCCCTGGAAAGTTACATCCTTAGCCCAGCTAAGGAGCATTCCTACTTTGCTTTTGAATTTGGGCTAATTGGGAATCTTCATAAGATTGTTCATTTTGCAATCATTGGCTCCCAGAGAAAAACCGAGGCCTTGAAAGGGTGTTCATTAAGTGTTGGCTTTCTACACACCCCCTCATGCCCCAAGTAGGTTGAATGGCCTTAAGAATTTAGCCTGCCATTTCCCACTGGGTAGTGGGTGGATTTGAACTAGAACAGTATTAGGAGAAAATGATTTGCTGGAAATTCATATTGAAGTTCATGTACTCTGAATGATGATAACACCCCAGAACATTCTCTAATATTCTGCAAAATTTTATGGTATTCTTGCAAAGAAGCCTTCCTTTGGGTAGTAACTTTTGTGAGGAGCTGATAAGGCCAAGGCACTTGTTATATAAAACAACAACAAACATGAAACAGTAATAATTTTTATAGTCTGGTGAGCCTAAACTGTGGTTTTGTTTGATTTAAGGAAGTCTTTAACACAAGAAGAGAGAAAGGAGTAATTATCCTGCTCATCAAACTATTAGTATTTTGTTCCTGATTTTGACACTATGATTTTCAGTTTGTTGGGTTTTATTATTTTTTTTCATTGGTTATGCAGAATTTGTAAGCATTTTTTCGTTGGTTATACAGAATTTATAAGCCTCATACATGGTGGTGAGGTGCTAGGAAGCTAGTTTCAAATGAACCTCAAAACAACTTGGTTTCATAATTGTGAGATTTTCCTTATTTGTTTCTTCTTATATGTATAACAATGAAGTGGTGTAAAAATTGACTGTGACTTCCTTTATCCAGAGAATCAATGAGGTTTTAGACAAAAATCATTAAATACTCCCAACTCCTAAGTCCTTTTTTTTTTCCTCTCTCTTTCTCTCTCTCTCTCTTTTTTTTAACCTGGAAGAAGCTTTTAATCACTTAGGATGAGGAAATGGAATTTTGGCTCTCACTATTGTCACTTGAGTCCTTCCTCCATTTCTCATGTATTGAATGCCTCCCATATGTCAGGCTCTGGTTTGGGCACTGGGAATATAAAGATGAAGGATTTGGGGAATTTACAGTTTGGAAGTGGAGGGTCTAGGTTTAACCCTAGTGTGACAGCAGTATTCCTTGTTCTGACATGCGCATGCAGATGTGGGAGCTAGACTTTTTTTTTTTAATAAATCCCACTTGTTTTAGGGACTGTGTACTTGTGTCACAAGTTAATCTATGAGGAAAATTAAAGGTGACTCAGTTTCTTTTCTGGTCATGGAATCTCTGTATTCCTATTCTTTAGCTGTTTAGAAATATAACAACTTTTTCTCTTAGTGAGTTATGTTCTTTCTTAAAATGGTAATCATTCTGGCTATCTAGAAATTTTTGGAAAAAGTCCCCTGTGTTTTCTTTCTTTGGTGTTCATGCTGACCTTCCTACCTCCTTGCCATTTATAGTTAGGGGCAGAACTTAGTATTGTAATTTTTACTCTGATTTAGATAGCCTCCTGTGATTTTTAGAACAAGCAGGATATCTCAGGAGATGCAAAAAGTTCTTGAATTAGATCTGTCTTTGTGAGGTTCATATGAACGGTATGACCTGATAACTTGAGAATCGAAATGACATTGTATCTTCTGGTTAAATTAACCATTGCCAATTTTCTGTAGCTAATGATGTTCACTTGTACTATATGTTGCCTTTTAGAATGTGGTAATTCTGCTCTTTAATATTTTCATGTATCACGTATTTCTTGATCATCTTCTTTCCATTGCATCCATGGAAAATAGATAAATATTTGTGCCTTCCAACCCTCATCTTGGTTTAATGACTTTATCTTAATACAATTAAATTCCCGTTTACTCAGAATGCAGACCATCAACAAGCTCGGATAACCAGCTATGTTTTCAAATCTATGTGACCCTGAACTATTCCCTCATCTTCAGTGTCCTCAAAAGGAAGGCCTTCTGTTCAACATGGTTTTAGGGTTAAAAATATTATTGTGCTTTAACTCTTTGGTAATCTTCATTCAGTACTTATTATCAGGATGTTCATAATCTGTCAGTTATCCAGCCTGAAGATAGTATTTAGATGAGTCATTTGTGATATATTCACCATCAAAGTGATTCCACCTGCAATGTAGTAAGAAAGTACGAATGAAAATTTCTCCCTTCACACTGACCCCCCACTTCCCCTGCTGTGATTGTGAATTTGGCTATGCTTCTCTTACCTTGTGTTGTCTTACGTGTCCTGTGGCCTTTGTTAAAGGCAGAAGCAGAGTGAACGTGGGATGATTGGTCTTAAATTGTCTGTATTTTTCAGTGTTTAACACTGTACTGAGAGCATTAAAATACCAAACCAACAAACCAGTCTTCCTGGTTGATAAAAGAGCTCATTTACAATGCGATTTAAATCTTTTCCTCTGCATTGTCTTGAGTCAGTTTTTACTGGTTAGGGTACTTAAGACATTAACTATTGTGCACATCCCAGTGAAAGAAGAATATTGGCATTATATCATTACTACAGTGGGGGGAAATATGTGTTAGCATATTTCTGTTGTAATACTGGTATTTTGAGAATATTAATGATCATTAAATTTATCATCTGGTATATTTCTAGACTAGAGCCATAAAGTTACCCATTCAATTTTCTCTTGTAAGTTGCAATGAAGAGAATCAATTTTTAATATAATCGTTTCAAACCTATTCTTAATGTAGTCTATCTAAAAGAGAAAAGGCCACATCCTTTTTACTTTGGATAATGCTTTTTAAATATTTTATACTTTTGCTTTGGCTGTTCTAGTTGTCTAACATGACCCATCCTGTTATTGAGTCTAAGCTCAATCTCACTTTTGCTAATGCAAGTGAGAAAAAAAAGTTACCACTCCTTGTGTTCACTTTAAAATGATACTTGGAAACTACTGTTTATTGTCCTCAACTTTTTAATAAACCAAGTAGTTGTATCAATTTTTACTGAGGACTATCTCCCTTAAATGATTTTCCAAAACAATTTTATAATCAAATTCATTTAAAATATAATGTCCTAATGCATTACATATAGTAATTGAGTTTTGTCTTGATAGTATTTTATTAGTACTAATGGTTTTTATTTTAAATTGTGACATGAATTGTTAAGCTAGAGAACCAATAGAGTAGGGCTTGTTAGTATATACATAACTATTAAGATTCAAGGAAGTTTCTGATTTTAATATTTGAAGATATCATTTTTAGGAATTTTAAAAAATAATTTATCAAAATAGAATTGCTTTACCTTTTTAACAAGAATTTTGGCCAAAAAAAATTTAAATACATTTTAAAAAGAACCAAAACAATAGCTCACTTTTTTGGAAGTTACCTTTTGACTATCTCAACCATTTGGGAGTGACCAAACTATTGAATATCTATTCAATAAAGCCTATGTGTACTTTACTCCTAAAGACCCTTTCAAAATTAATGTATTTTGTGTTTTTGTTATTGTGGCTTTGTTTGTTTTCTCAAACACCCAAACATATTTTACCATCTGGCTTCCCAGAACTGATCAGAAGCAGTAAGTTGGAAAGCAGCAAGACTGTAAAGGAGTCACATGCATACTGCAGGAAACCACAGAAAATGGCTGATTGCAAGGAGAAACTATAGACTTGATCTATAGAAAGCAGACACAGGCGCTCAGGAAGCATAATGTAAAGTCTTTTAACAAAGTAACAAAAAGCCTTGCATATTGAGAGCCACACATAATAATTTATGTTAATAACAATAATTCGATGATCCACAAAAAAACAAAGCCATTTCCTTGTTGCAAGTGTTGACATTTTAAGAGTATTTTAGTCAAAGATAACATTTCATGTTGGTACTTTAAAGGAATAGGGCCAAATTGAGGGGTTGGGTAGCTTCTTGGGTAGCCCATGTAAGGGGTTTTGTTTATATCGTGCCAAGATAGAGGTTTCCACAGGTGTCTTATATAAGTGGCAAATACAAATTGATCCATTCCTGCTGAAGTAGACAGTGCCCTCAAGTGGAATTAAAACAAACACATTACAAAAAAAAAAAGAAAAAGAGCCACTTCATGCTACCTTTGCCTTTGCCATTACTAAATGTTGCAGATATTTCAATAATGTTGGTTTGAAGGGGTGCCAAACTCTTTGCCTGTCTTGAGTAACTCACATGACTTGTAGAGGGACAGACATTTTAAAAAACTTTACTGTTATGGAATGCCTCATTATCTAACAATGCTTTCTAAAAGAAATGTTACTCTATGTATAGATTTGCCAGATTGTTTCATGATTAAGTTAAGTGATTAAACTTAAAATTTGGTTCTTTAGCTTTAGGAGTGTTTATTTTTTAATTGCAAGAATCAAATAGGTAAATATGATAGTGCTATCAATTACAGCCATTACCCAGAATAATGGAAATGGATACCTCTGTATCAAAGAAGGATGAAATAAGTGCTGTATTTAGAAACCAAATAGCCACATTCTTGTGACAGAGCATACATAGGAACTATTGTTTTCAGCAAAATAATTAATTAAAATAAGGAAGTAAAGTCTCAATTTGAATTAATGAAACTGTAATTTTTAACCATCAGTTAAAGTAGGGTTGAGAATGAAGCTACTTAATTACAAAAGATTATTATTCTTGTAAAAATTTTAAATGAAAATTTGAAGCTGAAAAAGAAATCATAAAAGTAAGTCATCTTTTATGTATTCCTTCTTCATATACATAGTTAAAATTGAGGTGTAAAACCATTTTATGTTTGATACTATAATGCAATTATATCTCCTTGTTACATAGTCCTAGTTTTGATGCTACAAAATTGATTTTTAAAATATCTTTAATCATATTATAATATCTGATATTTGTGATTCTGAGAAATGAAATGATAGCTATGATTAGTATGATTAACATTTCCCCATCTAAGGACAAAACGTGCGGGATTAAGGAAATGAAATTGAGTCAGAGGTAAAATGTTCCATCCATTGATGTTTTAATTCCATCAAAATATAGCATACAGATGCATTGTGGTTAAAGTTTCAGAATGTAATTTTATGGTATTTTTATTGATAAAAGATGTTCAGCATTATATGATGGGTTACTTTTTACTTAAACTATGTGGTTGGAAATGATAGCTTTTTTAGTTATAAGATGTATGTTTTGCTTAGCCATTTAAGTTCGGATCCATGAAGAATGCTACTTTTTAAAGTTTAAAAATGTCAGAATATGTATATAAGGGTAACTTAAAATTTTTACTAGAATCTTACTATAAATTTCAATGTCTTAGAAATAAACATTGTATTGTCTTTGAAGGTACTTTACAGTTGGATTTCCTTGATTATGCACAGTTAAAATAGATAAAAGTAACGTACTGTATGTCTTTTAGCCCTTTTAGATATTTTTGGAAATATTTCTATTGTGTGTGTGTTTATGGGTCAAATGAGATTTTTAGAAGTCTTTAACCTTAATTTTAGGTCATGTAGAATGAAGTCTAAAGTTTATTTTTGCTTGTTCACCAGGCATTTTGATTTGCTGTCTTTACAGCATGGACACCAAATTGCTAAAAACATGCTTTGGGGAACTGCCAGTGAATTTATCTTTTGCGGTTTTACGACAAACTTATTAGTAGTTCCCTTTTTTTTGAATTAGTATTTTGAAGTTAATATCACAATGAGTTCAGGCTTATGGAGCCAAGAAAAAGTTACTTCGCCCTACTGGGAAGAGCGGATTTTCTATTTGCTTCTTCAAGAATGCAGCATTACAGACAAACAAACGCAAAAACTCCTTAAAGTACCAAAGGGGAGTATAGGACAGTATATCCAAGATCGTTCTGTGGGGCATTCGAGGATTCCTTCTACAAAAGGCAAGAAAAATCAGATTGGATTAAAAATTCTAGAGCAACCTCATGCAGTTCTCTTTGTTGATGAAAAGGATGTTGTAGAAATAAATGAAAAATTCACAGAATTACTTTTGGCAATTACCAATTGTGAGGAGAGGTTCAGTCTGTTTAAAAACAGAAACAGACTAAGTAAAGGCCTCCAAATAGACGTGGGCTGCCCTGTGAAAGTACAGCTGAGATCTGGGGAAGAAAAATTTCCCGGAGTTGTGCGCTTCAGAGGACCCTTATTAGCAGAGAGGACGGTGTCGGGAATATTCTTTGGAGTAGAATTGCTGGTAAGTTTGATACACCATTTTAGTGGCTTGTTTGTGTGTGTCTGTGTGTATTTGTATGCACGTATGTATTTTTCCCCTTTAAGTACAAAATAAGTTTTCCCAGAAGTCTTCTGTAACTTTTAATATTCATAATCCTTAGGATTTACTTTTTAATGATGAACTGAGATGATGTAAAGATGATGCTTGAAACTTTCAAAAAAGTACATACTGTAGTAGGAACATACAAATAGATCGCATGGCTATTGCAGACTTTTATATCTTAGAAATTTTGACATTGCCTATATTGAAAATAAACTATTATCAGCTGTAAATAGTCACATCAAGAATTGTTAAATATCTTGTGACATCATCATCTGTAGGTTTCTCAGTTCTTCTTAATGTGTGCTATTAAGTAATAACAATTTAGATATAAGATTTTTTTTAATAAGTTGCAGCAATTTAAACTTGCTTATAGTTGTCACAGATAATATCTGTGCAAATCATCCTGGAATTTTTTTCTACTGGAAGGAGACCCAAGAACTCTGTGATATATTTCCAATCTTAATATTCATTCTCAAGAACTTAAATGTCAATTACATTTTGACATTCTTACAAATAGGATTGCATGTCTTGTTTGCTTCTTGATTTAATTTTTTTTCAAGCGGTGATTGTAAACAATTAGGGGTTTGAATCCCAGTTAAGCCACTTGCTAGCTGGATTGTCAGGTTACTTAACCAAGCTATTTAACTTCTCTAAATCTGCTTCCTCCTCTGTAAAATGGTGTTAATAGTACACAACTTGTAGTGCTTTTGTGGTACATTGATACAGGAATTAGTACAGTGGCTGGCATATAATATGTGCTCAATAAATGGAGCTAACAATTACTGTTATTTTAAAGTAAAATTTTCTTTTTATGACAGAATTAATGTTAGAATCACAATGTAGAACCCAGCCCAGCTTTCTCAGAATTATGATTTGAAATTATCAGGTAATTTTATTTCAGCATCAGATATACCTTCTTCCTTATTTTTTAAATATCCTAAACGCAACAGCAACTACTGGTAATTATATTTCTTATTATAGGTGGCATTTAGAATTTTTCCAGAGTGATTTCCCTGAAATTCCCAGAGTGGATCCTTTTTCCCGTGGGTCACCTTTCTATATCTATCTATTTTCTCTCTTTCTCTCTCTCTTAAAAACCAGGAAGAAGGTCGTGGCCAAGGTTTCACTGATGGGGTATATCAAGGGAAACAGCTTTTTCAGTGTGATGAAGATTGTGGAGTGTTTGTTGCATTGGACAAGCTAGAAATCATAGAAGATGATGACAATGGATTGGAAAGTGATTATGCAGGCCCAGTGGACACAATGCAGGTTGAACTTCCCCCTTTGGAAATAAACTCCAGAGTTTCTTTGAAGGTTGGAGAAACAATAGAATCTGGAACAGTTATATTCTGTGATGTTTTGCCAGGAAAAGAAAGCTTAGGATATTTTGTTGGTGTGGACATGGTAAGAAAATTTTGGATTAAATATCTTTGTGAATATATGTATTAGTTTTATGACCAGTTTAGTTACAAATTTAACACTTTGAATATTTAAAATGGACTAATTTGGAATACTTTAAAGAACATGTTCTAATTTATCGTTGGTAAAGGAACATTGAAATAGGACAGGAGTCTAGATATAGAATTACTCTTTTTTCCAATTTGAATCAACTAGAATAATGTTCTCAGTCTTTAAATTTGCCTTATTATAGCTGACCAGTAGACAAAACAAATGACCCCCCCAAATATATCGTGATGTCTTATTTTGCTCTATTTTGAAAGGATTTTTTTTGTAATCTGTTTGTGTTTTTGTAATAGTTTACAAAATTGTATTTGCTGATCTGATTTAAATGACTTAGTGTAAAAATCATTTACAGAAAATGCCTGAGTAGAGGAAAACTACATTGCTTTTGTGGAATAAACAATTAGCGTATTCTCATAGGATATCACTCATTTAAAAAAACCTTTATTTATTGTGATAAAATATACATAACATAAAATTTACCATTTTAACCATTTTTAAGTATACAGTTCAGTTGTATTAAATATATTCACATTGTTGTACCATCACCACTATCCATCTCCAGAACTTTTTCGTTATCCCAAACTGAAACTCTGTACCTGGTGAACAATAGCTGTCCACTCTTCCCAACACGTGTTAACCACACTTTCTTCAACTCTGTTTGTCTGGATTTGCCTGTTCCAGGCCCCTCGTGTAGTGGAATCGTGCAACGTTTGTCCTTTTGTTTGTGTGGCTCATTTTTTATGTAACCTTGTACTTGTAATGATGGATATGGTCCAGCATGGCAAGATGAGTTATGCCTGTGGCATTAAGAGAATGAGAAGAAAAAGGCTAAGAACGTTTTTATCATAGACTGAAAATATGGGCAAGAATTTGTTAGATATAAAGAAGGAAATTCATACAGAATTATTGAACACTAGAACACAGAATTACTGAATGAGTTAGGAGAGGATGTGAGTAACAGTCATTTGTGCTCATGATGGAGAGATGTTTTTAGCTGTCATTTTTATCTATTCAGGTATGCCTTTTGGTTGGTAGGGTGTGAGTGTGTTCTAGCATAAGTTTCTGTTACTCTGTGCTTGGAAATTCTGTTTGATACTTGTTAGTTACTAAACAAGCATTTACTGAACTCATACTATGTGAAAAGTTGGGGCCAGAGTAAAACATGGGTCCCTCAAGATAGCTAACCATAAACACCCCTTTTAACCAATGTTCTTTAAATGTTAAGTCAGTATTTATTCAGAGGAGAAGTTGTGGCCTGGGTGGAGGGAGGGTTGAAGAAAGAGGGCCACTGGTCATTGGAGTTAGTCTCCTTTTGCTTCAGGTTATTTGGCTCAGGCCCCAAACTTGGCAAAAGCTGTTTAGGCCTTACCCTTTTCAGATGGTAGCCTAGGGGTCATCTTGTTTACCGGGTCAAGCTGCCAAGAGGTTTGAGAGGTTTACCTTGCCATCTTCTCCCCCTGCCTCTGTCCATCCCCCGGTTGTTTGGTGTAAGCATTCGTTCCAAACACTTCTAGTATGCTCCTTGAGAGGAAAGTTCTAGCAAATACATTTTTCTCCATCTCCTTCTATTTCCAGGGACATTTTAGCATGCCATAATATGTTGGTGCTCAGGGCAATTGCTTGACTGGCCCATCTATTAATCTAGCTCCATGAACAGCACTGTACTAGTTGTTGCTACATTGGAATATAAAATAATTAAACATAAACACCTCCACTTTGGAGGAAATTCTTGCATACCCATAAAATAAGAAAAGAACAATTTAGGAGTTTCAATTGACTATTTAAGTACTCAGGGAATAAAAAGGAGTGATCAGAGCAAGCTAGGGCTAATTGGAGGTAGGTTTCTGGGTGAAATATGTATTATTAATAAATCTTCCTATGCAAAATGATGTCTTTTTAAACCTCATATGGGTGTTATTCCATAGACTAGTATTATTATCTGGTAAAGTATGAAGAACACTTTTGATTCCTTGCTCATCTGTGGGTTTACTATATAACTTGATTATTCTTGGATCTCATTTTTCCAAAAACAAATGAACAAAAAACAAAGCCTCATTACCATGGCAATTATTCCTAATGTATTCTTTCTTTCTCTTAGACAAAATAGTTAAAATTTATCAATGTAAAATATTTTGGAGGATTCTCTTACGGAAAATACAGACTTTCATGTTTACGTTTTATTGGAGGGGAGTTTTAAAGTTTATTCTGTTGTTTAATTTCTAGGATAACCCTATTGGCAACTGGGATGGAAGATTTGATGGAGTACAGCTTTGTAGTTTTGCAAGTGTTGAAAATACAATTCTGTTGCACATCAATGATATTATCCCAGGTATGTTTTCTTTATGTTTTATATATTTAGAAGGCAGATTTTCTAAGATGTGTTTTGTTATGAGGATGTAAATATAAGCTTCAAGATGCATTTTTGGAACTTTTGTATTATGGAATTATTATTAAAGAGAATATTATTTCTTACCCCCAAATGAAGACAATGAAGATTTTTATTTCCAGAAGTATGTGAGTGTGGGGTGGCATTTATACATTATCATTCACTTTTTCATCATCTATCCATTTAAGGGGGAAAAAAAAAGCCCTTTCTGATAATTAGAAGGGTCAGAGAATGTAATAACCTTCTACCTATTTGAGAGCTTGGTTTAAATTAGAAGCCTTTAAGCAGAAATTGGTCATCTAATCTAATCTATTGTGGAAAGGATTCTTGCTGAACGACCTACTTGATCCTTTCTAGTTTTGAGAAGGTATAATTGATCAGGGGTCATGACTCTAGTCAATTTTACATCTTAAAAAAATCTTAAGCAGTCTTTTATTTTGCCTCCAACAAGTAGCACCTAATGGCAGCTGTCAGGTAATTGACAAATTCCTATTGCCAGCAACATCAACAGTTCCATCCCCCTGCTGTTAATGGAATTCTCAGTGATAGGCTAGTGCAATAAAGCTAACAGAGGCAATCAGAAGATAGTGATTCTTACTGAGCATTATGCAACTGTGATTAAAATGTCAGAAGGCCTGCAGGTAGACTGTAGCCAGGAATATACCAGGCCTGAATTACATGACTTATACTTTTTTACATTCTTGACAAATTTACAAGATAGGTCTTAATGATTGCCATTTTGCTGGGGTTCAGATAGGACAAAAATTGCCAAAGGTCAAAGTGAGTGGTAGAGCCAGAATTCAAATCCAGACCTGTCTGATTATAAAGCTGTGCTCTTTTCAGTAACTCCCTACCCCAAATCCTCTATGTATATTTAGGATGTGAAGACCTGCATAGAAAACCATACTTCTCAGTCTCACATGTATGCTTGGGAATATTGTTTCCATGGAGATATATTTTGTCTCTAGTTCTATAAAAGCTGAATTTTGCTATAGCAAGATCACAATTGAACAGGCGAAGTAAATTGTTTTTTTGCTTCTAGTATTTTTCCATCATAACTAAATTTGATACAGAGTTGGTTTTTTATTTTTTTAAGTTTCCCACAGGTTATTTCAGGTCCTCAGTTTCTTTTTTTGTAAAAATGAAGGGGCTAATACCAGGTGATTCTTAAGGTTCCTTCTAGTCTGCACTGTTTGCCCCTCTTGTTTCCCTGTTGGTGTGGCAAGTAATAAATACTTGTTTTTAGCAGTTAGGACATGCTTTCTACTTTAGCTTTGAGCTTTACAGCAAGAGTACGTTAATTTAGTTGGAGAGGTATGAGATTCAAGTAATAGCTTTATTTCACTTTTGCTTTGTAAAAATGTGACATACTTTGCTTTTCTTGATTTCTTTAAAAATCACTTTTTAATTTATTGCAAATTAGATTCCTAGCTATTTTTTTGCTTCCCTTTGGAAACAAATGGTTTACGTTCTGAGAAAGCATACATGTGCTTGATATTTTATTTAGCAATGTTTAATTTACTCTCTCATACCTGTTTATGGAGATAAAACAATTTATGATTTTATGAATTGAAATGCTTTTTAATATTTTAACAAATGCTTATTGTTTAAGACACAGTTTTATAAAGGTCATTCCTTCATTCAGATATTATTAAGCCCTTCTTAGGCTTCTTCTAGATGTTGGGGATATAGTAGGAAGCAAAACAGGTAAAAATTCTTCTCATATGAAGCTTTCATTCTAGTGTGTGGAGAAAGACAGTAAATAAATAAAGTATATGGTCAATTAGATGGTGATAAGATGGAGAATGATAAACAAGGTGAGGGGGAAGGGAGCGCTGGGTTGGAGGATGGGATTTTTCAGTTTCATATAGGGTAGTTCCAGTGAACCTCTCTAATGTGACATTTAGCTTTTGACATGAAGGAAGTTTGGAAGTGAGCACAGGGATTCCAAGGTAGGGCCCAGGGCCACAGCCAGCTTGGCCAGTTTGAGCCATGTCAGGAGTGCGCTGTAAGGGAGAGAGTGATAGGAGTGTAGTGGGAGCTGGAACAGGTAGGGCTAAGTGGGCTGTTGTATGGATTCTCAGCTTTCACTGTGAGAGAGGCAGGGAGCTATAGGTGGGTTTGAACAAAGGACAATTTACCCTAATTTACATTTTAAAATGATCCTTCTGGCTGCACGTTAAGAATAAACTAGACAGAGGACAGAAACAGAGAGGCCGGGAAGGGGACTGTTGCACTTATCCATGTGAGAGGTGATGGTGGCTTGGATGGGGTGGTATGAAGAAATAGGTGAGAAGTGAATGGATTTTGGGTATAACTAAAAGAGTGCTGATAAGATTTGCAGAAGGTTTGGGTGTGGGGTTTGAATGAGAGAGAGAGAGGGATCGTGGATGACTCCAGGGTTTGAACTGAGCAACTAGAAGGCTGTAGAGGCAATTGGGGGGAAAAAGGGGGGAAGGGGGGGTGGAGGGAACAGGGGTTAGAAATCCAGATTTTGGTTTTGATCATGTTAAGATTGAGATACCTATTAAACAATTTCATTTGAATGTTTATATTAATGATAACAATGCTTCTTTAGTCCTTAAAAATGGGTAATAATGCTGAAATTTTTCATATTTAAGAAACTTTATATTGTGGAATGTATTCACAAAAGGGTATATAAAAACATATATTAAGAACAATAATGAACACTCATGTAGCTTACCATCCAGGTTAAGAAATAGAACATTATAAATAACTTGGAAACCACTTGTGTGTCTTTTCTTCTTTATAATTGCAGTCTCCTCCAAGGGATGACCACTATTCTGTTTTTCTTTCATTAATTATTTCCTTGCTTTTTTTGTAGTTTTATCATATCTCCATGCCTAAATTGGTTAGCCTGTTTTTGAACTTAATATAATTAATCATACTGACTTTTTAAATTACTTGCATCATTTACTTAAAATGTATTTTGAGATTCTTTTCTGTGGGTGAGGGTATTGTTAGTTCATTCACCCTTACTGCTTCACAGTATATTACATTGTGTGAATATCTCACCATTTAGTGACCCATTCTAATGTTAATAGACATTTGGGTTTTGGGTTATTTCCACCTCCTCTTCAACACTTGGTACTGATTAAAGTTTTTGCCAGTCTTGACAGCTGAATAATGGTATCTCAAGGTGGTTTTGAAATTTGTAGTTCCCTGACTACAAGTAGGGTTGAACAGCTTTTCATATGTTTATGGAACATTGGTGTCTTCTATTAAACACCTGTTTGTGTTTTTTGCCTGTTTTTCTAAGTTGTCTATTTGTTGATTCATGAGTTCTCTATTTTTAAAATTTTAATAAAAATTAAAAAAATATTTTATTGTGAAATTTCAAATATACAGAAAAGTTGAGAGAATTTTGTGTTGAGCAGCCCTGTAGGTACCGTCTAGATCCTACAGTTAACATTTCACTGTACTTGCTTTATCATATGTCTCTCCATCTCTCTATTCATATACTAATCCATCTTATGTTCTCTTTGCATTGCGTATTAAGTTACAGACATCAGGACACTTCTTCCTAAATACTTCAGCATGCATATAATTAACTAGAGATAAGTATTTAGGGTTTTCTTTTTTCATCTGAGATAAAAGTCATACATGTAATGAAATGCACATGTTATTTGAGTTTTGACTAATACGTATACCCTTGAATTAGAAACCCCTGTCAAGTTAAGACAATTTTAATAAGAAATCCGTTCACATATCTCAAGTCAAAATACAAAAAAGTACAGTAAAATATCTTGTTTCCATTTTTATCCCCTCCACCCCAATTGTCTGCTCACTCCATCCCTTGCTTCCCACTGGTAATAGTTTTTATTAGTTTCTTATATATCTTTCCATTGTTTCTTTATACAATATAAATATATATTCTTATTTCTCCTTCCCTTTCAATACAGAAGCATACTATATACCCTATTCTACTTTTTGATGTATGCTCTTTACTTTGCATCGTGGAGCTCTTTGTCTATCCCAACAGAGAGGTTCTTGTTTTTTATAGTGTATAATTTTCCATTATATGGAAAAAATCCATAAATCCATTATTTATTTAACCAGTTTCCTATTGATGGATATTTGGGTTGTTCCTGACTTTTTACTATTCCATACAATGCTGCAATAACCTTGTACATATATATTTCCCACATGTGCTAGCATGTCTACAGGATAAATTCCCACAAGTGAGGTTGTTTGATGAAAGGGTGCATGCATTTATATTGTTCTAGATATTTCTGATTGCCTTCAATAGTGGATATAACAATTTGTATTCCTACCAGCAGTATACAAGGGTAACTTTTCTTACAGCTTTCCCATGGGTGTATGTTGTTAAATTTTTTCCGAGTCTGATGAAAAATATATTTCAGTATAGTTTTAGTTTGCATTTCTCTGATGAGTGACGTTGCATATCTTTTCATGTGATGACAGGCAATTTCTATTTCTCTTTCTATGAACTGTTCATATCTGTTGTTTGTTTGTAAATTGGGTTAAGTTATTGGTCTTTTTTTCTCACCGATTTCCTCTTTGTGTGTTAAGGAGGTAAACTCTTTTGTGATGTGAGGTGCAAATGTTACCCACACCTCCACTCCCACTTGCCATTTGTCATCTTTTTTTATTGTTCGTTTATCTGGTCACCCTCATGTGTTTTTGTTGTGGTAAAATATCATAACAAGATTTACCATTTTAACCATTTTTAAGTGTACAATCAAGTGGCATTAAGTACATTTACAATGTTGTGCAGCCATCACTGCTATTTCCAGACCTTTTTCATCATCCCAAACAGAAACTCTATACTTAAGAAATACTCCCTATTCCTCCCTCCCTCCTGCCTAAAATTACAGGAGATTTTAGGATTTTGAGTGGAATTGCAGTTAATCTGTCGAACAATTTGAGGAGAATTGGTATTTCTATTTTATTAAGCCTTCTAATACATGAACATTATATATCCTTCTAATTATTTGATCTCCTTTTAGTAAAATTTTATAATTTTCTCCATGAAGAGCTTGATTGCATTTTGGTACATTATCAAGTAAAATATATTTTCTAATAGTGTTTTGCTGATGTGTAGAAATACAGTTTATTTTTAAAAAAAAGTTTTATTGAGATCTAATTCACCTACTTTACAGTTCACTCATTTAGAGTGTACAATTTAGTGTATTTTAGTATATTTACAGATATGTGTAATCATTGATATATTAGAACATTTTCGTCATCTCAGAAAGAAACCCTATATGCTTTAGCTATCACTTCCCTAACCCGTCATCCTCATTAGTCCCAAGGGACAACTAATCTACTTTCTGTCTCTGCATGTTTGCCTTTTCTGGACTTTTCATTTAATGGATTCACATTATATGTGGTCTTTTGTGACTGACTTTTTTCACTCGGCATAATGTTTTTCCAAGTTTCATCCCATATTGTAGCATGTATCGTACTTTATTTCTTTCTATGCTTAAATAAAATTCCATTGTATGGATATACCACATTTTGTTTATTCAGCAGCTGATAGATGTTTGGGTTGTTTTCATCTTTTGGCTAAAATGAATAAATCCGCTATAAACATTCCTGTACAAGTTTTTGTGTAGACATATGCTTTAGTTTCTCTTGGGTGTATATTTAGGAGTAGAATTGCTAGGTCATGTGATAACTCCATGTTTAATCATTTGTGGAACTGCCAGACTGTTTTCCAAAGTGGTTGTACCATTTTATATCCCCACTTGCAGTGTATAGGGGTTTTGATTTCTTCATGTCCTTGTCAACACTTGTTGTTATCTGACTTTTTGATTCTAGCCATCCTAGTGGGAGTGAAGTGGTGTCGCAGTTGACTTTTGTATGCTGATTTTTGTTATAAATATTCTTGTTAAAATCTCTTATTCACAATTGTTTATGTTTTACTTTTGTACTAATTGGTCACTGTTATTTGCAAATAATAATTTTCCCTCTTTCTTCTAATCCTTATATCTTTTATTTTTTAAAAACTGATTTCTTACTGTCCTAACTAGAACCTCTTAACTACAGTATTGAACAGAAGTAGTGATAGTAGGCATTTTGGTGTTGTTTCTGATCTTCAAGGGAGTGCTTTCAGCATTTCACTGTCAAGTATAATGTTTATCACATGATTTTATTGTGGTAGGTGTCATTTATTAGGTTAGAGAAGTTACCTACTGTTTCTAGTTTTCTAACAGTTTTATCATAGTTGGTGAATTTTATCAAACTTTTTCTCTATTGAGATAATCCTATGTTTCTTTTCTTTTAATCTGCTAATTTTGTGATATTAAATCAACCTTGCATTCATGATATAAATCCAACTTCATCATGATTCATACATTGCTTGGAACAGTTTGCTAGTATTTGCATGTTTTTTAAAAAATCTGTGTTCATAAGAGATATTGGCCTATAATTTTTCCCTCTTGGCTGTCTCTGTCTGGTTTTGGAATCAGGGTCATGCTTGCCTCATAAAATGAATGGGAAAAATTTCTTTTCTTTTGTTCTTGGGAAGAGTTAATGGAAGATTGGAATTATTGTTCCTCAAATATTTCATAAAGCTTCTTTTTGTGGAAATATTTAACTACTGATTAAATGTCCTTTAATGTTTCTATTTCTTTTTGAGTGCCTTTTGTAAATTTTATTTTTTATGAATTTGTCCATTTAATTTATGTTTTCAAAGTTTTTGGCATAACATTGTTCATAAAATCCTCTTATTTTCTGTTTAATCTCAGCTGCATCTGAGTTATATTCCTATTTTCATCCAAAGTATTATTTGTACCCTCTATATTTTCTTCATCAGTCTTACCAGAAGTTTCTCACTTTCATTTTTTCAAAGAACCAACTTTTGGCTTTCTTAAGCCTTTCTAGATATATTTGTTTCCTATTTCAGTAATTTCTGTTTTCTTAGTATCTTTTTCCTTTGACTTTTTGGGTATTCTGTTTTTTTCTAACTCCTTAAGTTTGGATGCTTAGCTGATTAATTTTTAGTCTTTTTTCTAATGAAAAGCATCTAAGCCCATAGATTTTCTTTACATACCCACCTAGTTGCATTCCACAACATTTGATAAGTAGTTATCTTGTTATTATTTTCTGAAGTATTTTCTAATTTCCTTCATGATTTTTTTACTTAACTCATGAGCTATTTTAAGATGTGCTTTTAATTTTTTTTGTTCTTGTCATCATTAATTTTTTACTTAATTGCATTGTGGTCAGAGAATATACAATCTTTTGAAATTTGTTGAGGCTAGCTTTATGGCCTGCACAATGTTCAGTTTTCAGAAATTTTCCATGTGTACTTGAAAACAATGTGTTTTCCCCAATTGTAGTTGCATGCATGTGTCTTAGGTCAAGCTAATTTATTATGCCGTTCAAATTCTGTATGTGATTACTGATTTTCTAACTGCTAGATCTGTGAGTTACTGAATGAGGTATGTTAAAACTTTGCAGTATGGCGGTGGATTTAATCTTAATTTCATAAATGTTTGCTTTAATTTTGAAACTTATTTGCTGCATGCAAGTTTAGATTTATTAGGTACCTAGAGTTTGGAATTGTTTTATCTTCCGGGTGATTTGAACTGTTTATCATCATGTAGTGACCATCTTCTAGTAATTCTTTTTGCCTTAAATTCTGTTTTGTGTGATGTAGATAGGTTTTCTTTTGGTTAGGATTTTACAGGTATACCTCTTTTTCATCATTTATGTTTTAGGTATGTTTCATAATAGCATATAGCTGGCATTCTTTTTTTCTTAATTTAGTCTGAAAATTTTTGTATTTTAAATGAAGATTTATATCTATTTATATTTACCATTACTGATGTTTGGATATCTTTATACTGTCTGTGTGTATTCTATTTACCTTACTTTTTTCTGCTCTACCCCCAGTGTATGTTTTTGTATTGATATGTTTTCCCCACTTTCCTCATTCCATTTCCCTTCTCTATCCCACTTGGGGTTTTTTTTAGACAGAGTATAATTTTTTATCAATTCTGATGATCTCTGTCTTTTAATTATTGTGTCATTTAATGTAATTATTGGTATTATTGGATTTAGAACTTTCATTTTATTGTTTTCTGCTTGTCCCTGTGTTTTTCATTCCTCTTATATTCCTCTTTTGGCTTTTTTGTAGGTTATTTGAAATATTTAAAATATTATATTGTAATTAATCTTTTGGCTTTTAAGCTATATTTCACTGTACTATTGTTTCCAGTGGTTTTTCCAAGGATTACAATATATATCCTTAATGTTTCAGTCTAATTAGGGTTAATATTGTACTACTTCATATAAAATGTAGAAACTTTGCAACCATAGGTCCTTTTAACTCTTCTCTATTCTGTTATGAATTGTTGTATATTACATCTGTGATCTTTAAAAACCTACATGACAATGTTACATTTTTGCTGAAATAGTCATTTTTTTAATAAAAATTAAAAGTATCCACCTGTTATCATTTCCTTTCATTCTGAGGAACTTCTTTTAGCCTTTCTTAAAGTGTAGGTCTTCTAGAAATGAATTTCTCTTAATTTTTTTTTTATATAAAAATGCCTTTATTTTGTCTTCATAGATATTTTGAGTGTATATTGAATTCTGAGTTGGCAATGTTTTTTCTTTCAGCTTTAAAGATGGTTTTCTACTGCCTTCTGGCTTCCGTAGTTTCTGATGGGAAGTCAGCAGAAATTTGAATCATTGTTCCCCTCTATGTAATGTAATATGTTGTTTCTCCTGGGTGTGTTGAACAGTTTTTCTTTATCATCTGTTTGCAGCAGTTTAATTATGATGTGCCTAGCATGTTTTTCTTCATAGTTATTATGCTGGAAGTTTACTAAACTTCTTAGATTTGTAAATTTATATCTTTCAGCAAAGTTGGAAAAATTTTGGCCATTGTATCTTCAAGTGCTTTTTCTGTCCTATTCAATCTTCTCTCATTTTGTGACTTCAATTAGATACATATTAGAATTTTTGATGTTCCTTAGGTCCTTGAGGCTCTTCTATTTTTAAAAACATTTTTCTCTCTGTTTTTCAGATATTTATATTGTTCTATCTTTGATTTTACTGACTTTTCCTTTTATTGCCATTGTGTTGTATAGCCCATCTAATGAATTATTTTTTCAGATATTGTATTTTTAAGTTTTCAAAGTATTTTAAAAACTTTCTTTTTTTTGTTTGTTTAAATAGTTATTATTTCTCTGATGAAATTTCCTTTCTTTGTTGTGAGCATATTTTCCTTTACCTTCTTGAGCATAGTCATAATTCCTGCTTTAAAATTCTTGTTTGCTAATTCCAACATCAGAATCATCTATAGATTGGTATCCACTATTGGATTTTTTTCTTTTGAGAATGGGATGGTTTTGTTTTTTTGTTTTTTTTTGGTATGTTGACCAATTTTAGATTACCTTTTTGCTATTCCCTTTTTCCGAATTTTGAGTCTTCTCATAATTTGTCTGCTTTTTTTTTTTTAAACGCTTCAGTGCCTGCTGACAGTTGATTTTTGTATTTTGTCAAAGTTTATGTCTATTTTCTATAGGAGAAATGGTCTGGTATGAACTTATTCCATCATAACAGTTATATTTTTAAATATATATCTTGGAATCTAGAGACACTTATTTAAGAAAAAGGAAGGATTTCCCTGGGGATGTATGGTGGCATTTATGATTATATTTTATTTTTATAGCTTTTATTGTTTGAAATATGGCATTTTTTTTTTTTTGCTCTGTAACTACTGAACTGTTAAGTTTTTTTCTTTTTTTTTTTTTTAGCATTAGTATAAAACTTTCGTAAGAAGATCCTTTTAGGTCTAAGCCATTACTTGTCAGCCTGGGATGATTTTGTCCCTGGGGGACATTTGATAGTATCTGGAGACAGTTTTGATTGTCACTTCTGAGGTGGGGGTACTATTGGCATCTAGTGGGTAGAGGCCAGAGATGCTACTAAACATCCTACAATACACAAAGCAGCCCTGCATAACAAAGAATTTTCTGGTCCAAATTATCAGTAGAGCTGAGGGTGAGACATCCTCGTAAGCAAATTCTGGGAGTTATGCTAATTTTATAACACTAATGTGCTGAATGGCTAAGGGGAATCCCTTGTGAAGTAAATTTTCTTTCATTGTCTATGTATTTTTGCAGGGGTAACCAATTCTGTGCTAATGTTGTTTCTCCAAAATCACATGGATAAATGTAATTTTACTTGTCTCACCAAATCAAATACAGGCATACCTCATTTTATTGTGCTTTGCAGATATTGCATTTTTTACAAATTGAAGGTTTGTAGCAACCTTGCATTGGGCAAGTGTATAGATGCCATTTTTCCAACAGTATAGGCTCACTTCATGTCTCTGTCTCATGTCTCACTTCATGTCACACTTTGGTAGTTCTCACAATATTTCAAACTTTTTCGTTATTATTGTATTTGTTATGGTGATCTGTGATCAGTGATCTTTGATGTTACTATAGCAATTGTTTTGGGGTACTATAAACTGCACCCATATAAGATGGCTAACTTAATGTGTGTGTGTTGACTGCTCCACTTGTGTCTCTTCTCCTTGGGCCTCCCTATTTCCTGAGACATAGCAATATTGAAACTGGGCCAATTAATAACCCTACAAATAACCCTATAAATGTTCAAGGGAAAGAAAGAGTTACACATCTTTCACTTTAAATCAAAAGCTAGAAATGATTAAGCTTAGTGAGGAAGGCATGTTGAAAGCTGTGATAGGCCAAAAGCTAGGGCTTCTTGCACCAGTTAGCCAAGTTGTGAATGCAAAAGAAAAGTTCTTAAGGAAATTAAAACTACTACTCCAGTGAACACATGAATAATAAGAAAGTGAAACAGACTTATCACTGATATGGAGAAAGTTTCAGTGGTATGGATAGAAGATCAAACCAGCCACAACATTCTCTTAAGCCAAATCCTAATCTAGAGCAAGGCCTTAACTTTGCTTAATTCTATGAAGGCTGAGAGAGGTGAGGAAGCTGCAGAAGAAAAGTTTGAAGTTAGCAGAGGTTGGTTGATGAGGTTTAAAGAAGAAGCCATCTTCGTAACATAAAAGTGTGAGGTGAAGCTGCAAATTCTGATGTAGAAGTTGCAGCAAGTTATCCGGAATATCTAGCTAAGTTCACTGATGAAGGTGGCTACGTTAAAGAAAAGATTTTCAGTGTCGACAAAACAGTCTTCTATTGGAAGATACCATCATCTAAGACTTTCAGAGCTAGAGAGGAGAAGTCAATGCCTGGCTTCAAAGCTTTACAGGACAAGCTGACTCTTTTGTTAGGGACTAATGCAGCTGGTGACTTTAAGTTGAAGCCAGTGTTCATTTACCATGGTGAAAATCCTAGGGCCCTTAAGAATTATGCTAAATCTATTCTGCCTGTGCTCTGTAAATGGAACAACAAAGCCTGGATAACAGCACATCTGTTTACAGCATGGTTTACTGAATATTTTAAGCCCACTGTTGAGACCTACTGCTCAGAAAGAAAGATTCCTTTCAGAATTATTGCTGCGTATTGACAATGCACCTGGTCACCCAAGAGCTCTGATTGAGATGTAAAAGGAGATTAATGTTGTTTTCATGCCTGCTAACACCACATCCATTCTGCAGCCTACGGATCAAGGAGTAATTTTGACTTTCAAGTCTTATTATTTAAGAAATACATTTTGTAAGGCTATAGCTGCCCTAGATAGTGATTCCTCTATCTTTGTGATTCCTTACTTTGCCCTGATGGATCTGGGCAAAGTAAATTAAAAACCTTCTGGAAAGGATTCACCATTCTAGATACCATCAAGAACATTCATGATTTGTGGAGGAGGAGTTCAAAATATCAACATTAACAGGAGTTTGGAAGAAATTGATTCCAACTCTCATAGATGACTTTGAGGGGTTCAAGACTTCAGTGCAGAAAGTAACTGCAGATGTGGTAGAAATAGCAAGAGAACTAGACCTAGAATGGTGCCTGAAGATGTGACTGAATTGCTGCAATCTCATGATCAAATGAGAACAGATGAGGAGTTGCTTCTTATGGATGAGGAAAGAAAGTGGTTTCTTGAGATGGAATCTACTTCTGGTGACAATGTTGTGAGCATGGTTAAAAACAACATTGCGTGCTACAGAGAAATCTTTTATGAAGGAGTCAATTGATGTAGCAAACTTCATTGTTGTCTTATTTTTATTTATTTATTTATTTGGAGACAGGGTCTCACTCTGTTGCCTGGGCTAGAGTGCAGTGGTGTCATCAGAGCTCACTGCAGCCTCAAACTCCTGGGCTCAAGCGATCCTCCTGCCTCAGCCTTCTGAGTAGTTGGGACTACGGGCATGTGCCACCATGCCTGAGCAATTATTTTATTTCTTGTAGAGACGGGGGTCTTGCTATTGCCCAGGCTGGTCTCGAACTCCTGGCCTCAAGTGATCCTCCCAAAATGCTTGGATTACAGGCGTGAGCCACCACGCCCAACCGATTGTCTTATTTTAAGAAATTGCCACAGCCACCCCAACCTTCAGCAACCACCACCACCCTGTTCAGTCAGCAGCTAACAATGTTGAGGCAAGACTCTCCACCAGGAAAAAGATTATGACTCGCTGAAGGCTCAGATAATTTTTGGCATTTTTTAGTGATAAAGTATTTTTAGATTAAGATGTGTACATTGTTTTTTTAAACATAATGGTATTGCATACTTAATAGACTGTAGTATAGTATACACATAATTTATATTCATTGGGAAACCAAAAAATTTGTATGACTTGCTTTATTGTGATATTTGCTTTATTGCGGTAGTCTGGAACTGATCCTGGAATATCTCCAAGGCATAACTTTATGTTTTTGGGTTTCCTTTATAATTTTTCTTTTTAATTTCAAAGGGTACTTTTGAAAGCTCAAAACCTTATGGCATTTTAGATTAAATGTAACCATTCTTTTTACCTACCTTAATTGTATTTTTTGAATTTTACATTTTACAACTGAATATAATTCATTGTATTGAGTAAGTTGGAGGGACTAAGGAAATCATTAGTTTAGTATCATAATTTAAGAAAGAAAGGGATACCTGAACTATGAAGTTGGGTTATGTATAATTGATTGTGTTTTTCTCAGTCTGCTGTAGAATAAATATTTTAAGTGCTTTTTTCCCCATACTGTAGAGCTATATTTCCTTCTGTATATTTTTTACACATCTCAATTTGGTTTGAAATGTAAATTATCTTGGGTTCTGCAGTAGCACTTGAAAAGAAAAGAAAAAAGCTACCATTTTTTTTTCTGTGATAGAATTGAATATAACCTGAGAAGCAATTCTTCATTAGTAGTATTTAACTTAAAGACATCTAAAATTATATTTTATTTAAATATTGGTATACGATTAAAACAATAAAAATTAGTTACATGAATATCTCAGGAGTCACTTGTTAGATCTTGTAGATCAGTAGTCATCATTGTCATTTTTTTCTGGCTCAGAGCAGTGAAGAGAAAGGGAAAGAATGCTATTTTTTTTCCTTTTAAAGCTTGATTTTCATAAACCCTGAATAGGAGATAATTAAGAATGATACCAGCTTTTATAGCATAATACATAAATTACACTTATTTGCCAACAAAATAAAGCTTGAAAATAGACTTTTAAAACTAAAGTTGTTTAAACAAAAATTAATTTAGTTTATTTGAATGAGTCTTCATCTATATTTCATGTCATCATTAACACTCTTTTCTTGAGGGGGAAAAAAGTCAAAGTGTCTCCTTTAGTTCCTTTTTTCTTTTTCTTGCCAAATTACCTTCATTTGTAGAATAAAATTAATATTTTCAGCATTTAAAAAAGATTCTTTTTGGAGCAATTGAACAGCTGGTGAGATTAGGAAAGAATTCTTTCCAGTCAATTGCTTGTTAAAGTTGGCTTCTGAAGGATACCTTTGAGTAAAAGATGTAGGAATCTTAAACCTGTTATAAAATTTTTCCTCTCTTCGTTTCTATTCCAAATGGTTAAAAATGCTAACATATCTAATTTGACATTATATTCAGGTTCTTGAAGTTGTGATGAAGCATATCAATTAGTGCCACCCCTAAATTGTGCATTTCTGCTTTTCTAGTTCAGCCTGTGTCTTCTTTTCTGGTTGTGGGTTTTGGGAGTATAATGCTATTTTTTTTTTAGACTACGCAGTATATTCATTTACACAGAATTTTAAAAAGGCATCTAGTGAGAACTTTCCTAACACTGATCCCAGCTACCTAATTTCCTGTTGTATCCTTGATCATTTTAAAATTTTGTGTCATTCAGTATTTGTATATCTTATAGGCTTCATGTATCTTCTGTTTAAAATTTTTAATAGCTTTATTGAGATATATTTGACATATAATAAACTGTACATAGTTTACAATTTGATAAGTTTTGACATATGTGTACGCCCATGAGACCATCTGCATAATCAAGATAATGAACATATGCATCACTCCCTTTGGGATATGCCCTTTGGGATCCCTCCCTTTGCTTTTGCCTGTCTCCCAAATTCAGGCAAACGCTGATCTTCTTTCTGTCACTATACATTTGTTCACATTTAAAAAAATTTTTAATTATTAAGGGTACATAGTAGTTGTATATATTTATGGGATACGTGTGATGTTTTGATACAGGCATACAATGTGAACTAATCAAATCAGGGTAATTGGAGTATCCATGACCTCAGGCATTTATCATTTCTTTGTGTTAGTAATGTTCCAATTCCACGTTTTTAGTTATTTTAAAGTATACCCTAACTTATGGCTGATTATAGTCACTATGTTATGCTATCAAATATTGTTCATTCTATCTAACTATCTAACTATATTTTTGCACCAGTTAACCATCCCTACTTTATCCCTTCCTCCATGCTACCCTTCCCAGCCTCTGGTAACCATCATTATACACTCTTGTCTCCATGAGATCAATTGTTTTTAATATTTAGCTCCCACATTTGAGTGAGAATATGCGAGATTTGTCTTTCTGTGCTTGGCTCATTTCACTTAACATAATGTTCTCCAGTTCCATCCATGTTGTTGCAAATGGCAGGATTTCATTCCTTTTTATGGCTGTATAATATTCCATTGTATATATGTACCAGAATCTCTTTATCCATTAATCTGTTGATGGACACTTAGGTTGATTCCAAATCTTGTCTATTGTGAATAGTGCTGCAACAAACATGGTAGTGCAGATATTGTTTCGATATACTGAATTCCATTCTTTTGGATAATACCTAGCAGTGGGATTACTGGGTCATATGGTAGTTCTATTTTTAGTTTTTTGAGGAACCTCCATACTGTTTTCCATAGTAGTTACACTAATTTATCAATATAATACATTCCCACCAACAGTGTATGAGGGTTTCCCTTTTTCCACATCCTCGTCAGCATTCATTATTGCCTGTCTTTTTGATAAAATCCATTTTAACTGGGGTGAGATGATATCTCGTTGTACTTTTGATTTGCATTTCTCTGATGACTAATGATGCTGAACATTTTTTCACATACTTGTTAGCCATTTGTGTGTCTTCTTTTGAGAAATGTCTATTCAGATCCTTTGCCCATTTTTAATTGGATTATTTGATTTTTTCCTATTGAGTTGTTAAAGCTCTTTGTATATTCTAGTTATTAATTCCTTGTCAGATGGGTAGTTTGCAAATATTTTCTCCCATTCTGTAGGTTGTCCCTTCACTTTGTTGATTGTTTCCTTTGTTGTGCAGAAGCTTTTTAGCTTGATGTGATCCCATTTGTCCAATTTTGTTTTGATTGTCTGTACTTTGGGGGTATTACACAAGAAGTCCTTTCCCCGACCAATGTCCTGAAGCATTTCCCCAATGTTTTCTTTTAGTAGTTTCATAGTTTCAATCTAAGATTTAAGTCTTTCATCCATTTTGATTTGATTTTTGTATATGGTCAGAGATAAAGGTCTAGTTTCATTCTTCTGCATATGGATATCCAGTTTTCCCAGCACCATTTATTGAAGAGACTGTCCTTTTCCCAATACACATCCTTGGCAACTTCATCAAAGATAAATTCACTATAGATGTGTGAATTTATTTCTGGGTTCTCTATTCTGTTGGTCTGTGTGTCTATTTTTATGCCGGTACCATGCTGTTTTGGTTACTACAGCTCTGTAGTATAATTTGAAGTCAGGTGATGTGATTTTTCCAGTTTTTTTTCCTTTTGCTCAGGATACCTTTGGCTATTCTGGGTCTACTATTGTGGTTCCCTATAAATTTTAGGATTATTTTTTTCTGTTTCTAGTGAAGAATGTCATTGGTATTTTGGTGGGGATTACATTGAATCTGTAGATTACTTTGGGTAGTGTGGACATTTTAACAATATTTAGTCTTCTAATCCATGAGCATGGAATATCTTTCCATTTTTTTCTGTCCTCTTTAATTTCTTTCATCAGTGTTTTACAGTTTTCATTATAGAGATCTTTCACTTACTTGGTTAAGTTTATTCCTAGGTATTTTATTTTATTTATAGCTATTGTAAATGGGGTTGCTTTCTTGGTTTCTTTTTCAGATTACTTACTGTTGGCATATAGAAATGCTATTGATTTTTGTATGTTGATTTTTTTATCCTGCAACTTTACTGAATTTGTTTATCAGTTCTAATGGTTTTTTTGTGGAGTCTTTAGGTTTCTCTAGATAGAAGATCATATTGTCTGCAAATAAGGATAATTTGACTTCTTCCTTTCCAATTTGGGTGCCGTTTATTTCTTTCTCTTGTCTGATTGCTCTAGTAGAACTTCCAGTACTATGTTGAATAACAGTGGTTAAAGTGGGCATCCTTGTCTTGTTCCACATCTTAGAGGAAAGGCTTTCAGTTTTTCCCCATTCAGTATGATACTAGCTATGGGTCTGTCATATATGGCTTTTATCATGTTGAGATAAGTTCCTTCTATACTTGGTTTTTTGAGAGTTTTTAATCATTTTATAGAATGCTTTTTCATCATCAGTTAAAATGATCATATGGTTTTTGCCCTTCTTTCTGTTGATGTAATATATCACATTGATTGATTTACATATGTTGAACCATCCTAGCATCACTGGGATGATCCCACTTGATCATGGTGAATAATCTTTTTGATATGTTGTTGAATTTGGCTTGCTAGTGTTTTGTTGAGGATTTTTGCATCTATGTTCGTCAGAGATATTGGCCTATAGTTTTTTCTTTTTTGTGTCTTTGTCTGGTTTTAGTATCAGGGTAATATAGGCCTCATAGAATGAGTTTGGGAGTATTCCCTCCTCCTTGATTTTTTGGAATAGTTTAAGTAGTATTGGTATTAGTTCTTTGAAAGCTTGGTAGAATTCAGCAGTGAAGGAATCAGGTCCTGGGCTTTTCTTTGATGGGAGACTTTTTATTACTGCTTCTATCTCATTACTTGGTATTGGTTTATTCAGGTTTTGGATTTCTTGTTGGTTAAATCTTGGTAGGTTGTATGTGTCTAGGAATTCATCCATTTAGGTTTTCCAACTTACTGACATATAGTTGCTCATAGTGGTCTCTAATGATCCTTTGGATTTCTGCAGTATCAGTTGTAATGTCTCCTTTTTTATTTCTGATTTTAATTATTTGAGTCTTCTCTTTTTTTTCTTAGTCTGGCTAAAGGTGTGTCAATTTTGTTTATTTTTTCAAAACAACTTTTTGTTTCATTGATCTTTTGTCTTTTTTTGCTTTCAATTTCATTTCTGCTCTGATCTTTATTATTTCTTTTCTTCTACTAATTTTGGGTTTGGTTTGCTCTTGGGTTTGGTTTAGTTCTTTTAAGATGCATCATTAGGTTGTTTATTTGAAGCTTTTCTACTTTTTTGAAGTAGGCAGTTTTTGCTATAAACTTTCCTATTATTACTGCTTTTTGCTGTATCCTGTAGGTTTTGATATGTTGTATTTTCATTTGTTTTGAGAAATTTTTAAATCTCCTCCTTAATCTCTTCATTGATCCACTGGTCATTCAGGAGCATATTGTTTAATTTCTATGGGTATGTATATTTTCCAATGTTCCTCTTGTTATTGATTTCTAGTTTTATTCCATTGTGGTCAGGGAAAATACTTGGTCAAATTTCAATTTTTTTGAATTTTTTAAAGACTTGTTTTGTGGCCTAACATATGGTCTGTCCTTGAGAATGATCCATGAGCTGAGGAGAAGTGTATTCTGCAGCTGTTGGATGAAGTGTTCTGTAAATATCTATGAGGTCTACTTAGTCTATAGTGCTTGATTAAGTCCAGCGTTTCTTTGTTTATTTTCTGTCTGGCTGATCTGTCCAATGCTGAAAGTGGAGCGTTGAGGTCTGTGATGATTACTGTATTGGGGTCTATCTCTCTCTTTAGCTCTGATAATATTTGCTTTTATATATGTGGGTGCTCCAGTGTTGGGTGCATTTATATTTAGAATTGTTATATCCTCTTGTGGAGTTGACCCCTTTATCATTATGTAATGACCTTCTTTGTCTTTTTTTTTTTTTTTTTTTTACAATTTTTGTCTTGAAATCTATTTTACCTGAGAGAAGTATAGCTACTCCTACTCTTTTTTGGTTTCCATTTGCATGGAATATCTTTTTCCATCCCTTTATTTTCAGTCTATGTGTGTTTTTACAAGTGAATTGGGTTTCTTGTAGATTGTTCACATTTTTAAGAATTTTATGTAAGTAGAACAACTTGGGATGTACACTTTTTTTTGTCTGGCTTATTTCACTCAATGTGATTATTTTTTGATTCATCCATGTTATCCTTTTTATTGCTGAGAAGTATTCCATTTTATGGATATGTCTGTTTGTTTATCCATTCACTTGTTGATGGACATTTGGGCTGTTTTTAGTTTTTGGCTATTATGAATAATGCTGCTGTGAAAATTGATGTACAAATCTTTGTATAGACATATGCTTTCATTTCTCTTGGGTACATACCTAGATGTGGAACGGCTGGCACTATTGTAGGTGATTATGTAACTTACATAAAAACCCCAAACCTGCCAAGCTGTCTTTCCAAAGTGGTTGCACTATTTTACATTCCCAGCTGCAGAATATGAGAGTTACAATTCTTCCATGTCCTTGCCAACACTTGGTATGGTCAGTCTTTTAAATTTTAGCTATAGTAGCAGCTAATTGTGATTTTTTAAATTTGCATTTCACTGATGACCAATGGTATCAAACGTCTTTTCATGTGCTTATTTGTCATCTGTATATCTTCCTGAATACAAGCCCTTTATCAGATATATGATTTGCAAATATTTGAGATTATTATAGATTCATATGCAGAGAGAGAGATCCTACGTACCCTTTAGCCAGTTTGTCCCAATGGTAACATCTGTAAAACTGTTGTACAATATCACAACCAGGATGTTGACATGGATATGGTCAAGATACAGAATGTTCCCAACAGCACAAGGATCCCTTATGTTGCCCTTGTATTGCCGCACTAATTCCCTCCCACTCCCACCTCATCCTTAACCTCTGACAACCACTAATCTGTTCTCCATTTCTGCAGTTATTGTCATTTCAAGAATGTTATATAAATGGAATTGTACAATATGTAACCTTTTGAGATTGGCCTTTTTTCACTCAGCATGATTCTCTGGAGATTTATCCATGTTGTTGTGTGTATCAATGGTTTGTTCCTTTATATTGCTGAATAATATTCCATACTATAGTTGTACCAATTTTATTTAACCATTTACCCATTGAAGGACATCTGGTTTGTTTCCAGTTTTTGGCTATCATGAATAAGGCTTTATAAACATTTGTGTACAGAGTTTTGAGTGAACATAAATCTTTATTTTTCTGACATAATTGTCCAGGTGTGCACTTGCTGGTCATATGATATTTGCATGTTTAATTTCTTAAGAAACTGCTAAACTGTTTTTTGGACTGACTGTACTATTTTCCTTGACCATCAGCAGTATATGAGTAATCCAGTTTCTCCACATCCTTACCAGCATTTGGTGGTGTTACTATTTGTAATTTTAGCCATTCTGAGAGGTTCGTAGTAATATCTCGTTGTGATTCTAACTTGAGCTGGCCTGATGGCTCATGATGTGGAACATCTTTTCGTGTGCTTATTTCCATCTGTATATCTTCTTGAGTGAAAGGTGTCTTCGTCTCTTTTACTGAGGTTCTAATTGGATCAGGTTCTAATTGGATCATGTGCTTTTTTACTGTTGAGTCTTGAGAATTCTTTATGTATTGTAGATACTAGTCCTTTGTTGGACATGTGGTTTGCATATATTTTCTCCTAGTTTATAGCTTGTCTTTTCATCCTGTTAACAGGGTCTTTCACAGAGCAAAAGATTTTGATTTTATGAAGTCCAATTTATAAAATTTTCCTTTTATGGATCATGCTTTTGGCATCAAATCTAACAATTTTTATTTAGTTCTAGATATGGAAGGTTTTCTCCTGAGCTTTTAAAAATTGAAATATAATTCACATACCATTATATTTGCCATTTTAAAGTGTGTAATTCAGTGATACTAAGTACATTTATAACGTGCGACCATCATCGCTATCTAGTTCCAGAACTTTAACATCATCCAAAATGGGAACCCTATACCCATTAAGCAGTCACTCCCCATAGCCTCCTACCCTCAGCCCCTGGCAATCTGCTTTCTGTCTCTATGGATTTGCCTATTCTGGACATTTCATATAAATGGAGTAAAAAAATATGTGGCCTTCTGTGTCTGGCTTCCTTCACTTAAGCATAATCTTTTCAAGGTTCATCCATGTTGTAGCATGAATGAGTACTCTGGTCCTTTATATGGCTGAATAATATTTCAGTAAATGGATATACCATATTTTGTTTATCTGTTCATCAGTTGATGGGCATTTAGATTGTTTCTAGTTTTTCACTATTATAAAAAATGCTGCCGTGAACATTCATGTACAAGTTTTTCTGTGGACATATGTTTTTGGTTCTATTGGGTATATGCCTGGGAGTTGAAGTGCTGGGTCATATGGTAACTCTATGTTTGATTATTTGTGGAACTGCCAGACTGTTTTCCAAAGCAGCTGCACCATTTACATTTTTATCAGCAATGCATGAAGGTTCTGATTTCTTTACATCCTCATTCTCTTATACATTTTTACATTTAAGTACATGATCCATTTTGAGTTAATTTTTGTAAGATGTGAGACTTAAATAGATGTTCTTTTTTTAAACCTATGGATTCTAATTGTTCCAGCACCATTTGTTGAAAAGACTTTTTTCCATTGAATTGCTTTGGTACCTTTGTCAAAAATCAGTTGGGAATATTGTGTGGGTCTGTTTCTTGGTTCTCCATTCTATTCCATTGATCCATGTGTCTATCCCATGGCCAATACCACAGTCTCAATCACTGTAGCTAAATATTAGTAGTAAGTTTGCAATCAGGTAAACACATCCTTCCTACTTTACTCTTCTCTTCCAAAATTATTTTAGCTATTCTAGATCTTTTGCCTCTCCATATTTATTTTAGAGTAATCCTGTGTACATATACTAAAAATCTTGTTGAGATTTTGATAGGAATTGCTTTAAACCTATATATAACTTTAGGGAGAATTGATCCCCTTCAGACTTTTACTGGGACTTTCTTTTGTCTGTGCCCATTGATGTTTCTGGGTTGTTGGCTTCTTCAGCTCTAAGTCTGGGATAAGAACTAAGGCAAGAAGAAATGCCAGGGAAATATCCACTCTGTCATTTCTTAGGTCTTGAGGTTCCTAGCTAGTCTACCTGCTCCTCTCCACCTTTCAGTGTCTTCTGATATTTGTTTCATATGTTATGTCCAGAGTTTTTAGTTGTACTTAGCAGGAGAAATAGGGAAAAGGGTGTCTATTCCATCTTCCCAGAAGTGGAAGTTGCGTCTTTCCTTTTAAGTTAATAGTAGATGTGAGATCATTTCATATTAGTATATAAATTGCATGCTTAATCTTTTCTTTAAATTATTGCATTATATTTCATTTTATGAAGGTACCATAAATTTTTCTTTTCTTTTCTTTTCTTTTCTTTTTGCTCCGTTGCCCAGGCTGCAGTGCAGTGGTATGATCATAGCTCACTACGGTCTCAAACTCCTGGGCTCAAGCGATACTCCTGCTTCAGCCTCCCAAGTAGCTGGGACTACAGGTGCAAGCCACCACACCTGGCTAATTTTTCTTATTTTTTGTAGAAAGGGTGTCTTGCCATGTTGCCCAGGCTGATCTCAACCTTCTGGGCTCAAGTGATCCTCCCGTCTAGGCCTCCCAAAGTGCTGGGATTACAGGTGTGAGTTGAATGTAACATAAACATTTTAAACCAGTCTCCTACTGTTGAACATTTAGGTTGTTTTCGGTCTTTTGCTATTATAAACAGTACTCCAATGAATAAGTTCATATATATATATATCAGTTTATATGTGTGCCAGTATAGCTAAAAAGTAACTTCTTAGAGTAGAATTGCTGGGTCAGAGGGTATATACATTTTACATTTTGATAGATAATGATAAATGACCTTTCACAGAGATTGACTGCCAGTCTGAATCACCCTGAATGTTGTCTGTATAGGCAGGACTCCTGGTCATGTGAGACAATTAGAGTGAGAGCCCTGAAGAAGGTTATTTTGAAGCACCAGATCTCAGTATGCAAGTCTGGTGTTATCTGTCTGGGACCTTCCAGCATTTCTTGAATAATTTTCCATATACAGTTGTCCAAAATATAAGGAAAATATTTACTCTGATCAGTAATCCAGCCTCTTAGAGATTTTTGGATAGTTGCTATGTAGAGTATGTTTGGTGTCAGGTTTTATCATACCTCATTATATTTGAGTAAATGTACATTTTCTTCACAAGATTCTTCTGTGGATATTAAATTCTCATTTAAGTCTGAATTATGTTCTTATGACTGATGACACTAAGCAGTACATCAATTAAGCAATTTCTCTTAATTTAATGGGTCATTCCAATTCACAGACGTTTCCTTTGGTTTGAACAATCACTTGTTCACTTATTTATTGTTATGATTTCCAGCTCAGGATTCTCCAAGGGATTTTCTTTTCTGATTAAATCAACAAGAGTGATGGATAAGCTATTAATTTTATCATTTTTTTCCTTCTTGCCAGGAAGGCAAATCTTATTTTGAATGCAGTCTTGCAGTGCATGTATAGTGGATGCTTTTGATCTGGTTTCTTTTGCTCAACACAGTGTCCACGTTGTGTATATCAGTAGTTTATTCCTTTTTTATTGTTATATAGTATTCTGTCATATGAATAGACCACAATTTGTGTATGCATTCTTCTGTGCAAGGGATTGTCTCCAGATTTTGGTTATTACGAATAGGGCTTCTGTGCACATTTTTGTACATGCTGCTGGGTGGGCATTTCTGGCACTCTCTTTCAACATCTTTAATCAGGATTGTTCTAGTTTCACAAAATTATCTGCTGAATTTATTCCTTACCTTGTTTACTATCCCATATTTACCTTTTCCTGAGTTGTAATCTCTTAAAATTCACTTAAATTAGAAGGTTTTGCTTCATGTCTCGAGAGGTTTTGGATCATGAACATTGTTGTGACAAAGTAGCAAGAAATATTTGGTATATAATTGGTGGAGGGCAAGTTAGATGTGGTAAGTGACCCTTTATCTACATAGAATTCTGTTGGAATGGCCTATTCCTCAAAGTTGACATTTGACCCCCTCTCAGGCAGTCTTTGGCAGAAGGTTACCGCAGTTTCCTACTCTAGTGCCCTCTAGCTCACATTTCTAATCTTTGGAGCCCTCCCCAGAAGGGCTTACCAGCAGAAAGCTGTCACCACGGCCTCATCTGTTTGGCCCTTCAGTACTGCTGGGCTGCCTTAATAGCCTAACAAAGGGAAGACCATTTGCCACGTTTGTTATAATGGCTACTAATTGTATAATGTATATATATTATGGTATACATGTGAATATCTTTTTTAAAATGGAGTTTTATGCAGTTAATTACAGTTAATAGTGGGAATTATCTTTCTTTAGTCAATTTATGTACTATAATTTTGGAACTTTTCCCAGTGATTAAGAAGATTTTCTTTCTGCAGTAGCTGTCATAGGTGATATTTAAAGATATCTGAATGGTAACATTATAAAAATGTAGTAGTCCCACCATATCTACAGGGGGTACTTCCAAGACTGCTAGTGGATGCCTGAAACCGTGGATAGTACGAAACCCTATATATACTGTTTTTTCCTATATGTATATACCTACAAAGTTTAGTTTATAAAGTAGGTACTGTAAGAGATCAATCATAATAATAATAGGACAATTATAACAATATGGCAGCATCACTACTCATGCACTTTGGAGCTATTATTAGGTGACTAATAAAATCACTAGTTACTAGTGACTAGTAAAATAAGGGTGACTTGAACACAAGCACTGTGATATCACAACAGTTGATCTTATAACTGAGGTGGCTAGTAAGTGACTAACAGGAGGGGAGTGTATGCAGTGTAGACACTGGACGAAGGGATGGTTCATGTCCTGGGCGGGATGGAGTGGGACAGCATGAGCTTTCATCACATTACTCAGAACAGCATGCAACTTATGAGTTGCTTATTCCTGGAATTTTCCATTTAATATATTTGGACCACGATTTACTGTGGGTAACTGAGACCATAGAAAGTGAAAGCGTGGATAAGAGGGGACTACTGTGTTAGCAAATAGCTTTTCTTTTAATAGTTACACTTGGTTACAATCATGGTTAATCAGTATGATTTTTGAATTAAAAGAATATTTTCATATTCTATTTCATCATATTGAGACATTTAAGATATAGTTTAATAATACATTCTTCTTCTCTTCCAACCATGGAAAAAGGTTACCAAGCATCATTTCCTTATAATTATTTCAGTATGATTTCCTTTTTTTTTTTTAAATGGTCTTTTCCTTGTGTTTAAAATATAAAAATTTTCCTATTTCTTTCTTTCTGTCCTCAAAAATCCACTGTGGGTGATATCGTTTTTGCTGATACACAGCTTTATCAGGTATGACTCCTAAGTGTCACGTTGGACTCCACAGATGTGTTGTTGAACTTTTCAAAGGAAAAACTTTCTGCACTGACTCTTCTACATTTACTTGATCATATTTATGAGTATCTTATGAGCATTACTGGGCTTTAAGGTTTGGTGGTCTTTGTTTCCAAAACGAGTTTGCCAAATTGATTACACTTATATTTCAAAAAGAAGTTTTGAGTGTTTTCTGCAAATATATTATTGTTTTATGTCTCTGACTTTCTGCATTTTTAATCTGTATATAATTCTCTGTGTTTTTCCTGTTTATCTGTATAAGTATTTGTATATATATCTGTGTTATTCTTAACATATGTATGTTTTTAAAAACAGATACATATTCTTAACCAGAACATTCCTAACCATGATACATATTCCTAACCAGACTTTTTTCAAACTGTGTTCCATGAAATATATTAATTTGAGATACTAAGTAGAGTGGTACAAAAAATGTTATCAAATAAGTTTATCCCTCCTTGAGAGATTCAGAATACACATTAGCATATTAAAGGTTCTGGTTTCGTACAGTAAGGAAATTGTTTATCTCAAGAAATATTTGAGTGTGGAACACTTCATAATACACAGGGGTATTTCGGGCATTCTGATTGGGGAAAAGCTGCAAAAAAGTTGTGAGTAAGGTTTTCTTTGTGGTGTTCAAGTAAAATTGACTACAAGTAATTACATTTTTAAGAGGTTAAAGCATTTAGCTGAATTGTATTTTGGGAGTGTATTTTCTTGTAGAAATTACATTTTCGAGTATAGCATTGATTTTTCCCCTGCATGGTATTATCTCTTTCAATACTTTTGATAGCTTTTGAAAAAAATTTGTAAAACTGTAAAAATTCTCCTTTTTTTTTTTTGGAAGGAGTTTTTTTCCCCGCCCCCATTATTGTCATTGTTTTCTTTATTGTTTCTCCTCTATAGGAATTTACTTTATGTTTAAAAAGCATGTTTACTGTTTCAGATAGCGTGACACAGGAAAGGAGACCTCCCAAACTTGCCTTTATGTCAAGAGGTGTTGGGGACAAAGGTTCATCCAGTCATAATAAACCAAAGGCTACAGGTATGGATTAATAGGATACAATCCTTAGTAATTTATATAATATCTGACTTGCTATAGCATTAAAAAAGGTTATAAGCTGTTACTCCTTAACGTATACGTGGACTTTCTCCTTTCAAACATTTTTAGTAGTTAAACTAAAACTTCTATATAAATATTGTTGCTTAAGCCTAGAGTTCCCAGCCTTTTTTACCTGATGAAAAGTTTCCCATGAGGACCTGTGTGTTTTGATTGTCCATAATCAGCTGGTTTTTGGAACTCCCTACTTGTAACATTTGTATATATAGTTTAGAATTGTGGCTGTATAAAATAATCCTACACAGATAATGTTATATAGGATAAAGTATACTAGAGATTAATCATATTGTGCTAACTGGATATGGCACAAATTAAATTCCAAACTGCTAAGCAAAAATTTTTGTCTCTTTTCTAGAAGCTTCCTCATAATACATGTGGAGTTCTCAGGTTTTTTTCGTTAGCTTCCACATACTTCATAAATTTATAGGATGGTAGTTTTACCATGGTAAATGGTAGCCAAATGGCCCATTTAATAAGCCATAAGAATTTTTGTTAACTCCGATGTGGGTTAGGAGAAGAGTATTTTTTCCTCAATTGTCTAGTGAATAAAACTATTTGGTTTCATTTAAAAGGAAATTGTACTTTAAGAATTATTTTATGTGACATTGGGCCCTGGGAGACTTAGGATTAATTGCAGGATATATAGGTAATAGTATTTTCTTATGTTAACCTATAAATCTTTATAGGATAGCTTAGACTTGCTGCTGTCACTTAAATAGAAATGGCCTAAAGATTTCCTTAAAACATGGTGTGTTGTGTTGTAGCAGATCTTAGTTAAAGGTATAAAGTATGGAGCCACCTGCTTTAAATGTAAAAAAAAAAAATCACCTTTTATGTGGGTTCTGGAGACCCCACTGCTCCCTACTGTGACGTGTCTTCTAGTTAATACCAATGCGGGGTAGTATCTTGAAATGGCTGTGGCATAGCTGCACTAACTCTCTCGTACATTTAATGAATTTGATACATAAGAAATAATAGTGCTTTACTTTTTCAAAGACATGAGGAAATGAAGCAAGGAATTTGATGACCAAACAATTCCAAAACGTTTAAACCTTAACTCTTTTCAAACTTAATTTATGCACTGATTTGTATATAACATTTGAAGATTGCCACTAAACAATTCCAAAATGTTTAAACCTTAACTGTTTTTGAACTTAATTTGTGCACTGATTTGTGTATAGCATTCGAAGATTACCTTCTTCTGAAATGAACTTGTTGTAAAATAATAGGTTACATTTGTGAACCAATGAGTTCATCAAATGAAGTTGGGGAATGATGATTTTGACATTTAGAAATAAGCTATAGTACGTGGAATGATTTCTTAAAGCAGTTCATTTTAAAAAAAAAGTGAACAAGCCTTTCTTTTAACTTATTCCTGTTCCCCTCCTATAGTGACTTTTGGGCTGAAGAATGTCTTTAACATTGCCAAAATGATTACCAAACTTTTTAAAGGTGAAGGGCAATATATTGTTTGTATACATCTATTGATTATGTAAACAGTTGTTAACACCATATTCATATTAATTTATCTTACTAAAAAAATTTGATACCATATTGACTTTATTTTTAAAAAGGACCTTTTCTTATTCTATAGGATCTACCTCAGACCCTGGAAATAGAAACAGATCTGAATTATTTTATACCTTAAATGGGTCTTCTGTTGACTCACAACCACAATCCAAATCAAAAAATACATGGTACATTGATGAAGGTAATCTATAATTTTAGTGTTCTTTATAGTGATCCTCTCTTTTAACTCATCAAAGAAAAGTGGCTTTTCCATCAATATTTGTAGTTTTTGGAAACAGAATGGGTAGATCATTTTTTATAATATTGCTGAACTAAAATATTGTACACAGTTTGAACTGCACTGCTGTTAAGAGTAATAAAACATTTAAAAATGTATTAGTAGCATGTTCTCTTCCCTTAATTGATCTGTTTAGAACAGAAGATCTCTGGAGTCAATTGAATCATTTAAAGACTTTTCTGTCTGGGTCTTTCCTGCCCTTTTGAAAGCACTCCACTTTTTAAAACTATTTCCCCTGGTTCTAGGACATCATTTTCTTCTAGTTTATTCTTTTTTTGTTGTTGTTCATCTGTTCAACAAATATTTATTGAGTGCCTACTATATGCCAGACATTCTTTTAGGCACCGAGATAATAATGGTGAGAAGAAACAGACATGGTCCTTGTCCTTTTTGAGTTTATAGTCAAGTTGTTAAGATAGAAATTAATCAAACAGTCACAGAATCAGATGTAGAATTGCCCTGGTGATGAGTGCAGTGAAGGCGCATTATGGTCTGAGAATACACGAGAGAGGATTTTACTCGGGCTCAGGGAAGTTTCCCGGAGGTTTACCAGAGGAGTAGTGTATAACAAAGTGAAAGGGGACAGATGAGCATTTTAGGCAGAGGGAATAGCATATGTAAAGGCAAGAATGGAACCTGGTGTTTGCCAAGGACTAGAACAGAGGGAGGCATAACATTTTATGAGATGAGAATGGAAAAGCAAACAGGGCCAGCCCGTGTGGAGCCTAGTGTGCCCTGTTAAAAGGGAAACGGGGAGCCACTGATGGATTTTCAGCAAGGGGTGGCATGACCAAGTTGGCGTTTTGGAAAGATCATTCTTGCTGCAGGGCAGACGATGGGTTGAAGCAGGGACTGCGTGAATGCAAGGGTGTTTCAGGGCCCAGAAGTAGATTAGAGTACCTGGGACTAGTCTTGGGGAAGAGATGGAGAGAAGTGAGTGGATATGAGAAATGCTTAGGAAGTGCATTGACAGGACTTACAGACAGATTTGAAGTGAGAGTTAAGGAAGAAAGAGATGTCAATGGTGACTTCTGGTTTTCTGGCTTGCCTACTTAGATGGTGGTGGAGGGAGGTGATGGGTTTGCTTTGGAATATGTTGCGTTTGAGGGGCTTTTTAAACTTCTTAGAGGTGATTTGTCAAGTAGGCAGTTGATGTACAGGTCTGGAGCTTAGAAGAGAAGTAAGAGCTGGAGAAATAAATGTGTAGGTTGGCTTCACCTATGTGATGATTAAAATCCTGTGAATAATATTGCCTAAGGATGGAGTGGGGATGGAGGGTGTGGGTTAAGACTGAACCTGAAGAACTTAATGGCTGGAGTGCGAGGAAGGTAAGTTGTTAAAGGAGTCAGAGAGAAAGTGACTAGAGAGATGTGGGGAGAACCAGGAGACCGTTGGGTCAAGAAGCCAAGGAGCAAACGGACGGCAGTACTGAATGCTCTTGAGAGGGCAGGCCAGATGATGACCACACAGTGCCCATCAGATTTAGCCACCTGAAAGTCACTGATAACCTTAGTGAGTTCTGTTTTTGTGGAGGAATTTTGTCAGAAGACAGATAGGAGTGTGCCGAGGGTGTGGAGTGGAGGAAATGGATGTGTGAATCCAGCTGCCTAAAGTAGAAGTTTGGGCTTCATCCTGGACGTCCTCTCTCTGTCTCTCTCAGTCACATCCACTTGTCACGAAGTTCTCTGGATTTCCTCCTCTTCAGTATCACTACACTCTTTCCCTGCATCTTCACTTCTGGGCCCATGGCCTTAGTTCAGATCCTTTGTTTGTTCCTGTCTAGATTAATATAGTGGCCTTCTAACTGGTTTCCCTGCCTCAGTCTTGTTCCTTTTGAGTTTATTCTGAACAATAATAACCATCATCATCATCCCCATCACCATTATCATCACTACAGCTGCTACTTAGTTACCACTCTGTGCACTGTGCTAACCATGTTATATACATTATTTTACCTTATCCTCCTAACTATATGAGGTAGATATTTTTACATACTCCTTTGTTACAGTGGTGGAATCACTTGTACAAGGTCACACAGCTAGTAATAGTGGAGCCAGTATTCCGACTCAGATCTGTTTGATACCAGTGCTCACACTTTCAATCACCACACTGTGTTTTTCTTCATATTCCTATCCAAGTGAGTTTTCTGAAGATCTATCTGCTCAAGTCTCTCTTTTGCTTAATACGTATTAATGTTTCCCTAGCCCTTGAAGAATAGAAATCCAAATTCCTTACTTTGGCGTGCTGGACTTTTGATGGTGTGACCTCTTACTCACCTCTGTCGTTTCCCCTGTACCTGCTCCAGCCATACTGGACTGGGGCCCTTCTTGGGATGTGCCGTGCTTTCTCTTTCTGTGCACGTTGCTCCTGTTGCCTGGAAATCCTTCTTCCTGTTCCTCCAGCTTCATAGTCTGGTTTACTTCTATTCATTTCTTACATCTCAGCTTATTAATTTATCCAGAAAGCCTTTCCTTTCTTTTCCCACTTCTCCTAGATTAGGTTAAGTGTAATCGTAACTGTTTTGTGTATTTGGCTGTCTCCTCTGCTCTGTGAGTTCCTAGTGCTTAGCACAGGGCTTGGCGTATAGTGGGTTTAGTAATTGTGTTAATTTAATTTAATTTAGTAAATCTGCTGTTACATGAGTTGGGGTATACTCACGTGGGAAGTGACTTGAGTGAGTGATCTTTGATTTTATCTTCTCCATGCCTTCATGCCTGCTCTGAGTAGAGTACCTGAAGATAGGCAAAATCTGGGCCTTCAATTCCTAAGAATTCCTCCTAGCCACAGAGCAGGAAGTTTATATAAATGATGCTTCCCCAGGAGGTCCTGTCTTCTGATAGAGTACTTTTGTGAAGATTTGGCCTGTACATTAGTTAGTTAGCAGTTAGCAGCTCTGTAAAAATTCTTCTGGAGAGTGCCAAAACACTAAGGGCTTTTGGTGCTTTAGTGAATCACATAGCTCTGTTGGCCTCTAGATAAACGCAGGGCCATCCATGGTGGTTATGGTGCAGCCCCACTCTCTAGCTCTGTTGTTACTGACATATTTGCTAATGCTTTTCCTATGTGGTGATTTCTTTCTAAGGAAAGGAATCTATTAAAACCGCAGGTTTTAAAGTAATCTAGGTAACATAAGTTCTTCAAGTTTATGCTATAATTTTATCTTTATTATTATTAAACAGATTCTGTATTGTAGTAGAATATTCCTAACTTCTTGATTCTACTAGAATCTGGTCTAATGTTGTATAATAATTTAAGGAAAGGATATTGGTCCTAAAAGACCTATATGGAACGTATAAAGTAATGACATTTGTGTGGAGTAGGCCTTCATCCTTAAATTAGAAAATACAAGTACTTTAGTTGTAAAAGAACATTATGTTTGTAGTTAATTTCACTTATACATTTAAAAAACTTTTCTGTATAACATTTGATTCATTTACTCACTTTTTTTTTAAGCAAATATTTTACAAGTATTTTCTTGTGTTAGAGGCTATACCAAGTGCTGTGGATTCAGCCATGGAAAAGACTAACCAAAATTGCTATTCCCGTGAAGCTGATATTCTAGTTTTATAGTATGTATTATAAACTGTTTAAACAGACAAGGTAATAGTCGATTGTGACATGCGCAATGAAGGGAGTGAACAGGGTGGTAGCAACTGGTGAGAAGCTGGCTACCACGGCGTGGTTTAAAGACTCTTTGATGAAAGGATATTTGGGTTGAGATCTGGATGATGAGAATGAACCTGCAGAGAAAGAGCTTGGCAAGAGAAATCCAGGCAGATGAAATAGTAAGGGCAAAGGCCCTGGGCCAAAGAGGGTATTTGAGAAATAGGAAGTAGGCCAGAGTGGCAACAGCATAGTAAGAAAGGAAAAGAGGTGTATAAATGAGTTTGGATAACTAGGTAGGAGTTAGATCATCCAGGACCTCATAGGTCTAGGTAAGAAATTTAGTACTTATTATAAGAATTCTGGAGTGCCATTAGGAGATTTTAAATTAGGGAATGATATATAATCACCTAAGATCTTTAAATTTTAAGAAGATTTTACTTGTTGTATGATGAATAGATTAGAGAGGGGCAAGAATGGAGTTAAGAGGCTGGTTACAGGGTGAAAGGTGATGATAGCTTGAATTAAGGAGATGCTGGTAGAGGTTAAGAGAAATGGGTGAGTTTCAGATAGAATCAACAGAACTTGCTTATGGATTCAGGTGTTGGGCCTGAGGGGTTGTGGGTTTGGGAAAGAAAAGAATAATTTTAAAAAATTTTAGAATAAATGTTATTAAGAAGAATCTTAAATGAATAAGGTATAAAGAACAATAGGTATAAAGTACAGTGAGCACCCATGTAGTCATTACTCATTTTAAGAAAAAGACCATTGTCATTACCTTTGAAACTCCCTGGGTGCCTCTTCCTAGTCCCATTTTCTTTACTGTCTTTTTTGAGCTACCATCATCTTTAATTTAAAGTTTTATCATTCTTTTGTTTTTCATTATAATTTTATCACTTAAATTTGCATATCTAAACAGTATATTCTTAGTTCTTCATTTTCTTGAGCTTTATATACAAGGAATCAGATTGTATGATTGTTGCATAATTCCCGCCTCAACATTATATTCCTAAGATTCATCTAAATTGTAGTATGTGATAGTAATTTATTCATTTTCATTGCTTTATAGTATTCCATGGTGTGAATATACCACAATTATTCACTTGACCATTGATGGCCATTTGAATTGTTTTTATTATGTTTTCCTGATATTATTAACATCTCTGCCATTAACAGTCTTATACATGTCTAGGGTATATAACTAGGAGTGATATTACTAGGTCATAGGATATGGACATCTCTCCTTTACTAAATAATATCAAACTGTTTCCCAAAGTAGTTATACCAATTTACACACTGTCTTAGTCCATTTGGGCTACTATAGCAGAATACTGTAGACTGGTCAAGAACAGAAACTTATTTTTCACGGTTGAGGTTCCTTCCCTCTGGGAAGTTGGGAAGTCCAAGATCAAGGTGCCTGCAGATTTGGTGTCTGGTGAGGACTCCATTCCTGGTTAATAGATAGCCATGTTTTTCCTGTGTCTTTACATGGCAGAATGGACAAAAGAGTTCTCTGGGACCCCTTTTATAAGGACACTAATCCCATTCATGAGGGCTTCACCTTTATGACCTAATCACCCCCCAAAGGCCTGATCTACAAATACCCTTACACTGGGGATTAGATTTCAGCATATGAATTGTAGGGGGCACAAACATGCAGTCTATAGCACTTTCTTATCAGCATTGCATAAGGGTATCAATTCAATTCCTCCTCATCCTTACCAACAGTTAATGTTCTAAGACCTTTAACTTTTGAAATGATATCTCATGTTGGTTTTGGCTTTCATTTATATATTTATTTGCTAGTGAGCATAAGAATCTCTTCATTGACTTGTTGGTGATTTGGGTTTCTTCTGTGAACAGCCTTTTCAAGTCTTTTGTCTATTTTTTTTCTAGTTTTCTTTTTGTCTTTTTCTTAATGATTTATAGATGTTTCCAAGTTTGAATTGTTTGTCAGCTATATGTATTGCAAATATTTTCTTCTAGTTTGTGGCTCAGATTTCACTCTTGCTATGATATCTTTTAATGAACAGGAAGGTCTTAATTTTAATGTGGTCATATTTATCAATCTTTTTTCCTTTATGATTTGTATACTTACGTTTAGGCAATTTCTACCCTGAAGTCATAAAGAACATTCTTCTATGTTGTCTCCCAAAAATTTATAGTTTTGCCTCCCACATTTGCTTTTAAGCCACTTGGAACTGATTTTTATGTAGAGTATGAGTAGGATTATAGTTTAATATTTTTAAACACATGGGTAACTGATTATCTCAACATTGTTTAGTAAAAATTTCATTCTTTCCTCACTAATCTGTCAGCTGTATTAGTCATTTTAAGGAAATAGCTTTTGGCTGTGGTTCTCTTTACTGTGTGTTTGTTTTCTTTTAAATTATATTCTGTTTTTGTGTTTATTTGGGCTTTAAGCTTCTTTATCTTGTATTTATTTTCTCTTTCTGTTCTTTTGTTTATTCTTCTCTACTTTTTGGGAGACTATTCTGTTCTTCAAACTTCCTAAGTTTATGCTCAGTTCATATTTAGTTTTTATTTTTTTCTAAAATAAGCTATTAAGTCTATAAATTTCCTTTATAAGTATTAATTTAGCTGTGTTCCATAAGTATTCTTTCTTTCTTTGTTTCTTTTTCTCTCTTTCTGTCCTTGTTTCTCTCTTTTTTCTTTTTTTTTAAAAGTTATATTGTCATTTCTTCTTTGATCCGTTAGTTATTTAGAAACGTTTCTTACATTTTTTGTTATCTTTTTGTACTGAATTCTAACTTAATTGTATCACGGAAGAAGAATATAACCTATATCATACCAATTGCTAATAGATTTTTTGATTTGAACAATTGGGTGCCATTCACTGATGTAGATAAATTTGGGGGTAGGGAGGAGAAGCAAGAACACTGTTTTGGAAATACTGAGTTTGCAATACCTATGAGAATCCTAGTAGAGCAGTTGAGTGGGCAGTTGGACTAGATCTGTATATTAGTTTTTAGGGATGTAAGGCATATTTAATATTCCTGAATAAATTTCTCTAATTAGGAATAATGTTTTATAGTTGCAGAAGACCCTGCAAAGTCACTTACAGAGATATCTCCAGACTTTGGCCATTCTTCACCACCACTACAGCCTCCTTCTGTGAACTCATTGTCCAGCGAGAACAGATTTCACTCTTTACCGTTCAGCCTGACGAAGATGCCCAATACCAATGGCAGTATTGGCCACAGCCCACTTTCTCTATCAGCTCAGTCTGTGATGGGAGAGCTGAATAACGCACCTGTCCAGGAGAGTCCACCCTTGGCCATGTCTTCTGCTAACTCACATGGTCTAGAAGTGGGTTCACTGGCTGAAGTTAAGGAGAATCCTCCTTTTTATGGGGTGATCCGTTGGATTGGTCAGCCTCCAGGACTCAATGAAGTACTAGCTGGATTGGAGCTGGTAATTTAATTTGACTTAAAAACTGCAATTATTTTCTATGTAGGGTTTTGTGCAGATTTTCCCCTATTATATGCTTTTTGGCAAACTTTTCTATTTGTCAAAAAAGCCACCACTAGGGAAAAATTTTATTACCACGTTGCCTGACTTGCCTTTGCTACCCATGAGGCTTCTGACCTACTTGTTTCTAATGTTAGTTGATCTATGTTCATAGAGTGAAAGTTGGTTTTTAGGCTAATATATTTAGGCTCCTTATTTTAAACAGAATTCCGTAAGGAAAGCAAATCTGTTATCAGTTTTTCTTTTTCTTTCTCAGCCTCCTTCCCCGCAGTCAGTTCTAATAGTTATATTATTGGCTTTAAAGTTAATCACCATTTTTAGAGATCTTTTGAGATCTTCAGTAGAGGGAAAGATTTTCCCTTTGGAAAGCATATTGTTTGACATTTCATAATCAGGAGAAGGGAAGTTGAGTATATTTAGCTTTTATTTAAATATATAAATTATGTTTTTTAACTTACTTGTTTTTTTCCATACTAGTGAATACTATGGGGGTGGGTGGGCGGAAGAAAGAGTTGTGAAAATAAATAGCTTCTTCCTTCTCCCAAGTTTTAATACTTGTAGAAATGGTGTGAGAAAGTCAGTTAACCAGGGAAGGTTTAAGCACAGATTTTTTATTTTTAAGCATATATTCTGAAAGGAAAGGCATTGAGGACTTCTTGCTGGATTAGGGAATTAATTTCTTGAATCATTGGCTGTGGGCTGAAGCACTGTTAGCCAACCCCTTTTTCTTGATGTAGTTCTCAATACAAGTGTGAAGAGGGAATTCTGAGAAAGGGTAAACTAGAAACAGGTCTTAGAAACCTTAGTTCTGTGTATACTGTCTTTGCAACGTGTGCTATAATGCATATCGAGGCATTTCTTTTTCAGGAAGATGAATGTGCCGGCTGTACGGATGGAACCTTTAGGGGCACTCGATATTTCACCTGTGCCCTGAAGAAGGCGTTGTTTGTTAAACTGAAAAGCTGCAGGCCTGACTCTAGGTTTGCATCACTGCAGCCTGTTTCCAATCAGATCGAACGCTGTAACTCTTTAGGTATTTGAATGTTTTTCATTTATTTACCAATCTGGAATGACTCTAGTTCTGATCTTTTACCATTTTGCATTAGGTGATGGTGACATCATTTAAATATCTTTCTTGCCAATGCTCATCAAGCTTTTAAATCAGTAGAAATTGTTAACTTGGTATATAAGAAAGTTAGTTATCTTAAGAGGCGGTATTTTGAAGAAGTATTAAATATTAGTCAGGAAAGGTGTTTGGGTTGTGAAAAGTGAAAAATAGTGGGATTTATTTTTCTCTTCCTGTTGATTACAGACATTTAATTTTCAGCAGTACAGGAGGTAGAAATTGAAATGTGGCCCCTTCTTTTTGGCACTGACTTCCCTCTCAATGTGTTGTTTAAGTACACCAGTAAGCATATCTTATCAAGAAATCAGCATTAGTATAAGTAGTTTTAGATTGATTGATGGAGGACAGCTCTCCTCATCACTTGTAATAGGTGGTAATTTCCTGATGTTGTCTCTTTTCAGTTTTGGATAATAGTGGTGAAGCATCTTGAGGGTTCAGCAAGCATAAATAGAAAAGCCATCTTTATGAAAAACATTTTTCTTTATGTTGAAATAATACTTTAGAATTTTTTGTTTTCTTTTCAAACTTGAAGATAAAGCATCTTTGGATAAATAATAAAATATTTGGGAAACAAAATATTTTTCTTGACAGATGCTTTTTGCGAGTTACTTAATACTCTAAAGTGTTTTTTAAATGACAGAGGAAGTGAAGTTGAAAATGAGCAATAGCAATTTTTATAAGCCAAGTTGAATAACAGGTAACCAAAGCCCACCTTTAACTTAAAGTTGAGGAACAAATTTTGCATCAAAGTACCAAAACATTTTAAAGTGAAGAAATATATATGGGAATACATATGGCAATAATTTAAAAGAATTCTTTTAATTTACATTTTAAAAAATCTTGTCAGCATTTGGAGGCTACTTAAGTGAAGTAGTAGAAGAAAACACTCCACCAAAAATGGAGAAGGAAGGTTTGGAGATAATGATTGGAAAGAAGAAAGGTATCCAGGGCCACTACAATTCTTGCTACTTAGACTCGACCTTGTTCTGGTAAGTCTAGAGTTCACGCAGGTCGAGAGTGTCACGCAGGCGGGGACGTGTGTGTATGTGAATGTGTGTGTGTGAAAGAAACTGCCAGCTGCCTCTGAGGAGAGAAACCGGATGATTAGGGGTCAGGAAAGAAAGGGAGATTTGCTTTTCATAATATACTTCTTGTAAGTTATTGAATATTATCTCATGTTCCTATGTCCAAAACATTACTGTGAAAAGTAATGCAATAATAATGAGTAAGAGGCGAGTGGTATTGTTACAAGTGGAACAGATACACTGAGGTATCTAGGAAATGTTTGTGTACATATCAAATAACATGACTTGTGATGAGCCATTGGCTGATGTGTGCTGTATTTGTTTTAGGAGGTAGAGGCAATCATAAAACTACTTTATTTTAAAAAATTATTTTCAGTGGAATGACTGTTGCTTAGTATAGGTAGTTTTTTCCAAAGTGGCACAACTTCACATGGCAAGAATCTTTAGGCTCTGAAGATTGAACAAAGAATCTTTAGGCTCTGAGGATTGTACACTGCCAGTACGGCTATGTCATAAGAATTAGGAAGTTAATATGGGATGTTCAAATTTTTAAAGTAGGGAGAATAAAATTGGCAGGCCATTTTGTTTGCAGAACTCTTTTAGTCTCTCAGATGTGTTAACAAAAACAAGCCTTGCAACACTGATAGAATATTCTTTAGATTTCCTGATAAAAATCTGTACTAGTCAAATTTTTTTTCTTTGATACCAGCAAGTTACTGCTGTTAGTCACTCACAGTGATTTTAACATTTAAAGAAATTTAGATCTTTGCAAAGAGGCAGGGGGAGAGAGAAGTATGATACTAGTAGTGTTTACCTTGGGAAGCAGTTTCCAAACTTCCTCTTCTATTGTCTATTTGTAATTTCACTCAGATTTGTAGGCCCTCTTTCAACTTTTGCAAAGAAGTTTTCTTTCTTAATATGCTGTAGGCATATTTTTATCTTTTAACACTGTCAATCTGTAGTTTGCCTTCTCAGTATTAGTATTCTCCTTAACCTGAAAGGATCTTTAGGTCTTGATGATTGAATCATGGGAATCTTCACAGGGGTCTCGGGTACCTGTGTTAACAAAAAGCATGAATTGTTAGGTTGTTTGTTCTAGGCTTTGTTTTTTTCCTCTTCTGCTTCTTTTTAGAATCTGTTTCTTGAAAAATACATTTCTAGCATGAAGAAAAATATTCTTTTTATTTTGCAGTTTATTTGCTTTTAGTTCTGTTCTGGACACTGTGTTACTTAGACCCAAAGAAAAGAATGATGTAGAATATTACAGTGAAACTCAAGAGCTACTGAGAACAGAAATTGTTAATCCTCTGAGAATGTAAGTACAAGATATATGGTTATTTTGCATTTAGGTGGTGTCCTATTTGCTATTTACTGGTACAGTAATTAATTTATACCCTGCTTTCATGTAATAGGAAATGGACAAAAATTAGTTCTCTTGGTGAAATATTAATTTTTAAACCTTTGGTCCTTGTACTTTCTTTGCTTATTTAATTCTTAAATCTTGCCAAGGTATAGAACATAGTATATTCTATGAAATTATTTAAGCCATTTTGGTAGAGTATAGTATAATTTAGTAATTGCAGAAGGTTTAGAAAAGCTGATATATAGTACTTGGGGTTTTTATCTTTTGAAATAGTTTATTCCAACACTACCCCTAACATGCTGTATATTGATACAGTCTGGCTTTTTAAACTTAATTTTATCTGAAAGAAAAGGAGCAAGGGGCCAGGTGTGGTGGCTCGAGCTTGTAATCCCAGCACTTTGGGAGGCTGAGATGGGAGGATTGCTTGAGGCCAGGAGTTTTAGACCAGCCTGGGCAATATATCAAGACCCTGTAGCTACAAAAAAAAAAAAATTAGCTGGGCATGGTGGTGCGCGCTTGTAGTTGTAGCTACTCGGGAATCTGAGGCCAAAGGATCCCTTGAGCCCAGGAGGTGGAGATTACAGTGAGCTATGATTGTGCCATTACACTCCAACCTGGGTGACAAAACGAAATCCTGTCTCAAAAAAAAAAAAAAAAGGAAGAGCAAGGGAAATTTTTTATTTATAGAATAGCTAGTATTTAATACTTTTGTACTAGCAACAGATGAGATATATTTTAGTAACATGTTAAAGGAATATATTTAGACCTCCCTCCACCTCTCTTAAAAAGGAGATTCTTTTTCTATTTTGTAGTTTAGGAATTATAAATATGTCTTGTTTTGGCCCTGGGAAGCAATTTGTAATGGTACGGCACAAGTGACAGGAGTCTAGTAGAGGCTTTGAATAAGTGGTTGTAGGTGATGTGTGATAGTGTCACATTATAAAATCTAAACTATGAAGAATTAGGACCAGACATCATAAAACAAATTTGTTCATTCAGGGGTATAGAAAGCAAACTATGTAATTTAAAGTCCATATTAAGATAAATTTAAATCTTGTGACATACTTTTCTTATTCAATAATTAAAGTAAAAATTAGTTTTATATAAGATTTTTATCAAAAAAAGCAGAATACTGAAATAAATGAACATTCCAAATGACCCACTATATTATATGACTAGGAAAGTAAATTATAAGACAATAAATGTCCCTGCTTATACCTTTTGTTTTCCTTAAATTCTATAATGAGTTCTCTAATTATTTTACTCTTTAAGATAATTATGAGTCTTGATTTTCACATTAATTATTTTGTCCTATGCAAATTTTTAAACATGCTTTCTATTTTTTTTCCCCAAGTAATTGATACTGGAACAAGACAGGTCAAATTCAAAACTCTAAGGCACTTTTTTCTTCCTTCCAAAACACTATAAGTTCATTAATAAACATTCTTTGAATTCCATTGTCCAACCAGTTAAGAGTCATAGTTAATCACACTTTGTCACCTGTCCACAGTAAGAAACTTGTCAGATGCCCTGTTGTGATCTGGATTCCCTGTGTCTGCAGCATTCATATCTGTACTAAGGCTGACTAGTTTCATTTGGTACTGAAACCTCTACTTTCTCCATTGCAAGCTTCTCGATGGCAGAGATCCTGCCTTTCCACCTTATTCATTTTGTATTCCCAATGGCTGGCAGGTTAGATTACTGTGTAAGTGGTAGATGCTCAATATATATTGGTTGCAGGGAGCTAATGAGTGAATGAGTAGTCAGTATAAAAAATGTATATAAGATTAGCCAGTTCTGATTTGCCCTTATTAAGCCAATGGTGGCCACTAAGGTCTCTTCTGAAGTGATTTTCAGAATTAAAAATTTAAATGGACATTAAACTTAGTGAATGTGTCCTATATTCAGACAAAGATGAAAGAAAATGTCATAATTATGCTGATTGGTTTGATTGCAGATTTCAGATTTTCAATTTCTCATCAATGCCCTTTCCCATTACCCTTTAGTATTTTAAAAGGACTTTCTTTTTCAAAATTGTATATTCATCACAAAATTTTTGAAAAGTATATTTTTTTGTATCAATATGTGACAAATGTAAGGTGCATAGTAGTGTCTAGGATAATTCTGGTTCTATATCTTTAATTTTTCAAACTTCAAGAAGCAGCCTATAATTGTATTCTTCAAAACAATTGTCTAGCCTATTGATTTATGATCTGTTGGAGCTGTATGAGAAATGTATGATTATTAAGATGTGTTATATAATTTAATATATATTCTAATATTAATTAATTAATGTTTTTTACTAACATAGATATGGATATGTGTGTGCCACAAAAATTATGAAACTGAGGAAAATACTTGAAAAAGTAGAGGCTGCATCAGGATTTACCTCTGAAGAAAAAGGTGACTGTCTTAATTTATGGTATATTCATTAAAAATAACTTGAAATCATATTCATATACTAAATTATTAGTTAAAATGTGTGTGTTGTATTGGGTTTTATTTTAAATTACAGATTTCTTTCTATGTGATGTATAATTTTCTCCTCTTTTTGTAAATCTTCCTCTCTTCTAAAAGTGAATGATAATGTGGAAGAATGAACCACTTTAGGAAGCTGGCTGGTTCTAGTATATTAAATGCTTAACACATTGACGGACACACTAAAAAAAAATTTCTCCTTGGGGCCATGGTGCTTTATTACGAAAATAGAATAAAAACTCTGAGAACAAAATGATCCTTTCTAATTTAATGAACAATTTGTTATTTTTTATTGTTTTTTGTGCATAAGTTATATGCAACTTTGAAAATAGTTCATGCAGCTCCCAAGGTAAAGGGATATGTGAGTTACGTATGTTTCACGAGGCCCTGGGCTCAAAATGAGCATGAGTTAAATACAACTCACATGGCAGTTAATGTTAAATGAAAAGTTCTTTTCTTTCCATTCAGCAATAATATTCTGAATTGTTTCTCTTTTTGTGGTAAAGGGTTGTGTTGAGTCATATACATTTTCCTACTTTGTTTTCCTTGTTATAAAAAGGGAGTTACAAAACTGCTGACTAGGATTACGTTTAACAGTTTTAATCTCTTCATAGCTAATGGACTTAAAGATTCAACGCTTGACTTTGAACTTGTTAGCAGCATATTGTAACCAGCTGTAATGTTTACAGGCTTGATAATTATTTAAATAGCAGGAAAAAATAGGACATACTTCAGGTTTTATTCCACTTATCTTATACCCCCCAAAAGAAATTAATTATTTCACTATTCATGAATTATTATACCCTTTTAAATGTAATCAAGTTATAACAAATTTGAAACATAATATCCTTTGTATTTTTCCTTTGTTAGGAAAACTGTGCTTTTAATTGAGATAATATTGAAAGAATGAAATTGAATTCAGTATAGAAGTATGACTGTTATAAGTAAAAAATAGAATGATTAAAAATTTTGCAACTGATCTGATTTTGTATTTTCTCGCAGATCCTGAAGAATTCTTGAATATCTTATTTCATCATATTTTAAGGGTAGAACCATTGCTAAAAATAAGGTAACTTTTAAATTGTTATAGAAGCATTGGAAAAATAGACAATCCTCACTTCTACTGCTGTCTCTGGGTAAAAATGATTTCCCTGGTGATTACTGCATATTGCATTTGTTTAGAGCTCTTAATATGCTAGGCGAATATAGTGCAAATTAATTTTATTCATTGTCCTCTCCATAGTACCATACTTTACTTGAAGAACAACTCAAATGTAAATTTGCACTTTTAATTTTAAATGTAATGATAAATATAATTGCAAATCATTTTCTTATGAAACTGTATATAAATATTTTTGTAATTTAAATTAATGAGCCTTTTAGGAGAATCTCATTCTAACCTAATCAAACACTGTGAGAGCACCGTTTTTGTCTACCTATTACTCAGAGAATTACTTTAGCCTTAAATTAGCTTTCTTGTTCTTAGTTGTGTAACTTGGTCTTTTCCCCCCCATGTTGAATGAAAGCTTTGAATTTAATGCAGTAAAGTTCTTAGTGAAATGTTCTAAATGGCTAAACTTTCGGGATAGTTTGAATGTTCACAGTCTAAACAGTGGTCCTTTTTACATTTTAACCTGGGTTTCTCTATTGAGAATCTTGGTCATATACTATACATTTCCCTAAAAGCTAACTGTAGACAAGTACTCTTACTCATCTAGGTCTTAAGTGATGTTGTTTGATGCCAGTGTTGAGTTGATGGGCGAGGAGAAGGAAGGACGGACACTGTCACAATTGTGGTTTGATATTGTTTGGGAAATTGTAACTAATGAAATGAGACACAGTACATAAACATCAAGAGCCCGCATTTCTTATGTATTCAAAGATGGTAATAACCATATGTGTACCTAGAAAATCCTAAAGAATTGTCTAGAAAATACTGTAATTAACAAAACAATTCGTAATTTAGCTGTGTAAAATAACCATGAAAAATCAATATCACTTCTGTATCCCTTCAAGCAAATGTGAAAAAGAATAATTTTATACTTCATGAAAGTATAAAATACCAATAAATCAATTTTATTGAGATAGATTTTTTAAAAGACTTACACAGAGCTAAAGGGGGATTTGATTAATTAGTGAGAAAGATTGTGTTCTAGGAAGGAAGATTAAATAAATATGTTAATTTTTTACAAATTAATTTGCACGTAAACAAGATCTTAACTTTATTTTTAGAACTTAGGAAAGTGATTTTAGAGTTCTGTACAAAATGAAGGTAAAAATATTGAAGAATTGTTTTAAAAAAAGAGTTCTATTATAAGCTCTAAGGGAAAGCAATAGACATTAAAATAGTGTGTGATACTGGCATAAAATTAGAAATATGGATTAATAAAACTGAATAGAAAGCTCAGAAATAGAATTAATGGTATGTAGTATTTCAGTGTCTACACTGAAAGGTCAGCTTTCAAACCCAAATAGGAAAGGAAAGATATATTTGATATATGATGTAGGAAACCTAGCAGGTACTTTGGGAGAAAAAAGTCAATTTTGCTTTTCATTTTAAAGAGATAAATTACAGATGCTTAAAACGTTTGTTTTCATCTTTTTTTTTCTAGTTCACACACCTAGGGGATGTAATACACTCCTAGTAATAACATAGGTTGAATACTGCAGTGATCCTCAGAGGGGGTAAGGAGGGGCCAGCTACATTCAGGAATACATCTCAGAGTCTGAAGGCCTTGTGGAGTTTAAAAGGGCCCTGGGAAGTTCTTACACTCCTTGAAGGGTACACTGTTCCAACCACCCCCCAAGCAACCTTCATATTGAGAATTACTGTTTAAAAATTAATTTTAACTTAGCTCTTTTTTTTTTTTCAAATGTCATTCTTTCCCTCCACTAGCCTTTCTTTCTGAATGAGGGAGAGTCAGCTGATGCAACAAATAGGAGGTTGAGTACCTTAAAAATATGCAATAATAAAACAGTCTAAAAGAGACTGTAAGATATTCTTAAATGATTAAAGAGACAAAAAAAAGAACTAGATACCAATGGAAAATAAAAACAGATTTGATAACAAACAAAATCAAATAAACTAAAACAGAATTTCCAGAAATAGAAAATATACCATGATGGGTGGGATAGGGTACCTCATTGGATGCAGTGTGCACAGTGTAAGAGAAAATGCTCATTTGGAAGATGGAGTTGAAGAAAGTATCTAGAATGTAGCCCAAAGGGATAAAGAGTTAGAAAACAAGAAAGAGCATGAGACACATGGAAGATAGACTCTAACTGGAGTTCCAGAAAGAGACGCTAGAGAGAATAGGGAAAAAGCAATGTTTCAAGCAATATTAGCTGAAGAATTTTCAGAATTTTTGACAGACTTAAATTCTAAGATATTCAGCATTCCTAAGCAGGAAGAACTAGGACTAAATAACCATTCAGAGACTTATCCAGAATGTACTTTAGTAAAACAAAATTGAATTTAGAATACGAGAGTGGAATGCAAGAAATAAGGAAGAATGAAGAAATTGGTAAATTTGGGTAAATTAAACCTTCACATCTAAAAAACAATAACAACGATGGTTATAGTAATAGTGACTAATTGCATGTGCAGTGTTCAAGATGAGGCAGAACTAAAGTCATAGCCACTGACAAGAGAGCATGGTGATTCGTGGCAAAGTATTCCAAGAAAAATAATGGAACATCAGCAATCAAGAAGCAAAGACGTAGGGGAATTTTCAGATTGTATTACTGAGTAACTCTCGCTTTAGAACACAGTCGGGGTATTACTATTCCATGGACACATCTGTATTATATTCCATATTGCTGGATAACCCAGAATCTGTGAAGAATTTTAGTGGGTATCCATTATGGTCTGTTGTCACAAAAGTAGATAGACTCAAATGATACAATTCTAAGAGTGTTTTTATCTTCTTTGTAATTGTCCATTTTATTTTAAAATTAACACATTTGTACTTTTCTGCCCTTAGGTTTTCCTTAGAAAACTACAATCTAAATTGCACAGTTTTGTTCAGTAGCACCAACGTTGTTGTGATTCTCTAGGGCTTTAGCCTTGTAAAACTTTAGAAATGAGGTTTGAGTGATTGTTGTTCCTCCTCCCCCATTCTTCTGCCCCAGAATCACAAAGCTGTTGTCTTCTCCCTCCTTGTTTCTGGGTCCTCCTCTCAGGGTTTGCAACTCGGTAATCCCTTCAGCCACCATCCCTTCTCTCCCGCTGCCATTATTGTTTCTACTTGTTATAACTACTGACATCTACTGCTTTCTGGTTTCTTAGTTTCCTGTCTGATTTTTTTCTGTCACCTATTAATTTTCTGTGCTTTTGGTCTTTCACAGAAAAGTTCTGGCCTTTTGTAGTCATCAACAACCAATTAAAATATTGGTATAGCATAACCTTCAGGTTTTTTGGTTGTCCTATGTTTTTATTTATTGTGGGTTCTCAAGAATCTCCTGTTTTGTTACCAAATAAATTTTGTTTATTTTGGGGTATAAGTTGCTTTGGGAAGCTGAGGCTTTCTGCAGACCAGTCTCTGAATAGCTGAGGTTTTCTTATGAGAACTATGTTAATGTTTTCCCCCCAAATCTTGAAATCTACATATAAGTCTAGATATAAACAGTCTGACTCTATACCTATAAATTCTATTAAAAAGGTGAATGGTAGACTTAAAGATTATTAATCCTTTTGGTATAGTTAGTCTTAAAGATTAATGGCATTCTGTCGTAAAACACTTAGAAGGAAAAATGTTTAGTATAAGGGTAACACAGTGATTGGCATATAGTAGGCATTTACTTGGTATGTGTTGAATAAATGAGTGACCATTTAAAGGACAGCATACTTCAGCAGAAAAAATAGAAAGCTGTTGTTAGCTTACTATTATAACCCAGGTTGTACCAGGGTTCTTTACCTAGTTCTGCCTTTGACTTGCTGGGAAGTCATTCTCCTTCCCTGGATCTCAGTGCCTTCATTTTAGAAATGAAAGTTTGGTCTATAAAGTCTTCTAAGGGTCTGTCACATTCAGGAATACATTCGTGTAAGAATTCATTTGCCTGTTTCAAGCATTAAATGCAGTTCGCTTCTTTCTAGATTTGGATGGTGAAGTTGAATTAAGTAGTTTTAGCTTCTGGTTATTATTGTTCACATAGTGTTTCTTGATTAGGATTATTATTCCATTATTTTTCTCCTGATCACTAAGAGAACTTTTCAATATAAAAACCAAAATAAGAAACCATTTATAAGGTCTTGTGCAAAGTACATTTAATTATTTTATCCAGATAGTTTTCTTTTCCCCTGTCGTTCTGACTATGCAAAACTGCCTCATCGATTTTATGGTTTTTCTGTTCTCAAATACTGCTGGAACAACTTAACATTTTGATTTAAGCATTTAATAAATAAGTTATATGTGTTTTTTTCCCCTGCATGCTTTTAGATCAGCAGGTCAAAAAGTTCAAGATTGTTACTTCTATCAAATTTTTATGGAAAAAAATGAGAAAGTTGGAGTTCCTACAATTCAGCAGTTGTTAGAATGGTCTTTTATCAATAGTAACCTGAAATTTGCAGAGGTTAGTAATACTCACTGTATTTTATATGAAAATCCTTAGGATTCTTAAGACTATATAGATTCAATATCTATTGATTTTAACCAGCTAAGAACAGTTTGAAACATGAACTGTTACAAAAACACAAATTTTACAAAATGTGCAATGTTTAAATTTGTCCATATAGAAAATGCCTTATAATTAAGATTGAACTTTTTGGATTTTTGGTGCCAAAGAAAACACCAAGCTAATTTGTAAATTGAAAACTTTCAAGTAGTTTAAAGCAAAATAAAGATTTACGTTTTCTAAAAAAAGTATCATTTTACCCAAGCATATTATCCAAATATATCAAAAGACAACGTTTACTTCTCCCCCTTCGTTAAGAAACAAAATGTCAATAAGTTCATTTATATTGGTTTATTAATGAACAAGTAATATAAATTATTTTTCTTTTACTTTCTACCGAGTATCTTCATGATTTTAGTAGTATATACTTATGTTTTATTTTTATTATATTCATTTCTGAAGGAATGTTTTGGTAAAACCTTAACAGCCACAGTTTTTTATTTGTTGAAATACAAAGAATTGTGTCTTTCTGTGACAGTTTCTGTATCACATTTGCAAAAACAATTTCTCCACAACCTTTATTAAATATAAACCCAAAGTACAATGCCACTCTCAATAGTCATTATATTATTTGAGACTCAAGATTTTTGAACTCCCTGACCTCTAGGTATTGGTGTGTCTACACCATCACGGGCTACTTGACTTGTGACTTGTTAGTGCTGTGTGTCCACTGTGTGGCTCCTGTTTTACAGGCCACCAATTTATGGCAAAAATCACTGCTTGATTTGACAGCCATGACTATTTTGGTTTTATAAGGAAAAATTTTTTTCAGCACTTTGATTCTAAAAATATGTATCTTTTTTATAGGCACCATCATGTCTGATTATTCAGATGCCTCGATTTGGAAAAGACTTTAAACTATTTAAAAAAATTTTTCCTTCTCTGGAATTAAATATAACAGATTTACTTGAAGACAGTAAGTATAAGATTTTTTAGTTTGTTTTGTTGTTTTTTAAGAAATAGTCTGTCAGGTCATTCCCATTAGTTGTGAGTAAGAGTCTAACTGGAGACAATACTTCTAAAAGGCAATTCAGTAACTGAAGAGCCTGGAAATATCAAGCCAGTAATTTTAGTTCTAGGAATTTATTCTAAGAAAATAATCAGAGATGAAAATAAATATTTTATATGCAAATATGCTTATTGTCATATGATTAAGAAATTAGAAACAACCTAGATGTTAACAAGAGGGGAGTAGTTAAATGAGTTGTGTATCAGTACAATGACACTATTGCCATTAAAATTCATAGTTTTGAAGACCAGTGTATATGGAAATAGTCATGATGTAATATTAAGTGAAAAGTACATTGATATGTTTACAAGAGGGCCTTAAAATATATGTATATATATAGACACACATACATACATAGTTATGTAAATATTCAGATATAAAATTATTAGAGAAAATTTACAATAATATTGACACCTATAATTATCTCTTGCTAACTGAAATTGTAGCTGCTTTTAATTTTCTTCTTTATACTTTCTTGTGTTTGAATTTTCATCAATAGACATTTTATAATGGGGGGAAACACCCTACAATATGCTATTTTTAAAAAATTGTTACTTGGTCAGAGAAAATGTCTTTGAGGATATTTTGAATCCAAGAAAATCCCATAAGAGGATGAGAGAGGGATAGACTTTTTCAAAGCCATGAACATTATTCTTTTTAAAGCATAAGTTTTATTTTTAATCTTCTTAGTGAATGTATGCATTTTTAAAAGGCCCCTTAACTCCCCACCCACTCCCCTATTTCAGCTCCCAGGCAGTGCCGGATATGTGGAGGGCTTGCAATGTATGAGTGCAGAGAATGCTATGATGATCCGGACATCTCGGCCGGAAAAATCAAGCAGTTTTGTAAAACCTGCAACACTCAAGTAAGTTTCCTTCACTTAATGGATGATCTCTTCTTGAACAATAACTTATTGGCAGTTTAAAAACAGATTGCAGGTTTTGAAAAGTCTTTTAAAATCGTAATTAACTTTAAAAAATTCATAATAAAATAGTATTATTTATGCCTTTTCTGACCGTTTACTTGATAGCTATCTGTGAAGTACTTGATTGATCTTTATAAGGGATGTATCCAGTAAGAGTAAGTAGAGTCTGTTCACTTGAAACATTGTAGCTCATTAATGACATTCTCTTCATGGTCCATGTTAGGTCCACCTTCATCCCAAGAGGTTGAATCATAAATACAACCCAGTGTCACTTCCCAAAGATTTACCTGACTGGGACTGGAGACACGGCTGCATCCCTTGCCAGAAGATGGAGTTATTTGCTGTTCTCTGCATAGAAACAAGCCACTATGTTGCTTTTGTGAAGTATGGGAAGGACGACTCTGCTTGGCTCTTCTTTGACAGCATGGCTGATCGGGATGGTATTTAGAAAAACTTTATTCTGCATGTGGCAGTGTTTTGGTTTGTAGTGGGACAGTTCACGGTGGGATCGCCTATTCTGAATACTAAGATATTTTGTGGGATGATCTTTTCGGGGTTATCTTGGTGACACAGTTTTAAATCTTGAATACATTAACAACCCTGCTACCTTAACTAAGGAATAATATTGTTGTGATATTTTGACGTGCGTATGTTCTTCATTAAAAAGGGAATCCTAAGATTGCTTTAGGGCTGAGAGATTTTAGGCTCCTCTCATTGTTGCATAAGCCGTAGCAGCCACTTATTGAGCACCTCTATGCCGGGCTCTCTGGGAGTACATTGAGTCGTTCTACCTAAATCCTTGTGAGATAGGAATTATTCCTAGTTTTCTGTTACTAAAGCTGAGGTTTAAAGGTGCCTAAAAGCATATAGCTTATATTTAACTCATTCTTTCTGATCTCAGTGCTTTTTTTTTTTTATACTAAACCATGTTGTCTTCCAAATGACAAAAGCTAAGAACAAATGTAAACATCCTCTTCAGAAAAACAAGCCTGTTCTGCATTTAATGTGTTTCTTCCTGAAATGGGGAATATGCTACACTTGCCAGGCCATTTTCTAGGATGCTTAGTCCTTATTTAACAAACCCTTAATGAGTGCCAGGGTCTCTAGTAGGTTTCAGGAATGAAATGTTGTCAAAACAGCTACACCTCTACCTAGGCGAGGTTGTGAGGTGTGACTTCCATGTTCTTCCATTCTTCTTGCATCTCGTTTTCCCTTTAGTCATTCTCTCACGACCAGTCCCTGGGTCTTCTGGTGTGGCCCTCTAATAACCTAAGCCACGCCCTGTGGCTTCCTCTTGACCAGAGGCCCAAGCTCTAACCAAGAGTTTTCTGCCTTTTCTTAGCTCTCAGATACTCAGGGGACATAGCCCAGCCCCATCTGTAGATGTGCCCCCGACCCAGTTAACATTTGCATTGAACAGTGTGACTCAAAAGCATAGGGATTTCAGACATTTGGAAAAGCCACTGGGAGAGCTAAACCAGAAGGGCATTTTATGGGATCTCTGAAACCACACCCTAGGGCACCATCATCCATAGTCTGAGGACATGTAAAACAAACTGTGTTAGAGTTGTGCAAGTACATTTTTAAAATTTAGGAAAATTTTACTAGATCTCTGAATTGGATAATCTCATGGTAAAGTGTTCTAGACTGCTTGTGTCTGGGAGGGATATGGAAATATGAAGAATTGAGCATTGTATGCATATTATGTGCATATAATGTTATTTCCTAAGTGAATACAGAGAGAAGCCTGGAAACTAGGTGTAGGGCTTACCTCAGAATATGTGTCTTTTTACCAGTTGTATTCACTATTGGCCCCAGAATCCTTTCAGAAACCAAAAAATGAGAAAACTATCAAGAGTTAAGGGAGGCTTTAACTTCTAGAAATCAGAAGTAATCTTTTAGATCCTGAAAATCAGCCTTTTCTAAATTATAGGATTGTGAAATTGTTTTGTTGGGGCAGGGCAGCAAAGGGGTTTGGATCTTTACTGCCCTAAAAAGAGCTTTTTCTCTTTGTCATAGGTGGTCAGAATGGCTTCAACATTCCTCAAGTTACCCCATGCCCAGAAGTAGGAGAATACTTGAAGATGTCTCTGGAAGATCTGCATTCCTTGGATTCCAGAAGAATACAAGGCTGTGCACGAAGACTCCTCTGTGATGCATATATGTGCATGTACCAGAGTCCAACAATGAGTTTGTACAAGTAACTTGGGTCATCGAGAGAGGTGAAGAAATTGAAGACAAAGTTTTAATGTTGCATTTCATTCAGGCTGGCAGTTCTGTTCAACGTCCATTGCCGGCAATGGATGTCTTTGTGGTGATGATCCTTCAGAAAAGGATTCCTGTGTTTAAAAACAAATTGCTTTTGTGTTACTGAAGTATTTAATAAGAAGCATTTTGCACTCTAGAAAGTATGTTTGTGTTGGTTTTTTTAAGAAGTCTAAATGAAGTTATTAATATCTGAAGCTTTAAGTTAAGTGCATTGATCATATGATATTTTTGGAAGCATAGAATTTTAATTGTGCAAGTTTAAAACCTCTTTTAGTCTATTGAGAATGTAAATAAATGTGTCTTCTTTATGGACCAAGGATATGAAATCATTTTTACTTTGTAGCTAACGGTTGCCTTGAGGAAGAAATAATTGGTTTTATTGAGTCTACTTTCAATCCAGTTATTAAAGGTGTACTGAGTTTGATTTGTTAATTCTTTCCTATATAGTGCTGACTCCTGCATGTCTGCAATCTGCTGAGTTTCTGTGTTTCTGCAGTAGTGGTCAGAAAAATATTTAAATTCCCTTAACAGTGTTGTTTTCTATTTGTTCTGGTTTTGAGATAAATGAATGATTCTGTCATAAAATGTCCATTTTTGATGTAATTTTCTTGGAGGATTAGGGTATTCAGCAATTGAAGCTCTTCATTCATGGTAGTAACTGTCAGCTAACAGGTTTTTATTTTGAAGGCTCTCTAACTATTTTACGAAATGGGGCACAGTAAATTTATGAAAGAATTAGAGTGATAAGTAAATAATGTATCTCTATACAAATATACAGTTCATAAGAAAGGAAATTTGGCATGTAATTAAATTTTCCCTGAAGAGATAGATATTTAAACCTCTATTATTTTAAATAAGTTTGTCCAGAACTTAAGTTTGATCTGTCAGCCAGTATTCTCACTAAATTCAGTTTGGTTTCCCTTGAGTTATGAATCCGATATTTTATTGAAATGTTAGCAACAGCTTCATCCTCCTTCTGATTAAGTAAGTAGGAAATGGATGTTTTCTTAAGTAATATCCATCGTGTATGTATAGACCACAGTGGATGTTGTGGACTAGAGCCATAAATTATAAACGTCAGTGCTGTGGAATGTATGTTCTCTGAGTGTTGTTTTGTGGTATTGTTGTCTTTCTGGAATGACATCCTAACCATGCAGAAAGACAGAAAAGTTGTCATATGTATATAGCATATGACTTTATAAAATATTTAATGTGAAAAAAGTGGAAAGAATCTTTACAAACCCTGCAATTATTTTTTTAAAGGCACTTTTATCCTTCGGTTTTATCATTCCATTTTGCTAATGTTTATTAGCTTTATAAATCATAATAAGGTGCAAAAACTCTTTCATCTTATAATTTCTTCATTTTTGAAATGAAAAATTACACACATTTTGCATGTGGTTTTGTACTGCTAAGTGCTTAGGTTGGGGTGGTGAGAGGATCACTGGATCAGGGGTGAGGCTGAGGAACGCTGGGCTGGGGCTGGCCTTGCCCTCATCACCCTTGGGATGCAGGATGTGTAAGGTCTCTCCTAGCTCTGACTATCTAGAAATCCAATCACCCTGTAATATATATGTGTTGGATGAAGAGATGGACGAATGAGCTTGCCAATATAATTTTAAAAGATTATCTGGAGGAATGTTTAAGACTCTATACAGAGTCGGCCCTCTGTATCTGCAGGCTCCACATCTATGGATTTAACCAACCGCAAGTTGAAAATATTTTTAAAAAGTATGGTTGTGTCTGTATTGAACATGTACAGACATTTTTTCTTGTCATTATTCTCTAAACAATACAGTATAACAACTATTTACATAGCATTTACATAGTATTAGGTATTAAAAGTAATCTATAGGTGATTTAAAGTATATGGGAGAATGTGTGTGGGTTATATGCAAATACTACACCATTTATATAAGGGACTTGAGCATCTGCGGATTTTGGTAACCACAGGGATCCTGGAACCAATCCCATGTGGATACTGAGGGATGACTATATAGGTAAGACTGGATTTAACAATTAGAGAGAGAGAGAAGACAGTTCCTTTCCTGTAGAAATTAAAACAAAATACAAGTTGAGGAAGATCTATACTGCCCAGGCTCTCATGCTAGAGGAGATGAAGAAGCCTTATTTGGATGCATGCCTAGTTTCAGAGCCTGGGGTGTGGGGGTTCTTTTAAGTGGAAGAGCCTCATCTATAAATGATCTAAGGACATTTTCTCCAAGTGGAGCTGTACATCCTTTTAACGCTACTTAGGGAGAGAACACTGAGTAAAGGGATGCCAGGGGGAGGCTCTGGTGGTTCCTGGGGAGGCCTGGGTCCTTCCTTTGCTCCCAAGTACCATGAGGCCTACTGGGAAGGCTTCTCCCCCCTGTCCATTCTGGTTCCCTCTGGGTAGTCCCTCCTTGTTCCTTGTTCCAACAGTGCTTGGTTTGTCAAGTGGGGCATAATCAGGGCTGGACTGCATGACATGGGTGGCCAATGTGCCTGTTGATTTATTTTATTTTTAGCCTTAAATTTTCTTTGATATTTTTCTGTTGGGTTTCTAAATGTTTGGTTATCCTTTTTTCCTTATCATATCTACAAGATGACAATATAATAGAATCATCTTATTTATAAATGGCTCATGATTAACAGCTACAAATAGAAAATATAACAAGACATGTTCCTCCACCTCCAAATAAATACATGTGTGTGTGTGTGTTTATATATATGGGGCAGAAGGGGAGAGGAAGAGAGAGAGAGAGAGCAAATATGAGAGAGAGGTGGGGGGGAAGGAGAGCAATGATGTTATATGAAGCTAAATGTGGCCAGTCCCTCACTGTCAGCTTTATAAAGGAGTTTGACTCCATCCACAAAAGAGTGTTTTATGAAACTTGGAAAACACATTGAAAACCAAGATACACAGTAACAAAGATCAATTTGATATAGCTATTAGAGTTACTAAGGATTTTCTTCTTAGAATAGTTTAGGATTTTTAAAATTTATATTTGCCAAATGCTGTAGATAAATGGCCAGGTGCTTCCTATCCCTTGTATTCATTTATTTTTTCGTATAATTTGAGAACAAGGGGAAGACATAGTAATTAATCTTATGGAACTTGTATTGCCACCCAAATTCCTGGTTGTTTGAACATGACATCTTCATATATTCAAGAATTAAGTACCTTCCATAGCTGGATCTCAAAAATTATCCAGTTAGATAATTTTTCATCTACTTGGATCGTAGACCAAGATGTGAGTGGAAAATAGAATATTAGGTCTTGGCTGAGTAACTGCCAACCAGGAAGTATTTAGTGGACATTTATTAGGTGCTTAGGATTGTGTTAGAGGGAATATGAGACATGGTCCCTGCCCTCAAACAGCTTACCTGCTAATTCCGCAACAGAATGTCTGTTAATTGTTGCTTAGCTTAAGTGTGAGGGTGACAGGTCTGGGGGAGGCTTTGGGAGGCAGTGTGGTATAACAGAAAACGGAGTGGACTAGGGGACAAGAGACCTGGGATTCAAGCCCCTTTTCTGTCACTTTTTCTGTAGCGTTAGACAAAATCTTGACTTTTTGGGCTTTAGTTTCCTCCTCTGTATAACAAGAGGGTTGGAGTATTGAATTTTATAGGAAAAAACAAAAACAAAAACAAAAACAAATTCCTGGGTCCCAGGCCAGGCCTGCTGAATCTGAATCTTCATGAAGAGAAGCTAGGAGATCTTGTTAGTAAAAAGCTGACCTGGTGAACCTGGTGACCAGTAAGGTTTGAAATCTCTGAACTGGAAGATGTCAGAGGTCCCTTCTCTTTTTGTGATTGTGTGATCATATAATGTTATTGTATTGATTATTCTACATCAGTGTGGGTAATTGGATGTTTATCATATTGTTTATCTGTGTTTACGTATGGATTTGTATAAGAAACGCGTTTTAGTGTATGTACCTCAACCTGTTGTTTCTTAGGGGCTTTAGCAGTCTTTGGAACACAAATAAGTCTTAGGAGGATATTTGTTGTTATTTACCTGAATATTTTCCTTCCATTTTATTTATTTATGGGAAATTGAGGCTCTGAGAGCCAAAGAAGTGGAAGAAAACAAAATTTGTATTTTGTTAAAAAGTTAAAAGTTAAAGAAAAAAATGACATTTATTTCTTACTATCTGCTACTTTATGATGTAAATTTAAACATATGGGAAGACTTTTCTCTTGAGTAACAGGTCCTCTTATCATAAAGTAAGATGTCCTTGTTAAAGTAGGTGGGCCATAGGCCTATAATTAAAAATAAGACCGCCTTCTCTAAGGGTTGGTGGTATGAACGGCACACCCACAATTCTCCATCAATGAAAATAAAACTAGCATTCCCCAAAGCAAGTGAGGGGTGGTATAGAGGAGAAGGAGTTGGTACAATGGAAACTCGTGTGCAAAAGAGGGAGTGGAGGAAGAAAGAAGATAAACTTCTTAAAGCAGATAAGCACGGGGCCATTTGAAGACAGGGCTTCTGTGGGTCTATGGAGACTGACCCTCTTGTCAGACACTAGGATTTTAGAGATCGAGGCTTCCTGCGGGGAGTTAGCATTGCGCTTGTTTGTTCTCCTTCCAGATGTCTTACTGGGGAGAAGAGATGGGAGAAGGGGAAAGACTCTCAGCAGCTGAAGGGTTTCTCTTGAGTCAGAAAGCAGTGGTAGGAAGGTAACCAGCCAAGGTGGCCAAGGATAGTAAACAGTAGGAAAGAAATATATTCCTCCTTCCTGATCATAGTAAACATCAGTATTTGTAGCCGGGTTACTCAAGAACCGCATTTGATTTCCTGGCCCTTTGTCTTGGCAGTGGTGACATTTTTGCTTCATCATATTTTAAAATCTTCATTTCTTTTATAACATAAGTCAAGGGGAAGGGCCAGTTATGGAGAGATTATCCTTTCAAGCACCACAACTTCAGATATAATTCTCTTGTACTTTTAAGTACTGTCTACTTTCACTTTTTATTTATTCTAGAGGGATTATTTGGAGACTCAACTGTCCTTGGTTTTATTTTATAAAATGGCCTAGTACTGTGGAATTTTAACTTCAGAAAGTCTTAGCACCATATCATAAACATTCATTTTTTTTAAAAGTCCCATTTGAATCTTTTCAGGGAAGTTGTGGTTATCAGTAGATTGATTTAAAGGAGCACATTTTGTACTGCATTTCCCATTTCTGGTATCTTGTTCAACATTTTTTATTTTTTTTGCCTGAAGAACATCCTATATTTATGAAAACATTCTTTAAGAATACCACCACATAAAATATCCCTTTACTGTCAGATTGCTCTGATTTAGCCTTAATTTTGTTAAATTTTTTAGAGATGAATGAAGTGCTGCTGTGGAAAGAAATGTACTATATCCTATTTCTGTATCATTAAAATTACATTTTTATGGTTCCCTTTTCCTTGATTTATTTGGGGGAAGAGTCTTGAGTTATGGGAAAGCTGGAATTGGGTCTCTACAACTCCTTAAGTTTTTGCCATGGTGCCAGGAAAGAAGGCTCTGTTGAGAAAATGCTGTGCCTGGGCACATCTGTTTCTTCATCAAGCCTCTGCCATCATTACAGTTGTCTTAGAAAATCTCACACACTTTTCCTGTTCTCTTAGGTATGCCAGTGGTATCATGATTCTGTGTGCTTTCTTGATTTAGCTCAGCATTTCCAACCTCTGATCCTAATTAAGGCTCAGTTCCAATAGTCTCCAAGCCACTCCAACCAGAAGTTGTTCCTCCTGTGCCACATTTCATTGTCTATAAACATGGGCACAAAGCTGTTTACTAAAGAGTAGTGTGTTCCATTTTACCTCGGCTGCCAAGGAGGCAATTTAAATGCTTTACTTTTCTGTGACATCCAGAGGAATGATCATATGATGTTACATGAACAAAAATGTTTACTTTGATATTCTTTTAGGTAACTAACAGATAAAACAAATCTTCAGAAATTATTTGGAGTGTAAGTCACTTATTGTATGAAAATAGGGAAGGTAGAATGGTCTGAGTTGGTAGTATTGGTGTTAACAGTACATTCAAGAACATTTCTGGCTGGGCGTGATGGCTCATACTTGTAATCCCAGCACTTTGGGGGGCTGAGTTGGGAGAATCACTTGAGGCTAGGAGTTTGAGACCAGCCTGGGCAACATAGCAAGACCCTCATCTATACAGAAAATTAAAAAAAAAATTATCCAGGCATGGTGGCACGCACCGGTAGTCCCAGCTATTTGGGAGGCTGAGGCAGGAGGATCGCAGTTTGAGGCTGCAGTGAGCTGTGATTGTGCGTGCCACTGCACTCCAGCCTAGGCAACCAAGCGAGTCCCTTTTTAACAAAACAAAACAAAACAAACAAAAAAACCACCAAATGTTTATGTTTCAACAGCCTATAGCTGAATGAACACATTGATAACAAAACAATGCCATTTTAACATCACTCTGATTTTCCTTGTCAGATTCAAGGGTTTCATAATTCCCATTCTTTCTGACTCTTTTTGGGTATATTAATGTGACAGTGATAGTACAAATGGGGTCTGTCCAGAAAGCATCTGGCCATGTAATATGAAAAATAGAGACATTTATTGAAGACAATACAAGATACAAGAAACATTGTACACAGGACAATGATGCCTCAGTCCCCTTCATAGTAGGTACCTTGGTACCTCACACAGTTCTCCCAGCATCTCTTAACCTAACCAGTACACGTTCCGCATTCTCAGGTGTTCTGCTTGTTGCAGGCCTTCCAGAACATGGATCACTTTCAACAGATTCTTACCATATTTGAAGCGTTTGTGCCACACTTTTATTTGCGCTGGACTCATTGCATCATCCCTGAAAGTCTTCTGAATCATCCGAGTAGTTTCCATGGAGGAATGTTCAAGCTTAACGCAAAATTCGATGCAGATTTGTTGCTCTACTCACTCAGTCATGTTGAATGTGACGGCCACACAGTACACACGCTCACTCAATGGCATCTAGCGCCCCACTGACTAGTACAGTGAGGTCTTCGCTGTTCACGCATGTGCATCCCAGTCCACTCTAGTTAGCTGCCAGGTTACATCGATGTCACACAAACCATTCTCGTTATGTTAACAATGGTCGGATACTTTCAGGACAGACTTCGTATACTTGTGCCCATCTGGGATCTGGACAGTCAAGTGAAAACAATTCTTGTCAGAAGAGAGCTGACCTGGCTGAAAGAGGAACCAGTGGCCCTACCCTAAGCCTCTTTTCCTGGGGCCTGGCTTGGCAAGGCACATTGTCCCTCATTACAGCCTAAAGAATGTGGGTGCACTGCGCTAGAGCAGTGGTTCTCAATTCTGGTTGCACCTTGAATTCCCACAGAGAGACTTTAAAGATGCTAATGCCTGTGCCCACCCCAGACCTATCGAAATCTATGAAGATGGGGCCAGACAATTGGTATTTGTCAAAACTTTTTGTTAATGTATCAGTCCAATGTGCAGCCAGGAGTGGGAACTTCTTGTCAGGAGGAATGGAGTTTTCTGAGGGAGACAGAATCAACTTGTTATTCCCTGGTAGAACTTTCTGATCTAGTAAAAGAAGATTGTGGATATGGACAGTCTCCAAAGGGGAAGTAGAAGATTGATTATAAAGCTGTTGGCCCAGCTCCTTAAGAGTGCACGTTAGAAATAGATGGTGAATGTGTTCTGGAGGCAGGAGAAAGGATTTGGAAGCAGGATGAAAATTTCACTATTTGTGAAGAGGACTTAAAGATGTCCTTAAAGGGGCATGATGAAGATGCTATTCTCTTTCTTTAGAAAATGTTTCAAAGTGTGTATAAACTTCAGATGTCATGAACTTTAGATGTCATTAAAAAAAAAAGAAAAACCATCAGTTTGGGGAAGAAGGTAAGAGAGTTCTTGGAAAAGGACTGTGTTTTGGGTAGCCTTTCAAGCCCCTCCTTGCACTGAATTGTGGACAGTCAGGTCTGTTGGGGTTGCCAACTTTGGTAGACTGTTTTCGCAGTGCTGAATTTTATCAGGGGAGGGGATAGTTTTTGAAGTCTAATTTAGAGTAATTGGGTGAGTGAAGACTGAACAGGATACCATAAGAATAGGATAACTCACACAGAAGAGTGGCCCTTATCACAAAAACACAACTGAAATTTGCAAGTTGCATCCACTCTTTTGACCTTACCACTTTTCTGGGAGTTTATGAAATCTCTTCAGTTTCATGTGTCAAATTATCACCTTACAAATAACACCCAAATCTGTTTTAAATATTGCCTTTTCCAAAGTAAGTAGTGTGAAGTTACACTAGGGTTGAAGGTTTGGTGAGGAAGTTGTCTTTGCCAGGGATGCCTTCCTGAGTCCCTCCTTGCCGTCCCTCCTCGCCGTCCCTCCTCAGCTTTGTGAGACATTGGAGGTGACCTCTGAGGCCTAGTGTTGTGGGTTCTATTTGGTAGCAGGCAGATCTCACCAGCCTGTGGAATCAATGTAGTCAGGCCTTGGGCCATGATGCATGGCTGCTGAGCTGTGCCTTCTAACTGACTTGAGAGAAGAAAAGCTGCTTGGTGGGCTGTTGATTGTTCGGGTTATGATATTGGGATATACGTATTTTAAACGAATGTGGTTTTACTGTCTCTTGTCATCTCTGCAAACTTTAGACTGTTTTGTTTATATGTATTTCCAAACTGTACCCTGTAGGTTGCCCATTGGGGGTGGGATGAACTGCTACGGGACAGAAGGACTAAGTGCAGTTTCAGGTTTCTGTTGAGAGATCACCTCCCCAAAGAGGCCTTTGCAGACCACATTAGCCAGTGGTGTGCTGGCAAATATTTAACAACCAGTTCTCTGGGGTGCAGGGGGAAGCCCTGATTTGTAACTTCTGCCAATTTTGTAGTGTAAATATTCCCACCACTGCAAGCTACCAAGGTGACATTGCAGAAGGTAGAGTTGGGAAGAGCTAGCTGCACAGTAGGATTAACACACAGTATATAGTGTTTTCATCATACAGATATGGTAGACATGAATCCCTGAGCACAGACCAAGGGTTGGCAAATTGCAGCTTGTGGACCAAATCCAGCCTACCACCTGTTTTTGTAAATAAATTTTATTAGAACACAGTCATGACTGTTTATTTAAATACATGTTGAGTATCCCTTATCTGAAATGCTTGGGACTGGAAGTGTTTTGGGTTTCAGATTTTTTCAGATTTTGGAATATTTGCAGTACCAGTTCAGCATCCCTAATCCAGAAACCTGAAATCCAAAATGCTCCAATGAACATTTCCTTTGAGTGTCATATTGGTGCTCAAAGAGTTTCAGAGTTTGAGCATTTTGGCTTTCGGATTTTCGGATTAGGTATGCCCATCTGTCTCACATCCATGGCTGCTTTTGTGCTACAACGGCAGTCAAACAGTTGCGACAGAAATCATACAGCCCGTACAGTCTAAAATATTTATTATCTGGCCCTTTACAGAAACAATTTGCTTATCCCTGGCACAGATAACTGTAAAATGTAAAATAATTAGGAAGTGAAGAGTTTTGAGTATTACCTTTGTTTTAAATGTAACTTGCTTCATTGTAAGTTTATATAATTTAACTTTAAAAATGGACATATTTAAGAATGGGCTCACAAAATTCCTGAAAATTTAGCAATTGGCTCTTGTAGGCCATGGTGCCAGCTCTGGTTTACCACTGACATCATCTCAAACGCACCTGCAGGCACGTTTGGACTCCTCTTCATTTTCTCCGCGGCGCGGATCCCCTGCCCTGGTGTGGTCTCTCCGCACTAGGAGTAGTACAGACTGCCTCCTCCTTCCCTAGCACCTTGATCAGTGCCTGGCACGAAGTAGGTGCTCCAATGTTTGCTGAATGAAAGAAGGAAGTTTCAGCCTTTTATGAGCAGAAGCCACTCCATTCACTATTGTCCATGTGGCCAGAATCAGATCACTGTTCCCATTTCTTTTGAGAAAGCACAAGCGGTCCCAGTCTCTGATTTCCCACATAATCTTTCCTCTCAGAAGTGGAGACGTCGTAGAACTTCCCTCATAAGGCTTTTATGAACTCTGAATGAAACCATGTGTGTAATGGGCTTATCACAGTGCCTGGCACACAGTAACCCCTAAGTAAACGGTAACCACTAGTAGCAGCAGCAGCAGTGGTGGTAGCATTGTAATCATGAACTTGAGAGACAGGTTGCAAGTCTAATCAACATGCCCCTTTCCACCTCTCTTCTCCCTCCACAATCTAATTTTCAGGTAGTACTCTAAATCCTTAGATTATTTTGTTAAGATTTAGATTTTCTTAGGCATCTTGTCCTTCTGAGTGCAGCAGCGCCATCTTGTGGTCATTACAGGTTATGGCGGTGTCCTAGGTCTTCGCTCCCAATTAGCTAGCGGCTGCCAGGCTCCAGGTTTGGGAAGCAGCAGGTGATTTTTGAAAGCAAATGTGGCAGTCAGGGCTACACACGAGATTACAAATTACATCCAGGAGGGTTTAAGCTTCCGTGATGTCATTTCAGGACACCTGGTCAGTGTTGGCCATTTCTGTTCATGACTGTCCTTGCTCGCAACTGGCTCTGTCTTGCCCTTCTCTGTGTCTCTCTCCATCTGTCTCGTGCTCTCAGGCTCCTTTTACAAACGGTATTGAAAATGAGTTAGTGCCATCTACTGGGCAAATGCTGTAAGGTCGGCTGTGAGGTCTGGGGAGCTTTGCGGGAGGAGAGTAGGTGAGTAAGAGGATCCTGCAGCCGCAGCCCTTCGTTGGCGAGCACGTCTCAGCGCAAGCCTCGTATCTACCGTGCGAGCTTCACGGCAGCTTGCTCCGTCAGGGTCCCGGTATGGAAACCAGCCACACTCCCCTCAATGTTTCCCAAAGACCGGCCTTCGGACCGCCTGCACCCGAGTCATCCAGGGAGCCGTAAGAATGCAGGCTCCGAGCTCCCACGCAAGACTGACAGCAGGCGACTCTCAGCGCAGGGCCCTGGAATCTGCATTGTGAACACTTCCCGCTTTCCCCACCAAGTGAATTTTACACACACTGAAGTGTGAGAACCACTGCCCTAGCCCCTGCCGTTGCGAAGACTTTTTTGTCAGAAAATCCAGAAAAGGGGTTGTGTTTGGATTAAGACTTGCACAAACTGCTTTTTGTGTGAGTGAGAGCAAGCATCTCTTACAAAGGCATGGTACCCATCTTCGCTCCTTTTGTGGTGCGGATTAAGTGTAACGGACCCAGAGTCCTTGGCACATGATGGGGGCTCCTATGGGTTGCTACTGTTGCTGCTACCTGGGAGAGGCTGGCTGTGCTCCTCCTCAGGGCCCACCTCCTCTCTCCCACTCCTGCTCTGCCTGGGAGGTGGGGGAAGATGGTTCCCACTTCCACCCCAAGGCTGGGCCTCCCACCTCAGGCCCTTCGACCTGAGCAAGGCTCACATCAAAGAAAGCACACGATCGTGTTGGAAAGATTCCAGTACTGGGGTGACACCTTTCTTGGTGGCCTCTCTCTGAGCCTCAGGTGCTCCATCCCTAACACAGGGGGATTGTACCATAGTCTCTGCTGTCCCGTCCTGCTCTGACACTCGGGGGCTCAGAGTCCCTTATAAGCCGCTTCCCCACAAGGCACTTCTGACGGTGTCTGGGTTTGGTGTGTGCACAGACCACTCCTCAGACCACTGACTTCTCTCGCTTTGATTCTTCCTCAGCCCCCTGCCCCTGAACAATTGCACACAAATTGTGAGTCACATGGGTGCTCAACACGTGTGCTGATTTTCCAAAAGCCTTAATATTTTGCATACCTTGTACCCAGCAAGTCTATTGCTAGGAAATTTTTCTAAGTAATTAATGATCACAGATGTGGCTAAGATTAGCTGTAAGACTCCAGGCAGCATTGTTTGTAATAGGGCCAAACTTGAAAAACTTAAATGTGCAGGGCTGTGATAAATTATGGTATAGCTGGGCTCTGTACTGTGCAACTATTGACAATTCTTCTAGAACATCACTTTTTAAGGACATGAGCAAAGGTTCATAATATATTAGGTGAAAAAAGCGGGTTATAAAATCTTACATATCATAATAGATCTAATTTTGTTTATGAAAAGCTTTGTGCATTTCATGTACTGAAAAGTTTGTCAGTGGGGAGAATTCACTGACTCCAGAGATGACAGTGATGGCAGATGATTTTTATGTTTTTGTTTTTCTCTTGTCACTATTATCCAAATTAAAACCAGCAGTTGACTGAATGGCAGGATGTGCAGGGAGGGTGGCCAGGCAGGGGCCATTTATCAGAGGGAGATAAAGGATGTGAAAGAGTTTGTGAGCTGTAAATCAAATCCTGTTGGGATGTTTGGGAGTGTGCAGTGGTCATTTTGGAGGTCATTTAGCATGATAAAAGCCCAAGTGGATTTTCACCACTTTTGAAAGGAGAGACAAGCCCATCTCCTGGCCATCCTGGGAAGAAAAAGACCACGTCTGTCTGGAGGGGCTGCGTCTGGGGCCCTGGAGATCAGAGGCTTTTATGACCACAGGGAGGGAGTGAATTGCAGCTGGCACCGGAGGGTGAGGCCACCAAGACCTCACCACATCAAAGGGTGGGCGGGATGGCGGGGCTCTGGGGTGCTGCCTATGGCTGCAATCAAAACAGAAGCCACCCCCAGACGAGGAGGACCATTCTGTGGGGTGGGGGTCCTGAGGGGGGTGGCATGCAGCGTACACTGTCAGGATGATGCTGGGGAGACTGAGGCAGCTGAGGGGTCATCAGCTGTGAGGTGGGGACGGAAGAAGAGGACCGTTCTGTCCTGTTTGGTATAAAACAGACTCGGCCAGGATCGCACTCTGTCCTCTGTTCTGTGCTCAACTCTCCCTGGAGCCGCGTAGAAAACATGTTTATACTCATCAACCTCAGCCTTTGAGTGGATGGAATGGAGAGTTTTATTTTATGGGTGGAGAAACTGAGGCCAAAGGAGCTAGATGATCCTGCTGGAGTTACTTATTAACCAGAATTGTGCAATGGTCGCAGGCAGGCTGGGATGGCCCAGACGCTGACCTTCCTTGGGTTTCTTGGGCTGTAAGGACTCCAAAGCGTGTTGGAGGTGGTGGCCTCAGAGCACACTGTGCAGCCAGAAGGGCCCGTCTCTGGCTCCTGATTTGACGGCATCACTCCGTGGCTGCCCAGGGCCTTCCTGGCCTCAGACCTGCACCACCTCTACCTCTCCCTCCTCACCAGCCTGCTGCTTCTTGCCTCAGGTTGGCCCAGTTAGGAAGGATTCAAAGCTTTCCCTATAAAAATGCCATGCTGAGGCCCTTTCCTGAGTACAGAGGAAAGCCCAGCTCACCTCTAGAGCCTCAAAGAGCTCCCCACCTTATCCCCAAGGTGACCACTGCCCCCAGACACCCCTAGGACTCCTTGGACTTGCACAGTGTTTTGTACATATCTGGTCAGCTCCAGCAGTGGGTCCCCCAGAGGGCAAAAGCCACGTTGCCCCCGTCTCCTCAGCATCCAGCACAGGATGTCCCAGCCATAGGGCACTCCACATCTGTCAGAAGACTGAGTAATTCACAGAAAGCTGCATGGCCCCAGGCCATTTTTTATGGGCATTTCCAAACTGAATGTTCTTTTGTGCCATGCTATGTTGGGTGTCAGGACTTTTCTCTTCTGGTCCCTCTTTTTCTTGACATGCCACAGAAGAATGTCCCTCACCCTTACCCAGCCCAACCCAAAGAATCTGGGATTAGCTGGACTCGGCCTGTTGCTTTCAACTGCAGACATCCGACACAGTGGAGCTGGTCCATCTTCACCCCAGTGTCTCAGACCCCTTGATCCTTGAGCTTTGGTTCCCTGTGGACAGTCCCTTCCCGCCAGGCCTCAGCAAGTGCATAGCAGGGACAGTGCCCACTCATGGGCAGATCCACCTCCCCTGGGCCCCCAATTCCACCTAGGTGCTCCGGGAAACCAGCCACACCCAAGCTGCTTGGACTTGGCCACTGTCTGTCCCTTGGCAAGACTGTCTTTCTGTGGGCCTCAGTCTCTCCCTGTGAAATGAGGTGTCTGGACCAGGACTCTCAAGCTCACATGTGCTAAAGGCACCAGGCAGGTGCTGTGAGGGAAGGAAGAGAGTGGTGTGGCTAAGGGAAGGGGGAGAAGCAGGCCACAATATTCTGATTTTTCAAAGTTAGAAATTTCCAAGAGAAGGGAGAGTTCCCAATTTGTAAAATTCCAGCAACCTTTTTCATTTTCTATTTTTTTTAAACACTGTATGGGCCAGCAATGTGTGAGTTCTGCTCTAGACATTCTGTTCTGCCACACTAAGAGTTTATATTCCTTCTGCCCAGGCCTTTGGCACGTGGTGGCAGAGTGGGAGACCCACAAAGGTGCAGGGCTTGAATTCTGACTGTGCCCCACCCCTCCCTGGCACACCAGCTACCATGTCACTGGCACCCTTTGTAGTGCGATCACCTTCCTTTCGGGGCACCCGAGCTACCATATGAATTTTTGATCAGATTGCCTTTTGAATGAGTTGACTGTCATGAATAACAGGGCAAAGGGCGCCAGCATTGTGTCTTTAACTATAACTGTTCCAATTAATTATGGGTTTAATTAGCATACATCGAGAGCAGCCCTGGAAAATAATACTTCATGGGTTACAGATGCCCTGGCAGCTGTAACATGAAGTGTGATACCGGGCTGGGGTAGAGATAGTTATTAATAAATTACTCCCATTGTCAGAGACCCTTATTTATACAAATTAGCAGGGGATACATAATCAACTTTAACTGTATAATTTATAATAATTGATTTCATTTTGACTGACCACTAGTCGCTTACCGAATACCCTCAGAAGAAAAATTGCCCTATTAGGGTAAGTTTAATCCTAAACATAGCTAATGAATCCTATTACTTTAAGGTCATATTTGAAGCTTTTGTTAATTGTCAGAACCATTTTAAATTGATTAGTGTTAAATTAAATCAATGTAATGTTTAGAAAAACAATATTTCTAATGGATGAGGCCAGGCTGACCTCAAATAAACATATTTATCAACCGATTCCTGGTGATGAGAAGGGGAACAGCTGGGCCCATAATTCACATTTGTCTATAATATGGGAAATGTCACCAGGCAATTAGTTATGTCAGGTAATGAATAGGGAGCAGAGGACTCCCCTCCGATAGCTGGGGTGGATGGGGGTAGAATGTTTCGGACACGAGCCAGCGGCCACTCATCTCCCAAAGGCTTCCCTTCCCCCCAGCCTAAACACAGTGCCTCCTGGCTTCCTCACTCACCTTTCCCAGGTGCTCACCTGGCCCTCCGATGGCCGCCCCCCACCGCCATCCACTTTCCCTCCCGCGCTGTCCCCCTCTCTTAGGTTTGGTACTCCAGCCTTCCTCCAGGAGCCGGGATGCTGTCCATCTGCCCGGTTCACACCTACTCATCCCTCACTATCCCTCGGGGTTCAGTCAGGCATCACTGCCTCAGGGAAGCCCTCCCTGGCCCCCAGACTCCAGCAAGTTCCCAAGTATGGGCTCTCAGGGCAACACAGGTACCTCTTCCATCTGCTGTTTTCCATCCATGTGACTATTTGATGGCCGTCTGGCTCTCGCACCAGGTTGCAAGCTCCATGGGAGCGGCCCTGTGGCATTCACTTAGAATTGGGTCTCAGATTTTGACTGCTAACAGGAACTCCATGCTGAATGAATGAAGGAGTGAATGATACAGAACTGATGTTGTGCTACTCTGCAAGTTCTGGAAGGAGAAGACTACCATCTACTACTTTTGGAACATTTACCAAAGGCCAAGTGCTTTACAAACATTCAGGTAGTTTTTGTGACATTCCCAAGAAGTGGGTCTTTGTATCTCTATTTTACAAAGTAAGTAATTTACCCAAGATGTCCTGGCTAAGCCATGATGGAGCCAGGATTCAAATTCAGGTACAAGAGAATCCAGAGCCCTTTCTGGAACCTTCGTCTGGTTGGTTGGACTTCCTGCGGGAGGTAGCATATGGGCCTTGGAGAAAGGCTTGGATTTCCAGAGAGGGGCTTGGTGGATGCTCTGGGCTAACTCCTGAGAGAAGAAGGTCTGAGCAGCAGAAGACAATGTGGAGGAGAGGAGAGGGATGGTGCATTCCAGTGGTCCCCTGCTTCTTCCCCAGCCCAGAAGGATGGCAACTCGGTGGGATGGTGGGCAGGGTGGAATTCCTGCAGGAGGTCTGGACCTGGGGTGAGTCCTTGATTGGAAACTTCTTCACTGTGTTAACTTGGGAGTTTAACACAGGCCTCAGTTTCCAGGGCTGTGAAATGAGCTCCCAGCCATAGTATTGCTCAGAGGAAGGAAGTACACTGGGGGAGCACCCCGTTTCCTGTGACCCACTGCTTCTGTCACCCTGGATTAGTTGGAGGAGATGGGAATCCCTTACTTTATTTAGCTTCTGCTTGGCACCTTGGGAGTAGAATGGAGGTGGCAGGCAGGCTGGGGTCTTTTAAGCCTGCTGAAGCCTGAAAAAGGATCCCTTGCACAGACCAGGGTGCCCCGGACAGGAAAGGCACTCTTGCTCCCTGCATGGGGGACAAAGCTTTGAGGATCAGCTGGATGCAACTTGGTCATGAACCCTGAACTCAAAGCTCTCGTGTATCCATCACTAGGGAAAGCGGGATAAGCTGGCATGAGCCCTTCCTCACTGAAGAGAAAACTCGGGCCAGGACTGGTGACACAGCTTGCCCCAGGGAGCAAAGCCAGGGGTGGGCTGCAACTGGACTACAGGCCTCCTGCCTCTGACTTTTCTTCAGAAGGGCCAAGGTCGTGAAAAACAAGCAAGGACTGAGAAACTCACAGACTGGAACCACAACAACTAAAGGCAATGTGAGATCCTGGAACAGAAAAAAGACATTTGTGTAAAAACTAATGAAATCTAGATAAAATCTATAGTGAATAGGATTGTACCAATGTTAATTTTTTTCAATTTGACTAATGTACTAGAGTCACACAAGATGTTAGCATTAGGGGAAACTTGTTGGAGGGTATATGGGAACTCTATTATCTTTGCAACTCTTGTGCAAATCTAAAATTATTCCAAAACAAAAAATGTTTATTAAAAACCTCTATAGTTAAAAAAGATGTCAAACAGTGTAGGGGTGAAAAGCAAACCTCCTTCCGGTTTTAATCCCCTTCCCTAGAGTTAAACATTTTTACCAGTTCCTAATTTCCTCCCAGAAATAATCTTTTCATGAATAGACACAGGCAGATAAATGCATACTACCGTTCTGGGGACACATGGGACATGCTCCATGTGTGGTTCTGTGCTTTGCTTTCTTCTTTTAACCAGATAACTTGATAACTTGGAGACGGCTTGATTGATATTATTATATAATGAGAGTGTCTTCATTTCCGCACACAGCTGCTTCGTGCTTTATTGCTTGGTTGTGCTGTCATTTTATTTAGCCATTTAGATTGTCCAGACTATAGCTGCTGCTGTTTCTTCCTTCTTTTTGGGGTAATGATTGGTATATGGCAAGAGAGAAACTGCATTTCCAGGAGCTTTTGCACTGTAATAAACTCTCTCTGGGTTATCTTGAAAATCTGCCCCTGTGCCAAGTGGCCATTGAGGGAAAGAGCGTTTCTTTATCATGCCTGAACTCTTCTGTACCCCATACCCCTGTCACTGGAGGAAACATGATGTCACTTTGCAGAGGTGGCTACGGTAGGTGGGAGCACGGTGGGCAGGTGGGTGGCTGGCAAGGTGGTGGGGGCCCCTGGGGACTCCTCGAAGCCCCATATTAATCCGTGTCTCTGGCAAAGAAAGGATGCTTTGATCAACATACTCCAGAGACAAAAAGCCAGAACGTGTTGGGTTCTGACATGTTGTTACCCAGGAGGGAGGGGATGGGGCAGTGGGGGTATAGTAAGAGTACATGTGAGAACTGAGAAGACCGGTGGGTGCACACTGTGAGCCCAGGCTGCTGTGGGCATGGGAAGGGGGTGGTGTGCGTCTCCGAGGAAGTTCTGCCCCTGCTAGGGGAAGCTATGGAAGCTGAGAACCTGCCTCTTTCCTGCTTTGTGCAACCTGCTTTGCCTCTGAAGGGGGGCTTTGGCCTGTTCCTGGTGTGGCTTGAGGGAATGGTGGGCCTCTCCAGGGATGAATAAAAAGGGACTGGGGACCCAGAAGTTGTGTTTCCTAAGACCAGGCCCTCCCTGTTCTTAAGAAAGGGAGATCTCAGTTTTTGGCTTGATAATGACTTGAGCTCTGGTTTTAGTAACAGATGGAGATTTTTCCTGATTGGCTAGGTGGGTAGGGGAGTGTGGAAAACCAGGAGCGGGGGAGCTGATCCCTTTGGGCCCATTCCCCACAGGAAGAGCCTGGGTGTAATTAAGTAGTGGCCTCCCCAAAGATATGTCCACCCTGACCCTCAGAAGTGACCTTATTGGACTAAGGATCTTGGCAGATGTAATTAAGGTTAGGGTCTCACGATGATATTACACCTGTTTTAGGGTGGGCCCTAAAGCCAATGACAAGTGTCCTGCTAAGTAACACAGAGACACACAGGAAAGAAGTTGATGTGAAAACGGAGACAAAGACAGGCCTGCTGAGTGCATAAGCCGAGGAATGCCAGGGCTTGCCGGCAGCCACTGAAGGCAGAAGAGACAAGGAACATATTTTCCCTTAGAGCCGCAGAAGGAGCATGGTCTTGCGAACACCTTGATTTCAGATTTCTGGCCTCCAGAAGCGTAAGAGAATAACTTTCTACTGTTTAAAGCCACTAAGTGTGTGGTCATTTGTTACAGCAGCCACAGGAAACGAATACACTGGGTCACAATTTTTATTGACCTAATAGTGGTTAAGACTGTGATGAAAGGACTTCAGGTGAGACAGGACTTCGAGGCCCACAGCAAAGGTCTGTAAAGGGTGGTGTGGTTTTTGTGCCCCTTCACAGCCTCCCAAGTCCTGGGCCCTGTCTGCTAAGCCTCATCTGGGTTGTCTGTCCCCCGTGTCAGATCAGGGGGGCGGCCTCAGGAGAGAATCCAAAGGAAGATGGCTTTGGTGGGATGCTAAGGGGGTGGGGCAGAGAAGGAGTCAGTGATAGGGAGCAAAATGGGGGGTTAGGAAGGAAGGGAGGAGGAGGCTGGAGCCCTGAAGCCTGGGGTCCCCCCAAATGAGGCTGTTGTCTAGGTTGGCCGTTGTGAAACGTGCTGCTGGTTGGGTCTGAGTCCTTGGCACCTGACTACAAATAGTTCCTATGCACCAGTCACAGACCCTGAAATTCCACTAGTAAGTCCCTTTGGAAGGGTGTGTGGGGGGGTAAATTCTACAGCAATTACAATGTGGTGGTGTTGTCTTCCTTTTATAAATCACATCCATAGTACAGATTGGCTATATCCAATTTCAACATTTTAAAGGTTGAGTGACAAACATACCTGTGAAGCAATCTGAATACATCCTCTTGCTTCAATCTCCTGAGTAGCTGGGACTATAGGCGCAAACCACGACGCCCGGCTAATTTTTCTATTTAGTAGAGATGGGGTCTCGCTCTTGCTCAGGCTGGTCTCGAACTCCTGGCCTCAAGCAATCCTCCCGCCTCAGCCTCCCAGAGTGCTAGGATTAGAGGCGTGAGCCACCGCACTTGGCCTTGAATAATATTTAATTAATGTTACAGAAACTCGATAAGGAACACTGGCATACCTGGGTTTGGGAACATACACAAGTGAGTCTTGGTCATCCTCTAACTCAAATGGCGGTGGGGATGGAAGTGATCTCGTGGCCAGACCAGAGCTTCTCAGACTGTACTTTGAATGACAGGTGTCTATCTGGGGGAATTAGGGGTGACATATAGGAATACATCTGGGGCCTACATCATGGGAACCATCTTGGGGTCTGCTGAAAACACTTAAAGGAAAGAGGTACGTTCCTCGGTGGGGAGAAGCTGATTAACTTCGGTTCATCAGACGAGTCGGTTAGTCAAGGTGGTTTGGAGCACAGTGCGTCGAGCTGATCGCTGCTTTCCTACCTTTTCCCCGTTCATATTCTTCAGTTCTGGTCTTGGAACCACGCAGGATACATCCGTAAGTGACCATAAGCTTCACAAGAACAGTATCAGCTCAGAGCCTGCCATGTAGTTAGTGCTCCTTAAATTTTTTTTCATTTTTGTCAGATTTGTTGACGTATAATTTACATACAGTAAAGATCCCTTTAGAAAGCGTACAGTTCAATGAATTTTGACAATATAGACAGTCACGTCACAGCCACAATCGAGAGCGAAGACATTTCCTGTAACCAAAAAGCATTCCTCACGCCCCTATTCACGCCCTCCCCTTCCCCAGCCCCCGTCCCTGGCAACCACTCATCTGATTCCTGCTCGTACAGTTGTGCCTTTTCTTGAATATCATATAAATGGACTCATACAAATTGAGTCTGGCTGCTTTCATTTACCACAATGCTTTTGACATTCGTTCTGGTTGGGCAGATCACACGCAGCTCATTCTTTTTATTGCTGAACAGTATTCCATCACATCCGTTCGCTGGTTAATGGGCTTGGGGGTTGTTTCTAGCGTAGGCCGGCGTAAACAGTGCTGCACGAACATTTGACTGCAGGACTCTGTGTGGACATATGTTTTCATTTCTCTTGAGTAAATACCTAGGCGTGGAATTGCTGGGCCTTGCAGGTGAGTGTGTGCATAACTTTGTCAAAGACTGACAAAACGTTTTCCAAGAGCGCTCTGCACCCTCACCACCACTTGGATTGTCATTCTTTCTAATTTTAGTCATTCTTGCATGTGTGTGGTAGTACCTCATCGTGGTTTTAATTTACATTTCTTTAATGACTAATGATGTTGAGTATCTTCTCATGTGTGTATTTGCCATTCATGTATCTTCCTTGGTGTAGTATCTGTTCCAATTTTTGCCCAATTTTTAAAAAATTGGATTCTTTGTCTTGTTGTATTGTAAGAGAGTTTTATATACTCTAGATACAAGCCCTTCATCCAGTGTTTCTTTATGTATTTTTTAATCTTGTCCCCCAAGAACCTTTTTAGACATTTTTTCCTAAGGCCTCCCCTCTCTGTGAAATTTAATACCACAGATATATTTTATATCTGACTGTATATCTATTTATGTACAATGGCCCTTTGGAGGAACATACACCATTGTAACATCTAAGGTTTTTTAGCCCCCCCTAAGAATAAATTTTTGCCTTCTTTAGGGTGATAGCACCTCCATTGAGAATGCACACAATTATCACACTCGTGTTTTGAAAATGTTTGCTTTAAGTCTGTGACTTGTCTTTTCATTTTTTTTTTTACCAATGTCTTTTGAAGAGCAGAGTTTTTAATTTTGATGAAGTCCAACTTACTAATTATTCCTTTCCTGGTTCGAGGTTTTTGTTTTCTATCTAAGAATTATTGGTCTAAATCCAGGTCACAAACATTTTCTTATATGTTTTCTTCTAAAATTTTTACATCTTTAGCTCTTACATTTAAGTTTATGATCCATTTAAAGTTACCTTTTTTTTTTTTTTGAGACAGAGTCTCACTCTGTCGCCCTGGGTAGAGTGCACTGGTGTCACCACAGCTCACTGCAACCTCAAACTCCTGGGCTCAAGCGATCCTCCTCCCTCAGCCCCCCGAATAGCTGGGACTATAGGTGCACGCCACCATGCCCGGCTAATTTTTTCTGTTTTTGGTAGAGATGGAGTCTCGCTCTTGTTCAGGCTGGTCTTGAACTCCTGAACCTCAAGCAATCCTCCTGCCTTGGACTCCCAGAGTGCTAGGTTTACAGGTGTGAACCACTGAGCCTAGCCTCAAGTTACTTTTTGTGTATGGTTCAATATAACGATCAAGGTTCCTTTTCTTCTGAAATGAATGCCCAATTTTCTAACACCATTTGTTGAAAATACATTATTTCCCCATTCAATTACTTTGGCACTTTGTCAAAAATAAATTGATCATGTAGGTGTGGGTCTATTTTTGGACACTTAGCTCCATTCCATTGATCTATATGACTATTATTATGCAAATACTATAGCTTGTTGTCTGAAATTAGATAGTATGAGTCCTCCAGCTTTGCTCTTCATTTCCAAAATTGTTTTGGCTATTTTAGGTCCTTCATTCTCCATGTAAGTTTAGAACTAGCTTGACTGTTTCCACAAAAAGCCAGCTAGAACTTTGTCTGGGATTACACTGAAGGTACAGGATATTTGGGGAGTGTATTAGTCAGGGTTCTATAGATGTATATGTATACAAACATATGTGTATATATACATGTGTGTATATGTACATGTGTGTATATACATGTGTGTATTTGTGTAACACACAAAGAGTTATTATAAGGAATTAGTTCACATGACCGTGGAGGCTGACAAGTCCAAATTTGCAGTGTGGTTTGGCAGACTTGAGACCTAGGAGAGCTGTTGGTGCAGATAAAGTCCAAAGGCAGTCTGCTGGAGAACTCTCTCCCTAAGGGAGGTTGGCCTTTTTGTTCTATTCAGGCCTCAACTGATGGAATGAGGTCCACCACACTAAGAAGGGCAATCTCCTTACTCAAAGTTTACCGACTTAAGTGCTAATCTCTTCCAAAAACATCCTCCAATTTGACACATAAAATTAAGCATCACAGGGACAATTGACATTTTAACAATATTGAGTCTTTTGATCCATGAACATGGTTTATCTGCATTTATTTTGGTCTTTTACAAAATTTTGTGTCAGCAATATTTTACAGTTTTCAACATACAAATCCTGTGTATATATTGTTAGGTTTGTCCATAACTATTTCATGTTTTATGACGCTATTATAAATTCTTTTAAAATTTCAATTTCCAATTGTTCATTTCCAATACATAGAAATATAATTGATTTTTGTATTGATCTTGTATCCTATGACCATGCTAAATTCACACATTAGTTTTAACAGCTTCTTGATAGATTCTATGGGATTTTTTTAGTGTACATGATCATATTGACTATAAATAAAGAGTTTTATTTCTTCTTTTTCAATATGTATGTTTTTTATGTCTTTTGCTTTCCTTATTGCACTGGTTAGAATTTTTTGTTTGTTTGTTTAGAATCTTTAGTACAATGTTGAATAGAAATGGTGAGAATAGGCATTTAAAAAATCTGTTATGAGATCTATTGAAGTGATCATTTCATTTGGTTTTTCAGTCTGTGATGTGATGAATTTACACATTTTTGAATGTTAATTCAACCCTATATTTCTATGATAAACTTCACTTAGGATGTAGTATTCTTTTTATATACTGCTGAATTTCATTTGTTCGTATTTTGTTAAGTATTTTTGAGTTTATGTTCACGAAGGACATTGCTCTGTAGTTTTCTTTTCTTGTATGTTTGTCTCATTTTGACATCAGGGTAATGCTGGCCTCAAAATGAGTTGAAAAGTATTATCTTCTCTTCTATTTTCTGGAGGAATAAAGCGTCTTCCTTAAATGTTTGGTAGAATTCACCAGTGAAGCAATCTGGGCCTGAAGTTTTGTTTGTGGGAAGGTTTTAAACTATGAATCAAATTTCTTTCATAGTTATATGGAAAGTTATCTATTTCTTGTCAAATAAGCATTGGTAGTTTGTGTCTTTTAAGACTTTTGTCCATTTCTTCTAAGTTATCAAATTTATTGGCATAGTCACCCTTAATATTACCTTTTTAACATTTTAATTTCCATAGGGTCTGTGGTCATGTCCCTGCTTTCATCCTTAATATTGGCAATTTGTGTTTTCTCTTTCTTTTCTTGATCATTCTGTCTAGAGGCTTGTTGATTTTATTGATCTTTTCACAGAATCAGGTTTTTGGTTTTTTAAATTTTTCCTATCACTTTTCTATTTTATTGATTTCTGCCCTAATCTTTATTATTTACCTTCTTCTACTTTGGTTTAATTTGCTCTCTTTTTTCTAGGTTCTTATGGTAGAAGCTGAGGCCATTGATTTGACCTCATATAAGAGAAGAACTTACTTCTTTTTCAATGTCAGTACCATGTGGTCTCCAGAGTCAGATGGTCCGAGCTACAGGACTTGTAGCACAGCCTGGACTGCTGTAGAGCCCTGTCTTTTTTTGAGCCTCACTTAACATGAGCATCCTTCCATGTAACTTATTGAATGGGCAAGAGCAGTATTCCCAAGTGTGGGAGTTTGCTTCCTTCAAAATTCAAACATATTTACCAAGAATTGGGCTTTTTTTCTTAGTGGTAGGAGGTGCACAATAATAATTTATTCTTTATTTTGAAGAGGATATTCCACTGCTCCAGATCACCAGACTCTTAAAACTTTGCTGATGTGTACCCCTGAATCTTTTACTTCCCACCCTTTGGAGAACATGTATCTTACCAAGGCATCCAGAAGACTTGCCTCCTCTTGCTCATCTGATCCAATTAACACATCATTGATACAGATTATAAATGTATGCTGTTATCCATTGGATATAAATGCAACAATTTCTGATCCTCATTTGTGATGGGCATGTGTAGTGGGTTAAGTGGTGCCTCCCCCCAAAAAAGATATACCCACGTACAACCTATAAATGTGATCTTATTTGGAATAAGGGTCTTTGCAGATATAATTAATTTATATAAAAATAAGATCACCTTCGATTAAGGTGGGCTCTAAATCCAATGATAAGGGTAGAGAAGAGAAGAGAAGAAGACACTGGAGAGAGGGACATATGAAGATGGAGGCAGAGATTGGAGTGATGCGTCTATAAGCCAAGAAATTCCAAGGATTGCTGGAAGCCACTAGAAGCTGGAGGAAGCAAGGAAAAACTCTTCCCTAGAGCCTTCAGAGGAAGCATGGCCCTGCTGATGGCTTGATTTCAGACTTGTGGCCTCTAGAACTGTGAGAAAATAAATTTCTGTTGTTTTAAGCCAGTAAGTTTGCCTCAATTTGTTGTAGCATCCCCAGGACACTAACACGGTATGGAAAAGAACACATTTGGCAGATCAGAAATTGCAAACCACATACCTGAGTTTGTGTTAATCTGCTGTAGGAAATGAACCCCCTTTGGCACAGGAACTGCAATTCAGCTCCAACTTGGTTGACCCCTTCCTCCACCATCTGCAGTGAGAGCTGTGGCACCTCTACTTCATTTAATGTAGGCCAACACCTTTCCCGAGCTTCTAAAAGCAACCCTAGCTGTATATTAGACCCATCTCCTGGAAGCCTTGCCAGGGTGTTAAATCCTGTGTTAAAGGAGACAGCTCCTTTGTCAAAAAATGTTCCCTTATCCAGCGATATATTCTGCCCACCTTGACCCAGCATCCTCAGGATCCACTCCTGGGCTCACTCTCGTAGTCCTGCCAGTGCATGTCCACTAGGACCTGCAGTGTTTTTTACTTAGAAATCTTCTTATCCCTTAGCAGGCCTGGCACTGTTGACTCCTGCTGAGACTTGACCCTAGAAATTAGTTTGGTGACCAGGAGAGAAGGTGACAGCAGATACTGAGGAGGTCCAGCACTGCTCTAGAAGCTTTGTTTAAGGCTTCTTGGATAATCTCCTAACAGGGTAGGATGGGCCACTTCTGCAGACCCAGAGGATTCAAAGTTCTCAAATGAAAGTATTTAGATGTCGTTACCCAAGTTCTAGAGTCCTGCACCTTCCTCATTAGTGACCTCACTTTGGTGTAAAAAACTTGCCTAGTCTGAGAGTTAGAATTTAGATTTCCCTCAAGTCCTGTTTCTTTTATCCTTAAATCCAGGGCCAGAAAGCCAGCTGTCTGCATACAGCTATAAGAGATGAGCACTTCTATAATGCTGCCAAGGGGGCTCTTTATAAGAACCTTTTCTTTTATGTTTCTCAAACATCAAAGCTCCTGCATAAGGCAGCACATTCCTTCCCCCTGTATCCCTTGTTACAGGTGTATCACAGGTGGAGGTCTTAGCAACTGCACCGCCACCGCACGCCGTGGGCTGTTCTATACTACTACCAGTGATGAGGTGTCATTTCTTGCCAGCCAGGGATTTTGGAATGCCATCCTGCTAGTCCATTTCCTAGCATCACTCCTGGTACCAATTATATTAGCTTGGGTTCCCCAGAAGCACAGTGTGAGACAGGGATTCAGGGAGCATGCTTTTAACTGAGGGGATTCTTTCCGGAGAAATCCTGTAAGGGTTTCTTTATTACGCAGAATAAGAGAAGGGCAAGAGAAGAGAAAGGACGTGAACTTAAGCAAAGCCCAGTCTTGGTCTGAGCCATGGTGGTGGTGGGGAGCTCTGCAGCTCTGAATCACACTGCAGCTGTCCTTTCCTTGAGACCAGGGTCTTCCGTAGCCTTTGATCAGTCAGTCATTGGCTGTGGGCTGCCCTTGCTGCGTGTTGGGGTTTAACTTCCAGGTCAAGGAGTCTCACATGAGCTAAAGGCAATTCTCCAGAGAAGGGTACAGCTGGGAGCTGTTATCTGCCAAATTCACAGCAGCCTGGGTCCAGACAGGGGATCTGGGAGGGGAAAAACAGCATCCTCAAGACCCCATATAATCCCAAACTAGCATAATTCATGACTTATTTTTCCATGAGGTGGTAGGTGGCAGTTCTGTATTCTTGGAAAACTCATATCTATAATGATAGTGAATTTTTTTCAGCAATGTTTCTGACATTTTCCAGAGCATGTTCTTCTAAATTAATAGCACGTCATGGTGGTCTTTGCTCCTCTTCTAAATAACTTTCTCTCTTCCATTCTCTTGCTCAGAGTTATTGATTTTTAGGTTTTTTTTTTTTAAGCACAAACTCTAACACTATTACCACCCTTTCATAAATGCTTGGATGATTAAAAGATTAAAAAATATTTTGAATCACAGATCAGTTAATATTAAAGATAATACACATTAGTCACCAAACGTACTGTTGGAAGTTGTGATGAGGGGGACAACGGTTCCGGCCAAACAGTGATGACAAAGGACAGCACATCCTTCTTTTAACCAGCTAAAGAAGCATTGCCATGTCGCACTAATAGAAAATACAGTTTAAGCCCACTTGGCCCAACCGTTTCAAAATTACACAGTTCTTGATGAATTATTTTACTTTGGGGGGATTTCAAATTTCGTATATAACATGGAGACATTATTATTTTTATATGATCTAGTTTCAAATTCACATCATTCAAATTCACACCAAATGTACCATGCTGTGTTGTCTTCTAATACCATTCTAGATTTTTCTTTTATATTTAACATCTTAGTACAGTAGGAATTTATTTTTATATATGATGTGAGGTAGGGATCTGATGTTTCCTTTTTTCCAAAGGGAAAGCTAAATGTCACAGTCTCGTGTATTGAAAAACTTCATCATTTCCCTGATTTTTCCTGTATACATGCTTCCATTCTGGCTTTTCTATTCTGCTTTTTTTTTCTTTTTTTTTGCCTAGTCTTGCCATCTCCATGCTCTTTTAAATACGTTATGGTCTGTTTTGATATTTGGTAGAACAAATGTGCAAACAATTATTTTCATTTTTCACATTACTCTTGGCTGTTTTCTTGCATTTTCTCTTTCAAATGAATTTTAGCATTGGCTTGTCCAGTTCCATAAAAAATCCTGTAGGGATAGTGGTTGGGATGGTATTGAATTTATAGTTTAATTTGAGGGGATTTGACATTTTTACAATCTTGAGTGTTTGTATCCAGGTCTATGGTTATGCCTTTCCATTTATTCAGGTCTTCTTTTATGTCCCACAGTAAATTTTTATAGTTTTCTTCACATAGGTCCTGAACATTTCTTGGTAGGTTTATTCCTAGGTATTTTATATATTTTTTGATTTCATTGTGAATGAGCCTGGAGGGTTTCTGGGATTGTACTCACATCATGACAGAATTCTTTAGGCTTGGATGAAAAGAAATGTTTCTATCACTTACTTGTTCCTGAGTGAAGGGGCCTGTACTTCCACTGTGGCCAATAACGGGGTAAAACTGATTGCAGATATGAGTTCACTTTCTTTAGTGTGCAATCCTTGGGTCTTGACCTGGCTTCAATGCTGCTGCAGCCTCCCGTTTGGGTAGAGGGGCGGTGTCATCTCAATTGGTTCCAGTGCAAATCGATTCCGAACAGTTACCTTACTAATTTCTCTGCCTAACATGCCACCTCCTGCTCCTTGTATTTGTTTACTATGAACACAATGTTACTTTGGATATTCTCTTGCTGGCTGTGGTGGTTTGGTTGTGGTTTCCTCTGATCCTGCCAACCCGATTCCATCTGCTTTCCATCTTCCAGGAATTCTGGACAAGTTCTTGTTTTTCCAGTGTGGTTATGGATTCACTTTTTGTCTTTTAAATATAGCTTTTCTTTCCAGGGATTTGGGTGGGGCGAGGACAGGTAGATGGGTATGCCCAGGCTGTCCTCCTGGGTCTGTCACTTTGTGTTTTCATTTTTCTTAAGTCAGGAGAGCCTTAGGGACGTTTCGGTGGTGATGCAGTGGCCAGCAGGGGAGGGGGAAGTTGAAGATACAGAAAAGAGACAACAGATGCAGAGCAGTTCCTTAAGGAGCATATGGGACTGGGCTCAAAGGTCAGGTCGTGAGCCAGCTTTACACAGGCAGGATAGGCTGAGAACAGACCTATGTGTTGGTGTGCTGCCAGGCTTGGTGGTAGAAAATTAACTGTGCTCCTATTTTTTTCCTTCTGTGTTCCCTGTGAGATGGGACTTGAAGTTGTCACAGGGAGAGGGAGAGAGTGGAAGAGAAGAGTCAAGCGTTTCTAGAGAGAAGAAAATGTTTGAGACAATCACTGTGGACAGTGTGACAGAGATTGGGGTTGCCCTGAAGACCAGTGCTCGGATCAGACGTCCAGCCTATAGAGGCTGCCCCTGGCCAGTCCTGAGTCTCTCTTAGGAGAGTGCTGGCTCAGACGCTGGAGACAGGTCCAGTTAACCTTTTCCACCTGGGATTTTCTTCACTAAGTCCACTTAGCAGCTGTGGGATGCTGGGAGATGATTCACCTCTCCGAGCCTCTTGTCCCGTCCTGGATGGAGGTGATGGTGATGTTGACCTCATGGGGTGGCTGTGAATAATCCACCGTGAATGACACTGGGGTGTGGCAGGAGGAGAATGTTGAAAAACTTGGGGGACATTGTTATGAACTGGGCTGGGATACTTATGCCTGTCTTCTTTCTTTCTAGTTATAGAAAAACATTGCAGAGGTAAAATGTGGGGAGAGAGAGAGCGCAATGGAGATGGGTAACACGGTCACCCTCTGATGAAACTGTGGAGGTGCCTCCTATTTCTGCCACACTTTGGGGCCCTTTCCCCCAGTGCCTTGGTGTCCCCTCAACTTCAACATGACCAATTTCTCTTCCTTTCTCCACTCACAGATACGGATCTGACTTCAGTCCTCCACATCTTAAGGGCAGTTTCTTAGACAGCTCGGTCTGATGGGGACACGGACAGTCTTCCTACTGATATTGGAAATCACTCTCCTGTCTCCAAGTACCCAGCTGTGACATGGAAAGCTCTTGGGCCAGGTTCCTTTGTACGGGAAGCCCAGAACATTCAAGCCCAAGCAGAAGACCACACTCCTTATAAACCTCATTTCTGGCATTTAGGTGTGGGAGAGTGGGGGCTGGTGCTCAAGAATGGGCGACTTCTCCCCACAGGCTAACCAGGCAACCACAGATTTCCCTTGTCCCTAAAATTAGGTGGGTGTCTGGGGGATGCCCAGATCTGCCCCCGCACGCCCACCTTGACAGGTGAGGTACAGGGACGGAGCCTTGTCTGCTTTGGGCATAACTAACCTCATCCATAGACACTTTTTCTCACCAGAGTTTTAAATCTGGAGAGGGCTCCAGAGTAAACCTTTGAGATAAGTTCCCAAGCATTGCTGGCTGCGTCTGTTCCTCACTCCTAGAAAGCAGGAGCTGCTCAAATAGAAGTTGGAGTAATCAGCAGGGAAAGCAGAACTTTGGACAGCATGATCCGCAGTTTCCGCTGCCCGGGGCCATCAGCTTGGAGCCAGTGGGTGCCGTTTGTCTGCACCAAGCTCAACCACCGGGTAGGACTCTCTGGAGCGTCCCAAGAGAAAACTGAGACTTCAGTAAAGGACGCAGAAACCTGTGCCCCGTGGGGGCGAGTTGGACAACTTCAGTGTGTGACTCCTTTTCCCAAATTCCTCTTTTCCCCTTATTTAATTTTTTTTCAGAAAAACGTGTGATTTTATATGCTTTTCTCTGCATGTATTAAACAAATTGCACAGCTGAATAGCTTTTCTTAAAACCTGGACATTCACCAAAAAGAAGTTTGCCAGCACAGACAATTAAGCTTTCTTCTTTGAACAATGGAGTGACTGACTGGCACATTTGAAATGCAAGCGTGTTTTTTTATTCTACTGTTCATCCTTCAAGCTGATAAACAGCAACAATGGGAAACAGCTGGGACAGGAAAACATTCGAGTTTGTATTTTCAAAGCAAGCAAGAAAGAAACCCGTCAGTGTGGGCCAGATCCCGTCTTCCGCCTGAGGGCGAGCCGGCATTTGGGGAGGGAAAAATACTATACATATTTCTAATCAAACATTACATATTTATTAATGTGCAGCTGGTGCATTGTATTCCGAGTGTTGGCGGTGGGGGTGTCTCTCCCCCATCTCCACGCCACCCGCCTTGTTCTGTTCCTCTAATGTGTCTTGCCTGGCAGGCTGGTATTGTTCTGTAACTGACATTACTTTATAAGAATCCAGAGCTGCGCACATTTAACAGGAGTCACAGAGACAATTGCTCCCTGAGAGGTCCGGGTCTCTGTGACGTAGGTGCCATCTGAGCCTCAGTTTCTGTTCTGGGAGCAGGCGGGGTAGGCAATGGAGGTGCTTTCAGGCAGGTGCATCCAGGATACTGTAGATAGGGAAGCCCCTGGCACCTCCGCTGCCACCCCCACATCACACATTGAGCCCATTCCACGAAGGCCACCGCTCCTGCCCACGTGTCTTTCTAAATGTGGGAGTGAATTTATTTTGATGCTTATTGAGATTAAACTTGCTGTGCATTTCACTGGGAGCAGGGGTTGGATCTGTTCATTAGGTGGGGAGGCTCACCTTGTCAATTTCCATCGAGCGCTAGCACAAGCGATCACTTTATCATCATTTGTCAGCAGCCTTGACAGGTTTTACTCAGCTCTGATTCCTCCCGGGCCCACTGTCATAACTTCATTGGCTTTATGGTAGCAGCTGAGTTCCCTTAGGTAATTGTCTAATAGATCTACTTTGCCTTAATATTGGTAATATGTTAAATGTAAAAGACCGTGGAAGAGAGGCTGAAACATTAAACCCCTGACATGCCACACACTCCTGACACAACCCCAGCCCCACCCTAAACTATCATACCCATCCATCTTTGGAAATCCCATTATACTGAGTAAGGGAGGGAATCTGTCTCTTAGAGCTTCAAAAAATTACAGCTGAGACTTCAGCCTCCCTCTGGTCTTATGCACCAAAGGAATTTAGCATGGGAGTGTGGCAAGAGCTCTGGGCCAGGGGTTGGAGGCCCTTGGCTGCTGGGGCTCAGCTCTGGCAACACCTCTTTTCCTCTCTTGACCCTTCAGTCTTCCCAGCTGCTAACTGAGAGTTCTCACATAGGGCTGGGGAGGGACTGTGGCAGGCTGGTGGGCACACGCCTCTCTGCCTGTGGGGGCAGCAACATGTTGCTTTGGGCTAAAAAGTTACAGGCTTGGTAGACCTAGACGTTTGTATTTTTAAAGAAAAACAAATTCTGAATTTTTTATGTCAACTATTTTAATTTTTAGTGCTGGCATGAGTTACGAAAAAACACTGAGTTAATAAAAGAAAATGTCTGTTGGCAAAGATTAATTATGATAATGATGATGATGATTAATGATAACTAACATTATTGAGTGCTTATCAAGCACCAGGGACTGTTTTGGGTAGGTCTCATCCGCACAACCATGTTAGAGGACAGACACTGATGTTATCCCTGTTTTACAGTTGAGGAAATAGAAGCACAGTGAGTAACTTGCCCAAGGCCACTGTCCTTGCTGTTCAGGTGATCAAGTAACTGACTTCCAGGAACTTAGAGATCAATAGACAAGGTACCCTGGGCCTGTGTGGGAAATATGACTTTTGTCTGAAGATAGATTTCCTGGCAAAGGCCAACTTATTACGATGTTCCACTTAGAAAAAAAAAAATCTATGCACTTAAAAATAACATACCTATTTTCTGGAACTTTCCACCTCTATGTTACCACTGTCCTTCAGTACCATGGGTTTTCCTTAAGTAGCAGGGAATAGCCATATTAATTACTAAAGTGTAGGGCAGAAGTAAAGGACTTGATTTGGGATTTCCTGGATTTATCACAGCACACCTTTCGTAGCCTAAACTCTGCTCAGGTTTAACGCACCGTGTGCAAACTCTAGCTGCCTGTTTCTCTCCCCGTAACTCAGCCGTTGGCCTCTTGACTGGATATTACCTGAAACTTATTAGGTCTTTAATAAACATTTGTGGGGTGAATGTTTAGTGACTTAAAATTTAAATATAGGGTGTTTTGAACAAGGATTTCTTTCTTTCTTTTTTTAATGGCCACTGTGGTTGTTTCCTGTCATTATCTTTGGATGTCATTTTTTTTGCACATACTATCATAGACCAACATGTGTGCATGCACTTATGTGTGATTCAACATACACATGCACGTGCAGTACATCTATGTAAAACAACACAGATGTATGCACACACTTACATGTAGTTTGACATACATGCACATGTGCAGTGCACACATGTCCATGTGGTTCCATATACACACGTAAATGCTTGCATGTGGCTCAAACACATGGGCAATGCACACACTTACATGTGGTTCAATCTATACATGTGCACATGCTTACATGTGGTTTGACATGCATATGTGTACATACTCCGTGTTGTTCAGATGCACCTGCAGGGTGGGGTTTCACTGTTGTGTACCTGAGTGATTCTTGTCTTGGGCCTAGAAATGATGACATGTGTTTCCCTCACTCTAACATGAGGGAGAGGGATGGGGAGCTATTTCTCTTCCTTACTTGAGCCAGGATCTGCAGCTGCCCCAGTGAATGTTTGACAATGGCCGATACCTGACATCACCATGGGGTGGTGGACGATGTTCACCAGTCGGCATAACCATTCCCAGGAGAACCTTTCGGCTGTCCACAGTTCTGTGCATAGAGTCCACCTAGGAAGACCTGTCCCAACCTTGCAGGTGGGCCAGTGAAGAGAGACAGGGTTTTCTGGGCTGTGAGGAGGTTAGACACACAGTGAGTGTCCTGCATGCATAAGCACATGCACACGCAAACGATGCAGTGAATGCCCACAAATGTGTGCAGGCCACCACAGGACGGCTCTGGGAAGGAAGGAGAAACTTCGTTTCTGCAGATGCAACATGTCCTCTGCTGGCTTGACATGGGCACTTACTAGTACCAGGGAATGGAGAGGTCTTATAAGGCCCTAGTCAGGAGGCCAACTGGAGGTGTGCTCTCTCCAGATGGGTATGGCCATGGCATTATCATCCTGGGGGAAGCTGGGGGTGTCAGAGCCTTGTGGAATGGGAGCTATTAACCCTTCACCTGGACTTGCATGTCATCCCAGGGACTTCACGGAGAAGTGGCAGATTTTCTGGGGGGGGGTAGGGGGTGGGCAGCAGATTCTGCTCGACTTGGACCGCGGCCGTTGGCAGAATTGGGACAGGAGGTTCTGTCCCTCAAAACCACTTCCGATGCAAAGGTGGAGAGATAAAAGGAGGGACAGGTGAGGAGGTGAGATGGGTCAGCTCAGAGGAGAACGGAGGATAATTACTGTTGATAATGTGATTCCAGCGCTGACTACCTACCCATCTTTGAGCTCCATGCTTTTCACAATTTCTAAACCTGACAATGACTCTATGAGTTCCTATCTTTAACTATCCAGGTCCATTTCTCTGTTAATATGACTGAGGCTCAGAGAAGCTAAATCAATTCATGCAAAAGTACATAGCACGTATGCGCAGAGTTGCTTTCGGAACCCAGGGCTATAAGACTCCAAAGCCCATTTCTGTCCCACCCTAGAAGGCCACCACCTCTAGCCCTCCCCACTCCAGAAGCCTGGAGCCATCCTTCCAGGGCCTGTCTCTCTTCTTCCCTGGTTCTTAAGGCTGGTGGAAAAGAAAACTTAGCTCAGTGACCAATCAGCCTGTCCCGCTCAGGACCCCCAAGGCCCAGAGCAGTTCCTTCCGTTTGGGGAGGGCGAGCCCAGCCTTTTCCAAAACTTTGTAAATTCTGGGAAGAGAGAAGTTAGGAGGTGGCCTCTGCCTACTGTCCCGCGTTCAAGGTTATCCAGATAGTGGCCCGCATTTGCATGGTGGTGGTGTGCGAATGCAGAAGCAGCAGCGGCCGGCGGGGGCGCGCAGATAAGGTCTGCAGGCCCAAGTTTCGGGTTGTACTGCATTATCACGGCCTTCCTTAAGCACGGATGAATATGTAAATCTCTCGCCGCAGCCTCCTTGTTCCGCAGTAACGGGGGCTGCCTCCGCTGTAGCAATTCCGAGGGTAAAATTGATTAATATTTGTTTTCAAAATGACACGCGGTGATGTATGGGCCCTTTTACAACTTAAATTAATACTTTAAAGAGATGAATGGTCTCTACAGAGGGTGTTAAAGTTCAAGCCCAGGGAATTTGCATATTTATATTACAGCCAACTGATAGTAATTGTGGGAACGGTCTGTAATGCTGTTCGTTTGTCATTTTCAGCAGGGTGTGCTTCTGCCGGGGACCTCATTAACTCCGGAAGCCTCAGCCCCTCCGCCCTGCAGGACATGGCCTGGCAGCCGGGCCCCCAGGACCTGTGGTCAGGGCACAGTCCTGTCTCTTGGTCTCCTGGAGGCTGAACCCCTCAGGCTTGGGCTCCTGTTTGGGGAGGCCAAGACACACCGGCAGGAGTGAAGACAGGTGCCTTGAGCCTGCAGACCCCACATTCTGTTTGTCTGTAAATTCCTCCCTAGCGTCAACGTCGCTGGAACCTGACCCCTTCTTACAATTTGCAACTCTGATCCCCATCTGAGCTGCCTTCGACTGGCCTAAATGATTGCCACACTTCCCTCCTGCTTGAGGTTCTCCCAAAACCACGTCCTTGAGACAAAGATTTGAGAGGGAGAAGTTTCTTTGGAAGGTGTCCCAGGAAACAATGGTAGAGGAGAGGAGGAAGGCTATAAAGGGTACGATATCAAGCAGGTGACAGTCACCGGCAACTGCTATGCCATTCTGCCAGGGGGCCTGGAGGGACGCTGTAGGGCACACTTTGGGATTGTCCCACCTGGAGTGAGGAAGCTGGGGTCTTTAGTCTTCAACTCCACTTGCTCCTGGCTGGAGGCTGCCGCCTGACAACTGGCTACGAAGCCCCGGTGACACTGCTGGACCCAATGGCCTGTACTCCTTTGGTGGGAAGGCCAGCATCTCCTGACTGGGCTCCCTGTGTCTGCCCCCGCCTCCCCCAACCCCACCTACCCTCCTCTCAGCAGCCAAGCTGTCCCTACTAGACAGAAGTCAGGCCAGGTCACATTTCTGCTCAAAACCCTTCCCTGGCTCCCTCTTTCTCTTTGGAGTGAAAACCAAACTCCTTGCCGCCATGGCCAGCAAGCCCTGTGTGGCCTGGCCCCCTCCCTCTCTGACCACACCAGCCTCCTGGCTGTTGCCCAAATACTCCAGCCATGCTCCTGCCTCAGGGCCTTTGCATTAGCTGCTGTTGTTCCCCAGACTCTCTCACCCCGTCCCCAGCTCGCTGGGCATGGCTCTTCCCTCACCTCCACTCAAAAGTCACCTTCTCGGTGGTGAAGCGTCCCTTGCATACTCTAGTGATTACTCCACCCCCTTACCAGTCCCTCTGACCCCCGCCCCACACTTCATGTGTCTCCTCTGCTTTCTGTCTTCTTCACAGCCCCGCTCGCTATCTGACATAGGATATATTGATTTGTCGTGTTTATTGCTCGTCTCCCTCTCTGGAATGTAAGCACCCGAGGGCAGGGACTTGTCTCTCCACTGCTGTGTCCCCCACACCGAGGACAGTCCCTGGGGTGTAGGAGACCCAGTAAGTCTGTACTGAAGGGAAGAATGAGTGAAGGTGGGCCCAGAGGTGACAGTGGGGGGTCCCCACTGCCCAGTGGGATGGCCCAGGTCAGGTGGGCTGGCCATGGCCAGCAAGGCCAGCTTCACGAGTGTGTGACCCCAGCAGGGCCCTGTGCTTAGTTTAATGCCCTGCTGTAGCTGTCTTGAAATTTATTAGAGACTATTTTTAGAGCAGTTTTAGGTACACAGCAAAATTGAGCAGAAAGTACAGCCATTTCCCTTACACCCTCTGCCCCAGTACATGCACAGCCTCCCCCATTAACAGCGTCCCAGAGGGGCACATTGGTAACAACTGATGCACCTATATTGACACATCCATTATCACCAAAGTCCATAGGTTACATCAGGCTTCACTCTGCGTGTGGTACGTTCTATGGGTCTGGACAAATTTATAATGACGTGTATCCACCATTAGAGTGTCACACAGAGTAGTTTCACTGCCCTAAAAATCCTCTGTGATACGCCCATTCATCCCTCCCTCCCCTCCAACCCCTGGCACCCACTGATCTCTTTACTGTCTCCATAGTTTTGCCTTTTCCAGAATGTCATACACTTGGACTCATACAGTTTGTAGCCTTTTCAGATTGGCTTCTTTCACTTAGAAATATGCATTTAAGTTTCCTCCATGTCTTTTCATAGCTTGGTAGCTCATTTCTTTTTAGTGCTGACTAATATTTCGTTGTCTGGATGTACTGCAGTTTATCTGTTCATCTACTGAAGGACATCTTGGTTGATTCCAAATTTCAGCAATTATGAATAAAGCTGCTATAAACATCTGTGTGCAGGTTTTTGTGTGGACGTTAGTTTTCAACTCCTTTGGGTAAACACCAACCAGTGTGATTGCTGGATTATAAGGTTAGAATATGTTTAGTTTTGTAAGAAACTGTCTGTCTTCCAAAGTAGCTGTGCCAGTTTGCATCCTCCTCAGCGGTGAACGAGGGTTCCTGCTACTGCACATCCTCGCCAGGATGTGGTGTTGTCAGTGTTCTGGACTTTGGCCATTTTAGTAGGTGCGTAGTGGCATCTCATTGTTGTTTTAATTTGCATTTCCCTGATGACATACGATGAGGAGCATCTTTTCATATGCTTATCTGTCATTCCTATATCTTCTTTGGTGAGGTGTCTGTTAAAGTCTTTGGCCCATTTTTAAATTGAATTGTTCATTTCTTATTGTTGCGTTTTAAAAGTCTTTTGTATATTTTAGATAATAGTCTTTTATCAGAGTATCTTTTGCAAATATTTTCTCCCAGTCAGTGGCTCGACTTCTTTATTCTCTTGACAGTCATCTTGAAATTTTTAACAATTTTGAAATAAAGGACTCTGCATTTTCATTTTGCACTGGGCCCCACAAATTACATAGCCAGCCCCACTGGCAGGGTTACTAGAGGTTTATTCATTCTACAACTGTGCTAAGCATTGGGTCTGGGCAGGGACTTTGCAAGGAGTTTCTAGCTAGTGCTGATTCTAGTGATGGTGGTCTGCCTCTTAGAGATGTTTAGGGGGACAGAAGAGCCCACCACTAACAGTCTGTGAATGTAGGGAGCCTGCTACATGGTAAAAGCAGAGTTTCTTTATTTCTCACGCTCATGAACCTCCCACAAACCACCCGTTCAGACATGCACAAATGAACAGACGTATGGGCACACAAAGTTTTTGGTAGGTTAATTTCAAAATTGGCCCCAGTTCGCCAACCCTCTCGGTCTCCAGGGCAGTGTGACTTTGCAGCTCTTCCCATCAAGAAATGGAATCTGTTTATTTCTCCACCTCTTGAACTTGTGAGTTGCTTTGGCCAACAGAATATGGTGGAAGTGATGTGTGCTAGTTCTGAGCCCTCTCCTTCCTGAATTTTGTCTCTGCAGTGAGAACAAGCCTGGGCTACCTTGCTGGAGGATGAGACACCATGTGGAGCCGAGCAGAGTCAGCAAAGGTGTCCTAGCCAAGGTCCTGGGAGGGAGCCCAGGTGACATCAGCAAAGCCATCAGCATTACTGCAGCTGACCACAGAGGCACCACGGAGTCCTACTGTGCCTGGTTTAAAGAACTGCCCATTTGACTAGTAGACTTGTGAACAATAATAAATAGTTGTTAGATAAGCCACTGAATTGGGGCTAGTGTGTTATAAGTGATTATTGTGGTAATAGATAATCGATGCATTGCTCATACTTGACTAGACAATTGTTTGCATGTGAACAAAGGGCCACATATTTGGGCATCCACGCTGAGAGCCATCTCAGACCCCCGATGGACTGTGTGGGCAGAGAAGGGGGCCAGAGCAGTGGAGGGAGATTGGATCGCACCACCCCACTTTGTTGTCTAAGAAATCAGGTCTAAGGGGAAGTATGGAGTATGTGTGCACAAGTGTGCTGTTGGCCCTGTCCTGCTTGCCCTGGGGTCCTCTGGATGGAGGGGCTGGGAATTAGTTCACCTAGAGGAGGGTGTGGTGTCTGTCAACAAGGATGGGGGTGGGTGGATTGTTGAGGTAGGGGCTCTGATCTCTCCCTTCAAGATTCAAGGGGGGAAAGACAGCCCCAGGTTTGAAAAAACTGGTGAGAATGGGGAGGAGAAGGCAGGGTGGAACACAACCTGTACCCACAGCAGTTTCACAGAGGGAGGAGAGGCTGTGACAAGTGACAAGGTTGGAGATAGGTGCCCACACCCTTGAGCACCCTCTCAGGCCGATTTGGAGAGGATGGAAAGTCACTGGCTGGAGGGTGGGCACAACACACACAGCATGAGCAGGACAGAGGCAGATGGCATTTTTTATTTAAAAATACCTTTTTTGGGAAAATTTCAAGTGTGTATGAAGTTGCAAGAGTAGTACAATGAATGCCCGTCTACCATCACCTAGATTTACTAATTATTAACATTTTGTCTCGTTTCTTTTTTTCCCTAAATGTGTACTTTTTTGTTATGATATTTGCTGACTCCTTTGAGAGGAAGTACAGATATCATGACCCTTCACACCTACACGCTTCCAAGAATGTCTAAGAACAAGCACTTTCTCTTACATATCATAGTATAATGATCAAATTTAGGAAAGTCAACACTGACACAATACTGTTATCTATTAGTAATATGATGTCCATATTCAAATTTTGCCAATTATCTCAGTAAAGGCCTTTAAAACATTTTCTCCCAAAATATAATATCCAGCTGAGAATCAAGGGTGGCATTTACATGCCATGTTTCTTTGGGTTTCTTTTAACCTGGGACAGTGCCTCAGCCCCATGCCCTGCCTGCCCCTTTTGCCTTTCACAACATTGGCATCATTGAGTTGTTCAGGACAGTTGCTTTGTAGGATGTTCCTCCATTTGATTTGTCTGATAGTTTCCTCCTGATTATTCAGGTTATGCTCTTTTGGCAAAAATGATGGATACATGATATAGTGTGAGAGCATCCTTTAAGATGGCGGGTGTGTGTCCCGGCCCTGGTAAGGCCCAGTGACCACCAGCTCAAACACACCTCTCCAGATTGCTTTCCTGCGCCGAGACCAAGAGGTCTTCTTAGAGGTGTGGTTATGAGGCCAGGCTCTGCAGCCAGAGTCCTGGGCTCAAATTCCATCTCCAATGCGTACTCTGTGACCTTGGGTACGTTACATAACATCGGGTACATTGGACCTCACTTTCCTCTGTATGATGGGGATAATAGTCCCTGCCTCTTAGTGTTCCTATCCGAATTAAATAAGCTAACTTATATATTTGTGTAGAATCTGAAATAGTAAATGTTTGTAATAGTTATTAATGCAGTTTACTAAACATTTCTGGCGCCCTGCCTTGCACAAGCATGGTAGAACTGCACTTCCTGCCCCCCTTGAAGCTGGGTACATGGACCTAGCCCTGGCCAATGAATTATTTGCAGAAATTATGGGCATCACCTCCTAGGCCAGATTATTTAACTGCAGGCATAGGACTCCCCTGAGCTCTTTCTTTCAGGTACAGTGACCAGAAGCTTTTGAGGTAGTGGCTACTTCACTTGCCCGGGTCTTTAAGTAATTGTACCAGGTAGAGTTTCCTCCCACTCTTCCCCCCATGCCAACCTGCAATGAGCAGTAGCATGAGCATGAAATAAACCTTGGCTGTCTTAAGCTGCTGAGATTGTGGGTTGGTTTGTTACTGCAGCATAACGTGGTTATTCTGCCTAATACGGTGCTACATGCGTGCTGGACACCATCACCATCATTCTTCCTCATGTTTTATTATTGTCATTTCTTGTGTGCATTTTGCTCAAAGCCTTTCTACTATGTTGTGATGATCTGTTTAGGGTTTACCTCCCTCTTCTTATCCCTGACTGTGAGTTCCTCAAGCACAGGCTTCATGTCTTTTTGTCTCTGGGATCCTAAAATCCTAGCTCAGGGCCAGTCACAGACTTGATGCTCAGTGCTCAGTAAGTGATTGTTTAAATGTCACTGGAAAAATCTGAGTTATATCCATCCTTAAATGGCTTGGCTTTGATTTCAGCATTTTTAATTGCACAAACAATATTGTAACAACAACCATAAAAATAAAAGGCAAAAAAAAAGTCATTTGCGATGCCTCTAAAATTAAGGACTTGTCCATCCATGCTTTCTCTCGTCTGTTTTCATGAATGTATGGTTCTGCAGTTGTGCTTTCAGCCAGATAGCATTTTGTATCCTGTTTTTTTCTCCACTTAAAATACTATCAAGAGGACATGTTTCTACTGAATATCTGAGACTTTTATGTTAGAGGCGGCATATATTCCATGGGGTGGATGAACCTCTCATGGCTTAGAGGAGCTCTGACTTTTTGGACATTTGAATATTTTCCAGTGCTTTGCTGTTTCAGCCAGCACTGCCATGAACATCTTTGTTCATCAGGGTGTTCCCTCTTACCCCCTACCTCTTCAGGAAGGAGGATCTTAAGAACAAAAAAGACACTCTCAGATCCCCTAATTTGAGTACAACATTCTAGTGTATCACATCACCTGTCCCCCCACCCCATTCACAAGGAGGAAAACATAATGGAGTCATCAGTGACTGCTTCTGTTACTAAATGGTTTAATAATGTTATTAAAATAAGTTCTGCCACTTTTAAACTTTGCCTAGAGTTTGCTTTCTCATTTGATGAGCCATCTTCTCATCTTTGGAGCCCTTTACTGAAACAGTCTGGTGATTTGCTTTTCCTTGTTTCCATCTGGAGAAATGGTGGACTCGACATCGCTTCATGTCCAGATTGACATAACGCTGGGCCTTTCAATTTCCCCCATTTTTTGCTTGCTTAAACTGCTTCACGATCTCTCTGTTCCCACCACAAGCATTAGCAGTTGGCTTTTTTTCTTGGGACTCTTTGTCATGGAGAAACAAGCTTTTTATCTTTTCACAGATAAATGAGTATTAAAAAATTAATGCAGGTGCATGTACTCTGCTCCCTCCTTGCTGGGTGGTGCATGAGGCCTCTTTGAACCCTAGTCAAATGGCAAATAGGTCACTTCATTGATCTTTGCTGCTTACTCCAGTAGAAGGTGGTGTGTGGTGCTTCCCTGAAAGTTCAGAGCAGAGTGTGCATCACGGAGAAAAGGCCAAGGCTTGCATCTGTGCCCCCTGCACAACTGTGAGTGCTTTATGCTTAGGGTCCACATCTGTCCTGCTGTGTCGTCAGCACCCATCTCAGGGCCTGGCCTAGAGCAGACGCTCAATGGTTGATTGTTGAGTGAATCATTGACTGATAGAAGAAGGCTCCCAGAAGGAGGGGGCATCTGCATTGGGTCTTGTCTGATGAAGTCTGTGAAAGGGAGCAGAGAGGGAGGATAAAGAGAAAAAGGGATTTTCAGCAGGGCCTTGTTCAGCCCATGGCAAAGATGGGGTATGTGTGTGTCTGCCTCGGCTTCAGTTCCACTTGGGGTTGGCTAGCGAGCTCATTCATTCAACAAACGCATTTGACTCAACAAATGTTGGGAAAACTAACATTAGCTCCTCTCAGCTCTCACCATGTGTCCTGTCCTGTGGCGGAGCACAGGTGTCACAGGGCCTTCCTTGACAGCGAGAAGGGTCAGGGATTGCCAAATCCAAGGTCATGAATATTTACCCCTATGTTTCCTTCTAAGAGTTTTATAGTTTTAGCTCTTACATTGAGGTCTTTGATCCATTTTGAGTTAATTTTTGTATATGGTGTGAGGTAAGGATCCAGCTCCATTCTTTTGCATGTGGCTATCCAGTTGTCCCAGCACCATTTGTTGAAAAGATTATTCTTTCCCCATTGGATGGTCTTGGCACCCTTGTCAAAAATCCATTGACCATAGATGCGTAGGTTTATTTCTGGATTCTCAATTCTTTTCCATTGATTTATATGTCTATCCTTGTACCACTATCACACTGTCTCAATTACTGTTGATTGTGGTGGGTTTTGAAATTAGGAAGTGTGAGTCCTCCTACTTTGTTCTTTTCTTTCAAGATTGTTTTGGCATCTGTGGTCCCTTGCAATTCCATATGAATTTCAGAATCAATTAGTCAATTTCTATAAAGAAGTCATCTGGGATTCTGAAGGGAATTGTGTCAAATCTGTACATTACTTTGGGGACTATTGCCTGCTTAACAATGTTAAGTCTTCCAATCCATGAACATGGGATATTTTTCCAATTATTTAGATCTTCTTTAATTTCTTTCAACAATGTTTTATAGTTAGTTTTTGGTGTACAAATCTTGTACTTCTTATGTTAAATTTATTCCAAGTATTTTATTCTTTTTGATGCTATTGTTAACATAATTGTTTTTAAAATTTCATTTTTCAGATTGTTCATTACAAGTGCAATACTATTGATTTTTATATATTGACCTTGTGTCCTGTAACTTGCTGAACTCATTTATTCATTTTAATAGCTTTTTAGTGGTTTCCTTAGTATTTTCTATATACAAGATCATGCCATCTGTGAATAATGATAGTTTTATTTCTTCATTTCTGATCCAAATGCCTTTTATTTCTTTTACATGCCTAATTGTCTTGGCTAGAATCTCCAGTACAATGCTAAAGAGAAGCATTCAAAGCAGAAATTCTTATCTTGTTCCCGATCTTAGGGGAGATCATCCAGTCTTGCACCATTAAGTATGTTAGATGTGGGTTTTTTTGTAGATGCCCTTTAACAGGTTGAGAAAGTTTCCTTCTGTACCTAGCTTTTTGAATGTTTGTATCATGAAAGAGTGTTGGATTTTGTCAGATGCCCTTTCTGTGTCAATTGAAACGATCATGTGATTTTTGTTTTTTATTCTGTTGATACGACGTATCATGTTAATTCATTTTCAGATGCTGAACCAACCTTACATTCCTGAGGTAAATCCCACATGGTTATGGTGTACAACTTTTCTCACACGTTGCTGTATTTGGTTTGCTAATATTTCTGTTGAAGATTTTTGCATCCACATTCATAAGAGATATTGGTCTATAGTTTTCTGTTCTTGTGATGTTCTCTCTGCTTCTCACCCTCCAGAGTCCTCCCAGAAGCTCAGACCAACCATCTAGGTCTCCAGGTGTTACCATGGCTTGGGCCAAATTATCAGCTGCCCACCTGGGAAGGGCACCAAAGCATCTTTGCAAACATCTACGCAAATTCTTGGGGAGACAGGATCAATGGACATTGCCCACGTGCTGGGTCTTTCTACATGTGTTCTCTCATTTGACCTTCACAACAACGTGTGAATGTAGTCATTTATGCCCATTGTACAGATGGGGAAACTGGACATCTCATTAACTGAATTTATAGTGAGATTTCTTTCAGTTTCTTGTTATTTCAAAGAAAATGTAGCAAGCATCTCTACGCTCACAGTTCAGCTGTTAACATTTCTCACATTTGCTTTCAGTTTTTTTTCCTCAAAGAAATAAGGTATTATGAATAAAGCTAAAGGTCGTTTGACCACTCCCTCTCTCCAACTCCCTAGACACCACGATTCTTACTATTTTAGTGGTTAACCTTCTGGACAGACCATTTTTATACCTTTATATATGTAAATATGTATTTAAAAGAGCATATACTTTTTTTGCATTTATGTTATTAATTTTTATTTCACACACACAAATATTTACATACCTGGATGAATTTGGAGTTTTTAGGTTCATTCTTTTACAAAACTGGATCATTTGATACATGCTTTTCTGCTTTTTGCTTTTCTTATTCATAAATATCTTCAGGAAATTCCTGTCTGTCTGGCACAGCTCTAGTTCATTCTCTTTAACGGCTGCATGACATGGGTATTATCCATTCATCTGCCTTTTGACAAGCATCTTTTTGTTAAATCTGGTGAACAATTATGGGACAAGCACCTATATATATATTCTTAGGTACTACTGTTTTTATTTTTATAAGGCACACTTCCAGGAGAGAGAGAATCAAGTTAAAGAATATATGTGTTTTTACATTATCATGGCTGTTGCCGGAATGCATTTCAAAAAGCCTGAAATATTTCCCATTTCTCCTAGATTTGAACAAGGGGACTCATTTTCCCCATATCTTCTTGCTCACTTAAAATCTCTTATTGTTACTCACTTAAAATTTTTGCCAGTCTGACGGATGAAAAATGATATCTTACTGTTATTTCAATTTGCATAGCTCTGAGTTTGAACATCTTTTCATGCTTATTGATCTTTTGAATTTGCTTTTCTGTGATTTGCTTATTCATACACTTATCCCAACTTAAAATTAAAAAATAATTGCTCTATTTGTAACAGCTCATTTTTATATTATAAATATTAACCTTCTGTTCTTTGTATTGCAAATATTTTCTCAAATCTTTTATTTTTCTAAATTAACTTTGTTATTGGATACCATACAAAAGTTTTAATTTTTATATCATAAAAAATTTCTTTTGATAATAGCAAAATTATTTTTCTTTCATAACCTTGGGGTTTTTCTAAGAAAATCACCTGTATTTATTCTTGAAGTGGTGAAAAAGACCAATGGTGTAGTGTACTGCTGGGTTTGTTATGTAAAACTGTGGTAATCAATTCATTTTGGTGTGTTGGGGCCAATTCAAAAAAAATATTAATGATAATAATTATAATGCTTCACTCAGTAAGTATTTATTCAGGTCTTACTATTTATAAGGTTCCATGGGTAAGAACAATACATGTATTATTTCATTGATTCCTCAAAACACTCTGCGAGATGGATGCCATTGTTATTTCCAATTTATAGATAAGAAAACTGAGGCACAGAGAGGTTAAGTAACTTTCCCAAGATTGCAAAGTAGGTAAGTGGCAGAGCTGGTTTTTGAATCCTCACTGCCTTGCTCTAGAACCCATGCTCATAACCACTGGGTGTTTAGTTACAGAGGGAGGTAGGGGCCTGCACAGCCCCAGAAACAGACTCTAATAGAAAACAGGTCTGCTGATGGGGACAGGAACCCAAAGGGTGGTCAGTGTGGGCTCATCAGGAAGGGCTGACCTCACAGGGTATGCAAGCTGTGCCTGGGATGGGGGCTCCACTAACCCCGTATTAGTACTTACCCCATGACATGGACAGCTCTTGGCTTTGTGGGCCCAGAGGCAGAGGTGCTGGTTGGGGACACTCCACGTGAGGCTAAGGCCTGGTCATATTCCTGGCTAGATCAATATCACTGCCTTGGATAGCTGGCAACCCATATTCTACCTACTTGTGGTGTTAATTTTATACGTTAACTTGACTGGGCTACAAGGTGCCAAGATATTTGGTCAAACATTATTCTGAGTACTTTTGTGAGGCTGTTTCTGGATGAGATTAACATATGAATTGGGAGACTGAGTAAAGCCAACTGCCCTCCATAATGTGAGTGGGTCTCATCCAAGCAGTTGAAGGTCTGAATAGAACAAAGGGCCGAACCTCCCCCAAGTAAGGAGAAATTCTTCGGCAGACTGCCTGAGGACTCCATCTGCACCACCGGCTCTTCTGGGTCTTGAGCCTACTGGCCCACACTGCAGATTTGGAATTAATTGTCAGTCTCCATAATTATGTGAGCCAATTCCTTATAATAAATTGCTCTCTCTCTCTCTCTCTCTGTATATACACACACACACACACACACACACACACCCCTTATCACATCCTATTGGTTCTTTCTCTGGAGAACCCTAATACATTGCTGAACTGAAGATATTTGCTGTGCTCCTGAGTTGCTGTGCAGGGGCAACAAGCTCTAGCTCTGAGGGGAAGAATATCTGTAAGGTTTCTTTTCTGCTGGGCAACTGCTGCTGGTTTATGGAGGCAAAGCCTTTCTTTTGGCAGCAGCATGAAAGATTTGGACTAGACATTGTGTAGGACTTCTAGGAAGTGAAAAGTGTTATGGCACATTCAAGGTCAAGGGCGAAAGGAGTTCTGTTTGAGCACAAGGGCATTTGCGGCAAGAGGGCAGAGGGATGGATGAAATGATCTTTCCAGAGATTTTCTGGGTCTTTGAGAATGATCTAGAAGGCAACAATTATTGCCCCTAATAATGTGACCACTGAAAAAGGATCATGTTTTCCTTCCAATGCTCAAGACTAAACACTCCTGCTAAATGGCAGAGATGCTGAGGGCTCCGCAGGGTCATGGGCAGAGGGGATTATTAGGCTTGGGGTGGGCCTCCTGGAGTGGACCCTTCCTCAGTCTTTGGCTTCTGTGGACTGCGAGATGGACATCTCCAGTCTCAACCATCTGGTGGGCTGCTCTGTATAGCTCAGAGATTCTCAGCACAGGAAGAAAGGAAGAGAAGGCATTTATATATTTGCCAAGTGGGAGCTCCATTCCAGGGCCAGGGTAGATGCTTTTGTTATAGAGAGAATGTTAATCCTCACATTGTTTCTTTGAGGTGGGTGTTGCTGCCACCATTTAAAAATACATGTTCATTTATATCATTGTTGCAAATTTAATGCTTGTTCCTCATAAGACAGTTAGACAGCACATAGGTATGTAAAGCAAAAAGTGGAATTTCTGTGTCTTATTCCAGGCCCCCAACCCTCATGGTGACTATCTAGGGCAATGCTGAAGGCATCCTTTTAAGCTTTTCACAATATGGGTACAAACTAATATGCACATGTAGGGGTTTTAACAAATTGTCGTAGAATATACATAACATATAATTTACTATTTTGACCACCACCATGGATTTTGTGAACTTTTTCATCGCCCCTAGCTGAAACTGTACCCATCAAATAACAAGTCCCCTTTCCCTCTCCCCCAGCCCCTGGCAACCACCATTCTACTTTCTGTCTCTATGGCTATGACTGCCCTCAGTACCTCCTATAAGTGGAAACATACAATATTTGTCCTTTGGAGCCTGGCTTATTTCACTTAGCAGAATGTCTTCAAAGTTCATCTATGTTGTTGCATGTGTCAGAATTTCGTTCCTTTTAAGGTTGAATAATATTCCGTTGTATATTTATACCACATTAAAAAAACTCTGTTTATCTATCCATGGACATTTGTGTTGTTTCTACCTGTTGGTTATTGTGAAAAATGCTGCTAAAAACATGGATATACAAATATCTGTTGAGTCTCTGCTTCCAGTTCTTCTGGATATATACGTAGAAGTAAAGTGGATGAACCACATGGTCATTCTATGTCTAATATTTTTGGAACCTACATACCATCTTCCATAGCAACTAAGCCATTTTTCATCATCACCAGCAATGCACAAAAGTTCTAATTTCTCCAAGACTTGTTATTGTCTATTTTTTTTTGATAGAAGTCATACTTAAGGGGTGTGAAGTGGTATCTCATTGTGGCAACATAGGGTTTTGATTTCACAAAAGGGTATCAGACAACGTAAACTGGTCATCAACTCTTCACTTAAAAAGTACAGCATGGTGCCTATTTATGGCAGCACATACCAGTTGCCTCTTTTATGATCCTCATTCTTATTTTATAGATGAAGAAACTGTGGCGTGGTGAGTTCAGAGGCCATGGCCATTCCCCCTGGGAAAGGGCTTGGGGAGCCCCTGATGCAGTGACTCGGGCTGCATAGTAACAAACGTGGCTGCAGAAAGCAACCCCTCGCTCACAGCTCTGTGGGTCAGGAATGCGGCGAGAACTTGTCTCTGTTCCAAGATGTTCAGGGCCTCAGAAGGAAACCTTGAAGCCTGCTGTATTTTCTATGGCTGCCATAACAAATTACCATAAATGTAGAGGCTTAAAACTACCCCAATTTATTGTCTTACAGTTCTCATGGGCCAGACATCCGGTGGGCTTGCTTGGGTCTCTGCTTAGAATCTCATAAGGCTGAACTCAAGGGACGGCCGGGGACAGATCATTTCCTTGCTCATTCGGGTTGTTGGTGGCATGCAGCTCCTTGCAACCACAGGGCTGGGGTTCCTGCGTCCTTGTTAGTGGTTCTCAGCTTCTAGAGGCAGCTGCGTTCCTTAGCTCACAGCTCCATCCCTCCATTTTCAACGCCAGCCAACGCAGCTTGAGCCCTCTTATGCTTTTAAGTCTCTTCTGCCCCTTCCTGGTTCCATGTCTGTGCCACTCCCTTTCTCTCCGCCAGCTGTCTCCAGCAGCTTCAGGAAAGTTCTTTGCTTTTAATGCTTTTAAAGGCTCATGTGGGTAGATCGGGCCCACCTGTGTAATCCAGGCTGCTCGCCCAATCTCAAGGTCCAGCCCCTTAATTACATCTGCGAGTCCTTTTTCCCATGTAATGGAAGAGTCACAGGTTCCGGGGATTAGGACATGGAGATCTTTGTTTGGGGGGGGGGAGGCCCTTATTCTGCCAGGGACTGGATTCATTTGAAGGCTCATTCATACGCGTGTCTGGTGGTTGATGTGGGCTGTTGTCTGAAACCTAAGCTGGGGCAGACCCCCATATGGTCTGTCCATGTGACCTGGGCGTCCTTACAACAGGGAGCCTGGGTTCCAAGGGTGAGAAGAGTGGGAAAGAGAGAGAAAGAGAGAGGTAGAAACTGTATCTTTTTAATGTGAAGCCTAAGAAGTCACATAGCATCACTTCCGTCTTGGCGAGTTTCAAGGGAGAGGCGTGTGGGGGAATAGACTCCAACTCCTCTAACTCTTGACAGGACCTAACAAAGTTCTTCAAGAGCACATGAGACTGAAAAGACTTTGGCAAATACAGTCTTCCACACCCTCCTCGATAGTAGTAATAGTATCACTAACAACAGCAGAACATTTATCGAGTTCTTACAAAGTTCTAGGCTCTGTTCTAAACATTTTGCCTGCATTGTCTCATTTTAATCCTCATCACCACGCTATGATAGAGATATTCTCATTATTCACATATGCAGATATGGGAGCTGGAGCGCAGAAGGGAGCTTAGAGGCTCCATTAATAGCTAGGTTTGGGGGAACGGATCTCTGCAGAAGTAGAACTTGTTAGGCTTGGGGAAGTAGGGAAGAGAGAGCATGCTGGCAGGGGGCTGGGATGGGCGTGGTGGGAAAGCCCGCAGCAGCCCATGCTTGAGCCAGGCTTTAAAGGACGGATCAGATCTGGGGCAGTAGTGGTGGTGGGAAGGGTGTTCTGTGTGTAGGGTGGGCGCAGGCTGAATCAAAGGCCCGGAGGCCAGACATCTCAGGGTGAGCAGGGGAGGTGTGGGTACACTGGCTGAGTGTAGAGGAAGTGGTGGGGTGTTGAGGAGAAGTAGTGGAGGCTGATACTGTCAGCTGGGATGTGCAGATGTTCTTCTGGGGACTGGGGAGCTATGGCAGGTGTGAGAGCAGGGCTGATGGCAAGAAGGACTTTTCTGTTCTGGAGGGGCAGGCTTGGGGAAAAGGACAGCAGCTGAGGTTGAAGCCCTGGCTGGTATGAAGCCACATCTTCATCTCTAAGCAACACCCACTTCACTGCCCCTTCCCCTCTGTCCTGGATGGAGGAAAGCTCCGTGGGCCTCCTGAGGTCTCCACACGACTTGCTGAAGGCCGCTGGGCAGTGGGCCAGTGGGGATGCACAGCGAGCTGGGCTGCTGAAAGCCAGCCTTGGATTTCCTCGCCGTCCTGCTCAGCCGGGAGACTCTTGCCAGGACTCTAGGCTGGGGACAGTGGTGGGGCCGTGTGCATCCACCCAGGTTCTGCATGGTTTTCTCTCTCCTCTCCATGTGTCTCTCTCTGGCGCTGTGTCTCTATTTTCCTCTGTAGCTCTCACCCTTTCTTCCCCTGTGCATTGTTGTGTCTCTGCTCCAAGTCTGAGCCCCTTTTACAGATGAAGGGACTGAGGCACTGAGAAGCTCTGTTCCAGGCCTCTTCAGGAAAGTGGACTCCAGGGCTGTGGGGCAGTCAGTGTGCTGAATTCCCTGCAGAGCTCTCTGCTGCCACACAGAAAGCCATTCAGCAAAAGCTCACAGTAGTTGCCTGGGCTAGCGCTGAACTCAGAGGGGACTCAGATGCATCCCCCAGAGCCGACCCAGGAGCTGGGTCGGGCAATGGCAAAGGTTCAGGCTCTGCATCCACATGCTTGGGTGCCAAAGCTCTACTACTTACTAGCTGTTTGACCTTGGGCAAGTTGCTTAATTTCTCTGTGCCTCAGTTTTCTTATCTGTAAGATAGGAGTAACAAAAGTATCTACCTCATGGGATTATTTGAGGACTAAATGGGATGATGCATGTAAAGTAACAATAAACATAACTTTTTTTTCATTCAGCAGAGCCTAGTAGTTTGTCAGGCTTTGTAGTTTGTTGCAGTCAGCATTTCCTAACTGTGTGATCCCAGGTGGGTTATTTAACCTCTCTGGGCCTCGATTTCCTTGTCTGCAAAGTAAGGATAAATCAGAGTTGGAATAAGGATCAAATGAGATCATGCAGCAAAAGTGCCTAGCAGATAGTGAGCACTCAATGAAAAGGTTCACTGGGATCTTGTTACACCCCAGATCCGGGGCAGGGAGAGCTGCAGCCTTGGCCAGTGGAGGATGGGCGGAGGTGGGTGCAGTCTTGTTGGAGTGTCAATGCCAGGCTTGGTGGGAGCCCTTCCCTCATGTCCCTTATCAAAATGGCTGACAGGTGCTGGGGACCTGGGAACCAGGACCCTCAGTGCAGACTTGGCCTGTAGAGCTCCACTTATTCCTCTGGGACATCTGAGCCAGGAACCCAGGATCCGCTTGGGATGTGGCTCTGAGCTCCGAGCTGTGAGGTGCACCTGGGGCCTCAGTTCTCCTTGCCTTGTGTCCTTCCCCTCCGTGGCCTCCAGACTGGCTCCATCTCACCCTCAGACTCCACCCCACATCCCCAGGAGTTGCCAAAGGTCTCTGCTGCTTGTCCCATTGTCAGCCCAGTCTGCCCAGACCTTGCCCTCCTGCCCCAGAGCTCACTCCCTAGTTAAGAAACTTGGCGCCAGAAGTGGCCTACAGGTATTTGTCCCTTATTCCCTCCCCCACCCCCTGTCCGCTTTTGGGGACTGCTCCTTCCCACCTCCATGGGATTCTGGTGGGACTGCCACTCAGGGTCCTGCCTCTCTGCCCCAGGGCAGATTGTGTGACTCTGGTGGGCTCATCAGGATCCCTCACCTGCTTGGAAACAGCCCTTGGTCCAAAACTGCGCATGTGATTCAAGGAGGGCTAATCAGAGCTCCCTCCGGGGAGACTGCTAGGGACGCTGGGAGAGAGGGGTCTTCTGCAATCAGAAGCTGTAAGACGGCAAAAGCCCATCCTTCCCGGCACTTGGAGCAAGCCCGCCTGGTGTCGAAACAATGGGGGAACAGAACTGAGAGGTGGAGAAAAAGACAGGCTCTTGAGGCTACTGTTTGGACCTCTGGATCCCGCCATGCCTGAAGATGGCGTTGGGCTCCCAGTTACACCAGCCGATCAGTTTTCTTTTCTGCTTGAGCCAGTTTGAACTGGGTTCTGTTATTCTCAGCCTAGAGTCCTGGCTAACCCAGAGCCACATGTGGTCCCCTTCTTCCACCATCCCTCTGCCCATCCCCCTCCCTAAGCTGCTCCTTTCTACCCTGACCCCTTCCCTGTAGTCCGAGCTTTCAATCTACTTCTTGCCAGTAGTCACCAAGAGTAGGGGAGGAGATGAGAGGAAGGAAAACATTCCGGAAGGAGGGAGGTGATGGAAGGGGGAGATCTGGTTCCATCCCAGATCCAGGGCAGGAAAAGGTGTGTCATGTGGGTCCAGGGAGTCTGAGAACTGAGCACGTGGCGCCAGCAACCCCACAGATGTGCACAGCCCCCATTAGCCTGCTTATTTTAGAGAGGAGAAAATGGACACAGAGAGGTTGAGTGACTTGTTCAAGGACACACAGCTAGGAAGTGGCAGAAGTGGGATTAGAGTCTAGGTCTTTCGACTTTAAACTCTGTCATCACAGAACCTCAGGCTGTCACTGGAGCTTCTCACTATGCAGATAGGAAAATCTGAGGCCCAGGTGGGATAGAGGCTGGGTCATTGTCCCCCTCGAAGAGTGGTGATTTGTGGGATGCGTGGCACAGGTGCGAACGTGTACCCACACACGCAGGCACACACTGTCACACAGGCATGCCTGCCCTCCTGGATCCTCAGGGAGTGACTAAAACCATTCAGGGTGATGGCCATGGGTGAATCAGCAGTCAGGAGCATAAACAAAAGCTCTTTAATAAAATAGTTTTGAAAATAAAATAGCGCCCTTCCCCACCCTTCCCCAGCCAGGCCTGCTCCCGAGGCCTCTATGTTAACCCGCAGCCTGTCTCTTCGCCAGTGCCCCACGGCTCTAAATAATGCGTGTCTGCCACTATTCCCTGATTCATCAGTTTTGGACATTATCTATTGACTTTCTGCTATGATGGATGAGGGCTTCTCTCCCGCTCACACCCCCTCCACACGCCACACGCCCCTATTATTAATTTCCAGTACTCAGTGGTCGGCTTTCTAACTTTGAGGACTCTACCTCCCCCTCTGTTTCTGGGTCATGCAGCACTGGAAGCATCTCCTGAAGCTCCCAAAGCCCTTCCTGGTCAGATGAGGCTCCCCAGTCCCCTGCCCTCCCTGCAGCTCCACAAGCCCCATCTCCTGATGGCCACTCACATGCCTGCTGGGACAAGCCAGTCATGGCCGTCACAGGAACCTGGACCTTGGGTCTCTGAGCTCTTGTCCCATCACTCTCCTCTTGTGTCCTGTCCCCCACCCCGGCTCTGCCACAGCCCTCTGCAAGGTGAGAGAGTCCCAGCCTGGTCAGAAATCCTGCGGCTTGAATGTGGACATCCAGCTTCTCAGGGACTTATGGTCCAGCTCTTCCTGATGTTGTCCCCACCACCTTCCCCACCATTACTTTGAAATAGAAATGAAGGTCTCCAGTGGGCTTTCTCTTACTATCAAATTATTAATATCTGGCTTCATTATGTCATTACAAAAACAGAGAACCAAAACACACCAAGGACTGACCAGCAATGTGACAAGTGTCAGCAGCCAAAGGCTGAGTGTGTCCTCTGAGTTTGCAATCACTTAGCTCCCTCGCCCTTTACCTTTAAAATATGAACAATGGGGCCTTTTGTGGGGTTTGTCGCTTCTGCTGGGCCCTTCTGAGTCACTGCATATTTTTATGTGTTCAGTAATATACAGTGTGAGTCATTCTCCAGCTTGGGGGTATTTTGGGACTTGTGCTGTTTTACTTACAATTGCAGAAAAAAATCAAATATTACAGAGGTGATAAAAAAAAATACAGCAAATTCATATGACCCATCTCAGTGTGTATTCAAGGCCAGGGCTGGGAAGAAAGCTGGGGCATGAGGTCATTGCAGAAGGTTCTTTGGGGAGGGTGGTTAAGGTTGAGTGCCAAGCATGACCCATTTTTGCTAAAGTCAAGTAGAGGGGTGATTAGAACACCTCTATGAAATCTTCTTAGGCCAAATGCAGAAGATGCCAGCCTTTTTCCCCCCCCAATTCCTGAGAGTCCAGGGAGGAAAGGAACGCTACTCCCTGAATGAGAGCTGTTTCTTCTAGATTCTCTAGGTGCTAGACTGGACAGTTGGCAGTGGGAAGGGGGTCGGAGGAAGAGGGATGGGGAGGATGTGCCCAGGCTTCCCGTGTGCTCCGACAGAGTTCTCGTCTGGAGGAACTGGGGCTAAAGTGGCTGAGTTTGGCCTGTGAAAGGGCTGAACCTGGGGCATTTGCTTTGCTAAACTTAAGGGGCAATGAAGGGATGCTGAGTGGACCTGAGAGATTCTATAATAATGGAGAAACTGAGTCACAGTCGAGAGGCTCCTGAGGTTATGTGTCATGGGGCCAGGCCCTAAAACAGGGGTGAGCATCACCTCTTCCCCGCAGAATGTCCCCCTTACTGCTATGCTGCCTCTTTTGTGCCGCACACCTCGGGCAACTCACTTCGCCACTGTGGGCCTCAGTCTCCCCATCTGTAACCTTCAACTAGATGATTAGCAAAGGCTGATCCAGCCCACATGTGCTGCTTCCCTGACGGGATCTAGGTCTCCGAGGCCTGCAGTCCTGTTCCTCTGGGAGCCCAAGTATTCAGAGCACTTGGGGCAGGTCCTAGGGAGCGGGGTGTGGCCCAGGTACCGGGGGTTTCAGCATGAATTGCATTCCAAGCACATGTCTACCTCTCGGAGCTGCGGGGCCTGTCTCTTTCTATTAGTTTAACAAGCCCTGGTATTAATGAGATTGCTCTATAATTGAACCTTTTCACGGGTCCCTCGGTAATGAAATTATGCTAATTTGCATTCAGCGCCACCAGGCATCCATCACGCGGGACCAGCCGGGAGCGGCCGGTGAGGTGGCGTGAATGCACCGCTAATTATCACCGAAATGAACAAACCCAGCGGTATTATTATTTCATCTTCTGCCCCTTCCCTTCCTCACTACCCGCCTCCCCCACCCTATCTATATTTTTGTCTTTTCATCCACGTGACTGCCCGGGCTGGGGAAGGCTAGGGTGGGAGGGGGCGCCGGGGAGGATGCTTCTCTCCACTGTGTGGCAGTATGGACCAGGGAACAGGCAGGCTCCGGCACTGCCTGCGGGCTCGGTGTGTGCGGGGCATGGGGCACGTGGCTGCATGTGTGCACTTGTGTAGGAGAACCATGCTGCCTGTTTCTCAGCCTGTGTGCAGCGTGTGCTGGTGTCTGGGTGTGCAAACAATCTGCACTTGTTTGTGAGGCTGGGTATATCAGGGTGTGAACCGTGGGTGTTTGTGCTGTCTAGATGCCAGCATACGCCTGTCTATGCAGGTCTGTCTGCTTATGTGGGAGTGTGTGTGTGAATGCAGTGCCTATATCACCCTGTGGGTCTCTGATGTAAGCCTGAGAATGTGTGTGGGAGTCCATGTGTGCATGTCTTTGTTTGTGAGTGTGCATATCTGAGTGGGAACCTCAGCAAATATCTGTGCCTATGTCACTGTGTGTGTGTGGTGTAGACATATGTACATTTGTGCATGGGGCTGGGCACATAAGTATGTGTCTATAGGGTGTGTGTTTGGGATGTCTAGCGCTGTATGTCTGTTGTGCCGAGGTGTGGGGTGTCTGTATTGGTGTGAATAGGTTGTCAGTGTGTCTCACTGTGTCTATGTCAGTGTTCAGGTGTGTGCGAACATGTGTGTGTGCATCTGGCCACATGTCCGGGAATATCCCACTTTCCTGGGTAGCCCAGTGACCTGGGAATGGTGGCTCATGGAAGCTGCCACACCCAGAGTGGCTCACAGTGAAGCTACAAGGCAACCACCATAAAGGGAAGACCACAGGCCCCCTCTTCCCGTTTGCTGGGCCCCAGCAAATCCTCCTGGGCTCTTGGGTGAACCAAGAATAGTTGAGACTGATTTTCTGGCCAAGCCTGCTGGGTAGGAGCTTGGAGGAGGAATTTTATTTGATTTGGAGGGAATAATTTGATAATCCTTGCTGACCTGAGTATGTGCAGTAAAACTAACACTGGCTTCATTGGGAAAATACTTATTGGGTGTCTCTCTGTGCCAGGGCCCCTGGGTGCTTGGTGGCTAGTGGACTGGGAGCGGAAGAGGCCACTGAAGCCCTCCCTGCCTGTCTACTGGGCAAGACTATCTCCCTTCTCTGAGCCTCGGTTTTCCTAGTTATAAAATGGGAGTTGGAGAGACAATGGCTAATTTCACTTCTGAGATCCCTTCTAGCAATAGAAGGCCACTGCTCTACAGATTTTGGTTTTGAGGGAGCTGCTCTTACCACATGGTGGCTAAAGGTCTAGGCTTTGGAGACAGTCAGCTTTGACCTTGAGCAAGGTCCTTAATTTTAGCCAATTGATTCTCCCAGAATGCTGTTGTTGATTTTTGTCTCCTATCCATGGACAACCTACGGTTGCAGTTGATGAATGAGTGTAGTTCTGACATGAATATTTGTTAATATTTTCATTTTCACCAATGAGGAAGATGTAAGTCAAACAACTAAAATGTCTATCAAAACTACTCTTTTGTTATTGGTGTGAGAGACTTCTGATTGAATTGAGTAATACTTTTGAACATGGGAAGAATATTTCCTGAATGTTTTGAACTACTCACAATATGATGGCTATAGGCTCCACACACTTGTAAGTTTAATATGCATTACTAATATTTTCATCATCAGTTTCTTAAGTCTAGACAAGAAAAACCCAAACAAACAATAAATCAAGCCCTACTTTGTAGCGTTTGATGACTTCCGTGACGCAAATACTCCCACTGTGGCCAATTTCAAATTAGCAACGTGATGTCATTAAACCTGGACTTGGGAAGAGATGGACAGTAGCACACAAGTATATAGTATTTTCACCGTAAAGATACAATAGATGTAAATACCCTCAAGAGCACAGATAATAGTAAAATAATTAGGAAGTGATGAGTTTTGAGAATTATTAACTTTGTTTTTAATATAATTTACTGAATTGTAAATTTATATAATTTAATTTTTAATGATGGCTGTATTTAACAATCCACTTACATTTTTTGGGGAAAATTTAACAATTGACTCTTGCAAGTTGGTATAAGCCAGCTCCAGCACAGGTACTGAATGAAATGAAATAATGGAGGACCTGATAAATTGTAGTCACTCAGTATAATGTAGCTAGTAATAATAGTAGCAGTAGCAGTAGTAATAGTGATACTATGTAAGGAATATGAGTACTTTATAAGCAGTAATAATATTACGTCTTACCATTGTCAGATATCTGCACTCTAGCATGTTGATTTAGTCACAATTTCTTCATTTGTGAAACAGATTTTGTGATCCCTTCTCTGTTTCCTACAAGTCTGAGTGAAATGTGTGAAAACACTTTGGGGATGCTATGTGTTCTGGAAACTGGGTAGTTCCAGGTACAGCCACAGAGAGGGCAGCAAGCATAGGCAGCTTACACCTCTGGGGTGTGTGTGTGTGTTTGTGAGTGTGTGTGTGTTTAACAAATACTTTTAAAGTACTGAGATAAAATGTAAAACACTGGAATGCACATTTCTTAAGTCTACAATTTGATGAGTTTTGACAAGTGTGTAACTGATACCCCAATCAAGACAAAGAACATCACCATCACCTTAGGGAATTCCCTAATGTCCCTCCCAATTCAGTCCCTTGCCTCCCACCATAGCCAATCAGTGTTCTCATTCCTGTCAACATAGAACTTCATTTCAGTCATATGTCGTTTAATAATGAGGGTATGTTCTGAGAAATGCATCATTCAGCAATTTTGTCATTGTGTGAACATCATAGAGCGTACTTACACATACCAGGATGGTACAGCATACTACACATCTAGGCTATGTTATAGCCTCTCGCTCCTAGGCTACAAACCTGTACCACATGTTACTGAATACTGTAGGCAGTTGTAACACAATGGTAAGTCTGTATCTATACATATGTAAATATAGAACAATAAAAATATATTATAATCCTATGGGATCACCATCATTGACTGACACATTTTTATGCAGTTCATGACTGTAAATGCAATCATACATGTGTAGTCCTTTGTGTCTGATTTTCTGTGCCCAACATTATGTCATTGAGTTCCACCCATGTTTAGCATGGATAGATAGTTCATTAGTTTTATTTGCTGAGTATCCTATGATTTGTTTATAATTCACTTGTTAATGGACATTTGGGTGGTTTCCAATTTGGGGCTATTATAACTAAAATGTCTATGAGCATTCTCGTACATGTATTTTGGGGGCACATATCTTTTCAACACCCTTGGGTAAATACTACCTTGGAGTGGAATTGTTTGGTCATTCGTAAGGCGTATGTTTAGTTCAGACATCTATTTAGAGAGGTTGTACAAATTTACACTCCCACCAACAATGTGTAAGATTTCTGGTTGCTCCAGATTTCTGCCAATATTAGGTGTGGTCAGTCTTTTTAATTTTAGTTATTATGGTGGGTGTGTAGAAATATTTCATTATGGTTTTAATTTGTATTTCCCTGATGTTGAGCACTTTTTTGTATGTGTATTGGATAACACTCATAAACATTCCTTTGTGAAGTGTCTATTCAAATCTTGCCTCTGTTGTTTATTGGGTTGTTTGTATTGTTATTATTAAATTATAGGAGTTCTTTATATATCATGGTTACTAGTCCTTTATTATGGATTTGTTTTGCAAATATTTTCTTCCAGTCCATGGTTTGCCTACTGATGCCTTTTGATGACCAGTTTTTACAAATTTGATGAAGTCTAAGTTATTCCTTTCTTATTGTTACTGCTTTCTGTGTCTTGTCTAATAAACCTTTGCCTACCCCCACGTAGTGAAGATAATCTCCTATGTTTTATTCTATATTGCTATAGTTTTAGCTTTTACATTTAGATCTATGATCTATCTCAATTTTGTGTATGATGTGAGGTAGGGGTTGAGGTTCCTTTCCCCCCGTATATTCATCCAGTTATCTCAGCACTATTTGTTGAAAACACTTTTCTTTCTTCACTGACTTGCCTTGATGACTTTATTGAGAATCAAATGATTGTATATGTGTAAGTCTATTTTTGGGCTCTCTAGTCTATTGAACATTTTGTCTATACATTTCATTACTCTACTACTTTGGTTACTATAACTTTATGATAAATCTTGAAATCAAGTAGTGTGAGTCCTTCAATTTTCTTCCTTTTTTCCCCCTTAAGATTGTTTTGGCTATTCAAGTTCCTTTGAATTTTGATATAAGTTTCAGAACCAACTTGTACATTATACAAAAACAAACTTTCTGGGATTTTGACTGAGATTGTGTTGAATCTTTATATAATTTGGGGAAAATGGACATCTTAACAATATTGAATTTCCAATCCATGAATATGGTATATATCTCTGTATTTATTTAGGCCTTATTTCATTTCTGTCAGCAAAGTTTTTGGTGTAGAGATTTTGTTCATATTTTGTTACATTTATTCCTAATTATATATTTTTTATATTATGGCAAATGGTATGATTTTTAAATTTTATTTTACAATTGTAGTACTTTATTTACTACTATACAAACATATAATTTATTTTTGTATATTGACCTTGTATCCTCCAACATTACTAAATTCACTTATTAGTTTGAATGGTATTTTTGGTAGATTCCTTAGGATTTTTCTATGTAAACAATTATTACCTTAGACACCTCAGGCTGCTAAAACAAAATATCATAGACTGGGTGGCTTAAACAACAGACATTTATTTCTCACAGTTCTGGAGGTTGGGAAGTCCAAGATCAAGGTACTGGCAGATTTGGTTCTTGGTGTGGGCTTTCTGGCTTGCAAATGACTGCCTTCTGTCTATATCCCCACATGGCAGAGAGGAAGCTCTGTTGTCTCTTCCCCTTCTTATAAGGGCACTAATCCCATCATAAGGGCTCAACCCTCGTAACTTCATCTAAACCCAATTGTCCCACAAAGGCCCCACCTCCTAACACAATCACATTGAGGAATAGGGCTTCAACATATAAATCTTGGGGGGGGGCCACAAACAATCCATAACAATCATGTAATCTATAAATAAATACAATTTTTTCTTTCTGACATTTATGCCTTCCAATTCTTTTTTTTACCCCATTGCACTCACAAAAATCTCCAATACAATATTGAATAGTAATACTATGAGTAGACATACTTGCCTTGTTATTGAACTCGGGGAGGAAATACTGAATATTTTACCGTAAGTATCATGCTCTTAGGTTTTTATTTTTTTAGGTTTTCCTTTATTAGGTGGGGGAAAGTTTCATTCTACTGCTATTTTTCTGCAAGTTTTTGAATGAGTTAAATTTGTCAAATGCTTTTTATGAGTCTATTAAGATGGTCATATGGTTTTTTCCTCTATTTTGTTAATATGGTAAATTACATTGCTTGCCTTTCAAATATTAAATCAATCTTGCATGCAAAGATAAATTCCACTTTATTAAGGCATTATCCTTTTTACATATTGCCATATTCTACTTGTTAATATTTTGTTAATTATTTCAGTGTTTATGCATATGAGGGAGATTGTACATATTGTGCAATTTTCTTTTATTGTAATATGTGTGTCTGGGTTTTTTGTGATATCTTATCTTTTATTGTGGCAAAATAGACATAACATAAAATTCATGATTTTAACCATTTTAAACTGTACAATTTGGTGGCATTTAGTAAATACACAATGTTGTGCAACCATCACAACTATCTAGTTCTAGAACATTTTCACCACCCCCAAAGAAAATCTTATATGATGACTTCCCATCCTTTCCTGCCTTCTGGCTCCTGGCAACCAGTAATCTGATTTCTTTATCTATGGATTTGCCTATCCACTCTATTTCATATAAATGAATTATACAATATGGGACCTTTCGTGCCTAGCTTTTCTCATGCAGCATAATGGTTAAGACATACATCAGTGTTGTAGCATGTATCAGAAGTCTATTCCTTTTTTTGGCTGAATAATATCCCATGGTATGAATATACCCTATTTTGTTTATTCGTTCATCAATTGATGAACATTTGGCTATTCCCACCTTTTGGCTATCGTGAATAGTGCTGATATGAACATTTGCGTACAAGCTTTTGTTTGAACACCCATTTTACATTCTCTTGGCTATATACCTAGGAGTGAGATGGCTGGGTCAGGTGGTAACTGTGTATTTAACTTACTGAGGAACTGCCAAACTGCTTTCCAAAGTGGCTGCACCATTTTACACTTCCACCAGCAGTGTATGAGGGCTCCAATTTCTTCACATTCTCATTGAAACTTGTTATTTTCCATTTGTTTCATTATAGCCAACCTAGTGGTATAAAGTGGTGTATTATGGTTTTGATTTACATTTTCTTTATGGCTCATGCCATTGAACGTATTTTATGTTTGTTGGGATTTTGTGTATCTTCTTCAGAAAAATTTCTATTCAAGTGCTTTGCCCACATTTTAATTGAATTGTTTGTCTTTTGTTTGTTGAATTGTAACATAATAGATTCTGTATATCAGATCTTTAGCAAATACATTATTTGCAAATATTTTCTTCCAGTTTTTAGATTCTTTTTCACTCAAAATAGTGTTCTTTGATGCAAAAAGAGTTTCCAATTTTGATTAATTCCAAGTTAATTTTTTTCTTTTGTTGCTTGTGCTTTTGGTATCATATCTAAAAAGCCATTGTCAAATCCAAGGTCAAGTAGACTTATCCTTGTATTTTCTTCTAAGAGTTTTATTGTTTTAACTCTCACATTTAGGTCTTTGGTCCGTTTTGAGTTAATTTTTGTATAAGGTGTGAGGCAAGAGTCCAACTTTATTCTTTTCATGCAGCTATGCATTCATCCCAGTACATTTGTTGAAGTCTATTCTTTTTCTCGTTGAATGGTCTTGGCACCCTTGCCAAAACAATTGACCATAGATGTATGGTTTTATTTTCATGAATTTGATTATTGACAATTTTCAATTCTATTCCATTGATCTATACATTTATCCTATGGCAGGATCACACCATTTTGATTACTATAGCTTTATGGTAAGTTTTGAAATCAGGAAATGTGAGTGTTCCAAATTTATTCTTCTTTTTCAAGATTGTTTTGGCTGTTTTGGGTTCTTTGTAATTCCATATGAATTTGAAGTCAGCTTTGTCATTTTTTGCACAAAAGGCCATTGGGATTTTGATAGGGATTGTATTGAATCTTTAGATTACTTTGGGTAGTATTGCCATTTTAAGAATATTAAGTCTTCCAATCCATGAATACAAGATGTCTTTCCATTTATTTAGGACTTCCTTTATTTCTGTCAGCAACATTTTGTAGTTTTTAGTGTATAAGTCTTGCACCTTCTTTGTTAAATTTATTATAATTATTTTATTCTTTTTTGTGCTATTATAAATGGAACTGTTTCTTAATTTTTTTTACAGATTTTTCATTGCTAGTGTTTAGAAACACCACTTATTTTTGTGTGTCGATCTTGTATACTACAACTTTGCTGAATTTGTTTATTAGCTCCAATCCATTTTTAGCAGATTCTTTAGAGTTTTCTATATGTAAGATCATGTCATCTGTGAATAGAGATAGTTTTACTCTTCCTTCTACTTTGGATACCTTTATTTCTTTTTCTTGCCTAATTGCTCTGGCTATAATGATGTCAATGTTGAATCGAAGTAGTGGAAGCAGAAATCCTTGTCTTGTTTCTGATGTTAGGGGGAAAGGTTTCAGTCTTTCACTATTGATTATGATGTAAGCTGTGGGTTTTTCATAGATGCCCTTTAATTGGTTGAGAAATTTCCCTACTCTTTCTAGTTTATATTATGAAAAAATGTCATAATATGTCAAATGTTTTTTCTGCACGAATTGAGATGATTCTGTTGGGTTTTTTTTTAACCTTTCATTCTGTGAATATGGTACATTACATTGATTATCATATGTTGAGCCATTCCTTCATTCCAGGAATAAAGATCACTTGGTCATGGTGGATAATCTTTTAAATATGCAGCTGGATTTGTTTTGCTAGTATTTTTTGAAGATATTTTCATCTATATTCACAAGGTATATTAGCCTAGAGTTTTCTTTTCTTAGATGTTTTTGTCTGGCTTTGGTGTCATGATGATGCTGACCTCACAGAATAAGTAAGAAGTGTTCTCTCCGTTTTACATTTCTGAAAGAATTAGAAGAATTGGTGTTAATTCTTTTTAAATGTTTGCTAGAATTCACCAGTGGGTCCATCTGGTTCTGGACTTTTCTTTGCTGGGAGGTTTTGATTAACTAATTTAATCTGTTTGCTTTTTACTTGTTGAGATTTATATTTCTTCTTGACTCAGTTTAGTTGCATGTTTCTAGGGATTTATCTATTTGAGCTAGCTTGTCTGTTTGGTATACAATTTTTTATTGTATCCTTTTGTAATTCTTCTTTTTTTCCTGTAAGGTCAGTAACAACGTCCCTACTTTCATTTCTGATTTTAGTTATTTGCGTCTTTTTTTTTTCTTTGTCAGTCAATCTAAAGATTTGTCAATTTTGTTGATCTTTTCAAAGAAGCAACTTTTGGCTTTATTCATTCTCTCTATTGTTTTTCTATTCTCTATTTTATTTCTCTTGCTCTAATTTTTATTATTTTCTTTTTTCTGCTAGATTTAGGTTTATTTTGCCCCTCTTTTTCTAATTCTATAAGCTGGCAGTTTAGGTCATTGATTTGAAATCTTTCTTCTTTTTTAATGTAGGCATTTGCAGGTATAAATTTCCCTTGAGACTGCTCTTGCTGCATCCCATAAATTTTAGTATGCTGTGTTTTCATTTTCATTTGTCTCAAAATATTTTCTAGTGTCCCTTTTGATTTTTTCTTTGACTCCCTGGTTTTTAAGAGTGTTTTCTTATTTTGTAAATTTTCCAGTTTTACTTTATTGATTCCTAGTTTCATTCTGTTGTGGTTAAAGAAGAGTTTTTTTATGATTAAAACATTTTAAAATTTATTAAGATTTGTTTTTTGGCTGAATATATGGTATAGGCTGGAGAATATTCCATGTGCACTTCAGAAGGATGTATGTTCTGCTGTTGTTTAGTGGAGGATTTTGTATATGTTTGTTAGATCTAGTTGGTTTATAGTGTTGCTCAAATTTTTTACTTTCTTACTGATCTTCCATCTAGTTGTTTTGTCTGTTATTAAAAGTTGGGCATTGAAGTTTCCAACAATTATTGTAGAGCCATCCATTTTTTTTCCTTCAATTTTGTCAATTTTTGTTTAATATATTTTGGGGCTCTGTTCTTAAGTGCATAAATGTTTATAATTGTTATATCTTTTTGATGGATTGACCACTTTATCAATACATAAGGTCATTCTTTGTCTCTTGTAACAATTTTTGACTTAAAGAGTATTTTGTCTGATGTTAGTTTAGCCACCTTACATCTCTTTTAGTTACTTATTTGCATGGAGAATCTTTTTCTATGTTTCCATTTTTAACTTATTTTTGTCTTTGTAACTAAAATGAGTCTCTTGTAGACAGCATATAGTTGAATCACATTTTGTTGATATATTATGGCAATATGTTCCTTTTAAATGGAGAATTTAATGCATTTACATGTATAGTGATTATTGATAAAGAAGAACTTACTTCTACCAGCTTGCTATTTGATTTCTATATGTCTTTTTTGTTGTTGTCGTCCCTCAATTTCTTCTTACTTACTTCTTTTGTGTTTGATTTTTTCTTTTCTAGTAACAGTTTTGGTTTCCTTCTCATTTCCTTTTCTGTATATTTAAAAATTACTTTGTTAGTGTTTATCTTGGGGATTAAAATTAACACCTTAATTTACAACAATCTGGCTTGAATGAATACCAACCTAGTTTTTTTTTTTTTTTGAGACAAAGTCTCTCTCTGTTGCCCCAGGTAGGGTGCAGTGGCATCATCATAGCTCACTGCAACCTCAAACTCCTGGGCTCAAGAAAGTCTACTGCCTCAGCCTCCCAAGTAGCTGGGACTACAGGTGCATGCCACCACACCCAGCTTATTTTTTTCTATTTTTGGTAGAGATGTGGTGTTTCTCTTGCTCAGGCTGGTCTCAAATTCCTGACCTTAAATGATTCTACTGCCTTGGCCTTGCAGAGTGCTAGGATTACAGGCATGAACCACTGTGCCCAGCCCAACCTAGTTCTGATAGTATACTCTTATAAACCTTCATCCCTTCACTCCTGAATGTTGTTTTTGTTAGAAATTACATCTTTATACATTGTATGGTCATTAACATGGATTTCTAATTATTGTTTTAAACATTTGTCTTTTATATAGGAAAAAAAAAGGATAGGAGGAGTTAGAAACAAAAAAACCCAATGAAACTGGCTTTTATATTTTCCTATGTAATTATTTTTACAGTGCTCTTTATTCTTCATTTGGCTTCAAGTTACTTTCTAATATCCTTTCATTTCAACATGAAGGACTCCCCTTAGCATTTTTTGTAGTGTGGATCTGCTAGTGAGGAACTCTATCAGCTATTGTTTATTTGGGACTATCTTAATTTCTCCTTCATTTTTGAAGGGTAGTTTTGCTGGATATAGAATTCTTGACTGATGGGTTCCTTTTCTTTCAGCACTTTAAATATGTCATCTCACTGTCTGCTGGCCTCTGGGGTTTCTGAGAGAAATCTGCTGCTAATCTTATTGAGGATCTCTTGTATGTGATGAATCACTTCTGTCTTGATGCTTTTGTAATAAGGTTATCTTTTTGCTTTTGACAATTTGATTGTAATGTGTCTTGTTGGATCTCTTTGAGTTTTTCTTATTTGGGGTTTGTTGAGATTCTTTGATGTGCAGATTCATATATTTCATTATATTTGGGAAGATTTGTGCCATTATTTCTTCAAATGTTTTTTCTGTCCCTTTCTTTCTCTCTTTTCCTTCTGGAGCTCCCATTATGTGTGTGTTGGGATGCTTGGTGGTGTCCAAAAGGTCTCTTAAGCTCTGTTCCTTTTCTTTGTTTTTTCTCTTTCTGCTCCGCAGACTGGATAGTCTCAATGGACCTATCTTCAAGTTCACTGGGTTTTTCTTCTTTCTGTTCAAATCTGCTGTTAAACTCCTCTAGTGAATTTTTCCTTTCGGTTATTGTACTTTTCAGCCCCAGAATTTCTGTTTGGTTCATTTTTAAAAACTAATTTTAATTTCTTTATTAATATTGTCTATGTGTTGGGACATTATTTTCCTGGCTCATTTAGTTCTTTGTCTATGGTTTCCTTTAGTTCTTTGACCATATTCAGAACAATTCCATGCTGTGCTTACTCAGGAAGAGTTTATATTAATATATTTTTTCTAGTGAATCAGTCAGACATTCTTGTTTCTTTGTATGCATTTTTTGTTGTTTTTGAAAACTGGATATTTGAATATTAAAATGTGGTAACTCTGGAAATCAGATTTTCTGCTTCCCTTGAGTTTATTGTTGCCGATTGTTTTGGGCTGTAGTTGTTTATTTAGTGACTTTCATAAACTATTTTTGTAAATATTGTATATTGTCCTGTGTGGTCACTGAAATTTCAGTTCTGTTAGATTAGTAGTCAGGTAATAATTTGACAGAGATTTCATTAAATGCTTGGAACTAAAACCAAAACCAAAAAAACCCTCCAAGTACCCCTCACCCCATACACAAAACTCTCCCTGTCTTTGCAAATTGGCTCTGTGTTGGGGGCATGTCTTTAATGCCTACCCATTCCATTTACAACTCTGCCATAGCTTTCACTTCCTGCTTTCATGGAGCCTAAATGTTAGCCAGAAGTAAAAGCTTAGAGACTTATTAGGTTCTAATAAATTTACTTAATAGGGAAAAAGCTATTTACATTTTCAATTTCATTTTGTGTCCTTTTTGATAAGTTTTGTTTTTAAAGAATTTTTCATTTTCTTTAAGTTGTCAAATTTATTGGCACAACAGTATATTCGATACATGCATTCATCCCTGGGCATGTGTGTAGACTTCTAGATGCCCCAGTATATGCAGAATAAGCTTTTCAAAACTCTTATTCCCTCACATATCTTCCCCCCCACCCCAGCTTCTTCCTTCACAAGTGTTTTGGATTGCCTGCCACTTTCCCTTTCTGTTATTTCCTGTCCCAGGCAGATGCAATTAGTACATTTGCCTTTAAATGCTTTGGACAAATGCCATCCTGAGAAAGTTTTGAGGTGGCCAGAATAGAGGCAATCCCTGAGCTAATTTCTCAGAGAGACACAGGATAGATCAACATACAAAACCACAATTCTTTGAACACAAGGTTTGTATTGCCCTCTCTGGCACCAGCAAGTCACACCAGGGATGTGGGCTAGTGTTGCCATGACCACTGCTGAATTGGTGAATGGGGATGGGGGGTAAGATAAACTGCCACAATACTCTCTTACCAAAATCAGCAGCTTATTTCTTCATTAAGCTTTCCTCTATTTGTTTTAAGTTTTTGATTTGATTTCAGAGTACTAAGAAAGTTGATTCTGGCAGTTTTTGCCAGCTTAGTTGCTGCTTTCATGGAGGAATGAAATTTTTGAATTCCTTACTCTGCCATTTTTGGTAATGTCCCTCCTCCTGTGTCTGGTTTGAATATTAAAGTAGTCTTGGCCTCATAAAACATGTTCAGAAATATTTCCTCTACCAGTATTTTCTGTAAGGTGTTATGTAACATTTGAATTTTTTTTTTTCCTAAGTGTTTAACAGAATTTACCTTTGGCACCATCTGGGTCTAGAGTTTTCTTGTGAAACAGTTTTTGGTAATGAATTTACTTAATAGGGAAAAAGCTATTCACATTTTCAATTTCATTTTGTGTCCTTTTGATAAGTTTTGTTTCTAAAGAATTTTTCATTTTCTTTAAGCTGTCAGATTTATTGGCACAACACTGTTTATTCCCTTAGTATTCTTTTAATGTCTGTAGGATTTGTAATGATGTTCCAATTTCATTTCTGATATTGATATTTTCTGTGTTATCTTCTTTTTTCTTAATTATTTTTGCTAGGATTTATTAATTTCATTATTAATCTTATCAAAGAACCACCTTTTCGTTTTGCTAATATTCTTTATTTTATATTTGTTTTGTATTTCATTGACTTCCATTCTTATTTTCATAATTTTCTACTTTTTACTTTGGACTTAATTTACTCTTCCTTTTCTAGTTCCTTAGGTAGAAGCTTAGAGCATTGATTTTAATTCTTTAATATGTTTTCTAATATAATCGTTTAGAGTTGTAAATATCCTTCTAAGCACTGCTTTAGCTATCTTCTCCAAATTTGGATATTTTGTATTTTTATTATCATTTGGTTCAAAATATTTTCTAACCTTTGTGATTTCTTATTTGATCCATGGGTTATTAATAAATGTGTTGTATAATTTCCATTTTTTTGTGATTTTTAAGATATCTTATTGTTATTGATTTCTAAATTAATTTCTTTGTTGTCAGAGATCATACTATGTAAAATTTCAGGCTTTTGAAATTTGTTAGATTTATTTGGTGACTGTTTCATGTGCACTTGAAAAGGATATTTATTCTGTAGTTGTGTGTAATGTTTTTATAAATTTCTATTAAATCAAGTTTGGTTAATATTATTTTTCATATAACCTTACTGATTTTTGTCTAGTGTTTTTTTTTACTAACTAACTACTATGATGGTTAGTAAAATAAATTACTATAATTGTGGATTTGTCTATTTTTCCTTTAGGTATGTCAATTTTTGTTTCAGGTATTTTGAAACTTATTATAATATTAGGTTTATAGACATTTATGATTGTTGTGTCTTCCTGATGAATTTTCCTTTTATAATTATGAAATATAACTACTTATATCTGGAGATACTCTTTGTCTTGAAGTTTACTTTTCTGATAATATAGCTACATCAGCTCTCTTATATTCATTGTTTGCATAGTATATCTTCCTCTCCTTTCCTTTTAATTGATGTCTTAATATTTAAAGTGTTTCTTTTGTAGGAATAGAGTTGGTTTTGCTTGTCCAATTCAGAATGACAACAGCTGCCTTTTAATTGGGGTGTTTAAAGCATTTATATTTAATGTAATTATTGATATGGCTGGGTTTGAACCTATAACCTTATATTTGTTTTCTATTTCACCCACCTTTTTTTTTCTTGCTGTCTTCCCTTTCTTCTTTATTTTGGGCATATAAAATCTTTTATATTCCATTTTATTTCCTCTATTCTATTTTTAGCTATTCTGCTCATTATAGTCTACTTAGAATTAATATTCTACCACTTCACCTAAAATTTAAGAACCTTATAACACTGCAATTCCATTTCTCTTCTATGTTTTTTATGTTTTCATGTGTGATGCTTCTACATATGTTGTAAGTCCACAAAACAATGCTATTACTTTTGCGTTAACTAGTCAGTTGTCATTTATAAAACTGGAGTGAAGAAATAGTAATCATTTATATTTAGCCACATATTTACCCTTTCCAGTACTCTTCATTTTTTTCTCAAGATCTGAATTTTTATCTGATTTAACTATCCCTCCACCTTAAGAACTTTTGAAACATTTTTTTTTGTGGTGCAAGTATGCTGACAATGAATTCTCTCAGCTTTTGTTTATCTGAAAGTGTATTTATATCACCCTTATTTTTAATCAATATTTTTGCTAGTTATACAATTATGGATTTATAGGGTTTTTTTTTAGCACCTTAAAGATATCATTCTTTTTCCCCTCCATCTCCATTTTTTGATGAAAGTACCCATCAATCATATTATTCCCTTGTATGTATTGTATCTTTTTCTCTGACTGCTTTTTAATCTATCTTTGTGCCAGGAATGATGGCTCACACCTATAATCCCAGAATTTGAGATCTATCTTTTACTTTTTTTTTTTGTATTCTAACTATGAAAGGCTTAGGTGTAATTTTCTTTATATTTATCATATTTACTCTTGGTATCTGCTGAGCTTTTTGGATCTCTCAGATGATGCTTTTCACACAATTTGGGAAATACTCCTTCAAATATTTTTTCTTCCCTACTTTCTCTTTCTTATCCCTATGGGATTCCAGTGGCATTTGTCTAACTATTTCAGTAGTCTAAACTACTTAGTATTATTCCATAGTTGGTGAGTCTCTGTAAGTATTTTAAGTGTTTTTTTTTCTCTCTGCTCTTCAGAATAGGTACTTCCTGCTGATCTATCTTTAGGCTTATTGGCTTTTTTCTGCAATAACCAATATGATCCTAAGGCCATCTAGTAAATATTTCATTTCAGATATTATACTTCTTAGTTCTAGAATTTCCATTTGATTCTTTTGTAGTTTTATTTGAAAGTCCTCATTTTTTCATTTGTTGTGTCCATGTTTTCCTTTAAATTCTTTAAGATATTTATAATAGCTATTTTAAAGTCCTTGGATATTAATTCCAACTTCTGAACATCTCAAGGTTGTCTGCTCTTTTTGGTTTTGGGTCACTTTTTCCTAATTTTTTGCATGTGTAGTAATTTTTATTTATTCTGGATATTCTGGATTTTGCTGTCATCCTTTAAATGATGTTGATTGAGTCTGGTTCTAGCAGGCAGCTAAATTACTGGTGGATTCTCTTGATTCTGTTAGGCTGGATTTCATTTCTTGTTAGGGTAGGTCTATTTAGGTTTTGTCCTTACTGTTAGGACATGGCCCTTACTCTAGGATGTGGTACTTACTTTTTATACATAGACTTTCTGATTTCTGAATGCCTGAGGTGCCCAGTGAGGGTCTTTTCATTATGACTAAGCCAGGATTCCCTACAGTGTGCAAATCTGGTATCACTATTCAGTTGTCAGCCTTCAGCAGCAGCTCTCAACTAACCTTGCAGAGTCTTGCTGTGCACATGCATAGAACATCTATTGGCCAAGAATCTTCAGGGGATGGATCCCAACAAAAACTTCTGGGTCCTACCTTTTAATCACCACCCTCTACTTCAGTGCCCTGCCTGGAAAATCTGGAGTAGTTCAGGTTGGTGCAGTGCCCAAGGGAAGAACTCAGGAAAGGGAAATGTCTTCTACAATGCATTTCCTACCACTTTCCGTCTGTGTAAACAGACAATTTGCCTAATTTCTCCTACCTCAGTTTCATCATCTGCAAAATGGGGATAATAATAGTACCCAACTGTTAGGGTTGTATTGAGGATTAAATGAGATAACACGTGTATGGTGCTTAGAACAGTGCCTAGCACATAGTAGGTGCTGTGTATGAATTATCTGCTATTTTTCCTCCCGGCCCTGCAGAGCTGTGGCTCATGCAAACAGTGGCAGCACCTGAAAGATGGGGCTTCATGGTAAGAGAAGCTCATTCTGGGCCTTTGTGCTGAGCTGCCTTAGAAGCTCTCTGTGGTATTTGTAGGCTAGGAAGGTGTCTTAATCTGTTTGTGTTGCTATAACAGAATACCTGAAGCTGAGTAATTTATAAAGAACAGAAATTTATTTCTCACAGCTCTAGAGGCTGGAAAGTCCAAGACTGAGGCACTGGAACATTTGGTCTCTGCTTCCAAGATGGCACCTGGAATGCTGAGTTTTCACTTGGCAGAAGGTGGAAGGGTAAAAAAGGGGCCAAACTCCCTCCACTGAGCCCTTTTATAAGGGCATTAATCTCTTCATGAGGGTGGAGCCCTCATGACCTAAACACTTCCCAAAAGGCTTCCCCTGTTGCATTGGGGATTAAGTTTTTATGTGAATTTTCAGAAGGGATGAAAACATTCAAACCATAGCTGAAGATAATCACACTCCACAAAAATTCCACTGCATGGCTGGATTTCTCCAGGGAGCCAGCTGCCTTTTGGAGAAAACACCACCATTCACAAAGTCCCGCTTACTGCCACTGCCTCTTTGATTTCATCCCAAGGAAAGATTTGGGAAAGTGGCTACCCAGGGTGAGAGGTGAGAAGTCCAGGCCTTTTGGGGTACATGGCAGCCACTGCTGCCCTGAGACATCTTCCTCATGAAGTGGCACCAATGTCCAGTCCAGTCCTCAATGACCTGAAGATTCTCTTTTTTAAAACCTGGAATTTTATAAAGACAATAAAAGGATGTACAGCAAATAATTGACTTACCAAAGTGGGGCTCTGTAACCCATTTCTTCTCCCTGGAATAATGTAGGAAGTTTCTGTCTGAATCATAAGATATCATCTCCTCTTCTTACCAACTCCACATTTCGCATCCATGTGGGTAGGCCCTTGCTGGTGTGTGCTGCCCACCTCCACCCCCCACCCCATTCCTGAAAAGCCCCAGTGGTTTTCTGTCTTTTCCTCATTTCTTGCTGGACCATGTGAGACTATCATCTTTCCTGAAGCCAAAGTCAGACAAATGTGTGGCAATTTTGCCAACAGTCTGCCCAAAGCTGCTCAAAATTAGGCCTCCATGCCTAGAACTCATTCACTGGGTGTCTATGTCTGTACTTCTGTCTGTCTCAGTCTGCTTAGTGGATCACTAGTTCCACAGACTCTTAGTGGACTCTTAGTGGACGTCCCAGAGAAGTTTGGGAAGTATGGTTTAAACAGAGTGAAACAGGGTTATTGATTACAGGGCTTCTCAGAGCCACTATTACACTCATTTGCATTGTGACACTCCAACATGCAGGGATCAGTGTTCTTCAAGCTTAGTTGACTGTGTGGCCATCTTTTCACTGAGCGTCTTCTCATGGGATTAGCATTCTGCCCAGCACACCTGAGGAAATGCTGGATTTGAGCACCACAGTAACAAGAGCTGCCCTTTACTGAGGGATGACTGTGGGCCTGGGGCTTTGCTAATGATGTCCCTGCATTATCACCAGTTCTCAAAGCATTTCTGCAGGTGGGTTTGATGGGTCCTTTTTATGTGTATGTGTGTGTGTGTGTGTGTGTGTATTGCTATTTAACTCTTTCATTTCCAATACATGGTTCCCTGTCAAAGCCTTGGGGGCAAGGAGCATTTAGCTGACTTCTTATGTTTTTTATTCTGCAGTGCTGGAGACAGACCTGCACACACAAGAGCGGACACAAATAGCATTTGGCAGTGAAAAATGGACCCAAACAACCTTGCTTTCCCTCACACTTCAGCACCCTCAGAATGTCAAGGTCTGGAGTAGTCCCAATCTGAAGGAGACTTAGAACTGGGAGGTCCTGGGGGCTATGGCGTGTGCTTTCATTTTGGCAATTGGGGAAACCGAGACCCAAAGAAGGGAAGCTTTGTGCTAGGCTAGGCAGGATCATAAACCCTTTGAATATTCAGGAATCAGGGCTTATAAAGCAGGGCTTCTCAAACTTGGCTGCATTTTAGGATCACCTGGGAAGATTTAAAAATTTCTGATATGTAGGTCACAGCCTAGACCAGTGAAAACAGAACCTCTGGAGTAGGACCTGGGCATCAGCAGTTTTTAAATCTGACTGGATGATTCCAACATAGGGCCAATCTCTAAAGAACAACAATGTTCTTTGAGAGCACTGACACCAGCAGTTTCCAATCTGTCTCCCAGGAAACCTAAGGGATCGCAGAGTATCTCAGAGGGTACGGAGCAGGGGATAAAGAGGTCTCCAGACCCTCTTGTTTCGCCTTGATCAAAGCAGCTTTGCTTGCATCTGTTTTGTTTATTGCTCCCTTATAAAGTAGCACTCAATACTTTACAAAGTGCCCCTGCAACACATCTCAAGATCAACTCCTCTAACTTCACAGAGGCGGAAGGAGGTGACCTGCTCAACATGACAGCAAGACCCTGACAGAACAAGGACTTTAACCTGATCTCCCAGCCTCAGTTTTTCAGCCACCCTCTGCCCCCAAATTCTTTTCTTTTTAAATGATTCAACACCCTGCAAGTCTTCTTCCAAGCATCCACATGTTCCCTCTTAATCCTGTAGGCATATCCATGCTCTCCTGTGGACCAAATTGTTTGTTTTGGGTTCTGTAGATTAATCAAGGATGGCCGGTGGTCATGGGGCATTTTGGATATAGAGATTATGTAGGGGGTTGTGAGTTGGGGGGGAGCAACTGACTTCTAATTAGCCTTCATTTTAAGTCTCGATGCAGCAATTATGACTTCTGAATAGCAGTGGTTGTTACTGAGGATGGTCGCCTAAGCAGTGCACATAATTATTATAATTACTGTGTACCTAATGATGCCTAATAAGGAGCAACATTGCACAGAGGCTGCTCAGCCTGGTGGTCTGGGCTCTGGAGGGGGAGTGGCAGGGGTTCCGATGCCTGCGTGGGACTGTTTTACAGGGACGCCAGGCTGCCTGTCTGCTGGAGACTAGGGGCTGCAGATTGTGCAGGAAGAGAAAACTCCCAGAAAGAATGTGCTGGCATCAGCTCAGAGGCAATGAGCATGGAAGTGGCTAAACTGGTGCACTATGTGCCAAGGACTTGCATTATCTCATTTAATTCTCTCAATATCCCCATCTCACAGATGGGGAAATTGAGACCCCCATGGTTAACCCAATGATAAATATAGCTAGCATTTATTAAGCATTGATACCTGCCAGGCACTGTACACAGATTGTCTCACCTGATCCCCACAACAATCCTGTCAGATAGGCATTACTATTACTTTTTTAACATTGTTTATTTTTATTTATTTATTTTTTTTGAGACAGAGTCTCACTCTGTCACCCAGGCTGGAGTGCAGTGGCACGATCCTAGCTCACTGTGGCCTTGAACTCCTGGGCTCAAGAGATCCTCCTGCCTCAGCCTCCGGAGTAGCTGCGATTACAGGCACCAGCCACCGTGTCTGGTTAATTTTTTTTTATTTTTTTATTTTTTGTAGAGATGAGGTCTCACTATGTTGCCCAGGCTGGTCTTGAACTCCTGGGCTGACACAATCCTCCCGCCTTGGCCCCCCAAAGTGCTGGGATTACAGGCGTGAGCCACTGCACCTGGCGCAGGTAGACATTATTATTGCTTTCTTATTTACTCCTATCCTATATATGAGGAAGCTGAGACATGGAGAGTGAAAACGACTTGTCCAGGTCATAGAGCTGATATATGGCAGAGCCAAGAGTTGAACCCAAGCAGCTTAGCACGTTCATTCCTCCCCTGACCAACACTGTATGTATTAACGAGCATACGCCATGCACAGGCCAAAGCGGATTACATCCTAGTTTAGAGAGAGGTAATATATATATAATCAATAGGAATAGCAGGATAATAGGGTGAGGAGATGGATGGGAAGAGGGTGACAGGAGGGATCTCTTTTAAGGAGGATACACGGAAGAACTCACTTATCATGTGCCGTTAGAGCAAAGACTTGAATGCGGTGAGAGGAGGAGCCATGTGGATATTTCAGGACACAGTGGTCTAAGCAAGTGCCACAGCCAGTGCAAAGGCCCTGAGGCAGGAACATGTACAGAGTGATGAAGCAGAGTGAATGAGGCAGAGAACGTTGCAAGGAAAGATCAGAGAAATGGTCAGGAGCCAGTTCCTGTAAGGCCTTATGGACCAGAGTTACCTCTTGGTATTTTATCCTAGATGTGTTGGGAAGCTCTAGGAGGGTTCTGAGCAGGGCTTTGTGTTTTAGGAGATCATATGACCCTTTCCCCAATTATCTGGCCAAAACCCCGGTGTAGCAGACCCATCAGTGCTGGGGATATGGGCGGGGCCCTGTGCTGACAGACGGGGACCCAGCTTCCTAACGCTCAGGTCTGTGATATGTGCTCCACTCTGTCTCCCCAAGGTCCTCAGCAGGAATAAGCTGCTCCCCGCATGAAAGTTCCCTGCCTTCCCTATAGACAGAGGGCCTCTGCAAAGCTTGCAGGCTTGTCCTTCCCTCCCTTCCTGCCCTTGGCTTTGAGCACCCGATCAGATGAAGATGCTGCTCCCTCAAGACCTTTCTATCCCTTACACACCACCCCCTGTCCGGCACAGACTGTGTCCTAACGTCCAGTTCTTTGAAGAGAGGTTCTGGTGGGCTCCTCCTGGGAAGGAAGGCCCCACCCCTTCCGCACAGGCCAATCCAGGGCTCCAGGGGTCCAGGAGTGGAGTCCGGTGGTCGCTGAGCGGCCTCCTCCGCCCGGCAGATGGTCAGAGGTGGGCGTGGCCGGGGTGTTCATCAGGTTCTCTGGGTTCTGGGACCGCTTGAGGTTATGAACTCTCCATCTGGTACTTTCACTGTGCCTGGCACAGAAAAAAAACCATAATTCAGATAACCTGAGTACCTGCCTCTACTCCATCTACCAGCTAGCTAGCTGACCTTGGGTAAATCTGATTTCTCTGTCAATTTCCTCAGATGTGACGTGGGAACAAGGAACTGTCCCTGATGTTGGCAGGAGGAGGCATCTCATCAGGGGTGTGAACAAGCATGAGCCCTAATATGCTGTGCATCTGGAAAGAGATACTGATATTCATGTTGTACTATTGCAACTATTACTACTACCTCCCAGCCCCCTTCCCCGCCACACTCTGGAGCTGCTCTGGAGCTGCCCTGTTTCCCTGTTTCTCTTCTCCCCCTCCCCAAACCACGCTCTGCCGCCGCTGTGCCTGGCCTCCCAGTTAATGGGGCATTGTCCCCACCCGGCGGGAACAAGGCGAGCTCAGCTGGCCTTAGTCACAGGTCAATTGCTTCATACAAACCCGCAGGGAGTGGCGGATGCTCTGACAAGGGGTGGCTGGGAGGGCTCCTCTTCGGGCGCAGACAGCTCCAGGTGCTGGAGGCCGCAAAGCCCAGAGGCCTGCCCAGCCGTGATTTGTGTTGTCCTGAGAATTGAATTACCCAGAATCCCGGAGCTCACACTCTCTGAAGGAGAGCAGGTGCCTCCTGAGAGCACCGTTTCTCTACCTTGGGGCACTGTGCTCGTGTTGAGTGTGCTAAGTCTTTATTGTGGGGATTGTCCTGTGCGTGGCAGAATGTTTTGCAGCCTCCCTGGTCTCTCTATCCACTAGATGACAGTAGCAACCCCCCCAGTTGTGACAACCAAAAGTGTCTCCGGACATTGACAAATGCCCTCTGAGGGGGACAAAATCACCCCCCGTTGAAAGCCACTGCCTTAGAGAATGAAGCTTGGAGCCCTCTTCTGGGACAAATCCCATCAAACAGCCCGGAAGCACACCTGGGCAAGGCTGGACCAGGCTATGAGAAAGGGGTGGGCTTAGGCCCCGACCAAAGGGCATCCCAGTGCTGGGTGGAGGAGACGAGGCCCCCAGGAGTGATGGGACAGCCCTGCGAGTGCCTGGAGAGTGGCTGCGGTGCTCCTGGAGGAGGTGAGGAGTGGGCTGGCCCAGGCCCCGCTAGACTGAAGGGGGAGGTGGGAGACATTTCAGCTGATGGAGAAAAGCTGAGCAAAGGCCCTGGGGCATGAAACGCGTGTGAGACAGTCCAGAGACAAGCGGGGGCCAGGCTGTCTGGGGAGGGAGTGGAAATAATAATAGTAATAGCAATAAGCAGCTGCCTTTTTTTGAGTACTGGCCATGTGCCAGATGCTGTTCTAAGCACTTGTGTCATCTCCTTTAATCCTCAAAAAACCCCTACAAGGTAGATGTCATTACTCTTCTCATCTGGCAGGTGAGGAAACCACGGCTCCAGACGTTTTGGGGCTTGCCCAGGCCACACAGCCTGTGAAGACAGGTTCAAACTTCTAAGCCCAGGCTGTTGACCGTCTGGCCTCCCTCGACTCTGATTTTCTCTGCCCTCAGAGCCACCACCTTGCTGGGTGGGGCGGGAGGGTGAACCCTCAGTCTCTGAAGGTGGGACCATGGCTGGTCCATCAAGTGATTGGATGAACACATGAATAAGTGAATGAATGAATGGAGTAAGGCTCTGGTCCTTCCCACCTGACCCCTGACCCCAGCCAGCATCCCTAGCTCTCTCCCTGGATACTTTTTACCTTTTGAGGTACCCACGGGGCGCCTGTGAGTTGGCCCCTGCGTAGAGCGTGCTCGGGCGTGAGTGCCCCACGACATGCTAGTCTTTATTTCCCTCCTGGCCAGGGCGTGTGGAAAGAAGAGAGGAGAGAAACAGCTAGACACTAGGAAGAACTTTCAAGCGGTATTAAGCACCAGGGCAGCTGCTAAGGGGGCTCACTGCTTGTGTTAGTCTGCTGGGGCTGCCATAACAAAATACCACAGACTGGGGGGCTTAAAGGACAGAAATTTATTTTATCACTGTCCTGGAGGCTACAAGCCTGAGAGGAATGTGTCAGCAGGGTTGGTATTTTCTGAGGCCGCTCTCCTTGGCTTGCAGACAGCCGTCTTCTCACTGTGTCCTCACAAGGTTGTCCCTCTGTCTATGTGCCTGTGTCCTAATCTCCTCTTCTCCTAAGGACAATAGTCATGTTGGATTAGGGCCCGTGCCCCATCGACTTCATATCTGAATCACCTCTTTAAAGGCCCCATCTCCAAACACAGCCACCTTCTGAGGTTCTGGGGGTAGGACATCAACATATGAATTTTGGGGGGATGCAGTGCAGTTCATAATGTTGGTCTATTTCACAGGGGCCGTGAACCAGTGGCTGGACGCTTGTAAGGCCTGGAGTCTGAGAGGCAGAGCCAGGGAGAGCTTTGCCAGCTTCGTCACCTCTCTTACCCCTTCTGCCCCTTGCTGGGCCCCAGCCCTTCGATTCTAGAATGGGTCCCACAGGACACCCTTTCTTCAGAACTGGAGGCACACCTAAAACAGCGCGGGGAGCACGGAGTTCCCCCACTGCCCCTTCCCAGAAGCCTATTTTCTCTAATTTACTCAGCACCGCCGTGCGTGCTTGGCCTCTCAGGTGCAAAGCGATTTCAGCCAGCATGTGCCATGCTTGCACCTACCTCTCCTGGAGATTTCAGTTTGATGCCTTGCTTGAGTCTCCAGGGAACTTTCTGATTCACACTCCATTTGATTTGAATTCTAAGAGTGTGTCTTGCCGGGGCCCTGGCTTGCAGTCCTCATTATGCTCAGAAGCCCAGAGGAGGGGGGGCACCCTGGAAGCCCCAGGGGTCTCATTTGGTGACAGATGCTACCACAGGCCTCTGCCATGTGCCCAGCTTCCTATTACAAGCCACCTGGACACTTTTACCCGTGGCCTTTTCAGGCAGTGGCACACATCTCTCACCATCTACGATCTGAGCCTCTGTGGGCCCCCTCTGCCCTCAATTTCCCCATCTGCAAAATGGAAATCATAACAGTTACATCTCAGGGATGAAAAGAGATAATTCAGTGTGTTTCCCAAATTTTAGTCTATTGCCTGCATCTTCACGAGTTTTACTGTGGCCACATACTGCCTGTACCGTTATTTATTTAATTCATGTTTCCTTAAAGGGACCCATTTTGAAAGATTTAAGTTGATATTTCCAAAGGAAATTTTTATATTATTAGCATAAGAGGAAAATTGATATCACTTATCACAAATGAAAAGCAATAAGAAAAAAACAAAGAAGACAACACAATAATTGTTCATAACTCTGTGATTAAGAGCCATGCTGCGCTTCCTGTATTTTATGAAGCACATGGATGTAAGATACTTGTAGGGTCTGGCACATCAAAAGTACTCAGTGAATGATCACTGCTATGAAGAAAGTGAGGCCAACGTGGTGTCTGCCCTTGGGAACATTTCTTCAAGTTGGTCGAAGAGAACAATTTTGCTCTAAGAAACCGCCAGATTTCTTCTCTGAGAATTAGAGCTATGCAGTCTGTCATTTTAGTAAATTGCAAAATTGGCGATAATCCTTCACTCTCCCAATAAGAGGTGGAATCCATTTCCTGCGCCTGGAATCTGGACTGACCTCGTGACTTTCTTTGGCCAACTGAACATAGCAGGAGTGGTGATGTGCCAGCTCTAATCCTAGAGGAAGAGGCTTTCCAAGAGGCCTGGCAGCTTCTGTTCTCTCGGGCCCCTGCCATCACCATGTGAACAAGCCTGGGCTGGCCTGCTGAAGGATGAGAGACCACGTAGAAGCGGGCTGAAGTGTCTCAGACAAGGCCATTGCAGAGCAGCCAGCAACCAGCAGCCTGCCATCCAACTCCAGATGCTCGCACGAGCCCAGCCAAGATCAGCCAAGCTCCAATCGGCAGAGCTGTCCAGCTGACCCCTAGATTTGTGAGAAATAACAAATGGTGCTTTAAGCCCCTAGACTTTGGGGAGGTTTGTTATGTAGCAATAGCTGACTTTCCCATTTTGTCTTGTCTGTTGGTGAATTTGTGCCAGGATAGTGCTTAGTCATGGCGGCTCTGTTTGTTCTAGAATTCAGTTTGTACATTTCCTCTTCTTAAGTCTCTTTCCTTTCTTTTTCACTGCTTTGGGTGTGTGTGAGAGCATCTCTGAAAGACACAGCAAGTATCTTTGGGAAGGAGCAGGGTACAGATAAATTGAAAATTGAGCAGAGAGTTGGCCTGAGTGTCCCTGAAATTCCAGAGGATAGCCTGAGGGGACACGAGAGGCATGGAAGATGGAGAACAACGGAGCTATTAGTGTCACGGGGACCATTTCTACACGGTGCCTGCTTGGTTCCCCCGTTTTTGTCCTCATAATGACACCCTAAGGTGGGTATTATTATCAACCTCATCCTTCAAGGTAAAGAAACCAAGTGTCGGAGAAGTTAGGTGACATGCCCGGGGCCACACAGCTGGTCACTGTTGGAGCTGGGACTCAAATCAGGTGTTCTGACTCCAAGTTTCATGCTCACTCCATAATGCCACCTGCCAGCGACTGGTGGGGGAGTGGGGCGGTGGGGTGGGGTTTGCCCCTGGCATTAGCTGGTGGGCTCTTTCTCTTCACCGGGCACAGATGGACACTCAAACCAAGACTCAGATTTCCCTATGTCAGAAATTGCCCACTGCCTCCCCCACCCCCACCAGGAGCTCAGAACCGCACCTCGGAGTTGTCCATGAATCCCTCTTCCTCTCACCCTCCACATCATCAGCAGGTCTCTCAGCTCCATTCCGGGCACCTCCTCTCTACGCTTCCTGCCTCTCTTGGATGGCTGACTGCCTCCTGAGGGGTGTCCTCACTTCTGTGCCTGCCCACCTGGGGTGGCCTCGGAAAGGTGCCCGTCAGATGAGTCTCTCCTCTGCCCCAGACCCTCCCAGGCCTCCCGGCTCAGCTTAGGAAAAGCCCAAGTCTCTGACTGTGTCCTACAAAATTCCACGTCCAGGGACTCAGGAATATCAGGCCTGGCCTCCTCTTCTTCTACTTTTTAAAACAAGAAATACATGGAAATGCCCCTTACACTGTGCTGAAATGAAATTCATAGATAACATCACTTAATCTGTACACACAATTTAAAGAAATCCATATGAGCCATATAATATCCCAACTATACTCTAGAGGAGAATGAAAAGGAAAATAATTTATAATAAAATAATGTTACCTTTGTATATAAATATTCTAGCCCAACTCTCCTGAAACTCTCTTGAAAGACACAATGAAGACATCAAAGCGTTCCCCCCATATAGGTAGGCCCTCCAAGAATGTGACACTACAAATGCAGACTGCTGCTCTGTTGGTGATTCAAACTCCACAGAGGGCATGGCTTTCAGTGGTTGGGTTCCCATGGAGGTGACCAACTCCTGGTAAAGCTCCCAACAAAACGACATAGCCTCCCTTGATCTGCACACAAGCAGCAGTCCCAGAAAGCTCAGTGTTTAACAACATTGGGCAAAACATAGAAACAAAACCCAGAAACAAACCCAAACTCCTTTGGGTTTAATGTGAAATGAAGTTAGATTCCAGGCTGCAAACATTCTACCCAGGTTTTTTACCTGCCTTGGTGTTTGGTAGATGACTGTTTGTGTGAGGGGCTGTCTGCACATCACAGGGGGTCTGGGGGCATTTGGGGCCAGATTTATGGCCCCATATAAATTAATGGCCCCATAAAAAATTAATTAATTAAATTAATGGTTAATTTAATTAACCATTAAATGCTGTTAATATCCCCGATCTCTGCCACAATCGAAAACAGGCCTGCAAAGTTATAATTTCCCTATGCCTCACCTATGATATGGCTGTCCTGGGTTCCACTCTGACTAGTCATCTGTTATATGCTTCCTTATCTACTGAGTTCCAGCCATACTGGCCTCCTGAACTGTAAGTTTATCTAGGAGAAGAATGTTCTAGGCAGAGGGAATATTCAGTACAAGTTCCTGAGGTGGTAATGTGCCTGGCTTGGTCCAAGAACAGTAAAGCAGCCAGCATGGCTTTAGCAGGCAGAGTGAAGGGTAGAGGTGTCAGAGATAAAATCAGAGGCAGTGGGGCCAGAATACAGGACCTCTGAGGTCATTAAAAGGACCAACATTTTAAATCCAAATTGATGGCATTTTTTGAAATGTCAGGAGATTTTGCAAAACGGGGTCTGCATTCCTGCATAGCGATCATTGGTGAGGTTTGTCCCCTCTGGGAGAAGCATTTGGTCTTCAATTTACCACAAGCCCCACCAGTCCCTCTTGCCTCCTACACCCACCTGCTCTGCTCATGTGCATTGCCTGTCTACCCCATAGGCATTTGAGTTTGTAACCTCTGGGGAGAGAGGGTGCCAGGAAAGACAGCAGGTGTGAGTGTGACAGGAGAAGGTAGTTTTCCCCCTTCCCAGCTCTGGGGAGGACAAGCCCAGGCTACTCCAGAAAGGGGCTTTAGGAGGCTGTGGGTGAAGTCTCCTCCCCACCACTGCTCTGTGCAATCCACTCCCAGGCTGCCTGCAGAGGAGGCATCTCAGCAGGGGAGGCCGAGGCAGGGGCACCCGTGGGGACGCCTCGAGGAAATAGTGAAAGTATTTTCCCAGGGAAAGCCAACACTGCTGTTTGTTTTAGTTGCTTAAATTATATGTGTTATTTATTTTTTAAGCGGTCTGTCATTATTGGTGAATGGGGAAGGCACCCAGCCTCACAATGCAACCAAAATTTTAGATATTGCTATGTAGTTATTAACAAATGAGCTTTTCATCTTTGAAAAACGTGCAATGTGTGAAGCCCTGGGGGCTGGGTTCCTTTTTATTGGGTAATTACAACCCACGAGGAGGGGGTGGCCTGGGTTTTGGGAAGCAGACAGGGTGGGACTTTCCAGAACCTCTGCATCTTGGCTCATGCATCCATTTGTATGCTCATTCAAAAATACATATTGGGTGCCTACTATGTACGACATGCTGTTCCAGGTGGGGAGAGCAATAATATTAACATAGAGAATAAAACCACCACTTCCGTGGTGCTTTCTGTGTGCTAGGCACTGTTCTGAGTGCTCTACATATGTGAACTTATTTCATTGTACCAACAGCCCCACAGGTACAATTATCCCCATTTTACAGATGTGGAAACTGAGGTACAGAGAGGAACCAGAGACACAGGCTTTCTGTGTAAATAAGAAATTTCCATGCTACGGAGAAAAATTCAGCAGAGTCACATGCTAGAGGGGCCTGAAAGGCGTCACCCACAGATAGGGTGGTCAGGGAAGGCCTCCTTGGGGAGGTGATGGTGAGAATGAGCCAACCACGGAAAGATCTTAGGAAGAGAATGGCAAGTGCCAAGGCCCTGGGGTAGGAATGAGCTGGTGTAGAAAAGGCAACAGAAGAAGAGAGCTGGGGCTGAGGGAGTGTGGTTTTGCTGTAGAAGCCTGATTGCACTCTGACCCTGGGGCTTTCCCATGGGCCCTGTGATGGCCCTGGGCTTGGGGCCCCAGCCACCGAGGCAGGAGGTGGGGGCATGGCTGCAGGTGGGGGTCTCTCGGGGTACAGAGAGAACACTCAGGTAGTCGAATTGGCCCTCACATGTGAGTGGCTGGCTGGGGAGGTGCTGGGATCTCAGACTGAGTTTCTCAAAGTAGAGTTGAGGGACATCTCTCCCTGTCCCCCCACTCTTACCCTCTCTGCTTAGAAATCCCTGTGACTCTTTTTACATATGCAGATTCATGGGCTTCACCATGTCCTTCTATTGCTAAATGTCTGGGTGTGGAGCCCAGAAATCTGAATGTTTGACCAGTGACCTAGAGGATTCTGGGGCATGAAGAAATTTAAGAACTGTGTAGCCAACAATTCCTGACTAGAGGCCGGGTGTCTGGATGGGTGGAGAGAATGTTCTCCTCCTTCTGCTGCTGTCAGAGCTTGTTCTGAGGGCTGCTGGTAGCAGGCGCCCCTGTGTAAGGGGGCAGCCCAGAGGAGGATGGCCAGGGTGGCTAGAGCTCCCGAATGTGGCCCATGAGCCACAGTGAATGGCATTTCCAGTCTGGAGCCAGGGAGCTGGGACGGGGGCACTTAGAGCTGAAGGCACCCACTTACAGGGCTGTCTCACTGGGGGAAGCTGACTTCTGCAGAGAGAACTTCAGACGCACTACCAGGGCTGAGGGGCACAAGTTCTGGGGGGAAGATTTTAGTTCAAGACACTGAAGGATTTTGTAATGGCTGGAGCTGTCCAACAGCTGGAGACATGAACTCTAGGGTCAGGCAGAGCAGATGGAGTCTTCCCGGTTGTCAGATCAAGGGACTTGACCTCCGGCTGCCTGAGTTTTCTCCTCAATAAAATGGGGACAATAATAGCAGCCACTTGTGAGGTTGGGTGGACAGTGCTTAGAGCACTGCACACAGTAAGTGCTCAATAAATGCCAGCTGCAGTTGTCATTACATTCTTATTACTAACAATGGAACGACTTGCTTTTACAGACGGATTGACCTCTTGCAAGGATGGGAGCAGAGTCTAACACTCCTTGTTGATTTGAGGGGCATCTGGAAGACCCTACCACTCTAAAGTGACGTTCCCACCTGTCTGCTATTGTCATGGGCCCAAATGGCAGAGGCTTTTGCCTCCCAGCCCTGAGCTCTCTGGATTGCCTCCTGGGGAACTGGGAGAATGTACAGAGTCAGTGTTCAGACCCAGCCCAGCCACAAGGGGCTCTCTCAACACGCAGATGCCATTGGCCTCTGGAGTGTCTTCCCGCATCAGTTGGACATCACCAAGCCACCAGAGTTCTTATGCCTTTGAGAAAGGGTCAGTAGTGTGGCTTGTGTTGGATTAAAATCTCTCTTGGGAGGAACCTGGGCCCGGGGACTGTGTTCCTCGCCCCATGAGCACTGCGAGCATTTCAGCCTCCACTCGGACTGGGCTCAGGTTGCTGAGAGCCTGTAGAGGCTGAGATGGCCAGGCAGGGCCTGATGGTGATGATGAAGAAGAAAAAGAAGATGATGTTGATAAAGAAGAGAAAAAAAGAAGAAAATCATGAAGATGACAACCATTACTACCGTCATTTCTCCTTCCACTGAGCACTCACAATGTGTCAGATTCAGCAGCCTATGATCCCTGTCCATTATCCCAGCTAATCCTTGCAGCAACCATGGGAGGCAGGTGCCGTCATCTCCACTTTATTTGTAACAGAACCAAGGCTCATACAGTTGAAGTTCATGTTCAAGGCTACCGTGCAAGCAGGAGGTGGAGGCAGGTTAGAACCTAGTTCTGAGTGTCCATGCCCTTAACCACTGGGCCATACTGCCACCCCAGGGACTTTGGCCCAACAGGCAGGTAAGGCTGGCTCCTTGAGAAAGAAGGAACGGTGTGGGGCACACACTTGGTGCCAACTGATGAGACAGAGAAGCACTCTTGAGGGCTGAGGAGTGTCCACTTCTTAGTGGACAGAGGAGAGGCCTCCTTCGTCACTAAGCTCAGACCTCATGACACCCTTGGCATTTCGCATTCCCTCGGTATTGCAAGACAAGGCGGTGATAACCACTCGATTTCAACTGAAATCACTTGTTTTTTCCCCCTTTCCCAACAGAGCTCTCCCCTGAGACCCAGGTGTTAATGAAATCAAACAAAATGAAAATGGGTAAATTATTGCAAAGCTATGAACCCCTCCGCGAGGCCATGCCTCACTAGTTTCCAATACCACCTCATTCGGGAAGCTGCCGGAGAAGCCGAGGCAATTTTGTCCCATGGGCGAGGTGGTGGAAGGAAGGGACAAAAGAGACAAGATATTGCAATCAGGAGGTCGCTGACCCAGGCTTTTGTATAATTATAGAATTTCATTTCGGACCAACTGGACTGACGGCTGAGCTTGTTGGCAAATTAGTGGTGAAAAATAAAGCAATTTTTAGCTATGTCAAAAGAGTCGCCACTCCAATGAGGTGTCAGGGGCCCAGTGTGGGGGAGTAAGGGATGGATGGAGAAGAGGAGCCCGGGGTGGAAGCAGCTGATCGTTGGGACTCGCAAGGCAAATGTGTTTTAGTTTGAGACCTGGGGGAATGTGTCCTGCGCTGACCTGAGAGGATGACCCAGACTACCTTTGGGGTGTGTCTTCAGGATAGAAGGTGCTGGGACAAGAATCTGGCCCTCTGGCATGTGGAGATAAACTCCGAGCTCCTTCCCCTTCTAACATGCCCTCTTACTACAATGATTCCCCAAGAACCATGGGTGGGGATATTCCTTTTTTCCAAATAGTGTCCAGACCAGCCTGACATATAACCTTGGCTTTGCCTTGACATGACCAAGGAGGAGCCCCTTAGTCTTTTTGAACCTCAGTTATTTTTTTCCTTGTAAAACAGACAGCAAGAACATTCACCTCATAAGACTACTTATAGCCCAGTCTATCACAGAAAAGAAAGTACTCTGCACGTTAAAGTGAAATATGTATTGTCTGCTATTATTCTTTCCAAGGTTTTTTTAAATGAAAATTGCTTATAATTTTTAGCAAATAGATTTGGCAAATAGATTTGGGTCCTTACCTTTGTCACATGTTACCTTTATTATTTTTTTGCTATATCTTTCCATGTACCAACTGTACAATCATTTTGTTGACATTTTTCTTTAGATTGTCTTAAAATTTTTACGTAAATACCCCTTCTAGCTTTATGCTAAGCCAAAATATCCATGAACTCACAGGTTTCATGGCAGTATATCTTCTGCAACAGATGAAAATAAATATTAAAAAGTATTCATCATTAAATTTTCTCAAGTACCACTCAAATCCATGTGACATTGTACTTCTCAAAGTCTCTGTGCTGAAGGCCCAGTTTTCCTTTTTATTTTGTTTACCATGTGTCCATGCATGGTCTACTACATGAGACTATCATGTACCTTCCACCACATGTACTTGCCCCCTAAATGGTCTATACCCTGTTTAAAGAAGTGAGTCTGCTGATCATGTGTTTGGATACTGTGGCAATTCCAAAGTGCAATAAAATTTTCTAAACATTTACCTTCAATTTCTGAACTTATTTTGATACAAATCAATAAGCATCAGTTCAGGGACCAGCACTACCTTCAGGCCACACTTTGAGTAGCCCAGGTGTGAGAACACTTTGGAAAACTCTGACCTTGCAGAAAGAAGATCAAAATAAGAATCAACAGATTCCGTCAGTGGGTGGGTCATAACAATTTCTTGGCCTCGGTTTATCTAGCTGTAAAATGGGTCAAGATGATGCCATCACGCTGCTCCCAGACTGTTGACATTCCCTCTTCTACACCAAAGGACTTCACCCATCCTGGCAACATCCCAGCTCTGGGTCCACTATAAGAGAGGAAATGAAACTTTACATGAAGCCCAATATGCTAAAGAGACGATGTGAAACTTAAGAGATAACTGCAGAGCTTCTCTGGCTGCTCCAAGAAGCTGTGGGTGGAAAGCCCAGAGCTTTCCTTTCAGCCCCATGGCAATGTAAGGATGCCTTTGCTAAACCCTGGGGCTCTTTGGAACAGCTGGGCCGGTGGAGATAGATTCCAAGCATGTTCCCCCTCTAACGTGCAACAAGAACAGAAAGAAATGGAGTATGCATGAGAATTCCCATTCTATTCATTTATTTTGGAAATACAGGGTCATTGCTCCTAAATTAATTTCCCCTGCGTAGCCAAGTCTTTGAGGATCTCCCAGGATGTGATAGCAGGGCTAATCCTTCCTTCAGTTGGGTTCAAGGCAAGAGATCCCTGGTGTTCTGACCCCAGCTCCTGAAGGGGTTGCATTGGTGAGAGGGGCACCAACATCCTACAAAATTCACTATGGGCTCTACTCTGCAGATGAAGGCTGCTGGTAGGAGAGGTAGCTGCAGAACTGGGCCATGGGGATGGTGGCTTCCTGATGTATCAGAGACCAGGGGGCTGCCATTATCATAAAGACTGGCAAGGTCTGAAGGGCTGCCATGGTGGCTTAACCTTCACGCAAGTGAGAAGATGAGTAACAGAGCCTGGTGTCCATAGAGGCAAATGAGTCATACACAGAAGGAAAATATGGAGGAACACATCTGGAGAACTTCTGCTTCCAGCCAAGATGGAGTAGCAAGTTTCAGATTCACTCTAGTGTAACCACAAATGGACAAAATATATAAAACATTGGTTTTCAAGACATTGGACTTCAGGCAATGAAAAATGACCCCTGAGAAATGGGAACCAAATGAGGGAACCCTATGAATGCTCCAGCTTATTATCTTGAGAGAGTTCCCAGGCCATGGTACAGGAAGGGGAAACTCAGGTAGATCCCTGCATTGAGAAGACAGAGGTGAGAGTCTAGGGAGATAAAGGCAGTTAAAGGAGTACTGGAGAGGAGAAAGATGCACAGAGGGAAAACTCTAGATATTCACAGAAGGACTTCCTCAAGTATTCAGCAGAGAAGTAATAAGTACCTATGTGTGAGGAAGCTGCCAAAGGCTGGGGATAGAACCATCTGGAAAGATTGTAGAGAACAGCACTCCATATTCACACAGGGCTTGGAATAGTGCTTGTTTTCACTAGCCATAACAGAAAACCTCAAGATTCATGGGGCATTGGGTAGACTATGCAGAAGTGTCTTGACTCAGCAATGTGGAATAACACATCTTAAAAGCAAGGCCCCAAAGGATCAAACTATTTCCAAGTAACTATATCCAAAACAAAGCTCAAGAATATTTTCAGGAATACAAAAATATCAAGCATACAATAAAGTAAAATTCACAATATTTTGCATTCAATAAAAAATTACCAGGCATGGGAAAAAACATGCAAATAATCCCTATAATGAAGAGATAAATCAATCAAATGAAATTGACCAGAACTGACACAGAAGTTAGAGTTATCAGACAAAGATATTAAAATAATTAATTTAACTGTATTCCATATACTTAAAAAGTTAAGTAGTGATATGGAAGATATAAAAAATGACCCAAATTGAACTTATAAATCTCATACTACAATGTAGGAAATGGAAAACACATTGCATGGGATTAATGGCAGATTAGATATTGCAGAAGAAAAGATTGGTGAATGTGAAGACAATGCAATAGAAACTATCTAAGTGAAACACACAGAGAAAAGACAACGACAAAACAGAGCACAAGTGAACTGTGGGACGATTTCATGTGACATAATATACGTGGAGTACTCAAAGGAAAGAAAGGAGAGGAAGTAACAAAAGATTTTTGAAGAAATAATGTCTAAAATATTTCCCCAATTTGATGAAAACCATAAACCCACAGATCTAAGAAACTCAATAAAATATGGAAGCACAAGAAACACAAAGAAATCCACACCAAGGCACATTGTAATCAAATTACTCAAAGTCTGTTGTGAAAAGGAAATGTTAAAAGCAGTCAGAGGGAAGAAAAAAAAAGACACATGATATACCAATGGAGATAAGGAGGACAAGAGATTTCTTGCTGGAAACAATGCAAGTGGGAAGACATTGGAGCAACACTTTTAAAGGACCAAAAGAAACGAAAACTGCCAACTTAAAATTCTATATCCAGAAATATTATCTTTCAAAGGAAGGAGAAGTGGCCTGAGCTGAGAATGTATAAAGATTCCTGGACAGAGGTCAGCGGCTTGCCTGACTGGTCAAGGTCCTGGAAAGAAGAAGGCTGGAAGGTTGGAGACCACATGGTCTGGGGCTGAAACATGCGGAGGACCTGGTGTGGGGAGCAGATGAATGGCAATTCCTAGCTGCCACGCACCTGGATCCACCGTGGCATTCGTGTCAAGCCCACACTTTCCCCAGGTTGCTCCTAGCCAGTGGCTGAGCACATGCGGGTACTAGAGCTGGACCATCTCTACCTGATGTGCGTCTGCATTGTTTAGAGGCTTTGTTAGAAATCCACTGTATCTGAGACGCTCCCTACCCAACCCCTCCTTCTTTCTCTCCTTTCACAGGGGTCAGATGTGCATTGCAGCCTGAAGGTTCTCCGCATCTCCTCCTGTCCATTTGTCCTTTATCCTTCACAGGCGTTTTGCCTAATAAATCTCTTGCACATCACTCCTGTCTTGACATCTGCTTCTCAGAAGACCTAAACTGGTACTCCTTCTCTGCTCAACCCCTCTAAACACATTCCCTTCTATATTTCATCACCTTGGGCTTCTCTTTTTTCCCTTTCATGGATCTGATCCTAATTAATGATTGTTTAATATTTGGGTTTGTTTGTGGATGGTCTGCTTCCTCCTTTGGACTGTGAAATGCATGTAGATGGGATGCTAGAAAGGATCCTTGTATTGTCTACTGGTGTGCCCCCAGTACCTGGCACATGACAGAGATTCTACAGATACCAACTGGTTAAATGAATGTTCAATAAATGGTGGAAAAATTGAGGAAGCTTTAAACGTAAAAATGCTTTGAAAAAACCCGAATGCTCCACTTTTCAGAAGTGCCTGCTTATGACCTGGTGTTATTTCCAGCATAGATCACCAAGACTCTATTTGTGGCTGTTTGGAGTATGGGCCCAGGTCCCAGCCTGAGGGAGGCTGACCAGCCTGGGAGGACAGCAAAGCCTCCTGGCTGCATTCCACCAGATGCCAGATACATGTTCAGAAGCTTGGGGTGATGAGCTATCCTCTTGCTGGAGTGGGCACTTTAGGAACATTACCCCTTGAAAAGCGTCTCACTGGGATAAATGCTGAATGGGGTGTTTATCTTCCAAATGTGAAATGTATGAAGTGCTGTAATTAAACCAGCAGGGGTGGGGACGGAGCACTAGCTCCAAACAGTTTCTTTGAAGATGAAAGTCATTAGATTTCAATGAAAATCTAGGATGCAGCATCCCACTGACACAAGAATATTTAACCTACATCCTAGAGTGGGGCAAGCAATTGATAGTATGATTGATAATAACTTGATTGCAGTAATTGCAAAGGGGAATTTGAAAATGGTTAGATTAGCAGGAAGCAGGCAGTGAGTTGATGGTATCTTTGTTGAGCCAAATTTTGTTAGAATGATGAAGTTTCTCCATGTTCTTTTTTTTTCAGAAGAATCCTGAAATCTCTTTGTAAGTAGGCAGTCAGGGAGCCAGAGAATGGTGGAATCTCACCCAAACAAACCATCCAGGAAAAACACAGCCAGAGTCTCCTTTTGGTAAACCCCCATAACTGGGGATCCCCAAACACCTGGAAAGTAGTTTTGCAAGCCAAGCACAGCATCACTGATTTTCACTGCTGCAGCAGACTGTCAGACCTGCCTGCTGCCTCAGTGAATTGTTCAGTGCACACCACCGGCTTCCTGCTATAAACATTCACACCTCTCTTCCTGCCCACCTGCCTGGAGGGCTTTCTCAGCTGAACACAGGGCAGGCCAGAAGTGCCAGGGAGTTAATGCCCATGGGAGCAGCTTTCTACTAATGACAAATGGAGTTGGTAGATAAATTCTCAGCTTCCTCCCCTCTCAGGTGGAATCCCACCAAGATGTGCTTTATACAGTCTCTGGGAAGTCCCCAGCAGGAGGGAGCTCCTGCAACCTACAGTGGTAACCTGGTCACCAGCACACCCTGTATTACCTTCCTCTTCTTCCTGGTCTTGCTTCCTTACCCTCTTTGTGTTGCCTCCTGAGATCACATCCAAAATAAATGACCCGCACCAGATCTTTACCTCAGAGTCTGCTTGTGGGGGAGCTCAAAGTAAGATAACTATTGCATGTTTTCAGGGGTGAGATGCAAAATATTAATATTAACAAGTACTTTGGCTGGGGCACTGAGCAATCTGAAGGGCTGCCGGCTACAGTGCCAGCTCTAACCCCCTGACCTGCTGCATGACTGAGGAGGAGGTGTATGGGGTTGTGGAAGTTACCCCCGACTTGCACCACTGTGGGGAGGCTGGAAGCACCAGATATAGTGGTTGGGTATCAGGGAGGTGCTCAGGGGGCTCAGGACAGTGATAATGAACCGATACAAACAGAATTATTTCAATGTTTCGTCTGATGAAGCTATGCTGGTGATTACTGTTTACCAACTCTGAATAGATTTGAAATTTATAAAATTTATCCCAATAACTTTGTGGGTCAGGGAGGACATATGAATGAGTAAAATAAGCCAATTATAAGAAAAATCATGCAGCCACATGGATCTTTATTTTTCTCTTTGGTAGGCAGAGGCAGAGGGGAGTCTTTCTTTTCCACAAGGAACACAGCAGCTCAAGCCTGATGACAAATGTCAGTGACAGCTGCATATTGGGGGCTAATGGAGTGGCGAGAGTGGGGACAGGAGTACACTTGCCCTTCTTAAAGGGGTGGCCAAGTCTCATGCCAACCAATTGTTACCTTGTGGGCTGTGACCCTGGTGTTGCCAGCTCTTTGTCAAAAGACTCAAAAACTTTGGATTTCTATGTGACATTCTCCAGTTGAAATAATTTAAAGCCACTGTGTGGGCCAAATGAAATACATGTCTGAGCTGGGTCCAAGGAGCAGGCTGCCAGTTGGTAACTGTTGTCCTAAAGAGTTTTGATTCGAAGTTGCCTCCAATGGACTGGCTTCTCCAACTGCATGGTGTTGCGGACTCTTGACTCTCCCTACACCTTACTCTCACTGAGCTTCTTCCCAAGTTCCCTTCGTCTGATCCCTGGCACTTTTTCTGTGTGGACACACTGAATGCACAGGGCTGGAGCCCTGTTGGAACCTGTTTCTCCTTGGTTATCTGTTCATAACCAGATATGCTGCAGGGCCCCATGCACGGAGCTGTCCAGGAGGCCTGAGTAAAGATTTCCTGAAATTGACAATGTTGCGGGCGGAGGGGAGAAAGAAGGGGCTGGATCCACGGTGGAAGGAACTATAGCATTTCACTTGGAAAAGACTCTGGGTGCATGCGTGCACGTGTGTGTGGTAGAGGTGGAAGAGTGGCAGAGAAGGTAGGCAGGTAGGTCAGGGTTATCTTCAGATGTTTGAAAGGAGAAGAAGGTGCTTTTCTTCCCACAACTCATAACTAAGATTAAAAGTAGATGAAGGGAGAATGCAGGGCTTGTTCTGTTTTTAAGTTTTTTTCCCACTGAGCTAGTCAAGACTTGGTTGCAATTGACAGATTTGCAACTGCAGCTGACTTACCCAGTGCAGGGAACTTATTGGTTTATGTAACTACAGGGCAGGATGGACTTCAGGAGTGGCTGAATACAGGTGCTCCATGGTGTTAGCATTTTCTGTCTCTCTGTCTCCGTCCCTTCATCTCTCTGCTCTGTCCTCCTCTGGGCCAGCTCTGGTTTCAGGCAAGTTCATCTCTTTTGGTGATAAGATGCCATCAGTAACTTTGAATTTGTATTATCACAACTTTCAACTCTTCCCTAATGGCTCAAGCAGAAGTCCCAGAAGTAAATCCACCTATAAACCAATCCCTGGAGCCAGGGGGAATGGAAGGTGCTGATCAGGTGGGCTGAGGGCACGTACCCATCCCTGGAGCTACTGTGGGTAGGCTCAGCCCCACCAAACTACATGGATTGAGAACAGGGACGGATTGTTTTGAAAGGAAAACCAGGTTGCCTTTACCAGAAGGAGGCATGGCCGATAGCTTGGCAGAAACCCCAGAAATTCACTATATCCATCATGAAAGCAAAGTGACATTACAGAAAACTTGGAAAATGAAAGACAAAAATATTCACCTTTAACCTTATCACTGGAGTTCAACTATGAATAATATTTTACATAAAATTCTTCCCACACACCCCCCTATGCTTTTAATATTTTTTAAACTTATGCGTAAACAGAGTGACACGCATTTGATATCTTGCTCTTTTTTTCATTTAACATTATATTGCAAGTCTTTTTTTCCAGGTTGCCAAAGATTCCTCATTGGCATCATTCTTTTATTTTATTTTTTTAAGATACACGGTCTCACTCTGTCACCCAGACTGGAGTACAGTGGCACGATCAGAGCTCACTGCAACCTCAAACTCCTGGGTTCAAGTGAACCTCCCACCTCAGCCTCCATAGTAGCTGGGACAAAAGGCATGTGCCACCATGCCTGGCTACTCTTTTTTAAAAAATGTTTCATAGAGACAGGGTCTCACTATGTTGCCCAGGCTGGTCTTGAACTCCTAGTCTCAAGCAATCCTCCTGCCTCAGCCTCCCAAAATGCTGGGATTACAGGCATGAGCCCCTGTGCCCAGCCCAACATGATTCTTAATGAATGAAAGTAGTGACCTCCAGGCCCTGGAGGGATGCAGCTGGGTCCCCATAGCCACTTGTTGGGGTGCCACGGAGGGGAGTCCAGCCGTGGGTGGGAGGCTAGAGCCAACGCCTTCTGGGGATTTGGTGATGTGACTCCAAGCCCGTGACTTCCTTTCTCTGGTCACCGTGGAGGGAGGGCTGGGAGAATGGCTTTGGCCAAACTGGACAGCTCCTGCTCCAGTCCTCGCCCTCTCCCTGAGTCTGCCCCCTGAGGCCTGGCAGGTGCTGGGTGTCCGCAGGCCCTGGCAGCTGTGGACACCTTGAGGAACTGCTGCCTTCTGAGAACATCACAGCCGAGAGGCTTCCAGATTACCTGCTCCACCCCTTTCACAAAACAGGGACTCTGAGGCTTGTGGAGAGGGCTTACTCCTTGGGAAAACTGAACACCCAGCTTGATGAGGAGCCACCACCAGAAAGTTTAGAGACTATTAGCTTACACTCAGAGGGAGCTGTTTTGACAGCCTGGTGATTTGAGGAATAACATCGTAAGCTTTGTGGGTCAAGGGGGAGCTGGAATGAACTTCAAAAGTTCATCCAGTCCAGGAATGATAAGTTATATTGGGTGTTAATTCTCCTTAGGCACAAAGTGTTAAAAAGCATTCTGAAGCTGCATTCCAATTTAGGGGACATTAGATTGATAATGTCTTGGGATCTTGAAGTGATGGTGTGCCTGTCAAGGACTTGGCATCCTTGGTATAGTTTAAACTATCTTTCCTCACCTCTAGTCATAGCTGGTATCTCTGCCCTAGTATCTCTGCATTCTGCCTCCATCCATTTAATGATGTAGTTTTGCATGCCTTTATACACTAAGTACTGAGGATACTGTAAGGAATAAAACATATACCAGTTCTCAAACAACTCAAGGGTCCCATCAGTGTTCTTAAGAATCTGCACGTTAGAGCTTCACTCTCTGGATTAGGGTGCCATCACCACCCAAATGTGGGACTAAATGTGGCGTGTGCCTTTTGGCCACATCTGCACACCCCTCTACTGATATTCACTAGGTATTATTCTTAAGTTGACTCCTTTCTTTACTTAAATGGATTTATTTTTATTTATTTTTTATTTTTTGCATTTTTTAAATTTCAAAATGTTAAGGGGGTACAAAAGTTTTTGTTAAATGGATAGCTTTTATAATGCTTAAGTCAGGGCTATTATTGTACCCCTACCCGAGTAGTGTTCATTGTACCTGTTAGGTAGGCTTTTACCCCTTCCCTCCTACCCCTTTCCCCTTCTTGATTTCCAATGACTTTTACTTCTCTCTGTGCCCGTGTGTGCCATCGATAAGTTCCAACTTATTAGAGAGTACATGTGGTGATTTATTTTTAAAAGGAAGCTTCCTACAACTCCTATAAAAAGGAAAATAAATCTTTGTCCCTTGCATTAAATATAAGTAACTGTGGAAAAGATTATATAACCATAAAAATTTTAAAAATTAGATCACAGATTTAGAATTTAAAAATAAGACTTTATGTGTATAAGAACTGCATGGCTACAAGGAAGGAGACCAACTCTCAGCAGCTTCTTAACACATCAACACATTTGGTTAAACCTAACCCTTGAGGCCAGCGGGCAGGAGGAGGATGCAACCCTCAGGTAGTAGAGATGAGGTCTCCTGAAACCAGCAGCCTGGAGCCATAGGTTAGCAAACTTTCAAAAAGCCCATTTGGAAGGAGCGATGATGGTAGACATTTGACAGCCTGCAGGAGCACACTAGGGCCCATACTTTGGTTAGACTGGAACTTCCTGTCTCTGAGTATTGACAGGTGCTATCTTAGTGTGGAGGGTCTGATTTCTTCATCCTATTTCATCAGGTCATCCCCCATTCAGCAGTAGAATTTACATCGTCTTTGGTATATAGAGAGTTAGGGCCTTGGCAGTTCCAGTGGTTTCTGCTTACAAGAACTTTGAGAAGAGCCAGACATCACCCCAGTATGAGCAGTGGGAGGCAAGGCTGGACTAATTGGCTGTTCGGCCTTCTATGTGGCCCCCCAATGAGCTCGGAGATATCACAGAACCTCTCCCAGGCTCAGTTTCCCTCTCTGTCACATGGAAGCTGGGGAGGCCTCCCTCACCAGGCAAGTGTGAAGATGCAGGAAGATCTGGACTTATCCAAGAGCCAGGCTCACCCAGGCCCTCACTCTCCTCCCCACTTTCTGCCGCCCTTGCAGGCCGTTTCTGTTTTGGTGGATTATCAGAGGAACCCAGTCTCAAAGTTAATTCTCTGAATGAATTGTAAATAACCAGGCCAGTATGGAAAATGCTAATGACCCCCTTTGAAATTCTAGGCATGTCTGGTTCCAGTTTACAGGCAATCTCTGCAGAGGTTTGGGGTGGTCGCTGTCACTGTCTTATGAGGGTGCTGGGGGCCAGTGATGCCAGACTTGCTTTGGAGAGCTCTGCTCAGGACCCGGCAGGGGACGGGTGTACATGCCCAGAGGGCAAAGTTGCTGGAACTGTCTGCATGGCTCAGCCCACCCTGTCTCTCCCTCCAACCCTGCACTCCCTCCCCCCCATTTTGTAGGAACCCCTTTCTTTCCCGTCAGCCCGTGAAGCCAGAGACAGGGCTGGCTTTGGTCTTGAGTCTGCCATTAATTGGCCTGTGAATTTAGACTGGTCATTTTCCTTTCTCTGAGCCTCAGTTTCTTCATCTGTACAATGAATTAGACCACGTGTTGCAAACTCGAAAGCCTAAGGGCTGGGCAGGTAATATAAAGTGATGAGAACACGGGGTGGGCTGAGGCAACCTGAAGAGGCGTGCCCTGCTGTAGGGCCAGCCGCTACTCGGTGACAGCTGATTGCCACCACGTGGGAATGTCAACCCAGCATGGCTAGTTCTTCTGATTTTTTAAAAGAGAAATTGTGGTTTTTATGCAAAATCTCCTCATTGAAAAATGTTAGCAAGTGATTTTTAAAAATTTAAATACTGTGTGGATCAAGCAAAACATGAGTATAGGCTGAATACTGCCTGTGGGCCTCCAGTTTGAGACCCTGGCCCTGCAGCTCTGCCCATCAGAGGTCTTAGGATTCATTTAAAGGGCCAGGGCCCCTGCTCTCCCCCTGCTCATTCCTCCTGCCCTGGAGCACTGTACTAGTCATTAGGGTTGGCCTCAGATGTCTGGTTTCTCCCTCCTTACCCTCTTGGACTCAGGTGTGGTCGTGTGACTTTCTTTGGCCAATAAAATGGGAGCAGGTGTAACGCGTGTCACATACGAGCAGAAGCATCATAAGCCAGCAGAAGCCTCACCATGCTGTATTTCCTTCTGGCACAGTGACTAGTATTATTCCACATGCGGCTACTCCATCCACCTGGCTCCCAGGGGATGACAATACAGAGCAGAGCCCCTGCTGCCCTGCAAGGGACATGTAGAGTGAGTGGAAATTCATGTGTGTTTGTTACTGCAGAATAACTTAGCTTGTCCTGGCTGTTACCATTACCCTTCTATTCACAGCTGTTGGGTTCATGGCTGGCCTTCCAGAATCCAGAGAGACAGCTAGAACATAGGAGCAGAGAGTAAAGGCAGCCCTTGATTTGGTTTGTTTTGTTCTCTGCTGAGTCTCCAGTGTGTAGCCCAGGGCCTGGCACATGGTAGGTGCTCAGAAAGTATTTGTTAAATACATGCTCAGAAAGTATTTGTTAAATACATGAATGTATTGGCACATAGGAGGATTTCAGTCACCTGGATGTGAGACCATGAGGTCTGAGGGAGGCTGCAATCCACTGGAGTGTTTGGGTGGGGCCCTGGACAGACTTCCCTTGATTATAAATGTCTTCCCAAATACTGGGGAAACAGGCTCTTAGTTCAGAGTCTGTGTGCTTAACCCATGGGCTATGGGGACACTGGAAAGGTCCCTGCATGTGATTCTGGTACAAGCTCTGTTCCTCACACACCACGAGGCCCAGGGCAAGTCCTTTGTCCCTTCTTTTCTCTGTTTTCTTGTCCCAATCTCGACTCATTTGAGTGCTGCCTTCACAACTACTGTGACAGTTATGTGTCACCCTGATGATGATTTACTTAATACCTTTTCTTTCTTTACTTACATGCTTTATCTTCATCCTAAGCAATATTTCTAATGCATAGTAAAATAAATCTATAGCTGGGCAAAACTCTAGCATCATTCTTGAATCCTTTGTCTACCTCTCTAAACCATTCTCGATTTCCAAGTTCTGTCAACATGGCCTCAAAAACATGTCCCTGCTCTCTGCTGCCCCTTGTCATCCTGCTCCTGGGCCCAGGCCACTGCAGGTCCCCACCTCCAGCCACACTGGCCCTCTCTCTGCCCCCCAAATTCGCCAAGCTCCTTCCTGCTGCACGGTTGATCTCTCTGCCTGTACCAGCCTTTCCCCAGATCTTCTCCTGGCTGAATCCTTGTCGTTATTTAGGTCTCAGTTTAAATGTCACCGTCTCAGAGAGGCCCTCCCTGACCTCACTGTCGAAAGTAGCTTCCAAGTCTCCACCTCATTGCCCTATTCTATTCGTTTATTGCCTTTATCACCGTCAGCTTTTTTCTTGCCCATTTATAGGTTAATTGTCTCTTTCCACTGGAACAGGATTTCTCAACATCAGCTCTATTGACATTTGCGGCCAGATAATTCTTTGTTGTGGGGGATTGTCGTGTGCGTTGTAGGGTGCTTAGCAGCTTGTCCTGACCTCTGCTGCTAGACACCAATAACACCCCCTTCCTAGAGTTGTGACAACCAAAAATGTCCCCTGCGGGGATGTGAGCAAAATCATGTCGGGTTGTTGAGAATCACTGCTCTAGAATGTGAGTGTCACAACACCAAGACAGTGGTCTCCCTTGTTCAGCTCTGTACCTCCAGTGCCCAGAACACTATTCTAAATACACAATAGTCTGAACTGTATAAATTGGTGAAAGAATCGTTAAAATAAAGGGAAAAATTTGCATAGCACCTGAAATAATCCCGATGCCCTCAGGGGTCCTCGACCTGTGTCTTGGGAAATGCAGAGAAAGGTCACCTCTAAGGTCACATCCAGCATCAAGAAGGAGTCTGCAATTCTCCCAGACCAAAGGTCTCTGCGGGGGCTGGGGCAAGCCCGAGAGGGGAGGCTCTGAGCGTCCTGACGGGCTGTCAGTTTTTAATGCAAAACTGAAAGAAAAGTTTGCAGCCACGCCACGACACAATCTGAAGAAGATAAATCACGGTTACTTGCAGCCGGCTGACAGCAGTTTAAGCCGCTTGCAATCATCAGGCTCCAAGGGAGAGGCTTCTTTTATCTTACTAAATGCAAAAAGTAGAGCCGAAATTGGCAATATCGCGGCCCTCTCAGCGGCTGGGCTTTTTACATAAATATCAGCAAGCAGTAAGTAAATTCTGTTGACGAAATGTAATAAAACAAAGACTGTTTCAAATATGACCATTCCCCGATGCATTCTGAAGCCTCGTCCCACTCACTTATTGCACGCTGCTGAGATTATAAGGTTTGCTTTTATCTGTCAGAAATCAATATTTCAAACATCGGATAAAAGAGGAAATTGAACTGGGAATAGGCTGAAGTGCTGTAAAAACTACAAAGCACAATTATCAAAAAGCACTTAAAGTGCTTAATAGGACACACATATAAAAATGCCCAAATTAATGTCAGCGAGCCATAATGAGAACTTTTCCTATGCTTTTTCATCTCCACTCGGTGTAATTTGAAGGCTCGCCAGTCTATCAATATGGTTTTCAATTTCTACGATGCCCCGAGGACCCCGAGCTCTGCATTTGTTGGAAATGAACCATTACATATGATTGGTTAATATTTCAGTTTATTGAAGATACATTATTTTGTATGGAGTGTTTAAGTTGTTGAGGTTTAACCATTACAAACAGTTATGACAAAAATAGATCTGGGGGTAAACAGCCTCCACAGTCGTGCTTTTAATAAGCACAGCTATAACTAGGAAATTGGATTTCCAGAAGCTGGGAAGTGGGCGGGGGTGGGGGGAAAATTACAGAGATGTGGGATGAAGTGGGCGGGGCCCTCAATTCCTCTCTGCACCCGTGACTCATATTGGAAAATTGACAAGGGTATCTTTCTTTTTTTTTTTAAACCAAATACTGTTTGGTTATTTTGTTGTTTTTCCTCCTAAAAGAGGGGAACATTTGCTTCCTCCTAGTGATTATAAACATATTTGCCCTTTTCTAGAGCGGAATCTGTTATCTGGTATCATTCCTGGCCAGAGATCCACAAACTTTTTCTGTAAAGAGCCGGATAGTAAATATTTTAGGCTTTGCAGGTCAGGAGGCAAAACGAACCATGAAAAAAATGGAAAAGCCAGTATCAGCTATAGGGCCATATAAAAATAGGTGGCAACCCCTGTTTGTTTGCTGATCACTTTGCTAGGTGGAAACGTGTGCTTACATAACTTTCATAATAGTTTGTTTCATTGTAGCGGCAGAGCACAGGATAAAATCCACCACCCCTTGACCTAGCCTGCAAGGCCCTGTGACCTGCGACCTGCCCTGCCTGCCGCCCTCCTCTCCACCCCCACGTCCCCTATAGCCATTTTTCTCCAGCCACAGGGGCCTTTGATCTGCTGCTCCGTTCCCCTTCTCGAGACTTGCACTTGCTCTTCCTTCTGCCTGGAATATTCTCCCCTGACTCCACCTGGGGTGGGAGTCTCCCTCTGAAGTTTCAGATGTTGCTTCAAATGCCCCCTTCTCAGAGAGGCCTTTTCTGGCCACCCGGGTCCTCCCTCCAGTGCACTCCAGCATGCATTCCTGTTTGGATTTTTGTTTATTTGTTTAGTTGTTTCTGGCCTATCTCTTCCCCCTTTCAAGGTCAGGCACCATGTCTGATTTGCTCACCTCTGTAATCTCAGCACCAAGAACAACATGGTTATGCATGTGGTTTTCAACATCTATTTCAATTGTCTCAAGTTCAGTTGCACCAGGCTCAATAAATATGTGCTGAATGAATGAATGACAATTCATTAGCTCTCCTGGGCAGCTGGTCCCAGTTTGCTGACAAGAAAAACTGTTATCAAGAGATTTTTCCTTGTTCCTGGACTCAAGTCTCCCTGAGAAAGATGGTTTCCTTGATTTTGCTCATGGTGTTCCTTTTGCCTGGGGTCCACTTTTCTTCCCTGGCCCCCAACCCCAGCTCATCCGTGAATATCCAAATCCCCCTCATCCCATGCCTAAATGAAGACTCCACCAGGAAGCCCTCCTTGATCCCCGGCCATGCTGATGCTGGGCCTGCTTGGCTTCACACACATGCCCCTCTGATGTTTGGGCTTGCCTAGGGGGCGGTGTCCTGCTCCATCTGTCTCCCTCACAGAGCTTTGCACACAGGGGTGCAGTCAGTACTAGTAGCTGAACAGCCAACGGGTGATGGCATCAACCTCCATAATCAGGACCTGAACTCAGATCTGTCCTCAAATCACCCTGCCACAGATTCATACAGCAAACTTGGTCCTTGGGCTCAAACCACACTCTACACCACGGTGTCAGTGAATGTTCTTCAGGCCTTGCCGTCAGATTTGAGATACATACAAGGTTCTGCACCAGAGGGAAGTGCCAGTGGCAAAGGGTAGTCCATGCAGAAGACATCTGGAAAGGGCACATAAGGGTAAAGGAATGTTGGTCTGCGTGTGCTTGGTACTTGGCCTCCTGATAGCTGGGCCTTCTCTGCTTACAGCTCTGCAAACATGCAGTTCTACACCTTTGGATTTGAAGGCATCCCTCTGAGCACACAGAATCAGAAAGGAGGTGGCCCTATTGTTGCTGGAACAAGGTGAGGTGGGAGGGTGGAGGTGAGCTCTTTTTGCTCAGTAGTGCACTTGAACATGGAAGCAGAATCTGCATCTTCCTGGAGCCCACGTCTTCTCCAGAGGAAGTTTGCTCTGGCTTGGGGAGAGAATGACACTATCCAGAGAACAATTGATTTCAGTGTGAGCACAGAAAAGGGAGAGAAGTCGAATGTGGAGAGGGACTTCCCTCAGGAGGCTGGTGCAATGTGAGCCTTACCTTTCCTTGGAGTTCCACCAGTTGGCAACAAGGCTCTGGCAAATCCTTGCATCGGTTTTGTTTTCTTTGAAATGGGAAGGTGGAGGGTGAACGAGACGCTCATAAGCCCTGCCTCGCCCTGGTGCCCATTTGCTGGCACAAGGTGGGAGCGGGTGGGTATTCATGTAGCTGTGATATCAGAGCTCTTAGCTTACAAGTGGCAGAAACTGAAGTCAAACTAGTAGAAGCCCAGAGAGGCCGAATTCAAGAAGGGCTGAGTAGTCAAGAGCGTGGAAGGACAGAGATACATCTGGGCCTCAAGACAATGGGATCAGGGGCTCACACTCTGTCCCACATTATTTCAATAATTCAGCCAGCCCCTGTTGGACACCTTCTGTGTGCTAGGCACCCTGCCAGGATCTGAGTAGACAGGAGTGAACAAAACGAACATGGCCCTCGCCCTCGTGGCTGACAACTGGCTTCTTTGTGCGTATTAGCTTCTTTCTTGCTCTTTCTTTCCTGGCCAGCTTTCTCCACCCAGTGAAAATGTGGCTCAGACAATGGATACATCTCACAGCTGCATGATGCTCTCTTGTTCCAAGTCCAGGCATCCAGGGGAAAGGAGTCACATACCCGTTACTGGACCCATCACTTAGGACCAGTGTCTGGAGTTTAATTGAATGAGCATGGCGGCTTTACCGTGCATGGTGGTTAGAATCCCCTTTTTAGAGTTGGAGAAATTAAGTCTCCAAACAGGTGATTAATTTGCCAAAGACTACACAATGTTAGAGTCAAGATTCAAACTCAAGTCAGTCTGACCCTGCAAGCCTGTGCTGTCTCGGCAACAAAGTGATCAAGGACATTTGATGCTGCAAGTCCGCAGGGGTGTGGGCTTTGGGGCTAGATATGGGCTCAGCTTCCAGAGTAGGAGGTGCAGGGCCCTGGCCGAGGCACAGAGGAGAGAGAGGGGAATGCTAAGTGACCCAGCAGAGGTGGCAGCTAAGCATGTCTTTGTCCAGTTGGAGAGGAGCAGGTTGCAAACTTGGGGTAAGCCAGATGAGGGAGAGAATGTCCTGGGAGCTATGGGTCCAGGGGCTCGCCCTCCAGATGGGCAGCCTCCGGCAGCATCACACCCACCCAGAGAAAGAGCCCAGCACCGCTGAGCTGGGCCTGGGGTGTCATCATCCCAAAGTTGCTGTGCCCTGCACAGAGTGAGGAGAGACCGTCTTGCAGGGACCCCTGAATTGAACTTTTCAAAGCAGCAAAGTGCCTCTCAAAGAAGAGATAATGAGAGAAAGGAGATGTCTGCTCCCACAAAGGAGGAACATTACTCTAAGTAAAAGATTTTGTAATTATATTCATTTGAAATAATCAAGCATTTCCACCTATTAAGGGAGTCAGAAAGGAGGTGCTGGAGAAAGTGATCTAGCCGTTTCCCGGGCTGCTCCTCATTGTTCACACAAAGAAAAGGAGCTGCAAATAGAGATTGGTCTCGTCCATGGAAGGAGGCGGAAGGCGCTGGAGCAGAGGAGGAGGGAGGGCTGGCCCTGGGTCACTGTGCCCTGGTAGCTCAGGAGCTTGCCACAGGCCGGGCGCTTGGATGAAAGGGACAGTCGGGCACTGTGGTGGGGCCAGAGGGTCTGCGGCAGATTTAGAGCAGTGCTGTGAGAGAGAACTTTCCAAGATGCTGGACGGGTTCTGTAACACTGTGCTATTGATGCAGTGACCACCAGCCACTGGCCACAAGTGGTTGTTGGGCTCTTGAAATTTGGCTGGTGTGACTCAGGAGCTGAAATTTTAATTGTACTTGATTTTAATTAATCTAAATTCAAATAGCCACATGGGGTTAGTGGCTCCTGTACTGGGCAGGGAAGAGGCAGAGAGGATCCCGGCTCTGTAGATCATTTCCTAAGATCGGCACCTGCAGGGGGTGAGGACTCAAGTGTCTGCAGGGTCTGGCCAGGTGATGTCAAAATGAATGAGGTTATGAGGTAAATGAACAGAAATCTCATTTTTCTTGCAACGTGCTGCCTTTTTGGCCCATCTTTGCTTTTCCCATTTTTGAAGACATGAGATAAACAATAACTCTGGTTCTCTGGTGAACGGTGGCCTCAGGGCTGGACAGACCACAGCAGAAGAGGAGGCTCCCACCACACAGACCAGCAGCACTTCTCTGTGGCTGAAAAAAGGCAAAAGGCCACCAGTTGCGACCTCTGCCGTAGTGCCTCTTTCCACCTTACAGGGGAGGGAAATGAGGATCAAAGAGAGCCAGAGACTTGGGCAAAGTTAGTGGTAGACCTGGGACTATAATTCAGATTTTTAAAATTCTCAACCAAGGTAAAATATTAATGGCTAACAATTATCATAGTGCTGGAGCTATTGCTTTTCTTAGTGGTTTCAAAATTGGGAAAGATTATTTACTGCCCTCCTACTCCATGCCCGACGTTGTGCCAGGTGCTAGAAAATCAGCTATGAAGTAGAGTGGTGAGGAGCTTGACGGGCACCCAGCATCCTGGCTGCTCCTCCAGCGGAAACACGATCAGGCATGAGATGGGAACTCACCCTGCCCTTCCAAGGACCCTTCTTCGAGGGTGTCTTTCGGGGCAGTGGCACTAGAATGACATGGAGACATTCCTTAACCACCTGACTTCTTGTAAAGTCAGCCCTCTCGGACTGTCTCCTCTTCCCATCACTATCGACATCCCATTTGTCGTGTTGGACATTCAACATTGGAACGTAAATTGATTGTAAACAGAAATAGCTGATCTTCCTAAAGACGCGGGATTTCACAGAGTCTATGGAAGTGATACTGGAGAACCCCTAGACTCCCACCAAGCCAGTGGCAAGGGATGACCTGCTAGAACAAGAAAACCATCTTCAGTAATAGTGATAGGCTAAGTCAATATTGGATGTTCAAGAATTGATTGCCCAATCTTTTAAATGTCAAAGATGAAAAACAGACTTTGGAAAATTGATGCAGCCTTTGAATCGTTTTGCCTGAATCTCCTTCTATATTCCTGTACGTGAAAATCTGCCATGAGGGAAAGGGTGGTATGTATTGCTGCTAAATAGTTTTGACTAAAAAATAACCCAAAATATTAATACTTGAATCTTTGTTTATTCTAAGAATTAACTCTACTATATTACATTTATTGTCTGTATTTTATTTCACAGAACATAAAAGGAAGTCATTTTCATAACTTTTGGTTTCAATTTTCAAGGTAAGGCCCCTATCGAACATTTTATCCACTGATGACTAAGAAACGCTGGTTCTCATGTTAAGTAGCCTTTAACAGGAACTCATCACCCTTGGACAATGAAGATGTTCTTTGGGAGCAGCATCCTTGTGCCTAGTCATCTGCCCAGTGCCTGGGCCAGCCCACGTCCCTGCTGACAACAGTGCCCTCCAAACGAGGCACTGTGACCCCCTTGGTTTCTGATGGGTCTGGTGCCCCACGGAGACCTGAGCTGTAAAGACCAGAGTGCTTGGGTCTCCGGCTGAGTCTGCCCTTGCCCTGCGCATTCCTGCCTGACCCCCTCCATCACAGGCAGGAGCTGGGCAGGACGGCCACAGCTGCTCGGCAGCCCCAGGCCACCCAGGAATTCTGGTCACCGCAGCTGCTGTAATTACTTTTTCCTCTTGCCTCCTTCTCAGGCTCTCTGCATGCTGATGGTGCAGAGCCTGGTCTCCACTGGATTGGAGTGGTATTTTTTTAGCATCCCAACCAGTGTGTCCGGTTGACTGAGACATTTCGGGGAAGAAGCAGGTGCATTTACTTTTCAAGTATTATTTTACTAATCAATTGAAAAATTACCTTCATGAATGACAGAAGTGCAGACCTTTGGAGTATTTCATTAAAAGGAGCAAACATTAATTACGAATCCAGCCCAACCTTGTGCGGACATAAATTATGGGCCTGATCTATTTTCTCTGTGCTTAATTGCAAGCAGTGACTAGTTCTTTAAATTATTATCTGCTAGGCCTCCAATGAAAAGAGAATTTATGGAGTGATATCCTGAGGCCTTTCTGGTGCCCACACTACTCTGTGGGGATAGCTGGAGAAGATGAAGGCCACATCAGAGAGCCAGGGTGGCATAGGTGCCCCAGGGAATGTGTCACATCCTTTCCCAAAATGAAGAAGGGAACATTTTCCACCGATTTTCTGATCTGGTGTCTCAGGAGTTGGCCTGGGTCCCACCAAAATGGGTGAATTAGAGACAGATGCCCCTTCCTCAGTTTGCTTACTGCCATCTGCCAGAAAGCAGTCATAATAGCTGTCCCAATCTAGGATGACCATGCCCCCTGCAGTTGTGCAATGCAACTTGCATAGCTGTACACAGAGGCCCTTAGGGTCACCCATTAGTCAAAATTAAGCTCTTTCTTTCTTTCAGAAAATTTTTGTCTTGGATCTAACCTCCGTCTTTGCTTAGTTGACACAACTGGTGGGTAAAAATTCTCGAGCAGGCAGAAGTTCAGGCTTTATCCTGGAACAAATGGCCTCTTTTCTAAGGCTGTGATTCAAATCATAAAGATCTTCCAGTTTTATGTGAGCACCCACTTGGAGGCAGGGCCTGGCCACAGTGATTCCTGTTTGGGATGCTTTCTCTGGACGTTAGCGATCCCTACCTCAGGCACCCCATATGGTGACATGGTGGGTCAGGACATACCTGGGGAGAAATATGGATAGAGTTGGAGATGTGACAAGAAGGGAAGCTGGCCTGGGTGTCCTGCTTTTGCTAGGAGAGGAGTCTGGGCTATAGTGAGTCACTCCTCTGTGAGCGTAGAGTGGGTATATTTGTTGTCCTAAAAATAGTCCCTGTGTATGTGAACTCATGATTAGGAAGCATGTTTGCAGCCCCTTCTCTCTGAACGGGGTGAGAGGCAGCGAGAGTCCTGGGCTGTTCCCCCACCCCCACCTGAGGTCCCTGGACCACTTGGACTCTGCTATTACAGGGTGGGACCAGGGTGGGATCATACGTGGCCTCTACCATGTCTGAGCCTGGGCCTTTTGCAGTTGGGTTGAACGAGGATTGATGGCCTATGGGAGAAACAGTGAGTGGCCCTCTTCTGTGTGGGTGTTCAGGCATCTGCAGCTCCAGGCATATCAAAGAGCCCTTTTCAAACCTGAATCCAATCACGGGTCAGTGCAGGCCCTCTCATCATTTTGATGCCTTTAAGGGTTTGGCATTCTTGACTATTTTTCAGCCCCTGGAGTAGCCGTTTCCATGACGTTTTCCCTCAGTCATTTGTAGGAACTCCCTGGTTTATGGCATTTTCCCCAACAGTGACAGATCTGAGGCCAGCTGGACAGGGCCCAAAAGTAACCCGAGTACTACGACAAGATTACCAGGTGCCAAGGGGTCTACAAAAACCCCATGGACATTCTGGAGCGGGCGTGTTTGACTGTCTAAAAAAAAATAAAAAGAAAAGATGATGCAAAATTCAATATGATATTGCCTCTCGAATCATGAACCAGATTATCTCTTAGTGAGATCCAAGTTTCCTTATATCATTCAGACTCTTGGATGAAAACATATGGCACACTCAAGCCGAGAAACAAAGAGAGTTGAATACTGGGGCTTGTTACAAAAGTACGGGCCAGGTGGAGGGAACCCACCGGGAAGGAGCAGCCCGTGGGCTAGGGACAGAAGTGCTCTGTAACTTCCTCTGGGCCCGCTGCAGTGAGGGAACCCTGGAGACAGAGGGCTGTGTGCAGAGGGCAGCTGGCAGGAACCTTGGTGACCTTGGTGGGGGCAGGGGTGCAGTCAAGTCCATGACAACTCCGGGGGACTGGTCTGCTAGCACTGCTCATTGGGTTAGCCCAACCAGAAGCCCCAAAGCAAGGGATCCCAGTTCTGTAGTTCACACATCTCAGGCCATGGGGCCCAGAGCAGGGTGGGATAGGGTGGAGAGAAGATCTGAGCAGCAAACAGAAGACACCCAGCATATCCGCCCTTGACTCAGCCTGAGGGTACCACTGAAGTTCTCACTGGCTCTGGACCCCACCTGCTACCACAGGGTCTCCCTGCTCCTGTAACTCTCTCCCTCTCCAAGTATTTCAGAGAGTTCTCAGGGGAAGTCTTATGTGTGCTCACAAAAAAAGTCTTCCCTTGATGTGTGTGACTGCTGCTGTGGGCACCACTGCCAATGCATTGGAGCCTGCTATGCAAAGCTTCATGGAGGTCTGCAATGAAGTGGGGAGAAGGCTTCCCCCATCCCAGGCGTTCCTGCCAGAGGGACCCCAAAGTGATGACATGTCTTCCAACATCTTGTGTATAGTTTGAAGTAAAATATACTTTGCAGTTTCACCTTCAGCTCTCCAGCTCTCAGGACTCTGATGCTGGCTCTTAAGGCTGTCCCAGGAGACATGTCAAGGCTGAACTACTTCTCCCATTGTATTCAGAATCTTAAGTCCTTCCCCATTACCCTATAACCAAGATTTTCTTCCTTGGTCAAGCTAGTCCTACTTGGACCTCTTTCTCAGGATAGGCTCTCTCAGGAAGCCCTTCAGTGTTACACCCAAAAAGACTCCTGCCTGTGGACCCACCACCCATTTTCCAAATCCATCTGAATCCCAGTGGGGTTCAAGCTAGGAGCCTTACATACATGGAACTGTCATGTAACCCTGGTCTTTTGAGTTAGAAGATTCCATCATATCCCTGCTCTGTGAACTTAGGTAAGTAACTTCCTTTTCCAGGACTCAGTTTCTTCATCTGCAAAATGGGGATAATAGTTTCTACTCCTTTTGGGTTATTGTGGAAATTACATAAGATAATATAAGTCAAGTGCCTAGCACAATCTCTAGAACACATCTATATTCTATTTTGCATAAAATTTGAAGCCTATGAAGAGTACACACTACTAGTCAGGTTCTTTCAAGTGACAGAAACCCATCTCAAGGTGGCCGCAGCATGCATTTATCAATCCTATAGTCTGTCCTAGGTTTGAACCCCCTTCCCATGTTTGAAGAATTTGCTACCTGTTGAAGCAAAGCCTGTCTTTCAATATAGTAATGGGAAAGTGGCATCTCTTCACTTTCCCAGACTCCTTTGCAGCCAGAGTATGTCATATAACCTAGACTCCATCAATAAGATATATCTACCCATGACCTTCCATCAGGCATGGAGAAGCAGAGGCTTTGCAGAATCCCTTCCAGAAAAGATTGCGGCCATGGTGGCAGCTATACCCAATTCCCAGGTGCAGCATCAGGGTGCCAATGGGCAAGGTGAGATATGGGTGCCCAGTGGCACCTTCAATGGTGTCCTCCCGGTTTCAGTCCTGTGGCAGAAATTTGGGCATTGTTCTGAGCAGCATAGCCCCTAGGTCTGGTTCTCCTGCCTGTGAGCAGCTACCATCTGTTTGACACATTCCTTCTCAGCTTAAGTTAGCCAGAGGTGATTTCTATTGTTTATGACTAAACCCTGAATGAAACCCTAGGTGAATTAATGAAGATAATGGTAACTGTTATTACAAAGAGGCCCCAGAATTTTGGTGGCTTAACACAATGGAAGTTTACTTTCCATTCACTTCAGTATAATTGGCGGTAGACAAAACTCTCCTCCACGTAGTCATTCAGGGGCCCTACCCGATGCCATTTTCAATATGTAGCTTCCAAGATCATCCTGGGCTTTTTGACATTTAGTCAGTGGACAGAAGAAAAGAATGTGAAAGATTTCATGGAAGGTTTTGGTGGGAGTGCCGTACTTCACTTCTGCCTTCAATATTATTGGCTGGAATTCAGTTGCAAGGCACCACCTAGTTGTAAGGGACGATGGAAAATATAGTCCTTGACTGGGCAATTGCTCCCCTGCAAAACTCCACAAAACTCTGGTGTCTGTCTCTGCCATATTTGGGGAAAAAAATGTTGGTTAACCAGTTATAGGGAATTTACTTCCTCCTAGGACTGAAAAGTACTGAGTATTTAGCCTCAGGAATGGTTGTATCTAGGAGTCCAAAAAATACATATATCATCAAGACTCAGTTGCTCCTCAGCTCTTGTTTCCCTCCCCACCATTGTGATGAGTGATTAATATTATAGAAAGGATCTCCAGCTCAGGAGCAAGATGGCTGCTAGAAGCTCCAGGATAACATCTTACTAACTTGACAAAACCAGTGAAAATACAGTGCCTCTTTCCCAATAGTTCCAGCCAAAATTCCAAGTTTGACTCTCATTGGACCATCTTGAGTCATGTCCTTCCCCGAACCAGTCACTATGACTGGGGAAATGGAATAAGCTGATTGGCCAGTCCTGAGACATGTGCCCACTTCCAGGGAACTACTGCCCATGTTCCCTGGAAGTAGATGGATTCAACCATACCTAAACCTCATGGACTAAGATTGGGAAGGGAGAGGGTAGTTCCCCAAAGAGAAATGTGGGTGCTTTTACCAGAACAGAAACTGATGAAAGCAATTAATGTCTACCAAACACATGTAGACATTTGCTCTTGGCTGTGGCCTGTGGAGAAATACTCCTGGCAGCTTGGGAACTCATTCTGCAGGAGAGCCTTCATTAATAATGGAGGATGTTTCCAACCCTGGGCTTTTTAACACAGCATCTAGGCACCTGAGACACGTCTTTTTTTTTTTTTTTTGTTAATCTATCCTCTATCCAATTGTTCTGGGACTCGGGAAGCCTGGGTCTTGAGCCTGGCTCTGCCACTTCTCCCAGGTATGAACTGAAATAATCTTTTCCCTTTCTGGGCCTCAGTTTCCCATTCTGTGAGGTTGAGGACAGGTATGACAGATGATATCTGAGGTCCCTCCAGCTCTGACATTCCAGGGATCTGTAGAAGGCAGTCTTTCTGCTAGTCTTTCTGTAGATCCAACAAATCCAGCCTGTGTCGTATCAGCACAAAAAGGAAATTTGAATGACCATCGAGTTGGTGGTGGGGATTCTTGCTAATCCTTGCTTTATTTTTGTAGAATAATTCAATTCAGCGATTCAATTCTACAAATATTTATTGATAGCTATCAAAGTCAAGATAAGCCCAGCATTTGGAGAACTACTTTTATGTTTAAAAAATCCGTTCCCTGTTAGCATCCGGTGTGAGCTGTGCAGGTGGTGAAGGAGGCAGGGCAAGTGAGGGGGCCTTTACAGATGGGGACACTGAGGCCACCTCTGTGCACTATTAAGTCCCCCCGAGATGACCTCTTGTATGCCTCTTCTGGGCATAGCTGTGATTTTACATTTATGTGTGTGATTATTTGATTAACGCTGGTCTTTCCTGCTAAGGTGTTTGCTCCAGCAAGGGAGGGATCAGGGCTGTTTCTGCACCTAACACAGTGCCTGGCTCATAGTAGATACTCAATCAATGTTTGTTGAATAAATGTATGAATGAAAGAGGGAGGGAAAGAGGGAGAGAAGGAGGGAGGGAGGAAGGGAAGGAGGAAGGAAGAAAACAGTGAAGGAAGGGAGGGACAGAAGAAGAAAGCAGTGAAAGACAAGAGAGCAAGGAAAGAAAGGAGAGAGGGAGGGAGGGAGAAAGGAAGCGAGGAAGCGAGGCAGGGAGGAAAGGAGGATGTGAGGAAGGAAGGGAGGCATCTGCTTCTAACTCTCTGTGGGGCGTTGGCCACACCCTTTTCTCCAGCTCGGGCTCAATTTCCTCCTCTGTCAAATGAGGGAGGTGTCAGATGAACACGACTTCCCAGCAGGCTTTGCATCAGTGCTGTGCCTGGTGCTGATGGACAATGTGGCTGCCCTGGCCACACCCCAGATTTTCTGATTCAGAATCCTTAACGGTGGGACCCAGTTGTCTGCCTTTTCAGCAAGCTCCCAGGGGATGCGCCTGCAGCCTGCTGGACCCCAGGCATTTGGAACTCCTAGGCAAGAAAACCTCTCAGGACCTGTCCAGGGCTGACAACCTGGGATTTTCAAGTGATGCCCACACCAAGTCCACGTGAGCTTCTCCTCCTACCCACCCCCCACCTGCCAGGCCAGCCTCTCTGCTCTACTGAGAAGGTACCAACCAGATTTGCCCTGGCAGCTCTCACTGCCTCATTCTGCTCCAGCAAGCACCAGGTAATTTGTGTCAAATTGTATTCTCGTCTCCCTATCTTTCCCCTCCGTCTCTGGGCTTTTTTGGGGCAAACTCCTGAATCTCACCTTTAGATCACAGTACTCCCATGCTGTGCAAATTGCATGGGGGCGTGCCCATGCCAGTCGGGCCTTGCCACCTTCGCAGGGAGCTGTGCAGTCTAATCAGGGCACGTGGTAGAGCTCAGCCATCGCCTCAGCGGGAGAGAGACAGCGGAGCCGGCGACCGGGGTGCTCCGGCACCACTGCAAGCACAAAGGGCAGGATTTGCCACGCCCAAAGTCTTCCACCTCGGACAGACGAGCAGCTCTATCATGAAGTAGCAGCTACCCTTTGGGAGGACGGGGCCCTGGCCACGCTGCTGGAAGGGTGGTGCTGGCAGTGGAAAGAACTCTGCACTGGGCATCAACCACACGCTAAGCCTCAGTTTGCGACCACACCCCATGACCTGCCTACCTCGTGGGACACGTGCGACAGCAAAGGAGGAAAAGATGTAACTGAACAGTCTGCATGATGTCCATGCTCCCTATCTCTCCTCCCCGAAATCAGGGCAGGCCCCCACTGGCCACAGCCCTGCAGTGTCAACAGGTGGCTATTTGCACAGTTACTTGGACACTTGTTACTCCTACCCCAGTGAAGTATACCTCCCAAAGATGAGCTGTCCTCACGTTGTTCATCTGCGTGCCCCCTGAATATATCGGGCAATGCTGAAAAAGTGAGGGCAAGGCACCTTCTGTCATGCCTGGAGGTGGTCCCGCCAGCTGGCATCCTTCCAGGGTGAGTGACCCTGGTTCCCAAGCCTCTCGTCTCACTTGCAGCCCCCAAGAAGCAGGCATCCGTGTATTCAAGGAAAATTGACTTTGGATTGAGTTCATATAAAACTAGGGAGTGGGGAGCAATCTTTCTCAGAACTCAAACGAAAAAACATAATGTAGTTAATATTAAAGGAAGAGATAGGGCAACACTTTCCCCCAGTTTCTTTTTTTGTGGTTTGTGCTGATGTGGCCTTGGATCAGGGCCTGTTTTGCTTATGATTAATGAATGACTCACCTTGAGCTGCTTTCTGTTTACTCCATACTTTATGAATTTGAAGAGGTCATGTTGAACTTGGCACCCAAAGGGAATGAATGCTCAGGGAATTTGGGGGGAAAATGTTGATAGCTCAGAAGCCTTCTGGGGTAATTGGGTGCCAGGAGAGCAAGTTCCCAAACCAGGATCTCTAAGTTTGCTATCACCCCCAAACCATCAATTTATTGAGCATCTATTATATGCCAGGTACTGTTCCGCCCTCACAGAAAGCTTGAAAGAAGTAAACACAATCACCCTCCAACATGCCCATACAAATAAGTCACATTTTAGCTTGAGTCCTTATTCTGCCTGACATGCTCCAATTTCTGAGTGAGCTTGACGAGTTTCTTCCCCCCCGTGGCCTCAGTTTTTCTGCCTGTGTAATGGGGCTTTCTCTAAGGTGCTTCCAGCTCTGCTATGATTTTCAAGTTGAAAGAACAAACAAAAGATGGCAGTCGGGGTGTGGGCAGAGCTGGGCTTTCCTGCGGCTGCTGGCCCCTTACCACATAGCCCGAGGGGGCCCCACTCTCTCTAGGAGTCCGAGTTTCCATCAGGACAATCAGGGAATTGGATTATGGGAGCATGAGACTGAGTCTGGCCCACCAGGTGCTTTGTATTTGGTGCAGCATTAAAGGTAATGATGACTGAATGTATCAACCCTCTAGGTGGGTCCATAGGCCAATCACTCCCTAGAGGCACACACCTGGTCAGGTCACCCAGCTTGGTTTCCTGTCTGGTCCTGCGTGTGTGATTCCAGACTAGCCATCTTCTTGAGTCCTCCCTGCTCTGCTGTTTTGTGATTCTAGGAAGGGGCAGCAAGAGGTGTCAGATCTGGCAGTGCCCTCCCCACTAGAATGAAGGCCTAAGCCCTCTGGGCCTCTCTCCAGCTGTGAGGTCCTCCTGTCTGTGGTCGTTGACCCACCAAAGCCCAGAGGTGCTCAGCAGTTCCCAGCTACACTGTTCACCTCCTGCCAGCCTACTCTGAAGAGAAGCACAGCTGGGGGACGTGGAAAAAACCCGCGTTCAGAGCGAATGGTGTGTAGTCATCCCTGCTCTTCAAATGGGCCTTCAGACTGGCATCATTAGGGCAGAGGCCGGGTGCAGGGATCCCCAAGGCTGATGCAGGTGTGCAGTGAGGCTGGAACAAGCCTCTTCCAACCTGGCTCCCGAGCCCAGGAGCTGTCTGATCTTGTACAAGACTCCAGGCTTCTGTTTTCCCATCTGCTATAGGAGGGGCTTAAAATTGACCCACTCATTCATTCCTTCAACAATCCCAGAGTCTGAAAGTCAGGGTACGAAGGGCCCTGAAGGTCCTTTGGTCAAAACACTGTTATCCTTGGGGACCTCCCACACTCCACCAAGTGCCTGGACAACTCAAGCTTATTTGTTAAGCACCTACCATGTGCCAGGCAGGTGCGAGACCCATGGACTAAGCAGTTCCTGCCTTGTAGGATTTTCATTGCATGGTGGACTCTAAGCACATCCACCTATAATTATTACCAAAGGCAAAAATCTGTGGGATATCAGGGAGAGGCATTCTACATTCTATTGAAGTTTTAGAGAAGAGGAAAACTCCATTTTCTTGGCAGACCAAGGCTGTGGCATTTGAGGGATGGGGTTCTCGGTATAAGGAATGACCTGAGCAGATGTGTGGAGGTGGCTTGTGCTGAATGCTTGCCTGGAAGGGTGAAGAGTTCAGTTTAGCTGGAGCCCAGGGTGTTTGGAGTGCTTGCTGCAAGGCTGCTGATAGGTGATTTGGGGCTCTGAGGACTTAAATAACAATCTACTGAACTAATATAACACCTTCCAGGTCCCTAAATTCTTCCCAGACATTCTCACATTTGATCTTTGAGGCCAGGCTGCAGGATTGGGAGCTGGGCTGGCTCCCACTGGGAAGTGGTTCCCTGCAACCACACAACTCGTCATTCCCGGATCCAGGCTGGCAGCTGCATGTTCAGACTCTATATTAGTTTCCTAGGGTTGCCATAACAGGTACCACAAACTGGGTGGCATAAAACAACAGAAAGTTATTCTCTTACACTTCTGGAGGCTGGAAGTCTGAAGTCAAGGTGTCAGCAAGGCCACGCGCCTTCTGAAGTCTCTAAGAAAGAATCCTTCCTTGCCTCTTCCGGCTTCTGGTAGGTGCCAACAGTCCTTGGCACTCCTTGGCTTGCGGCTGCATTGTGTCAGTCTCTGCCTGTGCCATCACATGGACTTTTCCCAAGTGTGTCTCTGTGTACCTCCTCTTCTTTTAAGAACGACAGTCGTACTGGATTTAGGGCCCACCCTAATCCAGGATGATCTCAACTACAGTGGATCCTTATTATTCATGAATTCTATATTTGCTATCTACCTATTCACTAAAGTGTATCTGTAATTCCAAAATCAATACACATGACCATTTGCAGATATATTCAGAGCGTGGAAAAATTTGGGTTGCGCAATGTGCACATTCCCAGCTGAGGTTGAGCAAGGTGATGCTCTGCCTTCTTGTTTCAGCTCTCAAAAACAAGTATCCTCGTTGCACTTTATCTAGTGCCATGTTTTTGTATTTTTCTGCGTTTTGTTGGTGATTTTGCTGTTTAAAATAGCCCCCAAATATAGTGTGGAAATACTGTCTAGTGTTCCTATGTGCAAGAAGGCTGTGAAGTGCCTTATGGAGAAAATACTTGTGTCAGAGTGTTCTGGTAGTATTCATCCAGGCGTGAGTTGTAATGCTGTTGGCCTTGAGTTCACTGTGAATGAATCAACAATATGTATTAAATAAGATGTCTTCAAATAGAAACATGGTTGGTTGATGAAAATGCTCTGAGTAGAGGCTTGCAGAAGCAGGAACTCTGTTTCCCCTAGGAGAAACAGTTGAGAATTCTCTGACTCAGGGTTTGTGGTGACTTTTTAGAGCGTAACTATTGTGAATAACAAAAATAGACTGAAATCACATTTACAAAGACCCTGTTTCAGGATAAAGTCATGCTCTGAGGTTCCAGGGGGTCATGAATTTTAGGGGGGACACTATTCAACCTGGTACAGACCTCAAACCCGGGCTCGCTCTCTCTCCCATGCCAGTGATTTTCCAAACTGGCCAATCATCTGATTCTCCCTGGGGACGTTGTTAAGAATGCACAGTTTCAGGTCCCATTCCCAGAGATTATAATTCAGTTGGTCTGGAAAATGCAATTGGAGTCTGCATTTTCACAAACGCCTGGTCAGCATGATGACTGCTACTCAAGGCTGGGGACCCCTAAATGTCGCTTACTTCTCTCTGGATCTCAGTGTCTCCTTCTTGGTTTCCTTTTCCTGGAAGAGAAGGACACAGATACAGTCCTGTCTTGTGGGGACTCTGGGGGCTCAGCCTCACCCCCTGCGTTTATGATGATGAGAAAGATTTCAACAGTCATTGAGATCCCACTTCAGCCATGAATGTACACAATATTTTGACCTTGAACTTAATCGCAAGCCTTCCAAGCTAGTCTGACTATCTCTGGACAGCTTATCGCCTTATTTTTGCCAGAGTAGGTTCTATAGGGAATGTATCCTGCACTGAATTCCTCTGGAGGGATCTTGGGTGTTGACCCTGAGATATGCAGCAATAAGCACTCCAGCTCTGTATCAGGTCTCAACTGGGCAAACCTCTTACCCTCTTGGAACTGGCATTTATTTCTGTAATATGGACATATTGATATTAGCAGCCTCAGAGGATTAAATAAGAAAATGCAGTAAAGTTTCCTTAGCACCATAATAAGCGTGCAATAAATGTTAAGGAGTAGCAGCAGTAGCGTGTTCTTAAATATCTCTTCACGTGGCTATATTTTTTCCCATTATACTTGCACATTTATTCTCTTGTTTTGTTCTTGTAAGAACCCTACGAAATAGGCAAGATGGCGCTGGCTTATCTGGATGCTACCTACCCCATACAATTTCAACTTTCTGGAATAACTTCCTGAAACCAAAAAAATTTTAAAAACTACCTAGAGGAATCAAAGGAGATTGTAACTAATCCACAAATCTTCCTTGCAAGGAAACTCTTGACTCCCACTTTACACCTAATTTTAACAAGAATTGGTTTCATATTGGAAATAACTAGAAGTGGTTCCTTAGAGAGGAACTGGTGTTACGTAAAGGTTCCTTGATGACAACAGCAAGAAAGGACAACTGACCGTAAGAAAGAAGGCAGATTAAGCTTCAAAAAGACTAAGTGACTCAAGAATGACTATGGGGCAATTTCGTTTAAGGGTGTCTAGCTTCAGGCTTGTCGGTGACCATGAGGATGTCACTGCAGTTATTTTTGCTGATGATGAGAACTTTGGAATAATGGTGCAATTTTGGGAAGAGCTTAAGCCTTCAGGTAGGCACACCTGTTCTTGAGTCCCATCCCTTACTAGCCCTGTGATCTTATGGAGGCTAATCAACTTCCCAGGGCCTCCGTTTCTTCATCTGTACAATGGGAGAATAGTATCCATGAGGCAGAGTTGGATGATGGGAGATAGTGATGTTTGTAAAGCATCTACCACAGTGCCTGGCACTAGCATTTTATAATGACACCCTACATTACTACCAACACTTTACAATTTCCAAAGCATTTCCACACACGCTCTCTCATTTGATCCTCACGATGAGCTTTCATCCATCCATGCATCCACCCGTCCTGTGGTTGGCACTGGCTAGTGACACAGTGGTGAGCAAGACATACAAAAGTCCCCCCCCTTGAGATCTTAGTGACTGGTCGGAGAGACAGTCCACGGACAGATGAGGAAGCAGTCAATCAGCTATGTATAAGGTGCACATTTTGTGTCAGAAATAAACGGCATGCTGAGAGACAAAGAGAAAGAGTCTGGGACGCTCTAGTTAGCGAGAGTGCTCAGAGATGGCTTTGCAAAGAGGATCACAGCTAAGCCGAAATCACGAAGGGGTGGCCACGGGAGGACTCTGGAGAAGGGCATTTTAGGCAAAGGGGACATATCCAAAGGACCTACCATGGAGAAACTTGGATCATTGTATTCTTTCATTATCCATCCCTTTGGAATCCCTGGAGGCATAGCTACCCTGTGAGGTTTTGCCTTCCTTTCCATCTGAGAAGCTCAAGGGGTTAAATGTGAGCTCAAGGACACAGGCCAGGAAGTGGACTGCTCCGTACTCGAGCCCTGGTATCCTAGATGGGCCCCTGCCAGGAGATCAGGAGTGGGCCCTGACACTCTGAGATGCCTTGTATAATACTGTAAGAGATTTCCATTACTTTGGCTAGAAAAAGATGAATTTTGGCACCTGCTGAAGATAAAATATTCTGTTGTCTGGAATGTTACCTGAGAGAAATAAATGCTCCCCTCCTTAGCCCTGCCCAGTATGTGATGTGTTGATTTACTGTTAGCCCCTTATATGTGGGAGAAACTGAGGTCAAGAGAGACAAAGAACTGTGGCCCTGTCACGTGGAGGTTTTGGGCTGGGGTACGCCCTCTGCTTCCTGGCCACTCTCTTGGGATTGCCTCCCCCACTTATCAAGCTACAGTTCACCTGCCCCCTGCACGGGAATCTTGGAAGGCCAGCCACGTTGTCACCTGTATCCAGCCAGGGTGGCTTCTGTCACATGCTCCTTTGCTGGTTTTCCAACCCTGACCAAGCAGGTCACTTTGGAGTTAGTGTGACAGGGTCCAATAGCCCACATTCCTGTCCTTTCTTCCAAGAACAATGCAATCTGGGATTATTAATGAGCTAGGCTGCCTGTTGACCTTTGGTGTTGCTGGCCATCATGTGGTTTCCGACTTTCCACCAAATTTGTCCAGAATGATTTGTGCTTTGGCCATTAATCTGCAACCCAGCTTTTCCCTGTTGGTTTGGGGAAAGCAACTGAACCTACTATCCATGCAAAGGGCTGATGGTAAAGCAACACATCAGTGCATCACTTTCTTGGCCAACATGAGGATGTCCGCTGCTCATGGATGCCTCTCCTAGTGTTTCCTGAGACCCTGCTCCTTCTCAAGAAGGGAACCCACAGGGACAAAGATGTAGAAAAGGAACAGTGGTAGTGACCCTCATCTATCTCAGTCAAACTCAGCGTGGGGAGCAGGCAAATGCCAAGCTTTGTGTGCCCCCAACATGCCTGGGCAAGTTCTAAGGCCAGAGAGCAATGATGTCCTGAATTGCAGCCCTGTGGCACGTCCACAGGCTTGGCACGCCTTGGTCTGGCCATCACCCTCCTGTCAGGGCGGTTGCCCAGGGCCCATTACCACGGGCTGCAGGCCTCCCTCCCTCCTTTCTGCCCAGAGAGCAGTGAGAGGCATAGTTCTGGCGTGAACTCTCTGCAGGGCCTGGTTAAATCTGCACACAGGCCCGTGGTAAGTGTGGCCCGTGGGTGGCCGAGGTGCTCATGTGGTGAAACTCAGGCTTATGAAGCAAACACATCAGGCCCCAGGCCCGGGCTGCTCACAGAGGTTTATGAGGCTGGCCTGCATGGTCATTCCCAGAGCCCTTCAGGCGTTGCACTTCAGACTCAGACAAACTTGGGCTCTCTCTCTGTCACGTGATGGTGGGTGAGTTACTGCTCCTTTTGGTGCCTCAGTTTCCTCGACTGTAGAGTGGGAAACTTGTGGCACTTACCACTCAGGGCCTCTGTAAGGATGAAATGAAACAATATGCCCTTCAGCTGGTGTAAGGTGTAAGCAAATACCAATGAAGATTCTTACTGAAGGACGGATTCCTTCCACACCTGGGTGCTGGCCTTGAAAGGGGTGGTGGACAAAGCTTGGCAGAGGTAGCTTAGCCTTGCTACTGTCTGTCAGCCCATGGCCCTTGGGACAAGGAGCCATCTGGAGTACACACGGGGTGAGTTCATAGCAGTTGCTGTGGACCCCCAGCATGAGGTGCCACGTGACTGCTCCGGGTCCGCGTCCCTAGCAGATTTTGCTGACGCCCCATCCTGCCTCCAGTTGGGCCATCTGAGTTGACCTGCAGTTGCAGACAGCGTCCCACCCCCGACTGTCTGCCTTTCTCTCTCTCTCTTTCTCAGGCACCAAGGGAGCTTGCTTGGGTAAATTCCAGTGTGCAACCAGGCAGGAAGTGTGGGTGTGCGTGCGTGCACACGCGTGAATGTGCTTCAGCTGATGGGGGTGGGAGTCTGTGGATAAATGGCCCAGCCTCTCCATTTTCCAGGGGAATGACTCTGAGGTGTCTTTACACAGTTCCTCAGAGGGACCCTGGGCACCGTGCCAAAACCCTGCATTGGCTTTCTTCCCTTCCTCGTATGGGTTTCCCGTGGCCTCACTTGTGCTTCCTGGGATCACCTCCACATAAGCTATCTGCATCAAGCTAGGGTCTGCTTTTAGAGGAACCTAAATTAAGACAGACCTGAAAGGCCTGTTCTGAGCCTCTGGGACCCAGTGTCCTTTGGCACCTCAGCTGTGGGCTCCACACCGGCCCCCCTGTGGACTGGGCACTGTGCAGAGCCTTGCTGTCCTGTCAGCTTCCCTTGGAGGGGGCCTCTATGCCTCACCCCTCCACGCTGTGCATTGTGGACGGGCCTCTAACCCCAAACCAGGCCCCACCCACATGGAGCAAGGCCACTCCGTGACTTGGCTGAGTCCCCGGGGTTGGTGCACATGTCGCAGACGCCCAGATGGAAGGTCTGTCTTCCACCCCTCTCCCCAGGGGAGAGAGAGCAAAAGTGAAGAAGCCAGCTCTGCCCTGTCTTCTGACCCCTGTCTGTGTGCAGACTCTAGATAGACAAGTGTCTTCAGAAGCCTGAATTCCTGGGTTTCTAAAGGACCATCCCAGCCTATGTGAAGCGTTTTGAAGGGCACAGAGCCACTGTCAGCCCAGCAGCCTCTTCCTCTTGCCTCCATCTCGCAAGGCTCAGGTGTCACATTACTCAGAAGGGGTTAGCCTAACGAAACCGAGGAATCTACAGCTGGGGGGTACTATGCATTTGAGGGACTTTGCAGAGATAGCCAACACCTGCAGCTCTGGCTGCGGCCCTCCATGTCCATTCTCATGGTAATGTGGCCCACTGAGACCTCCTCCATCTCTGAGTCCCAATGTAACACAAGGCTCTCTCTGAACAAAGGATGGTAGGGCTGGTCCAGGAAGGGGTGGGCAGGGCCCTGGGGAGACAGGGGTGAACCAGACAGATGCGCTTCCCGCTCTGGTGGAGCTTGCAGACTGATGAGAGTAGATAACAGCAAACATATATGCAAGATAATTTCCGGTAGCGTTGGGTGCTGTGAAGAAAATAAAGCAGAAGAATGTGAGAGAAGGTGACGGGTGAGGGGAAGAGCACTTTAAATAAGCAGGTTGGGGAGATCCGTCTGAGGAGGGACTTTGGGCTGTGACCAGGATGACTTGACAGAGCTGGCCAGGTAGAGACCCTGAGCAGTGTTCTAGGCAGAAGGCACCGCAAGGCACAGCCTTGAGGCTGGACTGGGCTTCATGTGTTCCAGATCTAGAGAGTAGGACAGCGCAGGACAAGGGGTGGAGGCCATGGTGAGAAATGAAGTCCGGGAGAAGCAGGCCAGGTCGCCTGGGGCCGTGATTGGGACGCCTTAATTCCATCTAAGGACAAGGAGAAGTCATGGGGGGGGGTTCAGCAGAGGAATGATATGATCTGATTTGTGTTATTTAGTTCTTTTGTTATTTAAAATTGAGATCTAAAATACATTCAGGGAGTGTGTCAGTGCACACATCTTAGTGACCATCTCAAAGAACGTGTATACACCTATATTGCACTAATTTCAAAATATAGGCTATTTCTGGCACTGCAGGGGTTTGTGTTTCTGAAAGATCCCCTGGCTGCTCCGTGGAGAAGGCATTGCAGGGGCTGAGAGTTGAAACAGGGAGGCCAGTCAGAGGCGACTGCAGTCATCCCTGCTTGGATCGGGGTTGCCGCAGGGGGAGGAGAGAAATGGCAGACTTGAGCTGTTTTTGTTGGTAGAGCCAATAGGAGCTGCTGATGGATACATTAGCGAGGGTAAGGGAAAGAGGAATAGAGACGGCATCTCAGATTTTTTGGCTTTGAGAATGGGGTGGGCTTCCACATTGTTGGTAGGAATGTAAATTAGTGCAGCCATTGTGAAAGACAGCATGGAGGTTCCTCAAAAAATTAAAAGTGGAACCACCATATGATGCAGCAATCTTGCTCCTGGGTGTAGATTCAAAGGAATTGAAATCAGTGTGTTGAAGAGATGTCTGCACTCCCTCGTTCACTGCAACATTATTTGCAATAGCCAGGATATGCAAGCAACCTAAGATGCTTTTATTTATCCATCAGTGGATAAATGGATAAAGAAAATGTGGTGTATACACACGATGGAACACTATTCAGCCTTAAACAAGAAGGAAATTCTGTCATTTGCAACAATATGGATGAAGTTAGAGGACATTATGTTAAGTGAAGTAAGCCAGGCACAGAAAGACAAATACTGCATGATCTCACTTATGTATGGAATCTAAAAAAGTCAAACTCATAGAAACAGAGAGTAGAATGGTGGTGACCAAGTGGGCGTGTGAGGGGGGTGGGGACACGTTGATCAAAGGATACAAAATTTTAGTTAGGAGGAGTAAGCTCAAGAGATCCATTGTACTACCCGGTAACTATAGTTCATAATAATATATTGTATACTTGAAAATTACTGAGAGTGGATTTTTAAGGGTTCTCACCACACAAAAAAAGGCGTGAGGTAGTGCGTATGCTAGGTAGCTCGCTCAGCCATTCCACAGAGCATGCGTGTTTCAAAACATCATGTTGTACACCCTAAATATGTACAGTTTTTACTTGTCAACCGAAATGTAACAATAAAATGGTGCAGCAAACTATGGAAAACAGTTTGGCGGTTTCTCAAATAATTTACGAAAAAAGAACGAGGTGGATTGTGGGGCTGTGGGGCAGACGGGGAGTTCAGCTCCACGGGGGGATACCCAGGTGGACAGCGCAGTGGTCCCTTGGACTGGCTAGTGCAGGGGTGCCCGTGGCTGCCCCCCACCTACCCCTGACTCCAGAGCAAAGCCCCCGGGAGTGGAGCCTCAGGATGGTGGCATCTGGCAGTGAAAGTCCCTGGCGGGCTTAAGGACATAAGAACACAGCCCCTGGCTAGCCTGAGGGCATGGAGCATGGTGGGGAGGACAGCTTTGGGTAGACACTGCCTCCCTCTAGGCGGTGTCCCTTGGAAACCCGGTTCACCGGAAGGAGAGGTGGTGGGTGGGAGGAGGCTTCTGCTTGTCACCCACAAGCCATCTGCTCACTAATGCAAACAGCCCCCTCTGTCAGCAAGGCCAGGAAAAATGACTGGGGCAGCCCCACTGCATAGCCCAGGGAGGGGCTTTCTGGACCCATGAGGTAATCCCTCTGATGATGTATGGCCCGGGGAAGACTCGGGTTAATGATCTTCAGCAGGACCCGGGAGTAAAACACAGTAATTTCATAATACAGAGTGTGATGGATTAAGGCGTGTTAATACCAGGAGTATACATTAAGGGAAATGATCTCGCTGGCATACTAAATGGCAAAATAAAAGCACTTTTAGAAACTTCCATGATTAATTGGTCTGCCCTTTTAGTTCTGTACCATGATAAAGTAAAGCTCACTTCTCCTGGTCACCTCCCAGGCGATTCCTCTAAAGCTCCCTGGCCCTCTGAGGACCCCAGCTTGGGGCGAGAGCCCAGACCTGCAGCCTGGGATACGCTTTCACACCATCACATCATCTTCCTTGGGCTCAAGTCATTGTCATCTTCATCCTCATCATCCTCATCAGGACAGGTTACCAAGCCCTTGGTGTGTCGATCCATATGAAACCGGCAATGTTCGATGATTTGAGATTCCTCAGAGATTTCAGGTTCATCTCAATGCTACAGGGAAAGCCCTTTTCAAAGGAGAGGCAGACAGAGTTGAGGAACGTGTACTCTGTCATGATGATGTCTAGTTTGGATCTATTTATCAGCTGCCCAACCTCGGGCAAGTTATAGAACCTCTTTATGCCTCAGTTTCCTCATCTATGAAATGGGGGTAATAAGAAACCTACCTCATGAAGTCATGGGGATACAGGAGGTGATTTATTTAACAGGTACTCATACAGTGTCACTGCGTGTTGGGCACTGTGAATGCATGTCCCAGGCTTCGGACAGCACCTGCCACATAGTAAGTGCTCAGCAAATATTAGCTCCCGATGTGCCAGCTATGTCAATATTGCTCAGTAGTCCTGAGAGACAGTCATCATTAATTTCCCCATTTCACAGGTAGGAAAAGCTAAGGCACAGAGAGTTCGGCAAACTGCTGAAGCTCCTATTAAAGGGCAGGGTCAGAATTAGATACGGACAGGCTGACCTCTGAATCTTTAGCCAGCAGGTTCTGCCACTGGCACCATCTCCTTGGGAGGACATGGCTGCTTTGGTTCTGTTCAGAGGTGACGACACTAGAACCCGAGGCAGGAAGAGCCTCTGAGCCTGCCCTCGGGCATTCCCTGGCTGGGTGCTGCTTTCGTTCTGAGAAAAGCCCCCTGGAAGCCAGCTCTCACCATGGCAGATTGCCATCTCGGAGGCAGCTGCTGGAGGTGCAGGACAAAGCCTCAGCCCCGCTGCTTACTCACTCTCCTCATCCCCCAGGACTGGGGAGAGACTTTAAAAGGACAAGACAAGAGGATGCTTTGTAGCCTGTAAAGTAAAGAACAGATTCGAGGTAGGATTAACGACCCCTGCTGACAGGCCAAGGGGGCACCTTCCCTGCGGTCTAGCTGCCCTCCCTCTGTTGCAGGAGGACTAAGAGAAGTTCACTCCCGAGCGGTGGAGGCCATGGGAGCAGCAGGCTTCTGGTCAATTCTACCTGCCATTTGGGTCTTCCCAGGCTCTCAGTCTTCCTGGCTGGCAACCACAGGTACCTTCATGCAGATAACTTCACTTGCCAGGATGCCAATACCAGGTGGCTCATCAGACGTCTCACCTGTGTTACCCTGGAAAATTCCTGCATCTTACATACCCCCATTTATTCATCCCTTAACAATTCCTGGGTGCCCACTCCTGTTTGGGCCAGCAGGATGCAGTAAGAATACAACAGGAGCCCTTGTGGAGCTCATATTTGTGTGGCCATAAGCAGAGACTGCTCATCCATTTCAGGGCTGACTAAGAGAAGATGGGAACAGACTTCTATGTCCTGGGAATATTTAGGGTGAGGGTGGTAAGCTCATACTTCTCCCAGGGATAGGCAAGTAGTGTCAGGGAATGCAACAGGTCAGATGGGATGCAAAACGGAGTGGTGAGGACTGCGGGGCCCTGGAGGGCACATTCCTGTCTCTAGGAGGTGGCTATTGCTGAAGCCCGGCCAATGGCTGCCACGTGGGAATGTGGTCATATCTTCTGGTTTTCCTAGAGAATGTGGACATCTGGATTTTTTCATTGAAATTTTCTGATTTTTAAATATTAACAATTAATCCAAAAAAGTTTTAATATTACAGAGGTCATATGAAACCCATTTGCTCACCAGATCTGGACCACAGCCTGGCAGTCAGCAATATCTGGTTTAGAGCATCCTTGTGCACCATTATTAGTTGGTTGACTGGACCCTTTGCTTGTGTATAGCACTGTACAGTGTATACAACGCTTTCTCTGAAAATACCTCATTTGTTGATCACAGCAGCCTGGGGAGCAGCCTAGGAGTCACCAGGTGTTCCCTCAATAAACGTGATCTGAGACCAGCTATGTGCCAGCCATCTCCTAGGCAAGGGCATATTCGGCAAATGAAGCATTAGAGAAGTTGAGCAACTCAAGTGTGGTGTGACCAGTGAGGAAAGAGCTGGGACCAGAACTCTATTCTTTTTGGTATTGAAAGGGCTTCCTCTCTTTACCTCTCTGCAAGGCCCTGAACATAAATCCTGTGGTGGTGGTTGACATCGAGAGCTCCAGAGATACCTGGGTTCAGCTCCTGGCTCTAGCGTTCCGCCATGAGCATCTTTCTCAAATTCTAAGCACAGTTATTTTGTCTGCAAAATGGGGTGACAATAACGATAGTACCTATGTCATAGGGCTGTTACGAGGATAGCACTCAAAGAGTATTGCCAATATTATGGCAAATTTTACATCTTTGGAATCTGTGTCATTTGGAAAATTTAATGGTATGAAACAATGTCTCTTATGCAATGTTACATGAAAAAAAGCAGGCATCAGACAGGCTAACTTTTTCGTATACATAGGCCAAATGCTGGAAAGAAACAGGAGGGGAGATTCCTCAAAACAGTAGTAATTTCAGGTGCTTAGGATGATGGGTGATTTTAATTGTATTCTTTATAATTTTCTGAACTTTCTAAGCTTTCTAAAATAAACCTGCATTGATTTAAAAGTCAGAGCAGGATAACTTATTATTTTTTTTTTAAATTAGGTTCCCAGCCTTCCAGAAAAAATTTTCAGCTTTCATCTTTCCCTCCCCATCCTGCCGACTGCTTTCCAGAGAACCCTGTGCCCTCAAAGTCCCATCCTGTGTTGGATTCCCAAGGCTGACCCATGGGCAGGCCCCTGGGCACCATCCTCTCTGGGACCCATGAGGAGCAGAGTCCCATGACTTTCTGACCCAGTCCCCAAACCAGAACATACGTGATCCAGTCTCAAACCTGACAGCTCTTATTTGCCAGTGGGTCCCACCAGGGCAGGGGTCTGTCCCAAGTCATCCTCTCCCACCCCCCACAAGACAGAAGGGAGAGGAGACCCACCCTAGGCTCATCCTGACCACCACCCAGGGCAGAGCCACAAGAATTGGCTTGCTCACCCTGATGTCTCAGAACATCCTCAGATCATGCGGCAGCATAGACAGAGTACTATACTACAATTAGATTATTCATTTCCTAGTTTTACAAAGCTCCTAGGAGTGCCAAAACAGGAAAGGAGATGAGAAAACTGGAAGCAACCAGTCTCTTTCAATGTTCATGTGTACCAGTGTATGAATAAATGATGCGGGCTGCTGTGGGACCTTTGCCTTTGCTGTGAAACCCTGAGTTCCTGCGAGCAAAGTTGTTTCCTCTAAAGCACATACCTATTGGGTAGGGAAAGAAAAATCAATCCATAGTCTGAATGTGCCTCTTTTAAAATATGGAAGATGGGCAGATTGTACAATCAGACAAATATAGCTTTTTAAGAGTATGAAGTTCTGGTCTAAAATTACATTTAATTATTGTTACATTTCAGACTTTGTAGGAAATAACAGTACAGAAGTGTGACTTTCAAATTAGCATTTGAAAGTGTCTGTGAGGTAGGTGAGGGTTTTAGCAAACTGGGGGGTTTTGAGCCTAAAATTATGTGACATTTATTCACAACCACAAAATTAGGTTGATCAGTTATTGTTCAAACTCATCTGTTAGAGAGAAGAATAGCAATTATGTTTTACCCTCACACAAACAAATTTTGCACCCACTCACCACTCCCCCCCCAATTTTTTTAAAAAAGGGCAGGCAAATCTTGAGTTCTCTTCTATGTATTCACCTATAACTGGTGACGAAACCCTACAAGAAATGCAAAAGATGAAGGAAGAGTCATTTCACCTCATTATAGGACAACATCAGTGGTGCTTCTTCAGCCCCTTAATTCATTTCTTATAGTTTTTCTTGTCACATCTACTTGCTTTATAGCTTACTAACTTGCAAGTTATAGTTGTAATTTATGGTCAAAATTGAGTGGTAGCAAATCAAGGAATATTTCCATTGATTACCCTAAATTGTCTAATCTCCTGTATGTTTTTAGAACTTGATTGGGTGGTATTTACTGATTGCCTTCATCTAATTTAAAAATCAATCAATAGCAACAATGAGTGCTGGGGGATAAATTGAGTCTAATGCAGCCTAAGCGAGGCAAATATCCATCAGCGATCTGCACACAATCACATCTGCAGGCAGTTTTAATACATAAACCCAAACGGCCTGGAGTTGGACGTCCGGGGAAGATGCTCTGAATATTTCTGCTGGTATCTCGTGCCTCTCCATTGTCTATTTAGGGTGATTGCCCTCTGCTAAAATGAACATATTTCACTACAATAAAGCTGTAGCAAAGGAGATAAAAACGGTATCCGATTGCATTTCAAGGCTGGCTTGTCCATCTTGTTCCCCCACACCCTCTGAGGATATTAATGGGAATTAACATAACTCCAGCCTTTTCTTGTTAACTGCCTGCACTATCCCAGAGAGAAACATTCATGCACTCAAGTGTTAATTCATCCCTTCGACACTCGTGTGCATCTGTTTATATTCATTTAATGCTTTCTGGGCATTTGCTACGGGCCAGTCAGGGTGCAGGGCATTTTGATCTGCTGTATCATTTGGTACTTACGCATAACCATGGGAGGGTGATGGTTCCATAGTACAGATGAGCAACTGCAGTCCTGGTGTCTGTAGTGGGCCCCAGATCATGTGGCCAGATAAATGATAAAACTGGGTCTTTGGACTGCACACCTGGCCACGTACTAAATGCAGGACATCATGGAGAAAGAAAAGGAGGCCAAGGCCAAGTCCCCCGAGAAGCTTACATCTAGTTGGTAGCCAAACCTGTACATAATTCACGAAAAGACAAAGCAGGATGAAATAGTGCTGTAATTGTCACAGAGGTTTCCAGTTACGGAGCAGTAAGGGGGCAAAGAGAATAAATTTTAACTTAGGTACTGAAGAGTTAGAAATTTCATATTATTGTTTTTGGGGTTTTTTTTGACTGTCTAGAGGTGGTTGGGCCCCAGTAAAAAATGTTCGGGGGGCTCTTCAGCAAGGGCAGATGAACTAAAATCTTTACATGTATTTATTTGATTGATGTGCAACATGGTAGATCCCCCTTTGGAGCCCAGGCCTGGTAATTTGGTCTGGCTTCCCTTCCCAAGAAATGCCCCAAGGAATGGCTGGGAGGTCAGCGTGCTCGACCTGATCTTTATATTGGTAAGTACCTTTAACCCTGGGCTTCAGACTCTGGAGGGAATTCCTCTGAAGCTACAAAAGACTTTAGAGGAGTTTTAAAGATGGGAATTTAGGAAGACTCTAACTTGCTCATTCTTTAATTGAGAAATGCCACTTGGCATCATCAGAAGGATTTTGTAAATAAGTACAAACCAATAAATCAAAATGCTTCGTTTTTCCCTAAGTAAAAGTTTGCCCATACTTGGAGGCAGTTGCAGGTGATCCTTATCTGCCTCAGGATCAGAGTCAAACTAATTTCCCAAGAAAATTCTTAGAAGTTCTTGAGAACCAGGGAAGCTGTAGGCAGAATCTCCACTGGAATAGGTCTGCTGCCTCCGTGACTGCCACTTCCCAGACCCTCAAAGCCACTCGAGCCAGCTGGCGAACATCACGTTGTCAGACCCAAGAAAATGGCTTCAAATGCACCAACGTTAGATACCAAATGGAACAGCCCCACCAACCGAGAGCTGTCCTGCCTTGTAGTTCGAAAAGAATCAGCTACTTTGCAATGAAAAAGCCGACTTGACTTAAAAAATGATTCCTGGATCTTGGAATTTGTAGAAACCTCAGCAGGCCTCCACCTTGTCCTATTAGACTGTTGGAGATCTCAGAGCATCACAAAACTTTTTCTTATCCCAAATGGGGTTAGACCCTAATCATGGGCTGTCAAACTCAGTAGGGTCATGGGGCATTCCCATCTTGTCCCCTGAGATGCTCAATGCATCTTTTTGAATGTGTGAATTAGTGAGCATTTCCCTACCACCAGGCTGTGGTGACAGTTGGCCATCCTTTTCTTGGTACCCTCAGTGGCAGGGGTTGTGTCTTTGCAATTCATTCTTTCCTTCACACTTCCTTAATGCTGCCTGCTTCCTTCCCTGCTGTGTCCCCTTGACTGAGACTGGCTGTCTGCAATATATCTTCTTCCCATTCTTCCATATAAGAAAACCCTTACATTTTAGTTGGGCACAGAATAAAGCCTATATTTACTAGCCTCCCTTGCAGGGAAGTGTGGCCAGGTAGACTAAATTTAGCTTACAAGACAGAGGTGAAATTTTGCAGAGCTGTCTCTGGGAACCCTCTTTCAAAAAGAGTTGTCATGTCACATAAAAATATGCATGCAAATGTTTATAGCAGCTTTATTCATAATCATCAAAAACTAGAAGCAATGAAGATGTTTTTATGATGTGATGAGAATGACACTTTATCTCTGTGGTCTTCCTCCAAAAAAGACCTATAACCCCAGTCTAATCATGAGAAAAACTTCAGAAAAATCCCAACTGTGGGACATTTTACAAAATCTCTGATCAGTACTCCTCAAAACTGTCAAGATCATCAAAAACAAGGAAAGTCTGAGAAACTGTCACGGCCAAGAGAAGACATGACAACTAACTTTAAAATGGTATCTTGGATGAGATCCTGGAACAGAAATAAGGACATTACATAAAAACTAATGAAATCTAATAAAGTATGGATTTAGTTAATAATAACATATCAATACTGGTTCAATAATTTTGAGACCTGTACCACACTACCGTAAGATGACAAAAGAGGGAAAACTGGATTGTGGGTGCCATGAGAACTTTCTGTTTTCAGAGCTTTTCCAGAACACTAAAACTATTTTAAAATAAAAATGTATTAATTAGGAAAATAAAAAGAGTTGGCATGTACCCTTTGTCCCAATCTCTCTTGTCCCTTCCTCGATGTCACTTCCTGGAACGTTGGATCTGTTGGCTGCCGCATTGGGCTGTGAAGACAAAGCAGCCCCCACACCCCTAAGGATGGGGGAGCAGTGAGCTGGAAGGAAACCGGGTCCCTGAGGACTTCATGCAGCAGAGCTGCCGCGCCAGGCCTGGATGGCTGATTTCCCGGCTTTTATGTAAAAGAGAGATAAAGTCTGATCTTGTTTAAGTCTTGTTATTTTAGGTCTTTGTTTCTCACAGCCAAATCCAGTCCTCACTGACATTGCCCTTCACTTGTTTTTATTTGGGACATGGGTCCCCCGGGTGGAGAACCAGGCTGCTTGTGGGGACGAGGGGCTCAGGCCCTTTGCTTCTCTCCACTTGAGAGGCCACTGAGGCCCTTGTGTGTGAGGCCAGTATGGAGACCACTGCTCTGTGGTGTTGGTGTAATGACTAGTTGGTTTTTATGGAACTTGACATACCAAAGAGCCTTAGAGAATCTGAGAGCTAAGGTGCTCTCTCCTGGGGAAACCAAGGCCCCAAGAGAGGACTAGGCCCAGTGTCTTAGAGCTGGAGCCGGAAGCCCATTGTCATGCCTCCTGATATCATCATCTTTCCACTGCCCCAGTAGTTTCTGGACTGGTTCCAGAGAGCCCTAGGGGCTCCAGAGATGGGAGACAGTGGAAGGGGGTATGGCTAGGTGGTGTCGCCAGGTAAGCAAAGCCAGGGTCCACGTGAGGCAGAGCACCTGCTTTTGTCTATGTCACATATTGGATTTTTGAAATTTCATTTCTTAAGAGAGAGGTCTGATGGTAAAAATAATAATAACGTGTAAATAACAATGTGGAAAACTCACTGCACTTGTTATGTTGATGATAAAGTGCTTATTGAGCATCTACTATGCCACCAGCACTGTGCTAGGCCTTCCACCTGCATTATTTCATTAAATTCTCACCACAGATATGCAAAGTAGGTGTTAGTAGCCTTATTTTACACATGAAGAAACTGAAGTACAAAGAGGTGAAGTGACTCACCAGAGGTAACACGGGGATTCGCCTGATCCAAAGCCCATCCTAACCAGTAATCCACACTGCCCTCTCTGTCCTGGGGTCCCTGCTGGTAGCTGGCTTACTGTGTGGTCGCATGCAGGTCCCTTGCATGTAATGCCCTTCAGAGTATCCACCTGTAACCAAAGGGAGTGGTGTCCCATAGTCGCTAAAGGTTCCTGCAGCCCTAGGGAACTCCATCAGTCAGTGACCAGAGGCCCCAGAAGCCAGCTCAAAGGGAGCTTGGAGCCTGCCCTGATGTCACCACTTTCTTCCTGAACTATCCACAGTCCCAGCCACCAGCACCCCTGGGTGGTACCCACCCTTCTGTCTTCCTCACAGAGGCCAGGCAGAAGGGGTCACTTTCCTGTTCTGTTAAAGCATCACCGTCAGGTGTGGACACCACCGGGTGGTGGTGGGGGTTTAATAGTACTGGGATATCTGTCTATCTGTCACTGAGGGGCATGCCCATCACTTACACAAACTCACCCCCAAGACGTTGGGGCGGGCATCGTTTTTAAAAAATTGAAAGGAGGCCATTATCATCATTAGGCCCACCTGAGAGAGCCTCGCTCCATGATGGAAGAGGTTTCAACTCTCTGGCCTCCTCCGCGGCGGGTCATTAGTTAAAAGGGGAGGGTGTGTGTGGCGGGGGGGTGGTCCTGGGGTGGCAGGCCAGGTCCGGACCACCGAGCTGCCTTTGGAGAAAGGAGCTGGAGACAAATGATTCGAGTCTGAATTCCATATACACCGGAGATTGCTTATCGATCCACATCAGAATATGCGGGCTGGCCCCGGGGACCGGCGGAGTATTTTCCCAGGGAGTTAATAACGTGGCAGCTGAGCTGTCTTGTCCAATTCACTGAAGCCAGGTCTCTAATCAGGACCGAGTTTCTTATTTTGAGAATTCTTGCCACTTATGTGTGCTGCCTCCCTTCCACTCTGCTGGGCCCCTGTCAGTGATTGAAATGACAGCCCATGGATGGGGAGGCTAATCAAATTGTTTATTATCGACCTAAATCAATATGTATAGATTGTAGAAACATCACTGTCACGCTGCCAAAAAGTCATACTAATAATTCCCTGCCTGCAGATGTAATCCAGCCAAGATTTCTCCGACTCGAATTACGTCTGAATTTAGGGGAGTGAGAAGAATTACAGCGGGGAGGGGGACGGGAGTGGATGGGACCCTGCACTAGGAAGCATGTTTATACAGTTCGGTAGGACTGCATTAGGTACTAATGATGAAACGTCACTTTGGCCTGCTTAAATATGAGTACTCAGCTGGGGAGAGAGACGAAAACCCGCAGGAGGGAAGCAGGAGGGGAAGATCTAAGGGCAGTGTTCTCTGGGGACCAGGGCTGTGCTCTGCAGGGAGGGGTGCAGGCAGTCAGGACACTCCGAGGGGCTGGGAGTTGGGGAGCCCAGGCCCGTGCCCTGGACTGTCTATGGGGTGTGCTGGGGAGACAGCCGTGGAGGCGACATCAGCTGCGGGAACCCACTGAATTCCCTCTGGATTCAGTAACTGATTGTGGCTTTGCTCCTTCCCAGAGGGCAGTTTGGGTAGGGGGAAGAGGAGAATCCGAGGGACTAAAAACTGTGCTGACTAATATTAACTGAGCATCTTGCATGTGTGGGCTCTCTAGGTCCAACCAACGCGAGTCTTTTTTTTTTAGAGACAGGGTCTCCCTCTGTCACCCAGGCCAGAGTGCAGTGGTGCGATCACAGCTCACTGTAACCTCAAACTCCTGCGCTCAAGTGATCCTCCCACCTCGGCCTCCAAAAGTGCTGGGATTACAGGTATGAGCCACCGCACCTGACCAACCCGAGTCTTATTATGGGTTAGAAAAAGGTGCTCCTCCAGATGGGTTAGGAAAGGTACTCTCTCCGGGCAGGCACAAGCTCGCAGATACAAGGCTCGGCCGACCAAGCTTTGGAGGGGCTGCAGCCTCCTTACCCGAAGGAGTGAGCTGCACAAATGGAGCCATTGCACACAGGGACCTGTCTGCACCAACCCAGGGGGCTTTCCCTGATGAGCTGTTTAATTCTCATAATAATCCCATGAGGTTGATGCTATTATTATCCTTCATTTCCAGATGGGGAAACTGAGGCACCATGAAGTTAGGTAATTTGTACAAGGTCATGGCTACCAAGTGGCTGAGCTGGGATTTGAATTCTGGCAATTTGCTGCCAAACCCCGGTCTCTTAGCCGAGATGCTCTGGGTCAGGGCTGGCTGTGGGTGAACGTGTTAAGGAGGCAGTGTGGCGGGTCCACCCCAACCAGCTGTAACCCCTGACTGCACACCCTCTCCTTTTCTACCTTCCTCAGCCTCCTCCCCACCCCAGACAGGCGCTGCAACTCTTGCCAGATGTGTACCTGTGGCTTCCGGCCAGTTTTTAAACATCCCATTTTCCTCTCTGTAAAATGGGAAGAATTGTCGCGAAGGCTGCCTCCCCGAGCTGTCGGGAGAGTTGAAGGGGATGAGAGGAAGCGCTGTGCTTTGCAAGCCAGAAACCATGGGACAGAAGGAGGGCTGTTATCGACGAGCATCCTAGGACCCTGGCTTCTGCCCTTTGAGGGAAGGTGAGTTCCCTCCCTCGGAGGGAGGAAGAGGATCAGCCCCAGGGGCAGCCTCGCCCACAGCTGCAACAGGCACCTGCAGGCCCCGCTGCCTTGCTGACACGCTGGAGTATGGGGCAACCCCCCCCCTCACCGAACTGCTGGAGCCCACACCTGGGTGAGGAGGGCCATCGTAAACTCTCCAATCACCCTGTCAGAGTGTGCCACCTGTTTCCTGCTGGAACCCACCCCCCTCACTGGCACATGTGGCATGTCCCTTGTGATCCTGGTCCCCACTCTGGCTGTGGGATGTTACCCCCAGACAGCCCTGCAGGGCTGGTCTATTCCTATCCACACCCCCTTCCGTGACTCTGGACATGCTGTCCACATTCCATCTGTGCCCCTGGGAGGAACCTCTAGTGCAGCACACTCTGATTGGTGGGTGGGGGTATACAGGGGCCTGTTTAGGGACAGCCCAGCCACTGGGCACCCATCTCCTCGTGAGTGGCAGGGATAATGTCCTCCCCCTCCCCTGCCTTGGCTGTCAGGCTAGGAGGCTGCAGCAGCCAGGTCCTGAACCCCAGCCCGAAGCTCACCGGCATGTTCTATGCATAGGCCAGGATGTGCCACATAAAATCTAATGTGAGCTCTCACCTGCACAGGCAGAGTTTGCACTCAGTGGCAGAAAGATACATGGGGAGATTTTCAGAGATACTTTTGGTTCCCTGACAAACCTCAGCCATGACACAGCCTCTTCAAGCTTTAAGCTTTTGGTTTCCTCATGCCTGGCATGAACAGATGCCATTTGCTGAGAACCAACTGTGTAAAATCATGTGGTTTTTCACTGAAACATGGAAAACCACCTCCCCGCTGCCTCACGCTTTACCCTGTGCAGCCCAGAGGAGCAGGACAGCCATTTCAGACTCCAGAAAGCCTGAGTTCACTCTGCAATTCCCCAGCCTTTCAGGTTCAAGTGGGTTCTAAACTTGGCAAACACATTTCCCCTGTCCCTAGAGGGAAAAAATAAAAACCCACCAGCAAAAATACATTACGCCGGGCATTATATTTCTGTGACGGAAATAACTCATTTTCATGACACACTATAATAATAGCAAATTATGGTACACAATGAATCCATTCTCATTAAAGTCTGTATGGAGAAAAGCAAAGAATACAAAATGTATACAATTGTTTAAAGGAAAAATGCCATGTAATATAAAAGATACTCTAATCGCTATTTCTAATTACAAAGAAGGGAAAATCACTAAAAAATTTTTTACAGCATCTAATTACGAAAAAAAAGCCAGAACCACAAAATAACTCTCTATAAAATTAATAATGAAGGAGGACTTCAAATGACTGTAGTTTCTCAAAATTGCTCTTCTTCCAATAGAAAAATGTACAGGGAACAGTTGGCAGAGCTGAGTGTGACACTGGCTTTCAAGTGGTTCTTTGTGTGAGGTGGGTTGTGAGCAGCTCTGTGTGTCAGGGGCCCTGCTAGGTGTCTGTGTGCACGTGACCTCATTGCATCCTCAGGCAACCCTTTTTGCTAGGCCTGTTTATTCTCCTTTATCCCTGAGGAAACTGAGGCTCTGAGAGATTTAGTAACTTACACGTATACGGTACCCATGCACTGTGGTCAGCCCACAACAATGCAGTATATACCTATAGTCCTACCATTGTCATCAATAGCATCCCTTTTTTCGGTTGGGACAATGCATTCTATGGTCGCACAACAATAGTCACTCAGCCAAGAAGGCTGGGAGTCAGGACTTGAATCTTTCAGGGTTTAGAACTTTGGTACTACAGATATGGCCACCAGAGAACTCCCTCTGAACCACACAATGATGCAAAAATACCATCCAATCTCCCGTGAGCAGGCCTCTCTATGTGACACCATTAGCTGAAGGAAAATACCTGAAATGTCCCCTATTATGTTCAGTAAGCAACCTCCCTGCTAGCTGCAGGATGGGCAGCAGATCAGAAGGGACAAGGCTGGGAGCAGGAAGCCATTGAGGAGGCCACCAGGGTCATGTGGACACAGATGGTCATGTGCACGCAAGATGAAGGCTCGGGAAGGGGATGGTGGATGTGGAGGGCTGTGGATGGGCATGGGGCACACTTAACAGGCAGGACACCCACGACTTGGTGACACACTGGAGGTTGGGGTTGTCCTCAGAATTCCTGCTTGGGCATTGGAGTGGTGGTGGGACCATTAATTGAGCTGTGGAATCCCGAGGAGGAGCAGGCTTGAGGCCAGAAGGCGATGAGCTTGGATCTGGACATGTTGAGTTTGAGGGTCAGCTCTCTACGCAGTGTCTCCACTTGAAGGCCTACAAGGCAGCTCCAACTTGTGCCCAGCTGGACTCTGGAATCACTGCTCTCCACCCCACCATGAATCTGCCCCGTCTCTCTGGACACTATCTCAGTAAATAGCCACACAAATCTACCCAGATACTCAGTTCAAAACCCAAAGAGTCATCCTGACAGTTATTTCTTGTCCACACCTGGAATCTAATCCATTAGCAAGTCCTATCAGCTCTTGCTTCACAATGCATCTAGGTGCAGCCTCACCACTCCCCCACCTCCACTGCCCTCTCCTGGTCTGAGCTATGGCCATGGCGCACCTGGCTACTGCAACAGCCTCCTATATGGGCTGTTGGCTTCCATCTCAGCCCTCCAGAATCTTTTCTGTGTATAGCAGGTGGAATGATATTTTTACAGCATAAATCAGGTTATGTCATGACACCGCTCAAAACCCTTCCCTGGGTTCCTGTGTCACCTGGTTTTATGGGTTAAATTGTGTCCCCTCCCCAAAAGATATGTTGAAGTCCTAACCCCCAGGGCCTCAGAATATGACGTTATCTGGAAATAGGGTCACTGCAGATGTAACTAATTAAGATGAGGTCATACTGGAGTAGGATGGGGCCTTAATCCAATGTGATGGGTAGCGTTAGAAGACACAGACACATGAGGAGAACACCACATGATGACAAGGGCAGAGATAGGAGTGCTGTGGCTACAAGCCAAGGAGTGCTGGCTACCGGGAAGAAGCTAGGAAGGACTCTATCTGACTTGGGATGGGGAACCTGCGGATTTCTGATTTCTAGATTGTTCTTTTGTAAGCACCAAAGGAGGCAAGAAAAGCTTCATCTTTCTCTTCTGCACTCCTTGTAATAAAAGGATTTGTTCTGTAAAGTTTGGATTCAGTCAAAAGGCCACAGTCAAGGACCCAGAAGGCCACATGTGGTCCCAAGGCCACAGGTTCCCCACCCCTGTTTGACATAGGACTTCTAGTCTCCAGAAATGTGAGAGAATAAATTTCTGTTGTTTTAAGCCACCCAATTTGTTGTACTTTGTCGCAGCAGCCCTAGGAAATGACTCATAAGACGTCTCCTGAATTGGCCTCTGCCCACCCATCTGGGCAGACTCCTACCCTTGCTCTTGTCTCCCTCCTTTCCAGACACACTGCTCCCAGACAAAGGCTGTTCTGCCTCGGGCCTTCCTGCTCCTGCCTGGGACGGCTGCCCCCAGCTCTCTGCAGGGTCCACACTCCCTTCCCTCCTGTCTCTGCCCAAATGTCAGCCCCAGACAGAGGCCTCGACCAGCCACCCTGTCCAGAGCTGTCTAAAACAGCTCAAGGTTCTGTCAGCCTTTTGATTAACATTTTTCTTTTTCCATAGCAATGATCATTTTCATAGTCATTATCACTGCTTGAAATTATATTTTTAAAGTATTGTTGGAAATGTGTCATCCCCACTAGAATGTAAGCTCCTGGAGCCCATGGTCTTTGCCTGTCGAGACCTGCCACACAGGGGTGGTAATCCAACAAATATTGTAGACTTCGTGCACTGTCCCATTGAATCCTCACAATTCTCTGTGATGATAATAATAAAAACTAACAGTTATGGTGGCTTTATTTCACTTCAGGTGGAATTACAGTGTTTTACATGCAATCAGTTCATGCAACCCTCTTAACAACCCTGTTAATGCCGCCACTTTATAGATGTGAAAGCTGAAGCACAGAGAAGTCAAGATCACACAGCTGGTAGTGATGGCAGAGTCAGAGTTTGGGCAAAGCCAGCTGAGCTAGAGAAGCCTCGCCCTTCACCACAACCTGATGCTGACGCTGGGAGCACGAAGGACTCTGCTCATGATGTCATAGCAGCACTACACTACGGTGACCCCGGCACCACCCCTCCCTCAACCCCAAAATAAAATAAAACACACAGCATTTTTCCTCCCCTTCTTAATTTCCATCTGCCTTTGTTCTGCAGGGGATCTCCCTAGAAAGGGTCTTACAAAGGACTGGAATTTCCTAAAGGCATTCTCATGGCAGACATGAGCCTTAGGGAATAGAGTCTGCTGGCCTCTGCCCTGGGTGTGGCTTTGTGGCCACACCGTGGCATGATAAGTCTTAGCCCATTCCCTTTAATCCTCTATCCCTCTTTCCCTCCCCTGCCTTTTCTCCCATCTCCTGACTCAGAATCCTGGGCTGATGGAACTGGAGCGTGCCCCAACCAAGACCCTTCTGTTACCAGTAGGAAATCAGAGGCGAGGGCTAGTGCATTTTATAGCCAATGTGCATGTTTAATGGGGTTGAGTATGGTTATTTATCTTATTTTTGCTGAAGAGCTGTTATGAAGTTGATGATTATCATATGATGAAACAAGGCTATCTGGTAGCTCAATTTGGCCCATATATGGTTGCCTCACTTTGCATTGGCTTCCGGCATCTTCCCTTTTAGACTGTAAACTCCCTGGGAGCAGGGGCAGGGGCAGGGGCTTTCACATCCATATTGCCCACCACATCCCATCTTAAGAGCAAAATGCATCTCCCCTCTGGTTTGGCATTCATTGTTTATAGCCTGAAAACCGGCTCCTCTAGCAAAGCCCCCCTCACTTGTCCCAAAGACCTTGGGGTCTCTTCAAAGCCCACTCTCTCACCCCGTCCACTGCTTCTGCCAAACCTCCCCGCCCCATGCAATGACCTGGCCTCCCCTCACCAACCTGCGTGTTTCTGCAAGATGATACTGTCCCTTGCTCACTGCTTGGTGACAAAATATTGTTTTACAGTGATAAGCATCTCGTAAGACAATATTTGGAAAGTTATTATCTCAATGTCTCTGGTTGAGGACATGGAATGATACCACTCAAAACCAGATCTGCTCTGTTTGCAGCCAGCAACTGGGGCGGCTGGGGACAAGATAGATGAGGTATCAGGGGGCTTGATCTTCCAGTGATTTGCCATGGATTGGTGCCCACAGAGCTGATAACGTCTCTTCAGAACCTAAGCGGGGAAGCCACGACACATAGCACTGGGGGGTGCAGGGATCCACGGGGGAGAGAATTTGAGTGGGGAAGCTTGGGTAATGAGATCGCCAGTGATTAATGAATTTTTTCAGAAAGCTGCCAATGCTTATATGGCCTGCCACTGGGCTGGGGAAGATGTTTCTTTTAGTGACCAGGGCCATGTCTCTTTTGCCCACACTCAACAGGTCATCTGGGCTCAAACTCCAGAGATGGTCCAGTAATGGAGGTCTGAGAACTTTCCTTGTCACCTGACCTCCAAGCAAGAGCAGGGCACCATCATTCATCACCTGCCCCAGGGTGCCCCTTGACAGCTGGCCGTGTCTAAATCACACAACTCACGGACTCTAGCCCAGGGCTTCTCAAGTTTGGCACTACTGACGTGGGCTGGATAATTCTTCCCTGGGTGGGTGGGGAGGATGGGGCTGTCCTGTGCTTTGTAGGACATTAAAGCAGTACACCCCTTGCCTATACTCACTAGAGGCCAGTAGCACCTTCCCTCCTCCCCCAGTCGTGACAAACAAAAATGTTTCCAGATGTTGCCAAATGTCCCCTGGGGGAGGGGGAGGTGGGCAAGATCATCCCCAGTGGAGAACCATTGCTGTAGAGTGACAATGCGTCTTCACTGTCACTATCTCATCTCTCGACAGTGCCAAACTCCTGGCAGGGAGCTTAAAGAAGGACTATTTGCCCTTTTTAAACAGCACGCACTGAGGTTCAGAGAGGTCGAGTGAGCTTTGCTGGGCCAAGCAGGCATCGAGTGGAGCAGCCGAGTGGAGAAGCGAAGCCACAGGCCTGGGTATTGCTGGTTTCACTCTAACTCCCTTTTAGGTAATGGGCCTCCACTGTAGTTTGAATGCTTGTCCCTGCCAAAACTCATGTTGGAATTTAATTGTCATTGTGACGGTATTGTGAAGTGGGACCTTTAAGAGATCCATTGCCACCTTCATGAATGGACTAATGTTGTTATTATGGGAGTGGATTTGCCCCTGTCACTGGTGTGCGCTCTCTCCTTCTCTCCCCCTCTTCCTCTCCCTTTCCTTCTCCCTCTCTCTTGCCCTTCCGCCTTTGGCCATGGGATGATGCAGAAGAAGCCCTTCACCAGATGTTGGTGCCTTGATCTCAGACTTCCCAGCCTCCAGAATTGTGAGGAAACCAATTTCTGCTCTTTACAAATTACCCAGTCTGTGGTATTTCTGTCATAGCAGCACAAAACAGACCAAGACAACCTCCCTCATTGTCTGGCCAACTCGTCTCCTGCTTACCTGTCTCATGCCTCGTGTTCTCACAGGTGCCGACTGTTCCACCTGAAACCTCCACCCCTTGACATGAGCGCCATCACGAACTCACAGCAGGAAAAGAGGGGAGATACCAGCCCAGGGCACTTTCTGGAGGCTTCCTCCTGGCCACGAGGTGATGAGGTTTCCTACATTGATTCCTCTAGAGCCTTAACCTTTGCCCTCACCTTTCCTTTTAAGGAGGGCTCTAAATCCTAGAGAAGGGATAAGGCCACAAGGTGCCTGGAATCCTAAGGGCACCACTTGGTCAATAAAGAAATGGAATAGAAAATAAATAGGTGTCCTCTACTCTTAGAAATATTTGTTATAAGCAAGAATGTCCCTGTAACTTGAATTGCCAGGTCCCCCCAGCTGAGGGCATAGATGCAGTCACCTCCTTGGCTGTCACCCATGTTCTGTTGACAATTGCTTCACTCTGATAAGGCAGAGCCCCAGCCCCTGCAAAGCTCCTCTCCCCTAGGTGTTTCTGGGGGTCAACAGAGGGTGTCTCATGAATGAATGAGCCTGTGTGCCCACCTGGCACTACTACTCTGTCTGCTACTACCCCTGGCTGTGTCCTTGATCATCATCCAGGGCCCATGAAGAAGACATGAGCTGTCTGCTGCGAAACAGAGGTTGAATATTTGTCTTACTTGGGGTATTAATGAGTATTACAAGGAGTGGTTTTCAAAATGGCTTCAGAGAAACCCTCAGAGTTCCTGGACATGCCTCAGCTGTTACCATTCGGGCCCTGAGTATAGAGAGGGTGGGGAACACATAAGCCCTGAGTCTCAGCTTCCAGTGCAACCAAAGCTCTGCTCTTGGTGCCTGATACATATTGGAGTATCACAGAATGTTTCCCTTGAAGACAGTCTTCCGCTCTTTTGAAAAAACTTGAAAGCCACTATCCGAAATGATAATGTCTAACTAGTCTATCATATAAGCTAAATATTTAAACTAAAAGAAAAATGGTAAGATATAAAAAAATTATAAAAATTATAAGAAAAACCTCAGAGGACCATTGGAAGTAAATTGAGTCTAGTGGATGAGAAGGGCACAAATGGGCTCTTGGGATGTGATAATCTTTTATTTCTATGAGCTGGGTAGTGGTCACACAGCTGTGCTTATTTTGTGATAACTCACTGGGTTATGCCGGGGATTGGTGTCTTAGTCAGTTCAGGTTGCTCCAATGGCACGCCATAGATTGGGTGGATTAAACAACTACCATTATTTCTTACAGTTCTGGAGGCTGGAAGTTTAAGATCAAGGTGCCAGCAGATTTGGTGCCTGGTAAGTGCCCTCTTCCTTGTATAAAGACAGCCACTGCTATGGTCTGTGTATGTGTCCACCCCACCCAAATTCATATGTTGAAACCTCACCCCCAAGATGATGGTAATAAGAAGTGGGACACTGGGGAGGTGATGAGGTCTTGAGGGATCCACCCTCATGAATGGGATCAGTGTCCTTATAGAAGACGGTTGAGGGAGCTTGGTTTCCCCTTCCACCATGTGAGACACAGAGAAGGCACCATCTGTGAGGAACAAGCTCTCACCAGGGACCTGCTGACACCTTAATCTTGGGCTTCCCAACCTCCAGAACTGTGAGCAATAAATTTCTGTTGTTTATAAATTACCCAATCAAGAGAGAGAGAGAAAGAGAGAGAGAGATCTCTTGCCTCTTCCTCTTTTTATAAGGGCATTAATCCCATCATGAGTTTCCCATCCTCATGACCTAATCTGACCCTAATTACCTCCTGAAGGCTTCACCTCCAAATACCATCACATTGAAGAATAGGGTTTTAACATATAAATTCTGGGGGGACACAAACATTCAGTCCATAGCAGTTGGCAAACTACGGCTGATAGGATGAATGTGGTCAGCTGCCTGGATTCCATGTTTACTCATTTACATGTGGTCTATGGCTGCTTTCATGATGCAAAGGCAGAGTTGAGTAGTTGCAACAGAGATTGTGCAGCCCACAAAGTCTAAAATATTTTCTATCTGGTTCTTTCCAGAAAGCAAGAGAACCCCTGGGTTGTATATTTATAATACTTGCCCATTTCTGTATGCATATTATACTTTGATTTAAAAATAAAATTAAAAAGGATATCTCTTTCATCAAATAAAAGACAGAAATAGAGTCTCATTTTATAGGTAAAAAGATCTATATAAGATTTTAAAAAGAGGCAAATTCACTTGCCCTAGGTGTGTGGCAGAGAAATCACTAGAACCATCTAGTGCTTTCTACAAAGCTGCATATAAACATCATCCCACCGCCATTGAGCACATGTGTCTGGGAGACCCTAGCGATGCCAGCAGGCTCCCATGGGCTGGTGGAGACCTCAATCTGGCTCTTCCACCTCTGCTCTGGTAGGGGTTATAATGGGAAAACTGGCAGGAAGGCTGGGAAAGGGGGGTGAGGGCTGAAGAAAGGCCATGTTTGCTCACCATGTTTGCTTATGGACAGGGAAATAGCCTGTGACTAGTCCACTGCAGAAGCTTGGGACCTCTGGGAAGCTGCCAAGGTTAGGTTGACCTGAGTCACCCCTGGGAAGAGGCAAGGCTGTGTTCACAAACACAGGGCCACGGGGAAGGGGTTCGTGCTAGGTACATGCTTGCTCTCTGTTAACCAAAGTTGGAGATTGCTACATCCTTCCAGTGGCTGGTCAAAGCTAGCCTAGAGGGGAGTAGGGGCCAGCGGCATGCAGCGTGCTGTTGGGGAAGAAGAAGCCCACATCACATGTCAAGGCCAGGCTGGCACTTTCACGTGCACTCCCTCCCTCAGTCCCCTGGCTGGAGCCTGGGGGCACAGTCATCTTCCTGTTTCCCATTTCACAGTGAGGAAACTGAGATTCAGCTAGGTCAAGCACTTCCCCTAAAAGTGGAGCTGGGATTTGAACCCTGCTGTTGAGCTGGGATAGTGGAGTGAGTTGAGATAATGCATCCTTTGAGGAAGATGAGGAATAGCGTATTAGCTGTTCTCTAAGTATCGGACCCTTGCTGCAAAGGCTGGAAGAAGGTGGCAGCTCCCATGTCCCAGTTCCTATGCCCATACCAGCTGTGCTGCCAATTTCTCACCCAACAGAAACCAAAGAAGTTCTTCTTTGGGGATTACCTCAACATGCTCAAACTCTTCCAAAGAGCAGTTAGAAGGATTGAGCTGGGTGTGGATTCCTCCCTGAACTGTTCTAGACCAAAAGAAAGTGGAAAACAAAATCCTGAAACAGTGAATTGGGAAGATGGACTCTATATCTGCTATACTGGATTACAAGGTGATGGAAGAAAGAGACAGCCAAATTTGCTATCTGTAGACTACTAGGAGAAAAAAGCCCAGAAGAAAGGTGAGTAGTTTTCAGAAGATACAGACCTTCTTGGGTTTAATGACAAAACATATCAATTAACAGAAGTCCAAAGCACATGCGTGTAGTCCCATCTGGCCACGGTGGTGCTGATTCCTGCCGCTGTCCAGTTGTAGAGCTGCCTCTCCACCCCACCATGAAACCCTGCGACATCCTGGGAGTTAGTGGCGGGAAGGCTGAGAATTCCCTGGACACAGAAGCACGGGCGGAGGGCTTCCTGGTGGACATGGCAGGAGGCTGGGATGGAAGTAACTCATGTTTGCAGCTAGCGAGGAAAGAGACAGATTTTCCATTTTCAGTAATGTTATAAAGCTGCTGACTGCAGTAAATGAATTTAGGGTTTTATTTATTTTGAACAAGTCTCTTTAAAGAAAAATGACAATTCCATCACATAGTATAGGAGGTACATGGATATGAGGGAAATTGTGAGGATGATACATAAAAAAATGTGGCAGAAGCTTGGGATACATAGTTGCACATGAGGATGTACAGAACAGGCCAGGAAGACGACAGGATCTAGGCATTTCTAAAACAGTGTGTGAGATGACAGAATTTCTGACTCCTTCAAGTGGTTTCCTGGGCGATGGAAAGGCCCAACAAATTGCCTTTTTGCATAAGAGACCCCAGAGAACGTATTAGCCCACGGAAGCTCTGCCATGAGTTAAGAACTTTAACTTGATCGGTCTGTGGTTTCCCACCCCTGTCCCCCACAGCCCTATCCTTTTCTGTACGAGGCAGCTTCTCCTTGGCAAAAAAGGAACATTCGTGTGTTGTTGCATATTTTTCTGGAAACCTGCTCCTGAGCTACATCATAACTCCCAGTAACAACCCGCTCCTGCCGTTCAGAGATCTTTTATAAGCCTATTTTAGGCATTTGATTATTGCCTGACTAATAATAGGGACTCATTTTGTCAAAGAACAGACTGGAGGATATAGTGTAAATCGTAGCGTATAATTGCTCAGCGCCATTGAAAATCCTGTACATGAAGAATTCCTCTTATGAGAGAGCTATTTTGAATATCGCTTAGAGTAAGGAGAGAAGCTATCTTTTTATGTAAATATTATCCGCCTAGGAGAAAAGACAAAGAGGGAAGAGGAACCACCTGTCGGGCAATACTTAGTCCGACCATAAAAGCCAGAAGCTAGAGAGCGACAAACTGGGGGTGAGTTAGCTGGGGAACACACCTGCGGGTCGGTTCGACGGCTTCGCGGGTGATACCCACAGGAGCCTGCGAGGACGTGTGGACGGGGCCTCACCACCCACAGAGATTTCAGAGAATTTCAGTATTCCTTCCAGCACACACACATACACACATACACACACACACAAATACATATGCACACACACACACATACATGTACACACATACGTATACACACAGACACACAGACACATACACATATAAACGCACACACATACACACAAGCACACATACACACATGCACATACACACAGGTACACACGCATACACATATACACACATACATATATACACACACACATGCTTGCACACATACATATAGACCTAGAAGTCTTTGGAATGGACCTGAGCTCAAAGCTGCTGGACTTCCAGGGGAGCTTTCCACCTTCTGGTGAGCAAGCAGCCACAGCCTGTGGGAAAACTGACAGCAGAAACTTCCCAGCCCCGCCACTGCCCTGGATCCCATCTGAAGGACTCACCATTTCCAAGTATGATGAGGGAGCATGGGGCAACAGTGTAGGCTCATTTTTGAGGTTAATGCCCACACGATAGGACTTTGGAATTGCATGAAATCTACCCAGGAGCGAGATTTTCTCTCCCCTGACTAGTCCCGGAGCCTGAAATTCTGAACATTTGGCGTTAAGTGCAGATACTTCTGTGACTGGAGACTGCTCTCCTTGGCTGCTTCATTCTGATGGGTGAGAAAACCCCTATTTCACTCTGGTTTCTGTTTCTCTCTAGTAAAAATAAACCAATAAATCAACACATAGAGGCTAGCATTTAAATAGTGCCTAAAATGTGCCTGCAATGTTGTAAGTTCTTAACATAAGTTAATTCATTTAGCCCTATCATTACGCTGACTCCCAGACGGAAAGGAGAGGGCTGGAGAGGTGAAGCAGGGTACCTTCGCCAGGAGTCAAGGTCGGCGACTGGGCCTCGCCCTCTGTGCTCTCATCCCGGCACTGTGCTGCCTGGCTCATCCTTGGTGTTAGAAGTAAATACTGCATCTTCCCATTTCCTCTTCCTGGACAAAAAAACATTCTGGGAGCGGTGCTTGGTGTGGAGGGGTAGAAGTAGAATCCTTGTTCTGCTTGTTGACCTTGTAGGTAGGAAGCCACTATACGCAGTCTTCTTTCGGGTCTGCACAGCATTTTACAGCACATGTTGCCCAAGTCCCCTGATTCCACCACTTTATTTCATCTTAGCTCACCTGCATCCAGCAAGGATCCCCAAGAAACTCACTGCCTGACTCCCTTAATCGCTCTTTATTATCAGACTGTGTATCTTAGGAAGCCTCTGCAGACTGTAAACTTTCTAAAGAGGAATCAGGCGTTATATTTCCAAACCAGGACTCAGGCAACCTAGGTACTTCCAGCCTATTTACTAGTGCTGGGACCTTGGGCCAATCCCATAACTTGCGTGGGCCTCAGTTTTTTCTATAAAATGGGAATCAGATGTCTCCTTTGCGACCGGATGCACCTCTATGCCCAACTCATCTCCTACCATCCTTCAGGACTCTGCTGGAAGGTTCCCCAGGCTGGGTTGGGGGCCCTTCTGGGCTCCCATATCCCCCTCTGCTACCCCCAGAGATCCGGGGTGGCTTCATGTCAGCTGCACTGTCACTGTCGGTTGAATCCCTGCCTCCCCCCCAGATTGGCAGTTCCTGGACAGTGTGGGTCACATTTAAGCCTGGATGAAGTTTTATTTATCTTTGGAGAAAACTGGCTATCAACAGACGGTTATTTGTCCTTTTAGATTTAATTAAGATTGGTCAGATCCCCCTATTTCCTCTTTGGTGACAAACCTGACCCCATCCCCAATATATTTAAAGATTCTTACATTTCACCTACTCCTCTTTTATATCCACATTCTCGTTTCTTCTGAATTCTTGCTTTCTGCTCTTTGTTTTACACTTTTACTCACTAGCGAAGGGTTAGTCCAGATTTAGATTAAAAAAAGAAAAAATGAAAAAAAAGAAAAGAAAAGAAAAAAAAGACAGTTAAATTTGAATTTCAGGTAAACAGTGGACAATTTTTTTTATTTGTCCCATGCCATACTGGGGACATTGTTCTGTTAAAAATTATTCACTGTTTATCTGAAATTCATATTTACCTGGGCTCCCTGTATTTTATCTGGCACCCTATGCCAGCTCATCTCCACATGACATCATCTCTCTAGGAATTGTTCTGATAGTTTCATTTTTTAAAGTACCATCAACTCAAGTCTGTACATCTAACATGTATTAACTGAGGTTGGGAGAAATGGAGGGACAGTGGCATTACAGATAGCAGAGCAAGCAACCTAAAATGAGATGTTGTACATTCCTGCTGTCACGTGTTCTTGGTCATTCCCAAGATTGGTAAGCCTTTCCCTGCTCATGTTTTCTACCAGGACTCCTACCATGCTGTTGGGTCCCCATCTGGGTGCTCCTCATGCCTCAATTAAACTCCAGGTCCAGCTTGGCACCAACTAAACCCTAACCAACTAAAGTGCTTTGCTGGACAAAGAGCCATTAATGCTGGTACTTCAGGCCATGCAGTAGCCACTGAAAAAGGGGTTTTGATGAAAGAAGTCTGTGATCCTGGTCATGGCTGGTTCTGCCTTACCTCACAAAGTTTGGCTTCATTTCAGAAAATAATGCAAAGGAAAGCAAGGGGTATGTCGATGTTTTTCTTCTTTAGGAAAAAGAAGGAATTTTATTGAACATATTCTATGTACTAAAAAATGATGTTGCATCAATACATGGAAGGAGTACAAAAAAAAATGATGTTGCAGAGTGACAACCAACAGGCCATATACAGCTAGCAGATGTATTCTTTCTTAGACCTGCTCAGTGTTTAATAGTCTTTGAATGAATATTTATTAATAAATGTTCAGAATTTCATGTAAAAGTCTGAATTTCCATCCTCCTTAAAAAAGTGGATGGTGTGACCACGTTGAGAACACCACTGGTTGGGGCTGAGTAGAACCAGCCTTTAGACTGGCCACAGGCTCTCCACTTTGCCACACTCCCCACCACTCCCTGTTATGCCTGACACATCTGTCCTAAGCATGCTCTGGGTGCTTTACATAGTGGTCTAGTTAAATCTTCATCATCACTTATTAGATGGTGCCATGGACTGAATTGTGTCTCTCCAAAAGAGGAAGAGAGAGAGAGAGTGAGCACACACACAGAGAAGAGATCATGTGAGCACACAGTGAGATAGCAGTTGCCTTCAGGCTAAGAAAAGAGGCCTCAGAATGAGACCTATGAAACCTACCTGCAGCACCTTGGACTTAGAGCCTTCAGAACTATGAGAAAATTAATTTCTGTTGTTGAAGCCACCCAGTCTATGGCATTTTGTTATGGCAGCCCAATTAGTCAGCCCAATAAGCTGACTAATGCAGATGGGTATGTTATGGTGATCTTTCAGATAGGAAAACTGGAGTCAAGAGATTAAGTAACTTGCATAAGTGGGAAGTAGCAGAGGTGGGGTTAGAAACCAGGTTTTTCTGACTAAAGAAGAGACCCTGGGAAGGTTAGGGCTTAATGAGCTGCAGGACTCCCTTGAGGCTCACAGCCCCCCATAGTGGACCATGGGCCTGTCCCCTGTCCCTTCACACCCCTCTCCAGCCCGACTTATTATCCTGAAAGGTCCTGCCAACTCCAGTGTCCGTTGGCTTCTGGGAACCTGCTCCCCTTGGCCAGCCATTGACCTTGTAGCTGTCATAGAAGGCCTGGTTTAGAGGCCATCCTCCATGAGGCCTGCCTTTGTCCCTTTGTATGAATGTTTGTGTCACTCCTGCCCTGCCCTGATGGCACCTCCCATGGGTCACCTGGTATTAGAGATGAGTGTCAAGCATCTGTCCCCTTGAAGGCAGGGCCAGCTCTCAGCCTCCCTAGTGTAGCCAAGGTCTGATGGTGAAATGCCTCCAGATGCCAGGCAGGATCCCTTAATGGTTGAAGCTGACCGAGTCCAGAGCAAAGAGCATGGGGGGACTGCAGTTGATTGGGGAGTTCAAGCCCCATCTACAGGGAGCTGCTGCTACTCAGCTCCCAATGCCTATTGCCCTGAGGGCATATGCCCAGGGTGGCCAAATCTGATTTTTTTTCTATAGCAGTCAGAAATTCTAGTTAACGTGTGTCTAATGCTTAAAGGTTGGTCACAATTTCATATTTTTCTAAGTCCTGCACAGATCAAACAAAATACGTCTAGGCCTACGTTGCAGATGGTCATGGATGTGGGCCCAGTTTGTGGTCCCTGTGGTCATGCCTGAGCTGGTTCCCAGCACCTAGTAGGTCTGTGGAGTGGGAGAAGGTGACAGAAAGCTGAGCAGGGCAGCCTCTGGCCAGGCCTCCGTTGCTCTGGGGAAGTCCGTCCTTCCCTGTCCTCCCCGCCAAGCCCAGAAAGGGAACAGCGCTGTGGCCTGAGCTTCCCACCCGTGCCTGATTTGTGACCCAACAATTGGCTCCTGCTCTGGATCCTCCCATGTAGCTCCTGCTGCTTCTCCTCAGAGCCAGGGAGGCAGGAAGCCAAGCCTTCTCTCATAGGTCCTGGGATCCCGACTGAGGCTGCCTGGGTGGGGCTGCCAGCAGGAGCACTTCCAGCTGGAAGAGTCGGTACTCTCTCTCTCCCTCTCCCCAGCTGCTCTGAGCGTCCCCTGGCCTTCCCCTCAGAGCTCTACGCACTGGACATTGTAGATTTAGGCTCCCGCAGACGATTTGGGTTTGCAAGGATTTGGTGGCCCAAATCTGCCCAGTGAGCCTTTCAACAGAACGCTACAAATCTATTGAGGCTGGAGGAAGGCAAAGCAGGCACGAGGAATAGCTCTGCTTGTCCCAGGCCCCTAGGCCACCCAGAGCATGGGCTCCTTAGGCAGTGGAGCTTCCTTGGCCCTGGCCTGTCCAACCCCAGAAGGGCTGGGGCTTGGCTTGGAAAAGTCCCTGAGGATGAAATGCCAGGCAGTTTCCCATGTGTGAAAGGGCTTGTCCTCAAGGTTCTGCAACATCCCTCCTGGTTCCAACACTCTAGGAAGCTGTTAACCCTGATGTCCTTTGAACTGTAAGAGGATGGAGTACCCCCAGGTGTGGGAGGACAGTGAGAGAGTTCCTGCCTCCCCACTCCAGCTGTGTCTGAGCCAACATAGCATCTTCCCACAACTCAAAGGGGCACGTGAAGAGCACTTTGCCCAGGTGTGAGTGCAGAGAACAGGTACCAGGGAGACAGGGCCAGGCCAGCCCACTACAGCAATGCCACAGGGCAGCAAGCAGTTGACAGGAGGTGGACTCAAACTTGAACCTCATTGTTCCATAAGTAGACTGCATGACCTTGGGCAAGTTATTCAACTGCTCTTGTTTCAGTTTTCTGTTCTGTAAATGGGTGGTAATGAAGTACCTACCTCATAGGGGATGCTTAGTCTAACACACAGTAAGCACTTAATAAGTGGTGGCTGGTACTATTAAAACCCATTCAGAGAGGCAGTTTTGTTTATGTTTACAAAATTACCAAAAATCATACCTTTTGACTCAGCTAATAGCTTTAACTAGGGCCAAGAATCAGTTCTAAGAAAATAATACAGGTCGAGTAGCCCTCATCTGAAATGCTTAGGATAAGAAATGTTTTGGATTTCAGATTTTTTTTGGATTTTGCAATATTTGCATTATACTTACCAGTTGAACACTCCAAGTCCATAATCTGAAATGTTCCAATGAGCACTGCCTTTGAGCATCATGTTGGTGCTCAAAAATTTTTGGATTTTGGAGCATTTTGGATTTTGGATTTTCAGATAAGGGATACTCAATTTGTACTAAACATGAAAACTGTTTTATCTGCAAAGATGTTCATCACAGCATCCTTTATGGCTGTGAAATAACTGAAATATCCAATAATAAGGGGATAACTAGTTATCGTTGAGCAACATCTCCCATGTATTAAGTGCCTTCTATGCTACAGATACTAATCATATATTATCTCATTTAATTGTCAGGAAAGTGTTACTATTTTCATTTAAAAGATGAGGAAACAGAGGACAGAGAGGGGGAAGTCCTCAGCTGGAGGTCACAGGGTGGGGTCGATCATGGTCTAATCACAAGGTGCAGATGAGTGGCTGGTGGTGGTTGTCCAGGGTGGAGGAAGCCGACAAGTAGAAGCACATTCTCCCCAAGAGATGCCTTTCCATGGTTGTTAAGACTAAGATGGGAAGCAGTGGGCAGTACATGATCAACACCTCCGTCGTCAGAGCTGAGGCCTGGGAGGAGGAAGCCAAATGTTGGCATCTGTTTCCTGAGCCTGCCCGCCTACCAACTGGTGGTTGAAATGAACTGACTTTATCAAAGAGACTACTGACAGAGGTGTCTGCAGGGTTAAAGGTGTCAGCAAGGGGTGTGCTGAACCCTGCCCCCGAATCCAGAATTTTGCCCTGTTATCACTCCTAGGGCTGGGGGTAGAGGGGAAGATGTAGTGTCTCTGGACCCCACCAAGAGCTGGAATCAGAGGAAGGACCACCTCACGGGAGTTGTCGTCATGAAGGGATTCAGCTCCCAGCAGAGATGTTGCAGCAAAGCATAGAGGAACCAGGGGAGAAATACCCCAGCTTCTCTCTCTTCCCACCTTCTCATCTCCTGCTGGTGCCTCCTGTCAGCCAAACCCAACCAGAAGCCAGAGGGCGGGGGAGTTGGGATGTGCAATCCACAAGGCTTGGCCTCCCAGGGCAGAAAGCAGAGCAGAAAACAGACCCGGGAGGAAAGCAGACAGAGCAACCAGCGCTGAATAATACCAGAACTGCCTTTCTGGGGAATAAATGAGATAACTAGTTACCTTTGACAAGTTGAAAAACACAAACATTAGGAGTTTTTGCTGAGTTTATAGAATAAAATTATATCACCTGTTAGTTCTCTCCATTCAACCAATGCAGAGACTGTGCTGACCTGAGCCCACTGACCAGGGACAGATGCTTAATGTAGTCCCTGCCATCAGATGTTCATGGTCTCATTGGGGAGAGAGATAGAGGAAAATAGATAAAGTAAGGAAATTACAACATGAGTGTGCACGTGAGCATCAGAACTGAGGGAAGGGTGGCAGGTCAGTTGGCTGGGGGTGGGTGAGCCAGGGCAGTGTCCAAGAGACCTGGGTTCTAACCTGAGTCCCTGTGGGGACCCTGGGCAAATCACTCCTTCCCTCTGAACTGCAGTTTTCTCATCTGTAACGTGAAGAGGATTCTTCCCACCACGTTGCTTCCCGGGATGAGATGAGAGAAAGTGATGAGGCAAGTGTACAGTCACTTTGGAAAGTTAAAACTCAGCCCATCATGGCAAGGGTGAGGAGAGTCCCTGTTTCATCGAGGACTTCGTGATAATCATGGAGCCCGAAGCTCCCTGTGACAATGTCATCCTCCTTCAGTGCTGAGATTCTTTCTGGGCTGTCCCTAGAGTTGGTTCTCTTCTGCAGATGGAGGATGAGTGAGGCTCACTGTCTTTGGGGTTACTGGAAGACCTTGGCTGACTTTCCCTTATGGTCCCAGGTGTGTGAATAGTGACAATGGCTTTCCTTAATTTTTTATTTAAAAACTTGGTCTAGGGAAGAGAGGGGGTTGGGTTATATGGCTTCAAATCCCTTCTAACTCTGAAACTTGAAGTTCCTCCACTTTGGGATCCCTGGCTTCCTATAAACGACATCAGCAACAATTATCCACTCTTCTATCCAATCATCCAAAGACTATTTATCCATCCAGTCACCCATCCATTTATCATTCATTCATCTATTCATCTGTTTATCATTCATCAATAACCCACCCATCCATCATCCATCCGCCTATCCATCCACCCATCCATCCATCCCTCATCCACCCATCCATCCATCCATCATCCACCCATCCATCCATCACCCATCCACCTATTAATCCATCCATCATCCATCCACCCATCCATCCATCCATCCTTCAACCATCCATCAACCCATCCATCTGTCATCCATCCCTCTACCCAGCCACCCATCCATCATTCATTCATCCTTCCATCCATACACACTTACATCCATACATCTATCATGTGTACCTATACATGTTGAGTCCTATGCCAGAGACTGTGAGTGGAGCAAGGGCAGGAGTTCTACCCTCAAAAAGCTTCTCATCTGGCAAAGGAGCTATGGAAAACTCAACAAGAGTCAAAATCAACAAGAAAGCAGGGTGAATACAACTGAGTAGTGAGTGATCCAGACAGGAAAAGTTCAGACAGGAGTGAGATCATGGAAATTGTCAGGGAAGAGGTGGCCTTCCCCAAGAACTGGGGTCTGGCCAGAGCCCTAAAGAAGAGTGGTTTCAAATTGAACATGGGCTCCTGAGGTCAAGGACTGCTCATGTTCCATGGTTCCCCATTCTAGGCTGGGCCAGAAGACAATGAGAAGTCTTGTCTTAAAGAGTTTTTTCCTAGATCAAACCTGGCTTTCTTTCTAGCCAGCAACCCTGATCAAATCTTTTCCTGGGCTGGACTTCCACCCTCTGCTCCACCTACTAGCCCCAGCAATGTACACATCTTTTAAACTCTCTTTGGAAACAAGGAGTAGGTGATGGGGTCCAGAAGGTGTGGAACAAGAATTCAGCTCACACAACTTCAACCTGGAGGCACGCTCACAGACGGAGCAACCCCACAAGCTGAGGGCTGACCCCCTCTCTGCTGGGCAAATGTGTTTTTTGCTTTCCTGGCTTGGCCATAAATAACCTGGCCACCTCTAATTTGGCCTCCAATACCCTGACCAGCCGTGATTTATTCACAGACCAAAACAGGCATCTCTAATTTGCTAACCAATCGCTGCAATTCTGGCCTCACCAACCAATAATTCTGCCATCTCTAATTTGCCAATAAATAATTCTGCAGCCTCAAATTTACTAACCAATAATGTGACCAATTTGCTGACCAGTGGTTGTGTCAAGGCATAATGGTGCCCCTAGCAGATGGTAATTTGCTAAGCAATATTCGGACCTTTCCCCCTTTAGCAATAAAGAACCTTCGTGATCTTTGAATTCTGAATCCATTACTTTGCTCAGAAGGATGCTGCAGGCTGCTGGGTTGCCAAGGATTCCTCCCCAAAGCTAGTGCTTACCTGTACATTCATATTCATTCTCTCTTTCTCTCTCTCTCTCTCTCTCTTTTGCTTCTGGACTCACAGTTAGTATCTTGGAATGTGACAGAGGTACCAGCATGTTCATTTTACAGATGGAGATTTTGAGATCCAGAGAGAGAAAGAGACTTGCCCAAGGTCATACAGCAAGGTAGTAGTGGAGCTGGGACTGGAACACAGGTCTCTAGGCTGCCAAGCCAGCGCCCAAGCAACACTGTCCTGGGAAGTAGACTTCCTTCCTCAGGGTATTTGCACCAAGGAGCAGGTTGACTCTGGCTGGGCTGGCTGCCATCGGACCTTGGTTTTGTCTTCCGCCAAGTTCCCCTGCTGCCAGAGGAGGGTGGAAGCTGACCTTGCTGACCCCACCACCTAGGGGGTCTGGGAGCTGGACAGGAAGGAGATTAGCCATGCCACACAGAGGTCTTGGCCCAATTTCAGCCCCAGGAAATGCTGGCTTTCAGCAGAAACCAAGAGCCAAATCCCACATCCCTTAAAGGAGCTGGCACCCACATTTCCCAGAATGACTAAGAGTTCAGAAAAGTAAAGCAGATACCCTCCCCCAGTAGGTCCTAGGGACAAGGCACGACAGCCCCATGAGAACACAGGAGAAGCCTCAGCACAGGAAGACCTAGCTACGTCTAGGGCTGAGGGGTGCCCCTTAGAGGGCCATCCACTCGTCCCCTCCCCACCTCCCAAGTCAGAGGTGAGTCTGAGCTGGGCCATCCTAAGTATTTGTGCAGCCGAGAAAGACCACACTTCATTTGGCTGGCCCTGCCCTTTCATCAGAAACGTCTGTTTGGTTCATTTTTATGCTCATGGCTCTTTTTAGAAGTTAAAGCAAATTAAGACCAACCTGTGCTTTGAGAATTGGAGGGAGGAAGGCCAGGGGTGTCAAAACACGCCCGGGGACCCTTGGAGTGTCATTGAACCAGTCTTAAGTCATTTCGTCTGGGGAGGAGGGAGGCTGCTGGTGGAGGCAGGTGGGCCTGAGATCTATTTGGGAAGACTGAGTCCTCCCTCATGCTGTGCCAAATCCGGGCCATCAAAGGGAATGGAGCCAGGTAGAAGCGAGAGGAAGAAATGGGGGCAGAGAGAGAGACAGGCAGCAGCTCTGGGTCAGCACAGAGCCTCTGCCTGGGAAGGGCTGCCCCGGGACTGCATTTTATTTTCTTGTGTTGGGGAATGTGTCCCTCTCTATCTCCTCAAAGATCGGAGCAAAAGAAAATGGGCAAACTGGAGCCACCAGGCTCTGGTTAGACTCGAGGGAGTGCTTCCTTGAGAACAGATCAGTAGATTCTGGTACCTTCTAGAAAGGATGACACAGTAAGTTATATTCATTGTGTGTGTCCAATTTCTGCCCTCCTGAGTGGACTTTGAAAACTGAAGAGCTTATTTGGATTTTGTCCTGGTCTAGTGACAGATCTCAGCTCAGGTATCATCTCTTCTGGGCAGAGTGGCTGGGTGCCCACTCTGTTTCTCCTGATTCTGGCATTTATTACCTTGCAAAGCTTCCGTTGGCTTGTTAACCCCTTCCTTGACACAGTGCAAACTCCCCAAGGCCAGGACCTATAACCTCTTCAAGGTCTTGTCCATTGTTGCGTCCTTGGGACCCAGCACATGCTGGCCCTGGAGTCAGATCTCAGCCAGTGTCTGTCCACTGGTTGGAGGGTGCATGATCTCTGTCTGTCCAGCTTGGAATCTCAGATCTGTCTTGAGACAGATCTTTACTTGTCTCTAAGCAAGTAAAATTTCCTCCAAAAGCAGAACCCAAGACAAAGGCTTATATTCTAGAAGTTTATTAAGGAAGTGTGATGCCAGGGAGCAAGCATGCAAGACAAGAGGCAGGAAACAGAAAAGCAGGAAGGCCGATGCAAAGCTGCTCTACGGTGTTGGCCACCAGTACGGATGACTGAGCTTGATCTCCAGGGACCTTCTGGCAAGCCATAGGACATGCATATCAGAACTGCCACCCAGAGGACAAAAGGGGGAAGCAATGACCCATCAGTTTCCATCTATTTTGTTCAAGGGCATCAGCACCCAGGGTGTGCGTGTGTGAGCGCTGAGCACCCCATGGGATCGTGTTAGAGGAGCTTCCACAGGAAGGAAGACCTGGCTGCTATAGTAGTGCTTAGAGCGGGAGGTGAGGCTGAAAGGTTTTAAAGTGGTGCACAAGCAGCACCTGATACACAGCTCTTCCCCTTTCTAGCAAAAGAGTAGATGGGGCGCACAATCAGACTCAGAGAGGGAGGTGGGCACGGCCCATCAGCAGCTTCCTGCAGGGCCTGCTGTGAGGTGCTCTGCCACGTGCAGGTGGTGCTCACCGTAGGCCCCATCTTGTAGATATGAAGACCCCATCTGGGGCAAGCACCCCTGCCAGATGCCCCTCACCCTCACTTCTCAGTATCACATTCAGCCCCATGGAGACGCCCACCGCCCCCTTACCCACTTTGGCCCACCTGCCCCTGTTCTCAGCCACTGGGTTCTTACTTAGCGCATGGCCTGAGCCCACTTCACTCGGGGAGATCAACTGGAGAAATACAGGAGTTCAGGGCGCTGAGCACAGAGTCAAGGCATGTGCTCATTCACCCATCTGTGTAGCAGACGATGTCCAGACAGTGAAGAGCAAGACCCTCCCTGGTGCCCACACTCCTGCTGGTCTAGATGAAAGGTGTCCTGTGGTTACTTATTCAGTGTGTATGAACACTGCAGACTTGGCAGGAGCCCTCAGGTTTGCCCTCTAAGCTGGAGGCCAAGCCCCTCTCCGGCAGAAGTGTGGGCGGACGTTCAAAAGCTCCACCCAGGCCTGAGCTCTGATAAGACTGTAACCTCCGGGTCCCCCACCATACAGCACTGCCAGCTCCCCAGCCCACAGCCTCCCACCCTGCCTCCTCGAGGAGAGTGAGCAATAATACAACGCCAACAGTGGTGGCAATGCTAAAGGGAATGCTAGTTACTTCACCATTTTTATTGGACACTCAGTATGTAATTACTTTATCTTATTTTATTCCCCAAAAACACAACCCTATAACATAAGCCCTGTTGTTATCCCCTTTCGAAAGATGGGGAGGTAAAGCACAGGGTAGCTAGCAAGTTCATGGTGGCCAGGTTGAACCTAGATCTGTCTGGTTCTAGTGACGACACTCACAAACTCTGCCTCCTCCGATTGTGGAAGTTGCACACGTTATGTACATGTATGTGTGTATGAGTGTATATGCATAGGGCTATGTAGACATACCCATATACATATTTTTTTTTAAATTAGGGAAACAAGAGTTCAAGGCCAAAATTGGGCTGGACAGGAGAGGGAGGGAATGGCTGAGTGCCGTAAACCTGTGAAGTCTGTTTCCAGAAAGTCATGCAGTGCCCCGAGCATCATGGGAATAGAGCCACAAAATAGTACAAAGAAGGTGGTGGGATCAAAAGGAGGACAGGCTGGTGTGCAGAGGGTGTGACTAGAGTAGGGGGACTCCAGGAGAGGGACTTGGGCAAGGACAGGAAAGTTTAGACAGCCAGGGGCCACTGGGCAGATGCCCATGGGAACACATGGGTGCAGTATGGCAGGCTGGAGCAGTGGGGAGCAGTAGGGAGCAGTGAGGACTGTGGCAAACTGCAAAGCACGAGCCTCGTCTGAAGGGGCAGATGCTGGCCACCTTCAGCCAATTGCCTCCGTGGGTGACTGTGGGTGATGCTGGATCGTCCCATTTCTAAAGAGAAGGTAGAAATCAGACTTTTAAGCAAAATCTCCTGCTATTTAAATGTTATCCATGAATTTTTAGAAAATATTATGCAGACCAAACAAAACACCCCCAAGGGCTGCATTCAGCCCTCTGGCAGCCAGTTCTTAACCACCGTGGAGAGGAACAAGTCCATGAAGCCTCCAATTCCATCATCAGACTTCGCTCCTCTGAGAACCCCAGGTCCCTGGGTCTGCACGTGGGGCGATTCTGGGACTGTGGGGTCTCAGTCTTTTCAACAAACTGTGTAATTTATTATTTGTGCCTTTGGGGGCTTATCAACTGTGTCCTCTCCCCATCTTCCACCTTTGCTAACTATAATGTAAACTCCACAGCACAGTTTTTTTATCTTTTGTTCACTGATGGATCCCAAGCACCTAGTAAACTGCCCAGCACATAGTAGGTGCACAGGAAGTATCTGTTGCGTGAATGAATGTCAGACAGAGCCAGTTGAGCCTCTTTTCTAACAGCCCCGAGGGACACGCTCTCCGTCCCCAAAAGATCCTACTCACCCCTGCACAGGGATTGCACAATGAGCTCAGAATAAACAGACCACAGAAGTCCTGAGTCCCCTGTCTTTCCTTTTTGGCGGGGTGTGCTGGCTGGTAGGAGGTGGGGACAGGGGCTCCTGAGCCCCCAAACCACAGCCTAGGGGTAAGCAGAGCAGAGCCGCCAGAGCATGAGGAGGAGAGAGACGGACAGACAAGCAGAGGAGAGAAAAGAGAGAAAGAAAAATTGTTCCATGGCTACGACGGTCAAAATGCGTTATTAGGGTGTCCAGGAAATTATAGCTTATGTCCATTAGTTCTTTCAGGGTTAATATTGATGCAGATATTATTTCTATCCATGGCCCCATTTATTTGAAATATTATGACTGGGAGTAGCTGCCGCCGTGAATCAAATCAATTGATGGAGTAGTTAGCTGTGCCACCAGGGCAGCTTGCCCGCCCCCTCCCCCCGCCGTGAGCGTGAAATATTATGGAGATGGTTCCTTAAAGTGAGCACTTTATCATCATTTGTCTGCAGGCCCCCGCTAGGACCGCCTTGCCCGGCTTCCCGTTGGGCGCGAGGAGCTGTCATAACTCAATCAGGCTAATGCCGCTCAGGCACCTCCAGCCCCCGGCCCTGGCCTGGCAGCCGCTCACAGCTGGGGGCCCCAGCCCCGGGCCCTGCTGCTGGCCACATGCAGGGCAGAGGTATTTTGGGAGGTGGACATGAGAGGCCTATTTCCTTGTGCCACTTACCACTCTCCAAACACAATCTGTCATTTCCCACCACTGAGCTCTCGCTCATGCTGTTTCTCAGCCTGGAATCCCTTCTCTCCTGCCTCCGTCTGTGTTAGATGCTACACACGCTCAGAGCAGGATTTGGAACATGGATCCGTGCCTGATGCAGGAAAAGGGGCCACATCTGATCCCCTGTTGCCTAACCCCTCCAGGGGCAGCATCATTTAACTGTGGCCTGACAATAATAACCGTAATAATAACTTTATTGAGCCCAACTAAGGTTCAAATAATCTGAGCAGTGCTTTACACCAGCGGTTGGCAAACTTTTTTTTTTTTTAGAAAGGACCAGATGTTAAATATTTTAGGCTTTGTAGGCTGTAGGGTTTCTGTTGCAACTACACACTATGTCCTATGCACAGGCAGCCATAGGCAATAGGTGGATGAATGGGTTTTGCCTGATTTGGCCCTCCCCGGGGCTGTGCCATTCTGAGAGCAGAGTTGAAGACCACTTATGGCAAGATCCCTCACACCCCTTGGGAAGCCCTGGGGTACCCAAGGACGTACGGCAACCTCCAGTCAGCCTCTCAGCCTGAAGACCCCAGAATCTGAAGTTCCATTGCAGATAATCCAGAATTTGATCCATAGAACCCTAAGAACCACAGATTCTGTGATGGTTCACTTTATGTGTCAACTTGGCTAGGCTGTGATATACGGTTTTTGGATATTCCAGTCTGGATATTGCTGTGAAGGTATTTTTTTAGACGTGCATAATTAGCATTTAAATCAGTAGATTTTGAGTTGAGCAGATTAACCTCCACAATGTGGGTGGGCCTCATCTCATCAGTTGAAGGCCTTAAGCAAAGAGACCGTGGTTCCTCAAGGAAGAAGGAACTCCGCCTCCAAACTGTCTTCAGACTCAGGCTGTAACATCAGCTCTTCCCTGGGCCTCCAGTCTGCCAGCCTGCCCTGCAGATTTCAGACTTGCCAGTCCCCACAATTCCATGAGCCAATTCCTTAAAATCTCTCTCTCTCCCCCACCCCCAACATGCACATACACACACACCTATCATATTGGTTCTGTTTCTCTGGAGAACACTGACTAATACAGAGATCCTCAAGTCCAACTCTTCATTTAACAGAGAGGGTAACCAAGGCACAGAGAGGGCAAGTACCTTACCTAGTGTCACACAGGATAGTAATAACTGAGCTTGAATCAATCAAAAAAACCCTAGGCTAAATTTCTTGCCCTGAAGTGAGAGGCCAGGGTCCTCCCTCTGCACTTCCAAGCCTCCCAGTCAGGTGGAAGGCAGAGATCACACCCCTTCTGAATAAAATCAGCTTCTCACCAGAGGTGGGTAGGCAGGGAATTAGAAATCAAAAATTCAGTGTGAAAATACAGAAATCTAGCTGCAGAGCCAATTTTCCATCACACTTAGCAACTCCATTTGATGTGATAGTTTGCTAATAAAACATGAGCATTACGGTAACATAATATTTTAAGTATCCATTAACTAATACGTAAATATAATGGAACCTTATGGAAATATACTTAAGCTGTCACCAACACCCCTAATGTAATATGCATGATTTCCAAAGCTATTTATAGCTCCTTGGGTTCACTCACTCACCAGTGACTTCATTGGCTCAGTCAAAGGAGGATCTTGTTTTCTCTCCTCTGTCCCTGTCTTGATACACTCAATGTCTTGGGCCCTGTTTTGGTGATGCTTGCCTAGGCCTGGCCAACACCTTTTTGCTCCACCATGCCCAATGGGTGCCTGCCATGGGCCAGGCCTGGCGCTGGGCCCTGGGATGGGGTTGAGTGCAGGCAAGCTGGCAGGCATGGAGCCGGTGATCTGGCAGACACAGGTCATGTGGGTGACATAAGCTGTCAAAGAGGAGCTGCAGGGGCTCATGAGAGGCAAAGCAGGGAGGCCTTTTGGAGGAAGTGATGCTCGGGCTGAGGAAGGGAGGATGAGGAGGAGCTGGCTGGTCAAAACAAGGCACGAGGAGGGAATGAGGAGCCCCAGGTGTGAAGTGCAGGGAACCATCCTTCCGGGAACTGAACGGTGTGCAGGTGCTGCTGCAGAGCCTGGGCGGATTGGGTGAGTGGCAAGACAGGAGGTGGGACCAGTAAGCAGAGGCTGGACTTCAGAAGGCCAGAAGACAGGAGGAGACTCCTAAAGAGGGCTGGACCAGGCACCAAGGCTGTGCAAGGGACTTCCTTTCCATGCCGAGGGCACCCTAGACTTGGAGGAAGGGGAAAGGCCTTCAGGAGAGGCCTCAGCCAATTCCATCTGTGGGTTTGTGTCCTGAGATGTGTCTAAAAGAATCTCAGTCCCCTAGTCTCTACTCGAACTGTCTATGCAACCTCGGACCACCTCTCTCTGGGCCTCAATGTCCTGATCCCTGCCACTGGGGCTGGGGTAGGGCTGTAAGGGCCTTCCAGGCCAGGCCTTCTGGGTCAGCTTTGGTGAGCCCTGTGTCTGCTCCTGCAGATGCCCCCCCTGGCAGCTCCTGATTCTGTTTGTAGTGGACTTGGACTTTGGTGCTAACATCTAGCAAACCTTCATTTGCAGAGTGCATAGCAGGAATCAGCACTGGAGCATCACATGTCCACCTCAAGTTCAGTGAATGCCTTTTCCATCCATCCTACGTATTTCGGTTTCACAGCTCTCTTAGTCTGGGTTTCCCCAGAAGCAAATCCTGAGACAGGGATTTGAAAGCAAGTGATTTATTTGGGAAGGGCAGGAGCAGAGCTCTGAGGCAGGGAGGGCAGCACATATAGGTCGTTGCCACAGTGGGCAATGAGAGCTTGATCCCCCCGGGAACTCCAGAAAATGAGGCCGAGCACTGCCTTAGAGTTATCCCACCAAGACTCGAGGGAGCTGGGGAGATGTACACCAGATCCCATCAGTCACTGAGGGAGGGAGACTCCCACAGGGTAGCCATGCCCTGGAGCCTCCAGCCTGCTGAGCACACAGCTGGAGAAGCCCTCCCAAGATTTACAGAAAGCTGTCAAGCAAATGGTCCAGATGCTAGCAGCTGGGAGTTGATCAGGGCAAGAAGAAATGGGAAGGCCCACAGGTCTGGGCGGAACTCCAACAGGATCGCCCACAACAGCTAAAAAGCAGTGCTTTCAAGTGACTGCACAATCTCATGGGCTCTTGAAGGGGCTATTGGAAGGAGACAAAGGATAACTAATTGCTAACCCCCATTAGACAGGGGGTGCAATTGTGATTTCAAGAGGAGACCAACTTCTCCCTGCCTGGTGTTTTCCTTTTTTCCTGTTGGCTTAAGTGCCACTCCTTTGGTCCACAGTTCACCTCCTCCACAGAACCTTTTCCTGTGTGGACAGAGCATTTGCCTTGGGCTGGAATCCTACATTATTATTAATATAAGCCGTTAAGATTTGAGGGGCTGCTTGTTACTGCAGCTTAATCAGGAATATCCTGACTGATAGAGATACATGAAAAGTAGTCTGATTTAAAAATAGAAGCAATTAAGTAAGCAATAGTAGAGGACATATAGAGATAACAAAAAGTAGGACAGTAGTCTACAGATCACTGACGTTAGTGGAGTAAACAATGCCTTTGTGCTAATACGTTGGCACATTTACGAGGAGGGAGTTTATTTAGCAAGTGAAGGGACAACTCAGTTTGCTGATTAGCATCTGGAGATGAGACACAGAGAAGACTAAGGAAACCATGCTCTGGGCTTGGGGGACATGCTGAAGCTGACTACAGTGGGTGTGATACATCAGAACTCCTGACTCCCCTGTAGCCCTGGGGCCAGGGACGCACCCGGGGACCCAGCCCTGGGGTGGTAGCGTGGACCACCCAATCTCTGTTGGGGAGAAAGGTGCTCCACCACTGTGAGCCTTGGGCCAGCATCGTTCGTCCCCTGGTGTCTGCAGGCAGAATGGCTGCTAGCCTGGACTTTGAGGTCAGATAGACAGGTCCTTCCACTTACTAGCTATGTGATCTTAGGCAAGTCACTCAGCTTCTCTGAGCCTTAATTTTAACTTCTGTAAAAGTTGATAATAGTAATACTTACATCCTAGGGTTTGGAGAGGATTAAATGAGGTATAACATGTTAAGTGTTGGGCATGTGCCATATTACACCTGATCTAAGACTCTACCAATGGCAGGACACACCACTGGTATATGTACCATGAAGAAAAACATCTGTTAAACTCTGATGCAATATTTTAACAACAATGTGAGATGACAATTAGTCAGACTAGTCTCTTGCTGCTTTGAAATTTGTTTAACATGTTTCCAGGTATTTGGCAATTTCTCCTGCCTTTTGTTCATTCTTGGTGAGTGATAGACAGTCCTTTAGGGTATATATCAGTAATATAAAGTAACACAACTTCACCTCCTTAGGATACCTTCTTGTCTTAGGTTCCATAATGCACTTTGTTGTAGCTTTGCAAGAAAATAATGCACTGTGTTCATTCCTTCAACAGTGAGCATTTGCCCCCTAACCCCATCTGCGTGCTTGCTGTTCTGATCTGTGCCTTTCTGTGTACACACTTTTCATTTCATTGCTGAATCACAGACAATCTTTGTGAAGATGTATAAAATGGCAAGTACACTCAGCATGGGTGGTACAACAACGCAGAGAACTCCAACAGAGTGACAACAATGGGAACAGTGACAACCAAGCTTGCCCAAGCAATGACAACTGCATCATGACAGCCACTTGGCTGGTAGTTTGACATCATCATTTTGTAAGATAGGGCCCAATTTCAGAACGTTAAAATGGAAAAAAAAGTCATCTTAGAATTGATGAAATATGGTGGTAAATGCTCATCTTATTTGGGGGACTTGGACTTCGTGGGTGCGTATTTCATAATGTTGCTAGGGGCTAGGAAATAGGACCTGTGCAAGAGTGGGTGGGGCTAGGACTTGGGGTTGTTGGAGAGAAGTGGTTTCCAGCCAGAGGAGAGGCCACTGGCCTCTTTTTTGTCAGCCTCCACCTCCAGAGAAGCAGCGCACCGAACACCTTTCAACTCAACCAGTATGGATAGAGCACCTACCGTATACAAGGCACCTTGTGTGAGAAGAAAGTAGGGAGGTCACGGCACTGCACATGATGTGACTCCTGTCCTCTAGGGGTTCTTGGGCAGAATGGGGAGACAGACACGTGAACAACAATGGTGTTTAGGGGACATTGGTTAGCGCTAACACAACCAGCAACTCAGGCAAGCGCTTGGGGAGCCCTGGGGATGCCATGGTGGTTCCACCCAGGAAAGCTTCCTGGAGTAGGGAGAATGTGAGTCGAGCTTTCAGACAGGGAGGATTGGAGTGGACAGTGATGAAGGAAAGGGGGTGTTGGGCAGTAGCAACAGGTGGAGTTGAGTGGCCGTATGTATGGAGTGGGAGAAAACCAGTGGCCTTCAGTAACTTCATCACCTGGGGAAAAGCCAAAGCAACAGGTCCTGACCCAGGCCCATGACCTAGCCTAGCTCTGGCTCCTTTCCCAGCTGCATATGCACACAGAGGCACACTAGGTGTGCTCACATACAGACTCCTGCACATGCTCAATTGGGCAATCACACATGCACACCATGCACACATCCGTGCACATGCATGCAGACCCAGGTATGTGGACATGCATGCATGTGCAAATACACACAGAGGCTCTTGCACCTGCTCAACTGGGCAATCACACATGCACATGCACATCATGCTGACATCCATACACATGTAGGAATGTGTGTGCATGTACACAGAGAGGCACTCATATGCTCACATCCATGTTTCTTCTGCTGCTCTCTTGAGCAATCATGCATGCATGCTATGTGCATACCTATACACATGAATGTACTCCCAGGTACATCCTTATGTACACATGTGCATACACACACGAGGCACACCCAGGTGTGCTCATACACAGTTTCCTGTAGCTGCTCTTTGGGGCAACCACACACATGCCCACATCCATACACATGCATGCACATAAATGTACACAAACAGGTATGCATGTACATATAGGGGTACACATGGGTATATCCGTACAGGTGAACAAACATACGCTTGGTAAATTTTTTTCAAAAATAGGAGCAATAAGTCCCCTCCCTGCATCCATGCCCTTGGTAATCTCTCCCTGTCCCCCTGATGACTCTGGGCTTAACCATGTGACTTGATTTGGCCAGCGGGACAGTAGCAAATGCAATGCAAACAGAGATTGAAAAGTGTGTGTATATTGAGACTTGCTCTTGCTGTGCATGAAACCCTAAGATCACCATATGAATAAGCCCCAGCTAGCTTGCTGGAAGGTGAGAGATCATGTGGTCAGGTCAATCCCTGACATTGAGTCAACTGCCACCACCAGACACATGACTGATGCCACTGTAGTCCTCTCCATCATCTCCCCCAGCAAAGCCACCAGTTGCCATAGACACATGAACAGAGTTCAGCTGAGCTGGCCCGGGCCAGAAGAACCTCCCAGCTAACCTACAGAATTGTGAGAAATTATAAATGTTTGCTGCTTGAAGCAACTAAGTCCCAGGATGACATGTTACACAGCACAAGCTAACTGATACTAACTCACAGGAACATACAGATGCGCACCAAGCACACACCTATGCATTGCCTGTACTTATTTATATACAAAAGCACAGAAAGGTAAACTCACACACAGTTTGATAATCACACACAGACATACACATATGCATACATAAACAACACACATACACATGTACACCCACAATACACCCCAGAGACATGTTTCGATGTTAACACATACACACATAAATGTAAACACTCATGTTCGCCCACTTGGACAAATACCTCCCCAGGTTAGGACTCTGATCACACTCCATGGACAAGTGAGTGATTATGAGCCAAGCCCCCTACCCCATTGTGGAATCCAATTGGCACAAGGAAGGCAGTGGTCCTGGGAACAAGTGCTGTCCAGCCCAGCTGGGCTCCACCTGTACACATAGGCCCCGCTGCTAAGCAAGGACTTACAGCATCCTTAGGTCTGTGAGCACTAAGACCACCTAACAGGCTGGATGCAAACCTCAAATCCTTCCCGGTGACACTTGGCCATCCACTTTGTTTTCCTCTCATTTCTGGTTGCTGAGTATTGGACATGGGGTGCAAGGTAGTGCTATCAGAATGTCACTTCCTCCCACTCCACACTGCTCTTGTGTGACTCAGAGCCCTACTCCCCTGGAGTCCATGCTCTGCTGCCTTGAGGAATGGGTGCTAGCTAAGTCCCCATCACCAGGGCAGGAGCACTGTGCAGGTGGCAGGGGGGGACCCAGGCCTCTTGCTTCTCCCAGTGGCCTTGCTGCTGTGTGTCTCCTGGTCAACACTCACACAGTTGGAGACAGGGGTCAAAAGCAGACAGGTGCCCACAGCTAACAGCTCCAATCAAGTGTCACCTTCTCCAATGACCTCTCCTTCCTTGGAATGCCTGTTTGACCCTTTCCTTTGAGTTGTCTATTATACTTCCTTGCACCGTTTATACTTCACCTTTCCATGTGTTTTCTGTCTCCTTGTCCTCTCTGGGGGCTGTCCACTTGTCCCTCTTTAGCCCTCTGCCACCCTCCAAATACTTGCCTGGGTGACCACAATTGTCTCCTAATTATGCACTTGCACCCGTCATGGCCCCTCCTATCCATTCTCCATCTTACTGATGGGATCTGTCTAAAATGCAAAACTGGCCCACAGGTCAAAGGCCCACAAATGACCCAGGGATGAAGCCAAGCTGGTTAACTCGCCCTGTGAGGCCCTGGCACCCAGAACCCTGAGCATCTATCCATCCTGCTGTCTTTCCACTCACCTCGCCCATCCTCTCTTGGCCAGATTGCTTGATTACGTGAGTCCCATCCTCTGTCTTCATTCACCTCTGGGCCCCTGTGCCTGCTGTCCCTATGGCCCAGGATGCAGTTCCCCAGCTCTCCATACCCCACTGATGTCGCTCCCTTGCATGGCTAGCTGTTCATGACTCAGCTTAGCTGCCACCTCCTCTGCCAGCCTTCCCTGAATTCCAAGGTGGGTCAGTAGCTAGTACACTGTGCCCAGTATTCATCAGTCTGTGTGATAAATGCTTGTTAAATCATTTGCACCCACACACGCCATAGAACCAGAGCTCATTCAGGACAGGAACTGTATCTTGATCATTATTTTGTCCCAAGCACATCCCTGACACATAGTGGGCCAGGAGTAAATGTTTGCTGAATGAATGATTGAGCAAGCTCAGGAGGGAGAAGTGTCCTAGCGTGGTGTGGACATTTGTGGCCCACGCTTCCTTCTCATCACTCTAATAGAAGCATGATGCCAGTGGAGGACCTCAGGGCTCCAGAGTCCTGGTCCTCGGAGCTGCATCTCCTTGTTGGCCAAGGTCCTTTCACCCTCTGGGCAAATCTGCTCACTTTACTGAGATGACAGCTTTCCCAGTGCCTGCCTGGTGCAGCCCTAAGCTCACCCAGGTGTCAGTCACAATTCAGGGAACATCCGAGTCTCTCTCATTACTCACATTCCGCTTGTTCGCGGCAACAGATACTGACTGGCTGGCTGGTGTTGACCACGGGTGGGTTGTGGCTTCATGTTAGACAAATCGTGGAGTGTAGGTGGCAAGGAGACACCAAGACCCAGACACAGTCTGCAGGGAGGGTTGTGAGGGCACCGGGCTGAAGCAGCTAGGACTCTGTAGCACAAGGATTTCGGGTCAGAAATGAATAGGATCTTCTAAAAGGATATGCGATATTATCCGTTCCTCCTGGTCAAGAAATATTTATTGCAGCCGGTTCTGTCTGTGTGAGGAGGTGTCCAGGGGAATGGAGGATGACTGAGACTTGAGCCACGGCCCTACCCACAGCAATCCCCTGGCCAGTAAGGTATGTTTAAGTCTTACACCAATATGCCAAATACCCACAAGACAAGGAAAGGTGTGAAAAGTGTCAGGCAGGTGGTATCAAGTTCTGAGCTGAGATTATTTTCTTGAAGCTGGAAAGACTCACTGAAGGAGAAGCGTTTGACCAATGTAGGATTTGGCTAAACTGAGATTAAGATCGTGGGTGCCTCAGAGGGGACAGTTGGAAGAGATAATACTACAAGCTATCATCCATCAGGAACGAGCTGGGTGAGAGCTACTGTACTAGACATCTTCCATGCCACCTCTGAGCCTCACCTCAAGCCTGCCGAGCAGGTATGGCTGCTTCCATTTTATACACGAGGAAATTCGGGTAGTTCAGAAGCTAAGGGGCCTGGTGGAGGCAGCATGTCTTGGAGCTAGGCTACAAATCCAGGGCTTTCTAGCTCCAAAGCCTGATGTTCCAGTAACCGTATTCTGTGTGATGAACTACCCTAGTGGCTTAAATAACAATAATCCTTTATGATTATCTCATGGTTTGGGGGGTTGACTGGGTCCACCTAGGTGGTTCTTACTTGCATCTCTCAAGCAGTTGCCACCAAATGGTGGTCAGACTGGAGTCATCTGCAGGTCCTCAGTCAAAGAGGACAGTGGCCGGCGCCTGGGCTAGGAAGCTCAAATAGCCGGGTGTTGGAAGAGTGAGAACTTGTCAGGCATCTCTCTCCATATGTTCTCTCCAGCATGGTGGCTTCAGGGTATCTGGGCCTCCTTTATGGCAGTACTGGGCTTCAAAGATATACATCCCAAGAGAGAATGTCAGGTGGAAATGGTATTGTCTTTTATGACCTAGCCTCAGAAGTCACCTAGTGTCACCTCCACTGTGCTGTATCAGATCAGGCAGTCACAAAGTAATCCCACTCCACAGGTTCAAGGGGAGGGAACTTAAGGCTTCCAATCTTGAGGAATGACTGTCAAGGTTCTAGAAGAATATATAGGAAAGGAAATAACATTGTGACTATTTTTCATCTGCCACATCTGGCTTACTTTATAACCATAAGGCAAGACCTAGAAGCAGGGAAGTAAAAATGGCATCTGATCTGGGAAATGGAGCCAGAGTACCATTTAGCAGAAACAGCAAGTTTCCCCTAAGGAAGTGAGGAAATGCTCAATGGTGGCTACTTCAAGGGTCCAGACAATGACCACAAGGTCATAAACTGGGTGGCAGAAGTATAACTATAGAGATGGGAAAAGAAGGAAGCAATACAGCAAAGAGATGCAGACTTAGTGCCAGGTAGGAGTGTGGGGAATTGTCAAGGCATATCCAAAGTCCAGTCTAGGATCTGAGCCTGGGTAACCCCGGGACGTGATGGTGCCAAGAACCAAAATGGCAACATTAGAGGAAAAGCTGATTTGGGAGCAAGACAAGAGTTTATTCTGCTGCCACGTTGAGTGAGAAGTATGAGAAGGGCAGGTCGGGGAGCTGCCCAGAGGCAGGTAGAACTGCAGGTCTAGATCCTGGACAGTGGATGGGGGCTGAAGATGCAGACTTTAGGGATTGGGAGCCATCAAAGGGGTTGAGTCCACTAATGCTGAGAAAACAGAGCATCAAGGAAAACACAAGAACCCTGTGAGTACTGGCATTTGGAGGGTTGTCCTAAGAAAGAGGAACAAGAGCAACCAATCCAAAGGAAACATCTTGGAAGACCTTTATGGCCCCAAGACCCTAGGAAAACCCTAAGTGGAAGGACGGGGATGAAGAGGGACTCAGCCTAAGACCCATCTCCTTGAGGTCCACTTCATGACCCCCCACAGCCCTTTCAGACCCGGCTGCCAGTCATCTCTGTTGGTGTAAATTCTATTCCTGGTCACATTGGAAGCCCCATGAGCACAAGGACCTGTGACACCAGTGGTGGTCTGGACAGGCACAGCTTCGAGTATGCAAAGAATGTTGGTTGAGTGAACGTATAAAACAGGTGGAAAGTGGGGCTGCTCAGAGAGTTGAGGGGCCTGGCACCTCTGACCTCTTTCCACCAAACTCCCAAAAGAAAGTTCCAAAGACGCTCATCTCCCCCAGAGTTTTCATGGTACAACAGAGGCCTAGGGGAGGAAGTGGCTTTCCAAGGTTCACACAAATGGGCCAGTGCCAGAAATGGGTGTGGACCTGGTAGTGAGTGCCCAGTAGGTCTGCTGCACGCCCAACAGCGCCACGAGTTCTCACTAAGGAACATGGGAAGGGAGAGGGACTGGGAGGGGCCAGAGGCAAGAAGGCCTTCCCCGTGAAGTGGACTCCTTTACCGCCTGAAAGCGGCTCTGGGCATGGCGGCCAGAAGCCCGGGTAGGACGCGCTATCGATGGCCAGTGCCAGCCTGGAGGCCCGCCGAGCGCCAGGCTGGCCGAGGCCCCGCCCTTGGCAGCAGTGGCGCCTCTGGGACCTTGCGGCGGGCTGAGCTCCTTGCAGACCCCAGGTCGGAGGGAGGAGGGGAAGGCAAGGAGACATTGCTGTGGTTTTGCGGCCAAGGAGGGAACATACTTAGGATATTTAGGGGATGGACAGGGAACCGGCCCCACTTCCCTGCAGTCTCTGCCTGCCAGCGCTCAGCCACTGGAACATGCCATTTGAGAAATGTCTTCATTTTCTCTCGGTCGTTGGCCAGGTGCCCGCCACACTAGTTGAGAGCGGGAAGAGGGGGGTTGGGGAGGGAAGGTAAGGGTCATAGACTGAAGCAAAGGATTGGAAAACTGGCTCCCAAGAGCTCTCTGCACAAAGAAAACACCATGGGGCCTGCCAAATCTGCCCGCTGCACAGTCTGACACCCCCACGTGGCCCCCCAAACCCCTCCCCCAGCCATCCCACAGGAAGTCACATTTCTCCTTGGCCCATGGCCTGATGAGGGCACACCTCAAACCAGGGGCCCAACATGCACAGCGATCTCCATCCGTCCACTCATGTTAGGGAGTTTTGCTCCAAGAACTCCAGCGCAAGGGCCGAGCTAAGCTGGGCACATCCCCAGCCAACAGTAAGCCTCCCAAGTCAGTCTTTATTTTTATAGACCATGGCTTAAAGGCCCCAGCCACTGCGAGTCCCGGCTTGCCTTGCTTATTTGTAATTTCCAAACAACTTGATTTATTGCTTGGAAGCCTCTGAATGTATCCATAGATGCAGGATTTCAGAAATATCAGAGCTGGGAAAGAAAATACCAGAGCTGCCTTTGTCCAACTGCCTAATTTTACAGATGGAGAAACTGAGGGTCACAGAGGTGCCCGTGGGGAAATTTAGACATCTACAAATAAAATGTAGATTAATATAAAGAAACATTGATATTGGTGGGAGGTGGTTGGCTGTGGGCAAAAGAAATAGGCTTTAGGATCAGGTGGACTTTTGTTCAGTTCCTGGCTTTGTCACTGTAGCAGCATTTCCCTAGAAAATGAACTCCTTTACACCTCAGCGTTCTCATCTGTACAATGGGAAATAGCCTCCCCGTGACTGAATGAGGGTAATGAATAAAATGTACCATCCATGGTGCCTGGTGAGTAGTGGATGCTTAACAAATATATGTTCTCTCTGTAGGCATCAGCTTGATATTTGTACATATTCCTTTATTACTGGTTTTTAATCAATTCAAGAACTGGGCATTTCAGGGGAAAAAGCCAAACCCCATGAGACCTTGTCATCTGGAATGTGACACAGCTTTATGGAGACAGTTGGGGCCAGGCCTGGGTGTGGATAGTACCTTCCTCCTGAGAGGCCTGAAAAACCAGTGATGGGGCGGGGGTATGTCCACATGCCAGCCTTGCTACCATACCTGAGACGTCACCCGATCAGGGTGGACTCAGTGGTGGGACCTCTCTGCCCAGGCATTGGAAAGTAGAGACCTGGCTCCGAGTGTGGAACAGGAGATTTACCTGAAAGATACCCCAGTTTGGGCCCGATAGAGATCAGCTGGCATTTCGTGTGGCTGAAAGACTGGCAACTGAATACTTTGCCCCGCCTGACCCAGCTGCTGTACCAACGCCACAGATCGATTTCTATTTTTTCCTTTCTTCTGTAAACAGTGGCGCAGGGCAGGTCTGCCCGGATGGCTCGCACACAGGCCCGCCCAGAGTCCCTGATCGTCTATGGCAGATAGTGTGGGCTTGAATTCGCACCCATCCCGGTGTTCATTCACATCGAGCTTTTTTGGCACTTTAGTAATGAAAAGAGAAAAGGGAAGGAGAGGAGGTGGTGGCGGGGACAGCCATCGATACGAACATCCCGGCTCAGATTCTGGGCAAACAGCTGCTTTGTGTTTAGAATGTGGGGCTTGACTGGGTTTCAAGGCAAACCACAGCACCGAAGCCAGCCTTTCTTCTCTCTGCCAACAGGCGCCCACAAACGCCTAAATTTAGAAGCTGGCAATTGCACTCACTTAGGATTTTAGGAGAAACTCAGGTAACACAAACTATCTCAGATCAGAAAGGTTTACGGACTCACTTTGTTGGTGGAGTTTACTTGTTTCGTTGGTGGTGGTGGCAGGGGTCTTTTTGGCTCCACTTTTTTCTCAAAAACACAAATGCAATTCCCACCCCGGAAATGAAGTCAGTGGACTCTGTTTTGCGACACCCCTTCTCGGGATTACCTGGAGCATGTCAGTAGCCCCCACAGAGGGGGCTGCTGGTGGAGCTGCTTGTCCCACAGGGAAGGCTTCACAGGCATAATCCCACAGAGATACTTAGCATCGTAAATTTTACGGGAAAATGATGAGATTAGAAAGAAAGAGAGCGATGAAGAAAGAACAGCAGAGAGAGGAGAAAAAATAAAGAAAAGGAGAGTCTTGGTCAAGACCCTGCCCAGGTTGTGTCAACTCATCACAGGGGCTACCAGTTTGCTGTGAGGCTGTAGATGCATCTCTCCCCCTCTGGACATTGGTGCTCTCATGTCTACCACGCAGGGGTCTCATCTTGGTGTACAGCTGCAGTAGCACGGAATTTCTCTTCCATGTAAACCCAGAAAAGGGAAATTGTCAGCTAGGGGGAAAAGGATGGCTAATTGCTGTGTGAGCTTGGGCAAGTTTCTTACCTTTTCTGGTCTCAGTTTCCTTATACATAAAGTATGAAGAACAACACCCTCCTACCTCCCAGAATAAAAATAAAATAAAATAGTGTGTGCAAAGCACCTTGTGAGGGACCTGCTGGACGAGTGGTTATATTAATAATACTGTCACTCCTGACCCATGGGCTTGATTTGTTCTTGTCCTCACTGATACTCAACAGCACAGCAGACTAAACTAAAAGAGTTAAACAAAGAGAGCATGTGATAAAAGCTAAGTGGCACAGACAATAAGTGCTGCAGAGGAGGGGTTGGGGGTTGGGGAGGTCTGCCTAGAGGAAGCAAGAATTAAGGGGCAACGTAACATGATAACCAAGGTGCTGACTCTGGAGCCAGACTTCTGGGTCTTACTCCAGCTCTGCTCCCTATAAGCCGTGTGACCTTTGACTAGTTACTTAACCTCTCTGTGCCTCAATCTCCTCGTCTGTAAAATGGGAATACTTACAATAGACGATTCCCTCATAGTACTCTTACAAGGATTAAATGAGTTGATCTGGGTGAATCACTTAGACTCACGCCTGTCACAGAGTGAACACTTAGCTTAGATATTCTTAACCTAAGCCTTGACACTTGGGTGGAAGATGCGGGAAGGTAGAGTGGGAAGAGGAGGGGATTCCAGGCTGGTAGAGGACTGTGAGCAATGATGTGGAGGTGGGAGGAGCCAGACATAGTCAAGGAGTAATGACAAGGTCAGGTTAGTTGGACCAAGGTGTTGGCACTGGGGGTTAGTGGGAAATCAAGGGGAGAAGGAAGCTAGAATCACACCAGGTAGTCTCTAAATGCCAGCCTGTGAGACTGGGCTTGATCTCACGTTAGGTGAAAATTCAAAGATGGTTTCTGGGCAAGAAAGTTGTTTAATGCAAGTGCCGTCCTTGATTGATCTTGTAATAGTATATAGGGCAATGCAAAGGAAGGAAGTGATTGAAGGTGGGGAGGCCAGGCAGGTAGCAGCTTCCTCTGTTCAGGTGTCAACTCTAGACTGGGGAAGGTAAAATTTGTGCCACCACGCCCTATTCCTGTGTCCATGGCAGACATCACTAATCGATTGGGGCCAAACGCAGCCTGGAACTCTTTCTCCACCCTGTGCTCCAGGTGACTGTGGTCAATGGGTGAGAGCCAGGACTTGAGGGGAAACCTGCTTGCTTCCTCTGGCCTGGCTGGGCTAAGATGGTGGGCCTGGGGATGAAAGGGAAGGGGCAAACATGAACAAATATAAAAGAAGAGAAGAAAGAAAGAGCAGTACAGAGTGGACTAGTAGACAGAAGGAAGGTGTCAGAGATGACCTGGAGTTTTTGGGGGGCTGAGGAAATGTGTTTGGTTGTTGAAAACAGGAAAGACAGGATGTGCTGGTGGTGCAGAGTGCAGCCATTTGGGCAAAGGCAAGGTAGCTTTGGGGTGTGCTGAGTCGGAGGGACATCCGAGAGGAAACACTCAATCCGCACTTGGAGATATGGGTTGGGAGCTCAGTCGGAGGCTGGAGCTGGGGACACAGATTTGGAAGCTGGCCACACGGAGGTGATAGCTGGCACCGTTAGGACAGATGATCTCGCGCAGTCAGAGTGCGTGAGGGTAGGCGAGCAGAGGACTCACGCCTGGCTGGAGCAAACACTCATGGTTAAACATCAAATATCAAAAATATCCCAGCAGGAGAACTAGAAACAAATGGCCCAAGGGGTAGGAAGAGAAGGCGGCCTGTCATGTCAAACAGGCCAAGGAATGAAGGCAATTCAAGAAGAAGGGGGTGGTCAGTAGATCAACCACAGCAGAAGGCACGAGGAACAGGGGCTGGGACTGCCTTGTTGGGACTGGGCTCAAGGGCATTTATGACCTGTTACCCCAGGGGCTCTGACTTTAGAAAGCCCCACCCCCGTGCTATCAAACAAATTAAAACTCACCAAGAGTCCACATGAAACATAATTGTTATATAACTATAGACAAATTGAGTTGGCTCGCAGTCGAGCCGTTGACGTAATATTATGGTTTGTAGACATTTAAACCTATATTAATTTCAATTTTGTGGTTTTCTTTTTGTATTTTAGAGCCAAAAATATTTTTTCAGTTCTCAAATATTTTCACAGGCCCTTGAGAAGCATGTTATAAAGCTTAGATATTTTGCCTATAGTGCCAAATGTTTTAAACAGCTGAGCCTGGGACTGAGCTGGTAGGGACGGGGGATGGATGGTGTGGGCCAGGGTTCTGACAAGGACCCATCCTGTAATCTGGGTGCGTTTACTCCCATCAGATGTCCCCACTCTGTTGGCTTATGCGTGACATGCAGCCATCTACCTGGCCACGGGCAGTCATCAGCGTAATACCACAGCATTGAACAGCTGTCACGGTGTGGCATCAGCCGGAATGGACACTGCCTGCATGGTGGTGAAGCAGGATCCTGAAGAACCCCTTCAGTGCCAGGTGTTGACTCTTTAGTTTCTGGATGCGGAGGCATCTTGGGGGTCTCAAAGAAGGGATTAGGGCAGACAGGAAGGCAGGGAGGCTCAGGAGCTGGGGCAGTAGCTGTGTCTGAACCAGTGCAGACACATTTCAATGTTGTAATGACCTGCTAAAAATCAGGTCCTGGGGTACCCCAGGTCAGTGCTCAGGCTATTTGCTTCCCCCAACCCGATGGAAGTGGCAGATTTCAGAACCGTCAACCCCACTGTGTGGGCAATAGATGTGGGTACCGAGTACCCTCGAGGGCTGTGGAGGACAAAGCACTCTGGCCTGCAAGGGGAGAGGCATCCAAGGTTCAAAGAGCAACTAGTGGGCAGGTGAGCCGCGCCTTACCGAGGAGTCTCCTCCGCAAGGCCAGCAGAGGTGTGGGCTTGTAGCCCACCAATCCGCCCACCCCTCTTATCTTCACCGAAATTATTCTTCCCTCTGCCCATCCCCGAGGTTCCTCCACTTCTCCTCCAGGCGCACCCCCAGCCCCACTGGAGCAGGCCAGAAGAGCCAAGTCGCAAAGTGTAAGTACTTTTTAAGCACCGCAATTTAGCGCAATTATTTGAAAGTAAACAATCTGCTCTGTCAATTAAACATTATTTAGCTGCGTTTCTTCTGATGCATCACACAATCAGCTCTGCAGCTTGCTGGCCGAACAGGGCCCGGGGACTGGCTGCTGCTGGCTTTTTAAATAGCGCGCTCGCCGGCAGTTCTGCAGCCAGAGCTTCGAGCGAGCGGCTTTCCGGTGTGTTCCCCCCATTCCAAGGCAACACGGAGTAGGGCAGGAAGGAGTGAACAGCCACATCTCGGGACAACTTCCCTCCTGTCCAGTTGGGCGCCTCCCTCTTCTCGCCTTTCACTCCGTGTCTTCCTCATACCCTGCCTCATCAGAGGCGGAGGGTGCTGTGCGGGATGGAGGAGAAGAATCCTTCTGGGATATGTTCTCTGACTCAGAGGTTTTTATTTTATTTTATTATGTTCTAGGTAGAATGAATCCCAGCGTGCAGTGCCTGAAAGCCTTTCTTTCATTTTTATATCCATATGTATTTCATGGAAATTTAATCCATGTGTTTCCCATTCATTTACACTTAACTCCTCAAAATATTATTTCTACGAGCCGTTTGATGTCCAGAGAGCCACGCCAGCCATTTATTAGAGACCTCTCTGCTCCAGCGTCACATCATTCCCTCAAACTGAAACATGCCTGGGCCCCCTAAGGGAAGTAACATCTCCAACTCCGGGAGTCAGGAAGGCTCAGCCCTGGGCATTCTGAGACCATGGTGGTGCCCCAAGGAAGAGGCTGGCACCAGTGGTCCTCGTGTTTCCATCTGCCCAGGAATGCTCCACACCTCACCCCGCTCCTCAGCCAGCCATAACCCGAGCTCCTGTAGATTCAACATCGTTTGGAAATCTTCCCTAAGCCTCAGCTGTCCAGATGCTACCTGGTTTTCAAGACCCAGTCTTGCTCCAAATAATTTTTGGCCAGTTGACATGGCTTCACCAGGAAGCCTATTTTGCTGACAGATGCCCTAATGATAATCAATAATCATTTGCATTTGTAAAGGGTATCACAGTTCATAAAGTGATTTTACATCCATTGTCATGTCTCTTCTTTCAATGATTCTTCAAGATGGATAGAACAGGGACCACCAGCCCTCCCCCCATTTTGCAGTTGGAGAAATTGAGCCTCACAAGAATGGAACCCCAAATGAGGCAATCTCCCGCTGCAACAGATCCATCTTTCTATAAGTTTGGATCATGATTCTGACAGACACAATCAGGAACACTATAATCAATCCCAAATGTTGAAATCCTGAAAGATCAAAATCCCTTAAGTCTAAAATCCCTAATGTCTAAAATACTGAAAATCACAATCCTGAAGATTAAAATCCCAAATGTTGAAATCTTGAACACCAAACTCTGGCAAAGGGATTAGTGAGTTTTCGGTTGTACGCAGGATAGTTGCATGACATTAATTGCATTGTTTTAGGCAGAACTATTACCTTGTTATTGTCTTTGTTTGGAAATTAAGTATGATTTAAGCAGATGTACAGGGATGCCAAGTTGACAAGGGGTGGACATGTAGACTTAATTTTAGGTGTCCACTTGACTGGATTAAGGAATACCTCTAAACTTGCTAAAGCATTATTCTGGGTGTGTCTGTGAGGGTGTTTCCAGGGGAGATCAGTGTGTGGGTCTGAGTGGATTAGGTGGGGAAGATCTGCCCTCAATGTTTTGAAGATCATAGAAGTGAAAATATAGGTGAAAAATACAAGAAATCTGCTCTGCCAAATTATTCAATCGTGTATGACTTCTGCGCCTTCACACATAGTGCCATCATTGCCTTTAAAAAACACCCTTCATCAGAGAATAAAAACAATTTGACAAGCTCAGCAACCCTCTGAACCAAAGACACTTGCTGATATACAGGTTCCTCCAGTGTTATAAAACACATTAGACGGTGAACTACTCTTGGTTAGGAGTTTGACTGTCAAAGAAGATAGGCTTCTTATATTTACCACTAAATTTAACATAGAAAAACTAACTCATGCTTCGTTTTGGCTAATGGATGGCACTTTCAAAACTGTCCCCACTGTTATCAACTATGTGTAATTCATGTCCCTGTTGGATCCAAAAATGTTAGAACTTATCTGCTTATTCATGTATTAAATACTGGAAAAAGTGAAGTCCTTTACAAATGCTTCTTTGAAGATTTTGTATCTTTGCAGAAGAAAATGGATTTCAATGGAATCCCCAAACCATAATGACAGATTTGGAATTAGGTGCGATCAAGTCTTCTACAAGTGAATTGCAAGGTGTTACCAACCCAGTTTGTTTTTTTCCATTCAGTGCAATGCATTTGGTGGAAAATTCAGATGAGTAGATTGGCCACTCGATAGAGCAACGACAAAAACTTCAGTTTAAAAATGCGTCATTTGTCTGCATTGGCATTCCTTCCAGCTGATGACATTCCAGGGGCCTTTAATGAATTAAAGCCACATTTGCCTGAAGAAGCCAGTGAAATTACTGACGAGTTCGAGAATAATTATGTGCATAGTAGGATAAAAAGACACACAAGGGTGTTGCTGTTTGATCACCAGTATTGTTTCCACCAAATCTGTGGTCTGTATATGAGCGCGTGTGGCATGGCACAGAAGATGGGAAAATTTAATAGGGAGTGCTCATGTTGGTGTATATTGAGTCATCAAAGAATTTCAAAAAGAGCAGTACCACGTTGAAAATGAACGTGAATGTGTTCTCTGAGGACGGCCACGTCTTAAAAGAAAAAAGCAGCTCTTTATCGTGTTGCAAGACTTCAAAATACAGTTAATGATCGTGAAAGTCAGCCAGTTCTTATGGACTATCTGTGCAATTGCCCATAATCTATCCCTGTAATACATTTTTCATGTCAAATTTTCTTTTTAGTTTTTTTCTCACTATTTTAAATTGTCAGCATTATTGTGTAAAATTCACTATGCTATGTATGCTATATCTTTGCACCATTTCCAATACTGGAGGTATAAATTATTAAAGACATTTAGAGAGTTCTAATTCATTTTATGCATTTTTTTTGCACACTTGACTCCACGAAAAGTGCATTATCACAATGTTGACTTTGTGTGTATTGTACACGTACTCAAAAACGTTGGCACTTGATCAATAAATGAAGAGATGTCTGATTTGTGCATATGCATTTGTGAAAAATGAAATTTCTCAAGATCTCAGCTCTTTGGGCAGCTGCACCTGTGGTGGCGACCCATAACCCGGTTTTTGATTAATCTCATGAAAACACTTAGGTTGTCCATCATGGTATTTCAGATGACCGCGCTTATAAAGCTGGGTGTACACAATTACCAATCATAGTAATATGCCTTTATACATTTTGTTTTTTAACCTACTTCTTTATGAATATGGTTCATCTGCTCATATCTGTTATACTCATGTGACTTTCATTAGTATACCTGAGTGTTTATGCTTGCAAAAATATGTATGTTATTATTGCCTATTTTATTGTGTAAAGTGGCCTAGGAAGTGTTTTGTCATGTTTTTATATGTTTCTCAAATAAATACCCTTAAAAATTTAAATTAATATCTTTTAAAGAATTTTTAAAAATTATTTTTCCAGAATTGTATTTTCAGGATTTTGATCTTGTGAGATTTCAACATTTGGAATTATGACATTCAGGATTGTGTCTCTTGGGATTATGGGCCAAACCTCCTCAGTTAACATGTTCCCTTCTCTCCCTGTCTTCAGTCACTGTCCACTTTTATTATCCGGCCCCACAATGTCCCTGTGAAGTAAATGTTAAGAGAAGTAGTAATATTCCCATTTAACAGATGGGAACACTGAGGCTTAAGAGGTTGCATTCCTACTTGAGCATACACAGCTTGAACCCCAGAGTCTTGCTCCTATAAAACACTGCACACATATTAAAACTTGGGGGTAAACAAAGAACAGTATAAGTCCAAATGTCTTAAGACTCTCTGGAGAATTAATTTATTCTTTGTGCAAACATTTGTTGAATACCTATTCTGAGCCAGGCACCCTGACAGATGCCAGGAACAAAATAGAGACCACAACAGATACAGGGCCTGCTCTGGGGGAGGACAGACAAGGTCAGAGGAAACATCATCCCTGAGGCCTGAGAAATAATCACCTGAATGTTTGGAGGAGGGAATGCAGGGGTAGGAAATAAAAGAGAAAATGTATTGTTCCTCATCGCTATGCATAATCAAAATGGGAAGTATTTCCTCTTTCATATCGAAACCATTTGGGCAATTTTGCCCACAGAAGATGTTTTCTTTTCTTTCCTTAGTGCGGTTTCCTGGGATAATCCTGGACATTCTCTCCTGTAAGCCTGGACACCCTGCCTGTCTCTGTTCAACATTAATTGAATACTTATTATGGGCCAGCCATTGTTCATATATGAGTCACAATATAATGTGAGCCACAAATGTAATTTAAAATTTTCTAGCAGCCATATAAGAAATAGTAAAAAGAAACAAGTAAAATTAATCTTAATAGTATATTTTACTTAACCCAGTATAAGTATTTACTTAACCCCAAAATATTAGCATTTCAACATGAATATGACAATTATTAATGAAATATTTTACATTCTATTTTTCACACTAAGTTTTTGAAATTCTGTGTGTATTGTGCACTTACAGCACACCTCAACTTGGCCTGGCTGCATTTCAAGTACTAAATGGCCATGTATAGCCAGCGGCTGCCATATTGGAACAGCACAGCTGAGTGGATCACAATGAATGATGTTTCAGTCAATGACAGACCATATATATGATGATGGTCCCATAAGATTATAATACCATATTTTCACTGTACCTTTTTTATGTTTAGATACACAAATACCATTGTGGTACAGTTGACTACAGTATTTAGTACAGTAATATGCTGTACAGGTTTGTAGCCTAGGAGCAATAAATAGGCTACATCATCCATATGGCCTGGGTGTGTAGTAAGCTGTACCACCTAGGTTTTTGTAAATACGCTCTTCGATGCGTGAACAATGATGAAATCGCCTAACAACGCATTTCTCAGAACACATCTCCGTCATTAGGTGACACCTGACCGTACGTCACTGCCACTAATACCTCATTGGCTTACTCTGGTCACATGGTCCCACTCACCCACACAGGGGCCCGGAAGTGCAATCCTACCTGGAGGGGAGAAAACCAGAAATATTTGATGAGTGGCCCTAATGACTAGCAACTACACCCAAAGGCAACCAAAAGACCCTTTCAGAGAGTCCCATCTTCCTCCTCCATTTTGGAGGCCAAATTCAGGCTTTTCAGGACATCTGAGGCCTTCCATCATGGAGGACTTCTTGTCCAGCTCAGCTTCCTCCCATTCCAGAGTTCACACGTGCAGGGAAAGAGATGTGACCAATCTTGATGATGTTGTGCCACAGGCAGTTCTGCGCCTACGTGGGTCTCTGCGTGTGTGTGGTGGGGGGACCTGCTGGGCTTTGTTTTTCCCAGGGTTTCCTTTCCCTCGAATGTTGGATTAGTCCTTGCCTATCGGAAATTGATAAGGTCATGGAAAAAGTGAGGCCATGGCCAGAGACCGGGAGGGAGGCATAGAGGGAGTTGGGAATTTTCCTGCCGTCACGGGAAAAGTCTGTCTTATATCTCAATGTCCCCCTTTTGCCCCCAGAGTCAGGAACTCATGCAAGTTTTCCACACACTGATTTTGTTGCATCAAAATTGATGAATGAGCTCACAGTTGTCATGGAAAACAGCCACTGAGATACTGGTTACCAATCCTGGCTCCAGGTCAGAGCAGATGGTGGGGCACTGAACGGTGGAAAGAGGGGCTTTCATTTTTCTTTATATGAACTTCAGCCTCACTTCCTGTCCAGGGGGATTTCAGCCCTGGCCGGGACCACTCAAGGGCAGGACTTCGATATGCAACGACATAAGCCCATTAGTGAATATTTGTCATAGATTTTGGGAGGAATCCTAAGAAATGGAAGAAGCAAAAACAATTGAAAAATGGAGTTTGTGGTGAATTTGAAACACATCTGAAGGTGACTTTATGAAAGGGACCCTAAAGAGGGGACAAAGACATGGCTCCAGGCCAATTATTCCCATAACTGGGTTAGGAGGGCTTTTCCCATCTTGCCCTGGTTTAAGGATGAAAGACTGCTGTGTGTCCCTTGAACCTCACGACCCCAAAGTCAGCCACCTGACCATAAATTGTCCCTACCTTGGAGCTACATCAGGCTCAGAATTTATTTCCTTTGGCCCTCCAGAGTCCAAGCTACTTCCAGAGAGTAGAAACACACTGGGGCGTGTTTGTGAAGCCCTCTGGTGGAAGCCATTGTTGGCCCGTGGGGAACATGCTATGAACTTGAAAAAGCCACCTGCTCTGGGTGCAGCAGCCCCTGAGCATCAGCGTGGAGTCTGTTCCTGAGCAGACTTCCAGCCCCACTCCCTACCTTGACTGGTGCCTTTGGGCAACTGACCTCCTTCTTAAGTCTAAACTGAGGCTCCGCCCCTTTCTTGAAAATAGGGACACAATTCCTCCCACCTGCACTGCCTCACCTGGGCTGCTGCTCTCTGCTCCCCTGTGCCCATGCTGTTACCTGGTCTACTCCTGCTCCCTTTGCCTCTCAGCCAACACCTCTAGAGGAGCCTCAGCCCAGCTGCTTTCTGCTCTCTCAGCTCCTGGATTGTCCCTGGGACCACGTTTGCCCCCTTGTATTTTCACTATCTTTCCCATGAGATAGTAAGTTCCAGGAAGGCAGGAATCCTATCTGCCCAGTGCCCTGCTAGAACCCCACCCCCTAAAACAATGCCTAGCACATAGTAGGAACTGAATTAAATGGCTAAATTAATGAATGAACAAACAAAGAAATGAAGCCTAGACCCACTTGTATTTTATCTTAAGGAGCTTGCTATTCTATAGTCATCAATACAAATGCAGGGACTGTTTCTTTTCCCTGGCTGGAATCTCTCAAAAGATTAGGGGAGACAGGCGATGCCTGCCCCATCAAACATATCTTCTCCCTGTTCTTTGTAGATAGGTATCATGAAGGCCCTCCCCCACTGTCATACTTACCAAATGTGACCTGCCATTAGCCAGGGTTTGACACTCACTCCACTTCCTGCTCACAGGGCAGCCCAGAGCCAGCTGTGCAGGCAAGGGTCCTGGATTTCAATCCTGACTGTTCTATGCCCTTGCTGTATCATCTTGGCATGGTTATTTAGCCCCTCTGGGTCTTGCTTTTCTCATATGTAAAATGGGGATAATAACAGTGCCAATTAATGGGGGTTTCATGAGGATTAAATGAGCTAATGAATGTGAAATGATTAGACTGTGTCTGGCACATAATAAAAAATCAATAAGTGGTAGCTCTGATAATGAGAATGCTATTACTCCTCATGGCTCCACAATCCCCTCCAGCCGGGGTCCACTTCTGGTCCTGACGCCAGGGGAGATTTAATGTGGCTGCTCATTGAAGCCATTCAGTCACTCATCATCCAAACAAACCTCTACTGGGCTCGTGCCCTATGATTGGCCCTTTCTTGGTCTCAGGGATGCCAGGGGCTGGGCAGGGAAGAGCCCCTGGTCCAGGCGTTGGTACACTGAGTGAAGCACCCGTGTTCCTGTCCCCATGTGACCAATCCTTCTCAGCATCTTGGAGACACCCCTCCAAGAATCCTCCATGGGAGCAGTGACTTCAACATTGATTTATTCAATTCATATGCTTATTAAACACCAACTATATACAAGGCACTCGAGCTATAGGAGTGAACGAGACATAATTCCTGTCCTCAGGAAGCTCAAATTCCAGGGAGAAACAGATCACAGAATGGCAACAATAGGAAACCTGATGTTAAGCAGAGAAAAACAATCATGGGTAATGGAGGTGAGGCTATTGAGAACAGTCAGGAAAACTCTCCTGGAGAAGGCCACATCTGAGCAGAGACCTGAATAAAATGAAGGAGTGAACCATGTGATTTTGCAGAGGAAGAATGTTCCAGGCAGAGAGAAAAGCACATGCAAAGCCCTAAAGGAGACGGATGCTTGGCACACACTGTGGGTGTCTGGCCAGGCCAGTGGTTCATAATGACTTTGAGCAGCCCTGGCCCAGTCATTCACATTCTGAGGAAGGAGGATATCTTTGCTCCTTATCATCTAAGACACTGGGTTGCTGCACTGCAGAAATACAGATTTCTTAGCTCTTTTGTCAAGATACACAGGGTTTGGTCTCCAGCGAACCATTCTGTTTTAAAAGTGACAAGTCCTCCCTCCTTTCCTTGGGCTTTATATACTGGACATTGGGTTTGGGGCTGCTTCCATCTCCCAAACAGAAAATGGGTGAAACGCAGCAAACTGGGTCCACCCTGGAACTCTCTTTCCCACTGATTAGGTGAAGCTGATCACTTAATGATTGCTAACAGTTGGCAAGTTCCTTTGTCTCTTTGGATCTCAGTCTTTTCATCTGCAAATAATCTTATTTACTCCATTCCCCAGCCCACCTCAAGGAAGGCCTGGGCTCCCCCCTTTCTCTCTCCATCCATCTGTGCCCTCTTCCAAACCATCAACCACAGGCAGCCTGAGGACATCCTATGAGGCAAGGCTGATCTTTTCATTTGCTTTCAAGAGACCTAGGGATAAAATCCAAGAAACCCAAGCTCCTGGACGTGACTTTTGAATATGGTGGCCTTACACACTGTTTGAGGCAGTCCTAATGTAAAGCCTATTATCCTAGGCTCTAAGACCCACAGCAGCTACCGATAGAGCCCATGTCCTCTTCTCAGAACTGGGACATTCACATCCAGAAGTGGAGCAGTGAAGCCCTTCATGACTTGGTCCTGCTTACCTCTTTGGCCTCTTTACCTCTTTGTAGTCGAACTGTCCTCCAGCTCGCCATGTTCCCTCTGCCCCTTAAGATAGCCTTATGTGTAGCTTCTTCTAGTGGAAATTCCACTTCCCACCATCCTACCTCCTTTCTCTCTCTTCCCCTGAATCCCAGCTTTCCATCCTTCAGGGCTACCTCCTGGAAGCCTTCTTACCCCCAGACCCCATCACCTCTTCTGTGCCCACACCCCATGAATTCCCCCTAACTCACCCCTCACCACAATGCCCTCTTGAATATTATCTCTCTCCCCACTAGACTGAAAGCTCCACGAGGACAAGACTGTGCCTGGTAATGCTATTCCTCCATACTGCACCTACAAAGTCTAGTCCAGTGCCTGACACGTGTTCAAAAATTATACAATGAGTGGAAGGAGTAAACATGTATTGAGTGAGTCTCCTGAGGTGAGAGTGCTTGGGGGAGAGTCTCCGGAACTCTGAATATGGAGAAGGACTAGATCATTACAAAGGCAATATGGCAGCTACTGTGGGACAAAGGCTTTTGCTCTCTTAAGGAAACAAAAATGCACCTTAAAATTGCTTGTGTTCTTCTAGGCTTGTGAGATTCCTTGGGAGTTACCAAGCTGATTTTCAGATGGACCCCTGGCAAGGGCAAGCAATCACAACCTTCTATGCAAGCACCCACCCTTCGGCTTTTCAGGCTGAGCCAGTGGGCCTCTCCTAGAGAAGCCACCCCCAGTGTCCTCTTCCAGGGAAGCCACTGTCACGCCCTGGATCAGGTGAGCAGAGCCTTGCACCTCTGTAGGCAGGACCTGCCAAATCCCCTGTGTGGGCTTCATCCCTTCCAGTGCACACAAACGTAATTCTGCAGCTTCCCCAGAAATCTCTCTAGAGGCAGCCAGCCAATTAAATGAACATTTTTAATGTTCCCAAAGCTCTGGTCCCTCGATGTCCACACCAGGGGGATGCTGTGTGGGGCAGGGGGAGGGGAAAGACCATTGCAGGATTTATTCCCGATGAAGGAATTCATCTGTCAGGGTGATCTTCACTAAGTACAATAAAAAGATGTAAGATAACAGTAGTTGAAGATGTCATAAATTACCGGAGCCTCACAGTCAGGGACAAATAGACGTGTACAAGCACATGAACATGCCAACTGTAAGCTTATGGCCAGGGAAAGAAAAGGAGGCTGCTTGCCGGCCTTCCTTCTTCTAGACAAAGGCTATCTCTGTCTGATTTTCTCCGCCTGGAGGTCCCTGGGCACTTGTACCATCAGTAACACTTCACGGAGCTTTCAGTCCTAACAAATAATTAGCTAAAATTGAACCAGGGATTTCTTACATGTATGTCACAGGTCTGATATGAATAATGAGGCAGAAGGTTAACGGTGGGTCAGAGACAGTTCCCCATCTTCCAGCTTATTTATTCAGCGAAATGAGAAATTGATCACATTATTGCGTATAGGGGGAGCCTGATTCATCGCAATCAGCTTGGAATTGGCAGTTTTGACTGTAGGCAATTTGGGGACATTACTTATGCCTGAATAGGCCAGGGAAGGTCATTTATAGCTTGTTAACACCTTTCCAACCTCCTGCATAGCCAGATCTTACTCCCTTCCCCTCTTTGCTCTGTGCCCAGACCAAATAAAAAGTCATAGAGAAAAAAAAATCACAGACAGATGAGAACGACACTTCTTGTGAAATTAAAAGCACTATGAGAGATACTCCAGAGAAGGCCTAAAATGTACATACATCAGAATGTAATTTGTTTGTCTATACATCCACCCATCTGTCTGTCTGTCTGTCCATCCATCCGTCCATCCACCCACCCATCCCTTGTTTATTCATATATAATTCATTCATAAGCGCATTTCCTAAACACTGGTTGCTTACGCAGAATCAGTGATTGCACTGCGCACTGCAGTTGCAGAGGTTAAAGGAGCTTACTGGCAACTCCAGGATGCCTGGACAAGGCCTGCTAAAGCCTCTCTTGAGGGAGGGCAGTGGGTCTCATGCCTGGCTTTGGAGATATTCTTAGAATCCAGCACAGTTCTTGGCAACCAGGTGATACTTAATAAATAGGGGGTGAAGGGAGACCCCAGAGGAGTTGCTGGTGTAATTTGTGCTAGCTAACATTGCTGAGCACCTCCTGTGTGCAGGGCCTTGTGTTGACAGCAGTGGCGCAGAGTGCTAGGCCTGGCTGTAAGAGTTGGACTATGGAGTTAGTGCTGTGTAGGAATCAAAAACATGGACTCTGGAATCAGACTCTGAGCCTCAGTTTCCTCATCTGTAAAGTGGTGGCAATAATAGAATCTACCTCAGGTGACATATAAAAACAAACACTTAGAAATTGTGCCTGGTGCATTCTAGGCGCTCAATAAATGACAGCTCTCATTATCATTACCATCATCATTATGATCAGAATGTCTGGGAGACACCTTTACTTGCCCTAGGAGAACTGCTTCTTTTACCAAAACCCCCAAGAGGAGGAAGGGAGTGAAATGTGGTGTTTTGGCTATTTATTGTCACATAACCAATCAGCCCAGACCTAGTGACTTGAAACAATATCAACCATTAATTATCGCTCATGTTTCTGTGGGTTGACTGGGCCCAGATGGGCGGTTCTTCTGTTGGGCTCACTTGGGGTCTCTCATGCAGTTGCTGCCAGATGGCTTCTAGAGCTAGAGTCTATCTGCAGGCTGAACTGGGGTGCAAGGACAGGTGGGTCTCTCTTCACCACCTCATGTAGTCTCAGGGCCTCTCCCCTTTAACCAGGACAGTATGGGGACTAGCACAGCAATGAGATAGCAGGCTGGGAGAAGTATGCTGCAAGCAGCTCAGTATCTCTGCTCTAGCAAGCAATGAAGGCTACCTGAATATATAGGAATGGTTTTATTGCATGATTTTATCCTTAATATTAACTAAAATTAATATTAATTAATTAAGCACTACCCCTCCCCACTCCCAGCCCAGGAACACACTAAGAAGACAGATGCAGCTAAGCCTATATTTGCACCATCAGTATCCTTTTAAAAACATTTGTGTATAGTTCATGTTTGTTCATTAGATGTCATTTTTGATGTCCTTGGTGTGCTTGGCCTGAGCCCATTTTTTTTCCTCCAAGTAAAGAATCGCCCTTCTTTGCTAAATTCCAGTTGTCTTGAAGCCAGAACCCAGCTCTGCCCTAAGTAACAGATTCACAGACCCACAAACAAATGCTGGGCCTTGGACAGGCGGCAGATACAGAAGTGTGGTGGGAGGGGCAGTGGGGGCCAGGGCTGAGACTGTTGGTGGTCTCCACTTTTTTCCCACCTTTCCCCCCTGCCATATATACACACACAGAGTCATCCTCACCCTCTTCCCAGCCCTTTTTTCTGCCCTTAGAGTAAACAAAACTCTTTCATTCTGGGGCCTGGAAGATTCCATAATGAATTGAGCCTCTTAACAGTCTATTTTAATAAAACTCAGTTCCCTGGCTGTATGGAGACCATAAAACATGCAGGTTCCAGCAATAATATGTTTAGTAGCCCTGCTTGATAAAGTGGAAATGTTTGCATGTTTCAAATTATGAGCAATTTAAAGTAGGAAGCTAGAAAGCCAGTTCTTGGGTTATGAAGCTTGACATTGTTAAGCCTTAAGAGAACACATACTTCAAAGTCTCCTGGTCTGAAATATGTCCTGTACATTGCTCAGCAAGAACCAGCTGGGATAAGCCTACAGCCAGGCGGGGAGGGGGAAACCACAGCATAATGCTGTTTGGCTGACAGAGTGTCAACCCTTCAGCAAATATGCAGGATTTTTGTTTAGAAAGATGTTACCCCAAGAAAAGGCCTGCCTGCCCCAACACCTGCCCCCTGGAAACATATACACTCCTGAGGGGCCCATGAACTTGGCTGATTTTGGAGGCAATGATTTGGCATCACAGAAGAGTTCAAAAAATGCTGAATATTACAAGGGAGATCTGAGCTTCTGCTGGCAGTTGAATTCTATCAGTGGTTTTAAACTGACTTTATCTGAATCCCTCTGCTTTGGTTTATTTTATATTAGACTTTATGTAATTTTCATTTGAACAAGTGGTTTTCCCAAAGTTCACTCTGCTCCAGCCACGCTGGCCTCCCTTCTGCCCCTCAATCGTGCCAAGTTTGTGCCCACTTCAGAGAATCCACTTAACACTTGCTCTTCTGTCTGCCTGGAATACTCTTCTCCCATTTTTTTGTATGGTTGGCTCCTTCTTGTCCTTTAGTTTTTGGTTTAAATGTTACCTCCTTGGAGAGGCTTTTCCTCCCCACTTATTTTCTCATGTTTCCTTGGTTTTTTCCCTTTGGGTACCTACCACAATTTTGTAACTATTTTGTTTGTTTATTTTCTTACTTGTTTATTGTCCATCTTCCTCAGTAATATTTCAGCTCCATGAGAGCAGGGATCTTATTTCTCTTGTTTACCACTGGGTGGCACATATTATGTACTCAATAAATGCTTGTTGGATGGATCTGTGGATGGGTGATGGGTGGATGGGTGGGTGGATTGATGAGTGGATGAATGGATGGGTGGATGGGTGGATGGGTGGGTGGATGGATGGATGGATTGATGAGTGAATGATGGATGGATGGATGGGTGGATGGGTGGATTGATGAGTGGATGGATGGTTGGATGGATGGATAGATGATGTATAAGATTCTTCAAACTTTAAGACTTCAGTATTATGAGTCCTTAAGGGTTAATACATGAGGACAAGGTGAACTGGGTATGAAAAGTTAAACACACTGTTTTGACCCCAGTGGTGGCTCTTGCAACAATAGGAAGGCATGTGAGCTCCTAGGTTCACTTTTGGGAAGAGGAGTTGCCAGAATGAAAATGACTCCACTTGCTCCTCTTTCAACATCCTACTTCTTCAGTTTATTTTCCCATGGTCCAAGATGGGAGATACAATTTCTATACCTTTAAAAAATCCCATAATTGCACCCACCCTAGATCCCCCATCCCCAAGCAGCACCCCCAGTCACACAGGAACAAAGACCAGCCTGTTCTTGGCTAGACAGCCGAGCCAGGCCCAGCCACCGTGTGGTATGCGACCCTGACTGGCTGGCTGAATTCTTCAGCTGATAAGAGTGCTAGTCTCATTGCTGGGAGGGAGTGTGCAAATTAGGGCGAGAAGACCTCCCTGTGGCTCGCTCTGCCCCTGCCCCCACGGGGAAGGCACCCCCATCTTCCACAGGGTTTCCCCTTACCCTCACCAAACCCAGGTTGAATTCTAATCATCCGGTGGTATCCAGGCTGTCTCTCTTTCCCTGGGTATCATTTGACTGCTGGACTTGACCAGCTAAAACTAAAGAGGACTCCATCAAAGGGCTTTGGGAGGGAGACAGGCAGCTCAGAATTTAAAAGCACAAGCTAGAACAGGGTTGTGAACATGATGGGTACGCTCCTCCCAGATCCTGCTCCAGTTGCCACAGCTGTTAATAAACAGCCTCACTGGGTCCTCTGCATCTCGCCCAGCAAAGTCCCCAGATTCAGAATGGAGATTCCCAGGCCACTGTGTACACTACACAGCTCGTACCCCACTCACTTTGGGGGCATTGGGCACAAGAACACAGCTGAACTGCATCTCCCTGGAGCTGTGCATCATGACAGCCCTGGGAAGCCCTGCACAGAGATCAATTTTAGGGACTGGGATGCTTGGGGGCCTGAACGATGGCACCTGCACGTACCCCCATCATGAAAGATTAGGGCCCACTGGGCTGCATTTGGGTTGTCGGCTGTGGAATATTTCTACTGTCAGTTCAACAAAAAGTGTGATGATCACAGTGAAGCTTAACAAAGAAAACGCTATCGGGCAATTAGTAAGCCCAAGTCAGCAGGACTGATGTGAAATTTATCATGTTGGGAATAGCACGTTCATTTGCGTGTGACAAATGTCGGCGTGTGAGCACTGTGCCCGGGGAAGCTAAGGAAGACGTTGGCTTTTGCTCTTTCTGCCCCCAAGTTAAAGTTCAGACCCTCTTCTCTGCTCTGGGATCTCAGAAGCAAGGGGTACAGGAAACACAATTGTATTTTGTGGAGAAGAGGTAAGGGGTGGATACTCTGAGCTGGGGACATGGGATGTTGCTCTTAGGGAGGAAGAAGTAAGAAGCAGCAGTTTTGTTCAAAACCCAGAGACAGGCCTTTAAGGAACTGCTTTGAAACTGGGCCCCCAGGAGGACGCAGCCAGGGCTCTGCCTGTACTGCCTGGAATGTAGGGGCAAGGCCCCCTGCTCAGCCAGGTGCTACTTATTATGAACAAACACTCACCTCCACAGCCCTGGAGTTACAGGCCAGCTGAGGTGACATTTATAGCAGAGGGACCACAACAGCCTCCCCAGGCCCCTCAGCTCAGAAGCCAGTTGTCATTTGGGTGGGCGGCCCAGCCCAACTGGGGGCATCAGGCCCCAGGTGGCTCTGGAAAACTATAAGGGATTGGGGTATTATTAGGTTCACTGTTTCCCTCTGATTTCTTTTTTATGAACCTGCCTTTACAAACTCGCATGTGTTTGCTTTGGAAGAACATTTTCAGGGGGAGCCCAAAGATGTGACCTTCTCCACATGGTCCCCTCCCTTCTTAAGTCCGAGTCTCTAAGCCATGCCAAGGTGCACAAGGTGTTCTTGGATATGAATGAAACATTTATTGGAGTTTTAAGTCTTTACCACAGCTCAGGAAACCATCGGGACATAAGTGCCTGACTTCAGGTGAAGGACACCAGGGTTCTCGGCTGAGCAAGGCATCTCCTCTGCCTGAATCCTGACCTCAGTTCCTCTCTGTTACCCTCCACCTAGGCTCTCAGGCCGCCCCTCTGGCTTCCTCTTGCCTTCCTCTCCAGTCCCCAACCTTTAGCATTCTGGATAACACAGGTTCCCAGAGCAGGAAAGGAGGAAACAGTCAGTGGGGAGGTTTCATTTATTGAGCATCAACTGGGTGCCAGGCACCGTGTGAGGTTCTGAGGACACAATGGAGAATAAAGCATAGTCCTTATCCCCCATGAAACCTTCCCTCTAACGGAGATGAGCAAGAAGTGAGCAGCCATTGATAACTCAGGGGGAGAAATGCAGTGATTGGATGGGCAGGGCAGGGTGGGGGAGGGTTAGATCACAATGCTATGAGAGCACTGAGCTAGTGGGGTTGGGCATAAAGCAGAGAGTGCTTCCTGGAGGAGGTGTCTCCTAAACTGAGACACGAAGGGCAAGTGGGAGTTATTTAGGTGTAGAGGAGGAAGACTTGAAAGAGCAGAAGTAAAAGCAAGGTTGAAATTGCTTCAGGAAGCTCAATGCAAGGGCAAGGAGGGGGAGTGATAATGCCTTCCTTTAGGCCTTCCTGAACAGACTGCAATTGTCACACACTGAGATGCCCAGTGAGAGTTAAGACCTGGGTAACCTCACAAACAGGACCATGGGAGTGGCTCATCTAGGGAGGAAGACGCTGGCTGCAGCTGAGCAGCTGCAGGGTAGGGTGAAGCAGAGGTCTGGGGAGTTCAGACATGGTGCTTTAAAGATGGCCACAAATTCTTTGCCACTTAAAAGCAGTCCATTTTTTCTCTCCTTGAATTTGGGCAGAGGAAGTGTCCTGGGACTTCCAAGTGCAGACTTTGGGACAGTTAAGCTTTCTTCCTCTTGGAGCCCAGTGGCCACACTGTGAGAAGCCCAAAGCGAATGGAGAGGCCATGAGATGGTGAACCAAGGTGCTCTGACCAACAGCCGTGAGTGGACTCCCAGCTCCCAGCCAGCACCAAATGCCGCTGTGTGAAAGCGCCATCTTGGTTGTTCCAGCAGAACTGAGTCCTCAGGTGACTCCAGCTCTAGTCAGTAACATCTGAAACAGAAGAACCACCGCACTGAGCTCAATCAGGCCACAAAATCTTAGAGATGATAGGTGGTGGTTGTTTTAAGGCACCAAGCTTGGGATGGTGGATAACTGAAATATCACACCAAGGCCCAGTCCTCTGAAGTTGAAGCAAAAGTCAATCACTGGGGCTGGTCAAGATCCCCATATTGGCTCCTTCTGCCAACAGCTTTAGGAGCTCAAGATTTCACTTTCCTGACAGGCCTATCCCCCCAGTTCTGCCTTCAGCTAGCCAGTAATCATTGATGAAATATGTTGCCTGAGGCACGTGGGAGGAAGGAGGAGTTGTACAGAAGACACAGGAAGATACCCTCTGCCCTCAAGAAGTTCACTATATATATGTGAAAAGGCAAGTGTACCTTCCCATCTTTGAACTTGTTCAAACCAGAAGTTCAGACGTTGTCCTTGATCCTTCTCTGGTCCTCCCCAGTAAACAGGTACAACTAACATCTGCTCAGTGCCCTTAATATTCCAGGTATCATTCTAAGAGTTTTACATGAATAAACTCATTTAGTCCTCATAACAACCCTAAGAGGAAAATATTATTTTCCTTCCCATTCTACAAGTGAGGAAACTGAGGCACAAAGTTATGTCACTTACCCAAGTCACAAAGCTAGTCCATGACAGAGCTAGGATTTGAATCTAGGCTAGGTAATTCCAGAGCCTGCATTCTTAATTGTTCCATAGAATCAGCACTTGCTTCTGAGTCAGAGTTTGAGATGCAAATCCTTTATTGTGTAACCTTGATCAAATGACTTTACTTCTTTGAATTCATTTTCTTGTCCATAAAATGGGGTCATACCTGCTTATCTTTATTGTTGCAAATGTGACAATATATGCATCTTTCCAGATACATAACTGCAGCTCAGTAGATGCTGGTGTCTCTTCTCTCTTCCCCAGTGGAGAAAACATACATCACATAGGATTTCTGAACTTAGTAATCATGGTGATAGCTCACTTCACACTGAACTTAAGGTATGTTAGGCATGTCCCCTACTGGAGAAGTTCTGTATTGCAGCCAGGCTCTACAATCATTTTAAATATGTTGTACTAAGGCAAGGGTTGGCAAACATTTTCAAAAAGGGCCAAATAGTAAATATTTTAGGCACTCTGGTTTGTACAGTTTCTGTCACAATTACTCACTTTTGCCATTGCAGTGTGAAAGCAGCCATAGACAATATGTAAATGAATGAGCATGATTGTGTTTCAATAAAACTTTATTTACAAAAACAGGCCAGATTTAGCCTATGGACCATAATTTGCTGGCCCCTGCTCTCAGGTAGGTTGTAGAAGTTCTACTGGAAGAGTTTCCTCCAGGCCTGAGAGAAGGTCTTATACGTTAGGAAGTTGCCCAGAAGGTAAAATGAAGGTGACTGGTAAGAGCTTTCATAAGCAGCAAAAATTCTGCCAAACTATTACTGTGACTTCTGGTATCCAGCATGCTATGAGCCTGGCTCTATATCAAGTTTTCAGTTCCGATATTTGCAACTTTGGAAGTAGTTTGTAGGAATATAATGATTCATTTCACCAAAAAAAAAAAAAAAATTCAATGATCAGTTTTGCGACATTGTGTCTAATCCACAACGTGATGATTCTGTCTCTTCAGACACATAACCCTCCTTAACAAGATTCCTGAAGACACTAACCCTTGGAAATAACACTGGAGGCAGGGGTGTTCTATGGTAAAGTATGTTTGGGAAAGTTTGCATATCCTATTTGACCTCTTGGAGATTTCTAATGGATACAAGTATATTAAAAGGCTGAGAATTCATATAGTAACAAAACCTGTTATTCTTGGTTAACTCTGAGTTTTACAAACTCACTTGACCACAAAAACTTAATAGCTCATAGGTTAAAACATAGGGTCTGGATCCAATAAAATGAAAATAATAATATTTATCTCCTGGGGCTGGTGCGAAGAACACATATGATGACGCCTGTGGAGTTCTTAGCACAGGGCCTGCGATATAATATGCAGGTACTAGACGCTGGCTGTTATACTAGTAACGTATTTGGGAAATGCTGGTAAAGAGAATATACAAAGATAAACTCATTTCTCATATTAATTTTCAAAAGAGTGTGTTAATGATATTCTGTATCACATGATATAATAAATACCATAATCAAGTTTTTAGAAATTTTTTATTCTTGAAAATAGAGACCCATGAGTGTGGACTGTGTTAAAACTGGAGGTGTGTGGTGACTATCTCCTTATGCTACATCAGGACCCTTGGGGAATTCTCACCCCAGTGCAGGTGGGTGGTGATCTGGAGGACCCTGGAAGCTGGTTGAATGGAAACAGCCTGAGAGGGGGGTGTGGATGCTGGTGGTCTCACTCCCCTCCACAGCAGGACCCTTTCAAGCCCCCTCCCACAAAGGCCAGAGGCCCCAGATATTGACACATGCCTTTAAGCCCTTGGATACTTCAAAGGAAGAAGATTAGGAGCCAGTCTCAGAACCTGTTCCCCAGAGAGACACATTTGTCCAAGAGTTGATACTATTGATGCTAGTGGAAGCTGAGAGGAGGGTATAATTTCTTTAATAAAAGCTGGACTATGCTTGCTGGGGCTCCTGAGTCTTCCTACTTCCTCCCGAGCACTCTCGGGGGCTGGGATGGCCTCCTATGATCAGCACGAATGTTTGATCAGCTATGCATCTTCTCCGGGGCGGCTCAGATGATCCAAAAGGCTTTGGATCTCTGTCTCCAGAGTTTTTCTTCTTTAAATTCTTTGTTTCCTTCCGAATTCATTATAAACGACATAATTACATCTCTTTTTCTTCTCTGATTGAGCACATTTCTTACAAATGGTGATTTACCACTTGGATGTGGGAGGAAGCTGAGCGATGTCAGATGCACCAGCAGCCTCGCCTCTCCCTTCCAGAACCGCACCTCCTCGCGAGCCCGAGCGCAAGCATGCCTCTCTCCAGCTTGTGCCTGGTTTGGGGCATTGACAGATTCCCACAAATTCTTGAGGAAGGGAAGAGTGACTGGGTCAGCATGACATTGAGTTTCAGAGAACAATGAAGTCCTTGCAGAGAATGGAAGCTCCTGAGGGAAGACATGCTGCAGATTAGGATGTGACTAAAACAAATTATTGGAGGACTATTCTTCCCAAGCCTGGACCTTTTATCTATGTATGATTGCTATACTTTGCTTAGAAACAAATATTTGATTAGACCATTGCTTACCAGCTGTAGTGAAAATAGAAAAGAGGATGGAATAGCAAATTATCAACTGTAACAGGAGGAATTTAAAATTAGAGACAGATACAAGAGAATCTGTTCATTCATTTCACTAATATTTATTGTTTTTCTTCCCATGTCAGGAACTACTCCAGTTGGTATAATTATGGTGGTTCAGCAACAATCGCTTGTATTTGTGGAGCATACACTAATATTATACGATAATATTATCTCATTTAGTCCCAGCAGATACGAACTTGTCTTCTATTACTATTATTTTACAGAGGAGGAAAATGAAGCTTATCAAGGCTGACTGCCCGAGGTTAACCCAGCTAATAAACAGCAGCTTTGGGTTTGATACTGAAGCCCCCAATTTTGGCTAAAGTGCTACTTTAAGGCAAACAAGGTCTTGTTCTCATGGAGTTTGCATTCTAGTGGGGGAAACAGTCAATTGAAAATAAAGGCAAATTTATACATATAAATAAGCCAGATAATTTCAAATAGCAGCAAGAGCTCTGAGAAACATAAAAAGGAGTGATGTGAGGGGGATGGTACCGGGAATATCCCCCTTCCCTAACCTGGCTCTTGTGAAGGCAGAACCGATTCTCCCAGGCCTGGGTGTTCCATCTGAAGGCGGGAGGGTGGGCGAGAGGATACTTCTGTGGCTCGTTTCGTGCTACGCTTGTACGGGAAGCGCTTGCCGCCGCTTACAACCGGTGTTCTTCCTCTGCGTTCTAACACATGGGATTTTTCCAACACGGATAGAGCTAGACCCTTAGATATGAACTGGGCTAGACACCACCTAAATAAAAAGTCACCTTAATCCTACAGGGGACACCCAGATACGGCAGTAAACAAATATCTAAAACTGGAAGACACTAACACACTCAACTGGTGGGCGATCTGGCCCCCCAAGGGGCTTTTGGGAATATATGGAGACATTTTGGATTGTCACAAACTGGAAGAAGGATGCTACTGGCATCCAGTGGGTAGAGGCCAGGGAGCTGTGGGACACCCTGCAATGCACAGGGCAGCCCCCACAACGAAGAATTGTCCAGCCCAAAATGTCAATAGTGGGAAACCCCCACACTACGGTGCAACAGATAGATGATATTTATAGACAGATAGACCACCAACCTCATTTTCTGGTGACTTCTCTGCCCCCTCAAATCCTTCCAACGTTTATGGAGAGAATAACTTTCAACAAATTATTTTACTAAAACTTTCCATCCAAAATCCAACTCAAAAAAGCAGGGTCAGGAAGGCTTCCACATTTTAAATAGTCTAACACACCCGTCAGGGAAAGAGGGGGGACTTGCTTACAGACATGTGTCGAAAGAGACAATGCCTAAATCCCTAGTTGCGTAAAATTGATAATACAAAACATATCTCCATTAGGGTCTTCTTTAATTGAAACGATGCTCTCTTTCATCCCTGCCAGGAAGAAGAAAAGTCATGTTTCCAGCTTGGGCTGCTGTTTCATCTGCTGGACTTGCTTGTGAGCTAAGCCAAGTTTCATTAAAAATTATTGGTCTCATAACTTTTTTGTTTTTTGCTTTAAAGAGTCCCATATGGAACCAATATCATGATAGGACTGTGGCTGCACAAAGCTATTAGGCATTTTGACCCACTCGCTGCGTCTCGATAGATTCCAAGTACCAATCTAATCTTTTTTCCCCTTGAGTAATAAGTGAACATCTCAGCAAACAAATCCAAACTTAGAAAGTCAGACTGAAGAAATGGCAAAGCAAACCTAGTCAACACACAGACACCTTTCTTCTCTCTGCAGGGCCCGATCCCTTGATAAGCCCAGTGCTCTGTCTCCAAGGGAACCTCTACACCTTCTTTGAAGGTGCCAGCCATCTCTAGCTCTTGTCTGATTAAGAAATTCTCTGGTAGGACCAGAGCATCTGCAAAAGTGTAAAATATGATCACAGCCCTTGCACAAGTATTTTAACAACCTCATCCTTATGATAGGTTATATTTCATTGACTTGGAAGAAACACTGCATTATCTGGGAAAACAGCACAGATGTTGCCTAATAAACATTTTGGTTTATGCATTGTATTAACCTCATGAAACATTTATGCAAATCTCACATTAACAAAAGGTAAAAGAACCATTCTATGTTATGAAGCCTACAACAGGATGACCTCTGTTTTGTTTTTGTTATTTTTTTTTACCTCGGTATTTTATGGGTGTGTTTGTAACTCTTGGGGTTTCTATTTAGGAGGACACAAGGGCATTACAGATTTTCATCTCTTCTGTTTTCAGTTCTGTTATCATTCCTTCCAGCCGATTTCACATTTTATGATGCTAATGGTGGGTGTATGGTTTTGAGTTTCTCTCCTGTCAGCTGGTCAGTAGGTCTGAGGGAAATATTTAATAGACTCTGACAGCTGATGGGACTGGCCCCATTGAAAGAGGATTTGATATGTGCAGCGAATGTGGCGACCCTGAATTTGCCATAATAATAGCCATTATTTTTCCACCTCTCACAGCCAATATAACTCTCTCTCTTGTACACACCAGTACGTGTGTATAAAAGACATGACTTATGGATGGCTTCTTCCGTATACTGATCTGAGGGCCGTTTAGATAGCGTGTCAAAACAGATTAGCTGTCTCATCCTGCCACAAAATTAAGGGAAAAAACTTTGTACAACTCTGCTCAACAAATGCACATGTGCCTGTAAACAAAGCCGGCACAGAAGGGGCGCAGATCGTCCCTGTGGGGGACGCCAAGAAAAGCCACAGACTAGCCCAGTTAAGGTGCCCCAGTCAGGACCCTGAGGGGCACTGCCCAAGACATGGCGGGTCCAGGTGGGGTGGGGGTAGCCAAGCAACAGGTGGGAATCTGCCACCTGCGGGGCTACTGCCAAGCTTCACCTTTATGCATGTGTTTGGGGTGTTAGGGTGGGTTTGGGCCCCCCTCAGTCCTGCTGAATTGGAATCTGTTGAAATCAACACACAAACCTGCATCCTGGCAACCTGAGGCACAGCCATGTTCTTTGCTAGACATGCCTGCCTACTGGTTACTTTATAAAGTTAGCTACCATTTATTGAGTGCTTGTTATATACTAAGGTTTATCTGTATTAACCCTTTGAATCTTCCCAAGAACCCTAATATTATTATTATCATTCCCATTTAACATATGCAGAAACTGAGGAACAGACAAGCTACGTAGCTGGTTCAAAGTCACAGCAAATGGTTGGTGGAGCCAGGATGGAACCTCAGGCAGTCAGAGCCCATAGCCATAGCAGTGACAGGCTTCGGCTTCTGCTTCTGTTTGTCCCCCAGCCAACAAGAAGTGTGTGTGTTTGCGTTTGTGTGTGTGTCTATATGCATGTGCACATGCACCTATGAAAATTCTTAGACACAAATGTCTCCCTAGAGTGTGGTACACTCACAGGCAATATATGTAACCTCAATGTTTGTACCCCTATAATATTTTGAAATTAAAAAAAAAGGTACCCCTAGAAATCATCTGGCCCATCCCCTGGGCTGCAGTCAAACCTCCATTCAATCAAGGAAGTTACTGCGTTTCTTCCTCTGTAAACCAGGTGCCTCCCATCCCACAGGGCTGTTACAAAGACAAAGGGAGGAGCCGTGTGCACCTGGCACAGCTCTGGGCCCAGGAGAGCCTCCAACCCTTCAGTCCTACATTTCCAACCCCAGAACCCCCACCTCCTGCCTCCTGTCTGTTAGCTGACCTCCCGCTTCCTTCCCAGCCATTCAACACTGCTCCCTGAGGTTATCATTTCAGGCAATGATATCAGAAACAGTTGATTCCACATTCCCGAAAATCATTTTATTTATCCACTGTCATCTTCTGGCAAAAAAGGAAAATGGCAGATGTGTCCGAGGTACCTGAGGAAAGTGTGCCAAATGTTGGGAGACGTACTCGTAGCTGTCTGTGTTTGAATTACATAGCGCTGGTACTTTTTAGGTCAGAAGCATAAAACCTACTATTGATCTTGAGCAATGTGTCCGATTTTGAATGTCTGTTAAAGCCCCAGGCACTTCAATGCCACATAATCAATATTTCTTTTCGTTCTTTCTTTCTTTTTTTTTTTTCTTTTTGTAGCAAATGTATGGGTTTATTTCCCCATCCTGCAGGCATCCAACCTGGCCTTTTATTCCTCCTCAAGTAAGACACACAGCCTGCTGGGGACCCGCGGCTCAGCCCCTCCAGCTGCAGGACTGCAGACCCTACGACTCATGAATAATGGACACGCAGTATGTAGTGCCAACTCCTCACAGCCCCGACACCTTCCCAGGAGCAAGCTGCACCTCCAGAGCAACCAAGTGACAAGAGGGAGGGGAGAGAGAGATTGACAGGGAGAAATGTGAGGTCACGTTTAGCTTGGTGTAGATCCTAAGAAAAGTTACTATGTGGAATCCTGAAATTTAGAGTAGAAAAGGGTCTTGGAGATTGTCTGGAAAAACATTCCCTTTCAATTTGCAGATGGAAAAACTGGCCAAAGCTCCATACACCTGGTTTGTTGAAATGGCCTGGGGAATGTGAGCTAGACCATAGGAAATATGGGTTAAGCCTTGATCCCTGTTAGGAAAAGGGTTTCGGGTCGACCACGTGACCATGATGGTCTTTCTGTTCCAACCCCGAGGACATCCTGGTAAGTGGGTCAACCAGGTTGGCTGATATGATTCAGAGCTACGAGGCCATTGTGTCCCTGTGTCGGTGGTGGTGGCGATATGGAAGAGTGACTTCTTCCACAGGCTGCTGCACGGACTTGGCCTTGAAGGATGAGGAGAGTGGAGAAGCGAACTTGGTGAGCATCGAGGGGTGGAGCTAGAGGAAAGAAGACAAGGATGACACGTGGCTCAAAGACATGGAATCAGGAGGAAGTATGGTGCATGGAGGGATTTGCAAATGGTTCACAGTAGCAGCAGAGCAGAGTGTGTACAGGCAGCAAGACAGACAGCATCGCAGAAGCCTCTGCGTGCCCCGTGCTGAGGAGCCTCGAACTCTTGGCTTTGAAGGCTTTTGAATCAGGAGGGTGATGCAATCAGCATTGCACTGTACAAAGTTCATGTTGGCTAGAGGATAAAGGGTGGATCAGAGGAGGCAAGTCTGGAGTCAGGAAGCCAGAGAGTGGTTTATTCCAGCAGGCCAGGCAGTCCGTGGCAATGGACCAGGAAGGGGTAGAGCAGGGGATGGGTTTCTGACATTTGCAAGGGAGGCTCTGCAGGATTTGGTGAGGGACTAGGTGGGTGAAGTGATGGGAGGATCAGGGTGGCAGGCAGGGACACTCAATCCTGGCACTTTGTGTGACTTCCTGTGACTTCCTGTGTGACTTTTGGCAAGTCACTTAACCTCTCTGAGCCTCAGTTCCTTCATCTATAATATGAGAATAATATGGGGCTTTGATGAGGGTTAAATGAGGTAATGCATGAAAGTGTTTTCCTTACTGTTCACCACATAGTAAACCTTCAATAAGTGGTAGCTGAATTTTATTCTTTTATTGACCCCGCCGGGGGTGTCCAGTGAGATATGATGTGTTTTGAAGCACATCATTCATAACGCAGTCTTGAAATAGATTGTTTGAAGCATAAGCTGTTTCCAAGAAGCAAGCTTGGGTGACTTCTCTAGTGCAGGATGAGGACAATTTAAGACACACCCATCTCCCAGATTCCCAAGGAAATGACCAGCTGCATATAAAAATAGGAAAAAACTTATATCAGCACTGGGTATTGGAGAAAGGTGTAATTTAGAGGCTAGAGGGTCTGTTAGATATGCGGCGGATGAACCAGATTGTAAGATGGGCTGATCAGACCCATGATTTTCAGAATACGAAGGAGCAGTCTGCTTGAAAACAATTGTGAAAAAGTCCTTGCAGAACCCCACCAGCAGCCCTGTTTGGGTGAGAACTGGAGGCGAGAGTGGACTAAAGACTCTAGAACTGGTCAGTGCCATGAGTAAGTGGCCATGGTGTCAAAGGCACAGCGAAAGGGACACCCCAGCAGCAGTCCCTTGTGATTTAATCCTGAAGCAGACTGCTAGTCAGGCCTGGATCAGAGCATTGTCCCAGCAGACTCTTGGCTGCCGAGCTTTAGTAGACATTAATTCTCATCCCTTCCCAGCATCTAGCTCCTCTGATCCTAGCAATGACTCTGATTTTTAACTTGGAATGAATGCTTCCCTTCATCCTTAGTCTACATGGTCTGGGTGGATCTCTAGGGTGAGGTTCATGACCCAGGTCTGGCCTATTTAGCACCAAATGGACCTGGACAGAGTAATTGGTTCAGGAATGGTTACACCACCCAGGTTAGTCCAATTAGAATGGCTCTCAAAAATTTGGTGGGAGTCCACAATGAGATACACCACTTTACATCACTAGGACGCCTATAGTCAAAAAGATAGATCAGGACAAGATTGGCAAGGATGTGGAGAAATTGGAACCCTTGTACACTGCTGGTCGGAATGTAAAATAATGTAGCTGCTTTGGAAAATAGTCAGGTAGTTTCTCAAAAGGTTAAATACAGGGTTATTATACAACCCAGCAATTCCACTGCCAAGTGTGCACCCAAAAGAAATTAAACTATGTGTTCACACAATGTACACAAATGTTCACAGCAATATTGTAAGAGACAAAAGATGGAAACAACTCAAATATCTTTCAATGGATGAATGCATAAAATATGGTATATACATACAATGGAATATTATTCAGCCATAGAAAGAATGAAATCCGGATACACACTACTACATGGATGAATCTCTTAAACATCATATTAAGCGAAAGAGGCCAGTCACAAAAGACCACACACTGTATGAAATAGCCAGAGTAGGCAAATCCATAGAGACACAAAGTAGCTTAGTGTTTGCCTAGGGCTGGGGAGAGAGGAAGATGGGGAGTGACTGCTAATGGGTACAGGGTTTCTCTTTTAGGTGACGAAAATGAGTTAAAATTGATTGTGCTGATGGTTACACAATTTTGTGAATAAACTAAAACCACCGAATTTTACACTTTAAGTGGGTGAATTGTATGGTATGTGAATTATATCTCAATAAAGCTATTTTAAAAAAAAGTTTAGTTGAAACCAAGGGAAAGACCCAAGCTCTATGCTGTTGTAGTTGAACTGGGGGGGTATGTGAGGCTGGAGCTGTTGTAGCTACTTTATCACCCCGAAGTTTTAGGGGCCTCTATGTGAACTTGAAAATGAAGGTAACATAGCAGAAAGCAGAACCAAGCCATAAAGAAACTGGATTCTCAAGGATGTTGTCTGTACTCTGAATTCAGTTTTACTTGAAACACTTGGAGGATTTCAAGTAATCCCTTCCTCACTTTACCCAGTCTGAGTTGGGCTTTATGGCATTTGCAAAAGAAAGACCCCTGATACAAATACCAAACACAGAAAAGAAACTCTTGAGCAAGGAGTCCAAAATCCCTGCTACCACTACCTCCAGCTCCAACTCCCTTACCTATCCTGTTCTAGCACCCTCTTCCTTCAGCTTCTGGATCTTTGCATCAGCCAAATAAAACTGCATTCAATTCATCCATTCCAATCGTCCTGGCCTGAATGATTCACACAGGTACCCACACTGTCTCCGACAGAACTCCTAGCAATGCACAAAGGGGAAGAAGAAAACAAAGAAAAGTCGAAGCATGTATGAGAAGACAGAACAGTTCAGAACAAGGTGCCTCCCAATAGAATCGAGTTACTGCAAGAAACAAGAGTAAAGTTTCTAAGATTGTTCATTCAAGTTGTCAGAAGGAATCAAGAAGAAACTATGGCTTCCATTTCCAGAGAGCAATTTGAGTTTATCTCTTTAATTCCCTTTCCTCTCCAAACTTCATTATGGCCAAATATAACAAAAAAAAAAAAAAAAAGAAAGAAAGAGAGAGAAAACCCCTACCAGCACAAGAAAATAGGCCATGGATTAACTTAGAAAATTAAATATTTTTTTTAAAGGTGTTATGGAGAAACAAGGTGGTTGAAGTAAAGAATCAGGAAGCCTGCAGTCATAGCAGAAAAATAAATGCTTAGGACAACAATAAACTTTTTCTGCCCCATGACAGCAAATGGAGCTCTCACTGGAAAGATGGAGGTGAAGATGACCAGGGGAAGGTACAGTGATGTGATCAAATCTCAGCCCTACAGGTGACTTCAGATGCTGCCTCCCCCGATGCCTGCACGGAGTGAAAAGAAGCTGCCGGGAAAAAGTGAATTTTCATGCTGCACGTTTACCTTCCCAAGGAGCTCACTTCTAACTCTTCACAGTCAACTGAACCCCCAATCTAGAAAAATGAGACTGTAGAATGGACCGAGAAGTTCTTTTTCCCTCTGAGAGTAAAATATTTAAATAAGTTTCCAACAGAATCGTTCTCAAGTCCTAATAGTGGATAGACAGTTTCTTTCTTTCTGCAAGTGCGTACAGTAAAGGAAAATTTAACAGACATACGAAAAGTTTCTGTGATTTTAAAAATGGGATGGACTTTGAGAAATCAAAACAAATTCTCTCTCGTGATGTAAAACTATACCAGTACACAAAAATAAAAATGATCTCTCATTTGGTATTTCCCATAAGATTAGAGATTTTGCTTCTTTTAATGGAAATCCCTGAAATCCAGAAAGCTAGTTTTGCAGTGAGAAGTATAATCATGGAAATTTGCTAGTGCTGTTAAGGCAACAGAGAGCAGATTTAGTAGAGCAGAAAACAGAATCTGAAAATTTAGAAATGAACTCAAGGAACTCTGGCAGAAATCAGTGAAAAGAAGACAGGAAATGGAGACAATGAGAAAAGAGAGAAAGAGAGAAAAAGGGAAAGAAAGCTACATGCCAGGGATCCACTGTCTACATAAGAGATTGTAAATGGTAACAACAGAGCAATGAAACAGAAACAGATAATTCAAGGTGGGATGCAAAATTCTCCTGAGCTGAAGAAAGACTTGTGCCTTTAGAATCTACAAGCAAACTACCTGCTGTGGGCTGTTCACCTGCTTTTGTAAATAAAGTTTTATTGGAATGCATCCAGACCTGCCCGTTTATACGTTGTCTAGGGCAGCTTTCTTGCTCCAACCGCAGAGCTGCATGCTTGTAACAGAAACCCTATGGCCTGCAAAGCTCTGTGGCCCTCTAAGAAAAGATTTGCTGACCCCTGTAAGAGTTCTTTGAGCCATAGATGGCTAAAATGTTTGAATTTCAAGAATAAATTTTTAAAATCTAGTTAACCTTTGGTCCTCAGGGGAAAAAAATTCCCAAATTACCTACAAAAGAAGGAAAGAAGAAATTATATTAGGCCACACTTCTTAGCAAATTCTAGAATAAAATGTATCAAAATCTAAAGACTTCCCAAGGAATAAGGTTGGGAACTAAGACTTGTACATGCAGGCAAGCTGCCATTCTTGTATACGGGTAATCTTATGTGGAAGGATTCACAACATATGCCATGGCTGTTACTTTCTTGAAAAAAACAAATCAAAGAAATACTCCAGGTGGCTGAAAAATGAAGCAAAATAAATAATTCAGATACGAGGAAAAGCAGCATAAAAGAAACATTGCCAAACAGAGAACCAAAAAACTTAATTTCTCAATAATTGCAGTTAACATGATTATAAAACAATGCAAGTGTCAAGAAATAATTCTGGAAAGAGATGGCACACAATGTAAAAATATATTAATTGTAATATTCTTATTCTAAAAGCCAGATGGGGCTGGAAAAGGAATTGATGATAATACTGGTAATTATAGCTTCCATTTTTAGAAGTTACTATGCATTAAGCACAAAAATAATGCCGATATAAATATTGGTTTTCATAAATCTTTGTATACATCTTTAATATTAATTCCTTAACATAAATTCTTAGAAGGTGAAGTGCTGGGTTGGAGCATTTTAAAATCTTTCAACACAATGGAATTTGAACTCTCATCAGAAATATGTAAGTGCTCATTTCTCTGCATTCTTGCCGATACCTGTTATTATCATTTTGCTAGTTATAGTAGTTAAAATAATATATTAGAAGAACAGACATTTAAAAATTTTGTACAAATTAGAGTAAATTGAAGGTTATTTGATATAATACTATAACGTTCACTCACTTATGTTCTGATATACTTCTCAAGTAGGAGAGACCCCCACTCTATTTAGATTCTTTTCGTTTTTCATAAAAGTACTAGATGACATGTTTTGTGACATATAAATGACAATTTTAAGGAGATGCAAAATTCTTTATTTGGAGACAACGTTTATGACAAACCATTGAGGGCCATTAAACAATTCACTGCATGTTCCCAAGATGGGATTCTCTGCATCCATCAAAAGTCATCTTCACAAACGATATCATAGGTTTAAGAAACTTCTCAAAATATAATGTTGAGTGAAAAATAGTTTATATGACACAATCCCATTCTGAGGTTAAAAATACATATATTATGCACAAATAGTAAGAAGGATATGTACTAGATATTAACAAGGGTTATCTCTAAGAGATGAGAATCCAGAAGACGTATTTTCTTCTTTATTCTTTTCTGTATTTTCTAAGTTTTCTACTTAAACATTTTAATACATAGGGAAAAACAGATATCTTATAAATAAGCTGGAAATTTTTATCTATTTCCCTAGCAACAAGGACAGTACCTGCTTCGCAGTAGATACTTCCTCAACGTTTGCTGAATGAATGAATAAGTGAGTAAGTGAACGAGTAAAAGATTCTGTGTTTTCCCTATAGGCAGAATCGGCTTTCCTGAGGCATCCTCTGCTCTCTTGGTTTCTCCAGGCCAGGACCCTGCCCCATATCTGCTTGTTCCCTGCTGCCAGCTGCTCTGCCGCCCTGTCCCCCACCGGTCTCCCTGCCTGGACCTCTGCAGCTCCAAGCTCAGTGGATGCTGCCCGGACCTCTTCTAGTCTGCCAAGGGCGGGGGTGGGGGCCCCCAGGTTTCCTGCTCCATCTCCTACTCCCAGGCCCCAGATCTTTCTCACTGGGGCGCACCTGCTTGGCCTTGACTTTGTCAGTTCTTCCTTCTGCGGTAAAAAAATCCAGTGGAAAAATTTCTTGGCCAAGGGCTTGACACCTTGGAAAATTGATCCAGGCAGTCAGCAAGGTTGATGCCATCCTGTTAAGACTAGCGTTATACTAAGCATTTCTTCCCAGTTGATTAGTTTCCTCGAAGGGAACTTTAATTTGTAAAAATCAAAAATCCATTCATAGACTGAATTGGCCTTTAAGAGCAAAGCTAATATCCACCCCATAAACACCAGTGTGATGTAATGGTTGGTTCCATTCTGATTTGTCCTTGACCATGCTTTACCAGTACTTAAACTATTTTTTTTATCTTTTTATTTTTTTATTATTATTATTATTTTTTTGGAGACAGGATCTCGCTCTGTTGCCCAGGCTAGAGTGCAGTGGAGTCATCATAACTCACTGCAACCTCAAACTGCAGGGCTTGTGTGTTCCTCCTGCCTCAGCCTCCCAAGTAGCTGGGACTACAGGCATGCACCACACCCATTTTTCTATTTTTTGTAGAGATGAGGTCTCGCTTTTGCTCAGGCCGGTCTCAAACTCCTGGCATCAAGCAATCCTCCCTTCTCGGCCTCCCCAAATTAGACTATTTTATATATCTCCCCTGGTTACATGGGAGTCTCAGTGAGGAAGGCACAGTTGGACCATTTTCTCTGGTTGAATGAGACTTAGCAGATTGGTATAACACATTTTGTCCTATCAAAAATAACTGAGATTACATAAGCATAACCTCTCCCCAGAGCAAATATGCATTTGAGAGGCAGTGAAACATACATAATTATAGATGTAAAACACTAAAAATAGGCTCCGTGCCCCACACAGGCAGCTGAGAGCGTGGCACTCGAGTGCAATGCTGCCACGTATGGCAATATTAATAGGAGACATGGCACCATCCCAGGTGGCCGAATGAGGCGATACAGAGCTATTACAGACAGGAAAAGACGCAGAGATTTAAAATGCTTGTGTGCAAAGAAGGTTGCTGCTTATTTGAGCCTGTCAAAGCCTGATCCAACTGACTGTGATCTTCTCCCAGGAGACAGGAAATAAAAAGTCATCAAACCACAGTGGTTGTTATATTGTTACCTTATATTGTATTATTATAACTAGTCAGTATGAATAATAATAGCAGCTCCTGCTTAAACGTGTATGCTATATTTTTAAAAGGGCTTTCACTCTACTCTTACTCAATTCAACCAGTCTCTATTGAGGACTGTTTCAGGTAGCCTTTGCTATGTAACACACCAGCCCCAAAACTTGGTGTCTTACAGCAACAATAATTTATTGTTTCTTGCAATTCTGTAAATTGGCTGGGTGGTTTTCTGCTTGTCTCAGCTGGAAGGTCAGCTGGGCAGGAAGGTGCCAAGATGGCACGTCTAGCAGGCGCGTGGGGCACTTGGCTGGGCACCCTGGTTCTCCTCTGTGTGGCCACTCATCTACCAGGAGGCTAGACCAGCTTCCTTACCACCTGGCGGTCTCTGGGCAGTGTTCCAAGAGGGCCAAGGTGGAAGTTGCATCGCCCTTTAAAGCCTAGCCTCCGAAGTTGCATGACGTCATTTCCACTGCATTCTATTGGTCAATGCCAGTCACAAGGCCAGCCTATCTTCAGAGATGGGAAAATAAATTTCACCTCTTGGTAGGAGGAGAGCAAACTTTTGTGGGCTTATTTAAGTTAAGACAGCGGGGCTGTGCTAGATATTTACTTATACCATCTCATTTAATTCTCACAAGGACCCTGAAAGGAAAGGATTGCTACCCATGCTATATAGATACAGAAACTGAGACTCAGAGAGGTTAAACAACTTTCCCAAAGCCACACAGCTAGAGAGTCGATCTGAACTCAAGACTATTTGACATTAAAGCCTATTTTCTTCCTCTACATAGCAGCATCCCCTCCTGACTTATGAATTTGATTTCTGCCCTCCCATCATGGAAGTTAATGAAAGGAACAGGAGAACCTTTTTGAAAATGTCCAAGGCAGTTTCTGTATTGATCATTGTTTCACAATCTCTTTTCCACCCGATCCCAATCAGCCCATTAGATCTATGTTTCTAGTAGGCCACATCCCAGAGCCACATATATTCAGGGGAGAGAGAGCTCTCCAGTAAGGCAAGCCAAGCCCTCTGTCAAATGCAACAGGGACAAGGAAACTGCTGTTGCCTATTGCTTACTATGTACCAGGCACTGTGCTGATTGCTTAACAAAAATTAATTTAGCTAATCCTCATGGTAACACCCTGAGGTAGGCAGGATAGTTTTTTGATCTCTGTTTTGCAGATGGCAAAACTGAGACGGTCAATCAGTGGCAAAGCTGGGATCTCAAACTCAGGCCATCTGGCTCCAGAGGTGATGCTCTTGCCTGCCTTACTATTCACCCTCTCTAGCCAAAGTGGAGTCTCAAGCAAAGAACAGGAGAAGCCTGTGGCCAAGATCACCCTGACTCCAACCCCAAAGCCTCATCACCAGCACCTTCTCCCCTCCCCCATCTCCCCTCACACCTGAAAAATGAGTCCCAGTTTTACAGCATAGGAACTGAGGTGCAGGACAGTTAGATGGGTTTCTGTAGGCTCCCGGGATCTTAGTGGCAGAGTAGGACCCATGTCCCCAGTCTCCCAGCCCTGGGCTGTGCCTGAGAAGAAGAGAAGGAAGATATTAAACCCCAGGGATACTCCCTGAGCTTGAGCAACTCTGCCAGTGTGGATGTGGCAGCATCCTTCTGACGCAAGTGAAGATAAAAATCTTTTAAAAATAAGAGAACTCTCATCTCCCTTAAGCTGGCGGAAGAGCCCAGACCACTTTCCCTCCGGGTGGACACAGGACTTGGAATGCGATCCTAGCTTGGGCGCTGGGATCCACAGCAGCACTGGAGCGGCTGCCGAGGCCTGGGTGGGGGGCTGCGTCCCCCATGTTACCCACGCTCATACAAACCATCTCTCCTGCACCACCACCAAAACCACACACTGCTGAACCTTGCTTTGAAACACAACATTCAACAAATCACGAATCGTGAAGATCTAGACTCACTAGACCAACAAATTAGAGGGTGATTCGCTTCTGGTTTCCTGTAAACGGTGGGTTGCCCAAATGCCTGTCTGCATTGATTCGCAGAGAGACTGAGAAGCTGATATCCAGGGAGGTGATGGAAAAGGAAACTTTTTCAGAAACGACTGACTGTCACATTGGGTTGGATCCACCAAAGCCTCTAGAACTCACCTTTGCAGGTAAATCATGGTGGGAATGCCCTGTATCTGGACGGCCCATTACAGGTTATAAATCATTTGACATCACCCATTCCTGCAAAGCATATCTTATTTTATTTATTTATTATATTTTTTTAAACCTAATATTCATTATGCCAGGTACCATGGCAAGTACCTTGTATGTTGTTTTAAATTTATTTTGTCTATGTTTTGTTGTGGTAAAATACACATAGCATACAATTTACAATTTTAACCATTTTTAAGCATACAGTTCAGTGGCATTAAGTGCATTCATATTGTTGAGCAACCATCACTACCATCCATCCACAGAACTCTTTTCATCTTATAAAACTGAAACTCTGGGCTCATTAGACAACTCCTCATTCTCCCTTTCTGCATCCCCTGACAACCACCATTCTACTTTCTGTCTCTATGAATTTGACTACTCTAGGGACCTCATATAAGTGGAATCATATAATATCTGTCTTTTTGTGACTGGCTTATTTAAGTTAGCATAGTATCTGTAAGGTTCATCCACGTTATAGCACGTGCCAGAATTTTCTTCTTTGTAAAGGCTGAATAGTATTCCATTGGGTGTATGTTCCACATTTTGTTTATCTATTCATCCATCAGTGGACATTGGGCTTGTTTCTGCCTTTTGGCTATTGTGAATAATTGCTACGAGCACTGATGTACAACTTGCTATGGTTTTTTGTCACTTACTCTTCAAAACAAATCTATGAGGTAGGTCCTATTGCTTTCTCATTTTAAGGTGATGAAATCTGAGGTGGAGAGAAGGTAACACACTTGCTCAAGATCATACCCAGTAAATGTCAGAGCCGGGACCTAGAATTACATTTTCTAATTCCGTAGTCCCCTCTCTTCACCATCACAGTCCACTGTCCCTCTGTATGTAAATATCTGAGATCCCTGAAGTAGGCACAATAATTTATGAAATATATATCAACACATAAGTATTAATAAGATATATGAATAAAGCAATTTTATATATTGTGGAAATAAACATAAAATTAAGATCCAGTGAAATATAGAGAATTTTAAGTATAAAAGACTAAATATCTAATTCTCAGAGCAATATGGTAAGTGTGGGGATAAGGGGACCATTGTTCATCTCAGCACAGATGAGCACAGCCTAGAAGATGCAAAATGACGGATTCAAGGCCACACGGCAGAACAAAGAAGCTGCCCGGGTGTTCCGAGCCAGGCCTTGTGTTTTTACCTGAAGGCAAGCAAACTCTTGCAAAATATGAAAGGAAATAAAAACATATTTTGATGAGCAAATCCACATGCTCAGGTAGAGATGAGGTCTTTGGTTTCGGACTGTACTTTTCCAGAGGAGAGAGGCCACAGATGTAATGCTCACCTCTGTGAAATGCACATCTACTGAGTGCAAGAGTTTTACACGCACCTTGCTGTTTAATCCTCACAGGAGCTATCTTATTTTTTGCACTACTTTACAGTAAGAGAAACTGAGGCTTGGAGTAGTTAATTAACTGTTCCAGTGGCACAAAGCTAGAAAGTTGCAGAACTGGGATGCAAAACCTGGGTCTGACTCCTGGTCCCTTAACCCCTGCGATTCTCCCGCGGCTGAGGACCGACTCTGGCATCAGAAGTAGATGAAGCTGCCTGTGGCCGTCCAGCTCTGTGTGAGTCCTCATCGGCGGGGCTGCCCACTACCAATTCCTTGCCTGTCTGTCCCTGCCCCTCCTCTCAGACAATTGACTGCATCACTTCTTGATCCCTGTGTGCAACCTTAGTCAGTTTCCAGAGGGAGCTTTTCATTCATTCATATATTCAGCAATATTTATTGGGATACTACCGTGTTTCAGCAATGTTCCTGATGCTGGACATACAGAAGTGAACTAGATGGCCACTGTCCCTGCCCTGAGAGTTCTAGTGGGGGGAGATAAACACAAACATAATAAAAACGTACTTTCATGTGGTCATAAAAATAAGAGCCACGAAGGAAAATGAAGCAAAGAGATGAAAACAGCTGCAGTAAGAGTGGCTACCTTAGGGTAGTCAGGGAAGGCTGCTTGGAGGAGGTGATATAAATGCAGAGCAAGCCATGTGAAAGATGGCTGAGCGTGGAGGTGGGGAGCAGAGGGAAGTTCAAGTGTAAAAGCCCTGGGGAGAGAAGAGCTAGAAAGTTTTGAAGACCGGCCTGAGTAGCCCAGGGGCAGAAAAGTGGTGAGCCAGGCTGAAGGGGTGGGCAGAGAGCACTGACCTGATGGTCGCCTAAAGTGAGGACTTTGGCTTATCAGGGACTTGACAAATATGGCTCTGTCAGCATGGTGCTTCCCTTAACACTGTCACACTGCCTAGGCTGTTTCTCCAGTTGGCAGGCAATGAAGAACCTGCAGGCCCTGCTGGTTTGGGAAGCCCAGAGGACAGAGGACAGAGGACAGAGGGATGGAGGCTGCAGGGAGCAGGGGTGGGAAAAGGGGAGGGAGCAGGCAGCAAAGAGCAGGCAAAACATCTGGAAATTGCTTGCTCTGAAGGCGGTGGGGCCTTGGCTCTGCTGGACGGACCTCAGCTTCCCCTTCACATCCGGCACACAGCTGGGCTGTCCCAACCAACATTTGCTGTGACCTCTTTGCGTGTAACTTCTCCACCATGGCTCTCAGAATGAGCCTGGACGGTGTTAGTAATGCCAGTAGTCCTAGGTGAGGAAACCGAGTGTCCACGTGGTTAAGTCAGTGGGGATGTGCCATAATTCAGCCAGGCTGGTCCCTTCCACTCAGCTGTGTGACCTGAGAAAGTAAAGTAGCCTCTGAGCCTCAGTTTCTTAATCTACCAAAAGGGCATAATGATGTCCACCTATCGAGTGCTGGGTTGTCCTGAGGTTTAAGTAGGAAAATAAACATGTAAAGCTTTTGCCAGGACCCCTGGTAAATACTCACTATTGTTGTTGTTGTCCTGAAGGCACAGAGCTAGGAAGGAGAGGAGCTGGGATTCACACCCAGGTTGCCAGGCTCTAAATATTCTGTTGCTTCTGCCAACGCATTCATTCTAACAATTGTATCAGGAAGGAAGGGCCTTATTGCTCCTCTTACTCTGATTTGACAGCTGAGGAGCCAGGGTCTCCATGGCTCCCGGCTTGTGGGCTGAGCTGGCAGCTGCATGGACCTGGCAGCTATCTCAGAAAACAGGGTGAACAAGAGCCCTTTCCCACCCAGCCTGGCCTTGGCAAAGGCTGGAATAGGTAGGAAGGCAGGAAGTAAGGAAAGAAGGAAGGCAAGGAGGGAGGGAGGGATAGGGACCAAGGTCCCTCCCCTACCCCAGGGTCTTTCAGTGTGGCAGATTGGATTGTCCTAAATAGCTACACAATTTCTTCCATCCTACATACTGTTCTTATGGTGGGGCCTTGCCACTCCCCCATCAAGAAGTGGAATCTCTGTCCCTTCCTGTTATACCTGAGAGGGTCTCTGTGATTGTCTCAACGAATAGAATATGGCAGCAGTGACCCTAAGTGACTTCCTAGGTCCTAGAAGGTGACACAGCTTCCACCTAGCTCTCTTTCAGGATACTCACTCTTGGAACCCACTCGCCATGCTGCAAGGAAGCCCAGGCCACTCAGAGAGCCTCATAGCCCCAACAGCCAGGTTTAACCACCAGACATGAGTGTTCAGAGGCCTTTGAGGTGACTCCAGCCACCATCTGACTCTAAGGGGCTCCAGGCAAGAATCACTGGGTTGCACCCAGTCAACCCCAGAACTGTGAAAGATAATAAAATAAATGGTTGTCATTGTTTTACCCCACTAAACCTAAGGGTGTGTGACAGTAGGCAATCAGGACCCTGGGGAAAAGGACCAGGCTTGCTGGCAGCTACGGCTCCGTCCTCTGCACCCTCAGAAGCCCTGCACATGGGAGGGTGGCCCGGCTTGTTCCCTGTGGCACCTGCAGAGCCTAGTACAGGGTCTGCCACAGAGGTACTGCTCAAATAATATTTGCAGAATAATTGAATTAATTGATTGGTTTGATTTCAAAAAAAGACAAACCAATATCTCACTGATTTGTTTCTTGAAGAGCTGGAGAAAATATGTCTGGGAAGTAGGAGATGGGATGTGGCCCCAACCAGACTGTTCTCCTTCCAGGACAGGCTGTGGCTGACAGGTGCTGACTCTGCTCTCTAAACAGGAGTGCTTGGTCCTTGCACACAGAACCTCTCAGAGAGGAAAGAGCCAGGAAGGGTCTTGAGGATCCAGAGAAGGGATGCTAGGTGGTCTCTGGAGACGGGAGAGCCTCGGTCCTGAGGGAGGTTGCTTCATTCATTTGTTCATCCACTAATTCACTTATCAGATATTTACTGAGCACCTACGATGTGCCAGGCACTCTTTGAGGCACTGGGGAAACACAGTGAACAAAACAGACCAATCTCCCTTCCTTTACAAGCCTCCTCACATTCTAGTAGTGGAGACAGGCAATAAACCAAATAAGCCATACCCCTCCTGCAAACCATCAGGGGCAGGACCCACTTTCCTTTCCCCAGGCCCTGAGGCCTGAACTCTCTGGGTGGGCCCGGCCTGGCGCACTGTGAGGCACGAAGGAGGCCTGGACTGTAGGTTAGGGAACCTGTGTTGGAGCCCTTGCTCAGTGATCTGGCCACATCCCTTTGCTTCTCTGTTCCTTGGTCTGCTCAGCTATCTAATGGGGATAAGAAATCCAGTCCTGCTTACCTCCCAAGAAAGCCGTGAGGTTAAATGAGCCCATGGTTATAAAAACATTTCATGGATCCTAAAGTACTCTATAAATGTAAGAAATTAGAATTATCATAGTGAACTCTGGTCAGAAAGAGAGAACTCTTTCCAGCCTAGCTTCCTAGTACTGACAGCAAACCAGGGCAGGAAATGGAGGAAGGCCAGCCTTCCCAGGAAGCAGCTACTAACACCAACCTGGAGAAACCAAAACTTTCACCTGGAGCCACAAGGTCTTGTCCACACCTGTGCATGGGGCAGAGGTGACACCTCACCCATGATATCCACCTGCCTCCCCCCTGTCTTGCCAACCTTAACTCCCCAAACCCTCTCTGGGGGGAGAAACTCGAGAATCTGCCAGTTGGCATCCACTGTGGAGGAAAATGGGGCCAGATTGACATTTCATTTTGCATTTCAGCCATTAAATAGAATTTTGCTTTAAAATGATTAATAAGTTTAAATCCATATAGCAAGTTATAGATTAACAATTGTGGGCCCCATAGGCAAGAACAAAAGAAGCTTCATTATTGCATTTAGTTCATCAAACCTCTAATAAGAATGTCATTACTTATGTGCCATTGCCTTCCAACCCCGAACAATAGGCCACTTCCTAGGACTTTGTGTGACCTAACAACAACCCAAAAAATGAATATGTTCACCTGCAAGGAAAAATATTACCCTGGATTTACAATGGCCCAGTGAGCCATGAAAAGAAAATCTCAAAAATGTTCCTCTGGGCTTGCAACGACCCGGCCGGGCAATCCTTAGCAGGAGAGGTCAACGGAGGGGCTCTGGCTTTCACCAGGCCTCAAGAAAAATATCCAAATGATGCTCTTGCGAGTTATATGCCTGCAATTACTCCAAAAACAACACCCTGAAATAGATGAACCAATGGGTCAGGAAACGATTTTCCTTAGAGGGTAATGTCTTCTGCGACATGCCAGCTGTGTGAGTGATTTATGCCGGCCTTGCAGGTATTACGGGCTGCCCTCACAGAGACACAGCTCTGCTCGCTTGGGCCTTGCGTGCTTCCCATTAATCTGAGGCTGGTCCCGCCTTCGGTGGCATTTTTACGCAGACTGTGGGCTCTTTCACACGACTGTTGTGTTTTCCCTCACTCTCCCCTGTACGTGCACCGAGGCTCGCTCTGCTCCTTCCTCTCTGCTCAGGACATTTTTCTGTCTCACCCAGCATTTCCACCCGCCGGGGTTCAGGCCAGCCGGCAGCCGCCTGACCTCTGGTGAACCCGTGTCTGTGACCATTCCTTGGAAAGCCACTCGGTGCTCCCACTGTCCTTCCCTCCTGGGGTGAGCTCACTGCACCCGGGAGCAAATGTGGGCAGAGATGAGCCCAGCATCTGCCAGGGAGGGGTTGGAAGGGTGAGCAGAGCACTTTCCTTCCTCTGGTGAATTGACTTATGTGCCAGGCTCTGCGCTAGGGAGAGGCTGAGCCTGTGACACTGAATAAGGCAAGATCCCTTCTAGAAGGGCCAGATGGTCAAGCACAAAACAAAATACTCCACCACCATGATGGATTGTTGTAAGTACACCAGAGAAAACAATCAGGGTGATGGTGAGAAGTTGAAGGGGGGCAAAGGAAAGTTGTGTTTCTACTTGCTGATGCGGTGTCTTTACTGGAGTTAGAAATAGGTGTCCCCCAGGGCAGACTGGGTCCATGGGTGCTTGGCTTCATGAGCAAACAGCACATTTGGCAAAGGGAAAGGCTCTCCTCCCCCTGGGCAGACACAGTTCCATGTAGGGCATGAGGCTTAGCCAGCAGAACAGGACTGATGTCTACCCCCACTCAGCCGCACAGTACCCCACAGCAAGCCACCCGCACATCTCTATGTGGAGGCCCCAGAGGTGCTCCTGGAAAAATGGCATGTGTGGGGAGACTTGAAGGCTGGTGCTAGGGGCTGAATTGTGTCCCCCTCAACATTCATACATTGAAGCCCAAACCCCAGGACTGAAGAATGTAACCATGTTTGGAAATAGGGCCTTTAAAGAATGATTAAGTTAAAGTGAGGCTGTTAGAGTGAGCCCTAAATCAATCCAACTGGTGTCTTTAGAAGAAGAGGACACACAGAGAGACACCAGGGGTGTACACACAGAGGAAAGACCATGTGAGGGCACAGCTAGAAGATGGCCATCTGCAGGTTGAGGAGAGAGGCCTTACTAGAAACCAACCCTGCCAACACCTTGCTGTTGGACTTCCAGCCTCCAGAACTGTGAGAAGATAAATTTCTTTTGTTGAAGCCACCCAGTCTGTGGTATTTTGGAAAGAGCCATCTGATTTCCAGGCAAAAGGATCTGTAAGTAGGAAGGCTCTAAAGAAGGGAAGTATTTGATGTGTTTAAATACCAGAAATGTGTCCGGTGGGGCTGGATCCTAGTCAGCCAGACAGAAATGGGACCTGAGGCAGGGGTGGGGGAGGCAGCGGCCTCATGGAGAGTGTTGTGGGCCACAGAGCCCAGCACCAGGAGCCACTCAGGCAGGCAGAAGCCCCAGGCTGGAGGAGCCCGAGACCGTCTCCCTGTGTGGAGCTGGGGCAGGAGGTCTCCACTGCTAGGCAGGCAGGCTGGAACTCTGCATGCTGGCCTGGCCGGTGCCACTTACCCGGGGAGTGACTGTGGATACCCAGGCACCCTCACCTCATAGACCTCATCCTATAGACTGGAAAGAGTGGCCCCGACTGGGGACTCCTGGACGCACGCACTCCTGGACATCTTCTTGCATGCAGAAATTTTCATTTTTTCTTATGGATTTGTCCTGAAAATAGTTCCAGAGGAAGATTGAGGCCTGACTTTTTCCAGACCTCGTTATGCTCTTTAGACATTTGACCATGTGGCACGCTCTCATTTAAATGTCACTGTTTCTGAATAGCCCCTAAGCAGATGTGAGGACCCACTTTGTTTCTCGTCCATGGAAAGTGAGGGCCAGGAACCCTGAGCTAGAGCCAAAGGCTCCCAACATCAGTTCAGAATTGTCACCTCATTCCCAGAGCCTCTGGGCACGGTTTTTACATGTGGCTGCTGAATGTGAACCCCCACCCCCCACCCCCAATGCACCCCAGAAGCAGAAGCTGAGAGGATGTTCCAGCTTCCAGAGTCTTCCATGAGCCCGTGAGCCCTCAGGCCTCTGCTCTCACCTCCCTCCAACCTCGCCAGCATCCCTGCCCTCTTCAGCCCTAGGAAGAACGACACAAATGCGTTCTGCCTGGCTGCCTAGAGCCTGGCTTTGGGTCCTGGCTCTCCCACACACCGTCATGGGGGACCTTGGCCCCATGACCTGACTTTTCCTGAGGAGGATCCTGGTGGCATGTGTCTCATACAGGGTTGCTGTGAGAATGACGTAAGGTAGAAGTGTAGCCTCGACTAGTCAAGGAGCTTTTGCTCAAGTAACAGAAACTCTCCTCCTTTAGCAGAAGAAAAGGGAACGAGGTGGGTGGGAATTATTACACAGGGATACAGAGCTCTGGAGTCATCCATGAATAAGAACTACTTTACAGGGGCTGGAAAAGCCCTGAAGCAGGTATATCTTTTGGGGTGGGGAGGCCTGGGGAGGGAGCTTCCCTTTTAAGCAGTCTCTGCCCCTCTCTGCCCCATCCTGGCTGTCTCCTGAGTCACTTCTCCCATCACACTCCAGCCTACGATGGCCCAAGACGGCCACCTCCTCTAAGGGTCTGCCTCCCCCATTGATTCGCCAACCTTTCTGCTTCAAACCCCATAGCTAACCGCCTAATTCCCTCACGACTCTCGGTGTCTCCTGATTCAAATTCCTAGGGACAGGGGAGTCTGACCGGCTCAGCACATCAGCCAGCGCTGACCACCCTCCCCTCGGGTGCCCGACCTGAGCCCGTTGTTGAGGGGGCCGAGGGAGGCTGGATACCGGCTGAGGTGACCTACCACGATCTCTGAGAAGGAGAGGATTATCACAAAATGCTTCACAAAGGCTATTTGTTTTGTTTTGTTTACTTTATTTTTCTCACCCTACTGATCCTTGTCTCTGAAATAGGCTATTGTGTATGGACCACGACTTAGTTGGTCTTTCTCACACCACGAACTTCTCGAGGTGGTGACCAAGCTTTAAACATCGTCACCACTCATGCCGATGACCCTTTTCTTCAAAGTCTTTCTGACAAACTCTACCCGCCAGGCGTCCCCCTTTGTCAAGACCTCTTTGTGTCTCTACTTCTGGCCTCTGAGGAGTAAGAAGCCCCATTCTCTGGCTCAACAAGGCTCTTCTCCTCCCTGTATTGCCCACCCTGGGGCAGGAACCAGGGCTTCTCCCTTCTCTTGAGCTCCTTAAAGGCTCTGGATGGACGGGCTACTGTTGAAGCCTTCAGCCCACCTCCCCTCTGCTCTGATCCTTGTGTCACCCTATCTGGAGACCCCTTGGATAGGGCTGATTGGCCCAAACCCAACTCTCCAGTCATTAGAACAACCTGGCATCCAGCATCCAGCCACCAACCATCCAGTCTCATCACTGGGATAAAAAAAAAAATTCTTTCTTTTTGACATAATATAATCCCAGTTTATCTGCTGTGGTGGGTTTGCAATGTGTTAATTTAGCTAGGCTGAACTACATTTCCCAGAATTCCCTTCCTGATAGATTTCAAGTTAGAGTAGGTCATAAAGAAGGTTCTTGTGGGAGATTTGGAGGGCAGAAGGGAGGCAGCAGCCCCTTGTAGCTCTCACATGTCCTCACCTACCTGCTGACTCACTTTTCCCTGGACCCTCCTTCAGCATCTTGGACTCCACTGAAGGGTCCCAGCTTCCACAGGATGCCCACACCGCTGGGATCAGAGACCACAGGAGCTGACGCAGATCTCAGCCTGTCCTCCTGGGCTCTAGCCCGTGCTATATACCTTTCAGCCTACTCTTGTTCTCCCCGTTTCCATCTTCCCTTCCCTTCTCCTGCCTTGTGGACTTCAAGTCCCAGCATCAGGCGTGAGGAGAAGAGCCTTACGGAGACCGCTGACCAGCTCCCTCATGTGTAAGGTCACATCAATGTCACAGACACATATGTCCTAGTGGGTTCTGCTTCTCTGATTAAACCCTGATTGATATATCTGCCAGCATCTATCTGCTCCCACCCTTGACCCAGGGTGTTAGACTTTACTAAAACTATAGTTTCCCTTTATTCCATTGACTGGATGGATGTGCTTTAAATTCAGAGGAATTTTGACTTCAACAAAAGTACTCCTTTCAAAGCCTTTGATGAATTTACTACCTAAAATTATCAGCTCAACATTTCTATTGAAATGCAGAAAAGGAGAAAAGTATTCCGGCTACAAGCTGACATTGGGGGAGAAATGTTACAACTTTCAACATATTTAGAACATTTACATGCACCAGTAAGTGTATCACTTCCTACAGAATGCTAAAAAGTAAGTTGCTCCCTGGGTGGTACAGAGTAATAATATCTTATGTGTGCTCTCACCCGAGTGCCTCGCAGCACTTCAGAGAGAAAAGCAGCACAGGGAATCACCTCCTCATTTTACAACTGAGGAAACTGAGGCTTGGGGGAGACTCAGTGATGTGCCAGAGCTTCCATGGCTTGTAAGTCAGAGTTTGCAAGCTCGGGAACCAGAGAACCCAACAGAGCCCTCACTTCTGTTTTATTTGGTACATACAATATTTTTTGTCTGGTTTGGTTTTTGTTTTTTATTAGCTTCTGACGTTTAAAAATCAGGAAACTTGACCTCTTCTTCTTTCTCCCCACCAAGTTTAGATTTGCTATTGGGAAGCAAATATTGAAAGTGAGTAGAGGCTGCCCCCTTTAGATAGAGTGGGGGACCCCCACTGCCTGTGGTCTAATCTCTCCCTTTCATAGATTTATATTACCTACTGGCTCCTGTTCGCATCTGTGTGTGAGTTCGTTTAAAATCAGTAGACTTGAGAGTCTAAGCCAGATCCATTTTTTCCAATTCTGTTGCTCTTCCAATGGATCCTCCCACAGTCCTGAACATATGAATCATAAATATTTTCAGTCATTTGACAAATATTTACTGAGCACCCATTATGTGTAGCTTGAAGCTGGGGGGTGGTAGTGAATGAAATAGATGTATGTTTAGGTGAATATAATAGGTACCCAAGTGTGTGTGTGCATGTGTATCTGTGCATGTATCAATGCAGAGGCACGTTCTCATCAGTTTGGTGTGAGCATCAACTGAGATAACACACATGAACTAGCTGTAAGCTCACCACACACCACACAAATGTCAGACATGTGTATGTCCAAATTGCACTTTCTGTTCACTCATCTCTGAATGGGTAGCCCATGTCTCTTGTTGGAAAAATAACTGCTTCCATTCAAGTCTTGGTGGCTGGATTCTTGCTCTCTAGCAGCAATGAGGCATCCAAATAAACCATACAGAGTCTTGGAATGATTAACTCAGAGGAAACCACCAGGCAGTAGTCTGGGAGCTGGGACCCCCCATCCTGGTTTTTCCAGGACTGAAGTGAGATTTCAAATGCAAAAACTTGAAAAGTCCACGGGAAATCAGAATGATTTGGTCACCCTACCTAAAAGGCTTCTCTTGACAAAGAAACTTTAAGGAAAAACCAAGATCAGTGGCTGGAGGGGGAAATGACAGCCGAAAAGTTCTGCTGTTGGTTTAAAAGATTTTTAATGGGGCAAAAGGAACAAATGTGGACCTGTCCTCCCTCAACTTACTGCACCACGGCTGTCATGAAAGAGCCCATTGAACAGTCCATGAGTCCCAACCCTGCCATGAACTGGCCGAGTGGCCTGGAGTAAGACTTCCTTCCCCTGCCTCAACTTTCCCTTCTGTAGGTGGGGGACTTTGGACTCGGAGATCAGGGAGCTCCCCTCCTGCTATAACGACCTGGTGCAAACCACATATTAAACCTACTTTTAGGGCTATTTTGCCTTGTTTATAATCACATAATGTTACTTACCCCATAGAATCAATGACAGCTAATATTTATTATGTGTTTGCCCATGCTGGGCATGCTGTAGGTATTCTAAATGCATTGACTCACAACAATCCCTAATTTACAGATGAGGAAACGGAGGCACAGAGAGGTCCGAAGCCACACAGCTGCTAAGTGGTAAATCTGGGACTTGGACCCAGGCAATCCAGCTCTGGCGTCTGTGTTCTTAGCCACCTCTCTTGAAGTGAGTCACCTTCCTCTGTCTGGGGCTTTGGATGCTCATTGGTGAGGAAGTGGAGAGACACAGCATGTTCTAGTACAATGTAGTGGTTAAAGGTTCAGGCTCTGAAATCAAAGACCTGGATTTATATGTGGTCCACTACTTTCTACCTGGGGGACCTTGGGAACATCACTGAAGTTCTTCAAGCCTTAACTTGCTCATCTGTAAGATTAGGCTAATAATTGTACTAGCTTATAAGGTCAGGGAAGAGATTGCCTGCAAGATGCTTAGCACATAGCTGCTAGGTGTACACCCCACAGGAATGTATCCACGTGTCTACTGAACATGTGCCGGAATGTTCATGCTCGTAGTAGCACCATTTGTAACAGCACAAAACTGGAAAGTGCCCACATGCCCATCAACAGTAGGCAGATAAGTAGCCTGTGGTCGATTCACACAATGGAATGCTATGCCACCACGAGGGTCAAAGAACTGCAGCCGCGCACGGCCGTCTGGATGAAGCCTGCAAGTCAGGCTCAGGAGAGTATATCTTGTGTGATTCCGCTGATATCAAATTCAAAACTAATCTGAGCTGCTAGAAGTTAGGAGAGTGGTTCCTCTGAAGGGTACAGGTAGTAACTGGAAAGGGGCAGGGTGTTGCAGTGATCTGTTTCTGGATCATTACAAGAAACAGCTACATGGATTCCATGGGTGTGCTCATTTTGTGAAAATTCACTGTGCTGCTCCCCAATGATATGTGTTCTTATTTGTAAGTATGTTACACGCCAACAAAAGCTGTTTATGTAGGTGCCCAATAATTACTGTTGCTATTAACACATGACTAATAGCACAGTCTGAGAGAGTAGGAACTTGCTGCAGAAACAGAACAGTCTTTGGGGCCAGCGAGTCCAGGGCCCTGCCTCTGCTTCATTTCTTCCTGGCTGTGTGACCTTGGGCATGTTGCTTAACCTCTCTGGGCCTCAGCCCTATCCTCTGTAATAATACCATATACTTCATAAGAGTGCTCTGAGGATAAAATAAGAAAATGCGTGCAAAGGCTGCATAATATCTGGAACCTGACGTGCACTCAATAAGTTCCCGTTCCCTTCTCTTTTCTTTGCCTTTCAGAGTACTAGGTAGAGTGCAGGATATGCAGTAGGTACACAATATTTCCTTAATGAATGACTGAGTTGGTTGGCTGCTCTCTGAGTGGCTGCACCTCCTGAATCAATGGATAAACTAATGGGTAAATAAATAAAATCCCCCTCCTCTTACCCAGGTGCAGGTGATGCTGCTCACACAGAGGGCAGTACGTGGCTCCTGTGGGTCCTGGCATTCATCCCCATAGGGAGTCTGAGGTTTGCTCTAAGAATAGGTATTCCCTCTACCAGCTTACTAGTTTGATTGTTTTTGGCAATCAGGCCTGGAGAAATCACCCGACCCCTGTCTCAGCATGCTGCTTTCCTCGCCTGCCTCTGGAGGAAAGCATAAGAGGGAACGGCTCTGCGTCCCACCAGATCCCCTTCGTCTCCTAGGGAATTAAGCCTGGCTGTTCCCTTGCAGCCAGGACTTCCATCGTTACTCTGTGAGTGGAGGCCAAGCCTTTGGGGTGGGTGGTAGTCAGAAGGAAGCTCCCCACAGGGAGTAACTCGGTGGCACGCAGAGCTGTGGTGTGAGAGGGTGAAGTGACCAAGTCCTGGTCACATAATGACAGCCCTTCCCCCCAGGGGCATTGGTAGGCTTTCCGAGTGGCCCCCACCCCTCACCATCTTGCATCTCCTTGATGGAACTGAAAGGCTATCACACATCCCTTTCACAGCAGGAGAAATGGAGACTCATGCCTACTACGTGCCAGTCACCAGTCTAAGTGCTGGGGATACAGACTCCATTCCTGTCCTCTTGAAGGTGACAGTTCATGGGTGTATTTTAGTTCATACATTGGTTCAGCTGCATTAACAGAAACTAAGTAATAATGGCTTTAGCAAGATAGGTTTATTTCTCACTGAAAGCCCAAGTTGGTAGTCAATCTGGGGGGTAGGTGGGGTTTGGCTCCACGAGTCATCCAGGGAACTAGGTTCCAATCCCTGCTCTGTCATCCCCCAGCATGTGGTCACCCACATGGTCAAAGCTGAAAAGAAGGAAGTGCAGAGCAGGCGGTGTCCCTCAAGGACCTAACCTAAGGGTTGCACGGCCTCTCACTTCTGCTCGCATCCCATTGGTCTGATCTTAGTCACACTGGCATATCTAGCTGCAAGGGAAGCTGGGAAATGTAGTCTCTAGCTGGGTGGCCATCTGCACAGATAAAACATAGGGGTTCTATTACTAAAAGGGAGAAGGGAAGGAAGGATTTAAGAGGAACTTTCTGCCACATGGGGAGAGACAACAATAAACAAATACTTTTATACCATAAGTCAGGTGGACTGGGAAGGCCTCTTGTGATGACGTTTGAGCAGAGAGCTGAATGGATTTAGGTAGCCATCCCTGTGATGTCCAAGGAAAGAGGGTTCCAGGCAGAGGGAGCAGTGAGTAAGAGGCCCTGGGTGGGGAGGAGGAACGAGCCTGGCATGTTTGAGAAGAGCAGCTATGGAACAATTACAAAGGGCCTGCTAAATCACAGGAAGGGAGTTAGACTTTATTCTGAGGGTGAAGTATGGGGGTAAGGGTGGACATGGGTAGATGCAGAAGCCAGGTAGGAGGCCACACATTTGTCCAGGTGAGAGGTGAGGCCTTAGTCTAGGGTGAAAGCAGAGAGAGGGGAGATATATTTTATCCACAGAGAGGAAAAACAGCATATATTGTTAGAAAAATAGATCAGAGTCAAAATTTTGAATAAAATTCTACGCCTTGCTAAAAACCAAACCAAACCAAACCTCCAGGAGTTTACTTTGTAGGCAGTGGGGCACCACTGGAAGATTTGGAGCAGCAGCATGACATGGTCAGAGCTATACTTTAGAAGGGTCGTGTGTGCTTATAGGCTTGCATGGAAAGTGATTTGATTAATATTAAATAAGGACACGAAAAGGTTTAGGGGATAGCCTGTCAGGATGGCAAAAGGGAAGTGTCAAGGTCCAGCTTTTAGGGCTGATGGAAAGTCCAGGTCTGCTCACAGCCAGGCACTGAGAGCTCAAAGCCTCCGGCCAAGAGGGACAAAGTGGAGAGTTCTTAAAGATGTGCGTCCACACACACATCACTCCCAGAGAGCCCCATATTGCCAGACGCAGCAGCGGGAAGCCATTATGAGAGCTTGCACAATCTATTCTAGCTGAGAATGTTTCCCAATATAATTTACAAAATTTCAGTTGGAAATGCATTAGCAGTTGAGCAGTGAGGAACTTCTCCAGGGTAAATAGGAAAACGAAATTAAAACCCCAGCTTCGAACATGATCGAACGGTGTGCACAGCCCCTGCAGTCTTCTCTAACCTTTTCAAGTCCAAAGAGCCCTTTTGTTTCACCCAGTTTATGAGTTGGCTTTCATTTGATTTGGTTCCAGCAAGTTTTTATGGAATCCGCTCAAATGACTGTTGATGAGCTTGCATGCAAAACCATCCGTTTACACACCCATCGTGAAAGGGTCTCAGCAGGAGAGAGAGGCAGACGTTTGAAAACACACAGAGAGCGCAGAGCAGGAGTAAGACAGACAGACAGGAGTGGAGACAGTGGAAAAGAGAGAGGACAGACAGAAATGCACAGGGGAAGACACAGAGGGAGAGAATGAGACTCACACCATGCACTTTCCTTCTCTAAGCTGCCTTTAAACAATAATATATTATACCCATGAGACGGTCTCCCTTTAAGTTGTACAAGTCCTCTCCTGGTCATGTGTCAGCGGCCCGTGCATTGGAAGGTTTTGCAGGTGTCCCCAGGGCCGTCCACCCCTTGCTCTTGGGCATCCACTTCTCTTCTCTCAAGCAGTGCCTTCTTAGGCTCTGATCTCTCCACGTGACTCTCCCTCCTTTCTGGTATGTCTGTGTTTTTCTGCTCACGCCACTTCCCAGAGCAGGAAGTTCTGTTTGACATCACAGGACTGGTTATTTTTTGCTTGGAATTTTAAACACAAGTCACACCTTGGACAAAGTCTAAGCTGACTCCTCAGTCCTCTCTGAAGAACGGGAGGCGTCGGTTCCGTGGGTGCCGTGACCACACAGTCAATGAGGTCCCAGGCCATTCCCAGCTGCGGGGTCAACACTGATTCTCCCTATGCACCCTGGATCCCCCCGTTTCACAGAAAGAATCGTGTTGACAATCATCTGGAGCACCCACTGCATGTCTGTCAGGTGCTGGGCACGCAGGACAAAGTCTCTGTCTTCATGGAGAGTACGTTCTAGTAGGCAGGTTACAATAAACAGGCAAACAAACAAATATCATACTTCCAGGTGCTTTAAAAAAATAATAAAGTAAAAAAATGACAGTACATGGCTGGTGGGAGAAGGGGTTTCTTTAGATGGGATGGGCAGGGGCTGCTGCTTCAAGGAGGAACATTTGAGCAGAGACTTAAATAACATGAAAGGAGGGGAGAAAGTAACATGCCCTGAGGTGGGAATAAGCTTGACATCTTTAAGGAATAGAAATAAATGCCTTCATATTGCTTGGTTGCATTGGTGACCTAGATAAGTTGTGTGAAAAAAAAAAGTTTGGATACCCACTTGCACCACCAATGTGCTAGTTACCTTTACTACAATGCGCGTGAAATGGTTAAAGAGCAACCTCTTCCTCCCCCCATACGTATCTGCAGCCAAGGGGGACACTTGATAATGGAGCAGAGGCAGAGGCAGAGAATCCATGCCTGAACCGCCACAGAGCTCTGCACCTGAAGCCGCACGTGCCCTCCACAGCCTGAGTGTGGTGAAGCCCTCTCCCCACCCACCCCTGCAGCTCAGCCTCACTCGCAGACACAGCTTTAAGTTAGAAAAAGGCAGGTCTGAATGCTGCAGCACCAACCCAACAGCCCACACCCAGGCTGCAGGCATTCTGCAGGATGCAATGGAGGCAGAGGGAAAACAAACCTGAAATCTTAAGATACAGAGAAGAGAGATTGATGGAACTTTAAATATGCAGTTGATAATTCTCAATACTTAGCTCTGAGCAGATGCACACAGAGGAATTGAGAATTCTCTGCCATGGGTGTTAAATACAAGTGGACATCTTCCACCTAGGCCAGGGTGGATCACAAAAGCATGTTGGTGCTGCAAAACTTGGTTTATAAAACAGGAAAGAAATGCACACAGAACAAAGAATTTCATAGTCACACACGGATAATTTCTAGGAAGAGAGATTAGCAATTGATACTAGAACTTCAGTGTGTATGTATGTGTATAATTATATATATAATTTATCACTGTACGTATATATATATATGTTATCTGTACACAGAAGAGTGCTTTGACAAGGCTCCTTCTTGTTTTAGCGTCCATTCATCATACTTCCTTCTTTTATGGGAAGAACTAAAACCAAAGCAGTAAATGAATGGAAAGAAACAGTGATTTTAAATCTGATCTTCTTGATTACATTTAAAATTTTAAACTTCTGTATGGCCAGAGCAAAAGAGAGAGAGAGAGAGTCCTAAACAAAGTCAGAAGCCAAGCAGTAATGTAGGAAACAGTATCACATAATAGACAAAGGGCTAATTTTTATTATTTACAAAGAGCTCTTAGAAATCAATAAGGAAAAGACAAACACCCAATAGATAAATGAGCAAAGTACAGGAACAGGCAGATAGCAGAGAAAAGCAACACAAATGGCCAGTACCATATGAAAAGATGCCCAATCTCACTCACAATTAATAAAATGAAAATTAAAACATTGTCGTCTTTTTTTCTTAACAAAATGACAAAGTTTAAAAATTTGGCCTGAATTTGGAACCCCTAGAAGAGCAACCTCCCCCCAACACACACATACCGGTGTTTGAGAGGAAGTAGTTGATTTGAGGAGGGATCTCAGGAAATGCCAGCAAGGGAGTGGGGACAGAGAAAGGGAAGAGAAGAAATTCAGTGAGTTACCCTTGTCACCGGAGCTTAATGACACTAAGGAACTGGGGAGAGGACGGGAACACTGAGCATTATCTCATGTGAGGGGAGAGAGAGCTGGGGTGTTTACACACTAACTCCATCAGGCACTAGTCAAAGGCTGCTGGGGGTTGGGGGGAGTGGTGGTCATTCCTTCCCTAGCCCGTCTAGCCTGCAATGAGCCTCTGGCATCCAGCAAAGCCCAAGACAAAGAAATGCAGGTGCTGACACTGAGAAGTTGGACATTGAGCAGCACACCCTAAAATGATAAGGGTAAGGGGTTGTAGGGTCAGGGCACCAGCAGGGTCTGCTATAGAAGGTTGCATTTGTTCAGTTCTTACTCTGTGCAAGGCACAGGCTAAGTATTTACGTGTATCATCATCTCATTTAGTGTTTATAAGGACCTTACGGTATAGATACTACTTTGATCCCCATTTTCAAATGAGGAAACAGAGATACAAACAGGTTGGTTAAATAACCTTCCTAAGGCCCCGCAGCAATGAGATGGAGGAGAACTGATTCATTTCAGGCTGACCAACACTAGAGCCCCGTCTCTTAACCAGTGTGCTTCCCACAGATGGAAATGAACATCTTGCATACCATGAATGGAAATGTAAATCTGGTACAGTCTTTTTGGCAGGTCATTTGGCAATAGCCACCAAAATTTTGAAAATGTACATATGTGACTTGTCCACTGCACTTGTAGGAATTTATTCCACAGATAAACTTGAAAAAGGAGTAAGGAAGTAATGGCACTGCTTTTAATAATATAGAAAACTAGAAGCAATGTAACTGGATTTTAATAAAGGGCTGGTAAAATATCCTGTGTTATGTCCACACAATGAAATACCATGGAGAAGTTAAATATAAAGGCAAGGAGTTATTTGTTAAAACAGAAAAAAGTCTACATTTTAAAAAAAAATTTGTCTCATTTTTTAAGAAGAACATATAGCAAAAAAGTGTGTTTGGTGTGACTCCATTTGCTTAAAAAGAAAAAGGATATTCATTTAATACATATGCTTGTGTAAGATTCAAAGAGAACAATGACCAGGATTGGGAATCTGAGGGGTAAAATGGAGGAACTTTTATTCTCACTTTATGTCCTTCTGAATTATCTGAATTTTCTCCCATGGGTCACTTTTATAATTTAAAAATCCTAATAAAAAATCATAAACAAGCTGGGCACAGTGGCTCACACCTGTAATACTAGCATTTTGGGAGGCTGAAGCGGAAGGATCGCTTGAGGCCAGGAGTTAAAGATGAGCCTGGGCAACATAGTGAGACCCCATCTCTGCAAAAAATATTAATTAAAAAAAATCATTCAGGCATTGCAGCATGCACCTGCAGTCCTAGCTATTTGGGAGGTTAAGGCAGGAGGATCACTGTAGCCCAGGAGTTTGAGGTTGCAGTGAGCTATGATGATGCCACTGCACTCTAGCCCAGGTGACAGAGTGAGACCCTGTCTCAAAAAAATTTTTTTTAAATTAATAAACCAATAAATCGATTCATTACTGCCCTTGGGATATTAACATCTGGCTTCTTTGGTCCACCTTGACCTGATTCTCTTCTTCCCCCAAGTGTGCCCTTCTCTTAAACTCAATCAGTCTCCTCCTCCTCTCCTTTGCCAGGCTGCTCCTTTCCCTGGGATGCTTCTTCTCTACTCCGCTAACTTTCCAAATCCTACATATCCTGCAAGCAACTACCACTCCCTCCCAGATGTCTTCCTGGGCCACCCTGGCTCCCAACCACCTCCTTCTTCTCCAAACACTGATAGCAGCTGTGCTTGGTGCCAACTACGTGACCTGGAATCTCAGTTTTCTTTATTTTCTTTCATGTATCCCAGGTTTGTGCTTTGTTTTTCCAATTAGGCAGAAAACACCTTCAGAGCAGAGGCTGCGACTTATGGGAGAGGTCATGAAACTGACACACAAGTCACAGGGAAGAAGCAGTCTTAATCCCTGTTGAAAACCCAGCAATACAGCTTTTGGATTCTTTGACTTGACAGAGTGGGGGGGGAAAAAGGAAGAAAGAAATGAAGAAGGAAAGGAAAACAGACACACACACATCTGTGAGAAATATATATTTGTATGTATTTCCCACAGATATATATATCTTCATATATAAAGAAATTATTCTACTCTACTAGCAGATATCAAACAGGGGTGAACTAATGCCCTATGACAGAGATTCCTCTTGGCTTGGAAGTATATGTATGTAGCAGTTGGTTGCCCAGGGGCTTAGGGGAGGTTTCACCGTCTGTTGGGGTGAGGAGCACGGAGCACGTGGCCACATTTGCCATTTGCCACCCTCCAATCAACTAGGAGGACCCTTTGGGCCATCTTCTATGTTGGTGTTCCACCAAAGCTCTCCTTGGAAGAATGTTTTCCCCAGCCTTGAAACGTTTGTATGCCTCCTCTGTTTGTATACCATCCTTTGGTTTTAGGACTTGTCCCCTGAGCTGCAGGTGAGGTTGTGGTAGACTCTGCACTAGAACTGGGTCCCTGACCCAGCTGACGCCTTCATTAATCCTTTGCCTGAAACCCTCAGCAGTGCAAGACACAGCCACCCAAATGGAATTTTTCCAGCCTGTTGTGTGGGGCTGGAAAGGTGGTATCATGCAGTGGTTCCATGTGGGAATTTCTTTCCAGCATTTCTCAGGAAATTTATGTTTTCCAACTCCTGAGAAAATGAGAAAAAGTATTATAATTCTCCTATGAGATTTAAAGCTTAAACCAACATGCAGGCATCACTTGTTTGAAGGAATCTAGTGATGTCAAGCGGGAAGCAAGAGCAGGAAACACTGACACGGGGAGTTCAAAGTTACGGACGTTTCCAGGAACCAGGACCAAAGCATGTAGGAGAGAATTGGTCATAATTTACTCAGTCATGCTTGCAGTTGTGTGTCTGTGGCCTTGTATGCTGCTAATAGTGAGTCACTCTTGCAAATAAAATAAATATTAATATATTTTTATGCATAGTATACTTTATTCAAGTCCTACGAGTGGAGTTCCAAGAAATAACAGGGTTGGAAGCAAAATAAGTCCTGTGGCAATTTCTTGAATCTGTGTGGTGCTTTCAAACCTTGCTAGGAGAACTGAATGTTACATTATTCAAATATTACCCAATAATGTTCGCTAGCACTTTCCAGTATTTGAATATTTGCTAGAGGTAAATATTCTTTATAAATTCTTTGTAAAGCTCTCTATAAATACTATTAAATGTACTATTTCTTATTCATCTAACAAAGTTTTTAGATATTCGTAATAATTACTAAAGAAAAGAGTATGAAGAATGTCACAAGTGTTTTAAGGATAATTTACGATTTGGGGAATTCCAATTTCTCGTTCCCAGATCTCAAAGATTAGCATCCGTTGGGAATTTGGAAACACTAATGCTGTCTCAGAGGATATTGGTTTCTCAATTACAAGAGCTTTGCTGTTCAACATGTGGGTGGTGAGGTCTCCTGAGGCAGCTCACAAGCCCCAGAGATAGTAGAGAAATCAGTCACCACAAATGTCCTCTATTATTTACCGGCAGGTGAGCAAGTAGTCACCAGAGGCTGATGACGGGTGCTTCCGCTCATGGAGGACTGCGATGGTGATGGTGATGATGACAACACCGACGACATCTGTGTGCATGAGTGCATGCATGTCTATGTGTGTTTTTTTGCCAGATTCTCAGTGTGTGTATGACCACTGGCTTCTCTGGGCTGTAAATTTTCCATCTGTAAAATAAAGCAGTTAGAGAAGCCAATGACTTTTTCAAACATAATTTTCAGTAAAACCTGACCCTAGGAAAAACCCCAAGGTGGACCATAAAATAATAGCAATATTAGCTATGTGCCTACCATGTTCCCAAACGCTGTATACTTATTTACTTAGCTAAGCTTCACAACAGCCCATATTTCCATATTACCGATGGCAAAACTGATGAGGTTCCAAAGGGGTGTAAGTAACTTGCCCAGAGCCACACATGAGCAGCCTGGTTCCAGGGCCAGAGCCTGGGTAGACAGCAGAGAACCAAGCTCCACAGCACTCTCAGGCGCCCCAGAACACAGCTGGAAAAGTCACTGCCCTAAATGATCTCCAAGGTTTTTTCTAACTGAAAAGCAGTTTAATACCACTGTCCATTTTTGTAGCTTGTTGAAGTCTGCAAATCTATGGAGCATTTATAGCACCTCACATGAGCATTACACAAACCCTATAAGACAGAAGAGGCATGGATTCTTAGCCTGGTATTTACAGCAAGGAGCAGAGAGATCAGCCTGAGGTCATACTTCAATTAAATGGCAGAGGCAACTCTAGAAATCAGGTCTCCTGAGTCCTGGCTGAGGTTTTTTTTCTAAGGGATATGAAAGCACTTTGTCAAGTGTGAACACTGTACAAATATTCTGTATTATTTTTTGCATCTCTCTCCCAGCTTTGTACAAAGTAGGTGTTCAATAAGAGTCTGTTGAATTGAATAGAAGATTACGTCTGCTTTATGATTATAGAATTAAAGTCAGAAAAGAACAATGGGAAATCTCATGAATTATGATTCTGTTTGCCTTTCCATTGTCTGTCCTAATCATTTATTTCTTTCAAGTATGCCCTCTGCCGTCCTTAGACTAACACACACACAACTGGGGGTGGGCATTTGCTGATTATTCTTCAGCTGACCATGAGGGTTAGTGGCCCAGAAGCACAATGCATAATACAGTAACCAGGCTGGGATTCGAAATTTGCTGCAGAGCAGCAGAGGAAACTCCGTTCTAATGCACGAATAACTTTGCTTTGCAGTACCATACCACGTCTCCTGAGAGCACCTGGTGCTGTTCATTGAGAACCTTAAAGATCTGCAAATGCTTTGACCCAGAAATTCCAATTCAAGGAATTTATTCTAACAAGGCTCAAAGATTTGGTTACAGAACTGTTCACTATGACACTGTTCACAAAAGCAAAAATTGGGAACAGCCTAAACATCTGCAATAGGAAATTGGCTCAGTATGTTATCTTAAATCTAGTCCATGAACTATTATTTAGCTAATGAAATTTTTTGTGTGAAGCAATTCCCGTAATTTCATGAGATAATGTTCACAACATACTTTTAAGAGGAAAAAAGCAGGTAATATAATAGCAAGTGCTGCGTGGGCTCAGAAATACACACATATTTTTTACATATTTTATATGCATATTATATATAATGAAGTTGAAAATATGTATATGAAAATTTAGGAGTAGTTATTTCTTCATCAATGAGGTTACAGATGGTTTTATTGCTTATCCATTTGTTTACCTATAGTTTTATAAGTAAGCATATTTACTTGCATAATGAAAAATAATATAATTGTGCTAAAATGATGCTATGTAAAGATACTTAATAGCACTAAAGGATGTTGATGCTTAATAATAATGCTAACAAGTGCAGATGATATTTATTGAGCACTATTACATGCAGTCACTCGGCTATGTCCTTTACCAGCTTGCTTCATTCAATCCTTACAAAAATTATGTAAGGAAGGCATTATTATGTGCTCTCTTTTATGGGTAGGAAATGGAAGGTCCAAAGGGGTTGAAACCACTGTATGCCGTATTTCCTCTTGTTAAATGCAAAAGCAGGTATAATTCATTTGCATATGCACATGTGTGTATAAACATGTGTGTATACACTCACACACACACATGCACGCATGCACACAAAAATATTCACATAGTTTTTTCTTCCATGTGTGGTGAGATAATGAATTGTTTTCATTTTCTCTCTTTTACTTATCTATATTTCTTCTTTTTCTAAAATGAGGCCATACATTGGCTTTTTACTAGAAAAAGGCAAAAGTATTTTAAGATTGGGAAAAATAGCTTGCCACAGAGAATCCACAGCCTACGTGTACCTATTGAAAACAAAGCGTGAGTGTGTTCTAGGAGGGAAAATAGAAGGAGCTAGAATATTATGTCCTGAAAGATGCTCCCTGTGAGTCCCCTGAGGTGGAGTCCGTGTCCTTCCCATTCCCTTCTGACTTCCTCTCCCAGGGCAGCGTCCTGCTTCCAGGAGGAGGTGTTCCATCAGGCGGAATGAACAGGAGAGAGCCCTGGCTGGCCTCTGACAGTGGCTGACCTGAGCACCAAACCTCGCCAGGGCTACCTTCCACAGTTTCCCGATAGCACTTCCGGATTCTCGTTAGCCCAGTGGCCTTTGACGTAGCCAGACTTGTGTGTAAATCTGAATTCTGTCAACAGTGAGATCACAGGTAAGTCACTTCACATCGCCAAGTCCCCATTGCCTGTCTGTAAAATGTGTCCTATATTATTACCTACCTCCTAGGATCAAGGGGCTGATATAACTAAGTAATCCATGTAAAGAGCCCAGCACAGTGCCTGGCACATAGTAGGTACCCCAAAAAAGTAGGCAGTATTTGTATTATTATGATTATGATTGATTATCTATGATCATGACATTGTGATATATTTATGATAATATTATTGTTATTATTAGTATTTCCTGCACCTCCCTCTTTCAGTCCCCACTCCAGCTTGGTCCTCCCAAGCCCTGGACCTCTTCCTATCCCAACACCAAAGTCTTCTCCTTTTTCTTTTCCCCCAGGAAAACTTTCCAGACTATAATCAGACTCTCCTAGCCAAACTCAACCAATGAAATTAATTATTATGAATATTAAAAGTCAATGATGGGCCTGGTGCAGTGGCTCACACCTGGAATTTTAGCACTTTGGGAGGCCGAGGCAAGAGGATTACTTGAGGCCAGGGGTGCGAGACCAGCCTGAGCAAGAGTGAGACCCCATCTATACAAAAAAATAGAAAAATTAGCTGGGCATGGTGGCATGCCTGTAGTCCCAGCTACTTGAGAGGCTAAGGCAGGAGGATTGCTAGAGTCCAGGAGTTCAAGGTTGAAGTGAGCTGTGATGACATCACTGCACTCTACCCGGGGTGACACAGCAAGATCCTGTCTCAAAAAAAAAAAAAAAAGTCAATAATTGTTCCACATTTGCTTTTAACAGAGACCTTCAATGCCTATACCTAAAGGCACCAGTAATGGTGGGAGTTTAGGCTCCATAACTTGCTGATTTTACAGGATGATGAGAACCTAGTTCCTGAGAGAGGGAGGGTCCCAGAGGAGAGTGAAGACCTCACAGCCTCACCCACATTTCCTGACCTTTGACCCTTTCCAACCCTCTTGTTTAAGGCTCTAGATTTCTTTATGCTCATTGTCATGTTTTATAAATTTTCACTTGCAGTGCCTTAAGACAGATGAGCATGGAAATCCTTGAAATTGCTCCGAATAACCCAGCCTCTTTATTATGACCATAACCTCACCGTGTAAGGCATTTCCATAGTCTAAGGATCAAAAACAGCCATTCGCTTTTGCTGAACAAACACCTGCCCAACTGTACAACTGAGCTGAGGCATCAGTAACGTCAAGAATGTGTTTAAGGAAGGTGTGGTAATACCATACACACAAAAGATTATGGATTTAATGGTTGGAAAAGCAGAGAAGAAAATAGGCTATTCTCAGTCATGGCTGCAAACTTGGAACCATATGCCATAAATACATTGTTAGCCCATCAAAATGACTAACTGGGATATGAACACGAGAAGACATTCAGTTTTCAACTCACTGGTCTCACTGCTCAAACACAATCCTCTGATGGCTATATTTACGACTCCATCCCTCCAGATTTGCCTTATTCCAAATAAATCATCACCAATCTCGCTGACCCAAATCCTATTTCCTACTAAACATCTTCAATCTCTCTCTCTTGAGCCTAAATGCAAGTGCAGTAAAAAATATTATGAATCCTTTAGGGTGCTTTTCACCAATTAAAAGTGGCATATTAAATTTCTGAAAACCTTTGTAATCTGCAGTATAAAAATCACATTTTATGGTAGCAGATAATTTAGAATCCATAAGCTAATTAAATGAAGTGAAAGACAACTGTATTCTCTAGATAAATGATATATCAGTCACAGATAATGTACAAATTTAAGGGACTGGAACCTTTGGAAAGAGAGGGGAAAAACAATGAAAAAATTTGAGTCATGAATGATAGGCCTCATACATAAATCCAACTAATTATATTAACTGCATAATGGAATTAATTGCTAGAGTCTTTTTGCCTGCAAATCTCCACAGAGCTATGGGAATATCTTTCTGCTATTAAGAGAGCCAGCTACCACCTCAAAACACTGAAGAATGCTGGTGACACCACTAGATCTGGAGACAGGATACAAGGTCTCTATTCTTGCCGCATCTCTGGGCAAAGGGATCACAACTACTAATGAAATGGAAGAAAAGTTCCCGAATTAAGATTCCAAATCTACATCTAGTGAAAGTGTCGATTTCTTGGCCTGGAATTCTTCGAATCATATAATGTTAAGGCTTAGGAGGAACTTAAAAATCATCTAGCTTGGTGTTGAGACGGATTCTGAGGCTGTGTTTAGGCTCACCAAGAAGGAGTGTAGTGATCAACTAGAACTTGCGTGGGAATAATGAGACATAAATACCTAACCTGACCAAGTGCAAATCACTTGTTTAAGAAATGAGGAGTCAAACTCAAAACAGGTGAAGGGATTGCCAAACTCAGAAGGTGGTTGGTTAGTGATCAGGACTGAGAAGAGAATACAAGAACTTAAGCTTTTCCCACCATATCACCCCTCAGAGTTCCCAGCAGGTCCTAAGGCAATTCTGACCATCCTAAAAGACAAAGAGAGCAACTTATTATAGTTTACATTTGTATGACACTAGCAGAGAAGGAGTATATCCCTATACTTGGAAAATTCCATAAAGAAGTGAATTCCAAGATTCACCAGACCAAAACCAGCACTCTTGGGGCCAGAACTGAAGTTCCTCTGACTTTAATTAATCAGAATGATTTTAACAATGTTGATTGAACACCCAGGCATACAGAGGAAAAATTCAACTCTATTAGGAGAGCTAAGGTAGAGTTGGCTATCTCAAGTACAATAGAAAAAGATCTCAAGGTCAGAGTAAAGAAGCTGCTAAAGCGATAAGAAAAACCATCATAAATTAGATAAGCTGGAAGTATGGTTTCACTTGTTTTCTGAGTCCTCGGCTCCCCTACTCAAGGGCAGAACCCTTGAGAGGAAGGATGGAACCTTACTCTTTCTGTGTGTCAGGCCCAAACATAGTACTGAGCCCAGAACAGATGGGCTTTAGACACTGTATGGTATTGAATGGGTCTTCTGCTTAGACTCAAGCAGTCATCTCTAAGGAGGCAGCTGCATGGCAAATATGTTAGTAGTAAGAATACTCCTAATTTGACAGAAGCCCAAGGCAGACTAACTTAAATAAAAAAGGGTGCTGTGTGGTTCATGAAACTAAAATGTCAAGGTTAGACATAATTTTAGGCATGGTTGAATCCAGGAATTCAAAAGTTGGTCATTGGATCTTGGATGTCTCCTCCACACTTTGGTTCTTTTGTCCTCTTGTTAGCTCTATTTTCTGGCAGATCCCGCGTGTGGTAGTACATGGCAGGTGCAAGATTATATCCTCCAACATCAAGTCTTTGAGAGGAAAAGACCCTTTTGCAATAGCTCTAGCAAAAATCCAGGTCTGAGTCTTATTGGGACTTGGGTCACATGCCCGTCCTAGAAGCACTCACCCTGGCCAAGGGCAATGAAGCACTCTGATTGGCCAGGCTGGGTTCCACACCCGTCACCATATGTTCTTACTAAGATTTACTAAGCCACCAGTAAGTTTTAAGTAAGGTGTATTGTTCAAGGTACAACTTTGGGAAGGAGGGAAAAGTCAGTCCCATTAACACTATATGGGCAGAGTTGGGGAAGATGGTTCCCCAAAGGAAAACCGCTGGTCTGCTACCCAAAACCAGGTGTTACCAGTGGAGGTAAGGGAGAACTTGGAACTTTTCCTGAGTAGCACCTTAGAGGTGGTTAAAAGGTTGACAACTGGACCTAGGAGGAAAGTGTGGACAGAGTAGCAGCCTACGAAGCCCACACCAAGTCAGAGGTCAGTGAATGTTTCCCCGTGGAGTGAAGAGAAAACCGGGTGCCGACCAGATGAAAGTCTCCCAACACACGGAGGGAAGAGGGACAGTTGTACAATCATGAGCCAGTAGAGTGGGTGGAATGGTGGGCCCTAGATGTTGAGGTAGCAGGTCATAATCCCTGGACCCTGTGAGTGTTATCTTACATGACAACTTTGTTGCAAATTTGATGAAGTTAAGGATCTTCAGATAAGGAGATAATCCTGGTTTATCAAGGTGGACCCTAAATGACATCACAAGTACCCCTGTAAGACAGGCAGAGGGAGATTGACACAGAAAAAGAGGAGAAAGCCATGTGACTATGGAAGCAGAGACTGGAGTGATGCAGACAAAAGCCAAGCAGTTATGGCAGCCACCAACAGCTGGAAGAAGCAAGGAGCAGATTCTCCTTTACAGCCCCCAGAGAGAGTGTGGTCCTGCCAACATCTTGATTTGGGCCCGTGGTACTGATTTCAGACTCCTGGCCTCCAGAACTGTGAGAGAACAGATTTCTTTTGTTTTAAGCCATCATGTTTGTGATGATTTGTTACAACAGCCACAAGAAGCTAATACAGACAATATGAGGGAAGTGTATAGTATAGCAGAAAGGGTTAGGTTAGGACCAAAGGGAGAACTAGAACTGTGCTGGCTGGGAGGGACTGTAACCCCGGCAAGGCCGATGAGTGGGCCCCCATGGTCACCCTGTCAGTATAGAGAGTTTCACCAACACTAAAAGATTCACACGGAGGGATTAAGTCATCTTTCTACTCCCAGTGTTGGCCAGAGCCCAGGACTTCCTTAAAGACAGACATATGTGTCATGGTGCCGGTTCACACACTTGGAATAATGAAGCCTCTTATTCACTGTGAAAGGGTGCTTGGGCCAAGGAGAGAAAACAATGTCCTCTGCTTTCCAGAAGGCCACTGGAGTGGGGAGTGTCCCTTTAGTTAGTAGCATGGCTTGCCCTCTGGCCAGCATGCCTGGCTGGCCCCAGGCTGGGCAGGAAACAAGGCTCGGTTATCTCACCCTGTCCTGTGGCTGTCCTCAGAGGATGCCTCATTGGTACACAGCGCCCAGGGGGGTCCTGCTCCTTACAGTTTCCTCCTGTCCCCAAGAGTAGAAATATTTTTAATCCTTCTGATGGATTTAATCCTCTTAATGGGTTACCTTTCTTTCATGATCTTGGGGAGAGAGGGATTTCACTACTGAGAATGATAGTATTAATAAAAGTAGCTGACAGTTACTGGACACAGGCCGTGCAAAGTGCTTCATGTCTCTAATCCTCACAGCAACCCTATGCAGTTTTACACCATTTGGCAGATGAGGAAACTGAGGCACGGAGCGGGTAAGTGCCCGGCGTAAAGCCACACAGCTAACAAGTGGTAGAGCCATGCCTCAAACCCAGGCAGTCTGATCGCTAGGCCCACTCTCTGAGCACCGGGCCACGGTGCGAGGCAGAACGGCCTGTGGCCAGGACTGAGCTGGCCCCTCTCTGCCCTCCTCTGCTCCCTCCTGGCGGCCCCACACCCAGAGCTCCTCCAGAGATTGCTTTTTGTAGGCTTCTCATTCTTCATGCTGCTACTTTTTAGCCGTGTTACTGATGAGAAAACAGCTTAGTAAAATCAATGGTTTTAAATTATACCTTTATGTACCAAGGATACAAAACAAGCTACAAAACAGAAATACTTTCCTGTGACAAAAAATCAATCCTGCTCATGCTACTGTTCCTCGAGTTTGTCTCCCCCACCCTGCCCCCACCTCCCTCCTCTTACTTAAGACTTTCTCTGCTCTTGCATCTGCCGGCTTTGTGTAGACCTTCTTCAGGTTTCTTGCTCGGGAGACTCGTTTTATCTAAAAGGTCAATTCTTTCAGCAGGGCACCAAGCAGAATTGAATATAATTATCCCAATCTCTACCGTGTAGAATTCATGCTTGAATTCATTCAAAAAATAGCATGCAGTATAATTAACTCAGAGTCCAACCAAATCTATTGAGAAAGCCTCAGGTATCATACAGTTCCACTTACAATAGAACATTTTCATTTAAGGACATTGTACGTATTAACCCAAGTCAGCATCCAATTACTCTGAATAAGTGAATTCTCTGTTCCAGGAATGTAATTTGAAAATGTTGTCATGCAATCTGAGGCAAAAGGTCCTTTTTCATTAATCTAACTCTCATTAAAGTGGAAGCCTGCAGGTTATTTCAAATCCATTAGTTTTAAATACAGGTGATTACAATTCTATTGCACATAAGACAACAGAAGTGTCTATCAAGAAATATTGGGACGTTTCGAGGGATGGGACCAGTCGGTGGTTTTGCTGTCACACCGAGAATGAGAATTACCAGCTGATGGAATAGGAGCCTCTTTTCTGAATCCCCCAGGGCATACGCAGTCAACTGGATAAACCCAAAGAGGGATCTCCATGCTAGAGAGAGCTCACGCTTGCTTAGTCCTCCCAGAATTATCTGTTGTGTGTATTTTCAATCTGCTTAGCTTTGGGGGCTCAGTGAAATTAAGACTTTCCAGTTTTATTCTGTAAGAGGCCAACAATCTTTGGACACATGGCTTCATCTGCCTAGATTCCCGCCCCCCCACCTCCACCCTACTCATTCTTCAGGTCTCTGACTCGAGGCCTCCTCTCCCAGGCAGCCTTCCCTGACAATCCCATCTCAAATAGATCAGTTTCTGCTTTTTTTTCTTTTGAGACAGAGTCTAGCATTGTCGCCCTGGCTAGAGTGCAGTGGGGTCATCATAGCTCACTGTAACCTCAAACTTCTGGGCTCCAGCAGTCCTCCTGCCTCAGCCTCCCGAGTAGCTGGGACTATAAGTGTGTGCCACCACACCCACTAATTTTTCTATTTTTTGTATAGATGGGGTCTCGCTCTTGCTTAGGCTGGTCTCACACTTCTGACCTCAAGTGATCCTCCTGCCTCAGCCTCCCAGAGTGCTAGGATTACAGGCGTGAGTCACCACGCCCCGCCCAGCTTGTGCCTTGAACCCGTTCGATCCTGTGTGTCTGAATACTTTGGTATTTGGCATCTACTCCTTCAGCATTTCGGTTAACTTTTGATATTTGATGCAATTCCATAAGTATTTCTTTAGTATCTAGGAAATCTCAGGCACTAGACTAGATACTACAGATTCAGTGATGAAGGTCACAGACCCTTCCTTCAAGAAGCTCACATTTGAGTGGAGTGGATATGGGGAGGGTGGAGAAGTAACCAGACAGTTACACCAAGTGTGCCATGAGGGCTATTACAAGGGATGGTGGACGTCCAAGGGAACACTCAACCTGAACTTCATGTCTCTTCTTTACCTAAAACCTTCCCATTAGATATGAACCAGAATCTAAACACCTAACAAGGCCTCCAGGGTTGCACATGGATCTGGCCCTGCCTCACCTCTACATCTTAACACCCTTCTCCTCCTTTAGCCACATGGTTTCTTTCAGTTTCTTAAACATTCTAAACTCTTTGCTGCCTCAGTGCCTTTGCACTTGCTGTTCTCTATGCTTCTCTTTCCCAAGCTCTTCCACTAACTTTTTCCTCCTTATCCTCAAATGAAGGGGTCTTAGCTCAAGTGACACTGCCTCATGGAAGTCTCCTTAACTGTACTTTCTAAAGTAGCCTCCAAATCTGAGCTACTCCCACTGTATTTCTTTCAAAACCCTCAGCCTCCTGAAATATTGAGTATTTGTTCAGTTTGGTTTTTATCTCTGTCCCTCTTTAGAATATCAATTACAAGAAGGCAAGGACTTGGTGGATTATATTTATCACAAAATCTATTGTACCTAGCCCAGAGCCTGGCATATAGGAGGCACTCAATAAATATTTGTTGAATAAAAGGAAAAAGAAAATGAATGAATGACTTGGGGGTTCTTGAAGCTGAGACTAGTTTAGGAATTACGAGGCAAAAGACATGGGACAGAAAGAAAGGACATTGTCTTATTTCCAAATTGGATCATAACATTGGGTAAGCTTCTTCATTTGTGACTCCCTAGAATCATTCTTTCTGTACAAATGATAATTAATATATTCCTGTTATCAAGTTTACCTCATTCTCCAGTGACCAGGTAAATCCAAGGGATGAGCAGAAATGTTGGTATTTGGCTGAGACTGAATCTAGCAGAAGGGGGCCCAGAGGTTTGCCTCCCTCCTGGCAGAACACGACATCACGACTGAACGCAAGACGGAATCCCCACACCCTGCCCCTCTTACTTTGATTCACCACCTCAAGCATCCTCGCCTGCAGGCCAACCGGACGTTTTTAAAAACATAAGTTATATTCACTAAATATCCACGCACAAAGCGCTGCTGGCTGCACATCTCTGAGCTGGGTGTCTGGGGAACAGAAAAACTTCAATCACTGTCTCAGCTCTGGAGAGAATTATGCTGGCTTTGAGGAAATAAAACTTTCACAGAGCAATGAGCCCTTTTCAAGTTTTAAAGTTCATTTATAGCCATTAACTCTTTTCATACCCCAGAGAAACCTTCCAAAGTCCAAACCCATTTACAGCAGAACTGAATGGACTTCAGATAAGGGAATGACTTACTGAAAGTCACATATCTTGGGAGACAAAACTCAAACTTGAACCCAGGTCTTTGATGGCTACAAGATAATGTCACTGAGTTTGGCCACCCTTGGTAAAATCATGGTATGGATGAGAGGAAATCAGTCCTCTTAGGAATTCTTCCAGAATCCCCTGGAACAAGCAAGGTTGGATAGGGATGGTTTTGCTTGTAAGGCTGACCATCATGAAAGTGGCCCAAGGATACCTTTTGACCATTACCCTTGGAGAAAGTCATTCAGCAGCAGCAATGTTCCATCATTTCAAACTACCCACCAACCAGTCCCCCCTATGGAGGCAACCCCAAGGACCACAACTCTCCTGAGGCTTTCCCTCAATATTCTAGTTCTTATTCCTCCATATAGTGCACCAAACAATCCAGCAATTAATCAGATAGCATCTTGTGCCTTCTCCAATTGTTTCACAGGTTGTCTTATCTCCCCAACTACAATGAAAACAACTTGGGTAGGAACAATGCCTAATAATACTAATTATAGGATAATGATGCCTTTTATGTATCCACACTTTCAAGTTTACCAATCACGTTAAAATCCTCACCAAATCTTCACCGTAGGCAGGAGCAATGCTATGATAATCCCCTGTAACAGAATTGAGGCAGGAGAAGATTAAATAACTTGCCTGAGATGGCACAAACCACCCAGGAGTATGAACCAAACTGGGCCTTAAAGCCAGTTCCTCTAATTGCAAGATTCTTTCAACCATACCACCTGAGGTCATTGTTCCCATCCAGTGTTAGTCCAAACCAGACTTTGCTCTTCTCTTTCTTTGGCCAAAATCTCTGGGACTTCCAACTTCTCCTTTTTTCTTCCCACCAGTCCTGTCACCTTCCTACCCCAAGCACTGAGCCCCTTGGGTTCTCAAGCCAAGCTAGAAACGTGCATCAAGGAGTATTGTTCTCATTCAAAAGATTTTGCTGCTTTAAAAAAAAATACAAGAACAAATGAAAAAGAAAGGCCCTTTTCTAGGGTAGCTGCTTGTTTTGAATTCCTACAGCTGGGCCTATCAAAGATTGATGGGCATCCAAGACCTCTGTGAACTCCAAGCCTGGATATTCCTATCCTTGTATATGACCAAGAACTAGACCTTGCATTGACTTGAGCATTTAGACTTGGTTAGCCTGACTGGAGTTTGGGGATGGGCTTAGGCTGCTTGGCTACTGACAGGGGAGGAAACTCACACTTGCCCGCTGATCACCAGAAGGTTTAAATACCTCTAGTCCCTTCCCACCTCATCCTCCCTCAGCAAACAGAGGAAGCTAGTTCCCTCGGAACATCTTGCCAGACCTTTGCCAGGGAAAGCCAGTCTAGACCACTCTGAGATGAGCATCATCTTGAAAAAGGGAACGTCATGAGAAAAAGGCACCAGACACGTGCTACAAAGCTCCTTTTGTAATATTGATATCCAAGAGACACTTAGCGTTCTGACCTATTGCTTGACATATACATGGCGGACAACATCCATGAATTCATGAATGATTTTCCATGAGCAACATATGACCCTAAAGGACCTTGACTTTCCCTATGAGGTGTAGCCAACTTGCCACTGGGCACCAACTCGAGGAAGTGCCCAGCATGTGAGTGGCATCTGTGTATGCACAGATTGGAATAGCTCTAATGTGTGAGAATTATTAGCAGATAATAGCATTTTAACTATTAAAGTTTTAAAAAAAACCAAATTTACTTGTCTTACACCTCCAACTGACTGCCACATAAACTGTGTCATGATACTTGGCTCCCAAGATTTTTATCTACCCATTTCCTCCCTTCTCCCCCTATTGTCCTGATTCTGTTATCACTGTAGACAGGTCCAGGAAAGAAAAGACCCATGAAAAAAATATCACCAATTTACACTCCTTAAAACTGCACCTATGCGTGTGCACACTCACATGTGCTTACAAACACTCACATGTGCATGCACACACATACAGATGATGATGATGATGCTTAACATTTTTAAAGCACTTTTTTCCATTCTAAAACCCCATGCTAAGTGTGTTTTTTAACATCACCTTATCTTCTGATATGACAATCAACCCTTCTGCAATCAACAAGAGCTCCGTCTGCATTATGAAAATTGAAATACTTAACCAACAAAGAATATCTTTAACAGTTTCACCTCCTTTGAACGACCCTCAGGACCCCTGCACAGAGCTTCCAGGTCTTGCCACCCTTTGTTTTTCTGAACTAAGCTAGCCACTGTTCTTCTTTTTAAAAGGACATTTGAATTTCTTTGCAAATGTATATTTGACCTCATTTACTGTGACTCCATTTATTTTCAAAATGCATGTTTGGATATCTTTTCAAATCCTTTTGAAGTTTGTTTGCTTGTAAGTACAAGATTCTTCTATGCCTATGGATTCTAAAGCATTTTCTGGAAGGGATGGCTGGGATGGGGGAGGAGGATAGCCTATTTTTATATTGTATTTATGTCTAAAATTATTTGTATTTGTGTATAAATACATGTATTACGAGCTAAGTATTATGTACAAATGTTTGTATTTACATGTAAAAGAACACTGGTGAGATTTCTATGTTAAAACCTGAGGTGAGAAAGCACCCAGCTTAATCTGGGGGCCCCTATTTCTTTCTGAATGCAGATTTCAAGAAAATGTTAAAAGCCATACTTCAAATCTGATCTTTTCCCCCCAGATATCTCATAACATTTTTTGAGAAACGTAATTATCCTTGTTTACAACTGGGATTCAGAGTGATTAAAAAATTCACCCAATGTCTTATAGCCAGCAAATGAAGAAGCCAAGGTTTACACCCAAATCTGACTCTTTTTCAAATTTTCTGTGAAATGTTGATTTTACAAAAGGGTTTGTTGTTGTTTTGGTTTGGTTTTGGTCAAGTGTGAACTGGATACCTGTTTTGGGCTCAGCCTAAGCTTAGGAGATTGTTTGCTGTCCCTGCCCATACTCTGCTCTGGATCACAGGAGGACTGACCCCTGCAGGTGCCTCCAGGGCTCCCACATCACTTGGCTTCCAGCGGGGTTCAGTCCATGGGAGACCCTGGTGGGAAGTGGGAAGGCAGCAGAAATACAAGAAGCCAGTGTATTTCTCCTTCCTTTTTTCTGCCTTAGGAAGTGCTCTGGGCAAGGGTCAATTCTCCTCCCTAGTTCAAGATCCCACCTGACAGACTGTTATAGTTCTAGCTTCAACCTTGGACTCTAGCCACCCACCTGCTCCCTTTGACTCTCCAACGTAGAGACAGCAGTGGCATTGCAATTTCTAATCTCTCATTGTCCCACTGTCCCCTGTTTGATTCCTCTCTCCTCTACCACCTGTGTAATCAATCCCCTATATTAAATTCCTTCCTTTATAATACTTAGACTGGATTCTACTTTCCTGGCCTGAGCCTAGTGGACACACATGGACCATTTGAGAACAGCACAAGTGCAGTCACAATTAAAATGGTGTGGAGCAGTTCATATTTGTTGAACACATTTCCTGTACTGCAAAGCAGGACATTACCAAGTATGAAGGCAGACAGGAAAAAACACGACCCGTTAAGCAGATATGAAGAATCTTTCAGTGTATTTTAGCAAGCAGAATTTTCCAGTTCCTTGAAGGGTAAGAATGGTGACAGAGTCCCCGTGGGCTCCACTCACTACTTACTGCTTCTTTAATTGCCTACAAGTGACAGCAAGACTGGGCACAAATCTGTTAATTACTAGTAGACAAATGTAGTTCAGACTCTAAATCTGAACCCATGAGTCCGTATCTGATTTTTGGCCTCTTACTCTTGCTTTACCTTCTCCGTGTGTCTGGTCCTGGCTGGTCTGGCAACTGGCCTGAACAAGGAAAATTTAAGAGGCATGACTGGGAGGCAGATGTTTCATCTGGAACCACTGCAAAGACACGCTACCATATCCATCAATTTTCCCTAAGCACCTCTGCGAAATCAGCTTCTTCCTTTCTCATCAGGGAAGTCCCTGCAGACATCTGTGTCTGAATATGGCATGAACGAGTTATAATAGCAAATATTAACTGGAGTATTAGATCTAACTGGGTTTCTAAATTGCCCATATTGTAGTGAAAAATCTCAATCCAGGCCATCCATAGTGCGTGTATTAGCTAGAGTTCAGCAGAGACAGAGAACCAATAGGAGATATAGACATAGATATACATATGAATATGTATTGTCTTTATTTAATATAAGGAATTGGCTTGCATGATTTTGTAGACTGGTAAGTCCAAAATCTGCAAAGCTGATGTCCCAGTCCTAAAGCCAGAAGCTACTATAGAAACAGGAAGAACTGATGCTCCAATTTGAAGGCTGTCAGGCAAGAGAATTTCTCCTTCCTTGGCAGCCTTTTGTTCTAGTCAGGCTTTTAACTGATTAGATGAGGCCCACCCACAATATGGAGGGCCTGCTTCACTCAGTCTACAGATTTAAATGCTAATCTCATCCAAAAATAGCCTCTCAGAAACACTCAGAAAAATGTCTGATCAAATATCTGCGCACCTTGTGGCCCAGTTGACACATAAAATTAACCATCATAGTGGGTAAGAGGTTTTACAAAACATAAAGGTTAAAACCACAAGGATTATTCCACTTGTATGAGGTCCCTAGAGTAGTCGAATTCACAGAGACAGAAAGTAGAATGGTGGATGCCAGGGGCTGGGGGAGGGGAATGGGGAGTTCGTGATTCCTGGGTACAGTGTTTCAATTTGGAACGATAAAGAAGTTCTGGAGATGGATAACGGTGATGGTTGCACAACAATGTGAATGTACTTTATGCCACTGAACTACACACACAAAAATGGTTAAAACGGTAAATTTTATGTTATATGTATTTTACCAAAATAAAATTATTTTTTAAAAATTAACAAAAAAATACTACATAGGTAATGGAGTTATTAGCTGTTTTAAAATGAATTAATAAATATTTTTATAATGTTTTAGTTAAAAAAAAAAACAAGGATTGTTTCAGTTATCTATGGTTTGCCTAACAAATCACACCAAAACCTAGAAGCTTAAAGCAACAAGCAATTATTGTTATTACTATTCTGCTCTTCTTGCTTGGGATGTCTCATGCAGCTACAGCCACCTAAGATGACTTCTGTTCCATGCCTGGCATGTGCAGCAGTGGCTGGCAGGCTGGCCGGCCTTCCCTGCCTCTCCACGTGGCCTCTCCACAGGGCCAGCTTGGACTTCATCACATGGTGGTCAGATCCCAAGAGTGAGTGCTACGAGACAGCCAAAGTGGAAGCCGCAAGTCTCCTAGATCTAGGCCTGGAACTGTCATCCTGTCACTTCTATCCTAGTGTAGGGATAAAGCAATTAGAGGCAGCCCACTTTCAAGGGGCAGGAAACTGAACCCCACCCTTCAGAGTGGAAAGTGAGAAGAATCTGTGGCCACCCTTAATCCCCCACGAGGTGCCTAAACAATGACAGAAAGCACAGAAAGCAAGAGTATTCTTCCTGAACTTCCATTTCTAGTCATCAGTGGTAAGTGGGGCTCAGTCTCCTAGCTAAGCAAATTCTTGCTTGAATAGAGTTTCAAAGTATACCATCGACAGGCAAATAGCTGGTTTTCAAAGGTTTGGTTTACATAACATCAATTCAATGCTAAAACTCTGCAGAAATTCATTTCAACTTTCTAAGATGACTCAGAAGCCTGCAGCACCCTGGGAAGGCCTAGGGTCACCACCAGTAGCATCCATTATCATTTCACTGGTCCTGCACCCCAGGGCTGGTTGACAGAATGCCAAAGAGATAAACCGCTTTTACTGTAATTCACACTCTGAAAAAAAAGGGATTTACTAAGCAAATTAAGAGGGTGAAGAAACTTGCAGGGGGTGACATTTAGCCTACTCAAGGCACCAAACTTTTCAAGCACTTTAGAAGCCCGATTTACATACAATTACAGGAATGCTTCATTTTTCCACCCCTGTCAGAGGAGGAGCGGTTTCATATAAGTGAATTTTTCAGATAATGGCTGCTTTCCTCTAGAGGCATGGAGTCATTTTTACCAGACTGGACAGAAATCTTTGCCAAATGCATGGCAAGCCTCCTTGGGCCTTCAAATGAGCACACAGCAAAATGCTCCACCTTTCTTTGATGAGCCCAAATGCCCATGATGCAGGTTCCTACAACAATGGCCCTGGAGCTACCTGAACACCACGTGGCTGTCTTCGCTCACTCAAAATACATTGATTGACCTCCTTCTTCCTGCCAGATGCTCTGAGTTTTTTGTTTTTTGCTTTTTTAATCATTTTCTTCCTTTCTTTTTTTTTTCCCCCTAACTTCGGGTGCAAAGAGTTGCAGGTACAGAGTTGAGACAGCCCACTCCTAGGTACGTGGCCCACTATTTTCATCATTCTCTTTTGTTTAATTTTTTTTTTAATTTCTAATCCCCTGGCCCATGCCTCACCTCCTCTTATGCTCCCCTGGTCACACATTTGCTATGTATTCTTTCATGTACATGTCCTAGTAAGATGCAGTATGTTTTCTGTGTCTGTGTTCTACATTAATATAAATTGTGTTGTGCTATAGAAATCTTTGTTTCCTACTTTTTCACTAAACTCCATGTCCTTCAGATGGACCTATCCTGCTTCTAAAGGCTGCTTGGTATTTCATATATATCCACAGCATTTTTCTCTTTGGATTGCTCTAGGAATAGACAACCAGGTCACCTCCAGCTCCCTGTCTCAGCAATGAGCATCCTTGTACACCTAGAACAGTTCCTCTTGGGGTGGGCCCAGAGCTGGGACTACAAGATTCCAGGATCTACATACACCCAGTTACACACACGCTACCAGATTACTCTCTAGGGTGGCTATGTCAGTTTATATGCCACCAGCAGTTCATGAGTAGTCTTGTACTGTGCCCACATCATTGCCAACACTTGGTATTATTCAACTTTTGTGGCTTTTTGGTCAATCTGATGTGTATAAAATGGTATCTACTTGTTTTACTTTCTATTTTGCTGATGATTAGGAGGTTGAACATCTCTCCATAGGCATGTTAGCCAACCTGGATCACCTAGTCATTTTTTCTGACAGTTTTCAACCAACTGTCCCCTGAAGCTGGTTGTCTATAATGTCCCTTAGCAAACCAAGTGCTTAATGTAGTAAACACATTCCTTCCCGTGTTTTATAGTCCTTTTCTCTCCCCTGCTAATCTCACTGTCACTTTTAACCCCTCTCCATGTCTTTTCTTCCCAGTCTCCCCCCACACCTCCCCACCCCACCTCCCAACACAATTCCCACACCTGGGTCTTTTTCAGGCTTTCTCTCTGTCTGGCCTGTCCTTTTCCCAGGGAAATTCCTATCAAGCCCTAAAGCCAAATTCAAGTCTTCCCTAAAACCCCAAAGGAAACTTGCCTTTTACTCCAAGTTTGCACAGCACCACGCTTGCCTGTCTGTTCATTTCACGTCATTCCATCCTCTCCTCAAGTTAGCCGCTGTGACCCCATATCCCCCTTGAAGATGAAAAGCCACTTGAAGGTAGATTTCGAACTCTACCTGTCTCTCCATTCCTGGGGTAAACATCACTGTGGCAGGCAGGTAATGAATAATCAATAGGTACCTATCAAATAAATTAAATCAATTTTTTTAAAAAAAGTTTACAGCCTGAAAAGTGAGCCACCTCTGGCCAGCATTCATGCAATCTATAGAAATATGCTGACACTAGGGACAACTTCAATGTCAAGGCCTGCGAGAATCTTTCCCTTTGAAACAAGCAGAGGCACAGAGGAATTCATTCAGCAAGTCCAAGGCTCCAGACTGACCTGGTCTCTATGGGACAGATCTCTCTGACGTGAGGGGAGAAAATGGGGAACAGGGAAGATCCTAAGTTTTTCCTCTGGGGGTAAATATTTCTGAGCATTCCATTCTACCATGGTGCACCTGTTCTGGTCATCTATCACTGTATAACAAACCACCGCAAAACAGCTCTTAAAAGCAATGACAATGACTTATTCTCTCTCACACACTTAGGGTTTGACTGAGCTCAACTGGGAAGTTCTTACATGGGAGGTGGGTGGGTGGGTACGTGTTGCAGTGAGACTGCAGCTGGAGCTGGAATCATCTTGCAAGGCTGCCCGGGTTCAAGGAGAGGGGGAAGAGACTCCATATCTTGAATGCCAAAATTTGGGAAGAGCATATGGGACCTGAAATATTACTAAAGCAAATTTTGGAAAATACAACCTGCCACACTTTGCATCTTCCTAAGCTGAAAACCAGGCTGAAGGTATGACAACATTCGTCTCTGAAAGCCTCGGTCACCTGCTCTGTACAGCGAGCAGGTTGGGTCAGGCCAGTGGTTTTCAAATTTATTTATAGTAACTTTTGTCTAACGAAATCTTTTTCTGAAACTTAACATATAAAGCAGGTAACAACGAAGCTGTTATCTTGAAATAAAGACAACACAAAACCCTGTCCACCCAGCCTCCCCTTTCTACCCTAACTTCTAAGCTCCCTTCCAGCTGGAGCCTTCTCCGCTTCAACAATTGCATACCCTCAAGTTAGAACTCGGTCCCAATCCTGGGTTCCTCCCTGGCCCCCAACTTCTGCCTGAAGATCAAGAAACCCTCCTTCTCTCTCCACTCCCGTTACCCAGCCTGGGAGCTGATTGATTTAACCTAACAGAGATAGATTGGCAAAATCACCCTCACAGTAGGTGCTTGAGAGTAATGGTACCCAAGAGGGACAGGTAAGCAAAAAGGGAACAAACCCAGGCAATTTTCAGACATCTGCACTGTCCATTACTTTGTTCACTTAAATAAACAAATAACCCCGAGGCAATCAGCAGCCAGAGCCTCAGCAGCTGCAGGAATGATTTCCTTTCATTAGACACAAAGACTAATCAATGCCCCTTAATCGCACCACCACACGGCCAAACAGCACAAGCAAATCCCCAGCCAGCTCTCCACTTCTGGACATCTACTCAACACAAGGTGGAGGTGAAATGTCCATTTCTACCCTGCTAAAGTACTGAAAGGCAATAACCAAGAGAGGAGATCAGTCCCACCTGACACGGCTGGGGCTTCCTGCTGGTAGAGGCAGCAGATGCAGCCTAGTGTGCCTGAGGGGCTGGTAAAAACGAAGTGTGAAAGGGCTGTTGGGAAACAGTCAGCATCTTCTTTGGGAAACAGTCAGCATCTTCCTTCTCCCCCGTCACCTGCCTGGGGCCATCAGGGTAGTTCATGAAGAAGTACCAGGTCCACCCAGAAGCAGCCCCTACACCAACCTCTGGCATCCACTCTGACCCTTGAATGTGTCTAGGGACTAATGCTAGCCGGACCCTGGGCACATCCCTCCTTTTCCCAGTGAATGGATCACTCTGGCACAGGGACCTTGCTGACCCTCGGGCCAGATAACCAGGGAGCGACCTATTGTAATGGCCAGAAACCATTTCTCTCACTTTGGCTGTGCTCCCCACTCCAACATCCTTCCTCATGGACCCATCCCGAAGTTAGTTTTAGATAAAATTTTAGGGGTCACACATTCCCAGACCTACTCCAGCCTTGCCTTATGGGGCTTTGCTGCCGTCTCTGATGTACCTCAGCATCAGAGTCAGTGTCCATTCCAGCAATGTCTAAGAAAAAACCCCCGCAGATAATGCTGTCTTGTCTGCCACAGCAAGAGAATGTGATATTCGGATTCAGTAAATCTCAAATTCCATTTTCTTCATTCCATCATGATTTTGGCCATACTCCACATTTTATGTAATATTTTTCATGGAATCAAATCACTTTGTAGGAAAAAAGAGACCATATTTATTTTAAAGAAAACTTTTTATCACTGCCCAAACTGGAAATCCAATATTGTGTGCCATAAATAGACCGTGACTATAAAAAAATAAGCACAACAGGAGTTCATGGTGGATTAAACACAGACTTTTCACTCTGCTCATTCTTGAAACCCTCATAAAATGACAGTTAAGGAATAAAAAAGAAAAAGGCATAAACCCACAGGACCAAAAAGAACAGACAAGGAACAGTGAGCAAATGACAGATGTCAGCAAAATTTGTGGGGCCAGCGAGAAAACGGATTAAGATTCATTGACATCTAGGCCTAGGGAAAAGGGAGCAAAGAATTGAGGTGTTTGAGCAGTGGTGTGCTGGAAAGTCTCCTGGCCAGGCAAGGGTTCAGGTAGGGCCGAAACCAGAAGGATTAATGGAAAGTCTGAATTAGAAACTGACAGAACCCTAGATTCCCTCTCCCCCAGTCCCTAGGCAGGGATCACTCCTTCCCATTCCCAGGAGAAGATGAAATAATGAAATCAGTCCTTCCATCATCAAAAGAATTTTATGACACATATTGTCAAAGATGAAAATGCAACTAACAATAGTAATAAATCCCCAACATTTTACTACCTGGGAATCACACTGTCCTTAAGCAATGGGAACTTGGCCTGTGTGCCCTAAAGGGACATTTGTGGCCACTGCACCTTCTGGTAAACTCAGATAAGAAAAAATATTACATCCATGAAACAGAGCATAAAAGTGTAAAAAGAAACACCCAGAAAACAAGAAAAAGATCAAAAAGATGGAGGAGAATAGAGAAAGGACAAGAAAAGGTGTGGTTTGTTTCAGGTTTGCCATCTGAACAGTAGATATTCTGGAGACACAAAAATAGAAGATACAGAGAAGAGGAAATTATTAAAGAAATAATACAAGAAAATTTCTCAGAAACTAAAGACTTTGGTGTCCTGCTAACAGAAGGAATGAACAACAAACCACACCAAGGGATATCAGCATGAAATTTCAGAAAACCAGGAATAAAGAGAAAAGCCCCAACTCTTCCAGAGAGAAAACAAAAATCAAAATAAAACAACAACATCAAAAATCCACGTCACATATGTAAGAAATTAGGAATGAGTGAATCAATGAACTTTTCCTTAGCAATTCTGGAAGCCAGTGGAATCGTGGCTTTAAAATTTGGACAGAAAATTAACTCAACTCTTGAATTTTATACACAGCCAAACTATCCATCCAATGTAATGGAATAATAAACACTTTTTTTTTTTAAGGTATGTAGGGTGTCGAAACTTTGCTTCTAAAACACCCTTTCTAAGGAATACATCAGAGGATGTGTTCCACCACAACAAAGGATTAAATCAAGAAAGATGAAGACACGAGACCCTGGGCATGGGAGCTCTAGCACAGGACAGCAGCGGAGGGAAGTCCCTGATGACAGCTGTGTTGTAGGCAGGGGCAGCCTCCAGATCAGATGGGGCTGTAGGAGGAACAGCTCCAGGAGAGATGTCTCCAGGAAAAATGGAGCTGACAGATTAACTGATGGGGGTGGCTGGGTGTAAAGTTGGATTGAAGGGCTTTGTGCAGAGCTCATGGAGGGTGTGGGAAGAGTCACCCAGACGGCCAAAGACAGCGAAGCAAAAGGAGGCAGGGGCCGGGAACGAATAACATCCTAAGACACCACTCAGCTAAGCTGGAAATAGTCTTTACTCATTCATCATAACGAAACACTAAATCTGGATTTAATCATAAAACAATACAACAAACCTATGGTGGGGAGTTGGACAGACAGGAGACATATGTGAGGAAGATATGACCACTCGTTTACATTTGGAAATTAATAATATCTACCTGTTGTGTGAGGAAAATCAGGAAGTAGTAGCACAGGCAAGTCATTTAAAAGTACAGAAGGAAAAAAAACAGAAGCAGCAGCTATAAGAATTGATAGTGGTTGCTTAGGGAATTGGCATTCTGGGGTTGGGTGAGCCAAGCCCAGGGGCCTGCTGTTCAGCACCAGCCTTGTACTATTCAGCTGTGAATTAAACAGTGATTATGTATCATTTTGATACAATATTTTAAATGAATTAAAAATAAATACAATTAACACAAAACAATCCGATTGAATTTTCACTGGATATTGTTGCCTGTTCAAAGCTCTGAGCCTGAGGCCTGATTTTGACTTAAAAAGGAGATTAGAGACCAGGCACAGTGGCTCACACCTGTAATCCCAGCACCTTGGGAGGCCACGGTTTGAGGATCACTTGAGGTCAGGAATTTGAGACCAGCCTGGGCAACATAGTGAGACCTCATCTCTACAAAAAATAGGAAAATTAGCCGGGTGTGGTGGTGTGCACCTGTAGTCTAAGATACTCAGGAGGTTGAGGCAGGAGGATCACTTGATCCCAGGAGTTTCAGGCTGCAGTGAGCTGTGATGAGGCCACTGCACTCCAGCCTGGGCAACAGAGTGAGACCCTGTCTCAAAAAATAAGAGAGGCAGCAAAGACAAGCTAGCACCCCACAGAGACTTCTCCCAGGCAGGTGATCAAAAAGATAGAAAGATGTCAAAAGCTGGCTCACCAAATATTATCAATCCAACTGTTGCTAAGACAAAGCTGAGTTTATTGCTTACCGGGGCAAGGGAGACACCACCCTTGACAGGGTTTTGGGAATGTCTTATGGTGGAAAAGTAAGGTCAGAATTTACTGAGAATCTCTCAACGCAGGGACTTGGTTAGGACTGGATAGAATCACGATTCAGCAGTTCAGGATTGGTGGAAGCATCAAGGCAAGGATTTTGAGAGGATGTATTCAAAGGAATCTTAGGGCACAAACTGTCTGCTGATGCTTTCACTGAAGAATGGATGGGTCTTTGGGGCGGTTCCTGTAATAAACAATCAAACCATCTGGTTGAGCAGGACAGCCTCGGAAAAGCAAAGTCAGTCCAAGGAAGACAGTGGAATAGAAAGTCATGTTACTGTAGACTGTGAGGTGTGGCTGGCTTCTCAGGGCCCAGGCTGAGTGTGGGGGGACGTGGTTTGGGATCTTAAAGACAATGAATAAGGAATCATTGACCAATGTTAATGAATGCCACCTTTGTATATTATCTACACTCAAGGTACCTTGGTCTACATTTTGGGATAAAATGAGTATTATAGTAAACAGTGTTACTATCAGGGAAAGCTAATTACACTCTGATAATGATTAGACCTCAAAACTTGAGGACCTGAACCTTGGTGATCTTTGTCTTTGTTCAGTGATTCAGAAACAGTGGGAGAGAGAGGCCCAGCCTCTGGACCAGTGGGGGCTCGGCAGGTCCCTCACAGAGGTGAGGAGGAGCTGTACGGTAGAGGCCAGTTCCCACCCCATCTCGGCTGGGCTGCGAAAGATGTTTTGGGCATTTTTTTTCCCATTTCAAGTTTCCAGTGTCCTGGGAATTTAAGGCGTTTTATCTTCATTTTATATAGTTTTAAATCTACTAAAAGATTTTAAATAATACAGAATGGAAGGCAACAGCCACATTTGCTGCTTGCACTTAATGTGTTCTAGGATGATTCCCCTCAATTTACCTGGTCCAGCCCCCATGGGAGAAACAGGGACACCAAGCCACCAGGGTGCCAGTGAACCTATACACAGTTTCCCGAGGGCTGCAGCTCCATTGTTCATGCACCTGCTGGTGAAGTTTCCTTCCTCCGGGAAGGAACGTGCCAAATGATATTCTTTCTCCCACATACAAAGTTTGTTCTCTTTATATGAGAACTGGGTTATTTATTTTCAGAAACAATCTGTGAGCAAAAATCTTCGACGTGTATCTGTTGAGGCAAACCCCACTACTCCAGCGCTCCTGGGAGCAGGTCTCCCAACCACCACCACCCTCCCCCGCCCCCCGCTGGGGCCATGGTTCCTTTCCCTTTCCCATGTTGCATGCATCTGGGTAAAGGCACAAGTCTGGGGGATTTGTAGACCAACTCGAAAAATTGGTAAGGCAGGGGGCCTTCTCTAAAAGAGCCACAGAGTTAGCTTCACAATCACCATCCTGGCCTTGAAAATGGCTTTTTCTCAAAGAAACAGCAAAACCAGGCACTCAGGTTGTGGTGCAACCCTGGGCTGAAGTTTCTATGAGATTCCAGCCTTAGAGGTTAATGGGAGATGTTTTTAAAGTTAAATCCACTCACAAAGGTCCGGGGGTGAGTGTTGTCTCTGGCAGCTCTCTGATGCCATCAGCTACTGCCTTGGTGAAGCAAAAACAACAACAACAACAAAAACAAACTCAAAAAGCAAGCAAACAAAAAAAACGCCTCACTTAATTTAATTTTTTAAATCCTGGATTTAAAAACCAAGTCAGGGTACTTGTGAAAATTAGTCTTGGGGATAGAAGCGAAGCTTCCCCAGAAAGCCCCAGCAGGGCGGCGGCGACTCCCTCACCTCCCCGGCCCCGCCCCTCCCTGCCCATTCCACCCAGAACAGGACAGGAGATTTGTTACCGCTGATGTGTGGCCTGTCCTTATGAAGGGGGCTTTTCATTAACAAAGTAGCGGGTGGTGTCATCTTCCCCTGAGTCGGAATCATTCACTATTAGCACAATGTGTTATTATTGTATTTTTAATTGAAATGTAAATTCTGGGAACACTCTGACCCAATTTACTCCCAGGGAAAAAAGGGCAAAATTCTCATTTTCAAGGCTCTAGAAATGCAAGTTAGTGTTATTAATGATTAAGCTCTTTTTCCTTCCCCCCTGCTGTGGGGTGGGGGCCGGAATGGGGACCTTCTTATCCAGGCACAATAGTAATTTTACCCCACCCTCAGAGCACATTTGATCTGGAGGTAGATGACTGGATGGGAAGCTTGCATGTTTCCCCCAGCCGTTCCTGGGGTTCACACCTGGGCCGGGAAATGGCCAGAGTGTACAGATGCGGTTTCAGGTTTTAAATGACTACGATGATTGACACGTGATTAAACGATTGATTTGTGGAGGAGATTATTGTCCTGTCTATTTCAAAGAAACTCCCTTTGTAAAAACAGAACCAAACGGAGACAGTATGATTCAGGAGTTGATTCAGACTTTGCCCACAAACATTGTACACTCACACCCCTTTGGCTGATGTTTCTAGAACTTACACTAGAATTCAAAGGGTGGTGGGTATTTGCAGCACTGACCCTCCTTGCACAGAGAGAAGAGAGCGCTCACTCCACCGACAAATATTTACTGAGCACCAACTAACTGCCAGGCACTAGGAGAGGAATAAATAAGCGAAGATGAATACTTTATAAGTACCTCTGCCTTCCTGTATGGTGCAAAAAATAGAAAAAGTTCATCTGACCCAGAAACCTACTCTGTCTCTCACCAGTACCATTAATTCCACATATCTACTATGTGACACAGAAATGAACAATCACAGCCTCTGCCCAGAGTCAGTGCAAGAGGCAAATAATAAGTACAGCCCAATGAGATAGTGTTATAGACCATTGTTCTCAACCAGGGGTAGTTTTGCACTCCCCCCACCCCACAAGGAACATTTGACAAGGTCTGGAGATGTTTCTGGTTGTCACAACTGGGGAGAGTTTCTACTGGCTTCTAGTGGGTGGCCAGGGATGCTGCTAAATATCTTTCTTAAAATGCACAGAACAGCCTCCACAACAACGAATGATGGCACCCTGAATGTTAATAGTGCTGAGGTTGAGAAACTCTTTTATAGACAGAGAATTGTCTGTAGAATTCATTAAGGAGGCAAAAGTAGGAGTGAAGGGGTGGCCTGCAGCTAATGATCTGGGCAGACCTTGCAGAAGAGGTGGGCTCGGAGCACAGCAACATTACACCCTCCATGGAACCCCACAGCATCACTCCTGGAGTCACCTCTAAATAAAGCCAGAAGAGTGAGGTCTCTAGAAGCTGCCAGCCTTCTCCCACTTGTCAATCTAGATATGCAAAGTCCCCTGATAGGAATCCCCTAATCTAATCCATCATTTTGTAGATGGGAAGGTTAAGGCCTTAATAAGGGAGCAGACTATAAGATTACCTAGTAAGCTTATGGTTAATGAAGGCGGCTAAAGTCCCTGGTTAGAAAGGAGCAGACCCTCTCCCTTTCCCCAAAGGTGAGGGGACAGAGCTCTCCCATGCTGCCCGATGTGGTCACACTCACAAGGCAGAAAGGACCAACTCCAGCAACCCTCTTAATCCACACTTGCCTCTTTGCTGAAACACAAGCTAGGGAAGAGGAGAGAGCCTATTGGCTCATGCTTTTCATGTTACTTTTAAGTAAGTTATTTGTGGCTTCCTATGAGCAAAATGAAAATAAATACAAGTTAAGGGAAAAATGGTTGGTGAGACCAAGTAGCAGACAGGGACTCTGGGACTTCAAGGCTTCAGGCAGGCGCCATGCTCAACCCAGCAAAAGCAGGCAGAGTGTTACTGTCTGTTATGGGACGATCCCCAGGTCGCTTTGGGGGTGTGTGGTTTTCTTTTTAAAGAAACTTGACATTTCATTATATCTACTTATAGTCCCTAGATCAAATGCTCAGGGCAGGAATGTGGTGGGGTGGGAGGAGTCGAGAATCACGTATGGGGGTGGGGGATAAAGCCATAAAAAGAGTCAGCTCCTACATGGTTTCCACCTTTTCAGAGCCTGGGACTCTGCTGCTGTGTGTCTACGAACCAGGAGTCAGGGCTGAGGTACCAACACATCTGCCTCTGAGAACCCCTTAGGGTGGGTGTGAGGACCACCCCATATGTCAGCTGCCATGTTGACAGGGCTGGTCCTGTGAACTCAGAGCAGGCATCCCAGGGTCCCTTCCAGGGCCCACATTCCCAATCAGATACCTCCTTCCATATGGGTTAAGAGTAAGGTCCCCATTTCTGTACATTCAGAGGACAAAGCAGAAATCCCCAGAACTTTCTGTGGTGGGGGTAGTGCAGAATCTACTCATCAATAAGTCAGTTGGCAACAGATCCAGCCCCGTGCCAGGCATGGGGGGATGCGAGAGAAAAGTAGTAGTCCTACCATCCAGAGTTTATAATCTAGCTGAGCAAGGCACACATATATCAGATATCCCTGTTAGGCAGCAATTACAAAATGACCTCCAAAGAAGTCAGGCTGTGAGAGTCCATGCGGGAGACAGAGAGAGAGCGCGAGAGCCCTGGGCTGAGGAGTGGTCAGAGAGGACTCCCAGTTCCTTAAAGAGTCTCCAAAAAGGATGGGCAGGATTCTCCGGGCCCTGCCCTGAGGGACATTCTCTGGAAGATAGAAAAGAAGAACCAATTACCCTGGGCTAGGAGGAGCTTTCAATCGTTTGGGGAGAAGGATGTTCTCAGGAGTGTAGACCATCTATCCAAGCACATCCCAGGCAGCATCACTGATGGGCCCTTAAAGACCTCAAACCCAACACCTCCTAGTTGGAATTCTTCATGTCACTCCCAAGCCTATGGCCTTTTCCTAATTACTGTCCCAGACAGTGACATCGCTGTCTACCCTGCCAGCAAACCAGAAAAGGGAAGTCATCTTAGACTCCTCCACCTCCCTCATCCACTCATCCCTGACTGCCAGCTTGACCTTAACATCTCTGCTCCTTCCTGTCTCCTCCATAAGATCTCCATCCACTGCGTATGCCTTAACTCTGGCTCCTGTCTTTCTTGCCTGTTTGCCCTATCAGTGTCCTAATTTATCTCCCCGCTTCCAGCCTGTATTTCTTCCAATATATTCCTCCCAGAAGGATCTTTCTAAAACACAAATCAGAACATAAAAGCAGCTGGTATTTATTTAGCATTTACTGTGTGCCTGGCTCTGGTACTAAGTCATTTCCCCTATGGTCCTCATAGCTCTCCTTTGGTTCTTGCAGCTACCCTCTGAGATGGTTATTACTTGATAGATTAGGACTTAGAAGCTTAGGGAGGTGAGGCACACACAAGGTGACACAGCTCTTAAGTGAGAGTTGAGTCTTAAACCTCTGTGCTCGAGGCCACACTTTTAGCTACAAGCTCTATGCTTCGTAACAATACAATGCTTAAAATTCTTCCATGGAGTTCCAGTGCCTTCTGGATGGATCCAACTTGCCTGACCTGCCAGTCTCATTTCCTAGTACTCCTCACCCCGCCATCTTCACCCAACCTTCTACTATATCCTATTGCCATGCACCGACTAATCTAACCAACCATGCTTCCAAAGGAACATGTCATCCTTAAAAGCAAACCCTTCTCCAATTGCCTATTGCCACCTGTTCGTCAAGATTTGGTGCAAACACTTCTTCCTCCAGGAAGCTTTCCCCACCTGGCCCAGGTTAAACATGCTGCCTCGATGCCACCATGGCACCCCAGGTCTCTGTCCCAGGACTTGCACTATACTGCAATTGTCTTTATGCATTTGCCTAAACTAGACTGTGAGTTTCCTGGGAACAGGAGCCATGTCTTTCTTTTCTTTTTCCTAGCACCCGTGTCAGCATAGGGTAGGTGCTTGATAAATAGTTGTTGAGCAAATATGTGAAACAGGTGTTTAAAACATTGAGCCTTAGAATGTGTGTTACATTGAAGGCCCAGATGCTCAGCTGCAGAGAGAGAGAAAAAAGCAACAAGGAGATGGGTGGGGTGTGGGGTAAGAAGGTAGAAATATACATGGAATAAGTGGACTGAATGTTTGTGTCTGCCTAAAGTTCATATGTTGTAATCCTATACCCCACGGTGATGGTAATAGGAGGTGAGACCTTTGGGGGGTGATTAGGTCACAAGAATGGAGTCCTTATGAATGGGGTTAGTGCCCTTATAAAAGAGACCCCAGAGAGCTTCCTTCTGCCATGTGAGGACACAGAGAGAAGGCTTCATCCATAAAGGAATTGGGCCCTCACAAGACACCAAACCTACTGGTGCCTTGATCTTGGACTTCCCAACCTGGAACTATGAGAAATAAATTTCTGTTGTTAAGCCACCCAGTCTATGGTACTTTGTTATAGTAGCCTAAACAGACTAAAACAGTGTTCCTACAATATTACTGTAATAGTTGAGGCATGCACCTGGAATCAGGCCTTGGGGACTCTCTATTCCAAAGGCTGCAAGGAGACAGTGAAACCTCAGGGATAAAGGAGACTGTAACTGCCATAATTTTAAGCCTGGCATCTTAATCACACTTTATCCCAGGGCCTGTAGCCATTGCACACAGCATTCAGTAGAGCACGTGAGTTTTACTGTAATCACGCAGTGGGGAATCACTCAGATTGTGCAGTCTTTTAACGTGGGTTGATATCCCAGCTCTGCCATGGATTAGCTGTGTGACCTCAGGAATGTTCCTTAACTTCTCTGTACCTCAGCATCCTCATCACCAGAGATGATACAAATATCAACCTTTTGCGTTTCTGTGACTATAAAATTAAACATCTCAAACAAAGATTCCCAAAATAGTAGCTAGTATTATCATGACACACATAATATCCTTACAAATAGTGACAAATTTAGAGAATTATTTTTTTGTCTAAGAATTTCATAGCACATAGCACCCCTTCTGATTAGCAGACACCTCTCTAGGAATTACAAAGTTAGGGTGGGAACTCATGGAATTATATGTGCAAGAAGCTGCATCTGCTGGCAAATCCATAAACCAGGAATTAAACCCCGTCATCCAATAGTGAAGAAGAGCCGTCTGGCATCTTGTTTTCTTGCTGTGCAAGCTCAGGAATCACCCGAGACTGGCCATCTTGGGGAGAAAGCAGCCAACACTAAGTAACTCGGGATTAAAAGACTATCGATAGTTTGTGACAGGCGCTTCCTGAGAAATGCATGCTGGTCAAACAGCAGCAATCATTAAATATATGAGGATCAGTCAGTTTAATCTGTTCTTTTCATATGGATTGATTGGGTTAGCAAAGTAACCCAGGCAGGAGACAACTGACATTTCTGCATCCTTTTCATACAAGCTGGGGAGGGAAGGGGGCAGGTGGGCTTGCAAAGGAAACCCACCCCCGCCCCTCAGCGTATGCAGTCTCCACCTGTGTCTTGCTGGAAGCAATATAGAAGTTCAGAGGGCCACAGTCTGGGGGAGGTTCAAAGGCACGGGCAACGAGGCTGATGCACAAGCAGTTCCTCCCTGAGTCCCGAAAAAGTACCGAAAGCAATTCCCCCTCCTCCCTCCACTCCCCACCGAGACCGACTTGCTCAAATCACAAATTGTTAAGTGGGAAGAGGCCACTGAGCCCCGAAAGCCAGTGGTCCTAGAAAGCCCCCTCCACCCAGCTGTACAGCAAAGGAAACAAGAAAGCAATGTTAACCGGAAACAGACAGTGGAGTCCTGGCAGGCCAAAGAAAGGTTTCTCCACCTGCAACATGTCAGCAAAAGATGACAGGTAACGCAGCTTCCTTGAGAAGGGTTGGTGGGGTGGGTGGAGACAGGTCAGAGGGCTCCAAGGCAAGATTCCACCCTTTCCATCAACCACCTTCCATCACCAGCACCTGGGGCAAGATACAAAACTTTACTCCTTGGGGTACAACCTACCTATGGCTTCTATACTACCCAAATTTCTCACAGCTGGAGAGAATATGGTAAAACACATGATTTTTGTGCTCGGAGCCACGTCCCCTGGTCCCACCTGATTTCAGCACTGGGGTGGTAGACAGTTCCACACCCAATGCCGGCGGCATCTCTTCACGTCCAAGGCAGCCTTCCACCAGCGGGGGTGGGAGCCTGTGGACAATCCCAGCCTCACCCTGCAGGGAGGACTCTGACAGCCTTCGGTGGGATAGAGACCCAGTTACCCATGGTAGTAACCAACTCAACTTTTTTTTGGCTTTCCCTCCTTCCCTTTTACGTTCTCCCTTCTCCTTCACTCCTGCTTCCTGGGATCACCTCTCACCTAAAATACCTGTACCCAAGTCCTCGTCTTACGTTCTGCTTTTGGGGGAACCCAAACTAAGACGCATGGGAGACAAAGGATCAGGAGCCCTTCCAGGGGCACACGCTTCAGAGCCAACGGTTACCTGCCTTGCCTCAAATCAAGACAGGATCTGTGCTGGGCATCTAAGATGCCCCACATGGCAGGGGTGGGCTTCATTCCCTAGAAGGCATCATTCTGAGGCCATGCCCCTGTTTTCTTCCTGTTGTGGGGGGTGGCCTGGAGGAATGATCCAGACATCTCTAGAGATAGCACGTTGGTACAAGCACAGCTCCTAGGTGTATGACATTCTCATTTGAGTCTCATGACCATGCCAGGGGCAGGACAGGGGGCCATCCTGGTTTTCCCCAGTGGCAAAATGGAAAGCATTGTCACAAGTTCTGTGAAATAAGTTTGATTGAATCTTTAATAAAGTTATTCAACTAATATATTCTAGCTTGGCATTTTCTCATTCTTTTGTATCAATAAATCCTTACAATAACCCACCTTTGGGGCATGTGGAAGTGATACATTTTGTTTCATCTTATTCTAGGTGATACAGGGACACACTACTTAATAACCTTGACTCACATAGTGAGGAAATTATTCCCTTTTCCATTTTCTTCCAATCCTATAAAGACAAGCAGAAAGGCTCAATTTAGTACTGATATGTTGATATACTCCTCCTCAAAACTCGGCGATCTTTCTGTTTAACAAAGAGAATGTAGGCCTCAGATGGGCAAAAGTGTCTGGCTAGAATTTATGATTGCTTTATTTTCATGGAGGTAATTTTCAGGTTTGCTTATTTTTATAGCCAAGGAAGGTCAACTTCCATTTATGGAAGTGATATAAGCTTTCTGTTTTGAATAAATTTATTAAAGCAAAAAAATGGAGTCAGTTAAAAATATTAAGTCACTGCATGGTAAAATTTATGAATGCTGATTGAGAAGACCTGCAGTCTGGGAAACCCTGTTGTAAGCCAGTAGTCCACTTATGATATTGCTCCTCTGCTTTCATGGTCAGTTTTTGTTGTTTTTGTTTTTGTTTTTTTGGAGACAGAGTGTTGCTCTGTTGCCCAGGCTAGTTCACTGCAACCTCAAACTCCTGGGCTCAAGTGATCCTCCTGCCTCAGCCTCCTGAGTAGCTGGGACTACAGGTGTATGCCACCACACCCGGCTAATTTTTCTATTTTTAGTAGACAGGGTCTCACTCTTGCTCAGGCTGGTCTCGAACCCCTGACTTCAAGCAATCCTCCCACCTCGGCCTCCCAAAGTGCTAGGATTACACCCATGAGCCACTGCACTGGCCAATAGTCAGTTCTCTTATTTGATGATTCAAATAGAAAACTTTCCACTGAAAGGAAGTGATAAATGTGAAAAAGGCTTCCAGAAATCTGTTGTGATCTTGATGAGGTCACAACAGTTTCTCCATCTTTAAAATGGGTGGTAGGATGGATAAGACAATCTCTAACCACCCTTCCAGCTCTGATGTTCTAGCTTTACAAGTGTGGGTGATTCTCAAGTCTTGATCTTCAGCCCTGACTTCTCCCCCAGTGAGCTCAGGGCTTCAAGCACAGGATGTCCCAGACTCATCCTCTCCCCTCGGTCTCTCCACATCCCTACTTGGCCTCCTAAACACCCATTCTCCACTGTCACTCCCTCTGCTCCAGTCCTGGCCTCCATCCCCTCTCCTGGACTGAACCAACAGCTTCCTACCTGGTCTCCCTTCTCCCCCACTCACCTTCCCAGAAATGAACTTCACAGATCATTCTGGTAGCTGGATCTAAAAGAAAAATATGGCCACGTGGGGATAATATAATTTACAAGCCTCTTACCATTGTCTGCAAGATCTTCTACCATCTGGCCTCCACTTGGATCTCCTCTATTAATATCTCTTGCCATCTCACCCCTCACCCCTACTCTTTTAACTGGCTAATTCCTCCCCATCCTTTAAGAGTCAGCTCAGGCATCACCTCTTCCACGAAGCTTTTCTCGATGAGCTTACCCACTGCCAGGCTGAGATAAACACAGCTCCCTTTGGCACTCTTGTGTCACGTGACTTTTGATCATACCACATGGTATCACAGATGAATGTCCATCTTCCCCACTCTTTGTGCCAGCTCTTTGTGTGCTCAGCGTCTAGCACAGGGACTGGCATAGAGTAAGACGCTCAATAAATATGATGAACGCATGAATGATTTAATTACTGATTTATCTCATAACTCTGTAAGTCTACCACTCTTCCTATAGAATTCTTTCAATTCACTCTCTGGTTGTCCCCTTCATATCTTGGTATTTTCTCATATGTTACCTTGTGAGGACAAGGTTTCTTTATCACCTACATCAATAATGTTGCTTCTAGGAAGCTCTAAACTTATATAGGACAGGAATTACCTCCCACTTCATCCACTCTCCCTTTGCTGGGAAAACAGTAGGCACTCATGAGCAACTATAATTGTCCAGAGAGACACAAACTCTTCATTAACACAAACAAACAGAGCATCCTCCAGGCCCCTTACACTCCCTGTTTCCTATTTTGCACCTTCTAAGTCAGGCCCATTTTGCTGCTCCTAAGCCATCGTCCATATATGCTATAGCATGCCATAGCACGAGATACAATTATATATGGAGGAAAGAAATTTCTATTTTGGTCTCAAGAAAATTATGTGACTTTCCTTAAGTTCAATTTTAAAACATGGAATATGACTGAACTTAATGTTAGTACTTAAGAAAAATGTTCACGGTAATTACAGATGAGGATACATATATGCAATTTATTTCAAATTTAGTAATACAAAAAAATTCTGGATCCTAACATAACTATTTATAACTTGGCCAGGAGAACTCTGAGAATCCCAGTTATTTCGCCAGAATAGGTTATTCTTCATGTATCTTATTTAAGCAATAATGCATGACAGAGCGTGAATTATGGCATATTAATTCTCACCTAGTGTGCTATTAGGCTAACGTTGATGGCCAAGAGCTGTCAGTGCAACTAGGCATGAATTAATATCTAATAATTCCCCTGCTGAAATGTCTTATTGAGATTATAGCATTTTATTAGTAAAGGTTATTCCTTTAAAAATGTTTTTGTATGCTAATTGGGAAAAGGGGGTTCAGCACAGGAAAAGCTTCCTGGCTTTTTCCCGTAGCCATTTCTGACACTTCTCTTTGATGTTCCCAACACTTCAGCCTTGTTGACACACAAATGTCATCTTTTGGAAGGCTTCAGAAGCTTGATGCTGAGGAGACCCTCAGCAATTGAAAATCCACAAGTAACAGCTGCCTTTGGCCAGAAATTCTGTTCGATGAAATTTAAGTGAAACTTGCAAATGTGAGAACAGCCCAGCCAAGTGCTAAGGGAGAAGACAAGATGTTGAAGACTCTTCCAACATCAGTGAGGAGGCTGTTGTGGTATAGTGGGGACCAGGTAAGGTCTGAGTCTGAAGGACAGGGTTGGAACCCTGGCTGTAGCACTTACTGCCTGCAACTCATGGGCCAAGTCCCTTAACTCTCTCTGGCGCACACTTTCTTTCCAATACAATGGGCATTCTCCCCACCTCCCAGGCCTGTTGTAATGCAGAAGCATCCACTCCCTGTTGCTTTTCTCCTTACCTACCTGTTCCTATATTGAAGCCAAAGTGATCTTTGTAACACACACAGCATGTAAAATTCTGTGTGGCCGCTCTCATGCCCTGGAGTATAGACTAACAGTCTTATGCTGGCTTCTAAGTCCCCACATATCCTATTGGGATGGAAGCCACCTTCTTGCTGGCTGGATTCCAGCTACTCTAGCTTCTTTCTGTTGCTCTGACAGGGCTGTCCCCACTTCTGGCCCCTCCCCCAGTCATCCTTCATGTTAGCCTTTCCCTGGTTAACTCTTCTGCAAAATTCAGATCCCTGCTAAAACCAGGGAAGACTTCCCTGAATCTACATGGTCAGCGTTCTGGATCACCTTCATCTGGGCACATGGAGGGTTGCCCCTTCCCACCCTCCTTCAAGTTAGATGTGGCCATGTGACCTCAATAGGGGATGAAATGTGACCAGGAGTGATGTGTGTTGCCTCTAGGAGGAAACACTAAAGCACTTTTCTTTCCCCTGTGATGTGGAAGCAGAGTTGAGATAGAGCCCCTCTCAGTGTGCCCTCAGTGAATATAAGGAGCAGAGTGTCCCTCCTGACCTGCTTGAGAGAGAAACAAATAGGTCCGGTTAACCCTGAGGATCAGGGGCTATTTGTTACACAGCAAAACATAACCTAACCTGGCTGATACACACAACCTGCCCTAAGGGTTCCATCCTAACTCCCACACTTGGTCAAATCTCTATATAGCACCTTGAACTCTTCCCTTCAAATTACTTATCATGACTATAATTAGCTATATGTCATTATTTGCTTAGTGCCTATTTGTCACACTAGACTGAAAGCTCCATGAGAGCAACAATAATGCCTGCTTTGCTTACCACTGTATCCCCAGCTCCTATGTGCCTGGCTCACGTTAGATGCTCAATAATGGTTGTTGGTTGACTGAATGAAAGAATGAATGATTCAAATAAGTGAACAGCAGTATCAACACAACCACTTAGGAAGCGTCTCCCAAGAAGCATTTAATAGTTCAACTGAATAAAATCTCTGATGAGCGGGTCAAAAGATGGCTCCTACCCTCTGAGCAATCTGCCCTGTCTCAAACTTGCTGTGTGACCTTGAGCCAGAGTCTTCTCCTATCCAGGATTTGGCATCCTCATCTGTCAAATGAAGGTAATCTTTTCTGGGAACCTTCCACGTGTGGGGCTAGGATATAATCAAGTATGTATTTATAAATTAAATAAAAAATTACACTGAGCAATTAGAGAATATTCAATTAGAGAATAATACCATCCTCAATTACACTTCTCCGGCTGACAGCAGCCAGCATCTCCAGATGTGTCAGTCACCAAATTCTGCAAGCTGCCTAATCCACCCAGCATGGCAATTCCCACTTAGAAACCTCTTTGGGGTGTCCTTCAGCAATGTCCACCATAGGAAGGTCCCCAGTGAGGCCAAGAAAAAAAAGCATATTTTCTTAGGGAGGCTGGTGAGCATCCTTTCTGATTTGAAATACGTGTGGGTTGCTTTGTGCAACACAGAAAAGAGACGGGTAAATATCATCTCTTGTCCATAGGGTACTGGCAAGAGAGGGGGTTCTCTGGTTTACGGAGCTCGGGAAATCTTTTCACTCCTCCTCGCCCCCAGATGAAAGAGGTTGTAGGAGAGAAGAACAAACGAAGTCACTCATGTATTACAAAATCAATGCCCCTCAGTGCTGAGCAGCTTCCCTGCCCCATATGTGAACAAATGTGCCAGAGGACACACTGCCCAACTATACACCAGCACTGCTTTGCTCTCTGCACAGATTTTACAGCCGTAATTAGATTCTGAGCAGATCCAAGAAAGCCTTCACAAGGGAACAACCAAGCTAAAAGACCTAGGAGCAACTGGATCCTGAGCAGTGGAAAAGGGAACATCCTGCCTCTCAACGGGTGATTCTTCCATGGAGGTGTGGCCTCAGGGGAGGGGTGGTCAACAAGGCAATGAGGTCAGGTCACCAATAAATCCTTGACAGTCTAGCGTTTCAAGACTCTCCATCTTAGTTCTGGATTCTCATGAGAGTTCTGGTTTGACTTTCTGAAGCTGCCCGTGTCTATGTCTACCCCTTTTAGCAAATACCAAAGGAATCCAAATTTCCTTTCTGGAAGTCCCGGGGGCAGACAGGAATGTGAGCTTCACTCTCCCTCCATTCTGACCTCTGGGGAGAGCTGACTTCTAGTCTATGACCAGGCCGAGGGCTGCAAGTGATGCTTCCAGATGTTCTCTTCACCCTCAGCAGGCCCTCTTCTCCATGTGTTAGGGAGGATTTGCTTTAATTCCAGTCCTTGTCCAAAGTGCCCACCTTGGCCTCGGCCATGACACAGCCTCAGATATCAGCCCAGAGGCAGTAAACAAGCTGCAGGCATCATCTGCAAAAGAAACCAGGAGGCCAAGAATTACTGCATGGCAAAAGTGGTCACTTCCTGATGACCTTGTCTACCCTCTGTACAAGACAGGCATATATTATCTCCTTAAGAAGAAAACCACCTCTTAGCCAGAACTGCGGTCTCCCTAAGTGCGCCTGCTCAGAGGGGGCTCTCTCATGGCTGCATTCTGTGCTGAGAACCATGTAATTGAGAAGATTCTGAAGAAGGAGAACCCATTGTAGAGATAGGATTACTGAGGCAAGTGGAACAGCTAACTGTGATGAAAGGGACTCGACGGCCCTAGGTTTTATCTGTGGGTTAAAACTAAAACTAGGTTTTATCTGGATTACCCACTAAACCAGACCACAAGCATCAGAACTTCATGATGCTTGTTAAAATGCATATTCCCAGGCCTCATACCATGATCCACCACATCGGGATCTCTGGAGCTGGGACCCTGGAATCCACAGCTTTAGCAATTTGGAAATCAGGAGACTAGTCTTATGTTTTCTCACACACATTCTGCCAACTTGATTCTGATGAGCCATGAAATCCAAGAATCTCAGCAATAAAACTTAATTCCTCCCACCTCTCTTTAAAGTTACCTTAAAAGGAGGCAGATTTGAAAGTTGACAAAGACAGCATCCTAGCATGGGCTAGTTAAACTGGCCCAGTTGAAAAATACAAGTTTTTAAAAGTCCCTTTCTTCTGCATGGTATTTTTCTGGTGCTGGTTGTTGCTGTTGTTAAAATCCCCAATCCATTCATGCATAACCCGGGATATTTCTGAAGCCTTCCAAAAGGATCTGAACTAGATATCACCAATTTTGGACCAGCCTCAGAGGATGGTATTGTGGAGACAGTGTCACGTCTCTGGTCCTGGGATGCACATTCTCTCCAGGCCATGAATTTCAATTTCTTCCTCCTTGTTGTCTGGAGGTGAAGTTCTCCCCCTGCCCCGGCCTCCTCCGAGGTACACCTCCCCTCTGGTAAGCAGCTGGGCCTTCTTGGCAGCTGCTGCAGATTAGTAAATTACAAGTTCGAGATTAAAAAAGAAATAACTAAAGAATAAAACCTTTAGTCTGGCAATTTGAAGTCAGACTGCCACAATGAACACCTGTTGAGAAAGACCATTATTAGAATAGAGGCTCTGGGTGAAAAGATCACTGTGAATTAATTTTGATTGCCTCCCGAAACTCTGCATAACAAATGATCTCCAATGGGGTGTCAAGGGACTTGCATTTGAAGGAGGGGGGCAGATTTTGTTTCCAGCAAGGTAATACAAGCTCTGCCATGACATTAAAATCCACCATTGGCTGCACTTGTCTATATCCCTCTGTTGAAGCAGATTGTGCATGCTAAAGTTACCGTGTATTATGCTTCTGGGGAAGAAAAGAGAAACAGTTGATATCAAAATCTTTTAAAAAGGCTAGTTGAGAAAGCATGAGGTCAGAGACTCATGACTTCCAAATTGTTAAATCGTTTATTTACGTCTGTGTCTATGTAAATGGAGATTTGGGTGTGTTCTCAGTGATTTAAGCAGCCCTTGTTTTATTTTTTAACCATATATACTACACACATGCACACCCACACGTATCTACAATTTTTTTAAGGGAAGACTAGAGTAAAAGATGTGTTAATAAATGAATTCACTTGCAGTTAGATGACCTTTGTACTTTGTAATGTCATCAGAAATAAGAAAAAGGCATTAGAGATCACGGAGTACTGTGGAATAGACGGGCTGGGAGGGGTGGCGGATATACTGAATATTAAGTAGTTTCATTCTTTCCTGAAAAGAAAGAGACTCCAACTAAAATATGCCGGCGTCCTACCTGTCTGTCAGCCCCTGATTAAATCTAAAAGCAGGCATCCCATCTGTTTGCCCAAATGAAAAGTGTAATATTCTACTAACTACTTTCTATTATCACTCAACTTAAGAGTTTCCTGCAAAATGATCCTCAGTTCATTTGAAGTTTATTTGGCACACAAAAGGAAGCTCCAGAAAGCTTTATGCTTTTAAGCTAATAAGCAGTATACCCAGCTGACTCTGTGGCTGAGTTTTCAACACTCGGCCATTAATATAACATGAATTTTCATAGTTGTGGACTTCCATTTGTCAGGAGACATAAAACCTGGAAACACCCTGAGATCAATGGATAACTAAGAATACGAGCAAAATGTTAATTCTTTGTCCCCAGTTAGGATCTTTCTAATAGTGAGTGTATGGAAGTTATATAACTATTTGGGGTTATGTAACAATATTTCCCCACCAAGTATACCATTTTACTAAATGAACCATACTTTGCTCTTTCAAACGTTGGGGCTTAGCCTCCAAGGTCTGAGTGTAACAGGCATGATCCTCCACCCTCAAACCTCCAAGGGGAGTCAACTCTCCCAAAGATGCTTCTAGTGCTTTCCTTTGTTTCTAGGTCATCAAAAAGATTTGGGAAATCTTGCTGTGAGGGAAACTTACTTGGGTTGCTTGCAAATGCTCTCTCCCCATAAGCAAACACTTCTAAAAAGAATTCCAATTTCTGCACAATTTGGAAAGTCTTTGGGGGTTCCTTGGAGATACTAGATAATTGAATATAGCTTTCTCCCATTGAAAAAAAAAAATCTCACATCCAGCAACATCCTCCAAACTCCCAACATCCCTGAGCGCACCAATTTCATGACAAAATTAATCTGCAGCGTGACTTATGGAGCCCCAGAGGGAGGTCACTGAAGCCGGTAAATATGTAAACAAGTTTTTTTTTTTCGGTTTCCGTTTCGCATGAATACAAAATAAACTGCGGCCCTCCGCACGCTGGAAAGTTCTTCCTTAAAGTTAATAAAATCTGTCAACTTCCATAAAGGCCGAGAGGAAGGGGGTCCACAGGTGCAGGCGCTCGGGGGCTGAGGCTCGAGAAGTAGAGGCAGCTAATAAAAAGCCCTGGGCACTACGCGCCTCCTTCCCCATGAATTCCCATCAAGCGTTATTAGAGTCATCTGCCGCCTCCGAGGTGCGTCCCCGCGCTCGCCCCGCAGCAGCGACAATGACATTTGGCTGCGCTGCAGGTGCGGCTGTGTGTGGCCGCGCGGCCCGAGTGGGGCCGCCTTTGTGGCGCTCGGGTCCTTTGATCTGGGCCACAAAGGGCCGCAAAGCTGCAGCCCCCTGCTTTCTGCGGACTGCTCCTCCGGAGCCGAGGAGGGGGCGGGCTGGGGGTGGGGGCGAGGAGGGAGGAGAGAGCAGCGAGAGAGGGAGGGGGCCTCGGGAGGGGGTGATCCATAATATTTATTTTAACAATAGCTTCAAATCTTTTTAAACATCATAAGAACACGGCTCATTAAGCCCACAACAGCCTTGAAATTGTGTTATAAAACCGCAAAACAGAAATCAATACATTTGCTAGAAAGGAGGTAATGAAATATATTGAGTTGCCTGAGAAGTGGTTTGTATGAATCATAATATTATTATGTGCGCATCAATTTCATTTCTAATACTTAAAGTTAACCAGCTAGCGAAGAGCGCCCTGAACCCTCGTTAAACAAGCTCTCTCCGATTATTTGCCAGGCTGGCGCATCCTATAAATAACCCGGGGCGGGGGGCTAGATCAATGCTGCCCACCCCAGAGCTTCAGCTGCCGAAGCCCTATTGCTTCCCGGCCTAATCAATACGGGCTCACAATGGCCGGGAGAGAGCCGGGGGCAGGCCTGGAGCTCCAGGCTGGAGCCTCCCGCCCAGAGCAACAACATGGCCAGTTCTACAAAGAGGACTTTGACCAGCTGCATGGCCCCTCCTAACAAGAGACTGCAGCCTCCCTCCCCAGCCCTCTGGCGAGGAGGTCCCGGTTCCTATTGCCTCCTCCACCCCAGTGTGTGTGAATATCAGGACCCAGGCCCCTGGCCCCAGCACCCTAGTAACCACCCAAAGCAATGGGTGAGCTACAATTTGTTTTTTCTCATGACTTCCTGTTTGCAAATAGATGTTGTTTTCTTTCTGCTGTGCTGTCAGTGAATTAAAACTGGATGCATTTTTCTCATCTCCTTCCTGATATATTTTGAAATAGGACGTGATTCTATAATGCACAGGAAGCTAAAAATTGGGAAGAGATCATGGTTTTGTGGGGCCTAAAGCTTAGGCAATTTAGGAGGGGGATCTCTTAAAGAAAAACTATCTTACTTTTTTTACAAATTTCATAAAAACATATGAACACATTGCCAAGGCCCCTCCCAGGTCTTAGAGGGGGCTCGATTGGTGGGGACCCCTGAAGCTGGAGCCTCACAGCTTCTGGGGGAGTCTGACCCAGAGAAAGACCAGGCCCCCTGAAATTGTTTTATCCATGCATTTCCATGCTGTCTCCGCCTTCTGGAATGTGAGCCCCCTGAGGGCTGCTGCTTTGTCTGGCTTTCTTCCCTCAGTGTCCCCAGAGCACATATCTATCACATAATAGGTGTAGGGTGAGTAGGCAGATCTGGAAGTGGTCAGCCCTGCAGGGCAGCCGAGGAGCCACAAGTTCATGTCTCAGTGACAGTGGTTTCTCAGAGGCTTTGAGATGGGCAGCCTCTTTGTATACCCTCTGGCTCCACCTGTGGCCTTTGCACTGTGCATTTGGCCTGACTGTTAAAACAAGAAGAGGTAGTCAACTCCTGCAACATTCTCAGGTGGTCAGTAAAGCACAGACAGCCACATGTAAATGAGTATGCACACACATGCACAAACCCTCTCACATGAACACATGCATACACACCAAGCCAGGTCAACGAAGGTGTGACTCCTCAGATGGTCCGAGTGTTAGGAAAGACCCTTTCTGCCTCAGTAGATAACAGGAAAGCAGATTTTGAGGGCCCAAAACAGTAGTTCTTAGCCTGGGGCAATTTTGCTTCCCCAGGGGACATTTGGCAATGTCTGGACACATTTTTGGTTGTCACTACCTGGAAGGTGGGGGGGAAGGTAGAAGCTATGCAACTGGCATTCAGTGGGTAGAGGCCAGGGATGGTGCTAAATATCCCACAATGCACAGGACAGCCCCCACAACAAAGAATTTTTCAATCCCAAATGACAATGGTGCTGAGATTTATGCTGCGCCAAAGCTTTTATTCTTGCCAGAGTTTATAGTGCTGCTGCTACTGCTTCGACCACAGTGCCTTTGACATTTTCTCTAGGAGAAGGGGCAGGGGGAACCCCATGCTCCTCTCTTGATATCATGGCTGGGTAACAGGGCCTTTATTCCAGCCTTGAGTTGTTAACCACCCACAGCCATTGTCCCCAAAGTGCTGCTGCTGCTGCTGCTACAGCTCTGGACCCTTGCTCCAGGGCCACTTGAGCACAATCCCTCACCCAGCCCCCATGTGAAGAGCTGTACTCCAACACACCAGCTAGTCACTGGCTTGCTGAGGGCTGGATGTCCCAGTTCTTACTTGGCCTCCGAGGTACCTGACTCCATTCATTTCAGAATCCTTGCAGAATCATTTTGATTCTGCAGTATAAATACAGGAATTAGATACTGCATGTGCCTATATTTCAGGATCTAAAAGCTGGGTGAAAATAGTTTTTCCAGCACTAGGCTTTTTCCCCCTGATCTTGTTCTTATTCCTTCACCCCCTTCTCCCTTCCTTCCCCTGCCCCACTGCCTGCCATCTCACGCTTATCCCAGAATTGATCATTCCTACCATCTTGGCCAGTAGCAGATACAGACCAAGTTTCTACTTTCACTGGCTAGGAGAGGATCAGTGGTCACCTGAAACAGCACAAACATGACTTTCTTTGTTTGGAGACCGGAGTGCCATTCCTACTACATAATCCCAATTATGCACAATTAGCTGACGTTGGCCAATGCTGGCCACTTATTGACCGGACAGATGGTCACCCAGGCCATGATTGTGTCATTGCGGAACCTGGAAACCAGTTTAATTTGGGCACAGAAAACTAATACATAGCCCCACATTTCCATGTGGCCTCATACCTACAGATAATCCTCTGACCGTATTGAGAACCAAACTAGAAAGTAATCTGTTCTCTAGTTTTTAGGTGTTTTTTTAAAAAAATTGTTTTTAGAATTAAGTTGTTTTCACTTCCAGCATGCACCTGAGGAATGAGACTAAAAGGAAAACTCTGTGAGACAAAATTGCCCAGATTGTAGAGTTTATAAATGCCTATAAAAAATTAGCCCTGGTGATTTAAATTTTAAAACTTCAGAGAAAGGCAAAGTTTAGGAAAATGAAAGAAATTGCCCAGTCCTGAACATATTAAACTAACTCCAACAAAATAACTCAATTATCCTTTGAGTTAGGATTTGCCATAATTTGGTCATGGTTTATGAAACCAATATTGAGTAAGAAAGTCAAAATGATTTCTTTCTCTGTAAATTTTTGGGGTTTTGTTTATAAACACAGGGATTCCATCATAAAATATATGAGTTGTTTTTTTTTTTCAAACCAAGCACACAAAACATTAGGAATTCCTCCAAAATGGCAAGCAATTTATTCTTGTTTACTATGTTTATGATGTACAGGGTGTCCATAAAGTCTGGAAACACAGGCAAATATAAATAATGTGATCAAGGACATATTCAATCATAAAAACAACTAATAATATCTATATTTCCAGATTTTATGGACATCTTTTATTATCACTGTCATGTAGACAATACAATGAAAATCTAATTAACATTTCTTATGTTATATGCAAATATGTAGTCGAGTTCAGAGGAACTGTATCTTCCTCTACATAATAATGTAGATATTCCATTTGTGTAAATTTTTTGGAGGGCAGATCAAAATTTAAATAAATAAGTGAAGAATCTTTATGAGAGGTGAATTTACCAGTTTTTGAAGTAGAGGTTTTCATAGATTGGAGTTCCTTAAAGCAAGACACAAAATGATAATGGACATGAGCGTGGTAATTCGTGTTCATTGAGGTCTATTGTGTAGCAGACATTCTGCTATGTGCTTTACGTGGTTTATCTCAATGGAATCTTCTCTGTCTTTTATACCTGGATCTGGACACATCTTTAAGCACATAAACCTAATACAGTGAAGATCCTTGTTTTACTTGATTTCTAGGAATGCATGCTGTTATCAATGAAGCACGCTAGAACAGGAAGAACATAGAAAACTCGAAATGTGCAACCCTGTGTTCTGCTCCCAACTCTTTCAAATAATAAGCTGTGTGTGTTTGGTTCGATCACTTACCCTTTGTAAGCCTCAGTTTCCTTTACTGTGAAGCAAAATTATTCTAGGGCTAAAAATTCTAGAATGGTATTATTGTCACCTCTATTTATAAGAAAACTCCCTTTGTTTTGACAAAGAAAGCAACTAACAGACCTCATTGTCCGTAGGTGGGTAAGGTGTTAACCACAACCTGGACTGTCTGGTCTACTGACAGGCCCTGTTGCGTTGACTAGAACTATTTGAAGGAAATCTTAGGAGCCAGTTCCAATGCTCTTACTTAGATTTACAGTTAGTTTGAACCAGGGCTTGATGACTTATATGATAACTATTTCTAAGACCGTCTTATGCCTCATGTAGACTTCTTGTTCTTCAGGGCAATGCTGATATCATATTTACATGGTGTTGCCATAGTATCTTATTCCACAGATAAAAAATACTTACTTGAGGAATCAAAGATGAAATTGACTAAAATAATAAGTCAGGATTTGACTTTGGGGGTTCTACTTGAGCTGGAGTCACTATTTTGAGGAATTCTGCAGCAGGAAGTACATTTGCTCACATTTTGAAGTTTATTTCTTTCAACCACACATTCTTACCATCTGCACCAGTGGCCCACTGTAGTTCAAACTATTTGAATCTGATTCAATTGATTATGAGCAAATCCCATTTGTCACATTGCCTAAGTTTACAGTAGGCTCCAGTTGGGGAGTGTGTGTATGTGTGTGTGTTGGGAAAGTGTGTGTTCTATGCCGCCCCCTGCATGTTTGGGTGCATTTGTGTTTGCAGATATGTATATCCTGCCAGCGAGGAATGGGCTTGCCTTTCTACAACTTTGCAAATCTTAAGCATTGGCTATATCATTTTCAGCAGTTGAATCAATATTTTAATGGAAAATTACAAAGAAAATGAGTATTCAGAAACCAAAGGTTGCCGACTAAGAGCAGAAAAAAATAAAAGACTCACATCGCCTAAAAGAGAGAGACCTGAGAATTGACTTCCCATCCATCTCTTTTATTCCTGCACTTATTTTATAGCCAGCACAGTCTCTTTCAGCCCATGATTGCTTATTTTAAATCGTCTTCCAGTCCCACGGCTCTGTCTTCCCCGGGCCCCCCTTTTCTCTAAGGCGTCCCAACTGATACAGTCTGTCATTAGCTGATGTAGCTGATTACAGCCCAGAGATGCTTCTTGTCTTTGGCCAACCCTGGGGAAAGGAGATAAGGAGAAGGGAAAATGCCCTCCCCCAGAAGATGATCTGGCAGGAAGTGAGGCTCCACTGACCTCTCACCGCAGGTCCGAGGCTCCACAGATGAGCCACATAAAATACTGCAGAAGGCAAAGTTGCCAACAAGTGCAGCACACAGAGATGATCTAGTCAGAGGCACAAATCGATCCCAGGGCGTGAATCACTGACCTTAGCCCACGCTCACCCTCTCTAAATTCTGAGTCCGTGTTAACTAAAAATTGCATTTCCATTGTTACAGCTGGGAAAGTGATTCCGGATTCTGTTGAGTTTTATATCTCTTACACAGTACCTACTTGGGAAGGCTTTTTGTTTAATCTTTTAAATATCTGAAACACAATACCAAACATTTTCAAGTTAAACTCCTCTTCCATTCACAATAAACCCCAGAAAGACTCTGGGTAGAAGAAAAGGAGCAGCAAACATTCCCTTTGTTCTGCATTGAACCACTGGTATTTGGATCATCCATAGGGTGTATCATAACAAATTGTCTCGATACCAATGGTCTCTGTGCAAAGGTCAGGTGAAGTCCCAGAGATCTAAGTTTGTGATAAAAGGGATGTGCACATTTCTCAACAGAGGGGAAGGGGGGTGGTTTCAGTGACTTTGCTTACTGTTATGTGGAGTTCCCCAACAAATTCACATATTGCAAAAACTGTGAAGGAGTAAAACCTCCATTCAAGGAGAGGCTCAGGGAATAGGATTCCAAATACCCGAATTTAACTAAGTGTTCATCAAAACTCCTTTTTGAATTTAGAAACTCTGTTTCTATAATGAGTGAATCACTTCTCTGCCTTAGAAAGTTTTTTCTGCTGAGTCCGACCTATAGTCTGGGACTGTGCCTTTACACTCTTTCTGTGTGTCAGTGTTGACATGAAAGTATGGACCCAAATGAGGATGCACTCTAGAACCACTCAGTTCATCCCTGGAACTTAATTCTAAAAATACAAACTCTAGTTTTACTTTTTAAAATTAATTTTTACATTTCTATAAAATAATAATTATGAAAGTAAAATATCAGTTATTCCAGATTCTAGTAACTGGAGTTCTAATTAACTGAGACATTACTCTAATGTAGAATCCTAGGGCAAAGTCCTGTACTTTAATGGTAGCTGTTAATTTGAATTTTAAGTGGATGTTAAACATTAATCCTGATACTGTCCAGGACAGTTGACTCAGCACTATTGACATTTGGGCCAGGTAATCCTTTGTTGTAGGGGGCTGTCCTGTGTGTTGTAGGATGTTTAGTGGCAGCCCTGGTCTCTACCTACTAGATACCAATAGCAACCCTCCTCTTGCAATTGTGACAACCAAAAATGTCTCTGGATGTAGCTGAGTGTCTCTTGGGGGATAAAATTGCCCCCAGTTCAGAACCACTACTCTAATCAAAGGGAAAATTCATTATTTAGACATTTTTATTCCCCTTAAAAGAGAGTCAGCACAAAGTTACAGTGCTTTTCCAAACATAGGGTAAAAGAAATAAATAAAATAAATTATGGATTTCCTTCCATAGAATGGAATATGAAACAACCATTAAAAACATGTTTTAAAAGGCACTATAGGCATGAGACTATGCTTATCCTATAATGTTAAATAATAAAAGAGTAGAAATGAAAGTATATGTGATATATATATGTATTGTGTAAGAGACACATATTTGAAAATATTGAAAAGATTCTAAAAGGACAAACATAAAAATTAAAAACATAGTTATCTATGGGTGGTAGGATGATGCAGTATATCTTTTCTCATTTAAATTTTTTTGGTTTTTGCAAATCATCGACAAAAAAACATGTATTTTTATAATTTTCAAAACCGGACGCAGAAAAAGGATGAAGAATCTTATACACATGAAGAGAAAAGCTGTAACACGCTGCCATCCTCTATTCCTGATTTAATTTTCTTCTGCACCCTGAAGGAAACATAGTGACTCCTTTCCTACTCCTCTGATCCTTTTGCTCGTTTAACCCTCACATCTGCTTCACTCTGCAGTCTGAAGTTTCCAAGGCCAGAACTCATGACGTTGTTTATTTTATTTTGCACCTTGCTCCTCAGCCTGGATGCACCCCTCCACTCCTTCATTCACTTAATTCTCCAACGCTGTGCTGCGCACTGGGAATTCAGTGAGGGAACAAGGCAGGTGGGGTCCCTGCTCTCATGGAAGACAGACAGTAAAGCAATCAACAAATGCATGGACAAGATAATCCCAGAGAGTAAGAGGTGCTGTGTTATGAAAAAGAAAGGATATGGAAGAAAGTGCTACTTTAGGCTGGGTAGTCAGGGAAGGCCCCGCTGAGGAGGTGACAATTAAGCTGAGAACTAGGGAACAAGAGGAGAGAGTCCTGGGGAAATTGGGAAGATCTGGGGACAGTTTTCCAGGTATGAATTTTTAAGTTCAAATGCAAGGAACAAGCATGGCATATTTAAAGAAGAAAAGGAAGGCCATCGGAGCTTTGCAAGAGAGTAGCTGGAAGCCAGGTCCAGAAGTTGGCAGGACCCTGACTGCACAGCCCTGCTATGTCCAGGCTCAGGTGTAGTCACACAGGGAGGTGGCAATGGTGAATCAGAATCTTTGGGGCCAAATCCCTGGAATTTGCATTTTAAAACAAGTTTTCAAGGCAATTTTCATGCACTGGGAATTTTGAGAACCATATTTCCAGAGTATTAATTGTACTTAAAAATTGAGCAGGTGGCTGGGACAGAGGTAGCAAATAAACTAATTCAGATCTTTGCTATTCAGGATGGGTGGTCCATGAGCCAGAAACAGCAGCAGTATCACCTGGGAGCTTGTCAAAATCCAGAATCTCAGGCCCCTCCCCAGATCTACTGAATTAGCTTCTGCATTTCAACAACAAAATTCCAAGTGATTTGAATACATGTGAAAGTTTGAGAAGCACTAATTAAAACTAGCACCTGATATATTATAATAAAGCTTAGATAGAGAATAAAATGGAAATTGTATGATTTTTACTGATAAAAGATAAGACAGCAACAAAATACCTGATTATACTATCATTTTTTTCCTCTGGGATTAGGCGGCCACAGTAAAAATGCTAAGTAAAACTGCACAAGCTTATGCTTATGTTTAGCCTCCTTGGATGAACTGTAGTGTCTGAACTGAAGCCTTGAAATCTGAATTAATGGGCTTGACAAAGTTTCACTCAGCTGGGCAACAGACATTATAACTTATTTTACCATTAAAAAAATTTTTTTTAAAGACAGGGAAAGTTTTTTATTAATGCAGCTAAGCACACATATTTACTATGTTGTGCTAATATTTCGTATTTTTAAAAAATATGTAAAACAAAGACTCACCCCAGTTAAAATGGCTTTTATCGAAATGATAGGCAGTAACAAATGCTGGCAAGGACGTGGAGAAAGGAGAACCCTCGTACACTGTCGGTGGGAATGTAAATTAGTGTAAGCACTATGGAGAACAGTATGGAGGTTCCTCAAAAAACTAAAAATAGAATTACCATATGACCCAGCAATCCCACTACTGGGTATATATCCAAAGGAGGGAAAATCAGTATATCGAAAAGATACCTGCACTCCCATGTTTATTGTGGCACTATTCACGATAGCAAAGATTTGGAATCAACTTAAGTGTCCATCAGCAGATGAATGGATAAAGAGATTATGGTACATATACACAATGGCATATTATATAGCCACAAAAAAGAACGAAATCCTGTCATTTACAACAACATGTATGGAACTGGAGAACATTATGTTAAGTGAAATAAGCCAAGCACAGAAAGACAAATCTCGCATGTCCTCACTCATATGTGGCAGCTGAATATTAAAACAAACAAACAAACAAGAAAACAAAGACATACAAACACCATGGAATCGATAGAGACGTCTTCCATTAACCCCTAACAACCATACATCTTATTCATGGTCCCCTTCCTCTTACCCATGATGCTTTGTAACACTTCACACATCTCCCTGGTGGTGTCATCTCTGCCCTTTTCCTGTACTCTGTAAAACACCGCTCTTTCTTTTTTTCTAATTCACATGGATTTTTGTTTTTGTGTTTTATGCAACAGCTTTTGCTAATTCTAGGACAAGTCTTGCTTCTTTCCTTTCAATGGTCAGAAAAAGACCATGTTTATCTGAGCCCTGTGCATATTCTACGGATCTCTCTAATAAAATGACCCTTTCAACTGATTGCAGCTCCTAACTTTATCTCTTTGTCCTTTGAAGCCAATAGCTATTATTTCTAGCAACCATCACTAAATCAAGAATAAACACTCTGTTTTCTCCAAAACTGCTGCATTCTATTAACGGGAACTAGAATTAGAAAAGGACCCATTTCTACCAGCACTTGATTTTATGAAAGGATACTAAAGCATGATGCAGCAAGGCTTGAGAGCAGAAGCAAAGAGTGACTTTTCCACGTTCGCCAACTGGCCCCTTCTCCCACCGCTTGGGCAAGCCCACCTACCCACAGGTGTTCTTAGATTTATGCCACACTAGGAATGAGGACTCATAGATAAGGAAAGCTATCTTTTTTTTTTTTCCTTTTTCTTTGTTTCTTTGGGAGGCAGGGGCTGCTGTGTTCCTTTTCTGCCTGTATCATAATAAAGATGTATCTTGTGGAAAGGACCTGATCTTTGCACGTTATCCTGGCTGGAGATAACTTAGACTGGAAGGAGACAAGGACACCTCGCCTGGGGAAGAGCACCCTCACCAGGAACAGCGATGGGGGCTGTTTTACAGCGACGGGGGTTTCTGGTATCTGGTGCAGCCTGTGACTGTCTTGGTTACCCTCTTGTGAATAGGATTGTTCCTGCATCTAGGACTTCTATAGCCGGAGAGCTTTCTGGTTCTCCCGACTTCCAGAAACAGAAGTCCTAGGAAATGAGATCACTTATTTAGCTTCGTGCAAAGCTGTCGGTGGTTTGGTTTACTTCTCACCTCATCGGCTGTTGCACTGCTCTGTGCCCAAATAATGCAGAATGTAAATGTCTCTACAGCAGCCATTGCTGTTGTCAGTATCTATTAATATTCTGCTGGGTAGTACAACAGCTTTTAGAAAAGTATCTGCCTATAGCCACATGAATTACTCTTCTAGCCATTTTGCAACCGTGTAAGCAACGTGAGGGTGGATGTTTACTCTGCTTTCCTCACTAATGAATCCCAGCACCTAGAACAGTGCCCAGGGCAGAGTAGGAGCTCACTAAACATTTGCTGAATGAATGAATGAACTCCACCCAGCAAGCCAGGGCCTGAGAAGGCTTTCTGGAGCCTTTTTCCCTTTTAGCGATTACAGTTTGGTGTCCTGTGTGCAGACTTCTAGATGCTCCACTGCACTCTGCAGGCTTACATGGTGGTCTCCACCACCCTTTGAGCACCAGAGGGCAATCCCGGTGCTTAACAAACTGCCTGACACTTAGGAGGTGTTTAATAGTTTACCATTTGATGAAAGAAGGGAAGTGGAGAGGGCAGAGGAAGGTGGAAGGGAGGGTCTGGGGAAGTGGCTAATTAGAGATTGCTCTCTCTGGATAACTCAATCCCCTTCTCGGGGAAGCTAACCTTTTTTAGTTGTCATGACTGGGCCTGAATCCACCTTCCAAACACAAAGGTGGTAGAGCCTTTTTGCCGGAAGGCAAACACCACTTCTAAAGTAATATTTCCTTGGTAAGAACACTGGCCTAGCAGAGAGAAACCCTAAATTTAAATAGTTCCCTGTCATATACTATAAAACCCCAGAGAGATCAATAAATTCTCTAGACCTCAGTTTCTTCACCTGTGAAAAGGGAATGGCAGTACCATGTGTTCTGCCCTGGAGGGTTAAAGGAAACAGTGAATGTGAAAGTACCTGTAAAGCACAAAGCCTTGGCATGCAAAGGATGGTCAGCAAAATTTCTTTTCCCCCATCAGGCTCAGCTTCAAGCCAGTGTGTTCTTCCTCTCTCTTTGTCTATCTGGCATCCCCAGCAAGGACTTCTGTAAGAAATCCAGGGTCCTGTCTGAACCCAAAGGTTGGCCTCCTAGTGGAGCCCTTCTCCTGAAATATCCTCATGCCATGCACTGCCTTCTTTGATATCTTTGTCTCTTTACCTTGAAAGTATCTGCGTTCTACCCCAGCCTGCCCCTGTGGGGCTAATTGGTTGCATTCATCACTAAAGCAAGGTCCTTCTGTCTCTTGGCCTTGCTTTCCTCCCTCGCAAATAGTCAAACCTTACAGAGGCCAGCAGGTGAGTAGATGAGTCCAAAGGCAGGGTAGGAACGGAAGCAAAGTGGAGAGCAGGTTTGATCCCTCTGAAGGGGACAGTTATGCCTTTGTGCCAGCTCATTGTTGAAATGTGGGAACGCATGAACACTAGATCATCTGACATTTGAAAAAAAATTCTGGAAACTTGAACTTCTATATAAGATCTCTTGACTTTTAAACATTGGTAGTGCTTTCAAATTTGTTAACTGTTCCACATGAGCCAACTAAAACACATCTGTGGGCCCAACTCAGTCTGTGAGTCTCCAACTCGTGACCTGAGGGCTCTGGGCACCTCATTAGCTCTGAGAGCCATGGCATTTCTGAGCTGTGAAATCTGCTCAAAAATACCCAAAACTCCTTCCACCCTTCCTTTTCCTCTTCTGTCCTTGTGTCTCACCTGGGCTCCTGGGACAGCCTCTAACTCAGTGCCTGTGCAGGGGACCTCATTTGGAAATAGGGCCTTCGCAAATGTCATCTAGGTAAGGTGAGGACCACAGAGTGGATATTAATTCAACATGGCTGGTATCCTTATACGAAGAGAAGAGATAGAGAAGCAAGACGCAGGGTCTGACACAGACACAGAGGGAGGACGATGTGGAGGCACACAAGAAGATTGCCGTGGGGCCGCACAGGCAGAGCTTGGAGTGATGTGTCTACAAGCCAAGGATTGCTGGCAACGCCAGAAGCTCAGAGAAAGTCATGGACCAGATTCTCCCCTGGTGGCTCAGAGAGAGCACTGCTCTGCCAACACCCTAATCTCAGACTTCTAGCCTCCCAATTCACTTCCATTGTTTTATCTGTTACAGCAGCCTTAGGAAACTAACACATGGGCCACCCAGGAGATGGGCACCAAGAGAGGAAGAAAGATCACGCTACCGATCTTCCCACCTCTTGTCACCTCCCCCATGGCCCTCCTCTCAGATTTCCTAAATTTCCTAAATTTTAACGACTTCTCTAAACATTTCCTTGATTTTCCAGGAATTTTCAAATCTGGCTTTGTGCGAGTAAGAAAATGTGAATCGCGTTTAATCCCTTTCACATGGAGACAAAAATATACTAGCTGCTCGTGCCTGCAAACTATTTCCTCACAGTCGTAATTCAGACACAACTTTTCCTCCTTGGTGAAAGACTGCACGACTTGCAGTCTATGAAAAGTAAGAGGCAAAACAGTTGATTTGTTTTCCCACGAGACAGGAAAAGACAGAGAGGACTAAAGCGTAACACATCACCAGGTGAACGGATTATTTCCTCTATGAAAAACACACAAAAATAATTTGATCGCTAAGCATTAACAAGGCCTTTGTAGGGCAGATAACGATTATCACATGCATAAAGCATCCATTGCTTGCTGAAGGAAGATACTGGAATTAGCATGTGGATCTGAGGATTAGTGTGGATGCCTGCTATTTCTGTCTGCACTGCATGCTTTGGGAGGACTTTGGGCAGCAGGGTTCTCCTGGCAGAAGGAGGTGTTTAGAGAGCAGATCACTTGCTGTGAATCCTTGAGGACTGAAAGGGACAACATTAGAATGGGGAAGACACAGAGGTGAGATTTAGTTCTTTTGTAATTCTGGGCCTGAGGTTTAGTTAGGGAGGGACTGTTAGCGGGTTTCTTGGGAAGATTTGTGACAGGGCAAATGGGTAGCATAGTGATGAAGAACCTAGCACGTGTGCTCTGGAGCCAGGTTGTTTGTGTTCAAATTCTTGTTGCTTACCACATGTGTGACCTTAGACATTTAACTTAACCTCTCTGTTCCTTGGTTTCCTTATCCACAAAAGGGGTTCAATGATAACACCTACCTCATGTGGTTGTTACAGGGATTAAATGAGTTCATTCAAGTAAAGCATCTGGAATGATGTCTGACACTTTATAATTGCTAAATACCTCTTATGGAAATGGTTAACTACGGCCTCAATGATGCTAAGTAAGAAACCACTCCCAAGCTGGTGGCTTAAAACAACCACCATTTATTCCCATAGAGCCATAGGTAGGTTCTGCACAGTTGGGCTCACTCAGGTGCCTGCAGCTGCCTGGGGCTTGGCTGATCTAGGTTGGGTGTGGCTGGAGATGGCTGCACTCCATAGAGCTTCTGCTTTTCCTGAGACCAGCTGGCATGTTCGTCTCATGGCATGTTCTTCTCAGAGGCGCAAGGGCACAATCAGAAACATGCAGGCATCAAGAGTAAGGTCTGATTTGGAACTGGTACACCATAGCATCGACCTCAGTTCTCCTGGTCAACCCCAAAGAGGTGGGGAAGTACACCCTGCCCATGACGATATGGCACTACAAGTTACCTGGCAAAGGCTGTGGCTCAAAGAGGGATGAGTTGCTGATGCCAATAATGTGAACTGCCATGGTAACTCTTTTCATTATCATTTAAACAAGAAGTATTGGACTGAGAGTCAAGGCTGAGATGTGATATCCTGATCTTCACCTTCCAAGCTGACCTTGGGCAAGTCACTTCCATACCCAGATTGAAAGGGATAAATCTAAATACCTCAGGCCCTAACTCTCAGACCAACTTCTGTATATCCAGAGACGTTCTTCGTGGCCACTCCTAGCTCTGGACATTTAAGAAAATGCATGCATATGTGTGTGTGTTACAATCTTTGTGGAGGTCCTCAGACAGCCTCCCTATCAGAGCAGTGTTTCTAAAGGAGCTCTTATAGGAATGATTTCTTAGAACTTTATACTATTAGGCTATGCTAAGCCCCATAGTTAGTATAATAGTGACTAAGGATGCTTAGAAATGGCAGGATTTGGAAGGGATGTTATCTTAGTTACCCAAGAGCTGGGCCCAATTACCAATGGGGGAGGGATCTTAAAGGGGCAGGGTAGCTTGTTGTGGTAATTAAGCTTTCCTACTCACAGTTTTTGTTTCCTCTTCTACACTCCTGTGTGTGTTTAAGGAGAAATCCCCTTGACGACAAAATGCTATTAAAATCTTCCATGTGCAAGCAGCCCAGGAGAGGAGAACACACACAGCTCGAATCACGAGCCCAGCCGCTGGCCTTCCTTGCAGAGAAGCAGCAGCTAGAAAACTCTGCATAATGGATGAGTGATTGCAAAGAGCATTGGGAACCTGTGCTGCCTCCCTATGCCTTCATCACCACTCTCTCCATCCCCAGCCCTGACTGCCAGTCTTCTCTCTAAGGCCCCTGCTTCTGTGTTTCAGGGGAGAACCATATTTTTCAGGGCCTTGTCAATAGCTTTCAGACTTTAAAAAAAATTATACATATATATGTTTTTAATATTATTGTAGCTTTTTAAAATTTTTATTTTTTAATTAATAATTGTACATATTCATGGGGTACATAGTAAAGTTTCAATACATATAATGATAGTGATCAGGTCAGGATAATTAACATATCCATCATCTCAAATACTTATCATTTCTTTGTATTTCAAACTTTTCTGATGGCAACTCATTCTAAGAACTACATTTATCACTGTGACCCAGTGCACACATATGCATGCACATATATATACAACTGAAATAATAGTTTAACAAGATGCTTCTTACCCTTACTATGTGTGATATACTCTGATATTTTCTATTCTATTACATTCAAAAATAATGCTGATAATAACCTACTATACTGATGTCATAATGCACTAATGGGTCACAGCCTACTGTTTGGAAAACTCTGGACCAGTTCAAAGGTGTATGTTGACAAGTAAGGGGGTGGGGAGAGGGGCTTATATAAAACTCTTAAAGACCCACAGACCTCACCCTGCAAGAGGCAGCTAGTTAGAAGAGAAGCAGGCAAAGGTGTAGCTGAGTGAAGCAGCAGGATGTGTTCATATTATTTTGATTTTGGGCACATCACTGATGTGACATTGTTCTTCACTGTAAGGATTTTTCCTGCATAGGATTAGAAAGACTATTGTAGTGTTTCCCATTCTTTCTAAAATAAATATACTTAAGTTTTAAAAAGGGAGTAAACTTAAATTATTAAATAAGGAATAGTATAGGTGGTACTCCAATAATGTGATATGAATGTGATAAAAGTCTGACGGAAGCCACGGGAAATACTGATGGAAGTCTAACCTCTCACGGAACAGATGGGAAAACAGTACCACGGATCAAGCAATGATCCCCAAATGTCCAAAGTCAGCTATCAAGCTAGTGACGGCTCCAGGTTTCCTGGTGTCCAAGTGTCCCTTCTTTGCTCTTTAGGCCTTAGTTTTGTCATCTGTTAAATGGATTGTTTTGAATCACAAGCAAGACAAGACATGTAGAATTGGCCCAAATTCTGAATATAAAACCAGATCTGCAGGCTGCCCCTAACATCAGGAGTGGCGTCTACCATGTTTACATATTACCCCTGTTTATAGGTGACTGTCTGAGCCTCACACTGAATGTATCTGTGATCACAACAAGATGATGTGACCCTCCGGTCTCTGGGTATCATGTCCTGACAGAACACATTGTGTCAGGATTCAGCTGTGCTTGGCCACGCTGGACGAGGTCCCACCCTGGGTCTAATAGGAAAGGATCGACTTGTGTGTGGCCTCCAGCACAGTCTCCCGTGTCTTCAAAGCCCTCCACAGAACATAAGTAAAAAGCTGATCCTGGAATTGCCCTCGGTGAGGTGAACAGCCAAGGGCCACACACAGAAGACGGTCTGTTCCTGGTGCTGTTTATAAAGGCCCGTCACACTCCCCACCCCCGTCGTCCCTGGCTTCAGAGAGGGCTGGAGCCAAGCTGACACGAGGCCCTGAGTCTTTGTTAAACTTGAGCTCAGATGGAGGTAGAAACCCAAGAGAAGCCAAATCATATGTTTAAACAGTTAAGAGGAAACCAGGCTCGGCAAGGAACTACAAACCCTGGATTTAGCCAGGGTGAATTTTCCTTCTCTGGGATTTCCTGTCCTTTTTCTGGATGTTTCTATCTATCGAATGTTCTCCGGCAGTTGGTTTAAGGCCATCAACTCTGCGGTGAAAGAAAGCCTTACACAGTACTTACACAGTACTTCGGCTTAGCTGCTAAAATATCAACGGCTGCCCAACTGTGTGGTTCCAAAGCCAGGCTTATGTGACACAAGCTCCAGGCCTCTGTCAACCTGCCCTTACAGTGGAAAGAGAGACCAAACCTTAAGACTGGGCTTAAAGAACTGAACAAAAGGACCCAAAAGGCCTCCTGCAATGTTCTTAGACTGCAGTTAAAATTTAACAATTTTTTTATGTAAATCATCTGGCATACTCAATTGCATGGGGTGGGGGGCAGCTGGGAGGGAACAATGGGCTAGGATTAGATAATTTACTTATTGCTAAAATTCCAGGAAGTTTATGTTGATCTGGGCCTGGATCTTGTTACTTTTTAGCTCAAATCTAAATCTTTATCTTCCTATTATAGTTGAGAGGACATTTTTTACTTAGTCATTTTTACAATTGTAATTTTTTATACCCTTTCATCAGATAGAGCTGGTTAGATTAGCAGCTCTTAGCACTGAGATGAAAATATTGGTAGGGCCCAATGGGTCCTGTTTTGTTTATCCTAACAGAGCAGGCTTTGATCTACACATATTTCCTGGGGTCTGGATGAGATGACCTAATTCCTGTCTTATCCTTCTCCACTTTTCTGTGAATCTCAGATTGCGCTTTACTGTGGAGCCCTTTGAAATTCACTTTACGTTTTTTCCCACTTTTGTTACCCCCTCTGACATTTGTTTCGTTTGGGGTGGAGTGTGTAACTCCTAGTAAAGAGTCCATTGCTTTATTTTTCTAACAGGACTGCTAAGTTTTAAGAGTGGGAGCTTTTTTTTTTTTTGAAGTTCTCTCATTCTTGACATTCACAACACGCCAAAAACAATAAGCAAATAATCTACTTCTAGAAATGTGTGTCAACTGCAAATCATTTCGGATTTTCTGTTCGAACACTTTTGTTCTTCTAATTTAAAAAAAACTGTCCCCCCACCCCCGAAAAAAGCCATTTGAATAAACCTAGCCTTGTGAAGATTGTGTTGTGAAAACTCAAAGCCCAAAGTTAGCATCAGGTATCTCCAATTGATCTGCAAGCACCGCTCCCTTCATCTCCCCACCCCCTCCCACCCAGACACGGGGAAGGGTCACCTTGGACAGCTCAGGTCCGTCATTGGTTCTTTTCTCTCTCTTTTTTTTCCTCCCCAGGCCCCTGTCAATCACCAAACTGCTCTTCCAAGTATATTTTCCAGAAAGAAGGAAGAAGGAAGCCCCTGTGCCTGAATGTGTGTGTGTGTGGGGGGGGGATGGAGTGGTGATAAAGCAAGAAGGAAAAAAAAACCACAAAGGAATATAGGGAAAGAAAGACACAGAAAGAGTAGGGAGAAGAGAGAGAGAATGACAGCAACACAGACAGAGGAAGAACAAGAAAATCAGTTACTGAAAAAAAAAACCCTCAAAAAACCGACAAGTTGCTAACGTTTGTAAATTTTGAGTGATGGGGGTTTGTTATATTCTTCTCTGTACTTTTCTGTATTTTTACGACAATTCACATTAAAAAGAAAAGAAAAGGACCTGGGGAAAATGTCACCAAAGTGATTATTTTTAGTACAAAAATTCTGTGACCTTAGCTGCAGCAACAACCCTTCTCGACCGAGCGGGTGCGGCTCCGGCGGGTGCAAGGCGGCCGCGCTGCGCCTCCGGCTTCCGCGGGCAGAGCGGGGAGCGAGTGCGGCGTCGCGCGGCTGCGGGGGGGACCAGGCAGGGGCGGCGCCTTCACAGCCCATGCCTTGAAAATAAACCCTGTTGCTTTATGAATATACATCCATTTCTCTTCTGCTAGGCTGAGCCAAAAGGCTGAACGTATTTATCTCACTGTGAGGCGAAGCGGGGCCGAGGGCAATTTCTTGTTTTGGAAATGGATGGAAAGGGAAATGGGCAGGTAATGATCAATAGATCAGAAAGATAGTCAATCGATTAACCGATAGGCAGGGACAAAAGGGGGGAGGGGACAGAGGGGAGGCCAGGGGAGGAGGGGGAGAGAAAGACCTTTTCCTAAACGCTTCTGTTGCCTCCCCAAATCCGTCTAAACGCAAAGCTACTTTTGCTCCCCTTAACTCACGTTCAGAAAACGCTAGAAGGGAGGAGGTCGGTGAAGAGTGGGAGAGGAAACAAAGTGCGCGGGCTCCCCGCTCCCCACCGCCCGCCTCGCAGACGTGCGCGCAGAGCCCGGGGTGGCGCAGGGTCTTGACCTCCGCGCCCCGCCCGACGCGCAGGAGCCCGGTGGACTGGGACGGGCACCCGGCTGCGGCGACGACGGGACAGCGGGGCCCGGCTGCTGGGCGTGTGCTCGGCGGACGGCGTCGCGCCGCAGCCGCCTTGGCCCCTTTGGAGAGGGCCGGCGAGGCGCCGGGGCGTGTGCGGGAGGGGCACCGTCAAAGCCTGCCCCTCACGGTGGCCCGCAGCCCTCGATCCCCTCTCCCGATGTCCCCAGGCTCGTCCCGGGGCGCAGGGTTGGCTTCTAGGAGAAGCGCCGGGGCGCAGGGGGCGCGCAGCCGGGGGGGGGGGCACCCCCTCCTCGCCACGCCCAGCCACGGGAAGGTGATGGACGTTTTCTCCGCAACGAAAACCACCACATCTGGCCCGCGTAGACCAAGAGCTCCTGGCCGGACTTCTGGCCTCCACTCCTGCACTCCTGGTCGCCACTCTTGGGGAGAGGAGGTCACTACTGGCGAGGCGGGAACGGGACTGGAGAGGCGAAATGGAGAAATCTTGCCAAATTTCGGGTGCTAAGACCTCGGAATGATTCTCTGCATCACGACATCGTGCACACTCCCATCGCCGCCCTCCCCTGGTTGTGGGGCGCACACCCCAGCCCTGCATTGTCTGGGCCGGGGGTCTGCGCCCACCTTCTGGCACGCCTGGCCTGGGCCGCCAGGCTGAGCTCGCGCTTCGGGCGCCCCCTCGGCTGCGCCGCGGCCTTGAGGTCTAACGACAAGCCCCGGGGAGGTGCAGCTACTTCTGCTGGAAGGCGACCTCCAGGCTCTTTCCCTTACCTGGACACAGCCACTGGCTCCCGCAGTTCACCGCCTCCCTAGGGGGAAAAAAAAATCACAGACCCTTCTAGACACAACTTCCACCCACTGGGTTTGCTCATCCCCAAAACAGTGCTCTGGAGGAAAACCTATTTCCCCCCAGAACAAAAGGGAGAGAGAAAGAATCAAACTGAATTTTGATGATGAAATATTCAAGTTGATTCTACATATCCTTTATAATAGACTTTTGTTTTCAAATATGCATGTGTGTTTAAATGCCTAAAAGACTAATTAAATAAAGAACATGTTGACCTCTCTGGGTGGAGGCCCAGTTTCAGAGTCACATTATATAACCTGGTTGCACTGGGAACCCAGCAATGAAACTTGCAGCTGCCTGAAAAAACGGACTGAATTAAGTGAAATAAAACCAGAAAAGCTGAAATAAAACTGAAATCTAAATCGACATAAATATCTTTCTTAAGGAAACTTACCTGGCAGGATGTAACTTCCAGCATCCTTTGATTTCATTTTCTCCTTTCCCCTGGAGGGGAGGGGGTGGGTTGAGAGTGGAAAGGCTATAAAATACATTCCCAAACAAGTCATGGATATTGGGAAAATATCTAGAGCCTCCAAATTTCAAAATGAAAAGAAACACAGGCCCATGCAAACCTGTTTCTGGTGTGCCTTTACAATTCCTCGTTTAAAGAGAGATACACACTCACATACACAATTTAGGGTTACCTGGGGAAACGTTAAAATACATTTAGGGGCCTGGCTAAATAGAAATGCACTCTAAAAACACAGACACAGTATTTTGTTTTATCTGTTGCAAAAAAAAATGTATTTGATTACTTGAGTAAAATTACAGTATCTCTGTTGTTAGTAAGTATTAAATGTTAAAGAAATTGGACCCCCCCTTCCTTTCAACTTTCCAAGAAAGTGCATGTAACAGTCCAATTTTTTTCTTCCATACCTAATACAAAATAAACAAACACTATACCTGCTCTCTTGCTCAAGAAGAAGCATTTGCTCTTGTAAGGAACATATGTACATTTTAATGAAAGTGATATTTCTTGTATATACAAGAGCATCTACATTTTCTCCACTGAAGGTTGTTCAAGATGCTATACTTAGCAGCATTGTGAAATTCCAGCACACATTTTCTATTGTGAATATACCTACAAGGCAAAATGTTACGTCTCAGTTTCAACTACCAAAACAACACTTGTTTTTTTTTTCTCTAAAGAATTCTGCGTGCTTATTACTGTACAGAAACTTATTAACATTGAGGACGACTCAAGTAAAAAGCACAATACAAATAGCAGTTCAAAACGGAAATGGTTAAATCTACAAAACAAAAAAGCAGGTTGAATTTTAGAATAAAAATCAAAAAACCAAACCTTCCAAAGAACCACACTGTTCAGTCTGTACTTTCAGTTCTTTTTCTTAAATCTGTTTTGAAAGATTAGACAATGTGTTTGCTGATAAAATTTTCCAGCAGGATCAAAGTGTACATTTATATACAGACTTTATTAGAGATCTAATGCATCACTGAGGCATTGCATCACCACCAGATTCATATTAAACTGGATATAGAAAATAAGTTAATGCCAGATTACAACTGCCTAGCAGGGCAACTTGCAATTGCCATAAATGTTACAGCAAGTTTACAGCACTCTAGTCAATTAGTATTTAGTCCAAAATACAGAAGACCAAAGTTAACGCTTGCATTCTGTTTGCAAAGCAAGGTTATATCACTAATAAATAAGCTTTCTTAGAACTCTAGAAGTTGAACAAGGTACAAAAGAATGTCTTCATAATGTTGTAGTTCATAGAACTGGGGAACCAGAAGGCAGGGGCACAGGGCAAAGACTAGGAGGCCACCATAGGTCGCATTCTCAACAGGAATGCTGAATCTCCAGCCCAAGTTGCTTTAACTTGTGACGATCTCTTTGCTGTCCTCCACGAAGCGGGTGAAGCGGAAGTTGGTTCCATTTTCACTGCTTGCCATTTTCTCCAGACCAGCCAGAGGAGCACTGGGCTCTGAGTTCTGGAGCTTCTCCAGATTTCCCGTCAGCCCACTAAGAGGTGAGCTGTTCCCACTGTCGAGGCTTCCAGGAATTGGAGGGATGCCACCATTCTGAATGACGGAGATCTCGTTCGCCTTCATTGCCAGCCCGTTGGAGAGCGCTGCTGCATACTGATTCCAGAAACTGGAAGGATCCCCACTTCCTGATCTTGCCGCCAAATCCTTCTGGAACATTTCTGGGAACTTGACGGGATTGCCTCCTAGAAATGTCATGGGGCCATCCACAGAGAGCCGCCGCCCCCGTCGCGCAGGGGTGCTGTTCCACATGTGAGTGCCCATGTGTACCTGAGATATGGGGGCGGGGAGAGAGAGAGCAGAAAAAAGAGCGGAAGGGAGAGAAGCTTAATAGTTGAATCTGTCTCAACTCATATCCCAGCACTCGACAAAGCAAGTGGCCCAAATGTCCATTCTCATTACGTGACAGACAGTGGAAAAGGTAACAGGAACCATCTACTCCCCTCGACTGGTAATAACGCGTTCGCTCTCTGCATCCCTGGGCCGTCTTTCCTCTTCCTGGGCAAAGATGCCTTACTTACTCTTTTTTTATTACCCATATTTAGCTTATAATGGCCTCAAGCAAGCCAGTCAGTCGCAGATAGCTCCTTTCAGGGTTAGAATTGTTATGTCCACTCTCATTGCAATGGTAAGTATTGTATCTGACACCCTTTACCCTATAAATGTCCTTTCCAGACAGGAAGAAAGTACCCCTCACTGATTGCCCATTGGAGGGCCCGTGTACGGAAAGAAAAGCCAGAAAGTAATTATTCATCTCACATTACTGGCAGCAATCTCCAGAGAAATGCTCTGTCAACAGAAAAATGTACACACTAAGAGTGCTCAACTGTTGCTCTAGAACTTAAGCATATTTACTTTATTTCCAACACATATCAGTAGGAAATGTTGTATAATCAATTATCATAATACCCATTAGCAGAGCAGTGACGTTATTGTTTTTGGACAAACAAACCATGCTGGACTGCGTGGTTATGAAAAATAGATGTATGTGCCGAGGAGAACCGTAATTATTAAGTGATACAGGCAGCACTCAGGCCACACGGAGGTCTTTAATCAATACCCCATGGCAACGCCAGGCTGTCTTACTTGGTAGGTAAAGCAATTCATTTGGTGCACTTAGCAAGACAACAGAGAGAGGCCGCTGCTTCGCTTAGGTACCAAATTATTCAATATGCTCTGACATTCAGTAAGCTGCAGCCTGCTCTTGTCCCTGTCATGAGCCTGACCCTCCCAGGAACCCACGTTGCTCCCCAGTCAGCCACGTGCAGCAGGTTCCCTTGTGAGAACTCTCTCCCTGAACATCTGGACCGATGACTCTGGGGGCATGCATTACAAACAATCAATGGCAAGGAGAAAGGGCAGACGGGGGTGGGTGGGTAAGGTGCAGATGGAGCCTGGTACCTTAAGATTGCCTTTTGTTGTGAAAGCTCTTCCACAAATAGTGCAAGCGAAGGGTTTCTCTCCAGTGTGAGTTCTCTCGTGAATCTGCAGGGCACTCGAGGAGGAGAAGGTTTTACCACACGTGTTGCAGTAGTGCTGTTTGGGAGTTCTCCTGGGCAGAGCTGGGAGCAGAACTGGGGACGTGGCAGAGGAAGACAGAGGCCCAGAAGGGACATGACTGCTGGGGGTGTCCTTACTGTCCTGAGGAGAAACATGCACAAAGCCATTGACCTCTGTTTTGATGAGAGATGACAACGAGTTGGTGGGAATCACCGCAGAGTTCTGATTGGGGCCAAGGTTGGAGCTGGGCTCAAAGAGCTGTGATGGTAGATCTCGCATCTGATGTGTCAACATGTGCTGCTTCAAATTACCCTTTGTGGAAAAGCCACGATTGCAAACTGTGCAAATAAATGGTCTCTCTTTGGTATGACTTCTATAGTGAATGTCCAAGGCACTCTGACAAGCAAATGTTTTGCCACAAATGTCGCAAGCAGTATTTTTAAATTTACCCCGGTCTCTGAAAGGGAAGAGGATCCCCAAAGAATCTTCTTTGATGATTTTCTCTGCATGACTAGATGTCAAATCCAAAGCCCCACCATTCACCGGGGTGGGAGACAAACCATTGGCAAACTCGCTTGGGATCGCTCTCTGTGGTTTCTCCTCAACGCTGGGTGACTTGTGGAACTCCTGGGTGCTGTTGGATGGGGACAGAGCCTGCATGGAAGAGGTAGACTCTGAGATGGCCGGGCTGCCTGCACTCTGGCTCTCCATGTCACCACCCACCGAGGACGAATCATTGGTCAGGACGTCCCCCTCGACTGATCCATTCTCCACCGATTTCAGGCTGGCCTGCAGCTGCTCTGCCAGGCCAGCATTGATCATCTTCATCTGATTTTCCAAAGCAGCGATGCTCGACATCTCTAGGGGCAAAGGCGAAGAAGATAAGCTGTCTTGGGACGCGTCCGCAGACTTGGGCGTATCGGGGATGCTACCCTCAGGACAGTCTTCCATGTTTTCATCGGAGAAGTTGTCTAGGTCATCAAAATTTTTCTCATCAAAGGAGCCTGTGTCAGACTCCATGGACTCGGGGTAGCTGTCAGGGACTGGGGTGTTGGGAATCTGGCCCCCCATGTGCATTCGAATGTGCTGCTGCAGGACAACAGCATTAGTGAACTTCTTCTGGCAGATGGGGCAGGAATGCTGGACTCTGAGCGGGGGCATCGCACGATGGACACTGTAGTGCGTTTTAAGATTCCCTTTCGTGGTAAAAGCCCGGCCGCAGATCTTGCACTTAAAGGGCCTCTCCCCAGTGTGTGTCCGGTAGTGCATTTTCAAGGCGCTCTGGCAGCTGAGGACCCGGTGGCAGATGACACACTCATTGGGGTCAGCGGCCTTCTTGTCAATGTTTTCTACCAGTTGCTGAAGTTTGGATGTCTCTGATGCCTGGGCTGAGTCCAAGAGTCCCCCAAAAGGAAACTTGGCCTTGAACTGCTCGGACATGAGCGGCAACAAGGGGTTGGTGAAAGTGGTGGCACTGCCCGGGCCACAGTTGGCTGCCGGGGAGCTCAGGGCGCTGTTGCCCACTGTCGGGACTGAGCTGGTGACTGTGCCACTCTCTTCACTTTTGCTACTGGAGGGTGGCAGAGTGGACCCTTCAGCTTCCTCTGGGAGCCCACCCAGGTTTCTTGTGGCCGGCTCAGGGACCCCAGAGTCACTTTTGACTGAGCCCGGGGGGCTGGCGGCAGAGTGGCTGATGGGGATGGGGGCTGGCTCTTCCGTCTTGATGAAGGGTATGAGGCTTGGGAGGGTCGGGGGCAATGGCAGGCCGACTGAAGTGGTCAGAGTAGGCAGGACTGGTTTGGTGTCTAACCAGCTGGTGACTGGCTTCTCTGGAGGGATGGACATACCATATGGGATGCCAGTACTTGTGGGAATATTGTCCAAATGCTCAGGCACAGGATAGGGGTTCATCTGGATATGAGGGTATTTCTCTTTGTGGCGCTGAAAGTGGACTTTCAGGTTCCCCTTGGTGGAGAACCTGTTCCCGCAGATGTTGCACTTGAACGGCCTCTCCCCAGTATGGGAACGCAAGTGGATCTGCAAGGCACTGTCACTCCCAAAGACCTTTGCACAGAACCTGCACTTGTGTTTGAAGAACGCCTCATCGGAAGTACTTTTCGCTTCAAAAGCAGTGACATTTGGTGGCTTGCTTTTTCTTTGCTGGGCCAAGGCAGACAAGGAGTTTAAATCCTCCGCAGTTGTTCCGATGTTGGGCAAAGGGCTGGGGAAAACGGAGTTAGCAGGGGCCGGCTGAGGTAGAAGTGGATTAGATGCAGGACTTAATAAACTGCTTATTGCAAAAGCTGGTGAGGATGACGCCGAGACTGCTGGGTTGCTGACATGGGAGGCACCAGCACTCGAAGCCACTTTTTCCGAGGACGGGGTGGTAACTGCGGCCGCCAATATGTTAATATTGGGAGAAGAGCCACTGTTGGATGGAATGATGGTGTTGCCAGAACTGCTCTGAGGTAGCTGGATTGGGGGTAGCTGTTTCACACCACTGATACTGGCAGATTGGCTAGCGAGGCTCTGTGCTAATCCAGCTGCGGCTGCCAGCTGCTGAGATAAATGGGAGCTTAGCGTGGACAAGGGGTTGGCAGATGTTCGTAAAGTACCTTGAGAAGGACTAGAAGATGTTGGCAAGTCTGCGTTCTGAGAAGCCAACAGCAATATTTGGTGACGAATCTGTTCGATCAGTTGCAGCTGGTGGATCTGCTGCTGCTGCAGAGCTAAGAGCTGCTCCATGAGGGCGGGGACAGCCAGCTTGCCCCCGGAGGCCCCACTGCACCTCGCTTCCTGGGAGAACTGGGCCACCGCCACCTTGGTGCTCTGGAGGTTCTCGATGATGACGTTGCTGTTGATCACGGAGAAGTTGCCCAGCGTTGTCAGGTCCCCGAGTTGAGGTAGAGAGGTTGTGAGTACTGAGGTACCTGGGGAGGGGGTGCTGCTGCAGCCCGGGGCTGTACTGCTGTGGCTGCTGCTGGAAGCCCCGCTGCCGCTTTTGTTAGCAACCGGGGCCTCCACCTCCATGGACTCTTCCCTGTCAGGTCCGTTGTGTTCTGAAAGGTCGCTGCAGTCTCCTTGATCTGTTTTGTTAACTGTGTCATTCATTTGTTCCTCGGGATTATCGGGAGGGGGGCTGGGAGAGAAGGTTTCAGGTGGGGAGGCTGGATTTTCATTTACGATTAAAACTAATTGATTTTTAGTACAGTTCTTCTTGTGGAGCAGAAGATCTGATAATTCAAAGAACTCAGCGCAGCACCGGCCACAGACGTGGGCGTCCTTGCTTTTAGTGGTGCGACTCGGTTGACACTTTTCCATGTCTCCTACGAACATCAAAAGGTGCAGGGTTAGAAAGGGAACCAGGACACAGAGTTACGTATGACTTGCCAAAAAAAAAAAAAAAAAAAAATTCAATCAAGCATTTTCTAATTGCAAAACTCAAAACTGAAGCCCTTGAAAAACAATCAATATTACCTAAGAATGTTCACAATTAATTTTTAAGGGTATGGAGGAATTACTATCAATCTGGTATCTCAGATAGTCATGGCCTTCAGATAATTCATCAAAATATAAAATACTATGAATGGAAGACATTGGTGCATAATGAAATTCCATAGCAAAATATTGATTTCCAATATTTTATACACCTTATTGTCTACTCATCCGGAGAGGGTCCAGCAAGCATTCTGGGGACTTATTAGGCTCTTGAGTTTCTGTCAACCTTATTCATTTTCAACTGATTCAAAGATATCTGTGACAGTTTGTTCTGTCACTAAACTAATTTGTTCCAATCAGTTGTTGACAAGGGGAAAAAAAATGCATATCACTAAGCTATAGACTGACAACTTGAAAATCACCTCAAGCCCTTACCTGGAACCTGAGCTAAGTCTGATCCATGACAAACACACTTTAGTCACATCAGTAACAAATCCTCCAGACCACTGCTCAAGACTCACTTGAATATAAAAGGGAAAGCAACACACATACAATGAAGAGAAACACAATGATCATAATCTGTTACAAGGCCCGCCTGGCACCTATATATCACCCCATTCCATGTTTATTTTTAAAATTAAAGAATATAACCCTGACTACAATTCCACTAATCAAGGAATATATGCCACTATGCTCCACATGGCAACGTTATGCCTCTAAATATTTCATCAAAAATGTTCTTTATATCTATAAAAACTGGCTTGGCACAAGATTTACATTTCTGATTACATATCAATTTAAAGAAGGATATGCAGTTAAGAGGAAGTGCTCCCATCCCCGAAGAAATAATTCTTGGTTTAGAGTTTGGAAATGCTTTGCAATTCTCCTAGTTTGAATGCCTTCAAAAACAGTTTGCTCTTAACTGTTATCAATTGTTTAACAGATTGTCCTGAACCTTTTATTATAAAAATCCCTTTATTTCATGTTTGCTTCCACTGGTTGCTCAGATGTCTTCTCACTAAGATCCATTTGTAAATTAAACATAAAAATCTCCAACTCCAAGCTAACACCCTATTCAAAGACAGGATGGCGTCCCATTGTTTGCTCAGCATGGGGAACACCAACTTCTGTTGTACAAATGGTGTGTGGTCATCTACGAAGGCTGTGGAAAAAAAAAAAAAAAACTGTTTAATTCAAGGATTACCTCCCTGCATGCTTTTCTGCAGAACTGAATCAGATAATAGGTAGTTTCCATGACTTCCAAATTGAATCTCCCAGAAAACTTGCAGGAAAAAAAAAGTAATTGCAGATATGAATAAATGCAAAATCAAAATGTTGCTTTTTTCAGTAAACTTAAGAGTCCACTCAAAAGAGCCAGCCATTTGCCTTTTTGTAGTAAACATCAAAAAAGCACGAGTAGTTTTGCATTCCAGAAAGTAAAATTAATACCTAAATACTACCTTCTGAAAATTCCTTAACTCTATTTGCCTTGAGTGATGCCAAAGTTGATTAGAACCCCTGGTAAAGTATGCCAAATGTATGTACACTTTATTTACTGGGAGTGTTATTTGAGTAGCTAAGTTATACTTAACAAGCTAGCTTTCCTAATACCCATCTTTTAATCTCCACAAGGGTATAGTGCAAAATGCATTAACACCACCAAACAAATCTTAGTTGTAGCAGAAAATACCAATAATGATTTAGTTTTAATTTAATGTTTAATCATCCTAATTGGCACCGGATTCCTATGCACATTGAAGGTGCTGTTTTAAGCACTTTTTTCTGTCTCTACCCCTGCCTTAAAATCATATAAACAAAATATTAGATGAAATTTGCTAAAGTTATATTGCTTAACTTGGGACAAAAATAATGTGACAAAAATTCTGTTTAAAGCTTCTTATTTTGACAACCAATTTTAAATGATGCATCCATTTTAGATGCTTATTTTAAACTAGGAAATGCAATTCCTAATATATTCAACAGAAATGTTATTTCTTTCTCTTTGCACATTTCCATATGTAATGGTTATGTTTCCATCTACTTTTACAGCCAATTATGAAGGAACAAAAGCTATTCTGTTTGTTCACACATTTTCAACAAAATGCATTAAAACTATTATGTCAGCATGTTCTATTAAGCTCTGCATTCAGTGGAAAATACTTTTCAACCAGCTCACATTTATCAAAACATAAAGCCACTTTAAAACACAGTTTTGCTTGGTCAGCTGGGCTTAGACAAATAATGACAGATTCAGAACTAAATAACTAGCAAGGGAAATCAGAAAACTGACTTCATCAATTGTACACATTACAATGTAGTTGCTTCAAATATTTAGCACATCTGTGCTCACGATTAAAGGACATTTTAATTCTTTATAACTTGCAAACATCTGATATTCTCCTAATATATAGGGAAAATAAAAGGAAGGTTACTTTACAAGATTTAACTGATTATTACTTTCCTGCACTTGAATTCTGTGTTTGTGCTGCCTCAAGACTTACTTGAGAATTTTCAAGTTTTTCAACCTGAACATTTTTATATTTAGGATTGTGCTAACTGAATGGAAAATAAAGGCGCTTAAAAATAAATGCTTGCTTCTGAGAAACAGACTGTTAAAAAGTTACCCATATTTTAGCTTAGGTTTTCACAACATTTTAATAAGCTGATATATGATCTCACTGTAGAGTCAACTAATTTAATTTCCTGATGTTTATGAACACTCCCACCCCCCAAAAATCCTGGCATCTATTTTGATTTATTTCAAAAGCAGGTGTCACTACACTGTAATAATCCTTTACTTTAAATCTATCTGCATTCTGAACAGAATTTCAAAGAAACAGCTTAAAAACAAGAAAACAAAACATAAGGACTAGTTTGAATCTTTAACTACCAAAGGGAATATTTTAAGTTGTAATAAGATACACACATGCTCGCTCGCTCTCTCTCTCTCTCACACACACACACAGGAACACGTTCTAATTCATTTTTCTGATTGTCTGCTATCTTGTATCTTTCTCAATAATCTGTTACACAAGATTGCAACTGGTGACCCCACTATAGTAAATACAGTTGCCTTGTTCCTTGTACTATGGTGAAAATAACATTCCAGTTCCTTTTCTATGGATTTTGCATACAAATTGAAGAATTAAAGTCATTTTGTAATCCTAGTCAGATAGGAAAATTTAAGAAGCAGTGGTTTTCTAAGTATGTACACACAAAAAGATATTTGGAATTTTCTAGGCCTTTTTTTGGGAGGGAGAGAGGGTGATCTTATACCTCCACCAAATTTATACAAAAATCCCAGATGTTGTAGTTCCTGTTGTACTATTTAGGTAACTTGATGCCTAATTCAAATTTGTCAGTTTTTCATCATCTGAACCAAACAGTACAGAATCGGAAGCAGAAAACTGAAGTGTTCCAACTTATCTGTCTACTCAGAAAATAAAAATAAAACTATGCCCCCACACAGAAAGGTTTAGCCAGCCAGGAAAGGAAAAAAACAAAACAAAAAAAACCCACAAAAAACACACACAACCACCTTACTCTACCAGATTTAGTTTTCTTGTTTGGAGATCCTCAGAAAGATATTCACTGTACTTCCCATCACCTTAAGATTGCATTAACATTTTTTTAATAGAACCTCTCATGACAGTGGTTTTGGAGTCCGTAATTTTAACAGGCTACTCCTTTTCTTAGACCTGTTTGGAAAAGCTATCGCAAGCATATTTGATTGATTGATTTAAAATCTTTTTTTGTTTTTATTTTTGCATAGATCTGGGAATAGCGTGAATCTGAATGTTCAACTGAAGATTCCAAAGAAATTTTGAACATTACAACATATGCTGGGCATATTTTCTGTAACGTCTAAAGTTTCCTCTATGTGATATGCAACCAAATGAAAAATTTTACTGGTTCACTTAGTGGTCTGACCAGGATTATTCATGTATTCTCGCGTGGAAGAACACAGGTGAAATCTCTGAGAAAGTAACAACACGGACAAGACACTCCTTTTAAAATAGTGATCCAAGCCCACCTAATGTGCACAATAAATGAAAAGGAGAAAATGTCTTTCCCATGGATGAATCAAACTGAACACTAGATGGGGTTCCAGTTGCAAGGGTTTGTTCAAAAACTTCTTTGTGGCTTTCCTATTCCAGTGACGCGTAAAAGAGAGACTCCTTAAGGCGAGATCTAAACTTTGACTACATAAACATTGGCAAAGGCACAAGAAACTAAATCCCTGCTGTTTGAGGGTAAAACTGAGCTATGGGAACTACCTGTCAATCTTCCCCTTTGGGGGTCTGGCATCTGAGGGTGACAGGGGAATAAGGTTAGGAAAAGAAGCCAAGCTGATAAGGTGAAACTAAAATAAACTACTAACTTCCTGCTAAGTGACTAGCGAGACTCAATTTGGGGGTCACTGGGAAGATACTGAAGGACATATTATGATCTGGACCTTGTCACCTTTGCATGGGAGGAGGCTAGCAAAGGTTAAAACAGCTCGACACATCTAGGTTTCTAAAGCCTGGCACACAAACTTTTTTCTTTTTTGGGGGGAGGGGTGTCGGTTCTCCAGTTAACTTATCATCTCCTTCGCTGAACTGCTAAACTACTTCAGTTTTAATAGTTGAAGAATATTTTGAAATGTAGGGCTATCTGCACCAACATATGTCTTAGGAAAACCTAGTTAAGGCTGTAGAAGGAATTTGTTCTGGTTCCTACAAAGAGCTTAGCTTTTTAACAATTTCAAAAAACTTAACCAGTCCGCCTATTTCTTCCCCAGGTCCCAGTAAGATCTCCACAATAAAAATGTGGGTTTCTGCCACCCAAAGGACTCTGTTGGTAAAAACAACTTGCTACCTCCCAAAGTAGAAAGCAAAGAAATAGAGCCCCCAAAGAATAACCTATACCTATACGTTGGCACTCGTGCCTATGAACTATAGAGGAAACCTGGTATAAAATAAACTACAAAACATTCAATATCACAAATTCACTTTCACACCACATACTATCTCATGCCCAGCTAGACTCTGCTTGTGTGTGTGTGTGTGTTTTTAACATTTTAGGAAGTGTGTGCAGCCTGAAGCAATCTCAAAAAATAGTTTGCATTTTCTCCTCCAGAATCTTCCATTATGCCAAACCTAAAATAGGCCTGATTTAAACATGAATTCTTTCCAACTGCCTTATCTTGCAGGTGCCGGTTTTTCAAAAAAAGCAATTAATTATAGTTCACCCTAACCTTTTGGGCCCAGAAATCAATGTGTTGCTAGTAAGCTGCTCACAATGAGTAAATTACTTTGGTAAATAATAGAATTGTATTATTAATATAAATAAGAGGAATTTTTATGATACTTCATGGGAAAGTCAGTGTTTTATCTGCAATGCAGGGTTTTTACTTTTCTTCCGATACTATCTTTTCCTTAAGAAAGCTAAGCACCAAAAATACTTTCTTAATAAATGAATGGAGTCTGAATGGGCCATCCATGTAGTTACAGGAATCTTAAAAACACCATCAGAGAAGAAAAACCCGACATACACACACAGCCCTGAAATGTCAATCTACAGTAAGAGACCCGCATATAAAATCATTAGATTCTAATATTCCCTTACCTCAGGATTATTTATGTCAGTGGATAATCTTTCCAGTGGCGGTCATCTTTCTACAAGTAATTCGAGACTTGTTGAATATCATTTAAGAGACAAGTCATATCTGCCATAATCTTGGTCTCACAAGAAACAGAAAAATTACCGAGTTTAAAATTATTTTAGAGTGTTTCTGGCATTACAGCTGCGCTAAAGTAGAATAAAATATCAGCATCCTAAGATTAACCAAACACTCTTGTTTTTTTTGAACTTGCTCCGATGAAGCTATTAGTGTGGCTGCTTAGAGTGGCTGGGGTTTTCTTTGTAAGCACATACACACTCAAACACATGCAGGACACAGGACACAGCAGCCCTGGCTGCTTTCAGCCTCAGGATCCCTCCTTCAGAGCTACTGTAACTGAGGTCTACAAACTTTTCTAGGTCCCTCTCTGCACAGAAGTTGTGAAATTTGAGGTGCTGGCACACAAGAAGAGCATAAACTAGATTTAATTCAGTATGTTTGATGTTTCATTTGCTGTATTTTAAGACCATCTCAAGGCATAAGAAACAGTAAGCACGATGTTTGAAGAGGGGTTTGCTTTATAAAGATCGAACCACCTTTATACATGTAAAAAACAGGACAAAACAAAAAACCAACAGCTCCTAGAAGTCTGTGCTCTGCGTGGGGAGGGGAATGAGCTTGCCGAATTCACTGCAGAAAAGGTGACTTTTAAAAGCTAACCGTGAGATGTCATGAACTTTCAGTTCCCTCTACCTCACAACTGTTCCCAAATAAAAAGAACTGGGGTATGTTAGGCCCTCCTGCATGTCAGGCGTTGGGGAGGATTACTTGTGTACTAATATTATTACAACACACTAAATCCTGTAACCCTATTACAAAATCTACCCTCTAGGCAACTTCTCCCAAACTTATTGTTCAACCATGTAAAAACAGTCATAACCTAAAACCATTACTACCGAAGAAAAAGAGGAGGGGGCGGGGAGAGGTGAGGGAAGAGGGCTGGGAGGGGGGTGTTTCCTAGGGTGCCCCTAACAGTTTACTGCTTCTTAGGACAATGAACCAGCTTTTGGGAAGAAAAAACAGAGGAAGGAAGAAAGAGAAAGAAATGAAAAGAGAGAACAGAGAGAGAAAAGAAACTTGATTCAGTTAATTAACTTACCTCAAAGCTCAAATAAACTAAAAAAAAAAAAAGTACTAATAAATAATAATGGTAAGAGGTAGTGAACTCCTTTTATGCTATCGCTTTATGAGAAGCCTTAACTATTAAACATTCCGGATCCAGAAGGCGAAAGGCAAAGATCTAGCATGCATCATTTCTCCGCGAAGCCTGACGCTTTTATTTTTATTTTTTTTTGGGGGGGAATATAGAAAATCAGTACAAATTTACAAAACAGACTAGAAAGCCCCTGACTTCTCTCTAGTTTGATATTTCGTATACAAATTGTTAACCTGAACAGTATTACAGTGCAAAAGGTCTCAGCAGAAACTTTAGGAAACATGAGTGTGGGGGCGAGAGGCAGAAGAAACCAGCTGAGCAAACCCGGAAAAATACTAGGAGTAGTGGCTGCGGCCTTGGGTAATTGCACCTCGATTTACCCAGAGTGCTCGGTTGCGTTTGGGGTGGAAAGCGGGGTTCAGAGGCTTTTTTCAGCGGATTGAGAAATCGTAGGGACTCTGGGTAAGGCTTCAAGCTTGAGAATATACTAGGGGCGCGAGCGGGGTGGGGGGAATATTGTAAACAATTTTCTCAACTGGCCTCAAGTCTCCCAATTTCTTACAGGGATCCCACGCCAGGAGTCCCCTTTCCCTGGAGCCAGGGTAAAGGGAGCGGGGGTCCCTTCGCTTCGCCGCGCCCTAGCTCTACTAAGAGGCAGGCCTCTGGGGAAGAAGCCGGGGACCGTGGGGCCCGGGCGGCCGCACAGCACAGTGGACAGAGGTGCCGATCTAAGGGCACACTCGGAACTCTACTGGGGTCCAGCTCTCTCCTCCATACCCCAAAATGCCACCCGGGACGTGGGCATCCTGGGAGGCATCCTGAGCCGCAGAAACCCGGCTGGGGTTGCCCCTCGTCCTCCCGCAGCCGAGAGGCCAGCATCGTGCTGGGATGACCCAGGGAGCCAAGCAGGGGCGCCGCTCCATTGCCTCCGGCCTGGGAGCTCGGAAGCCCGTAAAGTGAAACACCTTCAGGGGCAAGGAGGGATTCGAGGTGTCCTCTCTGGGTACCCCCAGATCTCTCCCCACTCTCGGCCTTAACTCCCGCACACAAACTTTGTTCTGGACTTGTTCATTCCCTTCGGGACCCACAGTTGTCGCCTCCAACGGAGAAAGCGAGTGCCCCTGTTTCAAGGGGATTCTCTTCTGGTTGGCTACACCCCCCCCCCAAGCCCTGAAAAACTACCCTAAGACTCCTTCCCCGACCCATCTGGAAGTGTGGAGCACCACGATCCGCAGAGAATGCATGCCGAATATAAAGATTTGCGGGGGGGGGCGGAAGGTGCAAGTGTTGGGAGAAAAGATTCGGGGATAAACTTGGGGAGCCAGACCCCGACACCTCCCCCCGTCCGCGTGCACTGTCTCGGGAACAACCGGCAGCAAGGAACACTCTCCACCCCAGCCGCGACCCCAGCGTGTCAGGCGCGGGCGCCCCGACACAGATCCCCACCTTCTTGCAGATCTGAACCCCCAAAGGCACCCCATTCCGCCGCGCGGGCCGAAGGGGAGTGTGAGCCTGCGGAAGCGGGGGCGCTGAGAGCTCCCCGCACTCTCGGAGTTCAGCCCCGCGCGCGAAGTAAACTTCCTTCCCGCTGGAAGCAGGGCCGGTCGGCAGAGGCCGGGCCGGGGGGCCCCGGGCGCCGCGCGGGGAGCCTGAGGGGCCCCGGCGGGTAGGCGCGGACGACCTCCGCCAGCACCCGCGCCTCGAGGGACTCCAGGGTCCTGGCCGCGGCTCGGTTCCCCGGAAAAGCCGGGACGGAGCAGCAAGGCCAGCATGCCCTCTCTCCTGCCCCCGGGAGGACCCAGCAACTCCGGAAAGATCCTGCCGAGAGATGTGCTTGCTTGCCCAGGGCAGGGGGGAAGCCCAGCAAAGGCAAACTGAAAATTAAAATGAAAAAAAAAAAATACGCCCAGTCGAAAAGGCGAGCAGGGACGCGGCGGCGGCAGGGCAGTGGGCGCGGGGGCCAGCCGCGTGTGCGTGGGTCCGAGTGTGCGTGAGTGTGAGTGCGTGTGTGTGTGTCCGCGGCGCGGGCCGGAGCACTCACCATCTCGCCGGGGGAGCGAGGCCACTTCGGGGTCGGATTGGAAATGTTGAGGCTTCGCTTGCTTCCTCCGCGACATGCTGGCTCAAACATCAGCTGGGGCAGAATAAAAAATTACTAAAAAAAAATCTTCTCAAAATTACGGAAATCGAGCGGCGGCGGCGGCAGCGGCTCCCCCCGCCCGCCGGCCCGCCCGCCCCCTCCCCGGCTCCCCGGCCCCGGGCGCAGCGCGCATGTGTCCTGCTATAATTATGATTATCAATAATGCATTGCGATTAATCATAGAGGGGCTCTTTGAAAGGCGATTGGCACCGGGCCAGCGCTATTCAAACCCGCTCGCCTTAATCAATTAGTTCGTGATTTGCTGCAGACCCCTGTCTCTCCGCGCGCTGGCCCAATAAGCCGGCCGCGGGGCTGGCTCTGCGCGCCGCGCCGCCCGACACTGGGTTAACCCTCTTTGCGACCGCCCGGGACTCCGCGGCCGGGCCGCCGGGGGCCGGCCTCCTCTCCACTGCGCGCCGGGCGCCCCGGCCGGCGCCCCCCGCTCCCTCCCTCCTTCCCTCCCTCTCCCCCCCATCGCGGGCTGGGCCGACCCGAATTAGCATGCCCTCCCCGGAATTAAGCCGCCCGGGGTGGGGGTGGGGCCGGGCGGAGCGGACTGGGGACCCGAGCTGCGGGCGCGCTACGAACTTCCCAACTCCGGCGCTAGGAGCGCCGGCCCGCGGGGGGAGGGAGTCCCGTGGCGGGATTTGGGGGGCGGGCGTCCCTTTTCGTGAGTGTTTCTTCGTTTCTTTAAGAGCTACCAGAAAGCAGCCCACCCCCACCCCCATAAAAAAATAAGCGAGTGGGGAAGAGCCAGCCCCACGCCGGTCCGCCTCCCGCCCACGGCTCGGCCTCCCTCCCGCCCGCCGCCTGGCTCGGCGCTCCTTCGCCCCGAGTTCTCCATGCCCTGGATCCCGGGCTCGCGGGGGCGCGGAGAAGAGGATCCAGGAAAGGTTTGGGAACGTGATGGGTTTGGGGCCGGAGGGGGGAGGGGCAGCTCTCCCGCCACCCCATCCCCTCCCCCTCAAGGGACCCTGATCCTCCAGCCTCTCGCTTGCTCCCTCGCTCCCTTTCTCTACCTCGGACATTCCCAGGACAATTAGGGCTGAAGTTTTCGGGAGAAGCAGCCCTGAGCCCGTGGGATAAGGGGGCGGCTCGGCTCCGCCCAGGACCCCTCCCGGACCTTCCCCCCGGCTGCCCCGGTTGGCTGCAGGGCGCGTCACTCCGCGGGGAGGCGGCGGTGGCGCCGCCGAGCCCAGGGCGGGCGGAGAGCGGGGACCCGCCTGGGCTCCGAGTTCAGCTCCGGCCGGGGGGAGGGGAGGGGCTGCTGCTTCCCCCGTACTCAGCAGCCCGCCCCCGGCCTGGGGAGGCGCGGCCCTGCCAAGCCTGGTTCTGGACAAGTCCAGTACCCGGGCCCCCTGGACTCCCTGCCCTGGGGGAGGGGGCAGCGCCCCAGCCTAAGGGGACTAGGTAGGGGCGCCGAGCCGGGAGGGGAGTGGGGGGGTGGCCTCCCTGTCCGTGGCTGCCTGGGGGCGCGGAAGCTCGCCTCCAGTTTTCGGGCACTTGCCGAGCGCGGCGCCCAAACTTTTCGCTCTATCTCCATCTCCCGGAGCTGGGATGCAGCCTCTCTGCCAGCGCCCCAGAGCGGAGAGCCCGGTCCCTCTGCCCGGCGCAGGCGCCCGCGAACCTGAGACTCGGTCCGCCGCTCAGCCTAGCTTTCCCCTTGCGCCTGGGGTCTCCTCGTTCCAGGATTCCCGAAGTCCTGTGCCCGAAGAACTGAACTAAACTAAACTTTGGCTAAGTAATGGGGGAGGAAGGGGTGCAGATACACGATCCCTGCCCTATCTCGCAATCGGGAAAGGAGAGGGCTCATGAGGACGCCCCAATTTGGGAGCGCCCTTGAGTCTGGATAGTGCCACAGTCGGTTCGCGCGAAGTGGGCACCGGTCTTTCGAGCAGAGCTTCGGGTACTCCGGACCTGTACCGCGCTCCCCTAAGTGACCCTTTCTCTTTCTTAGCTTCTTCAGTCTTTTCTTTCTTTTTTAAAGGTCTAAAGGTTTTGTGTGTGGGTGAGTGTTTCTGTTGTCCATCTGCTGACCTTTTTTCTTGGTGTAACTTCTCCCTTTTTCTCCCTGTCCGCCCTTTTTTCGCCTTTTCTCCAATCTCTATTATTTTCCTCTCTTCTGCTCGTTCGCTCTCTCTCTCTCTCTCTCTCTCTCTCTCACACACACACACCCCCACACACACCCACACACCCTCTCCGGCTCGCTCTCCCTTTCTCCCCGGGTTCTGTTGGGTATAGTAGATTTTGATAAAAAGACAAACGAAGCTATCAGTGGGGCTGATGTTGAAGAATGAAGATAATAATGTTTCCATAGGTGGTGCTTCAAATGCCATTATTTCTCACTGAATATTTAAAGAGATCCCTCGGCAAAGATGGATCTGCGCGCTCCTGGGGTGCGAGCGACTCGCTTCCCCTAAACCCCCGGGAACGTGTAGAGGAGCACGTGTAAATCCCGCACCCACCCCCCCATTCCGCAAACAGGAGTCCTCGCAGACACACCAACCCGCACTCTCCCAGGTACACGAACGCGTCCGTGTGCACTTGCACACTCGTTTTCCGGATTATGCCCGCGTTTGGAGTCGCCCGCATCCGTCTCTAACAATCTTGGCTTCTTGAAAGTCCGGGCCTCCTCGGCACCGCTTGCTGCCAAGGAACCGAGCCGAGCTGGCGGTCCCGAAACCCTTCCTCCCGCGCGTGCCGCCTGCGTCCCGGGAGGCTCCTGGGAATAGCTTCACACGTGTTCGTTACTTGCTGTATGTGTGATTAAGGGAAAAGAAAAAAAAAAGCTTTCCCTCCCCCCAAAACACCATAACAAACAACCTAACGAAATGAACATGCAAAAGCAGCTTGGCGATGTTTAATTAAAAATGGGCGAGGAGAGACGAATTAATTGGGGGGATCCAAACTTTAATAACTTTTTTCGTTCTTTTGCGTCCTCGACGGCGTAGAGGCGGGCGTTTCGCTCTGCGCTCGGCGTCCTCAGCTAATTTCTTGTTTGTTTTCTTTCCCTCCGTGGCCCGGGGAGAGGAGAGGGGAGGTGGAGGGGGGGATGGGAAGAGGGGGATGGTCGCAATGGCGCGGAGAGGAGAATTGGTCTTTATTGTTGATGGCAATACATCAATTATGGGCCATTGTCTCGGGCCCAAGTTCCGTGGTTAGCTGATGCGGGAGCCGCAGTGTCAGGGCGCTGGCGAGGTTCCGCGTGCCGCGATGCAAAGAAATAATTAAATCAATAAAAACGGAGACAGAGTGGGGGTTAATTTTTATTTTTGAAAGGGCTGAAAGAAGGCAGCGAATGCTAGTGAGGTGCCACAACTGGAGTCCCTCCCCATGCCCTGCTGACCCCAGAGACCTGCGCGCTCTCCATGGGGTCGCGCCATCCCAGCCTTGGGTAGGGGCAGCTGCTGGGGGAATCCGAGTGACAAGGTTCGGACTTGCAGGTTCCTGGAGAATACTAGGGGCCGATCCGCGATTGGGAGTGGGGGTAGCCCAAAGTGAGGAAGCAGCTGCGTCTGGGTCGCGACCTCGTGGCCAGAGAGGAACCGCACCCGGGGGAGGCGCTTGGCGAGTTTTGTAAACTCCCATCTTGGGGGTTTGATGCTTGTTACTATCAATACGTCCCCTCAGTTTTCCCAAGCCCTAGCCTAGAGTGTCCTTGGTGGGTTGGCGGGGCAGGAGGGCTGTGCCCCAAGGCCGCGGGCCACAATTCCGTTCCCAGCGAAGGGGTTTCCAGGCTTCTTTGCTTCATCGCTGACCCTAGGAAGGGTAGGGGCAGTTGAGGCTCCCCATTCTGAGGCCTGGTTCTTCTACCCGCAAGAGTGTCTTATTCTGGCCTAATTTGACCTCGGGTCTGGGATGGGGCCCGGGATGAGGCCTTCCCTGGGCTCCAGACCCTCTTTCCCGTTCCACCGGCGCTGGTTGGGCACCCTACCCTAGAAATGTTGGACGCCCCCACGCGCGCTGCCTGTATCCCTGCTTCCTCATCCCCCGGCTCCAGGCCCCGCTGGCCCCCGGCCGAGGCTCGGAGGGCAGTAGAGGAGGTTTCGTTTTCTTACTCCAGCAAAAAGCGGCGAAAAGGCAGCAGCGGCGCCCCGAGGGCGGGGGAGGAGGCACATCGATGGTATCAGCATTATTGATGGGGAAACGTTCGGGGCAGGAGCCCGGAGATCAGGTTCCCAGTCCCTCCCCTGCCCGGAGGTGGGTGGGACAGAGCGGGTGGTGAGCTGTGTGTTTATGTGTGTGTGCATGGGGGGCGCCTGAATGCACCCGCATTAACCACCCGGGGTTTATTTGTATTTTCCTAGACTGAATGTTTGCGGGGGGGAGGGAGGCGCGAAGGGGGAGAAAGGGTTGAGGTGGCTTGTACCCTAGCCCTTAGGACACTTTCTTCGGGTTGGGGCTGAGTGGTGGGAGGAGGGGGTTAGGAAAAATGACATAAAGACCGAGTTTGGAAAGCTCACCATAGGTTCGGTTATTTTTCGAAACCTCGGGACTTCGCTTCCCGGGGAGTTTCAGAAACTCCGTTCCTAATCGAACTGCGGTCGCTGAAATCCTAACCTCTTCTCGGACTGCGGAGCGGCTTCGAACCCGAAGCCTCGGGGAGCAGGCTCGAGTGGGCGCCCCCGCCCCTAGCCGAGTTTACGCAGTGCGCCCTGGGCGCACTCGCTCCTAAGCGGCTAAGTCCCAGAGGCGAAAGGCGCATTTTGGGATGGGGTCGGGAGATGGGGGGGGGGGTACTCTACCGCCCATCGCCAAGGGCTATCTCCAGACGGGCGCCGGGTGCAGCGCGGGGACCGGGCGCCCAGGCGCCAGCTCGGGCGGGAAATTCAGCCATGCCAAGCGGAGGGCGGGCTTAGTAACCACCCGCACGCGCCCCAGCCTAGAATCCCGTACGGCCTGCCCGCGGCAAACTTCGTTTTGCTTCGCTTGGAGGGCCATTCCTACACCGGCATTTAGAAACTGACTTCGCCAGCGACTGAAAGCTCTTGTGATTTTTGCTTTGCGTCCACATTGAGCGTCTTGCACTTAAATTCACTGCGCCCCGCATGCAACAGTGCCTCGCTAAGGGGTCTCTGGGTATGAAATTCCTCCCAAAGGAAATGTCCCGAGGTAGAGAAAGTGGAAAAGGCTAATCGAATTTATAAAAAGAAAACCTTTGCTTCCTTTTGGTTAAATCCCTTTGCGGTTTTCTAAGCGTGGAAAAAAAAATCATCACCATGCAATAGAGTGTAGCTAATTCTTGGAACCTACTAGTAGGATGTTCAGAAAGCCCAGCAAGGAGCACAGATTCCAATGCCAGCTCAAGAAGTAGGACTTTAGGATCCAGTGAATAGTGATTAGTTCTTATATGTCTTTTGTAGAAAGTAGGTGTGAGATCCGTGGAGTCCTGTACTCCCGAGTGTGTGCATTTGGAAGAGACTGGGAGTCTGCCAGGAAATTCATTTTCATTCATAAAGGAGATCCCCTCAAACGACCTCCCTGTGGCACTCCTAGATGAACTAATTTAGCAAATCTCTTGCAACAAAGTATTTTTTAAAATTATACATTGCCACTTGTTTTTTAAAGCAAAACTTCCATTTTTAAAGAACAGATTAAAAATTCTCAGATTTATAAAAAAGTTGTGTGCAGTGAAACCTTGCCTGGTGAATGGCTTCTCCCCATCAGTTTTCATGGACGAAGGCACCTTTTGGTTTCTGTTTAGTAAAAATGAAATGGCAAGGTCTGGTTTTAGAACTGTGCTGGGGTACTGACACTGGCCTATGAGCAAGGCCTGCCTGTCACATTATTGGTAATTTACAAATCCCACAAGTCTCAGCTGAGCTATGACTTTCATAGGGGATATTTCTCTGGGTTTCTGGCTACTGACTTTTGAGCGAAGATTTTTTTTTTTTCCTGTGGGAAAGAGGTGTTTCTTCGTGGGGCTGCAGTTTGAGTCACAGTTGTAGCTTTACCCTGTCCCTATGACGAACTTCAATTCATCAACCCTGTGCAACCTTTTCAGTTCAAACCTGCATCCTTTTCTTTTCAGCTTCACGTGTTGTGGTGAGTAAGGAAGGGGCAAACAAAGGGGGGATATCCCACCCATCTCTTCTCTTCTCCCTCTTTACCCTTTCCCAGTTTCAGTTTTCTTAATTATTGCACTATAATTTCTTTCTCTTAATTTTTATCATTATCTCTCCAGTCATAGTAACAACACTGTTCTCTCCAACTTATCCAGTGTAACATGGAGTTTTAAATTTAGGAGACTAACATTTCCCAACTCCAAACCTGTGTCTCCCTGCTTTCTTATGCTTTCTCAAAACAGAAGCAGTTATCTCTTAAGCCATAATCCAAAACCCACACACTAATGTTAGGACTTAGCTCCAACCTTTTCTTCCTCTTCATGTTTATAAATTTTCATTCCATCCTGGCCTCTACTCTTTCCTCCTGGGTTTCCCCACTTCCCCCAGACTCTTCAGCATATTTCGTAGTAAAATCCAGTCCTTGGGAAGACTTCCCCAGAATGTTGCTCAGGCTGTAACGCATGTAACTTTTGCTAAGACCTTTGCTCAAGTCTTGCTGTGGCCTTTGCTCAGGCTGTAGTGGATGCTTGGGGACCACACACGGGAAGATGCCAACAAATTTCTCCTTCTCCAATCCAAAAAAATGATTTTGGGAAGGTTGGGGTAAAGCCCACATTTTCCAGGTTTGTTTTTGTTTTTCTTTCCTGGGCCCCGTAGTACCTCCAGTTTGGGAGAGTAGTGCTGAGCAACCCAATGCCTATCATCTCAGCCCACTGGACAACGTCTCTTCTACTGATCACAAATATTTGCAGTGGACCAGCTTGATTCCACATGTGCCACTTGGGTGTTGAGACTGCAGACTCAGAATCAGGTTATTTGGCTGCATACCCTGGCTCTGTCATTTGACACTCTCCAGGGAACACAGGCCTAGGTTTGTGTGCCTATGTTGGGGAGCCTTGTTCAAATTAATATTGCTACCCTCTGTTTCCTGCTTTATAAAATGTGGCTAATGGAGAAGAAGCATAGTGCTTAAGAGCATCTAATAAGGAGTCAGCTTCACCTCCTACTAGCAGTGTGACCTCCAAATGCCTCCAATAGTTTCTTCGTCACTTAAGTGGAAATAATAATAGTCTTTATTTCATACAGTTCTGGAGGGTTAAAAGAGTTAATACGTATGAAGAATTTAGAATAGTGGCTGGCATATAATTAGCACAATATAAGCATTAACTATTACTGTTATTACTTCACAGTGTTGTTGTGAGGATCGAATGATATCATATGGTTAAAATATCATTCTCTATTCACCCGTCCATCCATTCATTTATCCATTCACTTTACACAGTTGTGTTCTAGGCAGAGGGGATATAACTGGGAGACAAACACTGTCATTCCTTTTCTTGCTTGCAGGCAGTGAATCAAACAGATTATTTCCTGGGAGTGTGTTATTGCCTGGCTCAGTGTTGGGGGTGAAGGGAACAGTATAGTGGGAAGGGCAAAAGCACTTCTTGACCTCAGGGAATTTCTAACATTCGAACAGGGAGTCCCAACTAATAAATTTGACACTAGAGCAAGTCGTGCATGTGCCTAAGCCCAGTTGTGCCTGTGAGTCATTTGGGCCAGGGACAGATCATCTTCTCATGCTTCTGGAAGATTCATGAGCACTGGTGGATATGTAAGTGGCCTGTTGCTCAGGTGCCAGTCTGTATTCATTTGGTTGTTTTATTAATATTTGGCTCACATATTTAATTGTGTATACTCCTCTGAGTTGTGCAGAAAACGAAACAATAAAACAGGTGCTGTTTTTCTTTGGGACCCTGAAAGGTATAAACCACTTATAGTTCATAGGCCTCCATTTTCTGGCTTTTTGGCTTTCCATTTTGTCAGATTATAAAAATCAGCCACGGTCATTACAATAGAAATTTCTGTAGCCCAATCTGATAGAATGGGATGGAAAATCCTCCTATCAGCCTGTTCTGCCCTCAGAGGTGTGTGTCTGCTGGGTCTGGCTTTAGACCCTCTCATGGTTGCTGCAGTGACCAATTCGTTATAAGTATTATAACCATGCTGTGACCAAATGTAATTTAACATTTGCAGGCAGAATGCAAAGTAAACTTGTGAAACTCCCTCCCTCTCGCTTTGAGATTAAAACACTTTTTATGGTTTGAATCTGGAAAAGGAATGAAAATCTGAGCAAAAATACCTGTTAGTAGTGGAGTTGTTGTGTAAAACGAGAGAGACAATAGCATACGTATGTGTACCGTTTTCGATGTAATAACGGCTTCCCTGGGAGGCATCTGACAGCAAATGTAGTTTAAGACATTCGCAGATGTCAAAAAGTGGAAGGGGAGGTTTCTTTTTTTCCTGGTGTTGGGGGAGCAGACTCGATTTAATCTGTCACTTGATGTCCTTCTCCTCAAAAATAGTGCCTGGGAGCCCTCAGGGGCTTTATTTGGAGGCTCTTAGGAGCTTGGCAGTATGTAAATTATGCGTGAGTGTCCTTCAGAGTTCCCGGTGGCCACGATCAGAGGGATTTAAACATGATTGAGCATTTCAGATGATTTGCAGGAGCATTGGAGCCAGCCAGTGCAGCGGGGATGACCGAAGCTGGCTTTCTCACCGTTGTGTTAAATAGGTTTCCACGTCATGCTGCTCTGTTGGGTCCAGGCCTCTGAGTTGATCTATGAGTGACTCCCGGTGTTAGTGGGTGGCCTTCCAAATGTCTTTACTCTATCAGGGAGTTCTGGGATTTTTAAAAAGAAAAAGTTTTATAATTTAAAAAAACACAGTTTAATCTGTAGTGTTCCTTCACCTTCTTGTTCATTCATGTCCTCATACATTCATTTAACCAATATTTATTGAGCACCTGTGATATTCCAGTAAGTATTTTAGGCATGGAGGATACAATGGTGATCTTGGAAGGCCTCTGCGGAAGGGACCTGAGAGTTGAGATGTGAATGATGAGAAGGTGTTAACTGTGCCAAGATGTGGGGAGCATTCTAGGCCAAGAAAAAGGCAACTGCAAAGTTCCTGAGGTGGGAATCAGCTCGGACACATTTGCTCCTGTTTTGTCTTCCTTTTTCCTCTCTTCCTCCTTGTTGCTGTACTTTCAGAGGGATTAGGGAAATTAAATTTCCTTTTTCAAAATTGGTTTTTCCAGTAGAATGGACAAAATAAATTATGGACTATCCATACAGTAGAATACTACTCAGCAATCTACAGGGAATGAAGTCCTGACACTTACAATGACATAGATAAGTCTCAAAGGTATTATGCTTAATAAAAGAAGCCAGAACCAAAAGAGTGCATACAGTATAATTTTATTTGTATAAAATTCTTAGCAAATGCAAACTAATCCATAGTGACAGCGGTTTAGTGGTTGCCTGGGGATGGAGGGGGATGGAGGGAGAGAGATTGTCAAGGCACAGGAAACCTTGGGGGATAAGGGAAATGTTTGTTATCTTGATTGCACTGCTGGTTTCACAGTTATATACCTTTTTCAAAACTGATCAAATTGTAAACTTTGCATATATGCTGTTCAGTGTATTTCCGTTATATCTCAATAAAAGTGAAAAGTTAGGTTTCTCTTTTCCAAAACTGTTGGAAATGGATGTTGCACATAAAGACTTTAAAGGGAAAGGGGAAATTGCCACTGTCGTGTTTGAACACTTGAAAGCTCAAAGTTCTCTGGGGCCTGGTCACATTTGATCTAGGAATAAGTACCGGCCGGGCTGAGGATGGGGCTGGGCTGTCACTGAGCCACCTACAGTGACCCTGGAGAGAGCATAAAGTTTTCCTTGTGTTTCTGAGTGGTCGTGACTCTTTCTATTATTATTCCTGGAGACAAAAAGACCTTTGAATGTCAGGTACTAATCTAGTCTCACCTGTCCATGGTGAGAGAGAAGGTCACAGTCCGCAGTGACAGGCCCATCCAGAGGGAATTCAGGGTCTGAGACTGGACCAACACTACTCAGAACCCCCAAACTAACTTAGGGCTCACTGATTGGAAGATTATTTTGGTGTGCCAGGGACCACTTGTGGTGAAGGACCATCTTTGGTGAAGGACCAATTGGTTTTTTCCCCCTGTAATATATCATGGACCAATACTTTTGTGGAATACACTAAAAATATATTACTAGAAAACAATGAAATAGAAAAGAGAATCACACAAAATATAACCTCAATATTGTATTACAGGTTCAGCAACCGTGAAATTATCTGGCAAATTGCCAAAGTAAATTTTCAATGCTCACTTTTAATTTGTGTAGTTGTGGTGTTTCAGACTGATAACAAACAATTCATGGATCACATGAATCCAGTGTATTTCACTGGACCACTGTTTGAGTAGCCTTGGAGCAGTCCAGAACCTCACAGCCAGTGTGGCCACAAGGCAGAGAGTGTTATATGAGATAATGCTTCTGCTTAGTTCTCAGGGTGGCTGGCTGAGGCCTGGGGCAGCCAGAGTCCCCCACGCCCAGTGGCCTCTGGTCACAGGAGCGTCTTCCTTTCATCACGGTGAGCCACACTGATGTTAACAACTGTCTATGTGGAAAAGGTCAGAGGGCACCATAGACCAGTGGTTTTTACACTTCAGTGCACGTAACAGGAAGGGAAGGACTTGGTAAAAATGCATATTTCTTAACTGCAGCCCCAAAGATTCTAATCCAGGAATCTGCATTCTCATCAATACCTTAATTATATCATAGTTGACTCCCATGGGTGTGTTCCAAGCACCTCATGTTCAGAAGCACCTGTGTAGACATACTGGAGCTAGATTAGTGGTGCATGTGCACTTACTTCTCTCTACACAGAAATAACCTACTAAAAAACTTGGGGAGCTAACAGATTCTTTAGGAGAGCCAGAAAATCAGGCTGAGCCTATGCAGATTCAGTCCCCAGAATAGCGGCTGAGGAGAACGTCATTATTGCCACCAGAAACAATCTCACTGCTGACTCCATGAGAACTGGGCCCTGTAGCATCTGGCTGCTGGCTGTGGTTCCCACCCCTGTGACCTCCTCAGCAAAGTGGATTCTTTACAGGCCCTGGCTCCTGAGTTGAAGTCTTTGGTCAGCGGCGTTTGGTGGCTGCTCCATAGCTGCAAGGGAAGCTTGGAAAATGGATGTCTGGCATTTTCAGCTTCTGTTTTAGGGGTGATCTAAGGCTCATGTAGTGGGGCATTCTCTGAGCTGGATGAACCAGAAGAATGTCAGGTGGCCATGCAGACTGTCACACCCCATCAGAGAATTTCACAGCTGTATTCTTATTCTCCTGAGCATTACAGAAAGCTCACCTCTGAGCATGTGCCAAAGAGCAGCGAGCTTGGTTTCAGGCATCCAGAGTAGAACCCCACTGTTGAGCCCCATGCCCCGCATTTGAACAGGGCTCTGCCTCCTTCACATTCCCAGCTCAGCTCAGCCTCATGTGTTGGAGGACCCCTAGGGAGACCCATCAGGTGCCATCTGCCCTCAGCAGACCTCTGGGATGTTTTTAGAAAAAAGGGAGGGAGAAGGTGGCTGCCTTTTGATGCACATTTGCCGGGACTTGGGCTGAGCACCATACACACGTTAGCTCAATAAATTCCCCTAGGAACTCTATGCAGTGTTTCCATTTTACAGATGAAAAAACTGAGGCTTTCAAGAGATTTCCCTGAAATCATGGAGATGTGGAGCTGCTTGATGCTAAAACCAGGTCTCGGGACATTTTTATGAGAAAACAAAACTAAATGAAACTAAAAGACAGGAAAACAGGTTTCAAGTTTTAGAAAGCCCAGGTGAGGAAGGAATTTGGGGCAGAACTTTGGAGTTCACAGCAGGGACACGTTCTGGACCTCCATTTTGATTGAAGATGTTAGGAAGATGCAGTTTGAGGGCGCAGGCTTGTTAAAAATCTCAGGAGCTGTGGTTGCTTTATATTTTTTTATGGGTGGTCTTTAAATGCCTTTGATTTGGAACTGATGAAACTGATGGAGAGCTTAGAGCAAATCTCACCCCACCCCAGTGAATTAAACTGTCTTTGAACCTCTGATTCTGGATGAGTTTATGACTGATGCCAGCTGTCAGCCTGAGTGACCTCCAGCCCCCTATCCTGCCTTCAGTATGATTCAGCAGTTAGGATAAACAGAAACCTCTGCTTCTTCTTTTTGCTCCAGTGAGTGTTGTTGAAAAGTAGTATGGGTGTAGTAGAAAGAGCCACGATTTGGGAAAAGGATGTCTAAGTTGAAACTCTTATTCTGTCTATTAGCCACAGGATTAGGCCCAAGTCTTTTAATCTGGTAGAGCTTCATTTTCCTCCTGTGTAAACTGAGTGACTTTGTCTGGGTAGTCACCTGCCTGGGAGGTGGTGAGGGGCCACCAGACTGTCAGCCCCACAAGGGCAGGATACATGGTAGACATTCAAGAAATACTTATTGAATGAATGAATCTAGAGAGAGAAGGGATGTTGCAGTCCACCTGTGCATGCTCAAAAATGGTGACAGATGCTAGCAGCCTTGTACTGTTATTATAGAGCAGCATCTCAGACTTTAATGTGCTGACAAATAACCTGGGCATCTTGTTGGAATGAAGATTCTGAATTGGAAGGTCCAGGGTGGGGCCTGAGATTCTGAGTATTCTGATCAGCTCCAAGGTGCTGCTGCTGCTGGTCATGGACCACTCTTTGTGTGGGGAGGGTGCAACTGGCCAGTGGTGGGGCGGTGGTCACCTCAGCTGGTGATCCTCCAATAAGAGCATGACTCAGTTCTGCAGCTCATCCTGTGTCAAGAAATGTCACCCGTCTGACAGCACGACTGTGAAGGAGGAAAAAGCATGCTCTCTTTTTTTTTCCCATGCGGCAGTGAGGGCAGCCTGCCCATATTTGGTGAGCATGATGGCTCTGCCTGCCCATTACTCTGAGTCACCAGCCCGTGGCACCAGCGTTAATAACCGCTAATACTTGTTAGAGGTGGTGTGTGTTGAGTACCAGGTACACGCTTGGCACATGATAGGCACTCAAGAAAAGGTAGCTGCTGTGATGATGATGATTGTTTTTTGAAGTCCTTTCACATGTCATTTGGTTCTCTCAGCAACCCAGTGACCTGGGTAATAATTGTGCGGGCTCTGGAGTGTTTATCTCTAGATCACTTTTGCCTGGAGCAGTGGTTTTCAACTGGGGGCAACTTCCACCCCCGGGGACATTTGGCAATAACTGGAGACATTTTAAGTTGTCACAACTGGGAGATGCTACTGGCACCTAGTGGGTAGAGACCAGGGAAGCTGTTAAACATCCTGCAATGCACAAGACAGCCCCCTCACAGCAAAGAATTACGGCACCCCAAATGTTAATAGTGCTGAAGCTGAGAAACTCTGGCTTAGATGGTAATTCCTATTGAGACTATTTTCCCCAGTTCCATCTTGGAATATTCTATAGGTTCTCTAAGCTGACTTTGGAGTAAAAAAATTTTATTATGTTATTTTCCTAATTTTTAAGGCCTGGAGCCTCTTAGTGGTATGAGCTCAAACTGAAGGCCAGCGAGGGTTTCTCCATCATCCCCTCTGTTCCTCTGCCTTTTATAGTAGGGACGTTGCAGGCAGGGCTATTTCATATTCCCATTCAATATGTGTGTGGAGGGTGGGAGAAAAGGGCCCCAGTGGGTGTATGCTTGTGTCATCTGTTTCCGAACTAGACCCGTTGTTCACCCTGCTCTAACAGAGATCAGTGAGGAATGCCTGCACAGGACAAGGAGGCAGAATACTTAGATCTACCTTGGCTGCAACAGCCAGAACAATTTTTTTTTTTTTCCCCAAACACAGGAGAGGGAACAAAAAAAAAAAAAAAAGCACTTTAAGCAACTAGTTTGGCAAAATAATGCCTTTTCTTCTCCAAAAAATAAGCAAAAACTGATGAAGTGTGGCTTCCCTCAAGTAACTTAATTTGGAATGGATCTTGACGGCACGTGGGTATTTGCAACACCTTCCCTGGAGGGAGTGAGGCCGAAAACCCTCCAGCAGTGTTCTCTACTCCACATGACACACAGGAAGGGGAATGGAATGATCCTTTGCGGTGGCCTGGCCAGCACCAGTGAGCCTGGGAAAATCTTTTGAACAACACAAGGAAATGCCGAGGGGGAAGTAGGAGGGCAGGTGGCAGGCGGGCAGCACGTTGCCTCCTGGAAATGGTTTCTCTGCTGCAGGCTTGTGCGGGAGATGTTTATCATAGAGGAATGAGCCTCGATCCTGTCTCTGGCAGCCTTTTATTGCTAGTGATAGGTGCCATCAGTGTCTGGCCTGAGAAATGGCTGTGCTGCAGGCACCTCTGTCAAAGCATCTTATTGATCTGAGCTCCCGCTTCTCTGAACGAGAGAAGAGTAGTAAAAAAGTCGGGCGCTGCTGGCTGGGGTGGTGTGGTGTTGTGGGGTGCAGCCACGCCCTGGGGTGAGCGTGCACTTGCTGGTCCTCACAGCTGTCCCTTCCAGAACTGCAGACCCTCACCATTTTGTGCCCCTGGAGACACAACCCTGGAGACACAACCCTGGCCCGCTTGTATAGCGACCTTTCAGAAAGATGCATGCCCCCTCTGATATTTCTTTTCCTCATCGAAGTGTTGTGGCAATGATTCATTTTTCCACCATTGACACATTGGGCACACTGAAAGCAATTAATCTGGAGCAGAACACCCGAGAATCCCATTCATAAATAATCCTTTTTCTTGGCACCCCAGCACGGGTGTGTGAGGGAAGATTTACAAGCTTAGAGCTTATAGGCCAAAGTCACAGAAAAGAGTGTGTACCCAACCCTCTAACTTTGCACGTGAGATTAAATGGCCATGATCAATATATTGCCGTAAGCACCGAGGGGACGTTTTTATGGCATGTGCATAAGAATTTATAATGTAGAAGAGGGAGGGTCTGCTACCAGCCCCAACCGGGGCATAAAACCCATCTTCCAAATAAAAACACAAAGGCGCTTTAGTAAAAGTTTTGTTCTGTGGCTGTTAAGGTGGCAGAGGGAGTTCTGTTGAGAGGAAGGCAGGCTGGAATTACAGTCAGAATGGGTAAGTGTGTGTTTGGGAGGAGGGGGCTTCCCTGGAGCGATATAGATGCATTATCGCTGTGTGGTTAAGGGCCTGAACACACCTGGCGTTGAATCGTGGCTCCATCACCTACTAGCTGCATGACCCTGGGCAGGTCACTCAAGTTCTCTAAGCATCAGTTTATTTATGAGAGTAATAGTACCTGGCCTCATAAGTTTCTTGTAAGGATTACATGAACTAATGCATGTTAAATGCTAAGCCTGTCCCTGGGGCATGATGAGAGCTCAATCAATGTTAGGGAGGGGAAGGAGATGCTGGTGATGATGATGAGGTTGATGACAAAAATGACCACTTGGTGTCTGGAATGTACCAAATTACAAAGTACAGCTATACCTGACTCCTTCAACCACTTCAAAGCATGCTTGGTAGCAAAGAGGCCCAGCAGAGCAGTTACAGGACGTGTCCCTGGGACAGTTGCCTGTCCTCCAGAGCTGGTCTTGGACCTGTGCCCATTAGCCCATGTTCCTCCACCACCCTGACTTCCTTGAGCTGCGTATTGTCTGTGTGTCCAGACACTGGAAAGAGATTTTAACATCAGGACTAGTAACCATGTTTAAGAAGGAGAATTTGTTGCCAAAATTGTCACTTAACATTTTTGTTTGTTTGGTTTTGGCTTTTGGATGGTCTGTGCCTCCATGTCCTCGTGTTCATCAAATGTTGCCAATTCATGGCAAATGTGGCAAGCACGAGACCCCTGGCAGCCAAAGTCTAAGTGCTGAGGAGAGAGTTGCCAATTCAGCAACTAGGATTCTGTGTACCCTTTTCGGTCAATCAAAACCTTGTGTTTAGCTCAGATCATCCCTTAGAGCCATCTGAGTCTGCACTAACCTCGATAGCTAACACGTACAGAGCCTGACTCTGTGGCAGGCATACAGCGGAATGCTTTGCAAGCGTGAGCTCAGTGAAGCTTCATAACAGCCTTACAAAGAAGGCCCTTTTCATCTGCCAGCGTTCTTGGCTGCAAGCAACAGAAGCTTACTCGTATTACTAGAAGGAGGAAATTTGTTGGAAAGTTGTTGGGACTTCCAGAGTTGTCAGAGGCTGGAACACATGGTTGTGAAAAGAGGTAGTGACTCAGTGAACCCCAGAAAGCCTGGTGGGCTGTTCCGGGTACCACCCAAGCTGCTACAGTCAACACAGCTTCCAAACATCTCCACACTCTAGAGTCCCTCAGGCAGGATTTGCTGAGTTTACTTCAAGACCTGCCATTTGGCTGGGCCAGGGCAGGAAAAAAAAGGTCTTATCTGCTCAGCATCAATAGTGCCATGCAGACTCTATCTTCCACCAAGACTGTACATCATCAGGGGATCCCAAAAAGGAGTTTTGAAGGTGGAGGATTGGATTCTAGATAGTGCAGATTGACAACCACCATGGGAACATTAATATCCCTATTGTACAGATTAATAAACTGATACTCAAAAGGGTTAGGTAAATTGCCCAATTTTCATACAGGCAGCAAGTGGCAGAGCTGGGATCTTTCTGCACTCAGAATTCTCCTACTTCAGAGTCTAAGCTCCTAATCACTAGGCTGCTCTTCTTTTGACTAGAGAATGCATTGGTTGGGATGAGTTCAGCTCACGGGTACACTACTCAAACTGATCTAACAGCATGGAAAAGTATTAGCTCCCATACTGAGGGTTGGCTAATCCAGAGCCTTAGCCACTACATCAGGGACCTGTGCCAACCTCATCCTAAGGCTGGTCCCCTTGTGATTGCAGGGTGGCAGTCACAGGCATCGGGGCTTCTTGCTTCCTTGTTTATATCTCACTGGGGAAAATGAGAGTAGACTATCATACTCTGTCTCTCTCTCTCTAAAGTGCACGTAAAAACTTTCTCAGAAGCCACTCGTATACCTTTCCTTGGGTCTTGTTGGCTGGAATTGGGTCACATGACTAGTACTAAAACACTGGCTGGAGGTGATTAACCTCAGATCTACCACTGGAGCTGGAGTCAAACCTCAAAGTGCTTGACCTTTACAAGATGGCAGAGGGGTGGTTTGGATGTGGAGTTGACTGTGGCTCACTGGAGAAAATAATAATGTATGAGTATAACTCATCTTTTACTTAGAACAAGGACTCAAGCCAGTCAATATATCCACCATACTGATACCTGTGATCAAGTTTAGCTTTCTCTAGCTAATAAATGCTTTTACTACATAGTGGTAGCATAAACAGAATGAAGATAAATTATTTGTTCATTGTTCTTCCCAGCCTGGACTTTAGCATCTCACTGATCTATGGCCAGAACACAATCTAGTACAGACACCCTGACCTAGAGCTTTGCAACCACCTTCCATTACCATTAGAGGCTTATTTTATTTTTCAATATTGTCTTTATACATAGCTTGTGACTTGGTTTCCTTTGAATATAATCACTGCACCATCCATGGGTGGCTCTTGGTTTGGGGCAGGGGTGAGGGTCGGGCAGAAAAGAAACTCCACCAAAGGCAGGGCATTTTTTATAAACTTCCCAGAGCAGTATTGCACCATTAGGATGCCATGGGTTGCAAGCAACAGAAACTCTAGTTGAACCAGTTTATGGAAGAAAAAGACTAAAAAGATACTGAAGTATCTCAGAAAAGATGCCTCAGGACCTCAGGAACCAATGAAATAAGGGGCTCAAATGGTATCACAATGCTCTATCTCTTGTTCTGCTTCTCCCTGAGCATCTGCTCCATCCTGTCCACTTGCATACTGGCTTCTTCACTTCTGACACCCTCATGGAAGGAAACAGGGCTGCCTACAACATTTCATGCCTTATTCAAAGATAGTGGTTGCTCTTTTTTAGTTTTAATTTCAAGGGTCCCTGAAAGGTCTCTGGCTCCATGTGGCTCAGGTGCCAGCCCCTGGGCCAGTCACCTGTGGTCAGGGGTCACACTGGACTTACAGGATGACTCCCTCAATGACCATGTAGAAGGTGGGAGATGGGGAGCAGTAGGCAATTTCTAGAAAAGGAGTTCTGGGAGGGCAATCCCATAGACTGTATCATAATCATCTAGTGCCATTGAGGTGCGGGTGGCAGGAGTGAGGGAAGGGAATTTTCCTTGTGATTCTGCAGACTTGCGTCTACCTGGAGTTTTCCAAAGGGACTAGAGATCTCTGTGCTCTCACCACTTGCTCCAGAGGATTCTCTGAGGAAGCCGCTGGATCTTTCAGGAGGTGGTGGGTACCAGAGCTGGGAAAATGGATACGGCACACTGTCCTCAAGATGACCACACACTGGCTGGGGAGACAGATGTGCATTCAGCTCAGAGCCTTCATCAGGGCTCCAAGGACCTCTGCTGCCACACTTACTGTGCACTGTGGCCGTTGTCTATGTGTGGACTCCTTGAGGGTAGGGGCTGTGTCTGAATGTCCTTCATGCTCCAGACCATAGTTCTTCTCCTGGCACTGCATAGGTAAGTCAGGTGAGTGATGGAATGAATAGACTCTCTCCCATTCAAGGCAGAATGAGGGAAGTGCTAAAGAGAGACAAACTGGTTACTTTAAGGGGGACAGGATGGCTCTTTCAAACTGGTGGACCAGGGCAGGCATCACAGCTGTGGCACCCACTGAGCTGTGCCATGAGGACTCAGTAGACATGAGTAGATGGGAAGGTGGGTGCTGGGGAGTCAGCTCTGCCTGGTTGGGTTTGGAGGCTACTTGCTGCTTCTGTCCCTGGCCTGGGCTCTGACAACCCGAAATGCTCTCTAGAACACCAGCTAAGTCATAGTAATTAAACCTCCGTTGTCCCAAGACTTCAGCAACTGCTTGGTGTCCACCATGCCTTCTTGGAGATCCATGTGTTTCCTACTAGACAGTCTTACCCGTCTTCACGACAGCCCCGGGAGGTCCAGAGGGAAGTATGAGATTGGAGGAGGCCATGGGAAGGAGTTGAAGGAAGCCAAGTGGGGGGCAGGCCTCGGAGTGTGCAGCCAGCCTCCCAAGCAGTGCTGCCAGCAGTACACTGTGTGACCCCGGGCAAGTCCTTTTCCTTCGCTGTGGCCCAAGTTCCCATTTATAAAACAAGGAGATGGAATTCAGTTACCCTTGTAGGACTTTGCAGCTCTAACGTTTTGTGCCCCCTACTGTGCTCTACTGGTTGTGCCAAGTTTCTAAGGAAGGCAGTGGTTGGCCTCAGTCACTTAGCAAGTTGGAGAAGGAGGTAGAAAGCGAACCCATATGAGCAGCTGGAGGGTGTGTCCTGTTCACCTCTGGGACAGTCATAGCACCTTGCTAGTGCCTTGCACACAGTAGGTGCTTGATAAATACTGGTCAAATGAATACATGCAAGTTTCCGGACTCCTGAGTAGATTTCAGAGGCTGCTGCCTTTCTTTTAGGCTTTCGGAAAGAAGCCCTCAACTTCTCCACCAGGACAGTTTGTTCCTGAATGAGGATTAGACTTTTTTTATACTTCACGTCAGAACTGGTCAGAGAGAGAGAAGTTGGGACTTACCCCCATTTCCTGTGCAGCCAGTGCAGCTCCCAGGAAAAGCAGGGCTAAACTGCAGAGGAAACCATCAAGGGGTGTGTGTGGCTAATCATCCTTGCCCTGAGGCACCTCAGGTAAGTGGGCTTGCATCACAAGGACTGGATGCTGCTGAATCTTCTGGAGCTTGGCAGCCCTATGGAGATGGAATAAGGGCCTGGGAGTATTGTCACAGCAGCCAGAATGTTCCTTGCACTGAATCGGGAGGCAGGCAGCTTGGAGTGTGATCCTGGGCTCTATGCCAAAGTACAACACAATATTTTTGAAGGTTCAGTAGGATGGCATTAATAAATTAAGGCCAAGTTGACGCCGTCAACAGGAGAATCTTGTTTCCTATTCCAACTAGAGTTTTAAAAATCTGTTGTTATTTTTCATTCATATATTGACTGATTTATTTATGTTAAGGGAAGTCACAAGATTTCCCACAGTCAATTAAAGCATGAAAGGTTGATTTCTCTTCTAGAGATGTGTCCTAAGTCATTGAATCAAGGGCTTTGAAACTTTTTTGAACGTACTTTTAAGAAATACATTTTCCATCAGGATCCAGCACACATGAACATATATATTACTAAAACAAGAGTTTCAAAAAACAAAACTTGACTGTAATATATGTGATGCCTTCTTAATACAGTGGTTCTCAAAATGTGGTCCAGGAGAGCAGCATCGGCACTCCCTGGGAGCTTGTTTGAAATGCAGGTTCTCGGGCCCCACTCCAGATCTGCTGCATCAGAAGTTCTGCAAGCTTTACCAAGCCTTCACAGTGATTCTGATACATACTAAAGTTGGAGGACTACTACATATTATAGTGTAGAATGCTATTCTAATCCATTTAATTTAAAAAACCCCCAAAATGTTGGTTTTAAGCCACTAAGTTTGGGGGTAGCTTAACGGCTACCTAAACACCTGCCTGATCTCCTTTCTGCTTCCATTTCCAAATTCATCTCAGACCATCTGCCCTTTGAAACTTTGCTCTAGCCAGCTTCAGCCAGGCCTGCCTTTTTTCTGCTTCTCAAACTCACAGCCTTTTCTGCTCCTGAATTTTTGCCCATGGTATAGCCCTGCCTGGAGAGCTCTTCCCCCAACTCTTGCATGGCTGGTTCATGCTCAGTGAGGGAGCTTGGCTCAAATGCCCTTCCTCAGAGAGAATCCCCTGTCTAAATTGATCTCAGCCAGTGTATCTTCCTTTTGTCATAGCCCTTAACACAATTGATAACTGTCTGCCTCCAGTTGAGTGTCAGCTTCATAGAACAACGCCTGGCATATAGTAGGTCCTCAATAAATACAGTCACACACCATATAATGATGAACCACACATACGGTGGTCCCATATAATTATATTAATAATACCATATTTTTACTGTACCTTTTCTATATTTAGATGTGTTTACATACACAAATACTTACCATTGTGTTACAATTGCCCATAGTATTCAGTACCGAAGTATACTGTACAGGTTTGCAGCCTAGGAGCAATAGGCTAAACCTTATAGCCTAGGTGTGTAGTAGGCAGTAGGCTATACCATCTAGGTGTGTGTGAGTACACTATGATGTTTGCACAGCAATGTGTTTCTCAGAACATATCTCTATCATTATGCAATGCATGACTGTATTTGCTGAAGGAGAGAAAGAATTAATGAGTAATTCTCAACCAGAGGTACCTGGGAACACATCACAATCCCCTGACGAGTATTTTTAATCCACAAAACCCTGGTGACCCTTCTGACATGGCCTTTCCTTCCTCCAGTGAGAAGCCCCGCCCTGCCACCTACCACTATTATAGAAGTGGGGGGGAGGACAAGACTGAGTATTCCCTCTCCCGGATGTTCCTTGCCACTCTAGTTCTCCACCATCGGCCCTCCCGACAGGCACCCTCCCCCCCACCACGCCACCCAGCAGTATTTTAATCAGGAATTGTAGAGTAAATAGCACCAGACTTGAAGTTAGGGCCCCTAGGTTCCAGGGAGAGTTCAACTGCAGCCTGGCTGTTCGACCTTTGGTAAGTTACCTAATGCCTTCGTGCCCAGTACAGTAGGGGTCATAAAACCTGCTCAGCCTTCCTTATAGAGTTGCCAAGGGACAAATAGGACAGAGCTTATGAAAATGCCATGTATTACAAAGGATTCACAAACTTAGAATCCTGAATTTGACCCATAAGCATCTAAGGAATTGACTGTAAACCACATTTATAACATAGGGGCACAACCCTCCCAAGGAAGTCGAGAGAGCTTGGGCGTACAAGTCCATGAGGGAGCATGCAAACATGAAAATACCTACATGTTTCCTAAAAGGAGCCCGTGAGCCACAGGGTATAAAAGAGGGCTTGTGGTGATTTGCGTAACAATTTGTGTATTGTTTGCAAGTCGTTTGAGGCAGGTGGGAATGCATGATGGTCCATAATACTCCATCCTTCACCTTCACATCCTCCCTGCTGGAGGTCAGCCTGGGAAAAGGGGGGCCTGGGCTTCTACCCTGGGGGCTCCCATGGCCATCCCCTCCTTCTAGAAGCATGGATGGAGACGAGAGTGGGCCTGAGCAGCTGGAACACTGTGCTGTCTGATGGACGGCAAGCCTTCAGCGTGACTGAGCTTCCACAGTCGAAACCATTAAAGGTTATTCTCCTTTTAATTCTTTGTGGTTGTTCTCACTCCGTCCTTAGAGAAACCTCTGATTTTCACTTGCGAGACGCTCGGCTGCGCTTGTCATACCCTACAAGGTGATTTCAGTTCTCTGATGCCAAAGAACCTCTTCTGCTGATCAAAACACAGCTGCAGAGGCCCGCGTGATCTGCTCACGGGCACCCCAACTCTGGGCTATGTCTGTCTGTACCTGGGAAAACAGATATAATTAGGATAACAGATATCATATGTATATGCAAATGCAGCAGGTAAAAATGATTAGAAATGAGACGGGGCTTGAGTTTGCCAAATCCCATCCGGCCAGCTGTGCAGCTTAACCAGACGCTAACACCATCACCACCACAGGCCTTCCCCAGTACCATCTCTGCTGCCCTCTCTTCATTGCCTTTGCAGTCCCATGCTGGACCCCTCATGCAAATTATTTTTCTTTTTAATATAAAAATAGGTCCCCATAATTTTCTGAAGGGGCTCTTTCCCTAGCCTCAGCTCTTCTGAGGCTGCAGGGATCCTGGTATCTGAGAGGCCAGGCAGGGAAAGAGGAACAGGAAGAGAGAGCCTCTTTAATATTTTGCCTGTAATAAGCATTCAGTCCCCAGAATGACAGCATTATGCCCGGAGAGGACCTGGCACATCATTACTGAGACCAAGTGGCCATAAAGAGGGCCTGGGAGCTTGTTGTCGGGAGTCAGAAGGCTCAGGTGTAAGTTCTGTTTCTGCCTCTTCCTGGTCGTGTGCACTTGGGCAAGTGTATTACTTCTCTGTCTTGTGTTCCTCACCCGAACATGGGCATAACAATAGCACCTGCCTCAAAGGGCCTGGCAAGATGTAGGCCCTCAGATAATGTTATCCTTTGTAATAGGTATGTAGGAGGGTGAAGAGTTAAGCATTAGGCCCAGGGTTCTCACTCCGCTACATCATTCCATCTACCTGCCCCTGGATAAGTCACTTCACCTCTCTGAGCCTCAGTGTCCTCATCTGTGAAGTGGGCTAATAATGCCTACTTTCCTGGGTTGTTACAAGAGTCAAGTAGACAGTGGACGGATGCCATGGTGCTAACATTGCACCATTAAACAGAAGCTAGTTACGTACGTATATGGAGGAATGTTGTCTGCATTTCTGGGGAGCTCCAAGTCTGATAAGATTGAGGAGAGTCTCATTTGTGATGTTCTGTGTCTGATAGGAGTTGAAGATGTCTTCGCTCCCATCTGGTCTATCAAAAGGGTTACAAAACTGTGTGTGCATACAACATGGGCACTGCCTTTACCAAGCTGTGGAGTCATTCAACACGGGCATCCAACTTCTACCAAACTATGAGGACCTGCATGTGGACACCCAGCTGTGTTGTTGGGGTTGGGGCCTATGCCTTGTTTTCATTTCTGTATGCTCTGTGCCTAACACAGTGCCTAATGCATTGTAGATGCTCAATAAATATTTATCTATCAATGGATGAATAAATGAATCACCTGCATCAATAGATGAATAGATGGTGGATTACATTATTAACCTAAATAAGAAATCTCTGCCCTGTTGGCAGAATGGAGAAAGCGGTCAGAGTCTTGGTCCCTCTACAAGTGGTGGGTGAGGGCAATATTTGTATAGTGTTTTCAGACTTTGGAGTCAGAACCACGTTCAAATCTCCATTTTGCCATATCTTAACAGTGAACTTGTTTGAACTTCAGTTTGAGAAAACTTGCTGAACTTCAGTTTCCTCATCTGTAAAATGGAAATAAAAATATTACCTCTTTTGTAAGGTTATTGTGCAGATTCAAGTGAATCTACTTCTTCCTTCCCCTCCACCCTTCTCCCCTACTCACTGCATAGATTCCAGGGATATTGTTTTATACCCAGTCAAGTCCTAAGCCCCAGAAGTGAATCTGATCCTTTATCTAACCATGGCATTGATGTTTTTTATTCTGTTGAAGGCATCAATATTTGTTCAATAGCATAAGTCTTAAATAAGCATCTAAATGACATATTACAGATGATGAAAGTCATTTCCGCACAGAAGATTATCTCACACGATCATGTTTCCATCGTTATCTGGGGCCTCCGTAGTTGGCAAATCTCTACAGCTACTTAAATGATAACATTAGTCCTAATACCATGTAAAATGACTAGTTCCTCAGGGTAGGTTTATTTTTAATAGTGTATGTCAGCAGCAAATAGCTTGGAAGACCCCAGAGGAAAAAGCACAGCCCATGCTTTTACTGAAGCGATGATATGGATATATTTAATATCTATATTAAAAAGCTTTTAGGCGCCATGGTGATATTGAACTGGATAGTTAGACATGTGCAGACAGAATCCTTGGCTGTTTATAGAGCATGATGCAGTGTGCATTATGGAAACCTTTCGAGATTGTTCAAAGTCAAATTTGGGCTTCAAAAATCTTTGGCAGACATTTGATCCCAGCAGTAAAATACTCTGAAACACAAGCTGGGAGAATAAAAATCACTTCCTTTTTTTTTTTTTTTTTTTGGTAAGTCTGTTGATAAGTTTGCTGCACTATTAAAATGTTTAATCACTTGCCTCCAGCAAGTGCAACCTTCCGTCTGAAGTTGCAATTTATTAGTGTGCCCAGAACATACTTGCTATTTACCCAAAAGATGGCCAGGGGATTCTTACAGAGAAAACAAACCACAATTTGAAATCAAGCATAGAGTGGCAGAGGAATGGATTGAAGGCAAAAATTATTTTGGAGTTGGTGTCAGGGGAGCTACTATAAAACTTGCACCAGTTTCCCATTCCAAATGCACAGGGTTAATTCATAGAATGGCCACAGGCCTATGCTACTTTCCTGGGACAGTTGCTGAAAGTGTTGACAGGCATGCCCCAGGAAGAAGAAAAGACACAGCAAGGGAAGGGACTGTTAGCCAGGGACATACCTTCCAAGAAGGGGCATTTTTCTCCGATTTAGGGTTTGGTCAGAGAAGCTCAGCCCAGAAAGGCAATGAACAGGGGCCTGGTTTCAGAGGACTGCTACACTCTCCCTCCCTTCCCTTCTCTCCGAGGTGTGGACCTCACTCTGGCCTTTCAGACTTGTCCTAAGGCAAACTGAGTCCAGGGGCAGGGCAATGCCTCCAAGACAATGAGCACCCTTAGACTATGGAAACTGCAGCCCTCTTGGGTAGCTAATGGCACAATACCATGGCCTAGCCCTTGGAGGAAGTGGGGCGGAGGGCCCTTTGGATTGCCACAGATAATTAACTCCTTCTAGCAACTAGTCATCCAGGACTGTGCCTTGAAGGGCACCTAGAGATAATCAGTCAACTGCAAACTATCAATACGAAATTGTCTAAAAACAAATGTGTAAAGATATAGGGAATTTCCTGTATGTCATCCTGGGTCTTTGCCTATACAGATAGCTAAAATTCCTTTTAAAAATTTGATAATTGTATCTCAAACTGGGCTATAAAAAATAACAGGTATTCTGGCAGAAAAGAATACTATAGCTTATAAATTTGGGAAATGCTATGTATTTTGAAGAGACTCCAGATACAATAGCATATTCGTGACTGTTCTGTGTCCTAAACTTGAAAACTAGCAAACAAAACTGGTTTTACTCCATTTAACCCAACATTTCTCTAAACTGTTTGGCCTTAAACTCCTTTCTTCATAGCATGTCTGTCATCATCTTACTTTTGTGGAACACAGTTTAAGAATTGCTGTGTTCCAGGCAGAATTCTAAAAATGTGCCACCCTCCCTCACTAAGATTCTCCTCTTCTGATTATTCAAACACTAACACAGGTACTGCTGAGAAGGGATTTTGCAGATGTAATTAAAGCCCTGAGTAAATTGACCTTAAAATATAGAGATTATCTAGGTGGGCCTGACCCAATCAGGTGAGTCCTTGAATGAGGATTTGCTGTCCCCTCTGTGGCTTTGAAGGTGGAGGGGATGCCATGGAAGGAACGTGGGCAGCCCAGAGAAGCAGAGAGCAACTCCAACCCTCAGCCGACAGCCAGCAAAGAAATGGTGATGTCAGACCTGCAGCCACAAAGACCTGGATTCTGTCAACAACCGTCATGAACTTGGAAGCAGATTTCTCTCCAAGGCGCCCAGATAAGAGCCCAGCTGGCTGACACCTTGATTTTGCCCTTGTGAGACTATGACCAGAGAACCCGGGTGATCCCAGTCTTTCTGACCTACAGAACTGTGAGATATTAAATGGGTATTGTTTTAAGCTGCTAAATTTGTGGTAGTTCATTTAACAGCAATAGAAAACTACTACATGCTGATTCAGAGAAAACAAAACAGAATTAATTGTGGTACACTCTTCCCTACCCTTTTACATTCATAAGGTGTTTTCAATGTAACAAAAACACTTCCATCTGAGGGTCCTACCAGCAACGCTGGTATGGGCAGTGCAGGGGTCTCCAGTTTTACAGATGAGGATACAGACTCAGAGAAATTAAGGGACTTGCCCAAGGCACTCAACCAGCAAATGGGGGCAAGGGGACTTGAATTTTTTTTTTTTTTTTTTTTTTTGGTGATTTAGGATGGGGGGGTTTCTTTTACTTTCTTGTGCATTCAAATAGGAAAAAGCATTTGGAGAATTGCAACTGGGAACTTGCAAAGGAGGGGGAAAAATGAAAAAATGCAGAGAACACATCAAGCAAAGGGTTCGGCTGCTTCATCAGAGAGATCCTTTCTTTCATCTCTTGTGTCTGACCAGAAAAGCTTATTAGAAAAAGGACCCACAGCTGTGAGCCAGTGACAATGTGTGGGGGCAGGGTTTGATGAGGCCACCGGAAGTAGACTGCTGGGATGCTTTATTTGGACGACTAAGGGCGAAGACACACAGGCCTGTAATATCAAGAGAAACAATGTCTACAGGCTGACCTCCCAGATGGGTGGTTTGCAGAGGTGGGGCCGCCTGCATAATTAATCAGCTCTGGCTTTCTTTGCCACGACAAGCATTCCTACCTGTGCCTGCAGCCTTTAAGGGGCCCCTCACTCAGCTTCATGGAGCAGACAAGTCATCTAGGACCACCCCGATCCCCCATGAACGGAAGTGCAGACTGTGGCCCAGAAAAGGGACAGGACTTCTTCAAGGTCACAGACAAAGATCCCCCAACACATGGCAATTCTCCGTGTTGGTCAGTGATGACTTCCTGATAAGCCAGAGGTCCTCACCAAGCAACTGTAGTGTGTGTGTGCGTGCGTGTGTGTGTGTGTGTGTGTTTTGTGTGCGATATGAGAGTCAGAACTGTGTAAGTGCTTACTATTGTCCTAATAATGATAATAGAGTCAGCACTGATTGAGCACAGACCCAGTGCTGGGTGCTGTCTTGAAAGTGCCATGTGTCTACTCCATTCTCACATCAAGCCAGCGAGATACAGGGGAATTCATGAGGGTTCTTAACAGGTGTTTCTGGCCAGAAGTGGATTCAGGTTTTGTAGGGCCTGCATGATCCAGTGTGAAGCGCCCTCTTGAAGGAAAGGAATACCAAGTTACAAGTATAAAATCAGGCGCAAGGCCTTGGACGGGCGCCATGGAAGAGAAGGGCTCTGAAGCTTTGCAGTAAATCTGTGAGTTGTGTGTTACTGTCCCCTGCCCCCTGTGAAGTTAAGCAAGAGCTTGGGACTTGCTTTGGCCACTGGGGTGTGAATGAAATGGATGTGTGTCCGGTCAGAAGTTTTAAGATTCAGTGTGTGATTCTCCATTTCCCTCCCCAGCCCTGACTTTCTCGTGGTCCCTGGATTAAAAATGAAATGCTAAGATGCAACCTCCTGTGCCCTGGGACTCTGAGTCATGATGACTACAGCATCCTCTCTCCTCACCCTGCCCTGTGTCAACCAGCATAAAGACACGGAATGGAGTGAGAAATAATCTTTCGTTATGATAATTCACTAAGAATTTGAAGATTTTTGTTTAGCCACAGCAAACCTAGCTTAACTTAACTGATCATGTAAGGTGCTATTATTGTTTCCATTTTCCAGATGAGAAAATTGAGGCACAGAGAGGTTTAGTGACTTGCCCAAGATCACACAGCTAGTTAGTGATAAAACTGGGATAAACGGCTCAGTGTTTCTCAGTGACATTAGGGAATGGTGGGGACTTCATCAAACTGAAGATGTTTGTCCCATCTGAAGACTGACACTCAGCTCCAGCTGATGGTTGTAAAAGTGAAATATATGCGTCTTTTGACAGATCTTCTGATTTTTTAAAAATAGAGGGCATAAGTCCAGAGTTTTAATATGAAATCAACTGATGGAAGACTTTTTATTTTTTAAATACTGGGAGGCTAAGTTATCAGTGAGCTAGATTTGGCTCACCAGTTTGAGACCTTACAACTGTGGTCCCCAAGCCCTCAGTCCGTGGCCTATTAGGGACCAGGCCACAGAGCTCCACTGCCGTCCCCCCTTCACCCCCCACCCCCAGTCCGTGGAAAAATTGTCTTCCATGAAACCGGTCCCTGGTGCCAAAAAGTTTGGGGACCACTGCCTTACAACATCCAACATCTCGTTTAAAAAAAAACAAAACAAAAAACTAAAAATTCAAGCCAGTAACAGATCTATGCTAAGTGTTGCAGGCACAGCAGTCTGAGAGTGCTCTGAGCGGCAGTAGGACTATAGTAAGATGCCGATCAGTGCCCAGAGAGGTTTCCTGCAGTAAGATGATGAGGACCTGGATGTTCCCGGGGGTCAGGGACGGAGGGAGATTCACATACATTTTCAGGACTTGGTCACATCAAAATATTTTGCTAGTGTCATTCAAATTTTTATATGAGGCTGTCATCCTCACACACAAATACTCCTTGAGGAAACACTAATAGTTTCATATGGTGCATATATGGAAGCTTTACTGTCACCATGCATGGTGGATTGAGTGGGATGCGACTAAATGTCATAGAGCCAAAGAGAGAAGGGGCTGTCCCTGAACAAGGCTTCCTGGAAACCAGAGATTTCCCTGGACCTAAAGAAGGCCATTACTTGATATATCCCTGATGAGGCCAAGGTATTTACATCTACCTTGTCTCTTCTTCAGCTGTTTGTCTTGTGGGGCTCAGCTCATTCTTGGGGAGAATGAATTCTTGGGGAGTGGAGACAGTGAACAGTAAAGGTTATGCCCAAGTGGCCTTTAATACTAAGACTCTGACAGGAAAGTCTAAGTCAGATGAGACCAGTGAACATCCAGAACGTCTGACCTCATGCATTAACCCAGAGGTTCTCAAAGCATAGAGGGGGACTTGAAATGTCATAAGAATAAACGGGCCATTTGTGGGAAAAAGAATCTTGTGCACAAAAACATTTAGAAAATTAGGTTATTGACAATGAAATAAGGTCCTTTGCTGCAGTACTTCTCAGAACCTTTAAGAAGCCACATGCACTGTGTGTCTCCAAGAGGGCAGCCCTGCTTGGCTGTGGAACACTGTCCCTTTTTTTTTCCCCCCCAGAATCTCTTGGGAAAGAATGTGGCAGAGAACATTCTTTGAGATGTGCTATCTAATCTTCCCTTTGGGCCTTCTCTCCTCACCTCTCAATATCTTAGTCCCTTTCTCTCCAGGTTTCTTTAAGAATTGCAGTTTTCTCTTTTCAGATATGTATCATTTCTGCTTATTCATTGGTTCAAAAAATGAGGTGGCCAATGGAGATTGGGAGAGGTTACTGCACGTGTGTCACTGTAACCCACAAGTCCTTGAGCTCTCCGGGCTGGGCACAGGCATCCACCCCTATTCTCCAACACAGGAGTGACTTTAACAATTGGAATTTCCAGCCCAAAGGAAGCAGTTTAAAGTGACAATGGCACTTGGGAGGTAGCAGCATTCTCAAGGAAACCCTCCCTCTGCCTGGGGACTTGTACTAGAGGAGGAGGAAAAGGAAGATGAGGAGGAGAGAGGAGCCCCTGAGTGGTGGACCAAAAGGGGCCCCTTTTATGGCCTTCCTGTTTATGGCTGAGAAGTAAACAGCGTGGGAGCCAGGTTGTCTCCCTCAGCAGCTGGGGCACTGGTTCAAGCTGGCCGGGGACCCTCTCTTTCTGGGTGGCAATGGGCGGGGAATCTGACAGTCACGCTAGTCTCAGGGTACATTTTTTTTTTAAGCTAGCATCTTGGGCTTTTTTCCTTCACCACACACCATCTGCTTGGCCCCCACATCACTGGTCTTGTGCCTTTCGGGGGACAGTTAGAGATCTGTGTGTACAAGCTTGGGGGTCAGATTCCAGCGACAGCACTTAGCAGCTGTGTGACTTCGGGGGAGCCCCACACCCCCGGGAGCCTCATTTATAGTGATGAGTAGTAACCACCCTGCCCCCCTGCTGCCACCCCCCCGCCCCTTCAGGGATCTGGGAGGATGTGGAGTCTGCCTGTGAACTTGCCTGGCATGTGGTAAATGACAATACATGCTTACTGCTATGATTATTTCAACTGCCCTCTGGGCTCAGCCTCAGCTTCCAGGAGGGTGGAGGGCTGGGGGAGGGTGGAGAGGGGGTCAGGCCCACCTCCCAGAGAGATTCCTGGGCCTTGGCCAGGCAGCAGCTCTCTCTGGATCAGCACTGGGAGCACTTTGCCCCCCCCCCCCCCAAACACAGGCTGTGATGGAGGGGAAGGTGCCCCGGCTAACATGAAGAACACGGCGCCAGGGGCAGCAAACACCGGAGAATCGATAAACTATAATTATCAAGAATGGTGTCTGTGGGGGGCGGGGGTTCATGGAGACAGAGAGACAGAGGAAGGGGTGGGAAGATGCCAGAATGAAGGGACAGCAAGAACAAGACACACACACACACACAAGCGTCGTCCCTAGATTGAACACTTCTTCCCAGGCCCACTGCTCCTGCAGCTTTGGATTCAGCACTTTTGGAACCTGTGTGTGGTGATGTCCCCAGGATGTACAAGGCGAGCCTCAAGCACCCACTGGCTATTTGTGAGTTCCACCACGTTGCCACTTGTTGCTTTTATTTTTTTTTTAAAGACTTTATTTTTTAGAGCAGTTTTAGGTTCACAGCAAAATTGAGAGGAAGGGACCAAGATGTCCCATATATCGCCCACCCCCATGCTTAGCCTTATTGCTTTTTAAAGCCATCTTTCACATTTACTTTTCCCCTGATTTCCAACACTTGCCATTTGGTGGTCTCAACCCCAGGAGGGATTACTAAATCTGTGGGTGTCTTTTTGGCCCTCCTTTCCCCACTGTTTGGTCTGGTAACCTTTACAAGCACACCAACTGGCCCTTGGTTGAGGTCGTTTTGGGTTGATGTTTCTTCTGAATGTATCAGAGAGACCCTCATAAGAGGAAGGCTTTTCTAACACTTAAATATGGTTAGTTCCTTTTTTAGAAGGATAATCTTTTTGAAAACAAGCAAACATGCAAACAAACTGGTTTTACGTTTGGGCTTTATTGTGTGCCAGGCACTGGGCTAAGCGTTTTTATCAGCATTATCTTGGTCAGCTGGCCTAAACTCAACGGTATGCACGGGAATGACTTCTACTGTCACTGCTGGCCAGGAGCTGCTGGCTGTCCCCTCCCTGTCACAGAGCTTGCATGTGGCTGAGCCTAGGTGATGCCCAGGCAGGCCGGCAGCACTGCACTGTGCCCAACACAGTCAGCACGGCCTTCCCCAGTGAGGAAACTGAGGCCCTGCCAGTGTAACTCCCAAGACATCCCAAAACTCACCATAGCAGTGACCAGCCTAGCTTACATCAGGTCCCCTGCCTCTCAGCTTCTCTAATGTCCCCTGGGGAGAAGTTGATGAGGACAAAATGGAGCAATCTATCCTGCAGTAGAGAGTGTCTCCAGGGGCGGCTGTCTCACACATGCCCCTGCCTCCTGCCCACTGCCTTCTGTCTTCAAGTCTGTACAGCTCAGGGGTGACATATTTTACAAGCCGACCAGCCTCCTGGCCTTTGACTGGGGAATCACGTGGCTGCCCAAGTTCTTGGGGGGCCTGGGGCAGGAGAGCCCAGGGCTTGGTATTGGACCAGCCAGGACTTCTCAACCAGTACCCACTTCCTCCCCATTCCATCTGCCTCCTCTCTCCAGACGGCACCATCCAGAAAGTTCTCTCTCGCCTGGAAGTAGAAGGAAGATTCCACTGTGTGCCCATTCAGCCAGGTCAGCAGGGGCCCCTGGGTGAGAAGATTCTTCCCTGGGTTTGGACATGGTTTGCTGTGCCCATAGGGGTGAAGGTGGCTCTTGCCTTGCGCCAGAGAGTGGCTGTGCACACAGAACAGGTTCGGGTTTCTCCCTAATCACTGAGCACAGCCTCCGCCTTTTGGAAGCAGAACATGATTTCTATAATACTTTGTTTCTCTTTTTTTGTTACTTCCAATTGACATCCTGACCTCGGGAAGAGTGCGGCAGGGAGCTTCCTTTTATTCTTAATCTTTTTGTTTTGTGTTTTCATTTTAAACTGTCTAAAACTGTTGGAGAGTTTAATTTGGATACAAGGAAGCCAGATATCAGAAACATAAATTTACCTTTAAGACTCTGAGCTTTAAGAATTTGTGGAAACTTCATGGTTTTCTTCCCTTTCCAAACTCGATGCAAATTTTTCATTTAGTCATTTATTTTCCTATCTTGATAAGATATCATTACAAAAAGAATGGTTAAAAAAAAGTGGTGTGTACTTTATCCACTTTAATTAAAAGAAAATGTAAAATGTGGAATGGGAAGCCGACTTCCTACTTCCCCAGTGCTACCCTAGGGGTTATTTGCAAATATCAGGGCTGGGTTTCTCTGGTTTCTTCAACTTCAGACCTAAATCATGCCCATTAGTAAATGGCATTCAGAAATACAAATGTGAGACTTTACAAAAGACTTAAATATGTATTTGATTTTAAGCAGATTTTTTTTTTTTTAATTTATTGAAGGAAAATTTAGTTGCCTTTAAGGGGAATAAATTTTTCTTACGTATTCAGCCTGTTGATTACTGTTTTACTTCGGGAGAAAGAGCTATCTGTGTAACCCCCAACAAATGAATCATTTTCATTAGATATTTCCTTACTTACTTGAGATTAAGGGAGAAGTCTTGAAGTTCTAGAAGAATGTCTAGACATTTGTCCCTAAAATGTAGGGGAAAAAATAATGTAAGGAATTATTTCTCTATTTTTTCCAACCTAGATTTCCCCCTCTTCCTATGCATCTCCTCATCAGGCACATTGGACCTGGCCCCCGACCCCCACAAGCCACCAGAGCCACCATGTGCAACTACTTTTTTTTTCTGTTATTTGTATTTATTCTGTTATTGAGTGCAACATTCCAAGACTGGTGAGATCTCCCAGTCTGGATACTTTATGAAATGGTTATATAAACTATGGCGGACTGGCTCTGTGAGTTAAAAAAAATAATTTAAAGTGCTTGGTTTCTTAAAAAATTTTTAATTTGATGTAGGCATTTAGTGGAGGCAGGCAGGAAAGACATAGAAGGCGTGCTATGTAGCTGCGGCCAAAAGTTATTTTGCAAACTATGGTTTCTGATTGGATTGCTTATTTCTCCCCTCTCTTCTTCCTCACCTTATTCTCTTCTCCTCATGTGTGTTAGAGTGACTTTGCTTTCTATTTCGTACTTTTTCTCCCATCTCGAGATTTTGGATCTCAGCTTAAACGCTCAGAAATAAACATTTTTTGCACACACGTGGCGGTGTTCATGCACTTCTTGCTGGTAGATTCTGCCTCCTTCATTCATTCCCCAGGGACTTCTCCTAAAGCCCCCGCTGTGCCATCCACTGAAGGCTGCATGTGGTGGCTCTGATACAGGCTAAAGATTTCAAGCTCATCCCAAGTTCCAAAAATGTGTCCCTCCCAATGCACCCTGGGTTTCTCAGTGTCGTCTCTATTAACATGGACCAAACGCCCTGCTTTGTGGGCTGATTTATGGTTGCGTTAGGGAAAACTCCACAGAGGGTATAAAATACAGTGTCCCATGCTTGGGCTTGATCTTACATGTTATCGGTGATTGCAAGTGCATTTTATAACACTGGTGCCAAATCGAAATCAAGGTGATTTGTGCATCAATCTCCCGGATAAAATCAGGGCACGCTCTATTGCAGTTTGACCTTCGTGGTGCCTTTGGCTGGTCCAACTTGTTTAAGTCCTTTGGACAATCACCCAGGGACACTTGGAAGATGCAGTGATAATGACCAGACTGGATTACCAGCTGTATCAAAAAGCTTAAGTGCGCACCCCAGAGACTCCTGGCAACCAGGGGAAAAAACCCTAGGAGGCTCCAGTGGTCTCTGAGAAACCCAGGTGCTGCAGGCAGGGAAGGGGGAGAACCTCAGGGCCATTTTCATGGGCTCTTAGAGTGTACCCCAGAACTCTGTAGCAAATCTAAAAAGCACAACTTTGAATCTTTCAGGAAGCCAGCAGATAATTCAGCCTCAAAAAGCCCGTGGAGGCTCTCTCTGCCTTGCTATCACTCAAGAGCCCAGCCAACCATGGGGCAGGGAAGTCATCACGCTTCTAAAATGGATGGCAGAGCAGGGATATGAATGAAATCAGTGGCAGCCAGTTCATTCCAGCAACCACCAACCGTCGGTTCCCTTATTGATCTTCGTAGAACAAGGTTGGAGATTTCCTGAAAAATCTGACTGTTTCCCGCAGTAAAGTTCAAATCCTAACCCCAAATTTCCACTGATGCATTCACAAGAGCCTGGGGTGGGGGTGGGGGGTTAAAGATATTTTGAACAGATTCATGGAAATTGTAGATTTTTAGAACCTAAAGGCTCTTGAGGGATGGTTACAGGGTGTATTTAGGATAAATATTTTTAAGTCAGAGTTTTATGCCTATAATCTGAGTTTCTCAACTTATATTTAGCCCTGACTTCTTTTTAAAGTAATTCCATCTCTCTTGATTATGCACCCTTTCATATCCCGAAGGAGGAAACTCAGAGGGTTTTTCAAACGGTAAAGGCTGCTTTACAAAATCTCTGTAAGATATGCTAATGTATATGGCATAATTATTAAGATAAATACCTTGTGTTGGAAACTGTAGTTAATTATAATATATATAATTAGTCACTGGTCAGCCTAGAAGTTATAATTTATTACTCCCTAATTTGCATTTATTATCAAAGATATTTAATTTACAGGAATTATAAAAAATAGGCTGATTTCAGTGATTATGGAGATGATGGGCATTTAGCAAACTTCAAAACTCTTTTTCCAACTTTTCTAAACCCATAGTATACAATTTCAGGAAATAACACACCAACATTAGCAGATTGATTAAAAAACGAGAAAAACATTTTTGTTAAAAGAAATGATGCAATTTTCTCTTCCGGACCTCATTTTTGGAACACCAGGTCAGCTTTTACGATAAGAGTCCAAGTCCAAGTAATAGAATTATGGAGCTTGAGTGATAAAGATTTTTTTTGTGTTAGTGTTAGGAAGGTACAATAAAATAAAATATTAGACGTTTTTCCTTTTAGGTAATAATTTCTCTTGGACATTGAAAAGGAAGCCAGCAGTTTGTTACAGATATAGCTTTTGTATAAAAGGAGGGTCTGGTAGCTTTTCATAAAGCATGTTTCCATAAAGCTCTACCTGCCTTTCAAACATATGGTTTCTGCATTCCCTTTTCTGAATCCTGCTCTGTCAGAACTCTGGGTCCCTACAGCCACACAGGAATGACTTTCTTGCATCCCTTTGTCTCTGAATAAAGGTCTGTGTTAAAGAGGAGCCCCTCTACCAATAACTTGAGCACCTCCAAGGAGTAGGTAAAGCCCTCTTGTAAGAACTACGGGAACCCTGGTAAGGCATGGCTATGTTGGCTTTATTGAGGAGGCCTGGTTGATTTTCTCTGGCTCTTTGCAGTAGCACTTCCTTTACACCCCAGGGTCTTCTCTTTCTGGGTAAAATTTCACACATTTGGCCTCATTTGCCTGAAATTAAGCTCCCAAAGCAAATGCTCATGAGAGCAAGGATTTTAGTCTGTATAATTCATTGCTGCAGTCCCAGTGCCTAGAATAGTACCTAGCAATACTAGACATTCAATAAATATTGTTGAGAAAATGAACCTTATCCAGAGCCAGGACCGAGTGACAGGAATAAGCACCTCACTAGAAGCCCAAAGGCCTTAAAATGTGTCCTTTCTCTGCTCTGTGGCTCTGGACAGAGCCATGAACTTCATCCATCTGGTATGCCAGTGACATTTGCTCTACCTTATGGGGTTGGGATAATGTCAATTGAATCTTACTAGATCTTTGAATTTTAAGAGCTATGAAATTTTGAAAAGGACAATTTCAGGAAGTTTAGGTAGTCCTAGAATTTATAGCAAAAAATATTTCTAGAAAATATGCTACAAATGTTACCTCTTAGAAATTTAAAAGCATCTTTCCAAATTAACTTTTGGGTTAAAAAGTCAAAACTGAAATAAGAAACTGTTTAGAAATGAATGGCACCACATACCAAAACCTCTGGGATATGGCCAAAGAGTATTCAGAGAACAATTTATAGCCTTAAATGGACTTATCAAAAATAAGACTGAAAACACATGTACCAAATATTCAACTAAAGAAGCTGTAAAACAATACTACCAATTGTAACAACAACAACAAACACACACACACAAAGGAAGAACGATTTTCACCTGAATTTTTCATAGAAGAATCTTATGATCGTGGGATGCACTGGTACACTTTCTGAAAGTAGTCACCAATTGATACATTTTCCATTAATCAATAATTGTGATTATATACTGTATTATGCAGAGTATGAAGCTTTCTACAGGATACAGCTGTTCTAAAATAACCAATCATGTTTTATTTTATCTAGGTCATCTTTGGAAAAGTGTCAGTCGAAGAAGATGGAGGGGAAGGATTGTGGGGGAACTGACAGGCAGGTCCCAGAGAGTGCAAAGGGTTCATTCTAGCCCTTGGCCACGTGAAGAAGTATCTTGCTGGGTGATGTGATTTGTGCACTTTGGTAGTGCCATGGATGACAACCTAGAGACCTGAGTATAATAGGCAGGTCCTGCCGGAAGGGGTCCCTGAGCCACCAGCCAGAATTTCCAGGGCTGAGGGAAGTCAAGGGGAATAGTGTGCTGGCTTCCTTTTCTGGCTCCATTTGATAATTAGTCTGATGACTAATGAAGAGACCAGACTCTCACCTCACCTTCCTGAGGACATCATTCCAATAGGATGTTGGTGACCAAAGACAGCAGGGAAATCCTATCTGGGTTCCTTGGCTGGAGCAAAGAAGGCCTCAAATGCCCACTTCTTTAAGCAGGTGCTGAGTCTGTGCTTCTGTTCAGAACAACAACTTAGAGAGTAGGGCCAAGCACTTTCCTTCCATGTTTTCTGTACACTGATCTGGACAGTGTCTGCACTTTCCTTCTGCCAAGGAACAGGAACCAGGAAACAGGAAGATTTCAAAGCCAAGGTCTTCGACCCATTCATGGAACTGTTGGACCATGTGCACCCTTTGACTGGGGGTCAGAGCCCCTGGGACGTCTGGGAGTCTTCCCTGGGTGGTGAATGCCTTGAACTAACTGGACATACCTCAGGGATGTTGGCATCTTTAGATTTTTGTGCCTCTTGAGGTCTTCACTGACTTATTTAACCACTTGAAGCCTTGTTTTGTTTTTTCATGTGTTTTTTAAAAATCTGTGAAATGGGTACAATGATAGTGCCTATCTCATAGGCTGTGGTAGGTTTTCCATGAGGAAATTATGTAAAGCATTTAGATTAATACCTGGTTTATGCTAAAACACAAACTAAATGGTAGCTATATATGAATTACTCCTTTTATGCCCTTTTCTCATTTGGGAAGAGGGTAAACAATAGCCATCATACCCTACTTCAGGAGGGAGTTTAAATATGTAAGTTTGAGCCATATGAAATTATCAGTATTTGATCATTTTTGACCTATTAAAAATAGCAATTTCTTGTGGATCAACCTCATAAAATGTGGTATGGTGATTCATATCTATAGAGACTTAGAACCAATTATAAATATAAATTGCTATTTTATATCTCCTTCACTTCCTAGTTCCACAGTGAAAGCAAACCTCAGAGAAACAGCAACACTGGCAGTATAAGGTTTTTCTCTCTTTGTTTCATTTTATACTCCCCGTCCCCCAACCCCCCAACTTGCCAGTAATCATATTTCACAGAGCTCTGTAGGGGCAAGCTCTGTTAATCAGAACTATCCCATAGAAGAGGGTAGATTTGTTATTTTCTGTGTTAAATTGTTAATTGATTTGATAATTGCCTGGGAGACACACACAGACATACACATACGCAAAACAAATGTCAGGCCACACACTTTTCTCTCGACAGTAAGATGAAGATGTTTTAGTTATTGGAACTCAGATGTCACCTAGAAGAATAAGAGGAGGTATCAGGAAAAGAACCAGGGGAGTGCAGCCGGCGTGGTGGGGGGAGGCAGGCTATTCCTCTTGGTTATCAAGCGAAATTACTCCCCAAATATGACAATAAATCACTGCAGGAATCAATCAGACGGAAGGCCACTGCTCCATGCTGATAATGCATCAATCAATATTTAATGTTTACACTTTAATTAATCCACACATGGGAAGCATTCTTTCAGTGACAAAAATAAAGGGATAAGAAATAAAACACCTTTTATATCAAGGAGCGGTGAGTGCACTGCCTATCTGGGTGGCTTTGATTGGAGCTGTCATTGATCACCTTGAGCCTCACCAGCCTCCCAGTCACATTTGGATATAAAGCTAATGTGGGGGAGGGGCCCAGAGGTGTCAACATGCAGCCTGGGAAGATTGTGACTCCCTTAGAACTGCTCAGAGTATGGATTCCTGCAAAGGCAGAACAAAGCTAGGGCAAATATTGGATTCTAAACGCTGGTGACATCTTTCTCCCAAGAAAAGATTTCTGTCCACAGAGGGTGATCTATAACTCTAGGGGAGGCAGGGTGAGCCAGAAAGACATTTTCTCCTGTGTTTTGAAGAGCCCAGGAGTAGTCTTGGACACAGGGATTCCAGTCTTAACCACAGGACTGTTTTATAATATTCATAGCCCATTAGCTCAGCTTTCATGCTCTGTCCTACTTTTTATCAATGACAGCATTTTAAAATACCCACACCCCACATTAATTATAATTCATATATAACTGCGCATGAATCCATTTTGAGCTGTGGTTGATGAGTTGACCTTATATTACACTTTGTAGACATTTAATCAAACATATATTACATATGGTTTTGCAGATGCCTTTGGGTGTTTTGCAGCCAATGCCTTTTGTTTTGGGTCTTGAACATTTTTCAGGCCCTTGAAAAGCTCATAGTCTGTACGTGATGTACCTGTAGTTTTTATTTGCGAAGATGACGTGGTAGATAATGCTGAATTTGACCCTCAAAACCCACTAAAGTTTCCTTTTTGGAGACTAGCAGTGAGGTGAAGATTATAGATGTTAAAAATGCAGGAGTGCTAGATTGGGTTCCCCCAGAAGTAGGTCCTAAGATAAGAATTTGAGAGAGAGTGGTTTATAAGTGAGACAGGGGAGGAAAGGCAGCCACATAAAGGGGGAATTGTCACTGTGGGCCAACGGGGTCCATCCCACTGAGAGTTTAGGCAGCTGGAGTGGACCACTCATTTCAGAGTTAGATCCTAGGGAGAGTGAGGAAGGTGGTGTTCATTCACCAGCTCCTCCTTTGTTATTGGCTGGGCGCTGCTGCCAAAGCAGTTAAGAGTCCACAACCCCACTTCCATGGCCAGAGACAGCCCCCAGGCAGAGTCAGGTCTTTCTTCCAAGCTTGCAGAATTGAATGGTGAAGGGATACGGGCACACACCAACTGTGGCTGCTACCCCAGGGCAGATAAGTAATAACTGACATAGATTCTGCCTATAAAGTGTAAAAAAAAAAATTACAAATGGTTTCACACCAAAGCATTTCAGTTACTCTTCACCCCCTGTTCAGTCAATCCAACCCTACTAGAATTTCCTTTAGTGTTGGAAGAGAGAGCACACTCCGTGCTCTTGAGTTGGTTGAGTAGAATTTAAATTTTTAAAAGCTCCTATTGAGCACTAGAGGAAGTAATTCAGAGGTCGTGTGTGTGTGTGTGTGTGTGTGTGTGTGTGTGTGTGTGTAAAACATGAAATCATACTCCACTCACTGGAGCAAGATGCTCATACTGTGAGAGGTACAAAGAAACTGAGGCAGATGAAGGGGCCAGCAAATTCATGAATCCCACTTTATACTGCTTCTGGGGGACCCAGAAGTTCTAATCGCTCTTTTTCTCTCTCCTCTCTCTACCTACTCCTCTACCTCTACCAAATTTGATTAGCTGACTTCGAACCAAGTAACTTTTTGTACGAAGCAACTTTTCTGTATGTATTTACAAACTCTACTTTCTAATATGAGGACCACGCTCCACCCCATACGTCCAACCCAAGTTAGTGTAATATACCAATGATTATTTGTGTAGAATGTATACTACAGTTATTTAGTGCAGACTGTGTTGATTTAATATTTCCTGTTTTACATTTAAACTACATGCTCCCCTCCCACAAGTTCCCTTGCAATTTATTAAATTTATGTCCACTGTGTCGGTCATTGACCTTAACACATTTCTAATTGGTTGAGTGGAATTTAAATTTCTTGAAGCTCCTGTTATAGGAAGCTGGTCCAATCTGTGTCACTCTGAGTTTTAAAGACTGTTATTAGGTTCTTTGGTTGCAAATAATAGACACTGGGTTTCACTAACTTAAGCAAGAAATAGGAACTGTGGGAGGGGTACTGGCAGGACCCAGAACATCTCTGCTGAACTCAGTAAGGCAGGAAGTCATGACCTACTTTTCTCAAGAGCAGCCAACATATGGCTATACTCCAAACACCTTCCCTGTGCATCCCTACGCAAGAACCGATCTCCCAGGAAAGACTCTTTGATTGGTCTTGGTTAGATTTGGTTCTCACCCTCCCTGTGAATAAGACTAAGTGGGGGGTCATGAGGTGTCACTTTCTCAAAAGAAAGGTGGGTACTATCACCAGCAGGAAGAAATAAGCATGCAAAAGAGCAAGTGCATGATACTCCTTGCCATTTTAATTTCCTATTAAAATGTTACTGAGCATTTAGTGTATGCCAGACTCTTTACATTTATATCCAGGAAGTCCTATTGCATAAATTCTTGTCTTTTAAATAAATTTCTTGAGCTCCTGCATCCCCTAGAACCAAGATATCTAATATTTCCCTCTTGAGAATTCTTTCCCATTCTCTTTAAATTGTCCGAGAACATCTTGGAATTACTTTAATCCAGTTTTTTCCAATCTGGGGCAACTTTGCCCCCCAGCAGGACATTTGGCAATGTCTGGAGACATTTGTGGTCATTATGCAGTGGGAAGCTGCTCCTGGCATCTAGAGGAAGAGATGCCTCTGCACATACTACAGTGCAGCTTCCCACAGTAAAGAGTTACCTGGCCCCAAATGTTCACTGTGTCAAAGTTGAGAAACCCTGCTTTTACCCAAAGGGGTCAGTTCTAGTCCAACACCAAGCAAAGAAAGATATGATCGGTTAATCAGCTCATTGTTGCCACATGGAGTTGCTGTTGAAGACTAGTCTGGTGCAGTCTGGTCACTGTTTCTTCTGATAACCATCTCTGGTGGTCCACAGTGATGCCCATATGGGCCCTTTTAGTTTGCATTCACACATTCGTATGTTATTTCTTAAAGTCTAACAACTGAGCCAGGGATGCTAGACCTGGGATGTTTCTCTTTTAGCCACAGAGAGATCTCTGCGAAAGGCAAAGCTACTGAACTCTAAGTTTAGCTGCCCTCCTACACTGAGCTTTGCTTCCTTAAGCAGAATTAATCCTGCAGACAGACGCCTAACACAGGTTCACTGTTGATCAGACTTCAGACCCTCCGGGGCCTTTTCCTTTTATCTCCTTGGCCCATCACTGAGGCTTCCTCTTGCTCACGAGGGGCCTGACTTCATGTTTCTTCAGCTGTTCGTGTCTTAGAGTTGGCTGCAGAATGAGTACAGAATGAGCCCTGGATGTATTCTGCTACCAAACAGCAAATGACTTTAGACTTGGCCTCAGTTCTTTATTGGTAGGATGATGGTTTGGGTTGGTGAGGATTTTCTAGACTTAAATCATGTGAGTATACGGCTTTTACAATTTTTGTCATGTCTGTGAACTGCTTGTACTATTTACTTAATATTTTCTTTTTAATGGACTCACTAAATTCACTTAGTATTTTTTAAAGGAATCTTTTTCCACTCTCACATATGGAAAATCAGTTAGCATAAGTAAAAGATAATATAAAAAATAAGTGTAATGCAAACAAAAAAAGCTGGTAATAATTTCTAGCTAAATGCTGTTGCTTGCCAAGATTCTGAGCCCTAGGTCCACTTACGGTTTCTTACAAAGGGAGCTGGACAAGTGTTAAGGGCTTAAGACACTGGGACCCATGGAGACTTTTTTCCCCTCTACAGCTAACCAGAAGGATAGGATGTAGGCTGAAAGGGGGTCCTCGTGAGGGCGTGCTGTGCTTGTGTTCACGGTAGCTCATATACTATAGGCATCCTGTGCTTTGGGAATTCTGCACTTACTGATTTTTAAGGGCTCTTTTGAATCTAACCATTGGTTTCTCCCTCCTCGTCTTCATCACAAAACTGCTGAGTAGCATCAGGGAGAAGATGGGGTGAGAGAGCCTTCTAAACTGTGAATGCTGAACATCTGGGGCAGGGAGGTGCTCACTTCCTATGGTAGGGCTGATGTCTGGCAAGGGAGACAGGGCTCCTGTCTGATCCAGGGGTATGCTGGGTTTTTAGTCAGAGAGCATCTCCTTGGTTTAAGGCTTCTAGTTCTCAGAAAATATTCATATTTCCAGGTAGCAGTGAGGGGTGATCTTTTCAGGGGCCATATGCCATTTACAGCACCCTGGGACTGAGTTTATCAGTCCTTTCCTGGGAGGAAGGGCAAGGTGCCAGGGAAAGTTAAGAAGGAGAAGTGTCCAAGGCCACCAACAATGAAGCAGGGATAAGCTAAGCCCAGCTTCACAGCTTTGCCAAGGTCCGTCCTTGGCCTTTTGCCTCTGCCTTTAGCATGGGTAAAGGTCACTTTGGCCCCCAGTTATGGTAATAGGGAAGGGCCACCATAGGGAAATTGGAAAGATCTTGCTATTTGGGACTGATAATTCCATTTCTCTTAAAACTCTTCAGGTACTGAGGCAGGTACAGACCAAGTAGCCCCCAACTGTTATTATTACTATTATATTTTCCTTGACTAATATCAGATTCTGAATGTTCCTGCTTTCTGTTGTCTTTCACAGCACTTGAACAGAGTCGGACCTTTCTGACTTGGCTGTGATAAGAACAACATATGCCAACTTTCATTAAGTCCTCACTATTGGTCCCAGGCTTTGTGCTAAGTGCTTTACATGTGATATTTCATTCTGTCCATTCAACTTTCCCATGGAATAGAGGTTATTCTATTCTAAACTTGAGAAAACTTAATTTAAGTGGCTTGGCCAAGACATGCACGTGAGTAGGTAGCTGAGCTTGGCTTCAGCTCTAGCTTGCAGCATGGTGAATGTGCAGCATTTTCTGAGAAGCACTTGGACTAGAGTGGGAATCTAATCCTGGGTACACGTCTCTGGGACAGAATTCCCCATGCTCGGCTTTCTTTTGTATGCCCTACAGCAGAGGTTCTCAAACTACCAAGACCAATAGGGAACAGAGAGAGAAAGAGGGAGAGCCAGCGTGCAGATGCTCCAGCTTCACCCTTGACCCGCACAGTCAGGATCTTTGAGATGCGTCCTGCGAATGCGTGTTTTCGAAGAACTCTCCAGGTAACTAAGCCAGACATGGAAGTTGTGTCCTATGGGGTGTGGTATTTCACACGACAAATAGAGGCATCTACTAAATGTTTGTTGTGGGCTACGATCTTCCATAATTTTCAAGGGAGAAGTACAGAGTTTCAGGATAGGAGAAGGTTTATGCTCTACAATCCCAGTGCGCATTGTCAGGAAACCATAATCAACTTCTTTTATTCCTGTTTCCCTTCCTTTCTTCCTACCATTATCTATCCACCTATCAACGATCTCTCTCCCGTTCATCCATCTATCTATCTAGTAATACCATTAAGTACCTTTTGTCCAAAACCTGCCTGGATTTCATTTTCTATCATTGGGGGGTGGCCTTGGTGCTTGGGTCCTGATGGTGAGAGACCACTTCCTACAGGCAGCAATGGCATAAACGCCACGGGGGTCCTCACCACTTCCTTTTCCTACCTGGGGCTGTGGCAGGAATGCCCTATTGGAGGAGCTCAAACGACAGCTGAGGGATTAGAGTGTTAGCCTGTGGCCATGTGCTGTCCCCTCCTTCCCCGCCCCCCGCGCCCCACCCCCGCCATGTCTGCTGACTCCAGGCCTGACTTTTGCTGCTGTTGTTTTATTCATCTGACCACTTGACCAGGCCTGTGACACGTGGAGATGCATCCAGACTTTGCTCTCAGAGGACTCCTTCAAACAAAAGGGATTCCTTGGATTAGTCGTTGGGGTCCTCAAACCACTTCTTCGCAGAGCAAGGGACTGGCACAGAAGGGGGCTGTGGGATAAAGAATGGGCAGGGGGGTCCCCCAAGGTGCTGGGATGGCAGTAGTGGTGACGCTTGGGGTTCCAGGCCTCTGCTGCTCTCGGGGTTCTGGTCAATCAAGGCTTGATGGTGCTAATAAACCCTCTGACCCTTTATTTCCCAGAAAGCCAGACGTTCAACTTGCCCGCGTTTCTTTGTACCCAGGCACGCAGTTGGTCAGTGAGAGCACGGGCGAGTGAGTGCACTGGGGAGCTCCCCTCCTTCTCACCAGTGAAATTCTCAGGCCCCCGGCACGAGATGTATGCTGTAGTTAAAATTCTGAAAATATGTCCCCAGGGTGTCAACCAAATACGTACAGAGGCATCCTTTAGTGGGTCTGCACCCTTCACTGAATGCATTTTAGTTGATTTGTAATAGTCTTTTGGTGAGTTGCCTGGAAAAAGCAGAGAAAGAAATCTTTTTCTTTCCTTTAATGTAGTGTCCAGTTTTGTCTTTTTCTGTGTGAAATAAAATTATGGAGACAGTAAACCATAATCATGTTAAAATTATTAAAATGTTAGGGTTTTTTTTACGATGTTTAAGAATTTTTTTTTTTTTTTGAGACAAGGTCTCACTCTGTCACCCAGGCTGGAGAGCAGCGGCACGATCGATCATAGCTCACTGCAGCCCCCACCTCTGGGCTCAAGTGATCCGCCTACCTCCGCCTCCCGAATAGCTGGGACTACAGGCACGCGCCACCACGCCTGGCTAATTTTTCAATTTTTTGTAGAGATGAGATCTCGCTCTTGCTCAGGCTGGTCTCAAACTCCTGGCCTCAGTGATCCTCCTGCCTCAGCCTCCCAAAGCTCTAGGATTATAGGCGTGAGCTATCACGTCCAGCCCTTGTTTAAGAATTTTTGATAGCAACTGAAAGAAAATGCGTTGCATAATTGCTATAAAATGGTACTTAAAAAGCAAATTCAAGCTATAGACAATTTTAACTATAATGACACTTATAGAATGAGAACTTAGAAGGAACAAAGTCTAGTGTTCACTAGCACACCAGGATGACTATAGTTACCAACAATATATTGTATATTGCAAAATAGCTAGAAGAGGAGATTTGAAATGTTCCCAACACAAAGAAATGATAAATGTTCTAGGTTATGGATAGCCTACATACATTGGTTTGCTCATTACACACTGCATGCATGTATCAAAATAACACATATACCTCATATATATGTACAATATTATGTATCAATAATATTTTAAAAAAAAATAAAAGAAGAAGGGAAAAAACCAACAATGAGTTCTAGGAAACCAATGGGAAATGGCCAACTCTCTTACTCTAAAGTCTGAATTTTTTTCTTTTCCTAACAAAGACTAAACTTTTTTAGGATGGCAGAATTATGAGCTTTTTTGGGGGCAGGGGAGGACTCAGTTCCCTGGAAAATGTTCTAGTGCAAAATAGATTAATGTTGTGGCAATGATGGGATAATTAAGTAATTTCAAGAGTCTGTATCCAAATACTAGATTTAAACCACCATGTTGGCCCAGGCAAGGATGTTGAAAATTAAGTTCTGGCCAAATGTCTTATGGCTGGAGTCAGAATGAGAAATTGAGTGGGTGTCTTGGTCAAAAAAAAAAAAAAAAGAGCTAAAATTCTGCAATTAGACCAAGACACTTACTTTCTGTGTTAAGAAAATCTATGAGAAATAATTCGGTTTTGAACTAGAATGTCTTTGAAATTAAGAGATGAAAAAAAAGAACTGAGTGGTTCTTTTTCTTTGCTATGGTGCATTTAAAAACCATCTCTAGGTTTTACAGAAGGACCCATGATTTTAAATACTGGAGGAGATCTTCTTTGCCCTTTTCTTCTACCCACATGACTGTCTGTCAAACCTGAGGCACCCCATAAATTCCCACCTACAATGTCCTTTCCCATCAGTAACAGAATATGGAATTTAGGGCCAGTTTATAGGGTGACATTGCTGTGGCTGACAAATTATCCATGTAAGAAACCTATTGTGAATGCTGATTGACTGTCATGTAAATTTTCTACAAAAGAAGCTCAAAGGGTCCTGAGTTTCAGTTGTGCAAAGGTTTTGAGAGAGACAAAATATTGTGTTTAGGTACAAAGCTGGTTTGGCCACTTTGAAAGATTTAATGAATAGGGCTACTAAATGCAGCTTTTAAAAGACCAATTCCACCAAAAACTAAATGCACTGGATGTGGTTGAAAGAACCTGCTTAGTCCTAGGATAATAAGACCTGGACCTGCATGACATTTAGAGATCATCTATTAAAATTCACAAATGTTTCAGATGGAAGTGAGGATCAGAAATAGGAAGGGACTTGACAAATGTCATATGAGGGTTCATAGTAGAATTGGGGGGGGGTCTCCTGGCTTCCCGGTTCAGTGTTTCTTTCATGGTAACCATGTAAGGAACCACACTACCTCATCAATTTGTGCACAGGTAAGGGATTCTAAAGTCATCATCTATTCATCCATTCACCTGTTCATCCATTTAAAATAACATTTATTATCTGTTCTGTTTTGGGCATTCTGCTGGCTCCTGGGTACAACAGAGAAAGATGCCACCTGTGTCTTCAAGAGGCAGGTCACATCATACAGTGCAATGAGTGTCCTGCTGAAGGTTTGCACAGTTTCCTATGAAAACAAGGCAGAGAGGAGTTGAAAACTAAATTGGAGGGAATCAAAGATGGCTGCACAGGAAATCAGATACCTGTGCTGAGTCTTGGAGCACAGGGAGTATTGGTCCCCCAATTATGTTCTTCTTTTTCAAAATCATTTTGAATATTTGAGTTCCTTCACCTTTCTCTATAAATTTTAGAATCAGCTTGTCAATATCTACAAAAAGCATGAACAGTGCACTTTTTCTGTAAGGTAAGTAGTAATGTCCACTGTTTCATTCTGGGGTTTTAGTAATTTGAGTTTTCTCTCTTTTTTTCTTGGTCAATCTAGCTTAAGCTTTCTCAATGTTGTTGATCTTTTCAAAGAATCAACCTTTGATTTCATTGATTTTCTCAACTGATTTTCTACTCTCTATTTCGTTTATTTCCACTCTAATCTTTATTATTTTTTTCCCTTCTGCTTGCTTTGGGTTTAGTTTGCCTTTCTTTTTCTAGTTTCTAAAGATGGAAATTTATGTTATTGATTTGAGATCTTTCTTCGTTTTAAAGGCATTGACAGCTATGAATTTCCCTCTAGGCACTGTGTTAGCTGCATCCTATAAGTTTAGGTGTGTTGTGTTTCCATTTTCATTCATCTTAAAGTATTTTCAAATTTCCCTTGTGATGTGTTTGACCCATTGTTTAGTTAGGAGAATGTTGTTTAATTTCCACATATTTATGAACTTTTCAAATTTGTTTTTGTTATTGACTTCTAATGTCATTTCATTATGGTCAGAGAACATATTTTGTTATATATAATTATATAATTTCAATCTTTTTAAATGTATCAGGACTTGTTTTGTGACCTAACATATGGTCTATCTTGGAGAATATTTCATGTGCACATGAGAAGATTGTATAGTCTGTTGTTTTTAGGTGGAGTATTCTGCGGATGTCTGTTAGGTCTAGTAGTTTATAGTGCTGTTCAAATCTTCTATTTCCTTGCTGATCTTCCATCTAGTTGTTCTATCATTGTATAAAATGGAGTACTTAAGCCCCCAACTATTATTGATGAGTTGTCCATTTTTCCTTCAATTCTGTCAGTTATTGCTTCATAAATTTTGGTGCTCTGTTGTTATGTGCCTCTATGTTTATAGCTGTTATGTCTTCTTGTTGGATTTGACCCTTTTACTGTTATAAAATATCCTTCTTTGTGCCTAGAAACCATACTTTTTGAATCTGTGAATGGTGCTGTCATTGGAAATTTTATCCCAATGCACAAGTACTGTTCATGATCCCCAGCACTAACAACTTACTATATTTCTTTTTGAATCAATCATTTAAAGGTTTGTGTACAAAAACATTCAAAATTTGCTCTTGTAAATTCATACCCAGAGGAAAAATGACTAAATCTGTTCTAAATGTCTCTGCCTTCTCTCTCTACTGGTTGTGTCAGGTGACCTCTATTAACATCCCAAACCAGTTGGCTGAAGTTATTTCAGGCTAACTTGTTTTCTGAAATAGTACTATTTGTTCAAAATAAAGTATTTGAGAAAGACTCTTATAGCATCAGAGACCTCAAGAAGATTTAAATATAATCCAACTCTCTCTTATTCAAGAAATAATTTTAGGGAAAAAAAGCCTTGCCTAATATTCAGGCATATATAGTTTCCAGCTGTATTTGCTATTTTTTAAATTCTATTTTATTCAGAGGCTCAGCTTATCACACCCCAGGTTGTATCCACTCCTTCTTCTCCTCTGGTTTCCCCACCCCAACCCCCTGGGCACTGGTGCTAACCAGTGTGAAGTCCCGGTGAGCATGTGGGTTCCAGCTACATAGCAGCTTGGTGTCCAGGCCTCAGGAGGATGTTGGCTGGTCCTCCTGGTCCACTCTCTATCCAGACTCTGTCAGATAACTAACAGGCTTAAGCAGTTAAGCGGGAAGCTTGGGAAGCAAGAGAAGCATAGCCCTGTTCTCCATAAAGGTGAATTATCTTCAGGACACTAAAGGGGTGTGGGTCATCCAAGGACAGCATCCCCATTCCTGAGCCCATTGCTTCCTGGCCCTGGGCCACTGGCTCTGGAGCCTTTGAAAGGCATTTTCAGAGCCATGTGTTTAGGAGAAAAGCCCATCTGTACACTCAAACTCTCTCCCTCTCTCTGTCTCTCTCACACACACACACTGACACACACACACACAGTGGTTGGTGTTCTGCATGGAGTCCTAGAATCTCAAGGTTGGCAGGACCCAAGACATTCTCTCAGTACATAACCAATGGATCCTTCTGTTGCATTCACATGGAAATGTGGCTGGGTCCAAAGATACAGGTTTATTTCTCAATGTGTGTATCCAAACGTGACTGAGAAATGCACATTTTGAAAAACCAGACCATCTGGCTTTCAAATGCATACTGAAAGCAAGAGCACCAGTGAGACGGTCAAGTGCGTGCTGTGCTCTGGACTCCTGATTGACTCACTCCTCCTTGTCCGCTTCCCACCCCCTCCGACCCCCATCACCATTCCTCCTTCTAAGAGATCAAAATGAGGAAACGAACATGTTTTGTCTGGATTAAAAACAAAATAAAACAAAGAAACAAAACTCAAAGAGACGCGATACCTGTGAGTTGGAGCCTGTGAATTAAAAGAGGGTATAGGCTTAGCTGTGTAACCCCAAGAGACAAAACTGGGACTGAGGGAAATCATCGATATTCAGATTTGTTTTAGAAGAACTTTCTATCAGGCAAAAGTGTCCAAAGAAATAACGAACTCCTTGGGGAAGTAATAAGCTCTCTGATTCTGAACACACTGAAATATAACCACGATGATCATTCATTGTTTCATTGTTTAGCAAACATGTGTTTGGAACCCTACTGTTCTAGGCTCTGTTCTAGGAGCTGCGGAAATAGCTGTGGACAAGACCGGCGAGGGCCCTCCTCTCACGGAGCTTCCATTTTCGAGGGGTGGAGGATGCAGACGATAAACAAGAAAACTGAAACGTTTATAAATCATAGATCATGATAAATGCTAGGAAGGACGTGGACGGGCTGCTATGGCAGGGAATGAAAGAGGGCCCGACTTCTACCATTTCCAGGATGGTTTAGATGGGAATGGGGCATTACCTTGGGTATTTTGATTCCCAACAATTCTGGAAAAGCCATTCTAGGACTCAGCAGTGGAAACTTCTTGAGCGCTTTGCTGCCCAGGAATTCAAGATAACCAGGAAATTTTGGGTTTAGTCACCTGGAAAGTTGATGAAGTACAGTAGTCAACTCTCGACACAGAGGAACCGACCCCTGGAAATCAGCAAGAATCCTGTTTGCTTTTGGTTTCCAGTTCAGGTGGGATGTCACTGTTTTTGGCCAAACAGTATTGATTGTATTGATTTTTAGCGAAAGAGTCAGATGAAAAGAACTGGCATGCTATCAGGATTTCTTCTAAAAACCACCTTCCAGGATTTGTCTTGGACTCGGGCCCTTTTGGCTCAACCATCTACACCTGGTATTGGAGGGGGTGGGCAGGAGGACAGGGTTCATCCTACACATATTTTTCCTTGACCCACAATCTTTGTTTTTTGAGCTAACATTTAAAGTTAGGATATTCTACTTAAAAATCCAGATTTCCGGTGTTCTTTGGAAAAGCTGAAGATTTGTGAACAAATGCTTCCGTTTCCGCATAATAACATCACCTGGGGGCATAGGAGCGTGGGTGCTTTAGTTCACCATAGTGTCCACCCAGCCCAATTCACTCACTGCTGTGACCTGCTTGGCCACTGGAGGTGTCTGAGTTTTTGACTCCTGTTGTATGAATTTTGAGGCCTGGAGAGTGGAAATGTTGTTTTATGATGAGTCCTTTATGACCCTGTCATATTGTCAATTTGAAAAGAAAGGATCTCATTGAACCTTAGACTCTCAGAGCTGAAAAGGCCTTTAAAAGCCAACTTACAGAACCACTCCCCACCCCGAGTCCAAATCCCTGTCATATTCATGGAAAAACTGAAGTCCATAGAAGAGGACACTTGGCCATGGTCACACATGAAGTTGACGATAACAGTGACCCTCTTCAGGGAGTTGTCCCTACACAGAAATCCCATAGTAACCGTTACCTTGAGTTGAATCCAAAAGAACTTAAGAAAAGATTTCCATATCTTGAAGGATTTTTTTTTTCCTTCTAAAATGAACTGGAAATAAAGAAAGAAAGAAAAAGAAGGAAATTCTGTGTTTATTGTCAGGCCCATCTGAATTTTGTTAACAGCCTTTAAAAAAATCTTCCAGATTAAAATATCTAGATGCCTTACCTGAATCATTTCTTATTGATTTGCACTTGCCATTTAATCTGGAAACCCAAGGACCATCTTAATTCCTTTGGTGAAGGCTCCCGGGTGCTGATGCCATAAAGATATTAAGCTCTTTTCATGAGTTGTCAGGTGCTGGAAAGGAGAAGGCTCTCAATCTTCGTCAAAATGTCGAACATTCCTTGCACACAGAGGGTCCCCTTAGACCCTTGTCTCATTGTACATAATTCCACTTTGGCAACTGAGAGCAAGAAGATGGCTTTTAGGGGTTCCTGATGGCTCCTTGGTGAAGAATGAGTTGCTAGGGGGACAAGTCATGATTCCAGGAGGCTGAGTAATGCTGAGCCCCACTAATGATAATAATAATAATAATTTTTAAAAGCAGCTATATTTGCTGAGCATTTACCAATGTCAGCCACTGTTCTCAGTGAGTTCCATTATCTCATTTAGCTCCTACAACAACCCTGTGAACTAAGTACTATTCTTATCCCCATTTAACAGGTGAGGAAACTGAGGCACTGAGAGGCCAAGGGACTTGCTCAGGGCCTCATAACCAGACATGTTGAAGCTGGGATGTGGCCCCTGTCTCCAGAGCCCAAGTACTTCACCACTACTACTATTATTTCAAGACAATTCCAGGGGTAAAATGCACAATTCTGAGATTCTCTCTCAATATATTATTTGGAATAGATGAAGCCTCTTACTTTGCAACTTTCTAGAGCTCTGCAGCCCAAGATGGCAGCCACTAGTCACATGTGGCTACTTAAATTTCAAATAACTAAAATTACATAAAATTAAATATCTAGAACTCAGTCACACTAATCACATTTCATGAGCTCAAGAGCCACATGTAGCTAATGCCTCCTGTACTGGACTCTGCAGATCTAGAACGTTTCCATCATCGCTGGATGTTCTATTCACTGTTACAGATGAAGAATTGGAGACCCAGAGAGGCAAAGGGACTTGTCCAAAGACACACAGCGAGGTCCAAGATTTGAAAAACACATACCACAGATGCCACGACTTAGTCCTTGGTCCTGTGTTGCCTTCCTCTTGCTCACCTTTTTTTTGCCTCTCCACTTAGATTTGAAGTTTGTGAAGGGCGGGCAGCATGTCTTTCATTTTATTTGTGCACCACACTCCAGCCGCCCACCCCCCTCTCCCCTTCCAGGGCCGAGCACATAGTAGGGCCTTCACTGATCCTCTCACCCTTGTTTTCCCAATTTTCTTCACTTTTAAAGCAACAATGGGAGATCTGGCAAGGATCGAGCCTCAGGTTTTCAGTAAAACATGTTATTATAATGTCTTTTTTTGAGCTGGCAAACTTAATTGCGTAAGTCAGAGAGATGGTTTTTATTGGAAGGCCTCTGAGGACTAGTATGTTTGGTGAGGGGAGAGGGGCTGGGTGGACCTGTACTGTTTACCTTTCTTGAGGTAAGATTGAGGGTAAGGTGCATGGAGAGCTGGGCCTTCAGGACCTGAGAGCTCACTTGGTCTTGTAAGAATCTTAACCAGGGGTAGAGTTAAGTGCATAGACCCTAGAGACCCAGAGGTCTGACCTGCTGCTCAGGCTTCATCAGGTAATAGCTGTGTAAGCTTGGACAATTTGTACAACCTTTTTGAGTCTGCATTTTATCATTTGTAAAGTGGAATTTGGCCTTGTAGTGTTGGGAAACCTCTTTCAGATAACCCATACAAAATACCAGCAAGGACTCTGACCCCTTACCTGGGAACCACATTTTCATCACCTCATTGTGAATTACTCATTTATTATTGTCACTCTCACTAGACTGGACCTATGCTATCTCCAATTACAAACACTTTTGTCAAGCAGTTGTCTGCCCACTGCTTAAATACCTCCAGTGACGGGGAGCTCACTACTTTATGAGCAGTGCTTTTCAGTTTGGATCTCTCCACTGGGCTTGAGGGCCATCACTTATGTCTGGCTGAGCCATGAACAGCAAGTGTCATGCTCTGTAGGTGCACCCTGCTATGTTGTTCAGCCACCCAAATCTCTTACCCTTTGTAGAAATTGGGCTATACAAAGTGAGTTTCCAGCCAGCTCTGTGAAGTTTTGTGGGTATCACTGGGGGTGGGGAAAGAGGTGAAAAATGAACCTAGAGAATCTGGCTATAAAACACATTACCTGCATTTATGGTTCTCGTGCCCCAAGGCCTGGGATAAAATGAAGAAGGAAAAACATTCCACTCTGGCTCTCAGTGACCCCTAAAAGAAACCCCCCATGGAGTCATTTAGGATAGTAATTTGAGTATAAACTCCAGCATACGTTTCTAGCTTTTCCTCCATAAACTCAGGAGCCTCATGATGATCGGTACCAAATTGCTTGAAAATGTGGCCCAGAACCCTTCCAGATGAGGGCTAGGCTCAAAGAAATAAAAAGTTAAGGGCATGTTGCTATGGCATTAACATTAAGGGAGTATGCACGAACCTCAAACGGTGCACAGAAAACATGTTCTTTCTGTATGCCCTGCCCGTGAGAAGCTAAGCCAGCAAAAGTCATTAAAATGTCAGACAAAGAGCCAGGTGGGAAAAATGCATGTTTAAAAGTAAACATGTAGCCTGTGATAATTGTGTTCCCTGAAAAGCTAAAGATGAGGGAGAGAAAGAAAAAGAATTGGTAATAAAGGGAAAGGCAGGGAGAAGGCAGGGCTGCGTGCTTTCTTCCTCCCCTGGTCTTTGCAGACTGAACAAATGGCATCATCGTCCACTCAGTTGCTTGAGCAAGGCACCTAAGAGCCATCCTTGGTCCTTTCTTTTCATTATTTCCCTGCATCTAATCAGCCAGCAATTCCTGAGTCCTGACTTACCTCCAAAATATTACACTGAACCATACAAAGTTGGCCATATTATAGCTTCTTTGGCCTACAACAAAAGGCAATCCCATATGGTTCAACCTAATTAAACCTCAAATCAGCTCTTTTATCCATCTCCACTGCCACCATCCTGGTTCAAGCCACCATCAACACTTGCTTGAACTACGCAGTAGTCTCCTAATTGGTCTCCCTGTTCCTGCTTTTGATCTCTCTCAGCCCTTTATTCTTACTTTAGAAATGAAAGCAGATCATGTCCATACCTTGCTCAAAATATTTGTGTTAAATCTGAAATATTTACAGAAATTACTGAAAAATTTCAGAATCACTGAAAATTACAAAGCATTACTGAAAAAAATTAAGAGAGATCTTTTGGAGAGATATACCATGTTCATGGGTCAGAAGTCTCAATATTCTTCTCTTCAAGTTGATCTATAGATATAAATTTAATGCAATGCCAATTAAAACTCCAGCAGGCTTTTGTTTTGCAGAAATTGACAAGTTGATTTTAAAATTCGTATAGAAATAAAAAGGGCATAGAAAAGCCATAACAACTTTGTAAAAGGACAAAGTTGATTTCGAGACTTGATTTTAAGACTTCTTAGAAAGCTGCAGTAACCAAGAGAGCGTGGTGTTGATGTGAAGGTAGACAAATAGATGAAAGGAACAGAATAGAGAACCCAGAAATAGATCCACACGTAAAAGGACAACTGATTTTTTGACAAAGATGCAAAGGCCATGCAGTAGAGAAAGTATAGTCTCATTAACAAATGGTGGTGGAACAATTGGACAGCAATATATAAAAATATAGACTCTAATGCCTACCTAACAACATATAAAAATTTAACTTAAAATGAATTCCAGGCCAAATGTAAAATGTGAAACTATAAAACTTCTAAAAAAAATAGAAGAAAAAGCTTTTGATCTTAGATTAGTCAAAGATTTCTTAGATAGGATACCAAAAACATGATCCATAAAATAACAAATTGGATTTTATTAAAATTTAAAACTTCTGCTTTTCAAAAGCCACACAGTAGGAACAAATATTTGCAAATTGTGTATCTGATAAAGAACTTCTATCCAGAATACACCCCTCCTAAACTCAATGATTAAAAAAATGAAAACAAAAATAAACATTCCATTACAATATGGGTCAAAGATTTGAACAAACACTTGGTCGAAAAAGATATATGAAAGGCAAATAAATACATGAAAAGGTGCTCAACATTATTTGAGAAATGCAAATTATTAGGACATGCAAATTAAAATCATGAGATGCCACTACACATCTATTAGAATGGCTAAAATTAGCAAGAATGGACATATGAAGTGTTGGCAAGGATGTAGAGGAATTAGAACTCTCCTTCACTGTTGGTGAGACTATAAGATAGGATAAATTCTCAGGAAAACAGTTTGGCAGTTTCTGAATTGTTAAACACATACTCACTGCATGGCCTAGCCAGTCTACGCTTAGATATTTACCTAAAATAAATGAAATCTTATATCCATATAAAATCGAGTAGCTGAATGTTCATTGCAGCTTTATTTATAATAGTTCAAAACTAGATAAAAGTCAAATGTCCATCAACAGGCGAATAGATAAAAAACTGGGCCATCTCTGTACAATGGAATGCTACTCAGCAAGGAAAATGAATTGTTATTGATACATGCTGCAATATAGATGAATCTCAAAATAATTACGCTGAGTGAAAGAAAACAGAAAGGACACATTCTGTATGATTCCATTTATATGGCATTCTAGAAAACAGAAGGCGATCTACTGTGAGAAAAGCAGATCAGTAGTTGTCTGGGGATGGTGGGAGTGGAGGAGAGCAGGAAAAAGATGGGATGGATTTCAAAGGGCCGGGAGGTAACACTGGGTATGAAGGGTATGTTCATTATCTTGATTGTGGTGATGATTTCAACGTATATCAAATGTGTCCAAAGTATCCAATAAGTAGCTTATTGTAGGTCAATTAAAGCTCAATAAAACTGTCTTAAAAATGCTTCAAAGGCCCATGGAGCAAACCAATCCCTTTTGTACCTTATCCCTGCCCCTCTTCTTTGCTTTCTAGTTGGTGCTAACCTTTCATTTTAACAGATGCTTTGAGGCCCAAGTTCAAATCAACCCACGCAGCCTTTCTACGCTGTGTCTTCCTGAGATGTCTGTGCTTTTTTTCTGGGACAGATTGGGTCACAAGATCTAGCCTTTGAGGGTGAAGGCAGCAAAAGGGCAGGGTAGGAAGCTCCAAGCCCTTGTTCCCTCGTGGAGACATCAAAAAGCAAACACAAACTGGCCGAAGTAACCTTATAAGGGCTTTGGAAAACAAAGGTAAGAAAACTTCCAATCAAGGAAAAAAAACCTCTCATTCAAAATCATAGGAAATTTACAGTATCTTTGCCTGCCCCCAGTGCAGTGCAATCTTGGTCAGGAGGAGGAGGCCTCCCAGTTCCCTCCCATGTTGGAGGGAACAAAGCAGTCCTTAGAAGCAACGTTCTAACCTGCCTGGGGGCTGCCTGTAGAACTGGTCTTTGTTTCTCCTAACACAGATTTTAGATGGGGAGAAGCAGTGGATGCTGCCTGGGAAAGGTGCAGGGAGACTAGGATCCTCAGACACCTGGAGAAAGAGATTGTGGGTGGAAACATATTATAGGCCTTCAAAACAGAGATGGGTGAGATTCTTTCGGAAATTAAGACATTTAAAAGCAACAATGTATATAGGAAATTGAAAAAGTCACACATGCAGTCCTAGATAAGACACATGTTCAGAGAAGACCTTAGAAGACCTTAAGTTTTTTCCCTAGACTGATCCCAAGGTTCAGAAAATTCCCAGCTAATTAATGAAGGACTTCCCTGGCACAGCTCACTTGCAAAGACTTGGAGAGATAGCTGTTTTTTCAAACACCCAATTTTCAACAAAAATCACAAGGCATAAAAGAAACAAGGAAACATGCCCATGAAAGGAAAAAAAATAAAGTGGCAGAAACTGTCCCTGAACAAAGACAGACATTGAATTTACTAGACAATGACTTTAAAAGAACTATCTTAAATATGCACACAGAGCTAAACAAAACCGTGGACAAAGAATTAGAGAAAATCAGGAAAAACAAAATATGAACAAAATGAGAATATCATCAAAGAGAAAGATATTGTAAAAGGGAACCAAGTAGAAATTCTGGAGCTGAAAAACAGAATAACTGAATTGAAACACTTACTAGAGGGCTCAACAGCAGACTTGAGCGGGCAGAAGAAAGAATCAGTGAACTTAAAGATAGGATATTTGAAATTATTGTGTCTGAGGAAAAGAAAGAAAAAAGAATGAAGATAAGTGAACAGAGCCTAAGTGACTTGTGGGACATCATCAAACACACCAATATATGTATTATGGGAGTCCTAGAAGTAGAAGAGAGAGAGAAAGGGACAGAGAGTTTATTTGATGAATTAATGGCTGAACACTTCCCAAATTTAAAGAAACAGACAGACATACAAAGTTAAAAACCTCAATTAACTCCAAGTAGAATAAACCCAGAGAACCACACCTAAGCACATAATCAAACTGTTAAAAGACAAAGACAAAGAGAGGATCTTGAAAGCAATAAGAGAAGAGTGACTTGCCACATACAGGGATCCTCCATAAAATTATTAACTAGTTTCTCAGCAGAAAACTTGGAGGCCAAAAGGCAGTGGGATAATATATTTAAAGTACTTGAAGAAAAATAATCCCTGTTAATCAAGATTTGTATATCTGGTTAAACTGTCTTTCAAAAATGAGGGAGAAATTAAGACATTCCCAGATAGAGAGAAGCCAATAGATCTCATTACCGATAGATCTGCCCAACAAAAAATACTAATGGGAGTTCTTCAGGTTGAAATGAAAGAATGCTAGATAGCAACTCAAAGACATATAAAGATAAAGATCTCTGGTAAAGGTAAATATGTGGGCAAATAGAAAAACAACTATTATTGTTATTTTGGTTTGTAATTCCACTTTTTATATTTTTATAGGATTTAAAAGATAAATGCATAAAAATAATTATAAATTTATGTTAATGAGTATACAATATATAAAGATGCAATTTGTGAGATCAATAATATAAACTAGGCCAGGGATAGAGCTGTAGAGTTTTTGTATGTGATTGAAGCCAACCTGGTATCAATTCAAAATAGATTGTTACAACTTTAGGCTGTAAGTATAATCTCTATGGTAACCACAAAGGAAATATTTATAGAATATACATAAAAGGACATAAGAAGAAAATAAAAATGTATCACTACAAAATGTCAAGTAAACACAAGGAAGGCAGTAAAGAAGAAAATGAGGGACAAAAAGCTATAAGACATGGAGAAAGCAAATAACAAAATGGCAAAAGAAAGTCCTTCCTTATCAGTAATTACTTTAAATGTAAATGGATTAAACTCTTCAATCAAAGGCATAGATTGGCAAAATGGATACAAAAACATGATCGAATTATATACTGTCTATAAGAGACTCACTTTAGATCTAAAAACACAAATTGATTGAAAGTGAAGGGATGGAAAAAGATATTCTATGTCCATAGTAACCAAAAATGAGCTAGAGTGGTTATACTAATATCAGACAAAATAGGAAAAAATCAATGAACCCAAAAATTGGTTATTTGAAAATATCAACAAAATTGACAAAATTTTTGCTAGATTAAGATAAAAAGAGAGAAGACTCAAGTTACTAAAATTGAAACAAAAGTGGACATATTACCACTGATTTTATAGAAATAAAAAGGACTATAAGACAATACTGTGAACAATTTTATGCCAACAAATTGGATAACCTAAATAAAATGGACAAATTCTGAGACACACTCAACCTACCAAGACTGAATCATGAAGAAGTAGAAAATCTGAATAGACCTATAACCAGGGAGGAGATTGAATTAATAATCAAAAACCTCCCCCAAAAGAAAAGCCCTTGACCAAATGGCTTCATGGGTGGATTCTATCAAACATTAAAAGATGAATTAATACCAATCCTTCTCAAGTTTTTCCAAAAATTTGAAGAGAACACTCCCTAACTCATTCAATGAGGCCAGCATTACACTGATAAATAATGAGGCCAGAAAAAAAATTACAAGAAAAGTACACATCAATATTTCTTGTGGCTATTGATGCAACATCTTCAGCAAAATACCAACAAACACAATTCAACAGCATATTAAAATAATTATATACCAGAAGCAAATGGGATTTATCCCTGGATCATAAGGGTGGTTTGACATATGAAAATCAATGTAATATACCACATTATCAGAATGAAGGCAAAAAGCCACAGCATCACCTCAACTGATGCAGAAAAAGCATTTGACAAAATTCAACACCCTTTCACTAACAAACTAGAAATAGAAGGAAACTACCTCTTCGTAATAGAGGCCACATATGAAAAACCCAAAGCTAACATCATACTCAATGGTGAAAGATGGAAAGCTTTACCTATAAATCAGGAGCAAGACAAGGATGCCCACTTTTATCACTTCTATTCAACATAGTATTGTAAAGTCTAGCCAGAGCAAATAGGCAAGAAAAAGAAATAAAAGGGATCCAAATTAGACAGGAAGAAATAAAATTATCTCAGTTTGCAGATACCAAGATTCTATATGTAGAAAACAGAAAAAATCCACAAAAAACCGTTAAAGCTAATAAATGAACTCAGCAAAATATAGCAGGATAAAAAAGTTAACACATAAAAACTAGTTGCATTTTTATATACTAACAATGAACAATTTGAAAAGGATTTACAAAAATAATTTTTTATAATAGTGTCAAAGACAATAAATACTTAGCAATTAAACAAGAAGATGAAAAACTTGAAAACAATGAAACATTGCTGAAAGAAATTAAAGAAGACATAAATAAGTGGAAATGTATCCCATGTTCATGAATTGTAAGACTTAATTTTGTTAAGATGTCGATAATACCGAAAGCAATCTACAGATACAAGGTAATCCCTATCAGAATTTTAATGATATTTTTTGCAGAAATGAAAAAAAAAAACATTCTAAAATCCATATGAAATTTCAAGGGACTCTGAATAGCTTAAAACAATCTTGAAAAAGAAGAACAAAGCTGGTGGACTCAGCCTTCCTGATTTCAAAGCTTATTATAATACAAAGCTACAGTAATCAAAATGGTTTGGTACTGGCCTGGACAGACATATAGACAATGGAATAGAATAGAGAGCATAGAAATAAACCCTGGCGTGTATATCAAATGATTTCTGATGAGTTGTGAAAACAAGGTGGTGGGGAAGTGACAGTCTTCTCAGAAAATGGTGCTGGGAAAATTGGATATCCACATGCAAAGAATGGAGTTGTACCTTTCCTTTACACTATGTACAAAAATTAACTCAAAATGGATCAAAGAGCTAAATGCAAGAGCTAAAACTATAAAACTATTAGAAGAAAACATAGGGGAAATCTTAAGGACATTGCATTTGACAATGATTTCTTTGATATGACACCAAAAGCATGGGCAGCAAAAGAAAAGATAGATAAATTGGACTTCATCAAAATTAAAACTTGTGCATCAAAGGACACTATCGAAAATATAAAAAAGCAACCCATAAATCAGGGAAAAATTTTCAAACCATGTATATCATAAAGTATTAATATTCAACACATATAAAGAACTCCTACAACTCAACAACAACAACAACAAAACCCAGTTAAAGAGTGGGCAAAAGACTTGAATAGACATTTCTCCAGAGAAGATATACAAAGGCCAATAAATCCATGAAAAGATGCTTAACATCACTAACTAGTAGGAAAATGCAAATCAAAACCATAATGAGATTCCACTTCATACCCTTTAGGATGGCTACTATCAAAAAAAGAAAAAAAATCCCAGAAAAAAATAAGTGTTTGGGGAGAAAATACAGAAATGAGATTTTTGGAGATGTAAAATCCTGCCTCTGTGGAAAACATTATGGCAGCTCCTCAAAAAATCAAACATAGAGTTACCATATGATCCAGCAATACCGCTACTGGGTATATGCCCAAAAGAATTAAAAGCAGGGGCTCAGAGAGATATTTGTACACCCACGTTCATCGTGGTATTATTCACAATAACCAAGAGGTGGAAGCAACCAAATGCCTTTCAGGGATAAATGAATGCACAAAACGTGGCATATACATACAACACAATATCATTCAGCCTGGAAAAGGAAGGAAATTCTGGCTCATGCTACAACATAGATGAACCTTGAAGACATGCTAAGTGAAATAAACCAGTCACAAAGGGACAAATATTGTATGACTCCACTTACATGAGGTATCTAGCGTAGTCAAATTCATAGACAAAAAGTAGAATGGTGGCTGGCAGGGAGGCAGATAGGGAGGGGGAACGGGAGTTATTATTTAATGGGAACAGAGTTTCAGGTTGGGATGATGAAAAAATTCTTGAGATGGGTAATGGTGATGGCTGTACAACAATATGAATGCACTTAATACTATAAAAAGAAATGAAATGGTGTTTTATGTTGTGTGCATTTTACCATAATTTTTAAAAAAAACTATCTTACAAAGAAAAAAATGTTTCAGTAGCTTCCCATTACACTTAGAATAAAACTCAATTCCCTTACATGGACTATGAGGTCCTCTAGGACCTGGTCCTTGCCGACCTTTCTGACCTCACCTGGGACTATGCCCCCCTTTCACATACTACCCTTCAGCCACGTTGGTTTTTTTTCTGTTCCCCCAACATGTGAAGATTTTTCCTGCCTCAGGGCCTTTGCATTTGCTATTTCCCCTGCCTGGAATACTCTTCCTCCAGATGGCTTCATGGAGATCCCCTTCTTGTCCTTCAGGTGTCAATTCAAATTTATTATATATATTAAAAAAAAAACTTCTCTGATCAACTAATTTAAAATCACACACCCCAAGTTACTTTCTTTTTTCTCCATAAGTCTTTTCTACATTCATCACAGTATGCTCTTTCTTTCCTTTAAAGCATTTGTCACAATAAAAAATATCCTGTTAATTTTTTGTTGACTTTTATTCATTTTACACGCATATTGATGATTATTGTGTGCCTGGTATTATTCTAGGCTCAGGGTTCCATCGACAAAATCAATACTATAGAGCTCATATCCCAGTGGAGGCACGGAGGAATACAGGCACCCAGGATAAAGTAGTAAATGTGTATTATGTTTGATTGTGGTGAGTAGTAAGGATGAAAATAAAACAAGGCCAAAGTAGAGCCTGTTGGGGGTGCAGGTTTGCAATTTACTTCTTTATTGTCTGATCTAAAATGTAAGCCCCTGAGACCAGAAACCTTCTGCCTTGTTTACCTGCATAGTCCCAGTGCCTAGAGCAGTGAGGGAACATGTCGTTAATTTTTAATTTATTTATTTATTTTTATTGATTTTGGAGACATGGTCTTGCTGTGTTGCTTAGGCTGGACTTGAACTCCTGGGCTCAAAATGTCCTGCCTCAGCTCCTGAGTAGCTGGGACTACAGGCACGTGTCACCATGCCCAGCTAATATTTTTGAGTGAATACTGTATAGACCAATGATAGTTCAACTAAAATAAGGGACTTACAGCCGGGGTAGATGGTGGGGAGAATTATTTATAGAGAAAGCTTTTTTTTTATTAGTGGTAAAATATACATAACATAAAGTTTGCAATTTTAACCATTTTTAAGTGTAAAATTCAGTGGTATCAATAATGTTCACATTGCTGTGCAACCATTACCATCATCTATCTCTAGAACTTTCTCATCATCCCAAACTGCAAAACTCGTGTACTCATTAAATACTAACTTCCCATTCACGCCTCCCCCCACCCCTGGTACTCAGCATTCTGCTTTCCATCTCTGTGTTTCTGAGTACTCTAGATACCTCATATAAATGGCATCCTACAGTATTTGTCCTTTTGTGTGCGGCTTATTTCACTTAGCATAATGTTTTCCAGGTTCATCCATATTGTAGCATGTGTGTTTATACCCAGGGCAGCTTCTTGACTGTGTTAATATCCTTGGTCTAGTTTGTGATCAGGGATGCTTGAACAGCTAGGTCTTAAACTCCTTGAGGATGAAGATCACACTTACCTTGTTCGTTACACCACCCCAGTGCTCATCACTGGCATAGGGTAGTTGTCCAACACACTGAGAGAGAGACAACGTAGAGCTCCTTGATCTTCTGTTGACTTTCTAGGAATTGCCCACTTCAATGTTGGTTAATTCCTCAACATTCCTTGTAAGTAGAGGCCACAGAAGGGGAGGGTCTCCCTGAACGCGTGATTCCATCAGGGAGAGACATACTGGGTGACCCTCATGGGTCCTGATTTATTTTCTTTCAGTCCCCACCCCAAACAACATGAAACTGGGGGAGCTAGATCAGTCTTTCTCATCACAAAGGCAAAAGGAGCACCAGGGATGGGATGAGAAAGAAAAGTGGATAGGAGGCTGCTCGTGGGAGTGTATGAGATGCTCATGGTGCTGAATTTTGGAGAACATTTTTGTTCATCACCTGTTCATTAGGGATGGTTCTATTCTTTCCTTGTCTCCCTTACTCTCTCACTCCAAGTTTAAACTTCCTTCTTCCCCTCTTGTTCAGGGATTCAGGTGAGGAAGTGTAACTGAGGCTGCCCCAAGGCAGAGCCAAGGAGAACAGGATCAGCAAACGCATCGGAGACATCATTTCAGACCTAGCCAAGTACGGTCGTCCAGCCAGGAGGGTTGGGGACTGAACCAGCCCGGAGCGGCTTCCCCAAGTCATGTTTACACTGTCACGCTGTGCAAATTGGAGAGTTTGTTTCCAGGAACATCTGGGAGGACCAGCTGGACACGTGTTTCCCTTCTCATTAATTTAGGCTCCTAATTAATCGTGCAAAACCCAAACCAAATAAGCAGGAATCGGGACTGAAAATAATCATTAGGCCCCCCAAACACACACACATTTTAATGAGAACTTGGCCCAGGTGATTGGGCCTCTCTTGGCTCAGCATGTAGCTCTAACCAGGGAGTTCACCAGGGAGAAAAGCATGGAAGCAGACAGATATTTATCCTATGCTGGGCATCACAGACAGACCTGGGGCCAACTTCCTGATAAATCATAAAGATTGCATTTCCCCCTGGTCAAGTGTGTCTGTGGGCATTAGAGTCAGATGGTCTGTGTTCAAACCCTCCCTACAGTACTAGCTACTGTTCACCTGTCTGAGCCTCAGTTTCCTCATCTGTAAAATAGGAGTATAATATTATCTATCTCACAAGCTTCTTGTGACAATTAAATGAGATAATTAATTTAAAGTGCTTAGCTCTGTGTCTGGCACATTGTAAACTCAGTGAGTGATAGCTACTGACCATTATTATTCCTATCCATAATCTTCTCTGATTATTATGATCAGTCACGTAAAATAGAAAATAGGAGAAATGTCAGAGAGAACGGGTGACTGTATCAATAAAACCCTGAACATATTTCCATGAATCAGTTCATGGAAATTAAAATTCATTTCCTGCCTTTCTTTGTCATCCGTCTAGGTCCATAAGAGCCCAATTGAGTGCATAATTGTGGTCACCTGACTCAAGGTACATCTTTCCTTTTGCATCTGATAGCATCTTGGATTAATGTCCCTCTTAGGCTTTCTAGTACCAGAAAAAGAGGTTATCAATGTGTCCATGTGGGCCATGGCCACCCTGGTCAGAGGGAAGCAGGGCATTTGGTGGTTGGGAGTTCCATCGTGCCTGATGAGTAGGGTCTGGAAAATGCCGGGTTTTACAACCTAATCACATGCTGAGGACAAGGCTTCCTGCTTCAAGGAAAACTAGAGTTAAAAAGATTTATTGAAAGTATTCCAAGTGAGGCTCGAACATCAAACAGCTGGGAAAAGGGGGCTGGTGATTGAAGTACAAGTGCATCTGAAACCCATGGCTTGTTCTCTTCTGCTGCACATAAGTTATAGGAAAATATGTTTGGGGGTTTATTAATACAGCCCCCCTGCCCATATATCCCCCCAAAGAAAATCTTTGAAAAGTAGTTTAGAGATGTGTTTGGAATGAAATATGGGTAATGGCCCCTAAAAGGCAAATCTGATCATGCCATTCTTCTGCCTGTTAAAAACTGCTCTTGAGATAAAACGTAAACTCCCTGCCTGCTGCCAAGGCCCTGTCACGCCCCTGGTGGCCTCAGCAGCTGTGCTTCCCATCAAGCTTCCCCGGCCAATCTCTCTGCCAGCACGTGGACAGGTATGTGAATAGATGATTGTAGATGACTCTGGACTCCCTCTCTAACTTCACCAGACTCCTTCCTGTTCCTGGAAATCTGCATACTCCCTCCTGTCTCCTGACAAATGCATTTTCTCTTTCTTTTATTCCTGGCCTGAGGTTTCCCATTCCTGAGGTTTCAATGTAAATGTCATTTCCTCCAGGAAGTTGTCCTTGAACCTGAGTTTGGTTGGTTTCTCCTCTTGTGTCCCCCCACAACACCTTATACATTTTCTAGACTGGCGACATCCATGTTACATTGCAATTGCTTGTTGAATTGTCTGCCTCACTTGATAGTCAAGAAGGATGAGGACCAAGGCTATGTGGGGTGTCTATATCTTTGACTCCATGTGTGGGACAGTTGCATCCACTCTATAGATAGACATTATGGAAGCATGTGTGGGATGAATGAATGTCTATGCTGACATGCTGCTTCAAGCCTTGACTCTGAGGGAGATAACAAGACTCTTATTCAGGGTGACCCAGAGCATATTCTTTACCTGCCCCACACACCTCATTCTGCCTCTCTGTCCCACCACCCCTCTCCCCTCCTGCCACTAGGCTGGTCCTTTGCTCTCTGGTTGTATAAGTCTGTTTACTTCCTGTCAGTGTCCTTGGATCCTCTCCATCCTGGCCTGTGACCTTGAGTAACCTCAAGTAATATTCCAGGAGGCTGGACTCAGGGTCCTCCCACCAGACTTCCCTATAGGGAAAAGAGCAGGACCTTGGAAAGTCCCCTATCCCATCCCATCCCACCCATGGATGAAGAATACTTTCTTTGCTCCTCCTTCCCCAGGAATGAGGCTGCCTCTCCCATAGAAGGACACTGGGATGCCATCTCATATCAGCATGAGCAGCAATCAGTGCATAAGCTTTAGAAATGACCAGAGGCTACATCAGAAATGAAGGCAGCGTGTGTCCAGGAAGCAGTGCAGAAGGTTTCATGAAAAAAAACCTATAAGGGATTTTTTGTGGCAAGCCAGGTAGATAAATCTGGCAAATTTATAAGTTGTTATGCCTCTAGTTGTAAATAACAGAACCCCAGCTGTAGGTAGCATAAGCAATAAGGGCACTTGTTCACTCATGTAATGGGAGTCTGTAGATACAGGTTTCAGGTAAAGCTGGGTCCTGGGGCTCAATGATGTCACTTAAGACCCAGTTTCTTCCTGCAGTTGCAAGGTGGCTTCCAGCGGTCCTTGAGGGTTCAGACTTCATCATTCACACTGAAGGAGGAAGAGAGAGCATATTGCTTCTGGCATTTACAGAAAATGTTCTGCTCTGAGATTGGTTAAAGCTGCTTGAGTCTTATGTTCAGACTTAAACCAATCACTGTAGCCAGGGGGAGGGAATATGCTGATTGTAAAGGTCATAAGTTTCATTCCTAGAAGTGGGAATGATATTGGCTTCTTTAGAACAATGTGGATTTCCAAGTGGATATGAGGAAGGGGAAAGTAGGCAGGGGAATCAGAAGATGTTGATCTTGGCAGCTGCCCTTGGTGTGATGAAGGAGGGAAAATGCTTAACTGTAGCACTAGTGGTAAAATGCACACACCAGGGAACTGGAGCGATGTTTTCTTCCTGGGAGAGACTTATTTGTTGATGGTTTGCAATCTCTCTCTGCTAGCACGTGGACAGGTATGTGAATAGATGCTTGTAGATGACTCTGGAACACGCTATGTTGGAAGAACTGGACTCCAGAGCCAAGAGCTAGCACCTTGCTCGGCCACTCAAGAGGCCTATTCCCCATTGTCCCTGTGGCAGGTGTGGCAGCATGAGTGTCTCTCCCACTACATTTCCTTGTAATCTGGACATTAATCCGTGCTCAGCTAGTATAATGCTAACCCACACAATGGACCTGTAACAGATGTCAGGCTTTCTTGTCGTCACAGGTTACAGTGCACAATCCCATGTAAGAGCTTGTTTACTTATACGCAATACACAGGTTTTACTTGGTTCAGTGTACTGTGTTACAACAACCTAGCAATTTGCATGTTCTTCCTGATTATCTGGTAATTAAACCCAGTAAGTACAAACATACTGTAATTATCGTGTAACCGACCATCTGGACGGAGAGATGGAAATAACTATGTATTTACGCTATAGCTGTATGATAATTATGACGCAATGGAATGATCAGCCATGAAGGAGAAAAAAGATTTGCAAGAGTCACGATCATGCTTGAACATGTTTGTAGCATGAATTCTAAAATTAATTTTCTAGAAACAGCTGGAGATATAAGGCAACTTGGTTGATGAATCCCATCCGGGTGGAGGCTTTCAAGGCATAGAGACCAACCAATAAGGAACTGATGCTTGAGCAGGAAGTAAATGTGCCCACTCATTTATTTGGCTCTGGTTTACACTTCACTGGACAACACTAAGCATTTGTTTATTTGAACAGTTCTCTGATTTGCATCAGAGTCATCAGTGCCTATCAGTAAATGGTAATGTGTTTGAGTTTGGTTAGTATGTTTTGTTTTACAGATATTAGATTCTTGGAAGATGAAATAGGGTGCTCGACAGAAAAAGTTTTAATATAATGGCATTTGTACTGTTGTAAAATTATTTGTAAAATGCATGCACCCTTTTACACAAATAATATCCTGACCAGTGAATGTGTTAAACGTTACGGCTCATGGTAGTTTAGCTCTGATGCATGCATATGGTGGGAAAAAAAAAGAAAATAGTGTCTGGTGTATGGGAGAGTGGCCAATAGCAGCAAAAAGTAATAGTAAGTGCAATAATAATACAAATAGGGTTGCATGATGTGAGCTCTTAGGTTATGAGACGAACTACTGCGTTTCTATCAAAGCTAGGATGTTATTAATATCAAGGTAAAGGGATTCTTTTATGTACCACTAAGAAGGCAAAAAACGCCATCAAGTAAATATCATGCCACTTTTCCCTATTATTCGAATTTTAAAATTAAGTTTATTGAGTTTTTGTATAAGTATTTAGATACGTATCATATTTTGACATGTATTATATATCCTTCTTGTGCAAACATAAATGAGAAATAAATCAATAAGTCATTCCCAAACATCTTCACATTAAGAGTCTACCTCTTTTGAAACACTTTTCGACTCTAAGTTTTCTATGTCTGTGTTCTTCATACAATATTGTCCCCTATGCCGTTATGCACATTGGTGATTCAGCGTTTCCTAAAAGGGGGCTCGGCTACCGTCTTTAGCGTTTTCTTCCCAGGCAAGTACACCCATCCTGCAAATTGTACAGCATTATTTGTGGTTTAATCATTTGTGATGATTCTGAAACAGTACTTGCTATCCCCATTAAGTAATATGTTGAAAATTTTCCCTCTGCAAATATTTGTATGAATATTATATGAATATTTATATGAACAAAAGGAATCTAGCAGAACATAATCCTTTTTTGGGTCACAGTTACTCAAGTTAAGATTCCTTCAATGTGAGTCAGGAAACAAAATCTTGATTGAAATAGATCATAAGTTAATGGGGCATTGTGAAATAGATAGGATTTGCATTTTAAATATTTTCTATTAATCCTTGTAATTTTACTCAATACCATTCTTTTAGATCTTGTTTATAGCTTACCATTGGTCCCAATAACTGTATTTCTGTTAAATTTTTGTAGAGACAAAGATCTTAACTGAGTCTGACTAAACTTAACCGCCCCGATTGAGTGAGATTTGGCCTTCTTTTGCTGCTTCTCCACTTACACTGGGTAAGAGTATCCCAAGAGCTTCCCAGAAATGTTATAGAATAAATTAATGGAAGTAAGTGGTGAAGATCACATGTACCTATTTAATTAGGACTCTTTGGTTAAACATTTAAAATTAACTCAAGAAAGATTAAGCAACAGTGAAACATTTATTGAAGCTATAGGATAGTGGGCATGTGTTGGGTGCTTTCCAAATATGTATCCTTTTCCTCCTGCTTCCATCAAAAACACTTGATTGTCTTTTGGAGAACATTTCTTTCTCTCATCTTCAATCATGTGATGTGGGAGGGATAGAGTCCACCCTCTGCTCCAACGTGGAGTCCCGATTGATTCAATCTAAAGAGCATATCCAATGTCCTTGTCCACAGTAATTGGTCCAGAGTTGGCATGTGGCCTAGTTTGGGCTAATGGAACTGAATCCCAGGACTTGTGCAAGGCCAATTGGAAGGGATTCTCTCTTCCTTTGGGTAGCATGGGTTATGGTGTGAGGTCTGGAACTGCTGCAGCCATTTTACTACCTCCAAGAAAAGCCTAGAGCTGCAAGGGACTCTGGTTCCTGAAGATAAATTCTGCATCACAAAAGGCAGGAGAGAGAGAGAGAGAGAGAGAGAGAGAGAGAGGGAGAACACACCTGGGTCCTTGGTCATATTATTTCGGCTACCAAATCAGCCCTACCTAAAGCTAGAATTACCTTTGGACTTTACGGTGACATGAGTGACATTCAGTAACATCTCTATTATATAAGATCACTTGGGGTAAGTTTTCTTTCACTTACAGCAAAACAAAATAAAAAACTTTACTCTTTTTTATGTCTAAAAATTTTATTTATTTTATTATCTCGTTTAAAATTTTTTTACCTTAAAATTTTTTATATGTTTGTTCATTTTTTAAAAATTTAAAATCATATATGTATATGTGGCACACATAGGAATTCAAGGACAGGGATGTAGTGGGGTCCCAGGACGTTACTGGAAACTGGAACTTAGAAGCGCCAGAACTCTGGCCCCTGTGTCTACTGCTTTACTCCTCTCCCTTCTCACATTGGCCTCCTCTGGTCCACACACCACAACTCAGTTGCAGTCTCCAAATTCCCAGGAGGGAGATGCTAATTGGACCAGCTTAGGTCACAGGTCAGCCTTTGACCCAACAACGCTGGCCAGAATGTCAGGGTCACAAAACACCAAGCTGACGTTCACTCAACCCCTGAGGGTGGGAAGGCAGTTCTGAAAGGAAGAGGTGGGGAGCGTGTTGAGAGATGCTCAGGCACCCCAGAAAGTGTCTACTATCAGTGGCCTCTGGGAAGTTCCTTTGTCTGTTGGAGCTAGAGTTCCCTCCTATAAAATGGGGCTACTAAACCAAAGGGTTGTCTTGAGTGGAAAATAAGAAAACTAATGGGAGCAGCTGCTGTTGTGGGGTGGTAAGGATCATTTTGACTGTCCTTCAATAACATTCAATGTTTGATATTAGAAGTATTTTAGCCGTTACTTAGAAGTTTTGTTTTAGTCCTTATTTAGAAGTGATGTTTTTGTGACCAGAAATATGCAGTAGAAACTTATTTATAGCAATTAGTCTATGGCAAAATTGGTTTCATTATATGTCGTTTAACCTAAAGTTGAAGTGTCTGAGAACCTATCTACAACGTTAAATGAGGACTCCCTGTAGTCTCAGCAGTGCTGGGCACATCAGAGAGGTTCAACAAATGCGTCACTTACTATTACGCAGCTGCACGCCAGCTTCACACTGGGAAACTTTCAGTAGCGGCATTACGAACAACTCACATTTTGATGGTGCAGTTCAGTACCGAGTACAGTACTCACATCCACGAATGTAATCCATGCCCAGGCCCATCTTGTGAGCTAGGGTCATTACTCCCATTTTACAGATGAAGAAACTGTAAATGACTCGTTGCAAGCCAGTGGCTCTCAAAGTGTGAGCATCACCCGGGAATTTGCTAGAAAGGAATCAGAAGCTCCTAAATCAGCAACTCTGGGATGGGATCCTGTCATGTGCATTTTGACAGGCCTGCCAGGTGATTCTGATGCCCACCCTGGGCCCTGTGGCTAATAAGTGAACCCACTCCTCCCAACTCTTTGCTCCTACCGGTTCCCCACAGCAGTTCTGCAATCTCAAAGGGAAGGGTGACTGGTGACCACAGCATGTCTGTGGCTCCCAGTCCGGCTCACGACTCCCACTGGCTACTGCTGAAGGGGTGCGGTTAGCAAATGATGTCAGTCTACTTGACTTTTCTTTACCAACAATACCTTAAGAGCCCCTTGAAACTGGCTTTGGTTTCCTCGCCCTCCAGTGGGCTTTTTCTGGGCAGGGCCCAGGCTCTACTTGCCAGACTTTCCTGTGCCCTCCCACACCTTTGTGTCTGATTCTAAGGAGGTGAGCATGTCAATGCCAGGAGCTTCTGTGTTCCCTCTCCCTCTCCACCACTTCCTCTCGTTTCTCACTCTTCCTTGGGGAGTTCAGGCAGCACCCCAGTGTGGTGAGTAGTAGGCAAAGCAGACATTCTCTGTTCCTTCGTGACAGCTTGGCTGCTTACTATCTGTTGGCGTCTTGGTAAGAGGTGGGGACACACCCACCCATGCCAGCTGCAGTGGTACTCTGGCTTGACCATGGTGGAAGAGGCTTCTTTATGAAGTCAATAGTTTGAAAGAACTAAAACTCAAATCCTTCCAGAACTTTGAAGGTTTCTGCTCTGCACTACTGTATCAGGATTGGTTTTTAGCTGCAAGGAACAGAAACAGACTTGGGTTGCCTTAAGCAGGAAAGAAATTAATTCAAGGATACAGGTGGCTCACTGCATGGCTAGGGGAACTGAAGAGCCAGGCTCAGAGGCCACGCAGCCAGGTGGACGCCCCGTCGTCTCACAGGAAGGTCTGGTGAGGGCAGTAATGCCACCATTCTTATGCACCAGATGCACAGCTGATGCTGCTAAGGGTGAGCCCACCAGCTGCTCTCCTAGCCCTGCCACGTCTGCCCCGGGGATTAGGTCTTGTTGCATTGGCCACGCCTGCCCCAAGAATGCTTCCCAATCCCAACCCTTTTGTACCACAGGGAGCCAGTGAATAACCTGGGGTGGGTGTTTCTGATTGGTGGAAGAAAGGTCACACGCCTCTGCTCCAGCTGCAAGGGGCCCTGGGAAGATGGACACCTGCCATTTTTATCCTCTGCTCAGGAGGTTGGACTCTGCTCCTTCCAAGACTCAGAAAATAGGAAATTTCTTTCAAATAAGAAGGAAGTTAATAAGCTGGGTTACCAAAAGTATAACTATCCAAAACCACCCATTAAAAAATCATAATCATAAAAGCTAATAATTCTATAGCTCTTCTTATGCGCCAGGTGCTATTTTAACTCACATATATCACCTTATTTAATCTTCACAGCAGCTCAACAAGGTAATGCTAAGTTGTTACCATTCCCATTAACAGATGAGGAAACTGAGGCCCAGAGAGTTGAATGACTCAGCCAAGATCCTATAGCTCTAATGTAGCAGAGCCAGGCTTTGAACCCAGGACCTCTGGCTCTAGAATCAATGCAGATCTGCCTCTCTAACCACAAGGCTGAGATGCCAGCGGAGCCAGAATTTATGACCTGAGCAGTTCCATGAGCCAGTAAACTCCTTATTATCATTCAAGTGACAGTGACTGGTGTGATGGGAGAGGAAGGGCTCTGAAAAACAATGCTAATAATGGTACTGATAGATGATGTTGACTGAGTGCTTATACTTACAACAACTGAGTTAAGGGCACTACATTTAATCATTCCAACTGTTCTATGAAGTAGGATATGACTGTCGTCCCCATTTTACAGATTAGGAAACCAAGTCTGAGAAAGGTTAAGGAACAAATGTGGTACAACTCATAGAAGACAAACAGGGTTTGAATCCAGGGCTCTTACTACTAAAGGCTGATAACTTTTGGCCAATTGAAACATGGGAGTAGCCTTCAATTTTGGCTGGTTTCACCTGGGCCTTTATGTGCGATTCTATTAGAATTGCCTTCCCCACACCATGGAAAAATGCCTAATCTATAATGACAGCAGACGTCCTTAATTGCCCAGCCTGCACTTTCCTACTTAACCTAAGCATGGCCTCAGATTCTTTCTTAACACAAATGTTTTTGGCAGCCGCTTCTGACTGACCAGAATTGGCACATGAGATGCAAATGACTTCCCCTCCCTGATCTAAAGGGTTTGCATGGGTTCCAAGTGACATGAGCCAGAGGTACCTTTCTAGGGAATCAAAGAAGCAGGCAGGCTGCCTTTTTTTTTTCTGAACACCTCTAATAAATGGTTATGAAAAAGTGTGATCATAGTAGCTATTCTCTTATAGTTTACTTTTATTAACATTTATTCCTAACTTAACCTAATTTGAAGTTGCTTATAATAAAGAGCACACAATATTTAACTGGACATTTAAAAATCATTTTAAACCATGAGAACTGGAAGAAGAGAGAAGATGATTTTGTCAAGAATTTTATGCAGTATAGTTACAATGCCTTAAAATTAAATTTATCCCCGAGTTTCCTGGCAGCCAGATAATAAAGGGCAAGAAGATGTGTTGTGTGAGTTCCCCTTGCCTGCTAAGAGATTCAGGGGAGAGTATAAACTGATAGCTTGTGGGTGAATCTGGCCTCAAGTTTGCTTTGCTTAACTGTATACAGTTTAAAATCAGGAGAGTCCACTTGAAAATCCAGGCTTGCTTTAAAGATGATAATACATGGCTACTCCATGCTTCTATCTTTCAAGTTCAACAAGTAGCAGGAGCTGCGTAGTGGTTGCCCCTTTAGACCAGCAGGCAGGCTCCTGTTTGCCACACTCTCCACCATTCTCTGTTGTCATCATGTGCCTGGCCCCTGTAGGCACCCGAGAAGTGTGGTCTGGTGGAGGAAATGAAACGTACACATCATCTTGGGTCTATTCTACGCATTGAAGCCAGAGTGACCCTGTCAACTCGTACGCCAGATCATGTCACTCTTCTTTCCACAGCCCTCCCATGGGCCCATCACCCTCTGAGTAAGCATCAGTGCCCTTAATAGAGCCCACAGGCCCTGCCTGGTCTCCACCCCCTCCCCTGACCCTCTTGGACCTCTTCTTGGATTTTGTTCCCTTTTGTACACTGTTCTAGTTTCCTCAGCTCTTTCTGTGCTTCTAACCCACCAAGGATGTTCCCGTCTCCAGGCCTTTGTGCTTGCTTTGCCATCTGCCTGGTACACCCTGCTCCAGCATGGCTGCCAGCTCAGGTCTCTGCTCAGCTGTCCCCTTACCAGTGAGGCATTCCCTGACCACCCCATAGAAAACAGCACCCCCTCTCTGCCAACCTCCTACACCTGCTCTGTAAAATTTTCTCCAAAGCATACGTTATTATCTGACCTATTTCCATGATTACATATTTGTTTATTTTTTGTTTTTACAGCCAGCAATGTAAATTCTCTGGAGAATGGGTGTTGGGGGGTCGGGATGGGGTTCTTATCTGTTCACTGCCCCATACCCGGCACTAGAGCAGTGCCTGGCACGCAGGAGACACTGCATGTGGGATATGAATACATAAAAGTCTACGATCAGTCAACATTAATCTGGGAGACATACATATATAATCTTCCCAAATAAAGATATCTTTCTGTAAATAGAAAGATTAGAGATATAAAGATGCATTGTTTTATCTTGGGCTGTAAAGATACAATGCTATAGAGACAGCTATATTTATATTTATAGTGTTTCCAGATTAAAGGCCAAACAATGGCCAGTAGTCACAGAAGGCAAGGACAATGGGGATGCTGTTTACAGTTTCCTTTCGAACTGTTTCTGTGAGCTCCTTTTCTTTATAAATGCCATTAACCCTTTGTGTGATTGTTTAATTCTTTCTTGAAATAGCCCCAGTTGGCCAACTCTTCTCTATCTGACAGGTTAGAATCCAAACACGGATGGTCAGATTTACAAAGGGCCCTTACAAGTGGAGGGGTGAGCAGGCCTCGGACCCAAGCAGCCCCTCCCCCCAGGTGCACCTCTGCTCAAGCGGCTGGGTGAGGACAATCCAGACCCCACGTGCCCGGCCTTATTCCATCAAAATTCCCTACAGACATGCTGTATGTCCACCCTGTGCATCTCCATGGCCCTAATGCCATGCATTTCCCATCCAGCTCCCACTAACAGGAGCCCTTCTGGACCCCAGAAAAGTCTTATTTAATGGCCATCAAGCCAGAAATGTGTCCTCCAAGGCAGGGCTGGCGCGGTCTGAGGTCCACTGTGGTCAGGACACCCAGCTTGGTCTGAGCCCACTTTCCCTTCCTGGAGAAGCCTTTTCATTATTAGCATCCCAGAGTGGACATAGTTCAGCCTGGAAAGCTGCACTGGCTGAGCTGTCAAAAGGCGGGGGACCACTGTCTTGGCCTCAAAGCTCAACTCCCTTTCCCCACGCTCCTTGTCCCTTCCCACCTGCTGCCAGACACCTCCCAGGGCAGCCCTGCTCACCTCCCACCTCCCAGCCCCTCACCCCTCCTCTGATGAAGGCCAGAAAAGGACCAAGGCGGGAGGGGGGGTCCTCCCATTTTGAAGCTGTCCTCCGGTGCCAAGAAGTTTGGGGTGTCCTTGGTGTCCTTGGTGCCCTTGGTGGGCGGGATCATTTCCTTCCCAAATCCTACAAGATCCTTCTGCCAGGGAAAGTTTCTTTTCCTTCCTTAGGAAGCCACTTCTAGAGGCAAGCTTCAGGAGAAAAGGAAAAGCAGATGTCAGCCCGTGACACAGAATAATCGATTTGCTCAGTGCTTGTATTTTCCTACCAATTTTGTATTTTTCAAAAAGGACAATAAAACAATTGTACTCTCGGCTAATTAATGACAAGCTGGTAAAAGCATCTCCGCATTGTTCCATTTATTTCTCCTTTTCTCCCAGTTAACAGCCCTGTCTCTGAAATGAATCAATGTCGTTTACACAATGCTGTCACCCCATTGTTCCTTTATCATCCTCCATTTTCATAAATCGGGGTGTTAATCCCTTAATGGCTTTTCTCAGTGCTTAAAAAAAAAGAAAGAAAAAAAAAGAAGGAAAGGAAAAAAGCCCAGGCCCTGCTCACTCTTAATCCGCCAGTAGACAATGGGTGTTTGCACAGGCTGCCCTGCAATGTGTCTACTCAAACAAGCAGGTCTGGTTGGGGATTTAGCCTCTTCTTGTTTGTTGGCTAAACAGGAGGCCCCTTGGGGATCCGCCCCTTCCCCAGGTACGGTGGCCCCAGCCCCAGCCCGAGCCCCTCTGCTGGGCTCTGATGAAGACCCCCATGTTTGCCCCAATGGCCCAGGAAGGGCTTGATGCCGGGCGGGGGAACAGGGTGGGAGAAGATGGGGTAGGACTTTCTGTCTGTCCTGGGCTTCCCAATCCACATTTTCTGTACCTTCTCACTCACCTTCCACCAGGGCAGTGGTTTTTAAAATGAGGCCCCTGGACCAGCAGCAGCAGCATCACCCAGGAACTTGTTAGAAATGCAAGTTATCAGATCCATCCCTGCTCTGGGTGAGGTCCAGCAATCTGTGTGTAAACAAGCCCTCCAGGTGACTTCTGGTGCACTCTGAAATTTGAGAAGTACTGTCCTAGGGGATTTAATTCTAAGGTTAAAAAGTAAATATGTGGAAATAAAGCTCATTTCATTTAACAGAGTGGCTGACTGACTTCTGGTCTCCATTTGGCAAGACTCCAGCATCTGAGCAGCAACTGACTCGGAGTTGGTGCCTGCCTCCATGAAGTTCCCAGTCTACTCCAGGGCTGGACCCCTGCCCTGACCTCTTCTTCGCTTCTCAAGCCTCTGCACGATGACTGGCACAGGTGATAGGTGCTATTATTACCCAGAACTTGGGCATCAGAAACTGCCTTATAATCAGCTCAGTGTGTGATTGTTGGCACAGCCTAGGCGATGAGGACCAAATGCACCCAGGGCTACTGAGGCAGTAGGGAAGGGTGGGGAGGGAGCGAAGAGCCCTGCCTCAGCCTGCTGCACAGGAATCTGGATTTCACCAGAATCTCACGTTCTATCACTCAGGGAACATGTTCTGCCTGAACACTTTCTTTGGGCCAGGCCTTGTGCAAGCACTTGCAGGCTCAGCATTGAATCAGAAGGTCCTTGCCCTCAAGGAACTCACAGTGCAGTGAGTGCACAAATAACTTGCACAAACAACTTACAAAACCCCCTAGAGAATGTTGCAATAGCCCTTCTGAAATAACACAAAGAAGGCACAATCACTTCAGTGCAGGTAGTGACGGGGATGGTGGTGGAGGTTGTGGAGGTGGTGCTAGCAGTGATAGTGGTAGAGTTGGTGGTGGTGTTCGAGGTTGTGATGGTAGTGGTGATGGTGATGATAGTGGTAGTGGTGGTGATGGTGGTGATGGTGGTATGGTGGTGGTGGTGGTGATGGTGATGGCGGTGATAGTGATGGTAGTGGTAGTGGTGGTGGTGGTGGTGGTGGTGGTGGTGGTGGTGATGGTGGTGGTGGTGGTGGTGGTGATGGTGGTGATGGTGTTGGTGATGATAATGGTAGTGGTGGTGGTGGTAGTGGTGGTGATGGTGGTGGTGGTGGTGGTGGTGGTGGTGATGGTGATGGTGATGGTGGTGGTGGTGGTGGTGGTGATGGTGGTGATGGTGTTGGTGATGATAATGGTAGTGGTCGTTGTGGTAGTGGTGGTGATGGTGGTGGTGATGACGGTAGTGATGATAGCGATGATGGTGGTGATGGTGTTGAAGGAGGTGGAGATGGTGATTTGTTGGCAGGTTTTACAGAGCAGGTCCTATATTTGAACTTTTCTTTTGAGGCAGAGTTCTTTAGGTGGACGTGAGCTAAAGGAGAACATTCAGGGCAGAATAATAATGTAAGTGGTGGATCATGGGTAATTGTTATTTAGTTTTCTTTGACAGGGTTGCAATAGAGCAGAGACACAGATAGATTTGCATTCAAGTACTGCTTTTCCTGCTTCAAAATAGGGGATGTGGGCTAAGCATCTTTCACTCTCTCAGCTTCAGAGTCAGCAGCTATAAAATAGGTTTCCTCGTGCCTTCCTAACGCTCACTGATTGGCATAGAGTGGTAGATGTCATTATCACTATTATTGCCTCCATTGGCTAGCTTAGAATAGCAGGTATTACTTCTATGAGAACCAAAGCCATCTACCCCACATGGCTCACTGTTATAGTAACATGACTTTACTATTCCATTATTGTCATCAGCATAACTTTACTGGCCCAGCAATAGTCTTGCCCGATCATTTAACTTTATTGTTCATTGTAGGAATATCCTGAAAGACCCATCTGCTCTTCAACAGAAAGCATTCAACACTTTACATTACACTCTAAGGCTCTTTGAAATGCTCTTGTCAAAATCCTCACCTTGCTGTTTGCATCAATCCTGAACTATCATAACACGATCCTTACTGGATTCTAACCAATGCCCCCACCCTGCTACCTTGAAAACCCTCTTTAAACCAGACCAGAATCTCAGTAAAAGTGACCTTGCCCTTCCCCCTTTAAGATGCTACCTGTCTTAGTCCATTTGTGTTGCTATAATCTTGAGGCTGGGTAATTTATAAAGAGAAGAGGTTTATTTGGCTCACATTTCTGCAGGCTATGTGATAAACTTGGCACCAACATCTGCTTCTGGCAAGGGCCTCAGGTGGCTTCCATTCATGGAAAGGGAAGGGGAGCGGCCTGTGCAGAGGTCACATGGGGAGAGAGGAAGCAAGGAGGGGGGAGGTGCCAGGTTCTTTTTAACAACTAACTCTCTTGTGTGAACTAATAGAGTGAAAACTCATTCATTACTATAAGGACAGCATAAGCCATTCATGAGGCATCTGCCCCCATGACCCAAATACCCCATTAGGCCCCACCTCCAACACTGGGGATCAAATTTCAACATGAGGTTTGGAGGGCCAAATATCCAAACCATTGCACTAGCAAAGTTCTGTTGAGGTAGTGTTCTCCCTCCTTCAGTGATCAATCAACTCAGATTTGCTTTATCAACAGGTTGTTGGTGATATTAGGAGAGCCAGCATTTGACATCTGTGATAAAAAGTTATAGAACTATCTAACTATGTTTTTGCATGACCTTATTCAAAGGGCTCCTGGAGGCTTCTACCACTATAAGAAACTTCACCTTTGTTCCTTTAGGAAATGGAAGCAGCTGGGTTTAGTTGGAAACACACTGGCTGGGAAATCTCAAGACAATTTAAAAATCTTTATTATAACTTTAAATTATCTATTTGCTGTGATCATTTGTTTAATGTCTTTCTCCATGCCAAAACTCTCACTCCATGAAGGCAAGTAGTGCATCTTAGTCATCCTTTGTCCCCAGCTTCTAGAGCAGTGTCCGGCATGTGGTGAGCTCTGTATCTGTTGAATGAATGGATGGATGGGTGAATGGATGAGTGGAGGAAGGGATCTGGGCTATAGTCCTGGATCTGCTACTGATTAGCTATATGCCTTTGAGCAAGTTCATCTCTCTCTGGGCCTTTTTTACAATTTTCCCACATGTACAATACTGGGTAAAAGGACTCCTGGAATGCCACATCTATGTTTATAGGCAGTTATGGTTCCAAAGGTAGCAAGCAGCAGCATCTCAGGCTTTGAAGGAGGCCAGGCAAGGTGGCTGATGACTGCCCTTCTGGAGGCTTGAGGTTGGCAGCTCCAAGATTCATGGCAATTAATTTCAAATTCTCAGATCTAGTCTCTTTCCCAATCCCTGAGACTTGGCAGGAGGGGTGGAGGCCAGAATGTTTCCTATTTGTGAGCCACTGCATTTATGTAAAGTGTTGTCTTCTCCTGTTTTCCTCACTTCCCCTTTGGATTGCGTGTGGGTGCCTTGGTGTAGACTCTGTTTTCCTGGTTTTTTTTTCATTGTCATGTCAGCTGCCCTCCCCTATCCTGGCACAGCCTGCTCTCTGGAAGGGAATGTTATCAGCCATTTATACCTCCCAGGGGATTTAAATTTCTCATCTCCCTGCCAGAGACATTTATGATTAGGATCTCCCATTATGAAACAAAAAGCTAGGCCCGTTCTAACCTTATAGGTGGCTCTCGACTTACCTGCTGTGTGACCTTGGGCAAGTTATGGAACAGCCTCTTTATGGTTTGATTTCCTTATCTGCAAAATGGACATAATGCTAGTAGCTGCCCCACTGGGTTGTCGAGAGGTTAAATGAGTTAGTACAGTAAAACACTAGGACAGAGGTTGGTGCACAGCACGCACGTCACAGCCGTTAGCCACTGTTCTCATCCCATAAAGTGCCTGGTACACGGCTGACTTGCCTGACTCTGAAGTCCAGGCTCCATGATGGAATACTACTCGCAACAAAAAGCAATGAACTGTGGATACAGGCAAGGAATTGGATGGATCTCAAAGGCACTATGCTGAGTGAAAGAAGCCAGTCTCAAAGGGTTACATACTGTATAAACCCATTCATATGACATTCCCCAAAGACAGAGCTATCCTGACGCAGAACAGATCAGTGGTTGATGGGGATTAGGAATTAGGAATCAAGGGACGGTTTCCCTTTTTAATGGGAGATTTTGGGGTCATGAAATCTGTCCTGCATCCTGATTGTGCCGGTGGTTATATGATATGTTAAAATTCATAAAGCTGTGATCTAAAAAAATTTAATTTTTTGTATGATAATTAAAAAGTATTGGGGCGGGATAAGTGTTGGCTTTTACTTAGCAGAATGCTGTTACCTCCTTTCTCCTGGCAAGATAAAAAAAGATAACACATCCTTAGATGTTCTGGAAAGCAGAAAGCGCCCTGCAAACTGCTTCACCGTACAGAAACAAGCCTCCACGTCTGAAACCTGCTCCAACCACTCCTGGTCTCTGAAAGAAGGCCCAGGCAAGTGACACCTCAAGATCAGAACTTGAGCGTGGGGCGAGCTATTCAGAACTCCAGCAGGCTATTTAAAGAGATTTAAGTGCGCCATTTCCTACTTATTCTGAGGTGCAGTTATAATTGCCGTTCTTTCCAAATAAATCCTTCAGATTAAATGGATATCGAGTGTGTAAGTTCAACGATTGCTCACGGCACGCGAACCTTGTCAAAGTTCAGAGTGAGTCAGTGTAGATTAACAGGAGGAAGCTGGCAAACATTGTTTTAGTCTTAACGCTATCATTTTGTGCTGGTGTTGAATGTTTACATTTTGGGAAAACTCAGGCCAGATAAGGCAGCCTGGAGCAGCACTTGGGAGTCAGGAATCTTCTCTTGGCAACGAAATTTTATAATTTAGGGGGAGTCCCTTCTCTCTGAACCTTGATTTTGCCACCTGCTTTCTCGGAGGAGTGTGGTTGAACTTGTTCACCTCCAAGGCTCTTTCCCATCTAGCCGATGGCTGAGACCATCTCCCTTCTTTCTACTTTTGGGGATGTAGATGTCCCCTCTTCTTCCGCTAGCATTTGCCAGTATGCGGCCTCTGTTTTGAGGACACCCAACATCACTAAGGCAATCCTAAGTCTGTTTTGAATTTGATGAACACCCTTTACCCTTCTGCCTGCCCAAAAGGGATTCTCTGAGCAAATTTGTGTACAAATGTCAACAGGCTCCGCAGAGCATCCGAGAAACATGCCCAGAGGTGACGTTAGGATGTTGGAATTATGAGGTGAGCAGTAAGAAGCCAAAAAATCAGGGAGCCACTTGAGCAGAGAGTATAAACATAAATATCCCCGAGCAGGCCCCAGCACTGGGTTTTTTATGTTGATGTGCTAATATGTTATCCACTAAGGGTTTATTTATGCCGTGTTGGTATTCCCTGCAATTCATTTATCTGCATAAGGAAGAGGCGCTAACAGGACAGTTCCTCATGAACAACGTCCCTATGTGATCCCCACTGCTGTTTATAATCCTTCATGCCCAGATCTATAATTCATGAGCTGATGGCCTGGTGGCAGTTTCCATAAAGGCCATATCGGGCACCTAGTCGTTAACGTTCGCACTGTCATGCATGGAATCGAAATAAGCCCGCTCTCCTTCTATTCATCACGACGCCACCAACGGGCGGGCAATGATATTATCCAAATATTATTAAAACTTTGAACCCTGTCCCCATAAATTATGGCCGAATGGCTCCGTGGCCATTAGGAGAGGGGGATGGATGGGCTTTAGTTGCCGCCGAGTAATTATGTGCTTAAAAGGAAGCGTGGCCGAGCATCCCCTAGTAAAAAAGAGAGAAGCTGGGATCATTTGTTACTGCTGTGGCGCTCGAAGCCGGACCGCTCAGGCAGGTCAAGTCAACCTTACAGAAGGACAATTATCTGCCTAGAGAGACCAAACATCTGTTATTAAGTATGTACAGGCATCAAGGCAACATGCTAGAAATCTTGTCCACTTCAAACACTTGGCGTATTCCACACAACACCCCCTTCGCTTTTTGTTACTGCAGCAGTCAGCTTTGAAATATGCCCTCTCTTCCCTCCCCCGGCCCCTGGCTTTAATGTACCCTACAGCTGCTAAAGATGGTGTTGTAACTTTAGAAGAACCTTGCTATCTTTCTCTGGCTCTTTAAGTAATAATAATAATTTTTGTTATTTTTTTTCCCTCCTAAACTTTTTTTTTTTTTTGCATTTATTAGTTATTCAAGGAGTATTGCTATGGCAGAGATAATATACAGTTTGAAAGCACAAGGTCGGCCCATGTTTACATGAGAAGCCGAATCTCTCTTTGATTCATGCATTTGCAGGAACTTGTAGGCTGGTACGGTGCACGGGAGAGAGAGCGTTCTCTATTGGGATGATAAAACGGGAAAGAGAGGTTTTCAGGCTAACGTGGTTCTCTGCGGCACGTGTGTGTGTTAGAATGCTTGGGGAGTGGGATGAGGGCTCTTAGAAATCAGGTAAGAGGAGGTGTTGGGCAGGTGAGAAAATAAGCCTACAGACGGAGAAAGTGGGCAGAGATGGGGGTAGGCACGACGGCAGGATGAGGGCAGTGGGGCTGCCCGGGGAGATAACATTGCAATCACTCCAGCTGAGCATTTCCAGACAAGAATAAGCAGAGTGCAATTTTCCTCTCATAAAAATTCAAAGTATAATATCAAATAAGGAGACTTGGACCATGTTTGTGGAGGAGGAAGGGCAGGACTCTCCTCTGCTAGGTGACGTAGTAATAACAGACCAGATTCCTTTCTTCTCAAGGAGAATGGAATCTCTAGCTCTTGCAGGGCCTTGCAATCTGAGCATCTTAAAGATATATGATGTCTGGATTCACTTCAAAGTAATCCAGGGCGGAGCGAGGGTGGGTGGGGCTACAGATGAAACAAATTGGCCCCAAGTTAATCATTGTTGAAGCCCAGAAATGGGCACAGGGGGCTTATTAGACCACTCTCTACACTTTTGATTATATTTGAAATTTTTCCATAATTAAAAAATATCTCAAGGAGCAGAACTCTTTTCTGACATGAATGATCAATGGAGCCAGCAAAGAGCCCATCTCCCCAGGACTGAGGTCTATGAACATAAACCCAGGGCACAGAAGCCAAGATTGACTCGTTGGCTTAGTTTGTGGAACTTTCTGCTCTAATCCATCCCGTAAACACTTTTCCCAGAAAAAACTTTTTTTTTGAAACAAGGTCTCACTCTATTGCCCAGGCTAGAGTGCAGTGGTGTCATCCTAGCTCACTGCAGCCTCAAATTCTTGGGCTCGAGAGATCCTCCCACCTCAGCCTCCTGAGTAGCTGGGACTACAGGCATGCGCGACCATGCCTGGCTAATTTTTCTGTTTTTTGTAGAGATGGGGGGGTCTTGTTATGTTGCTCAGGCTGGTTGTGAACTCCTCGCCTCAAGCGATCCTCCTGCCTCAGCCTCCCAAAGTGCTGGGATTACAGGCATAAGCACTGTGCCAGGCCAGAAACACCTCCTTAAAACTCTGTTTCATCACTCCCCTACTCAGGAGCCCATGAGAGCTTCCTGACTCAACGGCACCAGCCTAATTCCTTCATGTGGTATTCAGGAACTACCATGACATGGCCTTGTCCTATTTTTCAGGCCCAGGGTCTCATTATTCTGCCTTCCTCCTACCTGCATCCCTACAGGCTGGCAGGAGAGTCAGGTGGTGGTGGTGGAGGAGGAGAAATAGACACAGGCCTGGTGGCACCAAAAGCAGTTCTGGGACTTCCCTATATATATTCTTTCCCTGTGTGTAGGGGCATCAGTTCCAGTGGACTGGCCTTTGACCCCGGCCTCTCTTCCCTTGGCAAGTGCTGAGAAGGCGGCAGCTCTGGCATAGCTACTTGATGTGACCACAGAGGAAAGAGTGAAAGGCACACAAATGACCAGGATCTAGTTCCCTTCAAAAGCACAGGCAATTTTTTCCTTCTCATAAGGAAGTATACTGACCTCCTAGAGAGTTCTGCTAGAACCAGCCACACCAAGGAATAGCTCAGAACTGGAAGGGGATCTAAGAACTAAATGTCTCCATTGAATGGGGGCAAGTACTTGGGGATCATGGTGGATACCTGGTTCTTTGCTAGCCCAGAGTCCATTCCTGCTTCTCCTGGGGAAAGCACCCCAAGTTTCCTTTGGAGAACTAGCCCTCTTCCACTCTAGGTTCACAGACTGTGAATAGAATGGACCTCTATCCCCAGCTCCCCGTTCCATTACAGGGACTGTCATGGGACCCAGAAATGGCCCCCTGGAACATTCCCTGGCCCCAGTGATTGCTTGAGAGATGGTGATATGCCCTACCTTAAGCCAATGAGACTCAATTCTGGGACTTCTGTCGAAACTATAGCTAAAGGGCAAGTTTGGCAATAACTGGCAACCATTTTTGCCATCCTGAGGGAAGAATCTGCACAAGAATGAAGCTACTACAGAAGAAAATAGACTTGAGAGATAGGTTGAGAAATCTTCCCCTGAATGGTTCAGTTAAGTGAGTCAATTATTTTTTCTTTTTTGTTTATTCAGGTAGAGCTGCATTTCTGTCACTTGCAACCAGAAGAGTCCTGATGGATGTAGCAGCAGAATAGCCTACAGGTGACCAGAAGAAGGCATCTAGCCCAGCTTGATCAAGAGGGCAGAGGACTGTGGGCTTCAGCTGGGACTGAGTAAGATGCTAGACTAGTGATGGCTAACCTGTGTCCTCTGCCTGTGGGGACATCAGTGATGGACCAGAGCATCTTTCCTGGTGAGTCCAGATGTGATCTCAAGTCCTTTTCCACCCAGTGTTGCAGGTGGCACTATTGACCAGCCACACTTGGCACATGGACAGACCTTTGCCTCTGCTACTCGGGGTCCTGGAGAGGAATGGGGCAGGGGCCCTTTCTGGGAGGACCTGAGGTGGAGGGTGCCACCATAGACTCAAGGACACTTCATAGATCTGGTTATAAGAGCTAAGCTTGATGGCGAAGCCCCTAAACTGTTCTTCTTGAATCAAGGCAGAGGCTGAGGACATCATTTGGGCTCTGGACACCCTCAGGGGTGCCCTCCTGAGTTGACTGTTGTAGATGGATGTGACTGGTACCAAGTCCCCTCAAGGCCTTGGACAACATTCCAGTCTCCTTACTAGAGAAGTAACATGGTTTCCCAGGGCTGAAATGTCTGAGTTCAAAGGCTAGTTTTGCTACTTTTTAGCTAAGTGACCTTGGCCAAGGTACTAAGCCTGTCTGTGCTCGGGTTTCTTCATCCATAAAATGGGGAAAATAATAACACGTACCACCCTGGGTTATAATGAAGATTAAACTAGTGTTTTAGGTCAAGCACTGAGAACATAGCCTGCTACATATTAAGTGCCATATGTTTGTTAAAGAAACAAAAAAATACAATCTCCTTTATTCCCAGGTGTTCCGCTGAGGGTCTCATTCAGAGGGAAGAGAGTCAGTCCTGAATTACTTCTGTTTATTTCATTGTTTCCCTTCCTATCCCGTTTGTTCAGCAAACATTTGTTAAGCACTGACCCTGGGCCAAACTTAGGGATGGTTTCATCTCCAGATGACCTCATCAGATTTCTTTTAGTTCTTGGATGGTACAAACCTCAATAGAGCTCCTAGATGGCCACCCCAAAACCTCTGTGCACACCCTCAGGCAGCCTCAGAATAATGTCCCAGGACTTTCCTTCCACGTGAGCCACACTGGTCCACTTTTTTTGCCTAGTGGATCTTCACAGAGATGAGGTCCCTACTTCTTAGATCTGGGAAACTGGATCTCCAGGGGATGACATAACTTGCTCAAGAACCATCAAGTGGGACGTTGCAAATCTGGGGTTGCAACCTGGGTCTGTCTGACTTATTTTTATGTCATACTGATGTGAGCTACCTCATTTCCAACTGTCTTGCTTAATGAAATGCTTTGTGGTCAATGCGTCTGTCTCTTCTACTACACTGGGCAGCTGCTGGAAACCTAGGGCCGTGATTCATTTGTCTCTGCCTTTCCAGCCCCTGCAAAGCGCTTGCCACAGAGCAGGCACTCCGAACAGCCACAGAGTTGTGTTGCCAGGGAGTTTACGCAAATTGCCCAAAGCTGCAAACCCAATTAGCAGCTGGAGAAGGGCTAGAAATATACCCTCTCTTTGCAAATCCCCACAAGAGCCTACAGCATGCACTCCTTGTTTGGTTGCAAGAGGACGCCCATTTCTTACTGAGATCTTTGTCCTTTTCTCTGACCTAAAAAGACCATGTCTGATATTATGCTCCTGGGGGCAATAGGACAGAGAACTCAGTGAAGGACAGTCTCAGCATATCCCCTCTAGGCAGAACTCCTCTGACAGCGGTTCAGCAGCTGGACCAGCCTCGCCTTAGGGACCAGCATCTCCATGAAGGGCTGTTGATTGTCATTGCCCAACAAAATCCCCTCTTTCCTGGGAATGGGCCTCTCCCCTTTTGATTTCCTGTCCCCTGTCCTCTCTCTAATTTATTGCTTCTGTTTATAAGTCAACGTTAAATGTTTTCAGCTCCATTTTCTTAAATTCTTCTCGCCCTCTCCTTCCCCTAACACCCCCAAGTTATCGACTGCTGGTCTCTGAACAGCAGGCTCCCGGAAGGGAAGGGAAAGCCAGCCTAATGAGCCTCCCCCTTCTGCATGAGCCAGGCAGGCCAGTCTCAGTTCATCCACTTCCAAATTGCTTCCGAGGAGCTTATACATACATGCAGCTTCTGGCTGGGGTGCGCATTTATTTGATCCATACGGTGTTGAAATTTTAGACACACTCCTAAGGCAACAGGGCACAAGTAGGGGAGTGGGAGGACTCATCTGGGCCCGGCAGGGTGCGAGGGCCTGGAGGAGCAGTGCAGGCAAGGGGAGAATGGGACAAGTCTGGGGACAGAGCTCTGGGCATGGGGCTGGTTCCAGATTGGCACCTGGAGGATCCCAGGCATCCTCGAAACTCCCCCACCTAGAGTAACCATTTCCCCAAGAACAGAGTCTGTTGGGCAGATGGGCCCATTTCTGGATCCCGATTTCAAGGTCAAGGCCTACCTCTGGTTGTTCTCTGCCTTCTGGCCAGGAAGAAGAGTCTTTGACCCAAGACAGGAGGGGCACTGGGAAAAACACATCTTGGGTATTGTCCACAGGACAATGCTTTTTGGCATTTTTTGGCAAATGCTTTTTAAAATAATGACTCCTTTTGTCAAACAAACAATTCTCCAAAGCCACCTCCTAAGGCCGTGGTGTTTATGTTCAAAGACTATGTTTGCTGAAGGTGGGTCACCACTGTGTCAGTCAGAAGGGTGGTCTTAGCTTTATTCTTCATCTGGGGTCATGGAGGCCACCTCCAAACATCCTCTCTCCAGAGGTGATCCAGGGACCTGGGGTGCAGTGGGGGTGAGGGACAAGCTGCTGTTGTCTTTCCAGTTGCAACAAACTGGGCTGGGTTTCCAAACTCAGGGGCTCCCTCAACTCCACCCCACATCCTCACCTCCCCACAGCCACTCCAGCCTCCATCCTGTGGTTTATAAATTTCACCTGATTCCGTTTGATGAGTGACAGTGCCTGGCATGACCCCCTCTCTCCATTTGGAATTCCAGAATATTTGTGCATCTCTCATTTGCCCTGTCTGAGGTGATAATCAGAAAATCAGAAAATCAAATAAAGAGAATTTCAGAGAAGAGTCCGCCAGTGACTGATGACTGCTATTCAAGGAACTAATTCATTAGCTCAGCAAAGTCCAACGGGGGAGAAGAGAAGGCTTGCCGGCACTGGACATGATGACAGTGTTTCCAGGGCTTGTCTCCTGCATTTGAAGTATCATGAATATCATCTGACCTGGTAAGGGGAAAATAAAGTCGTGAGTAATGTGCAAATGATGAGAGACAGTCCAGATTCAGAGATGCCAGGGTGACGAGAGGCGAGGCACCTAAGTTCAGGTGGCAGGTCCCAATGGTGAAGAATCCACCCCCCCGATATACCCTATTTTGCAAGCTGTTCCCTCCGTATGGCTATCTGGCAGCCCCCACCCCCCGTACCTATTTGAGCCTACCCGTACTTCAGAATGTGCCTGTATTTGGAGATAGGGCCTTTAAAGAAGTAAATAAGTGAACAGAAGGGTGTTAGGGTGGTGTCCTTAGAAGACGAGGAAATTAGGACACAGACACATACAAAGAAAAGACCATGTGAAGACACAGAAAGAAGATGGCCCTTACAAGCCAAGGAAGGAAGACTTAGAAGAAGCCAACCCTGATGACACCTTGATCTTGGACTTCCAGCCTCCAGAATTGTGAGAAATAAATTTCTGTTGTTTAAACCACCCAGTCTGTGGTATTTGTTATGGCAGCCAGAGCAGACTAATGCACCTGCTTTGGACTTAGAGCACGAGCTTTGCCTAGGCATCCGCTGGTCGGAACAAATGGTAATGACTTTGAAAATGAGCCTGGCTGTGGGTGGGATGATTTTAGGGAGAGGAAGGGAGAGCGTCTGGACCAGAGTAGAGTGGAGCTGAGGTAGATCCCAGCTTGTGAAATTCTAAAGGGTAATTCCCTCCTGTGTGACCCTAATGGTTGGCCAATGTCCCCAGGGGCAGGGGGAGGGTGCGGGAGTGATGTTTCCAGGGCATTATTCTTTCTCTGTGGGGAAAGCTGACATCTCTCCCCATCTCCTCCTTCTTCTCCTACAAGTCAGATCCCTCCAGTTCCACCATTTGAACCTTCTATAGCTTAAGGCCGTGTGTGATGAATCCATAAGAACATCGGAATTGCCCCAGAATGCTGTATAAAATGTCTGTCTCTGGGCTCCCCCTCGGACTCACTGAAACAGCACCTGGATGTTCCCAGATTAGAAGGTGATGTATCCCTAGATCTGGAAGGTAGTGGGCTTTGAGTGTGTGGTGGTCGTGGGGTGCTGTTCCTCATCTCCGAAGATTCATAAAGTCATGAAGAGCCTTTTGGGTTCTGAGGAAAGTTGTGTAACTCTCCTAGGTTCCTGTTTTAGAGATTAAGCTCTTAAGGCCTAGACCTATGGGGCTTGGCTGGTCAGAGATGGTTGTGCTGGGTGCTGGGTGCTGGGTGTGCTGTCCCTGCCCAGACTGCTTCCGGAATATAAGGAACAGAGGGACCCTGCCCCTGTAGAGCACATGCCTGGGTGAAGCTATCACTGACATGTCAATGGCGAGGTAAAGGAGATGACATATTTGTGGGAGGCCACTTTGGGGGACCTCATTTGGTTACTTGTCTCTCCCGGCCTCAGTTCCCTCTGCTGTAACATGGGGACATTATAGTGCTTTTCTTTTAAAGATGTTGCCGGGGTCAATGAGAAAATGCATGTGAAACTCTCAGCGGAGTTCCTGTTAGAGTAAGCATTGACCATGTTGGTGATGATGATGACAGTAGCGTTGGCTGGGCTTTTGTTTAAGAGTTCTAGGGGAGACATTCCTCATGCTTTGGCACTGGCCTGAGCTCACGCACCTTCTGAAAGATTGTCCTCTCTTCTCAGATAGGTCCTTAGCCCAGGAGCAAAGTACCCTGTGGCTGCCTGCAGTTCTGCGGGGCCCCCAACCCAGCCCATCGTCAGGCCAGTTTTGACGGAACTGGTCCATGATCTCATCTCTTATCTAATTCTTCCCTGGAGAGGCTGGGCTAGGGGGACAGAGAGAAAGAATCAAAGCCCACCTTCTCCACGACTCTGATAATTGATAAAACATCTGGCAAGCTGCAGGTGCCTTCTCGGTCTATCTTTTGCCTCCTTGATAATAGATGATCTAATCTGTCTCTCTACAGCACTTCCTTCTCTGTGCAGGTGACAGAGATGGAGCGATCCCATCCTTCACCTGGAGGAAACACGACTTCCCGGGGAACGCGCTCCGTGTTGCAGCAGGCTGAGGGCGGGAGGTTTGCCACGCTTGCTGCTTGCAGGCATTGCCGCATGCAGCTGTGTCACTGGCTAGACCACCCACCAATGGCAGGACACCTCTGGCCAAGCGATGAGAAAGTAGAAGCTTTTTCTAGGTTCACACACAGTCTGATTACCTCTTACCCCACGATACTCCAGTAGCATTTCTTATAGAAAGCAAAATACTTATTCTTCCTCCCCCTCTTTTAAAATTATATTATGTTGAAATATTTCAGGCATGCAAAAAAAAGCCATAGAGAATATTTTCATAACATTAGCATACTCAACACTAAGCTTAAGAATAAAAACATTGTAAACACAGCAGAAGCCTCCTCTTCATACAATTCCCCTCTTCCCTCCCGGTGCTAACCACAGTTCTAAATTTTCCCATACATGATTTTTAATTTTACTACATTTGTATGTGTCCAAACTTTTAAAAGATAACTGTCATCATGCTGTTGGTCATGTCCAGCAGCTATTTTTTTTCAACATTGTTTTGATGGTTCTCCACGTTTTTGCCAGGAGTTCTGGGGTTCCAGCTCAGTGCAGCTGCCAGCCAACCTTTCATAGCATTGTGACCACCTTTTATTTTTCCATTGTCCTGTTAATAGATACTTAGTTTGTTTCTATTTTGTTCCATTTCATGCACTATAGTGATGAATATCTTCTTATGATCCTTATGAAATGTGCAACTTCCCGTCAGGTGTAGAATGCTGTGTGGAGACATGTCCCTTCACCAAGTAGAAATTGCAGCTCCTATGATTTTACAATTTCTACTTGACCAAAAGAGTAAGAAAGTTGTCACTCCCACTACCTCCTCAGCATCTATTTGCTGACTTGTAAATGTTTCCCTTCTCATGAAATGACTCATAAGTTTGAAATGGCATTGTCAAGTGATGGTGAAATCAGCTCCCATCCATGGACAGAGCATTACACTCAAGTCTTTTGGCATTGCAAATCCTCATGAAGTCCCCTCTGCACTGAATGAAATCAGAGTATAAATTGATCTAATCAGATGGTGTGGTCTGATTGTGATGTGGGTAAGTGAATGAGTCCCACTGCCAGTGCTGCTGATTTGAATCCCTACACATACTGTCTTGCAACTTGGCTAGTGACTTTCCTCTCCAAACCCCACTTAGTTCTCTGTAAATGAAATATATATACTATCTCAAGGGTGGCTGGAAATTAGAATATGGTATTCCATCCTGTCTTTTGCTGCCCAATACCTCACTTCTCCTTTGCCTAGGGCACTCCTCCAAATCCCCTCCTTCCTCCTCCTTCCTCTCCCTTCCTTCATCTTCTCTATCCTTCTCATTCCTCCCTCCTTCTCCCTCCCTCCTTTCCTTCCTTCTCCCTTCCTTCCTTCCTTCCTTCCTTCCTCCTTCCTCTTCCTTCCTCCCTTCCTTCCTTCCTTCCTCCCTTCCTTCCTTCCTTCCTCCCTTCCTTCCTTCCTTCCTCCCTCTCTCCCCTTTCTTTTATGCTAATCTAATGGGAAGGCCATTGCCTTACCTTTAAACACAGACAGAAAGTCTAATACGGCTACCAGCATTACACAGAGTGGATATCCTTTGGAGCCTCCTGCTTCAACGAATTGTGAATAACGGTTTGTACTTAACATGTTGTTTGTATGTAAATAGATTCCTCTATGTTACTGCAGGACACCTCCGTTTCCTAGATAACTTGGCCTGCTTCCTTGCAATTTCATGATTTTGGTTCATTTATTCAGAAAACCTTCCTTTCAGAGGGTCCAGAGTAAACCTCAACCAGCTGAGTTGAGTAATCATGAATCCCACGGAGCAGAATGCCAGACAGCCAGAGTTCGCCCGATAAACGACCTACAAGGGACAATCCACAGGGGAGAATCTGCCTACAGATTAATGGCTTATGTTTCCATAACTCCATTCTGGGCTATGCCCAAGACTAATTGTTGAAAGAAGAAGTTGTATCTGGTTCCAGACCTTTACTAAGTGATGTTTGAATTTCATAAATGTACTTGAATTCCGTGCCTTTTATTTCAAACTGGGAAGGCACTGCTCATCAAATCTTTCCCTGTGCGAACATCTCTGACCAAGGCAGCAGGTTTTTCAGCAAACAAACAACTAACTTTCAGAATTAAAGTATACAAGAGCACAATTCAATTAATTTGATTTTTTAATTTTTGCTGTACATTAATCCCCATTGGTTTTTAGCCATAACACACACACATACACACACACACCAAGTAATTCAATGATTTTCCATTGGATGCCCATTCTGCCAAGTTTCACCAAGTAGTGGGCAGAGAGAAGGCCCATGTGATTGGGCCACAGAAAGTGAGAGGGAACTGGGGAGATGGGCAGGAGCAGGTCACGGGGGACCTGGTACTGATTTTCTGTATTATTGCCCATTGTTCAGTCTTGTTCTTGCAGCTGTTCATCTCTGAATGCACATGTTCTGCCATCTCTATGTCTTTGCCTGAGCTGCTCTTTCTGCCTGAAGAGTATTCTTTACAACAATCTTTTCTCTACAGCAAAACCTGATGATTTATCCTTCAAAGGTCCTGCTGCCTCCTGGATTCCCTCCATCACCTCTAGGAAAAAGGATCTCTCCCAACACCTGTAATAGTCAGTGCCCCTCGTCTGGGCTGCCGGCCAACCCCTGCCTTGCTTGCAGCTTCTCATTGGTCGTGCCTCCTACTTGAAGGGAACATCTTGGGTGTGAGTACCTATTATACTCATATTCACTTTTTTCCTTCCCTGTCCAGTCCCCAGCTCCGGGAGGTTAGTATGTCTTAAATACCTTCTCCATGAGGGAGTAAAGCAAATAAATAAAGTACCCTGTCCTGGATTCTTCTTCCAAGGCATTAGCCCTTGGGGCTGAGACTGCTGGTAGTCTTTCCAACATCCATTCATTTCGTCTTCCTTACCAATAGTATCATTTGGCTGGCACTGGGTCTAGCAAAACATTACATTTCCCAGTTGGCACAGCCAATGAGATGCAAGCAGAAGTTGTTGGGTGGGGCTTCTGGGACATCTTCTTAAAAGGGGCTTATTCATCTGAATAATATATCATTTACCCCCTTAGTCCTTTTTCTAACCTTTTCTAACCTGGAAAAGGGAGCAAGGGATGTGGATGTGATAGCTGGAACCTTAGCAATCTTTTTGGATCTTTAGGCAACTTTGAGAATTGAAGCCAGTCATGAGCTTGATGGAACATAAATATAGAAGCTTGGTTTCTGATAACCATGAAGCACTGGGCCATCCCTGGACAGCCCACCTCAGGACTTCCTATCTAGCCTAAGCCACTGCTCCTTTCTCTTAACCTGTAGCCAAGCCTAATGCTTACTGAATAGCCTCTCTGTTAGCATTCTCCCTCTTTTCTAACCTTACCATTTATTTTCTACTTTTCTCTAAATGAATCAAATGAAACTCTGCTGTGTCCTCAGTGCCATCAATCTGGAACTGGTTCCATTAATTCATTCATTCATCAAATACATACTTAGCAGCATAAGATATGCACCAGGCATAGAATTTGGTCCCAAAGATACAGAAGTGAGCAAAAAATCCCCTTCCTCTGTCCTCAGAAACTCAGGGGACAGTGTGAGAAAGAGTTTTATAACCAAATACAGCAGCTTGTTCAAAGGCCTGAGGCAGGAGAGACCATAGAACATTTGAACAACTAGAAGAAAGGTACAAGAGCAAGGAGAAGGTCAGACCATGCAGGCCTTGGAGACCACGGAAAAGATGTAGTTTTTCCTGCAGTATCGGGAAGCCACTGGAAGGTTTTAAATCGCAAATTGCACTAAGTTATTCATGACTAGAATTGGCTTCTCAGTGACATTTGACTCTTAATACATCCATGCTTGAACTCACGAAAGGAATAAATCTCTAATGGTGGAATTTATGGTTCTGATCGTGAAGGTATTTAGAAGGTAGGTTATCCAGGAGTACTCCTGAAAACACACCATGGATATAGTAAACACCAGCCTTGCCTCGACCCAAGGAGAATTATCAGAGGTGCTTGGATGTGGCTAATTCTTCTATTGCCTTTGTCAAAATAGCTTTCTTTTTAGTGAATTGGGTGAAATAAATATCCCTCTTGCCTCCATTGTTATAAGTGTCACGGTGCTCCAGTTTGCTTTACATTGCCATCAACCGTTCTGAGCTTAGAAGAAATTAACCCTCAATGATCTGAGCCCAAGAAATTTACAAATGACACTGCCTGGCAAAAGTTTGCAGAGGACATGAGTATAGTTTATAGTGCCTCAGGGAACTTCCAGAACACTCTGAGAACAGTTCCTGAAAAGTCGACAGAGGTATAATAATAAAAATTAAAAAAAATAAAAAGGTGACCTCCACTGATCATCAGGTGGTGACACGCCAGGCTCTGGTTTATGTGTGCTCTCTTATTCAACCCCCCAACAACATTGTGAGGAGGTGTGGTTATCCTTATTTTTCCAATGAAGAAACTGAGGTTCAGAGAGGTTAGGCCATTTGTCCAAGGTCACATAGCTAGGAAGTGGTGATACAGGAACTAGAGCTCAGGTAACACTACTCCAAAGGCCATTCTTTCTGTGATACTTTCCATGTCAGTTGGGGGCTTCTGCAGCCTTAGAAGGTCCTCTTTGGGTACAGTGAGTCCCCTGGTGCATTAGTTTCCCAAGGCTGCTGTAACAAATTTCCACATATTTGGTTGCTTAAAACAACAGAAACTTATTCTCTTATGGTTCTGGAGGCCAGAAGCCCAAAATCAGTTTTACTAGACCCAAATCAAGGTATCGGCAGGGCCACAGTCCTTCCAGAGGCTCTAGGGAGAATCTGTTGCTTGCCTCCACACCTTGGCTTGTGGCCATATTACCCCAATCTCGGCCTTCTTCTCTTTTGTCTGTCAAATCTTCCTTTATCTTTCTCTTATAAGGTCACTTGCAATTGCCTTTAAGGCTCACCCAAATACTACAGGATAAGATCCTTAATTTAATCAAATCTACAAATACCCTTTTTCCAATGAAGATAATATTTATAGCCTCCAGGGATTAGGACCTGACACCTTTGGGAGCCATTATCCAGCCAGCTACACGTGGTTCTGTGCCCAGTCATAGGGGGTGGCTCCCCTGGCTCAAGATCCGTGTGAACAGCCAGAATCTGTAACGGGGAACATCTTCTGTCCCTCATCTGCCCTCTGGGTCACCCAGAGCATAACTGGCCTGAGGACTGGGGTAAGCATTTCTCCCCAACATGACATAATGTTTGTCTGAAGGTAATTCTGCCTGTAAATTATTTGCAAATGTTCCTCTTATTTTCCCCCCTCTTTTTTAGGATTCAGAGCCAATTTGTAATAAGCAAGAGCAGTTTGACCCAGATTAAAAGATACAATTAGTCTGTCTCCTTGGTAAACCTAAAAAAGTACTACTTACAACAAGTTATTGTTTTTTTGACAAAGGGAGATGTCCTGGCAGAACAATAAAGCCCCCACCACTGATAAGAGCCTTGTAATTTACTCAAAACACTGAAGTGCAGGAGATAGAACAGCCCCTGGGGACCTGGGATCTGAGCATGGCCTGCTCTTGCAGGAATAAGAAGTGATCCCCCAGAATAGGAGGTGGGTTCCATCACTGCACAGAAGAGGGGAGAACTGCCAAGTGAGGCAGTTTCCCTTTCCCTTGGAACTGCTAAAGGTTGCTTCCCTGGAAATTCATGCCCTGTGGGACTGCCAAGTATGTGGGGCCACCTTGGATTGTAGACAAAAGTCCCACTGACTTAAGCGACGAGCTGTCCTGACCGGAGGTGGGAGGGGAGGGTGAGGGCCAAACAGTGCGTTGTTGGGTCATATCTGTCCCACTGGCTTTGGGCTGGAAATCTGCTGAAACCATCAACTTGGGGACACCAGCAGACTACAAGGGCTTCCTTTCATGCCTGATCCCTGTGTGGACCCCTGTGGGGTGTGCAGCTAGGTACACATATGATGCTCACTTGATAGATGAAGAAACTGGAGTGTTATGGGGTTGAACTGTGTCCCCTTCAAATTCATATGTTGAAGTTCTAGCTCTCAGTAGCCCACAATGTGACCTTATTTGGAAGCAGGGTCTATACCGAGGTGATCAAGTTATAATAAGTTCATAAGAGTGGACTCTAATCCAATACGCCCAGAGTCCTTACAAAGAGGGGAAATTTGGAGACAGGCATGCACACAGGGAAAACACCACGTGCAGATGCAGGCAGAAACCAGGGCGATGCTTCTACAAGCCAAGGAATGCTGCAGATGGCCAGCAAAGCCCTGGAAGCCAGGGGAGAGGCCTGGAACAGGTTCTCCCACTTAGCCCTCAGAAGGGATCAACTCTGCCAACACCAGTCTTGGTCTTCTAGCCTCTGGAACTGTGAGGCAATAAATTTCTGTTTGTCAGGACACACAGTTTGTAGCATTTTGTTGTGGAAGCCCTAGCACACTAATGCAAGGGGCTGACAGCACTAGTTTCCTGAAACACACACAGGTAACTGGCTGACCTACAGATGGGTTGTTCCCAACACTTTATTCATTTATTGTCTTCCACTATGAAGACCGGAGAAGTGAAATACCTGTTTTCCCAGTTTCTCTTGATCCAGCCAGTGAGACCTAGCTCTGTTGGAAGTTTCTGGGAAAGGTTTTGCTGTCCTGATAAAAGAGACAGACAAGACTCGTCCCCTACCCTCTCTTCATCGCTTCATCTGGTGGCAGATGGCATGCCTAGCACTACAGTGGCCACCTTGCAAACCAAGGAAAGGCCCAAAGAGTCTCAGAGTTGCTGGCCCTTTCCTGATTGAGCCACTAGAGCTGGACTTCTTGTAGGAAAGAAAAATATACTCTGATTTGTTTAGGTCGTGGCAGTCATATTTTATGCCACTCACTGCTCAGCGCATTGCCAGCTGCTCCAGCATCCCAGGTGACCCAGCTGGTGAGTGACAGAGCTCTGGTTGGACCCTGTTCACTCTGGCTATACTGCCTACAGCACAAAGCCTCTGACAGCAGACAGAGTCGGGCCACACTTCCTAGAGCTAAGTGGCTTCATTTCTGTCTCCTTGGGGCACCCAGGGAAGAGGCGGGGAAAGCAGCAGCTGCCCAGCCCCATAAACACAGAAGAAGAGACAGAAACCACAGGAACGCAGTGCATGGGGGCAGTGCAGAGTTGAGAGAGCTACAAGATGCCTCACAGAGCAATTCATTCTCATCCAACTTGGCTGTGTGGCTCAGGAGTGAGCTGCATTGCCCTTTAACTCCTCTGGGGTTGGGAGAGGAGGACAGCCGGCCGCTGGGAGGGGCCAGTGCTTTCTGGGAGGAGAGACATTCTGCGGCAGGCATCGCAGAGGCACGTCCATGCAGTGGGGCTACACACGCTTCAGGCTTTTTTTCTTGTTTCTGCCTCTTCAAGCCTCAGTACCCCATTTGCTGATATGTTTTCTAAATCCTTCCTCATTGCCAAGTACAGTGTCTTCCATACAATAAGTACTCAGTAAATGATTGCATAAAACTTATAAAAATGGGGAGGCTGCCTGACTCACAATTACTCTGACCTCTGTTCTTCTTAGAACAGATACTGCCCTTTCTGAGCAGAAGGAGAGGACCACATTCTGCTGGGCTGTTCAGCTGGCTCTTACCCAGAGGCCACAGTGATTGGGTCAAGGGAAGACATGTGACTCCAACTGGGCCAATAGGAAGTCTTCCCTGGGATTTTAAAAATTAGAGCCAAGAAGGATATTCTTTCCTCTGGTCATGAGGCTGTATGAATGTGAGGCCACAGCTGCTGGAGTCCATGTTACCTGGAGTTTAAAGAAAGGCCCTGAGCAGTATGAGGTGCTCTAGTCCAACACCTGAGAGCCATTCCCCAGACACAACTTGGACTAGAATTATGAAAGTGATCGTAATAGTAGTTATCATTTACTAAGCATTTAGGGTGAGTCAACCTGTGCTCAAGATGCCCTCATTCTTGAGCTGAAGGTGAGCTCTCCCTTCCCTGACCTCTCAGGGCACCAGCCTTGCCCTTCTTTTATGTGATTACCACATCCTGTGCTGAATGGTTCACGTGCAATCTTTCCTGAGTACTTACCATGTGGAAACCACTGTACTTGGCATAGGGGAAGGATATAGAAATCTGTAACACGGTTTTATATTAGATTAGAGCATACATGTGCATGATTGCTGTGTTAGGCAAGTTCACACCAAAACAGTCTGAAACAAACAACTTGAAATTTTTACAGGGTTATAACTATAAATGCTTATTTCTTGCTCACATTTCATAACCACTATGAGGGGTTTGGGATTCTGTTCCCTGTGGCCGTTGTTCCAGGACCCTGATGAATGAAGCAGCAGCATGTTCAGAAGGAAAAGAGAACACAACACACTGACTCTTGAATCTTCTACCTGGAAGTGGCCGATCACTCATGCTCACGTTTCATCAGCTAAAACATGTCACATGGCTGCACCTGAGCTCAGCAGATGAGAAAAGGACAATCCCTCCAAGGGAGAGGTACCAAATCTTTGTGAGCAGAATACTGTGTAGTACACCCCCTTCCCTTGACAGCTGGGCCACACCTTATTATTTCTGTAACCTCCACAGTGGCCAGCCTTGTGGTTGCACCTCATAAGTACTCAGGGATCATGCACACTCTTTCCTTTGTATCATATATTGCAACTGCAATAAATACTCAGGCCATTGTCTCTTTAATGTCTGTTTCACTCACTGGACTATAAATGGCCTTGGGGAAAGTCTGTGTCTGTCTGCTGTTAAAGTAATTCAACTAAATTTAAATAAAGTACTGCTTAATTGCTGTAATCCAGCATTTAGGCCAGTACCTGACGCGTACTAGTACCAATAAATGCTTGTTCATGAATAGACGAATGTGGAAGGACAGAACAAAGATGGGATTTACGCCTGTTTCATTCATTTGATATTCCAGCTCTTGGTAAATGTGGGGCCCTGTTCTGGGGCCAGAGATGGAGAAGTGACTGCACCCCATTGCCCAGCCCTTCTCCCGGGACTGGTGGCTCAAGCAGGATCTCACCCAGCCTGTACCCCATTGAACCAAATGAAATTGCTAATAATGAGCTGCTTCTAATCAATAAAAATGGTGATTTCATATGGTTCAACCCAATCCTAAAAAGATGAGTGCTCTGTTTGAAGCTGGGAGGGAACCTATTATTCAGTGTTTCCATATCCCTATAGCACCCCCCAATGCACATTCACAGAATTCTAGCATGAAAATCTCGGGATGAAATGATCTCCAAGTCCTAAAATTCTACATCCCTGAATTGAGCCCCAATGCAGGTCTCTCGGGCACCATAACACACAGACTAGATACATCTGAAGGCAAGTCCCCCTCCCCCAAAGCTGACTGTAGCACCTGATATGTCTGGGAGCCCCAAAGGGGTTACCAGACCCCAGGGTCTGCACATGCTGTGGCACACAGTGTCTTCTTCGAGGCCTGTGCCCCAAGGCATTGATTCCTCTGCTAACTGGATGAGAAATTGCAGCACCCTCTCTTTGCATGGCTCTTCCATGCATCTCTGTCAATGCCGGTTTACATTCTGGGATTGAACTAATTTGTTTCCTGTTTGCTCCTAGCTGCAGGCTTCAGGCAGCTCAGCTTTGCTGCCCTGTGTTTGCAACTTGCCAACCTCCCTCCCCTTGCCTTCCCCATCCACAGCTAACCACATCTTAGGGCAAAAAGGATTAGCGGGTTCAGTGTGATGTGATTCTGGCACTTGTAGCCTGGATGCTCCTGCTACCGTTGAAAGCTGGGGGTGGGGAGAGCGAAGGCTCCAGTTGCCTCTTGGAAGAAAGGGGTGGGGGAGAAAAAGCCTTTGGTGCCCAGCTGGGAACATCCCTGCTCTGACAGCCAGCAAGTAAGAATGGCCACAGCAGTGATGCCGGCTGCAGTTCATGTTTACTGAGGATTAAGCACTAGCCCTGTACTAACCCCTGTTCATGCATTTTAGACCATTCTCTCCACAACCTCTGTCAATGACAAGATGTCTCTATTCTGCCCATTTTGCAGTTGGAGAAACCACGACTGAAAAGGTGAAATAAAGTGCCCAAGATCACCCATTAGGACTCAAGCTTCAATACCTGGTGTATCTGACTCAAGAATTCACGTCTTCACAACTGCTCCACGTTCCTCCATCCCCCCAAATCTTGATGCTTATAGCTATCCACTGAAAAATAAACTTCTTCCCATAGCCTGAAGATGGTAGGGATGAGGTGTGGGTTTCTGGAAACTGAAGCTGAGAGACATCTTTAGGGGGATCAGAGATGGCATTTGAGAAACTTGTAGTCCTCTGGGTGTCCCCACATAGCACGTTTTAATTTTAAAGTGGCAGATGAGGAGGGCGCTTCCTCAGGGCTTCCCCAAAGGCCTGGACATTGGCGGACAAGAGGGCCAACTTTCTCGCTGACATTCTTGAATAGACTACGTAGTTTCAGCTGTAAAAATATTTATTTTTAACCCCGCGTGGGACTCTCTACAAACTATTTTCATGTTGAGTATAAAAAAGTCAGACCTGTAACTATTTTTATTTTGGCCTGCAAAACATCTGCTTAATATTTTCCGAAGCTGGATCTATGTATACTCAATAACCCAACAATTCCACTTCTGGGTAAATACCAAGTAGAAATGAGTGTATATGTTCATCAAAGGCGTACATTCAGAGCGGTGCTTATGGCCCCAACCGGAAATGATGTAAAAGCCCAAGAATAAGAAGTGAACTATGGTAGAGTCACACAGTGGACTACTACATGGCAACGAGAATGGACAAACTTCAGATAAACCCAGGGACAGGGAAGATCTCACACCCATTTTGCTGACTGAGCAAAAGGAGTCAGACACAGAAAATATCTCCTGGATGATTTGATGCTTGGGATGTTCAAAAACAGGCAAAACTGATGTCTAGTGTTAAAAGTCAGGATCATTTTAGTCCTGGAGTGGTGGAGGGTAGTGGCTGGGGGCAGGGAGGGGCTTCTGGGGTGCTGGCTTCACTGGGGCATTCACAATGTGAAAACACGTTGAGACATATGCCTAAGTTTTGTGCCTTTTTCCGGATCCGGTATACCTGAATAATAGCTTGCCTCAGGAAGGCTGATGCCTTCAACTATGCTTGAACCTTGTCTTTCTACACAGCTCACCAGAGATGCAGTGGGGTGGAGCCCAAGCAGGCTTCCTTAGTTTCCTCCCGAGCTTCTATTTCAGCACCGAATCCTTTATCTGCTAACTCTGTGTTGTTAAACTGAGAGTTGCCGCCAATTTGTAACCAGAAAGTTGGTTGTCAAATTAAGTTAGTATGTCTTGACCAGCATTTTAAAAGACCAGATATAATATCATGTGACATAATACAGCAACAACATAAAAATACACAGGTAGTCACAGTAAGTGTGATGACACAACTTTTTGTTTAAATTTATGTAATTATGTGTGTACTGGGTAGACATTTAATTTGTTTTTTTTTTTTTTCATTGTGAGTGTAGATTAAAAAGTTGAAAGTTGGCAAATTTCCTCTAAGGGCAGCAGGCCCCAGGTCTGCCATTGGGATTCATACCATTCGGGATGTTACTTTCTAGAACACAGGGGTGGGAGGTCAGGGGTCCTCTCATCTGGCTTTTTTCTCTCTCCCTGTCTGAGGAAACCCGGTGAAGCCAGGTGCTCACCCCTGAGGGTGCTGCAGACCCTGAGCCATCCTAGGGGAATGATTTGTCCCCACTCCAGGTGAGCTCAGTCATGATAGTACTCAGAGCCCATTCTCAGGTCCCAAATTTGTCCCCAAATTCTGAGACCCTCTGGAAGCCCTTGGCTTATGGGAGTCCAGGCATGACCCCTGAGGACACCCCTGTGGGACTGGGCTCTTGGACTCTCCGCTCCCTTGGCTGTGAGTATTGTTAACCCTACACAGTCATCCTACTGCCCAGGCCTGGGGGACAACTCCTCCACTGGTGGCACCTTAAAGAGATGGGGCCATGCAGCTGACTTCAGAGGGCACAGCTCTGCCTCAGTATGGTCCTGATTGGACATTGGGCTGGGGCATGCACTGCCACCTACCACATGTGGGGAGTAGATGTCATCAATGCCTGTCCCTATCCCCAGGGCCCACCTGAGCTCCCCTGTAGGACATGCTCCCACCTCAACCACCTGGGGCTCTTTTCTTTACTGCCCAAGGGCTTTCTTTGGCAGCACCGAAGTATGGGGGAGTTGCCAACGCAGGGGCAACCCTCAGCCAACAGGGAATGGTATCAGTGGGTAAATGCTCAGCCTTCTGTCCTCCAGGGTAATTCCACACCGTCCCTTAGAAGGTCCCCAGTGGAATGCGCCCCAGTCACCCATAGTGGTACCTGCTCATCCGTGCATCTTTCATTGTCTGTCCTCTCTTCCCTGCCTTGCCTCTCCCTCCCTTCTTCCTCACCTGAGCTTCCTGGACGAGCTCCCAGGTAAAGCCCCTGCAGCAGTCCTTGTCTCAGAGCCTGCATGTCGGGGCATACAAACTGAGACACGGCATAATTTGTTTCTTTGTTACGGCAGTGATTCAATGTTTGGCTCCATCTAGAACCTGCATGAGCCCAGGGATCTGTGTCTTGTTCACTGTGTCCCAAGTGCCTGGAACAGTGCCAGACAGATTGTTGACACTCAATAAGTACTTCTCAGATGCTGAAGGAAATATGCAGACATATCCAGGGAGCCAAGATCTAGAAAGCATCAGGCTGCTCAGAAGCTGTTTTACTCAGATAAAAAGGAACACAGAGTCACGTTGATGGAGGTCCATGATATACATATTCTAATCTCACAATACCTCTTCTGATAGTTATTGTCTTAACAGAGCAGACAGGGTATCTGTGCTGTGTTCTCCACTGTGCTGAAGCTTGGCAGAGGCAGAGCATGTCTGTCTTATTTCTTCTGTAACCCTAGGGCTTAGCACCTAGTCAGGCCATAGTGGGGGCTCAACAGATATTTGCTGAATAAATAAATGAGTTTAAGCATCTAGCCTGAAGCCACAGCTAGGAAGTGTTGGAGCTTAGATTTGCACCAAGTTTAGTCTGGCTTCAAAGCTCAAGTTCTCTGGCCACACCAGGCTGCTGCTCCAAGGTGGATACACACTTCCCTGCTGTCTGGAATCCTTGTCCCCACGGACTCTCTCTCAGGGTCTCCCCCAAGCTATTCAGCTGGAAATATCTGTTATTTAAAGATACAAAAAAAAAAAAAAAAAAAGCCCTCTATAACTGAGTTTTATGAAGAAAACGTCTTCATGCAGGATGGGCCCATCCAGGAGGTGGCCAAAATTTGGACCCCAAGACTCTCTTGCCCTTGGTCTTTAAACTCCCCATTGGAACCAGTCAGATGGTTGTAACTCACCAAACCCTCAACTTGGACAAAGAAAATGGTGCCTGGATAGGCCATCTAAAGTCTGGGATTGCAGTCTGGTTTAAGTCTATAAGCTTACTGGGGCTTGAGAAGGCTGGACATAGGACAGCAAGGGGATCTCACTGGCAAGAGATCTTGGAACATCTCCCTAGTGCTCCGTGTGAACCTGACCCACTTCAAAACTCCCTCAATTGTTCAAGTAGTTGGGTAATAAAACATCTGAGTGGGTACTGGTGGTGAGAAACTGAGAAACTGAGGTGCAGGGAGGTTGTACGACTTGCCTATGGCCCCCAAGTCAAGCCAGCATTAGAACACATTTGAGGCTAGCACCAAGGTCCCTGGGAATCTCTGCTGCTGTAGGACTTTGGTGCCACTGGCTGAGGACAACAGGAGGAGATGCTACAATTGTTTTGTGACAGAAATGGGGGCAAACACTTTGTCCCATGACATAGGGAAGTAGTTAGCTTTCTCCAACCCTGATTGAAAACTTTGTCAACAGCTCAGTAAAATGCGGCTGATGTTAGACTCCTGTATTAGGGTTTTCCGGAGAAACAGAACTAATACAGGAATTGGCTATCACATTATGGAGGCTGAGAAGTTCCACAGTCAGTCTTCTGCAAGCTGGAGAACTAGCAAAGATGGTGTTGTAAGTCAGTATGAGTCCGAAGGCCTGAGAAACAGGGGTGGGACATGGGGCTGGTAGTGTTAGTCCCTGTCTGAGTCTGAAGGCCAAGTACCAGAAGTGCTGACGTCTGAGGGCAGGAGAAGATGGATGGCCCAACTCAAGCAGAGAGAGCAAACTCACCATTCCACCACCATTTTATTCTATCCTGGCCCTCAATGGATTGGGTGATGTCCATCCACGTTGGTGAGGGAGATTTTTACTCTGTCTACCAAGCCAAATGCCTGTCTCCTCCAGAAACGCCCTTACAGACACACCCTGAGATAATGTTTTAGCAGCTATCTGGGCATCCCTTATTCCAGTCAAACTGACATAAAATTAACCATCATAACCCCCAAATCATGGTGAAATAATGTGAATCCCAGATAAAAATATGCAGCTAACTTTAAAAAACTCTGGTAGTGCATTTCCCCTGCTCAGAGCCTTCAATAGCTTTTCATGGCATGTGTTTGTTTCCTATCACTACTGTAGTCAATTACCACAAACTTAGCATAAAATAATACAAATTTGTTATCGTGTACTTCTGGAGTCAAAAATGTGACACAGTCTCACTGGGCTACAGGCAAGGTGTCCTCAGGGCGTCTTTCTTTCTGGAGGCTCTAGAGGAGGATGCGGTTTCCTTCCTTTCCCACCTTCTCCGGCTCTTCCTCTTTAAAGACATCAATGCTGCATCTTCCTGACTCTTCTACATGGTCACATTTCTCTGTGACCACAGCAGGGAAGAGTCTCTGCTTTTTCGGACTCCTGTGATTAGATCAGGCCCACTCATGTACTCTCCCCATATCAAGGTCCATAATATTACACCATTAATCACATCAGCAAAGTCCCTTTGCCACATAAGGTAGCATATTCACAGGTCCTGGAGTTTGGGGCCGTTATTCTGCCTGCCAGGAATAAAACCCCACAAAACGTGACCTTACTGTCCCTCACTGTCTCTACAGGGCCTGCTTCCAGGCACAGAGCCCACCAGGCTTCATTTGGGTCTTGGCACAGGTGTCCCTCTGCCTGCCACCTACCTTTTATCTCCTGTCCACACCAACTTAATCCCAACTCATTCCCAAATTTCGGTTCACACATCCCTTCCTCAGAGATGCCTTCCCTCACTACAGCCATCGGACCAGACTGAGCTCCTTAAACTTTTCCATCATGGTAGTAACCACAATGTGTAGTTATTTTTCATGTCATTATTACACAAATGGATTAGCAATACAGTGTAGTGATTCTGAAACCTGGATTAAGGTCCGTTCTCCTCCAATAACTAGTGGTGTAATATTAGGAAAGCCCTCTGATGGCTCATTGCCTCAATTTACTCATCTGTAAAATGTATTTATCATATTATGTTATTACAAGATTAAAAGAGTTCCTCTTATGTGCAAAGTTCTTAGAACAGTGCCTGTCAAATAATCACTGATATATAGATGTCATATATCAAATACATGTTTATAATTTACTTCTGTATAGATATTTATATATTTATATAATATAGATACATATAAATACAATAAAATATATAATTATATATAACATTGGGGAATAGTTTTAATACTACTTTATCTCTAGCGCTTGGGGTATGGTAGTTGCTCAATAAGTCTGTGCTGAAGGAAGGAAGAAAGGAGGGAGGGAGAGAAGGAAAATGCAGAGATCTCTGACCTCTAGCAGTTTTTCTGACATCTCCTTTGTCAATATCATGCAGGCAAAGTAGCCACAGCAACGGCAGAAGTAACGTAACACAGGTCATTTTGTGAGCTTTGAAGATCTATTTTCATAAACTCAGACACTGCCCCTGAACACATGTGCTTGATAAGCAAAATGTAATTGCTGAGAAATGTAGAAGATGCAGAGCACCTTGGCTGGCATGAACAAATTCCATGAGGTGCAAGAATGTTGCCACAAAGCCCACCAATGATATGTTTGAAAGTGGGCTTGGGTGAAGAAATTAACACAGAAAAAATGAACATGCTGGAAAATAGCTACTCTGAGATAGCTGAAGACACAAAAACAGCTCACTAGAGCAGACACTCTGCTACTTGATAAAACTAACAAAACAGTGGACCTTATTGATGTAGCTGTTTCCCTCGGCAGAAACAGCACAAAAATCTGTCCAGACAAAACAAACAAGTATGCAGCCCTGGCAGAAGAGCTGACGTGAAGTGTGGAAACTGAGGAACATCAAAGTCAAGGCAGTTATCATCTTGGCAAGAGCGATGTTGTCCTCTGCACTAGCCACACATCTGGTGGTGAGGGCTTGGCTTGGACTTGCATGGGAGAGGGTGCTTGTTTTTGCCTGCCCTGCATCCATTGCCCATTTTGGCAATAGCATCCTAATCTTCCCTGGGGTTCCAAACCTCTACTACTCACAGCCATCACTGCATCGGGGGGCACTGATCCCACCCCTGGCTATACAAATTAGCCCATGACCCAGGTCTGACCAGTGAAAATGCTGCACCTTCCTGGCCACAGCAATTGGTCTAGGAATGGGGATGTGGCGCATTGGGACCAATGAGGCTCTTTCCCTACAGGAGTTTCATGGAAGCCAATGGGGAAGAGACACTGTCTCTCTGGAAGTTTGCTAAACTCATAGATGTATCACTGAAGATCCCTGTGGCCATCTTTGTCATCACTTGGGGAAAACATGGATGAAAAATAAAGCCAATAAGGAGGAAAGAGAAGCCGAGTTGTGGAGGAAAGGTCCTGAAGCCTTGATACCCTCTGGATTTTCCAGAACACGAGCCAATCTATTCCTTTTAGGGAGGAAGCACCAAGTGAAACCTAAATAGAGTTGACGGACATAGGAGGTCCCCAAGCATCAGTGACCTCCAGGTGGTCCCCACACCTCAAAGTGGGAAATTGAGCTTTGGCTCAGGAACTGCTTTGCCTCAGTTCCCCAGATATCCCTGGTGACCAATCATTCACTGAAGTCCTCACGTCCCAGGTAGTCTTAAGCCTCTGTTTCTCTGTTCAAGCCATTCTCTCTGCTGGACTGTCTTCCTTCCCCTCCTCCTCCACTCGGTGAATTGCTCCTTAGTCTTTAAGGCCCAATGGAAGGTTTTCAGTTTGAGGTCTTCCCTTCCCCTTGTCCACTGAGCTGATCACCCCTTTCTTCTTGTCACCTCAGAAATCTCACAGTCCTTCCCAGGTGTCTCTGACAATTCCTTGTCACCTGTCTGTCTCCCACACTGGACTTTGAGCTCCTTGAGCACAGGTACCATGAACAGAATGCAAGGAAGATACTTGATTTGTTGTCTGCAGCCCTTTAGAAAAGGTCTGGGATGATACAGAAATCTGGACTTCAAAAACTCAACTGTCTACAGGGACCAGGAAACTGATCTAAAAGAACAAAACAGAGCCTGGTAGGGTCTGTAAGGAACTAGAAAGAGAATAGTTCTGTCTAAGAGGGGCAGCTGCTTCCAGCTCCTGCTTGGGACTACTATGTGTGGATGCCAGATTGTGTGACTTTTAAAAGAAACAAGCATTCTTATTTTTGTCTTTATTGAAAATATCCTGAATTTAAAAATTCTGGTAAAGAAAAAAATTTTTAAAGGGATCCATCAAACAGACATCAATGCCCTTTACAAAGGAGAAGACACTAGTGAAGTATCTTGGGTGTGGGTTCCCCATATGCAGACTGAGAAAAGGATTTGAATGTGAGAAATTTATCTGGACAGAGATCTCAGGAATTCCTGGCAGGGCAGTGGGGAGGAAGGCAGCCGCTAGAGCTTATGCTAAGGAGCAGAGTGTGCCTGTGCACACCAGGTCTCAGTCCTGCTGGGGAACCCTGGGAGGCTCCTAGGCCATGCCTCAGAGTTGCTCCACTTGAGGAACGAGGAAGCCGGGGCATTTATCCTCTGCTCCCCTCCTTCCTTGTTTGAGAGCTGCTCCCGGAGGATGTTCACGCACCGGCATTTCTGTCCAGCTTCATGAGAGTTGAGCATTCCCTTCCTGTTTGAAATTGCTCTCAGGCACAGTCCCAGGTGATGGCAGGAGACAGGAATGGTGGGTGCTGAGGGGTTCTGGATAGGGTGCTAACAACGTCCTTGTGTCACGGACTGATGTCAAAAGCCTTGATTGTTCAAGTCTGATTGTGTGCCAAAGTAAAGCGTTTCTTCTCCTTAGGCACTTGGAGACAGAACATCCTTGGAGAACCCCTCCAGATAAGAACTTTCTTTCCCCAAGGCTTACGGCTAGTGATGTGCTGTGACCCTTTGGCAGTCATCCTTAGGGGGATCAGCAGTGGCCGTTTCTCCTGTGACATTTTGAATTAACATTGTACCTCCAAATGGCACTATTTCCCAGCCCATCAATGTTTCTAGACAGTAGTAGACCTGAGTATGGAGTCAAGAGACTTTGCTCTGGTGCTAGCGTGCTGTGTGATGTCCGGCGAGTCCCTACCTGTCTTTTAGCTTTAGTTTCTCTATGTTCAAAAGGCAGCAGTCAGACAAGACAGCATCTCTAATTGCGACTTTGGGGCTTCCAGTTTTGCTTCTCCTGGGGGAGGATAGCTGGGCATGGGGTGAGTTGATGCCGTTGTGGGGACAGCACCTGGTAGTCATTCCGTGAGGGCACACCTAGCTTTGGCACCCAGATCTGGAGAACCACCGGAACGCAGTAGGAGCAGGGAACTCGGGTTGTTCCGAGAAAAGCAATCTCTTGCTTTGCTTATTCACAGGGAAGTCAATGAATTTATGAGCTGTGAAAAGAGCCATAACCTGGGAGGGTAAGACACAGAATCTGAGCAAAGTTTCCTCTCTCCTGGGAAGGTGTTGATCTGGAAGATACTTTGATTCATAATGTCCTAAAGGAAGTCCGCAGCCTCCACCCGGCACCTGTCACATCTCAGGCTTTGAACAAGGATCGGTGATGGGTAAGGGAACTTCTCGCTCACTGTCATCCGCAGATGATGTCAGGACACCCTGCCCACACTGCCTGCGTGTTTTGTTTTCCTCCCCCTCTCGCATCACCGTGCCTTTAATCAAGGCCTCGGAGGTAATTGCTCCGTAGACAAACAGCTCGCGGCCTAGTGTGCAACTAACAATTAGTTTAGAGGCTGTGATCTATAAATTTTGAAGAGAGGGCAGGAGGATTTTGTGCACTTGGGCTATCGTTTCTAATGAAGAAAAATAACACACCGGAAGGGATCCAGAGTGTTATTGAAGCAACTTAATATCATCTGGTCATGATTTGTAGGCCTTGATAATGTCTTGTGATCTTGGGGAAAGAAAGAAAATGGGGTGAGGGAGTGAGTTGTTGTTGTTTGTGTTTCTTAGGGAAAAAAAAATCCCTCACTCCATGTTTCTGAGATTTACGACATGCGGCCCACCATCTGTATAAACCCTACCAATCTTCCATCACTGTCTCCCCAGCTCTGTAAACTAGGCTGGCCAGAGTGGGACACCATAGGAATGTCATCCTATTTATTGTTTATAAAAATAAACTGGCTGGCCAGAGATGTATGTGAGGAATTTATATTGAGCAGCTGCACAAGCAAGTGTGTGCAGGGTGAGGGGGCTGAGGAAGTCGGGAGGGGGAGGTGGTGTGACCCCCAGCACAGCACAAGCCCTCTCCCATAAGCCAGGAGAGGACCACTTTGGGAGATGAAAGGAAAGGAGCAAAGGAGGGAGGGAGGGAAAGAGCTAGATTCAATGTCCAACCAGGTCAAGCCCCTTTTCTCTTTGTCAGACCAATAAGTTACAGCATTTGGAAGGCTGGCCTAGAAGAAGCACATCTTCCTTCCAAGAGGAGACACTGGGATGAGCCCTGAGGGTCAGTCATGTGTTCTTTTTGGAGAACAAAGAGCAAAACAAGAAATAAAGCCTGATCAAAGGCTCCCCAATGAGTTGATGTTTTAAAAGCTGGGTGCCGCCTGTCTTTTGCTTTGACTAAGGAGCAGAATCAAGTAGGTGTCGAACCCTCGCATGGAGCCAGTGGAAAAGGCATGGTGGCTTCCATCAGCCCACCCCGGCCACAGAGTGTCATAAAGCTGGCCTGAGCTTTGTCACCTGCAGGTCAGCCGGGCTGTCTCAGGGAGGTCCAGGCAGGCAGAGGGCAAATCTATTGTCTTTAAATCCAAATGACAAGGACAATGACTAAGATTCAGGAGTTTACAGAGTGTCATGGTTGAAATGGCTCTGAAAGATGGCCCCATGAGCCCTCTATTTTATAAGTGGGAAAACAGAGGCCCAGATGGGAGAGCAACTTATCCATCCTGCAAGTAGTCAAGAAGGGGGCTGAGATTAGACCTTAGGTCCCCTGGCTCACAGGAGCCACCCTTCTTGCCAGCCTTGTATATAGTCCGCATCCATTTGGAGCCTCCCTGTCCCCTACAGTCCATTCTCCAGACAGAACCAGGGTGATCTTTAAAAACATTAGGACAGTCCCCTATTCAAAACCATTCTGTGGCTTTTAATAGCAACTGGAATAACACCCAGAATTCGTACACTACTTGATATGGCTCCTGCTGATGTCCCCAAACGTCTCATCTGAACTCTCACTGGAACCCGTTAGCTCTAGGCACAATGGCCTTCCTTCTGCTCCTGGGTCATACCAAGCTCCCACCTGAAGGCCTTTGCACTTGTTGTTCCCTCTGTCTGGAATCATCTTCCCCAGAATTTTATTGTTGCTACATCCATCCTACCATTCAATCTCTGCTTCGGTGCCCCTACCTCAGAGAGGGCTTCCTACTCATCTAATATCCCAGCCTTCTGCCACAAGCCACTCTCAAGTTCATCAACCAGCTTTACTTTAGAGCATTGATCACAATCAGAAATAAAGTAATATATTTATCTATTTATTTATAGTCTTTCTTTGCTCACTATTTGTTGGCCTTAAGAGAGAGAGGGCTTTCTCGTCTTGTTCTCTTTTCTACTGCCGGTGTCTAGAACTGTGCCTGCCATGGAATTGCCATTCATTCATTCAACTCACTTATTCAGCTATATTTACTGGGTTCACTTGTAACTGATGATCCCCCAAAACCTACATTCTAGTGAAGAAAGTAAAACATTAAATACATCGGCAAATAAAAGATAGACGGTATCTCTTAGGATGGTGGTGACTATTACATTTTAAAAGATTAAAATAGGTTATCCATTAATTGAGGGTTGGGGTGGTTGTGGAAATTTCTTAAAATAAGACAACAGTGAAGTTTGCCACATCAATTAACTCTTCCTTTCATGAACGATTTCTCTGTAGCATGCGATGCTGTTTGATAGCATTTTACCCACAGTAGCACATCTTTCATGATTAGAGTGAGTCCTCTCAAACCATGATGTTGCTTTATCAACTAAGTTTATGTACTATTCTAAATTTTTTGTTGTCATTTCAACAGTGTTCATAGCATGTTCACTAGGGGTAGATCCCACCTCAAGAAATCACTTTCTTTGCTCATCCATAAGAAGCAACTCCTTATTGGTTCAAGTTTTATCATGAGATTGCAGCAATTCAGTCACATCTTCAGGCTCCACTTTTAATTCTATTAATAGTTTTCTTGCTATTTACACAGCATCTGCAGTTCCTTCCTCCACTAAAGTCTTGAACCCCTCAAAGTCATCCATGAGGTTTAGAATCAGCTTCTTCCAAACTCCTATTAATGTTGATATTTTGGCCTGCTCCCATGAATCACAAATGTTTTTAATGGCAAATATTTTTCAGAAGGTTTTCAATTTACTTTGCCCAGGTCCATCAGAGGAATCACTATCTAGGGCAGCTATAGCCTTATGAAATGTATTTCTTAAATAATAAGGCTTGAAGGTAAAAATTACTCTTTGATCCATGGGCTGCAGAATAGATGTTGTGTTAGCAGGCATGAAAACAACTTTAATCTCCTTGTACATCTCCATCAGAGCTGTAGGGTGACTAGGTGCATTGTCAATGAGCAGTAATATTTTGAAAAGAATCTTTTTTTCTGAGCACTAGGTTTCAGTTGGCTTAAAATATTCAGTAAACCATGCTGTAAACAGATGTGCTGTCATCCAGGCTTTGTTGTTCCATTTATAGAGCACAGGCAGAGTGGATTTAGCATAATTCTTAAGGGCCCTAGGATTTTCAGAATGGTAAATGAGCATTGGCTTTGACTTAAAGTCACCAGCTACGTTAACTCCTAACAAGAGATTCAACCTGTCCTTTGAAGCTTTGAAGCCAGGCATTGACTTCTCTTCCATCTATGAAAGTCCTAGATGGCATCTTCTTCCAATAGAAGGCTGTTTTGTCTACATTGACAATTTGTTTTGTGTATACACCCTTATCAATGATCTTAGCTAGATTTTCTGGATAATGTGCTGCAGCTTCTACATCAGCACTTGCTGCTTCACCTTGCACTTTTATGTCATGGAGATGGCTTCTTTCCTTAGACCTCATGAATCAACCTCTGCTAGCTTCCACCTTTTCTTCTGTAGCTTCCTCACCTTTCTCAGCCTTCATAAGATTGAAGAGCCTGAAAAATATATGCCAGAAGGAACTGGTTATATGTGCTTCTTTGTTAATGTCTTTCCAAAGAAGGAGATCTCCAAAGACCTCTTAGAAACCTAGCCAAACTCTCTTTACATCACTTTGGCCTGAATTTTGCCATATGCTCATTCCCAACCCAAGCATTGGCAAAGAAGAAAAGATATTTCTGAATAGTTTCCAGTATTTCTTAAGTAGGGAACCTCTGCCATTTTGGGTAAGATAATTCTTCACTGTAAGCAACTGCTCATGCATTTCCAGACATTTAGTACTGCTGGTATCTGTCCACTAAATGTTAATAACACCTCTTATATTAGTTTTCTATTGCCGCTATAACGAATTACCACAAACTTAATGACTTAAAATGATGCGAATTTATTCTCTTACAAATCTGGAGGTCAGAAATCTAAACAGGTTATCCCCTCCTTCTATTCTCAGACCTCTTTGAGTTTATAGTGTTATTTCATTGGTATTGAGGGAGATAAGGAGAATAAAATTGTGTGATCCTTCTACCACTTTGAACCGAAAATCTATTGGCAAGTTTAAAATGGTATTACATCCTTGGTTCTTAAGTATCAAGATTGTAGAAATCCAGTCTCAGCTGGAATACCCTCTTATAATTTTATATGAAAAATAATGAAATGATTGAAACCAGGCAGGCTGATAGTACAAGGAACATTTGGGCATGAATGAAGAGTAGGGATGCCCTGCACCTGCCTTGGCTAGCTCAGGATGGATTTCTGGTAGAGGTGGACACATTTCCTTCCCTCAGGAGTCACCATATGGCCACCAGAAAACAGGACATTGGGCTAGGGCACAAAGAACTGGCAAGCAGCAGGGAGCAGACCTACAGAGAGTGACACCAAGGGGCCACATTACAGTTTTCCTACAATCTGCGCAACCAGCCCAGAGGCCAGCTGCCCTTTCAAATTCTGGAACTTCTTAGAGCTGGATCCATCCAATTGCTCTGGGAAAGTTGGCTCACATTCCACCAGCGAGAGCAGTGGCCTTTCAGTCTCCCTGTAGTCTTTAGGGGTGATGTGGCTGAGGGAGCATTTTCTGTCCTCGTATGCTCCCCTTAACCACTGCCTGGTCTAAGGCAGCAGCAGAAGGCAGGATCTGGCACGGCAGGCCTGCAAACCCTGCATACTGGCCATCCATCCGAGCCTTCTCCAGCAACATAACGTGGAGACACTGCAGGCCCAAGGATCCAGGATGAGAAGAACAAACACGTGGACTTGAGGTTTAAACAAGAGGGGCTACCGGTGAAGGTAGAATGGTGAGTGGGCCTTAGAATGGGGAGTGGGGTGCAAAATGTCTGCCCTACCATTGTCTCCTCAACTCTCTGTATTTTTTTGTTTCTGCTGATTATCTTTTTTCAGTGGGTTTTATTTCCAATCTGTTAAAATTATACAAGCAAGTAACAAACATGGACTTCCTATGAACCCTCTGCTTTCTATCCAAAGTCCCTCATGTTTTAATAAAAATATAACTTCATTCTTAGGAAAGCACATGCTTTATCAAGCATTTCATTCTCTTAGCAGTGGTAATACTAAGTACTCAGTGAGTCATCGCTATTTATTACTCATCAGTGCCTTTATCAAGCCATCCACTTTCATAAGAACCTCTCCTTCCCACGTCATCACATCCAAAGGAATCCTCTTGCCTTCACTGTTTTCAGAGATCAATAGTTGCCCCATGTTGTGGGAGCTGTTGTTGAAATTTTCAATCCACTTTGGTGAAACTGGGAACTCTTTGGCTCTTATCTGATTTTCTCAAGTCATCTGAGAGACATTATGCTTTTTTTTTTTTTTTAAACACATTGTATAAATTATGGAGAAGATGGTCCAGGTGTCTTGGGAGGTGGAGTGGCTATTGGTTGAAAGAACGACATGAGGAGTCCTGGAGATTGGGTGACAACAGCACTCTGTGGACAGGTAGTAGAATGACAGGCTCTTTAGTTAATGGTTTTTTAGCAAAATCGTGTTGATAATACCACCCTCCCCAATAGACAAGATGCTGTATCAATGTCTAAAAACTCTTGCTAGTATTCTAGTCATGAGATGATGTGGTAGGTTGCAAAAAAATAGCCACAAGCTCCTCCTGTCCCTACATGCATGCCTCTATGCAAGGTGACTTTGTTGCCACCCCCATCAAGAGATGGAGCCTCTTTTTCATCCCCTTGAGTCTGAACTAGGGACTTGCTCTGATACCTAGAATGTGGGAGTTCTTATCATAAGCCTCAAGAGGTGTTATAGCTTCTGCTCTTGCTCTCTTGCTGCAAGGTCTTCACTTTGCTTGCTGTGAGGCTCAGGCAAGAAACCTGGACAAGCCTACTAGAGACTGAGAAGAGAAATGGGCTATTCCTGCTGAGGATCCCTAGGCCAGCCAGCTCCCATCCCATATTCCAGTGGATTGCAGCTGTAAGAGTGACTTGGGTGAAATAAACAGAAAAACCACTCAGCTGAGCCCAACCCAAATTGCTGACCCACAGAATCATGAGTAAGTAAAATAGTGGTGGAAATCACTGGGTTTTGGGGTGCTTTATTGTAGGTATAGGCAATAAGCAAATGATGCAGATATTCTCTACCTTTTCAATTCACTTTAGTCTTGAAAGGCTAGGTTGTGCTGCAGTAACAAACAACTCCAAAGTTTTAGCACCTTAGAACATAAAAATTAATGTGTGCATGTCAATTTTGGGTCAGCTGGGGGCTTTGTTCTCTTTCTCCATAATCTGTGTGTACAGTAAATTCTACCTTCTCCTGCCCCCTCTTCCTCTTCTTTGTTTTCATCTTCTCAGTTTTTCACTGTCCTTTTTCTGATTACTAAAGTAATACATACTTAGTGCAAAAATATAAGGCATGTTTAATGCAGCCTGTATAAAACAACCTTATTTGTTCCTCTCCAGATTATTGTTCCACTTGACCCTTATAACAACTCAAGGGGAATAGTGCAAGTAATGTCGCCTGTGGGAGGAGCAAGAGTCCACAGGTCACACAACTGCGATGGTGTAGACAGAACTTGAATCTGGGTCTCTAGAAGCTCATTATAGTTCTCTTTCTAGAAGACTCAGTTGCCTTCCCAGGGGATAGGTGGGTATTCACTCTTCAACTGTTTTCTATAATTAGGTGAAATAGTTCTGAGGGGGTTTTATATCACGTTAATTGATCTATTTGGTTATTTACTTGTATTGGATCAAAGGGTTATGAGGCAGCCATGGATTGTCAGAAAGAGCATTGTAAAGAGATTCATTCATTTAATGACTTATATATTTATTAAGCACCTAGTAAATGCTGGAAACTTGGTATACAGTACTGTGTTAGAAAGACACAGACCTTGCCTTTACTTCATGAAACTTACTATGGTGTGTGTGTTTGTGTGTGAGCATTGCGTGTGCACATGTCTGTGCATTTTAGGGGCATCTTAGTCTATTCAGGCGGCTATAACAAAATACCTTAGACTGAGTAATTGATAAACAACAGAAATTTACTGTTTATTGTTGGGAAGTCCAAGATCAAGGTGTGGGCAGATACTGTGTTTGGTAAGGGCTTGCTCTTTACTTCTTAGATGGCCCCTTGTTGCTGCATCCTTACATGGCGGAAAGGGCAAGGTAGTTCCCTCGAGCCTCTTTTATAAGGACATTAATCCCATTCATGAGGGTGGAGCTCTCATGACTTAATCACTTCCCAAGGGCCCCACTTCTTAATACTATCATATTGGATATTAACTTCCAACGTAGGAATTTGGGGAGGACACCAACATTCATACCATAGCAAGGGGGTAGGAAATAAATTAACAGCAAAGATGTAGATATGTGTATACAGTAAATGCACACACATTATGATGATAAACTGTGGTGAAGTGCTATGAAAATATCTGATTTCTGGTCCTAGCTTACCAACTGACTTGCTGTGAACTTGAGTAAGTCATCCTTTTCTCTCTTGACCTGTTTTTCCTTCTGAAGAATGAGGTTGTTTTATACAGGCTCCACTAAACATGCCTTATATTTTTGCACTAAGTATGTATTACTTTAGTAATCAGAAAAAGGACAGTGAAAAACTGAGAAGATGAAAACAAAGAAGAGGAAGAGGGGGCAGGAGAAGGTAGAATTCCGGCTTGGGTTTTCTGTAATTTGTGTCTGAAATTCTGCTGATGTTCCTGCCACTCAACTGGATTTTTGTATATCGTTTGCTTGATTCTTTTGCGGTCTAGGAAACTGAGAGTATGTTTTCTTTTCCAAGGAGACTAATTTTTATACGCAACAAATTGTGATCTCCATGTCTCTGGGGACAACAGAGACAGAGAGAGTTGCACATGCTCATACCTCCATAAATGAGCAACAGTTTCGATGCTGATTTGAGCTTATCTTTGTCTGGGCCCAGAGTACTACTTTATCCCTTTCTCCTGCTTACTCAAAAACGTTTTTATCTTGGCATTAACCCCCTTGTGTTCAAATATCTTTCTCTGACTTTCCTGGCTTTTGTGTTTCAGGCAAGTTGTTCGAACATCTTTTTTTGGTTTAAAATTCTTTAAAAATGCCATGTGATTTCACTGATCTTACCAGAAACCAATAAAAACACATTACTTTAAAAATAACTCCCATAAAACCTCTTACTTGTGAAAAGCTTTCATTCTAATAAAAGTGGAACTAACCAAAACCTTTTAAAACTGCTCGCAGGCATACATGGGACTTGGCATGTCCGGATTGTACTACCTCTGGTGGTGATGAAGATACCAGATCTCTATTCTGTCTGTAGGAATGTTGGTCCAAGATGAAGTAACTCACCTATTTTAGAAAAGAAAATATCCAATATGAATAGAGTAACCCCCCCCCCCCCAAAGTCCGCTCATCCTGCATTTTGCCAACATAGCCATTGGGATTCTACAATCTTTTCCATCATGTGTGAGGTTGTGGTTGAGTTTTCTTTTTTTCTTTTCCTCTTTCCTTTTAGTTTCCTAAATATAGAATTAATGGGTTGTAGGAAAAGTGAGTGATTTCTCTCACTTGAGTTTGGAGAGTGGAAAGAAAATATCCTTTTTTCTGTAGGCTTCAAATTTCCCTTTGGGTTGGTGCCATCACTTGCCAGTTTCACTTTCAGGTAAGGCCTATGTCAGTGGCTGTGAAGTCTGTGATGGCAAGAAGATGGACGATGGCGTCACTGACGCAAGGTAGAGGGAGTGGCTCCCAAACGCCAGGCCTTGGTTAGCTGTGCCAGGTTGGCCGCCCCAAACTTCCTGGTGGAAGATTTTGCAAGTACACACTCCTGGGCTGCTATTTCGAGGGGTCTGGGATGGGGCTCTAGAATTTTAAAAAATTTTATTTTCTTAAAAGATGCTCAGATGACTCAAATGTACAGGCAGTGTGGGAACCAGGGAACAAAAAACAGCAACAGCAAAAGATAATTAAGTAAACAATTTCCAATGGAGAACCAGGAAGGAGAAACAAGCTGCTGATGGATCAGTACCGCTATATCAGCCCTCTCTAAGATGTATCCTTTGGGTCATGAGGCCCTTGAGAAAAGGATCTGTGGTCAAATAAACATGGGAACAGCTCCATGCTACATCACCCTCATCTAGACTCCCAGACACACTAAAGAGTACACAAGATGTGCCAGGATGATCTCCACTAAGGAACCTGGTTAGCAACGTTTAACCTAGTGCTTCCCAAATGAACTTGGCCATAGATCCAGTTTTTGTTAATGAAGTATTAACATCTTTCAAGACCTAAGGAATGTATTTATATACCTAATGCCCTCCTGCTCCTGTGCAGTGACATTCCCATAAGGAAGGACCAAGGTGCTGTCTCTCGAGTGACTCTCCAAATGCATCTTGAGAGTAACTTTTATTCCCACAGAGCCCGACCCTCTGCGCGTATCAAGTGGGCAATTTACAGGGGAGCTCTCTGTATTCCTTAATGACAGAGAGGTTACTTTATTTTTATGGATGAAGGTGTCAATCAAACCATTTCAGAAATGTCACCCCACCTCCACAGAGTTGTTTCTGTTGAGGAAGCCCACGCTGCTCTGCTGAGACGCCCAGAACATTCAGAGGTTTCCCTCAATGTGTCCCGATCAGCAGACAGGTGGGAACTGAAACATGCCACTTCCATGTGGTTGCCAATCAACTTCATGTTCTCTGTCTAGCAGTTAACAAGCATGCTAAGAAATGGCTTGCAATTACTGATTGTCTACTATGTGTGAGATGCATCACCTATATTATTTCTAATCTTTACAATGCCCTGAAAATCAACCCACATTTTATAGACGAGAAAACTGAGGCTTAGGAGAGTTCATTAGCTTGCCCACTTGACGAGTGACAGAGTGAGCTGGCTGCCCTTGAAAGCAAGGCTCTTTTCTTTCAAAACAATCCTCAATAAGACTATTTTTCTTTTTCTTTCCACACAAGAGTTTTCCCTCCCATTTTCTTCCCCAAGTCCTTAGGTTTGCACTGATTTTCTTTGGTTATCTTGAAAACAGAGAGCGAATAAGAGGGTAAAGCCATTTTTCCCTCCAGGCTTTTATTTTAGTTACAGTCAGGCGCTTTACTTTCTGAAGAAGTTCTAGGTATTAAAAGAGAACTGAGACAACTTGGGCCAAAAGCCCAAAGACCACATTCTTTGAATTTCGTAAGACTCTACATCCACACCAGTGAGTTTGGTCTTGGTAAAGTCCAGCATGCAGCAAAAGAGTCAAATGGATGTCTTCATGTTGCTCTAGAAGGTCTCTTTTTAGAAACTTGCTCTTCTTTTGTTCTCTGTCCCCAAGCCCAGGCTTGGAAAATCCAATGTTCTATGTATTCCTCCAAAGTGGTATCTACTCCTAGTTCCAGATGCTTAGATTCCAGTTGTTCCTTTGTGGAAACAGGGTGGAGTCAACACTGGCCATGAAGGACTCTGATCTCCCTGCATTTCACTGGAAGAGCAGAAGTGGAAGATGAGGCCCCAGGTAGCGATTAAAGAGCCTTTTTTGCAGGGCAAAGAGTATCCCAGGTACATTTCCAAGAAGAACAAAGCCAGTTTTCGAGAGTGAGTATCACTGCTCCTTCTAGGCCATCACATCCACCTTACTTGCTCATCTAGACCTGGTACTACTGGTGATAGCTGTGGACCTCGTAAAGCTCTGGAAGACAATATTTCAGCAAGCACAAGACATCTGTGCTGCTTCTTTAAAAACAATATTTCCAAAATACCATTTTTTTCTGTACCTAAAAATGATATTGGTTTAAAACAAAAGTGGAGCTTTGGTGATTGTTCCTGAGAATGTGAACGGAAACGAACTGAAAATGTCACAGCTTCCCATCGACATGGAGAGGGCAGGCACCACGAACCCTGGTGCTCAGGAAGAGGATTAGGGCCTCTGTCCAGTTCCTCACTGAAGGCCCTGTTCTGCATTCCAGGGAACTCTCTGGCTGGGTTGCTGCTCCAGCTAGCAACAGGGAGTTTTGGCCTCTGTGGTCTTCCCTTGTTGACACCTGTCGTTTTGCCAACAGAAGCTGGCAAGCTGAGTTGAGTCCCTTGGGCTTGTGTGTCATGCCAGCCTCTGGAATCCCAACACATCTTCCATGTTTCTTGACTCTCTTGGTAATATAGATTTTCAAGGCCTTAAGAAAAAAAAAATATATATATATATATTTATATATATATATTTCATGTTCTCAACAGCTTTTCAAATGACTGTATTATTTATTCACTAGTATTACATTCAGAGAGGAACACTTCGTGTTACTTGGAAAAATAAATGAAAGAATAGCAATATTGCTCTAAATCCCCAATTTACAGCTTTCGGGGAGCCTGGAACAGTTCTGTCGTAAAGCTCTGTCCTGGCCAGCCCAACATGTCTCTCTCCACTGTTTATCTGTCTCTTTATCACTCTATCTGCCCAAGATGGACCAGCCTAGTCATTTTGTGGGCTCAACAAATATCTTGATCCATTTTGTGAATGTTTTCAGTTTGGCTAAAACTTAAAACACATTTTCCCCAAGCACTTTTTTCCTCTTAATTTTTAAACTCGTATATTTTAAGGAAAATTTAGCCCATGTGTTTCTCATTATTTCTGATTCATTTGCACTTAACTCATCAAAATGTTGCTTTGCGAAAGTTGTTTGCTTTCCAAGAAGACTCCTGAAGTTCTTTTTCTGTACATTGAGTCTGCCCCTATCTTTTCTCTTCTTTCTTTCTTTTTTTCTTCAAAGGCACACTTTTCTTAGAATCAGGAATTTTTGCCACCAGCAGCAGATATATTGGCATATTGTATGAGAAACTCACATCGGTGGGAATTCAAGCTTCTAGTCCACTTGTACCTTGCCATCTCTTCACAGTATTTGCATCCAGGAGAAACGTGTGGTCTTGCAGCACGAAACCGTCATTTTCCATTTTTTTAGTGAGACAAATAAATGTTGAACACTAGAGAAAAGTGGTTTAGGATGCAAGTCATGGAGTCAACCTTTTTGAGTTTAAGCCCATATTAACCTCTTTGGATTTCACTTTTCTCATCTGTAAAATGAGGGTGGCAATAGTGACTATGGAACAATTTATAGGGAGGATTAATTTATATACTACTATACATAAGGCATAAGTAATACATGATAAGCACATAGTAAGTGCTCAATTATTACCTTTTTAGTTTTGCACATGAGGTTCACTCCTACCCAGAATCGTGTAACTTTTCTCAATGAGAAGCTCAGGATTTCTTATTTAGGTTACCCGAGAGATAGACCCTCAGACCAGGATTCAAGTGCAAGTAATTCATTTGAGAGGTTATCCTAAGAAACTCCAGTATAAGAGTGGGGACGTATATATTACTCAGGGTTCACCATAGAAACAGAACCAATAGGGTGTATGTGTGTGTGTGTGTGTGTGCATATATACACATATATACATATATACATATGAAGAGATTTATTTTAAGGAATTAGCTCACATGATTTTGGAGGCTTGGTGAGTCTAAAATCTGATGAAACTCAGGGAAGAGTTGCAGTTCAAGTTCAAGGGCAGTCTGTTGAAGAACCAGGAAGGGCTAATGTTGCAGGTGAAGTCCAAAGGCAGTCTGCTGGAGAATTCCTTCTTGCTTGGGAGAGGTCATCCTTTTTTTCTATTCAGGCCTTCAACTGATTGGATGAGGCCCACCACAATCTATTTTACTCAAGGTCTATGATTTAAATGTAAATCTTATCCAAACACATCCTTCATCCCTAACTGATTCTTCATAGATACATCCAGAATAATATTAGACCAAATATCTAAGCACTATGGCAAAGCCAAGTTGACACATAAAATTCACCATTACAGAAACTAAGACAAGGAGAGGCAAGAAAGGAGGCAATATTAAGCAGGTTGCCTCTGTGGGTAACTGGAGGTTCATCCCCCCGGGGAGCTGAGGAGGCAGTGTTGGCCATACCCACATAGAGGCATTGGCTGAGGGCTGCTCTCGCATTGAGTCGACGCTCTGCTCTTCTGGCCTGTTGCACACACAGGCAGAATGGCTCTACCTGCTGCTAGAGAAAGCTCTTACATAAAGGAAGGCAGGTGCCGGTAGTTGACAGCCATGCAGGTGTGCCAGGAAATGGCATGGGACCAGATCAGGGGGCCATCTACAGCACCCACCACAAGGTCCCTTCATCTTTCAGGCTCTGATGGATACAGCCAAGCCTCCCTTTCCCCCCCTCACACTTGAACTTCTCACAGCTTCAGACTCAGGTAGAAAATAAATTCAATTTCACCAGCAAGAGATCCAGAATAGGCCCTTAGAGAGAGACTCTCTGGGTCTGCTGTAGACGTTCAACGTATGCAGAGAGAGAACAGGCACAGTTCTTAGTTTGGGAAGTTGGTGTTGGCTTAGAAGTCTGTTTTACATTCACATGTGTATCGGGCACAAATAATACTTAACATTACTTCATTCCAAATTGGCATGAAGGGCTCATCTAAGGCTAAAGCATAGTTTTATTTGACTTTTAAAAATAATGAAATACATTTTCAACTATAATTTCATTAACTTTGAAATAACTAAAAAAAAAAAGAAGTACAAAACTTGCTTTTCCTGTAAGAAAAGTATATTACTAATTTGTTTTTTTAAACGCAAAGTTTAATATTATAACCAAGAAATACTGTATCTGGACTTCGTTCCTAGCTTAGCTAACTCTCTAAGTCAGTTCAGGGTCATTTCTTCAAACAGCTTTATTAAATTTAAATGAGATGCCTTGAAGTCATTATGAGGCTTAAATCCTAGCTCTACCCTCTGCTAGCTGTGTGACCTTGGGCAAGCTAATTAACCTCTCTGAGCCTCCATTTCCTCCTATAAAATGAGGATAATAAAAGTAGTTCCTGCTTCATGGAGTTGTTGTGGGAAAAAATATCAGTTAGTGCATGCAAAGCATTTACAACAGAGCTTGGAACATACTAAAGCTCATTAAAGCGTTAGCTATTATTATTAAAATAAAGATGTAAGTGTTTGGGTCCAATGACCCAAGTTCAAATCCTGACTCTTCCATGCACTTGTGTGACCCTGAGAAAATGACTTCATTTTCAGGGGCTTCCATCTTCTTGCCTGTAAGATGCCACATTTTTGCCCACCTGCTTCTCTCATGGGGTCAAATGAAGTCCGAATGGGTAAGTATGTGGTCTCTAGCACTTTTGTTTGCATTGCTTTTGACATGCCTCTGGAATATCTCTCACCCACTCGTGAACCTTAGAAGTCTCCAGACATAGGCTTTTTGGATGAACCACCATTCAAAGTGACAATCTAGCAAATGGGATGACATGATGTAGCCCTGAGAAAAAGGATCTCTACAGCCTGAAATACCTAAATGCATTTAGCAAGGATGTGAGCCTTTAAACTGTTGATGCTGAGGTTTAATTTTTTCCAATATTTTATTATGAGTATTCCAGGCATGTAGCAAAGTTGAAAGAACTTTACAACATCCTATACCTACCACCTAGAGTCTAACATTAACATTTTACAACACTTGCTTTATTGCATATCTACCTGTTTATCCATCTATTAATTGAGGGTTTGTATCTTGAATTCAGAGCCGGCAGCTGCTTTTCAGGTATGGTGATTATCCATCTTTGGTTCTCAGGACAATGCCATTTCCAAATATTCTATACTGTGGACTCCATAGACCACTGGAATGCATCAGGGATTCTAATAAGTTCCATTCAAAAGAATCTCCTAGATTTCCTTTTAGATTCAGAAGAGACCTAAAAAATTCTTATTTAGATCCAGTGGTTTGATTTTTCTGTGCAAAATGTGGTTGGCATAGTTAAATCAGTGAGTCCAGATCCTCCAAATCCTTTATTTTAGCTCAAGGACAGTGAAGTTTAAAAGTGACCAATCTTTGGTCTCATAGTCCATGATAAAAATAAAACTAGAATCAAGGTATTCTGACCCCAAAGTGATTCTGTGATCAAACTGTTACCCAGTTGATTCTCTAATAGTCTTCTTAAGGTTTTGATCCACTTGATTTGACCTGAAGAGAGAATTTTTGACCCAGGTAAATACACATGAAAAATAATTGTTAAATATGGCTTTTATAGGCCAAAGTTAAAATGCTTCTTTTAAATTAAGATATCTTCAATTTTTCCTTTGCAAAAGGAGGTGTCAGGAGAACGCATTCTCATTTTACATATTGAGGGACTGAGGTATTGGGAGGTAAACAACCTGTTTGAACATTGGCCCTGGGTTTGTTTGAGCCACATTATGTGGGATTCAATCGTTTATTCATTAATTTGTCAAATATTATTTAATGATAATGCACCTACTATGTGTACTATTCTATGTACTGAGTATAATGCTCAATGAGACACACCAGGTCTCTTTCTTTCCTAATGATGCTTATAGTTGTAGGGGTGAGGGGAAACTTCCCTTTCCCTCAAAAGTTTGCTGAAAGATCAACTCACAATTAAGGCAGATTAATAACAGAAAGGTTTATTTACCATGTGCTTGGGAAGAATCACACAGTGATTACCCAATATCCCAATGAAGTTCAGATATTTTTATACCTGTCTTTTTGGAGGGGAGGGGTAGATGAGGAGTACAGGTAATTCCATTTAGGGGCAACAAATGGTGCTAGGGAGGATGAATGGATGGGGAAATAGATTGACTTGTAAATGACTCTCTTTGCCAATTAAATTAACCTAAGACACAGGTATTATATTTAAATAATTTGGGCCAGGTCTGCTTGAATCCTTGATCTTCTTTCCTGCAATATATTGAGGTAACAGGGAGAGGAAGGGAAGTCAATTCCCCCTTTGATCTTTTGATCAATCAGTCTGGTTTATGCAGATAGAGGGAAAGCCCCCTCCAATGCTTTTTGATATTGAATGGCCTTCAATTCAAAATATTCTTTATACCAAGGAGTCATATTTTAAGGTGAAATTTCCTGAGTTCTTTCATAGTCTGGAGGGGGAAGTAACAATAACCAACAAGTGAATAATTAGCCAATTTTTTTATAAAGTCTATGAAAAAAACAAAAGAGGTAAGTGAATGATTAGAAATAAGTGACTAGTTTAGATAGGGGTTGAAATGGTTTTTTGAGCAGGGGAGAAAATAAATTAACCATTTATAGAGTGTGCAGAGGAAACCACAATTGCAAAGGTTGACAATCTGAGCCACCATTGGGGGTGGATCCTGTGAGAGGAAATGGCAGGAGTTTTCAGAGAGTTTTTTTTTTTAATGGTAGATGATGCCAAAGGGGTCTTGTGGTAAGCAGCTTTCTGAGAAGGCTTCCTAAGATCCTTGTCTCCTGGTATTAACACCCTTGTGTAATTCCCTACTGTGAAGTGTGGACTGGACTTAGTGACTTGCTTTTGATGAGTAGAATACAGCAAATGTGATGTGATGCTACTTCTAAGCTTAGGTTATAAAAGATTGTCACTTCCATCTTGCAGGCATCCTCTCTCTGGCTCTTTTTGTGTGCTTGCCCTGATGGAGAGGGCCACCTGGCAAGGAACTGAGGGTGGCCTTCAGTTAACAGTCCACAAAAAGCTGAATCCTGCCAACAACAATCAAGTGAGAGAGCTGGGAAGCAGATCCTGCAGCTGTCAAGCCTTCAGATGAGACTGAAACCTCAGCAAACACCTTGATTGCAGCCTTGTGAGAGATCCTGACACAGAGGACCCAGCTAAATTGTACCCAGATTCCTGATTCATGAACACTGTGAGATAACAAATGTTGCTGTTTTAAGTCACTAAGTTTTGGGGTAATTTGTTATGCAGCAATAGAAAACTGATTCAGCTCTGATAAAGCATTAACAAGCTGCACATGAAATTTACTAAACTCAGAAGTAGGAAAGACCCTCTCAAGTAGTCCGCAAGAATTTGATCTTCCTTTATCCATCAGGGACTTCTAATTTGTGTTTGGAAGTGTCTGAAATCTGGGGCACAGGGTATTTACTTCCAAATAGGTAGAGTCCTCACTTTGGAACTACCCTCAACATCTCTGTGCACCTCTGTATTTTAGTTCATATAATTAGTTGAGAAGAGAGACCTATAAAATCCCTGCTTCTTGAAAAAGTAAATCATAGCGAAATGCCGTGTTGAATATACCCCTTCAAAGCACCAATGAACATTTTAAGAAAATGTTTTTTTAAATTTTTTTAAAGAGAAATCTTTGTGGGAACAGAGGCTCCTGCATGCCTGTGTGTGTGCACATGTGTGTATGTGCATATCTATGAGGTGTGTGTATGTGTAAATCTGTGTGTGCCTGAGAAACAAGAATAAATGAGTCTAACTGTGTACTTCTATATTTTTCACTGTTTTTCAAACATACTTAGTCTGCCTTCCAACTGCCCTTCCTGCCAGGTGTTGACATGTAAATTCTGGCTTTAGAAATGAGAAGGCCAATGTGATCCAAACAAATTTAGCTCAACTGAGCCAGAGTCAAATTACCCAAAGTTTAGGAGTGACCCCTTATCCAAAGAGATCCAAGCGCTGCACTACTATTTGCTGCAGGGCTACCCAGGGAGCTAGTTTAGCTCGACATCTAACATGCATTTCTGGCATTGGTATTGTTTCAATTACTAGACCATTCACATCTCAGCTGACACATGCAATGAAGCTTGCTCCTTGCCTGGTACATAATTTAAGGTAAAAAGAAAAGAGGGTGTGTTTCATCATGGTCTATCATATCTTTGTCTTTTGTTCTGTGAGGTATTTGCATACCTAAAGGGAAATGGCCTCTTTAATTTCTTTCCCTTCTCCTAATCAGCTGAGGCCTATTAAGAAGCGCTCTGTATCCTGTAATCAGACAATTTATACAGCATGCACCCTTAGGCAACAGCTATTATAAACAAGCTGGAGAAATCCTTTACAATAAATGATTAGCATGGGAAGACACCATTCATAATTAATTTTTTTTCCTGTTTTTGTTGGCAGATGGTCTGAGGCATCCAAGCATGGCCTATTGCCCATGTCTTTATTCTGAATAGAACAGGGCAGCCTTGGGAAAATGCTGGCTGCTCAGCTAGCTCACTTAAAAAATAATGTAACCCCTCCCTCTCCTCTTATTGGTGTTCAAGGCTTGAAGAAAGCTTTAGGGAAGGGTGTCTAATGGATCACATGACGGTACCTACTGGTCCTTTCCCTGCCTTGTTAATTACAAGGTGTTAAGATCCTCAGGGTAGATTGATTGCATTTAGGAGCTCAGTTCTCCCTCCCCACCATTTGCCATGTGACTTTGTTGTGCTCTCTCACTCTGACTCTGGGCTCTGCCCTGTGACTTACTTTGGTCAATGTAATGTTAAAAAATGTGATGCACACATAGGCTTGAATAGCACTTCTGCAATCGGCCTTGTTAATGTTTACCTTCTACTGTCGCCACATGGACACGCCCAGGCTAGCTTGATGGATGATGACAGACACATGAAATGGAGCTGAGTCATTCCATTAATCTCTGCTGAGACCTTTCTAGATGGGTCAACAGCCAGCCACCCCCAGACACATGAGCCAGCCAAGCCAAGATCAGCCAAGTCCAACTCAGATAATTGAACCCTGCAGACTTGTTAGCTAAATAAAACTTTATTGTATCCTACAGAGGTTTTGTGGTTTTTAATTATACAGCATTATTGTGGCAGGAGATAATTGACCCAATCTCCGAACTGATAGATAAACTCTTTGGATATGGAGAAATAGGGCTTGGAAACCCGTAAGTGTAAGCCTTCATGTATTGGTGGAACATGTCTCTTGCTCACAAGAGACGTGAACTTCAACGGATAGGAAAGTTAAAGTGGTTTTGGATTAGGGGTACGTACATGCACATGCACACATGCGTGTGCACACAGGCTCCTTGAGAAGTCAGTGAGGGAGGCTGCTAAAATGTCACCCAGGGGATGGACTTCAAACAGAAATAGGATTTTCCCATCTTCATCTAACTCCCTACTATTCTTTCAACACAACTCTCTTGAGCCCCCGATATCCAGAAGTTCCTTTTATCTTTTTTGATGCTGCCTCTCTCCTACTTTGAGATACCCTTCTTCCCTCCTGTTCATCATTATCACACGGATGCTAACCCATCAGGTTGCTCCACTTTTCTCTACCGCAAACTTCTTTTTGCTTCTCAGCATCTGTGTTATATGCACTAGCTTTCAGTTTCATACAATTATATATCAAATTGCAACTATTCTACATCTTAATCCCTTAATTAATCTATAAACTCTGGAGAGGAAAGCCATGTTACTGAATGCTTGTGTGGTGTAAGCCCAAAGTAAATGTTTCTGGCACAAAGTAAATGTTTCACATGTATTTATGCCTTAATTGAGGTAGAACAGGAGACATACTGGTGAGATTTAATAAAGTGCTACCAATTTCTTCTCTCTGAGTGAAAGACTCCCAGGCGCTAAGCCATTCCTTTCCAGAAACATCTTTAAGAGCCATGTTGCAGTTGCTTGTTGATCAAGGTGGTCTAACTGTGGTCATGCCTGAAGGCAGAGAGGCCATTTCTATTCATCCAGCCAACCATTCAATAAATACTTAATAAGTCCCTTCTATGTAGAGGAGATTTCTATTATCTAAAAATAAATGGATGGTAGAAGAAAAAGACATTTGAGAATAAATCCACTTAAAATCAAGAACCAAAATTTCACAGGAGCAAAGAAAGTAAAAGGGTCTCATTGGATCTATATACTGAGAAAAATGAAAAAAATAATTTATTTTACCTTACATTTAGCAAAATATAGACTATAAACACAATTTTCTAACTCTTAGAATTAACAAAGAATGAATCAAAGTATAAGATTTGGGGCATAATTTTTTTCAACAACATCCCTTACCTAACCATTGATTTTTACTCAAATATTAAAAAGTCTTATTAATTACCCTGGTTTGATCATTACACATTGCATCCATGTATGGAAATATCACACTGTAGCCCATAAATATGTACAATCATTATGTGTCAATTAAAAGTAATGTTAAAAGACCAAAAAAATCATTTTTTGGAGTGAAAATATTTGAGAGATTCATCAGTTTCCCCAAAGACCTCTATCAATTCTTCAATATTTAAATCTTTACTTGAAACATTTTTCCTGTTCTTTGTTATTGATTTTCTCTTCTTTCATTGTTAAAGGATCAAATTCTGAAAAATTCTTATTGTTGGTGATTTTGTGTGTCTTCCCAGAAGCCTCCACCATTATTTTTATCACCTTCATGGAATCTATTCCTAGTCTATAAATTAACTTTGGGTGGGACTTGCTTCGTATTTTGCATTGTAGCCAAAGACTTGCTGCAAATGGTTCATAACTGATAGAAGGGGATGAGTGGTTGCTGGTGTTAAGCAAAAAGGGATTTGAATGGAGACTAACTTTATAAGTAGTTAGAACATTACTTTGTAATATTTTGAGATTTTGATATTTACAAGGGTCCCTATGGAACTTTGTAACCGCATGTACTTGGATAATAAATACCTGAATGACAAGAGCTCTTTATGAGGCTAATTCATTAGAAAGCATGAAGGAGGGTAAAAATACTCAACCCGAATTCAGGAAAACTGGGTTCTAGTCCCCACGATGTCAAGAGTTTTATGGTCAAGCCCAGTTTCCTTACTTTTTAAAATCTATAACAAAGAGCATATAGCTACTCTACCCTACCTCAGGTTCTTTCAGCATTCAAAATGAGCCCAATATGTAAACTGTGGGGTTCTTTGCTGTAGAAGATGGCTGGAGAACCATCAATCCCAATATTTTATAGGCTAAGCAAAAACTCATTGAAACCTTTAGCTATTGGTAATAGCCTTGCTCAGCTTCCCTTGTGCCTGGCTGTGGAGCAGCCCTGATGGTGCTTCTGAGATTCCGCTTGTTGGCCTCTTAGCCACCTGTTTGTGTGGAAGGAAGGAGTGCCTCCTTCATATGCTGTCTTTTGTCACATCTTTCGAGAGGTACAGACTCTTGGCAGCAACCTAACCTTCTCTCCCTTGGCAGGTGACTCTCTTGCTGTCACTTGGGCTTCTATAGCCACTGGTATTATGGAAAGCATTGGCTTTAGCCACTTCTGGCACTTTCTAAATGGTAATAAAATGGCCCTCCAAGACCCCAGGCAAACTTCTAAAGGGTGGTGCCCATTTGACAGATTTGCCTCTTGTTCTAAAGCCCCAAAACTGTTATATTCCTAAGAGAAATTGTTATCGCTCTTATCATCTCCGCCAGTGTGATGCCAGGAAAAAAAAATCCCCTGTTCCTGCTCTCTGCTCTTCAGGACAGTTATAACCCATTGGAGAACTTTGTCTTTGGGGTTCATAGGGTGAACAGCATGATCCCTTGCAAACACCAATCAGAAGAGGAAGACCTTAAATTTACAAAGTTTTGTATAGCTTATCTCACTTTATTCTTATAATAATTCTACGGTATACGTAGTGTATGATTGGTTTATTTTTGATTGTAAGTGACATAAAACCTGATTCAAAATAGTTTAGGAAAAATGTGAATTTGTAGGTAGAAAAGGCTTCAGATGGAAATGATTCAAGACTTAAGACTCAGATTCACCTTACTTTCTCTGGGGTGGCTACAGATCTACAAGCTCCCACCTTTGCAGCAAATAGCTGCACTAGTGCCAAGCTCCCCATCTTCATGGAACCAAGCCGAGTGATTAGAAGGTTAGTGCCTGTGTTCACCTAGTCCAGGGTTTACTTCTGCTGGGTTTTGTCAGGGGTGTGTGTGCTGGGGACAGCTCGCTTAAGTTGTTTGCATGGATCCCTTCCCAGCTTCGAGTTCAGGGATATTATATTAGTAGCTCAAAATTAGCCATGGTGGGAGCATTTAGGCCACAGGAATTGGCAGTTGCTACAAATCAGAGCTTTTATTATTCACAGAGTCAGTTGTTAAACATTTACCAACACACCTCTGATCGTACCAACTTTTAGTAAATTACCAGAAGGATGGGCTTACGCCGTTCAAAAGTTGCTTAGTGGCTGGAAATCTCACTCAATCCTCACTCAAATTACATGCCTAAAAATGAGAGAGGAATGGTGACTCGAAACATATTTAGGGCACTCTTACCAAGAAAAAGGGGCAATGGATGCTAGCCTTAAACAACAGATACTAGACCCATCATAGAAGCCAAAATAGCTAGCTCTGTTTTTCAGATGAAAAAGCTGAGACTTAAGTGATGCTCAAGCTTTCAGTAAAGGAAGTCCTAGATCCAATGCTAGAACCCAACTCTGCCGTATGTCAGGTTCAATGCTCTTTTTCCTACACACTTCACTATTCTTACCTGACCTTCCAAGGATCTGCCTAACCTGGAGACAGACTGCCAAGCCTGGAGATGACATGATTAATTTCCTACAACATCCTTCCCCAAGTGATGTCCAAACAGCATTGAGGTATCACTGCTGAATGGTAGAATTTCTCTGCCTGCATTTCTCTACTGACATTGAATTCAGATCAGCTTCTTCTTCTTTTTTGCTACTTTTTTCACAAGTTCCCTGTCTAAGGTGAATTTAGACATATGACCCCTCCAGGAGGAGATCTGATTTGACAAACCTGTCTGGAAAGGGGAAGAAGAAGGCACTAGGATGAGCTTGGCTTCCACTGAGACTGGGCTCCATTAGTGAACTGAATGTTGGTATTCTGGGAAGAACCAGCTTATTCCTGGAAAATTTAATTCTTTGGGGGAAAAAAATGGCGTTGGATTTGCCTTTGGCAGGTGGGTTCCAAAAGCTCTCTCCTATTAAACCATTCTTGACTGCAGAGTGCAGGTTGTCTATAGAAATGTAAAATTTGCTGCACTCCTGCTACCAGCCATCATTTCTTGCCCTGGCAGACATTGCTGGTCAATCTAGACGCTGACTCAGGTCACATTTGGACTAAGACTTTTTGAGATTCTCTAGGCAACCACTACCATCTGATCAGAGCTGACATGGATATGAAACCTACTCAAACTTCTTTTGCCTTTTTGGTGTATACTTCACAATGAACTCCTAGATCTATCCTCTACCATTTGAGTTTTACAGGCATTTGATAATGTTGCACTTGATTATATTTTTGATTCATGTGTGTTAAACATTGTTCCTTTCTGAAAAATTTAAGGACCTAGGGTGCTTGGACTCTGTTTAATACCACTTTGTAACCTTCCCAATCTTTGTCAAGATGGGTACAGACTAGGTGCTCAATAATATTTGGTTGATTAATTACCTAAGGAATTAGGATTAATCACCTAAAGGAGTCCTTGGTTGATTTACCTAAGGAATCCAATAGAATGGAAGTCTAGGAAAAGTTTTGTTTGTATGGAACTAACAAAGTAAAGCTCTGGACTATGGATAGTTTAGTCCAGTGGCCCCAACTTTTTTGGCACCAGGGACCGGTTTCATGGAGGACAATTTTTCCACGGACCAAAGGTGGGTGGGGGTGGGGTGTCATGAGTAGGGGGAGATGGTGCAGAACTCATGTGGTGATACAGGCCCGGTTCCTAACAGGCCACGGACCGGTACTGGGCTGTGGCCCAGGGGTTGGGGACCACAGGTTTAGTCAACCTGGAAGCCTTTATTACATGCTGGGGGTTTGTGAAGACCTTTCCTGCAGGCCCTGGAGTGCATTGATTAGACACGATCTTTACCCTCAAAAAATGTATGGTTCAATACCAGAGACAAAATAGATATGTGTGATTATAAGAAATGTAGAAATATAAACGTGCTGTGGAGTAATAAGGTTAACAGCTGAACCCTTCACAGTGGAAAGAGGCAGTGAAATGGGAAATTATTCTATAAAGCTTCCCTCAAAGAATGTCAAAAAAATGTAATGCCAATGGAATAGAAAAATCTGTTTTTGGAATCATAGTGTTACATTTGATGGACCTTCAATATGACATGAAATTACTGAAGCATGAGTACAGATTAAAATGTTAATTTTGGATATTTCTTTCTTATTTGCTCACCCAAGCTTGTCATAAATATTTCCTTGTGCTTTCATATTTTTCCTTGTTTGTTGGCACTGATTTTTCAGCAATGGAGCATCTTAGACTGAATGTTCTGCTAAACTCTGGCCTCCTATGCCTGACTCACTTGATAGTCTGCAGTCTGTGTTAGCACTTCACCTGTCTGCTCCACCCAAATCCCCCCCTCCCACCTGCATGATGCACCCAGATCCCCTCTGATTAACTGCTTACAATATCACACCTTCGACTGTCAGGTGTGGAGCTGCTTTACCCCCAAAATGCACCGAGCAACTATACCTCAAAGATTTGGGGGTGAGGATTAATGAGGTAGAGTATAAATAACACCCAAATCGGTCATGCCTCGGGATCTGTTAAATGACTGAATGATCTGATTCCAGAATTGATGTTGGTGTTCTGTTCCGATGGCATGTGTGTGTGTGTGTGTAATGTGTGTGCACAAATCTTAGAAACATTATTTTTCTCTCTCCAACAATGTTTTGTTTTGTTTTGTTTTCCAGAAAATTTACTCTGGGAGCCAAGTTCAGCGGTTTTCTATTTTATTTTATTTTAAAAAATATTTTAAGCAATGAAACACCTTAATTGGAAGCTTAGGCAAAAGCTCAATATGTAGCACGGATAAACTCAGAGCTGTTCTATTTGATGCAGGTGGAAAGACTGTGACGTCACCCACTCCGATTCCTTCACGTCCCCCAATCAGAGCTACTTCCACTAACTCCTATTGGTTATTGAAAGGAGATTAATTACCCTTTGTCTCAGGGGCCTCCTAGAGTTTTGTTTGAATGGAAGAGAAAAAGATGGATGAGGTGGGTTTATTTTTATTTATTTATTTTTTTTAACTAGGTGGCATGCTTGGTACTCTTGGGGACACAACTTTACGGGAATGGAAAATGGGCTCAGCTTGTTTGATCTATTTGCAAAAGTTCTAAAACTGTTCTAAAAGTGTCTGCATGCAATTTGTTTCTTCTGGTGTGGCAGAAGATTCCGTATGAACCCAGCCCTTGTATTTGTACGAACATCCAAGACGGTCTTACTTGTTCATCAAAGCAGCCGATCTCGGCGCCTTTCTTGTCAGTTAGCTGTTTTTCATGATGCCCTAGTGGGATGTGCCTCCATCCATTCCTCTCGTTCTTCACCCTGCCTTCTGCTGCAGGGAAAAGTCACCCTGGGTCAGCCCCAGAGAGTGTCCCTGCTGGTGCACTGTGGCTTTCTCTGATCTTTAGCCAAGCCAGGGGACCTCTCCCTTGCGGCTAAGCTGCTGGAAGTTCGGATGTGCCAAACTTTACAACAACGGCTTCATTTTTGAAGCAAAGAATCAACCTAGGCACTTTGGGGATGAAGGAGCAGGGTTTCCCTGGGCATACTCAGTTAAGGGGGCTGTTGTCGTGGGGAGATGGTAATCAAGTCAGGCCTCAGGGAGCAGGTACTGGGTCCAAGGTAGCTGTCCAGATCTTAGTAGAAGGGTTTTGAGGATCTTTCTTTGGGTTCTGGGCTATGCTACCCACTAGGAGTCTGTGCTTTATCTGGCCTCTCTCCGTCTCCCCCTGGCTTCCTTTCTTCTTCTTCTATATTCAAATACTCGCTCAGCTTTGTACCTTCTGTTGCTCCTCATCTCCGCCTCCTTGCAACTCTGTCTTGCTCAGTGACTCTTAATGGCACAGCCTCAGCTTGCAACATTTGATCCTCAATCCTACTTTCTGGAAATAAAGTTCTGTTTAAACACAGTAGACCTTATTCTTCAAAGAAACCCTCAATGAAACAAAGTAAAAAAAAATGCTTTTGCAAACCAAACATTAACCTGTTTGTGGAGTTAATAATTTAGCTCCAAGTAGGATACATGTACACTCTAAAGAGGTCTTAGAAAGGTCTGGAAGATGGCAAAGGAAGTGCCAGATGGAGTATCTGGACACCTGGGATGCAGAGGAGATGCTGAGATGTGGGAGGTGGTCTTGAGTAGGGGAAGTCAGGCTCAAGAATGAAAAGCCCTGGATGGAGAGTCAGGAGACCTGAGTTCTAAAATTTACTACTCTGGGCTTCGTAAATCACGAAGATGGGGCTAGGTCTTCTGTAAGAATTTTGTGCAAAAAATGGAAGGTGGTCTTCCTACTCTCTCTCGTCTTTTCCTTCCCCCTATTCATTTCTATAATGATGGACATTCTGGCCCATCACATTGTAAGAGCAGCTCTGACATCCCCAACTCTACCAAATTAAAAAGATTTTCCACCTGATTACCCACTGGGTACCAAGTGCCAATCACTTGAGAAGTCTCAGGCTAGGCAGACAGAGGCTGATTCGTGACTCTTTAAGAATGTCCACCCACACAAGCAAGCTTTTTCTTTGGGAGGAATTTATTGAAAAGAAACGCACACACACTCTCCATAGATTGTAGCTATTTCATTGGCCTGAGCTTTGGTCTTTCTTTTTCCACTGGGGTGAGAGTCCAATCCAAGAGGTGAGGGGTCTAGAAACGACCCTCCTTGATCTCTCAGCCCCTGGGTTTTGGTGGGAGCCTGGATTTTTGCTTCCTGACCCTAGAAGAACTTTGTTAAACAAATCTAGATCTGAGCCTTGGCTTTATATACCTTGTGACTCACTGGACATTGCATAAAAGCAAAAGCCACTTAGCATCCTTAAGAGATGGGGGCTGATGCTGTAAGCAGATTCCTCTGGAGGGAGTTTAAGCCTAATAATAGGGGGGGAGGAAAAAAAGAGTGTAGGGACCATAGAACTCAGAACAGAGGAATGTGTTTCATCTTTATGAGACAAAACAGCAACAGGCCTATGTGGGGAAGCCAAGGCTCATGGCAGACTGAGCAGGGAAGCATTCTGTGGTTTTCTAATGTCTCCTGCCATCAGAGAGAGGCCAGCTCCCTCAGCCTGGAAAAGTGCCAAGCCAGAGGGACGGGGTCAACCTGAGAACCTCAACCTTGTCCAGCCCTGAGCAAAGTCAGTCAAAGAACTGCACTGCTATATGGGTCCTTACAGGTCACTCTCTCAACCCCCTGATTTGACAGAAACACAGAGAAGGAAAATAACATCTCCAGAGCCACGCACATACCCATGGTGGAGCCAGAGCTAGAATCCCACAAGCTGCCTGCTATCAAAAATGAGTTTTTGCTTTAGATCCAAGAGAGACAGATCTCTGATTTAAGAACCCAGAGGAAAAAACCAAGCCCTCATGGCCAAGTCATTATTGAGTAAAGGGTAGGGGTGCAAATGACACAGAAACTCCAAAGTCATCAAATCATGTTGTCCTCTAAGCCCCCAACCAGGCATCGTGGTGTGAAGGCAATCTGGAGCTTTGCTGGCAACACGTCTTGTTAGCCAGACAGGTGAAGTTTTAAAGCAACATGAATGGAAAAACATTGAATAAAATTATGTTCTCAATTTTCTATGGGTTTAAAATTGTACTATGAATTAGTTAGGACTCAAACCAGTTTCACCAAAAAGGGGATTTTGTTGGCTTATGCAATCAAACCGACATAAGGGATAGCAGTCCATTAGAGCCTCTGAGGCTACTGGACACTCAGAGCTCATGTGAGTCAGGAAGCTTTCAAGCCACCTCTGAATGACGGTTTTATTCAGAGTAGTTTTCCCATAGTCTCTGACTCCTAACCTCACATCTCCAGGCTTCCCCACAGAAGAGAACTTGGATTTCCTCCTTTAGCTCCAGATTGAGAAGTCTTAAGGTAAGGTTGCCCAACTTGGGCCACTTGACCATGTCTCTTTTTTGATAAGCCCATGTCAGGGCCAGCCCTCAGCAGAGGAAAGATGGTGATTTGGAGGGCCTGTAATGTTTTCTCACATTGCCTCAGTGTTCTCATGTTCCCAGAGCCATTCCTATCCCAGGAAGGCTTCATATGTAGGCATTAGGACAGGGGTGTGGAAAAGATTTTCTTTCTCATGCCATCTATGATCAGTTGGTAGTGGCTACCCTCAGGTCTATCTTGAAGAATTCTAAGACCAGCAAGAGGCTCAGTGCAGTGATTGATTAGCAATGTCTTCCACAGGTGTGGGAATGTAGAGCAATGGCATGCATGCCACATGTTAGTCATCCTTATGCAAGGGGCTTTAAAGGTGTTGAACCCAAACTGAAGGGCACTGGGTACATCAGATATGGTCTCTGCCTTCAGAGTCAAGTGGAAGAGACAGGTAATTAAGAGACTAATTACCACAAAGTGACAAGAGCCAATGCTATTGATATGTATAAGGAACAGAGCTAACACAGAAAAAAGGAAAGAACAATTTTTCTTGTGGCATAGATATATTTTGATTATCTACACTGCTTTGGGGGAGGAAAGCTAGAGAAATAATCCCATTTATCTTAAAATGCATTATTCTAGTTTTTTCTCCAACACATTTACATGTTTAATTATGATTTTCTCAGATTAGTATTGAAATGATATTGCATTGCCCAAGTACACAAACCAGAGAAGAGTTTATCTATTAAGTGCTCTCTTAAAGATGACAAGGTGCCATCACCTTGTGATTGTTTTCTGTCAAATGAACTATTTGGAGTTTACTGATGGCTGTTGCATATATTTCAAACTTACATTTGAAATAATATTCTAACATAGTGGCTAAAGATACTAAAATAATGGCATTATAGTGTGACAAATGGGCTCCTTCTCCCCTCGACCCCTCCCTCCCATCAGAAATGAGATGTGGGAACTTGGACAAGTCACTGGACTCTTGGGCCTAAGAATCCTTGTTTGATAACCACTCTGATAAGGCAGCTGACATGGATCAAGCCCTTGATAGAGTTCCTGGCACACAGTAGCACTCCATAAAGGATGTTCATTACATGTCAAAAGTCATCCATGTGCACAGGTACATGAGAGTAGGCTCTTAGACGTCTGTAAGATATGCAGACCAGAGGCCCAGAGGCCCAGCCTCAGACTATGTCCAGGTAGTAAATCTGCTGAGCCTGGGTTTGATGCTTCCCTTGCTCAGAATTTGTCGTTTGTAAGCTCAAGGAAGAGACCAAGAAATTGGTTTGAGATTTTTAGCTACAATGGAGAGCCAAGAGTTCCATTCTAGCCAAATCTGCCCCTTCCTGCTCTTCAGCCACGTCACGAGAACTCATGAATTTTGGCTGCTTGGCAGCATGGTGGTGGAGCCACCTGGGGGTCCCACAGCTCCAACACCCTCCCTCCCCCCACCCTGGGGAACCCAGGTGTGTAACGCACACAGGCCAGGGCACCTCCCCCTGCCCTTGGCCTAAACCACCATGCATTGGGCCCTGGGCTTGTTTCCCCTTTAAAATTTTAAGCCCATGAGTGTTTTTAGGGGAATTTAGTCCACAAGCTTTTTTTATTTATTTGCATTTAACTCATAAAAATGTTGTTTCTAAAGAGGTGGTGGACGGCTGAGAGCCACTTTTTTATTCATTTCTTTTCTCTCGTCTTTGTTCATTATCCTCCTTCATCTCAGCCTCCGCCTCTTCTCCTTCCTTTCTCAGGAAAAGCGAGCTCCTTTCCTTCTTTTTACTTATCAAAATATCTAAGACCAAATATCGGAGCTCACTTGGAAGTTAGTATCCCTTGATCCGAATGAGGGCTAAGTAACTTCTTCCAGGGCAAAACCGGAAGTGTCATTTCTACGGCAGCCGTCCCAGGGTATGCTCAGGATAACGCTACTTATCACAGTGTAACATTAGTCACCACGATGACTCACGTGCTACTCTTCAATTGCCTTAAGCAACTCCTTCTCCTTTCCCTGGGAGAACTGGGCTGAAGCATCCTTCCTGACAGAGGGGTGTGTGGAGAGCTGTCTTCTCCCCTGTGTTTAACATTCTGTATGGTGTTTTTCCAGTGAAGACAAGATTATCCTTTCTTCTCTTCTATTCTTACAGCACGTCGATCAGGGTTCTACAAACAACAGGTGGTCGATGGAAATTTGGTTATGTTGAATACCATTTTAGTCTGTCTCCTGAAAGATACAGGGAGACACACGGGTTTAAGATTTGTCTCACAATTTTAAACCTGGGACTTGGGTTCTTTTCATGAAGTGGTTTAATTTCCCTTGGGATGTTTTACAGGCAAATCCCTCCTCCAATCTGTTTTACTGTGATATCAGGAAAGAATTCTGCGCTAGGACTCAGAAGACCTGGGTTGGAGAACTGGCTCTGTCTGACTCATTAGTTTAGCAATAGGAGCAAGATACTGCATTTCTCTGGGGCTCATTTTCATCATCTTTAAAATGGAGACTTTATAACCAGAAAACTTTAAAAATCACCTAGTTCAGCTTACCTCATTTTATAGGTGAGCAAATCCATTCATACTTAGACTAGTTAGAAACAGATATTTAGAACCTTTAGGAAGGCAGCAGGCGTAGCGAGTAAGAGCACTGGCCCCAGACTGCCTGGGTTCCAATCCTGCCTCAGCCAAGTACTGGCTGTGTGACTTTAGGCAAGTTACTTAGCTCTTTGAGCCCTCAGTTTCTTCATCTGAGAAACAGGATAATAATAGTATCTACCTCACAGGTTGTTAAAAAGTGTCAATATGTGAAAAGAGCTTAGAACAGCACTTGGTCCATGACAAGCAATAAGCAAGCATTAGCTTTTATTAGCTACCCAAGATCATGCCATGTACCAACTGTATCGACAGAAATGAGAGCCCCATCTTCTGAAGGCCCCTATTCCAATGTTCTTAGCTCAGGATGCATATTAAATTCACATTGGAATCAATATTTTTAAAAAGCTCCCCTGAGCAATTCTAATATCCAGCTAAGGGCTGAGAACTGCTGCTTTACATACTGCCCTCAACTATCGCCAAGGATATATATATTTTTTGGAAATCAAGTGTGATTGGAAAACTTTATGTATAAATGGAGTCATTAACCACTTATGCCTTATTCTTTATAAGGGGCATAAGTTGCTTTTCTCTGTTAGTCTTACTTCAGGCATGTGAAAAATACATTTTTTCTATTTTCTGCCTTTCTTGGAAGCCCCTGGTGGGGGCTGTGCGCAGGCACACTGAGCCTTGTTTCAGAAGAACCAGAACGGCCCCCCACCCACCATCTCCCCCTCGCTCCCCCTACCCCCGACGGAGGGATGCATCTGATCTCTCCAGGCATTATCATTTTAATGTACAAAATGACATTATGCCGAAAAGAAGGGGTTCATAAATTATATCTGATTTTAGAAAGTTTTCCAGCCATTGTATAAATGACAGATCTATAAAAGAAGACTGAAAATGAATTTCAAATTAAAAAAAAATAATTCCATGTTTTTATGGCAAGCTTAAAAAAAATTATTGGAACAAAATGTTTCTGAGGTGGGTGATTCAGGAGCCCGTGGAACTGACAACTGCCTGGCGGGAGACAGAAGATGCAGAACTGGGGGGAACTTGGGGTCTGTCAGAGCTGGGAGGTGGTCACCAAGCTGGCGTGCCCTGGAGCCAGAACACAGTCCCAGAGGTCCCAGGAGGAGCAGCTTAATTATCTACTTGGAGGAGAGCAAACGTGTAGGTTGTGTTGGAGCTGCTGTTCACAGGCGCTTTGACAGGCCTTGAGGCCAGGACACGGTTGATGGATGGAGTTTTGCCTTGAACTTCTCAACACACATATTTCCATTTGGGGCTTGGATGTAGCAGAGTAGAATTAGACAATTTTCCTCCTCTGTTTGCACCCTGAAATTTACATAAGGTCAGAGAAGCTTCTTGGGAGAAAAATTACCTTGAACTTCTCCCTCCCCTCATTGCAGTTCAGGGGCATTTAAACCTGGTCTGATGGCCCGGGGTGGTCCCCCGTGAGGCCAGATTGCAAACCAGGATGGGGGCCCCAGAGAGAGCAGGGAAGGAGAGAAGGAAGGCGGTCTTCACGCCAAGCCCGAGGACTGCAGAGAAGAGGCTAAGATTAAAATCATAGCAAGCCAGACACCTTTGTGAGGTCCTGTAATCTCAGGCGGCTGGCTGGCAGGTCTTGCAATGGTGAAGGAGTTCTTTCCCAAAGCCCCGAGGCCTCTTGGTTGCCAGAGCACATCAATTATGCCCACACTAAGGCCGGGGGAGCGGTGTGTGGGGAGCGGTGTGTAAGGAGCAGTCACTGAGTTTCTGGCTCCATCTGTGACTCAACACAGTGGTTGAGGTGACCAAGTCAAGCAGGCGGGCTGCTGTCAGCAGGGCATAGGGGTGCAGTGGTTGTGGGGTTCAGTTTGGATAGGCTCAACGGAGGCGTCATCCCCCTTGCCAGGGAGCATGGGGTAGGATTCACAGGCACATGGGGATGTCGCTAACAGGCATGGAATATGTAGTAGTAAAATAAATTGGAATTCCTGCTAATAGAGTTGGGGGCAGAGGAGGGACAAGGAGAGACCAGAAACTTTGCCACTGGGGGTTTACCAAATGGGTGAGCCTGTTGTTTTGCACACACTGGTTAAGTTTGGATGCCACCTACCCAGCATCCGCCTCCAACCCAGTCCATCTCTTCTTTTCTTCAACAAACATTGACCCCAGTCCTGTGATAGGAACAGAAAAAACAGAGAAAAACTGAGGAGAGTTTCCTCATCTCCTGGGCAGTATGGCCCCATATCCTGGCAGAAGCACTGGGATGACACTCAGGGGCTGTGTCTCTGTCCTCACCCTCTGTCTCTGCTGGTTCTGTCACTTCTCCACGCCTGCATGCCACAGCAACCCAGGGCTTGCACCACCACACCACACCTCCCTGAGTGGCTTTTACTTTCCTCAAGCCAACTGTCTGCACACCCGATGGTCATCCTTTGCTCACAGGCATCCTTAAACATATTCCTAAAGATAAAAGGTCTTTAGAGAGGTTCTATGAAAGGAAGGCTGCAAAGCCAAATACGTTTAGGAGATACTGCCTGTTTTATTCTCATCTTGGAGTCTCTTAATAAACGCTGGCAAATACAAGCCTAGAAGTTCTGGGGTGACGAGATCTATTTAACTTTGTGTAGCCAAGGACTCCCCAAGCTTAGGTGGCCACGGACAACTCGTCCTCAATACTTGTTAATATCATCGCTTCTTCCTTTCCTTATCATAATCGCCGTCTGCTTTTCCTGCTTTATTTTCCTCTGCAGAACTTAGTGCTTTCTGAAATTCAGTTTTCTGTGTGTATGTATTTACTGAATATTCTATTTTTCTGTCCTCCCCTCACTTCCATTAGAGATCAAGCTTTATGAAGTCGAGGATACACACACGCGCGGACCCAGAACAGTGCCTGTAACATGGTGGATCCTCACTCGTGCGTATTTGTTGTGAGAACTTAAAACCAGCATGCTTTCTTCTGCCTGTGTTAAACAACACCAGGACCAAGCAAAAATAACTTACCTGCTAGCTCTAGGAAATACCTGCTCCTGTGAATCCACTTACATTTCATGACTATCAGCTTGCCATCAAAATTTATTTCAAGACCCCTGCCTCACTCTAGCCACTGATTCAAGACTATTTGTTATAAACTCTGTCCTGTTTCAATTGCTTTCCTACTTTGTAAGACCAACCTTGAAATCACTCAGCCCTAGCCCTGAAGCCCCATAAATACCTTCCCTGATTGTACCTAAATTGAGATTCTATCAAGGTGGTGTTCTCTGTTACTGCAGTCAGTCTGATAAACTGAGCTGTGCTCGGCCCACAGGTTTTCTGATGGTCCTCTGCAATGCCAGTGATTGACAATTCAATTAACGTAGTATGAATGAATCCTGTTAACTGCTAACCTAAAGAACTAACTTTGGTAAGCAGGTTTTTTACAGGCCAGGAACAAGTTTCTTAGTCTGGAATTCTAGGTCTTTTCAGGTCATATTTCTTGCCACCTGCTGGGTCCTGACTACTTCAGATACTTTTCTACCTTGGCTTGCACTAGTCTACCTTCCTGATGGCTAAGGCTTGCCTACACTTCACTTCTTGCTTTAAGTGCCACTTCTCCAAGATATTTTCTTCTGTCAACTGCTCACAGGGATGGCTCACTGGCTTACTGATCAGTCTTCCTGATCTCTCATCATTTTATGGACTATATTTAGGGCATGCTAATCTCCTGAAAAGATCCCTGGGTCCAAGTGGCCTATGCTTTATGACTAAGTGACATGAGAGCAGGACCTTCTTTCTCACTGGTCACACAGGAATTACAATCCCTCCTCTGCTCTCCTCAAAGAGTTTGTATTATAATTTAAAGTCTGCTGAAGCTGCCTTTTAATAAATAACTACAAACTTGGTGGCTTAAGACAACAGAAATGTATCATCTCACTGTTTCAGAGGCCAGAAATCCAAAATCAATGTGTCGGCAGGGCCATACTCCCTCTGAAGGTTCCAGGGGAGAATGCTTCTTTGTCCCTTCCAGCTTTCGGTGGCCCCAGGCATCCTGTGGCTTGTAGCTGCCTAGCTCCAGTTGCCACTTTGATCTTTGCATGGCCTTCTCTTCTTGTGTGTCTCTCTTCTGTGTGTCTCTTATAAGGACAGCTGTCATTGGATTTAGGGCCCATCTGGATAACCCTTGAGATCCTTAACTTAATCACATCTACAAAGACCCTTTTATTCCAAATAAGGTCACATTTACAGGTTCCGGGCATCAGGATATAAACATATCTTTTGGGGGGCCACCATTGACCTCACTATAGGGTTGTTAGAATTAAAATAGTAACACATGAATCATTGCTTTAGAAGGAAAGAAAATGCATTACAGAGGTGAGGGAGCATCATTGTTCCCAGGGTAAAGATGCTGGACCCCTTTTACAGACTACTCTTCTTACATATAAAGGATTTGGAATTGTTTCTCTCACTTTGGATTTCCACCTCTAGAATTCACTTCTCCTTCAGAGCTTGCAACCACCTTCAGAGCAAAGTACCCAAGGCCTCCTTAGACCAGGTAAACCGTACCTTTGCACCTCCTCCTCCACCGCGCCCCTCCTGCCAAGCCAGCTGTGACTGCTCCCCGTGCCATAAGCACACCCTGTGCCTCTGATCTCTGGGCTTCTGCCCAAGCCTTTCCCTGCCCAGCTCTACTTACAGGACTCCAAACACAACCATCCTAATCCCATTGTAAGATTTAGTTGCCTTCTCTAAATTGTCTGTTGTACTTTCCTACCTCTCTCTGTGTCTCCGACTATACCTGTGTTAGTCTGCTAGGTTTGCCACAGACTGGGTTCTTATACACCAGGAATCAGTTTCCTCAAAGTTCTGGGGGCTGGAAGTCCAAGATCAAAGTGTTGGCAGGGCTGGTTTCATTCTGAGGCTCTCTCCTTGACTTGTAGACGGCTGTCTTCTCCCTGTGTCCTTACATGACCTGCCCTCTGTACCTGTCTGTACCCTCATCTCCTCTTATTGTAAGGACACCAGTTATATTGGATTAGGACCCACCCATATGACCTCTTTTTACCTTAATTATCTCTTTAAAAGCCCTAGCTCCAAATACAATGTGGTACTGGGGGCTAGGACTTCCATATGTGAATTTAGGGGGGACACAGTTCAGCCCATAATAGTATCCTAGCTGTTTGTACGTGTGTCAAACTTTGTGCCTATGTTAATAGTCCCCAGCAGATTGGGAAGGCAACAGGACAAAGGTCTCCTCTTTTCCTTCTCCTCTGTCCCCATCCTCCTTGGTCAACTCCTTGGTCACCTCTACCATCATCTCCTCTTCTTCCTCCTTCTTACCTTTCCTTTCTCCCTCTTCCTTCTCACTCCCTTCCTCCGTCTTCTCCTTGGCTTGCTTCTGTTTAATAACAAGCACCACTCTCCACCTGCTGCACACAATTAGATTATCTCATCTAATTCCAACTGCAATGGGAGACAGTGGCCTTGTCACCATTTTCCACACGTACATGAGGCCACAGAGCCTTGCAGCATTTTGATCTTCATGTTGGGTGGCAAAATTCAGATTCCAACTTGCTGGGTGCCAGAGCTTCTACTCTGCACAAAATACAGCCTCCTAGGATCCTCCACAGCCCTGGTCGAATGCCTAGCACATAGTGGGTATTATGCAAACGTGTGTCAGTGAATGAACAGATGTTGAATCATCAGGACCATTTAAAATATTTTAAAAATAGCAGGGGAGGGTAAGAAAATCGGATCATTTGCGCCCAAGCTATTTGCGCATCTGACAATTGCAGCAAAAGCATCTAAACAGCACGTTTGTTAGTGGTCTGTGGGTTAATTAGTAGGTGCACGCTTGCTGCTATGGAAATAAGACCTCATTATCCTGTCTTTTTTATTTCAAGTCTGACATTTATGAAAGGTGAACAGATATCTTATCTGTAAGAACAGCCAGCCACTGCAGGGCTCCTGCCTTGACAAAAATACTTCTCCTAGTGTTTGTTTTCCCGGGAGTCTACACTCGTGGCTTTTTTGGCAAGACTCTTTGAAAACATGAAACTTGGGATTGCAGATGGGAGGCAGTGATCTGGCAGCTCCATCAAAGCTGCAGAAGGAAAGAGGGGAGGCTCTGTCTTGGTAGTGACCTTTCTGATTCTGTCCCACGGGGCTGCTTTCTCTCTCTGAGACCCTTGACCGGCCAAGGAGCAGGATGCTGCTGGGAATTCTGGTGGTCACCCTCTGTGTGCACGTCTGAATTTAGGAAGGGATCAAGTTCAGAGACCGTTGGGGCTTGAATAGGGGGCAGATCAGACTGTGGGTGCCACTCCCTGCCTGCTCTCTGGCTGGATCACACTAGTACTTTCTCAGAAGAGTCTTCTCCCCACATTGGAATTTCTTTTTTTTTTTTCTGAGCATCTAGATCTGCAGTCCCCAATTCCCAGGCCACGTGTCACCACCGTCTGAGCTCCGCCTCCACCTGCCTCCCCCGTGCATGGAAAAATTGTCTTCCATGAAACCGGTCCCTGGAGCCAAAAAGGTTGGGGACCACTGATCTAGGTAATGCTCCCCAGGGAGTGACTTTTAGTAGCTAATGATAATGGTAAAAATAGCTCACATTTATTGAGTATATATTACAGGCCCAGCACTTTTCTGAAGGCCACGAATCCTCACAGCAGTGCCATGAAGTATTAATAAATATAATTACACTGAAGATAAAGCAATCACTGGCTCTTGATGTGGTGACACTTTCTCATGTGACTCCAGATGTCAGAACTCATTGAACTGTATAACTTCAATGGGGGCAGGTTTTTGCCCATAAATTATGCCTCAATAAAGTTGATTAAAAATTACATGAATACTTATGTGGTGCTTGTTGCATGGCTAAGCATGATTCTAACTGCTTTATGTACAGCATCCTGGTGGATCCTTATAACACCATATGAGGTCATATTATCCCCACCTGAGGTTAGTATTATGCTAATTCTACCCACCTTTCAATACCTAAGTAAATAAAAAGCCCCCAGTTAACAATATCTTACATTTACAAAGTGCTTTGCAGTTTTCCAAGAGCTTCTGGTGCCTTCCTTGTAAATTTTCCTCAGCTTCTTTGGAAATTATGGAGCAATGATAACCCGTAACTGCTTACTCAGCTGGCAATGAATTACGTGCCATTTTTTGACATTGTGCTCTTACTTTGAAAGATTTTGTAAAATCTGCTGGTTCTATTCCACTTCTCGCACTTTTAGCTTTTCCCCTCACGTAGACTGTAACTACGCTTAAGGCAGAGGTTTTGAAAATAAAAAGCAAAAAAGAATGAACTTGAGACTAACCTCAAGAGGATGAAATTCTAAGTTTAGGTTTGGATAAGTCATTTAACCACACTGAACTTTGACTGTCCTCACCTGTGCAATGGGGTAATGGCACCTGACATTCCTTTACTGTCGGTGCCTAATATAGTGATAGGATTATTATGGTCATTTAAGGTGTATCCTGACTCTGGAAGTGCAGTGTGTGGCTTCATATCTTAGTGGTACCACTTGACTAAGTATGTGACTTAGGGATGCCTCCGTTTTCTCATCTATAAAAAGGGGATATTAAAAGTACTGACCTCACAGGTTCATGTGAGGATAAAATGTGGGTTTTTTTGTTGTTGTTGTTTTTGTGGGTTTTTTTGGGTTTTTTGTTTGATTTTGAGATAGAGTCTCGCTCTGTCGCCCTGGCTAGAGTGCAGTGGCGTGATCATAGCTCACTGCAACCTGGAACTCCTGGGCTCAAGCGATCCTCCTGCTTCAGCCTCCCGAGTAGCTGGGACTACAGGTGTGCGCCACCATGCCCGGCTAATTTTTTCTGTTTTTAGTAGAGACAGGGTCTTGCTCTTGCTCTTTCTCAGGCTGGTCTCGAACTCCTGACCTCAAGCTATCCTCCAGCCTCAGCCTCCCAGAGTGATAGGATTACAGGTATGAGCCACCACGCCCGGCCAAAATGTGTCGGTACATGTATAATCCTTCACATAGTGCCTGGAACATGGCAAGTACTATATAGGTGTGTTACTGTTAATATTATTATTATTATCATAACTACTCAATCTAGTCTAAAAAATACATTCTGTAAAGCAGGCAAAAATTGATGCCCTTGCTTTGCTGATGTGGAAACCAGTGCTTAGCAGGTTATGGGACTGATCCAATATCAAGTTAGTTAGAAGGTAACAGAGTTTACCTCACACACGGTTGGGAGGACAAACAAAGGAACGCGGAAGTGCTTGGTCAGGCGTACAGTGTTCTGCAAGGCGGTGGCATCCGGTGGTGCTGTGGTTTCCTGATGCTCAGCAAGGGCTGATGATAAAATAGGGCTGGCCAATGACTCCCCACCTGCCAGGCCACGTGTTGAGGCATTATACATGTTATCTCATTTAATTCTTGTCAGGATTCTGGGAGTTAAGATTCTTTTCCTTGTTTACAGATGAAGAGACCAAAGTGCAGAGTAGTGAAGATCAAATTTGTCTCAGTTACTCTGCTAATCAATGACAGAGCTGAGATTCAAACACATGACTGTCTAGTTCCCAAGCCCAGGCTCGTAGCCGCTGGACCATATTCCTTGGATCTGAGGGTGAGGGACGGAGGTCGGGGAGGACTTGGGTGTGGGAGGGGCTGATTCCCAGATCCCCTTTAGGCAATTGGATTCAGCTTTCCAATGTTTAGGGCTCAGTCCACCTTCCCCTAAGGGTGATCTGGAGGGTCACAAGCCCAGGAGTGGGTCACCCAAACCGGAAACCGGTGGGTGGCTTCAAAATGACCCCGGGAACCCTGGTGAATGAAGTCTCAGCATTCTGTGAATGACTTGGGTATTGATGCTTACTTTCTATGAATGTCTCAAGTAGGAGAATGCCCCTTAAACATGCACTGTCATACCCTTTCCATTCCTACCACCCAGCCTTGGCATCACCCTTGCCCTGTTGTCCCATCATGCCTTCCACTGCCTGCCCCACCTGCTCTCTCTGGGCTTTCAGTCCAACTGGCTCCTATACCCCCACGCTCTGCCTTCCCCATTTGTTTGCCTGAAAAATCCTGCCCAAAGGTACCTTAAAGGAATGGTTGATTCAAGGTCTGGGGCAGAGAAAACCCAAGATGAGCCTGGAGTACCTTGTGGTGCCAGAAAGCAAGAAAGTTCTCAAAATATGACAGAGGTGCATCAGAAGACAGCAGGAGCCAATGTGAAGAAGCTCTCAATAGGCAAAGCTGGAACAATGTGAGTCACAAAATAAATAATGATAGTATCAGATTATAAGCCATAGAATACGATAAATATCCACGAGTCCATACTGATGTAAATAAATAATTGAATAAGTTCAACTGGTGTTCCTGCCTTTGCATCCTTTGTATATGCTGTGCCCCCTGCCCAGAATGTTCTCCCTCTGCACCTGGCAAGCTTCTATTTATCTTTTAAGAACAAAGGTAAGGATTTCCTGCTCTGTGAAGTCTTCTTCAACTTTTCGAGCGTAGCCAGTCTCCTCTTGCTGTCCTCTGTCCCCTGTCCCCTATATTGCATGACTTCCTATTCTGGCCACACTATATTCTTCCTATTCTCCCCATACTATATTGCACAGTGTGTTGGTAAGTCTGTGTTCCTCCAAAACCTGTGAAGGTCTGGAAAGCAAGTACAATGTCTCTGTCATCCGAGCATCCCATGCATGTGGCACAGGGCCTGAAGCACAGATGCTCTTGAGAACTTTGACTTGTCCTTCTCAGTAACTGGCTCTGTCATCCAAGTGCTCCCACCAAGAACCTGGAAGGCGACCTTCCCTATTTCCTTGCCTGTTCTCCACGGTCCAATCAGTTCCGGGGCCAGTTCTGTGTATTTTCCTCCAAGAGAACTCTCCCCCAAGCCACCATCAGCTTTCCCTCAGAACACCTTCTTACCTGGTCTCTGCACCCCATGTCAATCTATTTTCCTTAGAGCACAGCCAGAATGTTGTTTTCCTAAGTAGATCTTTTAGTGCAATGCCCTTGCTTCAACTCTTCCAAGGCTTCCCAGGGGTCCTCTGTGCCTCTCCGGTAAGACACAAATTCCTCTGTGAGGTTTGCAAGGTCTCACTTAGTTTCCTCTGCTTCTTTCAGTCCCTCCTGCCCCCAGGCCTTTGTATAAGCAGTGTCTCTGCTGGTGCACTGGGCCTGCCTTCCCCCTCCACCATGTCCTCTGTCTACTCATCTGCCTGGTTTCCATGAGTGGTGCTTCTCTGAGTGAGTCATCTCTGATACCTGAGACTGGGTCAGCTCCCTGGTTGGGAGCATCTATGATTTATTTTCCTTTCATCACATTTGCAATTAGGGTGACCAACAAGCCATCCTGGTTTGCCAGGACTAAGGGTTTTCCCAGGATGCAGGACTTCAGTGCTAAAACTGAGTTAGTCCTGTTTGAACAAGTTAGTCCCTCTGCTTGTAATAGATTGTTCAATGCCTACTCACAAAATTAAGCACCACAAGGGCAAGAGTGTCTGTGTTTTGTTCACATCTACGTTCCAGGGCCTAGTACAGTGCTTGGCGTGCAGTAGATGCTTAGTAAATATTTGTTGAATGGATGGTTGGATAGATGGATCTTAAAGGATCCTTCCAACTCTTTGGTCTGGAATGCAAAGAAGGTAAAACAAAAGAAAGAAATAATAATGAGTATAATCTTTTCAAATACCCTGGGGCAACTGGAGGGTAAATTCTGCTTGTGGGAAGGATAGAAGTGAGAACAAAGGGTTTTTCTGCACAGAAGGCCTACCCCCAGACTTGAAGCAGAAAAGGCAAGTAAATGGCTTCAATGCAACAAGGGTCACATGATTCCATGCTGAGCACTTTCCATGCGTTCATTTCTTAGAATTACCCTAGCAGGTAGGTACCGTTTGCCATGAGTGAGGGATTGGAGGTCAGGTAGCAAGTTCATTCTCACACCACTTGCTGGGGTTAGAGACGGGGAAGCCCCCATCTCTGGAGGCTGCACTGATTAATTTGCCTCTTTGTGCCTCTTAGATCCCCTGTGCTTCTCAGTCCCTGGGTGCCAGTGCGGAAAGAAGGGAAACAACACCAAAAGGAAGAGGGTCCAAAGCTGGAGGAGGAAGCAGAGACCCTCAGAAGGTATCCGGGGCTCCAGGGACAGTCTGAGCGACAGAGAAATCATAAGAGAAACAGAATGTGAGGCTAAATGATCAAGGCTAAATGATGATTCCCTAGGATTCAAACTTGGAAATTGCCTTTCTCCGTAGAGGAGAATTGAGGTATTGATTGCATTTATTTTCTCATGACACAAAAGGTAAATTAATCCTTTTAGAGCAGAAAACATGTTTTTATTACATTCTGAGTAATTTCCTTTGAAAAAGCAAAACATTTTTTAGAGCCACTGGCAGTAAAACTAGATTTTCCCCCACATCTTAGATGAGAATGTGTGTCATTATTCATGCATAATCTGATTCCAAATGATTCCTTGTTTACAGTTTGTTTTTTGTATTTCCTTATGTAAGCAAGAATTAATACACTCAGACATGAAAGAAATAAGTTAAATTATTTTTACTGCTTCTCTTTAGGACGTACAATATGTCTTCTTTAACTCTCAATGACATGCAAAACAGTCAGAGGAAAACACAAATAAATGCCTATGGAAACAAAGACAAATATCCCTAGGAGAGGGTATGTGCTTTGGGAGCCTGCCTTGCTTTCCTTCTTTCCTGGCACCTGCTGGGTACCGGGGGACCTGAACTACCCGTTCCCCACACCCTTTGGATGCCAGCTCACCCTGGCTTGTAGTCTCAGAGAGCCTCCTGGCTGAACCGAAGGCAAGATGAACACCCAGAAGGCATTCTGCATGTCTGGGTGTTCCTGGTGGGGAAACCGATTCTCATTTCCAGCCTAGAGAAATGCCAGCAAACTTTGCTGTGTGCAAGTGATCGGAAGATTGTATTTGTGTGGTAATTTGTCAACTAGTGTATGAGGGAATCTCAAAGCCTACCTGGGACTTTAAAAAGCCTTGGTTATTCCCACATCTTGGCTATTGTGAATAATGCCGCAATGAACATTGGGGGTTAATATCTTTTTGAGATCCTGGCTGCAGTTCTTTTGGATAAATATCCAGAATTGGGATCACTGAATCATATGGTAGTTCCTTTTTTTAGTTTTTTGAGAAAGCTCCATACTGTTTTTAATCGTGGCTGTACCATTTTGCATTCTCATCAACAGCGAACAGGGGTTCCAATTTCTCCACATCGTCACCACTGCTTGTTGTCTTTTGTTTTCTGGATAGTAGCCATCGTGACCGGGTGAGGTGGTGTCTCATTGTGCTCTGCATCTGCACTCCCCTGGTGATTAGTGATGTTGAACATCCTTTCATACACCTGTTGCCCACTTGTATGTCTTCTTTGGAGAAATGTCTATTCAAGTCGTTAGCCCATTCTTTAATCTGTTATTACTTGTTTGCTATGGAGTTGTAGGAGCGCCTTATATATTTTGAAAATTAACTCCTTATCAGATATATGTTTTACAAATGTTTTCACTCTGCTGATGGTTTCTTTTGCTGTGCAGAACCTTTTAGTTTGATCTGGTCCCACTTGTCTATTTTTGCTTTTGTCACCTGTGCTTTTGGTGTCATATCTATAAAATCATTACCATAACCAATGTCAGAAAGCTTTCCCCCCATGTTTTCTTTCAGGATTTTTACAGTTGCAGGTTTTTTTTTTTAAGACAGAGTCTCACTCTGTCACCCTGGCTAGAGGGCTAGAGTGCATCATCATAGCTCACTGCAACCTCAAACTCCTGGGCTCCAGGGATCCTCCCACCTCAGCCTCCCGAGTAGCTGGGACTACAGGCGCACGCCACCACACCTGGGTAATTTTTCTATTTTTAGTAGAGACAGGGGTCTCGCTCTTGCTCAGGCTGGTCTTGAACTCCTGAGCTCAAGCGATCCTCCCGCCTCGGCCTCCCAGAGTGCTAGGATTACAGGCGTGAGCCACTGTGCCTGGCCCAGTTTCAGGTCGTACACATAAGTTTCCATCAAGGAATGAATGGATAAAGAAAATATGGGGTATATATACACACACACACACACACACACGTATGTTCCACACACATATATACATACAATGGAATATTATTCAGCCTTAAAAAGAAGAAAACCCTGCCATATGTGACAACATGGATAAATTTTGAGTAGATTATGCTAAGTGAAATAAACTAGTGACAGAAGGACAAATACTGCATGATTCCACTCACATAGGTATCTAAAAAAGTCACACTCATAGAATCATAGAGTAGAATGGTGATTACCAGGGGCTGGGGGAAAGTGGGAAATGCTAATCAAGGGGCATAAATTTTCAATTATGTAAGATGCGTAAGTGCTAGAGATATGCTGTACAACATGTGCCTATAGTCAACAATATTGCATTGCATACTTATAAAAGTGTTAAGAGGATAAATCTCCTGTTAAATGTTTTTTCCAAAATAAAATTATTATTATTATTTTTAAAAGCCTTGGTCAACATAAAGGATGTCTTAGAGTCTGAATTAGAGCGAGACAAACAAGGGACTTTGGGCCCATTCTCAGGGGGCCACCTGGTACTTGCATGACACCAAGAGTGAGTGGCTTCTTAAATTTTGCACCCTGGGCACTTCTTTTGCCTCAATGTAGTTTCAGCCCAGTGATGCCTCTGTGTATGTGACTTTAAATTCATTTTTATGCTTCCTTTCCTGGAACTTTTTTCCTGGTGATCTGAGTAACTTGCATTTCAGTAAACAACTCTGTATATGTGACATGTATTTAGAAATGTGCTTCTACCTCTTTAATTCTTGTGTCACATATTGCTCTTTTGTAGCCTTCATTATAAGAAAAACATGGAAGCCTTTTTCCCCCCCATTTAATGCAGAGATGAAATAGCATATTTTTGATAGGGATTATCAACTGTGGCGGTAACAGGGCTATAAAGTTTGACCTTATGAATCCAGAATACGATGGCCGCTGGGAACTGGAGGCCTCCGTATCCTTGGGTCTGTCTTGTCATCCCATCACCCCCCTGAACACTCTTTGAAGAGATAAACTGGCTTTATTTTCTTTCCAACTCAAATAAAGTTTATTCTTTGTCATCTGTTGTAGGTCTTAGGCTCAGGGGACAGTTGGACCTTATACAGCCAGATACCATAGTGAAACTGACGTGAAATACAATAGCAATTCACTGAATCTTTACTGGGTGTCAGCCCAGTACTAAGGCATCACTCAACCCTTATTCCCATACCAACCTTGGAGCCAGGTGAGAGGGGCCCTGCTTTGGGTCCTGTGTGCATATGCGTGTGCATATATGCTGCATGAGCTCTGCCCTGGCTCCTTGCTGACTGTGCCTCCCCTCATGGTGAGGAGACTCTTGGGCTAAGGGCATATGTTCACCTGGAACGCACATCTCCCCTTCTAGACCACACTTGGGGTGCCCAGGTCTTTGGAATTTTCTGTTTACGGCTGTTCATGCCTTTTTCCTGGGTCTGTCCTCTCAAAGGAGGGTGGTGCTATCAGCAAGTGCCCCTGGGTCCAAAAGGTGGTTATTGACTGGGGTAGGGGTGGGTCTTGGGGTGAAGGGATATCTGCAGCAAGGATAGGTAGACGACACACCTAAGGGTCTTTTGTGCACTCTTTCTTCAGCCCTGCAAATGTTAGGAATGGGCTCACTCACCACAACCCTGCAAGATTTACTTATTATTATCTCTGTTTTATAAAGAAAGAAACTGAGACCCAGAAAAGTCAAGTAACATCTCCAAATGCACACGTCAACTTGGTGGTGGAGCCCAGATTTTAACTCAGGCAGTCTGTCTTCAGAGCCCCACATTGTATCCCCTGCCCCAACAAGCTATGATCCCCTCCTGAGATTACCACCACCTGATGATGCAATAGCACAGTGTAATATGGAGACCATGACAGCTACCCCAGAGGCAGCAGCAGCAACCACGAGGGCTTCCGGGGACCAGACTTTGCGCTGGAAGTTCTGACCCAGCATGTTAGCCAGGGTCCTCCATAGAAACAAAGCCAATAGGATACATATGATTTATTATAAGGTATTCGCTCATGTGACTATGAAGGCTGAGGAGTCCCATGATCTGTCATCTGCATTCTAGAGACCCAGGAAAGCCTGGGGTGCAGCTGGAAGGCCTGAGAGCCAGAGGGCCAATGGTATAGATGGTCTAGATTCCAGTCTGGGTCTAAAGGCCTGAGAACCAGGAGTCCTGAGGGCAGGAGATCGATGTCTCAGTGCAAGCAGTCAGGCTGAGTTAATTCCTCCCTTGTCTTTTTGTTCTATTTAAGATCTTAATGGATTAGAGAACACCCACCCACTGTGGGGAAGGCCATCTGTTTTACTCAGGCTACCAATTCAAATGCTAATACCTTCTTCCAGAATCACCATCTTAGTCACAACCAGCAATCATGTTTAACCAGCAATCTGGGCATCCTGTGGCCCAGTCAAGATGACACATAAAAGTAACCATCACAACCAGTCAGAACAACCTCAGCCCTGAGAAAAGTCTCAGTCCTGGAGAAGTCCTTATGGGTCAGGTGTTACTCACTTAGTCACTTGATTGTGGGTTGATCCTCGGGGCCAAGGAGGATGGCTCAGTGGCTGAAAAGACATGAAGACACTAGGGACACAGTGACATCACCAAGTCTGGGACCTTGAATCAATATTAAACAATGAGATGAGCTAAGAACATTTGCCTTAGACCTGTGCTATCCCATATGGTATCCACTAGACTCATATGGCTATTTAAATTTAAATCAACTAAAATTAAATAAAATTAAAATTCAGATTTCCAGTCACACTAGCCACATTTCATGTGCTCAATAGCCACTTGTGGCTGGCAGCTACCACATTAGACAGCACAGAACATTTCCATCATTGCAAAAAGTTCTACTGGACAGCACTGCCCTGGACAATCCTTCAGTGGCCTTTGCTACTATTATTAATATTGAAAGGACACATTTCCAACTTTTTAACCTTATTTCCAAGTGTCAGATAATTTGGGGGATTAGAGAATCTTTGATTAATCGAGTTAAATTATGCTCTTGATTTTTAAGACCTTTAATATGCTAATGTGCATTTTGACTCTCCAAGAGGGAGCTAGAGAAGACAGTGTTTTCCAATTTATTTGGGCTATATTATCTTTTTTTTTTTTCAGATACCTTGGGTCTGATGTTCCATCTGCGAGGTGCTTTAACCAATCAGGAAATGTTTCTTTAGAGGATGAATATGAAACCAAACGTGTTGGTACTCTTGTTCTTGGGAAAGCCAGCTGCCAGGTAAAAAGTCAGATAACCTTGAGGCCTGTACGCTGGAGAAGCCCCAGGTAGGTGCTCTGATGAACTCCCACATTACTGGCAGGCACTGCTGCCAAAGCACCAGACACAAGGGAAGCTGCCTTCAGACAGACCACCCATTTATTAAATACCTCTGTGTGACATCAGTTGATGCCCAGAGGAATTGTCCAGCCACCATGCTGCCCAAATTTCTGAGTTAAAGAATCCAGGAGATATAATAAAATGCTGTTGCTTGCAGTCATTAAGTTTTGAGTAGTTTCTTACGTAGCAATAGTAACCAGAACAGGATTTTTGTCCACCAAAAAATTAACAAACTTAACAAATCTGTCACTTATCCCTAGCTTAGTGTTTCTTTTGAGTCCTCAAAAGAGGAATAAAACAAAACAAAAGATGTCAGACATTGATTGTTACGAAGAGGGAGCTGGACTAAGATGTTCAAGAGCAAAGCAATCTAGAAGCCAAATCCTGGCTACGTTAGTTATCCATTGCTGCATATCAAATTACCCCAAAACTTATTGGCTTAAAGGAAATGAATACTCTTATAGTTTCTGTAGGTCAGGAATCTGGGTGAGCTTAGCTGGTCTTCTGGCTTAGGGTCTCTCTAAAGCTGCAATCAAGGTGTCTGCGGAGGCTATAGGCATCTCAAGCTTCAACTGGGAAGCATCCACGTCCAAGCTTACTCATGTGGTTGTTGGCAGGATTCAGTTCCTTGTGAGTGGCTGGACTGAGACCTCAGTTCCCCCTTAGCTATTGGCCGGAGGCCCCTTGGTTCCTAGCCATGTGAGCCTCTCTACAGGGCAGCTCACAGCATGACAACTGGCTTCAACGAGCAACTGAGAGGCCAAGAGAAGGTGAGCAAGACAGAAATCACAATCTTTTGAAACCTGGCCTCAGAAATTACATCTCATCACTTTTGCAGTATTCTCTTCATTATGAGCAAGTCACTAGGTCCAGCTCACACTCAAGGGAGGGGATTACACAAAGGCGTGAATAGCGTGAGGCGGGGCTCATTGAACCTGCCTATCACACTGATCTTCCAAGTGGCTAACATGGGTCAGGTTGTAGTCTACCTGATGGCCAGCAAGGTTCTTGCATTGACATGGCAGAAAGCAGTGAAAGCATTATATTAAACAGGATGTGGCTGTTACAAATAGAATATAGCACGTCATAATATCTGTCTTCCTGACATATCTGCCTTCAGCCCCATTTCTGTTTGTGAATCGTTTTTAACAAATTCACGCAGCATTGTTCTCTAAGGTATGGACATCTCAAGCTAGACTTTCCATGTGGTAGCTTCTAGTAGCTCTGCTTTCTTGGACAACCTCCTATGTTCTTGGGATCCTTCTGCCCCTGCACTGTGTTCATTACTGATGTGTCTCAGGAGCATAAAATTAAATTCATCTTATCTTAGCAGCTGTTCTATCACTCCTCCCAGATCATTGGAAGCACAGTAAGATAATTTTTCCAGAAAGAGAAGATTCAACATGTTCACTGGAGTGACTATAAATAATTCCACCCATCATATTTATAAGGTAAGGTTCTAAGATTCCAAGGTATCATGGGTATAGCTTCTTAGATTCTAACATGAATGTGACAAGGTGAAAAGTTAATCATATAGTCAAAATTAGTCCCTGAAAAATCCCCTTAACTTCCATATAAAGTACAGGATACAGTGTTTGATATATACCTTTCAGGCTCTCAAAAAATCCATCACATTGACTTTTCTTTGTCCTGCACTGAAAAAAAATCATCATTTTTTCAATTGAGCCCCAGATGAAGCAGTTGGCTTCATTTACTGCCCTTGTTCTACCAAAATATTCTTAGTTAGTTATTTATTGCCCAGCCTGTTTACTACAGCTCATACAAGTTAAAAGGATATATGTGGTTTTATTGTTTATGTTTTTTTGTTTTATCGGTAAAACAAAGAAAACAAAGAAAAGGAAGAGAGAAGACTCAGAAAATCTAGTAAAAGTGTAGCTCGGGGGTTGGTTAACTTATTCTGTAAAGAAACAGTAAATAATTTAGGCTTTGCAGGCCATACTTCCTCTGTAGCAATACTTCAATGCTGCCTTGGATCATGAAAGAAGATAAACATAAATGAATGGTCATAGCTGTGTTCTAATAAAACTTAATTTGCAAAAACAGGTGGTGGGGCAGACTTGGACTATGAGTCATGATTTGCCAATACCTGGCATAGCTGAGTGATTACTTGTCTGTTCTGTCTTGTGTTGATTCTCTACAACCATCCATCCATCCATCCACCTATCCATCCACTCATCCATCCATTAACCCACTCATCTATCCATCCATCCATCCACTTATTAATTCAACACATGTTCATCGAGGGCCTGAAGTATACATGAAGCACAGGCACCCATATTAGGCTTTCCTTTTATGCTGAGCTGACAGGGCATGTGGTAACTGCAGCTCTATATCCCAGCTGTCGCTGAGCTTAGTGAAGCTAAGGCAAGTCCCCTTTTCACATTCAATTGCCTCTTACACCTACCTTCATTCCAAGCTGTCTCTTTTGCTTCTTAATTCCTCCTTGAGCTGCAAGAAAGAAAAACAAACAAATAAGCAAATCTCCTTAAAATTGGAGCTACAACTTAAAAACCCTTTGCCTGGGCAAAGTATGGAGCGGTAAGATAAATAGGCTCTTTGAAAGGTACCCTTGTACTCCGTTGCAACCTCCAGAACTTCTTTTCCTTTCAGATTCTGCCAGAGGTAAGAGGTTCCCTTTAGTGCTTCCCATTGTGTACTCAGCCATATTTGTAAGACCTTTTTGTTGATCCAAAGTGCTTTAAGTGTTGTTGCTGTTCCCACTGGGAAATTGTAAAGAGCCACCCGCTACCCCCAGAGTCATCCTCGAATCATTCAATCCTGAAGAACTTCTAAAGTTTACCATAGGCCTGCAGAAATTACACAAGTGGCAAACTACTAGAGCCCAAAGCTGTAATAAAGACATAGCATTGCCCTGAAAATGTGGAACAAATGATGGAGAGATGGACATAGAATATTTGTGTTAATTTCTGATGTGGTAGAGACAAGTTGACAGATATGTGTAAGAATCTTTGCATAAATACTATAGATCCTTTTGTGGGATCTGTTGTTTGTCACCCACTAACACTTCTGGGAGTTAAGGCAGTAAGTGTCACTGCATGTAGGGCTTTGGGTTTGCCACCAAGTTGCAAGGTTGGCTGTAGTCGTGAAGCAGCCTCTCTCCAGTTGCTGGCCAGGCCTTCTGATCTGTGCACAGAGCTTCGAAGTCCCTTTGGTTTGAACAGGTGCTGAAAGCTGGGGAAAGCCAAAATATTTTGTTCTTTCTGGGTCATGAACTGTTTGCTGTTGGAAACATCTGTACAGACAGGCGTACGGGCTAAACATAACAGAAGCACAGCAAACGATGATAGCAGTCTTTGGTAGGGAGCCCCCTGAGGACCCCAATAAAGTCAATCTCTTAAGCACAAGCCCCTTGCTTTAGGCCATGGTGACAGGCAATGAATTATCCACGTTGGTTAAAAGGGCAAGGTCGCCTCATAACAACATTGCCCATATGCTGCAGCTAAATCAAGCCTATCCCCAAATATCATTTGGGGAAGATGTGTGTGTGTGTGCGCACGTGCACACACGCGTGTTCAGAGCGAAGTGATGATGTAGGCCTGCTTTCAAAAGCAAAAATCACCATAATTAGAGGAAATGCTACAAGTTCATTTCCGCAAAATAGAGCAAGTGAGCGAGAAGGAGCTTAAAGACTAGATGTTTAGACAGGCCTGCAAGCCCCCTTGTGACCTTGCTCTGATATTTAACAAAACATTAATCTTCTTGCCAGCAATTATAAAGGATACAGTGATGTCGCTGGCTCTCGGAGAGTGAGTAATAGTAATTCCATTGTTCCCCTTTATTTATGCCTTGGCTGTACCAGGCAGATGAGGTAAGTTGGGGCTTTGATATGTTATTATTCCGCACTGGCAATACATAAAGGATGCTTACACAAATATCTGTCTGTTTCGGAGGCACTGTTTCACACCTCCTTACAATTCGAGATCAAAGCGTTTCAACATTTTATTATGAAATCATGAAAATCCTCCTCTAGTTTGCATATGAATTATAGCCTTTTTTTAAACCACCAGTGTATCCCAGTGACAGTGGCTTTTGAACTGCAACAGGGAACAAGGTGTTAGATATTTATTCCTTGAAGGCTGTGACTAGCTGGATAATCTTGTTGAACACTTTTTGCCAGGGTACTGTCCAAGATCTCCAGCAAACACAAAAGCTTGGGGGTCAGGGGACCCTCCATGCCGTGAGAGAGGCCAGTGATTTCTCCTTCTCCTGTCAGAAAACAAAATTTGGTGTGAAATCTTCCATTTCAGAGCAAAGGAGAAAGGGAAGTTTACGCACCTTGTAATTTCAAGCTAAACAAAAAAAAGTCATCTTTGTCTTCCTAAAATAAAATAAAATCCTTATCCAGAGTTTGGCGTGGTGGCTGTGTTTACTATAAGTGATGACTTCTATACTCAGACTTTTTGCTCATGTTGATTTGGCAAATGGAGGAGAAGCAATTGCTTCTTTTGTGGGATTAGCATATAAACTGGGTATTTTCCTTTTTAGTTGGGCTCCTTCTCTAGGGACATTAATAATCTCCCTTGGAATGTGGACAGCGAGAGGGAAGTTTCCTGACAATATCAATGTCTCCACGATACATATGTGCCCAGGGTGTTGCTTCTTTTACTCGAGGGTTTTGTTTTGTATGTGGATCTATAAGGAGTATGTAGACTACAAGAAATCAAAGCCATCAGATTTCAGTGCAGGAAACTTTATTTGGGATGGGAAGGAGCCATCTGTAGTTACGGAGGATATATTTCAGACTTAAAATTCTCTGGCCTTATTGATAGGGCCCTGGCTTTGCTTAGCATCTGTGGGCTGGGGGCATCTCAGTGACCATGAAAACAACCTGTGTCATGGAGCATGGGGGGTTAGGAGGTGCTTCTCAGGGAAAAGAGAGTAAGAAAAGTCATGTTCCTTCTCTCAGGGGGTCAGACCAAGTGAGATTCCGCATTGGATTCTACACCTCAGCCTGTCCTGGATGGTGTATGGGGGAGCAGACAGTGACCAGACAGGAGACAGCAGACTGTCCCACTGAGAAATCACCGTCCCTGTCTTTGTAGAGTCAGATGCGGGGCAGATGGCAAAGTGAGGCACTGCCACAAAGTTTCCAAGTTACCTTCCAAAGGAAGGTTCATCTGCCAGCCTGCCTGTGCCTCTTTCTGCTTTTGTTCAAGGGTACTACAAGTGCAATTCTGTTGTGACATACTATTCTTACAAATATTTGTCTTCATCTCTATCAATAGCACCCTGAAATGTATACCATTATATGTAAATAGCTCACCGAGTGATTTATAGTTTACCCCATTTGGCTTAAAACCAGCAGGAATTTGTCAGACATACAGGTGATAAGTTCTAATCTTGCCCCCTTCCCCATGTCCCACTACTTAGAGATGATGTGAGTTGAGGCCCTTCTTAATCTCCACCACCCTAGCAACCTGTCCCTATTACCCACAGCCAGCAGGATGCCATTGCTCATGGTCTGATCTCTCAGACTCTCCTCTCAGACCTGCATGTTTTCTCGTGCTACTTCCCCTTACATGGAAAGACAAATAGTTTTATTTTATGGATTAATTCTAATCAATTGATAATGCCAGGAATGCTGTGTTGAGAAGGATTCTGAAGTCTAGACTGGACTGGAAGATGATGGAGCAGTGACTTGATTGATTAGTGATGGCTGATCAGTAATGACTGATTAGTGATGGCTGCCATAGTCATGGAGGAGAGAAGGAAGAGGGCTGACTGTCACAATTCTGAGCTGCTCGCCCCTCCACGTCCTCCCTCCAAATGCTACCATCCTCCCAAGCCCAAGTGGAGTCCCTCTGCTTCCGTGCAGCCTTCCCTACCAGTGACCTCCCCTCCCTTCCATTGCTGAACATCTTTATGGTCCCATCGTCTACTGAGAATTGAATCCTTGTCTGCCTTGAGTGACTACTGACCTTTTTCCCATGTGTGTGTCTTGGTTTCCCAGGGAGATGAGACACTCTGAGGGCAGGACTTACATTTTCCTTTATGGAACAGCCCGACCCAGGGCGCCTTGATGGTGCTCAGGGACCACACATGATATCAAGTTGTAGAGCTCAAGTACTGTCACAGTTTGCTGTCAAATGAGCTCTGGCTCTTTCCTCTATCAATCCTACCCTATGTGCTCTGTTCTGTCTTTCGAGGTGCATAGTTTCCTGTGACACCCACAGTGGCTACTTTTTAAAAGCCTAAGGTATGCGTCCCGGGTAAATATTCAAAGTCTCACCAAGAAAGACGTTGTACTAATTGCCCCAAACCCACAAGTATTTATTCAGATACTTCGGAGGAAGACAGCATGCTGCCATGTTACTGTGTCTATTGCTAATTTAAAGAATGATGTGTCACTTTCTTCTATTTGTTCTTTTCTACTATTAAAAAGGGAGTCCTTTCCATGTTTCTAATTCTCAATGCCAAGAGGTATTCTTAAACTTTGACTCTTTTCCCGCCTTTCACCTCCCTAAGATTTGTGAAGATTTGGCAAACTGGTGATGAGTTCTGCCTTGATCATTGTTGTGGCCTCTGAACGGTCTATTATCAAAGAAAAACTACTTAAGGCTAAATCAGCAAAACTACTTAAGGCTAAATCAGCAAGAGGTGTGACTTCACGTAGGGTCTCTTAGGCAAAAGAGAGAAGAAAAGAAATTAGTACAATTAAGAATTCGACAAGGACCTTGCAAAATCGGCTATTGACACCCTCCCCGCCAAAAAAAAGGAAGAAAGAGGGGGAAAAAAAGGAAAAAACAGAGCCACCCTTAACTTAAGAACTTGCACTTTGTACCTCGGACACTGAAATATTAATGGTGCGTTCACAAAGTATTTGCATAAAGGATACTTTGTTTTTGTTGTCCTGAAGAAAACATGATATTAGGCTCCTGACAAAACTTGGAAAGCTTTCTTCAGAGAAACCTTTCCTTTGCTCTACACAGCATCCTTGTCGCATAAATTTATTTCAGCATCTGTGACGGTGTGTCTACTTTTTGCAGGTCTCCTTTCGACAGGAAACAAAAACTCGCTAAGAATCCTTCTGTCTTGCCCCTCCCTAGACACTAGGCACTTTAAGATATAAAATAACCATCAGAGGTGACCCTTCTTTTTTTTTTTTTTTTTTTTTTTTTTTAGAGACAGGGTCTCACTCTTGCTCAGGTTGGTCTCGAACTCCTGAGCTCAAGTGATCCTCCTGCCTCGGCCTCCCAGAGTGCTAGGATTACAGGCGTGAGCCACCGCGCCCGGCCCAGAGGTGACCCTTCTTATAAAGAACTTGCTAAGAAGTGAGGAGACCAAGGGAGAGGAAGGAGGAGAATGATTAAAATGGTCACAGGGCGTATATTTCTGCTGGTGCTACCGTAAATAATAGTAAGAAGAACAGCAGCACACATATGGAGGGCTCTGTCCCAGATACTGCTCTAAGCCCTTTATAGACATTTAATCCTATGTATGCAATTGTATGAAATACATACTTTTATTGTCATCTTTTCTTTCTTTACAGATGAGGAAATCGAGGCACCAGGAAGTAAAGAGAAAGGCAGGCTCTCCAGGACGTGGGAGTGTTAGGACCAAGTCTGATCATCCACATCACTGGAGTTTTTTTGCCCTTGGCTCTCAGGAGAATGGACACTGAAAGTTTGCTTGGATCTTTTGTTTTCTTTAGCAAGGAATAGTATTGATATTTAGATAGAATATTTAGATCTGAAAGAAAAAAATAGAGTCACAATAATTTTCTTTTCCCTTGTAAATGGTGGGAGGGTGCGTAGGGGAAGAGAGAGAGAGAGAGAGAGAGAGAGAGGCATTCCTCAGTGTGAAAAGTATAAAAGTGTCCTAGCCCTGGGCTGGCTTCCTGCTGTGGGATGTCCCCCACCCCTGCGTCTCCCCCTTGGCCCAGCAGCCCAACTGACACGTGATGGTGGCTCACAAAGGGAAGAATTCCACAGGCTCAGCTCTGAGCTTGTTCATAATTTGTCACATTGTTCCCCCACTTTGCTGCACATATGAGATATGTAAGACCCCCGACGGCTCTGAGACCACTGCCGTGGCTGGGCACAATGGGGGTGAGCTGAAGCTGAATTGTGGCCATAACCTGGAGTTCCTTTGCCTTTGTGACTGCCGATGGGATGTTTCAAGTCGTTGGGGTGGGCCTTTGTGAGCGCAATTACAAACCGGCAGCAGACGGGTAAGGAAGCAGAAGCTCTCCGTGCACACACATGCAGCAGTTATTAAACGGGGGTTTCTGGGACGGGAGGAATAGGAACAGGGTATTTATAATGCAGTCATCCCCATTTGCAGAATCCTCTGTGAGCAAAGCTGCTAACCAATATGGGCGAGACTGTCTCAAATAGAGTGCAAGTTAGCTTGGCTCTTCCCACCTGCCCGCTCATTCCTGCTGGTGACAGCATGCTCATGGGCTCACCGGCAGGCTGCAGGATTCTGGTTTACATCCAAACAACAAGCAGCAATGGAGCCGACTAATTTGGGGATGGTGCCTACATCTGAGGCCTCAGTCACATGTGTCCTGATAGCTTTGGTCAGTGTGCCTGCAGTCCACGTCTCAAATGACCCTCTTCTGACACTGACTCATGCTCTTGAGCCCGAGCTCTGGTTCCCTGGCAACCATCCCTCCCTGCCTTTCCTCATCTCCCACACTGTCTGTCCTTTTGTAGACGCCTGCAGCTATGCTGCGTTAGGCATGTAGCCATTTTGAGACTCAGTCTCCTTATTTGTGGAACAGGAAGAAACCTATAGCTGCCTAAAGTTTAGGAGTAGAGGGCTGTGCCCAATCATCTCACACACTTGCTTCCTCTCTCCTCTTACTCCCAACCCCCTCATTTTTTAAATTGTAAGGTAGGTATTATACATTGTATATTTGTAACACCTATGTAGGTTGTTGAAGTGTAATAAAAGGAAAAAAAACATGCATTCACCGCTCAAATTAGGAGATAGAACATTGCCAGTATGGTTGTATTCCTCTGCATGCTTCTCTTCAATCCCACCCTCTTGCCTTCCCACTCCCGCAAAAGTAATCAAAATATGTACATATACACATTCATATACTCATGTAAAAATAAAGAGATCATTTTAAGTGGTGGGAAATTTCAAGCATATACAAAAGTAGAAAGAATATATAATGCACCCCCATGTATTCCTCACCCAGCTTCAGCAACTGGCAACTCACGGCCAACCCCGCTTCATCCTTACTCACTTCTTTCATATTATTGTGAAGACAATCCTTAACATAATTTTATTTCTTCTGATTTTGAAAAAGAAATATTTCCTTGCTATTCTTTACAGTTTCGCCACGTATGTCTACATTTCTAAACAATCTATTTTTTAGTTTTGCTTCTGTATGTATTTCCTAAACGCAGGATTGTTTTGTATATTTTCTTCTGTAATTTGTTTTTTTATTCAATGCTATCTTCTAGATTTCATCCTCATTGACGTGTGTAGCTGTAGCTTATTCACTTTTGCTGCTGTGTAATATTTCATTTTATGAGCATCCATCCTTTATGTACGTATTCTTCTGTGACTGGGCATTTAGGTTATTTCCTGTTTGAGCAATTTTAAACAAAGCTGTTATAAATATTCATAGACATGTTCTCTGGAAAGTACATGTAAGAGTTTCTGTAGGTAGAGACCAAGAGTCGAGTCAAGTTTTTAGGTCTTACCATATGTGCCTTTCTAGCTTTATAAGATGATGCCAAATTGTTTTTCCAAAGTAGTTATTTTAACTTGTATTCCCACACTGATATTTGAGTTCCCACATCCTTACCAAAAGTTGATATTGTCAGATTTTATTAACTTTTGCCAATCTAGTTGTATAAAAATGTTTTTCATGATGACGTTAGTTTCTCTTTTCCTATTTACTAGTAAGGTTGAGCACGAGATCCTTTTCTAGTTGGTCATTCATGTTTCCTCCTTTGCAGTGTTCCCATTGTGTCTTCTGCCTATTTTCTATTGAATTGGGTTTTTAAAAAGTTCTGGTTAATTTTCAAGAGTTCTTTAAGTATTCTAAAAACTAAACTTTTATTCACAGATTAATGACTGATTGGAAATTATATTCTCCCAGTTTGTGGCATTTTTTTTCACTTTCTGTGTTGTTTTTTGATGAATAGAAGTTCCAAATTTTAACATAGTCATGTTTGTTAATCTCTTGCTCTGTGGTTATTATTTATTATTATTATTATTGGTGTTGCATGAGAAAATTGTCCCCACTCTGTGGTCATGAAGACATTTTCCTATATTTTCTTCAAAAAGCTTTAATGTTTTGCCTTTTACATTTAGGTGGTTCATCTATCTGGGGATTTTGGTATGTGGTATGAGGTAGGGATCTAATTTCATTTTTTTTCCCATGTGGGCCATCAGTGTCCCTGGCACCAGCACCACTTATTAAATAATCCATTCTCCTGAAGTAGTTAATGGAATTGAGCTACAGCCTGATAAATTCCATGAAGAAAACAGAACAACAGAGTAATGTCCACAGAGTGCCTGGAATGTCAGAAAGGGGAAGTTGGTGCCACCTGATGAGGAATGGCTTCACTGAGCAGGTGATCTTGGAGCTGACCTCAGAAGGAGCCAGCTTTGTAAAGGTCTCCAGATAAAGATTTCTATGCAGAGGAAGCAGTCGGCAAGAAGAGATGAGCGTTGCCCATCCCAGGAACCAAAAGGTTTGGAGGGGTTGGAATGTAGTGAGTGAGGGGACCCTGGCATAAGGCAAGTCCTGGCTCAGAGATGTCATTTTACACGGGGTATCATAGGCAATAAAAGGAGATTGGGATTTCATACTACGCACAGTAGAAAACATTTGGGGATTTTAATCAAGTGAATGGTGTGACTTAACTTATACTTTTAAAAGATCCTGTGGGCTTGAAGGTGAAGAACGTACTGTAAGGACCCAAAGTGGAGACAATTGCAAAGTCCAGACAAGAGATGATGATGGTTAGTTAGGATGAAGTTCTGCTGGGACAGGATGGGAAATTGAGGTGTGCCTCTCCACGTCAACTCGTCTGGCCAGATCACACGTGGAGCAACTCCCTGGAATCCCTAGAACCAGCCTTCTCTCTGCTTCTCCTGTGCTCTAATCATCTGTCCCTCTGCCCTGGAGTATCCTTCTTCCAAATTTATTGCAACCCTATCCACCGTTCCCAGCAGCCTTTTCCTTCCTCAGGGGGGAATAAATCTCTCCATCTGCTGGGCCTTGCCCTCATGTTGTCTCTCCAAACCCGCCCCTTGCCCAATCTACCTTGTCTTGGGGTAACTTGTGTGCTAAGTTCTAGTCTTTATCCTGCTGCCAAACAGCTGGGTGGCCCTAAGCCAGTTCCTTTCTCAATCTTGGCCTCAGTCTCCCTATCTCTAAACAAGGAGGGATTGGCTAGATCCTCTCTAAGATCCTTTGCAGACACTAAGACTCCATGTCATCTCTCCTGCTCCACTAGATTTAAGCATGTTGAGTCCAGGCTGCACATTTTCTTTTTTATCATTCCACCCAGGCTCTTACTAAATAAATATTGACTATTATTATAATTTAAGTAATCATAATTTACCAATAAGCATTCCCTCTCAGTTCTAGATGGTGTTTTACGTAGGCTGTAAGAAAGCAAAAAAGGCAGAAATTTGAGAGTATAGATTAGTATTCTTAGTTCCACTGCCTGCTTTATTTAGATTCTTCCCATGTATCTATTTGGGGTCCTTCTGGGATCTGATCCTACGAGTGGCCTCAAACTTGCTTAACTTTTTTTATTTTTGACCATGGGAGCAGTCGGCTGTGTGAGTTTGTGTGATGCTTGCATCTGTCCACCCAGATGTGTGCTGTTAAACTAACCTTGTCATTAGCTTGCCTTGACAAGTGGGCTGATGACTGGTTACAAATTATCTAGTTCTTTTCATGTTGTTGTTACAGGCTGATTTAACTTGATGGGTTCCGGAGATGTCGGGATAGAGGGACAGCATGTCCTCCTTGCCTGGGTTCCAAATAGGCAGCTGAACAGCTTGGATACCAGCATTTGAAGCATCATGGCTTCTGGATGCTGTACCCAAAGATGGTCACTCCAAGATGCCATAGAGAATGGTATGTGTAGGGGTCTCTGTGGATCATGGAATGGCTTTCTTAGCTTCAGTATTTCTTGGGCATCCACTTGGCCTTGGCATTCTTACAGATAAAAGCTATGATCTTTGCTCTCAGAAACTTCCAAGAGTAAGGGCATTGGCCTTGTGCCGAGAGAACTCTGATCCCAACTTGACAAATACTGCAGAAGACATGTACCCAGAGTGCTGTACCAACCGGGGCTCTACTTGATGAAATTAGGGAAGGCTTCTCAGAAGAGGGGGCGTTTGGAATCAGTCTTAAAGGATGGATTGACATTTGCCAAATGGAGACTGTTATTCCAGGGAGATGGAAGAGCATGCATAAATATGGGCACCTAAAGAATGTTTCCTAGAGAAAAAGGACTTCAGTGAGCCTAAATGGATGAGACGTGTTAGGGATGGGAAAGGGGCAAGAGGGTAGGAGTGAGGCTCAGATTTGAACATTAACCAGTGGGCAGTGGAGACCCAGCCAGTATTTCTAGGCAGGGGACTTCAGTTTGGGTGGCAAGGCCAAGTTTAGTCCTGGGAAAGCCTGGGGCAGTGAGACATGATGGGCAAGTTCAGGTGAGAAAGGACCAGGACCTTGAAGATGAAATGGAAGAGGAAGGATTTGAGAGGTAATTAAGGGAGAGAATAAGCAAGGCTTGGTGACGACCCAGAGGAGAAGAGAGGGACCTAGATTTCTAAGTTGGGCAACTGGGTGAATGGAGATGCCAGCTAAAACAGAGATCCTGCAACTCCCTGCCTAAGATTCCCCCCGCCTCAAGGCTTCACACAGGACTAGAACAGAAGCCAAATTCCCGGCTGTGCCCTGCCAGTTCCACACTCATGTGTCCCAACTGTCAGGCCTCATTCCCTGTCCAGATCTCCTCATCCATTTTCCCCAGCCAACGGCTCTCTGCTCTGTTACTCTACTGCCCAGGCCTCTTCCCACCTTCCAGATATTGTCCCCCCGATATCTCTGTGTGAAATGCTCTGCCCCAATCTCCACACGACTAACTCCTTGTCATGACCCAGGTGTGTTCACGTCATTTCCTCAAAGACGTGTTCCCCTCCCAGGCTCCCCCATCCCCATCCAATATGGCCAATGCTCTCCACTCCCTACTTCATCAATTTATTTTCTGTGTAACACTTATCACGATCTGAAAGGTTTCTTTTCTACTTATTGTACACACACTAATTTTTCATATTCCCTTGTACAAGTTAAGCCCCATGAGAAGGGCCAACGTGGTGCACATCTCCAAGGACACCATTCACAAAGAACACAACATAATTGCTGCCTCTTGCAGTTGTATAATCTGGTGATCTTGTCTGAAAGAGCAAGGACATTCTCTGTATTGCCCACTTCCAAGGCCCAGTGCCTAGAATGGCTGTAAAGAAATAGTTATTGAATGAATAGGGAAGACAGAAGACAACATAGCTTTTGAGTACTTTGGAGGCAAAAAATAAGATTGAGTTTTGTTTTGGACATGCTGAGTTTGAATCGCCCAAGCAACTTCTACACTGATACGTCTAGGAGGAAGTTGAAAATGCGAGTCTAGGAAAATACATATCAACCTATACATGAAGCCTGGAATCTTTAGAAACATCCTCAGAGACCTAGAACCTATCCTTTCAACTAGGAATGTAATGTTTATGGGTGGGGATTTGTTTGTCTCTTGTCTTAGGTTATTTTGCTTCCCTTGCCCATGAGATATTATTCAATTGTAGACTTTGCTTGAAACTTCCCAGTCTGGGAAGTTATGAGACACATCCTAGTGCTTTTGGAGAGTATTAGGGGAAATAAGAGACAGTTAAGGGTCTCCATCACAAGGTATAGAGAGGGCGGTGACCCAGCTTCCTTGCCCTCATTCTTTTGGTGACATCACCAAAGCAGGCAAGATGGTGTAGACGTTGGTCAAGAGGAAACTTCATGTTCTTATGAACTGCAAATACATAATGTTACCACTTTTCTATCTCATGTCTCATGCCCATGCAGACCCTAGTAATCAATCCCAGGGTGTTTGGTTTTTTTTTTTTAAATTAGCTCAAAACAGCCTAAAATTCTTCAACATATCATTTCAGACAGACACCAGTAATCTGTCAGAGTTGGCACTGGAATTGAAACCTGTTTGTAATACTTGCCTGGTAATAAGACTTTCTTCTAGTTTCTACTTTGCAAAACACAGAAGTATTAAAAACAGGAATGAAACTTTCTCTTTGGTGGGTCTTGCACCACTCAACATATCCATCAACAGGCATTTAGAGGGGAGACTCTTTTCCATCAGAAATGCCTCAGGCACAGTCCTGCCTAAAGGCTGGAGAATGGACTTGATAACTTTTCAAGGTCCCTTGCAGTCCTGGGATTGACTGATGCTCAATTGGAAGATGGGGGTGGGGAGAGCAAGGCTGGCAAATACAGAAGTCAGATAAGCACAGGGACTGCTGGGGAAGATTTCCCCTCTCGTTTTATAAATATTTACTGAGAACTCACTGTGGGCCAGGCACTCTTCAGACACTGGGATTACAGTGGTGAACAAGGCAAGAATATTACATTCATGACCCTTGATTTTTAGTTTGAGGAAGAAACATATATATAGTGTGTGTGTATACATACATATGTGTGTATATACATATATCACACACATAACAAATTAAAGCCATGATTTCAGGTGGTGATAATTGATATGTGTAGGACTAGAAATGAAATAGAGTAATGTGAGGGATGGGTAGTATTAAATTGGGTGGTGAGAAAAGGCCTTTCAGGGGTGGCACTGAGCGAAGATCTAAATGACAGGAAGAAATGAGCAGTGCAGAGTCATATAATTAAGCACAGCCTGGGCAGAGGGGACAGAAAGCCAGGGGTCTTGAGGCAGGGATGAACCTGCTGTGTCTGAAGAACTGGGAAGAAGCCAGTGTGGCTGCCAGGTGAGGCAGAGAAAAATTTGTGGTGTGAAAGGGGCCTGGTTATTCAGAGCTTCGTGGACCAGAATAAGGAGCTGGGATGTTCTTCTAATTGTGATAGGAAACACTTAGAAGTTCCAAGCAATGCAGAAATAGGGTTCTGTTTTTGTCTTTGTTTTTTAAAGATCTCTATGGCTGCTGTAAGGAACATTGATCACAAGGGAGCAAGAATGGAAGGAAGGCGTCCAGTTAGGAGAGAAAAAGAGTCTTTGCCATAGGAAACAAGTTCCAAGACTTTAGACTGCTCTAACTCATAGCCACACCCTGGAGGGTGAGCCATGGGCATGTCCACCTGCCTGTGTGTTCTCACCTGTCCACCACAGCAGCAGTGCAGCATCAGCCAGTGTGTTCTGTTCTGTGTTTTTGGCTTCCATGTCTGCAGAGCTTGATTCTTTGTTGTTGGTCTGTATGGTGACTTTTTGTGATTTCTGGGAATCTGGCTCCCAGCCCATATTTTATCTTGATTTTGGCCATTCTCCTTTTGGGGTTAATGTAACATGAATGTGCTTATTTGCTGTGAGAAATTGTGTCACTTTGCTTAGACCAGTAGAAAAAAACTTGGAAGTCTCAAATGGAATCACCCCATTATCCCAATGTCCCCAGAAAGTCCATCAGGACTTGTTCAGTCTAAACAGGGTGTTTTTAACTATAACGTAAATGTGTGGTAACAATGGCTACTTTTTGTTTGACACTGTACAAGTTGCCATAAAAATCTGCACACACTATTTTTGCAATATTATCTCATTGGGTCCCAAGGCAGAAGGAAAACTTATTAATATTTTTCCCATTTTACGGATGAAGAAACTGATTCAGAGAAGTTGGGCAGATTCTTTGAAAGGCTTTGTACGTGATAAATTACTATTTTTAATTTTAAGCTTTTCTTCTTCTCAAGTTTTCCAATTTTTACAAATAATAATTTTTAAAATATTCATTATCTGTAATTGTCGGAGAACAGTTCTGCAGCATAAGTTACAACTAACTTCCTCTGTGGGTTGTGTGTATATGGAGACCAACATTCTCCTTAAGTGCCTAAAGGTTCTGCGTAAATTTCCAAACACAGTATTTAGTGTACAGCCAAATGCGCCATTCACTGTGCTGAGAGCTGCAGAAATTATATAGATGGATGAGGCACAGCCTGTGCCCTTGAGGAGCAACCATCTGGTGGCAGGGAATTAGGACGGTTCGCCAGGGGTCATGACTCTGTCTATTAACAGAAGCCCAACTCAAAGCAGCTTAGGAAAAATGGCAAAGTATTGGCTCATGTAACTGGAAATCCTAGGGTGAGTGTGGCTGGATCCAAGAGGCTTGGATGATGTCAAAATGACTCCTTTTCTTCCTACTCTTTCCCTAGCCTCTTTTTTTCTCTGTGCTGACTTCTTTTTCAGCTAGATTCTCCTTACAGTAGAATAGATTCCCCTTACCAGCGTCAAGCATATGCCACTATTGTAGCTAGGAATGTCGGTAACACTTTTCTTTCTTCCAAAGGGAATATCCCAGCGAAGTTCAAGGAATGATGTATCTCCATCCATCCAGCTCTGGTCACATGTCTATCCCTGAGCCAAACACTTTATTCAGACACACAATAGGCACTTAGTAATTGTAATACACTGTCTGAGTGAAGAAGACAATAATAGTGCTTACTCAGATGGTGCAAAGGCAATATATGTAACCTAAACGTTTGTACCCCTGTAATATTTTGAAATAAAAAAATAGTGCTTGAATTATATTAGTAATATGCCCAGCACTATGTTTTACAAGTATCATGACACTGAGTCCTCACAAGTGACTAATAGTACATTGGTCATTTTAGGCTAAGTTGTGCTTCTGTAACAACATTCCCAAATGTCAGTGGCTTATAACAGCAGAGATTTATTATTTGCTCACATTAGTGCTCATTACAGGTCAGCCTCAGCCATGTTCCCTGTTGTCTTCATTTGGGCACCCGTGCTGAAGGAGGAGTCCCTATCTAAGGATTGTGCATCTCCTGGGAGAGGGGAAACATAAGAGGGCAGAGTCACGTGCCACTGCTCTTAAAGCTTCTCTTTGGTAGTGGCATCTCTCACTTCCAACACTTCATTGGCCAAAGCAAACAATACAGCCAAGTCTGAAGGCAAATAGGCAAGGATGTATCATCCTCTCAAGGGGAACATTTTACAATCTTCTAACCCATGTGGTCTTCTCTTCCATCTATATTTACCCCCTTAGTGACGCTACTCACTGTCCCGGCTTCAGCAATCACCTGAACATGAAACCCGAAAGCCAGAGGAGAGAAGAGGTGTCTAACACGGCAGTATTAGTGGGCAGCACCCCCCTGCCTTGGTCCCATTAATTCCCCTCAGTGGTTCCCTCTCGTCAGTAACCCTTGAATCTAAGTATGGATGACAGAGCATAATGAAGGTGTCAAAGTATGATACTGAAGTATGCAATTGTGCGTATCATCCTCTCTCCCTAGCCAGGATTTAGTGTACTTTTCTTCTTTATTATTGCTTCTTGAAAACTATTAAAGTTGTGGTTAAAATATTAAAATAATACCACATCCTACACTCCAGATGTAGCTCATATTAAGGGTTTGCATATGTCCTTCTAGATCTTTTTCTATGGACATACGTACACATGTTTCTAGGCATTACTCCACGTTACCAGCCTCTTCTTCTGTTTCCTTCCTTTCTTACTTTTGCTTTCTTCTGCTCTTATTCTCCCTTTAATCCTTATGCCTTAAGCCTCTTGAATCAATCCATAAGGACTACACATTTATCTAATACACCAGGGCTGCTGTGGACAGTTGTGCACTGGACACTCCCAGGGATGCCATATACTTGGATCCCCTGTGACTGCTTCTTTTTGGCGTTCCTCCAGAGTAATACGTGGCCGTATTGTCAGTGATATATAAAGCCCTTTATAGATTTCATTTTATAAACGTTTTATTTGATCTCCATAGCAATCCTGGGTGGTTGACGGAGCAAATAAAATGAGCTGTTCTCTCATGGACCAAGGAGAGAAACTCGGGTAGAACCAAGTGTAAGAACCACCCACCCATGGGCAACCTGAGTGTTGCTCTCTCAGACTACTTCCCAATGGGGAATGGGACATTCATTTGGGTGGAGAGCGCTCAGTCTAGAACTAACCTTGAGAAAAGCTAAAAAGACATGATCAGAGGTGACGAGAACAAGAAGAGGTTGGTGACAGAGCCATAAAACTTTCATAAAAGTGAAAACAAGACACTGGGTGGCTTGGGGTTTGTAAAAGATGAGAGTAAAGACAAATATATTAATGAAGGACATTTGGGGGATGGCCAAGGCCAGGACTTTCCTGCCTAGTCTAGGAAGACATTCAGCCCTTAGGCTGAGGCTGTTGGTGAGCGATACTGTGGGCCAGTATTTCCATTTTTCTAACTCTCAGAATCCAGTTCCTCCAAACCAGCCTGTAAATCATCTTTCCTAATTCACGCAAATAGAAATCTTGCATTTTTTGTGAACCTTGGAGTGCATTTGGTTCTCAAGTTCAGGGGATCATGTTATATTTTGAAATAAAAATTGTAATTGGATTATGCTCAATTGCAGTTGTAATAAGATTGGCTCTTGGTATGGAATATGAATTAGGTCAACCTAAAGGAAGTAATTCATTCCTCTAATGACAACATCTTGGTCTATGAAATGAAAAAAAGATCAAAGCTCATTCAAAACTAAATGGATTTAATGGAACAGTAGTTAAAGAAGTCTGGAGAATTCATTTTATTTTCATTGTATAATATCTGTTTCTCATAGAGTTGTCTTGTTCCTTAGTACTTTTTATTCTTACGACTGTGCATGGGTTTGATTAGCTTAATTAGAGTTAATGTCTTGGGAGCAGAATGTGGGACTGTGAAAGTTTGGGTTCTTGAAGACTTTGAAAACGAGAACTGCTGGCCTCGTTCTACATAAATTCAGAATCGAAAAAGGCTGATGATTATTATCATCTTAAAATAATTGAAGCACTGCTAAAAATAAAAACCAGAAGGAGAAAAATTGAACCCAAATATAAAAGGAATGGAGTTATCCCAGATTTGGATACAATTCTCACAGCAAATTGAGCTCAAATCTGAAGTCTTAGGAAATTAAACAAATGCTAAAAAATTATCTTTTTCTTCCCTCTGAGCTGTTAACAAGGGCAGTCTCCCCACGTTTCACAATATTTCCTTCTATTTTCCTCCCGTTATCTGCGGCTCCACTTAAGATTGAAAGGAACTTTAGAGGGAAATGCCACTTCGGATTAAGGCCTTGTCAGATCTCATTTATTAACTGGCACAGGGTGTCACGTCCAGGAGCTGTGAGGTCTCTCAGGAAAGCACGTGCTGTGGGCCCCGCCTGGAGGCACTGACAGACCCGGCTTCCCCTGCCTCCCTCCTGATTCAGCCATCCGTCTGGCCTTAGGCTGAATTTGGAGCAGTACTTTCCAGGAATCCTCCTGTGCTAGGAGGAGGAGAAGTTCCACAAAACTAGGACCCAACAGAGGATTAAGTGTTTTGTTCTTAAAAAACAAAAGGGTTGAGGGGGGAGGTGGGGTGGGAGATGTTCTAAAATGTTTTACTTTGAGGACCTGGTCTTTAAAATCTTTGCATTATGTGAAAACATGCTTTAATCCATTAGCAATAAATGAGGTAACATTAATTCAGTCATTCAATAAATATCTATAAGTTAAAAAATATATATGTGTGTGTGTATATATATATATTTGCTTGCATGCCCACAGTATAGCATGCTTGGACTGAGGGCTGGAGAAAAGTGGCAAATAGAATTTATCACATTGCCGCCTTTGTGGCAGTATGGGGTATGTGTGTATGTGTGTGTGTTGGAGGGACAAAGAATAAACAAATAAACAAAAGTACAAATTCTTATAGTGATCAGTGCTAGAAAGGAAATAAACAGGCTAATGACACCCAGTAGGACTCAATAAGTTATTTCTATCCCTCTTAACACGTTTAGCATTTAAAATATCAACATGGTTAAGTTACTTTATAGAGATATTTTTCCTTATAAATAAGTATTAATCACCAGCAACTATAATATGTGCTGATAGAATATTTTATCAAGTGGAGATTTTTATTTAATGCCACCTCTGAACATTTTTTGAAAGTATCTACTGCTTTTCATGTCATTTCTAAACCCAAGAGATTTTTATACTTTTTAGTCTCATTTTAGTGTTAGATGTTTTTTTTCACGTTCTAATTCCTTGAAAACGGATCAATCCATATAGAGTCAATTCATTCAGTTGTTCAGCAAACAATAACGCAGTACTTTCTCTGTGCCAGGCACCATTCCAGGTACCTGTGTGAGAGCCAGTTGTACATTCATGATGATAAAATTCCAGAATCCTATTATTCTACTCAGGCTGGAGATAATAGAGAATTTACTCATTTATACCATTAATTTGCTTATCCAGTTTTTTTTCCAGACCACATTTAAAGTGAGTCTAGCCCAGGCCCAAACACTTCCATTTCCTCGTAACGAAGCTTTTTACATTTGGTGTTTGCTCCAGACACTCACGGCACCTGTAGAGAGGTGTGGACGGGGAAAACCTTCCAGAATTGAAAGAAGCCCTGACATCTCTGTCCCTGGAGTGGATGACTCAGGAGAGGAAAACATTTACTAAATGACGAGGGATAATAACCTCTTGGAAAGAAAGTTAGGGTGGGCAGAGGCTTTACATAGATGGGTAGATGATTGGGGTGAAATTTTGAAATCTCTTAATGAAGAGAAGAAAATATTTCCAGCAATAAAATGAGAAATATAATGAAAAAGTCCAGAAGGAGCCTCTCTCCGCTCTGTGCTCTGCCATGTACAGACCTTTTACTATGAGGAGAATGAGGGCCACCCCCACCTTAGAGGGGCTGCTTCAGGTGCCAAGACAGGGAGCAACAGGGAGGGGGACACAGGGACCCTCACTCTCCCCTCCCCCACCCCCAGTTTCATTGAGTTATAATTGACAAATAAAAATTGTATGTATTTAAGGTGTACAACATGATGTTTTGATATATGTATACATTGTGAAAAGATTACCATAATCAAGCTAATTAACATGTATATCCATTCCCTCACACAGTTACCTTTTGTGTGTGTGTGTGTGTGGTGGGAATACTTAAGATCCACTCTCCTAGCAAATTTCAATACACAGTACAGTATTGTTAACTATGGTCACCACGTTCTACGTTAGGTCTCCAGAACTTATTTATCTTAAAACTGAAAGTTTGCACCCTTTGACCAACATCTTCCCACTTCCCTTACCCACCCCAGCCCTTCATAATCACCCTTCCTTTTTGAAGATAGGCATTTATAGAATTGTATTAGAATCCCAAATTGTTGAATTTATCCCAAAGGATATCAGCTTGAGTGAGATCCATGCAGGTACTTACTGTCCGTTTTTTCCTTTACAATCAATGGTTGTTAGGAGTCTGTTATCTATTGCTACATAACAAATTACCCCAAAGCCTAGTGTCTTCAAACAACAAAAATTTATAATCTCACAATTGGCAGGGGGTAGGGGAGGGGGTGTCAAGAATTTGGATGCAGCTTAGCTTGGTGCCTCTGATGCAGGGTCTCAAAATTGGACTGGGGGAAGATGCATATTGGCAGGCCCTCGGTCCTCATTGGCTATTGGTTGTCTTTTGGACTTGGGACTCCACATGGAGCTACTGACAACATGGCAACTTGCTTCCTCCAGAGCAAGGGCTGAGAGAGAGAGAGAGGCAGAGATAGAGATAGAGAGATAAAGAGCGTGAGAGAAGTGGTACTCAGGGTCTTTTTGTAACCTAATCTTGAGCGTGACATCGCATCACTTTTGCTGTACTTCTATTCTTTTCTTTGAAAGGGAATCACTAGATTCAGCCCTCACTTAAGAGGAGGGGATTATGCATTATCAGAAGACCAGCGGGGGTCATTTTAGAGGCTGCATACCACAGAGTTTTGACTTTTTCTTTCTCTTAAGATAATTTACTCTATTGCCTGGCTCACAGGAAGTACAGTAATGACCTTGTGATGGTGATGATGGTGATGGGGGGGTATCACCTTTTCAGGACAGTATCTCCTAATTATTAATACACCCTGAAGTTACAATTTGTCTCTTCTAGGAAAGCTTGCATATCTCTATAAAACTAAACTTGCACTGTCCATTTTCTCTTTGTGTGCGAGTATCCACACTGGTTTATGGAAAAGGCTGGTGCTATGCCTTATTTAGCCTTGTTTTCTCAATACCTCTACTCTCCTTGGCACACGGCCAGTGTTCAATCGTAATTTACTGAATTGAGTGGAAGGGTGAATGAATTATTAAATATGTGAAAAAGAGGTTACTCTTTATCAGCCTTTATTAGCTTTCAAACAATGTTCCCTTTTGTTAATATCAACTGCTTGTACCCCATTTCTTTCATCGCTTGAAATCCTGGTGTGCCCTCCACCGGGGTCTTCCTGATGAGGAGAGAAGATGTCTGTATTTCTCCCCCAAGTCAAGGGGATTTCTTTGTGTGTCTTCTAGGAAAGCAATATTCTCTCCTGCCTCCAGTATACAATTACAACAATGAATACGCTTTTAAACATCCACTTCCCACAATTCTGATATGCCTCCATCTCCCTTGGGGGCATATCAAACCCTGATTTGAAAATTACTGTTCCAGTTAATCTCTGAACCCTTTTACAACTCAAAATTCTGTGAGCCTGTTTGTTGCCAACATTTGGTCAGGAGATGAGCGGAGACGAGAGGGATTTAAAAAATATATTGGACAGCTTTGTTCTTAAGCTGGTATTGGTGCCATTGTATATCTGGAGAAGTTTTGTGGTCAGATTTTGATTATTTGCTAGTTTTGGCAACTGTTGAGATGTTAGATCTCATATTGTTTCTATCATTTTTTTTATAGTTTCTTATTTAACTCTTTGCTGAATGTTTTAGATGCACATCAAGACTCTCAAACTTGATTTAAAACAGCACCACCAACTGCACCTCTCTTTTTACTTTGGGCTCACCTGGCAGGACCTGCCTCCAGGTTGTTGGACAACATTAAGCCTCCATTCTGTGTTAGTGGATGGTAGTGGACTTTGAGTGTTACCATGAAACAAACACATGAAAAGACTTTACTGTATTTCAAGAAGATAGTGCATTTAAAGAAGAAGATTAAAATCCCCACAAATGGGACCAATCAATCTATACTGGCTTTATAAATTTATTCTCATTCAACACTTTGATACTTCTCTTTGAAATACCAGACCCTACATATTTCTCTCCCAATTATTACAGATCTCCCAAGATTTTTTACCATTCCACATCCTGATGTCTGTTGATACTGTACTCCGGTCAAAGAAACCCCCACCCCCACCCCCACGCTCCCCACCACCATAGAGTTCAGTCTATGCATTGTTAAACTCTATCTTTAGGAACTTTTGAGGAAACTCTCACCTCCACCCCCTCCCCCCCAAACAATAGTGCATGAGAGGTCATTTCAAATACAACTCTTTGAGGCTGTAAACAAAAATGGATGAAAACTTCTCTGTGTTTGCTCTGAAAAAGAGAGGCTGCTGACCTGGTGGATTCTTGAGCAACAGGCTAACTCTTAAGCTCTTAACTGTGGGCCAATACTGACATTTTTATAGCCACCTATTATACTATTGTTTTTTAAGTTCATAGCTTAAAATCATATTGATAAGAATATGAGACCCAAGCATTGGAAAACCAATTCCACCTCCTGAATTCTTTGCATGCCAGTGCCATAAGTCACGTGGGCAGAGTGCTGTGTTAGGTACATTGCATGAACCACATGGCCTGTAGGTTGAATTGTACTTTGTAATGCATAAAGTCTCTGGTGACACAGTTGGGAAGCTAGGTAGCAGTGCCACCAGACTCTTATTGCTATATGCCTACTTGCTATTTGTAGGTAATCTGGTAGATGTTAGCTTATTAGTTGTCACACCAGGAAACATTCTGTCTATCCCTTTTCCCATCAGCCCTCGCAGGAGTTAAGGTGATACTGTTTGCTTTAACAGAGAAAAACCAACAGCTCGGAGGCTTAACATAATAGAAATAGATTTCTCAGTCAGGTAAAATTTAATTAGACGTGGAAGTTTCAGGGAGGCTCTGCTCCAAGCAGTCGTTCAGGGACTGAAGCTTATTCCATCTGTGACCCTATTCTCCTCTAGGGTCTTAGAATTCTCTCCGTTTATCCAGTGAATGGGGAAGAAGAGAGTGCAGAGAATTGTGTGGGAGGCTTTCATGTGTCAGGCCTAGAAATAGCCAACACCCACTGGCCATAACTCAATAACACGGCCCAAAGAGGTTGGGAAATGTGGTCTAGCTGTATGCATGTCCACAAGGAGAAAGATCAGTGCTGCCCTTAGACCTGACACAAAGGGCCCCTGCCCTGAGCCCCAAGCTTTAGAGAGTTCTGCATATCACAAACATATGCATAAGAACACACTTATTAAAGAACACATGGTTGCCTCTGTCATGTGGATCTGGTGCTTAGCGCTGGCATAGCATGACTTGTAACGCAAACATCTGCTTCTGTGACTAACATGGTTCAGGCCCTGGGGAAATGCTTTTCTACCTCTCCAGCCTTGTTTCCTCAAAACAAAAGGCAGCTGGGCCTGAATGCCAGGAAGGTTTGGGGGTTATCCCACTGCTGAAGTTAGAAATGGACAGTGCTATGGAGAGTGGGAGGGACTCAACAATGGAAGATTTTAGGTAAGAAAAAAGTCAAATTATGCACATCTTCTTCTCAGACAGGGAAGATGCGGTAGGTTTTGGCATAACAAAGTGTGACTCTCAGGAGTGAGAGTCTCTTTGTGCTCTTCTGGGGGACTTTAGAGGGACCCAGAGGTAGCATCACACTTATTCTTCAATTTTGTCACTATGAAGGTACATCTGAAATGGGAGACGTGGGGTTGCCAGATTTAGCAAATAAAAATTTAGGATGTCTTTATTTAATCTGGCAACCCCAGGGAGGATAGAACATATTTTATTTAACCATTTTGTTAGCTTGGTTGATAACTTAAAAATATTTCTACATATGGATGGTGGGCCTCCGTTTATACTCTTGCCAGGAAAACCTGCAAATTTAGGGGTGAGCCTGAGCCCCACATTTTGTTTGAGATCTCCAGGATTTGGGTGGTACCACTTCCTTTCCTGACTCCAGGGATGGAGCAAGTGACTTATGCCAAACCAACCAGCACAAGCCAACCTCCTGGTCCAGAGATTGACACATGAGTAAGCTTGTCTGATCTGAGTGGTTCTTTGGACTTTTTCTGAGAACTGAGAACAAAGTCATCTTTGGTTTTCCTACTGGGTTTGAACAAGGAACAGATAGACCAAGGAGCTACCAGCAGCCATTTTAAACCGTAAGAGGAGCCGCTTACAAAGACCCTGTCCTTGCCCACACTTTAGTCAGCCTCCTCTGAGCCCTCTTTTCCGCTAGGCCTTGACGTTGGTCCTTGTCCTGTCTTTGGCTTACCCAGCCCAGTTTTGGTAAGAATCCTGCTAAGTCATTTCCCCACTCTTGATATGTCATTGCCCTTGATGCCTGATCAAGTTCCTTATCCTTCCCTTCTGATGTATGAATTCTTGGCCTGCCTTTAGCAAGAATCTCATTAGGTCAGTTTAGCCAGAAGCTTCCTAACCATTGATGTCTCTTCTTAGTAACTTTCCATCCACCAACCCCCTCACCTGTATCTTGGGCTATAAATCCCCACTTGTCCTTGTATTTAGAGTTGAGTCTGATCTCTCTCCCCTATTGCCATACCCCTATTGTCATAGTCTTGACTAAAGTCTTCCTTACCACTTTAACTAGTTTCAGAATAACTTTTTTCTTTAATACCACCCTTAGGATTAAACTGACACCAAAGAAGCTAGTATAAAATGGAGAAGACAGAAAGAAACTCTGTTCTTGGAGCTAAGGTTGGCCTGGTGGATCAAATCTCATGTGAACCGAATCTCAAATATTAACTCTTCAGCTACAAAGCCAAGAAATGTCCTTTATTGATCAAAGAAATTTGAATTATGTATTATGACACTTGCCATCAAAAGATTCCTGACAATGGAAATGATTAGTTAGGGATGTATATGGAGGATTCATATGCATAGAGCCCTGAAGAGTGCAAAGAGGGTTTTTAAAAAAGAGAAGGGAGGTCCCAAGAAGAGTTATCCCTAAGGAGACTTAGTGGGAATGCTTACAAAACAAGAGTAAATAAGCTCAGACTATACATGCTGAGCAACCTCAGCACAAAGAAGCCATGGATGAGGGAGTAGTAATAGTAGTCACTGACTAATGTTTATTGAGAGCTAATTTTGCATCAGGCACTGTTCTAAACACATTCTATGCACTACCTTACTTATCCTTTCAATAACCCCACATGGCACTTATTCTATTTTAGAAAGGAGAAAACTGAGACACAGAGGGGTTGAGCAACTTGTCCACTGTCACACAGCTAGGCAGCAGTAGAGCTGAGATTTGAACCCAAGTTGTCTGAGGCCGGATTTTGTGCTTTTAATCATCACACTATTCTGGAAGAGGTCAGCTCTGAGATAGGTCTTGAAAATAGGATATGGAATAGTAGAAATGTAAGAAAAGATAGAGAGCATTTCTTCTGAAATCGAGGTATCTCTAAGGGCCGGAGTTGGGCATCTTCTCCAGGAAATGTTCCCAGACCACATCAACCTCCAAGAACCTGCCTTTCTTGTCCTCTTTTCATTTGGGTGCCTTCACTACTCTCACACACGGGGGTGGGATTAGTTGTCTCTGTGTACATGTCTTGAATGTCCCAGAGGGTGAAGGCTCTCTCCATTGCTTTCCAGACAGCTCTGAGCACAATGCCAAGGAAATGTCAGGTTCCCATCACTATTTAACAGATTGACAATGGGCTGTGGTGTGGGACCACAGGAGTGTTTGCTCAGCTAGAGAGGAAAGAGGCTGCCAAACAATGGGAAGGTGGTCTTGGGCAGCAGGCAGGAGCCCAGAAAGCTAGCACCTGTAGCTTTTATATACTGCTACTGGTTATGTGAAATGGTACAACCACTTTGGAAAACAGTTTAGCCATTTCTTAAAAAGTTAAACCTGCACCCATCCTAAGATTTGGCCATTCCCCTCCTAGGTATTTATCTAAGAGAATTGAATCCCTATGCTTATATAACCCCTTGTTCATAAATTTTCATATCAGCTTTATTTCTAATAGGTTAAAAAAAAACCCTAGAAACAACCCAAATGTTTCACAACAGGTGAATGGATAAATCAATTGTTGTATATCCATACAATGGAATAGTTCTCTGCAATTAAAAACCAACAATAATAATAAAACTGTTGATATACATAGGAGCATGAATGAATCTCAAAATACTTACGCTGAGTGAAAGAAGCCAGATCCCAAAAAAAAAGATTACATAATGTATGATTCATTTATATGAAATTCTAGGAAATTCTAGTGACGGGATGCAGAAATGTGGCTGTCTGGGATCCACGGGAAAGGGAAGGATGGAAGAAGTAATCTCAAAGGAGTCAAAAGGAATTTTGGTGGTGGTTGTCTTGATTCATGGTTTTGTGGATGTATACATATGTCACAACTTACCAAGCTGTATACTTGAAATACTTGTAGTTTACTGTATGCTATTTATATCTCAATATAGCTGACAGAAAAGGATTATTCTGGGAGTAGCTTAGAGCATGGTTAGGCAAGGCTCAAAAGTGGCTACATGGACACACCTTAGTAGAACAATGCAGGGTGCAAGAGATAATGACAGCTTAGACTAGAACAGAAAGGAGTGGGTGGATTTGAGAGATATTTAGAAGGCAGAGTCAACACAAGAAATCAAGGATGTCTCCAAGTGTTTTGGTTCGTGTGTCGGGGTGGATGGGGTACCATTTAGAGAGAGATGGGAAAGAAATAGGTTGAGGGAGTGGGAAGGTAAGGAGCTCTCTTTTGGATGGGTTGAATTGAAGAGCTTATGGAACAAATAAGCAATTTGATAACAAACTAAGAAAATTATTTGAGGTCAAGGACCACATATTCTGTGTTATGCCTATGTGTTATGCCCATTGAAATAATGTGCCTATAATGAGTTCTTTAAAACTTCCCCATAAATGGGTAAGAAGCTATGAGATGTGTTTCTGCTGCTTTCTTATCTGTTTTAATTCATGAGTCTCTTTGATTTTTTCTGCTGCTTGATCTATTCTGAATAAAGATATAGATACAGGTATAGATGTCCCTTTTTTTGGTCTGATTCCTTTAAAAGCTATCCTTGACTGCTCACAAATATGACTAATTCTGAGGATAGGCCCGTCAGAAATACAATCTCTTCCCTGTACTAGAAGCAAGAATATCGGCAACACTTGACGAAAGAAAGCAAACAGGCTGGAGGAATAACACCTGGGATGCATTTTCCAACAGAGTTGCCATGTAGGAGATATGGTGGTATAACTGGCTCTATGAACAAATTTCAATGACCCGTATATGTTGGGGGGGGGTTAGGTTTTTTTTTTTTGTTTGTTTTTTTATAATCTTCTCCCCTTACTAACTACTTGAACTTTTTGAGTTGTTTCCCAGAAATGATGGAATTTCTATAAGACAAAGAAGTTGAGATTCGGAAGGGCCCTGGGCAGGCTTCCTGAGGCCAAGACTCACCAAGCCCCACAACCTGCCCCAATGCCCACAGCCCCTTGTTAATTACGCCACTACCTGCCCCAATGCAGGTATGCCCCAATTCCCTCTTTAAAAAGCCTGTAATCCCTGTTAGCTGGGGACACAGATTAGAGACTGTTTCTCCAGTTCTCCCAACAGATGTCTTTTGTGTTAAAAATTCCTTTCTTCCTTAGCAATCCTCATTGTCTCAATAATTGGCTCTTTGTGCAGTGAGCAACCGGACCCAGGCCGAAACCCCTTTGCAGTTTTGATAACATTGGAATGAAATCTGCTGTTAGGGAATCTTAGAGAATCTGAGTATTTAAAATTTTTTCAGATGCATGGATCATTATCCAGTCTGACTCTCCATTTGATACTTGGAGTTCTTCATACATCATTCCAACTTGCAGACCTGATTCATCATTCACTGGGGGAGGGTACACATACCCCATTCTATGAGCCTGTGGGCTTTTAAATGCCTTTGCTTTTGAATCTGAATAGCTCTCAGCCATGCTAGTGGCAGAGACAACCATCTTACCTTGCATTCTGTAGGGTTATCAGATATAAATATCAAAGTGCATTCTCTAAGAATCAGTACCCTTCCCTCCACCCATTGGAGGCTTTGGCCTTCAAAGTTAAGATCCATTGCAACACCAGCCCTGGAAAGCAGACAGATACCAAGGCACCATCCTACTCTTCTTTAACATAAATACAGCCCACATACCACATGCTTCATATTATAGCTGATTGGACCAGGGAGATCACTTATTTTGAGGGTGACCAATCCACTGTTTGGTCAGCACTCTATGACTCATATGTTATGATAGCCGAGCCTATGTTTTATTTAATACACTGTGGAAGTACAGACTGGCAGCTCAGCTTCAAAAACTGCTGAAGTCATGGGTTTGAAACCAACCAGGGATTTCCACCCATGGAGTTACCACCGAGAAAATCTATGAGACATTGGCAAAAAAGAAAAATGGCAGAGGGAAAGCAAGGATGTGGCCTGGTAGGGCTAGTGGACAGGCAGGAAGGAAGCTGGAGGGAAAGAATGTGGGTGAGTTTTGAGGAAGGCAGCTTAAGTAGGGAAAATGGGGTGGAAATGCCAGTCACTGGGAAGTGCAAGTCACGCCCAAGGAAGTCAAGATCTGAGGGTTTATGTGTCTGGGCAGGCACCTGGGTGTGCCTGGGGAGAGGGATCACTATCAGGAGATAAGACTGGAACGATAATATTGCAGAAATCTTTCCATGCTGGGAGAAGTGGTTTGGATTTCATCTTATAACTGACAGGGAAACAATGAGGCATTTTGGGCAGAGTTGTGCTAAATGGAAGAAACCTTGCTTCCTTATATTTGTTAGAGAGTGGGTGGTCTGCTGGATTCTAGTCAGAAGAACCTAGAACAAGCACTGAAAGAGGAATCTAAAGTCCTTGGATTCTAGCTGTGCCAGTTACGCCAGGCAAGCCAATGTGGGCAACCTCACTGATCCCGTGTCTTCTCTTGTAAAATGCAATGCTAATGTCTGCTCCTCCCATTTGACAAAGTAGTTTTGAGAGCTGAATAAAATCATGGAGTACATGAAAGCAGTTAGCAAAATATAAAGCACTATATAAACAATAATTTGCATTATTGCGTTATCACAAACAAAATCTGGAGGTTTTCCTATCATGAAAAGGAGGCCATTAAGATGATCAACAGGAAAAAGAACATTATTTAGCCAGAACCAGAATGGTCTCTTATTTGATAAATTTAGCACATTTTAGACTTTTATGCTACAGAAAATAAAAGTTTCAATGGTTGATTCATTCATTAAGCATTTATCAGGAACCTCCCACGTGTCCTGGAGTAAAAAGGTAAATATGATAAGGTTCTTGCAATCAAGGAGTTTAGTGTCTAGGGGGAGATTGACAGGTAAAAATATAAGTACCTTAAAATGCTATAGGGTCAGTGAAGGGTTTCTGTATATAGTGGCCTCAGGTACAAGGCAGAAAGTGGTCAGTTCCACCTGGTGGTCAGAGATGCTTCAGAACAGGGGTAGAAGCTGATCTACCTTCCCTACTTTATGCAATCTAAAAATATTTATCTTGTGCCTGGCACTGTATAGCAGAAGTAAAGCAGCCGATTAAGTAGGCAGACAGAGCCCCTGCCTTCAGGGACCTTCTATTCCAGAGGAGAGACAGAAACCTACGAGCAAACAAATACATAAAGAACAGAATTTCAGACGGTGACAAGAGCCAAGGAGAGAGTAAGATAAGTCGATGGATGAGGGGAAAGATGTAGAAAAATAGGAAAGGCCTTTAGAGTAGCCGCATTAACAAAAGCAGAAAGGAACAGGTAGAATTAATTTTAATGATATGTTTTATTCAAGCTAATACAGTTGACCATTGAACAATGTGAGAGTTAGGGGTGCTGACCCCCCGTGCAGTTGAAAATCTGCTTATAATTTTTCACTGCCCCCAAACTTGGTTAGTCTCCAAAAACTTTAGCCTACTGTTGACCAGAAGTCTTAGTGATAACAAACAGTCAATTAACACATATTTTGTATGTTATATGTATTATACACTGTATTCATACAATAAAGTAAGCTAGAAAAAAGAACATGATATTAAGAAAATCAGAATATAGAGAAAATATATTTACTATTCATTAAGTGGACTGTATGACTAGTACAGTCCTGGGATGCGACTGGCCATCATAAAGGTTTTTGTCCTTGTTGACTTCACATTGAGTAGGCTGAGGAGGAGGAAGAAGAGGAAAGATTGGTCTTGCTGTCTCAGGGGTGGCAGAGGTGGAAGAAAACCCACCTGTAAGTGGACCCATGCCGTTCAAACCTGTGTTGTTTGAGGGTCAACTGTATATCCAAAATATTATCATTTCAACATGTAACCAATATAGCAAATATTAATGAGAAATTTTATCTTCTTTTTTTTGTACTCAACTTTTGAAATCCAATGTGTATTTGACACCTAGAGCACATCTCAATGTGTCCTTGCCATGTTGCACGGGCTCAATAGTCACATGTAGCTAGTGGCCACCGGACCCAACGGTGCAGCTCTAGACTTCTCGATTAACCCAGGTAAAGTCTCCTCCTTCTTTTATTGCATGGGTGTCTTGGCCTTATTCTTGAACCCCATAAAGGGGATTTTTTTTCATTTAAATGTAATCCACAAATGTCAAAATTACCAGCAACATGTTCTCATTAATTCCTGTAAGGAATGTTCCAGAGTTGACACACTGAGCATGTTGGGAAGGACTGAGTCACGGTGTTACAAGTCATTCCTCATGACGTGGTCACCAGGGCAGGGCTGGGATGGGACCAGCCTTTGGAACTGGCCTTGAGAAGCCAGCTGCAGTGACGGGGACAGGCTAGTATTGCTTTCTCTGTAAAGACCCCTCCTGGGCTGCAACTGGAAAAGAAGGAGCTCATTTTTGTCCTGTAGTGGTTCTCACCCTGGCAAAGGGGAAAATGAAAATGAATACTTTGAAATGCTAATTATATCATCTCTGCCAATGTTGGCTGCTTCCAGGGAAGCCTCATGCTCATTTGTAAAATGAAATCATTTTAGGAAGTGATCCAGGTTGTGAACGTGTGGCCCAAAGGAGGGCTGAGGCAGGCTTCCCCAAATCCGTTGGCCTTCTAGCAGGTAGGTGAGGTGGCTGTCCCGGTTCCATCTAAGCATCCCTCCTAAAGCCTCTTTAGTTTAGAAAACTTTGCCAGCAGAATGCCAGGGGGTTTGAAAGCACTGGTTTTAAGGGCTGAAAAACCCGAGTTCAGAATATGACTTCGGCACTTCCTTCCTGGGGACCAACCTGAAGTTTTCACTTCTGTAGAATTGGCCCCTAGATCTGTTGTAAGGACCAGGTGACCTCACTCATGTGGCATGTGTGGGACTGACCATGTCCAATCCGGTCCCACTCAGTACTTTTAAGCCATTCTTAGTTGTGTTGTTATCAATGAAGAGTTATCTTAATCAACTTCAGCTTCTATAACAAAATACCATGGACTACGTGGCTAATGTTTGGGCTCAGAAATCAGTACCACAAAAGAAAGGCCTCAGAAACAAAACTTGTTCTCTGATCTTTTCCTGTCTTCCTGCCTCTCAGTCCCATCCTCCCCTGAGGCTAGCCCTAGAAACTAGACTCCCTCTTCCCCAAGGCAGGCCATAAAAGTCAGAACCTCTTTTTTCCCAAAAGCTAACATAAAACCTAAAATTATTCTATTATAAAAACTGGCCATAAAGAAATTAATCTGACTTACCTTGACTGTAGGTCATAAGACCCCCCCATTCCAGAGAGGGTCCTGCCCCACACCCAGAAGGAAGGAATGCATGCTCGGAGAGGCCAAGAGGAATCTAGACAGACAGGCCTTGCTGGGTTTCCCTACCCAGTCTCTTAGCATTAGATCATACCCTTTTTTCCCCAATCATATTTTTACATGGCTTTCCATACTTTGTTGAACCTAAGCATAAAAATGGACAATTTTGTTGAGTCTTCATTCTGAAGGCTACCGTGTACGCACGTTAAATAAATTTGTATGCCTTTTCTCCTATTAATCAATCTTCCTCATATCAGTGGATTTTTCAGGAAAACTATAGGGGGCTAAGAGCTTTGTTCTCTACACTTAGAAACAATGGAAATTTATTTCTTACAGGTCAGAAGGCTGGAAGTCTGAGATCAGGGTGCCAGGATGATCAGGTTCTGGTGAGAGCTTGCTTCCAGGTTGCAAATAGCCAACTTCTCCTAATTTCCTCATATGGAGGAAAGAGCATTAGCTACCTCTTTGGCCTCTTCTTAGAAGGGCACTCATCCATTCATGAGTGCACCATCCTCATGGCCTAATCACCTCCCAAAGGCCCCACTTCCAAATACCCTCACACTGGGATTAGGGTTTCAACACATTAACTTTTGTGGGGGACACAATTGCAAGAGTAATTGTGCGGTTATCTCTGACACACATGCATTTCTCTCTGGTTTTTTTCTTTCTTTCTTTTCTTTAGTTCAAAGTAAACCTAACTATAGAAAGAAAGAACCCTCTGACAAAATCTCTTCCCTTCACCCATATAAACCTGTATTAGTCTGCAAGGGCTGCCATAACAAAATACCACAGACTGGGTGGCTTAAACAACAGAAGTTCATTTTCTCACAGTTCTGGAGGCTGGAAGTCCAAGATCAAGGTGTCTGCAGGGTTGGTTTCTCCTGAGGCCTCTCTCCTTGGCTTGCAGAGGGCTGCCTAGGATCACCTACTTCCTGTGTGCTCATATTGCGGGCATCTCTCGCCCTCTTATTATGACACCAGTCCTACTGAATTAGTGCTCCACACTTATGAGCTCATTTAACCTTAATTACCTCCTTAAAGGCCCTATCTCCAAATTCAGTCACACTGAGGGTTAGGGCTTCAACACAATGCATTTTCGGGGGGGTGGGGGCGGGGGGCACAAGTCAGTCCATAACAAAGGCCAATCCCAAGTCTCACATAAAAATTCAAAGTTATGGGGACAATGATGACAGAGAATTAAAGAATCCCATTACAATGTTTGGTTGTCTTTGGAATAGACATCTGAAAATTCTCCCCAAATAACTTACATAGTCTTTTCTGTGCCATCTTTGTGTTTTTACCATACCCGTATTCCCTTATACTATAATTTATTTAGTGTCTTACTAGAAAGTGACTCCATATTTTACTTAAATAAATTTAATTTAAAACGAAACTTGGATCACTGCCAAGAAATGAAAACTGCCTTGTTGTTTATAAATAGAGTGATCATAAACTAGACCAATAAATAAAAGAAGTATTACTGATTTCTTCCTAGATACTGTGCTATTTGACAAATACAAAGCACTTACTAAATGCCAGACACTATCTAACACTTTATAAACATAATCTTGTGTATTCTTCATGACCTATGAATGATCAGGTAACCTTATTTTTCTTATTTTACAGAGGAAGAAACTAAGGCACAAGAGAGTTTAAATAAGTGCCTGAAGTCACACAGCTAGGAATCTAGGCAATCTGATTCCAGAGCACTTAGGCTTATTTCTACAGATTTAGTGGTGAAAACCCCGCACTTTATTCTTCTACCTTCTCAGGATGAAAATTTCAAAATCACATCAAATAAGCTAAAAATGGATTTTTGATTCCAAAAACAAGTCTTAAAGTTTGGCTAAACTTAGTGCCCTGGCTTCAGGAGAATATTTCAACATAGGCTATTCTGTCTAGGAAGCTCCCTAGCAGTGTTGCATTCACTGGTTCTGAAGGAAGACACAGCCCAGGGCAGATTTGCCAGGTCTCAGGGATTCTTCCTTGGGGGCCTCCTTGGGGATCCTCCACCCTCAGGTGTCTTTTCCCATCAGCCGGCAAGAGGCAGGAGATTGGAAAACAGATACAATTTAGAAGTGGGGGCAGGGAGGCTCACCCACAGCACTGTCCCCGGGAGCCACAAAATCATAATCTACTTGTTTCTCAGACAGCAGAAACAAATCGTGGTTGAGGGATCCCTCTTGGAAGATCTCCACCTTGCAAAGCCTGTTGAATCCATTATCAGAATCATCTAGAGTGCGTTCCTCCCACCACACCAGGCTCCTGAAAGAACTTTCCTTCCAGAGAAGGCATTTAGCACTAGATGGCTAATATTGTTGACTTGCGAATGCACATATATATATTTAATTTTACATATATATAATTTATCTTTACCAGAGTGCTTGAGATTTTATATATATATATATATACACACACACACACATATGTATGTGTATATGTGTATCAAGCACTCTGGTAAAAAAAAATTCACAATGCCAAAATGAAGGAATTATTTCTGTAATGCACATCATTGTGGCATTGGGAATTTATTTTTACTAGAGTGCTTGACATGATATATACACATATGGATATATTATTATATGCATAATATAAATACCATATACTGTAACAAATAATATATTATTTAGTCTTCCCTGTAGCCCTAACTATCCCAGTAGAAACAGAACGATAAGGACTTTATTTCCTTCCTTCTTTGAGCTCAGCCGAGAACCAAGCCACGCTGTGGGAAAGAAGTCCTGTTAAGGTGAAGAAAAGCCAGCTGGGTCCAGGCCACACAGCCCAGCCCCACATTTGTCCCAGGATCCAGTGTGAGAAATGCCAGAGAGTGGTGACTCCGGGTTGTCCCCACCCAGCCCTGTCTTGCCGTCAGGCGGCCAAGCTAGCCAGAGACCCCGGGCTTTCGACCCCTGAGCCAAGATAACTCTTTCAAACCCCGTGTTCCATTTTGCCACTTTGTCCCCAAGGGCTGCGCTGGAGGTCTGCTGGCATTCAGACGGCCCTCTGCACAGTCGCGGGCCCAGCCGGTCGCCTGTTGCTGTCAGCGGGGGACTAGGGCCTGGCAGTTTCATGCCTTAAAAGTAGTTTTGTGCAAATCCGCTCCTCCCAGCCGGCCTCGAGCTCCCAGGGCCCTCGGGATTTCCAGGCACAGGAGAAAAGAAGCCGGTTTGATTTAAGCACATGGAGGGTTTGGGGGGTGGGGGTGCGTGTTTATATTTTCTCGCATCCATTAGGATGGGTGACCGCGGGGCCGGGGACAGGGGGAGCAACCCAGAGAGAAACTTCATTTATATGTTAATAGTTGCCAGCACCCGGGCTAAACTGACAGAACTATTTCATGGGAAACTGACAAATTTTGTCAGCCAGGCTGTGCCTCCACATCTCAATGGGGCAATAATCTTGATTAGCAAAACAATTGGGGGCCTCCTGGTTCTCGCTCAGGTTACACTCGGCCGAAGTGGGGAAGCCTGGGGCCTTGGGGCTGGAACAAGTTTTCTAAAGCCGACGAGTTTAGGCAAAGGCAGGGAACAGTTGGAGTGGGGGGAGGGAGGCTACGGACAAAAGGGGTTAATTTGATTGACCGAATCTTCATAGTCTTATAACAATCATTTACTCAGCAAGTAATTCCGCCAGAAGCCAGTGGCACCGACGGGAAACTGGAGTGCAGTATCTGTTTGCCCCAGATGTGTGGGAATTTTAGCGGCCTCCTCCTACTCCTTGCCAACCCGGGGAGGGGGGAAATTCGCATCCCCCTTGGGGCCCTAATTACCACATGCAGAATAAGTCGTTATCTAAAAATACGCACACGCTCTACACCCACAAACAGAGTCACTGCAGGCCACTGCTGTTACTTCATCTTGACTCAGTACTGGCTTCCATTTTTATTATTAGTTCATTGTATTGCTAATTAAATCTGGAGCGAGATGACGTACTCCCCCTTCTAGGAACTCGGACTGCTTCGGAAAGCTCGGGTGGCTTTATTTTCAGTGCGACCAACTGGCCCTGTTTGTGTTTGTAAACATACACTCAGGGAAGGGCCGCGGTTCCGCCGTTTGCCCAGATGCCAGGAGAATCCCCGAGAAGAGCGTGTCCCCAGGCAGGCGGGAGCGAGAAGCACACGCACAGATTCCGCGCCTCCCCAGGGGGAAGCTTTCGTTCCCTGTTAGACCAATCCTGCTACTTTCCATTGCTCAGGCCTCGTGGAAAAACAATCTTTCAATGCGATGTGATGAATTAATTTATTTTAAGCTTTTTATTTTGAAATAGTTACAAACTCACAAGAAGTTACCAAAATAGTTCAGTGAGGTCCCGCATACCCATTACTCAGCTTAGCTTCCCCTAATGGTGAGCTTTTAGGTGACTATAGTACCTTATCAAAACCAGGAAATTTGTTGGCACAATACAATTAACCAGACTACAGACCTTACTCAGATTTCACTATATTTTTTTTGCATGCACTTGGTGGTTTTTTTTTTTTGCGTGTGTGCCTATTTTTGTGTATCATTCTATGACTCATTTTTTAACCTAATAAATAAACGAGTCCTGGGATTTCAGAGCTGGAAAGGTCATGGTAATCATGTAATCCACTACCCTCTTCAATCCTAGCCCGCCCTCCCAACAATCCTTTCTGTACCCCCTCCAATCTTGAGTTCCCTCTGAAAACAAATGCATTTAGGAGATCATCAAACCACTACTTACACACTTCACATGACAGGAGACTCAATACCTCTTGAGATAACTTGACTTTTTTTGTTTGAAAGTTCATGTGAAGACCCAAAACTTTCCTGTCTTTAATGGTTTCTAGATGGCTCAAATACTACCACGTGGCTCTAGATTAAGTCGATCTAATATAGTGATTGTCAACCTTGGCTGCACCTGTAGAGTTTCTAAGCATCCCAGTGACAGACTGAACCCCAGGTCAATTATATCAGACTGAACCCAAAGCCTCAGTTGCTTGTTGCTGGGACAGCTTCCCAGCTTATTCTCATATACAGTTGAGGACTTTCTCGTGAAGATCCTTCAAGGAATTGAAAATATCCCACATCCCACATAAGTAGGATTGCCAGATAAGATACAGGGCACCCAGTTAAATTTGAATTTCAGATAAAAGAACAAAAATAACTTTATAGTATAAGTTTGTCCCAAATATTGCATAAGACATACTGAAAATATTTGTTGTTTATCTGAAATTCAAATTTGACTAACTGCGCCATATTTTTATTTGCTAAATCTGGCAACTCAACACACAAATCTTTTCTTCTCCAGGCTAAACATTCTTACTTTGGCATATGACATGTTTCCAAAACCCCTCACCAGTCTGTCAACCCCGCTGTAGTAATGAACTGGGGTTTCATATTTCCTTTTTGAGAGTGGATTCAATGACTGGTGCTCCTATCCTAATTCTTTGTACTTAGAGATTGTTCTTGGACTTGGACTTTTCTGCACAATATACGCCTTTGTACTCTTTTTTCCCTGGTTCTGGGTCTTTCTAAGCCCCAAATATGGAAGAGTGCAGGGTTGTTTGGATAACCTCAGATGTGGGTTAAACATATGATTCCTTATCCTTTGGATAACCCTGTACTATAGTTTTCCCCTGATTCAATCAGGGTACATATTCTAGCCACTCAATGCTAATGGTTGAATAAGAAGCATTAGAATTACCTGGGAGGTTGTTAGTTTAGGGAAGGACAAATTTTTCTTCTACCCTCTTAGGTTTAGTTCCTGGGGGCCTATGAATTAAACTGACAACAGTCAGATTAACAAGAGAAAAGTGTACAAATTTTATTAACACATGCAGCATATATACCTGGGAGAACTCAGTGATGAGTAACTCAAAAGGAGTGGTTAGAATTTGGGGTCTATATACCTAACCTAGCAGGGGAAAGGGAATGGGGAAGAAAGGGCACTTATGGAAAGCAAGTGACTTTTTGGAAAGATAAATGGGCTCTTAGGAGAATAGTTGGGAGATATGGTAGTCTGGTGACAATATCTGCTTGGGTGTGGTTCCAACTTTTCCTCTCCAAGAAGAGATTAGAGTTACTCTTGAGGAAGGGATTTATGATAATTGAGTTTTTTGGGGGGAGGCTCTACTTTTAGGCAGATAAGGGATTTCAGGAACATAAATGTCCTCAGCTCAAAATGATTCTTATGCCAAAGTAGCATATTTTGGGGTGGCATATCTTGACTCCCTCATTAGAAATGCAGAGTCACAGGCCCCACCCCTCGTCCACTAAACCAGAATCTGCATTTTAATGATATCCTCAGGTGATTCTCATTCACTTTAACCTTTGACAAGCACTGTCCTATCTAGAGCTCCTGTAAATGCACCTTCTAACAAATAATAACACCTGTTATTTAAAAGTCTTTATCTGTCTTAAACATATGGGTTTTCATTTGTCATATAGGCCCTGTGGCTATGTGTAGGCCTCTTGGAAAAGGTGGGCCTTCTCACTGTCCCTCGTCCAAGGAGAGGAAACAGAAAACAGGTGTCTTAGTCCATTCCTGCTGCCATGACAATACACCTTAGACTGGGTTATTTGTTAATATAAATAATGGAAACTTATTGCTCACTGTTCTGGATGTAGGGGAGTCCAAGATCAAGGTGCCAGCAGATTCGATGTCTAGTGAAAGCTCTCTGTCTGCTTCCAAATGGCACCTGGTTGCTGTATCCTCTGGAGGGAACAAACACTGTATCCTTACATGGCAGAAGGGACAGAAGGGCCAGGCAGCTTCTGAAGCCTCTTTCATAAGGGCATTAGTCCCATAGATGAAAGTGGAGCTTTCATGACTTAATCACTTCTTAAAGTCCCCACGTCTTAATACCTTGGGGCTTAAGTTCCAACATACAATGTTTGGAGGGACATATATATTCAAACTATAGCAACAGAGATGCGAGATGTAGACCTTGAGTGGGCAGGAGCAAGAACTCCAGTCTATCTTTAGCCTTGATCTTGTAGGTGTGAACTATTTTAGGGAGTTATGACAATATGCTTGATGGTGCTTCTAGGGGATAAGGAGCCAGGAGGAGCTACCTACAGTGAGAGTTGCCAATCTGAACGAGTCAGGTAGTTTATTCCATGGTTCTCTCTGGGTTGATTCCTTCCATCTCATCTTAATGCTATGAGGAATTAAAGGAAGAGTTTGTGCCCATAGTTGGGGAACAGCAATAATGGGTAGTAGTGTCCCCTCTCCCCTCACCCCAAGCCAGTGTGCAGGTTACAGTCATACTCAAGGACAGCCACCAGAAAAAAGTGATTCTCAGGTCTGAGATTCACAGCTGCAAAGTTTCACCCTTTATCCCCATATAGAGACTTTCCTTTCATTTACTAATGTCGAAAACCCCATTTTATTTTGTTATGGAAGGTGTAATTTCTGTAAGGCTCTGGAAAACTCTCAAAGTTAACTCCTGGGAAATATAGAGTTAGAGTCATCTTTTGTATTTCCCCAGAAGCTGAATTCAGTTAAGAAATAGGAAGGTCTCTAAAGTATATTTGCATATAATTTGCATTTATATTCTCTACTCCCTCTAGCTTTAAGGTGGAGGAAATAGCACATCACTCTTTCCAAAATGTATGCTTCATCTTATTTAATTAGCAAAGGCCAGCACACTTTATTGTTTAATATTTGAGGCCACACACTCCAAATTGCAAATTGTCATGTATCAGATTGATGTATGAATTCAACCTAGGTTTTCCTTTTTTTTTTGCTTTGCTTTGCTTTTTTACTTTATCAGATCTTAAAATGTTAAAGCTAGAAGAGATCTTAGAAACCATCTAATTCAGAGGATGACTAAATGGTTTCATCTTTTAGTTCAACCCTGGTAGAACGAAGATTGTGATGGGAGGAATTTGAGGCTGTGTCTCAGCTTAGTAGAAGAGAGAGAAATACTGTGATTGATTAGTGATGTCTACACAGGCAAACAGTGTGAACATGGCAGCACTATGCCAGGCATTGACCAATGCAGAGCTGGGTGCAACTCTTATTCTACAGATGAGGAACCTGAGCACTAGAGAATGGGAGTGATTAAAGATCATACAGAAAGTCATTGGCACAATCAAGATGTTGATCTCCTGACTTCAACTTCAGTTCTCTTTCCATTATACAACTGTAGGCCTCTAAAAGCAACCCTAAGCAAAAAGAACAAAGCTGGACACATAACATTGCCTGACTTCAAATTGTACCACAAGGCTACCGTAACCAAAACAGTATAGTCCTGGTATAAGAATAGACACATAGATCAATGGAACAGAATAGAGAACCCAGAAATAAAACCATGTACTTATAGCCAAGTGATCTTTGACAAAGTCAACAAGAACATACACTGGAAAAAGGACACTGTTTTTAATAAATGGTACTGGGAAAATTGGATAGCTATATGCAGAAAAATGAAACTGGGTCCCTATCTCTCACCATATAGAAAAATTAACTTAAGGTGGATTAAAGACTTAAATGTAAGAAAATAAAACAATAAAAATGAAACATATAAAATGCTTGACAAAAACTTAGGAAAAACTCTTCTGGACCTTGGCCTAGGCAAAGAATTTATGACTAAGACGCCAAAGCAAATGCAATAAAAACAAAAATAGACAAATGGGACTTAATTAAACTAAAAAGCTTCTGCACAGCAAAAAAAAATAATCAAAAGTAAATAGTAAATCAAGTAAATAGACAACCTACAGAATGGGAGAAAATATTCACGAACTATGTGTCTGATGAAGGACTAATATCGAGAATCTATAAAGAACTCAAACACTGAACAAGAAAAACCAAATAACCCCATTAAAAAGTGGGCATATGACATGAGTAGGCATTTTTCAAAAGAAGATACACAAATGGCCAAAAAAAAGAAAAGGAAAGAAAAAATGCTCAACATCACTAATCATCGGAAATGCAAATTAAAACCACAATGAGATACCACCTTACTCCAATTAGAAAGGCCAACACTAAAAAGCCAAAAACCAACGGATGTTGGTGCAGAAGCAGTGAAAAGGGAACACTTATACCCTGTTGGTGGGAATGTAAATTAGTACAACCTCTATGGAGATCAGTATGGAGATTTCTCAAAGAACTCAAAGTAGATCTACTATTTGATCCTGCAATCCTACTATAAGGTATCTACCCAGAGGAAAAGAAATCAGTACATCAAAAAGATACCTGTACTTGTATGTTTATTGCAGCACAATTCACAATCACAAAGACATGGAATCAACCTAAGTGCCCGTCAACTGATGAGTAAATTAAGAAAATGTGGTATATCTACACCATGGAGTACAACGCAGTGATAAGAAAGAATGAAACAATGGCTTTTGCACCAACTTGAATAGAACTGGAGGCCATTATTCTAAGTGAAGTAACCCAGGGACAGAAAAATAAGTGCCACATGTTCTCACTTATAAGTGGGAGCTAAACTATGGCTACACAAGGGCACACAGAGTAGTATAATGGACATTGGAGACTCAAAAGGGGGAAGAACCAGAGGGGGTGAGGGATGAAAAATTATCTATGGGATACAATGGACACTACTTGAGTGATGGATACACCAAAAGCCCCCCAGACTCAACCACTATATAATATATATATGTAACAGAATCCAACTTGTACCCCCTAAAGCTATTAAAATACAAAGCAAAAAGACCTGTAGGCCTCTTGTATCCTGTTTGGCCATCTGCAGTGATTCATCCTACAGGTTAATTACTAAAACCCTGATTTTTCTTGGTACCTTATAGATACAACCTTATTTTACTCATTCAAATATGGGCAGGGAGTACGTTCCAACTGTCAATATACTAAGCACACATAGTAAGGACTAAAAACTTTTTGAATAGATTAGAAAAATGATCTTTGTACATACACTAGTATCCCAAAATAAGTGGGTCTTGGGTTAATTTTCCATGAATATAGTTACAACGGTGATAATGATTTAAACGTAAACATTTAAGAATGAATGGTTTATAATTATTTTGTTTAATATGCAAAAAGACTTTCTGAATCCCAAACAGCTAACTTGAAATTACATGCCACTAATCACGAAGAAAGGAGGACCAGATGAGGAAATATAAATAAAACAGTTCAAATCTATCTCCACTTCTAGGTAAACAGCTCAAAGAGCAGTCCCTAAGAGAGGCAGGTGAACAATGACTTGTTTGTTCGTTTTTTTTTTAATTTAAAGAAACAAGCTGCTGTTTGCATGTTGCACAGAGCTGAAGATTGTGTGGGAAAGAATTATCAGCATATAGTGATATCTCAATTAATTATTTTTATTAATTATTTATTATTTATTTCATTAATTAATTAGTCCTCTGGGAATGGAACTTCTTTTAACAACGCTGGTTCTCCAAGGGCTGAAGGCACTTCCAGCCACTTTTGTACTGGGTTGGGAGCTATAAGAGAAACCAAAATTATCCTTCCAATATTCTTTTATAGTAAGAAAAGTTTTATCTCAGCACATGGTTGCCCAGCAAAAAGCTGCATTTCCCAATTCCCCTTGCAGGTAGTGGTGGCCATGCGACTAGGTTCTGGTCCGTGGAGAATGAGTGGAAGTGATGCTTCCAACTTGCAGTCGGCAACCCTGAAAGGGAAGGAGTGTGCTCTCTCTCCACTTTCCCTTTCCCCCTTCCTCTGGCTGAAATGTGCAAGTGGCAGGAGGAACTAGGATGGCAGCAATTTCAACCATTGAGAAGGAAGATGCATGTAGGGCTGGCAGAACAGTAGACAAAGAGTCTGTGTCCCTGACACTGTTAAGGTGACATATTAATCCTGGACCACCCAGAGGAATTAACTACTATCTTGTTTAAGCCATTGTGTTTGGGAAGATTTTATTGGCAGAAGCTGACCATGTACCGGTTACTACAGGTGAAGAGCATTCAATGCATTGTCTTGGATGCAGGTCTTTCTCAGGGTCTCTACACACACTCATAACCCACTCACACACTTCCAATAATTTAGAATCATTGGATCATGACCCACTATCTTCTAGATACCTACACCATAGGAGCTATATGTTAAACATCTTTACCGACAGAAGGAGTTGAGTGGTGACCTCTCCATTGTCATCAATATGTTCTTCTTTCCTCCTGGTTGAAGCTTGCTAGTGATTTCCCATTGCACTTAGACTAAAGCCCAAGTTGCTTACGTGGCCTTGAAGGTCATGACTTTGCTCTGCCTACCTTTTCACCATCATCCCCTACCACCTCCCTCTTACCCACCCTCTCTGTTCCAAGGCTGTGGCCTTCTCCGTTTCACAAATGGGACTTGGCAGCTCCTTTAACACGCTCTCCTCTTCCACTAGATCTTCCCGTGGATAGTTTGTTCTTCTCATCAGTGGCTGAGTTTAAATGTCAACCCTTCCAAGAGAGCAAACCTATCTGAAGACCTTTCTCAAATCTACCTGATGTACCCTTTCACCTTTCTTCCCGTCATTTAAAAAATATTTGCTGTGGAGTTATCACCATCTGAAATTACCTAGTTGGTACATTTGCTTCTTTTCTCTTTCTCTTGTGAGAATGTCAGCTCCATGGTGGTATGGAGCCTAGTATTTCAGTGTCTGTGAGACTGCCAGGCACATAGTAGGTGCTCAATAAATATTCACTGACTAATTACAGACGGAACTCTTATGGGGTATATACCATTGTTGTCCATGTTGGACAGATGGGTACGAAGAACATATTCACGGAGCTCCTGAGAGTGACACAGGCTCTCTCAGAGCCTGGAGCAAGAGCACTTGCCCAGGGTTCTGCCCTGCTCTGTACACACTTGACTCCTTCCATCTGGGAACTAATCTTCTACATTCCTCCAAGTTATCTGTCAGGAGCTTGTCTTATTACAGTCTCCACCAATGTCTATTATTTTACAATGTGAATCCACTAAAGGGACAGTCAGACATCATAACACATTTACATAAGCAAATACAAAGGCAGACAGATGTGGCCAACTTTTTTCTTTTTTGGCTTGTTCACATCTCAGTGTGGAAAAAATTATGTTTTTGAACTCTGCTCTTGAGTCAGGCTTGTTTACTCACAATGAATGACAAAGCAGTTCTGATCTTATCTGGATAGTTTTTCCATAAAATATAAAGGGGAAAAGAGGCCCAAATAAAGATTTGATACAAATATTATTGACAGAATTCAAAGAAAAGATAATAGATTTAGTCATGTTCCTGGCATCATCAGTTGTGGGGGTTGGGGGGGAAGGGTTGCCCAGCCAGCATTTGGTTATAGATTAATGACCCAAGGTACAAATAGTTCAGAACAAATTAGAGAAAACATAAACTACAATATTCAACAAACTGGAGTTCAAAGGTTTCTGGAATTTTTTAAGTGTTCTGGGTCATACATTTTTTAAAAGTGATGACACATAACAGAATTTTTGAACTTTGCAACACAAATAGCAAGTAGATTTTTGCCTGAATCCCATTAAAGAATTGTGTAACTATTATAAAAATGGTGGGGGGGGGGCGCAGAGGAAACCAAGCAGAAAGGTTAGAAAATGCCAACTGTCGAGTTGTTGAAAATCAAAGAATAATCTAATAATTCTACTGTAGAAAATGTGCTTTTAGTTTATATTCTATGTCGGTGGTTGCAAGCGTGGCTTTGGGGTCACTCTGCAGATCCCCATCTGGCTGTAATTCTTATTGGCTCTACGGTCTAGGACAAGTTTATAGAAATATTGTTTATGCCCCATATGCTATGCCTGGCACATTTAACTTCTTCCTGAATCTACTCTTATTTCTCCATTCCATTCTCCACATTACAAAAAGAGTGTTATCTTTATAATACAAATAAGTTCATGTCCCACTCCTCCTTAAAAACCCTCAATATCTTTGCATGAAGGCAAAGACCACAGTTCTTGCTCTGCTATGTCCTAGTCTGTTCACATGCCTCCTTGTTCTCTGTGCTCCAGCCACAACGGACACCTCTGATGTCCATACCCCATACTTCCTGCCTCAGGGTCTTGGCATCTGTTCTTCCCTCTACTTAGAATTCTCTTTCCCCTTTTCCTTCCCTAACTCATCCTTCTGATTCCAGTTGAATTATAAAGTCCTCAGGGAATGACCTTTGATCATCTTCACCTTTTTGAACTGCTCCTTTCTTGCATGTACATAGGTGGATTCTGATGGTGAATTGTCTAATTGGTGGGTATTGCCTGCTCTCCAACTACACTGGGGGTCCCGTGAGGACAGGGGTGGCATCTGACTTGGTCACTACCTCTCTAGCACTTAGCACAGAGCCTTGCACATGACGAGCACTGAATAACCTCCTCAAGAGTGAAGAGAATATATGTGTCACAGCCTCAGCTAGTCCAGGTCCTCTCTTGTGAATGCCGGGATGACATTATCTTCCTCACAGATCCACAGTGATGATAGAATGACAGAAAATATATGTAGGGGCTTTGGAAACCACAAAGAACCATACATGAGTAAGGGATGATTTTTAGATAGCCATTTAGGATCATTTCAACTGTTTAAGTGACCAGAAATTTGACTCAAATTTGGCTTAATCTGGAAAAAAAAAAAGAGAGAGAGCAATTTCTTAGCAAATATAACTCATAGGACCAAACAAGAGAGGTAGGATTCAGGTGCTGAAACAGCATCATCAGAATTCTCTCTCTTTCCCTTTCTGTTTTTTCCTCTCTGCTTTCCTATGTTGCCATCAGCCAGGCTCTCCCACTGTGATAGCAGATGCAGGTTACGTTATAACATACCAGCGTGGTACCCACAGGACCTAGAGAGAGAGCATCCCTTCTCTATAGTTCCAGCAAAGGTGCCTGGAAAGTTCTCTTTGATTCATCCCTTTGATTCATAATCACATGACCTCTAAAGAGGGGGATGTCTGAGAAGAGGGAAGTGTGACGGCACAAAAGAAAAGTGGGTGTTGTTAGCAAAAGCAAAAATAGATGCAGATTAGAGAAAGCAACAAGCATCCTCTACAGAAATTAACCAATTCAACTGAAGGTGGTTCCCATCTCCTCATTCTAACCCTACTGCGTGAGTGAGGTGAGGTCTGTCTTTTCTCCCATATGATGGGCAGTCGATGCAAATCATATTCCACAGCCAGCTTCACATTAAACGACATTACTTGGTGAGGTGTTGCTCAGAGTTTGGAAGAAGGAGGCAGGGGAGGCATTTAGGAGAAAACAAGTGGAGTCATTCAGGCCTGTATGTATTAAAGCAGGTAAGATCAAAGTACTCGTGTTCTTCTAGTGCATCTGAATCCTCGTAAAAGACAAGGTAAACCCTATAAGAAGAAAAGTGTCCCCAGGCCCTCAAGCTTGGGGTTCTCAGGAAATAAGCACATCAAGTAACTCACTGGTGTTAATAAAAAGAAGAAATATCACCAGGCATCATTTGAGAGTTGACTTTGTTATTCATTAGCAGTGTGATACTGAGTAAGTGCAGCAGACGCTGACGGATTGCTGAACCAGCCCCTGTTCAAACACCCCTTTTCCTAGGGACCTTCCAGCGATGGTCCTTGGGGTCCTTGGTGGCTGTGGGGTGAGAGGAAGAAGTTATGGCCAATGTGATAATAAAAGAAAAGAAAAGGAAAAAGTCACTGGTGGGGCTTGTGGAGGTGCAGCAGCCACCCTGTGATAATGAAGAAGAAAAGCACACAGAAAGTCCTTATTTACAATCAGAGAGGTTAGTTAGTTTGTTTGAGATTTTAGTATTTCCAAGCTGGCTTATCTAGCTTTCAAGCAAACATGTGTAGAAAATAGCTTCCAGTGTTATGTATAATAAAACTGATTCACAAACTACCTTCTGGCTTCTTCTCCATTTTCTTGAATTGATGGGAGCCTTTTTTTTTTTTTTTTGAGTGTAGAGTGATCATTAAAAAAAAAAATCTTTGCTCCATCCAAATTCTCTAATTTTGTCATACATTTTTAAAAACTTCTTATTAGTACTGTTTGGGTCCTGAGTCTTTTAAAAATGTTTTATGGTAATTTGAGAAATGTTTCCTGTGAAACTTCATTAAATTTCTTGGAAGTTCATTTTGTTTTGGAAATTGCCAAATTACATTAAAATATATATATAAGGAGATTGTGCTTGGTGTTTTCCTTAGCAATAATACAATTCCAGTTATCATATTTTCACTGATGAAGTTAGAAAATAAAAGAGAATTCTATTTCCAGTTGTAAAAATTATATATATTTTTGTTGTCATTGAAATGGCGAGTCTGTTTCTCAGCCTTGAAGGTCCTTAATGATAGTAATCAACAAAATCTGAATGTATTTAGTGTGTGATAGGTGCTCACAGAGCTAGGAGGCAAACAAAGATTATGGAGGACAAAACATTGATCTTCTGAGTTTAGTTCGTGAAACAGCAAGACTCTGACTTCACCAAGAGGACATTTTGAAGTGGAAGTGTTTTCTACCTTGTATTAACTATTCTTGTATTTAAACAGAATCATAGAACATGGACAGGAGGGGCATCATTTCCAGGGAAAAAATCATAGAACATTGGTGGTAAGGAACAATGAAAAAGTCTATCTAGTTGAAAATTCTCGTTTTATGGCAACAGCCCCTCAAGCCCAGAGAGGGAAAACAGCCTGCCCAAGGTCACACAGCTACTTAGTGATGGAGCCAGGAGTAATTCTCGGGTCTCTGAGATTTGCTGTTATTTAATTCCATCTTAATGGCTGTGATCAAAGGACATAGTTTCTCTCACACATAAAGAAATAACTTGACTTTAAAAAAAAGTTGGCTAGGTGACTAATGAACTATGTCTACCATGAAGTGGGTATCCTCAGTCAACCGCCAAGGTCTATTCATGCATATGCTTTTATTTCAGCGTGACAAGCCCTCATTTGAATGCACAAGTGAACACACTTACCCCTGTGGAAAGATCATTAACTGAGCTGTGGTGGGGCCCACAGGTGGTCAGACTACACATTTGTGTGTGCACTTCTGGAAATGATGACGGTTATGAAAGTGCTCACTGCCTAAGTTGGGGTCATGTCCCAAACATAAAGGCTCCCTCTCCTGGGGAGTAGCCCCCTTATCTGAATTAAAAAACAAAATCTAGACTTTCAGATTGATCAATATCTATCTATCTACTTATCTGTCTAACGTCCTCTGATATATTCATGTGTATGTTTTTGTGTGTGCACTCACGTGTATGTATAATGATAAAGAGGTACATATATATTTCTTTATCAGAAGGTTTTATTTATCAAGAATTTTGCAAAAAAAAAAAAGGCATACAGTCTTTTAACCCAGTTATGATGTTCTGCATCAAAGCTGGGTTTTGTAAGGTCTGGTAAACTACATTGCAAACTACTGCTTATTCTGACATTGAAATATGAATAAAAATAAATTATAATGAACACAACAAATGACTTTGAAGAAGAAAAGAAGGTATTAAAAGAGAGGCTGGTGGACTAGGTGGAAAGAAGAAAAAGCACCGATCCTACCTGAGTACTTGGGCCTCAGATTTTGTTTACGTTTGATTTGTTTTTGTGTCATGTGAACTCCGCTCTGCAAGCCCCTCCTGGGACAGCAAGGAGAGCCCTTCCCCATGTCGGTAGGGACATGAAGCCCTTCTGACTCATGGCACTGTAGGGCAGTACTACTGCCACAGGTTAGTTGAGCTCAAGCCACATAATTTTAGGATCTACTTTGAAATCGGAGCCCAGGCTTAGAATTTCTCTCCAAAGTCTAAATGTTAAAAAGGAACAATGACAACAACCATAATAAACAACCCAAAGCAAATGTCTTCAAGTTCTCTTTGCCCCAATTTTGCACCAATATCAAACTCTTAACCTTCTGAGTGTACAAAGAGGTTTTTATTTTAAATCCAAGGAACAAATGACCTCTTCAAATTCATAATGAGGTATGCATTGAACGGAACACAGCCCAAGGTGAGTCATTCATTAATCATAAACAAAACAGCCCCTGATCAAGGACACATCAGCACACACTGTAAAAAGAGGCTAGGTTACCCAATCCCTTTATTTAATATTAACTACATTATGTTTTTCATGTGAGTTCTGAGGTGATTTTCTCACTTTATTTGTAGCCAGCTCAGTGTGAATGGATAATTACTTCCCTTAACGCTGTTTACCCTGAAGGTTAACCCTGTTCAACAAGACACGATCAAATCTTGCCTCTCATGGGGAGTTGGGTGGGGGGAGAGACCGCATCCGTAGCGAAAGACTTTTAGCTGGAATCCTTCAAGCATAAAAACATCCGCCAACAGGAATATTTCAAATGACATGAATAATATTTGTGATTAATAACAGCTAACCAGAGAAGTACAATCCAAGAAATACATGATTAGCTTATTACAGATATCTGATATGCTAATTATCTTCAAAAATTTCATTGCTGATGAGTGTTTTGGCAGAAATTTGAGCAGGGGAAGAGGAAATTTAAACTTTTATATAAGTTGGAAACAAAGCATTTGGGCAATTGGACTTTAGAAGACCTGGGAATGGTATTTGGTATTTAATTCTGTCTGATGAGAAGGAAATTAAATAACGAGAATAGAAATCAGTGTGAAGACTGAAACTTGAGTCAACGAGAACTTGGCCGTCCACATCAGAAGCTCTTCCTTACCTTTCTCGACAAAAGCCTCCTGGCCCTGAAACGAGTGAGTAACTTGATGCAGTTTGGCAAGATTTGCCTGGGTGCCATGCTTAGGTGTGTGCCTTTGACCAACATTCCTGAAGGATTTATTCCTCATTCCCAGGGGAGACCTCTGCAGTGCTAGCCACTTTCCCATCTACTCTGGCCTCACCCACATCCCAACTAGATTCAACACTAGGTGTTAAATGGGTGAAAGCAGCGTAGCCATGTAGTTGAATCATCCCAGAACATCGTTAACTGTGGTGGGGTTCCAGGAGAAGGCCACTCAGCTACTTCCTAGAGGAACCTGGAATAAACCCTCTTGTTTTACTGATGGAAAGGCTCACTCCCAGAAAGGGTCAGTAAATCACCGAAGATCCCAGAAGGATGATAGAATTCTGGCTGTAGAAAGCCAGCCTTCTGCTGTGGGAACAGTGAACTAATATCACTGGACTATTTTCTTAACCACAGATATTTGCAGTCTCACCTTCCAGCAGTTTACAATCAAGAAAGACATTTGATATTGATGGCAAACAAAATAGGTTAAAAACACTCCTCAATTAGACTGTAAATGAGGAGAAAGGGACTCTCTAGAAGGGAAGTTCCCTGTCTCCAGCTTTCCTTTCTGCTGCTTAATTGCTGAGATGATACTTCTATCTGTTTCTTTCTCTCCCATCCCCTAAAATGGATCAGGGTGTCTTTGTTTTCTAGATTCCGGAAGAAAAGAAGTCAGGTCACAGCAGGCAACTGCTTAGGGGCAGTAACCAAGACTACCTTGCCCCTCCCAGGCGGGAGGTAAGGAGTCTGAGGTTTATGATGCTGCGCTCCACAAAACCAGAGAATCTGAGTTAAGCAAAGATCTGAAAAACCATAGTTTGTCACAGCAACCCAGGAACTAAAGCAGAGCACTCCCCCTGCAACAACTTAAGCCCCATAAGGACTGAGACTTGGGCTACCTCATTCACTGCTCTATCCCCCTGATCTGGAACTGCCCCATCCAGGTTAGACACTTATTTATAGAATGAACAACTGATTTGAACATTTTTGAGCACCTACTTTGTGCTGGACTGCGAGGCAACTATTAAGGAGACAAAGTCACTGCCGTCAATAAGTTCTAGTAAATACAGACAGAAGATAAGATGATGAACCCAGTGGATTAGTGTTCAGAGTGGGGTCCTGGGACAGGGTGGCTGGATTAGTTCCTTAACTCTGTTATTTATTGGCTGTGTGACCTTTGACGAGCTACTTACCATCTCTAGGTTTCCGTTTCCTCCACTGGAGAAGGCATAGAATCATAATCCTTACATATACAGAGGATCCTGTGAGGGCTATGAAATCACAGATCCACAGCGTCGGCACAGAGGGACAGCTAGAAACACTGAGGAAGTCAGCTAAATGACTGCTGTAGTTGTCGCCAAAGCTGCAATTGCTGTTGCCTGTACCAGCCTCTGTGTTGAAGGCAGCTGTGATTGAAAAGTTAATCAGCGGGCTTGAGTCTCTATCAATAAAGAGGAGAGATTGATTTAAATACTTGATGAATTTTTTAAAAAGCCCTAAACCCCAAACACCTTAAAATGTAGAGATAGTGAATCAAGAGACAATGAAAGATGAATTGTGGCAGGTTTTCATCAGAACAATAAAACTTTCAAGAAGAAAGTGGTCTCAGGAGCAATCTCCAGTCTTGACGTGGAGCTGAAGAAAGAAGAAGGATAGGAAAAGGATGAGGGAGTCGCGCTGACTGGGTGGGGGGGGTGTTGGCGGGTGCAGGACAGACCAGAGCACTGCCAGACACCCTGACGCGGTGCCCCCTCCCTCCAGACCCCCTGCTCCACCCCGAGACATTCTAAGGGCTCAGAAGTTGTAGATGAGATACTCCCCTCCTTGGGCTCAATCACAGAAGGGTGAACAGCTAGGCGTCAGCAGAGGGGAAAAGCTTTGTGGGTTGAAGAAATCCAGCAAGGCTTCCTGGAGGAGGGGTATTTGCACGGGGTATTTGAGAGCCAGAAGTACATTGAAGTCATCGTGCCCAACCTTTTGGCTGATGATTTGGGAAAAGGATGAACACATCAGGTGGGAGAGAACGGACAAAGGGAATGCAGTTTTCTCTCCACGTCTGATATGTTCTCAGGATGGCTCATCATCCTTCGGTAAACTGGTGGTGATGGAGTAATAATAATAATTATCATTTCTTAAATGTTTACCACAGCCAGACTCTGTGCCTGGTTACTCTTCAGGTAGTTCCTTATTTACTCTTCCCAATCACCGTGTGAGGGCACTAATTGGACTGCATTTCATTTCATAGATGAGGAAACTGAGCTTCAGGAGGGGAGAGTAACTTGTTCGAGGTTACACAGCTAGTAAAGTGTGGAGCTGGACGTGAAAGCTCCTGCGCTGCCTGAAGGCTGCTTCGCTTTATTACAAATCTGCTCAGAAGCAAAACTGAGAGAACAAAAACCTCTAACAGATAACGGAGCTTATTTATCTTGCAATGTAAATTCACATCGAGCGCTTAGCCCAGTGCCTAACACAGTAAGTCCTTTATACATCTTAACAGAGATTCACTTTTATTAATACGGTATCTACTATAGAGCCTAGAAGATAATGGGTACTTAGTAAATGGCAGGTGTTACTACGACTGATATTAACACATGAGCTTTATTTCCTATTACTTTCCTCTGTATTAGCAGGGTCCTTGTCACCCTGGGCTGTTTCCTTACCATTTCTAGCACAAAATGCCTTTTGGAGACTCTGTGTCCTTGATCAAGCTGTTCTCTTAGCCAAAAGTATTTCTTCATTTTTTGCCCCTCAAAACTCTTCTCATTCTGTAATGCCCAGCTCAAAAACTGCTCCTCCGTGGGATTTGTCCTATTCCCCTTCTCTTCCTCACCTGCCTTTATAACCAGAGTGTCTTTATTTCTCCTTGGTGAAGGCTCCAGGCTTTGGTGACACTTTCATTAGCCCTCACTAGTTTTTCTTGCATCATTCTGAGATGTGAACATGACCATTTCCCCCAACCCAACTCTGAGATCCTTGAAGTCTGGGTGGTGCTTGTTAATATTTTTACCCACTTCCTCTTCATTTTTCACCCTGCCCAGCAACCTTTAGGACTGGGTGCCACACCCAGCAGGCACTCAATAATCAAGTCGAATTGCAGATTCTTTGGGGCAATTCCACTTTAAAATCCAAGTGTTTTCCACAGAGAGGTTACTCAATGCACTGTTAGAAGATATTGAGTCCTTACCAGGGATAAGGACTGCTCAGAGAACTTGAGCTGCTATTCAGAGAACAGGGTTTTGATGGTGCAGGATGGGGGTCAGATCAGTTTTGAACAGGAATGATTGGCAGAAAGAAGAACAAGGGAAAGCAGCACAGGTTGGGGATTGAAAGCCATGCCGCGGGTATCTGCAAACAAGATGGTTGCAATATTGGCTCCCAAACCGCCATTGCCATAGAAACTAGAACTAGGGCTGGGGAGGCACTGACCCAGCGTGCTGGATTGGTATCCTGGGTGGGTTTGGCGCCACGTGGGAACATCCTGTGGTCAATGCAGGCTCCATCTCCAGGGGAGCTGTCAGCGTCATACATTCCATCAGGCACTTAAGCAACCCCCAAATCACTACATTACAAAGGCATCTTTTGATGGATTCACCAGCTACCAAACAGGAAAGACACAGCTGTCACAGTGCAAGGAGCAGCACTTGGCAGTGGGAAGAAACTCAGAGGTTGGGGTTTGAGTTCTGGCATGCAGGGTAAAGCCAAAATGAGCTCTTCATCCAAACACCCCAAACAGCCTGGCTCATGACCTGACTCACAGATGGAAATGGAATGGAGTGTGAGAACAATATATTAGAACAGATATATTAATAGTGTAATTAACAGATACTTATGGAGCACTTCTCTGTGTTAGGTGTTTTATGTGTATCATGGAATCTTCAAAACAGCCCTATGGACGGGGAATATTATTTCCATTTTACAAATGAGGACATGGAAGTTCAGAGACGTTAAGCACCTTGCCCAAAGTCAAAGGGCAAGAAAGAAGTGACACAGGGATTTGGGAACAGTTCTTTCTGAACCCAGTACATGTGCATCTGAACATTTTGATTTGCTCTGTTGAGAGGTAGCCATAGCCCAGGATCTGGTTGTACAAAGAGGATTTAAGTTTGAGGAGAGATTAGAACTTACCCAGGGAATCTCTGCTTTCAAAGTACTACCGTCTCCTTCTTACCTTCCCAAGAGTACCTGCTCCTTTCTGTATAGTTAAGCATGCAAGTGACCATCTGCATAACATTCTGTTTCAAACCGTTAGGCACTAGGGAATTACAGTTTACCCACTGGCCATATTTAATTTTTCCAATGTGTTTTTATTTATTTCCCTCCTTCTGGGACATTTTGTGGAGTATTTTTTTCCCAAATAGGAAAATTCTTAGTCATTAATCCAGCACTAAAGTATTCAGTTATTATTGTTGATATTATTATTTTTAACCAGGAAAAGTCAGCAGTATTAAAGAAGATTTTGAATAAAAAATGGACAGAGAACATAATCTACCACTCTGATATAACTATTCATTTCTTGCATTTTATTTTGAACTTAACCAAAGACCTAGATTTTCATGTAGGCATTATGTACACATACAATTTTGTATATTTTCCATAGATCTATATAATTTTAATTTTTAAATAGCTAAACAGAAATTCCATTCCATTACCTTTCCTAATTTCCCAAATGATTCTCCATATCCTTGGATATTTAGGTTGGGTCTACTTTTCAGATGTTGTGTCACTAACACAGTGATAAATATCTTTCACAAACACTTCTCTTCGATTTCCTAAGGCAATAATTTATTTTCCCAGCCTACTTTGATGTGTCCTTCCTACCTAAGTTTAAAGAGTTGGCAAAGGACACTTTAATTTGCTGACTTCAACTATTTTTAACCATTCTCTGATTCTTTTTGCTAAGCTGAACACCACTGGGTACCAAGATGGTGTGATTCCCAAGTCCCTGCTACTCTTGCCCAAGTGGTGGTGGTGAGATACAGAAGGCAGGACTCCCCGCTGGGCACTTCATGAACACAGCTTGTCTGTGAGAGTGTCAATAGTGTGTGTCTCAACTGTGGCTAGTGCCAAGTACTCGCTCCACACCAGGCACTGTGACAAGTGGCTTATTGCAACAGCACCTAGCACAGTGTTCTACATGTAATAGGCCTACAAACAGTATTTGTTGAATATTTGCTATATGGTTGTTTTTCCAGAATACCTTCAGAAGTCATTCTAATGATTAGTCCCATTTTAAAGACGAGAACACTAAGCCTTTGAGCTATTGAGTAACTTGTAAAGTTGCACAGTTAGTAACTAGTGAAGCTACTTGGGACCCAGTTCTGCCTGATCCCATAGTCTCTCTTTTTAAAAAATAAAAGTGCTAAAGCCTGCTGTCTTTAGCACACCGCTGTGCTGCTCATGGGTGCGAGTGCATCTGCTTAATTTTTTTCTCTTTTATCTCATCTAATTTCTGGGAATCCTTATGAGATCTAAAATAACCCCAAACTCAAGGATTTATTCTATTAATATTTTTGTCTCAAGTCTTTAAAAGATGGAGGGCAGCGGGATAGGTATATTAAACTTCCCGGAGTGTCTAACCAGTATCCATGAGGCAAGCCTGGCACAAATTTACTCATCTAACTAATGCTTCAGAAGCTCCCATCTGTGCCAGGCACAGAGCATCAGGGATACATGCAGATGAGAGATCTCCTATCAAGGCAGAGAAGAATCAAGCACACCATAAGTGAACAATAATTACTGAGCATGAAAGGTACTCTAAAGAAAATGAACAAGGTGGTGAGATGTGGATGACAGGACAGGGTGAGGGGGACCTCATTTTGATAGGTTGATCAGTTACTGCTTGCCTTCCTTGCAGGAATGAAATCCCTATAGCAGCCTTACTAAGATTTTTGGCATTTTAGAAGGTAGCAATTCTATTTTGTTTTTCAGTTTAAAAGCTAAAGTGACAAGTGACCTCTCAAGTACTTGTAGAACCTGGATGCCGGCTCAAGATCTGATCAAGTCAGTTTTACATATCATTGCTTTTGGAACAGAGTTTTTTATTCTCAGCACTATTGACCTTTTTGGGCCAGACAATCCTTTCTGTGGGGGGCTGTCCTACGCACTGGAGGATGTTCAGCATCAGCCCTTGTCTGTACCCATGAGATGCCAGAAGTATCCCTTCCCTAGTCATGACAATCAAAATGCGCTTCGGGAACAAAATGCCCCTTGTTGAGAACCAGCGCTCTAGATCTGTAGATTATAACATTTTTGATGTCATGAATAATTTCCAGAATGTGACAAAATCCAGGACACTTACAAAAATAATAACTGTTATTGAGTGCTTTTTATGTGCCAGGCATTCTGTTAAACATACATTATCTCATTTAGTTTTCACAGCACACATGGGAGGAAGGTATTGATTGTTGCTACCTCCTCGAGGGCTAGGATCACACAGACAGTGGCCTAGCCTGGGGTTGAACCTGAATCTCTGTGATCCACAGCCATGGATGGAGAAACAGCTGTAACTCTCCAGAACCGTGGATGGGCATGGATCATCCTCACTGGGTCATCTAAGTCAGCACATCTCATACTTTAAAGTGCATGTAAGTCACCCAGAGAGCTTGCTTAAATGTCAGTTCTGATTCTGCAGGCCTGGGGTGGAACCCACGATTCTGCATTGCCAACAAGCCCTCCCAGGTGAAACCAATGCTGCTGGTCCATGGACCACACATTGAGTACCAAGGGCCTAGAGCAGCATTTCTTACTTAAGCCTTTCTGGGCTACAGATTCAGCCAAGAATCTGGTAAGTTATGGACCTTTGCCCAGAAAACTGCAATTATGCACACACAACTCCTAAAAGCCCAGGTTAGACCTCTAGCTCTCTCTAGACTCACACATCAACCCTTGCCAAACAGATGGATCTCACCTGTTTCAGCAGATTTCTGAAAAAGCAGAATTTCTAATGCCACTTTGGCTTACCCCATTCCATCATCTCAAACACCGGCAGTCTGAAAGTCCTCAGAGTGCCTACATCAGGTATTTCTTATTGTAGTACAAGCCGATGACCTCCATCATTGCCCTGAGTAGAGACAAACAGCAGCCCCTCAATAAAGAGCACTGGCTTCAAATCCAACCCACCACCTTCTTATTTTGCCTCATCTTAGAAAATTCTTCAAGTCCTGCATGGCGTCTTCCCGTAAAAATACTTCTTCCTACCCACTCCCCCCTTCCATTAACAATTATCTACGTAATGCATATGCCATGTGATACAGTCATCAGAAAGTGATGTTACCTGAGCATACACATACAAAACAATATGAGAAGATACTTTTCTAAAAGAACAGATAACCTTAAACATTAATAAGTGGAAAATCTGTGAAATCAAAGCATTTTTTTCTTTTTTATATAATAGCCTTTCATTCTTTTTATGATTTTGTCTTTGAAAGCTCTTTCTGCAGATGACAGATGATATTGTTCTTCCATCCTGCTTCAGACAGAATTAAGGGAGGAAGGGGGAAAAAAACTATTGTAGAGCCTCTCCACTCTGCAACACGATTTTTATAATTAATATATACAACTGAGCAGAGAAAGGTACGTTATAATGAAATGCAATTAAGAGGTGTTTGTTCTTTTCCCACACATGATGACTATAATTTCCTCGGCTGTTTAGAAGTCAACCATTATCATTACATTTTGCACATATCTTTTCTATTTTTTTTTTGCTCTTGAATTTGTTTATTTTTTCAATAAAAAACAAACATGGATTTAGAGCATTTGATATTCAGATAACATCATCTTTTAATTATAGTCTTTGGTGATCATTAAATCTAACACCTTTTATGGTATTTCTTGCATTGGCATGGCTTCCAATTTTTAATTAATGGACCTTTAAAAATAGCTCCAAATAAAACTGTAATTTCAATTTACAAAAAAGCTTGGGTTGGACGACAACATTATGTTTTCCTTCCATGTGGAAAGGAACCAATCTGATTTTATAGTTATCTGTCATCTTGGACTTTAATTATAACTCTCCTGTACAACCTGACATTTAGTCATGCATGCTGGGCTACCCCCTCTCCAGGCTCCCCATTTTCTTTCTCTTTTGCCCTGATTTTCCCCAACTTAAATAGAAGAACAAGGGTTGGGAGGATCCACCACCAGTCACTTGTTGGAGGAGGTGGTGTACGAAGGGGTGAAACCAGGGACCTATTCGGATCCACTTCTCATTCTCCCTGGCCGTCTTCATAGCTAAAAGTGTCTGGCAAGTCAGAATCAGCCTAAAGGGCATAACTCATTTGGAATTGCCGAGCTTAAGTGCTGAGAACCTCACCTGTGACAGCAGAGACCCACCAACGTGGGAGTAGAGAACTATCATCTCACACAAGAGATGCTTAACAAAAATGTGTGGCTTAAATGAAGCCAGTAGTTTTATTGCAATGAGCAGAAATGGACACAAATATAGAACAGGGCCCTTGACACTAAATGTGAGGGCATAACTTTTACTCAGCATCTTTTAAGTATTCTGGGACTAAAAATTAAAGATGTTGGTGGCATTTGCTCTTATTTACTATATTTCATTTTGGGGGATTATTTAAAACACAAATTGCAAAGAATCGTTATTGCCTCTAAAGAGCTGTGTTTATTATTTCAGAAGCTGCTATCAGGGAAAGGATATTGCTGGTTAGTCCATGAATATGTTCCCCACCCCCCCACCACAGACATGGTTAATCAGAAGTAGGAAGAACACACAATACAGTGAATGTTTCTTTCTTTGTCTTCTATATATGCATATTGTTTTATTAAAGTGGCAGTGTCAATAAGAATCTCAAATAGCTCTTCTCAGCCTACAAGTGGAAGTCAAAATATATAGAGAACAAGATTTAAAGGAACAGAAATAGTTGGATTCCCGAATAAGTGCCTTTGTTCCTCCAAGAACCCAGCTGTTGCGAGTTCAACTTATTGAGACTCCTATGTGCCAGGTAAAGCAGTAAGGGAAACAAAAATGAATAAAATAAGAATTTGTGCCTTTGATAAACTTTCTGGGATTGTCAGAGATATCCAAAGTAGACAGAAAGTTCTAGAAAAATAGTGGGAAAGACTTCTCACACCTGGTAGGTGCTGAAACCCTAGGCGCCCAGGCCATCTGCTTCTGGTTTCCAACTTAAATCTGTGAGGCTTCTTCTTGCTCCTATGTTAGTGCTGAGTTGGCTTCTGCTTGGTTCTTACTGATAATCAGTTCCATTCATGAACGAGAGCCACTTGTGAATCCCAGGGCGGGGGGTCCTCAGGCTAGTTTTCCTCATATCCCCTTATTCCCTGATCTTTCCCACCATGGCAAAAAAAATGGAAAAAATGTTCAAATAAGCTGTACCACATTCCCCTGCTTTGTACAACTTTTGCTTCCAACCCTAGGGTAATTTCCTTCCAACCAGAAGCAAAGTTTTCTCAGCAAGTAAGTTATGATTTAATTAACTTTCCCTTTATGCTTTTACAACTTGCTTGGCCCAGGCCTTTTTTTAAAAAAATTTTCTTCTGGCTATCACAAAACATAGTTTGAACCTAAAAAGAATTTTATGGGTATTTGTGTGGTGGTCTCTTCCCTTAGGCTTTTCAATTTGTTTCTCTTGGTCTGTCTGCCTGGCTCTGAGCTGCCCTGCTGGAAGGTGTGGGCTTGTGACATGCTGACGTTCCTGCCAGCTCTGGGTCCTCAGATAGTGTGGTTGTATGAACGCTCAGGGTGGTTGGGGGGTATGCCCTTTTCTTCCCTTTGTTCAATTATGGAGCCATGAGCCAGAAAGATGTTTGGATCTGAATCACCTACTAATTTTCCAAGTGGCTCTCAGAGTGGCTTAACCTCTCTCCCCTTCTCTGTCAAGTGGGACAGATGACTCCAAATAGTTGCCATAAAAAGAAAGTGAGACAATGCTTTCCCAAGAAGGGAGTGTTGCCTAGTGGTTAAGAATCCAGGTAAGAACTCAGAATTCTGGCTCTGCCCACTCAATAGCTGTAGACCCTTGAGCCAGATAGCTAACCCAGTGAAATCTCATCTTTAAAATAGGGTAATAACAGGTCTGTCTTTATAGGGTGGTTATGAAGATCAAATAAAAGCTTTCCAGACCAAATCTATCACATAGTAAGTACTCAGTAAATATTGGCAAGTATTAGGTTTGGGGTGTGTGTGTGTGTGTATGTGTGTGTGGCAGGTGGGGGAATAGGAAGCTTGACTCAGATCAGGTGATTTCTGTTTAAATGCTATGTATTAAATATTGAGCCCTGAAGGGCATAACACAACCTTTAGAAGCATAACTGTTGGGCTCATACGCCCAAACTCAGAGCCTCCTCCCCTCAACAGATTTTTTTCTTTTCTTGATCAACATACTGTTATTTTAAAAGTCCAGTTTGACTTTTCCTTTCCAATTGTTCCAATAACATTTGCAGAGTCTCTTTGTGGTTCGCATTAGGCCCACATCTGCTAATGTTCCCGATCTGGGTCACCATCAGACAGGGATTTACTCTAATCACTGGTGGCTTTGTAGGTGGGTGACCCATGTAGCTATACGAGGCCCTGCTTGCAGAAGGGCCTTGCATTTGGTTTAATGCCCCTCTGTTGCCATCTTGAAATTCTTAATAATTTTTGAGCAAGGGGCTCTGCATTTTCATGGGGACTGGGCCCTGCAAATTACACAGCTGCTCTGGTCTCTGGTCCACATAAATCAGACTTCAGCTTCTGATGGCAGTGGGGCTTTGGAGGGAAACCTTCATATGGGATACTCTGGTTGTTCTTCGAGTCTCCTTAAGTCCCACTGCTGGAGTAGGTGTTTGCTTTCCAATCAAATTAAGCTTAGAAAATGGATGATTTGCAATCTCCTTTCTGCATCTTGTGGGCAATTGCTTCATTATTTTACTCCTATGGGACATAACCCAGTATCTATTTAAATTAAACCAACTTCACATATACCCTTCACCTCTATCTACTTTGCCATCTGATATCAAAACCCACTGATGAGAGGAGTGACTGCAACCTTACCCTAGGTGATTTGATTAATGTTGTTCATGGTTTTTCATGGTCATGTGAACTGTAGGCACTGAGTATCCTCTTAGATACTTGGGATCAGTCACCCTATGGTTAGAACATCAGCCTTTGGGACAGTTCTCCCTGAGCCCCATCAAACATAGCCCTGTGTCACCTTTGTTGACCTTCCCCGTGGTCAGATGGTGGCCAGACTTTCCTGGGAACTCAAACATCCCTTCTTCCAGATCTCATGCATTGTCAGAATGCCTCTTACCAATCCCATATCTGCCCTGTGTCATTTTGGTTTCCCTCCTATTTCTCCTTTTAATGTCAGGCTATGCCCAGTGATTGACAATTATAATTATTCCTCAGAGAGCCGCCTATTAATAACAGCCATTGATCTAACTCACATGATTCCAAGCATCTTTATTTCCTATCCTCAAATAGGAGACTTTAGCTACTCCAGGCTTGAATTCTGTAGCTTGCGAAGGAGAACTAAGACCAGGTTTCAAAATAATAGGTAACTTCCCTCTCCATATCAGCTCCGATGCTGAGCCCCCTCTCCTCAATAGATTTTTTTTCCTCTTCTTGATCAACATACTATTATTTTTAAAAATCCATTTTGACTTTCCCTTGCCAGAAAAGGCTCTCCATCCTCCCTGCTGCACAGCAGGGAGCTCTTTCAGACTCGCTCAGATTGGTGGGTGGAGGAGACCACAATTATACCCCCTTTCAATGACATGTCTGGGGTTGCAGTGACTCCAGACAAAGAAGCTGAAATGTATGAAAGTTTCTGTGTCTTCAAGACAGAACCTAAAAATACCTGCCTGAGATGCAGGTTGGGAGCTATTTCCAACAACAGGGCTCCAAGGTTTTCCTGCTGGGAGCTTAAGAGCCTCTGAATTCTTTTCAGCAGGCTGTCTAGGTACCTGGTGATCAGGGGAGTGATGGACAAAGACCAATGTGGAGAGTTAGGAGGCTCCCCCAGAGGCACCTTAGCCCCGTTCCCACCCTGCTGTGCCCTGCCACAGGCTTCCATGGATCTACTCCAGGCCATTCCAAATAGCCAAGGACACAGCCTATGCAGAAGGCAGGCCCTTTAGGGACTGGCATCATTACCATTGGTCCTATTTTAAGCAGACTGCTTTGTCACGGTAAGATTAAAGAATAGGGAAATGTGACTCAGAAGGAAGGGATCTTAGAGATTTTGAAGTCACTCCTTTGCGTGATGCTTGAGTTATCTCTAAAATAGTCCCTCACTCAATGGTCATACAGTCTCTGTTTTCATACTTCCTTTGATGGGAAGCTTACTACCTATAGAGGCATCACACTATTCTGTCTTTGGACATTCTCCTTTTAAAACACTCTTCTTTGTCCTTGAGTCAAAATTGCCTGTCTCTAAGGTCAAATTGGGACCACAGAGAATTCATCTCATTTCTAGTCTACATTTTAGCATTTGAGGTACGTGGAAGCATTGTTGACAAGTTCCACAAAGATTTTCTTCTTTAGGCCAATGTCTCTCTTTCCTTCAACCTTTCCTTCCTTGACCTTGAGTCTAACCCCACCTGGTCTTACTCCTCTGGAAAATCCACCCAAGACCTTCTCAACTATGGCACAAAGGTCATACTTTCTGATTTGGGCATTTAAGAGGACATTCCAGGAACATATTAATAGTGTGAATGAGGATGGAGTTTTGCCATGGGACTCAGGCATAAACCCTTTCAACCTGAATTCTTTGAGACATCCAGAGGTCAGCTGGGCTAACTTCATCTGGTTTTGAAATTCTGAATTTGAAATCTATACCTGGACAATGCTGAGGAGCATCACTTAGCTCTTCACGATGTGCAAGGTCAACCTCTGTGTTCTAGAAAAACTCTCAAGCTGGTAACGGTCATGCTCTTCGAGAAGGGTGAGGAAGAGTCTCCTGATTGGTGGAATCATCTGAGAGCACAGAAACATTTATTAAAGTGGAGAGCTGAGGAAATCATACTCACTTAGAGCCTTTCATTATTTCTTGAAAAGGATATAAAATGCACGAGCCACATAGTAAAGAAGGGGAGATAATTGTACCAGAAAACCTGGGTCAGAAAAAGCTATACGGTTTTGCATACAAAGTATTTCCTTTTTTTCTTCATTTACTTTAAAGGTATTTTTTTTAATTCAAAAGTTCCCAAATCTGGAGGAAATTTGAAAGCACAACATAATGAATAACCATATATCTTCATCTAGATTCCTCAATTACTACCATCTTACAACAAACTACACCTTTTCCTCTCTCTCTTTACAAACACACACACACACATCATCCAAAAATAGTTACCAAACGTCATTATACATCCCTCCACACCCCCCACTAAATACTTTATCTGGCGTCATCCAAGGAGGACATTCTCCTCCTCAACCAGAACACCATCATCATATCTAAGAAGATGATTAATTTAATAGCATCATCCAACATGCAGTCCATACTCAAGTTTCAAAATTAAAAAAAAAAGTCCTTTTGAGTTTTTTTTCAATCCAGGATTCAATCAAATTCCTTGAATTTTATTGATTGTTATGTGTTTTTGTCTCCCCCAATCCAGACAAGTCCCATCAATTCCCTCTGGTCTTCATCCCATTGTGTCCTTTGAAGAGTCCCAGACAGGGTTTTGCAGAACGAGTGGCATTCTGGATTTGTCTGACCATTTTCTCACAATTATATTCCGGTTAAACATTTCTTGCGAGAACACAGTTCCCTCCCACACCAGGAATTTTTTGGTTTTGTTTTTAGGAATCTCTTAATGCCTACTCTCCCCTGTCCTACCAGCACAACAGCAACAATGAACAGGACACCCACAACCCAGAACCCATTTAGAAGTTGAGAGAAGTTGGCTGTTGGTAGGCAATTTCAATAGAACTGAAAAGACTTTGAAAAGAAGGTAAATAGGGTGGCTTTAAAAGGATTATACCACGTATGTATTTATAGACAGAGAAACTCCAAATTATCTGGTTTGATTTAAGTCATGCTTACGGGTAAAACAAGAGTGGACTGGGGTATTTTACATATGACATCAAGATGTCTTATAAAAATCCAATAAGTCTTAGAGATTTCAAGCAAAACTAAAATGTCTTTATGATTGTCTAACTCTGCCCATATGACTGTGACAACTGGTTGCCATTCAGTTCCTCAGCTTTCCTCAACATCTCTCCAGTTGTTTTGGGGACTCTCAGGGCAGGTGGTATCCACCGGGTACTCTCGAATGACTACACTCACAGGCTTCTCTACTCTGACCCTCTTGTCAAGACTTGGCCACAGCTGCCCCTGTGGGGATCACACTCCCCTGAGCTTCCTGCCCTCCGTTGTGTGCTGTGTCACCTGGTCTTTGAATCAACCCAGCCAATGACTGGCCCTCACAGAGTCTCTCGGGAAGACAGTTTTTGGAATTAACCACCTCTATGTGAGGCCTCAAAATCAGCTCACTGGGGCATGCAAGTGGGATGGAGCTGGTGTTATAAATTCAGATGTCTTATGATTTTCCTCCACTTTCATTGTGTCCCCATGTCCATTGATTCCTGTACTCAAGAGTTTCTGCTCTAGCACCATCCTTTCTCCAGTCAAAGCCTCCCCAGACATTGAATCATGCTCATAGCTACCTGGAGTGGGGCAGGGTCTCACTCACCTGTGACCCAGGCTCAGCTCCAACACAGCCAAGACAATCTGACCAAGAACAGTGTTTCACTAGGTGTGTTTCATTAGAAACCATTTCGTCTGGATAGATATCCACCTCTCTATAGATATAGATATAGATAAGATATAGATGTAAATTAAAATATGTATTTAATATATAACTGTATGTTTCAGCAGTCTATGGCCAAACATATCTGGGGATTGCTGTGTTAAACACAATTGAATAAGTTTTTTTTGTTGTTTGTTTTTGCAGATGCTTTAACAGAATAATGTGCATTGTGAATCTCTAAGAAAGGGTTATTGTTGTCGTACTTTTCTACTTACTGGAACAAGAACCCTTATTTCTTGGAGGAGTTTGTGGAACCATTGTCACTCCATACCTGCTTGAGGAGCATCACTTGCTTTTGGAGTTGTGCTTACAGAACATCTCTGTGATGAGCTCTGGCTGGGAAGAGGTATGGTTTAGTGTCTTGTGCCAACCGGCTGGCTTCTGAATCTGAAAGAATAATTAGCTGGAGAGTGAACTGTCTTTTATTTAGGGTTTAAAAACAACTTCAGGTGTGTTTACCCAATAGGTTCTGCCCTACTTATAAGTCATGAGTAAAGAAAACTGTTTGTACTTTAAGTTTTTATTTTGGGATCTTTCGCCAAAAAGCCAAGAGAGATCTCTGTTGTTCTATCAAAGATATAATAAGGTCCCATCTGTTTCATCCCTGGATTCACTATTCCTTTCCGGGCACCATCTACGTGGGAACCACTGACCCAGTCCTATGGAGGCCACGAAGGGACACAAGTCTTGTTCTCTTCCTGCAATGTTATAATTGAAATATAAATAGAAGCATAATTCTGGATTTACTGCTTGTGCTTTCTCATCAGTCACCATTCTTTAAGCATGCCACCAGGATAATTCTAAAAGTGCTAAATCCTTCCCCTCCAATGTGTCCCTGACAATATCTGGAGGGACTTTAGGAAGTGCGGTAATATTCGAGTTCTATGCAAAATTCCACCTCCAGGAAAACATGGAGACGGTGGCTGGGGTATCGGTTGCACACAGTCTAAACATTCCCTGCAGTCTTAATTAACCACATTTGCTTTCTTCTTGCTTTAGGCTGAGTCAGCCCAGCCACGACCGAAGCCAGTCACCGTCCTGTGTGATCACGTGGTGGGTGACTACATCTTGTAGCCTGTGATAAATGATCGTGTCTCTTGACCCGCAAGAGTTTGTAACCTTTATTTTTTTAAGTGTATATTGAGTCATTACTATTGCGTCACACCAAAGTCAATGGATGTCTGCTGCTATTGTTGGAAGAACGAAAGAAAAATAAAGCAAGAAGAGACAGAGAAAAAGAGAAAGGAGAAAGATCATCTGCTCCATATACACTGCCCTGATCCTCCCGGGCAGGACTGAGGAATTTGTGCCTTCACAATGCCTTACGTAGATAGACCTGTGTTTGGGTGTTCATCCTATCAAGGCAGTCACTGTGCTAAGGTCGTAGTTGCACATCTGGGTTTAACTCATTGACTGCCACACTAGAAAAAAAAAAAATTCTTCCTTGGGGCCACAGTGTTTTATTATGAAAATAGAATAAAAACTTCAAAAATGAAACTATCCTTTCTAATTTAATGAAAACTTTGTTATTTTTTATTGTTTTCTGTGCGTGAGTTATATACAACTTGAAAAATAGTTCACTCGGCTCCCAAGGTAAAGAGACGTGTGAGTTACATATGCTTCACGAGGCCCCAGGCTCAAAACCAGCGTGAGTTATGTACAACTCATGTGGCAGTTAATGTGTTAAATCATAATTGAACCCTTATGAATTAACCCTATGAATCTGAGCAAGGTGTTGAAACTTCGTAAGGTTTCTTTTGCTGGGTCTGTACTTTGTGTTGGCCCTAATCACTCTACACATATTAACTCATTGACTCCTTTCGACAATTTTATAAGTAGGTACTTCATTAAGCCTGTTTTACAACCAAGGCCAAGTAACTTCTCCAGGGTCAATGTGTGCGTTTCCTTATGAGAGTGAAATGAGACAATCAGTGTAAAGCCCTTAGCACAGTGCTTGGTCCATAGCAAGCACACTAAATCTTAATTTTTATTTATTATTTTTTAGGGTACAGTTTATATAGTTTTATAATGTGTTACGCATTGTTCTAAATGCTTTAGACATACTAACTCATTCAACTCTATGGATTAGGTATAGTCTTCATACCCACTTAATAGATGAGGAAAGTGAGGCACAGAGAGGTAAAAGATCTACCTGGTGTCACACAGCTATTTAGTGGTGAAGACTGAAAGTCTGACTCAGAGACCACAATCTTAATCTTTATGGCACACTGCCAGTAATATTGCTGTTTGTTGATGTGTCTGCAGGGACTCATTTGCCTATGTCCTACTTTATCCAGGACAGGGACTGTTTCATAGTTTGTTGGTGGTCCCTGTAAGCCTATGCCTCACCCTGCCCCACCTCCACTGCCCAGAACTGGGAGGTTCTGGGTAAATTTGTTATTGAATAAATATATATGTTATAATAATAGGTGACATATGATTTGATGAAGAAATTATTAAAAGACTTGTGGTAAATGAGAAATTTGTGCTTATAACGAGAAAGCAAGTCAAGGAATTACTGCTAAGCACAATTTCAAAGAAATGGACAATTTCAGTGAAATTGAAGATCTCCTGCATGCAGGGATTCCTGGGCAAGAAAGTCACCTTCTGCTGCAAAATTTTGGATAGAATATTTTCTGCAAAGAGTAGGAGCCACTAGGTAGATTGATTCCTTTATTATTTTACCTGTTTATGTGCATCAGCAACAACAACAAACACTAAGCTCTTACCGTTAGCAGATACTGTGCTAAACCCTTTATTTGCTTTATAGATATTGTAGTTGTCTAATCATTTTGACAACAAGAGCAAAGAGGTTCTAGCAGTATCCCCATTTTATAGATAAGTAAACTGAGTCACGGGGCCAAGAGGCTCAAGGTCAGACGCTAGCTAGGATTTCAATCTGCATCTTCAGAAGTAGAGCTCCTCCTGAGAGAAATGCCCCTGTTTCAATGGGAGCGCTTCTAAGCCTCAGTGAAGTCAGCCTAATTCTAATTTGTGATGGCTTTGGTGGGCCCTCAGGGTCTTCCTGGGTGCCCCTTTCTTCTTGGCATTTCTTCTCAGTTGCTGATGTCCAGGCCTCTGGTCTGCAGAGTACAGCCAAGAAAAGGAACTCATAGTAGAGAGGTAGCCCTAATGGCAATGCACTGTTTGTTTCCTAAAGCTGTTCCTAACTTCAATATCTGTTGAATGCACAGAACATCTTTAGCATAAGTACTAACATAGACTGAGAAAGTTGTCTAAGTTTACAGCACCCAAATCACTTGTACGACTTTATTCTAAAATCCTGCATATTGTCGTTTATTTTTGGTTTCTCTTTGGCTTTTAATGCTCAAAAATCTACCATCATGTTGAGATAGTGGTACAGACCATGCCATAAAAATTGCCTTTGATGCCAACGGCAGACAAATATTGCTGTTTTTATTGGAGGCGGAGGGAAAATTGGCATCAGCTAGGAAGTCACTGTGTGTTCAGTATCAATGACTTAAGTTCCCTCTCGTTGGCTGCTTCACAAATCCCCAAGCTCCATGAAACGACATCAGAAACAATAAAAGAAAAGAAAAAAAAGAAAAGCACAGGACGATAAAAAGGCATCCAGAAAGATTTTCATACATGCAACAGTACTTAAAAAAAAAAAAGCAATTTCGTGTCTACTCCAGGTAGACACATAAAATCTTATGAACAAGTTCAAAGTCTCATTCATGAGGCTTTCATGAAGATTCTTTTAAAAATTTTAAAAGAAAGGACTTGGACGGGAGGAAAGGGGGAGAAAATGAATATTTGGGCTATTCGAGTTTGGAAATTAGGGAAAATATTCTTTACGTTCTCCCTCCTTAGAAGTGTCATGAGTCTTGACGCTCCCAATGTTAGTGGCATCTAGACAGAGGTTCGCCTTGTCACGGGGCTCATTAGTATTCACCATTAATTCATATTTTCAGAGCAACAGAGGAGAAAACAGTAGTACGAAGAATAAGGAAATGTCAAATCCTGGGAGTAACATTTCAGTGCAGTGTTGCAACTAAGGTTAGCGGAGGTTGTGCTGTTTTAAAAGCCAATCCAAACACAGAGAAGAGAAGAAAGCGTACTCTCCTTTTTCTACTTAATGCCAAATTCATTCTCTTAGGTCCCAGCCTATCTCTTCTTATCTGGAAAGTTCCTTTCATCCCAGCTTCACCAACCAAGCCTCTAAGACCCCTTTGGGAAGCCTCATTTGACAAGAATGACAGCATACATTTATGAAGTGCATATTTTGTGCCAGGTGCTTGTGCTTAGGGATTTACAAGGATTATTTCATTTCACTTCACAGCAACCCTATGAGGTCACGCCTACATTATCCCTTATTTTACAGGCAAGGTAACTGAAGACAAAAAGGGTATGTGACTGGCCCGGGGTTACCCAGCTGGTAAATGTCACAGCTGGGACTCAAACCCAGGTCATCTGGCTCCAGAGCCTGTGCTTTCATGGGGAACATCTACCACAAACAGCACACTGCTCCCCCAGCTGAGACAGACCTGTCCCTTCCAGAGGCTCATCCATACCCACACTCTTCTCCTGCTTGATATGAGCTGGTTTGGATTTTTGGCCATCAAAGTATAGACTGAAAAAAGACCACACATTTAGTGTCATGTTTCACTGAACCTCCTATCCCCACCATGGGGGTAGAAAATAAATAAGCTCAGAGAGGGTTTTACCTCCTACAAAAATGATCGTTCTGTACTTTCCCTTGATGAGTGGCTATTTGTAAGGCTAATGTATAAGAAGTTGTATTTTCCACTTCCTTTTTCTAATGTATATGTTCTAATGAGACACAGGGGTTTTCTGTTTCATTTTTTGTCCTTTTGTTTGTTTGTTTGTTGTCTATCCTTATACCAGTATGTGTTTCAACCACCCTTTACATGTTCTACTTTTTCTTTACCTATCGTCTTATTCTTCATTTAGCAAGCCCCAGGAAACCATGCCTGGGTGCTTAGGCCATGTCAGGCTCCAGGCTAAGAAAGGGGAGTACAAGGATGACTAGAGCAAGGTCCCTGTACGTCTAGGTTCCCAGACATGGAAATTGAAAATTATCATAGAAAATAATAGCTGACATTTATTGAGGACTACCTGCCATTCTGAGCACATTGCCTGTGTGTCTGTTCTTAATCTTTAGTTAGTTATTACTGTTCCCATTTTACAGATAAAAAAATCAAGGCTTAGAGAGGTTAAATGACTTGCTTACAGGCTCACAGCTAGCAAGTGGACAGCAAGCATTGCAAACTCAGGAATCTTGCTCTAAGGTCTGGGTTCATAACCACTCTGCTTCTGAAGGAAATTATGGAATTATATTTAAGGAAAGGAGCAACAGACTCTGCCTGTGTGGATCAGGCACACATGAGGTTGATGTGGGATCTCGGGCTTTCAGAATAAGAAGTTAACTAGGCAGAGAAAACAGCCTATGCCCAGCAGGGAATGCAGTTCATGCAAGGGCACAGGGGTCTGAGAAAACAATGCAGGTAAATAATTTACAGAGGTTGAATAATAGAGTGGAAGACGGCGTGGAGGCACGAGGCTGCATGAGATAAGGTTTGACAAAGCATGTTGTCTTTTGCACGGAAAAGTGCCTGGGCTATTTTGTGAGCAATAGGGAGCTATTGAAGGCCCTATGCAGGGATGTGCACTCACTGAACTCTCATTACATCATTATGTTCATGGTCCAAAATGCAAGTGAAATCAGGGGTGTGAATCCTTTCAGAAAATTCTATTTAGTATTAGTTTTAATCTTTGAAAAAATATATATATTTTTTACCTTCTCTGAAATGTCTGAGTCTACTGGAAGTGAAGTATAGTTGAGAAAAACAAAGCTGGTTTAGGTTGTCAGTCTAAAAAACATTTTGCACTGTCCAAATCTATAGGGATGAATGCAATAATTCTTTGATATGTGCTTTCTTAAAAAAAATTTATCTTTTTCTTCTACAGGTAGACAGCAACCAAAAGAAAAACAAACTTGCTTAACTGAAGTTACTGGTCAGTTAGGCTATGGTTAATTGAGGCCACACTGAACAAACTGGTGGTGAAACAATTTATCCTGTTGTTTTAAGGTCCTTGATTTGATCTCCATGTGGATCTGTTAGTTTCAGCTAAGAGTTTTCATCTGTTTGAACCAATTCTGATTGATTTGTAGTAGGTGTTTTGACAAGTCTTCTGAGCCTATGCCTGGGGTCAGTGAGAAAGACTGCTGTGATCCACTAGCAATGTCTGCCAGAGTCACAGGCAGGGTTCATGTCAGCACGTTTGCTAAGTCATTTCCAACCCTGATCAAGAACTCTGAAACAAGGTTACAGATATTTGGTATCCTTCTTTAACAGTTGTACCTCAAGATCTGGAACTAATGGAGAGGGAAAACGATTGAGGTTGTACGGGTGATTCCCTAACACCACCCCAGTACAGGGAACGAAATCAATGTCCATGTTCAACCCACAATAGCACAGTATGGCCACACTCATAGACAGTCATGCACCACATAACAACGTGTCAGTGAACAAGGGACCACATACATTACACTTGTCCCATAAGATTATAATGTTTTATTTTTACCGTACCTTTTCTATGTTTAGATGTTTAGATACACAAATACTTAACTGTTGTGTTGCAGTTGCCTACTGTATTCAGTACAGTAACATGCTGTATAGGTTTGTAGTCTAGAAGCAATTGCTATACTGTATAGCCTAGGTTTGTAGTAGGCTGTACCATCTTAGGTTTGTGTAAGTACATTCCATGATGTTTGCATAGCAACAAAATCGCTTAATGACACATTTCTCAGAACATGTCTGCAACGTTCGTTACGTGATGCATGATTGTAACAGTACAACAGATATTGTTAGCTAACAGATACAAATGACATGACCCCTCATGTATGAATCCAGAGGGACATGGCTAAAACAATTCCAACCAATAAGTATGATTTGCTGCACAAGACTCTTTTTTAAAAAAAAAATCAAATTTTAAACAGTACTCTAGTTTCTATATCATATTTGTTCTGTGTAGCTTAAGAGGCTTAAAATGTATTTGCTTCTGAAACAGATGAAATTACTATTGGAAATTTCTTTATGGCTGTTCTATATCCAGAGTTCTACTGTAAAAAGGCAGCAGGAATGGCCCCTGCATAGCTGAGTTAAAATAAAACATTTTATTATTAGTGCACAGTTGTCACAAAGGTAGATACTGAGACTATGCTTGGGTATTATGGGGAAAACTGATTTTTTTTTTCTAGTTCATTTTGTAATTCCCGAGGTCATTCACTCTGAGCTTTAGTTCTAAGTGAATGGAAGAAAAATTCTGAAAACATCACATTTGCCTGTACTATTGCGGCTTTTTTTTCCCCCCAGATTATAATATTTTCTCCTGAGAGGTTGTGATCCACCTGAATTGTATGTGATGCTATGACTACTATGTCTTTTTCACGGCATTTCTTATTGAGTGATAAGAAAGTGATAAGAAAATCAAACCTACGAACCAACAGAAAATCCTTTGCCTTCTAAGAAGTTTCAGGCAGGGTCAGAGAAGAGATTAAGTGGGAAAACAAACATAGCAAAATACATTTTAAAATAGAATAATCTAATAGACAAATTTATCAATTCATACTTACTTTGAGCCTAATTTTTTATGTTTGCAAAAATCCTGCCTGAGACAAAATAAGAAAAAGAGAGAGAGAGAGAGAGAGACACACACACACACACACACACACACACACGAGGCGGGGGGGAAGAAAGGATGGGAGAAAGGAAGGAAGGAAGACCAAATGGGAAATACTAGATTGACTGTAATGAAGTTGTCAAATTTGCCCGATTTTGACCTACAAAAAAGACAATTTCATATGGTGCAACCTAACAGCACTTAGTGGCTTCCAAACAGTTAGATTTAGGACATGTGTACGGACCCATCTGTGTTAACTGGCTCAGAGTTCAAACCACGTGCAGAACCGGTTCTTCCATAATTGCATGAAGATTTTTGTATTGAACACCTTGAAAATAGCCCCGGTCTCCCAAAGGGCATCTTTCCTTGGTTCCTGTGACCTCTAAAGAGAAACAAAAATCACAGGCAGAGAAGTAGCTGTTTAAACATCCTTTGATTTCCCTTCGTCATTTAGTAAATGCATTAAATTAAGCTGCAGATGTTTTGCTGTCAACACAACGCTGTATTATGGTGTGTTATTTTCCTGATAGAAACATTTTATATACTGTAAATAAACACAGTTTTGTTAATTAGTTAATGAATTATTTTTTAATGCTCCATTAGGCTTTAGGAAAAAAATAGCACAAGCTATTGAAAGTTCTCATTTTTAATAAACAGACCTTGTGGTAAATATAGAATGCCTAATATCTGCTGAAATGGTAGCGCTTGCAGGAATAATTATGGCTACAGCTCTCTGTTTTAAGTTATTATGTGCTGCTTGGAGTATTTTAGGCTTGGGTATTAAGGTTTATGAGAAATGCCCAGGATTTGGGATGAAATATCTTAACACAACATCTCGAAGTAAGGGAGAAACACTAGGGATTTGCTCATTTATTTTATATTTTATTTTTCTTGCGACAGGGAAGTGCTTTAAACAAGTGGCAGAGAAATAGAGAATTCTGCACTTAAAGTCCAAGTCATCCTGAGAAATGCCAGAATTTTAGCAACAAAACAAACCCACAAGTCTTCTTCATTCTTGAGAGTCATGCCGTTTTCCTCCAAACAAGGACGGAAGGCTCTCTGCTTGTGGAGTGTCTCAGTCCAGCAGTAGATTGGAAAAATGTCCAAGCAGGGGACGCGAGTTCTCTCCCGGATGAGTTCATTTCAATAGTCACTGTGTTTCATCGGATGCAGCTGGTTACATTTTTAATAGGCAGATGGCTAATTTTACAGTTCCAAGCCAATCTCTCATTGGACAACATCCAGAAAGCCCGTGGTAGGGTAATGCCCAGCAGAAAGTTCAACAGGACACTTGGGGGGAACATATGCTAATGTCAGCCCTTTTACTTAAACGTCTTTAAAAAGAATATTCAGTGCTAAGCTGAGGGATTTTCACGGACTCAAGCCTAACACCAGATGGGTGGCCAGCTATGAAGTCCTTAGGGCCTAAGCAAATGCTCTTAATCAGGCTTGGATGGTCAGAGAATCAAATAGCACCAAACCAGCAATGGCTGAGTGATTGTTAAAAAACGACAAAGGTGTATGCATTTGCAGAAATGACCTGGCTAACTAGAGAAGCGATTTCCTCTTAACTGAAGCCCATGGTGTTATTAAAGCGCTGTGCTTCTAGGATTACCTCTGTACCCCAGCCTCCGTTTTGGACATCCCTCCCCATCTGACCTTTATGGAGTTAAGAATGTCCATTTACCTCCCCCCACCCCAGGTGACAGCCCCCTTCCCTCCAGGGTGGGAGAGGGTGGGATGTCTGTTGCAGTTAAGCATCCTTGTTTTTAAACTGTTTGGAAATCTCTCTCTCCAAGGAAATGGCTATTTATACATCTTAATTAAAAGGGAATTTGGAAATATCTCCCGGTTTGTGGGGCATGTAATCAAGCATTTCTTATTTTCTGCAGAAGAACTTTGGTTGCCTCTTCACAAAAGGCTTTGAAATATCCTAAAACAATCCCCCCACCCCCACTGCAGCTCAGGGTGGGAGTAGGGGCGAGGAGAAGAAAAAAAAAAACAAAGTAAAAACAACAAACATTTTCTGGGAGGTGATAAAAGTCTTGGATGCAAAGTATCCTTATTTTATCCCATGTGATGAATTGCTATAGGGTGACTGGAAAGCTATTTAAGAACCACAATGGCAAATGCCCTTGTTTAAATGAGGCAAATGTTGTTTACCTCTAAGCAAAATAAAAGATGAGGATCAGAAGAAAGAGGGGATCAAAAGATCTTTTTCCAAACAGATTTATAAAAGAGAGTGATTTTTAAATGATTTCAACTCCTACTTTATAAAAATATTTTATGAGGCACTTTTCTGAAAATAACATGCTTCTGAAGAGTTTTCCTCCCCAAATCGCTTCCTGAAAATGGTGGCATTACTTTTATCCAGTGAGTGCAATTTGCCTACACAGGACCTTATTTAAAACAATGTAAAAGAAATTCGACAAAGCCAGTAACTCCGCACAAGGAAACCCGAGTTTTTTTTTTTTTTTGGCCAGGAAAATAAACTTCAAACCTCAAATTGAATCTGTAATGCTTCCATCAGATTTTTCTTTTAAGAACCTGGAAAGCGGTTCGTTTTGTTTTACCGAGCAGGTTGTGAAAAGAATTTTCTTGCAGAGTTTTTGTTTTATAATCAAAATAATTCAAGGGAAGTGACACGACTTTTCTTCTGATTTTTTTTTTTTTTTTCTGGACAAAGTGTAGTAGAGGGAGAGAGAGAGAAAAAAATCTAACAAAATCCAAGACTTGCAGACAAAAGTTACATACAATAAGAAAACCCTCAAAGATAGTTATAAATTATTCTGTCACTAAATTAAAGTATTGGTGGAAAAAAAGTCTTAAAAATGTAAAATGAGTACTAGCCAAATACCTTCGCAGTTAATAGAATTATGGAAACTTTTCTGCAGCGTGAATATCCCCAAATACATTTAAGACTTTTATTTTTTAAATGTAGTTTAAAGAAACTTTATACCATTTACAAAAAAAAATAATAACTTTGAAAGGAAAAAAAGCCAAAAGAAAAGCAGAAATTAGGGCAGTTTTTAAACTACAAGCCAACTGTTTGCTCTACTTTGCTTTATTTATTAGTTCTCAAGGTATTTAAAACTTGAGCATTAAAACTGCAGAATAATTTGCAAATGAATGCAGTTGCAGTTGTGAAAATATAACTCACAGCTGAATGTGGGTTATTCAGACAAATGGCTGCTTTGTTCCAGGAGGGGAAGTAAAGTTCTGTGTTAATTTATTACAAACTGCAGCATTTCATCCCTGATGTCCAGGCAACAATGTTTTTTATTTCAAGTAATTTATAAGCACTTCCCAGAGCACTTAGCGGTGATGTCCTTGGCTGTTTTGCTCCCAGAGACGGAGTGTATATGTATTTACTGTGGGAATTTGTTTTTAATAAAACTGTTGTAAGGCATTTTTATTCCTTTGCTTTGTTACATTAAAAACATTCGCTGCATAAGTAATGTATTTTATTCCAAGTTGAAAGGCAGCAGATCACAGCCGGCAACTGTATTGGGGGATAGAAAATAATGACGAGAGAAGTTATGTTTAAAGCGAACCAGACCATTTTCTGAGCTGCTCAAGGTGTCTTCTTTGCCTCGGTGTCTAAGGGAAGCAGCAAGGAGATGACCAAGGGCCAGGAAAAGTATCAGGAGGTCCAGGATTGCATGCCCCACGAATATGTGATCAATGTTAGAAATCCTTAAAAGTTTTCATTGGTTCCCCGTATTTCCTAGAATCAATTCACAACCCTAGAGAACCCCGAATTGGCCTTTATTTCAATTTTTAAGGAAAACACAAATATTCAGGTTCCTATGTACACATAGACATCTACAATTTTTTAAAAATCAGATTGTGTGTGGTAGGATGAAATGATGGCAAGTTTTCAGCTTCGGTGAGAGAATTGTGGACACATCTAAAAGTCCCATGGTACCGTCCCAAAGATAGCTGTTCTGCTGATGGCAAAAGTCTTTCTGGAGATTTCAGCTCTTCCATGGCCTGTAATCATTTCTTTTTATCAAGAAGGGATGAGTTAGTTGAAGTCATAGCTCATCTATCCATCTATCTATCATGTAGCTTTGTCATCCTTAAAACTTCAACACGGAGAAAATAATTTGTGCTGGTCCTAATAGCTGATGCTATAGGAAGTTGATAGATAATTTCCATACGCATGTGTTTGTAACAACAGAAATGCTCTATATTTAACATGCATCACATGGTGCTTTACACGTGAACACAGTTGACACAATCTTGCGTTCCAATGGCAAAGATTATAACAGGCCTTGCAGCCTACTGAGGTATAGGAGTTATATAAAATGCAGCCTCATAATTATCTAGACACATTTGAGAAGTTCTTTATAATTTGAAAATTGCTTTGACTTTTAAAAAGAAATTTGATGAGCAATTACTCTATAATAATAGATTTTTAAACTTATTATTAAAAAAAAATAAAGAGAACTGTTTGAACAAATTACCTTTAGGAGAATCTAGCGATTTTTTTCCTCCTCTGGCCACTAACTTTTCCAGAAATGAAGAGTAAATTAAAATACAGATTGCTGTGTTAATTTGCCATAAAAATAATATTTATTATTTGTAATAATAATCAATTATTATTAGCCATGGAAATGAGCACTGGCCTATGGGCCAGGGAACTGAGAGCAATTAGGAAACAGGTCTAAAAAGAATCAGAGGTCTGTGCTTAATGCAAACAGAATATTTCTCTTCTCATCCAGTAATAATTTCTAATGGAGAAAAATTGGTAAATATTTTCTCCTATTTCTTCTGTTTCTTTATTAAAAGTCAACTTAATTTTTTAAGGCCAGATCCAGGAAGCTTTCCTAACTTTATTCATCTGTTCTATCTTCTAACTCCTAGGTCTTCTAACCTGGGGAGCATATGTGTGTATATATTTATATTTTCGGGGCTAGAAAGGCCCTTAAAAACCACAAGGCAGTCTTTCCTGCAAGACTTGATTGTCTCACCTGGAAGCAGGTTAACCAGAGGAGGAGCAATGGGCACTGGAAATTCCTGCAGAACATGAGTGTGGAACAGAGCTTGGCGCAGCAGGTAGATGCAGGGTGGTTGGAGATCTTCAAGTTCCGAAGTTCTTGCGGGGTCCAGCCCAAACCCCTCCCTCTGGGGTTTCTAACAGCTTGGGGCCCTTGGATAAAAAGGATGTCATGTATTTTTCCCTTTGTGAAGAAATCAACTTACGAACTGGTCATATGAAAATAATGTTCAGAATTTTTTACAAAATGAGAGAGAAAGAAAGAAAACAGAAAAAGATAACACATTAATCTGTGATTTGGCAGCGACAGTTGAACATATTTAGCTGACGTTGGAAACAATTATCTATCAATCAAATGATCCTCAATTTAAAATTTGTCCAAACAAATATTTACCATGTATGATGAATCTTAGTGCTTCTGGAAGGAACCTACTCATTTAGTAAACTAAATATTACTCCAATATTACCTGTTTATGCTGTATGAACCCCATTTTAAGCATGTCTTTAACAAGCTGTGATGGTTAATCCCAGCTTGGTTAATCCCAGATGGTTAATCCTAGAGTGGTTGAGACTAACATACAGCTTCCCAGTTGAGCAGCCATTTCACAGCACCATTCTACCTACTAAATATTAGTTAATGAGAACAAAAAAATAAAGTAATGAAGTTAAAGGGGCTTTCCATCGAAGCATGGAAACCCTGATTCTCTCAACCATGTGTTTTAATGTGGATCCTCTGCAGTGGGTGTTGGTCCTCTTGTATACAGGTGACCACCTCAGCTCCCAGCCCCAGATCTGCCTCCTATTGGCTGTGTGATATTGAGCTGGTGACTTTACAATCTTTGTGCCTCAGTTTCCTCATTTGCAAAATTGGGATAATAAGAATAACACCTACCTTATAGGGACGTTGTAAGGTTTAAGTGTGTTACAAGATATTTTCTATGTGTCAACAAAGCTCAGCATATTGGAAATGCCTTAGGGTTATGAATCACTAGTATTTCAAGGCAGAATCTGGGTTAATACATGTCTGTTGAATGAAGTAACACCCATATTGAACCTTGACTTGTAGTTTTGCTCAGTAGTAGGATAATTTTTTGCCCACTTTTTCTTATTTCTGAAGTGTTTTCTTCACCAGCCAAGGTGGACAAGCTCTTTATTCCATTCTATTTCTCCCTGGGTCTCTTGCTTTCTCACTTTTGCTCTATCTCTTCCTCTTCCTGAGCCTGTCTCTGTCACCTTGAGTTATCTCTAGACATCCTCGCGTAGCTCTATGTGAGTCATTTGTATGTGTCATCAGCATGTGTTTTGCATGCCCCTCCCCTAACAAGTCTTAGAAAGGGGAGGTCAGTAAGGAAGGACTTGAAGGCACTGAAGGCGGTACAAGAAGGTATTTAGTATTCTCCAAGTCACTCTGGAGGATACAGAGACTTTCAAGTCTCACAGCACTAAAGCAGGCCCTGTTAGCTTCTTGACAAGTTCAGCGGACTCCATGTTGCCCAAAGGGACAGAAGAAAAGTGTTTCTTTTGGGGGCAGATGCTTCTTTTCCCATCCAGCAAACTCTGGGGTAGCACGTGCTGGGATGAAGGGTAAACGTGGACCAGGATCAGATCCTTGGGTACCTGAGTCTCTGAGGTTTGTTCTTTTTGGGTTTCTCCTCTTAGTTTCTTTGGGTCTTATTACAGTTTTCTCTCTTCTCTACCATCATCTATACCTGTCAAGTACGTTCACACTGAAAAGAGCTAATCCAATATAATTCAGTATCTCCCTCAGGGATTTGGGTTTCAACAGGTGCCAAAGATTGCCTCTAGATTGTAGGACAGGGTAACAAACTGACACAACATGAGCTACACTTGGCCCTTACGTCTTTGGTTCAGTCCACAATGTGACACCAAAAACAAACTGATATTAACCATTGGTAGAATTCCCATAAATGTCTGGAAGTCTGTTCCCCCTGGAAGGATCCAGGCCTGCCTTCCTTCATCTTCTCTCTCGCTGCATGTCCACAAACCCCTGGGTTGCAGACCTTCTTGGTTAATCAGTTTTCATTCTCAAGTGTCTGCCATCTAAGCCCAAAGTAACTAGATACTGGGGATCTCCACAAAGAGGCAGCCTGGTCCAGAATGACCCCTTAAGAGATGTTGTTCATATATTTGGACTTTTTAAATTCTATTTTTGTGTTTATTATAAAAAGTGTATTTGTGTATTTAACATACATAATGTTTAAGTAAACACGTCTATATTGGGATGTGTGTTCACACACTTTTGACTGATGGTGTGCATGATCAAACATGGAGACCCTTGTTGCTACACTATGGTGTACTTTGGAACAGTTGTTAAAAGGCGAATGGATGCAAAACACATGTTAATTCACGAATAACAAATGAGCCAGATGGAGCTGTACCAAGGATGCCAGGAGATAGCTAGCTAGCTCAAGGAAACAGAGACAAGCACCAGGACAGAGAGAGCAAGGAGAAAAAAAGAAAAGAAAAAAACTTGGCTAATGGTAAACATGAGCCTTAAAAAGCCCAGATTCTCTATAACTGATTCTATTAGTTATGGAAGAAGGACCGCATGGGTGATAGCAAACTCCTATCTTATAACACATGTAGAATTCTTGATAAATCAATGTGGTGCTGGAGGGAGCTTAAAAAACATCTGTTCCCATAGGACATTTTATGCAGTGGGAAAATCAGTCTTTGAGAGCTTAAGCAATTTACCCACGGTCCTCAGCAAACCTTGTTTGATGATAAAAATGGTCATTTTAGGTTTCTGGGAAATGACCAGTTATCACTGCATCTAGAAAAAGACGGTGCACTTCTTAAAGACCACAGATAAGAAAACATATGAGAAAATGTCCTTTTCTGTTCACAATCCTGGAATGTACCGTTTATTAGGAATCCCTTCTTACTTATCACTTCTACAAAAATAAAATTGGGTTCCTTGCTCTTCTGCATAGTGAGTGTGGGTCATTGCCCATCTGGTTGACTGCCTTCCAAAAGAAATATTGAACAGGGCAAAATTCAAGGAAGGGAAAGGGTTTGGGGGTAAAATGAACCTAGGGTTAAGTTCTAGGTCTGCCTGTTACTCAGGGTGTGGCTTCAGACAGTTAAAGAAGTCAGTTTCCCCATCTGTAAAGTGGAGATAATTATGGTACTTATGTCATCAGGCTCTTGGGAAGATTAAATGAGGTACTACAGGTAAAGTACACAGCACAGTATCTAGCACATTAAAAGGGCCCAATAAATCACAGACATTTTGAGATGCAAATTAGTTTTATAACATCAGCTCTCAGCTGTCCATATGTGGATCACATCTTGGGAATTGTTGGCAGTAAAAGCTTCCCCCAGGATGGCTTCTTCAGTTTTTGATGAGCTAGAGTCACCCTTCTTCAGTGACAGGAGCAATGCACTCAAGGCACCCCCAGGTATTTTACAAATGAATGAAATCACAATTTGACAAGACTGGTAGTTGAGGGTCCAGGAAAAGAGTCCAGTCCCCTAGAAACAAGACTAATGACCAGGGATTAACTGAGCAGGGCTACTGCTCATGAACGCACCTGAGCAGAGGACAGAGCCTTTAGATCTTGAATTATCCATAAATCTCATGACAGAAGTCTTGCTTTCTTGCAGGAAGAGAAATTGGATGTTCTATGGGACATAGTATGTTCTTGGTTCTGGCCAGAACAGCTGGCCTTTGGTTTTTAAGAACTTTCTGGGGGACAAAAAATTTATTTGAGTTTTGGTATAAAAGACCTCTTGCCTTCCTTTTTATTCTGTCCTGTCTTTTCCCCAATTCCTGTTCTCTCTGTCCCCCAGAGAGTTTGTTAGGACAGGCCAAGGACTCCGATGTGGCCCTGCACCCAAATAAAAGGATGGGCCAGAGCGTCACCAGTGAGACATCAGCTCACCTTCCACTGTTGGAGCTCCTTCTTCCTCTGTGGCTCCATCCTTGGGTGCCAACATCCCGTTGTGAAGGGGTTGGCTGGAAATATCTTTGAACAATGGTGGCCATCCCCTGTGCTCCAACTGCAGTCCGGGGACTTCAGAGCAGCGTTCTCTGCCCTTTATGTGAAGAGCTATCCCTGATGTTTTGCTGGCCTTGGGCCTGGCTTACCCTGTACTTGTTCTTGATGGTGCAAAGGATGAGCCCAACAGCCAGTGGTGAAGGAAAGTATTTTATCTCCCCCAGATCAAACACCTCAGCAGGGAAAGAGGTCTCAGTACTGGGCTACTGACTAGGGCTGACACCCTACTCGAAAAGTTCACGCCAGGCGCAGGGAGCTCTTGGAAGCTGGTGCCACCATGGGCTTTCCCAGACACTGCGCTTCCTTCCCGATGCCATTCCAGGATGGGTGACTGGGTGACGGGCTCCTTTTCCTTAGCGTGGCTCCTTTTATCAGTCTGGAATAGGAACTTCTAAAACCCCATTAACTAGTAATCACTCAGGGCCAGTGAGGGCGCCTCCACCACCCCAGGAATATCCAATTAGCAAATCATGATCTGGCCTTCCAGTGAAAGAAGTCAGACCCATTATCTGTGATGTCCCCAATTAGAGTGTTTATTCATGAAAGACTGAACTGAGCTGGCCAGCCCTGCGGCTCCTTCCTTCCCAAAGCCTCTCCAGATTAAGCATCCCTTCCCACCCCCACCCCAACCCCGACAGCCCCCCCAGGCCTCCCCCGCAGTCAGCCCAAATCACGAGGAATTCTGCTAGCAGCAGGATGGAAGAGTCAAATTCTTCAGGTTTGGTCATGCCTGACTTGAGTTCCGTGTTTTGTGTTCCTTTTGAGGGGTGGAAAAATAAATGAGTTGCGCCCTGAGCGTGGCTGTGATTTAGTTAGTATTTATCAATCTCGTTTTAGCAGTAAATCGGGCATTTATCAGACACTGAGAATGCCCCAGGTGCTGGGGTCTTGCCCTATCCTCTTCCTGCTTCCTTGTCTCACTTACAAGCAGTTATGTTTTAACTTCATAAAAACATGGAACGAAAAGTCATCTGCTTTTAGAGCTAAAATGATTCTTAGAGGTTTGGTGGTTCAGCAGCCTCTTCCCTCCCATTTCACAAATGGGGGAACAAAATATTATTAGGTTTGGTTGTTTTATAAACCTCTCCATTTCTACATAGCCATTTAAACCCCTCCATTTCTATATAGATGATCTTAGCACAGGCTCCTCATTCTGGAAATATTGCTCAAGGAAAAAAATAGTACTCTGATGCATTTAAAAGGATAGCAGTTACTCTCTGCTTGCTGGTGAGATAATATCCCAGCTCCAAAAACATTTTAACGTTTGATATAGTGTGCATTTCCTTCCAATATCAGGCCTCAGAGGTTAAATCTTTTCCCCACTTAGAAGGGAAATTATACTCCTCACTATCTTTCCTGCTCAGACAAGTTGCTTGGGGGAATTAGGGAGCATTGCTCTTGACCAAAACTTGTGTCAGGCTGCTGCGAAAACACAATCTGTCTGTTTATATTTCTAGAGCCAAACACGGTGTTTTCTATAATTCTGATTAGCATCTACTTGGCCCCTTCCTTGAAGTATCCTCTGTGGAAATGTTCCAGATAGGAATCTGTGAGCTCCTACAGTCAGTGGTGTGCTGGAGCCAGCCTGTACCAGCTCAAGAGAACTGATGGTCAAAATTGTAGGAATTCTGCAAACTGATTTTTAAACACAACCATTACTAAAATTCAAATTATATAAAGTTACAATTAAATGAATTATGTGAAAAACAAAGGTAATAATACTAAAAACTTACCCCTTTCCTAATTATTTTACTACTTTTTACTGGTTATATTATATATGCTCTTGAAGTTGTTTAACATCTATTGTATCTGTATGGAGGAAATACTACAGAATGGTATGCTACTACTGAATATCTCTTCCCAACCCCACATTCACTGGTGTCTCATTAGTAACTTGAAAGCACCTATGGTGGGAGTTTTTACACCATGGAAATCAGAAACTCTGCAAATCGCTACCCCCAGAGCCGGTTGTTAAACATTTACCCGCAGATCACTGGATACAATACTGTGTGTTGAGTTGAGCCTGCAACCTTCAGAAAAGCCCAGAGTGTAATGAGAGTATGATGTTCTGTCTGTAACCCCTCACTTGCCCAGCGTTGTTGGGCAAATTCCTGGTCCGTACGAGCAAATTTTACACATAGCTGAACCGTATCCATTCAATATCAAGTTCTTTATTCCTGTACTTCTGCCTATTTTTACTGGACATTTTTCTAACTGACTTCACATAATTTACTGTCTTTCAAACAGAAATTCTGACAACATTTCAATATTTCCTTGAGATAGGAGGCGTGTGAGTACCACCATCACTTACTTCTCTATTGTAGTAATATCCTTAGGGGACATGGAGGTATATGCTCATTTCTCCTACGCTAAATGACCTAGACAGCTATGAAGTTTCAGTTGTTCTTTCTGCTTTGATTGGTTTTGAAAATAGTCTTCTGGATTAGTAGAAAGATGTCTGCTGTCACTCATGCTTTTAATTATGCAAGTAATATATGAATAGACTGTCATAGTAAATGATTTAAGCAATACGTTGATTAAAAAGAGAAAGTCCTCCTCAAACCATTTTCTATTTTCTGCCCAGAAGTAACCCCATTATATTTTGATATGTTTCCTCCATGATTTTTGAGTATAGATCTATACATACGTACATGTTACTATATATAATAATGAATTTATATTTTATATACATGACTTTCACATAAATGGGAATTACAATCACATGTGCTGCGGTGAGATTTTTTTTCACTTATATCTTGAATTTTTTCCATGTTAGCATATATAGATCTCTATCATCTTCATAATAACTGGCAGGACGTCAAAACCTTTAGTTAAGCCATTCCCCTACTGATGGGCTTTTAGGCTGTTTCCACTTTTTGTTTGCTTGTATAAACAAAGCAACATTTAATATCCTTGTTCATACATCTTTGTACACGTACCTAGGAGTTTATGTAGGATAATTTTCAAGAAGTAGAATTTCTAAACCATGGGGTAGTTGTCATTTCTTGTTCCTTTCATTTATTTTTATAATCTCAATGAAGTTTATGAATATTGCATCAATGTAGTTTAGTATTGTACCTATGAGTAAATCGGCTCTGAGTGGAGCTGTGATATGAATAAGTAATTACTGTTAATAATAAGGGCTGGGCATGGTTGTGCACACCTGTAGTCCCAACCAGTCGGGAGGCTGAGGCAGGAGGATTGCTTGACTGCAGGAGTTCGAGGCTTCATGGTACTGTGCTCACACCTGAGACAAGCCACTGCACTCCAGCCTGGGCAACATGTCTCTAACAACAACAAGGAAAGATACAAGAACTTTAGCGGGTATTGGAGGCTGCTCAGCAATTCCCCTCTGGAAAAGTGGGCTGGTATGGAACATTTATGTTTGAAGAAGGTGAGGGGGATGCATGGTGGTTCATGAGGCAAGCACTGCCCGTGCACGACTACCTTGCCAGGATCTTACCCTTCCTGCTTGCTCCAGCTGCCTTCTGACTGTCCTTGGCTTCTCCATGACTGAGGCCTTTCACCAACACTCCACAAAGCCATGTTGTCTAGGAAGTTGGCCCAAAGTGCTGGGGTAGTAACAGCTCACAGAAGCAGGTGTCAAACAATGACTGGAGTTGGTGCATAAACACCCGAGCTCCCTCACAGCCGAGGTGGGATCTTTCTGAGGCCTGTGCTTTACATCATTCCCTAGAGTTTCCGCATGGAATGAGCTCTGGCTGCCCAAGGTGGAAGCTGGTTCTGTAAGGCACCCTCTGTGGGTCACATTCCCTGCCCGAGATCACTTCTCTATTCCCATACAGGGACTTTCTGCACCTCTCAGATAGATCATGTGCACTTGAACCCTTGTCTCTGGGCTGCTTCTGGAGGAAGCCAAACTAGGATGGCTTGTCTCCTCAGTATGGCGATTATGGCAGCCTCAGCCCCAAAACGAGATGTTGCTAAGCAAACATAATGCTTTACCCCACTTGTTGCAAGAGACAAGTACCCTCTTTATGAACTAATCAAGTTACGTCTGGCTGCCCTTGTACAAAACTTTGGGACATGATTTGACCGGCAGGGTGTGCTGATTAGGATAATAATGTGTTGCATTTTAATAGACATTCTCCCATGGAGAAAATACGAATAGCTTCACACTGCCTTTCTGCCCAATGCACTTGATAGAGAAAGCTCACAGTCGCTTGGGCCTACATTTGGAGCTTAGGGAACTTGGGTGAAATTGAATCAGCTTCACATAACAATGTGAAGCCTTGGGGCTTCGTTGACCAATAAGCTAAAATCCAGGCATCATGGGCTTCCTCATAAGGCAATGTTCCCCTGCCTGGGGCTGAGGCCTGGCACAGAGACACATCACATCATCCCTGGGCCAAGGTCAAAATGCCCCAGAGCTTTTCACTTTAAGGGACGTTTAGGGGAGGGCTTGGGAGTTGTTTTAGAATCATCAGAGAAGCTTGTAGCTTCTTTGGGCTGGCAAAGCCTTTGGTTAAAGCTGTCCCTTTTGCACTACTGAGCTGGGGCTTTTGACCAGCTGGTGGTGACTATCAACTTTTCTATCAACCCACTTGGAATTCTTTTTCTTATCTGTTATACATCCACTTCTTTTTCTTCCTTTAAACAGCACTTGGATGTCCCTGACAAATGGTCCCCAAATTAACAATCACAATAACAGAAAATCTTTATGAAGTGTGGTGCCAAGCATCATGTTTTGTGATTCACAAGCATGACTTTGTTGAGTCCTTGGAATAACACTCAGATAAGATGAATTATCTCCACTTTGATGAGGAAACTCAGGCACAGTAAGGTTTAGTAAGTGGCCTGAGGCCATACAACTAGTAAGTGGCATAGCTGGGATTTTATCCCAGGCAGTCTAACTTCATAGCCCAAGCTTTTAACCTCTCTAAGCACATGAACTTGGGGATCAGACCATTCTCGTCACAAAGGGTTATTTAGCTTATTTAACTGTGTGACCTTGAGCAAGTCATTCAATTCCTCTGAGCTTGAGTTTCTCCAGTGAGGATGATGATGCAACCTCATGAGGGTTGTAAGAACTGCAGGGGTAGTACTGGACAGCCATGGTAGGTAGTAGAGTAGGCGTCCTATAAGATGTAGTAATTATTATTATTACTGTCTCATGTTCCATCCACACACATACACATTCTAGACTCCAGTCATACTGAGTTCCTTCCACCTCCCCGAGCACATGGGCCTTTCTACTCAGTCATCCAACTGCCTGAAATGTTCTTTTCCTTCTCTCTCTGGTGATCTCCTAATAATCCTTTAAGGCCCAGCATAAATGTCACCCTCTCTAGGGGAATGTTGTAAATGTCCTGGGAGTCTTGTCTTTATCAACGATTCCATCTAGCAAGGAGGCAGCTTGCTGGCTAATGGCATAAGGTTAGGAGACACGACTGTTGAGCTTCAAGGAGTGACGCCACCTCTTCATAGATATGTGATGTGGAACAAGTTCTTTTATGTGTAAAAATGAGAAAAATTATAGTACCTATCTCATAGGGTCATGGTGAGGCTTAAATGAGAGACATTATGTAAAAAGCTTAGCATGGGTCTGGGAACATAGTAAGTGTTCAATAAATCTTATTTGTATTATTTTAACACTAGGAACATATCTGTTAGAGTGCTTAATACTTGGTATTATTGTGTTTATTTATAGATCATCTTTATCCCCACTAGACCACAAACTCCTCCAAGATAAGAATAATGTCTATTCCTTTCTTTTGATTTTTGTACCCACTTTAATGCCTGGGAATATAGTAGTCAATTAGATGTTGGAAGGGTAGATAGTTAAATGGATGGTTGGATAATTGCTGCCTGGCTCAATGGATGGACCAAGGAGCTGGGTCATCTCTGCTAACTCCGAGACAGTGAGTATCACGTCAGTAGAATACATTGAAGGGTCAAGAAATAGGCTCCCAGACTCTTTAGTTTGAATCAGGGATGACAAGGGAGAAAAACAAACAAAACAAACAACCAAGAAGGCTGGTGGTTTCACATTGGGTAAAAAGTTGTCTTAAATTGTCCCAAACACATCTTTCACTTCCAAACATTTGCCTTTATCTTTTCCCTATCTCCCATATAGAAAAATACCAAAGTCTCATTTAGAGACCCACTTGCCCATCCTGAGCAACACGATTTGCCATCTGAGTGTCAGGAATGCCTCAGACAAATATGGCTGCGCTGGGACTGCATCCAGGACAGCAAAAAGACAAAGTAGGATCTGGGCTTCAGACTCTCTTCCTGATTCATCTTAGTGAGGAGGCTCCAGGTTAAGGATCCACCAGTTTTACAAACAAGACTAAAGCTTGCCAAGATAGGAGATCCATTCTTCCAGCTGTAGGTGTCCCAACACTTGATTTTCATCCTTGAGGGCTCTGCATGGTTTCTTAGTCATCAAACTCTGCCTGCCAGGCCAGGTCTAAGCTCTAGGTGGGGCCTGGATCTCTGGCACTTAGATTCAGTGGGGTGAACTCTTCCGAATCCACTCAGGTGAGAATCACTCTCCTTCTAGTCTCACATGCACACTACACCTTAATGACATTTTCCCACTTTTCCAGAAGTTAAGCACAAGGAAAAGGGCTCATACTTACAAATGGTCCTCTGCGTGTAAGTTGCCACTCTCCAAGGACACCATTTTCCCTACCAACAAAGGCTTTTTTTTGTTTTGTTTTGTTGTTTTTCTTTCTTCTTGCAACAAAGGCTTTTACTTACCTTTTTCTAGAGTGATCACAGAGAAAACCGACTGTAGGAACTTTGCCTTTGATCAGCTAACCGGGCATGCATTTGTTTCCAACTAGGCTTATTTATCGAGCTTCAGTACTTTTGTGGGACACTTTTAGAAGAAGCTGCACCAGACTTTGTGCTAAGCTCAAAATAGGCGCTCAGTTAATCCTTATAGGGAAAACAGGGAAGTAAATGGAGGAGGAAGAGGAGGCAGAGGAAAAGAAGGAGGAAGAGGAAAGAAGATCTTTATCCTCTAAGATCTTACACCCCAACCAGGTTGGCAAGACCAATGCCCAGGGAATGATCACAGAACTGAAGGCAGTTAGTAATGGATTGCTGTCCCAGGTCATCCAGAGGAGAGGCCTATGCAAGCTCTAGAAAATGAGATACCAAGATTGGCTAGAGAGGCTAGGAGTGGTTCTTTGGGAAGAATAAATTCAGCCTTTCCCAGATTTCTCTTTTCGTGGTGAAGTCATATGGAGATGTCTAGCAAGTTGTCCCGAGTCATTCAGCCATTGGGGGGAAGCAGTGACCAGAACACCAGGGCAGCTGTGCTAGATCCAGCGCATCTTGCATAAGGCAGTAACTTGCTCCTCCTTCCCTCTTTCTCTCCCTCCTTCCTTCCCTTCTTCCTTTCTCCTTTCTTCTTTCCTTCCATTAGTTGTTCAACAGATATTCTGATTAGTGGGAATTATCGAGTCCTTTCTATACAAACTAACACTCTTAAGGCATAGAGGAGGTGTCAATAGTGCTTAGTGGTTAAGAGCTCTGCCTTCTGAGAGCACTGTCGTTGTACAATACCAGCAATGAGCTGTGTGTCCTGGCTTAGTTATTTAACTCCATTAATCTGAAGGATTCTCTTCCATACAGTGGGATAATCATGATTCCTATCTTGGAGGGTTTTGTGAAGATCAAAATGAAGTAATTCATATAAAGCACATAAAAGAACCTGGCACACTGTAAGCTGTCAGGAAATATTCACTACTATTATTAGTTTTATTAGCACAAAATACCCAACAAAACAAAACTGGACATATATTTATCTTCTATATTTCAGAGTATGAAAAAGCACAACACTGAATATCAAGCTTTCATTTGCTTCAGAACCCTGAGGACAGACAAATGAAAGAAAAACAAAGGCAGAGAGGCTGCCTCACGTGCTTAAGTGCCCAAGCAAGGACAGACCGCTGTCCAGGGTCTGGGGTGGTGGGTGACCTCCCAGGTTCTGCAGTGCCCATGTTTCCGAGGTGGTGCTTCTAGCGAAGGGCCCTGTCTGGGACTGAGATGGGGCATCTTCAAATGACACTCTCAGGACCAGCCCTCGCGTCTCATCTCATCTTTTGCTGGTGAGACAGATGCATCATGGACATCTGATTCTCCAGGGTTTCTTCTTAAATATCTCTTTTTGAGGTCCAGTATGTTTTTCCTCTCTATAAAGTCATTCTACGTTAATATCTAAGTCGAGGAGAACCTTGCCACTCGAAGACCTCAGAATTTTTCTTTTTCTACTCTGACAACCTCCAATCTTATTTTAAAACTAGAGGAGAATTTGGCACTTTGCTTCATGGTTTTTAACCTTCCTGCCTTTCTAACTGGCTCTTTCTTTTCCTCACACAGACGGGCTGTTCTTGCCTTGCACATTGGGAAAAACCAAGCTGCTTCCTTTGTTTAGTCCTTGGGGTAAACAGCATCCTGCCCTGTCCACCTGTTCACTCCCTGTGGCCCCTGAGGTCTCCGAGTTTGGTGTTCCGTATACTTTGCCTTAGAGAACAAAAGACACACTTTATTGAAATGTCATATGTCAGCCACGTCCTTCGATTCTATTAAAGCCCTTTCGTTTTTTTCTTTTTTCCCCTTTTTTAAAAACATTATGGGGAAAATGGAGAGAAAGGGATTGGGGAGAGAAGCCCACAAAAAACAGCAAACCCAAGCCCGCTATGGGGAGTTGAAACATCTGCACTTTCTCAGCAGTTTGAAAGGAAACAAAAAATTGCCAAGTGGTATAAAATTTGAAGAAAAATTACCCAAAGGAGGAATGGACGTTAACCACGCTTCAGTTCCCCACTATGGGTTGACATTTGAAGTACTTTCTTCTGTCCTCTTTTTTTCTGATTCACAGTGTGTCTAAAGAGGTGAATTGGGCACACAAAACCCAACCTCCTCTTGCCAGGGTGGGTATGAAATATGAAAGCTAGACGATTGTCTGGGCTCAGTGCATTGGAATAACATTGGTTAAATTATGGATAGTTTTTGAATAGTGTCACATTTTTTTTCTCTGCAGATGGTTGTTCACACAAGGAGCCGGGTCTGCATAATTGTATCACTAATCAGCAGTAAGGCAATTAGTTGTGTAAGTGTGCTATAATCATTCTAACAGAAGAGATGACGAAAAGACAAAAAAAAGGAGGGGGGGACCAAAATGTCTTTTCTGAATCCATCAACTGACAGCCATAATTAGATATATATAATTGAAAATTCCACAGTAGGGGGGCCAGCTTATACAAATGAATTTTCTCTGCTGCCCTTACGCATTTTTGTCTGTGGCTGAACATCCCCCTAGGAAAAGGCAGAAAACTCGTCATTCCAAAAGAGTGCATACTGTACAGGGTATTCTTTCAGACCAATGATGTCAGAATAACAATTTTTTTTGGCATGGAGGGGCATGGGTTGGGGACTGGAGGTTAGTGTGCTGTAAAGACAAGAGCTTAGTGTAGGCTGATATGAATTGCATTGCTGTGAATTGTGTCATCGTCACTATTATTTTGAACCTGTTCTTGGCTGGCCTAATGTTCTTCTTTTGGTTCATAATGGCCAATTCTGGGCCGGGACAACTTATCCATTAGGCACAGTAGGCACAGGTAGTCTAGGCACATATCTTTAGGGGCCCACGAGAATGTTTTAATTTCTTTTTAAATTAAAAGAAAATAAAATGAATATAATAAAAAATGAATCCAGCCTGCATTATAATTATCTTCATACCAATGCAGTTGTGAAGTATAATTTTAAATATATTTTTATGGAGGAAGGGGCTGACGAAGTCAAAAGTGCCTTGGGCTCACTGAAGTCCGAATGGACCCCTGATCCTGGGCTAAGGTGTAGTCCTCTGTGGAGGTGAGAAAAAATGGGGTTTGAGAGAGTTCACTTACAACAAAATATTTCATCCTCAGTTTTTATAGGAAAGAGGGGACTTTATTTAAACAAAGCCTGATTATCAAAACCTATAATTACATTGGGTTAAAAATTCTTAAGTACCTATGAGTTTGTGGAAACTGTGCAGAAAAGCTTAGCACTGAATTAATCAGACTATACGTCTCCCATCAAACTAAAAATCTTCCTTTTAAATTGGAAGTGCATTCTCCCAACCTCTCTCTCTCTCACCCTTTGAATCCACCAACTCTTCTATAATTTAATTGGACAAATCTTAACTGTGATTTTTTTCCCCTCCCAAAAAGGGGGCACATTGCGGCCAAAGCTTGTTAATTAAGTTCTTTAAATGCCCCCAGCTGTGCAGTAAGTTTTCAAAGCAACACAACTGCAAATTTATTTTTTCTAACATTTGGTGGCTAGTTTTCAATCATGCATTATTCCCCCCTCCTTGTTTTGAGGATGGGAAAAACAGGAATAATCTCTGGGAGAATTCCCATGCATTGTGGAATCTTGGACAGACAGTCAAATTGGAGGTGCCATTAAATGGTGTCTAATTGGAGCCTGTTTAAGGAGGGGAGTCACAGGGGATGATTCTTTGGGCTCACAGGCAGCTTGGGCATGCACATGCTTGTGTAGAAAAAACTCGGAAAAGTACCCAGGAAAGCAAAGCTCCCCACCAGGGCCTGAGGCCAGGGTTCTCCCTATTGGCAGCCTGGGCTTTGGGGAAAGTGGATTGAGCCAGGTCCCGCAGAGAGAGCCCAGCAGATGGAGGGTGTTTCCGGTTTGCCCCATCCCCTAAGTGCAGCCCATGTTCCTTGTCTTTACCATCTCAGCTTAACTGAGGAAGTGAGTTTGCAGTTACCTTGGCCCTCTACAAAGTACCATCTATGTTGCTACACCTTAGATGCTACCATTTAAGATGCTACAAAGCAACATTTTATTTAGGAACAAATGGTATCCAATTTAAAAGGGTGAGGACCTTTACTAAAGAGGACTTCATTAATTCATGTCCCAGTTTTCCATATTTCAGTTCACTTTTCAAGCTTCTTATCATGTGAGTGTGGCCACATGTTTTGCTTAGGCCAAAGGCATGTACATGAAAATGATGCATGGGGCAGGTGGCAGATTTGAGAGCCAGCTCATAACTTACCACATTCTGTAGTCCTCTGCAGAAGTGACTCTGTTGATATGGGATCTCCTTCATCTTGGGTTCCTGTGTTTTCGCCACGCACAGAGGCCCCTGACAGAGTCCACCTCCAACGCCATGTTGGACGTGCAGCTTTAAGAAGAAATAAACTTTTCCACATCAGACCAGTGAGCTTTGAGGGTTGCTTGTTACTGCAGTGTAATTGCAGCTCGACTGATACAATTACTTAGAATATGCACCTCAAAGTGGCCTGAAGACCAGATAAGGCCTGCAGGAATGTCTTATTTGGCCCACAACATGTTTTCTAAGAGACTTGCACTCTTCCTGTGTAGCTCCAGTCTCCTGGAGCTCAGGGTAGCAGCCTCCAGAGCTCCCCAGGGTCTGACACCAGGACCTCATTTATATCATCTGCTGTTTCTTATAGGCCAAGATCTTTCCACACCTGGAGAACAGGAAGAGCAAGTCTGGGGTGTTCCCTTCCCTTTGCTTCTCCTGTATGCCATTGAGAAGGCAATGGCCAGGCTTGCTTTGACTTCATTTCCCAAGGGGTGCTGCGTTAGATACTCACTGAAGTGACCAATTGCAGGTCTGAGTGCACAGGGGCTGCAGATCTGAGATCTGGGTTTCTTGCCTATTGTATGCACATCCATGTTCTGGCAGGGTCCACTGAGTGGAACATAGCTTGGAGGGACTCAGGTGGACCCACTGGAACAGTCACTTGCTGACTTTGCACCGATCACACTCAGCCAAGGCAAAGAGAAGACACTATTGCCACCAGTAATTGCAGGGCACTAAGGACCTCCCCTCCCTGCCTCTTCCCTTCCCCACCTTCAAACACCACTTACCCTTTTGCCCACGTTTATAAAATTACTAGTACCCATTTATCTTTAAAGCATGCCTTCTCCTGTATCTCTTGGGTCCTTAGCATCTTTGCCCCATAACTCAAGATCTATTTGTTACTTTTCTCTCACCATCATGGCTTCACAGAAAGGCACCTTCCTGAGCTTCATTGCCATTCCTGAGAACCTCAGATAGGACTGTAAGTAAGAGAGCAGCTTATTAAAACCTGGAGTGAAAAACAGTCGCTGAGGGAGAGTCTGTCCACTCGTGGAATGAGGCCACAGTAGACGTGGACTGAGTTGCCACACACCCAGTGCCTGACTGCTGCTGTCTTTCCTACCTTCGTTTTACTCACTGGGCAGAGCTCTCTCCCTTCTGGGTGCTGTCAGCATGAAGGGTCTTCTGCTGTCAGCATCCTCGTCTGTTTCCAAGATGTGGCACAAGTTTTGAGCAAAATCGTAAACCAGAAGATTTTCTTCTCCACAGCCCCTGGCTGGACCTCCTCCCTTGACCCACTGTGGTGTTTTATCTGAATTCTTTCCTTCCCTACACCCCTGCTGAAGCTTGCTCTCAGTCTTCATTTACCTCATTTAGGCAAATTTTGTCCCTGGGTTTCCTCTCCCAGAGCTGTTGGCCTTTTAAGCCTTCGCTGAATGTTCCACCCTCTTAAAGTTTTATTTACCGTCATGTTCAGGACACAGACTTGCTTTCATGGCAGAGCTCCTTCCAGGGAACTGGAAATGATACCTGGTCAATGCAAACTGATTTCACCTCTGGAGAATGGCCTTTTTTTCTGGGGTGCCAGTTCACTTCTGTCTCCCTGGGATGCTCCCCTACCCAACCACGCCTGCTTCTGAGCTATTGGACTTGGTCCAGCTTTTGTGCCGATTCTCTGCATCTTGCCTTTGGTTCTGTCCTCCCAAGCCATCTGGCCAGCTCCCCCACCAAGCAATTCCGGGACTGACACCCTAAGAGTGGCAGCCTGGGGGAGTGGGTAGGAGCGCAGGCTCTGAGCTCCAAGTGCAGGGTTTTATCCTGGTTCTGCCACTTCTAACTGCGTGACCTTGGGCAAGTAACTTAAGCTGCAGGTGCCTCTGTTTCTGCATTTTTAAAATGGGGATAATAACAATAGAGGCCTCTGAGTTAACATGCATAACACACTTCAAATGTAACCTGGCATTTGAGGGAGCTCAATAACTGCTAGTTCCTTATTTATCTCAGCCCACAGGGTCTCTGCTGCCTTCTTTTTTCCTCTCTCGCCCCCTTCCTCAAGACCAGAGTTCCCAGACTTCCTGCACAGACCTCTTTGGACTGCATCTGGGTAATCCCGACCCATGGTCCCTGAGCCATGGTCCCTTCCGTCCATCCTCCTCACCCCTGCGGTGTAGACCTCCTCAGGTTGGTAAACTCTTCTCTTCACCTCTACCTTCCCAACACACCTTTCAAATGGCTCTGCTGAGGGTACCTGCTCAAGAAAGAATTCCTTTAGCTTCCTAATGATGGCTCTTGCCGTTTCTTAGGACAGAGGGGTCTTTTTAACCCTTTTGCCCCCAAGAGCCTATTAGTACTAGCTTCTGCCACCTCGTGTTTGTTTGGATATTCTTCACTTGTTCTGCCATCCAATGGTAACAGTGAGTGAGCCATGACTTGAGGTTGTCCACCATCTTGCGAGGCCAGTCACTTTTTGGTTTAGAGAACCATCAGAATTAAGCCTGTATCAGCCCACTGGAGGCGGGAGCTGCCATCTGCAAATTTGGAAATGTGTGTCCTCCCCTACCCCAAGCCATGGGCTTGTTTGAGTTATTTTTTAGCTTTCATTAAGCCACATGCATTCCTGCTTATGTAATCATCCGAGAACTATACGAGTTAGCCTGAGAACTGCCACCGACATGCTGCTTGTACTTATTAGCTTGATAACTGATGGCCAGGCCTCAGGATAATGACAGCTTGGCTGCCCCACAATTGCTCAGTTTAATGTAACTGATTTCTCAAGGAGCAAATGCATCTGCTAACTTTGTCTGTATAAGTCAGTGGTATGGAAGCAAAAATGGGCTGAGTTACAGGGTTAAAAAAACCAAGCAAGTTCTAAACATCCCATTCTGGGCCTTTTTGGCCAAAGGTCAAAACCTGGACCCCAGGAAGTAGAATTTGACCTGTGCCATGTAAAAAATTAGATTTGTGCACTTTTAAGCAACTCATATATTCTCTACTTTGCCACCATCTCCACTGTTCCCTTTTGTTTTACATTTGGTCTACTTCATTTGTTTATGTCAACCTGCTTGGTCCCTGAAGCCATTTGGGTTTATAGCTAAAAAGCTGAGTGCTTACTCTGTAAATATGAAAACTACTCACGGGAACATAGAGCCATGGAGTTTAGCACTGAAAGGAAGTATAATGATTTTTTTGGTTATAGTCCCATATTTCCAAGTGGGGACTGAGGCCAAGGGCAATAACACAAAATCATCCCTGACCCACCGGTATCTGGTGGCAGAGTCTTTGTTATCTTACAGTCTCAAATGACATAATTCCTCTGGAATTTTTTTGAGAAGCATAAAAGCTACAGAAGTATAATAATCATGGTAGCATCATTTATTAAAGATGTCAGATCCTGATACACTGAACCCGTGTGCCAGCTGTCTCCGGCTGTGGCCTCTGCCTTGTCCCTTGCCACACCGAAAGAAATTCTTCTTCCTCTGAAGGAGCCCACTCCTACCAAAACATAATGAGCATTGTAGATTTTACTGAAGATCTCGGAATGGAGACAGAAGAAGGGATTGATGTCACAGTGGACCCGGTCTTTCTCTTAGGAATTCCCCCCAGAATTTCCTCCTAGTATCATTCCTCTGCCCACTGCCAACCGTGGCTCTTTCCTGAGCTCCCTTTATGTCAGCCTCTCCGATCCCTGACTCCAAGACCCCTCCCCTGGGCTTTTCTGTCCTGTCTTCTTATGCTGAGCTACACAGCTGTCCCCCAGTTTCTATCTCCTTCTGCCACTTAATGCTATTTTCAAGGATGAGGATAGAAATTCTGCTTGTATTCAGCAAACAAAAGATTCCTCAGTTCTTGTGACCTACCTCTATAAATGGCAATGGAGGATTATAGACAGCAACAAAATATTTTTGTTCCTGTAAACATGCATGGTCTCTAATCCTCACTACAACGTTGTGAGGAAGTAGATATTATTTGCACCTCATAGAAAAAAGAACAGAGATCAGGGAGGTCAAGCCACTTGCCCCAGGTCACCCAGCTTGTAAGTGCCACAGACAGGACTTACTCAGGCCTGACTCAAACTCCTTCTTCTTTGCCATGGGAGGGCATTGGATGGCAGATAGTTGGGCTGGGTTAATTGATCTTCTGGCATCAATTCTAGATGACTCTTCTCTTTCATCCCTGTGGGCTCTAATAATTCAGAGGTGGCAATTTTTGTTAAACACCCTCTTTTTAAAGAGAATTCATCTGCAGGATGCTTTTCGATACTTAGCAAGAAACTCCTAATGAGGGTACCTCCCTGACTTTTCTTTCTCCTCCTCATCCGAACCTTATTATAATTCAAGCCTATGCATTGCAACTGACAGTGGTCTCTTTTCTCTACTTCTTTAATTAGTACTGTCATTTTTAATCCTCTGGAAAGAAGAGAGGGAGATTGACTGTCCCAACAACAGACGTGTTATTCTGAAACTCCAATTGTGACAAATTCACAAACTCATAATAAAGATTTTTTTCTGTACAGTCCTATTAGCTCAGAGCAGAGAGAGTGAGGAGTCCGTTCCTCTTTGGGGGGCTAATTCAGAGCCATTTTTGGCTATCAAGCACAAGATGTTTCTAAACTGAGTTGTCAAGTTGTTAAATGTCTTCACCATGGAGTGTTCCAGTAATTCGATTCCTCTGGATGGCTAGGGGTGTCTTAAAATGTTTCGATTGCAAATACAGGAGGGAAACCGCTGTCCTGAAGTCTCCCCTTAAATCTTCTTATGGATTAATTTGCTGTGTGGCCTGAAATAGGTCAAAAGGTTTTGGCTCAGGAGTAGAATTCTAGAAATAATCACCCTATAGACACTCTAAATCAATCATAATTAATGCACTTGCCCAGTCCTGTCAGCTGATTGCTGCTGGAGGGTGAAATAAAGAGACCCTTTCTAATACAATTTGAAAAGAGATTAAATCTGTCATTTCATCTAATAATTGAGCCAAACGAGAAAAGAGGGGGGTCAAAGTTCACTGGGTGACCTTATGTAAACCCAATAATGCATAATTCATTTCCTTTTGATGGAATTTATAAGCTGCTGTACATGGACAGGACAAAATCCTCTGCCCTCTGTGGCTTCTACCAAACTGTCCTTGCTTATTTCAAAATGCCTTCAGAGCTGCCCAAACTTTTCAGTGGCATATTCTGGCTGAATAATCCCCAAACCTTCAATACGGGCCGGCATTTAATTCATCCTCCCAAGCGTGTGAAGTTAATAACTGAATAAATCACTGGCAGCTCTCTCTGAATGATATAAAACCTGTAATTTATTTATTGAGTGTTACAAATACAGTTAAAACATGTTTTCATGCAAAATGCTTTCCCTCTTTTTAATATTATCCAAAGGAAGAATCTGGGTTTTGAGTTCTGGAAATGGAGGTTGGAAGAAAGTGTGTTTGCGAATTGTCCACTCTTTTCTGATGTAGTGATGTTGGCAAATGGGGTCTTTTCCCAGCTTTGGCACCATTTGGGACGAGGCCAGGTGGGAGAGAAGGGAAGTGTATTTATGGAAACCTTCCAGCCGTGGCTCGGGCTTTCTCAAGCATCTGTGCGCAAGTTTGCCAAAGCTCTGGACTGTGCTGGAACAAAACACTTCTTTTAAATGCACACAGTCAGAGTTCTTGTCTGAAGACTTCTTGATAGCAGCCAGCCAGGTATCTCTTTTTTTTTTTTTTAAGTTTATTTCACCAGCACAATCAAAGCAGCTATTCATTTTGTTTTTGTGGGTGATCTGTAAAGGTACCATATACTTCTCTGTAATGAAGTCGCCCAAAATGCCTTCAGAACTTCTAGCAGCTATTACATGTTCCTTTGGCAGTTGTTACATCTGAGTGTTTAGCTGAAGCCTTTCAGACTGCATTGAGAGAACCCCAAAGATGCAGCCACTCAGCGTGCTATTTAGCACTCATGATAGCCACAAAACATTTGTATGTTTGTTATGTGATGCTCAAATCTTCCAGAACATTGTTTAGTTCTTTGCTGCTTTTGTGACATATATTTCTCTGCACTACTACCAGAATGAGCCTTCTAAAATATAGATGTGATCTTGTCATTTCCTGCTTTTGGAAACTTTGGTGTACTGTGAAGGGATGAGTATAAACTGGTCTAATCTTTCCAGAGAAAGGTTTGGCATTAAGTAACAAAATTAAAATTTTATTTACTCTTTGAGTCTCAAAGTTCCACTCTTTGTAATTTATTCTAACTCATGGATAATTTATCTTAAATATGAACAAAGATATGTGTACTTATACTACATATGATATTTATTATAATTTTAGAAACAACCTAAAGGCTCACCAATAGGAGATTGTTAAATAAAATATGGTATTTCCAAAATAAAGGAATACTCTGGGGACACTAAAAATGACATCCTCAACCACATGGAAAAATATCACAGACATGTCATTAAGTAAAAAAGCATGTCACAATATAGCCTGAGACATATGATATAATTTTGTTTTTAAGCTATCTTTCTCAAAAAGTAGAGAAGAGAAAAATGAGTAGTTTGGAGTTAATCACAGAACAACGTCACATCGCCAGGAAAGAATGGGAAAATGACAGACACTAATAAGAAAACATGGTGTATAACTGGGGTAGCATTCCAATTAGTGGGGCTGATGATGGACTCAAAAATAAATGACCCTGGGATATTTGACAATCCATAAAGAATTCATAAAGAAAAAAGCTATTTAAAACTTCCAGATTTGAAAATTTAAAATCTTAGCATGAAAAGTATATTTATTCTTTATATATATTGTGTGTAGGTATGTGTTGCACACACACACACACACATATAAAGACACAGATTGATTTGCCAACATTGAAATTAAAATCTTCAATATGACATAAAATATCATTAACAAAGTTAAAAGGCAAGCCAAAGACTGGGAGAATATATTGTCAATAAATACCACCAATAAATGAAATATAAAGTCATAAGATAAATACAAACAGCTCAGTAAAACAAATCGCAAAGGACATGTACTGTCAATTCACAGAAGAGGAAATTCATAAGACCAATAAACACATGTAAAGAAGCTCTACATCCTGAGTAATAAAGGAAATGCACATTATAAAAACTTTGAATTATTGCTTCACGCCCATCAACATGGCAAAAATTTTGAATTGTGACAGTGTCAAGTGCTGGTGAATGTATGGAGAAACAGGAACTCATACACTACTTATGGGAATTGCTTCATGTTGTAGAGCAATCTGGAAATAGCCACTAAAGTTGAGTGAAGTATGCACAAACAACAGTTCCATTTGTTGGTGCATATCTCAAAGAGATTCATATATGTGCACAGCCCAAGGAGATAGGTTGGTGAGAGCAAAAAATGAAAAACAACCTAAAATGCCCATTAATAGTACACTAGATACACTGGGGTAGTATTTACACTATGGAGATACAGGTGCTGGGGCAGACCATTCAGGTTCAAATCCGGGCTCTACCATTTGCTAAAAATACAAACAAGGACAATTACTTAACTGCTCTGTGCCTTACTTTTCTCATCTGTAGAATGGGAATAATAATAGTTTAAAGTGTATATATCTTAATGAGGATCAAAAAGTTAGTGTATAAAGCATTTAGAACAGTGTCTGGCACATAGTATTACATATTACTTACTATTATTATTGTAGAACAATCAAAGGAAAAATAAAAATCTTAGCTCTTCATGCATTAACATAGCTAAATATCAAAAACTTAGTGCTGAGAAGAAAAATTAAGCTGTAAAAATGATATGTATTGCATAGTACAGTGTGAAAACATCCATGTCATCTTTGAAAAGCACATAAAACTATTATTTGTTGTGATGATAATACTTATGAAATAGAAGTATAAGAATATGCGTAGAGAAATTCAGTGCTGTTCTCAGTTCTGGAGAGAAATGGGCTAAATCAGGAAAGGGTGCTGTTTCAAGTATATCTATATTATTTTATTTATTCTAGAAAACATATTCGCAGCAAAAAAATATTAATAATCATAAAATTTGCCTAAAGAGTATATAGGAGTCTGTTATGTCATTTTCCAAACTTTTTTTAAAGTTAAACTTTTAAAATTTTGAAATAATGGTAGACTCATATTCAATTACAAGAAATAATATAGTGATATTCCATGTACTCCTTTGAGATTGGCTTCTTCCACTCAACATAATACTCTAGAAGTTCATCCAGGTCGTTGCACATATCAATAGTTCATTTTTATTGCTAAGTAGTATCCCACGGTGTGAGGGTACCACATTTTATTTTACCACTCACCCATTGAAGGATATTTGAGTTGTTTTTAGTTTACATATATTGTAAATAAAGCTACTACAAACATTTGTGAGCAGGTTTTTGTGTAAACATTAAGTATTAATCTTGGATAAATGCATGGGAGTACAATTGCTACGTCATATGGTAATTGCATGTTTAATTTTTAAAGAAACTACCAAACTGTTTTTCATACTGGCTGTACCATTTCACATCCCCCCCAGCAATATATGAATGGTCTAGTTTCTCTGCAAACTTGCCGGCATTTGGTGGTGTCATCCTTTTTGATTGTGGCATTCGAATCTCATTTTGGTTTCCCTAATGGCTAATGATGTTGAAAATCTTTTATGTGCTTATTTGCCTTTTGTGTTTCTTCTTTGGTGCAATATCTTTTCAGATTTTTTGCCCATATACTATAATAATTAGATTTTTTTTTTAACCATTGAGTTTTGAGAATTCTTTACATAGTCCACGTATTAGTCAGTTTTCAGATGGGTGGTTTGCCAATATTTTCTCCTAGTCTGTATCTTATTTTTCTATCCTCTTAACAAGATCTTTTTCAGAGCAAAAGTTTTTAATTTTGATGTAGTCCAATTTACCAATTTTTCCTTTTATGGCTCACTCTTTGGGTGTCAAGTCTAAGACTCTTTAGCCATAGATTCCAAAGATTATAGCTTATTTTTAAAAAATTTATAGTTTTACATTTTACATTTGTGTGTGATTCATTGTTTTTATAAATTTATTAATTTTTATTGAGATATAATTCACAAACCATAAAATTTATCACAGTTTACAATTCAGTCGTTTTTGGTATATTCACAAGACTGTGTAATCATCACTAGTATGTAAGCCCAGAACATTTTTATCACCCCAAAATGAAATTCCATACTTATTAATCACTCCTCTTCTCCTCCCCCAACCCCTGGTAACCAGTAATCTCCTATCTGTCTCCAAGGATTTGCCTATTCTGGACATTTCAGATAAATGGAGCCGTATGACCTTCTGTGTCTGACTTCTTTCACTTAGCATAATGTTTTCAATGTTTATCCATTCTGTAGCATGTATCAGTCCTTCATTCTTTTTGTGACTGAATAATATTCCATTGTATGGGTATACATTTGTTTATCCATTCATCAGTTAATGGACATTCTGGTTGTTTCCACTTTTTGTTTTCTATAAATAATGTTGCTATGAACATCATTTACCAGTTTTTGTGTGAATGTATGTTTTTAATCCCCTTGGGTATCTATCTAGGAGTAGAATTGCTGGATCATATGGTAACTCTGTGTATTTTTTTTTAGGAACCATCAAACTCTGCACAGTGACAGCATCATTTTACATGCCCATGAACAATGAATGTATCAGGGGTTCAATTTTTCCACATCCTTGCCAACACTTGTTATTTTCTAGTTGTTGTTTTGTTTTGTTTTGTTTTTCTCTTAATGGCTATCTTAGGGAATGTAAAGTAGTATCTCATTGTGATGTTATTAATATTTTCCTAATGACAAATGATGTTGAGCATCTTTCCATGCATTCTGGCCATTTATAAATCATCTATGAAGAAATGTTTATTCAAATCCTTTGTCCATTCTTAAAGGGTGTTAGTCTTTTTATTTTATTTATTATTTGTCTTTTTATTGTTTAGTTGTAAGAGATCTTTATATATTCTAGATACTAGACCTTTATCAGAGATATGATTGGCAAATATTTTCTACCATTTTGTAGGTTGTCTCTTCACTTTATTGAAGTGTTCTTTAATGCACAAAAGTTTAAAATTTTGATAAACTCCAATACATCAATTTTTCTCCCTTTGGTTGCTTGTGCTGTTGGTGTCATATCTAAGAAACTGTTGCCTAATCCAAGGTTATAAAGATTTATACCTATGTTGTCATCTTTGTTGTTTTAATGCTTACATTTATGTCTATGATCCCTTTTGATTTAATTTCTGTGTGTGGTGTAAGATAGTAGTCCAAATTCTTTCTTTTCCATATGGATATCTAGCTGTTTTATTGCCATTTGTTTAAAATAATATTCTTTTTCCATTGAATAATTTTGGCATCTTTGCCAAAAATCAATTGACCATAGATGTATGGGTTTGTTTCTGGGTTCTCAATTCTGTCTAGTTGATCTATATGTCTATCCTTATGCCAGGTACCACACATTCTTGATTACTAAAGATTTGTAGTAAGTTTTGAAATTGCAAATGGTGTGTTCTCCAACTTTGTTTTTCTTTCCCAAAAACTTTTTTGACTGTTCTGAGTCCCTTGTAATTCTATATGAATTTTAGGATCAGCTTGTCCATTTCTGGGGGAATTTTGATAGAGATTGCATTGAATCTGTATACCAATTTGGCGATTATTGCCATCTTAACAATATTAAGTCTTCCAATACATGAACATAAATGTCTTTCCATTTATTCATGTCTTATATTTCTTTCAACAATATTTTGTAGTTTTCAGTGTATGGGATGTATGAGTCTTGTACTTCTTTAGTTAAATTTATTCCTATGTATTTTATTCTTTTTTATGCTACTATAAATGGAATTGTTTTCTTAATTTCATTTTTAGATTGTTCATTTCTAGTGTATAGAAATGCAATTGACTTTTATATATTGATCTTGTTCCTTGCAAACTTGTAGAACTCATATATTAGCTCTAATAGTTTTTTTGTGGATTCTTTATGGTTTTCTATACATAAAATCATGTCATCTGCTAAGAGAGATAGTTTTACTACTTCCATTCCAATCTGGATGCCTTTGATTTCTTTCTTCTTGTCTAACTGCCCTGACTAGTGCCTCCAGTACAATGTTGAATAGAAGTTGTGAGAGTAGATCCCTGTATTGGTGCTGATCTTGGCGGGGAGAGAATTGATTATCATGTATGAAGTCACCTGTGGGTTTTTCACAGATGGTCGTTATCAGATTGAGGAAGTTCCTTTCTATTCATAGTTTGCTGAGTGTTTTCATTGTGAAACAGTGTTGGATATTATCAAATGCACTTTTTGCGTCAAATGAGATGATTGTGTGGTCACTTTCTTTATTCTATTAATATGGTGTATCACATTGATTGATCTTCATATATTGAACAAATTTTGCATTCCTGGAATAAATCCTATTTGGTTATGATGTATTATCCTTTTTATGTGCTGCTGAATTTAATTTGCTAATATTTTGTTGAGGACTATTGCAACTATATTCATAGGGGATATTGGTCTATAGTTTTCTTTTGATGTATTTATCTGCTTTTGGTATCAGAGTAATGCTGGTATCATAGAATAAATAAGAAAGTGTTCCCTTTTTTCCTATTTTTTGAAATGAGTTTGTGAGGAATTGCTGATAATTTGTCTTTAAACATTTGGTAGACTTCACCAATGAAGCAAGATAGTCCTGGGCTTTTCTTTGTATAAAACTTTTTGATTACTATTAATAACTTAATATCTTTACTTGTAGGTCTATTCAAATTTTCTATTTCTTCTTGAGTCAATTTTGAAAGTTTGTGTCTTTTTGGGAAGTTGTTCATTTCATCTAGGCTCTCTAATTTGGTGGCATAAAATTATGCATGGTATTCTCTTATATTTCTTTTTATTTATGTAAAGTCAGTAGTAATATTCCTTCTTTTATTCCTGATTTTACTAATTTGAGTTTTTTAAAAAATTGGTCATTCTAGCTAACAGCTTATCAATTTTGTTGACCTTTTTATACAAACAACTTGGTTTTGCTGATTTTCACTATTTTTTTCTATTCTCTATTTCATTTATTTCTACTCTAATGTTTATTATTTTCTTGTGTTGGATTTGAGTTTAGTTTGTTCTTCTTTTTCTATTTCCTTAAGGTGGAAGGTTAGGTTGTTGATTTGAGATTTTTCCTCTTTAATGTAGTAATTACAGTTGTAAGTTTCCCTCTGAAAACTACTTTTGCTACATCCTATAAGTTTTGATATGTTGTGTTTTCACTTTGTTCATCTGAAAGTATTTTCTAATTTACCTTGTGATTTCTTCTTTAACCTATTGATTATTTAGGAGTGTGTTTTTTAATTTACCAGATTTCCTTCTGTTATTAATTACTAATTTAATTTCATTGGCGTTATAACACATACTTTGATTTCAATCCTTTTGAATGTATTGAGACTTCCTAACATACAGTCTATCCTGGAGAATGTTCCATATACGTTTGAGAAGTCTTTTCACTCTGTCGATGGCTTCCTTTGTTGTACAGAAGCTTTTTAGTTTGATGTCATCCTATTTATTTATTTTTGTTTTTTTAGCCTGTGCATTTGAGGCCTTATCCAAAAAATCTTTTCCCAGACAAATGTCATAAAGCATTTTTCCAATGGTTTATTCTAATAGTTTTATTGTTTTTGGTCTTATATTTAAGTCTTTAATACATTTTGAGTTGATTTTTTCATATGGTAAAAAATAGGGGTCTAGTTTTATTCTTCTACATTTGGCTATCTAATTATCCCAGCACCATTAATATCTGTCTTTAATTGGAGACTTTAATCCATTAAAATTTAATTACTGACAAGATAGGATTTTCAGGTGTCATTTTGCTGTTTGTTTTCTATATATCTTTCTTTTCTGTTCAATTCCTCCACTACTGCCTCCTTCTGTGTTAAATATTTTCCAGTGTATCATGTCTCTTTTTGTTCCTTTTACTATATATTTTTGAGTTATTTTCTTAGTGGTTGCCTTGAGCAATACCACTAATATCTTAATTATAAAAATCTGATTTGTTTTAATATCAACTTAATTTAAATAATATATAAAAGCTTTGCTCCCACATGGCTCCATTCCCACCCTCCTTTTCTGTTATTTTCATAAATTACATCTTCATACATTGTGTGCTCATCTTTAGAGTTATAATTATTGCATTATGAAGTTGCCTTCTGAATCAGATCAAACCAATAAAGGAGTTATAAACAAAAAATACATTTCAATGCTATCTTTTATGTTTATCTGTGTAGTTACTTTACTGGTGTTCTACTTACTATGGATTCAAGTTACCACCTGGTGTCCTTTCATTTCAGCCTGAAGGGGTGCCTTTAGTGTTTCTTGTAAGGCAGGTCTGCTAGTAACAAACTCTGTCAGTTTCTGTTTATTTGGGGATGTCTTAATGTCTCCTTCCTCTATGAAGGATAGTTTGGCCAGATATAGAAAACCTGGTTGACGGTTTTTGCTTTCAAAATTGTCATCCCGGTGCTTTCTGTCCTCAATGATTTCTCGTGTTCTACTTTGAGAGTATTCTACTTGGAGTTCATTGAGCTTATTTGACATGTAAATTAATGTTTATCATCAAATTTGGGAAGTTTTTAGGCATTATTTCTTTAAATATTCTTTTTACCTCTTTCTTTCCCTCTTCTCTTACTGGGACCCCCATTATACGCGTGTGTGTACACTTATGGTGTCACACAGGTGCCTGATGCTCTGCTCATTTTTCCTCATTTTCCCTTCTGTTCCTCAGATTCAATAATCTCAATTGAACTACTTTTAAGTTTACTGATTCTTTCTTTTGCCTGCTCAAATCTCTGTTGAGCCCTTCCAGTGAATTTTTCATTTCAGTTTTTGTACTTTTCAATTCCAATATATCTATATCTTTCTTTTTATAATTTTTATCTCTCTATTGATAGTCTCTATTTGGTGAGACATTGTCACATACTTTCGTTTAGATTTTTAGTCATGGCTTCCTTTAGCCCATTGAACATATTTAAAATGGCTGATTTAAACTCTTTGTCTTGTAAGTCCAGCTTCTGAGCTTTCTCAGGAATGGTTTCTATATATAGTATTTTTTTTTCTGCATTTAGGTCATAATTTCTTGTTTCTTTGCAGGTCTTACAATTTTTTTGTTGGAAAGAATACATTTCCAAGGCCAGGCACAGTGGCTCATGCCTGTAATCCTAGTACTCTGGGAACCCGAGGCTGGAGGATTGCTTGAACTCAGGAGTTTGAGACCAAACTGAGCAAGAGTGAGACCCCGTCTCTACTAAAAATAGAAAACTTAGCCAGGTGTCATGGTGTGCACCTGTAGTCCAAGCTACTGGGGAGGCCGAGGCAGGAGAATTTCTTGAGCCCAGGAGTTGGAGCTTGCAGTGAGCTAAGATGACACCACTGCACTCTACTCAGGGTGACAGAGTGAGACTCGGTCTAAAAGAAAAAAGAATACATTTCCAATAATGTAATGATATAATGTATGACTCTGGAAATCAGATTCTCCCCCTTCCCCAAGATTTGTTGTTGCTTCCTGTTGTAGTTGTTACTGTTTGTTTCTTTAGAATTTTCTGAACTTATTCTATAAAGTCTGTATCTTTGTTATGTGCAGCCACTGAAGTCTCTACTCAGTTAGCTTTATAATCAGCTAATTATTAGACAGAAATGTCCTTAAATGCCTGGAGCTAATAAGTGTCCCAGTCTTTGCTGAGTGGCTCTATGTAGATGTTGGGGAATGCCTTTGACACTCGGTGTGCAACTCTGCCTTAGCCTTCACTTTCTGCTTGAGCAGAGACTAGAGGTCACTCATAGGTGAAAGATTAGGACCTTCTCAGGTCTTCTCTAAGCATGTGCACAATTGTGCATGGCCTTGGGTACGTGTGTAAACTTCTAGCTTCTCAGAAATATGTTGGAGATTTTCAAAGATGCTGTAGGTAGCTCTTTTCTCGGATTTTCCTGTTAAGGCTTTGTTAGTTTATTGTTTGCTCCAACTGTTATCCATCACCCCAGGCAGCTGTAATGTTAAGACATTTAATAAATGCCAACAGGAAGAAACGTTTAGCACTGGGCGTATTTGACAAGCCTTTCCAGTTGGGTCTTATAGAAAATCCCCAAACAGATCAAATAATGAATTTGGGGGGAGTATGGTAGCTCTATTTCCTCTGGTTGCTGTGATTGCACGCTGTTGTTTTTCTAGGCTAACAGGGAGGTGAAGAGTGGTTGACGGGACTAGTATAAGTTAAAATGCTGCAAAGCTCACTGTTCTTACTGAGATTCAGCCATTTTTCTTGCCTAAACATCTCTTGGGTTGCTCCAAGCCTTTGGTTAATTTCCAGAGTTCTTAAAACATTGATTCTGACCTTTTTTCTCTTACAGTCTTTTCATTGCTTTTATAAAGGGATAAACTTTCGGTGGCTCTTGCACCTCCATTTTTGCTGTTATCACTCCCTTTTATTTATTAGAGTTAATTTTTTTTGTATAAAGCATGAGATGTAGGTCAAGATTCTTTCCCTTTTTCTTTTTGTTTCTTCCTTTTTTTTTTTTTTTTTTTTTGCTTATGGATGTCCACTTGTTTAGCACCATTTATTGAAAATTCAGTCTTCCAGTGAATTGCTTTTGTGCCTTTGTAAACATCAATTAGACATATTTGTGTGGATTCATTTATGGATTCTCCATGCTGTTCTGTTGATCTATGTGTCTATCCTTCTGCTAACACCATGCTATGTAGGTATGTTATAAGACCTGCATTGAGTAGACTTATTTTTTCTATTTTATGCTTCTTTACAAAATTGTTTTAGTTATTCTAGTTTCTTTGCATTTCCATATAAAATGTAGAATAATCTAGTACATATCTACACAAAGTATCATTGGCATATTAATAGAAATTATGTTAAACCTATAAATCTATTTGGGGAGTATTGACATCTTTATTATGTTGAGTCTTTCAGTCCATGCACATGATCTGTCTCACCATTTATGTTGATATTTTTTGAGTATTTTTTTATCAGTGTTTTATAGTTTATACATAAGCATTTAATTTATTTTCAAGGAATTGTACATGGTATTGTATTTTTAATTTTGGTATTCATATATTCATTGTTAGTATATAGAAATACAATTGAATTTTATAAATTTATCTCAGATCCTACAACCTTGCTGAATTTACTTATTATTTCTTTTCAGGCCTTATTGCATTGGCTAGAACTACCAGCACTATGTTGAATAAGAGTGAGGAGAGTGAACATCTTTGACTTGTTCCCAAACAGAGGAAGAAGAATTTAGTCATTCACAATTAAGCATCATGTTAAATGTAGATTTTATTTTGCATATGCTCTTTTTTAGTTGAGGAAATTCCTTTTATTTCTAGTTTTATGACAGTTTTTTTTAAATCAGAAATAAGTGTTGAATTTAGTCAAATACTTTTTCTGCTTTGACTGCTATAATATAAATTTTCTTTTTTAGCCTGTTAATGTGAATTACATTGATTGATTTTCAAAAATTGAGCCATCTTTGCTTTCCTGGAATAATCCTTAATGGCTATAGTGTATATTTATTTTTATATATTGCTAAATTCTATTTGCTAATATTCTCTTAAGGATTTTTGCATCTATATTCATGAGGGATGGGTGTTTCTTTCCTTTTTTGTGTGCTGTCTTTGTCTAGTTTGGATATCAAGGTAAAATACCAGCTTCATAAAATAAATTAGGCAGTGTTCCCTCCTCTTTTTTTTTTTTTTTAAGAGATTGGGTAGAATTGGTGTTACTTCTTCCTTAAATGTTTGCTAGCATTTTTCAATGTAACCATCTGGGACTGGATATTCTTTGGGGGGAGGAGTTTTAAAATTATCTATTTAATTTCCTAATAGTTATAGTTCTATTCAAATTATCTATTTCGTATTAGATGACAAAATGGTTTATATTTTTATGGAATTGCTCCATTTTTATCTAAGTGGTCAAATTTATGTGGATAGAGTTGTTTGTAGTATTTTCTTATTATTTTCTTGAAGTCTGCAGCATATGTGAGATATCCCCTATGTCACTTTTAATATTGGTAATTTGTGTCAGTCTTGCTAGAGGTTTGTTGATTTTATTGATCTTTTCAAAGAACCATCTATTAATTGCAATGATTTCCAATATTGTCTTTTTGTTTCTAATTTGATTGATTCATGCTGTTATATTGATTATTTCTTTTATTATGCTGTTTTGGGTATATTTTGCTCTTCTTTTTCTAGGTTTTTGAGGTGTGAGCTTAGATTATTTATTTGAGAATTTTTCTTTTTTAATATATGTGATTAGTGCTGTAAATTTCCCTCTCACCACTGTTTCAACGGTTTCCCACAAATTATGGTATGTTGTATATGTTTATATTCTCATTCAGTTCAGTTCAAAGTATTTTTTGATTTTACATGAGACTTCCTCTTTGATTCATGACCTTTTTTTTTTTTTTGATCTTCAAAATGTTTATTAATGATGTCCATAGCATGGGCAATGTTATCTGTTATTTTAAATTGTACATTTCAACCCATTCTTACTGGCACTGAGAATTCCATTTTAACATTTTTTTTTTTTACTAATGTGCAGCACATAAATTGAAATTCTTAAAAATTTTACCTGCAGTCATGTGCATTTCCTCTTTTATTAACATTTTGTTTATGAACTGATTATTTATCTTTTGGGGGAAAAAAGGAAGAGGGAAGGAAGGAAAGAAAGATGACAGGCATCATGGACTATTCAAAAGAGAAGTGTGTCTCTTAGTTTTCAAATGTTTGAAGATTTTCATTTTATCTTCCTGTTATTAATTTCCAGTTTGATTCCATTGTGGTTGGAAAACATGCTCTGTATGATTTCAATTTTAAAATTTTGTTGAGTTTTTTATGGTCTAGGATATGGTCTATCTTGGTATATATTTCATAGACACTTGAAAATAATGCATATTCTTCTGTTTTTAGGTAGAGTGTTCTATAAATATGTATTAATAGTATTACTGAGTTCTCCCATCCTTGCTGATTTTCTGTCTAGTTATCTATCAATTTTTGAAAGAGTGGTGCTGAAGTCTCCAACTATTCTTATTTCTATGTCTATTTCTCCTTTTAGTTCTATCAGATGTGTTTGATGTGTTTTGTAGCTCAGTTATTTGGTGAAACATTTAGGATTACTATGTCTTCCCAGTGGATTGATCCTTTTATTGTCACATAGTGTACTTTTCTGACTCTGATAATTTTATTTGCTCTGAAGTCTAATTTATATGACATTAATGTATCTACTCCTGTTCTCTTTTAATATTTGTATAATATATTTTTCCACTATTTTACTTGCAGTATGCTTATATCATTATAACTGAAGTGAGTTCTTGTAGACAGCATAGAGTTTGGCCATGTTTTATATCCACTCTACTAATCCCTGCCTTGAAGTGGTATATTTAGACTATTTACAATTAGTGTAATTATTGATATATTGGGACCATTTAAAATAAAAAGGCTGCTATTTTATTTTTTGTTTTCTGTTTATTCTCTCTTTGTTTTAGTTTTACATTTCCTGTCTTGTTATGGGTTACTGAACATTTCTTTTAGAATTCCACTTTATCTGTCTATAATATTTTTGAGTCTATCTTTTTTTTTTTTTGAAACAGAGCCTCACTCTGTCACACTGGGTGAGTACAGTGGCATCATTATATCTTACTGCAACCTCAAAGTCCTGGGTTCAATAGATCCTCCTGCCTCAGCCTCCCAAGTAGCTGGGACTACAGGTATGTGCTACCATGTGCAGCTAACTTTTTCTATTTTTGGCAGGGATGGGGTCTTGCTCTTGCTCAGGCTGGGTTCAAACTCCTAAGCTCAAGCAATCCTCCCACCTTGGCCTCTCAGAGTGCTAGTATTACAGGCATGAGCCACCATGCCTGGCTGAGTCTATCTTTTTAATAGCATTTTTAGTTGTTACTTTAAATATTACATCCTATATACATACTTATAATCTACTTGTGTTGTTACTTTATCAGTTTGAGTGAAATGTAAAAGTGTAAAAATCTTACTTCCCTTTATATACCTTTACTACCCCTATTTGTAATATGATTATCTTAAATATTTACTCTACATACATTTAGAACTACAATCAGTGTTATAATTTATATTTATCAAACATAACATACATTACCCAAGAGGAGAAGAGACATCTACTGTGTTTACCCAGATTTGTGTTCAACGTGTACTTTCTTCACTACCAATATACCTTTTTTTATCCTTTCCTTTATGTATGGAGAACTTCCCTTAGCCATTCTTTTAGGGTAGGCCTGCTGGCAATAAATTCTTTTAGTTTTTCTTTGTCTGAGAATGTCTTGATTTCCCCTTTATTCTTGGAGGATATTTTCACTGGACATAGAATCCAGGGATGACAATCCTTCTCCGTTAGCTGTTGAAAAATGTACCCCTTTCTCCATGGTTTCTGTTGAGAAATATGCTCCGCTCAGGTTGCTTTTCCTCTGTAAGTAAGATGTTATTTCCTTCACTGTGTTCAAGGTTTCTTCTTTGGCTCTAGTTTTTGGAAGTTTGATTATGATGTGTTGTGGTATGGATTTCTTTGGATTTAGCCTGAATCTGTAGTTTATGTCTTTTGTCAAACGTCAGAGATTTTTCAGTCATTACTTTGAGATTTTTCAGCCCTGCTTTCTTTCTCCTCTTTTTCTAGAACTTACATAACATGAGTGTTAGATATTTTATTATAGTCCCAATGCCTCTTGAGATTCTGTTCACTTTGTTAAAGTCTATTTTCTCTCTGTTCAGATGTGGCAATTTCTATTGTTCTGGCTTCAAGTTCACTGATTCTTTCCTCTGTTCCCTTCATTCTTCTGCTGACCCCACACACCTAGTAAAAAGTTTTTTATTCTGGTAGTTGTATTTTTCAATTCTAAAATTTTCATTTGGTTCTTCTTTATATCTTCTGTTTTTTTGCTGAGGTTTTCTATTTTTTTGTTTATACCTGCTATTTTTATTTGTTTGAAGCATGTTCACACATGTTTATTAGAGCATTTTTATCATGCCTGCTTTAAAATGTATTTGTAAGACAATTTTCTGTCATCTTGGCATTGACATGTATTGATTGCCTTTTTTCATTCAGTTTGAGATCTTCCTGCTCTTTGATATGATGAGTAATTTTTGATTGACACCTAGACATTTCAGGTATTATGCTATAAGACTGTGGATCTTACTTAAGCCTTCTGTTCTAGCCAGTTTCTTCTGACACTCCTCTGGCAGGAGAAGGGGGATGCCACTAGACCTTCACTGATATATCTATAACTGGAAGGGTAGGAGTGTCTCATTACTGCTTCCCATATGGTCTCTGCTGACACCAGAGTGGAGCAGGTTGGCCTTGTCACTGCTGCACAGTGGTGAAAGCCCTGACTCTCCACTAGGCTTCCTCTGATACCATCCCAGAGGGGAGTGGGTGAGGTGCCTCTCTGTTGCTGGGTAGGGGTACAAGTCCAGGCTCTCTGTGTGGTCTCTACTGACATTGTGCTGGGGTGGGGAGGGGGGTGCTCATTCCCACTTGGCAAGGAAGAAAGTCCTGGCTCTCTATTTGGTATTTTCTGATACCAGCCCTCTAGAAGTATTGGGGTACCTCATGGCAGCCATGTGGGCTCCCACTTGGCTCTTGCTGGTATGGATGGGGTGAGGTCATAGATTTTTTTGTGGTGTTTGGCTGAAATAGAGCAGTTATTATCTAAAAGTTGTGGGGTTTTTTTGTTTTTGGTTTTTTTGTCTTGCAGGCTGCCCTTTCTTGAGCCTTTGGCTAGAAAGAGCAAATTGTTTTGTTGGTCTGTATCCATTGACTGTTCCAGGGTGCTGGCTTCTTCAGCTTCAAATCTAAGATATGTGAGGCAAAAAGAAAGCCCAGGGAACTCACCACCATGTTGTTCCTCGAGTCCCAGCTGGTGTGCCTTCTTCTCTCCAACTTTTACAGTCTTTTTATGTTAGTTATATATATGATGCCCAGGGTTTTTTAGTTGTACTTAGCAGGAAGAATAGGGGAAAGTATGTCTACTCCATCTTCTCTGTAGGAAAAATTTTACAAACTTTATGAAAATATATTTCAAATATTTTATAATTAAAATAAGTACTTAAAAATGAACAAGAATTTTGGGGCATGGAGGGTTACTACTACGTGGGGGAAAAGCAGTGGGTTTGATGGAGACAGGGAAGGCCCAGCAGCAGAGAGACAGGAAGGTGCATGGACAAGAAAACGGGTGAAAAGTTTTCCAGTAATGGAAGCGGACAAGGTAAGAACTGCTTACAAGCAGAGCTGAGTTTTGATGACTTTGGGGATACGTGAAGAATGTTCTTTAACTGATCATTTCTATAGCAGATATATGGGCGTCCCCTTGTCCCTTAGGGCCTACTTTAACCTCTCCACTCACCCTTTTGGAGTAACATAAAATGACAGTAATAGTTGAATCCATCCTATTATTTGGGAGTGACCCCCTGACCCGGCGGTCAAGCTTTTTGCTTACCCGTCTGATTAGAACATTCCATAATTTTTGAAGGGACCCATCTCCAGGCCTTTCCATTAATTAGTCCAGCACTAGCAGGTCCTTGAAGAGGAAAAAACGGTGTTGAGGGCTCTCAAATCCCTCTTTGGCGATTAGGAAGTGAGATAAGGAAGGGAAGCTTTTAACAACGTGACAGTTGTCCTGCAAGCCCCGTCTCTGCAATCTGAGAGGAGCCCGGCCGCGTGAGAAAAGCAAACAAACAAAAATACCTCTGTGACGCTTGGATTTTATAACGCGCTGATATCTGATGGTTCATCTGCCTGGCCCTGCCAGAGTGGCCAGTGTTAAATTGCCTTCTGTTCTTGGACAACTTAACCTGTCATTGTTAAGCTTGCCTGCATGAGAGCCTTTGAAATAAAATCTGGGTGTGTAGAAAAGTTGTCCTGGTTCAGGTTTGGTGAACTCTGAACGTGGCCTGAGGTTCAGTGAAGCTGCCCCACACTGGGGGAGCTCTAGAGGAACCTGCTGGCTGGACTGTGCAGTCAGAAGACCCTTGAAAGTCTATGGAGATAAAGTAGGTGGCATCTCCCAGACCTATGCCCTGTCCACTTTCCATAGACTCAAGGGAGGTGGTGTGGGACAATAGAGATGCACGTGGCTTTTGAATGTGCTCAGACTTCTGTCACTGACTGGCTGGGTGACACTGGAGAATGACTCCATTTCTCCAGCTTCAGTTTCTGCATCCATACAATGAAAACAATAGTGGAACCTATCTCATAAGTTTGTGGTAAAGATTAAGAGAGAGTTTGCGAATTACACATGGGAAGTGGTCAACAAACAGTAGTTGATATTCTTTCTAACATTATTGGTCTAATAGAATATTCAGGGAGTGCCAGAAGGAATGTCTTAGAATTGAGTCTAATCTTTTCGTTTTATAGAAAGGGTAGCTGAGACTCAAAGATGTTGTCTATGAGAGCTCTGCTCACGGTTATCTGGTTAGTTGGAGGCAGAGCTACCCCAAGGACACCAATCTCCTAAACTCTGTGCTAACACCTCCTCCATGTTTTCAATTTTTCCATCAAATCTAGGTTATAGTTTTCACCTGATGAACACATTAACTGACTTTTTATGAGTTTTTAAAGAAATATGTGTCTTAAGAAAGTTGTACCAAATGAAAAACAAAAACAAAAATAAACCCCAAAAATGAAAATCGTAGCAACGAGTGAAAATGGCCATCGAAAGAAAAGATTTAAATGCAAACAGCAGAAACCATGTCCCAAGCAGAGAGGGTCATGTGTCTTGTCATAATCACACTGTGCTTAATATCGGAGTCTTCTCTGTCTCACGAGGTGAGTGATCCCAAGTGCATTCTAATGCATGTTTTATTTCTCCATTGATTTTAATTAAAAGGATATTGTCAAGGTTGCTAGGCATAAATATTGACTGCTTTTGACACTACAGTTGTCCCAGAGGGTCAGGCTTGCTTTTTCAAGGTTCTTAAATCTCTTTTGGTTCCTTATACTTTCTTTTTGGTATGTTGCAAACATCAAAAATGGAACTATTAAGGCATACCTGATAGGTTTTTAACAACACAGGTTGAAAAAAATTAAAGGTTTGATAATTTGGAATAATCACTCACAAATGAGATCTTGGGCCTTGACTTAGCCAGAATGGTTGCATAAGTGGTAAAATTTACTGAATAATGATCTGCCTCTTCGATTGGTTTGGTCAGTACATACACATGCTTATGTATCTCCCAAAACCCATATGGACATCAATAGTGCTTTGAATGAAGCAAAGGGGTATTTTCTTCTAAAAGATAATTTTATTAAAAGAGATTTCTGTATCCCCTTATCCCCAACCCACTCCAGGCCTGAGTTCCTTTGTGTTTCCAAGTTCTGCATTAATGGGCAACTTCCTGCTTAAGCAGCTTGTCAATTCAGCCATGCAACTCATATGCATTTCTATCCAGGAATTGGGAGGCCTTGAGATGGTGCTGGCATTTCAGGGTTAATTCTAGTAGACTCCAAAGCAGCAGGGGGTTAAAGAGGCCCAACACTGTATCAGGAAGAGGTGGACTGCAGAGAATAAGTGGTGTGAAATGCATTATGAACATTCTCAGCACAGAGAAATCGTCTTTTTCTTGTTGATAGTAGAAAATCAATACGGTTGTTTTCTGTTCAGTTTTCAAGGGCACAAGTTGCTGCTACTTCAGGCTCAAGAAGTTCACAGGGTGGTTAACAAAATGTCAGTGGTGATTGAACAGTTCGAGCAAAATTGACATCCCTGTGCTGTAAGTCTACCCTAAGTGAACTGGGAGCTGCAGGGAAAGGCAGAATATCCCGGGGCCATAGGGAGCAGGTAGGTTAATGTGTCAGACTGAAAAAACAAAACAAACAAAAAAAAGTTGCTGGCCCTACAGAGCAGGCGGAAATGGAAGACAGGTTGTTATTCTCCTTGGTTTGGGCAGTTGGTATGAGGAAAGGAGGAAGACTCTCTGATCAGCCGAGGGGCTGCCCAGAAGCTGATATAACACCAGACTCCACAGGGCGGCACAGCAGTCTCTTTTTCATCCCATCTTGCAGCATGGGGATATTTTCTTACTTGGCGTTGTCTGGCACGTCACGGATATTATTTTCTTTTCTCCTCCCCAGATGCCCTTTGTTTTCCTGCTCTTCCCACTCTGCTTCTGTAGTCCCCTTTCTGAAGTAGCTGAGGGTCATTACTCAGCATCTCATGGTGGTGAAGGGGCAGGCTCTGGAGCCCAAAGCCCTAGGTTTAAAATCCTGGGTTGGGATTAGTAGAAGTTTTAACCCGCCACCCGCAAGCTCAGTTCTTACCTGTAAAGTAGTGACAATTTCCTTCATCTTATAAGAATGTTGTGAGAATTCAATGAGATTATGCACACGAAGAGTCTCAGGTACAATAGCTGCTTTAACTTCCTCTTTTTCAATTAATGGGCACCCCTGCTTCCATTAACAGCCCTAAATCTCCAAGCACACCTCTCTCATCTGTGGGAAAATAAGCTGATATTTTAATTTATACCAAATGGTTGACAACAGCCCCCTGCCCAAGTGCACTTCATGGATCACAAATTACTGTTACATTATTTAACAGTGCCATAGGCCCTAAGAGGAAGGCATGGGGCAGAGCACCCAGGCACGTTGGTCCTCTGAGGTATTTTAATACCAATGGTTCCTTACTCCAAAGTGGCAACTCTAATTAGGAAGATGTTGGGGCATGACAGGCGTTTCCTAGAGCCCCTCAAATCATATCATACAGCAGGTGCCTATACTGCCTACAATAAGTCAGGCTGGCTCTGTTGGAAAAACTGAATTTTCTACTTTAAGCTATAGATTTGAGCAATATAGTCGTCTCCCCTTATCCACAGAAGATATGTTCCAAGACCCCCAGTGGATGCCTGAAGCTGTGGATAGTACTGAACCCTATATGTGCTATGTTTTTTTAATACATATGCACACACCTATGATAGTTTAATTGACAAATTAGGCACAGTAAGAGATTAACAACAATAACCAATAATAAAATAGAACAATTATAACGATATGCCAGGATCATCATTCTTGCACTTTGGGACCATTATTAAGTAAAATAAGGGTTACTTGAACACAAGTACTTCGATAACCGTGACAGTCGAATTGGTAACCGAGACGGCTACTAAGTGACTAAGGGGCAGGTAGCACATACAGCATGGATATGCTGGACAAAGGGATGATTCATGTCCCCAGTGGGACAGAAGGAAATGGAGCAAGGTTTCATTATGCTGCTCAGAACAGCAGGCAATATGAAACTTATGAATTACTTATTTCTGGAATTTTCTGTTTAATATTTTCAGACTGTGGTTTACTGTGAGTAACTGAGACCACAGAAAGAGACACTGCAGATGAGTGGAGAGGGGTACTGCAGTCATATATGGTGCTAGTTGGAACAGACTAACCACCTGCTATACACCGATCTGCCCTCCAGTACCTGTGGCTTAAGACATAAATGTATACATCCTGCTAATGTCACAATCCCATGTGGGTGAAGCTGCGGGCAGGACTTTGCTCCACGTAGTCACTCAGGGACTAAGGCCCCTTCCTCCCAGGGCTCCTCCCTCCCCTGCATCCTTGCAGTCTTCTCTGATTACTGGTAAGGGGACAAGAATGAAAGTGTACAGGAGGTGGTTTTACGGGCCAGGTCTAGAAGTGGCGTGTTCGCTCTGCCCACATTCCGTTGGCTAGAACTCAGTCAAGGGTTGCGTCTAACGGCAAAGATGGCTGGGAAATCCATCTATCTGGGTGCCTAGGAGGACAAAGGAAATGCTTTGGTGAATAACTAGCTCCAGTGTCTGCCATACGTACAAATAATAGAGGTCTTATTTTTTTTAACGGGTGAGAGGCTGATCCTATCCTTTTAGGGAGGGGTTTGAAAAGCCTAGAGAGTCATAGTTGAAGTATACGGGTGAGGGCTGGAATTAAGAAAGCGAGGCATCTGGGGCACAACATTTAAGGAAGTGTTCACTGTCAGAGTCCTGCAAGTGTAGGGTGAACACCAGAGATTGCGTATTCCTTAAATTTTGCACCTTACACACCTCACTCATCTCACTGTGCTGTAGTAACATTGTAGGTTCACCCGGTGGTTTTCTTAAAGTTTTTTGCACATTGCGTGATCATGACCTTTTGTTTGTATAAATTTTTACAATTTTGCCAAAACACATTCCCAGACAATCTTCTCACCATTATGAACTTTGTCGCCTGGTTCCTTTTTTCCTCCACTCTTGCTACTGGAAGATGAAAACAGTCTTTCTCTGTCACCAGGCACCTCAGCCGTTAGCACAAAACCACGTAGGAGGCACTCACAGAGTAGACTTGGGCCACAGAAGGAGGTAACGGATAGTCTTTGCCTCTCCAAACCACCGAAGAATTATGTAAATCTTTCGCTCTGACTCCCACACATTTCTGTAGACAACGGGTCAACATAACTTGCATAAAGAGATGAAGAAAGTGTGTCTGGGGTACCTCTGTGATGGGCTGTAAGTCCCACCATAAGAAGGGATTTTTTTTTTTCTCTTCAAATACAATGACTGGGTCTTGATTAGAAGGCACCCTTTGGGATCAGCATGCCCCCATGGGAATAAACACACAGGTATATACTCACATGTATGTTTTTACACAAAAGCATGCATAGGTTTCTACATGTGTTTTTTAATTGAATGAGGGTCAAGACATTAATTTAAATTTGTCTGAGCTCCATGGTCACTGTATGGCACAAAATACAAGATAAAAGGTTTGATGTCATGAAAGGCCAACAGAAATAAAATATAGTGAGAAGCAGAAGTTCAAAATCATGCCTACATAACTGCTTCCTCCTTCCTTAAATGTTTTCCTATGAATGTGAATCTTTCCCCTACTCTGTGAGCCCCCCCTCCACACAGCATAGCATTTTAGAAAGGAGAAATAGACAGAAAAGACCAGTCTCAAATGAAAACGAGGAAATCCTCTTAAATAGCAACCTAAAGCAGAATCTTTGCTAAAGCTCTTCTGATGTCTATTTTCTTACCAAGACATTGTAATTTAGTCAGTTAGGGAAACCCCCGAGCAGTTTCCCCTAAATTTTCTGTGACTTGGAAGCATTTCCTTTTTCTTTTTAATTTTTTATTTTTTATTTTTCTTGTTGTGTGTGGGGAGTGAGAGGTATATCTCTGTCTTTTCTCCAAACCCAATTTTCCATGACTGAGAAATGGGACATCAAAGGGCTTATTGAAATAGATAAAATGCTCCATCAAATAGCTCTAATAAAACAGCATCTTGATGATTCTTGAGAAGATGGATCAGAAGCATATGGACTCAATTTCCCTTGGAAGAATCTATTGGGAAAAAGAAAACCAAGTGGTGTGGGTAAAATGTTTTGAGTGTTTTATTCTATTTCCAATTCTGAAATATAGCTCTAACTCTTTGTCAATTAAAAAACCTTCTGGGAGTTGATATTAGCTTTGAGTCCAGATTAGATTTTGACTCCCAAGGAGTCTAGAAAAATAAATTGGAGAAATCCAAAAGGATGATAGCTTAGCTGCAGTATATCTTTAAAAAGCTCACTGCATTTTTATCTCCAAACACAAGAAGTTCATGCCGGGGGCCGGGGGAGGAATGGAGAGAGGGGAGAAGGGTTGTAGAAAGGACCCGGAGTCTCCAGCTTGCAACCTCTTGTTCCAGGCCTCCATCTTCAAATGTCATCAGCTCTGAAATGATCACTAATCTTCACTATATCTCTTGCCACTGTCGACCATTCTTTTGTTTGGTGTCAATTAGATAGGAAAGAACTTTCAATAATTCAATAGTTCTGTATTAAAGGGCAGCTCAACAGCACATAACTTATCTCCCCGGTTATCTATTGTTTTTGTGGAACAGCCAAGTGAGGATCACTTGGCTAACTCACCATCCATCCATCAGGGCTCAGATTCATCTGAGTAAACGTAGAGTTATGATTTAATTACCCGAAAGGCTGGGTTCAAATACAACAGAATGAGATTTGTTTATAGAATGACGGCAGCTTGTTTTTCTTGGTTACTAATCGTGAGCTTAATTTTTAATGGAAGAGCATTGCTAGCATAATTAACACCCAATTTACATGTGCATCCATAGAACCAATTAATTAAATTTTATTGATGTCTAGTTGCTCTTTAAAATGCTTTCCAAATGCCTCCAAATTGATTTTAAACTGTTGATAGTGGAAGTCAGTTTATACTTTTCTTGGGTTTATGAAATACTAATGTCTTCATTCATTAAAATATGTTATATTTGCTAGAGGCATTCCATAATTTGCTGAGAATATTTTGCATGGAGTGCACAGTGTGGTCTGATGGCACTGTCAGCTTGAACAGTGTTTAAAACAAAAGCTACAGTATTTGGGGACTACAGTTAGGTAGCCCCAAGGATCTGAAAACGAAGAAATAGTGCCCTCTGAAAGCAAGATCAGAGGTAAACAAACCCAACTGAAAGAGACAAAAAAGCTTCCAGAACAGCAGGATAAGACTGTAACTTGATGGGGATATTACCATATCTAAAGAAAAAACGTTTTACTCCTGATAAATTGATCAGCCATGAAAGCTGTGAAAAAGAGGGTTCTAGAACATAAATTTAATGCTGCAGAGACATACATACACTGTGGAAGATAAACTTTGAGTATTTTGACTTTTCTATTTCTTAAGAATGACAATCACTGCTGCAAATAAAAATTTCTGGCAGTCTTAATTCCATGCCAATAAATGTTAAATTGATACAAGTTCTCCTTGCACGCACCAAGAAGTATTCTGAATATAACATGGCTTCCATATATAGACACATCTACATTAACAGAGAAGGAATGAGCTGGCCACAAGGACTTCAAGTGTTTTTAATCTCTGTGATGGAGACTCTGCATGGCAAATCAATCAGAACACGATTGGATCACATTAAGCCCCAATAGACGGGAAGAATGGCCAAGCATCCTTGACAGCACTCCTCCCTTATGAACCCTCTGGAAACAAAGCCCCAGATGTCGCTCAGATATGATCATTTTCTTCATCTCCACAACCTTGACCAAGTGACCATTGTGTCTTGCCTGGGCTACTGCAATAGCCTCCCAATAGTTGGACTCACCTCCAGCCTGGGTACCTTCAATCTGCTGTCTGTACTGTAGGTGAAATGATCATGTGAATGGCCAACCCCACTCCCCCCAAGATATGTGCACATATGTGCACACACGCACACACACACATAATTAATACTTCAATGACTTATGCTCTCAGGCTCAAGACAGACTTTCTCCACATGCCAACAGGCCTTCTATCCCTAGCTCCCTATCACATGCCCCTTGCTATCTCTGCTCCAGCCACACTGGTCTTCTTCAGTTCCTTGTACAATCCCCCCTATTGCTATGGGGCCTATGAAAGTATAATTTTATAAAAGTTATGAACAAGACTCTCATGCAAATACAAAGTGGATAGGTGCAAAGATTTATTTGACTCATGAATGAGGAACCATCAAGATGGTAAAGCTGGCTCAAAGAGTATTTGAGAACTGTGTATCTGTCGGCACTGGAAAAAGAATGTTGTTGGAGTAAGATTGCTAGTTTAGATACAAAAGTGGTTAATGGACTACAGTGCAATGAAACCATAACCTTTGAGTCATTTTTCCTACCAGCAAAAATCATTTGTGTCTCTCCTAGACAAAAATATCTCCAAGTTAACTGTAACTTCACAGAGTCTGAGCCCTGATCAATAGTAAAGAATATGGCAAACAAAGGTAGATTCTCCTAGACTATGGGTTGGCAAACTATGGCTCATAGGTGAAATAAAGCCTACTTGTGTACAACTTGAAAGCAAAGAATTATTATTTTTTTTTACATTTTTAAAGAGTTATAAAAACAAACAATCCCCCCATACAAAGAAGAATATATGACAGACACTATATATGGCTCAGTTTTAAAATAAAGTTTAAAATATTTATTGTGTGGCCCTGTACAGAAAAAGTTTGCTGGCCATGCCCTAGAGAATTAAATAATCCTCAGGTGAGCCTTTTAGCCAGCACTCCATTGTGACTTTGAAAAGATAAGCATCTGTATTTTTGCCTTACCTCCAAGCTTTTGAATTTTGTTTTTAATAGGCTTTGAAGTTATATTATTTCTGCCTGGAATGTTTTTCCCTCCTCCTGCCTTGAGTTAGCTCTACTCTCTCTGCAGATTTCAGCTCCAAGGTCATTTCCTCAAAGAAGCCTTTCCTAACTTGCCAGACTAGGCCATATTCATTTATTTTTAGCCTCTCTTGGCACCATGAACATTTCTGTAGTGGCACATGTCTTTGTTAGGGTTCTGTTTGTGGGACTATTTGATTAATATCTGTCCACCCACTGGTATACCACCTCCATGAAGGTAATGACAATGTCTGTTTTGTTTTCTGTTGTGTCTCTAGGGCTTAGAATGGTGCCTGACTCTTAGTAGGCACATACTTAATAGATATATGTTAAATAAATGAACAAAGGTGTGACATTCCCATGGACCAACTTTGTGTTCTGGTGTGTAACACAACTGTGTGTGTGTGTATGTGTTAGTCTTAATTAACTTAAACTGAGCATGAATCCGTTTCTACTCTTAGAACCCTTAGACATTGACAAGTATGGTTCCTTGGGCTTTTTGAAATAGAAAATTAGTTGCAAGGGATGTTGTGAAATAATCAAGAGATTACCCAGTGAATCCTTCCCTTGTCTCAGCCATCTCTTCTTAGGCTTAGACAGTTAGTAGTTTTCTTCTAAAAACTACTGACCCTCCTAAATGGGTGAAGACATGGGCTGGCGTCCTATCAAGGGAGCTTTCATGGTATGGTCACTGCTAACACCTTGTAAAAGAGGAATGACACCCCATATTCACCTGTGACTATGGAATATTATCCAACATACTAAGGAACACTGGGATTAAAATAAAAATAGCACATGTTAATATGGAGACATCCATGAGTTGCTCAACAAGAGGTACAAGTTTGTATGTGTTTTCTGGTCTCACTAAGTGTAAAGGTGATGCTTGTTAAAATGGCCTCACTTCACTGTAAGATTGTTTAGAATTTAGTGTAAAGCTACTGGAATGTAAATTGGTTTCCTTCAGCTTAGCGCTAGGTATGGATCTGAACTTAATAAATATTTGGAGACTCAAGAGCTTCATTTGAACTTACTTTTGGGAGGTCAAAGACCAATGAAATTTTGTAAGCTCATGGCATTTGGAGGTGGGAAGCCTCCTGAGAAATTCTGTGGCTTCCATGATTAGCTCTCCCTGGAGACTAGAGAGAGATGGTATCACCAGGAACTTGTGCTTAAAGGCAAGTAATTGGGATGCTGCATCTAGATCCACAAGCCCCTTGAAAATATCCTTGAGGAATGAGCTCAGTTTTTTGTCAAGTTGATGGCCAAGGGCAGAAAAAGGCCCAGGAGTTTGCATGACTCATTTACTCCAAAACACAAGACTAAAGTGAAAACACAATGGGAAAAGTATATAATTTGTAGCATGATAAATCTGAGTTTTATTCCTGCTGCTTATACTGTGATATTGGACAAGATATATATTCCCTATATTTTGGGTTTTATCATTTGTAAAATAGACATGATAATTTTGAGCTCTTATTATGTGTTTAACCTTGTACTACTTACATTACTTGAAATAAAAAATAAATCTAAATATAAGGTGAGGATGGTAATTTGACAAATAAGAAAATTATGTCACTTGGGTCTTACGGGCAGTATGATGGCAGAGTTGAATATTAAACCTGGGTTTTCAAAGCCATTTCTTTTCCACTGCATCACACAGCCCCTTAGGAAATACCAGTTTTCTTCTTTTCAGCCTCTAGCTTAAGAGCAGTGTGTTCTGGTATCTCAGCCCTAAAGCCCGTAGACTCAGTATCCAGAGTTTCTGACTCATTTCTAACAAGTTCCCAAGGACCACAGTTGAAGAACGTTTGCACTAGGGTATTGTGGAGCAACAGATGGAAGAAACCTGGGCCCCTGAGTGACCACATGGAACAGAGCTGCCCATGATACAGAGAGATCAGCTCTCCTGAGGACTTTTTTGTGAGAGAAAAAACTTCTGTCTTCTTTAAGCTTCCGAATTTTAGGGTCTTGGCTCATGTTGTTTTTTCTGGTCTTTAATTCCGATTCTACTTCAGATTTAAGATTCAGATTAAGCCTCACCTTTTCCAGTTTCTTCAACACACTGGGATTTTCTCTTTGTTGAACTCTATCACACTTGAAGTCTATATCACAAACCTCACCCGTTTGTTCTCCAACTGTTCTAAAAATGTGAATGCCATCCTTTTCCTTAAATATACTTTTCCTATATCTTTCACTCTGTCCAGCACAATTTTGAGCATATGGAAGATGCCCAGTAAATAGCTATCAATCAATATTTTAGTAAATTGAGAGTTCACATATATACTATAAACAAATAATCAATTAAAAAAAGAAATTCAAAAATACACATACTAAAATTGCCGTGAAACATGGTGTGATCATTCTATAATGACTCAGAGGACAAGAAATAAAGTTGCATTGTTATTATTTTACAAAGCACCTAACTTCTTGTGCATTGCATTTATAACCCACAGACTGGTGATAAGAACCAACCACAGAGTATACATGCATATGCCCATGTGCCTATTCAAAAGATAACTAGGCTTGAAGTAAACAAAGAGATCCAACCCGTTTTAGAAGGCATATCTCCACTAATATTATCATACATGGTTAAATACTAAAGCTGCTACACATAGATTTTTTGTTTACCTATACTTAACTTCAAAGCCTCAACATGTTAAAGATGGAAAAAGAAATCTCAACCTCTTATTTGCATTGTTCTTTATTTTAATATACAGAACATCAGTGTTAACATAATGTAAGGTCTAGCTAGTAAAATATCATCTCCCTCCCGTGAGACAGTTATCCTTAGAGTCAGGCATTGTTCCAAATAAAGGCAAGGACAGATTCCACATTACTTTTCATCTTTTCATGGTAAAGAATACAAATATCTTTTTATAAACAAGCAAAAACTACATAGGTTAACTTAATTCTTCTAAAGTATATCACAATTTATAAATATTGACAATAAAAAGAGAAATAGTATCTATATCATTTTGTACATATGCTAATTGAAAAAGTTAGAAGTTTATTCAACATGCAAACTTTTTGCTAGATCCTAAATGAAGCGAGGTAATATATTTGGATACATGTGTAATCACTTATACGTAAATATATATAAATTTCTCTATACCTTTTGTTTGTGTGGTATGGGGGGGGAGCAAATTTATATTCAACAGAAGATTTGTATACAGAATAAATAAATAATTCCCACATATGAATAAGAAAAATTCCAATAAAACATAAAATGGTCAAAAGACCTGAATTCTCATTTGTGAATGCTAGGACAGTGCAAGCTCTCACAAATAAGGATATAAAATAACCAATAATCGTATTGGACAACAGAAAAATGCAAATTAAAACCACAATGCTATATCACCACATATGCACCAGAATGGCTAAAACTAAAAAAAAAACAGCTGACAATACCAAGTGTTGACATTGTTGGTGACACATGATGTTGGGAGCAAGGCAGCCAACTTGTGATGGGGTGAGACGATGAGAACTAAAAGCCTCATGTGCTGAGGATGGATAGAATGAGCTGGTTTCCTGAGGGCAATGTTGAGAGTATCGTTCAGTCTCTAAACCAACACAAGCTAGGACCTACCCCTGAGCCTCTTATTATGGAAAAACGCATAAATCAGTAGACACATAGATAGACAGACAAACAAACTTCTGTTTAAGCTACTATTGGGTCTGGTTTTCTATTATTGGCAGCTGAATACATCCCTAACTTATACAGAGATGTTATTAATTAATAATGGAACTGTGTTCTGGAATTCGTTCTGCACTGGCTTTAGATTCCTTCTTAATGAAGCATCTTAGTGCAGCATCATTTCTTGCAGTTCCTTGATCATTCCTAGCTCATTTGTGCTTCCTGGACTTAACCTCTGAATGGCAACTTAAATTGTAATTTAACCCATTTATAATTATTTGTAGATTTCCTGGACAATCTCTATTACCTTACAAACCAACTTGTAGGAAGTGCGGGAAACAAGGACAAGGAGAAAAGAAAAAATGAAAAACACCTACATTCTTATCAGCCAGAGACAACAGCTGTCAACTTTGAGTTTTATATATACTTCTCATCACCCATCCTTTCTAGTGCGTACAAGCACATGCATAAGCACACGAACGTCTTGCTCATCGCTGTACTCTTGGTGCCAAGCATTGCGAAATGTGCTGTTGCAAGTGGGAAGTGGTTGGGGCAATTACAGACATGTAACCAGGGTTCAGATCTTGGCTGTGTGATCGTGTACAAGTTTCTTAACTTCTTTGTGTGTCAGTTTCCTTATCTCATGTATATAAGGCAGCATAGTAATTGTGCCTACTTGATTGGGATGGTTGTGAGTAATAAATGAGTTAATATATAAAAAGCTTTTTAAAATAGTGCTTATATTTAAAATAGAGCGCATATAAATGAAAAGTAGGAGTAAATACCAGGAAGTCATTATTTGTTTAATGAATTATCCATCACCATTCTTTTAACGGTAAATCAAAAATAGGTGGATAGATTAAGAGAGAGAATCTTGTCATCAGAGTTTGAGTGGGTGAGTAGGCTGGAACTCTTTCCTTAAATAAAGTCCTAGGATAACCTACACATGTTCTATACCTTTCTCTTGCTGTGGTGGATGCCCTGGAGAGGATGGGGGGGCGGGTGTGTGTGTGAAGAAGGCCCTGCAAATGGTCGCTGAAATACCAAAGAAGGTCCTTATTTTCTTATATACGTGATTTGACCTGGGCTGTGGTCAAAGCCTTGTAACAACAAGCTGGGTTAAAATGAGCTTGTGTGTCCTAAGTGCCTTAAGAGACAGAGCACTGATGGGGCAGACATCGCTCCTTTGGCACCCCTCTTGTGAACCTGCCTTTTCCTCGAGAGAAGCTGATGATGGGGAGTGTGTGGCTAGCACAGGGAACATATTGACCAACCAACCATGGAAAATATATCAAGATTTATCATCTCTTGGAGTAAAAATTGACCCCAATTTAACCTCTATTAATATTTATTTCTCAGGTCAATAAATCTAGAATTTGTCTTAGTAAAAGTCAATATCAGTTGAATTCTGCCGACTCTTCTTAGAGGGCAAAGAAGAAAAGGGAATGGTAATTTGAAAATGTTAAAAATAAAATAATAAAACCATACACAAAATTCCCAGGAGGGAAAAAAAAAACCACAACACTTCTGCCACTTTTGATTTTAAAACAAATGGATTTTCAACCCCAAACATAAATTGCCTGATTCCACAGTTAACATCTCTGGTGGAACAGGAGCTCAACCAGAAGGAAGAGCACCAGGCTCAAGCCCCAGACTTAGGTGACCTTAACGCATGATTTCACTTCTCTGAGCCTCTGTTTCCTAATCTTGAAAAAACCCAAATTATGTGCTTCTATCCATATTGTTTTGTTCATTATACATTCAACAAAAGAATTTCAGCTCTGTAATACCAGGTAGTCATCTTTCCTTTGTGCATACATTGCTGGCCTTTCTGAAAAAAATAAAATTACATTACTTTTTATTATAAAATTATATTACATTTTAAGGAAAAATACAAAATTTGATATTAAGTAAGGGCTGATAAGTGAAGCCTGCAAATCTCCCATCCTTTCTATACACTGCCTGTGCCCCTGAAAGCTTTGTGTGAGTAGGGCAGATAGATGTCAACCACCATGTCTTTGCTTCATTAGCTTTCAGACCTCTTGTCAATCTCCAAAATCCTCTCTACCTTCCATCCCTTACCTTGCTCTTATCATTTTCCTTTTCTCCTGGACAGTAAACTTCAGTCCCCTTGGGACCACCCTTCCTTCAGTGCGTCACAGCATCCTCTATTACCCAAGCTTTGAGATTTTGCCTATTGGCAAGAAACACTATGAGACACAAAGGATGCAATAGTTGGAAAAAACACATTTTCAATATAAGGCAACAGATAACTATGAGGGCTTTTAATAGTTTTAATTCTCTTGAGTTAATCAATATATTTCAGGATTGGCATCAATTAGAGTGGCGTACAGCAGGTATTAAAGGTTTGATTTTCATGAGTTCACCACATATGTGAATCAGGCAGATAAATGGGATGGAGGATGTGCTTCCCTGGCCACTCTTACTAAATTAGCCACCTCCCTTCTTCTAGTATCCCATTATTTTTTATCACAGTGTTCTCTCATTTCTTCATAGTACTTATAATAACATCCTATTGTTTTATTTACTTGTTTACCTGTTTATTGTGATATGAAAATGTAAATTCTAGGAGGACAGGGACTTCATTTGTCTTATACTTTGGGATTCCCAGTGCCCAATAAATGATTTGTGCTCAGTAAATATTTATTGAGGGAGTGAATGAATAAATAAACAAATAAACAAAGGATGAATAAATATGAAAAAATAACAAATGTGGTAGATGGAATTAATAGTTCCAATTCTTCACCTTTCTCTCTCTGCATGTCCTTTGCTGTGTTACTTTGAGGCTCCTCCTAAAGGGAAGAGTATATTTTGCCACCCTTGTCACTCAGTTTGGCCATGTGACTTACTTTGGTCAATAGCATGAGACAGAAGTGATGATGTGCCAGGCGGAAGTGCAGATCTTAAGAGGCCTCATTGTTTCTGCTTGTTGCCTTTCACCTCTACCAATGCCATGAGAAGGACATGCCTGGGATAGCCCATTGGTCTCAGGAGAGAATGAGAGACTTGTGGTGCACAGCTGCCTGCAGCCCACTGGTCTAGAACAGCTGACTCCCAGGCATCTGTGGCTGTTTTAAGTCACTGATGCATGGGGGTTATTACACAGCAATACTACTTATATAATAAATAAGACAAACAGCAGTGGCAATAGTGCTTATTTTGAGTTAAGTCATCTGTATCTAGGTAAAAAACTTGGTTTCCAAAATGCGGGTCAAACAGTTCTAGAATTGTGATTTTTGGATACTGGGTTTTCAAGAACACGTCATGAAGGCATAGAATTAGGAAGTTCCAGAGGGAAGTGTAGAGTGTCCTCGCTATGGCTTCTCTCCCTTCACTACCCCCACCTCTTCCCTACACACATATAGATGCCTCAGGAATAAATAACATGCTAGCTGGATCCAGAACTGAGATTCTTGATGGGACCCTGCCTTATATATGGCAGAAACCAGAAACTTTACTCTGAAGAGAAACAAATTGTTCTTTGCTATTTGCATTTGTTGTTGCTTTTCCTGCCATTTATGAGATTGAGCAAAGTTAATTTGACAGACATTTATTCATCTTCTGTAATGAAATTGTAAAGAATGGTGTGAATTTCTTCCCTTAGGCCTTTGAAAACATCATTTTCTAAATGCGTTTTTTTTAATCACCTAAAATGCTTATCTGCCCTGAGGTTTCAAGGCTGAATACTTGGTGTTCCAATGCATCATGCAGAAAAACATAATAAATTCACTATTAATTGGAAAGGCAGGAAAGTAGATTACAGAAAAATACCCAATCTTTTTTATCAACCTTTTGAATTATAACTCCTCATATTTCTTATTACACTGCATTCAACATTTATTTTTCGAACGCAAACAATGTTAGCACTTATGCATTTAATTTACTTTTTTGGAATCTCCTTTCTGTTTGGTTCTTAAAACATTTTTAAGAAATATTTCTGGCTTCCATCTAAACTGATGACATTTTAAAATTTTAGAGCATTTAAATTTAACTAATGTTGCTATGACGATGGAGATTTTTCTGTATTGATTTTTTGATCTTCTGAGTTCAAGAGGTAAGACTGCAGGAATGAAGTCACTCAATGACTGGGAGGTTAGGGAAAAATCCAGACTGGTGGTGCCAGCTGAAACTTCTTTTAGATAGTGATGTTTATGCAGATGAAGAGATTGGAAAGGTCTTGAAGGATGGGGCCCACCCAGCAAAAGAAAGCTCCTCCCCGCAAATAGTGTATGATGAAAATAATTACTGCTTTGGTTTGAATGTTTGTCTCTGCAAAACCTCATGTTGAAATTTCACCCCCAATATTGGAGGTAGGGCCTAATGGGGAGTGTTTAGGTCATGGGCCCTGATCTCTCATGCATAGATTAATGCCCTCCCTTGGGGGTGAGATCTTAGTAGATTAGTTCCTGAGAGAGTTTGTGAAAAACTCTGGCACCTCCCCCTCTCTTTCTCTTTCCTTCTCTCCTGTCATGTGATCTCTACCCTCCTTCACCTTCCACAGAGTAGAAACAGCCTGAGGCCCTCATCAGATGCATCTGCCCAATCTTGAACTTTCCAGCCATCACAATTGTGAGCCAAAAATAAACCTTTTTTCTTTATAAATTACCCAGCCTCAGGTTTTCTGTTATAGCAACACAAAACGGACTAAGACATTTACCAAATTTTAACATGCTGTGCATGTGCAGAAAATTTTTTCAGATAGCTAGATCCAAAGTCTCAAACTTGTTTTGTCTTGTCTTAGGTTACATGCCCATTGCCGAACCAAATCATGTGGTCAACCAAGAGGATGAGTTACTTTGGCCAGTCTTCAGTTTTTTTTCTTTTTCTTTTTCTTTTCTTTTTGACAGTGTCTCATTCTGTTGCCCAGGCTGGAGGGCAGTGACATGATCATAGCTCACTTCAGCCTCAAACTCCTGGCCTCAAATAATCCTTCTGCCTCAGCCTCCCAAGTCACTAGGATTACAGGTGTGAGCCTCTGCTCCTGGATAGTCATCAGTTTCGTATTCTTCCCTAGAGGCAGAAGGAGATCAGCCTTAACCAAATTATGTAGAAAGAGGGGAGGGCAGTTCCCCAAAGAGAAATTGCTATTATTACCAGAATTTGGCAAGTAAGAACTCTTGCTAATAATGTTTTTTCCTATTTTCTGGGTCTGTAGGAAAAACTGTAGCACTATTTGGATAATTCAGGCCCTATGTGATAGATGTAATTATTGCTCCTAGCTCCTCATTCCTCCATGCTATGATCTGAATGTTTGTGTCCCCCCAGTATTCACAGGTTGAAATCCTAACCCCAAGGAAGTGGGACCTTTGAGAGGTGATTAGGTCATGGGGGCGGAACCTTCATGAATGGAATTCATGTCCTTATAAAAGAGGCCTGAGAGAGATCTCTTGTTCCTTCCACTGTGTAGCAGCAATAAGGCACTGTCTATAAGCCAGAAAGTAAGTCCTTACCTGACATTGAATATTCCTTGATCTTGAAATTCCCAGGCTCCAGAATTGTGAGAAAAAATTTCTGTTGTTTATAAGCCATCTATTTTATGTTACTTTGTTATAACAACTGAACAAAAGAATACATTCCATAGCAGATTCGTATATCTACAGCCTTTGTCCTTATGGTGGACAGAGTACACTTATCTGCTCCTTAACCTTGGCTTGACTATAGGATTTACTTTGGCCAATGGGACATCAATAGATGGGACAGGCATAGAAGTTTGAAACATGCCAGTGTGTTTGGGTTTGCTCTCTTGACTCTTGCCACAGTCCTTGGAAGAATATGTCTCAGGTGACTGCTGGCCCCAGGAGAGTGGCAGACATGGAGAGCATACCTGGACCTTATTTGCCGCCTGGAGCCAGGCCCAGCCAGGTTCAGACAAGATAGGCTTTGCCCCAGTAGAACTACCGATGCTTGGGTGAGAAATAAAGCTTATTGTTAAGCGCCATTGAGATTTTATGGCTTTTTGTTACATAGTAATAGCTGACAAAGACACCTTCTCACTCAAATCTAGCCACGTGGAGAATAAAGAACGGGAACATACCTGATTGTTCCTGTTTACTAGTGGCACTTACTAGAAAACTATCCATTTTCCTTCTCTTTTGTCAGTATGGACACCATCCACAAACTGAGTAAATATGATTTCTAATTTGGTTGTGTAATTTCTCACCATAATTCCCCCAAATTAGATTTTACTTCTATTGTCTTCTTTTCTATAAACTTCCCCCAAACTCTAAGAGTTTATAATTTATGTCCTGAAGAATTTGACGTTGAACACGATGCTATAAATAATCCACCACTCCGAGCATGTTCAATAAGAATTACAACGCTATTATTATGACTGCACTTAGGCATTTACAAATTTGCCTTTAAATGGAGATTTATCAGGGGTTTCAGCTGCTCAATAATGGAACAATATTAATGTCTTTACAAGGACAAGCGAGTTAATCCAATCTCTCTATATGCTTGGAGACTCTGGCGATCTCGGTTTGGACAGCTGGGTTTCTACATACAGTAACTTCTCTGTTACATGGATGGGTTAGGAGGATGGGCTGTCTTCATGGTTTTTTTTAAAATTATTATTCTTACACAGTGCTTGAGGTTGCAGAGAAAGAACCACTGAGATAGATAGGCTTTCCATTTAGTCTGAGGTGCAGACATTCAAAGAAGGCATGCAAAAGAGCAGAGGCATGGTCCCTAAAGGAACATCATCTGGCTCCACAGTCCTGTCCCAACAAAGTGGCATTTTCCTTAGTGAACTCATTAGAGAAGGCAGCATAGTAGTTAGAGCGTGGACTTTGGCATCAAACCCATGTGGGTTTGAATCCCAGCTCCAAGCTTTGAGGGCTTGGACATTTAAAATATTTATTCACAGATTCATTTTATCCACTGGTTCATTTATGGTTTTAGGTCAAGTTCCACAGAAGCAGAGCTTGAGACAGGGATTAAGAGGTCCTTGGTTTATTGAGGGGATGCTCTTAGGAGAGACCTGACAGGGAGTGAAGAACACAGGACAGGGAAGAGGACAGAGCCAAGCAAGGATGCTATATCAGGTCAGGTCTAAAGTGGGCCTGGTTAGCGTGGGGCTCCGGAACATATGTCACAACACAGAGGTGTCCTTGACTTGAGGCAATGTACCAGGCCCTTCTGAAAATTGTGATAAAATATACATAACATAAAATTTACCATTTTAATCATTTTAAAGTGTGCAATGCAGTAGCACTAAGTATATTCACAATGTTGTATAACAATTTCTACTATCTAATTCCACAACTTTTCTTCACCCCAAAAGGAAACCCTGGACCGATTAGTTGTTACTCCCATTTTCTTTTCCACTCAGCCCCTGACAGCCTGGAATCTGCTTCTGTCTCTGTGGATTTGCCTATTCTTGAAATTTCATGTAAATGTGATTATATAATACGTAGACTTTTGTGTTTGGCTTCTTTCACTTAGTATGTCTTTAGGTTCATCCATGTTGTATTATGTATTAAAACCTCATTCCCTTTTATGACTGGATAATATTTCATTGCCTGCGTATATTCCATATTGTTTATCTTGTCTTCAGTTGATGGACATTTGGGTTGTTTCCACCTTTTGGCTCTTGTGAATAGTGCCTCTATAAGTATTTGTGTACAAGTTTTTGTTTGAATACTTGTCTTCAGTTCTCTTGGGCATATATATAGGTGTGGAATCGCTGGGTCATATGATAATTCTATATATTTAACTTTTGGAGAAACTGCCAAACTGTTTTCCACAGTGGCTGTACCACGTATTGCCACCAGTAATGGAGGAGGGTTCCAATTTCTCCACATCTTCACCAACATTTGTTACTAGCTATCTTTTTGATTATAGCCATCCTAGAGGATGTGAAGTGATAGCTCCCTGTGGGGCAACAGCTTTTTGTACCCTCATACGTTAGGTCATTAGCTGCAGGGTGCCCTGGGGGGGGTTTCTTTCAATTGAGGTGACTTTACTCAATACTCCAGGGAAAGAGTACAAATATGAGCTGCGAGCAGGCCACACTCACAGCAACTGCAAAATGGGTCTATGACATTCATTCATTCAAGAGACATTTGTGGAAGGTCTACACTATGCCAGGCACTACATTAAGTGCAGGGGATACAAAAAACACAGACTCTGGCTTAACAGAGCTAACATTCTCCTGGAGGATTCCAACAACGACCAAATTATCACACAAAAGTAAAGCTGTAACTCTGACAAATGTAGGGAAGAAGAACATAGTGCTTCCATGTGTGTGTTAAGATTTGACCTTAGCAGGATGGTCAGAGAAGTCTTACATGAGGAATTAATGACTGAGGAGAGTTCTAGAGAATGAATGTGAGTAAACTAGATACCTATAGAAGGACCAGGAAAGTGTTCTGGGCTAAAGGAACAATGTGGACAAAGACCTTATGGTGGGAAGGAATGATGTGTTCTAGAATCTGAAAAGACATGTGACTGTACTGGGGAGACAGAGTAGGCAGGTGTTCTTGAATAGACCTGGTGAGGTCAGTAGGGCCCTCACCTGCAGGATAACCCAGGAAGTCTATGTTTATCCTAAGAGCATTTGGAAGCCATTGGAGGGAATTAAGCAGGGAGGGTTATGGGAGGGCCCTTATTTGCGTTTTTGATAATGTCACTATGTCTACCCTGTGGAGAGTGGACTGAGATTATAAAATAAGATGACTCCTCCTATCCTCAGATTGAAGGAGCACACATGTCACATTTAGATTTTTCCATTCTTTCTGATATCAAGGGAGTGAATTCCCCCATTTGTGGCAGATGCTGACTCTCCCTTATGGTGTTTTGTTTCCTTTTCAGTTTGTAGTTTTTATTATGAGGTCATCTTCAGCAGGGGCTGTTATCCATGAGAGCCCTAATTGCCTTGGATCAGGGAAGTGTTTCCACCATTATTGATTTGGAATATTGGGGTCTCTACATTGTATGGGTAGGAATTTGAGAGGAGCACAGTAGACAAGAACCTTCTTTCCTGCCTGAGCTCAGAACCAATTGAAGCAAGCAGAGAAGTCATACCAATCAATATTAGCTTTATTGCTGCTAAAGTTGAGCTTGATTAGCATGTCTTAGAAGCAAGAACCCAAGAGCAAGAAGCTTCCTAATACTGCACCTGAAAATTAGACTTGCCCACCCAGTCACAGATGATGGTTGAAAACTGCTGAAGCTTTTCCATGTTGACCAGACCTTTGCTGCTGAGCTGACTGCAAGGCCAAAAACAGGCAGACAATGCTCTTAACAAGAAGAAATGACGAGCATAGAACTACAAGAGCTATGATTGCACCATGTCCTTGGACCATACAGGACATGACAGAGTATTTCTTGAACGAAGTAAGATTTGAACTGGGTCTGGATTGATATGTTTTTTGTTTATTTAAAAAGCATTAATTGGCTATTTACTATGTGGTAGACTACACCAGCTATGATGCCTATGAATTGACAGAGAGAAATGATAGTGTTCCTTGCTGGGGTTCTAGATTAAGCAACAGTACAGAGGCATTTCTGATGTAGACACCAAAAGAAGTAGATGTCAGTTATTTCATAGGCCTATCTGCAGCAGAGACATTTGGTGCCCTACCCATATAACTTTGACTGTTCCCATTCCTGCTAAAGATTTCTTGCTGATAGTCTCCCTCTGGAAATGGGAGCAGCTGGGCCAGGGTCCAGGGCAGACTGGAAGTGCTGGGCAGTTAACATCCACAGGAGCCTTCCTCAGCCAGTGATAAATAGATGTTTCCTCACCCCTTGGGTGGGTCAACCCTGAAATATGTTCTTCCATGTGGACATTGACTCCTGTTGCTCATAGTGGAAACCTACTCATGCAAGCCCCATGGATTGGCTTCCTTCCCTGCTTCATTCCCCTCTTCTCTACTGATATTCCCTGAGATCACCTCTCAGATTGAATACTTACACCCGCATCCTTATCTCAACATTTTCTTCTGGATAAGATCTGTATCCTTTTATAAAGTAAAAATCCATATTTTTATTATTTAGAAAACAACCCATGAGTTTATTATGTACAGGCATAATTAAATATGAAGTTAAAAAGATATTCCCAAATGCGTATTCATTACATCATTTATCCGTCAAATGTTGTTGAAAATTATTATTGAGCAATGTTGGGCATTATTTTAAGCAAAAATAAATAATATCAAACTCTATACATAGGAAGTGCTAGTTGAATATCACTTCTATATGAACAGGGTTCATGTCACTAAATTGACCAGGCTTTTTTAAAAAAATAGGCTTATCTTTCTTCTGTCACAACCATTCTAATATGTTCTCAACAGCTAGGTGCAATGTTGACTCAGCTGCCCTTAAAATGCCAAATACCTACCACATGCCATCACAGGATGCTTAACCTTGAACCCAAAGTGCAATGCTTACCCAATTATAGAAATTGTATTGACTTGGTGTTGACTACCACTGCCATTGTGAGGTTAGGACTTGGGCAATCACCTGGACAATTTATTCAGAGATCAACCTACTTTTGAAGACAAGGTCAGGATTGATAGCTTAGAGCAAAGTTCTCTTTGCTGATGGGACAATCTTCATCTTCATATCCTGTTATTCTCCACACGTACGCGCATGTGAGCATGCACTCCCACAAACAAATACACATGACCTTTAGTAGGTATTTTCAAGTTCTAATATACTAATTAATAAGCCATTTTAATTTTTCGTCCATTCTAGTCCTTGGCCATAGACATATGTCATTTTTATGTGATTATAAGATTTCTATGTTTTATTCATTTTGTCTTACTTTATTTGGCCAGCATTTTTTCTCCATAAAGGTTTGCCCAACGCTTTTTGATGTCAAGGATGGAATCTTTCCAGCTAGAATGAGTTTGTACTCTGGGCTGAAACCACATTTGGAGACTGAAAGAAATAGCTACTTTTAACCTTTTGTGTTTTCTACTCTAAGGAATGAACTGACAGCTGCTTCTCTCAGGGATTAATGTGTTTGGGTAATTGTCTCAAGTGGGAGCATGGCCCAGGAGAGCAGGTATAGGGACTTGGCAATTTGGCAGAGGCCTAATGTGTTTATTTGTCGTTTATTCACTCATGCATTCATTCAACAAACATTCACTGAATATCTGTTACCTGCCAGACAATGGTCACGATGCTATCTGCAGGCACGTGATGGAGGCCAGAGATCATCATGGATCAGGAGCGGGATGATGTAAGAGGTGAGTGAACACAAGAGCTGACTGTGAGGAGTCACACCTGCCCACCTAAAACAGAGGCACCAGGTGAGTAGACAAGAAGGAGGCACAAAGAGAGGCCTGTAAGGCAATCAGACCACCAGGCAAGAACTAGAAAGACAGGACATTAATGCAGAGCCGACAGCCCAGATCAAAGAAGGGAAAGTAAAGTATGAAGAGTAAAGATTAAAGGCATTAGTGGCAAGGACAGACCTTGAAAAATACAGTAAAAAAAAATGCTTCAACCCATCCTGAGTGTGGCTGTTGGGAAGGCAACGTATCCCAAGCACTTTTTATCCATGATCTGCTGTCTGAGTCTCCAAGAGGGGCCATGGACTCAAGCCAGGCTGCCTGGGTTTGAATCCCATGTGAAAGCTAAGTGACATCAGGTAAGTTACTTAACCTCCCAGGGCCGTACTTTCCAGATCTGTAAAATGGTGATGACATATAAGTGCTGAGCTCATAGGATTGTAATGAAGCCTACAGGAGTTCCTACTTGCAAAGTGTTCAGAACAGTGCCTGGCACAAACTAAGTGCTTATATAACAGTAATGAAATAAAATTAATAGATTGTGGAGGAAAGCATTTCTTGACAGTGACTTAATTCTTTGCAGTATCCATATCCACCATCATTTTTAGAGATTTACAAATCCAAGTGACACCATGGTTTCTTTTCTTCCTAATTATTGACACGTGGTTCCAACTAAGTCTTCCTTTTCCCACCACAATGGCCACAGTCTCCTACCTGTTTTCCTCCAACAAAGGGTACCTTTGCTGTTGTGTCCTGTTGGTTGACAAGACAAGCTGAGGCATCTTTTAGGCGCTGGGCCAGGTACTCAGCCCTCATACATATCAGAGTCTTCCCTTTCTGCCTGCCCTGTGTCCTCAAGTGCTGACATCCAACGATACCTCCCAGTTTCCCTAAAACCTCCAGACCTCTAAGTGGGTTACATACCAGCATGGTGCCACTGGGAGAGCTACCGTCCATTCAGAAAGCCGTGTCACACACCAATCTGGCAATGTGTTGATGTTTTGATGCAGGAAACCTCACAGCCAAGCTTCAAGGTTCAGCAAGGAAGCTTGTGTCATCCCCGACTGAAAATCATCTTGTATTTTTTTAGCTGGTATTCAGTGCATTGGCCAAGGACAGGAGGCATTTCTTTGAAAGCGTAATCAGGATGCTGTAGCTCCAGGGACTTCTCCCAGATCCCAAGCCTGGGAAGGCATTGCCAAGTATGGCCCAGCTCTTTGGTTGAAGGCCTAACTCCAGGAATGGTGCCATCACTTCAGCAGTTACCAACAAACAAAACAGAAAGACAGACTGCAGGACTCGTGTACACCGCCACCTGCCGAGGCCTGGGAGCAAGGATTTGGCAAGGGCTAAAAAAAAAGACACAGAATCTACTTTCTTTCCTTTTCTTTTTCTTTTACAGAAAGACTCTTTGTTTTTGTCATTCTATGCACAAGCTAAACAGATTAAAGTCAAGAGTAACGGGGGCAGGCCCAGGTATCTAGGAGATGGGAGAAAATTTGCATTCCAGTTGTGGAACACATCAAAAGGCTATTCTTTCTGCCTCAATTGAAAGGTGCAGTTCAGTTTTGGGGCTATTTAAACAGGACTATACCTTTTCTCTCATGTTCCAGGATGACCCAGGGATCCCTGCAAGGAAAGGGCAGCAACTTTATGAAGGTAGATGTTTCTATTTCCTCCCACATAGAGCCTTGAAGGTTGAAAACAGCTTATGCTTTTTCCATTTTTTTAGGCTTCTAGTGTATGCAAAAATGAAGAAATGCCATAAGTCAATTGCAAAAAATAAAGTTACATATGTTAGATGTTGGCTTTTGGCAAAGCAACACATTTAGCGTACACGCATTCACGCTACAATGATTGTGTGTGTGACTTCATTTATGGATAACGTCAAAAGTTTGCATTTGAGGAATAGGATAAAAATGAGGCTCCCACCAGATGGTTCTCGTGCCCCCCACCCCCACCTCCCCAGCCAGATGGTTCTGTGCAAGATGCTGCACAGAGAAAACGCCTTCTCCTTCCCTGACCACATGAACAGCCCCATCCCCCCATGGAAGACCCCATCCCTAATTTGCCCACCTCCCCAAGAAGCAGTACACCTCAACTCCAACTCTTCCTTTTGTATTTCTTCTCCTTTTAAAAACTAGAGACCTGCACAAGCGACTTCACCTAAAAGCAAAGTACGCTCTGTTGGTTTGGAATAAACCTGAGAATCAAAGCCTTTCTCTCCTCTCCTCTCTGCACTGGCGTTCACACACACACACACACACACACACTCACGCACACTGAAACTCAGCTCCAGCTCTCTGTCTGCATCATCCCCTTTCTGCCCCCTCCACACAGACTTATTTCATAAAAACGTCAGCTATTAAGTTAACATTATTTAAGGGGCTTTGGGTTTTAGTTCCTGAATGCAACCTAAGCTGGATCCGTAAAGGCCTGACACGAAGGCTTGGCTGTATAAAACATGATCCACAGAGGTACTAAATAAATAACCTGGCTGTGGGCTTCCAGGCCTCTCTATTTATCACTGCAGTAATGATAAGGATCTGATTTAGAGTGAACCCTACTGAGGGTTGAACCCCGGCACAAGCTGTAATATGATCTGCAGGGGAGGGCTGATAACCCGAAACAATGTGAAGAAACCCTGTCAGATAAATAAAACAAACTGTTTGTCCATTAAATAGCGCTGTCAGGAAGAGAACGGGGCAGCCAAACAGAGCTAAATCCAATTCTTTTATAGCTGCACAAAGCCAGGAACTCCTGAACTAAGCTGGGGAAATAAGCTCACTTAGAAATATGTTGGGAGGGAGGTAGTTGGGCAGGCGAATAGGGGTCTGATTTATTGAAGTCAGTATGGTAGGAAAAAGTTGTTCTTTGATCCAGGGCAAATCCTGGGTCTCGGTGTTCTCATCTGCGAAATGGGACCCATCTTGCTGGTCTTGCCCATTTTGCTGGGTTGCTAAGGTGAACCCATGAAAGAATTACAAAAGAAGCCTTCTGAAGAAGAAAGAAATGACTACATAAGGCTCAAAAATGCAAATGCCTACAAAGGCCAAGCTTGAAGCAGATGCCAAAACCAGAGGCCATAGTTACTCGGCACCACCAATGCCGCTGCACAGAAATAATGCCCACCACCACCACCAACCCTGACTTTTTCCAAAAGAAGCTGAAGATGTGAATTTTAATGTGAAATCTCAAGAATTCTAAATGTTGAAGGTAGGTTACTGCAAGAATTTTTTAGAATTCTGTGCATTTAGTTAGGAAACCGTGTGGGTTACATTAACCTACAGTTGGCAACCTCTGGACTAAAGCAAAACAAGGTGGAGTAGTCTCGTGATGACTATATTGATGCTGTTGTCAATGCCAGAAAGAATCCTGGGACACAAAAGCAACAGAAACAACCATGCCCTTTCTCAAACCCACTGGTAGACCTGCCATACATTTGACTTAGCTCCTTCTACTTTTTGATGTACTTTTACTGAATCTACACCACATCTCACTGAATACGACACAGAATCTTCAGATAACAAAGATGCTTGTCAATTGTGCAGCTTGTAACTGTCCTCTGAGTTTTCATTCCTAGATAGAGAACACTGGTCCCTCCCCTGGCCAGGACTTCTCAGTGGGAGTACCATTAGCGTTTTGGACAGGCACTAAATGTCAAAAGAACCCTCTGAGGTCTAGGACAACCAAAAAAGACCATCTTACTTTAAAAACGACAACAAGAACAAAATCCCTCTAGTATTTTACCTTTGTGGAAGCCAGAGAGTTTCGTTCTGTGTTCTTGAGAAGACCAAGCAGGCCAATTTGGCCCGGTAGTGGTCAAGATGACCAGAGCTTCCTGGCTTTAGTTTCCAAAATCTCATGCTCCTTGAGGGGCCTGTGGTGTGAGGATCAAGAGATTGCTTTTGGACTAAAAGGCAGTTCCCAGACACTTGGGGAGCAGTAGATGGAGGCTCAGAGTAAAAATTAAAATGATTGAAAATATAGAAATGTGATATATTTTTCTTAGTAAGTATTTAGATCAAAATTCAGTGGATAGTCTTTAGCTCTGGTATAAATAAACTATTGGCCTTTTCAATTTGAATGATCTCAGAGAAGGAGGTTAGTCTTGTACTAGGAGATAAAACTACACACAAGGAAAAAAAATATTTCTTTTTATAAGGGATTCCTTAAGTAAACAAAGTTTGCTTAAATTTTTCAAGTGAATAGAAGCACAACCTAAGCAAGGTTAAGAAAAAGAAAATAAATAAAAGGAATATATTGGTCCATATGAGTGGAAAATCCAGGGGTACAAATGACTTCAGGTACAACCTAATCCAGAGCTTCAAATAACATTGTCAGGAATCTCTTTACCAGTCCCTGTCTTCAGCTCTGTATTGACTTTACTTCTCAGGCAAGTGCCTCCATGTGGTGGCCTCCAGGTTCCTGACCTACACTCTACCAATTTAGCAATGCAAGTGCCACCAGCATGCCTTCTCACTGGCCTGCCTTGGGACCTGTGCCCATCCCTGAAGCCATCACTATAAAAGAGGAATAGAACACTGTTGATTGGCCATCCTGGATCCAGCAAGGTGGGGTCACTCTATCTAACCTACAGGGACAGACAGTGAAGATGTAGCAACTCCCAAAAGGAATAAAAATCAGGACTGTTAAAGAAAAAAGGGGGAAATTGATCCTGGTCAAGAATGAACAACAGATGTTTTCTACAAAGGGAGACAAGATGGATGTAGGGAAAGAAACCAAGTCCATTTTGTCTTTTCTGTCTCACATTAGCATTCATTAAATAAAAGCAGGAAGTCAAAACTGTGAAACAAAAACTGATTGAAAATAAAATCAAGGAAAGTCCCCTTCTATAATAGTGGAAATTCTGATTTGATATTGTTTTCAAGAAAGCATTTTCCTTTCTTTCTTTTAAGAAACTACAGTAACTCAGCTTGGCTAATAAAGTGTTTGCCTAGTACATTATGGAAGTCTTTGGGGAGACTATTGAATCAATTAGAATGATTTGTAATTAGCACACCAACCTAATGACAGGGTGTCTCTAAATTGCTGGAAAAGAGTTTGCTCTCTTAAAGGACTTGCATGCCCCTCTTGTGAACTTATTTACATTAGTGATATGCTTACTAGTATTTCAATATTTTTCCAGGAAATAAATTTTGACCAGATTCTTTATGAAATATCCTAAATATGGAATTAAATTGTTTTGAATAATTGGGAAGTTGCTACATTAATTACAAAGATTCCCTCCCCGCCCCCAGAAAATTATTTACAAAAGCTTCTGGAACAGACAATCACAAATCAGCATTTTTGAAAATCCCAATTGCTCTGAAGTTATATCAGAACCTGAAGTCATATCACACCCTGAAGTCATATCAGATAGAATACAAGCTAGAAACAACAGAACTATTACTACAAGGTGTCATTGCCTGTAATCCTGAGGATATTCACAAATACAGCATAGTGTAAAACAAGCCTTAAGTTTGAAGGGAAGCTGGGAATTAGCTGACCTGTTTTAAAAGTTCCCTGGACTCGAGTGGGCAGATGCCCATTCATGTGGTACAACTTTGGTCTTTCAAATTTCTAGAGCCTAATTTGAGCTCAGTGCCAACCCGCAGATGTATGGCATTTCAGTCAATGGCATGAGTTCTGAAGTCAGGCAAAACCTAGATTTCTGTCTTAGCTCCTTTCTTATTACGGGTGTGGAATCTCCGGCAAGTTGCTCAATCTTCCTCAGCTTCTAATATGTTTGTCAGAAAAAGGGACATGTTGGCAACGATAAGTTTGGTGGGAAAATTGAGATGATAGTAATAATAATATGTTTGGTGGGATTAATAAAATGCATGTATCTTATACATGGTAAGCCCATAGAGGTTGCAGCAAGACCCCTGGGTTAACAGGAATTTGATTCTGGGGAATTAACTCACATTTATCTTATTCTAGGGAAGAGTCTGGAAGGTACATAGGGGTCTCCATAACAGGCTGGAGCAAAGGTTGAGTAGTGTAGAGTGTGCAATAGTGGAAGTGAGTTTGCAGTCAAATCATGTTTCCAGCACCCCTTAAGAGTCATTAATTTTTATTAAGTCTCTCATTCACTCACTTGTCCCATAGATATTGATGCTAAAATTATTCATAGAGCCCTATTAGACATTACGAATACAGTAGAGATCAAAACAATATGGTAGTCATGTACTTAGTGCAACTTAAACTTATTTTCAACTTGTTCTCACTTCTCTTGAGCAATAAAACCTGTGGCATTTTGTCATACCCATCCAACCAAGAAAAAGAGAAAATAAAATAGCATCCCACCTCATGATTGTTGTTAAAAGAGCTAATATATGTGATGTGGTTAACACAGGGATTTGGTTATAATACAAGAAATGGCTCGATACAAATAATGATTTTAACTGCTGCTATAATTATCAGTTTGTGATTTTTTTTTAAAGTACTGTGATGTTGTTAGAAACATTAAACAGAACTTGGCTCAGATCAGGGTCTTCCTTACAATAGCTGATGATCTTGGACAAATTATATAACCCCTCTGAGTTTCAGTTTCTTCATCTATAAAATGGGTATAATATAAGTATCTGACTCACAGGGTAATTGTGAGTCTTAAGTGAGATATTGTCTATAAAGTGGCCAGTGTGGTACCTGGAATGTAGTAAAGTATACTAGTTACCATAACCAACAGAATAACTAAAGCTTGTGGTAGCATTTTAAATTGGCATAATACCTTCATGACATTCTCATTTAATGTTCAGAGAAGAAGAAGGGTTATTAATATTATTGTCATCATCATCATCGTTAAACCTATTAATAAAATGAGGAGAGGTTCAGTGATTTGCCTCAGATCACCAGACAGGTAAGTGGCCAAGTCGGTTCTTTGTCCTAGCAGGCACCACTGGATTTGCAAGTGATTTTCAAAGTGATCTTTAGCCTGGAGAGAACTCCTCCTCTTAGACAGTTGTGTGACACATTCAGCAGTGACCGGGAAGGGTCTAAGCCAGCCCTTCTGGAGGCACATTTTGATAGGGAGCATAAGTTAAACACTTGGGGTCTATTGCAAACTGAGAAGCCCATGCCCCCCTCTGTGGGCAAAGCCACTGCTGTGATGAAAAAAAATCCCTGTCCCTTTGCTTCAGCCTGGATCCCAACAAAGAGACATTGCCATGTGACTGAATACACAAGAATCTTTCGGTCTTGCTTCTGGCATTATTGAAATCATAGCTATGGTAACATATTTTTAAAAAAATATTGCTAAAAAGATGCTACCTTTGCAGAATATTCCCTAGAAGGCCTGGGGAGAGTATCACCTTCCTCCGTTCCTCTAGCCAAACTTTTGTGGAAGGTGAGTCTAGCATTACTAGATCTTCTGATTTCCAAAAGGAGCTGGTAATATGGATTTTTATATAATATATACAATTTTTAAAATGTAGATTCAATGAGAGCAAAAACAAAACAAGACTATTGCTTGGATGAGTTCTAGAGATTGCCATTTGCAATCTAAGCTGTGACTGGAAGCAGGGGACTGATTCATTTCAGAGGTTAGGGAAGAATTCCGTGAACAAGTGGCTTTTAATGCGAAACCAGAAGAATGGGTTGGCATTTGCTAGGAGAGGAAGGACAAGGGTTGCTTCTGGTGGCTGGAGTGTAGACCACACCATAGACTGTTGGGTGGGGGAGGCTGGCAAAGCAGCAGGGCCTACAGCCTGCAGGGCATAATGGGCCTGGGAAGAACAGTGGCGATGGTGGTGTGGTTGGCCCAATGGGCTCACTAAAAACATTGTGTCCCAATGGGAACTGACTGGAAGAGGCTAGAAGGGAGGTGGGAGACCCTGTAAGATGTTGTTGCAGTGATTTAAGCAGATACTTCATATGCTCCTCTCCATCTCATCCCCTGTTGGACACAGTCTTAACCCTGTACCAAGCCAAGTTAATTTTCTCCTGTATCTTACTAGAGTAAAGATGACTATCTCTCAATTTCACCGTCTATAAGGACATAAAGGAAGATTTCCGATTGCTTCCATATCCTCTGACACCTCTCACCTACTCTGGTTCCTTTTCAGTTTTAATTAATTTTTCTCTCTAATTATTTTCTCCTTGTATTTTCTTTTTACACCTAAATGCCCAATTTTCAGCTGTCATTGAATAAGAATTAGGAACACGCTATATTTAAAAAAAATAGCTTATCAGTAAATCAAACCTTCTGGCAAATATTAGGGTTTAGGTACCTAGTGTGATTTTCTTTTCTGTCTGTCTAAAGAAACATTTTCCCCCTCCTTACTGCTGACATATTTTTTTGAGAAATGCAGCCCTCAGGTTGTTGTTCTGCACACTTTGAAGTCACTGTGAATTGAATAAAACTAGTTTGATGGCAAACTGCCATGAGAATTTAAACAACGTGTGAGAGAGGATATTATTATTTTTTTCTGCCATTCTAAATTCCCCGAGGCCATCCCATAGAATGGTGGGAACAGATATTGGTTAATGGTGACTGTCCTTCAATGTGGGTCCTCACACTCGCAAATCACAGTGTAAAACTCCTAAGAACTAAGACAATTCTCCCCACATTAGAATCAAAACTTCAAGGTCATCATGTTGACTCTATGACTTTGAAAGTAAGGGGATTGGGAGAAACGTAGAAATAAGGTGGTGAAGAAACTGTCTTTCTTTGATTTCAGCAAAGCATTGCCTTTATTATAACACATAATCGGCAATATGTAGAGGGGTTATTTAGAGGGGTTATATTTAGAGGGGATATTGAGAGGTCCTTAGATTCTTTGTTGACTGTGTAGTGAAACTATTTTTTGTATCTTTTTCTTTTTCAGTGCCTTCAACTTTCTTCCCTTCTGTCTTTGCCCTTACTCCCCACTTTGGAAAACAGAACAGACATCTACCTTAAAGAGGCTAAACGCCCAAACTTCTGTGCCTTGGTACATAGCAGTGGGATTCGCGTTTGGGTTAATCTTTTTGCATGGCGCTGGGGGTCTGTGTGGGACAGGACGTATTTTTCTGGTGAATTGGGGCTTGCATCTGGTCCCTTTGCCATGCACTGACTTTGGCGTTTTTTTTTAACATGGCAAATAAATCATTTCTTTCAGATTGGATAAAAAATGGGCGATGCTCTTTGGAAGTAGAAGACTTCCAGATAATTCCATGTTTGCACTAGAAACTATACCAGTCAATTGCACATTCAGGTTTAGATTTGGGCCAGATTTATGCCCCTGAGAAAGTTCTATTTTTGCATGATTTAGACAAAAAAATGTGTCTGAACTGTGTCCCAGCCTAATTTATATGAAACTGGGATTCTGCCACCTGGAGTTTCGGGTCTGCTCTGTGAGACGTGTCTGGTATGTGACTAAAGGACCAAGGGAGGAGGAGGCGGTGGAGGGGGAAGAGAGAGCCCACTTAAAAGGGAGACGGCCATCCCAGCCAACTGAATGGGGCGTGCACAACCAGCTGGGAGTGAGGCCTCTTCATTGTGTTTTTATTATTGGCTCTTGTGTACAACCAGAAAGGCGCCCCCTCCTCAGGGCATGCTTGGTTGCTATGATCTGTTCCTGGGGGTCTGAGTGCATCCCGAATGGCATCCCCCTCCTTGCCAGACAGGCTTGGGTTGCTCAATTGCGAACGTCTGCAGCATTTTGATCCCAGACCCTTCAAGTTCCACCTGCATCTGAGCCTATATGAGGAAGGACAAGCTGAGCCACTCTTCCTGTCACCACACTTGGGGAATATCCACAGGACAATTCTCTCCCCACTGGACAGACATGGCTCATCCCTTACCTAAGCAAGAGAGATCCAAGAAGTTTTGGTCTTGCTTTCTTTTTAACTGTCAAAATCCTCTTCTCAGGCTCAGGAGTTCTAAGATTACTGCTGTCAGGGGCTAGGGTTATGAATCTCCTCGTGGCATGGAAACTGACCCTCCCTGGTCTGCCCATTTCACAATCATTGGGGACCTCTACAAAGGTTTGACAAATATTGGTTGATCTCTGACTTCCTGCCAGGCACTAGTCTGGGAATACACTGCTGGGGTGGGGTACAGTGATGAACAAGACAGACATGAACTCCAAAGGGGCTTGCAGTCTAGTGGGGAAGAGAACCACGAACCCAATAATCACAGAGTAAATATGCAAATAAATAAGGGAAAAGTACAGTCTATAATGGGGTTCTGCCTTACTGGGCAGTGAAGGATAGTGCATTGAAGGGTTTCTCAAGGGGGAGGCATTTGATCTGAGAACTGAGGAATGAACATTAAAGCCTGAAATGCCAGTCCTGGAAGGAAGCAGGGATGTCCCCTAGCTCAAGAGGGGCATCTTATGACCAGATGGAGACAATGATTATCCCTTTGTTTCATAGGTAAGTACCCAAGGGCACTCAGCAAGCCAGTAGCAGGGTCACAGCAAGACTCTCCATGCATTCACGAAAAATGCTTAAACGCAAGCATTCTGCATCAAAAGTGGTTAAGCCTGATACCCGAATTTTACCACTTACTAGCTCATCCCTTAGTCTTTCTGAGTCTTCATTTCCTCATCTGTGGAGTGAGGATTATAATAGCTGCTTCCAACAGAGATGTTCTGAGACATAATTAGGATAAACATGTAATGTGTTTGGGCACAATAAATGTTAGCTATTGCAATTATATTTTCTTATTTGGTCTTTCAAAGCAACTCTACTGGATTAAAAGAAAAAGAAGTAACCACCCCCTATACACACCCATAAATATTTTGTTTCAAAAAGATGAAGAAAGAGTCATAAAGGTTGCCCAATCATGCATGCATGAATCCATTCAAAATATTTATTTATTAAGTTCCTACTATGGTAAGGGCATAGTGAATTAGGGTTCCTGCCCTCCAGGTTGGATTACCTGTTGGAGGAGCACGTAGGTTTCAGAGGATCAGGTGTGAGGGCTGGAGGCACACAGAGACATCATCTTGATTATACTTTTGTTTCATAGGTGGGGAAACTGAGGCCTGGGGCAGGAGGTCAATGGCTGATATTAGCACGCCAGTCATTTTCACGACATCTTCTCCCTGCTATTACCAGCTCAAGTCCTTTGGACTCAGAGTCTGCTTTATGTTAGTTTCCACGGAACTGACCTAGCAGAATCATCAAAAGATACTTGTGGAGAGTTGGAGGAAGCCCCCACCTTTTGCCATCTAAGGAGGGGCGGAGGAGGCTGAGTTCCTTCAGGATCCTCTGAAATTTCATCAGTTCATTTAAGACAGCCGCTACACAGGCAGCTGGCTGGTGGCTGCGTTTTAAAGGAGATTTTATTTTTTTCTCTCTCTCTTTTTTTAATGGACAGTTCTAAGTGCTTCTCCACCTCGTCCTTCTAACTCAGGTGTCCAATACCAGTTGCAAACCTCCCCAGAATTTGGTGGGTTTCTGGGCTTAATTATCACAAGTTGTACTTGCCCATATGGTTAGAATGCATGTTTTCATCTCTTAAAGGGGGGCGTGATGCAAAGACAAAGCTGCTTTTGGTACATCCTTGTGAAACCTACTCCCTTGAGAAACCATTGGAGACAACGACCTCAGTTCTCCACAGCCAGACTCAACTAAGGTGATGGTTTGGAAGGGCCGCTTGCCGTTCCTTGGGCTGAGGTTGTTAATTTTCCAATAGCACAGCAAACAACATTTTATTTCTGATTTGTTTCCAGATGGAGTTTCAGGGCTGGACTGAGGAGTGGGGTACTGGGCCAGCCCACAAAGGGATGGTGCCTGGCATAAGGCTTCTCTAAGGAACTCATCTGGGGAGGCACCAAGCCCTCTGCCTCTGGGAGAATGTTCGGGGATCCTGCTCAAATGGCAGAGAGCTGACTTTCTAGCCTGTGATGCAGAGCTCTGCTCTCAGTGTGGTACTTCGTCGGCAATTACCCTGGAAGTCCTTCCTGTAATTAACCCCAGCTTCACGGACACTGCTATTTGCACATCAGTTCCCTCCTAAACACTGCCTTTTGGCCACTATTCCCTGGAAAGATGAGTCACTGAAGGAGATGACTTATCCCAGCTCAGTTTCTAACTAGCTTTTGTCTTCTAGAGATATTTGTCCATGATACTTAACAACATTTCAAACCAGGCACTTCTTTCTTCCTTTCTTCAACTTTTTTTAAAATAACATTTTCTTCCCTTCTGCTTTTATATTTCTTCCTCTCCCTCCCATAGCCTTTCATGCATTCAGGATGTAAGAGAACCAGCATCAAAGCCCGGAGCCCTGCAGAACCCTCCTCCCCTATGGTAAGCGTGCCCTTTCCCTCTGTGATCACCGACTCATAACCACAGAGCGTCCCAGGCACAGGATGGGGACAGGGAGGGCTGAATGACGGGGACCACGGTCTGCAGCCCCGGAGGAGAAAAAAGTTGAGGATTGGTTGAACAGGACTTTTTTTTTTCCCCTTTGGGGATAATTGTTGAGGACAATCTGAGCTGACCCAGTCCAGAGAGGGAGTGAGGGGACACCAGCACCCCACCCTACCCCATCGACTGGCGACTCTTACCAAGTGAAACTCATCTGGTCAGGTTCCAAATCCCAAGGCCAGGGCAGTGCTAAAGCCACTCCCCAGGCACCACCAAGACTTCTGATTGCGTGGTTTAATTTTAATGCAATTAAACAGACGTGTATTTATTGCCTACTATGTGCTGGACTTGAGCTGACAGGTGACAGCCACAGGCTTAAAAACCTTCTGGAAGTTAATGTCCCCATCCTTCAAGACAGAATTTTCAGGCCAAAGACAGCCCAGAGCTCTCCTTACCGCCCAGGTCCTCCCTCCTTTTTGTTCTCCATTAGGGATGAATGGGGATCACATCTGTTTCTTTTCTTGCTGAAAAGAGGCAAAGACCCTAAAATGGGGACAGACCAGCACACACCTGGGTGGTCTTTAAATTAGAAAAAGTGGGGTTTTTTTTTGCCAGAGTTCCTCATTTGGGCCTGTGTCCCCATACTTTTCATTGCTCTCTGCCCCTGCAGGCTGGGCTCCATGAGGGGGGGAGGGGAGGACGCTGGTGGGGGCATCACAGCATCCGCTGTTTAATTCTCCTCTGGGGTTCACACATATTCCTCCCGCCACGTTTCCAGCCCTGAGGTCCTGACTGGGCTGACACTAACAAAAGCAGGGGTAGAGACTGGGGTAGGGTGGGGGAAATAGGGAAGTAGCCATTTTGATTTTAGCACATGTGTACAGTTTAGGTCCTTTTGAAAATTAAATTGTTTATGTTCTGGTTTGGTAGCATTTTTAAGTGTAGGATCTGTAGCCAGACTGTTTGGGTCAAAATCTCTAGTCTATAGCAGTATGGCTCTGTGCCTCAGTTTCCTTATCTGTAAAATGGAGATAATAAAAGTTCTAGCTCATTGGGTCGTCATGAGGAAGAATAAGTTAGTATTTTAGATAAGGTGTTAGCTCTGATTCATTGCTAGTGACAGCCCCTGATGGTCTCAGTCTGCCTTCCTGCCCCACATTGAGACACCTCCCTCAGGGAGCTGTTTGGTCTCACTGAAAAACCTGGATATCTGTGATGTCACTCAGCATTCCCTTTATTATTTAAAATCACAAAGAAAGAAATGAGACACCCAGGATCAGTCACTTTTCCGGAGTCGTTAAGCTCAGGCTTTCTTAGGGTAGGGTTGCCATGTAAGTATTAGTGTGTCCCAGATATTATATGGGGATGTACTAAAAAATTGTCTGTTGATTACCTGAAATTCAAGTTTAACTGGGTGTCCTGTAGTTTTATTTGCTAAATCTGACAACCCTCCCAGGGGATTTTCTTCACTGGTGATTTGGTCAGCTGCTCTGCATCTCTGAAGTGCACAAAGGCCAGCTGGGCTTCTGGAACTGGCTTTTCTCAGGAATATTTCAAAGCTCCAGAGCAGATGGAAAGAGAAAGGAGTATCAATGGGAACTCAAGTCTGCCCTGTTTCTTGTAAAAATATTGAGAGCCATTCTCAAAGTAGCTGTGTATGGCTAAGAGAATAGAATAATTAATATGTATTCTGCAGGATTTGTGGGTTTTTTTTAGACCTCAATGTAGTTTTTAGACTGTGTGTTTGGAGGGGGAGTTAGGAGAGCAGAGGCCATGAGAGTGGTCCAATGAGTGGCTTCTATACATCTGAGGGTCCTATGAACTACGTGATGTATAACATATATATGCCTTTCATTTTTGTATAAATGTGTACAATGTTTACCCAAATGGTTAAATGGTTTGGTACAATTCACTGAAGCTTTCTAAGTTCTTTTTGCTTTGTTAACTTCTTCCAAGTTACCGAAAATTCTAATTCACTCATGAATGGGAGAGATTAAGTGGAGGAAAGGATCAAATACCAGTGGGGTTGTCTTTTAGAATTTGCCAAGGAAACCATCAAGTGACCCTGGCTAGGCTTTTGTGTTTGTTATGTGAGGGTTGGCTGATAAAAATTATTATTACTCTAATTGCAAAAAGAAAAGTAAAATTACTATCATTCAGGAGATTACAAGTGTCTATTTTATAGAAGATGCTTCCTAAAGAATCAGATCCTCATCTACTGAGCTTGTAATGTCAATGAATATAGCTTGAGTATGTGTGTGCCTCTGTGTGTGTGTGTGTGTGTGATTGTCTTTCTTTTTTTCCTCCAGAGTAATGAGAGAAATTTAGTCTCTGGCCACAACAGTGGTGTGATTCAGATCCCAGTATTTATAGAGGCAAATTAGCTGATGCACCAGCATACTAATGTGGCAGACACAAGCCCCAAAGGTGAAGGGGAGGGTGCGGGGGGGGGGGGAAGTGTATTTCTCTAGGAGATGGTTAAAGGCAACTGGACACCCAAGGAGGGACCTTTAGCGTAGAGCAGCCCCTGGGTTACTAATCTGAAGAGGAAGTTCGTTTGGACCTTTGTGTTTTCCAAATGTTCCTTTCTCCTTCATTTGCAAAACTGCAGAGAAATATAAATTTTCTATTTGTTACATCAATAAGTCCTCATCCAAGCTCCACAATGAATAAGTAACTATATAAATAAAGAAGCAAATGAGGTCATAATGTCTTATTCGGATCTCTAGAGGAGATGGCTAGGAAATATTTTACCAAAATTAAAATTCCAATCTATGTTCAGAGTTGCTAGATGATATTTCAGCTGCTCCGTGCCTGATCTTTTCCGAAGCAAGCATGAGCGCCTTTGCCTGTGAATTCCACAGCGTATTTTTGAGAGGGCAAGGGACTAAGTTGCAGGCTTAAGTCTGTGGCATGGCAGGAAATCAGTCACAAACTTCTGGGAGATTAAAGGAGCTGGGACTTAAGGGTAAAAATATAATGGAAGCCACTTTTTGACAGAAACTGTTTCCAACACATGTGCAGCAATCACGGGCCAACAATAATATGATTTACATTTTCCCCTTTACCTGCAAGAAAAGTTACTTTGTTTTCCCCATCAATTGGATTGCATTCTATTATAAAGTAGTCTGACTTTAAAATATCCCCTCTTTCCTTCAATCTAACTTTATCTAGGATATTTGGTCGACTCTTGGGGAGTAATTCATTCCAGTTCGGCTTCTAGGCATTGCATGAAATCACCTGCAATGTGGGTTGCCCACCCCTCACCTCATTTTAAGATTTTTTTTTTCCTTCATTACGACAAGATGGGATCTCCTTCTCTCAACAAGTCTTGGTACCTGCTGGCTCACCCTTTTCCCTCCTACCCAGGGCCCATCCTTTTTCTTCTCAAATCCTATTTAATTTTTGCATTTCCTGATTTTTATCTTGGGAAAACAAAAGCCAGCTGCATTCAGTTAAGGAAACAGCTGAGGGATGCTGGCAGGTAGAGGCCTTGCAGGTTTTCAGCCTCACATTGTGAGAACTGAAATGCAGCGTGTCGGGTTGCAGTGACTTCTGCACCTCCCCAGCTCTCTCCCTTCTGCCGGCACACACGCCCGTGCATGGGTGAAAACACACACACACACACACATCCCTTTTTCTCGCTTTTTGCCCAGAGTCCCCCTCACTTTCTACAGCTGTATTTCTAATCAGCAGAAGATACATCTTGCTTGGAGTCAACACTCCTTTTCTCTGTGCATTCTTAACCTTCTATCTTATGCATGGATCACTGGTTAGCTTAGAAATGCGCAGACACAAAGGAGGAGCTGACATGTGAGGTTTGACGGCCATAATGGCTGTTTATAAGCCTAATCCATCACGTTTAGTGGACACCTCCATTTTTGTCCCTCTGAAAAGGTATAAATAATAAAATGGGATAGCTCCAGCTCGGAGGTGCCTTGGTAAATATTTTAACTATTTACAAGATCGCACCAATAACAAAAGAAGCATCTGTACCATGCACAGAGGGGCCCCCAGTCATTAAGAAAGATCCAGATGGCTCCTACCATTCAACCAACAATAACATTTCTTGATGACAGAGCTTTTGTAACATGGTTTACATTTTTTTTTTCCATATCACATTGTGATATTCTGAACTTGTCCTCCTTTTCTCCATTGCCCCCAGCAACCCTTCTAAAGAAAATCTCGCTAAGTAGCCTTTCCCCCTAAGAAAAGAATGAGGTCTTGAAGGAACATGGCAAATGTGCGTTTCAAAGCCCTATTCGGAGACAAGTCTGAACAGTTATAAACTGGGCCTTCTCAAAGTCCAAATATTGACATGGGCCCACTCATTCTGTGGCCCAGTTCAAGGTTAGCTTTGGGTAAACACCCCCTTTAAGTCCTGAACGTGCCCGCCGTGCCATCGCAGACTAAGCACATGAATCTGATGCCCTGGGTTTGATTTTACCCTTTCCTGGCAGGCATAAAGAGAGGGCCTGGGAACCCCAATCGTGACTTTTGGTGTTAAAGCTACTTCTTCTTGAGGATCCTGTGCCTGACTATGGCAGGGGCACGCAGACTGCCAATCGAGGACAGTATGTGGCTTTTGAAACTTTCTGCAAGTCAGACTCCTTTTTTGTTTTGTGCATGATGAAACTAAGAGTATCTGCAGCCTGTGGCTGCTTAGTAACTGTTGGAAACTTTAGTTTTCTCTAAAGCACCAGGAAAGTCAACTTTTTAGTTACACAAAGATGGCAAAGAGAGAGGCAGGGAAGTGGAGTGGTTAAGAAACCGGGGTTCTAGTGTCAGGGTAGACCTGGTTTTGAGTTATGGCTCCATCCACACTAGCTGAAACTCACTGTGGGGCCCCAGGCAAAAGACTTCTCCATTTTGAGCTTCAGTTTCCAGTCTATAATAAGAGGGCAATAACAATATGAACTTTGGAGGGTAACTGTGTGAATTACAGGAGATGATATATTTAAAGCAGGGAGTTAAATGAACTATAATAAGGTTGCTATAATTAATACAAACGAACCTATCATAGAGAAATCAAATCTTTTTAAACTAGAAGACGAGGTACACAGCAATTTTACTTCATGCTCCCTAAACAGCACTGGTGTTTGAAGTTTCCTACAGGGGAAAAAACCAAAAAAACAAAAAAAAAACCCCATGTGACCACTCTCCAGGTCTTGGAGAAACCTAAATGTTCATTTCTTTTCCAAAGGCTCTATTTAATTTTGGAGCTCCCACTTTCCAAATTTGGTCAATAAAATTAACAGCCGCCTTTTGAGTGGAACATCACACCTCCAAATGAGCTCAAGCTGGCCCTGCGATTGTCCTTCGGAATGTGAGGTTTACATTTCACAGCTCCTCGCCAAGTAATGAATGAATTGGAGCTCGTAAACAAACGATCCTCGCTTCCCTTGTTCTGTGGCCCCCAACGTGGGGTGTGTGCTGCAAAGAAAAATATTTATCCTGTTTGTGTGGTGCTGGGTCCCTGAATGGCCCACCAATAAAACAACACCATAAAGGGCATTTCACAGCTGAGCTCGCAATTTAATAAACAGATGCAAACAGAAGGCCTCGGAGGTCAACAATTAAAAATAAACCATCCCGAGGTTCTCCTTGGAATTCCCCTTCTCTATAAAGTGGAGAGGACCAGGCCCCCACAGCTGTGGCAGGGGAGGGTGAAGGGTGGGAAACAGCCCATGTGAGCTCAGGGGGGTTGTACCTGTTCTAAATGATTATTCCAATAACTCCCTTTCTAGCAAGAAAGGGAAACTTTGAAAGCAGATGAAATACAACTCAGGGATCCAAAGCGGGCTGGAAAGTGGTACAGTAACCTTGGTTGACAGCAAACGCTACATGTCAATTTCTCTATTTTCTGCACCGAAGACAGTAAATATTGGAGCAAATGATCTGAAACAGTGGAGAGACAAAGAGTGGCTTCTGTATAGTTGGTTTTGGAATGGGTTTTCTACTTAAAATTGAAAATGTGTGTGTATGTGTGAGTGTTTGTGATGTTCGCAAAATAGCGAAACTACTGAAGAAAGGCCTGGCAAGTTGGCCAGGGTCACCATCATGTACCCATTTTTTACTTCTCCCTGTACCCCTTTTAATCACTGCTCAGACCAAGGTTGTCCACAGCATGGATACACCTGTCAGCTCCACCCTGTGCCATTCTGCCTGTGTGACATCAGGCTTCTATGTCCTCTCTCCCTGCCTCACTTTTCCCTTCTGTTAAAAGGGGTAATAACAGTACCTGGCTATGGGCTGGAAAGTGTTGGGGGAAGATTCAGCAAGGTTGTCTGTGCAAAGCTCTTGAGACAGTGTTTGCAAACAGAAGGACTCAAAAATGTTTGTTCTTACTAATAATATCTGGGCAGTCTTAGAAGCTCATGCTTTCAGTGGGGCGGGAGAATTCTGCTGTGGCAGGTCACACTTACCTGATCAGAGAATGTGTTGAAGGCCTGTAACCCTCCGGTTCTGACACAATCACCCTCACCAAATCCCAAATGCCTATGCAGCTAATGCCTATAATCTCCCCACATTCCTCTGCTGATAAGAGGCAAAATGAAGGATGGGTTTGAAGATAACCGTTTGACACTGGGACAGACCTCCTGCCAGGACCCAGCCCCATCTGGCAGGCAGAATGGAAGGAGCCCTGTGTCACATGGCGGGCTTTACCAAGCTCTTCTCTTGCATCAGCTTTAGGACCCCAGAGCCACCCTCTGAGTCCCCAGTGTAAAGGACCACTGCCATAGGTCTGATTTACGCAGTTAGAATCTTCCCAGACCCATTTTTCTCACACAGAAGTGGTAGATGCTGTGAGCTTGAGAAATCATTCAAGTACTTCGCATTCAAGTGGGCTTCCCCAGTGTACCGGGAGGCTCCCACACTGCCTGTGGCAGAAAGAGCACTGAGGCTCATCATTGGGAATTTGGAAGTTTTATGCTTATGTAGACCCTCTTTCCTCCTGAATTAGTTACTTTGGAATAATATCAACTTGGATTTGTGTCCTTCCGCTGCTTTTTTCCCCCTTGAAAGAAACAAGAGAAAATACAAAGAGCATATTAGGCAGCAAGGTTCGTAACAATAGTTTTCCTCTCCTTCCCTTGATGTCAAAAACATATTTTCCTTCTCTACATCTGGTTTATTAATATTAAAAAAAATTCTCTTTTAAGCAACTTTTCATCTACTCCTTGGGACAAGCCTGAGTGAGGCTATTAACATCCCACTGTCACCAAAAAAGAAACAGATGTGCAGAGGTGATGCATCCCCTCCTAGTTACATCACGGTTAAATAGCAAAATTGGACATCTTTCACCCATAACTTTTATTTTTTCATTTTGATCTAGAGCCGAACTTTAAAAGGCCAACTATAGTGAAATAGAATGTTCATACAGAAAACTGCTAAAATATAAATGCACAGTTATACAAATAATTACAAAGCAGCTGTCATAGTAACCATAATTCAGGTCAAGATATAGAAAACTCCATCTCCCCTAGTGTTTCTTTCTGATCAGGACACCCAGAATAGAAAAAGCCACTATTTTGACTTTTCTAATAATCATTTCCTTCCTTTATTTTATGATTTACTATCTATATCAGCACCCATAAACAATATAGTTTAGTTTTGCTTCTTTTTGAATGTTACAGGATTAGATACATATTGTATTTATCCATTTATGTTTGCCTCTTTTTTTCAATCATAGGTTTATAAAATTCACCCATGTTGCTGAATGAAGCTGTGGTGCAGTCATCTTCTTTATTGCTGTATTTCACTTTGCAACTGGACCCTGATTTATTTCTTCATTCTAAATTGGTTGACTCTGAGCTATGTCCAGTTTTGCTTTGTGAGGTAGATTGCAAAAATTCTTCATGCCTCTATATCCATGTCCTCTACTAAGCAATTTACTTTAACTAATTAAAAAAAGAAAAAAAGGTGATGGTGGGCCAGGTGTGAGCCAAGGCTTCAGGAGAGCTTGTATATCTCTTCCTACTCTTGTGCACCTCTACCATCACCATGAGACAACATGGGCATGCTAGGCTGCTGGTGCAAGGGGGAGGATGAGAGATGTGGAACAGAGTAAACCTGGAAAAGCATGAACAAGGCCAACCAAGATCAGCTGAGCCCTGTGTGTGCATAAGCAATAAATGCTTATTGTTCTATGATGTTGATATCTTATAGTTAGTTGTTACACATTATTTAGCAATAGATAAGTGATACAAGCTGCTATAAGCAATGTACTTATAAATGTTCTTGTCCAAATTGGTCATTTTAACTCAGATCTCAAACTGCAAAGCTTAATTTCTTTTCATTGTACTGGACCCTAGTCTCTTTGTAAGTAGTGTTAGTGAAGAATGTCAGCTGGAATTTAAAATCAGACTCCTAGCATATGGATATAAATGTGAATAATCCATCCAGGGCTGTTACAGGATTCTCTCCATATCTTCTTTTGGTTGTTTGTTGCAATTTATTTATTTTATTTTATCTTATTTTATTTGAGACAAGGTCTTGCTCTGTCACCCAGGCTAGAGTGCAGTGGCATCATCATAGCTTGCTGCAACCTCCAACTCCTGGGCTCAAGAGATCCTCCTGCCTCAGCTTTCTGAGTAGCTGGGACTACAGGTGCGTGCCAGCACCTCCTGACCTCCAGCAATCCTCGCAGCTCAGCCTCCCAGACTGCTACTATTATAGGCATGAACCACCATGCCTAGCCTTGTTTTTATTTTTGCTTACTTATTTTACATTTGAAAATTTCAGCTCCTTACATATCTTCTTTGATTTACTGGGAATACTTTTTCTCCATGGAATTTTCTTTCTTTGTTTTAATTTCTGAGTCTTTCAATAGATATTTTGGAATGATCATAGAGTAAAGGTGTCCAGGTATCCAGCTTAATACCTATTCTGGATCAACCGGAATCCAGGGCTCTCGAACTCATGGCCCTTAAGACAAAGTTAGTCCACAAACATACTTTATTTAGCCTATAAAACTTAAAAATCTTTTGAGCCAACATGAAAAACAAAACAAAATAAAAATCCAGGGATTTTACATAAAAATACAGATTTTAAGCTTTTCTAGGACCGTCAGAATATCTACTAACACTGGGCCTGCACTCCTCCGTGGTAAATACTGAATGAAGCTGGGAAATGGTTGTTCCTTTTGAGGGGCACATGGTATCCAATTTGCCATAGTCCCCACTATTCCTTATTCTCCCCAGTACTGAGACTGAGTGTTGGTTGCCATTTATAATAGCTTTTATGATACTGGTTTCTAATGATAGAAAACTATTTCTCTAACAAAAATGGAACAATGAAAGAAACTGAGAGGGAGTTCTAATTTATTTTTCTAGCCACTGAGGCTCAAATAAAAGTCTTTATTCCATGACTGATGTGCATTAGATCTTGTCACTCAGTTCTCAGCTCCAAAACCTTCAGTGAATGCCCCATTGTTTATTGAATAAAGTTCAAATCTCTTAGCTCTGCATCCAATCCTCTCACAATTTCAATCCGAACTTCCTTTACAGCCACATCTCCTACCCTACGTGTCTGTGAATCTTAGGTTCTTGAAGCCCTGTACAGATCAAAACTTCTGGATCTTCTGGATCCCACTGTTTAATCCATATCCCTTATTTTGATCCATGCTATTTTCTCTTTCTAAATTGCCCATCTTTCTTAAATGTCATTTAGCTACTATTCTTTCTATTAAAATGCTGCTCATCTGCTAAGGATTAGACCAAATGCTTCTTCCTATACAATGCATTCTCTGGACCCCATAGTCGCTGTTAATTGCCTGAGTTCTTTTAAACCTTTAGCTCTATATATTATTGTTTCAAAACATAATTCCTCGGCCCTGACTTATGATCATCCTCAAAAGAATGGCTAACATTTTATTGAGTACTTACTGCGTGCCAGACACTATGCTACATGCTTCACCTGTGGTTCATTAAACCTCACAGCTGCTCCCTGAGATAGATGTGATCCTCTCCATTTTACAGATGAGGAAACTGTGATCAGAAGCCTAAGGTCACAGCCATGTAAGTCATATAACTGGGATTTTCATCCTAGCATTTTGGCTTTAGACCCCAAATTGCTAACCACTATGTCAAATTGCCTCTCTAGTCTCTTCTACCAGATGATCACATGGGAATTGCATATCATTTCTTTCCCGCAGTCCATCCTAGCACAATGCTTTAAACATAACAAGTATACAAAGAATGTTAAATGAATGACAGAATCAGTGACATAGAAAACTGTGATGACCTGTTTACCATCTCCTTTTGCTCTTGAGAAACTGATTGTACTACATCACCCCCCAACAAGCCTTTGTTGGCGATTTGGGGTTGGACATCTAGACAACCTAGCCAATCATCACTCTCTAATCTGCTGGTAGCACTGGATAGCACCAGTATTGGGCAGGTGGTCAAAGCTGAGCCAATTAGAACCCTTCCCTGAGACTTTGCAGTCTGTAACCAAGGAGGATCAGCAGCAGCCCGTCCTCAGTGGTGAAGGCTGTGATTCCTGACATGCCAAGGCAGCCAGGCTGCAGACAGTGAAAACTAAAAGAACAGGCAGAGAAGCTGACATGTAAAACAGAGAGAGATTCTGACTAGCATTCAAATCAAATTGGTTTTTTTTTGTTCCTCAAATTAGACTCCTTGCAGGTTAAATGGTCAATCTTTCTCGGAATCCATGAGCCAGTATTTTTCCGTTTGTGGCTAGACTAGTGTGAATTGCATTTCCGTTACTTTCAACTGAAACAGCGTAATGGATACAGGCAGAAGTAGCGTGTGGATACAGATATAAAGAGAGCACATATGGTGTTTATTTAAGACTATAAATGCATGATCCTTGCAAGTAAAAAAAAAAATGAATAAGATAGTTGCCGTCAATGAATTCATAAATAATTAGAATTTTTTATGTACTTCTGTATACTCAGCACCTGGCCCCATGACTGACATATAGTAAGATTTTATAAGTGTTTGTTGAATGAATAGATAGGATACCCAGCATTACAGAATGTTAGCAAGGTGTAATGGGGCCCTAGAAAAGAAAACTAAAATTTCTACTAGGGTAGGGGAGTTGTAGATGGTTCAGGCAAGGTTTCCTAAAGAGGAGAATGTATTTGAGCTGAGCTTTGAACGATGTGTCGGTGTTTAGTGGGTAGAAAAGGAAATATGCAAGAAACGGGTCCAGACAGAGGGAAATGTGTATGTTACAGCCGGATATAAAGAGCATAATGAATTGCGGAAACCAAAGTAGTTCAACAAGGCTGGATTATGGTGTCACAGAAGGCTGGGAGAAGAGGCTGGTGAGGTAGGCTGGGCTGAGTAATGCAAATGGAGAAGATTAAATATTTACATAAGCTCATTAGTGACACTGTGTGCATGTGACAAGTATGATTTAGTTTAAACCTCCAAGGTTTAAATACCCTAAGTGCAACTGTATCTTTTTGAAATTCATTACATGACATTAATAGGCTCTTTCTCGGCTTCAGTAGTGATCATATTCATGATTTACTTCCATCCCTCATCCCTGGGGTCAGAGACAGTCCATTCTGACCTCCGTGCTTCCTCTCACACCTTCCTCGGGAACTAAACATTGGCGCTGGAAAGCTCCTGGGTTTTGTCTTCTGCAAAGGGCAGCAATTTTGCTTCTAATGTTTTAACAGGAGAATTCCCGTTATATGAGGACCAATAAAAAAAGGAATTCTGTGTCACAAATCTATTTTCTTGATCCACTATGTCACCCATTAAATGCAATTCAACAGGAATTCTTTAAGAACTTGTAAGGAGCTCTATCATATGGTAGGTGTACTCTAGGAATATCTAAGAAATCAAGGACAAAATCTCTTCTTCTAAAGACCTTATAGCTTATTGAGGAGGCAAGATCAATATCATTAAGTTCGGCAGTACCACTTGCCTTTCTAAAATGTTTATAAATGGTTACAGATTACAAAGCACTTTTGTCTGTGTTCTTACATTTGACCTTATCTGTGCAGTGGATGGTATTAATGGTTATTGTTGCATACTAGGTAGCGGCTAAGAGCTCTGAGGAAAGGCAACACTGGGTCCAAACCCTAAATTTGATACTTATTAGCTGTGTATCAGTTAGATTAAGTTTGCTGCAATAACAAAGAACCCTGAGATCTCAGTGATTTAACGCAACAAAAGTTTATTTCTCGCCTATGTCTTATGTCCACTGAAGGGTGGCTGGGAGCTCTTCTTCTCACAACCACACACCAGGACTCAGGATGGTAGAACAACCACCTTTTCAAGTGTTGCTTTCACAGAGGAAAAGAGAGCTCTGGAGGGTCTCAAACCAGCACTAAATTCTTCAGTTCAGAGTAGCAGAGTAGTTTAGAGTTGCTCACAACTCAGTGGCCCGAACTAGGCTCATGTCCCCATCAAACTATTACCAGGTGAGCCACTTACTAAAGGCAAGTCATGGTTTTTACTCTGAAGTTTCCAGAAGTTGATGCAAAGAGGTTTATCTGCATTATGATACCTGCATGATTTTTGGTGTCTGTCAAATTTACAAACAAAATCTCATTGCTCAAGAAAAGTACAGCTATTCCTAGGGCTGGAGAAAATTTGAAACTTGTTGAAAATTCAGATCCTTGAGCCTTACCCCTAGAAAATTTGACTAACAAGACTAATCAGAGCTGGTTGAAGTGGAACACACCAGAACATCTGAACTGATTACTGAAATATTAAAATTCTTTTTTGTTGATAAATACCAAATAACCCAATCCTCCCAGCATTCCCCCCACCCTAACTGTCCTGGCCTCTGACCCAGAACTCCTTATATCTCCCCACAATCAGTGAATAAAAGACTAATGCTTTGCAGAGTTAAGTGCACTGAAGTCCCTCGTTAGTGCTACAGGTAACCTTCTACCCGATTGGTAACATTTCCTCCTAGTTGTTAAGTGCTTTGTATATGACCCCTTATGGTGAGACCTGGGTACCTGCATTTTATCAAGCACCCCAACGACTTCTGATTCAGAAGAATACTGGCCATCCTTTTAGAAACGTGGACTGCATGAATTGATGAGTCACCAGCGATAGGAACTACATGAGAAGTGCCATGACAGAAGTGTGCAAAAGGCGCAACAGGACCACAGAAGAGGGATCCAATCTCCTGGCAGTGGGGGAGTGGCATTGTTGGGGAACCTTACAGGAAGAGATAAAATGAGCAACATCTTGAAAAGCACTCAAAAGCTCTCCAAGACACAAAAAAATAGAAGCCTCACTTGACTATTTGAGCTTAACAAGAGATGCAAAACTTCCATAGATGCAAGGGCAGGAGATTACGAAGCTGCTCCGCAGAGACTGTACACAAAATGGCAGCACCAAGGAGGTAGAGAAGGGGACTTTCTCCCAGCTGGCTGAGGAACAAGAAAGGACCATTTACTCCTTTCTGTATTTCTCCCACAGGCATCACCTATGTTGAGAATCTCAGAGGTCCATGTAGGGTTACAGTAGGAATTAATGGAATTTGGAATGTGTGGTGGATTAGATAATTACTGTTCAGAAATAGTCACTCTCTCTCTTACATGTCCATGAGAGAACTACACTTCCTCACTCTGGACCTTGCATATGATCACCTGACTTGCTTCAGCCAGTGGGATCTTAGCAGATATGATGTGACAGAGACTTGAAATGTGTTTGTGTGGTTGATTGCATATTCTTGCATGTCCACCAACACTATAAGAAAGACGTGCCCAGACTAGCTCACTGATGTCAGGAGGAGGACGAGACCCAGTGGCCTACAGGCATGAAAGCTGAATAAGTGCTTATTGCCCTATGCCACAGAGGTTTTGTAGTTGTATGTTATGCAACTACAGCTAAACACTGGGAAGGTGTGTGACAAACTATGCCAAGGGCTGGAGGAGTTCACCAAAATCAGACTGAACTGTCTTTCCTATTTTGCTCCAAAGTACCTGAGGGATTGGCCATAGTTCCAGAATATTTCTTGAGAATAGAAAAAGGCCAAGAAAATGAAAGCCAAGGGACTTAATGTCTAAAGGTAGTCATAACATTGTATTTTGACAATTCAGCAAGCACCACGATGTGCCAGGCTGTGTGGTATGTGCTTTAGATGGATTAGCTCATTAAAATAAAGTTCCTCTGCCAATCAGTTCCATGCCCCTATACTCTTTTTGGAAAAATTGTGAGGCCCAGAGGGGACTCGTATGCAGACTGTGCATTTTTTGGTTCCTGTCTAGACCATTCAACCCAAAACTGAAATAGCTGAACTGAACAAGGAGCTGAGCTCTAGGGAGTTGAATTAGGGGAAAGGCAAGCCTGGGGAGGGGAAGGGGAGAGAAAGCTTAAAAATAGTGGGAAAAACATTGCATAAGGGCTTGTAGATAAACAATGCAGCGTCTCTTCCCATGACTCAAATCACGGGTCTTGGGAGTGTGTGTTGGTTGTTTCTGAGTCAAGAAAAGGTATTCACTTTCTGGGCAAAAGTGAGGGTTCCACACCAAACAGCCTCTGGCTGGCTTATTAAAAGGCCACGGTGGGGTCAGCATGGGACTCTATCAGTATCAGAAGAAGAATGTAATACTGGCTGACATGCACTGGGCTTTAATGTTGTGCAAGTCAGAGGAATAAGTGCTTTGTATGAATTATCTCCCTTAACAACTCTTGGAGGCATGTGCCCAGAATATCCCCATTGTACCCACAAGGAAACTGGGGCTTGGGGAAGCTAAATCACTTCCCAAGGTAAGTAGATCAAAGGGCTAGAGTTAGGGTTCAGGATTAGAATCCATAATTTTCTAAATGTAATGCCATCATTAACAATTATATATTGAGAAAAGATGCTTTTGAACCCTGAAAAATTCTATTTTGATCATCTTTTTCTAAGAAATAAGGTAGGGAAAAGGGTAGAATCTCAGCAGACAGTAAGGCTACTGTTAGCTTCTTTGATTGCACCCAACTGCATTTGACTTCATTTCATCCATGTTGAGAATCTCCAAGTCATTGGTGACTGGGCAAAGTCTCACTCATGTGACCCAGTTGTTTCAGGGCAAGACAAGAAGGTGGAGGAGCCTTTAGAAATCAGATGAGCCCCAGTTCCTACAAGCCCCAGAACCTCTGATGGATGAGGGGTGGGGAGAGCTTTGAGGTGGTTCTGAGGCTCAGGCAGGTGTGAAGAGTCAGCTCCCCAATTTAGTGAGAGGGAAACTGAGGTCAGAGAGGGGAAAAATTTTGCCCAAGGGTCCACAGTGAGAGAGCGGGGTCTCCTACCCTGAAGCCTGGTGGTCCCACACCCAGAGCAGGGCTCTTTCTTGTTTCTTTTTCTTGTCATTTCCAGGGCGTGACTCACAGTGAGAGCTGATTCTGGGACTCTGCCCTCCTAGGGGGTCTCTTTGACAAATGTCACTTTCTGGTTTTGAGGAATGAAGGAAGAGTTCCAAGAAATTAAATGTTTGTAAACTAGAGCAGTGGTGTTTTTTCCTAGCTTGACCTCACTTGGCTTTTTTGGGGAGTGGGGCAGCGGTTGGAGGAAGAAGCTTACTTATCACTTCCATTTAAACAAATACCAGAGCTATAGCTAACAGGGACATTTAGAGATGTGTCAGCCAGAGTAAGTGAGAAAAAAGAATCCCTTATAGCCATGTTATTTTTGGTGGAGAAAATTCTCAACATGGTCTTCCATACGTAAGTTTTGCTTTATTCCACCTTCATGAGTGCACACACGTGTGATGGTGCTAGAGTCCACCATTCACTGAACACGTGGTGTCTGAGTAGCTACAAGATAGTACAGATATTTAAGAGACAATGCAGTCCAACCCAATAAATTCATGTTTATTCATCAAGCCTCTTTGCTTACAAGGAACAGAAATCTGCTCAGACCAGCTCAAATACAACAGAGATATTATGGGAATGATCAAAGAGTATCACCCAGAGTGAGACACGGGTAGGAGGCAGGACTTTGCAAATCAGGGATGGAAGTACTTCAGTCTTTCTTCCAGGGTGTCATAGCGTCTCATTTTTGTTTCTCTCTATGAGGTTTCTTTATTCTTTCTTTCTATAGATTCTGTCAGTCAATATTCTCAGTTGCAAATAAGAGAAATTTTAGCTGTATCAGGAGGGCACGGTGGCCTTGCCATTTTTTATTTAATCCAGTTCAGGCCATGACTGTATTTAGGTCACCCTTCCTGTAGAGCAGTGAATGGTGTAACCTGCACCTTCTTCCTTGACATTTCACAGGATTTCATTCTGCATTGCCTTTTGCCACTCTTTCCAGATGCCCAAGCAAGCTGCCCTTGCAGAAGGAGAGAAAACTGAAGTGATTAGAACGATGCGTTGAGTATGTTTCATTTCAGGAGAAAAGCTAATTTTCTGATGAGAAGGTTATTTGGAAAGTGACAGTTTTGCAGCTGGGAACTCTTTTTACTACTCTCCTATAATCTTAATAGCTAACACTTTTTTGATTGCTTGCTGTGTGCCAGGCATGGCTCTGAGCATTTCCCACATATCGGCTCATTTAATCCTCACAACAATCCAATGTGGTAGTGTAATTATGGGCTCCCTTTTACAATTCAGGAACGTGAGGTACAGGGAGCTTAACCTAATTTACCCAAGATAGAGCCAGGATGTGAACCCTAACAGTCTAGCTCTGGAGCCTGTGCCCTTAACCACTGTTCCAGAAAGTATTCTGTGATAATAGTGAGGGTATTAACTATTTGTCTGACATAGAGTAGCGCTTTGTACATACAGTATTATCTCATGAAATCTACACAAAACCCATGAGTTGTAGTCAGAACCAACCTGCAGATGAGGAGATGAGGATCAGTTAGTTTAAACTGCCCTCAAGTCGCAGAGCAAACAGTGACAGATCAGGAGTTTGGACTCAAGTTCAGCTGGACAGTTTGGGCTCATAGCTACTGGACTGCAGCTTCTAGCTCAATACTGAAAAACAGAGGCTAGAGTCTTAGCAGAGAACATGCCAGGAAATGAATAATCAGAAAAGGGGGGGGGGAAGGTTTTAAGGCTTTATAAAAGCAAAGCAAAAATAAGTTTAGAGCAATTTTCTGCATAGAGAAGGAAGACTTCAAACAAACAAACAACAACCCCTCAAACTCTTTTTCGACCTATCTGAAACAGATGCATCAGAGAGAGAAAATCTGGTAGATATTGAGCAAGTTACAAGTTCCCAACAGCTGAAAAGAGTTCAGCTTCAAACCGATCATTGTCAGAAAAGAAAATACAAATTTGCCCCGGAGCAAAATAACTTTTAGGAAATCAGGAAGAGTAAATGGACAGTAAGTTATGAACATAAAACTCTTTGTACCCGACCCAATTAACCCTAACCCAAGGCAACCCTGTGCCCCTAAGCTATTCATTTAAGGGTTTTACGATTTATAGGCAGCCTTTCTCAGGGGAGGTCCCGCCTGGCTCTGATTTCACGTTTCACAGCAGCACATGTGTAATCCTGCTGCGTCACAGCTACACAACTCAGCCAAGGCCAGAAAATGCACATTTCACAGGATGGAAAGAGACCCGGGGAGTCCTCAGTGAGCCCTCCTGCCCTCCAAGTGGCAGGGGAGAGCCCTGTGCAAGGGTGTGCCCTGGGGCCTGCTGATTTCTACCCCTGGGACCAGCTGGGGAGCTGGGGCCACTTCACCCTTGGTTCTCATTACACATTGTATACACATATGCAAACATCCCATTGCCCCATAAATATGCACAATGCACAAGTTTTATGTATTAACAGTAAAAAAAATTAGTCTTCATATTTGGCAGGCAGAATATTGTAAGCACCATGCACAGTGATAAAGTAAACCCAAAGTCACGATCGATCACTTCCTTCAAAGTCTAGGGAAGACAAGATAAGAGCACCTGGGACTGTTAAGTAAACACAAATAGAGGCCAGAACAGGGAGGGATTGGCACCACCTCTGATTCTTCAGTCAAAATATCACTGTGGATGAAGAAAATTTGGCCGAGTGGAGAAGAGGGAAGGAATTCCCAAAGGGGTGGTGAGTAGAGGCCTGTATATTTGAGGCAAGAGCTTTCAATAGGAAATAGGACTGAAGCCGGAAAGAGAACAGCTCGAGGAGCTTAGACTACGGCAGATGCCACATGCCTTGTCCTGGCAGGTGATCATGCTGCATAGAAAACTTTGAAATCAAAGCAGAAGCATTCAGACATGATGGGCTGGGCAAGAAGGAGCCATGGAAAGCTCTTAAGGAAAGGAAGGCCATCGCATCGAAGAGGTCAATTTATTGGGAGTGTTCAACTCGGTTGGAGGCACGGAGGAGTGGGATGGTGGCTGGTGGGGAGGATGATGGTAGGGTGCCAGAAACCAGGGTGCTGGCTATAAGCTGTCATTAATCAAGAAAGGAAGGGCTGAAGACTTCAGGGAACAAGAAAGAGGCTTCAGAAAAAAATTGCCAGGGCCTGGGGAGAGCAGGGTGCTCAGGAAGATTTGAAGACCCCATGTCTAGTTTTCCCGCCTGAGATTTGGGGAAATCTGACCATCGGGTTTTGGTCTCCTGGAGCTTTGCCAGAAGGAATTAAAGAACTGAAATGGAAAAGAGAGGAAGAAGGAAGGCAGAACAGGAAGAGTAGAGATGGAGACAAGAGCAGAAGGGGGAACGGGGGTGGAGACAGCTGGCGGGGAGGAGAGAGAAACATCACACCTGCAGACATCTCCCAGTCAGTAACCGACCACGCAGAAACCAGCCACGTGCGGAGATGCGTGGAGGAAGACAGCGGAAAAGAAAGACTCCCTCCATCCCTCGTTCCCCCTAGACCGCCTACAGATACCCAGCACTTTGCCAGGGAGACTGGGTTAGATGTCTTCAGGGGAGAAAGGAAACCAGCCTGTATATCTGTGTCGAGAGCTTTTAATTATCATTTCACTCAAAATGTCAGGTTTTATGGGCCTATTTCATGTTTCTGCCCACTGCATGTCCTCTGACATCTCAGGCCAGCAACCTTGATCTAATGTTCATGTCTTCTCTCCACTCCCGGCCTTTGGCCTTCCCCATTCTTGGCTCATATAAAAAGTGGTTGAAAAGCTCAGTGTGATGGTTCATTTTTTAATATGTCAACTTGACTGGGCCACAGGGTGCCCAGACATTTGGCCGAACATTATTGTGGGTGTGTCTGTGAGGGTGTTTCTGGATGAGACTGACATTCAGTCAGTAGACCAAGTCAAGCAGGTTAACTGCTTCCATGGGGGCACATCTCATCCTATCGATTAAAACTTGAACAGAACAAAGTGACTGAGTACGAGGGACTTCCTCCTGCCGGACTGCATGAGCTTGAATGCGGGTCTTTTCCAGCTTTCACACTCAGATGGCAACATTGGCTCTTCTTGGGTTTCAAGCTTGCTAAGCTTTCAGACTGAAGCTTTGGGTTGTTTCTTTGGAGAACTCTGACTAATACACTCAGGGAGATCTCTCTGGAAAAGGGGTGGGGGAATGGTAACAATTGTGCTTGGATTCCAGGAAGATTTGACATTAGCAATTGTAGGAGGTTTGGGAGGAAGAGAGTCCCCAGCAGAGAGAATGGTCCATGCAGAGGGCTCAAGAGTGGAGGAAGCCGGGTGGATGGAAGTCGGTGTGGCCTGGGTGAGGAGAAGGAGGGGACAGTGGCATGACAATGGCTGGAACATCTGCAGGTAGCGGGCCACTCAGGGCCTTCAGTAGGCTGACTATATGGTTTATCCTTTTTCATTTTACCGTCTGTCCGGGGAAAGAGGGTGCTATTGAAAACCAGGACACCACCTTGAAACCAGAACTATCCTGGGCAAATTGGGACCCTCCCTTTTGGGCCATGTTTAGGGGTTTGGAATTTATTCTACGAGCAATAGGGATTCACTGAGGTATTCTAAGGAGAAATGTGACATAATCCTGCTTGCATTTGAAACTCATTGTGGCTACTGTGTGGAGAATGGATTGAACAGGGACAAGAAAAGATAAGGGCAGACCAATGACCACTATTCTGTTCAAGACTGTAGCAATGAAACCCCCCCTGAGGGTCCATCCAGCCTGCTGTGCTGAGAATTTCAGACTCAAGACTGTCACATCAGCTCTTAGCTGAGTTTCCAACCTGCCATCCTGGCCTATGTGTTTCAGACTCGCCACTCGCCACTCGCCACAATTGTGTGAGCCAATTCCTTTAAATCAATTTCTCTCTCTCTATTATATACATTAGTATCTATTGTGGGGGAGGGAAAATGGCTTTGTAGGGGTGAGGGGAAACTTGCCCTTTTCCCCGAAAGTTCACTGAAAGATCAACTCACAATTAAGGCAGATTAATAAGAGAAAGGTTTATTTACCATGTGCATGGGGACAATCACAGAGAGATTACTCAGTATCCCAATGGGATCCAGATATTTTTATACCTGTCTTTTTGGAGGGGAGGAGGAGATGAGGAGTATAGGTAATTCTGTTTGGGGCAATAAATGGTTCCTAGGGAGGATGAATGGGTGGGGAAATAGATTGACTTGTAAATGATTCTCTTTGTAAATTAAATTAACCTAAGAGACAGGTATTATATTTGAAATTATTTGGGCCAGGTCTGGTTGTGTTCTTGATCTTCTTTCCTGGAATATATTGAGATAACAGAGAAAGGAAGGGAAGTCATTGTTCTTTTGATTGGTTGGTCTGGTTTATGCAGATAGAGGGAAAGCCCCTTCCAGTGTTTTTGATCTTGAGGGGCCTGTAATTCAAAATACTCTTTGTACCAAGGAGTCATATTTTGGGGTGAAATTTCCTGAGCTCCTTCATCTTCCTTCCACCTTTTTAGGTTCCTTGGCTGGGCACCAAATTAAATTGATATAAGACAAATTAACAAGAGAAAGAACATATTTAATTATGTATGTATACACAGGAATCCCACAAACATGAGACTCAAAAAAAGCCCAAATGATTGAAGCTTATATAGCATCCTGAGCTGTAGAAAGGAACAGGGTCTTTGGCTTCTGAAAGGTGGTGGGGACAAGTTATGGGAGGGTGAGAGGAGAAAATGTATGGGGAATAGAGGTTGTCTTGTTATGCAGGTAAAAGTCTTTTAGGTAATAAAAGTTGTCTTGGAGTAGCTCTGTCTTCCTAATACAGATACTTTTACTAATGGATATTCCCTTTATAGATGTAAATTTCTTTTACAAAAGAACAGCTTTCAGAGCTACTTCTGTGTTTGCAGTTTCTCAGAACAACCAGCTCAAAATATGCCGGAGAAGTATACTTTGGGGTGGTCTAGTCTCCAATAGTCATATTTTGAGGTGATGTGTCCTAAGCCCCAACATTTTACATATATAAATATGTATACATATACACACACATGTATATGTATATATTTTATATATATTGTGAAAGTTATCAGTATCAAAATGGAGTCACTAATGTCAAACCCCAATAAAATGGAGCGAGGAGGCCATGAAGAAGGAGCCCTCACACACAGATGTCTATAACAGGAACTATACAAGGAATTCTTCAAAATTGTAGTATTCCAGATAAGCCATTTGCACAAGGACGCTTGGTAACAATGACTGTCTTCACTGATGAGCGAATGCCAACTCTTGCAACAAACCCAGCCACCAATGGCCTTTGTTTCAAAGCAGCTTTAGTGGACTTCTTTTCGTTTGAAAGCTTCCCCTTGGCCAGGCATGGTGGCTTATATCTGTAACCTCAGCACTTTGGGAGGCCAAGGTGGGAGGATTGCTTAAGGCCAGGAGTTCCAGATCAGCCTAGGCAACATAGCCAGACTCCATCTCTACATGAAAAAAAGAAAATTTGAAATAAAAAAGCTTCCCTTCACCATAACCTCTTCGGATACACCTACAGTTCACCATAGTACACATATCCTAGATTGCAATCCCCTGCTATTCCTGAATAAATTTTTTGCTTTGGAGAGTCAGTCTCTCTGCCACTAATTTTAGGTTAATGATATTATATATATTAGCATATATATATGCTAATTGTGATGTTGTGAATATATATTTGGTCTTCATCCCTGTTTCCTGGCACATAGCTTGTAAAATCCTTAGAATTTCCAGAGTGATAAGGTGCCTTTTGTATGCTAATGAGATGATTGGTGGCTGGGTCTCCTAGAATGCTTTAGCATGGGGACTAGTCACTGGAAGGCTTGATGAGAGGGCTGGGGATTTTTAGCCCAACACCCTGACCTCTGGCGAGGGGCGAGGGGCTGAAGGTTGAATTGATCACCAGTGGCCAATGATTTAATCAATCATGCCTATGGAATGAAGCCTCCATAAAAAACCAAAAGGATGGCTTCAGGAAGCTTCCACACAGCTGAACACATGGAGGATCCTTGAAGGTGGACTCTCCATGCCCTTCCCATACACCTTGCCCTGTGCTTCTCTTCCATTGGGCTATTCATCTGTATCCTTTGTAATACCCTTTATAATAAGAGGGTAAATGTAAGCAAAGTGTTTCTCCGAGTTCTGCCAGACATTCCAGCAAATTAATTGAACCTGAGAAGAGGGTCTTGGGAACCCCAATTTAAAGCTCCTCTTCTCTTCGAAGCACAAGTAAAACAACCTGGGGCTTGAGATTGGCTTCAGAAGTGTGGGGCAGGCTTGTGGACCTGTATTCTCAACCTGTGGGATCTGATGCTGCTTCCAGGCAGATAGTGTTGGAGTTGAACTGAATTTGAGCACACCCAGCTGGTGTCTGCTACAGAATTGCTTGGTGTGTGGGGAAACAACCCTCATACATTTGGTGTCGGAAGCATTCTGTGCTATATTGAGTGACTGAATGGTGAGGAGATAGGAAAAAGCACTTGGGTTTGGTTTCTCCTGTATCTCAGACTAATACATTTATATTAGTCAGAGTTCTCCAGAGAAACAGAACCAATAGGATATAGATAGAAATAGAGACACACATCTATAATTGCATATCTATTTCTCTCTCTCCATGTATGGGATGAATATATATGTGATGAATATATACACACACACACACACACACGCATATATATCTCCCATTGGTTCTGTTTCTCTGGAGAACCATGCCTAACACAGATTTTGGGATGGTGGCACACAGGGAGAATGCCATGTGATGACTGGAATTCTGTTGTCACAAGCCAAGGAACTACCAGAAGGCAGGAAAGAGGCCTGGGACAGACTATTCCCTAGCAGCTTCAGAGGGAACATGGCCCTGCCTACACCTTGATTTTGGACTCCTGGCCTCCAGAACTGTAAGACAGTACATTTTTGTTGTACTAAAACACCTGGTTTGTTGTACTGTATTACAGCAGCTGTAGGAAACTAATACCAATTTTGGTGCATTGGTGAGATGGCAGAGGGTTTGCAGAGGATATGAAAAGAAGTAGATGAGTTTAAGTCAAATCTGGAGAACTCAGGGAAGGCTTGGATCTGGGAAGAACGAGGGGGATGGTTTGGGGAGAATTACCAGGTTTTTGGCTTCCCCCGATCAGCTGCCTCTGCAACCCGGCCCCTTCTACCACTCCATGCTAAACTGCACATTATATCCTGAGAATTCTCTCTGTCTAAAGTGGTATTCTTGATCTCAGTTTCTGCTCAAAGTGCTGCAGTCAGTATCTGGGGCTGTGTGCAGTTATTTGAGGACACAGGAAATTTGGTTCTAATGCAGACCTGGCCACAGGAGACCTGAGTCTCTGCCGTGGGGCTTTCATGTGCTGGCAGTCAGGTCCCTTTGGGAGCTCTTAGAGGCAGAGAGAAGGATCAAGGCTTCCCTGGCGATTGCAATAGTACCTCTGCTTCTGCTGCTGAGACAGCCAGTAAATCATTTTCTACATTTGCTGTTGAGAATTGCAACAAAACCCACTTGAAAAATTTGTTGGATGCAGTCACATAATAGACCAGCTAACATTTGATTAGCACTTTTCACAGACTAAAGACTGTGTTCAGCACTTTATGAGGATTTAATTCTCATGGCTAACCATGTACCAAGTTCACATAGTACCCACATTTTGGAGATGAGGAACTAGAGGCTCAGTGAGTCCTGCTGGGTTCTTAGGTTCACCCTGGTAGAACAGGGTACATCTAGAGTTGACATCCAGGTCTGCCCGGGGTCAGAGCAACCACTCTTAATCACCTTTCTGTCTTCTATCTTTATTTCTCTCTCTTCTACACACACACACACACACACACACACACTCTCTCTCTCTCTCTCTCTCTCTCTGTCTCATACACATGCACGCACAATCACAAACCCGAGGGAAGTGGTTCAGCCGTTGTGGTCTCCAGAATTTCCCAGGTGATGTGATTCTAAATGTCCCTCCTTAGTCTAAGCTGACTTGAGAATAGTTTAATTATCTTAGTGCTCTGCTGTTAGGTACAGCAGATACTCTTTAAGACAGAACAATTTTTTCCTTCTGCTCCCTCTAGGTTTGGTCCCCTGCATGCTTTTCTTGGTTCCTTTATCCTCCAGGGAGGACCCTTGTTGGACTTTCCGGGTTGGTTTTTTTCACCTCTTATTCTCCACCATTGAGAGCTGACTTTTCCCCCCGGGTTAGAGTTTCATCATGGTCCTTAGCACTTGCACTAGCTTTGTTGGTGATCACCATCACCACCACACTGGGATACAGATGACAAAGTTTGATTTTTTTCCCCAAAACTTACATACCTGCCCCCACACTCTCTAACTCTGGCTTACTGTGGGCAACTGTTTAAGGTAGATCAACTAATTGTTTGCCATTCCCCCTCTTCCTTGCTCAGAGTCTCTGGTTTGTTTGGAAGTCAATGTGCTCAGCCCCAGGGAAGACTCGCAATGGATGTGATCAGTCTGAGAGGTTTCTGAACCTTGGCACTAATTTGGGCCAGATAATTTGTTGTTGTGGGGGACTGTCCTACGCATTGTAGGATGTTTAAAAGCATCCCTGGCTTCTACCCATTAAATGTCAATAGCATTGGCCCTGAGTAGTGACAATCAAAAATATCTCTGGGAGGCAAACTCACCCCTGGCTGGGCAGCACTGATCTGAGCCCGTGCAACTTCATCCCTCTTTGCCCTTGCAGTTAGGATTGGTCATGGGACCCTCCTTTGGCCAAAGTAAGGAAATGTCTTTGAGCAGCTTTAATGAAAGATTTTACCCAGCATAATAAAGGGGAACTTTTAAACACATGGCTCCTCTTTTCCTGCACTGAATGTGAACAGGAGATGCTTAGAACCTTGATAGCTGTATTGTGATCCCTAAACCTTGGGAATGAAAACTAACATTCAGAGGAAGGCCTTGTAGAACCTGGATCATTGATGAGATTATAGAATCACTTCACCAAATTTGGAACGGGTAACCTCACCTACTGTGGACCTTGTTATATAAGAAAATTTAATGGAGCAAAGGAACTTTGCTTGAGGTCTTGGAGAACTCACGTTACCTGATTTCAAGACTTAGTATAAAACTACAGGAGGAAGAGGGTATGTAAAGATAGACACATAGATTATTGAAGCAGAATAGGGAGGCAGGAAATAGATCTGCACAAATAGAGTTGACTTTTTTTGGACAAAGATGCAAAGGCAATTAAATGGAGAAAGGATGGTCTTTTCAACAAATGGTACCGGAGCTGTTACTGGCCTCTGAGTGGCGGTTTTTCCAAATTCTTGGTGTTTGTCGTACAAGCCAAACGAGTAAAAGCTTTATTGAAAGCGAAAATACACTCTCAGGAAAGAGAGGGAGCAGGCTCAAAAAGAACAGCTGCCTTGAGAGAAAGTGGTTTTAGATCTTTCGTAGTCTTACTAATTGAGGGGAGGAATATTCAAGGCCAAGGGGTTGGCTTTTACTAAGAGTCTGGATATTAATTAATTCCTAGAATTGTGTTCCTTCTCATTTTCATACTTTATATGGTTGTCTCAGAACTGTCATGGTGATTTCAAGGGTGGAGAAATTTGAAAACCACAAGGTAAATGATATTGTAATTAACCAAAGGTCATAACAAGGTGGCAGAGACAGCCAACGAGCTGGTGGAAGCTGGTTCTTGCCTGTGGTTATCAGCCCCTTTTGTTTAAGGGTTGTTTACTTTAACACCTTCACCCAATCTTCAAGCACCTGTATCTGGTCTCGGCCCACAGAATAATTGGATGCTCAAATACAAAATAATAATAATTATAATAATGACAATGATAGTGACAATAATCAACCCTGACCTGTACTTCATACCTTATACAAAAATTAACTAGAAATGTATTATCATAGACCTAAATGTAAAACACAAACCTATAAGACTGCTAGAAGACAACATACAAGAAAATTTGTGTAATCTTTGGGTTAAGTAAGGACTTTTTAAGATATGACACTGAACTCATGATACATGAGAGAAACAACTCAGTATCCTTCAACCAGCAACTGGATAAACAAAATGCGATAAATTCATTCAATGGAATATTGCTCAACAGTGAAAAGGAACCAACTCTTGATTAACACAACAACATAGATGCATCCTAGATGCATTTTGCTAAGCGCAAGAAGCTAGACTCCAAAGGCTACATACTGTATGATTCCATTTAATGACATTCCGGAAAAAGCAAAACTATAGAAGCTAAAAAGAAATTAGTGATTGCTAGGGGTGGTGTAGTAGGGAGATGGGTTGAATACAGAGGCACAGTGTGAGGGAATTTTGAGGGTGATGGAAATGTTCTGTAAGTGGTGGATGCACAATTTTACGCATTTGCCAAAACCCACAGAACTGTATACTACAAAGAATGAATCTTTATATAAATTTTTTTCAAAAGTCAACCAGGATGTGGGGAGACCCCAAGATGGCATGCAGCCTGTGACAAATGAATCAAACTTTGTTACAAATGAATAACAACCACACCAAAGGGAGTAAAGAAGAAAGGAGTTGACCTAAGTAACTTTGGGAAAGTGTCCCAACTGGATACTATAAGGCTAAAGGCAAACAGAACTGTACACACTGTACACAAACACTGTACTCAGTTAGTAGATTTGTTTTCCACCAGGGAAGGTTTAGCCACTCTGAAACTACTTTATCTGTATACTAGGGTTGGACAAATAAGTAAACATATTGTAGATAATGAGAAACAGGTTTCTCATGGTCTGAGGAAGAAATTACAAATGAGGAAGTGAAGAAAGCTGGAACAAAACCTGGTCTAAATGCAGGTTTAGATTCAAAGGCATCTGTATAAATTCATGGTTTTAAATATGTATGTGCAGACAGATGATACAAAATAAATACAGATATGTGTGTACATGTGGGTTAGTACACATACATAGACTTATATTTCCTAGCTCTATCTTATTGGAAGCCATAAAAATAATAATATCCCAGTATTCAGGAACATTCCTAGCACTTAAATATCATTCTTCAATAAAAGAAACCAGGGCTTCTTGGAAAACTGATTGACATCAGGGCTGAGCCAAGGAAAAACCAAGATGAGCCTGGAGTATATTTTGGTGCCAGAAAGTAAGGAGTTAGGAAGAATAAGTTCTAGTGATCTATTGTACAGCAGGGTGATCATAGTTAATAATAATGTATTGTGTATTTCAAAATGCTAAAAGAGTAGATTTAAATGTTCTCACCACAAGAAAAAGAAAAGTAGGTGGGTATGTTAATAATTAGCTTGATTTACTCATACCTCAATGTATACATATATCAAAACATCACACTGTACCCCATAAATATATACAATTATTATTTGCTGATGAAAACTTTTTAAAAAGGCAGTGCTTTTTTAAAAAAGGAATAGGTGCATGCTAAAAAGGCACGGGAGCCAACCTGAAAAAGTTCCTAATTACCGACTCATTGGGAAAAATTTCAGCAAAAAAATAAATAATGATATGATTGCTATAACCTAAAGAATAAAATATCCTTGAGTCCTACTGATAAATAAATAATTGAATAAAGAGATGGAGGAGAAGGGAAAACTTTTCCTTACAGAATAATTCCAATTAAGATGTAGAAAGAAAGAAGAAAGTCACCATCAGAACTCCACAGTGATAATCACCACAAGCAAGATTCACTGATGGATGTTAAAATTAGTGGGCAAAAGTTTAAAGAGAAATAGGATATGTGCATAGTCTTAAAATATCTCACTCCCAGTAAATATTTATTAATTGCACTAATTACAGTGGAGAAAGCTGGCAGTCCCCACCTGATTGAAGTGACCAAGGTTAACATCACCAGCAAAAAAATATCATCGTGTGCCCGCTGATATAGAGCATGTCACTGTTATGGTATTCTTCCCAATAAAGTACAACCCTAGTCTAATCGTGGAAAAAGATCATATAGTCCAAATTGGAGATCATTATACAAAGTATCTGGCCAGTACGCTTCACCAGTTTCCAGGTCATAAACGACAAGGAAAGACTAAGTTGTTTTCAGAGATTGGAGGAGATGAGGTAGACATGAAAATTAAATGTAATGTGGGATCCTGAACTGAATCCTGAAACAGGAAAAGGCATGAGGAGAGAAACTTGGAAAATCCAAATGAAGTCTGTAAATTAGTAGTATCGTACTAGCGTTAATTTCTCACATTTGACGAATGTACCATAGTTACATAAGATAGTCACATTAGAGGATGTTGGGCTAAAGGTATATGGGAACTCTGTGCTATGCCTACAAGGCTTCTATAAATTTAAAATTATTTCAAAATAAAGAGTGTTATTTTCTTAAGCTACTATTAGTCAATGTTTGTTGCTTGCAAAAGCGTTCTGAAATAATACAAAGATCTCTCTTGAAATATGGTAGTGGTAACAAAGATATCCAAATGGCATTGTTGCAAATTAGGGGTACGATTAGGAAAGCAGAATTTGTGAATCCTACATATAGGGACAGTCAACAAAAACTCCCCAGAGTGGGGATTCAAACTTTGTATTTAGTGTTAGAGAGCAAAAGGGATCTTCTTTGTAATTTTCTCCATCTCTAAAGTTATATGAGTCATTTGTTTCAAGCAGGACCCACTTGTTTTGCAGCCAGCACCTACCACTAATTTTTAAAAAATGGATTGGAATCTATTCTAAGAGGGGGAATGGTAAACAGTGGAATATAAAATGAAAACCAATCTATAGTTTCCAAAGGGCCTAGGGAAGCTGCCAAAATTAAAGTTGGCAGAAAACAGTTTACTAAATCTCTAAAGAAGAAAAAAAATGGCTATATTACAAGTCCCATAAATATTCCGAGAGTGGTAGGTAAAGTGTGTTTAATACTGATGAACAAAGTTTTAGCATGTATTGGAAAAACAGTTTCTAATATAAAATTACCGACGACTGGAAGTTATCTGCAAAATTTTATACCTAAGTACTTGCAGATGTAATTTATTTTTCTGACAGCACTGCCTGTGTAATGAAAGTTGCTTTTAATAAAACATGAATGCAGTTAGGTTTTGCCAATTAGGTTCAGAGGAGTTGTAATCAGTCTGATTCAAGTTGATATGTAGCTCCTTAAATTCAGCACTGACCCATAGAATGGCTTCAGTATTTCTAAAGCGTTTGTGAAAGATGAACTCCCAAAGCTCTGACTGCCCAGGCAGAAGGGAGGTGACCCTGGCTAACTCAGGACAAACCTCCCCCAAAGGGACTACAGTGGTGGTGACTATAGAAAGCCACATGTTCTGGGTTGAGTGTTAACACTTGACTACAACTGACATGAAAATAAGCCCATTCTCCATTTCATTTTATTCAGGAAAACATGTGCAAACATCTAATGTATATAAACATCTAATAGCCATATAGCGATTATTATCTATAAATCTATTATACAGGAGACAAATCCTGTATAAGCATACTTCTTGTTGTGTGGGGGGATATAAAGATATATAAAAACAAGTCCTTTAACCTTGAGCACCTTAATAACCTGTCATCTGAAAAAATACAACACAATGCACTTTTCTGGTGTAGGATGAGAACATCTGTATTTTGAACTTTTCATTTGGGTTCCTGAAATTGTATATTCAACAAATATTTATTGAGTCCCTATTATTTGCAAAACAGAGGGCAAAGTAGTGGAAATATTATTGGACTCTGCCAGAAGACCTGTCTTCTACCAGTTGTTTTGTTTTTCACATTTAAAAACAATGACCTGTCTAACTCATTGGAATCTTGGGAAGACACAATCTAATGGTTTTAAGGGAGAGTACTTTGAAACTTCAAATGCACTATGCAAATGTCAGTGATGACTAAGTACCAGGAATGAAATAGAGGGCCCCTGTCTTTTGGAATCTTATAGGGTGGTTGGGAACGATGGTTGTTTCCTGCTAGGTCACATATTAAAGGATTTCATAGGCATAATCTCATGCCAGTGCTGCAAGGATGAGGAAATTGAGGGCTGAGATGGTGCAGACACCCAGGTAAGCTCATTAGCTCTGATATCACATTTTGCTCCAAAGCTCATCTTGTTTCATCCTAAAACAGACCTACACTGCTTCCTAATGAAGCCAATTAACAACTGAAGAATTTAAAAGACATTCTGCATGAACAATGCAGACACAAATGCCGTAGGAATATCGAGGAATTGTCTCCCTAGAGCTGCGGTTCAGGGCACACTTTGTCAGCTCTTCCTTCTAGGTTCCAGCCTACACAGACTCGGCAAGAAAAGTATTTTCTTGGTATCTGCAGCTGGATCTGCAGACAGGAACTGAAACACGCCTAACGGTGATTCATTCATTCCCAACTGAGTTTCTTCTTTCCTGTACCCCAGGGCACTTCCAGGTTCTGGCCCTGAAACGGAAGTCCTTGTGTGAAATAGACACACAGAGGCAGCTCCCCAGCTATTTTTGTCTCTGCTGGCTTGCCAAGGCCCCCTATCAAACGTACCTCCTCCCCTAAAGTGACTGGAATTCCAACGCAGAAGAATAAAGGAATGTTTCACTCCTTGATAGTGGCTCCAACTCATGGTTTGGCATTCAGAAACCTTAAGGAGATAGTGGGGACAGAAGATGGAGACTGATTGACTCCTGACTAAGTCAGAGACTATTGCAGTAAATACATTTTATTGTCTTTTAGCCTGTTTAGCTGAAGCATCCTGGAGTTGGAGTGACAACTTTTCTAACGTGAAAAGCATTTTTTGTTGAATTTATTTGGTTAGGTTTGAAATTATACTTCTTGCTCAGTGGCTTCTGAGGGACATGTCTGAATAACAAGAGACAATGGATTTATAAAAATATTCAAATTGGCATAAACAGAAACAGGACCAGAACTAGGATGAAGTGAGTTTGAAAGTTTTGATGTTTTGTACGTTGTGGAGATTAGTTTGCATTAATTTTGATTTTTAAAAATTAATGCATTAAAGTATCATTTATCTTAATTACTGAGTATTTTGGTACTCCCTTAAGTTTTGCCCCTGAGACAAATGCCTTACTGGCCTCAACCTAGTTCTGGCCCTGCATCTACCACCCCACCTGGAACCTGTGGACTTTGAAGACATCTATGGGTCTCTTCTGGAGTCAACCCAAAAGGTGTCCTGTTGGTGAAGGATACTGCCTCCCTCTTCCCCAAAAAACAATCATGTTCTGCTTTGGTAAAAGAAAAGTATTCTTCTGCATATCTGCTCTGGGTACAGAGGGAGAAACTATGCAATATAGGCTATGCGCATGAGGTTGCTGAAGGTAGCACTTCTCAAACTTCAACGTGGATAGCAACCACAAGGGACCTGGTTAAAAAATGTAGATTCTGATTGAGCAACTCTTGGGTGGAGCTTCAGATTCTGCATTTCTAGCAAGTTTTCAGGTGATGGTGATGTTGCTGGTGCCTGGACCACCCTTTGGGTAACAAAGTTCTACAAACTGGTGGATCATGAGCTGAGTATGTCCACAGACATGGTTTGTTTGGCCCCAGAATTTTTTTTTAATTAGCCAAATTTTCACCTCTCCTTAAAAAACAAAAACCCTGTCATATCTACTAACCTTGGATCGGTGTTCTTAACATGGTAACAGAAGGCTAGGGAAGGGCAGGAGCTGCCCCTGTAGACAGGGCATGGGTCCTTAATGTTCCTATAGTCCTCACCACACCTGGGCACAATGTTCACCTAAACCTTTCTACTTCATTTGCTACCAGCCTGGACTGTGTAGGCCTTTGAATTTTCAACCTCCACCTACTGGTTAATTTGTCAATAGCATTGACTGGTATTTACCCAAATCAGAAACTAGTATATTGTTACTTGTTGACTCTTTTATTCTAGAGCTATTGATCTATGTATTTTTGTTGGCATTATTTCCAACTTACAACATATCCAAAGGCTATGTTTAAAATGAGCCTCGTGAACAAGAGGAAACAGCAGTAAAATTAACTCTTTAAAAGGCTCAGACCTTAATGACTCTTGGATTTTGAAACCATTGGAAAATTTTATGTGTGATTAAGTTGAGGACTGAAGAATTAATAGAAGCACCATCTATTAATGTGTGTTTAAATTTGGCCAAGTTCTCTTGCAGCATTTGGAACAGAAAGCTTGGGATTATTACTTAGATATGCAGTCTAAATATAAAAATTGTACTCAGGCTAGTATGATTTGAATGATAATTACCAAGTAAGTGACTTTTTGGACACAGAGGTTTCAACTGCCCCAGTTTTTGTTAATCCCTGGCCATATCCAATTGTTCCTCAGATCGTGACAATCCTATCCTCTCAATAGGTCCCCATCCATTCCCTCATCTTCCTCCTCTGGCCACTGCTCTGATACCATCTCATTGCAAGGGCCTCTTAAATGTCTTCTTGACTTCTGGTATTATCCCTCTGCAAGTGGTCTTCTGCCTTCCTGTGGAAGTAAAAAGCACACATTTACCAAGTTCCTGCCTCTTTGGACCTCCTCAGTGACTGTCTACTACCAATAAGACAAAATCCAAGATCCTTAGCTGCTATGTAAAGCAGTACCCTCTCCCCTCTGGCCACTGTGCTATCCCTGTCCCATACCACAAAAATCCCCTACCCCATGGTCCTTCCATGCTGAAAACTCTAGAGCTTTAGGAATTTTCCACAACATAGCAAACCTCTTTGCTTTGTACTTGCTGGTCTCCAGGCATGTTGATCACCCGATCAAGGTGTTCTCCCACAGCACTTATTCTATATAGTGGGGTGTCACATTATGTGGGCAGTAAGTGCTAATATCAAAGTGTAGGGTAAAAATCAAGTACGGTGAAAGTTACCTTGGGAAATTCTTTGTATCAACCATAGCATAGAGTAGATGGTTTGGGATATAAACAAAACCAATAGTTCACCATGTGGGACAAAGAGTTATTTCTTTAGCTGATTACTGGTTGAAGTAGTTGACATATATTTAGGAATTCTAGAAGAATTTAATTTTTGTTGGGCCTCAGTTTTCCTAACTATGGAATGACAAAGTTAAACGAAATAATCATTAAAAATTTCATTCAGCTTTAATATTTCTAGACTAAGAATCAAATACAAGTGCCAGCAGGGACAGAAGATATGCAATTACTGTGCCTGGGGTTCTAGGTACTTTGGAAGACTTACAAAAACATTTAAGTGTAGCAGGATAGAGACATTTTTGTGCAGTAGAAATGAAGGGCCTCAAGAAGTCTATGTAGCCCAGCTTGGAGGTTCTGTTCTCCCAAAAAGAAGCAGTTAAAGCAAGGGGTCTAAGCTATTCTTCTAGGATGTATGCCAGAGAAGGGCATGGGTGGGAACATGGGCTTACGGAATGTGCGGAAGCCCAAAAGGAACAGGGTGGCAGCAAGACAGCAAAAGGCTGTGTGGTACAATATGGCGCCTCTCCACACTTCCTCAGGACTTCAGGGAAGTTCCTGACGGAGGCTGTCAGGGCATTGGAGTTTTTGAGGAACATGGCACAAAGGCCGCAGTGTGGCATAGATATAAACCAAGAAGGCAATTGGATTGAAGAAATAATTCAGGAACACTCCTCTTAAAACAATTATGCCAGGAAAATTACAAAGAATTAAAGAGGGATTGGGTGCTTCTCCAAACTCTGGGTGATTCATATCATTCTCAGACATCCCCCAACCCTTTCTGAAAAATGTTTCAGAAACAGAGCGGGGCACAGAGAGTAGGGGGAAGACCTCAAGCCGAGAGCCATGACTTTCTCACATCCTGATGAATTGATTTTCCAGAGTAGTGAGTTTCAATTCCCTCCAGACAATGTCCGAAGGGCGCTTCTGTTCATGAGAAACTAGTGCTGGAGGAAACTCATTTTGACTCCTTATCCCCCAGAATTGTTACGACAGTTTCCATTTGAGAACTGTGGTTATTTTTCTTTCAGGCGGTAGGCAGCTCTCACTATTTCTAGTATGGTTATTTGGGTTTTTTGCCTTCTTGTTATATGGACATCTGTGGACAGTAATAGATTTTTCTTGTTGCGAACAACTTTTTAACTTTGAGCTCTGCAGAACAGTCATTTAATCAATATATCTGGCATAATCTATGCCCTCCTATGTTTATTACCCTGGCTAACTTAATCACAAGGAACAACAGGCAAACAAATCATAGGTTATAGCATTTTATACCTGAATAGAATCTTTGAGATTATCTAATGCAACTCTCGTTTTGCAGAAGTGTCTGAAATTGAGCAGGTTTGGGGTTTGTCTTTAAAACTGTATCAAGACAGAAACAGGACCAAAGCCCCCTCTGTTACACTTCCTATCCTGCACTCTGAATCTGGGTCTGTTTTTGCTAGATCCCAAACAACACCTGACTAGTAATATCATTCCTTGATCTTGTTCATAGCCCAAGGGTCCCAAACTTTACTTTTCATAGGTGCCAAGAAGACAATGTAAAATAGGGAAGTGGCTGATGCATGATGTCTTTTTGTAACTCATCCATTCTGTTACACATTGAATAGGTAGGATTAAGCTTCATTCTCCTCCATTCCCACGAGCTTTCCCCTATTTTTTCTTGAAATATTTATTCTTCTAGGCCTATCTTTTATTTTTCCATTTTTTTGATAAAAATATGATTATAGAGAACTATTTCTGCATTAAAAGAAGGAAAACAGACTAACAACATAATCAATGGCAATTGTCCCCAGGCTCCGGGTCCAGGATTGCCTGGGGATGGATGATGCTGACAGCAGCAAATTGTAAAGTGTCCAAAGGTCCCACCACTACCCCACAGGAGCCACTGTGCTCACGTGACAGTGTGAACCCAGACCATAAGTGATTACTGGACGTATAGCATGGATGGCTATATGTCATGGCAGGTTTTGGGTTCATCCTTAAAACCATATCAAGACAGAAACAGGACCAAAGCCCCCTCTGTTACACTTCCTATCCTGCACTCTGAATCTGGGTCTGTTTTTGCTAGATCCCAAACAACACTTGACTAATAATATCATTCCTTGATCTTGTTCATAGCCCAAGGGTCCCAAACTTTAATTTCCATAGATGCCAAGAAGACAATGTAAAATATTGTTAAAAATGGCTATAGGTATAGTTTGAGAAGTGATGATAGAGATTCTTCAAATGTAAGCAAGGGAATCAGGAGTAGTGCAGTAGGCAGTGAGGGTCAGAGATAGATATAACTGGCTGAAGGCAGTCTGTGCTCAGATTCAGCATGTTTTCCTATTATGGCAGAAGATGACCAGTGGGCAACCAGCTTCCCTGCCTCTTTGCTTAATGAGAAGTTAACTGCAAGCAACTTAGGGCAGAAATAAAGAAAGACTTACCTAAAATGGATAATAGAGAGATGGTGAAGCTTCTTCTCAGGATGAGATATTGATTACCTTAGATCTATGGATTGACCTGGAATCTGCTCTTTATCCAGTGAGGTGGAGAAATAACTTGAAACTTTGGAAATGTGGACAGGTACCTGTTGGGATATACATGGCTGCTTGGGGGAGATCACTGTACTTCACCGTATCCCCAGAGAGGTATGGGGCAGAATTGCTGTTTGCAGCAAAATGCAGGAAGTTCTAGCAGAAGCAGAGCAGCTCAGGGCAGCTTTTTCTGCAAAAAGTGCTGAGAGTATCACACATCAGAAGGTTGTCGGCTTAGAGTATGGCCGGGCACTCAAAGTCAACTTGCAGCCAGCAAATAAAGGTACACTTTACTGTCTCTGCCCTGGGACAAAAATGCACTGTATGCTGCTGAGAGCCAGCAGGGACACAGGCAAAATGGGCCATATCCTATTTAATAGTGGCCACAGATAATTTCCTGGCAGAGAGCTCAGGTCAGCATTATACATGAGCGTGAGATTATACACAGAACTCATTTATATACAAGTAGATGAGACATTTATATACAAGTAGATGAATTTCTCAACTACAGCAATTTCTTCTCCTTATTTCTTTTTGTGCCTCTTTGAAAATGTCACTTTTGGTTTGGAGTTGAAAAATGATTGGCTTCGAAGAGTTGTACTACTTGGGCCTCAAGGAACATTTTAAAATGCTGAGGATACGCCTGTTGAAAATATTCCCTTTGCAAAACCAGGAGAACACTTTCTGCAGGTTCTCACCTCCTTCGAGCAGCCCCGTCCTCTCATAATGAAGAAATCACTCTTTATGATGTTCATTATAAAATAGGGACTGGCTTGAATTATCTCTCTCTGCAGGGACTTCCATTTCTCTGGAATATTCAACCTAATTAGCCTCGACAACTGGTCAAGATTCATGTTGATAGCCAGGGGCAATCTTAATACATTAAAAAAAATACTTATACTCTTTAACCAAATCCCTAGTGAATATTTGGATACTTAATACATTTATTCAAACAAATAAAGAAAATATTGATGAGAAAATTTCTAAACTCGTCACCTAGCAATTGCTAGGGATGATATTTCAAATTAGTGTAGGTACATTTAGAAAGTTAGCTAAGGCATGTCAGTGTGAAATATTTCCTCTTAAATGTCTTAGTGTGTGTGTGTGCGTGTGTGTGTTTTAAGTGGACACAATGATGTTTGGGCTGTCTCATGGCCCAGTAAACACAAACCAGGGTATTATCTGGTTATCATGGGTGTGAAAATTCAAATACGGGTCAGAGACTGAGCATCGGAAACAGTGAGCTGTTTCTTTGACAAGCCTTAACCAGCTTGCCAGGCAGGGACACAGAAGCAAATGTTTTCACTCACTTCACCGGATAGCCTGGAAAGATAGCTATGCATCAGGTAGTTACTTAAGTGGAACTGCTGGTGTAGAGTTACTGGAGTCTTTTCCTTTTAGTGCCCAAGGGCAAAGAGCATTGTTAATGACGCCTACACCGGAAAGCAGGTTAAGAGGCTTGACACCAAACTGTTGGCGGTATTACAGTTTAACACTTGGCTCCTCTGACTCAATGCCTAGATGCCAGTTCATGCTTTGTAGCTTCACAGAAAACTGAAATTTAGACATCTGTAGGCGGGAGGAGTGGCATTGATGAATCATCTGTAGGAAAAAAAAATGAAATACATCTTTGTTTCTTTGAACTCAATAATACCCAGTGCCTGAAATGTGAATGTGTTAATTACAGAGATTTCAAAGTAAAACCATAGCTTGCAGAGGGTAAGTGTGTTTTTACTCAGCATATTAACAATACCTTTAGAGTAGGTGCTACAGTCTCCTGAACAAAGGGATGTTTATGGAATTGAATAACAGCAATGCACGAGAAGCCAAACCTTAACGTGAGCGTGATCATAAAATGTGTCCTGTGATTCCCATGATCGCTTTTAACAGATTATTCTTCTCCTACCTCCTCCTTTAGTAAGATGATGCCCTTTTCCCATGGGGGCCAAAACACAGCTTCCAAAAAATACAAAACCCTACATTTTCCTGAAATGCATGCTTAATTTTAGATAGAAATAAAGAGAAGCTTAATCTGGTTCTTTTCTACAATTAAGCTCACATGTTGTTTTAAACACTGTGTGAACCATACAAAATTCCTTATAGATGCAGGATAATGTGATGGTTAAGAGGTTGGGTTTTGGGACCTCACCTCTTATCTGTTTCTTTATTTGAAAAATGGGAGTGATAATCCTTACCCTAAGGATTAAATGAGATAGTACACAAAGGCCGCTTAGTCTAATGCTTAGCATATAGTAAGTGTTCAGCAAATGTTGGCATTCCAAATATTATTATTTGTCAGGTATATGGGTGAAAGGTGTTATAAGAGAAAGAGGGTAAAACTTCTCTCTGTTTGCCTACATTTCTATGCAGGAGAATCTTGAGCCCTTTGTAGTAAAGAAGAGGTTCTAAGATCATCTGATCCAACTGATCATTTTACACCATAAGAAACTAAGGCCCAGAGAGGGGAAGGGACTTGCTCAAAATCAGACTGAATTTATGGAAGAAAGAGGACTAGGCCCCAAATCCTGACATCCAAGCCAACATTCTTTCATCACATTCTTGCCAATGTTTGAGCATGGAACTATATTGAACCAGGAAGGTATAACTATGTATTGTCAGTTAATGGGAACATTGAATCTAGAATATTCTGGCTAGTAACTAGGGCGATTGTTAATATTGCATATTTTACTATAGATGATCATTGTTTTAAAAGTTCCTTTGTACATGTTCTTGAGTTCAGATTATGTGTGAGTTTTGGGGTATGTAGTATCTGTCTATAACCATATGGGTGTAATTCAAGTGGGGCTTACACATTGATAGAAGGGGTAATTCCTTACATGAATGTAGAAGATTTTTCATATTTTAAAACATCTGTCCTAAAATTCTGCCATTTGGACTCTTTGGGATAAAGGTAGACTTTCACTAAGAAGCTCATGATACAATACTGATAGATATGTTATAGGTAGGAATGAATTTTCCATGGATTTGTTTGTCAACTCTGCTAGTGGTGACCAGCACAAGCCAAGAAATCAAGGAAATAAAACAGGAATATTTGTAAGCAACATGGGAGGATGTTTCTAAATCGGGTGCTTTTCCAGAAGAATAAATCCAGGAAACAGAATTAGGACATTAGACACTAGACAAGTTAACTGAAGTTGGTAAATACCAGGACAAGAGAGAGAATGGAGGTCCCAAGCATCACTGAATTTGAAAGATTTAGCTAAAGAAGCCTGGTAAACATTGTTTTTCATAGTCCCCGTAACACGCTTGTTAGTTTACAAGAACACAAAAAATGTTTAGGAAATCCCATTATAGTTATCACAAATAGCCACAAGTCCAATATTTAGGAATAAGATCATTAGCAAATCAAGGCCATCTCTAAAGTGTCATTATATCTAATTAAGAGACATTTAGCTAGCTATAAGTAACAGAAAACCTATCCTTCAGAAGCTTAATATCTCAAGAAACTTATAGACAGGACCTCCAGAGCTGATTCAACAGCTAAACAATGTCAGAGCACTGAGTAGACTTCTCTGGAATTCTCTTAAACTTTCTCTTGTGGTCCCCAGATGGTTACAATGGCTCCAGCCATCATGAGCCATCATGGTTGCCTTCACGTAAAGGGATGAAGCAGAGGCCAAAGGCCCTGTCCTCATAAGCCTCTGTCTTTTTATCTGGAAGAAGAAGAACTTTCCCTGAAAAGCTAGACTTCTCCTTCTATTGGTTCACTTCCAGCTGAAAGAGAGTATTTGCCAAAGAGAAATGAGGTGGCCGTAAGGACTTGGAACAATCATGTTTCATTCCCTAGAGATGAACCCCAAACTAAATCAGTGTGTGTTGCCAAGAAAAAAGTGAAAATGGGCTATTTGGTAGACAATATCTTCTTCTGCAGCCTTGGGTCAGAGGAAGACTGGAGTGCATTGGGAGTCATTAAGCAGAGTGGTTACACACAGAGGCAGAAAAAGATATTCTTGCAGGTTAACTGCCCATGATGATGGGGTAATTTCTATCTGACCAAAATGACAAATTTTCTCCTGTAGGACAAACAAAATCCAGCCAGCTTTTCTGTTCTCTCCTCACCTATAGTGTTTCAGAAGGTGTGTTGAGTTTCAAGATTCCCTTGTTGTAAAACACATTGGTGAGCAGTCATGGTGATGACTGCCCCAGAAATTAATCTATGACTTACAACCCAACATGCTTTCTTCTGCAGAACATGTCATCAAATGCTGGATGATGGATTTGGGTTTGGGGGAGAGAACCAGAACTCCTAAGGAGTTTGATTTTGGCCAAAGTTGAATTTCTTCTAAATGCTTGAGGGCTATGGTTTCAGAGTAGGAGCTCTTCCCATGACTGCACTTAAGCTACCACCTTAATTATTTTTCTACTTATATTAGTAACATTCTAATTATTAAAAATTGGACAAGGCTGAGAAAGAAAAAGAAAAGAAAAATTACTCAGAGAAAACCATCTTGACATTATTATCCATTTTTTTCTAGATATGTATATTCCTATATGGATATATTTTTAAATGGGGCCAAACTATATAAAGTTTTTTTATTCTGGATTACTATTGAATATCATATTATGATAATTATTTCAGTTTACTTAAATATTCCTAGGAAACTTGATATTTAGTAGATGCTTATAATACTTTTTAAAAAATTTACCATATTTTAAAAATCCACTTTTCTGATTTATAGCATATTGATGTTTTTCTAAGTTTCATTCTTGCAAGTTATACCGTAGTGAACATCTTTACACACCAATTTTAACTACATATTTCATTATTTCTTTAGAATAATTCATGGCAGTGGAGTTACTGGGTTAAAGGGTATGAACTTTTTTTTTTATGATTTCAGGCAGAGTGTAAATATTACTAAATTTTTTCCTCCTCTTTTAAATTGAGGTATAATTTACATACAGCCAAACTCACAACTCTTCTACAGTGCAATGAATATTCACGTATGTATTTGCCAATTACAGAACATTGGTATAAACATTTTGAAGTCTCAGAACTGAGTACATATTACAAATTGCTTTCCAGGAAGGTTGTACCAATTCACACTTCTTCCAGCAGGATAAGTCGTCATTGCTGTCATTAAAATCTTGCCAGGATTGACTCCAAACACTTTAAAATATCTGAAAATTTGGTGGGCAAAAATATTATTTTAATTGCATGCCATTTTCTTTCTCAGCTATTTGTATTTTCAGTGTGAATTATCTTTTGCCATTGAAAATTGGCATGTAAGTGGCATCCTAGTTCTGTAGGAGTTCTTTAAATTGAGGCCATTAGCCCTTTGGCAGTTATTTAAATGTCCTTTTCAGTTTGTTGCTTGCCTTGTAATTTTATTTTTATTGCTTACTGACAAAAGAAACATTAAAAAAAAACCTCAGACATATTTGTTCTCAGATGTATCAGTCTTTTCTCTCATGATTTCTTCAATTGCTTTTATGTTCAGGAATTCCTTGCCCATTTTGAAACAATTTAAATAATCACCTGCATTTCTTTCAAGAAAAGAAAAGCAGATAGATGATTACTTAAATGATCTCAGGATCATTTTTTGAACCTAGTATTTAGTTTTCCATTCAACCCCTTAATTCGCCTGTAATTTATTTTAGTGATGGTATAGAGAGTGGTGCAGGTGTCCTACAAGGCTGCTTGTCATCACACACTGAAAATTTATATATAGTAAGGTCTATTTCAGGGTTTTCTCTTTTGTTCCTTTGAAACTGCTTATTTAAATTATTTTAGATTTTTAATGCATTTCAAAATTTTGTAGGGAAATTCCCTTCTCATTGGTCTTATTTTTCATATTTTTCTCCACTAGTCTTGCTCTTTTATTCTTCTAGATAAAAATCATTATGTTTTTTCCCAAAACTCTGGTTTGCAATTAACCTATACGATACTGTCTTCCTGATCAGAAACATCGTTCATCTGGTTTCACGTGACACTGGGACAGACAGCACTTGCAGGTGCTCACGTGGTCCCTCCATTCCGGCCTCTTCTGTAGTTGGCTTTGGATTAGGTGACTAGCTCCGACCAAGGAACTGTAAGCAAAAGCAACCTGGGTCACTTCCAGGACAAGTTCCAACCTGGAGAGGTCTCTTTTTTCCATTTGCAGTGACCTTGGAAGCCATGTGTTAAGATGATGGCATCACACAATGGAGAAACCCTGGCTATCAGAGTCAGCTCTAACCCAGAGCATGACACTTAGTCCCATAAGTGACTGAGATTAAAAGTTTATTTGTTATTGCCTCACCAGCTCCCTTATACTCACCTTTTATCCTACTACACCTAGGTACCATATTGGACTCCTTCTGTCTTATTCACACCCCACATCCACTCCATCACCAAGTCTTGTGCCTCAACCTTTAATATTCACCCTAACTCTAGGTAATTCTCACCACTCACATTGACAAAACCATAGACCAGTGGATTTGAAGCCAGGATTTTTGCATCTGTGGAGTTACATGAAGGTTCTCCCAGAGGTATGAGGAACAACTAATTTAAGGTAATCAGTCTCCAGACCCTCAGCCTCCCTCTTCTCCTTCCTCAAGCAGATCTGCCTGGGAAGGATGCCGAGGTCATTGCCAGCACTGCCCCTTCTCCTCTGACACCTCTGCTTTCACCCTTCACAACAGAAAGGTTTTCCCAGCACCTGTTCCCGAGGTGATCACGGCACCTTGCCTAGCAGTGGAAAGCCATGCTCCTTGGTGGAAGGAATAAAAAGGAATCCATCTAAAGACCGAGAAACATCATTTGGCAAGTCAGGTGGTTTCCAATTCCTCGTGCTCAACAAAATTGAAGGAAGAACTAAATGAACTAATACATCATTATAACATATTTTGAAGATAGATTATCTCATCATATTTTGGCATATAACTTAGAAGGAGTTCAAAATATTGGCAGATCTTGCTACAAAAAATAAAAAACCTCCTTTCATTTCTATTTACAGATTTTGTGAATAAGTTTTCTCAGTAGCACTTATATAGAAAAATAAAAATAGGGATAGAATTGACACTAAGGCCTGGCTCATTCTGGCAGTAAGTAAAAACCATCCAAGGGGAAAAAAGCCCCATAAACCTCCTGAAGAGATGCATTTCTAGTAAAGCTATTTTTTTATGTCTAATCATTATTCAGTAGCATTTGTAATGTGTTTATGTTATTTTGATCAATTGTGTGTTAGTAATTATGATTATAATTCAATCAGAAACAATTAATAGAGCTTTACAGCCACAGGAATGAAAAAAAAACAAATTCCAATTTTTACACATATTTTTGATGTGAAGAACTATGCCAGGATAACCAATAAAAGACCTTCAAACATTAACATATATTACATTAAGATAAAAATATGTGGGGAAAATCTAATGGAAAGCAGAATGAAAATACGAATTAAAAGATAAAAAAGAATTAAAAACCTGACTGTTATGGAAGAGCATGTTAATGTATTTTTTAAATGAACACAGGCATTAAATGGTATTTAATAAGTTATGGTATTTAGATTCAATTAAACAGATTGAAAAGAGTTTTATTTTACAATGTCAACATCTATAATCAGCAGAAATTACATTTTTGTAACTACTTAGACTGAGGTTGACAAATTTTAGATGTCAACTTAAAAATGTGGGAAGAAGCTGATAATTTTTCCAAATCCTTTTAGGGTGAACAAGAGACAAATGTTGGGAAACTTCTGCCCTAGAAGAGAACCCTTGTCTGTTACACGGACTTGCACGATCACCCACTGGCTGCTCTCTAAGCTTCTATGCTTCCACTTCCCACTGCTAATTCTTCCACTTCCTAGTGTCTATTCTCTGCTCAGAAGCCAGAGTGGTCTTTTTGTTTTTGTTTTTTAAGCTGAATCAGATGATGTTCCTCACTCCCCTGCTTGCAAATTCTCCAATGTCTTCCCACGCCCTGCACACTCCTTGCGGTCTATAATGCCCTTTGCAGCCTGGCATCAGTCACCTTCTACCTCCTTTCTCCTTATTCACTTGGCTGCAGTCGCACCAGACTTTTGGGTCCCATGCCATGCCAAACTTGTCCCAGCCTCCACTCCAGTGCACTTGCTGTTCCATCAGACAGTGAGGCTTCTTCCTTCCCATCCTTCAGTGTCACTTACTCAGAGACGCTATCCCTAATAACCCTATCTGAAATTGCTACTTATCCATTCTCTCTCCCCTTACCTGCTTTACTTTCCTTCATAGCACATAGTACCATCTGAAATCATAATATATGGTATTTTCTTCTAAGTTATTTGTGTATCTTCCTCTGTGGAATGTAAGTTCCATGAAGACAGAGGCTTTTGTCTGTCTTGCCTCTTTGTCCCCAGCCCCTAGAATAGAACCTGGTACATACTAGGCATTCAATTAATATTTGCTAATGAATAAGTGATAAGGTATCATTGGAAACAATTTATATGTCCACAAATAAGATAAACTATTTGTTTAATTGAATGATGTTCAATTTTTAAAACCATATTTGAAATAATTTATCATAAGAGAAAAATTAAAGATATAATGTTCAGTGGAAAAAAGATAGGGTGTGAACCTCTTTATAGCTCTATCTGTATCTGTTTTTATATCTGAATCTATATCTCTTTATCATTACACAAGAAAAGATTAGATACAATCTCATAAAGAGGATAACAGTAGTTTTGTGGGCATGGTTATTTTGTGCTGCTGTTATAAAAGTGGCACTAGGCTTATGTAGGGAGTTGGGAAGTTTGAGAACAATAAAGAAACGAGAAGGAGACAATTTGGCAGTAACTTGAAAAGCATCATATTAACACGTAGGTATTATTTTCGAAGTTCTTATATTCATTGAACCCAGTTCCCAGGGAAGGGTATGAAGTCCATGTGTATAAGTCAGGATAGGATACGGTAACAAACAATCCCAAAATATCAGTTGCTTAAAATGAGTTGGCCAGCTATATCCTATGGAGCACATTTGGCCTATAACCTATTTTGGTATGGCCAAACCTATTTTGTAAACTAAGGATGATTTTCATTTTGTAAGGGTTATTTCTAGAAAAGACAAAGAATATGTGAAAGAGATATGCCTTATAAAGCCTTAAATATTTACTATCTGGCCTTTGGCTTAAAGCAACAATGATTTAATTCTTGCTCAGGGTGCATGTTCACTACGGGTTGACAGAGGGCTCTTCTCATCCTTGTCCCTCCTAGACCCAGGCTGATGAAGCAATTTCCATCTTGAATGTTGCTGGTTACTGTGACAGAAGAAGAGAGGCATCACATACCTGCAATTAAACCTTTAGCCCAGAAGTGACACGTGTCCTTTCTACTCACAATTTGTTGACCATAAGTAGTCATGTTATCTCTGTCAATCATAAAGGAGCCAGGAAGTAGGGCCTGGAAGTTAGGGAATGACTGTTATACCGTAAGAGGAGTCATAAGACTCTTTGAGACCCAGAGAAGTTAAGTGCCTCACAGCCAGTTAGAGGCAGGGGAATTAACTCTAAGTCTGATTCTAGTGATATCTGGGGAATATGACTGCATCTCAGAGCATGGAACCAGGCAATTAATTATTAGAAATCACTTAAATCTCTACAGTTTATTTACACAATTGGGAAATATCATGTTTAAATAAATCAAGTGATAAATTGGAATTATAGTAGAAGTCATAAACTCTACAACCTTCACGGGCCCGTTAGGTAATGGGGACTATGGGAATATAAGACTGATAGGGAGTGGTGGGGACTGCAGTGAACTTGAGGGTACAGGCCCTTTTTGAAGAAGGTGGCACCGGGTGCGGTGGTGCCAGCCTGTAATCCCAGCTACCTGGGAGCTGCTGAGGCAGGAGGATAGCTTGAGCCTGGGAGTTTGAGACCAGCGTGGGCAACATAGTGACAACCCCATCTCTAAAAAAATTAAAATAAAATACAAAATGGCCAATACTGAACTATTTTATTTTATTTTATGTTAAAAGGTAAAATAGTAATCTTAAATTTTACATGAGATCATCCAAATTCTGAAATTGATAACAGATTTTGGAAATTTACAAAAATGATTGGGCCCAATAAGTCATGTCTGCCGATGTACTTTTATCGGAAGACTTCTAGTTTTCAGGCTCTAAAGTAGGAAGACTCGGATTTTCTTCTAGAACAAGGCTCTGTCTACTTGAGGCTGATGCTTTTAGATGGCAGGAACTTAGTTGTCCTCTTCCGACTTAGTTCCTGGTGCCGAGTATTGAGTGCACATCTTTTGACATGTCACAATCCCTCTGGGCTCAGAGTGGCTCTAAAATCTAAAAGCCCTAAAGTCTCAGATTCTCTGAAGAGGACGTAGCCTGGCACTAGGCTTCTCTTGGAGCACCCAGTCAGGCCTAGCAATGCACCATCACGGGCGATGGGCCAGGCAGTGGCAGCCACAATATGTCCTACCTTTACAGTACTGAGCGCTCCAAAGAGTGAGTCCCTCCTCAGTTGGTGGCTTTCAAAAGGTCTCCTTGCTAATTCATTGTTGTGCTTGTGACTAGCTGACTCTTCTTGTGGCAACCCCTGACATTCTCTTGGACGGCATTTCACTCAAGCCATACCTGTAGCAACCTGCTTTGTAGGAGTGTGATCGGACTTCGCCCTGCCCCAGCACCCTGGGCAGGGGCTGCACTGTGTCTCTCTTAACTTCCTGCCTCAGGTCGGCCTGCAGAAACCTATTTAGTTTGGCACTCAAATGTGTGCAAGAGACTTACCATTCCTTGGGGCAGTCTTTGACCTATGGAGAATGGGGATATGGATAAACACTCCCTTCTCCAGTTCTTAGTCCCTCAAGCAGACAAGGCTGAAGAACATTCCAGAAGCTCCTCACAGGCCCCTACAGGAATCGAGCCCACACTACTGACATCCTGATAAGACATCCTCGTATCAACGTTCCTTCCCTCCATGTGTCACCCTTTTCGATCTCTCCCTGAAGTGCCCTGAGAGCACATCCCATAATAAATTAGCTGTACACAACATTTTGTCTCAACCTCCTCTTTCTTGGGGAAACCACATTAGTGCAAAAGGCACCAACAAATGTTGAATAATTGAAGGATCCATACATGGAAATGAGGGCTTGCAATTTGCCACGATGTGGTTATTCCTAGGAACGCCCTAACTCTAGTAGGAAAGCTGTGATCAAATACATCAGGAAAATCTGTGGATTGTAATCCTAAATTACATAGAGAAAAACAAACAGGCCTCCCTGGGATTGTGCCACCAGGATAGACTCCCAGCTTTTTCAGCAGACTGCCCATCTGCCTCTTATCTTGATCAATCCAGGCATCAATTTCTCACTTTCCTGCCCCTCCCTCCAACACATCCCTTGTTTGTGGATAAGGGAGCCACTGGGCAGGCAATGGAAACTAAGCACCTCAAGAGACATTACCAATAGGTTGATCTTGGTCACCTGGAGCCCCGGATGGAGAAGGATTCGGAGGCTACTCTTAGGGAGCTCTTTGATCACTTAACCATGTCTGTCCTACATGGACCTGGGAGAGGAGGATATTTGCCTTCCATACATGAGGCTGTCTGCTGAGTTTCTTAACTGTTGTCCATGCCTGTTGTAAACACCTCTGTTGAAAGCAGAGTTTAAGATTATTTTTATCAAATCATATATTTTCAGTTCACTAAGGACAACTTTGGACCTGATCTGTCCTACCATTTTGCCTTTCACCACTATCATTTTGACATCTCCTCCAGTTCTATATCACCATTTGAACCAGGATTTTTTTTTTATAATCTCTAAAACAGTCTACTGAGTTTAAAGAATTACAGTACTTGGTCCAAATAACCTAGGAAGATGCCACATGCATTTATGTGTTACAAAAACAGAGGCTCCTAGAATAGCAGGCTTAGAAATTAGAGATGGCAGATATCTAACAGGTCATTGGCAGCCCTGTACAATTTGGTTAAATGCCTGGTACTTTTACAGAATTTCTTTTAACATTCACTATTTTACTATTTCAGTCACACCTATTAGACAACTCGATTTGCATCTTCTATTCAGACATGGTCAGAACACCACATCTCATTTGAGCTCAGTCTCCTACCTTCATCTTAGTTCTCAGAAAATTTTCTAAAGCATCCCCAAGTTATTCTGTTTGAACCACAGCAACAACAATAACACTTTAGCATAAATATTTACCCAGAAGGTGGTTCACCGAAGCAGTTTTCAACACACACAAAAAGCTGGAAGCAGTCTGAATGTCTAAAAACAAAGGATTGATCAATTAAGCTTTTGTACATCCATGACATATAATACTAGACCATCATTAAAAATGACGTAGATGCAAATTCATCAATTTCATATAATGGCCAAAATAAAGACTCAAAGGCGACAAAAGAACGTTATAAAATAGTATGCACGCTACGCCTTGATTTGTGTTAAAAATGGTATATTTATTTTTCAAGTTTGAAATGTTATATATGCCACAGTTAACAATAGCTAATACTGAATGCTGAGAATACGGGTGCTTTTTATTTTTTTAATTCTACTAGCTATATTCCCTAATTTCTTTATAATGAACGCACACTGTTTTTATGTACAGAGAAAAACGTTCATTTTAATACGGAAGAAAACTTACAGCCTTTTTTCTTTAATTTTAATTCTTGGTTAAAAGGGGTCATTCTCCATGAGCTCATTCAAAGACAGGCCACTGAGATAGGGACTTTACAAATCAATATTTACCTTCCTGCTCACCCTAGCGTGTGCTAATTGATAACCCCTTGGAAGAATTTTCTGAAGTTAAATTACAAGGGCCTTGGTAGGGGGGTCTTGCCTGCTTCAGCAAAAGTGTCTTCCAGTTTTGTTAATTCTGCCCGGTACATATTCTGACTCCTTCAAGCTCTAGCAGGCTTATGCTCATTTGAGCAAGTGATATTCAGGTGCAGACCAGGTAAATAACTGTCCCCAAAAGTTCCCCAAATGTAGGGTTGCAGTTCCCTAGCCACCTGCAAACCCAATCCCTCACTCTGGGGACAAAGAAGACAGCTTCCCCTATAAAATTACCCCATGGGATTGCAGGATCTTTCTGTGTGTTCACCTAAGCTCTGTTTATATCCCTGCAAACAAAAGACGCAGAAAGCCACCCGAGCAGCAAGGTGTGTCCGGCACTGAACATTTCTCTGGGAGCGCTGCACGGGCTAAGTGTAAGGTAACTCTTTCCCAGCCCCTTCACTCCCTCTTTTTAAAACCCAACTGATTACAAGTGTTGTTAAAGGTTACTGAACTAGAAAAACAAACCATGCCATGGTTGGTGCATTCCTAATTACAGACAGGAGCGCATTTGGAACAATTGTTTTTGTACCTCGACATTTCTCTGAGCCCCGATCAGGAAGTGGACTATTTCTCTTTGGCCACTCATAAGAAAGGATTACTTACAATCTAGAAACTGCTATCAGCTTTCTTTTCTATCCTGAACTAATACAAAACCATTTCTCAAGTATCAGCTTTTCCAACAAAACTCTTTAGCGGCTGACATTGCATCATAAAAACAAACTCAAAAGATTTGACCCCGAGGTATGTACTCTCTTCCGATCATATTCCAGCTAAGAATATTGCCTGTTGCTGGTAGCAAGGGGAGGAAGGAAAATGTAAACTAGGGCTGTTCAGAATGTTCTCGCTCCGAGCAGTAGCCTGTAAGTTAACGCTGTCGATTCCTCTCCTGGTCACTTTCTGTTGTGTTTTCACATTTAAGCATCTCGGTGAGCTCTGCCTGCTATTTGAAAATGAGTTTGAAACCTTCCAAATTTGAAAATGATGCGACTGAAGAAAACGAGTTGGGTTGCCACCATGCATGGTATGGTCCCCAGAGAGACGAACAGGAAGTTATTTTTATTTTGTAAGCACCGTGTCTAACCTCCATTACCAACAGAAGCGCAGCAACTACTCCTCACGCTGTCCGTGTGGAATGGTTGTATTTTACGTGTGCATCAACCTCAAAGCCTTTCAAACATCAGGACACTCTTTCTGCAGTGGTTCTTGATTCATCTAATTATTTAGAAGAAGACAAAAAAGGAAAAAAAGAAAAAAGAGGAAGAAAATAAAAACCCCGCCATACTTCACTAACACTAAAAAGAGACACGGAAAATAGGAAAACACCTGGCCTTGTGCTTGCTGGATGTTTGCTGTGGAAACAATCTGTTCATATTTAACGAGAAATCACATCGTAAAGCATTTGCCGCCATCACCTTTGGCCGGTTGCTCGCAAGAGTCGTGCTTTCTCGGATCTGAGGGAATAAAACTTCAGGATTCAAGAAGGAAAATTTCTCTACAAAAGACAATCAAACTTATGGAAATAAAAATGGCCCTCAGGGTAGGGTTTGTGACAATCTCATCCAACCATCTTGTCACTGCGCCAAGCTTCCATCTTCACGAAATATACCCTTCTTGCCAAAGGGCCAAGGTGCTATAAAATACTTTAAAAACATTATATTTTAACAATGCCGAGCAGCAAAACGGTTTGCTTTTAATGGCCATCTGTATAAAGTCTCTTTTTATTTAGGAAAATCTATTTTAAATTAAATATCATAAGCCCACAAGCCATAGCAAACAATATTTTCGACCATATGCTCCGAATTAATATGCCAAACATGGCAACCTCGATTTTCTTCATAGAAAGCTGCCCCACCCTGATGTGGGTATGGTGAGCCGGAGGGTGGGAGGGTACAGATTTTCAATAAGGCCACCAAGGATAGCATAATGGCAAGGAACCAAAGAGGGAAGCTTCTCCAGAGTTATCTCCTTTTTGCATCATCTCAATGCAGATGCATTTCCCATTTTAAGAAATTCTCTGTGATCTACTTTTCTCCCTTGTCTAGAAACTTTATATCCAAGAGCACTAGAAATGCTGGCCACACTTCAGATGACTTTGCAAAGTTGCTGTAATTCCTTTCACCTGTTATTTGCCACATTCGTGGTTGATATGGTTTGAAAACAAGTTCCTTTCATCATCAGTTGCTGGGTTAAAATGGAAACTTGGTGTTGATGGCCTAGTGTGGGCCACTCTGCTCCCTGCCCTTGGCTGGCATCCTTCCATTTTCTTCACCAATTCCTTCTGCAGCTCCCTCTCTAATGAATGTCAAAAAGTTGGCATGGGTACCCTAGGAGACTGAGCCCCAAGCTGACCAAGAATTCAGAGAGCTGAATTCAGTGGCACTTGACGAGGTTAGGGGACTAAGAAGATTCACTTAGGGGTGGTCTGGCTGCCTTTTGTCTTTGCAAAGGGAGCATAGGATAGTTTGGGAGCTGGTTTCATGGAAGTTTCAGATGCTCCTAACCTCTGAGCATGAACATCTGATCCTTTGCAAGATCACAGGCCTTGACTTCACGTGGCTGGCACCTCTCGTGCAGGGGCGGTGGCACCAGGAGTTGCTTCAGGCTGTAGCATAGCTTTCTGCAAGGAGGCTTGAAAATCATTCAGTGTGAGATGTGATTTTCTTTTTGTTCTTGCCTCTCCTGCTCTCCCTTTCTAGTAATTTCTTCTTTCTTTCGTTCTTTTCTTGCATTTTACCTTGTTTCCTGTCGTTTTTTACTTTTTCTTTCCCCTTACTTTTTTGGGTCTCTGTATATGAAATCTTAGGTGTTACTATAATTATTTGTAATAGCTGGGATTATTTGTAATATTTTAATATCTACTAAGTGCTATCCAATTTACAAGTATCATCTTCAAACCTCATGACAGAGACTTGCACGTTATCACCCCCATTTTAGAGATGAGAAAATGGATTCCGAGGGAGGTACATCCGTATGATTCCAAAGCCAGTGTTCTTTCTCCTGTGCCTTAACGACTATCATGTTCTACGTTTTGCTCTTTTTTTTTTTTTTTTTTTGGTAGTCTGAAGCTTATGGCTCCATACTATTATTGGGTCTTTCCAATTAGGCTATTCTTTCATCCAAGCATTTCTTCCTCTTAATCTCATACTGTTTTCTCTAAGTCATAAATCGTCTGCTGGGCCACGCAGCCAATGTGTTAAGAACACAGGCTTTGGAGAAAGATAGAGCTTGGTCAAGTTCCAGGCCAGCATCACATAGGAATCCTGGAGCCTTGATTTCATTTTCCCTTAAATGAGGGTGGGGGTGTGCTTAATAAATTACTTACTTCCTCTCACTGAGGTGCAGAGGAATAAGACATTGTGCATTAAGTACTTTCACTGGATTGGGACATAATTAGTACAAATTTCCCTCCCTCTCTAACCCGCCTTGAGCTATGATCCCCTTCATAGCCTGCACTCCTGCCTCACTAACTATTCTAATTCCTTTTAAGCTTCTGGGCTCTTTCCTGAACAAGAGTCTTTAGGTCCATGGTTGCCTTTTGGTCTAATGTGTCTCTTCCCGTTCTTTGCCGGGGCTATATGTCAAGGTTCTTTGGTAACAAGGAAAAGGAACAAACTTTGTTTAATTTAGGTGACCATAAATTGATTGACAGGATATCATAGTTTATAAAAATAAAAAGAACTGAATAGGTGGATCATAGAGAAAAGGGGAATCAGGACTGCTCTTGCACTATCGCTGGTTAACAGACTGCCCCTGAATTCAATGGGGTAAAACAACAGCAATCATTTACTTTGTTTATGAATCTTCAATGTGGGCAGAGATCAGAAGGAACAGGAAGTCTCTGTTCCATGTGGCATCAGGTGGTGTGGCTTGACTGGGTCTGGATGGTCCACTTTCAATATGGCTTGCGAATAGGGTTGGCAAGTTGGTGCTGGTTACCAGCTGGGAGCTCAAATGGAGTTGGAGCCGTCAGCCTCGGTTCCTCTGCATGGGGGCTCAGACGTCTTCACAGCATGATGAAGCTTTTGGTACTGGCCTCACTGCTATGAGCCTGGAACCCAGCGGGTCATGGAACGTGAGCAGCTAGGTTCCATGGTAGCTGGGTTCCAAGAATGAGTATCCGCAGAGAACCGGATGGATAGTGTATTGCCTTTTATGAGTTGGCCTCAGAAGTCACAGAGCCTCACTTCTACCATAATCATAAAGCCACTCAGATTCAAGGGGAGGGAATACAGAGCACAGTCTCCATGGGAACAAGAGTCAAAGTCACATTGTCAGAAGAACAGGTGGTGTGTGAGGTATTATTGGAGAAGTCTTTGGAAAATATAATCTGCCACAGCTTCTCTGAGGGGACTCCTCGGACAGCTCTAGGGCGTTGCCATCAGACAAGCCCGGTATCTACTACAACCTGTTCCTATGTGTCTGATTTAAACTTAGCTTCCAGGGGAAAAGAGTCTGGCCTAGGTTGTGTCATGTGACTTCTTGGATCACACAGAATGAGACAGGTCAGATCCAAACAACCTGTGCCCATGCCCCCTGCATAACACTTAGTTCAAACATCACTTCTCCAGGGAGGCCTTCCCTGAAGCCCCAATTTAACTTTGGTGTTATGGCCATTTTCCTTCATTCTAATTTTTTTTCTACCACACTTATTTAAGTTTAAAATTAAACTTGTTTTTATTTCATATCTGTCTCCCCCACTAGCCCAACATCTCCATGGGCAGAGATCATGTTTCTTATTCTCTTCTATTGGATATTTTTCAGTTACCACTTCACGATCCTCCAAGCCCTACCTCATACTCTAGTTGGGGTGACTAGTTCCATGCGGGCCTTGATGGGCTTATAGCAATGGTGATTGGACATTGCCTATCCCTGGGCCCTGTGCTTTGGACATGGGGGAAAGAAACAGCTGACTTTTGCAGGGTAAGTGTTCCAGGGTCTCTTGTAAACTGCTTTCTGCCTGTTCTGGCCAGTAGGAGACACTGGTGGGAGATTGAAGGGCAGGAGGAAGGGAAAAGGGGTATTTCTTCCTTTTTCTCTCTGCCTCTGGTGGCAACTATGCCAGTGGCTGGGCAGAAGAATCTGTGGTTACAGCTTTCCCCCTCCCCCCACAGTCCTTCTCTCCCTGGTCCCAGATTCTGCTAGACAGAATCTGCCACCATGGTAGTCCAGCCTGGATGGCCTTGGCTTCTCACTGAGAACATATCTGTCGTGGGTTGAATCAAAACGATATGCTCAAGTCCTAATCCCTCTGTACCTATGAATGTGACCTTATTTGGAAATAGGGTCTTTGTAGATGCAATTAGTTAAGATGAGGTCATAATGGAGCAGGGTGGCACTAATCCATTATGATGGGTGTCACTATAAGAGGAGAAGACAGAGACACAGAAGGAAAAGGCCATGTGAAGAAGGAGGCAGAGACTGAAGTAATGCCTCTGCAAGCCGACAGTTGCCAAGGATTGCCAACCATATCCAGAGCCCAGGAGAGAGGCATGGACCTCCAAAAGAACCAACCCTGCTGACACCTTGATTTTGGACTTCTAGCCTCCAGCATTGTGGAAGAATAAATTTCTGTTGTTTTAAACCACCCAATTGTGGTCATTTGTTAAAGCATCCCAAGGAAACCAATATGACCTCCTTTTCACTTTGTTCCTGAAGCTTCTTGCTAGTTACTGATCTCTAGGCTGCTTTACTCTCCCCTGTGTTTTTTCCCAGACCTTATATTACCTGTAAAGCCAATCCCCTATATTAAATTCCCACTGTTTGAAATAGCTGGAGTGGTTTCAGTTGTCTTGACAGGGCTCTGAGTGATACTATAATAAAATGTCTAACATTTATAATATGCTGATTATATGCTAGGCATAGTATTAAGTATTTTAACTGGTTTGGTATATTTAATTCTCATATCAATTCTACTACAGAAGCACTATGTTTACATGCACTGAACAGATGGAGAGAATGAGGAAAAGTATGACCTGTTAAGGCCATTTAACTAGCAACAAATGGGGGGTTCAAACCCAGGGCTGGCTGACTATACAAAACATGCTCTTGAACCCCATTCTGTTTCCCCTAAGCTGGCTCCAAAGTAAACGGTTCAGGCATGTGGCATCTGTGCTGCATCCTATGGCTCCATCCTTCCTCTCTGTTCCCTGCAGCATTGCCTCAGTCAGACTCAGCATATGCCCTGCCTCAATGGCCTCTGATGGGAGTTGGGTCTAATCTCCTATGCCTTTGAGTTCTTCTTTACATCACCCAGGAAGTTTTTCTTCCAGCCTTCCAGCCATTTCTCTCTTCGGTTCAAGAATGAAAAGTGATTCCTTGTTTAAGATGCATCTTAGGCTGTGTGCCGTGGCTCACGCCTGTAATCCTAGCACTTTGGGAGGCCAAGGTGCGAGGATCACTTAAGGTGAGGAGTTCAAGACCAGCCTGAGCAAGAACGAGACCCTGTCTTTATAAAAAATAGAAAAATTAACCAGGTGTGGTGGTGCGCACCTGTAGTCCCAGCTATCGGGGAGGCTGAGGCAGGAGGATTGCTTGAGCCCAGGAGAATGAGGTTGCAGTGAGCTATGATGAAACCACTGTGCTGTAGCCAGGGTGACAGAGTGAGACCTTGTCGGAAAAAAAGAAAAAAGACTGCATCTTTGCTCAGAGTTGTCTTATAATAGAAAATGTTATTTACAAAAAAAAAAAAGAAAGAATAATATTGCAAACACTTATCCATGCATATTTTGGTCAGGTTTAAATATTTTAAAATATTTGCTTCAGATATTTTCTTTTATAAGGAAACAAAATGTTATAGCTCTTGAAGCTCCTGTGTATTCCTCCCAATACCGTTCACCTCTCTGCCTCTCTAGAGGTTACCATCATGCTGAATTTGTATGTATCATTTCCACACGTTTTCATACTTTTAGCATCTGTAAAGGATCTCATAAGCAATATGAAATATAATTTTGCATTTTAAAAATCTTTATTATAAATAGTATAATACTTTATGTTTCCTTCTATGAAGATTTATCAATATTGATACATGTAGCCTTAATTTATTTAACTACTATATAATATTTCATTATATGAATATACAATAATATATACACAAATAATGCTGTAACAAATACTCTTATCTCCTTGTTCATACAAGTAGGAGTTTCTCTAGGGTATATGCACATCCTCAAATTTTCTAAATTTGTCAAATTGCCCTCCAAAATGTTTATTCAGGTTGAGCATCCTAAATCTGAAAATCCAAAATACCAAACACCTCAAAATCCAAAACGTTTTGAGCACTGACATGACACTCAAAGGAAATGCTCATTAGAGCGTTTCAGTTTGTGGATTTTTGGATTTGGGATGCTCAACCATTAAGTATAACCTATATTCCAAAATAAAAAAAAATCCGACATCTGAAACACTTCTGGTCCCAAACATTTTGGATAAGGGATACTCACCCTGTTCCAGTTTATATCTTGTGATATAATAATAAAAAGAAATATTTGGTCTTTGTCCCCCATTCCTGGCATGCAGTTCTTAAAACTCTTGGAATCTCTGGAGTGATAAGAGTGTCTTTTTTATGCTAGTGAGATGACTGATGGCAGAGAGCCCTCAGATAGCTAAAGGATAGGGGCTGGTCTCCAGAAAGACCTAAGCATGATTACAGGGTTGGAATTTTCAACCCCACCTCCAGAACTCCAGGGAGGGGACAAGCACTAGAGATGGAGCTAATCTCAATGACCAATGATTTAATCAATTTTGCCTATGTGATGGAATCCTTATGGGATCTCCATAAGAAACCCCTAAACAAAGGGATTCAGAGAGCTTCAGGGTTGGTGAACACATGGAGCTGTTGGGAGCCTGGTGCACCTGGAGAGGGCATGGAAGCTCTGTGCACCCTACCCCTACCCCTATACCTTGCCCCATGCACCTCTTCCATTTGGCTGTTCCTGAGTTATATCCTTTATAACTGGTAATAGTAAGTAAAGTGTCTCCTTCTGTACTGTGAGCCATTGTAGAAAATTACTGAACCTGAAGGGAGGGGGTTGTGGCATCTTCTGGCTTTGTAGCCAAGTTGGACAGAAGTGTGTGTGCACTGGGTACCCAATACCTGTGATTGGTGTCTGAAGTGAAGGTAGTCTTGAGGGACTGAGCCCTTCAACTGGTGGCGCCCAATGCTGACTCTGGGTATTGTCAGAAATGAACTGAATTGAACTGTAGGATGCCCAGTTGGAGTCTAGAGAGTTGATGCATTGGTTGATGTGAAAACCCACACACATTTGGTGTCACAAGTGTGAGTAAAAACACTTCACAAAGCCCTCTGAGCAGTGTGTTGAGAGTTGCCATGCTCTACTTCTTTACTAGCACTCAGTATTGTTAGAGATTAGAATCTTCATCAAATTTCTTATGATTTCAATTGATTTATACCTAATTCCTGATCATGCTGGAGGTTGAGCTTCATTTTACATATCTATTGATCATTTAAGTTTCCTTCTCTGTTTATCCCAGCTAATACCCCTTGCTCCTTATACATTCTGGATATAATCTATTGAAAGATGCAACATTTTATAGCTCCTATCTTTCATTGTTTATATAATTTTCGTTTACACATGTTAGATTTATGACTTTCCTAACCGCATTTATTTTGTAAATTGCCTTGTAAACTGTTTCAGAATTCTTCTCCTGATCACTCTTACACTAACTAATACACTTTACTTTACTAGGTTCTACACATCCGAAATCGGCTTCCAGGTCTCTTTGCATGACACTTATTACGCTCATGCCTTCTTTGGTGTCTAGAACTTTTGATCTTTTCTCAGATCTAATCTCAAAGTCTCACCTACTATTTTCGAAAGTGTATTTCTCGGGACTTAGATTCATAGAATATCTCACAAAAAAAGGGACCTGTGGTCAATTAACTTTAGGGAAAATTGCATACTATACAGTGAATATTTAGTATGTTAAAGGCTCTGAAAAATCCTGCAGAAAAACAACCTGTTTAACTTTTGTTTAATCCATTGTTACTCATTTCACCGCAGCATAGTCTTTGGGGGAATATCTATCAGCATGTAGAACTAATATATTTTTTTGAATAAATGCTCCTTGTATTCTTGTAAGCCTTTCATTATTTTGCAGAGTTCTGAAAAAGTTGATTTTGACAATTTGGCCAGTATTCTCATTACTTTTATGGAGAAGCAGATTTTTGGATTTCCACCATTCATTCTGGAAGTCTTGCCTCCTAGAAACTTTTTTTTTTGACAGAGTCTCACTCTGTCACCCTGGCTAGAGTACAGTGGCATCACCACAGCTCACTGCAACCTCAAACTCCTGGGATCCTCCTGCCTCAGCCTCCTGAGTAGCTGGGACTACAGGCACGCACCACCACACCCAGCTAGTTTTTTCTATTTTTTGTACAGATGGGGTCTTGATCTTGCTCAGGCTGGTCTCAAACTCCTGGCCTCAAGCAATCCTCCTGCCTCAGTCTCCCAAAGTGCTAGGATTACAGCCACTGAGCCACTGAGCCCAGACTAGAAATAATATTTTAAGACACACTTTGACTAATGCTGATCTCTCCTTTGCTGTGAAAACATCCATCAAAGCTACATTTTTCACTCCTTCCTTCTTCAAATCTCTTTGTATTCAGGGTCTTTCTTGAATTATCTTGGACTCCCAAGAACCTTCTTGGTATCCACACATACAACAGTGCTGGGGAAAGGATTGATATGTTTTGTTCTTTTCTAATTATATCATAAAGTTAACTCTTTTACTTTTTTTTTTGTATAAGCCAGTTTATTCCCTCGTTTAATGTTCCAAGTGTTTGTTTTGTTAATAAGTGAATTATTGGACCTCAGGACACATTTTCCTGTGGAAACAATGTTCTGCAACAGAGCTTATCAAACTTTAATGGGCACACAAATCACCCGGGGGATCTTGTTAAAATGCAGATTCTGATTCGATAGGTCTGGGGCGGGACCTGTGGTTCCGCTTTTCTAAACACCCGTGTGCTGCTCATGCTTGTGATGTACAGCCCACAATGTGGGCAGTGAGGGTGTCAGGCTCCTCTGTGTGCATGTTCCCTGGTCTCCCAGTCCCCAGTGTCAAGAATAAGTAATATTATTCTAAGTGGAGCGGATGACGAAGTGATCACAGACATAGAGCAACTTTATACAAACAGTTTGTATAAAAGAAAAAATGAAAGCACAGAAGGAAGCTACTCAAAGAGAAAATACACTCCACTCTCATGAGTGGAGAAAGATGCCGAAGTCTTAGCACAAGCCTTTTATAAGCCCCCTAGTTTGTCCCGCCTTTCCCCTGGCAGGATTGGCTGCAGTTTCCTGCCTTTGGGTGCGATTGACAGGTTGGTGTTACTTAACAGGTTGGTTACATAACAGTTTCCCTTTCTGTGCGGGCATCTTCCCCAGAATTCTTCATGGGGCTCCACCCAGTTATGCTAATTAAATGGTAATGAGCTCTAGGTCAGTTAAAGATTACTAGTAACTTTTTACCATGTATGTTCCCACCAGGAAACAGTTCCTAGCTACAATTCAGTTGCTGCTCTCTATCCTTAGCCACCTCCTTGCCACCTGTTTACCCTCCACCAGACCTCAGAAGGGTCCACGGGGCTATCTACTCTGTAGAATGCTACCTTTATGGGAAAATGCATAGGTTCTAAATTGGGGAAAATGTGGTCCTGAAATACCAGATATAAGGACAATACATGGTGAAAAGGCTTCAGATTTCCATTAAAACTGCAGGTTATGCCCCATATAAATTAAGAAAGCTTTTGTGGGCTGCTGTGTGAACCAGCAACGAGGTATTGTCTTAAACCAGTGTCTGTTGGATGTGTAGCTGGTATTCATATTCAGGTAAGTACTGTTTCCTTTGTGAGTCATTCCCTCTAGCAGGACCTAGCTCCTCAGTGAAACAGGTATCATCTTGTGTGCACAATATATACTCACTACATTTGGTTCTCAGAGTACCTAGTGCAGTGCTAGGAGGGACTGAATGTAGGCTGGTTGTTTAGTTTCTAGATTACAGTACCTGACAGCCTGATAGCCTAATAGCTTGATAGCACCTACACTATTGTTGCAGGTACTACTGCTGTTGGCTTACTAGTGTAGCAGGCTCTCCAGAGACCTTAGAATAAAATCCAAACCCTTTCTTGTGGACTGCCACATCCTATATGGTCTGACCCCAGCTTGTGTCTTTGACCTTATCCTCTGCCACCTCATCCATTGCTTATGGCACTTCAGCCACCTGGGCCTTCTTTCTTTTTTCCTTACATATCCTAAACTTGTTTCTCTTTGAAAAAACTACCTGTGGGTCATTTGCTTCTCAGTCGGATCTCAGCTCAGATGTCGTTTCTTCAGAGAAGCATCTCATGATGTATCTGTCTACTGTAGATGGCTCTCTTTTTATTTTATTCATAGCATTATTCCTAACTTAAAATATTATATGTGTTTATGCATATAGTAGAAGCTACATGCACTGACCCCCTTGCCTAGCTGGTGTGCCCACTCCCCAGCCAATGTGAGTGTGATGGATAATGGCTCACATCTGCACCCTTTGCCCAAGTATTACTCTTGGTCAGTAGGAGCCGCGTCACCAAGGGATGCTTAGGAGGCTATGTTGGTACCTCTCCCATGAGGCAGCTTGTGACCAATGACTGACTAATTAGTGAGCACAAAAGTCCAGCCCTAGTGCAGTGTCCTAAGGTGGGTCAGCTCAGTAGAGCTGTTCGTACCCCAGAGCTCCCACTGGGATCAGACTAAGGCTAGTCTCAGCTTTGCATGGCTTCTTCCTCTGTCTTGTTCTGTTGTCTATGTCAACATATAAGCCCCCTGTAAGACTCGTTTATTGAGTCTTCAATAGATCACCTGCACAAGAACCCCCATCTCAGACCCTGCTCCTAGAGAACCCCACTTCAGCAATGTGTTAGTTTGCTTATTTAAGATCTGTCCTCCTTGCTAGACTCTAAGCTCCATGGAAACAGAGATTTTGTCTATTTTTTTCCACCACTATTTTCTCAGTACAATACTTATTACATAGTAGATGCTCATTAAAGATGTGTTGAATAAATGTTGAATGAATAAATCTGGGTTTATATAATCAGCTTCAGAGTAATGGCAGCTCATTATTATTAGAGTTACAATCCACCGATCTACCTTACCCCCAAAATAGACATATTGTGCCATGGTAGAAACAAGCATAGATCCCCTTCCATGGAGCAAACTGCAAGTTTGCCTCTCTTATTTTTATCCTTATGAAATGCAAAACCATAAAAAGCTGGGGGTGGGGTGGGGATGTCAAATTCCACCCCACAATACGCCTCCTTCAAGTATCTGATTACACAAAGTCCTCAAAGAATATGATTAATGTAACTAAGCCATATTCACACTCTGACATTCTTCCCAGCCAAACACATATTTTAGCCTCACCCAGTCCCTTTCAACAAATAAGCTGTTTTGAAAATGATTTCCAGGGCGATGTCTGTTGCCATAGGAATGACATTAAATGAAAAGGACAGAAAATATAGAGGGTGATAAACTGCATGCTTGGATGACACACTTGACTTGGAAGCCTGTGTTCAAATGAGGCATACATGCCAAGATTTTTATGAAAGACAAAATTAAAATGTATCACTATCAAGCTGTAACTGACAAGGTATTGTGTGGAGGCTGTTAACATACTGCTCCATATATTTATTGTTTGTCATTTTACTGGCCCTGACAAAGGTCTCTCAGTGCTGTAAATCACACCATTAAATCTGCCACGAGCAACAGAGGCTGTTGGAAGGAAGAGAAAGAAAGCGTGGTGTTGAATCTCGGTTTCTGATACATGCTGGGAGAGCTATCATGTCGTCCAAGGAGCCTTTCCCCTTTGGGCTGACACTTTTACAAGTGTCAGATTGTTGGCTTTTGACCCCTTGAAAAGAGAGAAAAAAAATAACAAAAGCATGCACCCTTCCCCCACCCTGTTTCCAATTGCCTCCTGATTTTGCTATTGGGAAAGATGCCCAGAAATTTCCCCCAACCTCAGCCCCAGTTATATTCCTTTTGAGCAATGAGACCTCAGATGCACTGGGGTGCCCTCCGGATGGTGCCCTGCCTGAGGTGGCTTTTGTCATTTTCTTGAAGGTGTGCTTGCTTGGGTTACCATGAGCCTCTTTTCTACACCAGCCAAGACTTGTTTGTTCTTAAACTGGTAAATTTATGAAGTCTTTACACCTGCAGCTGCAGACCAAAGTGGGGGTGTGTAAGACAACATCAAGCAGCTAGGAGCTGCCTTTCTGTCTAGCTAAATCTCAGAAGACTTGACCTCTCCACCTCCTTCATCCCTTCTTTTCCAGATGGTGGTGTTACCGAGGCTCTGCCTTGAAGCTGGGCAGTTAGAGTGCCTTCGTGGGAAGAATGACAAGGCAAGTTAAGAGCTGACTTGGAATCTCGGCTTCACTGCAATGAGATCTGTGATTTGGGCAAGTTTTTAAACCTCTGTGCTCCATACTTTCCTCATCTGTTTGGAAAAAAGGGGGAATGGGTGTCAAATCTCAATTCCTTCTAAGTTGCCTTCCAGCTCCAATTTTAAATAAAATTAAGGGACTATGAGTGGCTATCTAGGGCACTCTACCGCCTCTGGGAAGGACTTGCCCGTGTTGTCCAGAGTACATCTCAATCAGAGGAAAGTCTCAATGAAAACAGTAAGTCAATGTGTTGTTCTTTCAGGAGAGAAAAAGAAAAAGGCAGAGAAAAAACACTACCTCCAACATCTAAACTTGGGAGCGGGAAGACAAGAATTCAATCACTGGTTTGGAGTGGGGACAGTGTTTTCAGGATTCATTAAATATGGGAGAGTTTGCTGCCAATGCTCCTCTGTAATGTCTGCATTTATTTTTATAACACAAATGGATGTTTTAGCCAACAGAGTTTAAAAGAGAAGACAGCTTTCATCCACACGCTTATGAGCAGTGTCTTTTTCCTGAAACCTTCTCTGCTAAGAACCACCTCTGTCACGTTTGAAGATCTCCTTGTACAAAAATTAAGAAGCAGGTTCTTGAACATTTTTAAGGCACATCTTTTTAATTTTTGGGTCAGTTATTGTCAGAATTCTGTATATGCCTGCTTCAAAATCAGCAACCTACATATTGAGTTTGTGATAATCCTATAATTACAGATTTGAGGGAACATTAAAATTGCTTATAATTGAGAAAAGGCTGACCAGTGAACCATGCCATGCTTTCATCCACTCTCTGTTATAAGGAAACCCCACCCTAGCCTTAGAACTGCTTGGAGAAGCTCTTTTAAGATGCTCTTGTGATAAGACTAGGCAAAGAGTAAAGTTCCAAGTTTATGTTTGGCGTTGGTCCCCAGGCCTTTGTTCTGGTTCTGTAGTTAATAACGATTTGCCACTTCTCCAGTGGGGTGAATCGGTACCACTTACTCGATCAGGTTCAACAATCTGCCGGAGTTGAAGTGAGGACTCCACCATCTACTCACAGTGTGTCCCTGGAGGAGTCATTTCACCTCTCTTAGCTTCACTTTTCTCATCTGCAAAATGGGGTTGTTAGGATTCAATGTGGTAAAGCATGGTCAACCTGATTTATTGCATAATGGAAGCATAATGAATTTTAAATATTATAAATTATTATCATTCACCATGATTCTAGAAAAGTCATGCAGCATCTCAAAAGTTTGATCTTTCCTATCTATTAAAAAAGTAATGGTATATGTGCTACTATTATTATAAGACCGATAGTAAATCAACGGTGACAACAGGACTAAAAGTAATTTGAGACTTATAAAGTTTAGATAAAGGTCAAGAAGGGATTATTATTTTGATTTTTATCCTGTCTTGTGTTTCAGACCAGAAAATCTTTAAGTGAGATAGAATGACAGTTTTTATTATCACCAGACCGATTACAAAATTTTTAAACATCATTTAAAAGTACCAAGAATGAAAAATAAATTGTATCTGATCTCCATAGCATGGGTCAATTAACAAAAGTGTGAACCTATGGTCTTTTTCCTTGACAATGGTGAATGATTTTTTTAAATTTAAAAATAATTAATTGACAAATAAAGATTGCATAGATTCAAGGTATACAATATGATGATTTATTGTGATCTATTGTGTAACAATTATCACCATCAAATTAATTAACACATCTATCACATCAAAATTTAAATGAGATCTTGTATGTTCAGGATTAAAACTGCTACCTGAGCCCAGATCCCTGCTGTGGGAGAATACCCAGATGCATGACATTTCCAATCCCTATGCAAATCTCAACTATTGGTATTTCCCCAAGGTCAGAAAAAGCTCTATCAAGGAAGAGCCGTCTAAATTTATTTCAAAGGATTAACATGCATATTATATTTAGAACTTTCGAAAACCAGTAAGAGATGAACATTTTAAAAGAAAAAAGTTGCAAAGGAAATATATGCACATAAGCCAAAGGAGATACATGTAACCTATACTCACAGATAATCAAAGAAACAAAAATTAAAGCAAGGCTGTGATATTTTTCTCTGAGCACCTTGGCAGAGTGAAGTGATTGAGGCCAGCTGGGGTCAATGAGGTTTGATGGAAGTATCTCCTATTAACAGTGGAGTTGCCTCTGAGTAGTGAGATCACAGATAATCTTAATTTTATTTTTTTGCTCTTTGTGTATTCTCCAAATATTTTTAAAAGATGCATTCTTTTTAGTATGAGAAAAAAGCATAAAATTATTTTCATTTTGAAATAGCACCTTAAAATTGTATTTGATAATATTGTGTAAGTAGAACACTGATTTCAGAATTCTGTTTGCTAGTTTTCTTTCCTATCCTCTGTGTTGAGTTTTTAGCTGGGATAGAAATATTTGGATGAACATAGATTCATCACATTATTGCATTGCTCACTGAAAATGGCCCTTTAATGTCCTAAAATTATGCACCCTGAAACAGTTGATTTGATATTAATTAACTTAGGATTTCTTTGAGGAGGAAGTTACTTTTATAAACAGAACTAATTAAATGCCAAGGACAATTGGCCCTGTTTACATTTTAGGAAAAAATATAGTGAAAATTTAGAATATTCCTGTGGAGAAAAGCTGGATTACATATTGAATTTCAGAATTAAAAAAGACTTAGAGAAAAAGTTTGGGTGCACTTTGGAGCCCTATCCAATTATTATAAACTCACTGTTTTAGTGGCTTAACATAATCTAAGTTTAGTTTTTACTCATATAAATCCAACTGGTGTAGGTATGGGGGAGGCTGCTCCATGTAGTCATTCAGGGGCCCAGGCTGATAGAGGCTCCATTGTCTTAACCAAGGCAGCCAAAGGAATTGAATGTGCTGAACAGCCAGTCATTCTCTGACACAATCTCTAATAGCTATTATGTTTCATTAATCTATTATTTTTAAGACATTTGTGACATTCAGAATAGTGTTCAGATTAGTTTTCCTCCTCCTTGGGGGGTTACAGATGTTTTCTCACAAAGTTTTTAATAATTTCCAACTCTCCTTCTTCCTAATTTGGCACTGGCCCTGTGTCACTGTTCACATTTATGTATTTTATTAATACAGTTCCCAAACCTTCTTTCCCATCCTGCTGCATCATTTTGGATACCTTCTACCTGATTATCACACCTCCCAATAAGAGCTACTCTTCATAAGAGTACCTTCAAGTGCTCCATTTAGACATATTATATGCCATTTCATCAGGAAATCAGGGCAAACCTATAAAGTAGGCTTTAATAACATGTTTTATGAATGAGGAACTAGGCATAGAGACAATACATCTAATGACCAGGGCTATGAAATTAATAATAGGCCGAAATGATAAATGAGCCTCCAACTTTCTGGTTCCAAGGAATTTCTACCCTGCTTTGCTGCCTCCCAGCTTCTGCTCTCATTTCTATTTTTTGCCGATCACCTCTTTTATCAACACAGAACTGACTTCTGCTCAGCTCCCTTTTCACCTGCCTTTTGTGAAATAGCTACCTATAACTTTTCAGCTGAAAAATCTCTGAAGGTAAGGTGTCCTGGTGCTTGACATGATACATTGTCAATCATGTTTGCTAGCTCTGGCTTCTCTCTTCAGCCAATACAATGTGATTCAATTCTACAAACGTTTGTAGTGTTCCCTCTGTAATAGTTAATAGTGTTTATTGAGTTCTTACCATGTGCCAGGCACTTTGCTAAATGTTTTCCATGAATTATCTGAATTTATCCTTAAAACCACTCTGTGGGGGTAACGACTATTATCATCTCCACTTTATAGGGGGAAAAACTGAAGCTTAATTATCTTGCCCAAGGAGACTCAGCTTGTCAGTCACAGCTAATTTTGGAATCCAGGCCTTCCATCTTCAAAGCTGTTCCTTCTCATGGTTTTGATATTCTGCTGGGGGCTAATGTGAGGGTAGAAGGATGATCCACATGGAGTAAGTAGTGCCCACTGGTGCTCTAAAGCAAATGCAGTTTCTCTCCCTTGTTTTTCCCCCAAAGTACTTCAAACAAACCCTGATTAGGAGGGATTCAGATGTAGCACCACATGGCCTCTTGTTTTCATATGTGATTGAATGCTCAAATTTGTTGAAAATTCTTTTTATGGAAAACCATTTTTTGAATAGTATAATTTTCGATAGTTCTCAATGAAGTGGGGAAATTGGATCAGCACATCACCTGCGTTTATTTTCTTTTCCCAGGCAATTTTGAAAGGAGTGTAAAAGATCTTTTTTTTTTTTAATGTTAATCTTAAAAATTCTTCTAGGGAATATAATCCTGAAGTCAGCTTAACTGCAACCAATACTGAGTTTTCATTTTTTCACAAGCAAACAAAACAACCAGCAAAAAGATAATTTACCAGTGTAAATCCCTTTCTGCTGATCTCTTTTATATGCAAAAAATATTTTTTGGATGTTTTGATTTAGTCACATGAAGATTTGAGAGCTAACTTTTGAAGGGATGTGGATTTTCTGTACAACCTGAGAAGATTATATAGAATGAAGTTTGGTAGTACCACCCATTTATATTATTGCATTGTTGCATTATTAGGGAGTGTGCTTAAATAAGGCATGCCACAAGGCCATACTTGAAAATATATTTTAATATGAGCAAAACTAATTACTTAATTTCTTAAAAGAAAAAGACTGAAGCTGTAAAATGAGCACATTAATAAAGCAACTTCCAAATTATCACATTTTAAAGGTGTCTTGAAAGCTTGAATAACCTCTGGTATAAATATTACATAGCTATTTCTCATTAATTTAAACAAGCAAATTTGATATGATGCAAAATTCTTTGGGCTTTAATTTTTGTCTTCTAGTGACTAACAAAAGAGAAATCTAATTAGGTCTGTAGTCACGAATCTCTATTACCTGTATTCTTTACAAAATTTGATTTAAAAGCAAACAAAAGCCTTGAAAATATTTTTACTTAAAAATTATCAATGGCTGTTTTGTTTCAAGATTTAACCAGAATCTTGACCAAAATATCAAAATTTTTGTTCCTTGGGTATTTTAAAATTTTTTTGAATTTATTATGTTCCTTATTTGACTAGAATTAGTGAAAGGTAGACAGTTGTTATAAAACGTACCAAAGAAAATGAATGCTGAGCAGGCATTTTTGTCAGAAAAATCTCTCATATCAAAAAAGTACCTCTTTTCAGCATAATCTCTTTCCTGTGCTCACTAATTCTTACAGAAGAAAGAAATGGCCTTTCCACAGGTAGTTCCTTTCTCAGTTTCAAATGAGATTCCTTTCTATGTTGGGCGGGAGCATTCCCTACCATCTGGGAAATTTAGTGGCCAGATCCACAAAACAAAATTAAAAACCTTGATCTAATAATCTAATGCTTCATGTTTCCAACCTGCTAGAAATTCTTTGAGACTTAAACATTTCATAGGTAATGTTTTAATGAACAGAACAAAACACAGCAGTGAAGCCAGAAGGCCAGAAGGCTCAAGATATTATTGAAAATGAAAAGCTAAGTAAGTAGACATCACTATTGCATAGTTGCTAATCAGTACATGTTTACTGATTATCACTTCCGACTGTCTAAGACTATCTTGATCTAAATAAATATCATTTTCATTTGTCACTCTAAACACCATGCTTCTTTTAAACCCTAGACCTTGCCAAAGGATCTGTTTTTACTCTGGGGTCTTGCCAGTGGAAATCTCCATGGGATGAAACTTGTGCTTTAGAAATGACTAGATAGATATGAGAATTGGGAGAAAAAGCTGAGATTGGGTGATGATCTGGCCACATGTTTCTGGATGACGATGTATCCTAAACTAATAATTTCAGAATGTGAAAGGAATAAAACTGAACTCCAACCTGGAGACAGCCGCCAGTGCTCCCACCGAGAAGGTCAGCGTGCTAGCGCCGAGTGTTGTAGGCCAGTGTCCTGGGCGCCTAGTGTGGTGGAGAATGGCCGATTCCCCTGAAAGGGCTTCCGAAATCTTGCCTCCTCTGTCTAATTGGCTGCATCAGTAAATTGCTAGCGGAGAGCTTTAAAGGTTACAGAACAGGAATAGGCTGCAGCTTTACAGAAAGGCAGGTGTGAGACCATTAAACATTCCCTGTATCCCAGCACTTTTAATCCCTCTGACCAATTACCTGAAATTTAACTTGGAGCAAGTAACAGAAAACGAGGTTCCTACTGAGTCTGTGTGTATGTTTTAAATACGTATGTGTAACATATACTATAATGGCCCACGAAGAGTAGCTTGTTTCTGTTCTTTCTCTTTTTCTCCTTTTTTTTTGGTCTTGTTTAAAAATTTCGAGGTGACTATACTTATCTTAACGTATTAGAAAATGCTTCTTTCAATAACTTCTTAAGGAGGGATAGTAAGAGTTCAAAATTGGATGGAGATTTGTACCAGACAAGTTGTTTCCAAATCTAGTGACTCAGTGAGTCTTTAAATCAAAGATTCACACTATTATTTCATTAATTGCTGCAAAAGTATCTGTTTTTTTCTTTCTCTCTCTCTTTACCTTTAATGCTTCTGTGAAAGTATACAGAATTTCTAAAAGCATTCATGATAGAAATCCAATTTAACAAATACTCATTGGGCATCTACTACATTTTTAGGATTGATTAGAAAGGAAGTGTTATCATATGAAAAACAGAAGGAGTTTAAGACTTGGTCTCAGTTCTGAGGCCTCTAGACACTTATGTGAGAGACACGATTAAGACCACTGACTTGGGAAAGGTAATTAGAAATAAGTACAAAACAGTATGTTGCTAATTACCAAAATGAATATAATAAATGATAAGTGCTCTGGGAAGTCAGAGAGATGTACAGACTAGATTGTTCTGACAAGCTTTTTAGGGAAGGAGGGACTTGAAGGAAGCTGGAAGAATGGTTTTTGGATGGAAAACATGAGATGAGCAGGAATAAGGACTTCTGTAAGGAGAAATAAGTTGAGAAATGGAGCCCGTGGTAATTTCCTTTTTGTCAGCAAAGGGAGCAGGTTGCTTTTCAAAAGCAAACTTGAAAACAAATAAGGCACTGTAGCTTTTTCATTAGGGAAAGAAACAAAAATAAAGGTAGTTGGTTCATTTCACTCATCAGCAGGTCTGCCTTGTGTTGTAAATATTGGTAAAATTTTAGGGTGGGAAAAGGTATGATATGGAGACCTATGAATCTGCTATAACACTCTTGAAAGGACAGAAAAAAGAAGCCCATAGAAACACTAAGTAGGCTGGGATTCCATAGAGGATGTCTTATTTGTCCCCTGTACCCAAAATGGCAACCGAAATAAGACTGGCTTAGTGTGCCCGTTGGAAATACATGGGACCCAGATAAAGCTATACTGGGGGGTACAGATAGGAATCCAACAAGAAGAACTGGGGTGTCTGTAACTGAGAGCTTTCAAACAAAGCACTTTCCCTCCCCAGGAGATCACGTTATTCATCTAACAGAAGGGCCAATGAGAGAGAAAAGATGTGTAGACAAGTAGAATATTGTGAGCCTTCCTGGCTTTTCAAAGGAAACCACAGAGCTAGCTGGACTGTGGGAGCAAGCCTCAACGCTATGGGGATGAGTATAACAAATTTTACGAGGACCTTTCCTCTAATACCCGTCTACAAATACAGGGTGTGGGGATGAGCGCATCTGCTCTGCCATGGGAGGACATGCAAGGTTTGGCCTTCTTTACAGCTCCTCCTGTCTGGAGCTCCCACGTGGCTTGCTCATTAAAAGGGCAGCAGCAGGAGTGTGTCATCAATCACTGGGTCAGAAGGCATGGATTTTGGATTTTTTAAACATGGATCTGAATTGGAAGGGTTTATTGGATTTGGGGGTTTGGTTTTGTTTGCTTGGTGTGTTTATTGAGTCTGATATCAAAAGGATAAGAGTAAGAGGAATCAAGTGTTTCCGAAGAAACTGACAAACAAGAATTGGGGTTAGCCAGTCAATGTTCTCACTAAACTTTGGACCAAAATAACCCAGAGCAAATTCAATTAAGATTTGAAATTCCCTACCCAAGGAGAGGAAGAATGCTCAGTCAATTGCAGGATGATTGTCAATCCAACAATTGCCTAATAACTCCAACAAATTATTTTTAGTTAAAAATAAAGATCGTAATTTAAACATCACTTATCTAATTTCATGTGTACCTATAAAATCTTGTTGAGTTATAACTAATAAGCACCCCAGATATGACCTAGGATTTAAGATGAGTTTAGAAACTAGAATCCTAACTAGCGATTTGGAGCCTGGGTTTTATTTCTAACTCAAAGCCCAAGAATCAACATTTTAAAAAATACAATCCCAATGAAACTTGAAAGACATATTTTACACTTAGTTGTATAATTATAGTTTCCATTTCTTGACTTCCAGGTACCACTGTAAGAACTGGACTGGAGCATTATATCATTTCCTACTCACAAAAACACCTTGAGGGAGAAACTATAATTATCCCCATTTTAAAGATCGAGATGCTGAGGCAAAATAGGTGAAGTGAGGTGGCCAGGTCTTACCAAATAACCTCAGAGGAGAAGGACAATATAGTTATGCTCAACTCTTGATGTGATGACACTGCAATATCTGCCCAGCTTCTTGATTCTGGTTTAGGATTGAAAAAATAATCATTCTACGATCCAGCAGCAAGGAAGAGTGATTAAAATTCCAGAGGACAAGCAGAAAAGATAAGACAGTCTGTGCTAAAACAAAATAAAAACAGGCCCAACAACAATAACCAACAAACAAAGCAAAACAAAAACTTAACTCTCAAGAAAAGTTTGATTTTTGCAAATGGTAGTAAAATGCTGATAACACCCATGATGTGATTATATAAATAGACTCCCGGAAGAGTCCATCTGTATCAGTTCCATTGCAGGATTTGTTTGAACGGAAATGTGTCTATAATCGATGATAATGACTCCCCCTTGGTTTGGGAATGAGTTGTTGCAGAAAAATGAATTTTCTATATGGTTCATATTGACCCATCTAAATACCAAACCTAACCACTTACAATTGAAATATTTCTAAAATGTACTTTATATTATTCATGCCTTCTGAAAAAAATTACAGAGTATTATTTATTTTTCCTGATGAGTTGTCATCAACTCTTGTCCTGGCAATAATATTACAGAGGTCTACTCGGAGGCAATTAGGTGCATCGGATCACTACCCTTACTCTGAATGGTCTCGCGGGCCTATATTGCTATGGTTTTTATTTCTTATGTTCATTTTTTGGTGGTTTTCTTCTGTTTTCCTTTCTTCCTTTCCCCTGTCTTTCACCATCCTACTCGTCTCCTGCCCTTTCTACTTCTCTTCTTTTCTCCTCTTATTCTTTATCCAAAAAGCGTGTATTGAGAGCCCACCATGGGCCAGCAAAGAGCTAAGCAGTGAGAATACAGCAGGGAGCAAGACACAGTTCTTGTCCTGTAGCTTGCTGTGTTAAGCTTTCAGGTGTCACTTGCTTTAGTTCCCTGCGTGCCTCTAGAGTTAGCACCTTCACATTCTGATTTACTGGGTTCGCTGTCTTCCATAGACTTCTAACTGAAATGAGAATAAATAGCCTCTCTGTGAAAACTTGAGAGACTTATGGGGATTTTATCAGAATCAGTGATTTAAGATGATTTTTAGCGTCTGTCACAGTTTAATACTGGAACCAGTGTCATGTGGTGAAAAGAATGTAGACGTTTTACTCTGCTGTTTGCCAGCTGTATGACCTCAGCCAAGTCACTTCACTTTTTCAACCCTTGATATTATCATCTGTAAACTGGGAATGTGGAGAGGACCCGATGATAAAATACACATCGATTCCCTAACCCAACGCCTGCATAATCGTATTAATAATTTTTACTATTTTAGAGGGGAAGGACTTTCTTCTTTTTGTAAAATGAGATTTTTAAAGAAATTTTTCTTCTGTTTTTATCTTTTAACTGATGACATAAGCACAACATGGCTCATTGTAGAAAATTTGGAAACCACAGACTGAAAAAAAATAGCGAAATATTTTCTGTTGACATTTTTCTGTACATATCTATATTTTTTCACATAGATGAAATGTACTATCTAGTCAACTTCATTTCCTACATTTTTCATAACCAAATTTTAAATATATGTGTAGTCAAATATATCTTTTCCATTATCAATGCTGTGTTGGTAAATGCCCTCAAAAAAAGCCCCGATTTCTAGCATTTGTCAATTAATGTGGTATAAATACTCCTTTTCTGGCTAATTTCAAGCTACCAACAGTTCAGTAACCCAGTACGAAAATTTCTGCATATTTGTGGAAACCATTATAAGCATAATATCACTGATTGTAAGTACTCTATTCTCTATAATTTAAAGACCTCAGCGGGAGATGAAGTCTTAATTCGAATTTTTTTCCTGGTAGCTAACTTATTATTCTAGTACCATATATGGAAAAATTAATTTTCTTGGTTTGCCTTTGATATGGATTGCTGCTTTTATATATATTGTATGCTATTAATTAGGATCTGTTTCTAGACTATTCTATTTTTTTATATCTCCCTCTGTTCTTCCGCCAACCCCTGACTATCTAAATTACTTTGGCCTTATCATCTACGAAGCTCTTTGAGGACTTTGAGAATAGCAGTTATAATCATGTGTTTTTTGATCAGTGCATCCCCTGGGCCAACAGAGGTGCCTTATATGTGGTAGGTTCTCAGAAAATGTGTGTTCTTGTTGGTATGTTTTACTTCCTAGCAAGATAAGTTCTTCAGGAGATGTTGATATTTTAAGGGATGTACCAAGTACTTATTGGACCCAAACATTCAGTGAAAAATCCTCTAGAATTTTGGCCTTGTAAGAAAGCTTTGGGCATCTGTGTCAGTTATGTACTGCTGTGTGACAAGCCACCCTAAAACTTAGCAGCTTGGAATAGGAAAGATTTATTGATGCCCGTGATTCTCTGGGTTGCTTGGTTGGTTTTTCTGCTCATTTACCTGGGCTCACTCATGCAGCTGCTTTAAGCTAGAGGATCCAGCTATCACGGTTGGGCTTCCTCTCCATGTGCTCTTTCATCTTCAATGAGGCTAGACCTGACTGTCTCACCTGGTGACAGCAACATTTCAATAGGGCAACACAGTAATTGCTTAGTAATGGCTTGCCAAACCTCTGCTTGCAGCATATTCGCTGGTATCCTATTGGCTAAGGCATATCACGTCGCCAAGCCCAGTGTTCATGTCAGAGGGGAGGACACAAGGTTGTGGATATCTGGAGATGAGATTCATTGGAGAAAGGAGACATTAGCACATCAATCTACAGCAGTATTTCTTCTTTTCTGATCTAGTCTGGTCATATGGTTGGCCTCCATGTAATGAAATAATAAACAATGGCTTATCTAGAGCATCCAATGATAGAAATAAATGTTGCTTTTTTTTTTTAGGCAGATCACCACTTCTTGTATTTTTGGCATACATGACTTTACGTACATGTGTTATTCAAGAGTAGAAGCTGCTCACAATGAAAAGCAGATACACAATGAAGCATTAGAAATACTCAAAAGCCTTGAAGGCTAACTTTTGTTGTTTTAATTGAATATTAAATTTAACATCGAGCTTCCTAGGAATCAAGGCAAAAAGGGAGAGATGTGATAGGTCATGTGCTCTTTATTATTACTAAGAGAAAGCACGCTGTGTTTAGGAGTGGTCATCTTTTTCTTGGCTCTATTCACAGGGCAGCATAGGGAGCTGTGTATTCCACAGAGCCTTACTGAGAGTGGAGAAGCATTCTTCATACATCCTGTAATAAAAACCAAAGGCGTAGCATTAAAATGGGACTCACTGAAGATGTTTTTGACACCAGATAAACTGTGTGATGAAGGGATGCAGATTTCTGGTACATTAACAGCACAGATAGAGAACTTTGACTACCTAAAGTTTTCAATGCAACCTCAGACCACAGGGACACCATCAGAGATACTTGGGGCCACTTGTTCTTCAAACACACCACACACACCCTCACCGCAGAGCTCTTGTCCTTACTGTCCCCTGACTCTAGAATTCTCCCACACTTATTTACATGGATTTCCTTTTCCTCACTTGATTCAGGTCTGTACTCAAATGCTCCCTCATCAGAATCCTTCCCTGACCCCACTCAATCAAAATTAGTGTCTCTCCCAGTGCCCCTCCCCATCAATATCACTCTGTCTTCATTTATCCTGCTTTATTTGCCTAATGGCTATTTTCATCATTCAGCAACTACAAGTGCAACTGAATCTTGCACTATTGCAAACGGTGTGGCATCATTGTCCCACAGTGACTTTTCTCTGATTGGAGACTTAACATCAATTTTGTTGGCACTCCAGTTGATCACTTTTATGGAGACATTTGAAAATTTAAAACAAGGTGAAAGTGAGTATAAATTTCTTTTCCATAGAGTAGCTACTGCCTGTGTAGACTGGGTCTGCTTTCAGACTGAGCCTAAGTAGTGAAGCAGGTAAGAGAGGAGCTGTGTTTCAAGGATGCTTTCATTCCAGTCCTAGCTCTGCTGCTCACTAGCTGTGTGACTTTTGGTAACTTCTGGCCTCAGTTTTCTCAGAAGTGAAATGGGGATGATGATTGTGTCCATTCATGAGATGGCTGTGAGGATTCAGTGACATGACATGTAGAAAGTGTGCACGTTGTGAATTTTTTCTTTCTTGCCGTGTATCTGAAAGAGGCAAGAGTTGACAAAAGAGAGATCTGGCTGTTTTTTTCTGAAGGCAATTTATTGGACTACCACAGGGATGTTTATTTTCTCAACCAGAGGTCATGAGACACGAAGACCACTAATGAGTGAAATTGGTGGCTGGGGGAGTTCAGGGCTTTCCTTGCTTCTTCCAAGTTCTTCTCAGACTAAAAAAAACAAAACAAAACAAAATGGTCCCCTGTAAATTTTATGACTGCAGTGTCAAAAGTCTTCTATCCAAATCGCAGTAAATATTCTAATGAAGTCTGGAAAGAAAGCCATTTGTAATGGCTTGGGGCAGAGTATTAAGATAGCCTGTTTCTAGTTAGTCAGTCATTAGAGAGATCTAACATGCATGGGAAATGGTTTCCTGTTCTAAGTGCTTTAAAACCAAGTTTAGGAAACCCCGTTTCCTGCCGGCTCATTTGGAGACAACAATGTGCCAACTGGTCAGACTTTTTAGATGGCCAAATGGACACCTCAGCTGCAATTTAGTTCAGCTGCAGCAACCTTTACCAGGGAGAGTGGGCTTTGCATCTCAGAGGTCCTGGCAGGGAGTAGATAGCTCCACAGTGGAAGGACATCTGGACCCACTGGGGGCTGTCCTTTGCCTCTGTTTTAAGTGCACTGGGATTGAGTGATTCATGATATGAATCAAAACCAGCAGGAGAATCTTCCAGCCCAGGGACTGGACCCATTGGTCTAGGATCAGACTGATGGGGCTGGTGACAAAATGGTGGATAAACTCCCTGGTTTGGGAGGGGTAGGGCAGCTGATGGGAGAGGAAATTCTTTTGGCTACCTGATGTGTTGTGCATTAAAATGGGATTTTCCAAAACAAGGAAGTCCCAGAGACTTCAATTAGGATGTAGATGAAAGTATTTGCTAATCAAATCCATTTGTTTCTTTTGGTGTGTGAGATGAGGGTCAATACTGTACTTGGAAGCAGGAAATTGATGGATCCAGGAGGACCACACATTTCCTCACCTTCAGAAGATGCCCCCTTTAAGAGCTGCCCAAATCAAAGAGGGAAATCACTAGCCCCAGATGTATCATTGCTGCCTCACCCAGTACAAGACCAAAGCATACCCATCTCTAGGCACCCTGAGAGGGCACAGTCAATCATAAGCACTTTACATATGCTTTTTAAACTAATTGTCAGAGCAATGCAATGAGAAAGTACTTTTATTTTTCTTTATTGTAAATTGCATTTTGGGGCCCAATTCTTGACTCCTCTCTTCATCCACATTTTTGCCACGGCCTCATTTTGGGCAGAACTTCCTTCCTTATCCTTTGACTTTGGGTTTGGCCATGTCCTTGTGTTGGCTGGTGATATATAGCTGGAAGCGCACAGTACCGGCTCTGAGCCCAGGCCTTCCGAGGCCACAAGGGTTTCCTCCTGCCTTCTTGCATCTCTGCCCACACCTTGGGAAAAACCAGATAGTCTGCTGGTCCCAGGGGGATGATGCAAGGCACATATAGCACAGTCACCCCTACGAACCCACACACTGCTGTGAGAAGCAAAGCCTCCACAGCCAACCCTCAGGTACATGAGAATGAGTAACTGTCATTTTAAGCTCCTGAGTTCTGGGGCAGTTTGTTACAGCACAACAGCTGACTAATACCTTCCCATTTTGTAAGTAAGGTATGACTCAAAGATCTTAGCAATGATTTTCCCAAAGCACAGAACTTATAGCTAATTGAATTGAGTTTCAAACTTACAGACATTCAATTCTTGGCCATTTTGCTAAACTGCCCTTGCCAGGGACCCTCCTATGGATGGGCTGGCAATTTCCAGGAAGTTTCTCAGGGCTTAATTTTTCTAGTCTTTTAAGACAGACTTCATTGTCATCTTCCAGACTGGGACAATCAAGGGGTGGAATTGATTTTCCAGCCAGGTTCTTCCTGCTCACAGGTCAGCGGAGGCAGAGAAGGAAAGCAAGACTGGGGGTGCCCATCTTATCCACTGGCTTTAGACCTAATTGGAGAACTTGTCACTATACCCATTATTATCTTATTTCTGCCAAGCCTTGGCCTCCTTTCCTACCCCTCCTTTCCACCTAAGTTGATTTATAGTGATGGGTATTTTTATTTTAACAGGGGAAAAATGATTTTAAACAGTCTTCATAGTCCAAAGTAACCAATCTTTAATGATAGAATTTCAGATAAGTTGCTAGGCAGTGGGGATGAAAGATTTGGTCTGCCTAGAACACCTCAAATCACAATCCATAGACAGCTACTTGCTAGGGAGGCCCTTGTGGAATAATAACTTAAAGGTAGCATCACAGATCAGAAGAGTTTTGGCTGGGCATCAGGAGACCCACAAATGGGCCCATTTGTGCCACTAACTCACTGTGTGAACTCAAAAGGCTCCCTCGCACTCTGTGGACCTTAATTTCCCCAAGTGTCAGAGGAGGGGTTGTCAGGAAGGTATAATCTTTTTGGTCTCTTCCAGCTCCGATTCTCCAGGGCTAACCATCGGCCCCAGAAGACCCGGGCAGCACCACGAATACTGAGCTTGAGTCAAGCTTCCGCCTTTCAGTTTATCAGATCTGAACCTGTTATTTTCATGATGTGTTCTGAACAACCCAAGATTTCATGTCACTGGGTATAGCATAGATATAATTTGGAAAAGAAGAGGTTTCTAGGAAGTACAATAACAGTCCCCATTATTTATTTTTTAAATCTTATTTAAATAAAGATTGTGCATTTAAAGTTGTATTTGATTGAACAACTGTCCTTTTTTTCTAATTTCCCCTGACAAAAGCTATGAATTATTAATTTCTGTCATTGTATTCACTGAACAAATGTAATTGCAAGTAAATGTCTAAAGTTAATGAAAAAATTAAGAAAAAGGGATTTCTTCATAAGAATTAATGAAACATTTCCACAACCTCTTTGAAATCATGATTACGAAGCCTTGCAATACTTCTTTGGAGCTGCATGTGCAGAGCAAAGGGGCTTGAGCTCTGCTCTTTCTTTGACATGAAGGATGAAAACATTTTGTTAGGATTGTACCAGCTGTGGAAATTAACACATACAAGGATTCTAACCTTAACCTTCCCAAATATTCCAGTTCTATTGTAACTGTTTTTCATTCATTCCGAGCCATCTTTCATTTAGGGGAGGTCACAAGAGCTTTCCATCTTGCTATCCCGGCTGCTGTCATACGCATTTACTATTTTTATATTAACATAACCCAAAAAAAAGTTACACTGTCATTTCTTAAAAAGAAAAAGAAAAAACAAAAGTACAGAAGCACACAGGGATTGAGTCTCTGAATTAAGCTGGCAGTTAGTCTCAAAGCAGAAAAGTGAAATAATTTCATGCCCCACCTCTCAAACATTCTATGAGTAAGTCTTTACCAATACCTAGATAGAAACAGAAATAGTCTTCCAATTCCATCTAGTTCCCAGCTTCCTTAGGAGATAACCTTTCCTTCTTCACTCTACCCCTTATCCCATCCACCCGTATAATTTTAGCACAGTAATAAAAACTGCAAATCCAACCCTGGGATACCTGGGATCTGATTCAAGTTCTGTTAATTATTAGTTTTGTAATCAGAGGCACAGGCAAGTCTGCTCCACTCAGAGCCCCATTTAAAAGTACGGAAAACAAGGAGAGACACGTGTCAAAAAGCTACTTTTATTTTTGTTGTTTCAATTCCTTTTGTGTCTGAGGAAATCCCAGCAGTATTCACCTGCGCAGAACTGTGGGGTTTGCATCGGAATGGAAGGTGGAAGCCGGTTGTCCTTCCTGGGATCACAGCTACTCTCCACTTCCCAGCATCCTTTGCAGTTAAGTGGAGCCCTGTGACCGAGTCAATGCTCCATTAAACCTTCCATGTGGTGTCCTGGCTTCTCTCTCTCGTCCTCGTTTCCCCGGTGGATGTGGAGTATGGAGTAGAGGTCTCCAAGTCTCTGCAGGTTGCAAAGTCACCAGCTGGACAAACACTGGGTATTTGAATTGCTATGTAGAAGTCCACTCTCTGAACATCCAATAGGACTACAATAGAAGCAACAAATAGACCTTTACGGTGTTAAGTCATGAGATTTGGGGCTATTTGTTACCTCAGCTCGCGTGACTTCTTATTCACCAGGGCGAGTGGGCCTGTGAGAAGGTTGAGTCCGTATCTACCGACGACGTGTGTCAAAACTAGGTGAGTCACATTTTTCTGGGACTATTTCAAAATCATATTTTCTGATCTAATTGGCCCCCAACTTGTACAACATGAGGAGAGGTTTATGTTTGGAAAGTTCTGTCCCTGTGGGGTAACTGCTGTAATGGAGCAGATTTAACAGGAATTTCTTGATAGGGAAACTACCAGGGGTGCCATGTCCTTGGTCACCCCCTGCAGCCGACACAATCATATTGCCACTAAGACATGCTTGGGCATGGAGAAGGCCTGTGTGTGGTTTATGATTCTGAGGTTTACAACGCCCGATCTTTTATTTTCTCTCTGGTACCGCCACAGAAACATCAATGACCAAATAGGGGCAAAAGAGAATCATATTTTGCATGCTCTGTCATTCTCTCTCTCTCTCTCCCCTCTCATGCACCCGCCTCCCAGATCTAAAGAGTTTTGGAACATAAAAAGAGATTAAGTGAAAAGGCATATTCCTATAATTTACCCAAATGTGCACATTTCAATCTATGGATAACAGAGGCTCCAAATTACCCCCAGACCAACACACTATCCTTATTTAAGGGACCCTCTCAACTCTTACCCTGAAGTCTCCATAAATCTGCCTGATATATGGATGTCAGGCATTTTCTGGCAGTTGAAACATGAAACATGACATCAGCTGGGGATTAAGTTACAACTCATAAAGACCATGTTTATTTGCTGGTTCTGTTTAAAAATTTTTTCCACTATCATTTTACTCAAATGGCCTCCTATTTTACGAGAAATAAAGTTAGAACTAATGAAGGAAGCCCTTTTTGAGCTCAGCTAGACATGCAGGCTGTGGCCATCTCCACTGTAACCAAATATTTAAATTATTTAGAGGCAATTGTGAACTATTATCGTTCAATGTGTTGACATAATGGCACCATGAGCTGATAGAGAGACTTCAAATGCAAAAATGGGAGGAGGAATCTGAGAATTAAAAAGAGAGATGTTAAGAATTAGAGGAAGAAGTCAAAATGCAAGGAAGCAGCCAGGCTGAGGGCTTGCAACACCCCTCCTGTCAGCAGCTCTTGCCTCTCAAAGGGAACTTAGAACCATTCGAAGGACAGCTACAGGCATGTAGACAGAGGTAGGGCTACCTACTGCTCCCATTTGCCCACTACCCAGTCCCAGCAGGAGATATCAGAGCCACTGAGCAGAGGCCCCACTTCCAATAGGCAGCAGCTGATATGAGAGAAATGCCTCTTGCTTAAGGGTTCTGGGAGACAGGAACAGCCCTGATGGGAACTAAGTTCTCAAAATTAGAAAATCTAGTATTTACACATTGCTACCAACCTTCTCCCAACATTCACCCCTCCAAAATTTAAAAAAAACAAACCCTCAGAATATGAATTTGTCAAGAACTTTGTGTCTCTATGCTTAACTCAAAGTAGATGCTTAGTAAAATTTGCTGAATTAAATTCTACTCATCCAAGAAATCTGGGCACATATATAATGAGGCAGCCATCTGAATCATATTATTTCAGTAGTGTTGGGAAGCCCCTTGCCCCTTGCCCCTTGCCCCTTCCCACCCACCCCCAATTTCCTTCCAGAAAGTCTGCCATTACTGTTTTTTTTTCAAATTATGCTTAGCATTTTGTTTTAGCAGCAATGAAAATTCCCCATCCCCAAAATATGCCTTTCATAAGTTCCACCATGATTGTTGTTGTCTTTTTTTTTCTTATGCTTTTCACTTTATTTGAAGTGTCTGTTTCAGTAAAAATAATCCTGTAAGAGATGTTAAAAGGCATTTTTAACATCCTGTAGTGAATCAAATGGATTTTCTCTCTGCCTAGATCGATGGGGCATTGTGCTAGCCCTGGGCGCCTGATTGGGTCATAGGGCCAAGTCTCAGGAAGGGGAAGTGAGCGCCAACTCCAGATTTGACTCAATCACAGAATGCCTCATGCTGGCTGAGCCACCGACTAAGACATTTTGCGAGGATGACATTTCCCACCCACAGTGAAACACTACCTCTAATACTGGGAGGAATTCCACATGTTATCAGTAAGGTATTGTCTCATCCTTGCTTTGAGGTTCTAGCTCAGGGGTCAGTAAACTATGACTTAGAGACCAAATCTGGCCTGCTGTCTGTTTGTATAAGATCCATGAGCTAAGAATATATTTGGCATTTTTAAATGATTGAAAAAAATCAAAGGAAGTACAATATTTTGTGAGATGTGAGAATTATGAGAAATTCAAAGTCAGTGTCCATGAATAAAGGTTTGCTGAGAAATCAGCCATGCTCATTCATTTACATATTTTCTATAGTTCCATTCAAAACCCAAGGGCAGACTTGAATAGCTGCAACGGAGACCATGTGGTCTATAAAGCCTAATATATTTACTATCTGGGCTTTTGACAGAAAAAGTTTGCCAACCCTTGTTCTAACTGGACATGTCATGGCTTAGAACACATGGTAGCTATGGTGCTGTTATATCTCTAACCTTTATTTATTGGTGTAATATTTTTAAGCAATTCTCCCTCTCCAGGCTTGGCATTTTTGTGTCTCTGTGTGGTAAAATATACACAGCATAAAATTTACCATTTTAAACATTTTAAGTGTACAATCCAGTGGTAGTAAGTACATTTACAAAGTTGTACAACCATCATCACTATCCATTTCCAGAACATTTTTGTCATCCCAAACAGAAACTCTGGACCCATTAAACAACATTCCCTCCTCCCCTCAGCCCCTGGTAACCACCATTCTACTTTTTGTCTCTACAATTTTGCCTGTTGTAGCTACATAATATCAATGCGATCATACAAGCTGCATTTTGTGTCTGGCTTCTTTCACTTAGCATCGTGTTTTCAAGATTCATTCATTTATGTTGTAGCTGGATCCAAATTTCATTCCTTTTTAAGGCTGAATTAGAGTGTGTGTGTGTGTGTGTGTGTATATATATATAAAAATAAATAATATATAATATATACTGGGCATTCTTTTTCAGCCCGTGCTCAGAGGGAAGTTAAGGGTGGGGAAGAAGCCCTCTATTTCTGGACATATGCACCTCTATCCACATCTGGTTAAGATCAAGTGGTTCAAGGAATTGCTTGGCCCAAGCACTCACTTCTGTGTGTGTTTGTAATACCTTAGGCAGTAAGCAGTTGAGGGAGCTCTCTAGGCATTTTCGTAGGTTTCAAGAAAATCTAGGCAACTTAGAGATATAACTTTTCTTCCCGGAGAAATATCTGTGAAATGCCTCAAATAGAGATGACGCTTCACCAGTTTTCTCTACCTAAGCCCCATTGAGTGTGTGAGTATGAGAAAACACATCCTCATGTGTTGGCAGTGACTGTGTATGTGCATTGGGTATATGTTATCAAATTATAGTACTTTGAATTAAAACAATCTAAACAGGAAAAGTTCTAACAAAAAGCACCATTCTTTAAACTATGTCCATTGAGTACATTAGTCACTGTGCTAGGCACAGAAAATACAAAGACAGACAAGATATATGTCATGACATCAAGAAATTTAAGTCTTACGCCTTGATTCCCAGACTATGCGCCAAGGCACCCAAGGTGCTGCAGTGAATTCACATGGGCATTGTCTGATATGTTAAAGTTTTGAGGAAAACACAGTAACATTTGTCAGACACTGTGCAAACTACTAGCCTGAGGTAGTTCATAGTTTTAACATTAGGTCACACTGTATTTCTTTTGATGACATCCTATTTTCAGTGGTGGCTGTGTTAAAAAGCAAGAACCATGTGCAAATCAATGTGGAACATGAAATGAAGGTGGTGGGGTCCAATCTGATTTTAAAACTTGAGAAGTTGTGCAGAGCCCAACAGGCATAGCTATCCCATTAGTAAGTAATTGTGGGTATTAGAAAATACAATAAATGAATTTAAAAAAAAATTTTTGTGTAATTTTTTAAAAATACCCACTAAGTTGTTAGGACATAAATGCTTTTTAAGTTGTTTGGACCTGGCTACTTAATAAATGGAAATGATAGGTGATTTGTTTGACCCAGGAGCACTGTGCAAAAATTACTGAGACACTAAGGACACTATGAATTGAGAAAGCTGGTGAACTTCTGATCTTGTGAATCAAATATGCTACTCAGGATGAATACAGATACTTTTTAAATTAAACAACAGCAAAGACAAAGGCTATATGGTATGTAAACAATTCAGCAACACGCAATGTCACTGCTGTTATAATTCCAGGATAATCAATGTGATGCCATCGGCATTAATCACACAGAGTCAATATGCACAAACTTTTAATATAAGCCTAACTATGAGTGTCTCTTTGCATGAAACTGAAAATATTGAAAGCGTTGACATTGGGGAGGTGCCCTTGGATCAAAACTCCTGAAGAAGTCAATAATCTATTATGATTTTCATTTTGCAGAAGTAGTGCTATTATTTCAAAAGGTCTCAAAAATCAATTTGGCATTCAGTATATCTGTGTAATAATGACATCCTAATTAAAAATCCCAATCTGAGTAGTACAAAGGATGATGTTTAATCTCTAATCAATGAACACCAAGTCCAGAAGTTATAGATGCAATAACCCTTTTTAATGAACTTTACTACTTTTCTCAGATTTGGTCTGCTTTCCTCCTTGCTGTTTTGGAAGACTTTTCTGTCTGGAAACATATCTGAGGAAGCAGAGACAATTTGGTGCAACAAGCACATAAATTAAAGCTAGAAACATCAAAGAAAAATACTGTCAGAATTGTGTGGGTTTCTTTTTAATTGGAATTTATAATTGCTCCTAATTATAGGACATATTTTAAATGTTACTTTGAGAGGCTGAGGGAGGGGGTGGAGCCCTGTCCACTCCAGCCACATGAGCTATAACCTTGACGTTTTAATTAGATATTATTTTGAAATATGTAAAAAGGATTTACATACTCAGTGAAACATATCATTGATTGTGCAATTTGCCCAAGAAGACAAAATGATACACAATTTAAAAAATAACTTCTCAAAGGAACTGTAGAAATTCTCAAAACATGTCACCATTGTGAACACATCCAGGTTTTCTAATATTTTCTCTAGGCAGAGTCTCTTCTTCTTCGTAGCAATTGGTGTCAGTGGCAGCATAAGAATAGACAGAGGGATGTGGGTTCAGTTGATTTATGGGCCCCACACACCCATCCTGCAGATAAAAAGGAAGGTCAGAGGGGGGTCAAGCATCTTCTCTTTGAAAGGAACTTCTGGTGCCATATTACCTGGCTGCAGGAGGATGATTAAAACAACCCCTTAAGTCTCCTTCTTGTGAGATGCCTTGCTCTTTTATGCTTCAATAAATTAACAATTTAGGACAAAAGTCCTAGGACTGTTGGAATAAGCCCATCTTCCAAACTTTGCCATCATAGATAAGCTGGGGATCTGATGAGATGAAATTTATTGCCGGTGTCCAGCAGTTGGGAAAACATACTTATGGCACTGATGGAAATCTTCAGGGAGGGAAGAGACGTGACAGAGAACCCCATCATTCTCCACCAAGATTAAGAGTTATTGTAATCTTTTGGAATATTGGGTCCAACCCAAAACCCAATGAAAGCAAGGAAGAATGAGGCCCTTATGTCATGGGGTTCTCCAGAGTCCCCAAGAGGTGCCCCTTAGTTATGTTACAGCCTAGGAATGGTCAGGGTTGGGGGATTCTTGGGGTGTCATAATGGGGTTGATGCCAAGGATGAGAAGAATACGAGGGAAGTTGAATGGAGCTGCTTAAAGATGCGACCACATTCTCTTGACTTCACAATGGTAAAATGGATCAGTCACATGAATATAAAATCCCAAACCTGAACCTCTGAGTAGTTGGGGCGCTGGTGGAGCGACAGTGGAGTGAAGACTGCCCTTCGGGGCACCACCGTATTCTCTGCACTCGCTTGCCATTCGTGGCCCTTGGACAGGGAGACCTGAGTTGGAGGAAGAGAGAGGTAGGAAGACTCTCCAGGGCTCTTGTCAGCTAACTCTTTCTGTGACCGTAACGAGAACTCTTTCCCACGTCGTGCTTTCAACTCCTCACCACATGTCACCCCACGCCCCGCCGCAGGACACTCACTGATCACCATCAAGAGCCGCCTTCTGGGACTGCTCCCTGCCCTCCAGCGCTGGGTACCCATTCTTCGCCACACACTGCTTCCTGGGCTTGTGATACAAAGCACGGAGAATGTTCTCCGGGAGAGGAGAAAAAGCATGCAGTGATTTGTTGGAAGAGCGTGCAGAGGAAACCTCCTGTTGTCTCCTCCACTCTTGCCTTTATGGGCTGCAACCCCATCTCACATGCGGGAAGTCCTCTCCATGGAGGATACAGGTGCTGGGAAAACACTCCCAGGGAGACTGCAGGGTGGGGGCACATCCCATGAAAACCCACCCCGTGTCTAGCCTGCAATTGTATTTCCTCCACGCACCCCAACCTAATTTCCTGTGGATTTCGGATCATCTTTTAGTTCCAATTATGCTGCTGTTCACATTATCGATTTGGAGGATACAAATGTTGAATGACAAGAGAGCGAGAAGCAGTGGGGAGGAGAATTCCATTTTGCCTGAAGGATAAGATACTCAAAATGCCACCCTGCACAGCATCTCCGAAGCGTTCATCAACGTGGCAGAGGCTGGCTCAATTATCTTTGTGTCAGATGATTATCTGAGAGCTTAATTTAATCTCCATTATCCTCCCCCGTCATATTTCAATTAAATCTGCTATCAGAGTGTTAACACATCTTTGAACCTGCTATTTCTTCAGTTAATTTTCCACTAAGAGGTGCTGGAGAGTAACAGATGTCATAATTATGCAATTATTAAGTGTATTTGACACTAGTTCTCTCAGGATTTTGTGGTTGGGGTAGGAGCGTTGGAGAATTAATCTGATGACAATATGCTTCCGTTGTGATCCGTAACACCACTGCAGGCTGGGGGACCGTCCTCCTGCTGTTTCCGAGGCTGCCACTAAGAAGATGAAGGATTAACTGATTGTGCATCAGATTTGTTTCACTTTTGTACATCTGGTAAATCGGATGAGTTCATTACGCAGAGCAGAAATTCAGAGACAATTTTTTTTTTAACCTTCTTCCAGACCTCAGGAAGTACAGCAAGTACATCTCAGGGTATTATGTGAAGTTAACAACTGGAGTGTTAAGGGCAGTTAATTTGGACTTTAAAATGTTGGGTTTTAGTTGGGGATTGGAAATCAACTAACTCTATGACCTTGGTTATAGCATACCCACTCTCTCTGAACTTTATTTCCAAGAGGAATGAGTGGGCTTCACTGTATAATCTACTACCTGTCTCAGCTCTACCAGCTCCCAAAATTATTACAAGCCATTTAGCTCTCTATTCTCTGTGTGTGTGTATACACACATACACACATGTATATCTCCATATCATCTATGCCTTTAACTCTTTAAATCCTCAAACTTGTGAATTTAGTGAACTGGAAAGATATCTTTGTCTGTCTTTGGGTCTGTAATACATACTCACTAAGACCAAAAGCTAACCAAGACTTCAAATCCTGGCTGTAAGTCATTTACAAGCTGTGTGACCTTAGGCAAATTGCTTATCCACTCTGAGCTTCAATTTCCTCCTCTATAAAATGAGGATGTTATGGTGAAATCTATTTCATAAGATTGTTAAGATGATTAAATAAAACACGGTATTTGTCAGGGTCTATTTCCATCTGTATACCTGGCTGAAGTCTAGAAAAGGAGCTGGAGATTCGTAAGGGAAGTTGAAGTGAGGAATGAACATGCAGGCAGGATGGGTGTGGATATCGCTGGACATTTCTTTCTGACATTGCATAAGGTTTTCCACGGGACTAAAGAGCATTGGTATGTCCATGAAGATTTGAGAGATCCTCCAAGTGGAGCTCTTGCCCTTTAAGAACAAGGTACCAGAGCACAGAGGGGACCTACTCAAGCACATTATCTGCTGGTGGCACAATGGGGCCAAAACCCCAACTCTCCCTTCTCCCAGGGTCTTTCCTGTCCGTGCTTGGCGACTTAATCCATGTGGATCGGTTTTATAGGAACTCTGAGTTACCAGTCAGCCAGGTCATTCTCAGATCTTCTGCTCTTCACCAAATCCAGAAAATTTCTGCCCTATTACTCCCCCAGCGCTACCCATGTGGGACAACAGGTAAACAATGGTACCTACAACCCAATGGGCGTTGCCTGGAACTCTCCATTTAAAGGAAATTTTATTGGAAGCCAAAGAAATAATAATGTTCTGGTGAAATCAAGATCATGATGTTAATAGCTCAGTATGCTCACTCACTCCCCTCTGTCCCTAAAGGCTTCTGAGGAAACCCTGGGGTCTTGTAGAAGACATTTGGAAAACTATCATTCCATGTCATCATTTTGCCTGTATAAAATTTTATTGTATGGATGTAGAAAATCCATTTGTCCTTTTGTTGAATGCCTGTTTCCTATTTTTCATAAACAGAGCTGCAAGAAACTGGATATTTGCTTTATGAAAAGCTTCTTTCATGTGGATAGGATCCTAGACAGAGTTCATGTCTGAAAGGAGTCACTTTCTTTTCCTCAAGGAAGATATCAAGGTTGGCCAGAAAGACCTTGTTGTGGATCCCTATGAAATAAGTAAAATATATTCCTATTTTCTGGCATCGAGGTGTTTGGAGACAGAGCTCAAATCAAAGAGGGAATTTATTGGATCAACAATGGTGAATTCCAAGGAGGAAGAGTTCAGGTATTGCTGGATCAAGGGGTTAATGGTGTCATCAGGTTTGTCATCAGTTTTCTCTCTCTCTCTGTCAATATCCTATGCCCCTGTGTGCTGGCCTCCTGCTCACATACTGCAGAGAGCAGCCAGGTTTCTTACGCGCAGCCTGGGAAGGTGGCCACCAGCAGCCAGGCTTGGTAACTCTTACCAAAAGAGAATCTTATTTTGTTTTTAAACAAATATCTTTCTATCAATCTATTCTTATAGTTCCTGTCTGCTGGATACTTCTTGTTTGCTTCTACAGATTCATTCTCCACTTTTCCCATCTTTCTATTAACTGCTTTTTCCAGACTCCTTTCTCCTCTGGCTTCGGATTGGATTTGGCCAATGGGAGACTGTATCTGTTTTCTAGGGCTTCTGTGACATAGTATACCACAAACTGAGTAGCTTAAAAAGAACATAAATGTATTGTCTCACAGTTCTGGTGGCCAGAAGTTCAAAATCAAGGTGTCAGCAGGGCCATACTCCCTCTGCCTTCCTCACCTCTTCCATCTTTCGGTGTTTGCCAGCAATCCTTGGCTTGTGGATGCATCGGTCCGATCTCCACCCCTGTTGTCACATGGCTGTCTTCTCCTTGTGTGTCTCTCTCTCTGTGTCTCTCCTCTTTTTCTAAGGACATCCATCATACTGGATTAGGAGCCCACCCTACTCCAGTATGACCTGTCCTAACTAATTACATCTGCCATGACCCTATTTCCAAGTAAGGTCACATTCTCAGGTCCTGAGGGTTAGGAATTCAATATAAAGAACACATTCCAACCCATGCAGGGATACAAGCAGCAGATAGAAGGGCAAACAAGAGAGAGGTTGGGGTATCTATTTTCCCTGGGCTGGAAATGTGTACATGCCCCGATTTTTCCACTGAAGATCACAGTCCCTGTTAGAGGGGTCTCTCTTCCAGCTTCTAGAATTCTGTGACTTCTCCTTACTCCTTCAGGCCTAGGGGTGGTGGCAACTTCCTGATTTGCTAGTCCTGTTGCTTCACCTCATTGATTTCCTGTGATTCAACTTTCTTGAGTATTCCTGCTTGAGTATACCACCTCCCACATGTCAGAAGGTAGAGCTGAATGCAGGTGTTGTGGGACTGTTAGAGCTTCCTAGAGCAATACGTCTCGAACTTTACTGTGGCTAGCTAATAATCCCTTGAGGATGGATGTTGTTAACATGTGGAATCTGAGGAACTAGTTCCAGGGCAGGGCAGGGCCTGAGATTCTGCATTTCTAACAAGCTCTTAGGCAGGGATGCTGATGCTGCGAGTTGGAAAGGACATGGCATTAGGCTAAGGCTAGGAATTAGCAACAGAGAAGAGAGAGAAGTCACAGCGTACACCACGGGATGGAGATGAGCAGGGGTGTGGTTAAGTCAAGAAAATTAAGTCTTTTATAATGTCTAGAGCCGGAGACCTCACCAGATATCTTGACTTTAGAAATTGCATATCGTTTTGAGGGGTGGGGCCTGGACCACTTCTGTGTAGGAAAGTAAGAACTTAAAAAAGTTGCACTTCTTTGCTTCCTCTAATATCTTTTCACTATAGTCTTAAGCATATATTATTATCTTTTTTTTTTTTTAGAGACGGGGTCTCGCTCTTGCTCAGGCTGGTCTTGAACTCTTGAGCTTAAGCGATCCTCCCACCTCAGACTCCCAGAGTGCTAGGAGTACAGGCGTGAGCCACCACGCCCAGCCATATTATTATCTTTTAAAAAGGCACCACACTTCACCTTTAAAAAGAGTGCTTAGTCCTCTTCAGCTACCCTGGCCATATCTGGGGCCTGGTCTCCTGCACAGGCCTCAGAGACAGCGGCACAGGGGCAGTAGCCAGTGCTATTTTCAGGCTAAGTGGGCCCTCCACAAACTCAGGGAGCTGGAAAGGTTTATCTTCAGGGGCTCCAGCTGCTCCTTTCGTATGATGTGACAGTTCCATCTACCCCTTGTGCCAGTACAAGTCTTTGGGCAACCTCTCTTGGAAGGGGACATTTTAACTGCATCTTGTCTCCCTGTGTCTAGAGCAGAGTGACTCAAGGTGGGGGCCAAGGACCAGTGCTCATTCACTGTTTGGTACCTTTCCACGATGCAGCATGCCTAGAAATTAAGAAGCATTTAGAAATTGAATCTAGCAATCTGACTTTACTGCAGCATCCAAGTGCTGTGATACAAAAAAAATAATACCAGTCTGCAGTGGATTAAAAACAAAAGACAAAAGCCTGGTCCTTCACAGAGCATTTGAGAAGCACGTTCTGGAAGGCCTTATCCCAAGGAAGGGAATCCCAGGAAGTCCCTGGGTCAGAGGAACTCATAAGGGGCGGGACCTCCCTTTCACCGGCCTCTGACATTGGGTTGTGTGGGTTCCAGTCACTCTGTTTGGCTTCATGTGGGACACGCTGAGTCAGGGAGGTGGGACTGTGTGGGTATTACCCACACTTCAGCCCTTGAATTCTGCAGCAGGAGGTCTGTGATTTAGACACAGTGAGCACTGACAGTCCAGTCCATGGTCCTCCTAGACGTGGAGCTCCAGTGGCCCATCTCCTACTCCAGAGCATACCCCCGTCCTCTTTCCTAGTTTTATTCCTATTTTCCCCTTGCCTTTTATTTTTCCTTTCCACCCCTTCAGCCTTTTATTTTTTGCAAAGCAATCTAGTGAAAGACCGCCCCACGGAAGGTTTCATACACAAGAAATTACTATTTTTATGCACTCTCCCTTAGGGTACACTCAAGCACAATCCATACTTTTGTGGGCATTTTTTTCCTATAATATGTTTGTAGCCAGAATGTGGAACCAGCTTCGAGAAAATTAAACAGAACAAGAGAAACCATGTGCCCCACAATTAAAGGAAACACTCCAAGTAGCAATAGGAACCCAACAGGACAGCATGCCGTGCCAAGCGAAAAATGTGCAGCCAGAAAACCTGCCAAGCGTCCCCGATTTGTAAAGATTTTTTTCCATATTTAGGTAAATTAATGTAATTATTTAATGCCTCCTGCAATGGTAATAGGATTGCGCTTGGGCCCTTTCAACATATGGTGCTGGCACCAGAATCCTCTTTGAGGGAGGAAAAGGGTGGGACTGTATTAAGACCCGGATCACGTTTGCTGGTTTTAAAGTTGGAGGTCTGCCTGGCCCTCGGCCAGCCTGGGGCATAGGAGAACTGGGGCAACTGACTGAGGTCCTGTCACAAGTTGGTGGCACAAATGCCACCTCCTGCCACCATCGATCCATGTTCGCTCCCCAACAAACCTACAAGTTCCTTTGGGAAGTCCAGCCTTTGGATTTGGAATCCACCTGTATGTAGCCTCTCCCTTAGGACTTCCAAAAGTTACTGAGAGAAAAGGAGACTGAGTTCCTTCATGTTCTCTTAGGCTACCTCATATGCAAAGACGTCACCATTTTTAGTTCCCTGACCTATGTGCAGAGCCACCTTGAAAAGTTGTACAGATTGCCCATACCCAAAAAGTCTTCCAAACATAGAAGTTTTGTCTATTTAAAGCTATGCATAGCAGATGGCAAAACCACTTAAATCCAAAATTTGGATTACCTATTTAGATTATTATGTTAGGCCAGAGGCCTCATCCATTGCCTGAAAAACAACAACAACATTTAATTTTTTTAAAAAAATTGAGTGTTTAGGTTATACACTCAAAGAGTCCGAGGTATATTGCCTATTTTGCACAAGGCTTATAATCTCAGAGAGGAGATGAGATGAATACATGTCAAATAACGAGAAACAAAGGGAAACGTGACAAATGGTGTGGTGTGGACCCCTCTGTCCAGGCCACAGAAAGTTTGGGGGAAAGAAGTGCTCACGTGCCAAAGTTGAAACTGCCTTCGAAGAGTGGGTAGGAGTTGTTTAAACAGAGAGAAGAGAAAGATCCATTTCAGATTATGCAAATTCGGGAAAGCAGGAATAAAAATGGCGTGGTTGGGGGTTTATGGGGAGTGGAGCAGAGAGTACCTTCTGGGTAGGAGTGGAAAATGAGGTTAGATAAGCAGTCTTGGAGAACTGTAAAAGCAAGTTTTCTAAGGACCTTTAAAAAAAACCCAAAATTGTTATGTGCTCCAGATCTCTAAAATCATGTTCTTCTCTGACAATTAACTTTCAACTCATGACACCACCGTGCTCCTTCCAGGAGAATTCCCGTTTCCACTCTAGGGGTCAGTCAGGGAATTGACAAGCATCTTCTTGCTTTGATGGCAGCAACCTGGGATGGAAGTCGGCATCTGAATCAGAGGGTGCCCCCACATCAGGGTAAGTGGCCAAGTGGCTGGTTCCATGTGGGATCGTCCAGTGTTTATCTCAGATGCCGCCATATAGCTGGTAGCCAGAAAAGCTGGACTGTGATTGTTTCTGGATCCAGGCTTTGAAGCAAAAGCTGCATTTCTCAAATTGTAAATCTGAAGCCTAGGCTAAGACACTGAAGGAACGCGTCCAGGCCCTCGGGGACCCATCAAAGACTGTCCAGTTCTTGAACTTGGATCTTCTCTTTGGATCATGACTTCCAGCCAAATTCCAAACTGTGCATATTTCAAGAGTGGGTTCAATGCTTTCTTACCATATGACATGCCTCCCACAACTCTGCCCACAACAGTCTGTTACAGTGTGGAAGGAAAAGGACTATACGTCATAAAATACCAAGTGTGAGGGTATTTTATGAAATAATGCATCTGCACTGCGGAAGCACAGCATGACAATGTGTTAAGCAAGATTCAGGGGCTAATAGGTGCTTGAAAAATAAGTATTCAATGAATATTAGCTGAAGGAATGAATGAAAAAATCAAATTGTAAGAGTCCTAGTTTCCTGACCTGAGCTTGCCGTTAACATTCTGTGAGTTCGTCAAGTCACATCTCCTCTAGGTCTCTCTCTTTGTCTGTTAAATGGGTATGTTTTCTTTTGTTTTCTTTACTTAAAGAGATAAAATAATCACATGAGATTATGGATGCAGGAGTCCAGCTACTGGAGTTGGTGCTATTCAAAGGAAAGGGATGGCGCCATCATCATTGCTGTTATATTCCTGGAGGACTCCAGTGGGACAATTCTAACCAGCTACAACATTCAGGACATCACCCATACAATGGTGCCGATTTCCCCCCACACTTCTTTGGACACTGGATCTCTAAGCAGATCTGAACAATTTGGATTGCTTCTCCTATGTGAACCAGGTGGAGTCAAGTGGTGAGAGATTGTCGGTGAATATAGACCTAGCATCCTGGGATGGCTCCCCAAAGTTCATTAGGAGTCTTAATAGCTGAGTTGAATTATTCTGATAATTATCTCTACAGCTCCCATTTTTTTAGTAACTCTCTGGCTGACAGAAGGTTGTAAATATATCAGAATAAGATCTTTGTAGATCATCTATCCTTTCATTTAATTATTCCTTTTTTAATTCTTTCAACAACATTTTTGATCTGTGGCTATGTCTTGGCAATGTGCTAAGTGACGGATATTGAAATCCTTGTCTTGAGAAGCTTATAGCCATGTTAGTCATGTGGACATAGCAAACAGATGTTATTCTTAGTTCCATCTTCAATAAACTGATTATAATTGCAATGTTAAGAAGGATTCCAAGATCACATAAAGAATGATAAAAATGTTCTAATCAATTAACAATATTTCCAGTAGGCATAGTAGGGGAGGGCAGAAACATGTTTGCTGCTGCATATGTAAAAGGAAGGTCATGTTCCCCAGTTCTAGGGCTTAATGTCACTGTATTGGTATAATACTAGCTGCTCTAAAATGATCCCCCAAATACAATTGCATAAACATAATAGAGGCTTGTTTCATACTCACATAAAGTCCAAAATGGGTCTTCCCAGCTACCAGTTAGTTTGCCTCCAGGTGGTGATTCAAGGACTCAGGCTCCTTCCGTGTTGTGGCTCCATGATCTTTAACACATGACTTCCAGGTGACTGTGCTCTTCTGCAGGAAGCTAGCAGAAGGGAAAAGGGGTGGTGCAGGCATCTCTGCTTCTCCAGTTCCTTGGTCTGAAAGAGTCACCCAGGACTTCTGCTCATATTTCATTGGTGTCATTCCACAGCCCCATCCAGATGCAAGGGAGACAGAGAAATGTAGTCTTTGCTGGGCAGCAGCTTCTGAGCAACAGTGTGACACTACCTTTGGTGGACAGGGAGCCATCTCTTCATGGTGTCCTGATTTCTTCCCATCACACTTGCTTGAGCTCATTTTTGTCTTCCCTACAAGAAGCCTGGCCCCTTTTATCTAGTCTGTATCCCCTATATATATAGGAACTATCCTCATCTAGTTGTTAAGTAAAGGCAGTCATTGCCAATTCCCTTCTGACTTGCTGTGAAGCAAAAACCCAGAGACAGATCACACCTATTCGTGTTTAGGGCTCTGCCAGGTGTTGTCGGGGGGGTCATTTAAGGAAAAACACCCAACAGGGTTGACAACCATAAAGCTCCCTGAGACTTTGCCCCAGGGAGAATGTGGGGACCTGAGCTTCTCTTCCCCAAGCCACTCAGTGAGACTTGGCCTTTATAACTCAATGTTTGAAGTTCTGGGACTGCTTATATAGACACGCTACTCTAACAGCGCCTGGCAGCCCAATATAAAATTAATTTTACTGTATCTTGCAAGCCATATAGAGCCTTTATTGTAGAAGGCGGCATTAGATCTTTTCATAAATACTAGCAGATAATTTTATCTAATTTCATTGACTGGTTAAATGGGTTTTTTTTCCTTCTCCTTTATTTAACCCCTTCGGTTGCTAATTATGAGGCCCCTCCCAGTCCCTCCATCACTCTTTCCCATGAAGCACAGAGGAGGGAACTCTGAGTGTCCCCGTCATTCTTACTGACTTCTCTGGAGTCTCTCTCTCTCCGGCAGTTAACTCTAGTTTTCCCTGGAGCAGGAACAAGAATGAGACCCATGTCCGGACTCCTCCTGCGTGGATGGACTAGCCTGGTCAAAGCCAGGATGGGCCTTCTATTGGATGTGTGCCTTCCTCCACTCTCTTCCTACATCCATCCCTGCTCTGGAGAGCAGGCAGAAGGACTCACTGGAAAGAGGAAGGCAGGACTGAATTTATATCCAAGCTCCCCTTTTACTTGCTGTGTGACTTTGGCCAAGTGTTAAACTCTCTGATCTTGGTTACTCACTTATAAAATGGGACAATAATTCCATCTTGTGAGGTTGACATGGGATAACCTAGCACAGTACCTGTGGAACATCTTGGGCTCAAGTATCCACTGGGGCATGGCGATGTGACTTCCTGTAGCAAAACTCCTAATCTCAGTGCCTTAAGGCAATCTAAGTTCATTTCTCACTTACTTAAAGTCCAATGAGGGTGTTTCTGGTGGGGCAGCTCTTCAGAATGACTTGAGTACCCAGGCTTCTTCCACCCTGTGACTCTTCCAGGTCATCTTGTGCAGCCTTGGAGGACTTGGCTTCTAGTCCCATAGCTGTGGGAGAAAGAATGTGGATGGGAGAGACTGCAGGAGATATTCCGGCCAGCCCTGGACACGGTGCATGCGTCGGTTTTGCTTATGTTCCATGGCCAGAATCAGTCACAGGCTCCCACGTGGATGCAACAGGTAGAGGTGGGGATACGGGAAATGTAGTTTAGCTATACGAAGAAAGGAGAATTGGATATGAGCCAACACCAGCGACCTCTGCTATAGAAGCATTAAAGGCGAATGCTCCTCACCTTCCCTCTCTGGAATCCATTGTCCCCCTGAGTTGGGACACGGAATATCCCCTCAGACGTCCTCACCTGCCTCCTGCTTGCTCTTTCTTGGTCTGCGCCCACCTGTGCTGAGTCCTCCTCCTCTTGCAGACTGACATACGATACTGCATCCTGGGGAGAGGACTAGCTCTCTGAATGGCCACCAAGGGGCCAGAGGATGTGACCTGATAGTGTTGAATCTTCACCAATGGGAAAGGGAGAAAGAGCTGGGCAGATACATCCCCCTTCCTTCTCTCTTCCAGGGCCTGCTCCCACATGCAGCCTTTCCTTGCGGCCTGGGGGAAGCCTGCTCTGTCACTCTGTGGCGCGTTGTTACACAGTGGCCGTCAGTGCACTAAAGCACCCACTGCATTGCCTCCGGCCTTCCCTGCCTCTCACGCTCACCATCCTGGGCTGCATGTCGCAATGAAATGTGGCGTCTCAGTCCTCACCATGGCCTCTCCTTGCCACACGGCCGGGGCTCAGGGTGCTGACCTTCCATTATTCATTGTCTATTCTGTTATCAATACCTCCTTCCACCCACCCCCGTTTCTGAGTTCTGATGACGCTGGCCTACTTTTGGATCCCCTCGTGAAGCATTCCTTGCTCCTGTCATCTGTGGGCCTTTGCCTTCTGCTGAGGGCCCTCTTCACTCCAGAACTCAGTTCTGTTTTGCTTCATCAGTTCATCCTCAGACCTCATACCAGGTATCCCTTCCTTAGGGAAGCCTTACCCATCCTCCTGCCCAGACTCAATCAGAGCCCCTGGTTGTATTTTTATTTTTTTGAGACAAGGTCTCACTCTGTTGCCTGGGCTACAGTGCAGCGGCATCATCACAGTTCACTGCAACCTCAAACTCCTGGGTCAAGCGATCCTCCTGCCTCAGCCTCCTAAGTAGCTGGGCCTTCAGGTGTACGCCACCATGCCCGGCTAATTTTTCTACTTTTTTTTTTTGTAGAGACGGGGTTTTCTCTTACTTAGGCTGGTCTCAAACTGCCAGCCTCAAACAATCCTCCTGCCTCAGCCTCTCAAAGTGCTGGGATTACAGTCGTGAGCCACTGTGCCCAGCCTCTGGTTGTACTTTTGTAATATCCTGTACTTCACCTCCACAGCACTCACTGCATTCTGTCATTATCGATTAGTGTGAATATTTTGAATGATGTCCTTGTTCCCTACTGGACTTGAAGATTTATGATGCATAAAATGACATTCTGTTTTGCTCTCCGCTCTATTACTAACTCTTATAAATTCAACAAAGCAGTTCTCATGTTGGGGAACTAGATAATACCTGAGGTACCTGGGTCTTTAAAGCAAGGAGGATGATGGTGGATAACACAGTTCATTTGGATTCCAAAGACATTCACAGAGAGTTGTTCAGTCCCTCCCTGTAGCGCCACAGCGCTGTGGGCGAGTTAACAATTATTACCCTCATGCTATAGCCAAAAGGAAGACAAGAAAGGAGAAGGAAATGTTGAAACCAGGTCTCACTCTCAGGCCTGTGCTCTTCCTGTTGTGTGGTCATATGGTGCTGAGACCCAAGAGAGTCCCATGCAGACACCGTGAGCTGGGAGTTGTGATGTGGGCAGAGGCTCAGGGTCTTCCAACAGTGTTTTGCCAAAGCTTCCAACAACCTTTTAGCTGCTTGGCTGCTTCTCCAGCTCCTGTTCAGGACATCCATCCTGCGTGACTTTCTAGTAGAACAAGGTGTCTCTTGTTGGTAGTTGGATGCTTAGCAGCCAACAGAGTACCTGGAACATAGCAGGTGACTTAAAATATTTTTTGCACAGATGTGAATGGTGTTACTATTCTCTCTTCTCACCTCCTTGCTTAGGAGACCTCCTGTATGTGAGCTGTCTCTACACCTATGATCCAATACTTAGAGCTATAATTATAATAATAGTAATGATAATAATAAATCACACTTGCTGAGCACCTGCTGAATGCCAACACTTCTGCTAGATATTTCATAGTTATTTATTGGCATCTATATTCCTCCCATTTGCCTTGCAAGGTGGATAAGTAACAATGATTTGCTCAAAAGAGCAAAGCTGGAATTTGAACCCAGCTTAGTCTGACTCCCAAGCACGTTCTGCTACTTTTTGCTCCAAAATGCGGTCTCCATCCTGAATGATCCACAGCAGCACAAACCATCGTGGAATCGTATGCAACGGCCAGGAAAACTCGTGGCCAGCCTGCCTGTGTTTTCTTGGGCGGTGTCTGTCTGGTGGGTGCCCTGCTTCCTCACAGAGTCGTGCTAACTTTCCTTCACTGGCTGTGTGGATCAGGATGCAAGATGGACTTCCCCCCGCCCTTCAAATCAGCCTGTTCCTTCTGGGGCCATTCAGCTGACAGCTGCGGAAAGGACAGCAACTGCTGAAAAAGGGTCCATAATTTCCCTCTGGCAAGAGATGGCAGTCCAACTTTGGAGGGGACAATTAGCGTGCTCTCAGCTGGAACAATGGGGACCAGCAACAGATGCTTCTCGTCCCAGGGACGCTCTGAGCCGCAGCCTCCTGCTAATGGAAGGCTTTCTTCTTCCCTGCCCAGGAAACCTGGCAGCCTTGCCAGCAGCCCGGGTGGGGTGGGGGTAAGTTGGCTGCAGAGCTGGTAGGAGAGCAGCAGCATAAGAGCAAACCCAAGGAGCAAGGGCTCGCAGGAGTCCAAGCATCACCCCACCTTCCTCCTGGAAAAGCAAGTGGCCAGAGCCATTTCTGTTCCAGACTGGAAATCCAGAGTGGGCCAATGTGGATTTGAGTCCCAGCATTGCCATTTACTAGCTGTTGCTCTGGGAAAAGTCTTTAACTTCTCTAAGCCTCCATTTCCCCACTTATAAGATGAGGATATAATAATATGTACATCACTAGCATGTTTTGGGAGATGAAATCCAATGACATATGAGAACGCTCACCTTATGGTGAAAGTGCAGAAAAATAGCCTTAGAGTTAACTCCATATACAAAGGACCGTTTGTGTCATAGTCACCTTTATATCTGGGGACAAGCACACAGTATGTGTGCTCAATAAATAAATAATCAGACTTACAGCCATTTAGAGGTAGAGGGGCTTTTAAAAATCCTCTAGCAGAGTCATGCCCACGTTGTTTATGTGGAGGTGTTTCAGGAGATCTGAAAATATTCTTTTGGATATTTGTTAACTATACTGTGGGAATTAAGAAAAAAATCTGCTCATGGGTTAATAAAATATATTTTAGTGTACTGGTGGCCCCAAACATACTAAATTGTATTGCCAGGTTAACTCACTTCTCTGAAGATTCGGAATAAGGCTTAATTTGCCGTCTTAGTTAAACTGAAGATTTTGAGATTGTAAAATGAGCATTTGCTATTTGAAGGTGCTTGTCTGTGAAAATCTCCTTGTTTTGCAATAAAAACAAAAATCAAAAATAAATTACATAATTATAGCGGATGTAACGTTGCCTCTTTCTTTCCATTACCCGAGATTTCAGTATTTTGTTTACACCAAGGCATCGTACTCTTCTTATTTATACAAGTAAATGCTATACATTTGAATATACTATAATATACGTTGATACTAATTAAGTCTTACTTTTGATTTTTTCAATATATTGGGGTTCCTTGTAAGAGTCCACTGCTTAAAAATTAAGGGGATGATTTTCTCCATCCCCTTAATTTTGAAAATGTGCTTCCAGGCACAGACAAGAAGGCAGTTTGCCCACGAGTCTTCGATGCAGAACTAGGACCCATAACGAGGACAGTCCACTTCTCTTTCTCTGAGCACCTCCTTCTTTTCCCCATTCAGAACCAGTGCCACCAATTTATCTCTGACCTCCAGGATGAAAACCAGAAAGACCACAGCAACACCCAGATTCACTGTATAATCTACTGACATAGCTTATTGCTCAGTTTTTGGTGATTCTGGCTCACGGTGTGGCCCCATGGGAACATTTTAATCCAGTACCAGAGGGGAAAAAGCCCCAGGTGTGGAAACTAAAGCCAGACTGCTACTTAGCCCCTCTGGTCTCCAGAGCCCAGGTACTAGGCGTTCCCAACTCAGCCTCTAAGTTGCAGTGAATGATGATGGATTCCTTCCCGCCCTCCTTATTTTCTCTACTGCCTTCCTTCCTATTCTTCTCCCCTCTCCTTTCCCTCCTTCCTTCCTTCCTTCCTTCCTCCCGCCCTCCCTCCCTCTTTCCCTCCCTTTCTTTCTCCCTCCCTCTCCCCCAAGGAAAAAATACCAAATTCCCCTGCACAAAGAGCAACCCTATGCTGACTGGGAGTGCTCAACAAAATTGTTACAAAATAGATTAAACAAATACCAAAGATAACGCTAAAGCACAAGAGATATGCCTCAGCACTTCCTTGAGGCAAACAGCTTACTAACTGCTTTAACTGTCCTATAGTACCCTTTGGCTAATTGTAATACTAAAATCCATGCCTGATAGAGAGTTATAATGTCATTACCATAACATGGGTTGTGTGAAGGTACATGCTGATTGTACAGCACATGCTAAATCTGTTTTATATGTGAACATATGATGATCCAATAGAAGAGCTCTGCATCACTCAGTGGAAAGGGATTTAAGATGACACAATGGGTAGGCTGTACGGATCTTACTCATTGGAGAACCGTGCCACCCAGGAGTAAGTGCCCTGTGTAGGTAACCCCCAATAAATGCCTCTAACTCACCAAGTTGGACTTGTCTGAGTCATTCTTTAGTCTCTTCGGCTCCATCTCAGTTTGGAGGACGTTTTTTCTATACTGTCCCAGAATTTTCCCTAAACATACTCCCTCTTCCTTCCTTCCTCAAATATCAGTTTAACACTTCCTATGGCCAAGCACTGTTCTAGCAGTGATAGAGTGTTCAACAAGATTCCTGTCCTTAAGGTGCTCACATTCTAATGGGGGAGATGTATAATAAATAAATGCATACACAAATAAATCATCATAATAATCATATAAATGTATTATAAATGATGAAGATGCCCATGCCTGCCTCAGTTGGGTGTATGCCTCTCTTGAATCCCCTCACACTGGGAGAGGGGCCTCCAAAGGGACTCAGTGGTACCACTTGCCCCTACGAAGGGCAAGGGAACACTACTCAGCTCACAGGGACCTGTTATTACTTAATCCCTTGGTTTGCAAGAGCAGCCGGCATCAGCTCCATCTAAGGAGCAGCTTTAGATGCTTTAACTCCCTCATGGCATGGACCTGGGTCCATGGCCTGCTGTCTTCAAAGCCTCTTGAGTGAGTTGAGGAATCCCACACTGAGAGGGCAGAGCACCATCTTATCTGAATCTCACTGAAGGTAGAAAGGGCCCACACAGCAGCTGGTCAGGGCTACCGACAGTTATTCGGAGACCACTGGCACCAAGTTTCAGCCTCCTGTGAGTTAGGGATAAGTGGGTCACTGCTCTGGAACCCTTCAGTAGATGCCACCTTATGACCATCCTAAGATGTGACCTGAACTGCCTGGAAGGAAATGACTGCCTGGTTACTCACTCATTTATGCAACAAGGGCCTAGGGGTGCAACAGTGAACGGGACAGATAAGACCTTTCTCCTCATGGAACTTAACTTTCCAACTGGGTAAGAAAAATGTATACAAAACCAGTTGTGATGGTCAGTTTTATGTATCAACCTGCTAAGTTATAGTATTCAGTGATTCAATTTAACACTAATCTAGGTGCTGCTGTGAAGGTGTTTTGTAGATGTGGTTAACAACTGCAATGAGTTCACTTTGTGTAAAGGAGATTATTCTTGACAGTCTGGATGAGCCTTATCCAATCAATTGAAAGACCTCAATAGCAAAACTGAGGTTTCCCTGAGGAAGAAGAAAATCTGCCTATGGATGGCAGTGTCAGCTCCTACTCAAGAATTTCCTGCTTGGTAGCCTAACGTACAGCTTTTGGACTTGCCAGCCCCCACAATTATATAAGCTAATTCCTTAAAATAAAATCCTTAAATATATGTACATATATGTCTCTCTGTATGTATATTCATACACATATACGTAACAATATATATGGAGAAATATATATATGGATATGGTTCTATTTCTCCGGTAGAACCCTAACTGATAATCCATTCAGCAACAGCAACAGCAAGAACAAGGTGTGATCAGATAGTGGGGAGAGCTATAGGGCTATAAAGGAAATTAAAAGGGTGATGTGATGTAAGATGATAGGAGGAGACTGCTTTGAGTAGGGTTGCAGGGAAGCTTCTTTGAGAAAAGATTATTTGATTTGAGACCTGCAAGATGAGGAAGAGCCAGCCAAGCAAAGATCAGAAGAGAAGAGCACCAAGACAATGAACCAGCTGGTGCTGGCGCAGGGAGGAGCAGAAGGGCTACTTCTCCTCTGGGGCCGGGGGAAGAGGAGTGGTGGATGGGAGCAGGGGTGGGGAGCAGACAGAGGCTAGATCAGGAGAAGCCCAGGAGGCTGGGACAAGTAAGTAGGTGCCATTCTGATGTAGATGGTAACCATGAGAGAATTTTAAGCAGGGACTTTAGGAGACCCATTAAGCTTCAGTTTCTTTATTTGTAAAAGGGAGATTTTCATTCCCTACCAGGCTCCTTTACAGACTGGTGGTGAGGATCACATGCAATATGGTGCATGGAAATGTTTTCAGAATTAAACTGTGTCTGCCCAAGGCTAAGAGAAGACTTTCTTTTTTTTTAATTTCAGAATATTACGGGGGTACAAACACTTTGGTTACATATATTGCCTATGCACCGCCCAAGTCAGAGGTACAATCGTGGACATCCCCCAAACTGTGTGCCCTGCACCCATTAGGTGTGAGTTTTCCCACCCCCTCTACCCCCCTCCCACCTGCCTGCCCCCTGGTGAATATTATTGCCATGTGTGACATAAGTACTGATCAGTAAGTACCAATTTGGTGGTGAGTACCAGTTGTGCTTGTTTTTCCATTCTTGTGATACTTTGCTTTGAAGAATGCGCTCTAGCTCCATCCAGGATAATACCAGATCTGTTAATTCACTGTTGTTTGTTATTGCTAAGTAATACTCCATGGTATACATATACCACATTTTATTAATCCACTCGTGTATTGATGGGCACCTGGGTTGTTCCCACATCTTTGCAATTGTGAATTGTGCTGCTATAAACATTCGAGCGCAGATGTCTTTATTATAGAATGTCTTCTTTTCCTTTGGTAAGTACCCAGTAGTGGGATTGCTGGATCAAATGGTAGTTCTACTTTTAGTTCTTTAAGGTATCTCCATATTACTTTGCATAGAGGTTGTACTAATTTGCAGTCCCAAGAGAAGACTTTCAGTAAGCAGAAGAGTTGAGGTAAAGTTGAGGAGGTGGGAGCACAGTCCTCTTGGATTAAGTGTAAACCTACTGCAAAGCATCACCTACACTGGCTTCCTGGGATCTGCCAGGGTTTGGATCTCCGCATGCATTAGCTTCTCCAACTACACCGAGAAGGGTATTCCCCAGCTTTGTCGAGAGCCTTTCTCTGAGCAGCTCCTCTGACTCTGATGACTGCCTCTCCACTAAATGAGTCCCTTCTGCTTCCAATCCCTAGAGATGAAAAACTTCACTTATGCCCATCACCAGATCAAGACAAAGCAAGTGAGAGTGGCTGTCACTTTCCACTCCCCATATCTTTAGCCTTTAGAGAGCTGTGGTCTGGCCTCAATGGGATGGAAGTATCAGGACATATTTGGGGGCAAAGGAATAAGTATAACAGGGCTTTTATTGGCACATATAATTAAAAAGTCTGTGGGCATTTCCACAGTAAGGCGTAATTGGATCCTGAAAAGAAAATAGTGTTATCAAGAATGTCTTCCTCTTCACCATGTCTCCTTTTTCTGTTGCATTTGACTCCATTTTCAGACGTCTCTTCCCTTGCAGTAGTAACATGGCCACCGGCGGTTTCAGCAACTCTAAGGGAAAGAGAACTTCCCCTTCCCCTGTAACTCCTGACGATCTCCTATTTTACTTGGGTCTCTTGCCAGTACATTTGTAACCAATTGGCAAGATTTTGCATAAAGGGACCACAAGGTCCCTAGTCCTGTTTATGGACCTTTAGTCCATCTAATGTTCCTTAACGCTTTTTGTTGGTGTGGCCTGTGCATCATCCCTGTTCCATCTCAGTGCGTAGAAGGATATTTCAAGAGTCCATTGTTGACTTAGGGTACTTGAAGTAGAGTAATGAAGGGTTGTGGAATATGACACAGAGTCAGTTGAAATCCAAGAGGTACTGAAGAAGCAGCACTCAATGAGCCACTGTAATTTCTGCTGAGTAGTTTGATTTTGCCCCTGTTCAGGAATGAAGAGGGGACAGGGAAGAGGCTTTCATCGTATCACCCTGTTTCCTCTTTCTAAGAATCCTCAGTGCCTAGAATCATGATACCAGCTCAAGGAAGTGGAACCTCAAAGGACTTTGAGCAAATCCTTCCTGTGTATGGAATAGGTTTAAATGTAAATCACATAGAGTTACATTGCTTTCCATTTGTTAATCTATTTTAATTTTATAAATCAAGTGTGTAATTTATATAAAAATAAAGAGTGTGGGTGTAGAAATGAAAACCTTACAAATAAATGTATAGTGCCCTTTAAAATCCCTTCTTTTCAATCTGGTCTCCTCTGACTTCCACAGAGGTATGTCACTGTTAACCAGTTTGGGATGGAAACTTCCAAGTCTTCCTCTATGATTTGTGTATAGAGAAATTATGTTCTCCTGGAAAATAAATAGCACATTTTTGTGAGCCATTGATTTAACATACAGTGTTCAGCTGTATATATTACTCTGAAATTTGTTTTTTTCCCCCCGCCTAACCACATATCTTAAAGAAGACCCCATGATGACAAACGCAGGTTCACTTCATTATATTTAACAGCTACACATGTATTGTGGTTTATTTAACCATTCTCTTGTTGATGAACACTTGTTATTCATTTTTTTGTCTATTACAAGCTGTGCAACAATGAACATCTTGTGTATGCTTTTGTGCACACGTATTTCTCTAGGATAGGTATTAAGAAGTGAATTCCTAGAATATAGGGTAAACCCACTTTTCATTTTAGTAGATCTGTTCAAATTAATCACCCTTTGACATGACTGTACCAATTGCCACTCCTGCCAGTTTATCAATTCTTAAAAGAATTATTTTCCTTATATCTTGGCCTGTGTGAGTTTTCGGATTCTGTTTTCCTTATTTTTTCTTTTGTTCAGTTGCTTCCAGTCTTGGCGTCCGTGTTGATAGTGCTCAAAGTAGACGTTGGCTTTGCTGAGCAAACACAGGTAATTGATTAGAGAAGTAGCCAGCAGCTTGGCTTCCCCTGCACAGATCTTCAGGAGGCGGCTTTGCCTATTGTCTGTTTTCTGTTGTAGTGAAGGCTGCTCAAAGTCAAGCAGCTATTTACTGGGGCTTGGAAATATCTTTGTCTTAAAGATATTTGACATAAAATAAATTTCTGCCTATGTATTACGTGGACATTCATCCCTTGTATAGCTTCCCATATATTTATTTTTCTATTCTATCCTAGCTTTAAAAGAATCAAATATCAATTTTCTAAAAAAATCAGAAGAGAATCAAACCACGCTGCAATTAGCATGGATGAAATAGAAATACAGCTATTGATTTTCACAACCAGCCACAGCATGGGTCAGCTGTATAGGTATTTCTTCTCCACACAAACACTCGGCAGCTCCTCCATTTTCAGCTGTAAAGAAACCACTAATAATCTGGCTCAACGAGCAGGCACACTGAAGAACCGATCTAAGAGAATCTTACATCTGATTTCTGGTACACATTTTCCTGTTAACTTTTAACATCTGTAGCCCGCAGGCATGCTTCACACAAGTCTCCAGCATTCTGAGGAACCAATGATCAGTCAGAGAAATGTGTAAAGATTTGAGAACATGCGCAATTTTCACTTTGTATGTTGTCAGTGAGTAACTATTGCAAAGGTACGTTTCGCACCACTTCACTGTAAAAACATCTTTAATGTGGTGGCACTCTGACAAAGTTGCACATTTAATGAACACACCACCCTAAGGAATATTTCTTCAAATTTGATAACTGCTTCACTGGCATTCAAAGACATGCTAACTAGAGATTTTGAGACTAGTTGGAAATAATTCTGTAGTTTATCTAATTACAGATAGAAAAATCTCCAACAGTTTGTTCTATCTTAGTTCAACATTTGCTTTAGTATGGGCATAGGCCGGGTGTAGCCTTGATCTGCAAGAAAAAAATCTGGTAACCAAACGATCAACACGAACAAGCACCCATTGAGAATTTTTACACGACTCTGCTTGTTCTTTTTTCTGACCCTCTACCTAATATACTGCACATCTTCCTCATTTGGACAGATCATTCTTTTGCATATTATTATTATAAGTCTTGTCTCCCTAGTTAGATTTCTTAAGGGGAAAGATTTTGCCTTTACCTTCTTTAATGGCCCCCGTGGTCCTTATTGTGGGGTTTGGGATTTAGCAGGCACTGAACAAATGTTGGCTAGAATGTAGGACACTTCAGAAATTCTCATTTACCAATCAAAATAAATATACTAACTAGAAAGTACATTACTATCAATTCATTAAGCAATTTTTCAAAAGTATCTAAGAATATTTTTAGAGCTAATTTTGAGTTATTTCCTATGCTTGAAAGCAGCACCAGGAATTATCCCAAAAGTTATGACCTAATGAGAGAGATGTAAAGTTAAGATGATAATCCAGGTTCACAATACAGACTATAGCAATAATAGTTGTATCGGTTAGGATAATAAGCAATTTCGCTATACCTGATAACAGAAGTAACGAAGGAGGGTAACTTCCAGGTTGGCTAATTCAGTGACTGAACATCATCAAGTCTGAATTCTTTATATCTTTCAGCTCTGCTCTCCTTGGTGTGTTGGCTTTGTCTTTAAGTCGACTTCCTCATGGTCACAAAATAGCTGCTTCTATACCTCACATTTAATTTTATCAACATTCTATGTAGAAAATAAGACTGCTTCTTCTTATGCTTCTTTTTAAGAGAGAGGAAACCTTTCCCAAAAACCTTCCCCAGATTTCTCCTCCCATCTCGCTGGCTACAATATGTCACACTATCAAATTTAAAACAATCACTGCCCCTGCTCACATGTGAAGCTGGAACTAGATTCCCTTGAAGAACCTGGCCCCAAAGAGGAGGATGAATATATCACTGGGGCTGTTACAAAGCAGGAAGAACATTAAGAAGTCAATGGGTTATTACCTGCTACAGTATGTGCAATTAAAATACGAAAATGGAAAAGACATAACTATTCCCCCAAACAAGATCCTCATGTTCATAAACTAGAAACAGAACAGAAGCACAGAGACACGAGTAGTGTTGCGTGTGCTGGTCTGCTAGGTGTTCATTTTGACTTCTGTGAAGTTTCTCATGTGAATTTGAGAACCAAACTAGTTTTACTTTTTGAAATTAGGGATTTGGATGGGATGCTCCTTCTTGTGAGAGGAGGCTGAAAAGGAAATGTAATGTCTGCTCCCGAGGCTGTGGTTTCCAGAACCTGATTACCTAGAAAGGTGGACAGAAGCACGTGCGGTCTCCCAGGCCAAGAGCAGCTGAATCCACGAACGGGGCTGTACAATCCCCATATCTTTGGTCAAGAGCCCCAGCTCAAAGTGTAGTGTGGTGCCCCAACAGACACCAGCTTGCAGACTGTTTATTAATGATACATGCCCATATAAATACAAAAATTAAGAGAAAGCATTTATAGCTTTTATAACAATGTATATGGCCAAGATATACAAACAGGTGGTCATTTTTCTTAATAGTTCATTTGCATTAAATTTTACAAAAGCATCAGTCTCCCAAGGACAGGGAAACAAATTGTTCTATTAACACAGATTATTTGAGAAGTATTGCCCCAAACCACCAGTGTGAGACCTGAGCTGAAGGCCTAAGGGTTCTGGCCACCTGGTTAGAGACAAATACAAAATATCTAGGCAGGGAGAGAGACTCATAGACAGAGGTAAACACAAAAATTAAAATAAGAATTTGCCACTCGAAATGAGCCTGCAGACTAAAATCCCAAACACATATGGAAAATTAGCCAACAAAATCCATTTGGAAAAGGAATTTATTCAAGGTGAAATTTTAGAAAAATAGAAATGCCTGAAAATGACTTTAAAATAAATATGCTTAGAACCACTAATGAGATAAATAAAATGTACTATCCACATGAGAAATAAAATATAATTATGAAGAGCTGGGTGTGGTGGTACGTGCCTATAGTCCCAGCTACTAGGGAAGCTGAGGTGGGAGGATTCCTTGAGGCTAAGAGTTCAAATCTATAGTGAGCTATGATCATGCCTGTGAGTAGCCACTGTTCTAGCCTGGGCAACATAGTGAGACCCTGTCTCTAAAAATATATATATCTATATATAAAGTTATGAAATAAAATAGGCAGAAATAAAATAAGAAAGGAGGATACGTGAAGAAAGCAATTAGAAATTCTGAAAATAAATCAAATTTCTATAGGCAGGGTAATCTTTAACTGGAAACAAACATAAAAAAAATCAATGGCATAGAATTGAGGAATTCACCAAATATATGGCAAGGAATAAAGAGATAAAAAACATAAAATAGCAGTTAAAGATCATGATACATTGAGAAGTTCCAGAAGACTTCGAAAAAAAGAGTTTCAAAAGGAAAAAAATGGGCACATATAGCAAAGGTACAATATTTGAAAAGATTATGACTAAGAATTTTCTTAATTTGAAGAAAGCCCTTAGTACTAAGAGAGTGCTCTCCCTAAAGTGCTGAGGGAACTAATAAAAAACCTTTTTAAACTGGAATTAAAATTCTAGACAATGATAAAAAGGAAGCTGGGGAGGGAAATACACTGATAGTTCATGAAGGGTCTTGGTTTCAGTGGAAGGAAAATAGAGCCACAGAATAACTTCCAGTTTTGTTAGAAAATGTGAGTTACATACGGATGTTAAACATAGAAGGGAAGCCACAAAAAGGGTAAGAAGCAATTGATAAATTCCAAACTAGCTGAGGGAATTTTTTTAAAAAGAGAGAACAAACATTAACAATATAACAAAACCCGGGAAAGTACCATAAACATAAAACAAAAATAAGTGGGTAGGAATTACTCCAAATGTGTTGTTCATCATAATAGATTAAACTCATCTACTGAAGGGCAATAGCTATCAAATTGGATTAAAAAACAACTTAAAATTTAAAAAAGCATAGAAATTTAAATATCAAGCAATGAAAAAACACTAGGCCAATACTAACTATAAGAAAGCTGACGCAACAATAGTCCTATCAGACAATATAGAACTGGAGACAAAAAAGGCTTTAATAAGGTTAAAGAAGAGAGCAATCCAATAATGTGATATAACCATCATGCACATGTGTATATTTGATGACATTATTTAATTATAAAAAATTGGAAAAATATAGAAAATAAAGGACTGAAAGAATGTTATTGCCTGAACATAATAACTCTTAACATTTGAAAATAGGTAACCAGAATTTTTTGTACTCGTATTTATATAATACCTATGCATCTTTGTTTCCTGGAACCTGTTTCTCAGCTATCAAAGAGAATAAAGATAGTTCTTACTTCCTTTAGAAGTCGGTGAGATTAGGTGTGTAACACATCTAGGGCAGTGCTTGGCACATGCTGAGGACTATTCTCTCCAATGAATGGTAGCTACTGTTACCTTCACTTGAAGTAAGAGTGACCATCCTGGAGGTGGATCCAGGGCTCTGGAGTTTTGTTTGCTCTCCTTCTTCCCAGCCAGAGCCAAGCAGGGAGAGAGCAAGAGGAACTAGACAAGCTCTCCTCAGAATCGGAAAGTTCGATGCTGTCTTTCAAATAATTTCATGTCTACACACTTCCACTAGAATCTGAGCAAAACTCCACCAGCACCAAGCCTCGATCTTAGCAGGCCATCAACACATCTGTAAAAGTGTTATCCCGACATGGTTTTGCTACCATTGCCCTTCCCAACGAGAAGTCCTCTCTGTGGACCCACAGACTGGAGCAGAGGAACCATACGGTGTGCTAAATCCGAAGCACAATAGGTTCCTTGACTCGCATCTATGCTTTTACCTTCCAAGAGGCAGGGTGTGCTGTAGTTGAAAGAGCATAAGATTTGGGGTCTGAAGGACCAAGTTTACTTTCTGTCCCTGAACCTTAACTTCCTCATCTCACCCTCCGAGGACTGTGATAAGATTTAAATGGCAGAAGAGTCACTGCAAACATTTGCTTCCCTTCTTTCTCTCTTCTTTATTATAATTTCTCATTTTGGCTTTGGCTCACAGCGTGGATCTTGGAATGCAGTCTGTCTTTTCTTCCTCTCCTCCTGTTCTTGCCCTGCTCTGTGATAAGAGTTGCTAGCCTGATGAAGACGTTTGAGGGTCTGGGCCACAGAGGGTCTGCAACAAACATGCAATTGCCTCTCCGTCCTGACTTGTACAACTAAATGTGTCTTGCTGCTGACTTGCGCTGATTGGTCCTAGAGGTGACGGCATTCATTGGAGATGGCAACCTGTGAGGGACCTTCCCAAACATTGCTGCCCACCTCTAAGTACCCTTCTATCATAGGCTCCTCCAGCCCTCACTGTGAGCAAGGTTGCTACACAGAGCCCGCCTAGTAAATTTTCATCAACTCATTTAGCACAGGGCTCAAACGCCAGAGGCATCTTTTATTCCCACCAACATATTACCCTTTCTTTGGGAAAGGCAGGCCTTGGTGGTACCAGTCTATTTTTCCTGGCTCTCTTGTTGACACTCGAGGCGCCATCTTCAAAAGCAGTGTGTGCTTTCGTGTGGTAGAGAACCAGGAGGGGTCCAATTTTGCCATCAATCATATTTAATAGCATATGCTATTAATGTAATTTTGTTATTGAAGATTCCTAAATCTATTCAGTGGCTTGCACAAGACAATTATGGTTTTTCAAAAGTACATGCATGCAATCAGATATCACCTTTAATTAGAGCTGTAGCAATTAAATATGGTCATTATAAATGTAATATTATAAAATATTCATTAAATAACAGTTGATGTGGCATTTCTTTGATTTCAAGAAAAATGACATTGGAATCAAACAATGAGAATTCTTATTAATTATTTGGTGTCTTATAAAAGATTGTCTGCTGGGGGATGATGTGAAAAGGTGGGGAAGGAAGCTTTTGACATTTTGAGCAGCTTTCCTTTGCCTCAGAGCCAAGCTCAACTCTGCACTCACATGGCTGGCGGTTTTAAGATCTACTCGTTGCCCAAAGCAAGGTTGTTTGAGTTCAGGTTTCGGACCTGATTAACAGCAAGGCCTCCAGGCTCCACACAGCCTCCCTACAAAGTAAAGGCAGGATCCTGAGACATGTTCACTTTGAGTTCCCATCGTGAAATCCGTATCTCTTTCATGGAGTCCTTCGCTTTGAGATCGTGAAAAAAATTGATGTGCACTCAATGCTAAAAACACTTGCTTTTGGAGGAAGTTTGTGAGCAATGAGGGTGAGTAGGGGGAGAAACATCTCAAGTTCAACAACAGCCTAATCATGTTTAGATGTTAGCGGGCAAATTTACTGAACTTTCATCAAGAATCAGGATGGCTTGATTAATTTTTTCTTAGTAATAAAAAATTAAGACAGAAATACATAAAATAGACTAAATAAAGAAAATAGTATTTCTTCTTCCATCAAATCTGCCTTCGTGCAGTTTTGTGTTTTGATGTAACCAAAAAGTGGAGAGGGTTTTTTTTTTTTTTTCCTTCGTTGGAAAAACTAATGGTCTCAGTTTATGTTCCTTTATTGTATGTTCTCTGGTCATTTTGTGACTTGTCATTTAAGAGGTGGGGAAAGAGGCTGCTTTGTATCAGGAGAAGGTTTCAACCGGTTCCCCAGCCTCATTGCTACAAACATATTGGCTCAGGAGGGATATAGAAAGGAACTACAGAAGGTGAATAACGACTCCTCCAACAATTTAGAATGTTTGAAGTTAATTATCCTACTCTGATGACTGGTTGTCTAGACATTTTAAGTATTTATTTTGTGGTGTCCCCTACAGTTCATAATTAAAGACCTAAAGGAAGGCTCCCGGAGGTTTTTACTGGCCAGACCAGAAATTACCCACACAACATACTGTGCATCGGCAAAACACAGGAAGAAGTTGCGTTTCTTTTTTTCATGGAGTCTGATCCAAGGCAGCAGCTAGAGTATTGACCGTCTTTGAACCACAGTGGCATTAATGAACCTGGCCAAAATTCATAAGACTCAGCTAAGGATCCCAGCCTGGGACTCAGCTTGTCAATGGTTCCTAAGGGACAGGGTGGGAGAGGGACAGATTTGCTGGAGTCATGAGTTTCCTAATCTGCAGTCCCCCGACTTTACCTCTGCCTCAGAGTCAGGGGCACAACAGGGGACACTGAACTGACATAGGTAGGGTAAAACTGTTCATTTGTTCATTCATTTGTTCACTTATTCATTCTAAGAGTATTTGCTCAGTGCCCCTATGTCAAAAGCATTGGGTTAATATTTTTTGAAAGAGTACAATCATGTGGGTCTGAATCTTGACTTTGCTACTAATGAGATGTATGAGCTCAGGCAAATGGTTTAACCTCTCTGATATCCACTTTGTTCATTTGTCAAGTGAGGATAATTATCTATTCTTGTATGATTTTTAGATGAAACAAGATAAGATATAAAATTCACTGAATATAGATAGTGCCTAACACATAGTCCATAATTAATCATTGTGGATTATTAAGCTTGAAAACATTTGATATTGATATAATTGATGCAAAAGTGGTGTGAAAGTTGTGGAGTTCTCTCTACTGGTGACGGTATCTTTGATTCCATGATTCTTTCATAAGCCCGAGGTCTCTAAAATAAGTTGTGAAAAGTTTCAGCGAGGCCTTCTGTGTTAGTCCTTCCCTTTCATCTGGAAGCAGCACAAACCCCCCAAATGGAGTAATATAACATCGAAGAGAAGCCAGAAGCCAGACAAGATGTGAAATCATCCAGGCAGGTCAAGAGCTCAAGGAGCTGGAAGGACCCAGCTAGGCTTCAAGGAGAAGGTGGCATTTGTAAAACAGGCATTCTGTTATCACTCTGAGACTATACTCTCCTGTGTTTGTCTTCTGGCTAGGACTCTTGGCTCCTTCTCCTGGAATCTCCCAATTTTCAGATGAATACACACAGCTCCGCGCACACTCTCTCACTTACACATTCACTCAAATACAGACAGAGCTTAAGTGAAGCCTGGGGTGAATGTGCAGTGCATTTAAATTCCAAAGTGTGTGTGTGAGTCTGTGTAAATTCTAGGGTTTTTGTTGCTGTCGTTGTTGTTGTTCTTGTTGTTTTATTTAGTCACCAGAAACTGCCATTTTGTCCCCAGCTCTTCTTCAGGGATTTTCCAGCTTCACGCATGGTGGTGCAGGGACACCATATGTAGCATTCCAGGGCTGTGCTCTCCTCCGTGGCTTCTCTGCACTCCAGAGGATCCCAAATGCCATGAGTGGTACAGTTAATTGTGGACTTAACTCTTCAAGCTTTTCTCCCTTTCTCAGAGCCAATGCCTGTGTTCCAGGCCTCCCTACATTTGGCTGGAAAACTAAGCCATTTTGAGAAACTTCCAGAGAAAGAAAAAATGACCCCACCACTCTTAACCACATCTATTATGTCACAAGGATCAGTGTTTGCAAAGGCTGCATTTGCAGGCTGTGTTCTCAGAGCATCAATGAGAAAGGAGCTTTGGCTAAAGGCAAAGGCTGCCTTTGGTCCCCAAAATTTAGCATGTGGCTAGAGAGTGGTCTACAGACAGACAGATGGACAAGAAGACGATTAAATGGAATAGTGAACAAACGAAAGGTTAAAGTTCCCCTCCAAGCAAAAGAGATTCAATCCAGGGAACTTCGTTGGAATTCTTGGAAAAGAGAAGCCATTTTCCACAGGGATTACTAGTTATAAAGAGGATGAAGATCCAGGGTTAATGGGGGCCACCACATGGGAGAGCCTTCCTGAGCCAAAAAAACGGAGAGAGAGAAGGAAGGCAGGATAAAAAGACAAAGAGAGAGGAAGAAGAGGAGGAAGGTGCTGATGACATTGTCTATCCACCTGCTTCCAACTCTGTTTGGGCCCACTGCACTTCTGGACCTTTCTGCCAAGTGAACCAACAAATTCCCTTTTTTCCTTAAGGCATTATGATCATTTGCAAACAATAGTCCAGACTGATACAATGATGGGGGGGATGGTGAACTTTATTCTTGATTTTCTTCAGAAAATATAACAAAAGATGACTAAGAGAAAAGGCAGGCAAACATGTTTTTATGGTAAGTTCCACAGCAATTTATATTCCACAGTAATTTTTAAGGGGTTGGAGAGCTAATCGGGCAAACAATAGCCCTGCCTTAAATTAAGATAAGCTGCTTTAAATGAGTTGGTTACCCCTGGCTTGACTGAAAGTTATCACAGTAGGGAAGGGGGAAGTTATTTGGAAAGGGGCCGAACTGGAGTGTGAACAAGTAGGATTCTGATTCTCTTTTGTCGGGAGAGGAGGGAGCCTGTATTTTAACCTCTATGTGAGCAAATAGGTCAATTTGTACCTTTCTTTTTTCTGAATGACCTCTCTGAAATTAATATCCATCTCTAACTCTGATTTAGATACTGGGAAAATCCTCTCCTGGCTGAAAGTTGACTGAGATTGACTATTAGAATATCGTCCCCAAATTATGTCTAAAATGTTTCTCTAGGTAGGAAAAAGTGAATTTTAAACAGCTCTGATATTTTCCCCTTTGTTTTATCAATACCGCCTCATTTCAACATGGGGAGGCCAAATGGCTCTCGCTTCATCCCATGAATTAATGATTCTTCAAATCAATTTAATCTAGAGCCTAATAAATTTTCTTAATGACAAATCAATGTCAAAAATAATGAAAGAAGGAGTGATTCAATGTGTTTGCCCCCCAATTTCTACTTTCCTAAGCAGAGATGTATTATCTGAAGGGCAGATTTAGCATTTTCTCTTTCTACAATGCATGACACTTTTTCCTATGCAGGGTGAATTGTCAAAGACAAGAATACAGATTTCCTGCACCTCCTACAATCAGACACTAGTATCTACAATGTTTCCTTTCTCGTGCTTTTTAAAGCCTGGGTACAGAGTGAGCAACAGGGAACCAAGTTCCTTGGCATTCCCTGCTCAGGCAAACAAACACTAACAAAGGATGGTGAGAGGGTATATTGTGTGTGTGTGTGTGTGTGTGTGTGTGTGTGTGTGTGTAATACATGTGTTACTGAAAAAATGTTAAACAATGTTGATATGTGAAGGTATGCAATATATTAATGTAATGGAGTATGTAATGGAGAAAATGGCTGGGAAATGACTAAGACAGCCCCTTGGTTTGTTCCTCCTAACCTGAGTTCTATTGCTATAGACAAATAAACAATGATTCTATTACAGTAACACTCCTTCCTGTCCAGATGCTTGGTTGATAACCCCCCCAAATTTGCTAATACTTAGTAGGAGCCTACTCACTATGCATCCATGACATGATTGAATTAGGTGCTGTTGGTAGTCAAGGAGCTTAAGTCTCAACCTCAGGAAACTTGCAAACAAGCCTAGGGATCCAAACCTAACACATGTGTGACAATTAGAAGAAAAGGTACCTGCTGATAATCATGCCACACTTTCAAGTTCAGAGTAGTGTGAGAGGCCAGTTGTGAGGCAAAGTAGAAGGGAAGTCTTATATAGGAGGTTGGGAGGCAAGACTTAGGAAACAGGGCATTCCAAATGGAATTGAGTGTGAGCTAAGTGAAGATACAACCCTGATAGACAAGAAAATGTGCTTCTAATTAGTTCTTCCCCATTCTAATTAGGAAGAGGGTCCATCCTACACAATGATTTGCTTTTTTGGGAAACTCCGTGCTGACTCTTGAAGGTGTGCTGGGCTGGTGGAGGTATTTTTGACTGTGTTAAGTCTTGCTGCAAAGTACTCCATTTGTAAAGGACAGTGTAAATATATTCTCTATAAATTTATCTTAATTCTCTAAACTACCTTCAAGTTGAACTGAAAGACATGGGAATAGAAAGTACCAGACCAGATGATCTCAGGAAAATTTCCAGAGAAAGTTCTTCTAGAAGGCTTAGAATTGGGCTTTCCCTTCCAGGGTCATGAAACACACCTCATGTGTCCACCATAAGGGATGTGTTTAATAATACTCAATCCCTGTCTGAGAGCAAGGTTCAAAACAGCTCAACATTTCCCTTCTCAGAGATGAACGTGATCAAATATTTAAGGCTAAAACTCACCTTTACCCTTGGTCATTGTTTAGGATGGTCGGCGGCAGGGGGTGAGAAATCTCAGTCTCAACTTTGGCCACTTTGAGATGCTGATTTTTCTCTTAGACATTTAAGTAGAAACCGGGTGGATTTATGACAAATCAGATCAAGCACCCAGGGCATGGGAACTAGACTTGGCAGCCAAACCCATGCAGCATAACTTTTTGGAAAAGAAGAACCTGTTTGTGTGATGTCATTGGTGGTTGACTTTCCCTTGGATCAAGATGATCCAATAATGTTGCTGACAACTCTGCTGACTATTTCCAGTGCGAGTAGTGGTTTTGCACAGGTTGGAGGCAGGGTTAGGACAGAAATGAGAAGTGCAAACCAGGGAGTACCCACTCAGAAGATTTCCCCTACACTGTCAAGCCTCAGAGTGTCGTTGTTAGCTTTCTTATTCCTTCCCAAATGAATATTCAAAATCATAATTTGAAAAAAGAAGCCTCCCATTTGATGTCTGCTCTCTGCAAAGCATGTGTGTTTTCTAGTCTACCATGCCAGGAAGCATCTGGTCAAGACGCATAAAATCATCCCAGAACCAGAAGCGTGAGAGCCACCTGACACTAAGCTCTCCTCCAAATCCCCACTGTCTCTGACCTCCTGGCATGGATGTCTCTGTCCCAGGCTTCGTCTTATCTTCCTGTGCTCACACCTGTAATCTAAACAATGGAGGTGTGCACCTGCTGAATAGGGTGTGTGGTTCCTAGTCTTATTTTTCTCACTTTATATTCTTATTGTTTTGAAAGTCTTGGCAAATCAACAAGGTGGGCCCTCAGAGCAGGGGCTACATTGAAGCTGGGTCATACCTGTTTCAGATGCTATGATGCAGGACAGATACACTGGAGTGTACTCTAGCCAAGGACAGTGGGGTGTGCCAGAGATTCAGGGAATAAAACATGATTCTAGGCCTTGGAGAGAAATCTCTTGACACTTAAAGATTCATGGGCTGGGAAGGCTGGACTGAGCCTCGGTGGGGCAGGAAGGCCAGAAGATTCCAAAAGCAGTCCAGTTTTTGGTCTCTCCTAGTGCTGTCCATGTTTTCTGTACATATGGACTCCCCCAAGTACTCTTGAATCATGGTCCTCCCTAGCACAATAGCCCATAGCTGCTCATTGCTCTAGGAGGCACACTACACCTTTACCTGTCTTTCAAGGCCTCCCAGAATATAGCAGCCACCACTCTGTGCCCGTATCTGCCTGCCATTTCTATATCCAGGTTGGTCTTCTCACTACCCCAGCTTCATCTCTGGCCCAAGTTCACCTAAACTGTGCCATTGTTTACACTGTTTTCTGAAATACTCTGCTGGGGCTACTCTGCCTTTTTAACTCCTACCCATCCTTCAGAACCCAGATCCAGTCTTACTTCTTCTCTAAAGTGTTCCCTAACAATTTTAGACCTGAATGATTCTGAGTCTGACTTAGGTAGCCTTCAATTTGGCTGCAAGAAGTACTCAGCCCTGAATTTTCATTTGACAGTTCCTTGGGAGTACATGTCATCACACCAGACAGAGTTTAAAGTTTCTTGATTGCTATTATATATCTTCAAGATCCTGTGCCACCACCTTTCCCCCTTCCCAAGTGGTTAGCAGGGTTTGACGCTCAAACCAGCCATCTAATCCTTGTTCAATCTTTATTCATTGCACCGTGTTCTCCAGATACCCCTGAAGGTGAACACATTTCTTTAAATGGATGTAGAATAAAACATGGTTTCTTGAGCAATTTTTTAAAGTCTGGATATTACTACCCTTTTTTTTAAAGTGCTTACTAAGCATCAGCTATTTCTACTAGGTACTTTAAGTAAATGATCTCATTTAATCCTCCCAACAATCCCATGAGACCAGAGAATTGAGTGAGGCTCAGAGAGATTAAGTAACTTGTTGAAGGTCACACTGGAAATAGCAAAGATGAGATTCAAATCTAGTGAAGAACATTTCCCCAGCCCCTCAGTGGCAACTTCCACTCCAGGTAGAATAAATTCTTTTTCCGTTCCAGCCTCTTACTGTTACAGTGGAAATCTAATCCTTCCTCGTTACTCTTGGAGCTGGAAAATGGACTCTGCCTGCTCTGTGCCAGCCACTTTGGGCCAGAGGAGCTGGGTTACAGAGGACCCTTGGAAGAGCAGCTTCAGCCCATGCTGCACACTGTGGCCCGGAACCTCTGCGGTTCTGCATCTTCCTTCTGCATCTTCCATCCCCCCCACCTCCCTCCCCCCCCCGGTCCCCCTCCTCCACCCGCAGCCCCAGCCCCACCATTAATGAGAGTCAGAAGGAGGGAGAGAGAGGACTTGAAAGAGCAATTCCTTTCTTATTTATAGGTCTCCACCAGAGGACCAGAGGCGAGGAGTGTGGTCTCTACCCTGAAGCAAGGAGCAAAGCTCTCATAGGGGGCTGGGTCCTGGCTGGGCTCGGCCTGTGACCCCTCGTGCCTTAATCTCCCCAGCTGTACAATTAGGTAAAAGTTGGGCTACAATGAAAACCAGATGTTCCATCAGGAGCGAAGTCTCCTGGGCCAACAAATTAAATAATAAATAAATGCTTTCGGTTTTACTAGCAACTGGCCATTCTGCACCTCCTCCCAGGCTCCAATTAGAGGACTCCTGTTGTCTTGTGGAGTTTTAAAACCCAAGCATAAATAAGAAAGAGTCCTGCAAAACCAGAAATGCTTGCTAGTTTTGATTTTTATTTTTGTTGATTGTTGGCTTCAGTTTGGTTTTATGTAATGTTGCAAGCCTGTTTTTGCAAAGCATCATGAGTTTAATTTTACACTCTGGTTTAAAGTAGGGGTGGTTAACCAGGTTGTAATCCTTTTTTAGTAATTTGGGGAACATCTTTTTTTTTTTTTGAAACAGGGTCTTGCTCTGTCACCCAGGCTAGAGTGGAGTGGCCCAACTGTAGCTCACTGCAGCTTCCAACTCCTGGGCTCAGGTGATCCTCCTGCCTCAGCCTCCTGAGTAGCTGGAACTATAGGCATGTGCCACCATGCCTGGCTAATTTTTAAATTTTTTGTAGTGACAGGGTCTCACAACGTTGCCCAGGCTGGTCTTGAACTCCTGGCCTCAAGCGACCCTCCCACCTCAGCCTCCCAAAGTGCTGGGATCACAGGCGTGAGCCACTGCGCCTGGCTGATTCTGGGACGTTTAACGTGTAAAGTACTCTAGGGATTACAGACACATAGTGTGCATTTCTCTCAATCTGCCTGAAAACCCAAACCAAACCCAAACCAGAAGGACTCAAGCTCTAGGAAAAGCAGTACTGTGCTTGGATTTCTAACTGCAGGCATTCACTTGAGAATCTCTCTAGAAATGTTGATGTCTGCTTTGCTGCCTAAGCTTGTTGTTTATAGATAATCATATGTAGCTGAATAAAGAACTTGAAAGGCCTCAGACATGTTATTGTCATTCATTCCTTCATAAGTGAACTCATTCATTCATTCAACAAATATTTACTGAGCACCCGTTATGTGCCCCACACTATCCCTGGCACTGAGGGAGCAGCTGCAACTCAGCAAACAAAAGTTTCTGCCCCCCTAACACAAGAAGACTGAAAAACAAAATTGCAATTTTACAACTTGTTTTAGCAGTAGTGCCCCAATCATTCCTATTTAACTCTTTTTAAAAATTCAGGAAAACCCATACTGCCTGACCAAAAAGTTATGCAATTAGTGACTATCCCACAGCCACATTTGGACAAAAGGGAGCTCAGCTTTCTGACAACACAGTCATGGATCTCATGTCGTGCTAGTGGCTCTCACTATGTGCCAGGTGTGGGGATAAACATTCCACATGTCACCTCATTTTACTTGTACTGCTTTAGAGTCAAGAAAACTGAGTCTCCAAGTGCCCTACCCCATGAAAACTCTCCTGTTCCCAGGAAACACGAGGAAATGTCTAGGAGAAGTTATACTAATATCTATATATATTCAGAGTCTACTATCTGGCAGACACTGAGCTGCTAACTCTCTATGTGTTGTCTTATTCCACCGTGACTGCATCTCCGTACAGTCACTGTTGCAATCCCCCTTTTACAGGAGAGGAAACAGAGGCTCATCAGTGTGAAGTGACTTGCCCCACGTCACATAGTCAGTAAGTATCTGAGCTAGAAATCCTACCCAGGTCTCTCTGATGCCTAAGCCAGCATTCTATCAACTCCCTCTAAGTTTCATGTTTTATAAGCAAAAGAGTGAAGGTTGGAACTAAGAAAACAAGTCTCGATGGCTTTATTTAGCTCCTTCACTTTGTGAGGGCCTGAACTCTCAAGACATGCTCTAGGGATTCCTGCGTGTATCCCTGGAGGGTGATGATTTTCTCAATGAGCAAAAAAGGATGCTGAAGTCTAGCATGCTTGTGCTCTTTTCCTAAGGCCTTGTGGCAAATTCAAAGACAGAGGAATTTCTTGGCTCTGTCCTTAGTTGATTTCTGTCAGAGACACGGAGTAGAAACATGTCCTGGTGTAGCATCCTCCAGGGAGGGTGCAAGACACAGGTGCATGAAAGCATCACCTGTGCATCCTTCCCTCTATGTCCTTCAGCATAGCTCCAAACTCAGAGACAAGGCTGGGGTCTAGAAGGATATGCCTGATTAGGATATGGGGCTTTTTGTCCTTTATATTTTGCTTTGTTTTTGGTTTTGTATCCAAAGGAACACCTCCTAATAAACAGCAATGGTTTTTGACAAATGTATACACTCATGTAACCACCACTTCAATCAAGATAGAGAATATTTCCATCTCCCCAGAAAGGTCCCTTGTTCCCCTTTGCAGTCAAACGACACCCCCACCTGTCCCAGGTGATGGCCCACATCATGTCTTTATTTCTCCCCCTCTCTCCTCTGCTCCCTCTTTTTTATTTCCTTCTCTTTGGATGACAATGTGTTTTCATTGTATGTAAATTGGTGATCACAAATTGCACATACTCTTGGGTGATTGTCTTTTTTGCTTGTTTTCCTTCAACGTCCTTACTTGGCAAAATAAAAAGTTCACAACCCTGGGTCTGCAAATTTTACTGGTCTATGAAATCTAAAGATTTAATTTCTATAAGAGCAGAAAGAGTTTGCTTGATTGGGAGTATAAGAGAAAATATTATGGAAAAGAGAAGGTACTGGGGATAAGGACTCAACATTCTGTTTATAAGATGACAGACTCTGAACTAACAAAGTTGACCCAAGGAAGGATCTGAACACCACTGTCAGCTATGCCCAAGGAGAGTGTCAGCAGCTGGTCCTGAAACTCTTCCCCAGTCCCACCTTTGAGTTCCCAGGTGACCTTAGACAGCGGCTGCTCCTCTCTGAACTCACTATACTCATCTGTAAAGTAGACCGGATTGGTTAAATGATTTCTGTGGCTTGATTTCTCCTCTGGCCAGATTTGGATTAATTGGCACTGATTTCCCTAGAGCTGTTCGAGGTCTGAACTCCAGGCTAGCATTTCCAGCCCAAAGTAAACACAGTCTAAACATCAGGCTTCCAACACGTTCTGTCTAAAGTTTCCTTCCACCTCTTTCTGGGAAGCAATCAAGAGGTCTCTTTCCTAGGAGACTGTAATTTGTTGAAAAGCATTTGATTGTTGTATTGAAAGGTTGCACTGTATGTGTAAAAAGGTGTTTATGAGGCTTCGTACAGTATAGTTAATAACTAACCTAGACCAGAGCCTTTATAACAGGGACCCTGGCTGCGAGCATCTATACTGTGCCTAACTGAGGCCCGCGAATGTATAATTACGGTGGCTGGTGGTCTGGAATATAAACCTAGAATGCTTGCTGCAGGCCTGCAGGGCAGCCTGCTCCTCTATCAACGGTAGCACTTTCTGTACCTTTCTCAGGTCTGCCAGAATTATGCCTCTTTCAATCCAGTGCATTGGACACCTGCAAATTCTAAACACCAGGCTGCAAGGTTGACCAAGCAAGGTACATTTTTAGATGCATTGGGAGCCAACAGCCAAGCAGCAATCAGTAACAAAACCAGTTTTGGTGTTTGTTTACTCATGTAGGGAAACTTATGACTGAAGGACCAACTAGCTAAATCTATGGCCATTTCTTGCCAGGAATAGGGAAACAGCCTCTTTTGAAGTTTCCCAATTTCTACTCTGCCTCCACTCCCCAATCCATGCCCCACGCTGCAGGTAGAGCACTCCCCTAAATATGCAAGTCTGACCAGGCCTTTCCCTCCTTAAAACCTTCTGATAGTCCCCCACTGTTCTCTAGGACAAAGTCCAACCTCCCAGTAATGGACTTCAGGGCCCTGCAACCATCTTGCCTGTGCTGACTTCCCTGGCCTCTCTGTGCACCACACTGTCCCTTGCTCCCTGGCCTCATTTCTCACTGACCTTCTTTTAAGTCTCTTCTGCCTCTGACTCCCCATGTAAATTTGGACATATGCTGTTCCTTCAACATGAATGATCCTTCTCCTCTCCCAACCTCCCCCAATACCCCATCCCCTCTCTACCTGGTGAACTCCTGTTCATCCTTCAAATCCCAGATCAAATGGTGCTTCTTCTGGGAAGCCTTGCCTGATCTCCTGGGCCAGGTCGAGTTCCCCTACTTGATTCATTTACTCTTTATTCCAAAATCATACTTCTAGAGTACCTACTATGTATCTGAAATTGAGCTATGCAGTTTACATGAAATAACTATTTATGAAGTATGTACTAAGAATACCCTCATGTTAAAAATGAGGAACCTGAAGCTCAGAGGGAGAAAGAACTTGGCCCAGGATGTGGGGGCATTGGTAAGTGATTGAACCAGAATCCAATGACTCCAAACACAGGGTCTTCATCGTGACATTTCACTCTTGAGTGGAGAAAAAAGTTCTAAATGGTAGGTATAACGTTCAAATATGTAAAATATATCCCCCCAAAATGTAAAATAAAAAATGCAGGAAGACTCCAATGAAAGACACAACCTATTAATAGTGATTGTCACCTGGTGATAGCTCTGGGAGTGAATTGCTCTTTCCTTTCAGTTTTTCCCTAGTTTTCTAACTTTCTATAATGATTGCCCATTTCTCTTATAATGAAAAAATGTTCAGCTTCAAAAGAAATTTAAGGAAGCAAAATGTATATTGCCTGAAACATTATAACAGTCCTAGAATTTAAAAAAAAATTATCCACAAGGTCACCACACTAAACAAACCTACCGTTTTCAATTTTGTGTTTGCCTTCCAGGGCCCATCTCTTAAAAATATTTCATTTCTGCTTAATTGTAATCATAGCGTACACTCTATTTTGCAATCCCGTTCTTTTCGCTTAATATTTCATCCTGATGATCATGTAAACCATGTGCAATATTCCATCAAGGTGAGCCTCATTTTGGAGTCATTAGCAGAATTCTGGCATTAACAACGCCTCCAAGACTAGCACTGTGTCTTCTATTAACAGTCTGCCTAATATTCATTCTTCCCTTCAGTGATTTAGTTATTCATTTCACAAATATATTTTGCATGCTTACTGTGCACCAAGCACTTGTTGGATATGCTTTATCTTCCCTATGCTATGTGACAGCCAGCTCCAGCAAAAAGCAAAACAATTCATTACTTAAGAAATCGTTAATAGGCAGCAGGAAACTCCCAGAATTAAGGAGATATTCTATAAGAAGCCAAGGATTTGGGCCCTGAAAATTTTTCCTTCTCATTTGGTACATTTTTAAATGATAGAATTATATAGAACTTTAAAGTTTATAGAATTCTTTTCCCTCCATTATCACTTTTAACTCCCCACAATCTGCAAAGTAGGAGGATTCATCTCCAAATGGGGAGACTAAGATCCCAAGAGGTTATTTGATTTGCTCAGTCTCTTCATCTATGAAAAATGGGACCATATCACACACATTGCATCAGGCTTTGACTTGATTTTCTCACATATTAATATGTCTTGGGAATATTTCTACACCCAGAACATACCTCAGTTTTTTAAAGAGCTGAAAATTATTCTATAGTATGGATGAGCCATAATTGATCCAACTTGTTTCTTATTGATGGACATTTATGTTGTCTCAACATTTTCGTTGTTCTAATTCTGCAATAAAATATCCTTAAATGGGACACAGTGGCTCAATCCTGGAATCTCAGCACTTTGGGAGGCCAAGACGGGAGGATTATGTAACATCAGGAGTTCGAGACCAGCCTGGGAAACATATTGAGATCCTGTCTCTGGGAAAAAATAAAACATTAGCTGGATGTGGTGGTGCATGCCTGTAGTCCCAGCTATTCAGGAGGCTGAGGTGGGAGGGTCACTTGAGCCCAGGAGTTCGAGGTTATAGTGAGCTATGATCAGGCCACTGCACTCCAGCCTGGGTGACAGAATAAGACCCTCAAAAAAAAAAAAGTCCTCATAATACTTCTTTGAGCAAACTTGAGTATATTTCTGTAAAATGGGTTCTTGGAAATGCACATGGGTCATTGTGAATGCACATTATAAATTTTGACAGATGATAGTCCAATAAAAGCCTCCTGCCCCAATAATATTTTATTGACCAGCAACTGTGTCAGCTCTTAAAACTATCAATCTTTTAAATTTTTACCAATATTATGATACCATCATGCTATCTCATTGTGGTTTTCAATCCATATTTTCATGCTTTCCAGTGAGTTTGAGAATTTTTTCATATGCATATGGGCCTTTCCTGTTTCATCTAGGAAGAGCTTCCTGAAGTCTCCAGGAAAACTGGGACAGGTTTTACTCAGGAAGCTCATGGTCCATGCAGTCAATTTTAGAGGGCAAGTTGAAACCAAAAAAGGAGAATAAATTACAAGGTCACTAGGTAGAAATGGAGGGAGGGAGGGAGAGAGGGAGAGAAAGAGAGAGAGAAGAAAGGACCTAGGACATATCAAGTACTATAGTTTATGATATAATCCATAAAGACTAAGAAGGGTCTGGATACTCCCTTTTTGTGATTCCAGTACATACCACAGGAGCAGTTCTTCCAAGGAGCCATGCCACCTCGGGCATGAAGCTACCTTAAGATTGATGTCTGTCTGGTGAGCTCAAGCAGATTCATATTCACCATGAAGTTGACGGAGCTTGATTCTCAGGGTCCCTGCCCTGCATAATAGGCCCCTCCAAGGCCCAGAGAAGGGCCCTAGCACAGGATTTGCATGGTCACATGCTTCTGCATGCTTCAGTAAAATTTGCAAAATTAGATATTTGAACTTTGACAGGTTAAGACTGCTGTCTTTTTCCACTCCAACTTCCTCTCCATTGTACTATCTATGCCTTGAGTGGTCATAGACATTTTTAGGAACTGGTCAAAGGGATACATTTAACTTGTATTTAGGGAGATATTTTAACATGGTTCACAGTCCATTGACAATAAGTTACTGCTCCTTGCCTCAGTGTAAATGTGGCTTCAAGGACACTCCTCCTACCTGCTGGGTCAACTCACCTGCATAGTGACATGAAGGAGTGAATACAGAGACTCTATATTGAAATAGGAATGTGTCCTGGGGTACCTAGCTCAAGAATTCATGGACTAGAAGAGGAGAGAATAAAGAAGTTTGAAAAGTAGAAAGCCAGCAGGCAAGCTATGAAAAATTCTGTATTCATCAGATATGCACAATTATAAGCAGGAATTTCTGTTCACATTGATCCTTAGTCAAAATAGAAGTTCTTTCCTGTCAGACTATACTCAGTAAAGCAACATTTTATTGAAAATATAATTATAAACCCACCATAATTTTTATGAGACTCTCATGAAATATAATTTATCAGAAATATTGTGTTGGAAAGGTACAAATCTATATCTTTCAGTGAGTATATCCATCTGTGAAATTGCATGTTTTGTGCATCCCAAGTATCATATTTTTATTACTTTTGATAACTCGTACTAGAAGAAAGACTGAATTATCTTTCTCTTCTTTTTTTAAGAAAATATGACAAAGCTGTCATCATAGGAAGAGCGAGCAAAAAGTATAACAGCCAAAACTGTAGGAAAAAAGGATTATAGAGGTATAGCAAGCAGTTAATTAATTAAAATATTATTTTATTTTTCTGGATGTTGCAGGTTTTTAAAAATTTTTCAGCTTTCTAAAATTAGTATTTACTATTAGTGTTAGTGTTAGTACTTTGTCATGATTTCTTTTCTTATTCTAAATAAACATTATTTTTTATTGTGTTCGTGCCTTTACATTCTTTTACTTGCCGAAGGCTTCAAAATGGAATTTGCTATAGGTCCCACAATCTGTAAGAGATTGGAAGATTTGGAGTGGCTTTAATAACTTCCTTAGTCTAGACTGTAAGTGCAGGAAAGAGTGGGTTCATGTCTTCTTTTGTTTAAATGCTTATATTATTATTATATTATTACACCTTCAATGACCAGTGTTGACATTCAATAAACCTTTACTACATGAATGAATGACCCCTTCTGGCTCTAAGATTCTCCTCTGGGGTTCTTTTGGTACCCATGCTAGATCAGATTATTATTCAAAAATATTCATCGTCTTCATCACCCTCACTTCCATAGGGGGGATATCCTTTCCCACCCTGCTGAAAATGAGCTTGGCCATGTGACTTGCTTTGGCTTTTTGGTGGGAGGAATACATTGGCTGCCCCTCAGCTAGTCTGCTGATCCAAGGAGATGAGTGTAGTAAACCTGGACCCAACCTGTAGCCTTTGGGCCTCTGGGCACAACTGGACCCTGACCCTATGCCTTCTGTCTAAAATCTAGCCAGGAAACACTACCCCTGTTCAAGCAGAAACATGGGCATGGGTATGATGAACTAGCCAAAGTGAGAGGCAAGAAAAACAGCCTTGCAATGCAACCATTTAGACAAAGTCAAATATAGATTTAACAACTAATTATAGGAGAAAGCTGCAAAGTGCGTTATAAAATCAAGTGTTTGCACAGAAACATTTTTGCTAGAAAGCAAAGTGGTAGCTCATTTGCATGTTTGGTATTGTTAGCATACAAAGGAGCTGAACTGCTAAAATTAAGATAGTGAGTTGTTTGAAAACCTCATTTTAAAATAGAATAAATCATGCCACAGACAGATGTTTAAGAGGGTGCCTGATGTGGGGAGAGGTGGCCTCCAGTGTGGAGGCTTGGAGGGAGTCGAATCTTCACTCCAGAAAGGCCAACTAAACTCTTCTGGTAATATCAGGGAACAGGGAACAAGGACATGGGAAACTCACTCTGGGTGGCTTCCTGGGAAAGTGTCATAGTGGAGAGCTCACAGTCTGGGTCTTGGCCAGGAAAGTGAGTATTAAAGCTGGCAGCCACCAGTGACCAAGCAGTCTCTGTGTGCCAGGTATGTGCCAAGTGCTCCTGCACATGCCACAGGATGGACAAGGGCAGCTCTTGGGCACAGGACATCAGGGGCACCCATGCTCAGGGTCCAACCTTGCACTTGCATGCCCCTGAGAGGGAGCATCTCCCTTACCCTGTAAATGCTAGTCTGGGCTCTGATGTGCAGGATCAATTTTAACCCTCACCCAACTTTGTCAGTTAAAGTATTATCAAATCCCATTTTACAGATGGAGATTCGGAGGATGGGCGAGGTTCCAAAAACATCGCAGAAGTCCAGTGGGCATATAAGTGGGGTGTTCTGGGGCAACCCAAGTCTGACTCCAAGGATTAGTGATCATCAAACTTCTTTTTTTTTTTTATTTCAGAATATTATGGGGGTACAACACTTTGGCTATATATATTGCCCATGCACTGCCCGTGTCAGAGCTACAATCATGGTCATCCCCCAAACTGTGCTCCCCGCATCCATTCAGTGAGAGTTTTTCCCATCCCCTCCACCCCCCTCCCGCCTGCCCGCCCCCTGATGAATATTATTGCCCTGTGTGATGTAACTGTTGATCAGTTAGTACCAATTTGATGGTGAGTACCAGTGGTGCTTGTTTTTCCATTCCTGTGACACTTCGCTTCGAAGAATGGGTTCTAGCTCCAACCAGGATAATGCCAGATGTGTTAATTCACTATTGTTCCTTATTGCTGAGTAATACTCCATGGTATACATATACCACATTTTATTGATCCACTCGTGTATTGATGGGCACCTGGGTTGTTTCCACATCTTTGCAATTGTGAATTGTGCTGCTATAAACATTCCTGAGCAGATGTCTTTATTATAAAATGTCTTTTTTTCCTTTGGGTAAATACCCAGTAGTGGGATTGCTGGGTCAAATGGTAATTCTACTTTTAATTCTTTGAGGTATCTCCATATTACTTTCCATAGAGGTTGTACTAATTTGCAGTCCCACCAGCAGTGTATGAGTGTTCCTATCTGTCTACATCCCTGCCAACATTTGTTGTTTGGGGATTTTTTGATATGAGCCAATCTCACTGGAGTTAAGTGATATCTCATTGTGGTTTTGATTTGCATTTCCCTGATGATTAGAGAAGTTGAGCAATTTTTTATATGTTTACTGGCCATTATTCTGTCTTCTTTGGAAAAGTTTCTGTTCATGCCCTTTGCCCATTTTTTAATAGGGTTGTTTGATTTTTTCTTGTTGATTTTCCTAAGTTCTGTATAGATTCTGGTTATCAGCCCTTTATCAGAGGTGTAGCATGCAAATATTTTCTCCCATTCTGTAGGTTGTCTGCTCACTCTAGTGATAGTTTCCTTGGCTGTGCAGAAGCTTTTAATTTGATCAGGTCCCATGTATTTATTTTTGTTGCTGCTGTGATTGGTTTGGGGGTCTTCTTCATAAATTCTTTGCCTAGGCCAATGTCCATAAGAGTTTTTCCAATGTTTTCTTCAAGAATTCTTATGGTTTCATGTCTTAGGTTTAGATCTGTTATCCATTGTGAGTTGATTTTTGTGAGAGGTGAGAGGTGTGGGTCCACTTTCAGTCTTCTACATATGGCCATCCAGTTTTCCCAGCACCATTTGTTGAATAGGGAATCTTTTCCCCAGTGTACGTTTTTCTGGAATTTGTCAAAGATCAGGTGACTGTATGAGGTTGGTTTTATATTTGGGTTCTCGGTCCTGTTCCATTGGTCTACATCTCTGTTCTTGTGCCAGTACCATGCAGTTTTGGTTACTATAGCCTTGTAGTATAGTTTGAAGTCTGGTAGACAGATGCCTCCCAATTTGTTCTTTTTGCTTAAGATTGCTTTGGCTAGACGGGGTCTTCTCTGGTTCCACATGAAGCATAGAATTATTTTTTCTAGATCAGCAAAAAATGATGTTGGTATTTTGATAGGGACTGCATTGATTCTGTAAATCACTTTAGGTAGCAAAGCCATTTTTACTATGTTGACTCTGCCTATCCAAGAGCATGGTAGGGTTTTCCATCTATTTACATCCTCTGCATTTCTTTTCTCAGTGTTTTGTAATTCTCTCTATATAGGTCTTTGACCTCCTTAGTTAGATATGTTCCTAAATATTTAATTTTCTTTGGTGCTATTGTGAAAGGTACTGCATCTTTAATTTGTTTCTCGGCTTGATTGTTATTAGCATATATGAAGGCTATGGATTTGTGTGTATTAATTTTGTATCCTGAGACTTTGCTGAATTCATTTATCAATTCCAGTAATCTCTTGGTTGAATCTTTGGGGTTTTCTATGTATAATATCATATCGTTTGCAAATAGTGAAAGTTTGACCTCTTCTGCCCCCATCTGGACGCCCCTGATTCCTCTGTCTTGTCTGATTGCTCTGGCCAGGACTTCCAGCACTATGTTGAAAAGAAGTGGAGATAGTGGGCACCCTTGTCTAGTTCCTGTTTTAAGGGGGAATGCTTTCAATTTTTCCCCATTCAGTATGATATTGGCTGTGGGTTTATCATATATGGCTTTAATAGTTTCAAGGTATGAGCCATCTATGCCTGTGTGTTAAGAGTTATTATCATAAAAGGATGCTGGATTTTGTCAAAAGCCTTTTCTGCATCTATTGAAGGGATCATATAATCTTTGTTCTTGCTTTTATTTATATGGTGAATTACATTTATAGATTTGCGTACGTTGAACCATCCCTGCATCTCGGGAATAAAGCCCACCTGATCGTGATGAATTATTTTTTTGATGTACATTTGAATTCGGTTTGCAAGGATTTTATTGAGAATTTTTGCATCTATATTCATAAGGGATATTGGTCTGTAGTTTTCTTTTTTTGTTGTGTCCTTTCCTGGCTTTGGTATCAAGGTGATATTGGCTTCATAGAATGAGTTTGGGATGATGCCATCCTTCTGGATATTTTCAAATAATTTCTGAAGTATAGGCACCAGTTCTTCTTTGTAGGCTTGGTAGAATTCAGGTGTGAACCCATCTGGTCCGGGACTTTTTTTTGTTGGGAGATTTTTTATTACTGCTTCGATTTTGGTGCTTGATATTGGTCTGTTTAGAAATTCTGTTTCTTCCTGGTTGAGCCTAGGGAGGTAGTGTGTTTCTAAGAATTTGTCCATTTCCTCCATGTTTTCGTGTTTGTGGGCATAGAGATTTTTGTAGTATTCGAAGATGATGTTTTGTATTTCCACGGTGTCAGTTGTGACTTCTCCTTTCTCATTTCTAATTGAGCTTATTAGAGTCCTTTCCTTTCTGTTTCTGGTCAACCTGGAAAGTGGCCTGTCTATTTCGCTTATCTTTTCAAAGAACCAACTTTTCGTTTTATTAATCTTCTGTATTGTTCTTTTGTTCTTGATTTCATTTAATTCTGCTCTGATCTTGGTTATTTCTTTTCTTCTGCTGGCTTTAGGATTGCTTTGCTCTTCCTTTTCCATTTCCTTAAGATGATTCATTAGTTTACTGATTTGTGACTTTTCTGTCTTTTGGATGTGGGCATTTAAGGCGATAAGTTTTCCTCTCAGGACTGCTTTTGCTGTATCCCACAGATTTTGATAACTTGTGTCCCCATTATCGTTTAGTTCAAAGAATCTTTTGATTGCACACTCCATCCTGAAGAAAATGTACATGTTTATATTACTTATTTATTTTTAAAATATATGCATGTAAAACTGTATTATCCACTTTATATAGCATGCCCCAAAATAGAAATATGAAAATAATGAGACAAAGAAAAAATGGAAATATCATTATTTTCCACAAACACCAAAATGGATTATTTTGCATTTTCCAGAGTGTGACATTTTCCCCACTTTGGAGAAAAGTGCTTAACCACTATGCCTTTCATTCTGACCCCTTCTAGGTTAGGAGGACCTATTATCATAAGAGCTCACAGAACCCTGCCCTTTTTGTTTTTTAATGTACACCTATGTTAGTTTCTTATTTTTGATGGTAACAAATTACATAAACTTAGTGGCTTAAAACAATACACATTTATTCTCTCACATTTCTGGAGGCCAGAAGTCCAAAATCAGTCTGGCTGGGCTAAAGCAGAGGTGTCAGCAAGTGGTTCCTTCTGGAAGCTCTAGGGGAGAATCCTTTTCCTTGCCTTTTCTAGCCTCTAGTGACCACCTGTATTCCTTGGCTCACAGCCCCCTTTTCCATTTTCAAAGTGAATCACTCCAATAGTCACACTTCTTTCTCCCTTGACGTTTGGCTGTCACCAGATAATCCAGGATAATCTACCCATCTCAAGAGGCTTACCTAAATCACAGTCACTTTGGCCATATGAGCTGGCATTCACAGGTCCTGGGGATTAGGATGTGAAGAAGCTATATACCAGGGGCCATTATTGAGCCCCCATAACACCTCTCACAATTCTTGCCTAACTGCGGCCTTCCATAGATTCAAATCTCCACAAGAACAGAGGCCACCACCAGGGGTGACCACCTCTCCTGGTTTTCTTTACTGGCGTTTGCACTAAAATCCTACGTCCCTGGAAATATCTCACTTCCAGGCAAACCAGGATGGCAGGTCCTTTTACTAGTACCTGTGGGAGCATGATATGCATAGCACGATGACTTATTCAGAACAGGCATTCATTGAGTGTTAACTTGCCCCTTCCTCCAGGCTGGAAGTGACTCTTCTTCAAAGCCTCTCTACACTTTATTTTAACCCCTTTAACTCCTCTTTCTGGCCCAAGTCATCCCAGAATCCTGAACATTTGTCCAAGCCCCAGTTTTGTTTCACAATCTTTATATTCCTATGTACATAGCACATTGTACAAATTAATTCTTTCATGAAAATAAAAGTCCTGATATTTCGTTTAACATATTAAAGCCTTGAAACCATGCATTAAATGTCTTCTTTTTTAACCCTCTTTAGGACCTGAAACAGTCCTAAATCTCAACAAAATGCTGCTCGCCAGCAGCGTTCACCCGAGACAGTGACACAACACTGCCAGGTAATGAGATGGAGAAGTAGACAGAGTGTGAGGGTCTTAAATGTTGGCAAATTGTTGGAAGTGGTGAATTCAAAGCCATAGCCTAAAGCAGCAGCTCCCAAACTTTAGTAATTCTCATAACATCTGAATTATGGTGCCATATCTGCAAATCAACTGTACTATTATTCTCTTATCTTCATAACAACTCAATGTTTTTACTTAAATACATTAGAAAATCCTGAAATGTTTAGTAAAGGCATATTTTTCCCAATATACAGTATAATAAATGAGATTATTGGAATGAAAATCTTTGTCCCTATATGTATTAGTTATCTATTTTCTCTGTAATAAATTACCCCAACCCTTAATGACTTAAAACAACAACATTTATTATTTCCCAGTTTCTGTGGGTCAGGGACTCAGGCACAGCATAGCTGGGTCCTTTGGCTCACGAGCTTTCATGAGGCTGCAGTCAAATTGCCAGCCAGGGCTGCTGTTGTCTCAAAGCTGGACTGGGTGAGGACCCGCTTCCAAGCTTATTTCCTGATTCTTGGCAGGATTTGGTTCCTCATTGGCCTTGGCTGTTCCTTGCCCCGTGGACCTCTCCACTGAGCAGCTCACAACATGGCAACTGGCTTCATTAAATGGAGCAAATGAGACAGTAAGAGAAGGAATGCTTACAAGATGATATCCAGTTCCTTGTAACCAACCACATCTTGGAAGTGACACTCCAGACCCTTAGAAACAAGTCACATTGTCCCAGCCCACATTTAAAGGGAAGGGCCTATCCAAGGGCATGACTACCAGGAGGGGAGAATCACTGGAGGCCATCTTTGGAGTTGGTCTACTATAAGGCACTCTCTGAAATCAACTTGCTTACTCTTCAGGGTCTGTGCACACTACACTTTGTCAATCCCTCACATTAAGGCTGCAGTAAGTTGAACTTGGCACAAGTGGCACCTGGGGGAGGGGAGTGCCGGGGAGGTTTAGGTGGGGGAGAGTACAATCCAGCCACAGAGAGAGACAACGGTCAAAACACAGATGTGTGATGGAGAAGGCGGGTGACAGGCTTTACTGGGATGGAAGGAGCACATTGGAGAAAGATGAGGCCCGAGAGCTTTCCGAACTAGGAGAAAAGCCCAGAGCTATTTAGTCAGCCTCCACCCTCCCATGGTACTTATCAGGCCCCCCACAATGGAAAGCGAAATAATAGCTTCTTCTGTTACGGAGAAAATAACTTTAATAGATTTTGACAGGTAGCATCTGATAAAAGTGGATTTGATATAAAATCTTCAGTCTTAGATGCAGATTTTCTAAATCGTCCCTCACTTTTCTCCTTTTGTTGAGATCCAGTTTCTAGAGAATCAAATCTTATTCAATTTTTCGGAGCAAGGGTCAGCAAACTCAGGGAGCCAACAGGTAACCTGCTGGCTTGTGACCCAAGGGCTAAGAATAATTTTTACATTTTGAAATGGTTACATTTTAAATGGTTATACAATACCTACATGATAGCTTTGATTTTTCTCCTTGACCAGCAGAGCCTAAAATATTTATTATCTGGTCACTTAAGAAAAAGTTTGTCAAACCCTACTCTAGAGTTCTCCAAAGCCCCATGCCAAGCACAAGGAAGGGGACCAAAAAAGAGATGAGTTATGTTGTTGTTTTAGAAAGAAAGGGAGGGAGACGAGAAGGGATGGAAGGAGGAAGGGCAGACCCGGGGTGCACAGTCCTCCACGTTCTAGAACCCACCTTTTCTTGTGCTGACTTTATAGGTACCAATGCTGGCACACGGGGACACTGTTTCAAGATTTTACTGTCTTTCGAATCATCAAAATCTCTCTGATGAGAAAGAAAGTAAACCATTTCCTAGGTTAAAAAACAAAAATCATTTTAGGAACTACCCAAGCAAAAACACAGAAACATCACTGACTTTAAAATATGTTCCATTCTCAGGAAACTATTGTGGTGGTGATTTAAGGGGCCACAGAGAGGGGCTCAACAAAAACCTTTAGTCCAAAAAAACAGAGGAGGGAAGGATAGAAAAGGAACAGCTCTAGAAAGAAGAAACCAGGGGCCCAGAACTCAACAGAATAAAACATAAGCAAGAAAGGTACAAACATTTTTTTTTTTCCCTTAAAAAGAACACAAGACAGAAATCCCAGCATCTTCAGGAAGAGAGAATGAGATTTGAAGCATCATATTTGGGGCAACACTTTAGGCACCTTGTCATTGAAAATGGAATAGAATGAATTTAAAAACCTTAGAGACTTAGAAACTATGGCAAAGTTATACATTTATTGGCATGAAAGCAGGGGACTGAAACACCTAAGACACAGAAAGCCTTTCTATCCCATAGCATGACAATAACCGATATCCCCGGCCAAGAGCAGAGAGGACACCAGTGGAAGAAGCATTTGGCTTTCTTCAAACTTTCCAGCTGGTATTATACCACTTCCCTCTTGTGAGCAGCTTGAAGCCATTGCTTTTAAACATCCCACAATGCTCCTTGGAATTGAGTTGGAACAAATGAATACATTAGTGAGCGTGAGGTGAGTCCCATTGCCCGAGTCACTGATGCCTTAGTTATTGGCTCTGTAAGCATTAAGAGGCTTTACTGTGTTTACCACTGAAGATCCAAATCAAACTGATAATAAAATAAATGTATGGATTCACCTAGAGAAAAAGCACCACAGTATCAAACTTTAGGCACAGTTTTATCAGGAAGCCACCTCCATTTCTCTGCACCTCTCCCAGCTTTGCCCTTGCCTATGTGTCAATCAAGACCTGAGCCTCCCTCCTAGTTGCCAGTGTCATCAGTGGGAACTGGAGCTAGATACTCCGCCATGGAGTGAGAACCTTCACTTCCCACAAGTGTCTAACAAACCTCTGAGCTTCATTCTGATTGAACCATCTTAGAGGACACACCCCTCCATGAACCAATCATGGTGCAGGGCAGTGATGTTCCTCCGACTGGCTTAGATCCTCCAGGCTCCACTGCCAGATCTTGGAGATTAATCTCACCCAAATCACAGCAGTCACTGTGGATGATGGACGGAACTGCCATAGATCGGCAACTTCAACATCTCTTACTTCTATTGGCTAGTTGGGAGGTAGGTGAAGGCCTCCTCTCTCCCCCTTTCCTTTCCTTCTCCTAAGGATGCACATCTCGCTTTACCTCAAGCCAGGTTTGACTGTCTGGAGCTGTGAAGCAACAGAAACTTTCACTCCCTCATCTGCAGGACTCAGAAATGAACTGGTTAGTGTGGAAAAGTGTTCTGCTTCAAAAGGAGTGGGCCGGAGTAGACTTTCTCAAAGTGCCATCCTTGACCCTTGTGCATTAGAAATGTATGGGATCCTTGAATAAGAGGAAGGACTAAAAAATTGGACTGTATGTCTCAGGGCTCAGTAAGCCATATTTTCAACACAATTCCCAGGTGATGTTACATACTACAGGTTTGTGAACCTTGGGGTTCAAAGATAAGAAACATATTGTGTTGGTAAAAACAGCGTTGACATTCACCACTGCCACTATCACCATGATGTCCTAAGAAGTGCCTTCTTACCTATTACCGCAGTTAATCTTCATGATATCCATGGAGGGCAGGGCAAGAATTGTGATATCTGTTTTCAGAAAAGGAAGCTGAAGACCAGAAAGGAGACACAATATGTTAGCAGGGTAAATGACCTTTAAATGATAGCCACTGGACCATTATTATTGCTTAAAGTCACATGAATGATAGGCAGTTTACACTTCTAGCCGAGGAAGATTTACCCTCCTGCTTGAACAATCAAAATAAACCCAACAAAATATATGAAACGATGGTTTTCAAGATATTGGACATAAGAAAATGAAAGACACTGATCCTGGAGAGATCAGAAAAACAAACCAGGTGAGCCCTATGATTGCCCTGGCTTACCACCTCGAGAGGTTTCCAGGTCATGGCACAGACAAACAGAACTCAGGGGGAGCCTGGCAGACTCCCGGAGTTGAAGACAAGGAGCTGAGATTCTAGAGATGAAAGGAGGCCAGTGTTCGCAGGACAAAGGAACAGAGAGGAGCGAACTGCACTGAGAGAAGCCTGGAGATCTTCAGAGAGTCCCCTCTGAGTTTTCAGCAGAGTAGTAATTTGTGCACACAAGTGAGGAAACTGCTCAAGGCTGGGGAAAGAAGTGTTCAAAAGGATTAGAGGGAAGAATGGTGAGTGCTTACATAGGGCTGGGAATTGTGCATGTTCCCACAGCCCAGACAGAAAAAACTCACCATTCATGGGGTAGCGCGTACAATATTCAGGTCTTGGCTCAGGAATAGGGAATAATTAGCTTTAAACAAAGCACTGCTCCTGACCCACCTAACAAACCATATACAAATAAAAGCAGGACACAAAAGGAACAAACTGTTTCTGAGTTACTTAACTGTATCCCAGAAAAAAAGTCAAGTGCGTTTATAGGAATATAAAAATATTCGGCACTCAAAGATGACTTGGCATGCAAATTACAAACACACTGTGATATTTCTACATACCTATTAGAATGGCTAAAATTAAAAAGACTGACCATGCTAAGTGTTGGTGATGATGTAGAGGAAGGGGAACTCTCATACACTGCTGGTAAGAATGTAACCATTTTGGAAAACAGTTCGGCAGTTTTACTTAAAAAGGTAAACTTATGCCTACCATATGATCCAGCCATTCTACTTCCAGGAATTTACCCAAGAAAAATGAAAGCATATGTCCATGCTAGGATTTACCCACAAATATTCATAGTAGCTTTATTTGTACTAGCTGAAAGCTGGACACAATCCAATGTCAATCAAATGGTGAATAGATAATGTGGTATATCTGTACAACTCAATATTATTTAGTAATAGAAAGGAATAGACTACAGATGCATGCTACAACATTTGTGAGTCTCTTCATAATTATGCTGAGTGAAAGTGTGTCAGACCAAAAGGTATATGCTGTATGGCTCCATTTATATCAAATTATAGGAAATAAAAACTGATATATAGTAACAGAAATGAAATATTTGGGTTGGGGGTAAGAAGGGAGAGATTACAAAGAGACATAGGGAAACTTTTGGAGGTGATAAAGTTGTTCATTATATTGATTGTGGTGGTGGCGTTGGGAGTGAATATACACATTAAAATTTATCAAATTGTATGCTTTAAATATGTGCAGCTTATTGTACATCAATTATGCCTTAGTAAAGCTGGTAAAAAGAAAGTTACATGTTAAAAGACTTAATATTGCTAATCTGTCAATTCTTCCCACCTTGATCTATAGATTCAACACAATACCAATCAAAATCCCAGCATGCTATTTTGTGGATATCAACAAGTTGATTCTAAAGTTTATATAACAAAGCAAAAGACTCGGAATAGCCAATATTGAAAATGAAAAACAAAGTCGGAGGACTGACACCACCCAGGTCCAAGACTTACTCTAAAGCTACAGGAATCAGGACAGTGCAGTGTTGAGAAAAGGATGGACACATAAATCCGTAGAACAGAATAGACAGCCCAGAAATAAACCTGCACAAATATAGTCAACTGATCTTTGGCAAAGAAGCAAAGGCAATTTATTGGAGAACAGATGGAGGATAGTCTTTTCAACAAATGGTGCTTGGAAGCATTTTGCCTTTAATATGAAAAAGAGAAAGAGAGAGAAACAAAAAGAATGAAAGAAAGAAATAGGAAGGAAGGAAGGAAGGAAGGAAAAGAAAGAAAGGAAGGGATTTAAGCAAAGACCTTATACCTTTTACAAAAATTAATTCAAAATGGATCACAGACCCAAATGAAAAACTCGGAACTATAAAACTTCTATTTCTTCTGAATCTTCTTGTTAAAAAAAAACAACAACACTGTAAGATATCTAGAAGATAGCATAGGAAAAATTCCAGGTGACCTTAGGTTTGGTGATCAGTTCTTAGAAACAGTATCAAAATCACAATAAATAGGAGAAAAAATTGATAAGTTGGAATTTATTAAAGTTATAAACCTGTGCTTTGCAAAAGAGCATGTTAAGAAAATAAAAGACAAGACACAGATTGGGAGAAAATCTTTGCCAAACACATACTTGATCCAAAATATACAAAGAACTCTTAAAATTCAACAGTAAATGAAACAAACAGCACAATTCAAAAATGGGCAAAAGATCTGAACAGACACCTCATGAAAGAAGATATACAGATGACAAATAAGCATATGAAAAAATGTTCAACATCACTTGTCATTGGGGAATTGCAAATTAAAACAACAATGACATACTATGGCACACCTTTTAGAATGGCACACCCATTAGAATTAAAATGTTAAAATCCAAAACACTGAACACATCAAATTCCAGCAAGGATGTGGACGACAAGAACTCTTCCCATTCATTGCTGGTGGAAATGCAAAAATGGTTCAGCTGCTTTGGAAGACAGTTTGGTAGTTTCTCACAAAGCTAAAGCATAGTCTCACCATGTGATCCAGCAATTGTGTATCTAAATATTTACCCAATTAAATTAAGCACTTTTGTTCACACAAAACCTTGCACAATAAACATGAATGTTTATAGCAGCTTTATTCACAATCACTAAAAACTGTAAAATACCAAGATGTTTCAATGGGTGAATAAATAAACTATGGTGCATCCCTACAATGGAATATTATTCAGCAATAAAAAGAAATGAGCTATCAAGTCACAAAGACATGGAGGAAACTTAAATACATATTTCTTAGTGGAAAAAAACACTTTGAAGAGATTACATACCGTATGATTCCAATTACATGACATTCTAGAAAAGCAAAACCATAGAGATAGTAAAAAGTCAGTGATTGCCAGGAGTTTGCAGAAGGAGGAGAGAGGCATGAACAGGTGAAGCATGGGGGATTTTTAGAGTGGTAAAACTATTTTGTGTGATAATGTGATACCTCCATACATGACATTATGTGTTTGTCAAAACCGATAGAACTTTACAGCACAAAGAGTGAACCTTAATGTATACATATTTGAAAAAAAAATTAGGAGATCAGGGAAAGCATGTAAACTTTTGATAAGAGACTCTAACTGTAGTGCAAATGTCTGAAATAACATCACCAAAGGGGATAGACGAAAAGGTACTGACTGAAGTAACTTTGGAAGTAAATGGAGTCTGTAAGATTAAAGGCAAAAGGAACTTCACATGAGCTGTACTCTTATTGATAAAGTTGCTTCCCATGAAGGTATGGGTTAACAATTCTGATAGTGCCATACATGTATACGGAATGTTGTAATGGGGGTATATACAAGTAAGCGGAGGAGAATCAGAGTTGGAGACATCAGTAAGAACTCATGTTTATTTTAAAATAATAGAAATCATTATATATAGAAATATTTACAGATATGCATACATACGTGGTTAGTACATACGCATATACAATATTTCTTTGCTCTATTAGCTGAGGAGGTCCAGATTCAATGATACCCCATTTGCCACAAACACACCTAGTGCCTGGATCTAGGTTTCTAATACCATTCTCTAATAAAAATAACAAGAGTTTCTTGAAGCAATGCCTAATTCTAGGACTGGGGTGAAGAATAAACAAGATGAGCCCAGGGCATCCTGTAGTGCTAGAAAGTAAGGAAGTACTTAAAAACAACAACAATACCACCTTGATGATGGTATGTCAAAGGGGCACAGGGGCCTACTGAAAGAGTGCCCAGTGATCAAAACTGAAACAATTTGAGCAACATGACAAATAAGACAGTATTGAGTTATAACCCAAAATATAAAATAAATAACCATGAGTGCATAGTGATATCAGTAAGTAATTGAATAAATTAATAAATTGTGGGAGAAGAAGCAAATCTCCCATGTGGAAGAATTCCAAATAAATTACGTAGATACTCCATCCTCAAGGAGGGGGCACATAAAATCCCAATCCTTAAGTGTGGGCTACACACAGTGACTTCCTTCCAAAGAATACCCTATGGAAAGGGGATGGAGAAAAGTAACTTAACAGTGGAGAAATGTGACTAACACTGCCTAAGCCAGGTGACCAAGGTCACCATCAACAGTGACAAGACACATTGATGTGTGTATCCTTGATACGGTGTGATTGAAATGGTACTTTTTCTCTGTGATTCTCTTTCCCAAAACCCATGTCTTCATCCAATCATGAGAAAAACATCAGATAAATTCCAGTAGAGGGACATTGTACTATCTAATCTGACCAGTGTTTCTTAAAACTGTCAAGGTCATCAAAAACAAAGTAAGTCTGAGAAACTGCCACAGCCAAGAGGAATCTAAGGAGACATGACAACTAAATGTAATATGGTATCCTGGATCCAATCCTGTAACATAAAAAGAATATTAGGTAAAAACTAAGGAAATCTGAATAAACTATGGATTTTAGTTAGTAATAACAATGTATCCATATTGGCTCATTAATTGTAACAAATGTATCACTAATATAAGATGTTAATAATAGGGGGAACAGTGTGCATGTGTATGTGGGGGGAGGTAACAGGGGAACACTGTACTATTTGCTAAATTTTTCTATAAACCTAAAACTGTTCTAAAAAGCAAAATCTATTAATTAAAAAACAAACAAAGTTACATGACTTGTGAGGTCCAAGATGAGGCCCAGTTCCCAGGTGTCTAGACTCTAAGACCAGGGTCCTTCTATTATGTAGAAGTTGTCTGTTCTTTGCTGTTAGTGACTAACATGAAATATTTCAGTCAAGGCCAATAATACCTTGAGATGAATTGGAAATCCTGTTCCATAAGTCACTCTTATGAGTTGGGCCAATTCTGTACGTCCTGCCTGTGTCTCTGAATGGTTAACACTGCTCATGGGCAGGAGGGGGAAGGGATGAGGGGAGGGTGAAGAGACAGGTTTACCTCCTACAGAGTTTATGGAAGCTCAGGAACCTATACCATATACAACTTAAGCCTCATGTTTATGTCTGGGAATATATTAAATGCCATCTGCCTAACCATTTGCCATGTTATAAATTAAGGCAACATCAACAATGCTATAACACCGAGGAGCATTCTGCTGTCTTCCAGTTTGGTATTAAATGGGTTTTGTTACCAAACTCTTCTGACAAACATGAAAAGAACAGTTGCAAGCCTTCTGGAGGAACAGATGGTCTCAGAGGACTTCCCAACACAGGCTCTTTGTGAAAGTTGCAGGGTTTACATTTTCTTTGCTGCGAAGAGTTGGCTGTGTTATGGTTGCTATTGGGGAGAGCAAACATTCTGTGGGATGGGGTCAAACCCCGGCCCTGTCACTTTCTTGCTGTGAACTTGTGTAGCTTATTCAACATCTTGGAATCTCAGTTTTCTTCCCTGTAAAATGGGCTTAACACCACCAACCTCAGAGCATTGTGGTGGGATTTACATGAGAAGCTCAGTCTTCTTCTAACTATCCTTGACTCACAGTGAGAAATATATTTTGCACTGTGACCTAGTGGGCACACATGTGCACATACACACACCCACACCCACACAATGGAAACAAAGTCTTCATTAAACAAAACTAATCCTTGTGATGGATTTTTGACTTTGATATTTTCCACTCTAGTATAATCTATTGTAGTCTATTCTGTTGTGTCCTCTGCTACTTCACAGGCACCCTAGTTAATTAATTTTAGACCTTGTAAAGGCTCACAACCTCCAGATGAAAAAAAAAACTAAGGTAGCATGTTTAAACACATAAAAATGTGTTTGGCACATGAAAGATATACAATAAATGTTAGCTGATAATATTATTGTTATTGATAATATTATTAATTGTAGCAAGATGATGTGGAAACTCAGAGTAGAAAACAACATCAATCTTTCTCCTACTGTTTCCACAAACCCAGGCAATGGGCTAAGTCTTTCTTAACCCCAAATAGCCTCTCCTAACAAAAACAGTAGCATTTCAGTAATTCAAATGTCCAGTGCAATGTACTTATCAAAGCCCAAGCGTCTCTCCTCCCTCAGCTCCTTTCTGCCTCTGGCAAGGTCAGCTTCTTTCTCTTCCTCTCTTTTCTGCTATTTCAGAGTCTCCAGCAGGATCGACCCCAGTGCCCTTAGCAGTAGCCTGCTCACTAGTGTGCCGCGTATTGGATTCTTTCCCTTTCTAGTTTCATTTTCTTTTCCCCTACCAGTGCTTCCTGGGATCATCTCCAAAGTAAACTCCATGTACTCACATTCCAGTCTCAGGGTTGGCTTCTGCGAGAACCCAATCTAAGATAGTTCTGTGTGCTCTATCCCTCCTTACAATACCTGCCAAGCCAGCATCACAGCAGATACAGCAGTATAAAGACCTATAGACTCATCAAAGTTACTTCCACTCATGTTAGTCCCAGAGTCAGTTGGAAACAGGTAAAGATGGTCCACCAACCCTCAAATGAATAGGGGCCAACTTTGAGGACCTAGTAGCTATTCTCCTTTGTCTACTTCCTGCTCTTGTAGGTGAAGCTTCCTGTCCTACACGGGTCTGAGTGCCAAAGGGCTTCTTCAAATAACCCATGAAGTCTATCTGCCTATCTTTTCAGTTTGTTTTCCAACCAAATAAACAAATACTCTGATCTTAAACATGGAATAGATTTATTTGCCTATCTTTCTTAAAACATATCTAATATCCTCCGGGTCTAGAAGGGCCACCCCACTGTATAACTCACAGAAGCGCCCACAAAACTACATTTTCTTCAGACACAACATATCTTTTATTGGGCTTGTGTCTGTGATAATGATGCAGGTGAATTTTATCATTCCTTTCACCCTACTAGTAATGAACAAATTCACTGTGTATTACTTTGGACTTGATCTCTGGAAAAACACTACTGGAACAAACAATTTGATTTGTCAACACCTTTACAAGGGCTCCTCAATCAATGCCACAAATCCAAATTTAAACAGCAAAGTACATTTGACTGCAAGACCCTGGACTGATTAGAGCTCTGAGTTCAGAGAATTGCTCCAGACAGGGCAGCAATCAGATTATTAACTCCACTTGAAAATACTCTCTGCTGCCTGGGATTAGCATGCATATTTTGATATAGATCGATAAGCAATCTCCTTTCTATAAGAAATGCCTGCAACATTCATTTGGCTGATCAAAGGTAGATATCAGCTGGCTGTGACAGCTAGCTATTGTTTCCCCGCTTTCTTTACAGAAGAGCCTCTATTAAAAAAAATTCTCTGGCTCTTTTTCAGCTAATAGTAGAAGCCAAGAGAGAGCCACAAAATCCCATCTCTTTCTCAACACTGAAACACAATTAGTGCAGAAGGGACTTGAGTCTTTTTTGAGCTAACTTAACCCATTTCTACTGTGTTCACTGACAAGAAATGGCAAGTTTCTTCTTGCTTTTTCCTCTCTTCCCATCCACTCTGATTAATTTTCCCTTAGAGTGGTAGTCCCAGTCTGGAACTGGTACAAAGATGGCACCCATCCTTTGCCACCCAGTTTTTTCCCTGGTGAGATCAAAGCTCATATATTAAGACCTTCACATTGTTTTCAACTAGTTAGCTCAGGGTTGGATTCTGAGCGGGGACATGGAATGGACTTACTGCTTTGAAGGCTGTTCTTTAACCCCCTCACCCCCCTCTCTCCTGGATTCTGTTAGAAAATGCCCATTTCCTTTTTAAAAACCATTTTATTCATATTCTCTACCTGTTTTGTCATCTCAAGCTCTCTTCCCCTCACCTAAACATTCCTAATCAACCAACTCAATAATGAAAACCTAACTTATGCACCAAGTCCTCTCTTCTGTCCAAAGATCCCAATAAACAAAAAGCAAGATATGTTTGTTCACTCCAAAGATAGATTACTAAGTGATAAATACAAACTACAGAATAGTTTGCACAGAATGATTCAGCTTTTATTTAAAAAAACAAAAAATATTCTTGTGTTTATATGTGTGTATATATATTGACTATATAAGTACTTATTCATTTTATATATATGCACACATGTGTACATGCACATACAAACACACACACATAACATGCTGTAGTCCTGTAGTTAGTGGTCATAGAAGAATAGATTAATGGGAGACTTTTAAATTCAAGTTGCCTATATCTGCTCTAGTTGAAATCGGAACATCTTTCTTTGTATTACATTCCAATTCAGGAAAACAATTACTTTAAAAATGAAAATTAGAGATGTCTACCACATATTCTCACTGTGTCTATGTTCTGATTTGTTCTTAAACTTCTTGCCATGAGCATGTCAGTGTGTTTGTCTTAGCTCATAAGGTCCGTGAAAGCCAAGACAGCACATTTTGATGGCTCGGTCTCGTGTGTACGTTACAGGCTTGTGTCAAGAACATGGCAGCAGCTCTGTACCTGCTGGGTGGGTGGTGATGTGCTCTTCAGGATTATTTGATTTGTTTTAAAACCTCACTGATCTGAATTGATTGCGGAGGAGTAGACTCAATTAGTGAAAATCTACATTTGAGTATTGTTTAAAATAAATGCACTTAGAATAGAGTCATTTAAGGTATAACTGAAACCACACAAACAGAGAATATCCAGATAGTTGGCACTGAGTACTGTTATCATAAAAAGGTAAAAATACGCAATAACATCTGATTTTACAACACTTCAAGCTTTGAAGTGCTTAAAAGAGTATTTCCTTGAAATACTTAATTTGTTCTTTTTCTAGAAAAGTGTTTACCAAGCCTAGCCCTTATTCAGGTTTATATATGGGATTTAGGAACATCCTTTGAGTTGCTTATAACAGACAGGACTCACAAGCTTTTATGTTATCTCACTGAATCTTCACAACAACATGGTGTGCTAAGTGTGTTTGTTCCTTTCCTACAGATAAGGAAACTGAGTTTCAAATGATTAAATTAAATTCCCAGGAATTTCAATTCAGACCTACTAAAAAGCTGGGGAGAAGAGAGCTACTTAAGTGTTATTGGAATCACCTTATGATAGAATGATTTAACTGACTGAAAAAGCTAGAGTCAAAAATTGTGGATTCTGAAAGTGGTATTTATGAAAATATCTCTTTCTTAGAAAAACAATGGAATTGATTCTGACGATTGATGTGGATGGAATCTCGTGCACAGATCTCAAATTCTGACTTAAAGGAACTGAGAAACGAACCAGACGGACCCTAATTATGTCAATACAGACAATCTAGCTGCGATACATAAGTAGAACCAAGTAAACCGAGGAAGCCAAGACCTGAGGAGATTTATTGTTGATGTTGTTGTTACTAGTAATACCTAATATTTATTGAGCACTTTCTATGTTCCACCTACTATTCTAAGTATTCTATATATGTTGTCTCTTTTTTTTTTTTGAGACGGTCTCACTCTGTCACCCAGGCTAGAGACTAGAGTGCAGTGGCGTCATCATAGCCCACTGCAGCCTCAAACTCCTGGGCTCAAGTGATCCTCTTGCCTCAGTCTCCTGAGTAGCTGGGACCACAGGCACATGCCACCATGCCCGGCTAATAGTTCTATTTTTTTGTAGAGACGAGGGTCTCGCTCTTGCTCAGGCGGGTCTTGAACTCCTGGCCTAAAGAGATCCTCCTGCCTCGGCCTCCCAGAGTGCTAGGATTACAGGTGTGAGCCACTGTGCCTGGCCAATATATGTTGTCTCATTCAAACCTCACAGCAACCACATAAGGTGGCCACTATTATTATTCCTAAGTTCCTTAGGTTCCCATAAATAACTTAATCCAATTATTTATTAGACCTGGACTCACACTCAGGGCATTCTTCCATCTCTTTCTGATTAGACATGCATTCTGGCTCAAATACTTACTAGTTAGGTAGCTTTGGTCAAATTTCTTAAACTTCCTGTGCCTTCTCTAGAAAATGGGGATAATGACAGCTTCTACCTTACATGGTTGCCATGAGGTTTAAATGAGACACCATATATAAAATACTTACAATAGTACCGGGAACACAGAAAGCGCTCAGTAGATACTAAGTATTACTGGTAACAATTTCAACAATAAATATCAGGCCTTGGTTTCCTCATCTACACATACAATCAGGAGATAGAAACTGTGTTCATTTTTCTTTTTAAATGGACTATTTCACTTGTAACATTTTCTGATTTATCAAAGCCTTTAGTTCTCTTCTCCTTTGCTCTGAAGACCCAGATCTTTAGCTACAGAAATTGTAAATGAATGTATTTGTTTCCAGTGTTTTTAAATATTCAAAGTGATTTCATATACTTTACATTCTTTGTGTCTCACAAAACCTCCTGATATAAAGCAAATGCAGAGTCACTTAAGAAATATTAATTAAGCATCTACTGTGTGCCAGGTGTTGTATTAAGTGCTGGCAAGCAAAAATGCTGAGGTTCCCTGCCCTTGGGGACCTCAGAGTCTCATGCAAAGTAATCAGTCTTGCCTGAAATAAAGCCATGTGGAAGTGAACTGCCCAGTGAGCATCAGAACTTGGGCTTTCTACATCTCAGTTTTGTTCCATGAAGATAGTAGGCATGCAGCCTGCAATTCACAAAGGTCTTTGTGATGGTGGGAGGGAAGGAGGAAGAGACAGAGGGAGGAAGGGAGGAAGAAAAACACAAGGAGGTATTTACCCATGGTAACTGACACCGTCCACTATCATTGACATGATAACTATAATACCAAGTTGGAATTTTAGCTGGAATTATAAATGAGAAAACACTTTAATTATCACCTAATAAACATAATTTGATTCATAGAAAGGATTTCCAAATAGTCTATCCAGGAAGAGAAAAACAAGGAGGAAACTACTAGCTTGGCTTTTGTCATCCATAATCTTCATTTGCCTAATTTAGACTTATTTTCATTACGCTTCTCCCACTGGGGTCTTTTGGTTTGAAAAGTCAGTGTTCCATGTGCCTGAACGTGTTCCTGGAACCATCAGGTATAGCTGCCTCAAGGGACGTAGATTTACAAGGGAAAGAGTTTTTCCATAAGATCTTGCCACACAGGACTCTACTGAAGTATAAACTCAGCCCCATCAGCAAGTATTAATGTGCCTTGACCTCCATGATGCCAATTTACATGGCATTTTGCTGGCTGCTTAAGTGGCAAACCCTCATTGTGTCATCCCTAAGGGACTAGGCTCCACATTCAGCGAAGACATAGCAAATTTCCTCTGCCATCCCAATTAACTTTTGCCTTCATGGTGTTGTGTGGTAACTGCCTGCCTTGGGCGTTTTCCTAAGCACCTTCCCACTACAATCTGTTATATATAATGACTTGGCAAACGTTTTTCTTTTTCCCTGACTAAAAAAGAAAAATGGTTTTCATTTTTAGTCCAATAATCTAGGACTTCTGCAGCAAGAAAAGTGAATCAAACTTTTTGATCCACCTAGTCAAGCCAAAAAGGACGTTAGGATGATGTTACTAAGCAGCCAGGGCTAAGTCTTATATCAAATCACTGTTTTTCTTCTTGTGCGAATGATGCTGTTCATGAGGATTCAGACAATTTAAGGGCATGTTTGATGAAAAATCGGGTTTTTCTCCTTGGCTTGCCCCAGATAAATCAAATGCAAAGTTTGTGAGATGCACAGTGGGTGTCCCTTTTGTGAGGACTGTTTCTCCTTCTGAAGTGAAAGATTAAGTGCAAGAGGCAATCCAGATTATTGGATGGCTGCAAGAATCAATGAATGAAAAATATTCTACCTCGTTGAATGGCGTAATTTATTCTCATTGATGGGACAAGGGGTCAGAGGATGGTTCTTGCTTCATTAGCCCTTACTAGGAGACAGTTCTGATTAGGGCCACTGGAGAAAGTGTCTACACCAGCACATAGTCAACATCCCTGCCTTATAGTGCTGTTGGAAGTCAAACTCAAAGATAGTAAATAGCTATAAGTTTTCTAATACTCAATGATTTCTTTATTGTGTGGAGCCAAATGCCATCTTTATGCTATCCAGTTTGGTTTTGAAAATTACAGTGAATTGTGAATCTGTTAAATAAAGGTCATTTAATAGAGTCACATCAACATGTCCTTAAGACCCTCTACCAAATATATTTTGGGAACATTTTCTATGTCCTGTCCTAGAGTCCAACACATAACATTTATTTTATAAATAACTTAAATTGTCTCTACATTAAAAAATACAATGTACATTAATGTTTGGCACATAATAGGTATTCACAAATAATAGCTATTATTAATAAATAAATTATAGCTTACCCTATTAATTATAATAATGTAATTTTTATCCTAAAGTCTATTTTTATAATCTAGTGGGAGAAGCAGGAAAACTGTATGTATAATTTATCATACTGTGATACAAGCAAAGATGAATACATGTACAAAGTATTATAGTCATGAAGAGAAGAAAGAAATTTTTTTAGGATTAGTTGAGGAAGATCTCATAAAGGAGGTAGTGGCTAAGTAGGATTTTGAAAGGTAAACAGTGATAAGCTATAACTAAGCCATTTCTGGTACTTGTCATTCTTTTATGTGGATCCATATTTCTAATAGGCATACATTTTCCATTTCTTAAAAAGAAAAAAAAAGGTAAACAGGAGTTAGCTAGGTATGTGGGGATGGGTAAACTAGGAAGGGCATTCAAGCCAAGGGAATACCATGTGGAGAGACACAAAAGTATACACATTCAGAGTTTGTGTGCCAGTTTATAAGTCAGTCAGTTTGGGGAAAATATAACATATCTTGGTAAATGTCATGTGTACTTGAAAACAGTGTGTATTCTGCTTTTGTGAAGTACAGTGGTATACTAATGTCAATTAGGTCAAGATGGTGGATGGTTCTGTTAAAGTCTTTTATATCCTTACTAATTTTGTCTCCATTTGTTCTATCAGTTATTAACAGGGTTATCGAAATCTCTAAATGTAATTGTGGATTTGTCTTTTTGCAGTTCCATCAGTTTTTGTTTCATGCACTTTGAAGCTCTACTATTAAATGTATAAACATTTAAAAGTGTTAGGTCCTCTTGATAAAATTACCTTTTTATCATGAAATTAACTGTTTTGTGTTTGATTATATTCTTTGCTCTGAAATCTACTTTGCCTAATATTAATAAAGCCACTCTATCTTTTGATCAGTGTTAGCATGGCATATTTTTCCATCTTCTTTTTTTTAACCTATTATATCTTTATATTTGAAGTGTATTTATTATAGGCAGCATATAGTTGAGTTCTTACTTGTATAGCCAACCTGACAATCTCTTCCTTTTAACTGGGGTGTTTAGACCATTTATATTTGATATGATTATTGATATAAACATAAATCCATAATGTTTCTATTTGCTTTCCATTTGTTGCATTTATTCATTGTTCCTTTTTTCTTCTTTTTCTGCCTATTTTGAATTGAATACTTTCTATAATTCATTTTTACCTCTTTTGTTTATTAACTATAACTGTTTTATTATTTTAGTGTTCAATTTAGAGTTTATAGCATATATCTTTAACTTATCACCCTCAAGTGATATTATAGCAAATCATGTATCTATAAGAACCTCTGGACATTATACTTTCATTTTTCCCTTCTCAGTTATTATGCTGTTGATGTTCTATATTTTCTTTCTATGTGTGTTATAAACCTTACACCACATTGTTATTAATTTTTGTTTAGAGAGTTAATTATCTTCAAAGATTTTTAAATAGCAAGAAAAATCTTATTTATTTATCCATGTAGTTGCCATTTCTGGTACTCATCCTTCTCCTGTGTAGATTCATATTTCTAATTGGCATCATTTTCCTTCTGCCCAAAGGACTTTCTTTAACAGTTTTTATAGTATAGTTCTTTTCTCAGCTCTCATATGTCTGAAAAAATATTTATTTTACTTTTAAAATTAAACTTGATGTTTTAAAACAGTTTCAGATTTATAGGAAAATTGTGAAGATAGTACACAGAGTCTTCACATATGCTGCCTTTGCTCTCTCCTATTATTAACATCTTATGCTAGCATTCACCTTCATTTTTGAAAAATATTTTTGCTGGATAGAGAATTCAAGGTTAACAGTTATTTTTTCACTCACTATTTTAGAGATGTTGCTCTACTGTCTTCTTGCCTGCATTGTTTCTGATGAGGAGTCTACTGTAATTATTTTTCTTGTTTCTGTGTAACATGTCTTTTTTTCTCTGACTGCTTTAAGACTTTCTCCTTATAATTACATTTGAGCAATTTGTTTATGACATAGCTTGCTATAGTTTTCATCACGTTTCTTATGGCTGGGATTAATTGAGATTCATGTACTTATGATTTTATATTAATCAAATCTGGAAAAATTTCAACCATTATTTCTTCAAATATTTTTTCTGTGATACCTTCTCTCTCTCCTCACCTTCAGGAATTCACATTGCACATACATTAAGCCATTCAAAACTGTCCCCCAGCTCTCTGATGTTATGATTTTTAAAAAATATATATTCTTTTTTCCCCCGTTTGCTTTTGTTTTGATGCTTTCTATTGCTATGTCTTAAATTGACTAATCTCTTTACACACTGTCTAAACTTCTGTTACTCCCGTCCAGTGACTCTTTCATCTCTAGAAGTTTGATTTCAGTCTTTTTTTTCTGTCTTCTATTTGCTTCCCATCTCTCAGAGATTGATGTCCTTGTTGTCTGATGTCCAATGTCTTCAAAACTGTTGCTTTATGTATTTTACCTTGTCTAGTTGTTTCAAGTGGGAGATATATATGCAGTCTGTTTTTTCTATTTTAGTTAGAAGCTGGAATCTAAATCCGATTGTATGTGGTCTGTTAGACAAAAGAATTTCACAACCTGTGTGTTTTGGAAGGTCTCTGTGGTGTGATGTGGAGGATCAATTTGGAAGAAGAGAGGGAAGAAGGGAAGGGCAAGGGGAAGAAGAAAGGCAGAGAGAGGGAGAGGGAGAAGAGGGAGAAAGAGAAACACTAGTGCTTAGAAAATTGAGCTGCAGGAGCAATAGTCCAGGAAACATTTCAGGACACGGGCATGGAAATGACAGTGGGGATGGAGGAAAAGTGGACTTTGTATATGAAGAAATGTATGTAACAGGAATTGGTGACTTGGTGCCCAAATGGTTGTTTGTGGTGGTGGTGGGTTTATCAGCCTTTGTCCAGTCAGGAAAACAGAAACCACTCTAGATTTTTAAACCAAGAAGAATTTAATTCAAAATATTGGCAACAACATTTTTGGAAAAGCTAGAATAGCAAAATGGGAAATGGATGTTACACAGAGGCTGAGAACATGTACTGCCTCTGGGATGGAACCCGTGAGCCAAAATCCACGCTCTTATTACTGAAAGCACAAGCTTATGGTGCTAACCAGTGACCTATGGTGTTGACACTAATACCAGTGAAGTTGCTGCCAAGGTACTGCTGGAAACCCAGATGTTACTGTTATCAGAGGTAGACAGGCTTCCAGCTTCTCTTTGCCTTCTAACCTGTTGGGAATGCTGCCTTCTGGCAGAACCTATCTGGAGCCCGGCTGGCAAGGGAATCTGAGTGGTAGAGTTCACAGGCTTCAGCCCCAGAGGGACAGAGAAGAAGGGAGAGTGAGTGTGGGCTGAGAGCCACAACACATATTTGACACAGGGAGTGAGGCACGGGGAGGAATTGGAGTGAGCCCACGGCTTCTGATTGTGCTGGGGAAAGGGACGCCAGCAGGCCATCCTTGGGGTTTGCCAACTGTATCGTGGTTTCTTGTCTTGTAAGGCCAAGATTATCCCTTGGCTAAAAGAGATAAAACATGGTGCCAGGGTTTGAGAACTGTTTAATTCCTGATGAGTCAGAACTCCCTTGTGTGCTTCCCCATCATAACAGTTCCCATGACTGTAATTAAATAATTAATTAGGTGAGACTAGGAGCTCCAAGAGGGTAGAGGGTGTGTTTGCCAGGATTGCTCCTATATCCTCAGCATCTTAAATGGAATCAAACACATAGTTAGTACTCAATAAACATTTGTGGAATAAATGCATGAATGGATGTTGAATGAATCTTCTTAGGAAGAGTAACACATGTAAAACAAAGAAAATGCAACCCAATAATTGGCATAGTCCAGAAGAAATTGTAGACCTGTTGGGTGTTCAGGAGGATCTGGAGATATGGGAAGGGGGCAAGTTAGGAAGATCCAAGGAACCTGTGGAGGGTGTGGCTGTTTGGAGCTGGCCTGGAGGAGGAGGAGGTGCAAGAGTTCTGCCTTTCTCCTTGAATGCCCGAGAAGGAGAGCTGGTGCAGAGGGCACCAGGCCTCTCTGAGTGCAAGGCCATCTGTAGTTTTGCCTCTGCCATCTAGAAGAGGGGGATTTTCTGCCTTCTACAGGGAAATATGAAGGCTTTTTCCTGGGATGAACAAGCAGAGGTTTTGGGGTGGACAGGAAGTCCTAGCCACAGAAATGATTATGGATATACAATAATAAAGATTATGAAAAACTGATAAGAAATGTTTACTTTTAAAGCGCTTAAATGCAAAAGCCCCATGCTCTACTGGAGAAAAAAAAAGCTTAATTAAAAGCAGAAACTTTCTAAAGGGCAATCAGACCTAGCTCCACATAAAACCCCCATACCGGGTTAGGGGACAACAGAAACCCAAAGGCCAACAATAAATGTGCCCGTAAAACCAGAAATAAAACGGGCTCTGTCTGAAGCATGAGGCAAGAGGAAGGCCAGCCCCTGAGGCTGTGTAATTGTCCAGCCCTCACCTCATTTAGGCCAATTACTTTGGGAGGGATTAGAAACTGATCCGGAGGTGACCACTTGTGCTTTATGGTAAAAACTCAAAGTAGGGAGGGCTTGCCGAAGACGCAAGGCAGGAGGTGTGATAAGACTGAAGGCGGGCACTGAGGAGCATTCTGATTCTTTCTGACCTCACCTTCCCAGGAGAGGCACAGTGGTGGCTTTTCTGACTCACATGGTGATGAGATCAGCAATCGCCGTGCCCACTGGCAGGATCTGCTTGGCCAGAACCAAGAGCTGGATTTAAGTCTCTCAGCCCCAGACTGAAGCAGCACGGAAAGGCACACAGAATGCTGCACCGACAGGCAGGGTGGGAGCAAATGAGTGGAAATCCTCATTGCTCAATGTGTGGTCCAGGAGCAGGAGCTGCAACCTCACCAGGAAACAGGTTAGGGACATCTTGGGCCCTTCCCCAGACCAGCTGGTGCAGAATCACATTTTAACAGATCCCCAGGAGATCTAGGAGCACATTCAAGTGCAAAGGGCTGGCTTATCTGAGGCCCAAAGGGCATGCATGTGCCATGGCCCTCCTCAAGTGCCTGGCTCCATCCCAGCTCACCCTCCAGACTAACATTCCTTCTGGAATCTGTAAAAAGGAGACCAGCCCAGCTCTCCAGAGGGAAGGTTGAGGAAGGAAAATTAGATGCACCCATGAGAAAGTGCCTTCAAAATGTAGATGTGTTAGACGTTCAAGAAAAATGGCAAAGATATTTTCACGGCACAGACAAAAGAGTTGCTACAAAAGGAGACCCTGGACAGCCCCCCACCCTCTAGAATGCAGATGGCCAAGGCACATGTGCTCATATGAAGAGACAGCCCAGGGGGAGCCTGCAAGTGTGGCTCTGAGTCAGACTTCTCTGGAATTTACCAGCCTGTCACTGGCTGATTGGTGAACGTGGAAAATTGAATGCCCTCTCTGTGCCCTAGTTTCCTCATCTGTGAAATGGGGATATTATAGGATATTATATGAGTTAAGACATAAAGCATTGAGAACAGTGCTTAGTTCAGACCAAATGCTCTGTAAATGATAACTATTATTATCTCATAGTAGTGGCTTAGGGATTAAGTGAGATAATGTCCCTAAAGGAACAATGGCACTACTTATGTCATTGAGTCAGGAACAATAAATAAGATACAGACCTGACATTTGCAAAGTGTTCCTCTTGCTACCCAAGGAGTGAGGATTTAACAGCTGTTCACTGTTGCTGCTGCTGTTATTGTCATCGTCATTATTTGTAGAACATTTCCAAAAATCCTCTGCATTCAGATCTTCCTTGAGCATTCACAATTCCCAACTGAAGCTCTGCAGATGAAATTCTGAGCAGAGCCATTGTAGAAAACAAGCCCCACTTCCTACACACACACAGACACACACATTCAGTTAAGTGCCAGGTAGAAAAGGGCCTTCATGGATAAAATGACAAGGCCAAGGTGTACGGGACATGCCCACGCAGCCCAGGAAAACCAATCTGGAGTGGCAATTCTATAGCAGTCCTACTGCTCCAGGACTGCCAGCCCTCAGGTGGGTATAGCCACTGATAAGAAGGAACACCTGTTTCTTCCCAAGAAGGTCTGACTGTACACTCAAACCTGTCTGCTCTCTGAGGTCACACTTCATTGAAAATTCTGCTTAAAAAAAATCTTACAGGAAAGGAATGTATTCAAAGAGGTCACCTGGACCTTCTGATTTCCTTGCCTTCTTAGGAGTCTTTTCTCTTCCAAAGCTCCTCCCACAATGGAAGCTCCCATGTGATCCTGGCAACCACGCAAAAGAAGGGAAACTGAGGCCCACTGTATACACGAGGAAGTGCAGACACAGAGAGATGAAGGGACCCGGCGAAGGTCACCCTGCAAATTGGAGGTCCAGCTGAACCCAGGGGTTTCAACCCCTCAACTAGGACTGCCCTAGACAAGGAGCAGCACACCCCCATCACTAATATTTGTATGGTTTTCCCTTCAGTGCCCCTCAGTGCTCCTTAAGCTTTGTGTGGGAGAGGACTCTGTTTCCTTTCCTTGATATCGTCCCCAGCATCTATCACAATGTTCAATACACAATAGCTTCTTATACATATTGATTTAATAAACATTGGACAAATTCTTAAATCAGACCCTATTACCAAGCAGAAAGTCTTGACACCACCCTTAGCAGAAAGCATAAGAGTGAAGAGGTGCTTAGCAGAGCAGTTGTGCTTGTTCATGTCCAGCAATGGTCACTTTGAGCAGACACATGCTGATTTTTCCCATTGTTCATGTCTGTGGGGTAACACCATTAAAGTATGTTATATTAGTGACTCTTGACTGAGCACAAGGTCCTGTACTATAAAATACATATACTTTTTGTGTCATTTGAACCTTATGGCTACCATGTACTATATATATTATTCTCATTTTTCAGATGAGTAACCTGGGCTTCTGAGAGGTACATAGTCAGACGTTACAGAGTTAGTAAATGGCAGAGTCCAGATCTGCCTGATTCTAAGTTCGTTTTTTTCCATTGCATGAGGCCATCTGGTAAAGGGGCTGACACGCTGGGTTTCCAGTTATCCTCCATCAAACCTCCATAAGAAACACAGGTGGAGTCTATGTGCAGCAGCAGATTGCTGTTGGAAGGCGGCCTCCCTTAGACTTTGCTTCCTGATGGATATAATTTGCAGGACAATGAGGAGCAACCCAACCATCCACCCAGCTCCCATCCACCCAGCTATTTGGCAACACTTCCCAAATGACCTGTGTGTTTATGTGTGTGCATGCGCCTGTGCGAACCAGCTATGGGTTAGGGTGGGGCAGCAAGAAGAAAGGAAATAAAAACAAAGTGATTTCTGCTCCCAAGGACCCTGCAGTCTAGGCGGAAAGAGGTAAACATAATCAACTGTGACAATATAGGCAAAATATGATAAGGGCCAAAAGGTTCTTCCCAGGGGAGGGGAATTTTAATTAATTCTCTCATGGGCTAGAAAGAGAATTCTTGAAGGAAGGGCTGCCATTTGAATTGGACCTCAGAGTGTATTTCAGATTTTGGTAGGTGAAAAAGTGTAGAATAAAAGCGAAACAAAACAAAACAAAAAGAGCATCCAAGTATCCTAGCCAGAAAACACAGCCCAGGCAAAGGTGTGGAGGCGGGAACATGAATGTCATGGGTGAAGACCTGTTATGGGCTATGGCTCTCTACCGGCCTGCCTCAGTCTATGAAATTGTCCAGCTTAAGTGACTCTTTCAAGTTAAGAAAGGGGAGTCTAGTGCAAGTCTAGTACTAATCTAGTATTAGGCAAGGAGGCCATATTCAGACTTATGAACCCTTGGCCACTCTATAAGGCAGCCTTGAGGGAATGGAGCACTGGGAACGTACATTTTTAAGGAGGATGAGAGAAAACAAAGGTGGAATGACAGGCCTGTGGCAGGCATGATGCCTCTTTCTGTACCTGGAGCAGACATCACTAATTGACAACAAGATTGCCTCAGAATCCTTTCAACCCAGCACCGCCCCCTGCTACTGACCACAATTAGAGTTTATAAGTGGAACACAACCAATTTGTCCTCCCTGGGATAGTACACAAGGCACCTAGATAGAAGTCTCCCAAAGTCAGATGACTTAGGTTTGTGTCCCAGTTTCACTACTTCTTGGCTGTGTCTCTTTGGGTTATTCGGCTGGACTCTCTGAGCTATTGTTTCACCATCTGCAGATGGGAAGGGAAGGAATTAATGGTTTTCAGATGTTGTGACAGAGGCTATGCTACATGCTCATTTAACTCATTTTCTTCTCTTCCTGGCTGGGAGCATTCCCTAGGCAGCTTCTCTGCAGTTAGGCTGGGCCATGTGACTGATTTGGCCAATGGAATACAGATGGAAGGAGTGCGTGCAACTTCAGGCTTGATTCTAACCACCATGTTCCTCCACATCTTCTGTACCCTCATCTGCAAAGGGTTTCATGGAAGACTCCAAGGGCTTAGGATATGGAGGAATAACTAGATGGGAGCAGCCTGGGTCCCTGAGTCACCACATGGAAGCCTTCCCACCAAAGCCTCCACTGGAATTCATGTGAATGAGAAATAAGCTTCCATTTGGTTAAGCCACTGAGATTTTGGAGTTTGTTATGGTGGTTACCATGACCTGTCCCAATTAGTACACATGCAAACACATGATTTCATTCAAATGCCTTACCAGCCCTTTCAGGAAGGTGTAATTCTGCCCCATTTTGCTGTTTCACTGATGACAAAACTGTGGCTTAAGGTTAGATAACTTCACTAGAGTCCCACTTTCAGAAGATAAAGAAGTTTGAAAGACCCCTCCCCACCAAAGCCCTTGATCTTTATACAGCATCCAGAATCTTTTGAAAACCCTATCTGTAGTGCAAGAGTTTGAGGAGATTTGGAAGGTTTGATGAACTCATGGAAGCAAATAGATTTATAAACATTTAGTAAGGAGACATGGAGAGGCTGAGTATGACAAGGATGGTGGCAGGACCAGGCAGGACAAATTTATCTTCTGGATAAGCAGCTGGGCTCAGGCTCTCTCCAAAGCTCATGCTCACAGAGGGGGAGGGGCCACCCTCTTATGCTCCCTTGGAGGAAGCACCAGGAACCCTGCTCCCCGAGGAGCCCCGAGGGATGGGGAGGGGGTGGGGTGGGGAGGGGAGAGGGAAATAATTACAATGGCCCAGCAGCAAATGAGCATACTTTTAAATATCAGCCTGATTTACAGGTTCCACCCACTTAATTGCTTCTTTCATAAACTCTGCACATTCCAGACATCATGGGAAAACATTAAAGAAAGATCCTTCATGTAAAATATTAAAGGCAAATGGCCTCTTCAAGGGACAGCCACCCACTGCTTCCCTGAGTGGCCAGGTCTGGGGTTTGGACCAGACACAGGCCTTATGTAAAAGACCTGCCTCTCCCCCACCTCTCTGAAGCTGGCCCAGCCTGTGCCCCAGTCTGAAGGGACAGGGAGGAGACCTCTGGCCCTTAGCTACAGCCCTGGTTTCTGGCCTTATTCCCATTTGCCAAGATTAATAAACCCTCCAAAGGAGATGAGGCTTTGCAAAGGAGCTATGCATCAAGACTAGCCTTGCAATTATAAGAAGGGGACCTCACCATAAATTCCCCAAGGTGATCATAGCCTGGATTAGAGGAAACCTTGTTGAGACATTCAAAGATTTTAAAGATGCTGCTGAAAGAGGATTTTTGTTTACTTTAAAGGGCAGTAAAACTATCCCTCAGATCTTGGTTTTGAGTATCTGGGTATTGTCAACCATAAAGAAAAAGAAAAGTGGATTTTTTGCTTAAAACTGGAGGATATTATTAAGCTCCTTTCTATAATCAATTGATAACGAGTTTTTATTGATCACCTATTATGTGCCCATTATTATTAGGCACTATAGAGAATATAAGACATGATCCCTGCTTTTAGGGTGTTTCAAGCTTCAAGGAAAATGTAAAAGAAAATATATGACAGCATACAGCATCTATTCATTCAATTGTTGAAGACCTACCATGGGCCACAGTCAGTACTAGGCACAGGATAGATATAGAAATGGGTAGATAGCTATAGGTAGATATAATTAGTGGTGTGCTGATAAAATTTGAACAACTGTCTCACAGGGAAGGGAAAATGATCCCTGGTTAGTTGTATTTGCTATGCTGTAAATACTCCCAACATGGTCAATTTCAGTCCACCAAAGTGGCACCACTGAACTTGGGAGATGGGAAGAGATTGCACATTAGACTTTCATGCTAGCCAATGCGAACTGGCCTCACTGCATATACTTAAAAGCCAGAGTGGGTGGTATGTGCAGCAAATGTCCTGTCATTCAGAGGAGCAGGAAGCCAGAGTATCCTCTCTCATTCAGGAACGTGTTCCTTGAGAAGAAGGGATGTGAGCCAGGCATCCAGGAGGGCCAATGTTTAGAGACAAAGAAGAAAAGGGCTGCTAGGCCAAAGATGCCAACCAAAGCAAAGGCACAAAGGCAGGAATGGGTAAGGGGTGTATGTGTTTCTGAAAGCAGATTGAATTGGCGAGCTGCAGCACTGTGAAGCCAGAAAGCAGACAATCTTGGAAATAAGACCTAACTTCTGTGTGCCATCTTGGCCTAGGAAGGAGGTTTGGACACATAAGACACCAAAGGGGGTCTCCATCTGGGTCAGGTCACCAGAGCCTGCGCTGATACCAGAGATGTGCACCCAGTGGCATAACCAGCTCCAAAGCAATTAAGGTTCTCATCAAATAATAATAATAGCAAACACTTATTGAAAGCTAACTATTCCATGCCAGAAATGTACCATTCGCTTCCCATCTATTAGCACATTTGATCTGCACACCCTAATGAGATGGTTGTTGTTATTGGACCCATTTTACAGATCAGGAAAACCAAGGTACCAAAAGCTTAGATAATTTTCTGGACTCCTTTGTCCAGGATCACACAGCTAGTAATGACAAAAACAAGATTTGACTCCAGGCAGTTTGGCTCTGAGCCTGCCCTTTTAACCCCTCTGCTGTTTCTTTTCTTTTCTTTTCCTTTCTTTTTTAAATCCATGGCCAATCTTGTTTTATATACAGCACTCCTACTCTTTCCCTCTCCCAATTGTTTTGAAGTAAATCCCAGGCATATACAATTTCATCCATAAATAATTCAGTGTGTATCTCTAAAATATGAGGGCTCATTAAACAGACGTACACACATACCATTATTGCATTTAAAATTAACAATAACTTTTACTATCATCCAATATCCAATCAGTGGTCATGTTTCCCAATTATCTCATAAATGCAACATAAAAAATAAATAACCGTTTGTTTGAGTCAGGATCCGTGCAATGTTCATATATTGCATTTGAGTGCTCTTTAAGTCTCTTTAAACTCCCCTCCTTGTTATCATACAATTTATTTGTGGAAGAAACCATATTATCTGCCCTTTCCCACAATTTGGATTTTGATATTTATGTTCCCATGATGTCTTTTAACACATTTCTCTGCTCCCTGCATTTCTAGTAAATTGATTGTAATTTCTAGATGCTTGATCAGATTCAATATTTAAAAAAAATTTTTTGTCAAGATTACTTCTTAGAAAATGGTGTATTCTTGCAATAGGAAGCACCCAAAATCTAGTGTCTTTCTTTTTGTGATCTTAGCAGCCATTGATAATTATTGCCTATACCTATCGTCTCAGCAGGGCTACAAAATGGTGATATGCTAACTTTGTGATTACTTCTTCACTTATTCCATAAACTGAAATACTTCTGTAAAGAGAAACTTCCCTTTACTCTTAACTATTTGGTTACTTTCATGAATAGTTTATGGATGAAATACAGGGCAAATGCTTAATTTTTTTCTTTAATTTTTTTTTTTTTTTTACTATTTTTCAAAATAATTTGTTTCCTATCAATGTCAAAGATGAACACTAAGGCTTTTGTTGTAGTTGCTGCTTACATGTTTATTTGTATGTTGTTTTATGTCTCTATGAGCTCATGGATTGAAACATGTGATGTATTTTAATCTATTGCACTTGTTACATATTTAATGCTACACTTATTCTATTTTTGACCAATTGGAATCTTCTGAGTTCTTTCAGCTCCTGAGTCCTTTTGGCATTACTCTAGCAGTCTTTATATCTTCCTTGCTTTTTGGAATGACAAGATATTTCAGTTTTGCCTAGTACGTTTTTCCCCAGACCTGGAATCAGCCGTTTCTTTCTCCTGTGGGAAATGGTGTTTAGAAACTGTACTGTAGGAGCTAGAGACGTCCTACATTGCTTTTTCCAAAGGTAAATAGTGGTACAAAAACTCCAAACTGCGTATTAGTCAAAAATTTTCTATTTGGGTTTAGTTTCTGCTGTGTTGAAGCAAAGGAATGCCCACTAGATAAGTTTGCAAGTTGACCAAGTTGGTATGATTTGTTCTTTTAGTTCTCTTCTTGCTTTACCACTAAGACCATCAAGAAAAACAAAACAAAACAAACAATTTTTAAATGTCCTCAGAAAAGCACTATTAATTCCAAAAGTCAAATGTGTTCAATTTTATTCTGCAATCTCCACCTCCTAACAAGGAACTAACCTCTGGTATTTAACCCCTTGATCATATTAGTACTGACCCTAGTGCTGTCTCTGTTAATTTGGAATGTAGGGAAAGGGTTCTGAAAAGATTATTTTCAGCTTTATCTAAATATTCTCTAAAAAGCTTCTCTAATATCCCCTTTAAAAAATTCATTGTCTACAGTTTCAAAGTATTGACCTTCCAGTGAATGCTGCTGATACTAAAATGTTTTCCAATAATATCTTTTAGCTTAATTTCCAAATTGCCATATGCCTACACACTTTGGGAGGGTCTGAGGATTGGTTGCATTATGTTGATATTTCTGAAACACGTAATCTGGGCAAATGTACCTCATATGAAATTTTTAGCTTCAAAAGAGGTGAGAGATAGCTAGCTGTCCACCAAAGTCCTCATTTCTTATTCTTCCTGGGCATCCAGCAAACCTACATTTCCCAGCCTCCTTTAAAGTTAGGTATGGCCAAATAATTAAATTCTAGTCAATGGAATATGAGGGGGAGGGTTGTGATATGAGTCACTTCCAGGCTTGGCCCATAAAATCCTCCTCTGTGGGGTTTTCTATGCTCTCATTTGCTTCTGGCTGGATGGGATGGAGACAACCATCACAATTTTGTAGGCAATAGGTTGAGGATGAAAGAGATTCCATCTGCCTAAATCCCTGAATATACGCATGGAAGAAAGCTTCCCCCTTCTACCAAGAATCCCTTCACTGGTCTACACCAGGAAAAAATATACTTCTGTTAAATTTGAGCCATTGTACATGGCTGGGTCTACTTGTCACAGATAATTTAGAATTATCTAACTAAATCAAGAACCCTTATATAAAAAAAGAGCAACTCTGTACAGGCCAGATGCTCTGGGCTCATTCGATCCCTGCCCATACAGTCCACTGGTTCTCAAAAATCCTCTTGAAATTAAAGTTCAAAGCACAAATGTAACTGTAGATTTTCTACTCATAAGATTAAATTCACTTGAAAAAACGATATCAAGCTTAAGGGAGGATAGCCTTTCCTAGGAACATGCATAGCCAGTATAGTATTGTAGTTTATAAAATGATACTTCAATTAAAATCCAAAACAAAGCAGAATTTTAAAATAGTGAGCTCTTTACTCAGATCTCCTGGGTTCACACGCCAGCACCAAATTTTACTACCTGCAGACTCAGGCAAAAATCTTTTTGTCTTGGTTTTCTCACCTGTAAAATATGAATAAAGTTTTAATTTAATTCATATAAAGTGCTTAGATCAGTGCATGGCACATTATAAGTGTTCAAACAGTAAAGCTAATATTCTTGAAACTCAGTCAATTAATGAATTTATTCAACAAATATGTATAGCATGCTTCTTATGGCAAATCCCAGTTGTTGGCACTGGAGTTTCAGGGAAGTGAATCTTAGATGGAAGGAAGATCTGACTGCCATCTTTAGACCAAGATGTGGAAGGGAATTCTAGAATAGAGCCTCAAAGAATACACTTTCATACTCCTATCAGGTGTAAATTCTGCTAGACTCTGAAAAGAAACCCATTCACTCACTCATTCATTTATTCAACAAATCATAAAATACATGTAAGGTATGGAACTAGACACTGTGGTTGGATTAAGAAAGGCAAAGATGAGTAAGTTATACCTAATCATTACAAATATAAAAATTTTTCTAGAAGAGTCAGAAGTCCTAAGCACCTTCTAAGGAAGAAGGAAATTCGCATACCCATTGCTTAACCTCCTGCCAGTTCAAAACCAAACTTTCTGATAACTTGTCTCTAGAACTGGTTATTTCAGGGTGCCAAATTCAGTAACTGTGAAGGGGCCAGGCAGGTACTTTAGTGATTGCAATCAACCAGCCTGAACAACTGCCTGTATTAGAATCCCTTCCAATGGGGGGAATGGAGTTGGCTGCCATGTGGGAAGGTAGACCCAGCTTGCCAGTTCTTCTAATTTTTCAAGGAAAAATCTTCACACAGTTGTTTCTATATTCCCAGGAAAAAAACCTATCAACTATCCTATCAACCGAATTTTTACATAAAAATGTACACTTTTTAAACATTTCCAAATTCTTTAAAAATGTTTTCCAATTGTGCATGTCTACCAAATCCCAACTATGGGCCAAACCTGGCACGTGGGCCATCAGCTTGAAATCTCTGGTTTGTTTACTTGAGAGGAGTTAAGGGGATTTTGGCAGATAGAGAGTGAGAATTGCTAGTGGCAAATCTTTTCTTAAAAAGAAAACAAATCAAAACAACAACAGGGAGGAGTCCCAGGCTCTGGGAAGGAAGCCACCCGACTCCCCCTTTTGTTGGAGGGAGCTGCCAGCATGGCAGTGTAGCCCAGCTACACAAGAACACCCTTGAGCCTTGGTATGCCGTATAAATCAGCAGTATTCTGAGAGGCAAGAACCCTCCAAAGCCATTTTGCCAGTACGAATATTGTCCAAGTGATTGTTGGTGGGAATACACAAACAGACTGCAATAAAATTAAAAATAACTTTTGAAGGAAATAGTGTATTGGAAGGATTCATTACAGAAGTTCAAACAAGGGCCCATATGTTTCCCTCTTCTTTATGGTGGAATATACAGAGGGTCTGTCATAAAATGAGGGCAGGGAAAGGGGTGGAGTGGAACTTGCTTGTTGAGTCAAAGGATAAGATCCAAACAGCAGATAAATAACCAAGATATCTTTATGATTATATAGGCACTTGCCTCCTGAGCTCGCAGAAGTTTCCTTGCTGATACACATTTGCAATGATGTTTTAATTAACATAGGCTGACTATGATAAGAAATGAATAGTTTGGCTGTCTGTTTTTCTGTCCATCTCCCCACCCCCCCACTCCCCTTTTTTCTTTAAGTAAACCTATGAATTTTTGTCCCTATGGATATAAGACTCTCTCTAACTTTATTGTTTAGAATCAAAAGTCCCTTGTGATTTCCAGGTTGAATGAAGGTTACATGGCAACGATACAAGAACCTACCCAGAAGTTACGGTTCCTTATAATTTAAGAGAATTACATTTATTCTCGAAGTCTGTCCTAGGCTGTATACAATGTAAAATTTTATTTTATCTTTAAGATAATAAATTTTCCTATAAATCCTAGAACATATTAGCTGTTGTAGACAAGTTTTTGAGGGTCTGAAGGAATGGAGGGGGAGGAGGAACTTTTCCTACACACAAACAATTGTGCCCTGGTTTAAGTTTCCATTACAGTGTATATGTTAATGCTCTTTTTATTTATGCTTTGTCCTACAGGCCTTGATCCACCGGAGATGATGCCAAAAGCTTAGAATGTACATTTCAGGCTTACCGAGGGATAAAAAGAGGGTGAGGTGAGTTGCACCCTGAAGTATCAGAGGATTAATTAATATTAATTAATTTACTTCTGTAAAGGAAGGAACCATCTTTCCTTCCAAAGTTTATCTTCTAAGAAGCCCTGGATAGATTCCATATGAGACACTGTTGAGCTTGAAAGGTTTAAGAACTTACACATAGAGACTATACATACACATCTATAAAGAGAAAAGGAAGGAAGGAAGAAGGGAAAAAAGAAAGGGAGGAAGGAAGGAGACAGAAAGAAAGAGAGAGAAAAGGCCTCCACTGTCATCTCAGCTAGGTAGATAATGTGATGCTGCAACACTCTTTCTTGGACCACCTTTAAAGTTTTAGTCTCTTTACTTCACTTCCTGGTTAACCTTAAGTTTAAGCCCTAATAAAATCCAAATTTATGGGGATCAAGCTTGTCACCAGCCTTTCATTACTGCCAGTTTCTCTTCAATTTCATCTAACTCAGTTTGCAGCATTTAAAAATGTTTTATCACACTTGGTAGAGACGTTCTGTGCAGTCACCAGCAAGCCAAATAATGACTGTTTTGAAATAAGCCAAGACCTAAGACTCAGATCTGGGACCAAGATACAGATAGTGCTTTAGAGAGAGGGTCTTTGCTGGGCCCCAGCTCCTCATGTTTTAATCAGGAAAGGCGGGTGGCAGGTCACAAAGATTAGGTTTAACCTTCCTGATATACATCAGATCTCTTGCCCTTTCAACCTCCCAGCAGTGTGAGGAGGCATTCTTTCTGAAACCCATAAATTAAAGACCAAGGTTTCTTTGCAAAGTATAATGACAAGATGACAGAATCCCCATGAAGCCTAACTCTTTTCCCTGGACATGAGATTTTTATTTATTTTCTTTGGAACGTTAAGCCATGATTGGTGGGTCAATGGGAGTCCTGCTTTTTTTTTTTTTTTTTTTTAATGAAAAAGTGCTCTGGTCACAAATGCATTCTGCTAAGATTTAAGACCAAAAAAAAAAAAAAAAAAAAAAACAAACTCATATGCCTCTTTCTTGTTTACATGCTTGTTTCAAAATCCAGTAAGTAACTTATTTAGGTTCTGAAAGTTGTATACAATGTAAACCCATCCAAGCTGAAGTTAAAAAAAAAAAAAAAACACAGGAGCTGTAAAGCTGGTTTCTATATTGTTTGGACATAATACTGTTCTCAAGTGAAGTCATAAGGGAACAGGGCACTTAAAATAGGGTGTCACATTTCAAGGTAATAAATAGCAGATTGATTCTACCTCCCAATTGATCCTGCAGTTTACTTATACACAAGATGGAAAATAAAGTACCAAAGCCACTGTGATTTACTTTGTAGAAATGAGACACTCAGTATTAGCTTAAGTGAATGCAAAGGCCAGCTCCCGACAATTTATTACAGGCTCAGTCCAAATGTAGTTTGGATCAAGTTGCACTATTGGCACACACATATTGCCATGCTTTTAGCATCTCTACAATTAAACACATCTTAGGCCTCTTTATTTCTTAACATACATTTTGCTATGCTCTTCAAACTAGCCTTTTCATCCAACAACAGAAATTCACTCCCTTTCTTTGCTTAACATAGACTCCATTAAATAATGGAACATCATCTTGTCCCTCTTGATGTAGGAGTGGTTCCCACTATTTGGAAATTGGGATATGGTCTAGCTGCTTCTGTTTGCAATTCCCTTCAATGCTTTTCTTCCTTCCAAGCATAATGTCTCATAATATGGTTGTTTTATATTATGAATTAAAAACACTTTTATTTCAAGGGAGTTTGGGCAAATCTGCAGCATCCTTTGGGGCACCTTTAATCATTGGTATGTGACTAGAAGAGTTGACCCAATCTCCTGGCTAGCTGGCTCATATTTGAAGGTGCTGATTGGCTGTATCACTTCATCCTGGACAAATATTAATAGTACTGAATCACAATAATCATGAAACTTAATCATTTTTTGAGTTCTTGCAATGTGTCATAAATTGTGATAAATGCTTGTCAATCTTGCCAAATACAGTGTTGTCTATTCCCACAATAACCCTGTGAAGTAGGTGCTAATATAATCTGCAGTTTAAGAGAGGAAATTAAGGCTTAGAGAGGCCAAACAACAGAGTAAGGGACTCACATCCAGGCCCATCTGATTCCAGAGTCCATGATCTTGACCAGTATTGTATAATTTTTCCAAGAAGGGTACATAAATATTGTCCCAAACCCTAAATTACTAATGACTAAAATGTTCACTGGGGAGCTACTGTTTAAAATTCTCTATTAATATGTTTCATTATATCAAATTACCAACCCCAAACAGGAACCTGGTGTGAGGGCTCATAGTACTGGTATAAAATTTCTATTGCCTTGTATCTCCTCCCCTTTTGTTTATTTGATAGCATAACAGGACATTTCAGTTCTTTTCCTAACCAATACTTTTTCTGGTCTTCTCATAGGCATTAGAAAGACAGGCTTAAAGTTGCAGAATGCAAAAACTGCTTACATAAGCCATTAAAATTTTTTTAAATACACGTACTGTGCAGGATGTCTGAAAGTTTAATTTTTCTCCCAGCTCATTGGAAAAATGAGAATACATGAACATGCATCTATGAGGTATAAGGAAACAATTTAATCTCAAACACTAAAAAAAAATTTGCACTGTAGTGCAAGGGATACTTTCAAAAATGATAGAGGAATATGGAGAAGAATAATAGTCTGAAAGCCTTTCTAGTTTTATACATATGGCAGAGTGGATTACCCACTGCGTGAGTACACACACACACACACACACAGAGCATGCTCACACAAATTTTAAAACACTGTGCTGAAAAAATGGGGAGAAACTCCTTATTTTTAAATTAATTACTGAGCTACATTGTTTTTAAAAAGTAAAGAATCCCCAGGGGGAAGAAAACAAAAGGAAAAGAGGGATCCAGGGAAGGAAGGTAGTATACTCAAGTTGGCTTTTGCTTTACATGGCTACAGAAGGCATCAGACATGGAAGACAAAGAGACACCAAAGCACCTCATCCTTACTGTAAGGGTAAAACAGAAGAACTCTGCATACACACTTGCCACACCAGAAACATCAAGGAAAGTGGACTGGACTGCCTCCACCTTGAAAATGGATAAAGATAATTTTTAATCATGAAACTGCTCTTATTGTTGTCCAAAAATCCCTCAAGCTGAGAAATTATTTTAAAGTGGTCCAAGGTTTATGGAGCCCCCAAACAATGAGCAGAAGAAAATCAACTATTCTCTGTAGAAATAGAATTCCAAGAAATATAGGCTCACAGTTGAAAATCACAAGGAACAAATAGAATGTGAGACAATAGAAATAAAAGGCATAATCATAACAGCAAAGCCTTTGGTAATAAAATCATAAAATGTAAAATGTAAACAAAATATGTTCTGTATAATTAGAAAATATAAGAGAATGAAATATGAATTAGGAGCAAGAGATGATACAAATAATGGATTTGAAAAAGTACCAAATAGAATTCCTAAAACTGAAAAAATATAATACTTGAAGTTAAAAGCATAATGGATGTTTTTAACTATAAATTCTAAATAGCCAAAGATATTTTGAACTACATGCTCAGTCAGAAGGAACTATGCAGAATACAGTATAGGGTGACAAGGAAATAGGAAATAAAAGAAGAGGTTAAGAGGAGAGAAAGAAAAGGTCTAACATAAGTTTAAACAAGTTTCCAGAAAGGTAAAATAAGAAACTGAGAGAGAGGCAGTACTTGAAGGCTGAGATTTTTCTAAAATTTATAAAAGACACAAATCTTCAGTTCAAAAACCTTAAGAATCTACACAAAAACTATACTCAGTCACATTATAATGAAAAGAAAGAGGATGAAAGATGAAGAGAAGATTATATACAATCAGAGAAAAAAGATTAAGTATCTATGGTGGAACAAAAATTAAAGTAACAACTGACTTCTCAACAGTGACAATGGAAGCCAGAAGGCATTGACATAATATCTTCTCTATGCTACGAAAAAATATCTGTCAACCTAAAATTGCATACAAAGTATCTAGAATGAAGACAAATAAAGACCCATTCAGTCAAACAGAAACTGAGAGAGTTTTTCACTAAAAGATTCTTGTTTAAGAAAAATAATACGATGAGAAGTCTGTGATGCAAAAGGAATTTATATTTATAATTAAATTTAGGCAAGCATTAGTTGTATAAAAAATAGTAATGTTATTTTGAGGAGTTAAAATATAGAGAGACAAAATTCTAGGAAAATTAAAGTTGAAAGGGGTTGACTGGATTAGGAGCATTCTAAAATTTTGGTAGAAAAATAAAGATATTACTTAACTTTAGGTTTTGTAAGTATGCATGCAAAAACCCTAGAGTTACCACTAAAATTTTAAAAAGAGGGATCATGTATAATTTACAAAGCAATAAATGAAATAATGAAATAATAAAAAAAGGAAGACATAGAAAAATAAACAGAAAAAATGGAACAAATAGAAAGCATGATACAAAGTGGTAAAAATAAATACAGATAGATCAGAAATTACAACAAATGTAAATGGACTATATTTATTCCTTATTTATAAAGATTGACAATCTAGATTTTAAAAAGACAAACAAAAAGCAGGTATATGCTATTTTGCATGAGACATACTAAAATATAAAGACACAAAGTTTGAAGGTAAAAGGATAAAAAAAAGGACATACCCAACAAAAACAAATCAAAAAAGTATGTTGATATGGCTATCTTCCCTTCAGACAAAATAAAATTTAAGGCAAAAAACACTATCAGAGATAAAGATAATAGCTACAATAATGATAATGGAGTCAAATTAGTAAGAATCTATACAAAATTTCTAAAATTATAAATGCTTATTTACATGGTTTCAAAATATATAAAGAACAGAAGCTAGAATCTGAGGAGAAATTAACAAAATCCAGCATCGTTGTGAAAAATTTTAACACCCTCTTATTAAGTGATAAATGAAATAGCCAAAAATATCAAAAATATGTAGAATATTTGAACAAGCATATTTAATAAACTTGATCTAATGGACCTAAATAGATGAATGAGCCTTCAAATTTAAAATAGTGTGCACTAAATGATACTCACTAAGCATTTTTGAAAACTGGCCATGTACTCTTTTTTATTGCTAGTACTAACACATTTTAAAAGGTTGCATCATGTAATCATCTGAATCACATAATCAACAAATGATCAAAAATAATAGCTAACATATTAACACTTAATGGGTAATAAAAATATTTTAATTACACTAAGGTGAGCAAAGCACTATTCCATGTGCCTTACATATATTAACTCATTTTAACTTTATAACCATCCCATTAGGCAGATACCATTATTATTTCTAATTTACAAATGGAGAAAGTGAAACTCATAGGGCCAAGTCCACACCACTATTAAGTTGGAACCCAGGTCTTATGGCTTTAGAGCCCGTGCTTCTAACCATCTCACTATGCTGCCTCTCAGTGTACTAACAGTTATACATTCTATCAAAAAGAAAAGAACTAGAGCACTGACATAAGGATAGGCCTATGGATCAATGGAATAGAATTGAGAACCCAGATATAAACACTCACATTTGTGGTCAATTGACTTTCAAAAAGGCGTGTCAATAAAATTCAAAGGGGGGAAGAATAGTCTTTCAACACATGGTCTAGGAAAACTGGATATTCACATATAAAAGAATTAAGTCAGATCTCTTCCTCACACCATTCACAAATATTAACTCAAAAATGGATCACAGACCTAAAGTAAAAGCTGTAACTGTAAAACTCTCAGAAGAAAATTTAAGAGTAAACCTTCACGCCCTTGTATTTGGCAACGAATTCTTAGATATGACACCAAAAACATAAGGAACTGAAGAAAAAATAGATAAATTTGGTTTCATTAAAATTAGAAACTTGCGCTTCCAAGGATACCATTAAGAAAGTAAAAAAAAGTTCAAAAGCACAGGTAACAAAAGCATAAATAGACAAAGGGGATTGAATTAACTAAAAAGCTTTTGCGCAGCAAAGGAAACAATCAACAGAGTGAAGAGACAACTTATGGAATGAGAGATAATATTTGTAAACCATACACCTGATAAGGAGTTAATATCAAAAATATATAAGGAACTCAACAACTCAATATCAAGAAAACAAATAACCCGATTAAAAAATGGACAAGGGACCTGGATAGGCATTTCTTAAAGAAGATATTCAAATGGCTGACAGGTATAGAAGAAATGTTCAACATCACTAATCATCAAGGAAATGCAAATTAAAATCACAATGAGATATCACCTCACACCTGTTAGAATGGCTTTTATCAAAAAGACAGAAGATAATAAGTGTTAGAAGGGATGTAGAGAAAAGGGAACCCTTGTGTACTGTCGGTGGGAATGTAAATTAGTATGGCCATTATGGAAAACAGTACGGAGGTTTCTCAAAAATTAAAAACAGAACTACTGTTTGATCCAGCAATTCCACTTCTGGCTATATATCCAAAGGAAATAAAATCAATATATTAGTATCAAAGAGAGATCTACACGCTCATGTTCATTGCAGCAATATTCACGACAGCCAAGATGTGGAATTATCATAAGTGTTCAACAGTTAGAAAATATAACAAAACTTATTATAGCAACATAAAATAAAATACATTGGAATAAATCTAGGCCTTTTTGTCTTCCATATATATTTTAGTTGAATGTCAAATTCAACCTCCATTTGCAATTTTGAATGGAATGACAACCAATCTATAGAAAACTCTGGAGACAAATTATGTTTTTATGACTTCAATTTTTTTTTGTGAATAAGCCACATATTAACATTGATGAAGTTCAAAACATAATGCTGAAGGAATGAAGTCACAGCTGATTACCTAGCGTAGGAGTCCTTTTTGCTCAAAAACACACAAGACTGAACAGATTAGAGATATGAAAGAAAGCAAGGGAGTGGTCAGACAACATTTAGGATGTGGGAGCACCAAATGCACTGCTAATCTATTTCTTAACAGGTTGATGAGTATATGGGTATATATTTTATTATTTTTCCTTATTCTTAAACATTCACTATAACTATTTTATTTATTATAAATGAAATTTTAAATGTTTTATAAAAGACATAGAAATAAAAAAGAACCGTAAAGGTAATCTTCTAGGTGATTCTCAAATGATGCATTAACAATCAGGTGAAATGAATCATGGTGATGAAGATGATGATGATGATGATACTAGCTTTCTCCACGACACACTACTAAGAAGGTAATTGTTCCTGATAAATATACCAACGCTGGTGAATGGTTTACTTTCAAAAACTATCAATTAGTGCAGAATCAAGGTTATGTTGTAGCATCACTTTCACAGAGTGGCTTTATCATCTGCTTTGTTCACTGGGGAAGGAGGGCATGAAGGTGCCATCACAGCAGGAATCATGGAACCCAGAGCCAATTTAGGTATGCCTTGCTTGTGAAGACCTACTATATCTGGTAAAATTTGAACAATGGAGGGGCTTATACACATAATTAGATTTCTTTTCCTGAAATTATTTTTTGGATTTTTTTTCAGAATCTGGATGCACCCATGGAAATGTGTTGCATGAGTATATATTATCCATTTTTACTCAACTTGATGTAGCAGTAGTCGTTTAGAAAGTGATTGACATTCAGTGAATACTATGTATTAGGCAGTGGAACACATTATCTCATCTAATTTTTATGATAGTGAGATAGGTACTGTTATTCTCTTTTTTATATTGGTGAAGAAATTTGGGCCTTAAAATGTTTAAAAAAAAAAAAAGAAAAAAAACTTACCCAAGTTTTCATTGCTCACGAGTGACTCAGCTGGGTCTGAACCCCCATCTGGCGGGTTCTGCACCCCAGCTGCAGGGCCTTCATCCTGCCTTTCCTTTCTCAGGACTTGAACTGCTGTGATCAAATACTGCCTCATTATTTAAGAGGCGAAGGCACTGAAACCCTAAAATAGAGGTAATTATGCAATATGGGTCAATTTAGGACACCAAAATAGATCCTAAATGATAAGCCTGACAGAAAGAGGCATTATATTAAATGGGAATTTCTACTGGTTCCCAGATCTGTAAAAGGGCATTGCACAACCCCTGGTTCGTAAGTTTCAGGCCATAGACTGTCTCCCTAGAAGGAAGTACAAGTGCACACATCCATGCAAAATTTGCATATGATGCCAGAGTTTCTCTAATCCCTCGAGCCCCATCTCCAAGTCTTGTCAGGAAGAGTGGATTCTAGGTCAATAACCTCTGGATCCCATAGACCTGTGAAATCCCTTTTAGCTGAATAATCCAGTGATTCTAAAATATCTCTTCAAATAGCTACAAAAGGGAGCCTTCCTTGCCAGCCAGAGGGAAAAAGCAGGCGCCTTTGGTCCACAATCCTGAGCTATCTGCAAACAGAAACTCAGTGGGGCCTCTCCGATATTTTAGTGTCTACCAAGGAGGGCTTTGTGTCAGGCTTGTTGGCAGTAACACAGGAAATGAGGACGGGGGCATTAATAGCCTTTGTAAACAGCACCTTCAAGGTCTTCAATCACCAATTTGAGGGTGTTCACCACCAGGGTGGGAAAAAAAAAAGAAGAAGAGGAAAAAGCCAAACAGGAAATGCAATGAAGGCAGATGAAAGCAGATCAATAAAGAAAGAAACATTTGGTTTGAAGTCTTAACTTTCAAATAATGGGAACCCCCCTGGCCACCCCCTCCCGAAAGTAATTTGGGGCATCACTGCAGATCTGGCCCTTAGGTATAATTACCCCAGATTTCAGCCACCCAGAGGTTTAGAATTCCAGGGCTTGTGCAAAGAACTCAGTTTGGGGATGTAGATTTATTACCACCTTTTAAATAGATCTTTTTTAAAAAGGGTTTACTTAATGCTAGAAGAAAATACTGTGAATTTTTTTTCCTTTCTTCCCAAATTAAGGAGAAGCAAAAGGAATTTTCCTTAGACCCTATGTTCAGAAGACGACGAAATGCCATATCATGGAAATGCTTCTCTAGTTGAACTTCTGCAGTGGACAGGCAATGGGATTTTCCAGGGCAAGGAATCCCCCAGAGCCTTGCGTGTGAGACACTGGTCCCTGTGGTCCCCTAGGTCATTCTGAATCCAATAGCCTCTGCCTGAGAAAACATGTAGCATTATCCTTAGAGATGTCAGGACTCTTGAAAAACCGAGCTCTATGGAGGTCTGAAGAAATATCGGGTCCTCCTGGCAGTGCAGGAGTGAAGAGAAAACAGAAACACATTGCATCTCAAGCCTTTAATTTTCTTTTAGGCATTCATTTTGTTTTTAAGATCTTGGACCAAATGCCAGTTTCATGACCACATTTTTCCTTTTGATTTTGCAGAGATGGGACCAGAGAGTTGAAGAAATTCTAAAAGGGAGGCAAAAGGATCAGAGGTTCAGGAGAAGATAAGGAGACAGAAACGTGATTCCAGTTACATCATGGAAGTGGTCATTATTTTGTGGCATAAAAAGATGAATAATTCCAATCCCATCCCTAAATGGCTTTCTAACTTCCACCATCTAGAAAGTTCACCCTGTCTCTGCAGCTGGGAGAGTCTTGAGACAAGAGTGTGGATTTGATGAAAATCCCAAATGATTTTCCGAATTGTATTTTACGAATGGAATAGGACCAAATTACCCTTTATGCTAATTTTATAACAACAGCTGTGTTTAAAAGTAAACACCTGTCTTTTCTTACTAATATCACTCAGCAAAAGGAACACCCATTATTTGAGCGCAGGATTTATTTACTCATTAAGTAATTTTTAAAAAAACATTTACTTTGATTTGGTCTCTCAATGAAGCACTCAACAAACAACAAGTGGACAGCACAGAATAAAATTTTTCCCCACCCCCCAGCCCTCCCTCCTTTCCTTCCCTTTTCATGAATGCAAGGTTCTAGGCAGAAAGTGAAGCCCTGTAGCATTTTAGGCTATGGAACCCCCGCAGATAGACAAGGTGACAGAGATTTGATAGGCTTGAACTTGAGGCACTTTTATTTTTATTCTCTGGTGTGTTTTTTTTTTTCTTTCTTGGGGGGTGGTAAACATTTTATAATGAATGCTTTATGACATTAAATTACTTACTTATCTCTCCCTTCTAAATACTAGTGATTTACAGGTCTTAATTCTGTAGATATGCCCCCTAAAGATTTTCCCTCCCCTGAGACATCATAGTTTTTTTCACATTTCTCCACTTGGATCACAGTTTCCGTGGTCACCAGGTCACAGAGCACTAATGGCCTCCATAAACCATTGAGGTTGTTCCCTCTCTCGGGCCAGCTTGAGGGAAGCTGGCTTCTTTCAGGGCTGTATGTCACACCTGGGCACACATCAAACAGCAATGTGGGGAAGCTCCCATCAAAAACCCATGGGCCACTGGTTCTCAATCATGGTGTCATGTTGGACTTACCTGGAGAGTTCGAAAAAATATCATTGTTCAATCCTCATCCCTGAAGGCTTTGAGATAAATAGTTTGGTGTCCCTGAGCATCAAGATTTTTAAAAGTTCCTTAGTAGAGTCTACTTTGCACCCACGTTCAAGAACTACTGCTTTAAAGCTTTTCATTTTTTCTTGATTGTAGATATTTTTTCCTGCCCCATTGACTATTACAATTAATGTATCCTCAAATATGGGAAAACTCCTATGTACATTCTTTTGGCAAGCTTCTGAGATTGGGAATTTTAATAGCCATCAAACGACCTCCCTTCTCTCCACCCTCCCATAGGCAGCCCTGGACAAGCTGCCCAGTTATTTGTCAAAGTAGCGTCCATGCTGAGATGCAAATGGCAACTGTACCCAGAGAACCAAACTAGTTCTTTTAACAAAATGTACTCTCTTCTCTGATTCCCTGAAGTCTGTATCCAAACCCAACTCCTCAAATATTGTGATGGGATTTTGTATCAACATTAGAATCTTTCCTGCTGCGGTTCAGTGCCTGGGCTCTGTGGTATCTGGTGGCACCTTTGTAAGAAGTCCCAGTCTTTGTCAGCATGCAATTAAATCAGTGCCAAAGAACCTTCACGTGCAGAACCCAAACTACATGGTGTTTTAAGAAATGATTGTTCAAGCTTAGTGGGAGTGGGAGAAATCTGACGTTTAATCGTAGGAAATTTCACATGAAAGGCATTCAGTAAACTCATCAAGCTCTTCCTTCCTAAAACTCTCTTCTTTATGCCAGGTGCAAAGTGGCTTTAACACTCAAAGGCAAAGTATCTCTTACACCATAAAACACTGTTCTGGGTAAACATGAAGAGGTTTACTAGAGAGAGTGTAAACTTCCCAGAAAGATTAGATAATGGCTCCTCAGCAGGTGCAGCCGCAGACATCCCTGGGCATGGATGAAAACCTGTGCGTGACTTGATTCAAACGGGAACCTTGATTGCCTCCCTGTGAATTAGAAAAGAGAGGTAGGAAACAAGAGAATCGGATCTGAATGTGCAAGTTCATTTGATCCCAGGATACACTGCGGATTCTAAGACCAATTTAAACACCGAAAAACCTAAGAGCATGATGGCAAATGAATTTGTGACAAGTGTAAATGGCAGTTAATAACCATAGAAGAACAATACTGGCTGTAGCACACTCTTAGGACTTGCAGGTTCTCAAAGCCGTGAAAGATGCCAGGAGTGGGGGAAGCAGTATTGCTCACTTGCAAATGGTTTGGCTGTATATCAATAGGCTATGCATTGAAGCTCTGGTGAATGAAACAGGTTTAAAACCATAGCTTTTGCTCTGCCTGAATTTCCATGACCTTTAAGTAGACTTCTGGAGCACATGATCCAGTCCCCTAACCCCTCACCACATACATAATCTCAACCAGAACCTCTATTTAGGTGAAAATGCCATGCTTCATGACCATGAGAATTTAACCCAATAAAATAGCCCTTCAAAATGATTGTGCCCAGCTTTGATTAGTCCCTTCCAATTTCCTTTGACATTTCAGGTTGGACGAATAGCAGGAGTGACCTAGTCTGTGTGAAACATGTGGTTAAAGAGGAAGAAAAAGAAAGACCCCTTCTCCAGTCTAGAAATTGCCACTGTCACCATATTTCTTTAATAATGAGCAGTGGTATAAATTTAAGGCAAGTGAGGCTAAAATTACCTTTAAAAAGCAGCAACACTTTGGGAAAACTGAAGGTCTTTTTTGGCACTGAGGAATCAATATTCTACAAAATAATTGTTTATCCATATCAGAATTCTGATTAGAATTCTTAGCCCCATTATCTTTTCATTTTTCTTTAATTTAAAATATTTTTAAAGAGGTAATCCATGTGCATGGAACAAAATCTAAATGGAACAGAGGATATGCAATTAAATGTAGGCTACATCCCATGCATACCCACCAGGCAATGTCTTCCTTCCCAGGAACAAACACCTGTGTCTGGAAATCCAGGCTAGATGCGAAGACCATGCCATGTTCTCCAGATTGCTCATGATGCATGGTAGGGCAGCTTATTGGCTCATTCCACAGCCTAAGGAGAGGGGCAGTCCTGTTTATGGAGTGCCGTGTGTCCTACATTTGATATCACATTTGACCCTGTCAATACCATGTCAGGACCAGCTGCATAATTTGTGGGGATCAGTGGGAGAAAATTAAGAATTTCAAGATGAAGACAGCAGAGCACTAAACCAAGATTGCAGAGGTCATGTGCCCATGAAGCCAGCCTGAACCACACATTAAGGGAGTGTCATCAGCCCCAGTAAACAAATGAGGGAATGGGACCAAAAGGCAATACGAATTGCCCAAGGTTGTTCAGCCAATGAGAGTCACATTCTAACCTCAAGCATTGGACCCCAAAGGCTGCAGTCTGTCTGCAATCTTAACTGGCTTAGCCCCTCAATTTTCAAGAACATCTTTCTGGTTCGGGGGTACAAATCACTGTGCAGTAGCGTCCATATGGTACACTTAGAAAGGACCCTGCCTGGGAAATGTTTAGGAAGATCTGCACATTATAATTCAAAGCAAATTACAATTCTTATCTTGGATTATAAAATGCCATTCAGAATGTAATTTCATAGATGAATCAGGTTTATTTATAATAAGTATGTCTAGTCAAAATAGGAGAACTACTTAACATTATAATTAAAACCGATACATATCTAGTTGAAAAACTATCCAGTCCCTCAAATACTTCCACCAGAGATGGTTACATACTTTGGCACAAACTCCCTCCTGCCCCTTCCAAAAAATTTATTTTTTTATTCTAAAAGGGAGATTGTAAGTTTTCCCACAATATCATATCAAACATGAGTGCAGCATTATGCATTCAAAAAACCTCAGTGCCCAGCAGCCCCGGCATCAAATGCACTTGTGTTGTAAGCTGAGACTCAAGGAAACATTTATTTATTTAAAATATTTTTGCCCATAAGTTAGACAAACAGCAATATTTCATTTCAGTGTGTTTTAAGACAGCCCTGTGCACAGAAATCCTCCAGATCCTGTCTATGATCATGCTTACATCTGTAGACAGATTTAATTATTTTTTTCTTTGAAGTCAGATATCCATTGAGAATTTTACATATGAACCTAGTTCATTTGGAAGTGGGCTGTAGAAACCAACTATAGGAAACCATACAACCCTTTTGCGTTATATTCATTATTTTCTCTATAAATTTGGCCAAGAGTGCAGCAACTCTGGTGGCAGAGACAGGAGCGGGAGCTAGTGGCAGACAGAGCCCTATGAGTATTCAAGGAGAAATAAGATGCAGAATGCTGGATGATGACGTGGCTACTATAGGGAGAGATCAGAGTCATCTCTTACAAGTGGCCCAATTTTCAAAATCTTCAAAGGTGGAGGTTTTACAATGTCACTGCTGATTACTTAAAAGTATCAAAAGTTCTTTAAGACCAACCTGAATCTTTCAGTGTTTTTTTTTTCTGACTTCTTTCATTTTGTGAATCATTGGCATCTCCTTTTATTGCTATTATCAGCAAGCATAAGCTAGACCAGTGGTTCTCAAAGTATGGCCCCCAGAACCCAGCAGCACCTACATCACCTGGGCACCCACTGAATCAGCAATGCTGGGGCAAAGACCAGCAATCCTTGTGTTTTAAAAAGCTTTCCAGTTGAGTCTGATGTGAGGAAAGGTTTTGGAACCACTGTGGGTGAGTTCTCTGGAGAAGTAATGACGTTTTGGTGCTGTCTTAATTCCATCACAAGGAGAGATCTTGTCTTGGCCTCAAAGTGAGAGGCTTTGCCTCAGGCAGAGGAAGGATGCAGATAGACACAAGTTCCATTGTTCTCCATGTACCCTAAAAGCGGGCATATTCTAAAAGTAAATGTGACTTCTGTTTGTAAATCAAAGGTCACAGATTCTGCAACGGGGATGCATCCAAAGTCTTGGGTTTCAATTCTTACTGTGTATCAGAATCACCTGCTGGGACAGCTGAAAATAGCCAGACACCCTCTATCCTTGTAAGGTTCACATTCAATTGGTCTGGGATGGGACCAGATCTTTTTAAAAGTTAGATGATTCTAATGAGCATTCAGGGTTAAATTTATGGTATTCTTACTACTATTAGAAAACATTGGTGTCATTTTTGGTAAAAATCTGAGATTTAAGTCATCCCTTTACTGTAAAGGAGATCTGGGCTCTAATCCTATCTGCATGTTGATATAAAATTCCTTTCCCCCTCTCGGCCTCAGTTTCCCTGTTTGTCTATTGAGGATCTTGCCAACTGATGCTGTCTGGTTGTATGACCCATCCCTATCTCCCCAGTGGTCCAGAAGCTTCACAAAAGGGAGACACACAAGAAGCTGGTGCTGGCAATGCCCACGGACAGAGAGCCTAGGGGTAGAGAAGTCTTCGTCCTTATCTGTGGCTGGTCCAGCTGAGTCTACGTGACACCAAACAGGTGGGTGAAGAGGGAATGATTTAAATATCCCAGTCTCCCTCCTCCACCCCAATGTTTTGCACTAAGAATGCCCTTACAAATGACAAATTATTTGCTGAGACCTAGGTAGTCCCCTGCCCACATCCCAGCAGTGCAGCTTGGGAATTGCCAATCATTAGACCCCCACTCAGCCCTCTGATCATTAAGATGAGTCCATTCAACCAAGAGCTCACTCTGGAAGCCCCGAAGGGAGCGACCGTGCCTTATGTTTTGCTGTAGCCTCCATGAGGCAGAGTTCAGTTCCTTGCCTGCAACTAATGTTCAACACATAGCTAATAAATCAACAAATGAATCAATGGTAAGTTCTATTTTTAGGAAAAGCGTGAATGAAAATAGCTGATAAAGTTGATGATGATGATAAAGCTTATGTTTGCTAAGGACCCCTCGGTGGTACATAGATTTACACACCTCATTTAATCCTCACAACAAGCCCATGAGGTGGGCACTGCAATTATTCACGTCAAACAGGTAAAGAGATTGGAGCTCCGGAGGTTATGCAACTTGCCCTTGGTCACCAAACAGCAAGTGGGGATCCCTGCAGGTGGGGATTCCACCCCAGCCTTGTTCCACCTGGAACTCTTACCCCTCTGCAGCATGACTTTTCATTTCTCTCTGTACACTCCTATACAATATTTTAATAGAATTATGTATCTCCAAATATTTGTGTTTGGACTCTGTGCCCATTCTGTGTTAAGTCCTAGAGTCATAAAGATGGATAAGATATTCTTCTATCATCAAAGTTTTCATAATCTTATAGAGGAGACAGACGTGTAAGTCATCAGTATACATTTACAGTTAGAATATAAGCATGTGCAAAAAGGAGGAAGCCCTTAATTCTGCCTACATTCTTTTATGTGGTCTTCAAAAAAGTTGGTGAAGTAAAGTAACTGATCTTAGACAATCATCCTGTCCTGCAGGCGAGCATTAAAAAAGATAAGAATGTGTACACATATAGGCATATGCAAACATCAACACATATTTTTACATATGTAATATTATATGGGTGGGCACATTTGCAATGTTTCCTAAAATTTCCTGATTGTAAGAACTTGTTAAAAATCCCAAAATGCATCTATTAATATATTTTATCAAGTACCCTAGGAAATTCTTTTGGATCTGACAAGGTTGGGAAACATGCATATATGTAAAATGGGCTCCATATCTCTTCATCCTATATGTGCTTGTAATTTTCAGCATGTAATTTTTAAAGTATAATAGAATTCTTTATGGAATTCAGTATTATTTAGAATTCCGTGTACCAAAAGTTAAAATGTGCTGCTTAAAACATAACTTCTTATAAGTAAAATCCTGACGTAATAAGCTGAAAATAGAACTTTTAAAATATGCTCTCCTGCAACACACACAGGACTACATGGTCCCTAAGGAAAGAAGCTTAAAACTTGTTTGTTAAATGCTTCAATGAATACAGTTATCTCTAAGCTGGACAATAATTTCATAATATCAGCATTAGAAAAATATTGTATCCAAATTACTATGTCTTATATAAGCTATACATGCATAATTGTGGGCGACACTGTCAAATATTATTTTCTCTATCTATCATCTTTCAGCAAAAGCACCTAAGTGGGAATCATTTTTCAACACTCAACATTCCTGTTTATTGGTCATAACATATTCATGGGTAACCCAGATTTCCAAGTGTACCTTCCACTTTGTGTTCCCCTTGTTCCCTGTCTGTTTACAATTTCCAAACACTTTTACAGTGCAATTAAGGAAGGCCTGCATTAACATCAAATATTTATAACTCTGTGATTCTGATTTAGAATTTAGCTTTGGAATAAAACCCAGGGTAAAATTGCTTCTGTTAATCAGTTCTACAGAGGCTTTGTCCATCCTCCCAGGGGCTGACAATGCACCAAGTCTGAAGTCTTTCTGTATGCCTGCAGCTAAAATGACAGCAGTGGGATCTTATGATTTGAAACCAGAGCCTTCCGTGGCTAGGACTTTGATGGAGTAAGTAAAGTGTAGTGTAAGAATGATGCTGGCCCAGAAAGCATCTCTGAGTGAGTTCCCAAAGCACTCTATTGTAGTTGCACCTACTCAACACTCTACTGCAGCTACAAAGGATTGACCAGTGTTGCTGCAAGCCAGACAAGTTGGAGTCAGTAAGATTCAGTTCTGGAATTTTGGTTTGAAGTAGAGATTTTCTTTCTGCTGTATTTCCTGAGTAATAATACTAATAATAAATATTATAGCCTTCTTGCTACAATATAAATTTGAAATCAGACCTCTGCTGGCTCTATGTTGGCATGTTTTCAATTCTATGGATTAGCTTTATGGAAATGGAGTAATCAGAACTCTTACAAATGACAGAAACCAGTTCATCGGCTCAAACACAATTGTTAGGACTTAGTGGCTTACTTCTTTTCTTGGCTCCATTTTCCTCTGTGTGGCTTCACTTCATCCTGGGTTTTCTCGTGCAGTGACAGGAGGGTCACCAACATTTATAGGTTTATAGCCTATTCTTTCATTATATCCAGCAGAAAGAAATTTATCTTTCCACCTAAAATCCAGGATTGGATCTCACTGACTCTGGCTTGCCTGGTTTGGCCAAATTACCAACCCTTATCCAATCACAGTGGGCAGGGTCAATGTGCAACTCAGACTGGCCAGGCCTGGGTCTCATGTACACCTCTAGATGTGGGAAGATTTTCAGCCTTACTAGAAATGCAGGAACTAAATCTTGGCAAAGAGTAGCTTTTCTGTTATGAGAAGATGGGAAAATGGATTTTGGGCAGACAAAGAAGACCAAGAGAGAAGGATTTTGTCCTTATATAACCTCCATGGCAGAAATGCTTGTCCAGGTGTAGGTATCAAACAGTTTGATTATAGTTTACAGCTTATGGCTAAAAAATAATTTAAAAAAAAAAGTCGTGAAATCACAACTCTCATACCATGGACACGTCAAAATTTTTATTTAAGTCATTAAACAAAATGAGGGAACAAAGCAGATGTCATAATGAGTTCAAAGGAAAATCCAAAGAACAGCCAGTTTTAGATTGGGAATATTTAAATGGACTTGCAAATGGAGGTAAAACTGCCTTCCCAAAGCCGGGGAGGGTTGTTCCTCCATGAGACAGAATGTGGTTGTGTGTCCGTAGAAAGGACACTTCATATCGCCATCAGTTTTCTATACCTTACAATTCAAAGGCAGTGAAGGCTACATTCAGAAAACCTGAAAGAATGTGCCCAAATAATACCTAATTTTCCACTAGAGATGCCTGGTAATCTTTTCTGCTTATTCCAAATTTCCTTATACTCTCCCCTCAAAGAAAGATTATTCTTGATCACATTATAAGGCTGGTCTCATTAACTCTGGCCTGATTATTTACATAGGTGCAGCAAGATTGTTAATTTGCCATATAGGCTTTCTTAAGTTTGCTTTGCTAGAAGTTTCCATATGAAATATTAGATTGGACTTTTAAAAACCTCTATTATTTGCTATCCCAAGGCTAGGAAGCCAAGCTCAAAAAACTCTCTCCACCATATTTCACCTGCAGTACCTATAAATTTTGGTGAATTTCTCAATCCAAAATATCCCAGGGTCCCCAGCAGGAAGTGTCCTTTCTTAAGGCTGAAACTCTATAAGCTGAATAAAGGCCATTTTTCCTGGGAGGTCTCTCTAAGTGTTGGTTCCATAAACTCAACTTTAGTTCTTTAGAAGTGGCTACACCTGATCAAATGAGCATAATTCTCAAATATTACATTCCAAACAAGGCCTTGATTGTATAATCAATTTTTTTATTATTAAAAAAAGAACTACAGAGTCTTATTGAACCTAGCAAATGACTATGTTGCCATGAAAAGTAAGGATACTCATTGAGAGTTTATGATTTGAGGGAAAAGGGTATCAGTGAAGGTAAGATTTTTTAAAAATGTTTCAATTAAAAATGTTTTCAAAAGCATAGTCTACTAAATTGTTATCATTGCCTACAGATAGCTTGACAAGAAAGAGAAATGGCTTCCTTATTTATCCAGAAAATAAAACAATAAAATGACATCAGTAATATTCCAAACAACTGCAATGAAATTTCCTGCATCAGTTCATTCCGCCCATTTCGGTTCCAGTGGATCTTGGGTTGGCAATTTCATGGAGCCATCTGCTTCCCAACTAAAAAGAGTGCTGGAAATCCTGACTCACCCCACTGGGATGGCCTGAAAGTTATCAAAACAATGCCATCAGAAACCTGCACCCAAGAGACTGGTCTTTGAAGTTTCACAAGTTTGAAGTTCCCGGTACAGTCTTTTTCCAAGGAGCTCTGAGATGGTCTTTTATTTACATCCTTCTTTGGTCAAGACATGAACGTTAGTCTGGGACTGATTGAAGAGTGTTCAGACAAGCATCAGAGTAAAAACCAACAAAACAAAACAAAACAAAAACTATAGACAAGGGCAACTTAAAATGACTGTGGTTAATTTTCAATGATAATTTTCAAAAGTGAAAAGGTCTGACAAGAGTTCATAATAAGAATAAGGCAAGAAAATGTGGTTGTTTCTGTGTCTAGCAAAACAAGATAATAAGTCGTTGCAAAACATTATCTTTAAGGACAATGATTCAGCCTATTTTCAAAGAAGTCAGTGAATGTTACATTCAATTTATAAAAATGGATGAACGTATTAAGGGAAAAATCTTGAGTTGTAATATATAAGTCATTATGACACATATGTGTGTGTATAACAGAGCAAGAATAAATCAAGAATATACCAAGAATATCAAGTAAAGATATTCAATAAGTTTGGAGTATGGCCAAGACATGTGTATTTTTATAAAACTTCATAGGTAAGTCTAATACGCATCCTTCATCAAAAACCACTTGCCTAGAAGATGCCAGATTCAAATTAAAATAAAGTTATTAGTAAGCAAGAATTTTAAATAATAGTCAAAGTCATGATTGATAATACTACACTGTTTTTGCTTAGTATCTTCAGGACCTTGATAAATAAAAACATACCATGCATGGTGAGGGCATTAACAAATGTCTAGGAACTTTCCATATAACTTACAATTTCTAAAATACGTATATTAGGAATACTTTACTTATACAGATTAGGCTGAGTACCCCTTCTGATCTGATCATCCTTGCCATGCTACTCATCAATAGCAACATTTCAAATAAACCTACTTATTTCTCGCACCTTCCATTTCATAAGGTAAGAGAACAAATCTTTGTGATTTTTCAGGGAGCTTCTAAGAAATCTCAATATAGTTTAGGTGTAAAAGATAACTTGAAGGATTTATATTATTTTGTACGTTGAAGACATGATTTGGGGAAGGAAATAATTTAAAAACTTGTCAAAGGAGATCTGGACACTTGGTTATAATAGGATCACGGATGCCTGAGACACCATGATTGGTGATCCATTTAACCAAAGAGACAATAAAACATTAAAAAATAAACATAGAGAATGACATAATTGTAAAGAAACTTTATCTCTTTCATAAGTGAGAAATCTTTGTTTTCTTAAATGAGCAAAGACTTACTAGTCAGAATAAAGCATAGAATTACTCTGGTAAGACACACAATCTTTGTTATCTAGGCAGATTATACACAGAAAGAATAACCTTCTATTGTAGGTAAAGTCAGTAAACCAAGGAAACATACCAACCAAAACTGTACAAACTTTTGCTAAGATTTTAATACATTTCATGGCTTTTCAGATTCAGGTATTATAAACCAAGGTGATTCACTTTCCAAGTATTGTCCTTTGTTATGCACTTTCAGTCTGGGAAACAAACTGACACTTTAGGACAGATCTGAGAGAGTCTGTGAGGTTAGAATTCATTTTATGATAATATTAAGATGTTATTAACATGCAAGGCATTAATCATTGCTATTGTCAAATGAATCAGTAAACACATATTTTAAAATATTGTAAGTTTTAATTTCTAATATGGTAAGTATCAGTAGTTATAACCCACAAAAACCAAAGCTCTTTGAGGCCTAAATAAGTTTTAAGAGAATAAAGCATTCTGGAGACAGAAATAAACAAAACCGAGAATCATGGTTTTAGAACAAAACAGAATCTTTGCAAATCCTTGAAAAGCAGAGGCATGTGCACAGTTGTATCTCTCTGTTACCATTTCTCTTAATATAGTCTCAAATATTCATGTTAATTTAAACTGTAATCAAAGGAACTAACTTCCATTTCAGAGAAGGGTAGTTAATTGAAAACTGTCACACAATGACATTCAACAGCCACTCATATTTCTTATACAACTTCCCTAAGTGGCAAAAATAAACTCATTTATTAACCCGGCCCAAATATATAACATCTCTGTAGCATATAAAAACAAAAAATAAAAGCAAAAACATGTAAATGTGAAATTATGTTTATTAATCAATATTTTCATAGTGTACCATAGTTAGAAATGACCTACATATAGAATGGATATCCATTAATTTACTCCATATGATATCATACCCAGGTTTTAAGTTACCTAAAGACCTTGGAAATTATCTTCAAGCTAACATACTACAGAATACAATTACTATTGAAATAAATATATAGGTTGTGAGAATAATGATTCCATTTTGTTAAACATAAACTTACATTTACCTTTTTCATAACTTACATTACATAGGAGTGATATAAGCTTATTTGATCATTAAAGCTGTATAAGTTTAGGAAAATATACCCAAGTATAATAAAAATGTTTGCTTTTATTACAATTGACACTGAAAAATAAGAGAAAATACAGTGGTATTTATTAAACAAAAATTATTAAACTAGTCTTGTCTGCCAAAGATTTATCTTAATTATATGAATTTCAATTACTAAAGTATTTCTGAGTTTGTTTCTGTAAGAGTATTTTTCTTTCAAGTATAGTACATGTAAAGTATTAGAAGTTCAATTTTCTTATATTCTTGGAATTTTAGAAATATTTAATTTACACAAGTACATATTTAGCTCTATAAACCAATCAGAATAGAACTCCTTTAATTTACAACATTTTATAATCAATTTATTAATATCCTCAGGAGATATAAAAGCATTACATACTCATACATTGAGAGGTAAAGTCTTTTCTGAATTATAAATATGTAGGCACAGAGACACATACAAAGCCTGGAGCTTCAATTCTGCAATTTCAGCCAGAGATCACAAGAAAACACAGAACACACAAACTCACCAGTCTGACTATCAAGGAGCTATTCTCCTTCCTGGCAGGCACAGAATTCTTATTTGATTTGAACTCAAAATAAACAAACAGACAAACAAACAATAAATACTGACAAGCCGGATTCAGTCATCTCTCACCTGAGACTAGATCTCAATAAACCATTAATCCACATCCAGAGATTACCAAATGGTCTGAAAACAAAACTAAATACCCAATCATTATTGCTACCAGTGGGAAGTAATGTATTGACCACAGACAAACCAAAAGCAAAAATAAAACACAAAATTAGCAGGGAGAAAAATTAAAATCATAAAAGCAGAGAGTCGATAAAGTACTAGTGGCAATTTGCATTCACTTGACTCAGATTGAGAGCTAAGAAATGACACGCATGGGCTTCAGCAGGCCATGAGGTTCACTCTTTAGTCATGAATTTTAATCAACTCCCTCAGGTGAATCTATTGGGCATCTGGAAGGCTCTCCCCAACTGTTAAAATATAATTTTCAAACAAAAGTAAAATAATGACTTCATACAGATACAAAATGAACACATGTCAAAGGTTTTATCTAACTCCTTATTAAATGTAGGAACCAGGCAGATGAACAAGTTCAAAGGAGAATCCAAAATTCAGTCACATTATAGATCAGGAATATTGAAATGAACTTGCAAATAGATGCAAAACTGGCCTTTCCGTGGTGGTGATGATGACAGTGTGATGGTAGGGCAGGGGTTGGCGGTGGGAGGGTGCTGTTTCTCCACCGGATGGAATTCATTTGCGTGTTCACAGACAAGAATCAGTTTCATTGCTATCAGTTCTCCAGAACACACAGTGCTCTAAAACAGCTCAAAGTCAATGAAAGGCTAGGATCAGATTAACAGAATAGGTGTCTTCGAAACAGTGCATAATTTTCTACTGGAGACACCCAGTAATCTTCTTTGCTTATTCCAAATTTCCTTACACTGTGAATGTGGACAGACTCTGCCTGCCTTTGGAGAAATGATATGTTCCCTTTAAGGATTCATATTCTCAATTGATGTTAAATGAAGAGACTGAATTCAACAGTTATTTATACCTACTATGTCCAATGTAATGTGCTAGGCTATGTTTCAAGGATTTAAAAATAAATAAGACATGAAAATAGTGCACAGTTGTGCTCAATAAGACCATGCTTAATTTGCTGCAGAAAGGCTTGTTATCAGTCACCTATTGCTGTGTAACAAAGCATCCAAATGTGGCTTCAACAGTATCAAGAGTGTACCAAGAGCGCAAGCATGCAAGACCTCTGAAGACAAGGTCTGTTCTGCTGCATTCTATTGGCTAAAGCAAGTGACAAGGCCATTCCAGATTCAAGGGGTAAAGGAATAGACTCCACCTCTTGATTTGAAGAGCACATTGCCAGGACATAGATACAGGAGGAGATCCGTTGATTAATGCAATTAATCTTCTGCAGGCTCTTAACTTGTAGAAGTTCACCGTCTAGGTCAGGAGGGAGCCCTGACATAAATACCTGCCTCACAAAGTAGACTTTGAGAGATGCTGCCCTAGAGGCACATACCACCAACATATAATGGCAGAACAGGAAAAGGCTGAATTGAGAGTATCTGGGAAAGCCTTATATGTATGTGATTGGAGCCCAGTTTTGAAAGGTGAGCAGAAAACTTCCTTCAAGGGGGGTGGGAAAAGGAGTTGAAGATGACTGAAGGGAGACTGACAGGCTCAGTAATTGAAACGGGAAATCTGTTACCCACACTCACTTTTCAGGTTCATATTTAGAGACTAAAGCCATGATAGCAGCCACAGAGAAATAGGATGGGTGGTTAAAAAAACAAATCTGGGTTCAAATCTTGGTTTTCCCAATTAAAGGCAGAATAAATTTGGGCAAGTCATTTCTCCTACTAAATTTCTTTTCTTGATCATAATGCTCCTATTCTGACTTGACAACATCAAATTTTTCACAAGGAAAATAACTTGTGTAGTGTCTGGTAAACAAAATTAAAACTCAAATGAAAGCTTGAGATGCAATGTATTTAATCAAAGAGGAGTTCATATTGACATAAGTTCTACAAATTAATAAGAAAGTGAGAAGCAACTGAAAAACCAACATTTGCAAATAACATGAACAGGAAATGTTAAGAAAAAGAAATATGAGTAATGAATAAACTTATAAAAATATGCTCTATTACTCATTACTAATTGAGAAAACAAAAACTAAATAAGGCAATAGTATTTTTTTCTTTCAAGTTGACAAAAATCTAAAGAATGATATCTAGAGCTAGCCAAGGAATGGGAAAATTATCCCTGTATATATTGTTACATAAGGTCTAAATTGGTGTAATCTCCTTGTAGGGCTAATTTAGCAGACTGTGTCAAAAATTTAAAATATGTATATTCTAATCCAAAACACTTTACCTTGCTGAAATGCTTGTATAAATTCTTTCTCTCTTTGACTCTCTCTCACACACACATACACACATGTTATGTATGTGTATATATGTACACATGTATATATGTACATGTATGCATGTATACATATCCATCCCTAAGAATATTAATTCAGCATTGTTTAAAATAAGAAAAATCTGAAGGCACCCCAAATGTTTCTAATTAGATCAAATTTTTACATACTGACATGAAGGATAGCCACAATAGATCACTGAAGGAAGAAAAGTAAGTTGTGGAAAAATATACATAGCATCATATGTATATCATAGTATGATATGTGTACTATGTAAAAAAATTTCATGCTCTGTCTCCTTCCAAGGATGTGATGCTAAAATTTGACAGTAGATATTAACATGCTCTGTAAACTGTGAAGTGCTATGAATGTTATTAAAATAAGGTACATCTGGACCCAACTTGAAAAACTTTTCAAAACATATTATTTCAAAGCTCTGTGGCTTCCATTTAGGATACATATTTGATTTTCCCACGGAGATGAAGAAGTTATCTGATAGGATTCTTTGCAAACAGATTTTGGGTGCATTGAAACGCAAAATAATAATAATAATAATAAAAATAGCCCCAACTAGACCTATCTAATTTTCCTTAGAGGAGATGATCAACCAGCAGAGACAATATTTTGCTATTCTTTCTCAGCCCTTCTTTTCCTGAACAAACAGTTAATCTGAATAACAAACTAATAAAAAATAATTTGGAATCTGGGGCATGATTATGGCCGTGGAAGATGCTGATGATCACTTCATGTGATCAGAGAAAAACCTAAAATAGAGCACTCTTCAATTACCATAATTTCTACTGTCATTGCAATTTCTGTACATAAAAGCATTTGGTCTGAGGCACAACAAATTTATCCGTAAATTACACAATAAAGGATGGGGAATGGACTTTCCTTTAAAAGAACAAACAGAATCAGTCATTTATGGGGACATCTTCATCTTAATCGACATGTGAATGCAACCAAATGCAGACTCCATTATTGTATAAAGTTCTGAAGATTGTCACCCAACCCCACACCCACCCCTCTCCCAAGTTTAATTAAACCAGTATCACACTGAGACGGGAAGGAAAACACAATGATACAACAATAAACAAACATTAATCATGATCATTACATACATTTTATTACATGAAATAAATAATACTGTGGCGCTTTCACCAGCCGGTAAAGCTCTTCCTCTTGGATAACATCCTAAGGCAATTGAGGGGTAAAATAATACTAATAATGATAATAATAATTAGTATGAAAAGGGAAAAAAGGGCTTATCATCACATAAAGCAGAAACTGTATCCTCCTTCACTTATATTAATCTCATATTTGCTTATTTCTTCTTTTTAGGGTCTAATAAAGGTTTCTTCTCACTGAGATAAATGAAGCGTAGTTTCTTATTTGTAGCCTGGCTTTGGTGTACATAATTCAACTCTAATTGCCCCAGGGCAAGGAGATACATGGAAGATTCCTTCAATATTCAATCCACATGTATGGGACTCCACCAGGAAATGGGGAGGGGGTTCCAAACCCTCAGACTACACAGGAGCCAAAATGAGAGGAAGAGGGAAAGGTGTTTAGCAGGACTCAAGACAATGGCTTTCGTCCTTGCTGGAGAAAAGACCAGGCCCCCCAGTCTCACTCTTTTCAAGCCATTTTCTGAACTGAGCTAAAGATCTCCCTGGTTTGTCTCTGAGTCAGGAATGAGCCCCTTTGGGGGACAGCTCTTGTTTTTTCCAGAGGGCCTCCTGATATTTCTTAGTATAAGGACCATGCTGGGAGTCACCACTAAACACATAACACTGCTGTCCAGACCAATTGTTCCACTTCCATGTGGGCAACAAGAGATGGGACCTCTACTGCAGACATGCCCATTGAGGGCCACTTCGCCAGCCAAGCATGGATCCCATGCTATGGCCTCATTAATTCTCCAATCCCGAGGTGTTTCTGTTGTACACTGTCCATGATAACATCTTAGGGTGTCACTTTTAATGAATGAAAAGACCCAACCTGCCCCAGCAGGCCCCATGATACGGAAACAAACACATATTTAGGAGACAGCTTTTGTCCTTTCTTGAAAACTCCTGGACATGTCATTGCTTAGAAGGATGGTGGAAGATTCCTCTTCGGTCTTCCCTGGGAATTCCAGTAGAGGAAACCTCCTCGGTCTATTTTGAAGAGAGGAAAAAAGGACCGTTACGTGAGGACCTACTTTTCACTTCTTTTGAAAAGTTTTCTCTGTTCCACAACCTAACTCCTGTTTGTGCTTGAAAGAACCAGAATTTCTATGGCTTACAATTCAGGATTGGCCCCTGCTTCTAGGTTTAAAATGGCAGCTCTCAAACCACAAGCATGAATAGACGCTCTTCTGGACCTGGGGTATGGCCTCTTGTGTGGTCTCCTTGAGCTCACTGGCTGGGCTCCCAAACGTGTTAGGAAATAGGAGAAGCAGACTCAAATAGGGTGTTGTCCTTCCTTAGGTCAAGATATCTCTCCCTCTGTGGAGTTCTTGGTGAGGAAGCTTGGGAGCCACTGCTTCTGCCCACGGTGCTGATACGTGACACCCGGTGACAGAAAACATGGAGTGTGATCAGTTTCCCTACTCCTGGCATCTCACACATCTGGTCCTTTCTCCTGGAGATTAATCCGGAATGTGGCCAGTTATGAGGTTCTCACCCCTCCCCCACACAGACACTTTTGGACAAATAACAAGAGAAGGAAAAGATGAGTGGACACACTTGGAAGCCTCCTCGCTAGCCCAGTCCCTCAGGGAACGTTCCCTGCCCTCTGCCAATGAATTTCTAGGGCTGCCTCTATCATAAATACTCTGATTAAAATGTAAATTTAGCCAACCTATCAGCTTCCCATTAAGGGGACTCTTTAAAAACGTCGTTAATCAGCTGAAAGATATGTAGTGAAATACCACTCATCAATTGTAACTGCTTATGACAGTTAACAAAGCTTTATATTTGCCCCAAACATGTGCTGATCTATCCATTACGCCAAGGTTCACTCTCACGCTAATTGTACATTTTCTTCTTTAATGCATTTTTTGCTGTTATCTCATAGGCTAATGAAAGCCAGGAAATCAATAAATATAAATTATACATGCAAAGAAGGACTGCTTCGAACATAAAGTTTCTAATTAATTGCACTTGATTAATTTATATCCTTTAATTATCTTGCTAAGCCACAAACAACATAAATATCTTTGCAATCTGGTTATTGCTATGTCAGTCATAAAAAAGCAGACACAGTAAATCTATGAAATCTAGCAAACTGCATTGCCAGAAAACATGGAATGGCATAACCCATAAATATCACTGGGCTTACTCAAGACACTGATGAATAATTTCAGCATGACAAATTAATACTAAATATGTTGTATGGTTATTTGACGAAGGTTATAGTGATGTTATAAGTTTAAATGGTGCATAAGCAAAAATGTGGATTTTACCACTGGGATTATAAAAATCTGCTCAAGCTCGGGAGGAGTGGTGGGGATAAGGACCCACATGCAAATATCCCATGTAATTTTGCAAATGGAAGCTCTCTTTGCTGGCCAAGTTGAATTTCTTTCTTAGTTTCCCTTTGATAAACTTGATCAACAAAGAATAATCCATCTCTTCCACAAAGGCGAAAATACGATGTGTATTTGAAGGAGAAATTTCAATCCGAGAACTGAACGCCAGGTTGGGAAGAAAGCTGGATGTTGCATGCTGCCATTGTCTTAAAAGATGCAACTTTTACGTGGAAAGTGGTTTCTTTTTATTCACCCACCCCCTTTTAATTTTATCTGACTCTGCTAAGCCAGCCATCTGTCACTGATCTGAAATCTAATCCTCTCTGTCCACCAAGCTTGCTCTTTGTCCTAGGCCACAGCATATTACCAAGCATCTATATCTACAACTTTCATAAATGTGTAAAAAGAAACTGTATCTGTCCTCAGCTACATTCAGACAAAGACCATCTGTCAGCAACTGCAGCTATTCTTTAAAAAATAAAGCATCCAAAGGGATTTGCCCTTTACCAAGTAAACCCACTTAACCCTTCCAATAAGATTAACTGTTATTTGTTTCCATTAAATAAAAATGACCATACTAATATACATTTAATAGTTCTGTAACAGTTGCAGAGAGATCAGCTCTCACGTGGATATCTTTTGTAGATAAAACATACGTGCTTATAAATAAAGGAATTATGACAGCAATTAGATAACCTATAAGGCAGAGGGATGTTTTCATTTCCTTCCAGTCTGGGACTATGAAAGAGAAGCCAACATAAAATATAGAAGCCAGAAAGTTTCATACTCTCCCGGTCTTCAATTTTACAGTAAATAGCACTTCTAGATATAACAAATGGCTGAATACACACAATTATTAAGATTCAGAGGCCGTCTTCTGACTTCTGCCCTCCTATCACTGTACATCCTTGTAGACAGCTTTATAGCTCTTAGGCTACACATTTCTAAAGTTTATCTATGTGTGGTATACAAATATACCTTCACTAAGTCTCACCGTAATTATGGGAATTTGTCGGTGGAAGGAAATAACTGCTGTTTAGTGACACTGATGTGGAACTACAGTAACATTTTGGGAGTTGTGTCTCCTATTCTCATCCTGAAGATCACCAAAGTTGCTTGGTTTGGCATTTCAGAATAGAAATAAATAAAGCATTTGCTTCAATGGAAAAACCCAGGTGAATTTCTCAAACATTTATCTGTTCTCTAGATGTTTATGGACAGATTACTCCAGAATAACTGTGTTTTTAATGTCACATACTCAACTAGGAAGGCTAAGCGTTGCCCGCAGGGTAGTGAAGTATACATATGTGTCTACGTGTATATGTATATATTTTAACACAGACTCAATTCACCACCAGATCCTGTAGCTGTCATAATACCTTCGAGTGCCCAGAAGTCTCTGCTTTTCCACTTAAGAACTTGATGGGTTGACAGGAGCAGGTATTTTATAGGTAGCTTGGGCTGGGTGGGCAGATGAGCAGTGGACATGATGCAGGACACAGAGAGGCTGTGCCTGCCTTGGTCTGGAATTCCTCAACTGTCAGTGTTTGCTGAGGATCAAGACACATTTGTTTCTGGAAAGTGGGGGGAGGGGTGGAGGGGGGAGTGGGAAACTACCGGGCAGATGAAATGACTTTGTTTCCACCCTCCCACCCCCGAACTTCTAGGTTTTCCCCCTTAAAATATTTTATGAAGTCGTGATACTCAGTTTCAAGGGAAAATCCAATCAAAAGATTCCCACTGCAAACACATGCACCTGGCACTTGGCAATCCTTGTCTGCTTTCCTGCTCCCCCTGAGTGTGGCTACAACTCCCCATGACTGTTTTGCCTTTGCCAAATGCTCAGGTGGCTGCTGGCCCCCAGCCTGCTCTCAGCTTGTCTGAGACCTCTGCGGTGAAGGGTGAACCCCTCAGCCGAAGGGCTCCCCTTCCCCTGGGGGCCTCCACTCCAGGACCCAGACTTCCAGCTCTGCACCCAGCGGGCAGCTAAGCCGCCTGGTGTGCCTGGTGTCTCTCAGGAGGAGGGAAGCAGTCCTGTGTTGTGTTCCATGGGAGTGTCACAGTCACTAAGGAGACAGGTAAATCTCCCAGTGCTGAAATCAGATTGGTGAGGAAGATGCACTCCTGATGCAACTTGCCTGCCTCCCGGCTTCTTTCTCCAAGGTAATGAAAAAGCCATGCAGGGAAGGCAGGCCTGTGACAAGTATGGCCCCTGCACGTTCCTCTGGCTGATGGTTGGAAAAATACCAATGCATCCAGCAGGGAGGAAGTATGTATCTCCCACTGGAGTTCACTAGATTTGTCATTTTCGATTTAATGCACCTAGGTAGCAAGCCGACTCACTAGGTTTGACTGCAATTACCTTATCTTTCCTATTTTTAGTGACAGGACCAGATTATTTTAAGTGCATTTTATAGAAAACCCTTCTTTACTGAAGTATAAAGACTGTAATAAAGACAATACAATGTTTTGAAACTGTTTTAAATCCTTCACTCAGCGTTGCTTCTACAGATTTAACATGTAGGGGTTCTAATCTTACCGCTACTAATTAGAGCTTTAGTGTAATTGTGCCAACAGGGTGCTTGGCATAATAATTACTATTGAGAGATTCTGGTGGTGCAGTAACATGCCTACATAATGCAGATATGTCTAGGATTACAGTGCAGTCACCTTTGTATGTTGACTCAAGTTGGATTTTAACCAAGTAAGGGGTTATTTTGCCTTTATAATAAAGCTTAAAAGGCATATACATATGTATGATTTAGGTATCCATTTTTCCTCTTTGAGTCTTTTGAATATTAATTAGCAGGAACCTCAGAAGGCAACAGGGACACATTTTGTTTCAAATATCTCACAATTTGGGGCAATTCACTCTGTGAGTGGGATCATCCAGGCCTGTGTGGCAAAGAGTCTATTTTGATGCAACGATGCACCGTTCCTAGATTACTCCCAGGGCGAGGGTGAAATCCTGCCTTGTTGTGACAAGCAGAGTAAGGAAACAGGGACTCTTAGACTGAACAGGAGCTGGATCTGTATGGGATATGTGTCTTGTTTATAAGAGGAATCTATAAAAAATACTTTCTCAGTAACTCCCTAGCACTTGCATCTTTGAAAATGTCAGCCTAGGTTGGAGAAATCTATTTCTACCCTAGACTAGGTAGTTTCAATGAGAATTATCTCTGTTTCTCATTGTTTTCTGTAAAGGGGAGGTCTAAAAAGACCTGTCCAGGTGTCACATGTGGGAGGTGAGTAGGGGTGTGTGTGCACATGGGGAGGGGTGATCATATGTACTAGTCCTTCTCTGCTTGGGACAGACCCCGAGATTGGGTAGGTGGCCTTGAGGGCTCCTCCAGATTTATCAGGCAACTAACAGGGGCCATGTTGGTTGGTTTCACTTTTAGTTGTGCCTGAGCAAAGCCAGTTCCAGGGAAGGTTTCATGCCCTGCACGGGGGCTTCCTGCCACTGATGTGCTGGGCGCAGAAGTGGGCAGAAACTCCATATACTGGTACTAGCACACTCTTATACACAACACAGGAATGCTGGGTTTGTGTGTGTGTATGTTTTTTGTTTGTTTTTGTGGTTTTTATTTTTGGCACATGTGAAAGAGTTTCTACAAAACTGATTTCACAGGGCAATAAGTCACCTAAGAGGGTGTCACCAGCCATTTCAAGTGCACTATGGAGGATTTTTAATGTAATAAATATATTCGAAAGGTAGTATATAATGGCCCAGAGCCTGAACTGTAGCTCCATTTAGCTCCCACAGCCTTGTTTTTACTGCCCCTTAGTGCCTCACTTTTAAAGTGACAGGAAACCAATTTCTGATTACAAATCAATGGGTTAGGTAGGATGTCACCTCTGGACAGTGAATTTAGCTGTAAATCCAAGGAGTCACCCACAATGCTAGGAAATTGGGGGTCAAGGCAGAAAGGCAATTGCTTTATACAATGAGAATGGAAATATATTTAATAGGGAGCTTTATAACTCCGTCTCTGGGGAATGAATGCCCAGGTAGCGCCAGCCAGCCACTTGTCCCTCCTGACTGGCCCCGTGGCGAGCAGGGTGGGTTTTCCATGTGCATCAAATGTGGCAGTAAAATTTTCATTTTGTTGTACAGGCTGCAGACTTCCCCCAGGCTGATGAATGAGGGAGATATCTTTCTCCCTGGACAGTACAGCACCCTCGCCACACGATTTTAACCAAAACTCTCTACGCTCCTGTCATGTAAGATACCTTTTGATGAGGCCCCTTTTTTCTTTAAGCTTTTAAGATAATCTTAGAGAAATCATCAAGCTATAAAAAGAAATCAATAAAAACAGAAAAGGTTCCCATCACCCCGAAAAAAATCCATAACTTTTGCATTTTAATAGAGACGCTACAGGACCAGACCCGTCATTTTCTTTCTGATGTGTTCCTTTGATTTCCTGCATATCTCACAGGGCTCTTGACTTTCTTGAGAAAGGGATTATTGAATTGTGTGTCTCCCTCAGATGTACTTGATCACTCAAGTATCTGTACTTAAGAATGTTAGAGTCTGTTCAGCTGTTGCCTCTTTGGGAACTCATCGGGGCTTGTCATCTTAATATTAATTGGGTTTTGTGCAGGAATCTCAAGTCCCACATTGAGTGGCTTTCAAGAGAGAAGATTATGCCCAAAGCCAGATACAAAGACAAACATATTTAGCACAACAATTATGATAATTGTAGAAACATTCTGTCACGAAATAAGCAAATCTGATTAAGAGCCCTTCTACGTTATCAAATATTAATCTGCTGTCTTCAGTCTAACCTGGTTTGAACATAAGAGGCTTCTTATGGTTTTATGTATTAACAAATTTGTAGGAGCGGAACATATACAGCCTAATGGTATGAGACAGCCAAGCCAGGGTAGTAAAAAGATCTTTGCTGAATGTAATCCACTTAAATCTAAAATAGACACGGATAGGATCATAAACCTCAAATCAAAATTAAAACACGCCCTGCAAATGAGACTTTTTGTATAATTCCAACCACACGGTAATTCAGAAACATATCGTGGAAAAGAATTATTAGGGCTCTTTTCTGTTAAAAAAAAAATGAGGTCAATATCTTTATGGTAAATCATCACAATAAAATGGACAGTCACTTGAAACTTTCCAGACTTTCTTGATACCCACACAAACTGGTCGGATATTGGAAGCAGTAATATTCTTGCTAAGCCAGAGAGTTAATTTTATTTGTAATTTTCAGCTGCTTTCAGTTTAATTGCACAATTTCCTCAATTATTAAAGTTCATTCAACATACTTAAAGTTCATTAGCCATTGTCAAATGGGCAAAATTACTTTGCAATTTTAATATTTGTTGGACAAAGCTGCATTAATAGATGCACTCTCCAAACACAGGTTTCAGTTTTTGCTACAGCATCCATTGATAATTGTAACCATCCAAATCAGGAGGCAGAAACGATTATCACCTTTTTTCTCTTTTTATGAATCTCTCTTAAATGTTAGTGATTTTAACCATACAGGTAGGCTCTTTTTGTTTCTTAGGTGGAAGGAAATTGGGGAGGGTGGCAATACTGATGATAGTGTTGGAGTCTTGCATAAATACATATGAAAAAGTATACATGATGGTGAAATTTCTCCATATGCACATGCTATTTGCAGAAGTATGACATAGTCATAGGCCCATGGTGCAAACCTATAAAAGCACAATATGGGCCTCTGAATAATCAATAAGTGAAATTTTCAATCAGGTTCTATGCTATAAAAGTTTTTGAGTCATCATACTACATATAGTATGATACTATATATTATACTATAAATATACATATATGTATACATGCATGTGTATATGTACTTACATATTTATGTACATTTAAATTTTTCCATAGTGATACATTCCGTAGTGTATATAACTGCTGGCATTAGGCACTCTCTCTTACTCCCTTCCTCTCTTCTCTCTCTCTTTCATGCACACACACATTCACACTCAACATGGAGCTATTTAATGCAAGTGTATGTGGACTATATTTAAATATGCATACATGCCCTTGTAGCAAAAATGCCACTTTCTATTTGTTTTTCCCTTTGCAGTTATGACCCAGCTTCACCCCCTATTATCTCATTTTATCAATGAATACACACTGGTTTCCCCTGTTAGATGCAGATTCTCACCCCATCCTCCGGGGAAGGCAATTCCTGAAATGTATCAATACGGCTAATATGAAAACAAACACAGCCCAACCTGCTGCTGTGTCTGTCCGTCCTTGTGCACACAGACTCACTCCAAAATGTCTGGGTGCAGATAGCTCCAGACCTGGAGGACGGAACCCCTGCCAACATGGCTTATCTCCCCAGTAATTAGGCTTGTGTTTCTGCTTTATTAACTCGGATACAACAGCACCCTGCCCTCTGTCACCAGGGTGACTAATAGATGATAGTCACTCTGATTTGGAAACCATACAAATTAAATGGCGAAGTGAAGTTAAGGCAAATTGTGTCAAGATAAGGCAGTCAGTCATTTACATACTAGTTTTTCAAATGTTAAGCAGGGAGCTTTTGATTTTACATCTGCAGATGCAAAACTGCTAAAATAAATAAGCCCGGTTTCCTTGTTGTGTTTGTTAAACCTCAATGATACGTGAATTCCTGAATGATGTTAGGAAAATGGATTGTGTATGTTTAAAAGCAGGGTAACTTTTCTTCTGAAGTCCCATGTTTCATTGCTTTTCCTGAGAAGGATTTTCTTCTGTTAAATGTGGGTGTGAATCCAAGTGTTTATTTTCCCAGGAGTATTTCAACAGGTCTCTATCTTCATCACCTATGGGGCAGATTTGCTTTTACTTTTTTTTAAACCCCAAGTCTTACCTTTCTAGGAAAAACGATCCCACACCTTATGTAAGATTAAAATTACCCAAGAAAAGAAAGTAAAACTGAATGATGGAAAGACCATATAAAAAGAAAAAGGCCGTCCAGCAAAGCTGATTTCCATCAGTCAGCTGCGGGAGCTGGAACAATTTGTTTAGCAATATGATTTAACAAGAAGCATTAGCTCTGGGTGTGTAGCTGCTGGGTTTTGAGAAGGCTGATGAGATGTGATTATCTCTACGCAGAAATATCAGGGTGGTTAAAAGATAATTTGAAAAGAGGTTAAAAATGAAGCGACATTAAGCTTCTTTCACTTGTGTCAAAACAATCACATCTTTTCTTTGCTTTGCTTTTTTCCCCCTTTTTCACTTTGATGACATTTGCTCATATTGGAGGTGGAGACACTCTTCGTAGCAAACTGTAATCCTTGACTAATTTTAAATTTAATGTGGCTCTGTTTGAAAGACAGCTCTAAATTTTGATCCAAAATCTGCTTCTGGATAGTACAGACAGAATTTGCAATGTTTGTAATATTTGGTAAGCCTTAAACATTGCTATTATTCCCAGAACTAAAGTTTCATTTTACTATGTTAACAATATTCATGGTATAAACAGCATTCGTTGACATAATAAATGACATTTGGTTAAAAAAAAGTCTTTGAACTTTAGCTGAAAAAATGCAAACAGGTAAAAAAAACAGAATCAAATGTTTGAAACCATATATTAGTAAGTGAATATACTCCATCATATCATTTGATCCCCTTCAATATAATAACTGTTTCAAATGACTAAGTTTCAAAGCCTGAGAATATTTCTTACTTGGAAAGATATATTTCAGTACCAGAGATATGTATCCACTATCTAAGAAAAAAAAACCAAATAGCAATAGTTCTTGATTTACAAAATAAAACAGTAAAATAGGTTAGGTAAGTTAAACATTATCTCTGTGTATATAAAGTGACACAATAATGGAATCACTTGCTGAAAACTTAGAAAAAGTATAAAACAAGATTTCAAATCTTGTTCTTTTGTATAAAAGATGGTTGGATCATTCTGCCAAAGTTTCAAGAGTTTAAGCAACATTTAAGAAAAAGAAGCCCAAAGTTACCCTGCACACGACAGAACAGCTGTACACTCACTTTGCAGGTCTGTGACACAGAGTTCAATTTGAGCAATAAAATGCTCGGGAATTCTGAAAAGCTACGTCCACTTCCATGTCTAAGGTAAAGCCTCAATGCTCCATTCTATCCCTGCTTTATCAATTGGTTATGAATCAATTCTGCAGTGACTAATTGCCCAAAAGCTCCCTCACTCCCCATCTCCTCCTAGTCTGCAGTGCTAGAGATGTTTACGCAGATACGAGGAGATGACAATTAGTCATATTTATCCGTGCTGGGTCCATTTAATCCCCACTGTTTTTACTCATGTCAAATCCATTATCCCAAACAAAGCTGAATACATCTTGTCGGAGATGCACACAGACTTGCCTTGTTTACTTTGAGAAGACGGATTTTATGGCAACATTAAATATATACTGAACCCTAACTAATGGAGCCACTTGGCATGGTGGAGAAATCGCTCTGGTAATTCTTATCACCCTTAACCCATTGTTGTTTAACTGGATTCTGAAAACCCATGGCCTTCTGGCTGTGCCTTGGGTGTCGTGCATGTTTCTTACATTTTCTCCACAATTATACATTTATGACCATTGCACCTAAGTGTTTCCAGCGATCACATAATGCATCCCTCCATCCCCCCAGTAGCCAGTGACACTTTTTCTGAGAAAGCCTTGCTTCTCTTCCTGCCCACATTCATGCCTAATTTTTGAGCCTAGTAAAAGAATTCCCCCCTGCCCCTTTTGTTTATTTAGAAAGAAAAAAATCTTAGGTGTTCTGTTTACTTACATTTCTCAGCACTTCTTTGTCTTCCAAACCATTTTAGCTCTTAATATGGAAGTTTTATGGGTTATTTTATCAGAAAATGCAGACCTTTGCTAGTTGACATGAACAGTTAGGATGCGACTAAGAGTGCTTGGAAACCCTTGACTTCACCAGGAAAAAAAAAAAAAAAGCAATATGTGGCATATGTTAACATCTAGGCCTGAAAACACAGCCAGTAAGAGTGGCGCAGACTAAAGGAAATCACTACTTAATTCCACAAACATTTGTTTGAGTCCAGGAACGGCACCAGAAACTTTGAGCAGCCTGCCTTCCCCGCGCGGCCGGGCGCACGAGGTCCATAGCGCGCGGCACAGCGCCATCTGCTGGCCGGCCTGGCCGGGCCGCCCGAGCAGGCCACCGCCGGGGGCTGGCTCCGAGACGCACACGTGTAGGTTTCCCCCCTTTCCCCCCTAGGGCTTCCCGCTGTTGGGGGGATTTCTGACTGTACTAAAAAAAGAAAGAGAGCGGGAGATTGTGCCGGAGAGGGAAAAAACAGCGCTGGAGAAACCGTTTCCAAAGACCTATTTAACATGTAAACGGAGGAAGATTAATACCTCTGGAACAGTCCCCAAACGTCTTGCCAAGGGCACAGGTTTTCAGCTTTAAAGGTGAAATTGAGTTTATTTGCATCTAAAGCAAAGAGTTGTTTCTCCTCCTTTCTTCCTGTAAAACATTGTACCCGGACCATATCCTCTCCACACCGGGCTCTGCCTCTGCGTGATCCTTTATGGAGGTGAGGTGGAGCTAACCGACGCTGTCTGGGTGTCCAGGTTAATTCATTTCCTGGCAGGGTGGTGGTGGTGGTGGAGGGGATTCAGGAGCGCTTCTGGAGACACTGGGGCTCTGTTCGCCCATCCATTCCAGGAACCAGGGGAGGGACAGCCCCTCTCAAGGGCAGAATCTGAGGGCTGTGGAAATGCAGTCAACACACTTATGCACGCGTCCACACTGCTTCAAATGGGATCCCAGACTCCGGGGCACACATCTCTGATAAATTGCAAAAGACCCAAACTAAATGGACCAAAGGAACGGTCATTATCCTTAAGGGAGGGACCTCACTGTAACACAGGATAAACATTATCTGCAATTATTATTACTATTATTTTTTAGGTTGTGTTGGAAATCCTAGCATTTTCATCTCACGTCGAACTACCGGGCCTTTTGCTAACTGCAATTTCCATCCAGAGACACTGGCGTCCAGCATCTCCCATCCTCCCTTCTCTCTCTCTTGCTCTATCCCCACACTCTTACCCCACCCATACATACCCAGGTTGGGGTGGATGCTATGTCAGCTTCACTTAGGGAGAAAGGGGAGGTCAGATCCATTCCTGGTTCCACTTAAAGATGTTTTGTTTAGCCCCTTGTTGTGGGGATTCTCTGGTCCTCCCTGCACAATGGCTTTGGAGTAGGGATTAATTGCAATTGCTTGTGTGTATGGAAGGGACTAGAAATGATCTTTCTTCACCAGGCTCTCTCTAGAACATTCAGCACAACACTGCCTACCATTGAGACAGTTAAGGGGACGGAGCCACCTGGGCCCACAAAGAGGTCTGGCTCTTGGGACAGCCAGGGGAGGGGCCTATGTTATCAGGAAAGGATGCTGTTTCTCAAGGGTTGCCTCTAAACCTGAGGGGAGTTTTCTAAAACAGCGTTCCTCTAGTGCTGTGAGCTGTCCTTTTGCAGACTGGAAATCTGCTGGTGAGTGTCTTCAGGGGATTGCATCTCTCTCCCTCTCTTTCTCTCTTGCCTATGCTTTTAGAGACAAATACAACTCAGATACATTCATTATAGAATTTGAATTTTTAAGGGCTAAAGGATTTTAGAGACTAGGGTTCACAGATGAAATACAGGATACTCAGCTAAATTTGAATTTCAGAAAAACAATGAACAGATTTTTTTTTTTAGTATAAGTACGTCCCAGATATTACATGGGGCATACTTATAATAAAAAATATTCATTGTTTATCTGATATTCAAATTTAACTGGATGTCCCTGTGTTGTTTAGCGTTGGTTTGTTTTGGGTTTTTTCTTCCCTCCTTTCCTCCTTCCCTCTCTTTCTCTCTCTCTTTTTCTTTCTTTCTTTCTCTTCTAGATCTGGCACCCTATTAGATACCCTGTAGTGCAGATATCTAGACAGGAAACTGAATTTGACAGAGGCAAAATAATTTGCCCAGTTACATAGCTAGTTAGAAGCAGAACCAGGGCCAGAAATCAAGTCTAGAAATTCAGTTTTGGTCCTTTCGAGCAACCACACTATCTTTGCTTCCCCCAGAATAGCTGATTGGGAGCTGAGATACCAAGTGAATTCATGTAATAAAACCAGTTCCTTATATTAACATAATCATTCCAAATTGATTCTTGCGTGCTTCAAAGAAACATAAAGTAAAATACCACTCATTTGGAAATACCACTAGTTTATAATTTGTGAACTTTCCTGCCAAATTAATCTTTGCCTAGAGAGCCTCTTCTCACTGGAGTCCCACACACACATTCCTTTTCTGTGGCCACTGTTCATGATTGTCTTAAGGACTTTGCTCTACCAAGTGATTTTAAACACTTAAGCACACACTTATATATAAGCAAATAGTCTGCTAGTTATCCCTCTCTCCCTATTAAAGCAAAAGTTCTAAAGCCATTTTTATAGGCAGGGTACTATTTATTTGAATTAAAAGACTAGTTAATCTTAAAATATTTGAATATGTATCATTTCATAGACTTACATTAGTTATGTGTCTTGAAACTGTACCCGAGATCATTGGCAAAACTGCTATCCTGTATCGTGGCAAACCTCAGAGCACAAATGCAACCTTATATTTCAGTGATGCTGTGAACAAGTGACCTTGGTCATGCCTCTTATTACATCCAAGCCTCACTTTCCTTATTTTTAAACTGAGGGGTTAATTCTTTATACTCCCTTAGATCTGTTTTGATTCTAAAACACAAGGTTTCTAAAAATCAGAAATTTACTCTGTTAACATCATTTGTTTTTTAAGTTTCAATTGTAATGTAGCAGCAAGAATTGCATCTAGGTCTTTTATAAAAGTACCCACTGTGCCCAGTATCGTGCCACAGCTGTGTGTGCTCCCGGAAGCTATACTGGCCATCAAAACCAAATTACAAAACCTCACACTGAGGAAGGAAAGAAAAAGGTGTTAATGAAACTAGTTGTAATGCAAAGAAAGGTGAGCTTCAGCTTCAAGCTCTGGAATGAAACAATATAATTGCAAGGGGCGAAAAGGGCTCCAGGTGAGACAGGGACTGTGTTTACACCATGTCCTTCCCCTCTGCCCATCCCCTAGTCCCGGAGCTGAGCAACTCCTCCTGGACTGGCTCTTACTGGGCCAGAGAAGCAAGTAACAGTCTGAAGGATTTGGACCTTCTAAAATCAGATCCTAAACGCCCCAGCCTAACGATAGCTCCATGGGCATTTCACGGGCTCATTACCTTATCGAGGAAGGTTGAAGGAACGATCTGGCAATAGATGGCCAAATTCTGTTCTGTCTGGGAACTCTCATTTCATACTTGCAGTTCACATTTTTTTTAATGAATGTAAAAGAAGAGCAAATGAGGCCAGGTGGAGCTAAAAGAGTGAGGTTTTCCCTCCCTTTTTTCCTTTCTCTTTTGACTTTTTTTAGCCTTACAATGGCTCCTGCAGAGAAGCCCTTCAGCAAGGGGAGGGTCTACCCAGAGCCACGATGTGGGGGGAGGGCCACAGGCTGCCTTTGCTTGGGGCCTTGAGTGTGGAGAACATTTTGTGTCTGTGGGATCTGGTGCCCACTGAGGAGAACAGACTCCTGTTCACAGTAACGACAAGACAATGACTCCTAAAGATGGCTGGGCAAATTCTTTTGAAAATATAAAACCCTCAAGTACTTTGTCCATTTCTTGAACGGGACCAACTTATAGACCTTGCTCTGAAAGGCCATCTGGGTTGTGAAGGACCTCAGAGAATTTCACCTCAAAACTTGGCCCCTTGGTATAATGAATATTTTGAATTAAAAACCCTTAGAGGTCTGCAGGCTTTGGAAGAGACTTTTCCCCTAACTACATAAAGCGGACAGGCCCACCAAGGAGAACAATTGTCCTTGCTCCCCTACCTATTGTCTCATTATCCATCACTGGAAAGAAGACCAAGAATGTAACAAGATTATGACTGTCTCCAAAGATCATTTAAATTCCAAGAGAACTATTTACAAAGTAAATTCTGCTCCCTGATCTAATCATTCTCCGTGGTAATCATGTATTGCCCTCAATAAAATTCTTCTCCCCCTCCCCTTCCGTAACCAGTTTTACCAGGATGCAAGCCCCCATTCTTTCTGCAACCTTAAGAGGGTATATAAGCTTCTGGACCCCACTGGGATATTGAGTGGTTCTCCCTGTGTGCATGGTAAATAAATTTGTAATACCTTTCTCGTATTAATCTACTTTATTGTGAGTTGATCTCTCAGTGAAACTTCAGGGGGCTAACAGCCTTGGTCCTTGTAGTTTGGCGTAGTCCACAGGGTGTTCAAAGCTGCTCTGCTCTTCTGGAAGCCACAGTGAGGGGAACTTAGAATCTGACTAGCCTGCAACATGGGTAAGAATTCTTACCAGTTACACTCCGGTTTCCCTCCATCTCTCTGTGGACTCCAGAGCAGACAGTAAAGATCATTGTCAATGAATCTTCAGGGTCCCAACGGCCTTAGTCCCTATGGTTGTTTCCATGGAAATGTTTTCCCACTTCACCTTTGGAGCATCCCAGGGGCTTTCCCTGTCAAGTATATGCTACGGTTTTGCCAGCTCCTTTTCTAGGACGGGGAATGTACTCTCAGGACAATATTAGCCAAGTCAGGACTTAACCAAAAACCCAGGCATGGCCTGCTGGGAAATGTGTTAACTATTCAAAGGCTAAGGAACCAAGTACCACCTTGAGAAGAAAGGATTGACTTGATCAGGCAGACACTTAGAACTGTGTCCTTGTCTTAGATTAGAAAACTCACACATTTGCTGCTAATAATAACTAATACTTCTGGGGGCTTACTATGTGCAAAATACTTTGCATTCAATCCTCATTGACAGGTACTGTTATCCCCATTTAATGGATGAGGAAATTGAGGCTTAGAAAAGCTTGGAAACTTGAGTTAACATCACATTGCTATTAACTAGTAGAGACAGGAGACAGGACTGGAAATGAAGTCTCACTGACTCAGAAAGTGCACATTCTCAATGACTTCTGATAATAATAATAATAGGTAACTTTAATTGAGCATCTACTATGTGACAGGCACTCTTGTGAGCACTGTATACGTATTATCTCAATAAGCCCCCACAATGACCTTGTGAGGCAAGTACTACTATCAAGCCCATTTTATGGTTGAGGAATAGGGAAGAGGCTAAGTAAAGAGCTGGCAACTCTAGCTACTGACCTCTATTGACCCTCTGGATCAGTGGAGGCTGTTGGCCTCCCTTCTAATCAAACTTACAGTAAAGCCTCGTGTAAAGCGCAAAAGAGAAATGATATAGAACAACAGCAAACAGCAAAACCCAGCCCTCCTCCGCCCACACCCCAGCTGAACAGCTGTGTGTACATTGTTTTGTTCCCCAACAGAGTTTCTCTTCTCCTCTTCCTCTCTGGATAAAAATAAAAGACTTGGGGGCAATATGTGCCCTCAAGTTACCTGTGTTCCTCTTATTCTCTGTGACCACAGACAATGAAAATTTGATTCTCTAACAATTACACAATCCCTCTCTCTCTCTTCCTGCCCTTCTCTCTCTCTCTACACACACATACAAACACACACACATGCACTTTCCTTCTTTGATCTGAAAATGCGATTTCTGGAACTTTCAGCTGGGTCTCTGGTTAAGCACCAGCATGCTGGTTTGGAGGTGCTCTGAGACCGTCGGCTGCTGTGAGCTTAGGGTCTCAGCTCCAAGCCCTGGGCATTAGCCTACAGGCTGGCCAGCCCAGTTGCGGCCTGATAAGAGTGCAACCCTAAGGAAGCCGGCAGTTTTATTTCCCTCAATAAATCTATTCTGATTAATGTAAACACTGTATAATACTCCACCTGTAGGTACTGTAATTAAGGTGCATCGGAACCACAATCAGCACAGTGACAGGCAGAGGGAAAATTATTGACCTCCCACGGATTTTTTAAGTCAGCACATTTACTACTGTGAAAATCACCAAGTCATTAGCAGAGGGTTTTTTAAAAAAAAAAAATTTCAATGAAAGAAGTCCTCTGCTCACATTGTAGCCATTTGTTTGCTGGCCTCCTTGTCCCCTTTGTTACTGAGTTGAAATCCACCCCACCTACCCACCCACCCCCACCCTATTGGAGCCTCTGCAGACTGAGGGGCACCAGTCTTGGTAGGAGGTAAAAGTTTTCCATCTCAGATTCGGAGGAGCAAAAGGTTTCTCTGCAGGAGACTACCACCCAACCCAGGGGTCCTAGAACAAGACCACAAAGCATCCTTCTCTTATGTTTATAGAACCAGGATGACAGCAAGTGTGCCTTACTGGGCTCCCATGTTGCTTGAGAGCTCACACCTTGATGCAAAATTGATCTCTGTGGACACCCACTTGGGAGGTTGATAGCTGTAGCTGGTGGCTCTCCTCACTGTCCTCGGGATGCCAGGTGTTAGCATGCAGGCCTGGGAGGCAGACAGGCCCCTTGCCTGTCCCCAGTGCTTCCAGCAACAGGGGATTCTGGCAGTCATTCCCAGCTGCCCCTCCTGCACCAGAGAACTGGAGGCGCTGCTCTTGATGAGTCTGAGGAGCAGAGGACTGCCTGGCATCCATCTCCAATGGTAAGGGCATCTACTTTCTCACTCAGCAGAAGGCACGGAGGGCAGTGGCGGAGTGCATGGACACTGGAGTTATGCCCAGCTGGATTCTGTTTCCTGCTTCACTGCTCCCTTACTAATTCTTTTTGTACCACCGTTTTCTCATCCGTAAAATGGGTATAATAACAGTATCATACCTCTTAGGATTGTTGTGAAAATTGACAGGGATGATCCATGAGAAGCCCGCACAGTGCCTAGCACGTTGTAAATCAGGAGTTGACGACCTCTTCTGGAAAATGGCAGATAGAAAATAATTTAGGCTTTGCAGACCATATGGTCTCTGTCACAACTATTAATACTTAACTCTGCCATTGCAGCCTGGAAGCAGCCATAGACCATACATAAATGAACAAATGTGGCTGTGTTCCAATAAAAGTTTATTGACAAGAACAGGTAGTGGGCCAGATTTGGCCCTTGGGTCATAGCATGCTCAGTCTTGTTAATTTAAATAATGAATAAATGTCAGCAGCAATTATTACATGTAACATTCCCTTGCTGATCAGCTACTGTATACAAACAGTTGTGGGTGCATTAAGAAGGCATAGTCTCTGCCCTCTTGTAACTTACAGTTGGTATTAAGAGAGGGAAGGCATTAATTCATAAATATTAAATAAAGACCTACTGTGTCCAAGATGGATGACACATAAATTAAAAGCTATTAAACAAAACCTAAAGCAATATATGCCTTTGGAATTTTTTATTTTTATTTTGTAAAACCCCACTCCCAACCTGTGAAAACATATCAGGAATATTTTCCATTTTGCTGAAAATTACATTACCTTTACAGACTAACTTTTTCTCTTCAAGAAAAATAATAAAAATTCAATGTGCATGAACATCATTGCATCATGCTCTTAACGTGCCATGTGTTGTTTTAGGTACACTCAGCAGAGAGGAAAGCCATTGAGGTTTTGTTTAAATTCACAGCCAGTTTACTCAAGTCAATACTCAAGCAGACAAAATAGCCAGCTTGAAATTTTTTGATTGAACAGGCCTGTTAATTTAACCAGGGACCTAAATTATGAAGAAGTCTGAGATCTCAGCTGCCAAAATGGTGAGGGAAGAAATGGAGTAGAATATCTTACACTTAAGGTACAACTCCAAAGACATTGTTTAAAAATATCTTGGGGTTTAAGAGAGGTGTTAAAGAATGTTTCTCTATCTATCTATCTATCCATCTATTTGTAGATATATGTATTCCCAAGCTAGTCTTTAATGTCAATAAGGTCAATTATACACAGATAGACAGGCAGCTGCTTACCAAAGCTACTCCTAATCTGAAAGGAACTGACAGGCCAGTGTGAGTAACAGGCCAAACTGACATTTTCTACATTACAGACCATGTGCTTGTTCATTCATTCACCTTACAAATATTGTTGAGAGTACACTACTTGTGTTGCTTAAACTAGGCTTTAGGAAATGCAAAAATGAACAAATGGTGGAACTTAAACTCCTGTTACAAAATAGTTACAAAAAGTTTGATGGAGAAGACAATCCAGCTGAGCAGGAGGCTGTCTGGGAAAGGATCTGTGTATCCCACTCATCACTCTAAAGCAGCGGTCCCTAAACTTTTTGGCACCAGGGACTCTTTTCATGGAAGAAAATTTTTCCACGGACCAGGGTGGGGTATGGTTTCAGGAGGACTCAAGTGCATTCCATTTATTGTGCACTTTGTTTCTATTATTATTACATTGTAATGTATAATGAAATAATTATACAACTCACTATAGGTTGGGGACCCCTGCTCTAAAGGATGCTGGTCAACATTTAGTTTTTACAGAAGCAATGTTCCTTTTGTAATAAAGGATGCCATTTGAATGGAAAGAAAGAGCCTGGGTCACCTAGCTGTGTGCTAATGGCACCCCTTAGAATGATGATATCGACTAACTAGCTTTTAGATCCTGCAATGGCAGGACACTCACCTGTTCCTATACTCTGTTTCTCCTCTTTGGGTCAGGCCACTTCTCCTACCTCCCATGGACTATTCTTTTTACAAAAGTTATTGGGATGGGTGTTACTTTCCTGCCACATCTACTTCCTACTTTTTCAACTCTGAGTGATTTGCTTTGCTTTCACTTCCCTCGACTAGCACAATCTTAAGGTCCAGCCATTCCCCATTTCTTTCTGCCCCCCAAGTTCCCTAGAGCAGTAACCTGGTGCACGAACATATTTTAGGTTTCATGCACTCTCGAAACTCCTTCCTGTTCTGATGTTTGACTCTGTCCCAGATGTGAGGATCGCATGGTAATACTGTAAAATTCTATGAATATGCTGGCTCCTGAGATGTGAGGGGCTTGGGGCTCCTGAGTTCTAAGCCCCAGCCAAAGATTGGCCACAGTGCTCATTTTCAAAGGCAATCACAAGATGAATATCAAAGAATTTGCAGAATCCACATTGGGAAACCTGTCAGAAAATTGTTGGGAAAATAAAGTGAATCAATAGAATGTCAAGAGACTCAAATGGAAAAAATATTGAATATTCATTTTCTCAGTTTCACAGGGGTAGGGATTTACTAGAACCAAGGCAGCTGGTGGGATTTTCGGCTTTCCTTGGAATGGTTCAAATAATTTTTGTGCTGTGCATTGGATTAGTATTCAATTAACTCCTTTAAAATTATAATGTGCAACTTCAACAAACTTGTTAACGAGTCTACAGCACAATTAGAGCAGTTAATAGCCACCAGGTACAACAAAATGAATGCTGTATTTCTATAAACAGAGAACGTCTGAAACAAATTCAGTGATGGTGTTTCCTATTTGCATATTGATTCCACTTTCAGATACCTGTAAACACCAGAGAGAAATTACAGAGGGTCCTTTTCTCTCATATATTTGTATATTAAAAAAATCTGGTGCAGAATCCATGTAGAAATTGTTTCTCTCTAATGTGGTCATATTCCAGGAAATCCGATATGCTAACACAACCAGCTCTTAGTGGGAAACCTATTCCGTGCAGTTTCCTACTTGAGTTGCAAAAGTATCACTGTGGTTGCCTAAATGTTTTAAACATAATCCCTCCGTTGCTCTTACATAGGCCATTTCAAGATTTTAGAAAACAAAAGATGATCCTGTAGATACTGTATCAGATGTCATTATTAGAATGAAAAAAAAAAATCACTTGATGTACATGCCTGGCATTTTGTTCGTGTACATTTCACACAGTCAGACATCCACCCCCACCCAGAGAAAGAGCAAACAGAGAAACATCTGTAGTAAGGCAGGATTTCCAGGGGAGAACTAAGAGGGCATCTGTCCTCATGTTCATATGTAAAAATTGATGTGGAACAAAATGCATCAGACATTCCTTATTATGGTAGAATCAAGACTACAACCTTCTGGACATCTATGAGTTTTGTTAAACTGGACAAATAAAATACAATTTAAGAACTTTTAGCATTTGGTTAAATACTAAACCAACTCCCTTGACTGAGGAATTTTGCATTTTAATTTGATCTAATCTAAAATAACTATGAAAAAATGGATTTTAAACCTAAAGTTTGTATTCTCAATCATTTTATTCCCAACAGTACTATTTGTGATTTTTAATGATAGATTTTGGCCATAGGATATGACAATATCACATGTGACACATCTTTATCTAGGCCTTAGAAGGTTCCCACTGCTTTTACCAGCCCAAAGCTACCTTACCCACACCCCTCTCCACACGCATCCACGCAATTATGAAAGTATCATGTTACTATTTAAATAGATTACTTTTGATAGTTAGTGGAAGAAATGCCACATCTCTTTTCCATGAGGCTGTAAAACTTTCTCACCATTCTTAAGTAACAGCCAAAATAATAAAATCTTTTTTTAAAAAGTACAATTTAATTTGATTTTTTTTTTAGGACTATTCCTTCTCTAGCCTTAGAAGATTAGTTTTCAAAGCAATGGTAAAATCATTGATGTGCGTCTTTTCAAGTCAAAAGAGAAAAAGACTCCTAAATACCAAACATTTGCTCTTTGGAGCATAGCAAGAAGAAAGGAGAAGGCCAGACGGCCACATCCTAAAAACAAAGTATTGTCCAGGTAGTTGTCGGCTAAAATGGGATCTCTTTCCAGGTCTTTTTATTAGTTAAAGTTTTTTCTTTCCCAAATAAAAATTAATTTTCTCTCACTAATATTTCCAGTGGGTATCTGCCTCTTTTGACTTGTTACATGAAAACTTGTAAAAACAAAAAAAGGAGAAATCTAAAACTAGTACAATTCTATACTCACAGTTCCTCTGACATTGAAAGGTATTCAAGAGAAGAATATTTCTTTTCTGTATTTAAAGAAACATCCAACATGTATGATTTTTAAAGAAAAACACTGTCCTTTTTCCAGAGCTATCGAAAGATAATTTAATTACACTAATAATTAACATCCTCCCCAAATTAGACTATAAATGAATCTTGATTTCTCATGATTTTTTTCACATCAGAAAAGAATCCTAAAGTTTATCAGGAAGAATAGATGCATAAGAGTAATCAAGAATGTTTGGGAAAGAAGAATGATAGTGGAGAATTTCTTGCACCATCAATTAGGATATATTATACAATTATAATTAAAGCAGTATGGTGCCGGTGGTCTCAGATCAATGAAACAGAACAGAAATCCCAGAAATATTCCCAAGTAAATATAAGCAGTTAGTGTGTGATAAAAGTGACATTTAAAATCAGATGAAGATGTGATATATTATTCAATAATTTTGCTATTGTGGCAACTGACTTTTCATTTAGGGGAGCAGAGGAAAGGTAGTCTCTGAGTCATTCTATTGAAAGAATAAATTTTAGATGTAATATATTCACAAGTATAAAAAGGAAACAATTATTCACTAAGAATATGGAGATGGATATTTATGCAATACTGTATTGGGGAGGCCTGGGTCCTAAGGCAATAATTATAAAAGAAACTAATAATGTTTGCTACATAAATAATAAAAATCTCTGCACATCAAAACATACCAAAAATTATGACTAAGAGGAAAGGACAAACTAAGTAACATATTTATATGAACAAAGAGTTCATAAGCTCGATATATAAATAGTTTTAACAATTCAATAAGAGAAAGATGAGCACAGACAATTTACAAAAGAAAAAAAATGCAATGACAAGTAATTTACCTGCCCAAAAAGCATTCAAAAATTTTTAATAGTCAGTGACAATGAGGGTGTGGGAGAATGGGAATTTTCACACACTGCTGATTAGAATATAAATAGAAATAACTTTTTACAGATAATAGCTTAGATGTGGGCATGACTGTTAGTCCAGTAATGCTATTTCTAGAAGTTTTTGCTAAGAAAATAACCACGGATATAAGCAAGATTTAACTATAAAACTGTTTGTGAACTGTCACTTGCAATATTAAAAACATTTTTGAAATAACCCCCTGCATACATAAGAACAGAGAATTGAGTAATTATTTAAAATGTTCCTGTGGGAAATAATGTTTAATAACAATTATCGTGATATTTTGCCAAATGAAAAAAAAAGTTTCAAAATATGATACCATTTTGTTAAAAAATTAAAAATAAAATATATTTTGACATATGAATATGTAAAAAATGACAGTGAGATAAAAATGTTACTATGTAAAGATGGCAATTTTATTAATGGTTTTTAATTTATTCTTTTTGCTTCTTTCAATCCAACACTTTTTTTATTAAACAACTATTACTACTTTGTGTGTGTGCTTGTGTGTCTGTGTCTGTGTGTCCCCTACTCTGGCAAACCCTGGGTTTTCTTTATTTCGTCCAAGTTTTGTGGAGGATCCATTTCCCTCCTCACTCCTCTTCCAAGTACCTGGGGACCCTCTGCTGAGTTGTAGTTTCACAGAAGTGGAGATTCTTTTTCTGTTTTTCTTTCTTGTTGTTCTTGGTTGATTTCAGAGATTACACAAGGTCTAGATGTTTCTCTTCTGCCCTCCCCTCCTTAACAGGAAGTCTTTTTAACATTTCTCATAACTGTTAAGAAATTGCTGAAGTTCTTTGTAATAAACTCAGATGATACACAGTTTCATAAAGCAGAAACTTCTTCCCATCCAGCAACATCTTTTAGGGACAACCTAAGTTAAGGCAAAAGAGTGGTGTGTGTCTATTTTCTGATCTTCTTTCTATGCCTTTATAAATATTTTAAGAATTCAATCTATCACAATTTGTTTGGGTATATTTTGTAAAGCAAAATACAATTGCTTACATTTAACTTTAGGAGTGGTAGGAGCAGCCTTTATACTGCAGCTGTTCTTTATTCTCTTCTGGGCTAAATAAGAGAGAAAATCAGGGATGGAAATGTATAAAATAACTTTTTTTTTTTCTGCACATAACTGGACTTACCAAATGTCCCTTCTTTCTCATTAAGTTATTGGAAATGTTTCTTTACTTTTTTGAAAGATAAGGCTGAGAGTCAAGAGTTGTGAATTCAAATTCTTAGTTTCCAGCAGGCAATATGAAGGAGAGGTGAGGACTAAATCTAAGAGGCAGTAGGGAGGGATGGAAACTGTGGAAAATTGAAAACTGAAACGTACGTGCTCTAGTTCAATGGAGCGATCAGTACTAGCTCCTACTCACACATTTGTTGAGGGAACGAAGGTTGAGTTAGTTCTAGAATTCCAAGTTTTAAACAGAAACCTGAAATCTGACTCCTTCACATAAAATACCCAATTCTCTATCTTGGCAACCAATTTAGAAGTTGAACAAATATAAATTTTATAATAAGGGGAAATTATTTTAAAAATACACATTAAATAAATTAAGCTGTAGGTCTTGAAAATATGGAAAATCTCTGAACTACTTCTGAGCCGTTGTGGCGAATGTTACAACCAGCTAGTTCAGGGAGAACTTTTGAGTTTAGTCCACACAGCCATTGGAGCTCAGGTCCTGGTCATGACTCAGCCAGACAAAGATCAACCTTGCCCACATCTCTCTGACCTCAAGACTGCAGTACATCTTAACCAGGTAACTTCGGCAGTGGAAGCTTCTATAGAAAAAAAACCACTAAAAATTAATATTTGAATCCTTATTATGAGCTGAGTGTGTTACCAGGCACATCATTTTCTGTAATGCATTGTTTTCTATAATCCCTATAAAAATCCTACACCTAGGTGCTATTATGACTCCCATTTTATAATTGGTGAAATTAAGGCTTATGGATGGTAAATAACTTATTTGGTAGTAAGAACCTTCTTTGGTTGGACTTCAAGTCTTGTATTCTAATTACCACAAGGAGTGTTAGGAGAGAGTCCCAACACAACAACTCTTCACACACCTCTCTGTCTTCCAGTCTGCATCCCTTTCCAGAAGGGCTCGAAAGATGCCTGCCTTCCCCCATGGAAACACCCTTCCATACACACCCCATCTTTGAGAGAAGTCTGGTGTCATGACATATAAGAATGGGACCTAGACACATCTAAATTCAAATATCACTCCTTGCATGTGTGAGTCAGGTGAGTTGGAATGAGTTACTTCACTTTTCAAAAATCCAGTTTCTTAATCTATAAAATGGAGAAAACACAACTGACTTCTTAGGCTGCGGTGGGTATGAAATGAGAAGTTATACATGCCTGCCATGAGGTAGAGGCTTCCTACATGCTAGTTCTTTTCCTTTCCCCTTGATAAAACTTGGTTACACATTGTTTATGTTGCTCTACCATTGTCCTAAGAGATCTATGAAACATGCAACTCAATTAATCAAAGTTTGTCTCTGCAATCTATTTTTAGGAAGAAAATATACATTGTAGGGCGTAGGAGGAGAGACCAATAAAAAAATTTGGCCCTCCAGCTCCTGTAGGTCATCTCCACCAGGCCTCAGTCCACCTACAGCCCAAATGTGTACACTTGCATCATTTACTGTCCTTTGGAAGGTTGGTAATAACACTCTGATTAATGTTCCTAGTAGTGAATTAAGACTCTGAACTCATTACCCGCCCCCTCCAAAATACTGTTTATTAAGGTAGGAAAGTAGTCTCAGAACAAGGTAAAAGCAATTCACCAGAAAATAAAATTATCCCCAACACCCCTGTCGGTTCAACAACTGTGCATTTACACAATACCTTTCCTTTGAGATAAAGATTTTCTACTTGGAGTCCTTGAATGTATTTCAGGAGGTCCATAAACCTCCTGAGATAGACAACTTCTGTATAAATGGGCCTGTGTGCAGTTTTCAAGGAGATGGTTGATTTTGTGAAATTCTCAAGGGAGTCTATGTCCTCAAACATGTAAGACCCGTTAGGCTAGAAGTTTACTACCCAAGTGGTCCGTGCTGCCATCAAGAAAGACACCATCAGATAAGGGCGTGTCGACACGGAGTCAGGGTGAGGACGTGTGTATTGTTTGGGGGCAGAAGTTGGGATTACACATCCCAACCCATGTATAAATCTTTCCTGAGGGTAGTTCATTTTGAGGTCTTAATCTTAAAGAAAACAAGACCGTTCTTCTTGAATTGGAAGGCTTTTCTGCACTTTCTCTGCAACCCCGACGTTCACATCTAACAAAAGGCAGTAAGCCGCCAGCTGGTCGAAACTGTTCCAGTGATGCACCAATTTTCCTATTTCACACTCTGTTCTCCCACTTGAAATTTTCATTTCTTGCCTGGGTTCACATGGCCCATCCCTTGCCTTTTTAATAACTGGACGAATTATTACTATTAGTTATTCGGGGCAGGGGAAGAGAAACACAAATAAGGGATACAAATTTCCATGGCAACCACAGCCAGGTGAGATAATTTTGAACATCCTTTTTATGACTATTCCATTAGCTCTCTCCTGAGAACCTGAATCCCTGTTAACCCATTTATGGACTAAATATTCTTTCACACGTGGCTCTCAGACTGCTCACTCACTGTGTGGGATGTCAGTTTATCATTTTTAGAAGGTGCTTGGATTCTGTGGCCAGAAGCAACTGGTGTCTGTGTATCTGTCTCCTGCTTAGAGTATGTCCTGTGATTTTCCAGCATCCTTCTGGAGTTTTATGGATAAAGACAAATGGAAAGCCATATTTTTTTAAAGGAAGAACCAAATTAACCCTTTGAAAAGCAGAGCCCTCATAATGACAGTGTGTATTGGGTCTAAACTCCATTCCCTTCAGAGCAGTTGAGGCATAAGAGCTAGCATTAGTCAGGAGGGGCACGGTCATGCTTTGCTAACAAATAGTCCCCATGGTGGTTAATTTTGTGTGTCAATTTGGGTAGGCTATGGTGCTCAGTTGTTTGGTCAAATACCTGTTCCATAATGTGGATGGGCCTCACCCGATCAGTGGAAGGCCTTAAGAGAAAAGACCGAGGTCTCACGAAAAGGAAAATGTTTGGCATCCAGATTGCCTTCAAACTCAAGATTGCAACATTGACTCTTGCTAGAATTTCCAGCCTACTGGCCTGCCCTACAAATTTCAGACCTGTCAGCCCCCATAACTGCGTGGGCCAATTCTTTAAAGTAAATCATCTCTCTCTCTCTCTCCCTCTATCCCTCTCTCTCATTCTCTCCCTCACTCCCTCCTTCCTCTCTCTTCCTGCTTGCTCACTCTGATGGTGCAAGCTGTCATGTTGTGAGCTGCCCTATAGAGAAGTCCATTTGACAAGGAACTAAGGGCAGCCCTTATTCCAACAGCCCCGTAAAGAGCTGAATCCTGCCAACAACCATTGAGTGAGCTTGGTAGTGGACCCTTCTCCAGTCTGGCCTTGAGACAAGAGCAGCCCCGGCTGATACCTTGATTGCAGCCTCGTGAGAGACCTTGAACCAGAAGACTCAGCTAAGCTGCCTCTGGATTCCTGACACATGGAAGCTGAGATAGTAAATACTGTTTTAAGCTACTAAATTTTGGGCACACTTGTTATGCAGAAATGATAACTAATAAATGATAAAGATGACAATATATGATAGAATGCTTTGAATATTCAGGAAAAGATTTTTAAAACCAGAGCTTCTAATAGAGGAGCCATTTCCCTGGGCTCATGGATGATCTTAGCACCTCAAGAATCTCCCTCTTCCTTTCATGTCTGTCTTCCACTTCCTTCTTGAGCTTTGAAGGCAAATAGAAAAGAATTAAAAACCTGACTCTCTTATTTTACTGACTGTGTGAACTTGGTCAAGTTACTAAACTGCTCTGAGCAACATTCATCAAAATGGATATAATGATATCTCTCTCACAGAATTACTGTGAGGGTTCCAGTGGTGAGAACCTACATAAAATACCCCATAGAGCAGCGGTCCCCAACCTTTTTGGCACCAGGGACCGGTTTCATGGAAGATAATTTTTTCCATGAAAAAGTGGCCGGGGGGGTGGGGGGGGTGGGATGAAGGAGGCGGAGCTTATATGGTGATGTGAGCAATGAAGAATGGCTGGCTGTAAACACAGATGAAGCTTCACTCATTCGCCCACCGCTCACTTACTGCTGTGCGGCCCTGTTCCTAACAGGCCACAGACCGGTACCGGTCCACGGCACAGGGGTTGGGGATCACAGCCATAGAGTATCTGGAACACAGTAGGTATTCAATAAATGCTGTGTCTTGTGCCTGATGACTGCTAGTGACTGCTTTTCCACATTTTTAACCTCATTTATAACCAACACACTCTTCAGAGTTAACATTCTTCAGAATTCAATAGAGTACGAGTATCTTCTCTATGGAAAGAGTTCAAATGTGGTGTCTTATCAGACAGACAGAGAAAAAATAATTCATCTTTACACTCTTATAATGGGACAAATGATTTGCAGTGTTCAAAGGGCAGCAAAATCTAATGAGTACGAGGAGTTAAAAAAGAAAATAAAAGGTTTAGTCTACCTACCAGTTCAACAGAAAATAGGCTTATTCTGAGCACTGATATGAAGCTGTCCAACACTTCCCATTCCCAGACCCGGAGCCCACAAACACACACACGTTGCTGACCATTGTGGAGATGCAGAATGAAAACCAAGCTCTGGAGACAAATCTAATATGTGCGTGTCCAGCGGGGGCTGGAGAGAAGTCCACAAAACATGCACTGCTGTTCTGAGAAGGCATTGTCAGAGGACTCAACAGTTCCAACCCTAGAACTTAGGTCATTAGGAGCAGCAAGGAGAAAGGCAAAAGTTTTCATTTACACTTAAAAGCTTGCCTTTCCTGGACATCAAATACCACGATTAAGGATTTGCTTTTTAATAAACACAGTCTTGAGTTGGTAAGAGCCAAAGCATCATTCACATATCATTTCCTGCACCACTCAGCTCATATTAGCAGACTTAGGAAAGCATCAACCACAAACATGTTGCTGATAGAAATTTCCTAATGCAAGCAGTCTTTATAGATTTCTGCAATTTCAATGTAGGTCTCTGAGGACCATTTGAATCCATATTAATTTCCTTTCTGGCAGTTATGCGGCTGAGTATGAACTGCACTATTTCACTTTTAATCTGTCAGTAATTTAGTAATGTGTAAACTAATTATGCACAGATATTAATGTAATCGGTTAGGGGAGCTATAAAATCAATGTGTTTTTACAGACTGCATTAAAGAGAATTGCGGTGTTATAATCACATGTCAGTTACAGATAACGTTATAGAATTAAAAAATGGATGTCACCCACACTTCAGGGAGCACCCACTAACTCCATTGAATAATAAGGGCATGGCTTTCCCATTTTCTGGGACTACAGGAAAAAAATATTAATATCCCAGCCAAACCATCTTGCTTTGCTCTGGCTTGATAACATTACTGCCATGAATCTCCTTCTCCACTTTTTCTTCTCCCTCTTTCTCTGTGTTAAATAAAAACTTGCCATTCAGAATCTCAATGGGTGATGTCACAGATCAGCCTTCTAGGGGTCATGAGTGCCTCATGGTAATGCTCTCCTTGGGTGAAGTCTATACCAGTAAAATTAACCAGATCATCGAGCAGGGGAAGATCAGTTGGCTTGCACGCAGGGGTTAAGAGTGATTGCCATAGCCTTTGCAGAATGTTCTCACTAGGTCTGTGACCCTAAAGGTAGCCCAAGACATGGTCAAATCTTTCCAGGGGGCTGAAGGTGTCTCACGCCCTTGACCCATGTGTATGCATATAGTTTTTCTCCCTAAAATGGGAGGAAACTCAACACTCTATGATAGGCCTTGAAATCCTTAGACAGTTCTTGTCCAATCAGGCGTTTGGATAAGTTCTAGAAATGTGCCTTCATATACCTATATTGAAGGGACTCTCCTAACCCCCTGAGAGTTCGTCTCTAATTCTTTGTCTCCCTCTAAAGACTCAAGGCCATTTTCTTTTGTAGCCCTAAACGTAAGTCAAGTCTATAGTAGAACATGCCATCATCTTCCTCTGACAACACTGAAAAAGTCCCAGGCCCAAGCCTTGACCCTTAGGGAGGCATCACTGAAGACAGGAAAGAAAACTGGGATGGGAGACTGAGTTTCAGCTCCAGAACTACAACTTTGGGCCACACTGAAAGATAGTTCTGGGATAATCATGGTTCTCACATTCTCCAGAAGTGTAGTTGCCTTATGACTTTGAACCTTATTTTCCTCATTTGATAGTGAGGATGATGATAAACTTCCATACTTTGTGGAGGATAAAATGAAGATTGTGTCATGCTTGGGTCATAGCAAGTGTTTAATAAATAGTATTGAACCTCTAAAGGTTAGATAACCTCTAAAGTCCCTTCCCACTAGTAAATTCTCATCCCTGAAGCAACACAACCAGCTTCATCAATGTTGCATCAACAATCCACGTGCAAAGAAGATTCTTGGGCTGGAGAAGGTTGGTCAGCCCAAGCCTCAAGGCTCTTGCCCTAATAAAATCTTCCCACATAACTTTGCCCCTTCCCATCCATATATCCTTCAATCTTCATCACTAATCCCTGCTGATCACTCTACATAGCCTTGTGGTTTGGACTGTGTTTAAATCCATCCTTCCTCTAACCATCCAAAGTATCCTGTGTAATCCACACTTACTTAATGGGCTCACTCATTCATTCACTCTCAAATATTTATTGGCACCTACTAGGGCAGAGAAGGCTCTGCAGGGAATGCTGGTATGAATCAAATATGGCTGCAGTTGTATTAGAGATAATTGCCCATTGGCAAGATAAGAGAAGTCCACAATGAATATAATTTATTATTGACTCTTTCCAAATCCCTCTTAGCATTGATTGAAGTCTAGAATTCCTCATACGATGCGACTTTCACTCCCTCTACAAAGGAGGCTGTGCCTCCCTTTACTGGCCCATGCAAACTTTTATATCTCTTTTTGCCACTTTAATATAATATTTCCCATTTTAACTTCACACACTCCACTTTTCCCCATTCAATGGTCTGTGAGCCAATCTCCAAGACTCACATCCGCAGTGATATTTTTAGGACCTGACGCAAAGTTTTTTCCTGCCATCCCATCCTCTGTCATCATTCCCCACAATTTCAATATGTACCTACATAGCCAAGTAGGTAGGTTTCTTTATCTATCTGGTCTCACCATGCCTGAATTCTAATGAAGATCAACCACAAGCCACAAGGGCCAGCTGCTGGCCTGAATACACTGGTCTTCATTAAATGAGATAATGTATATAAACTATAAGGAACAGTGTCTGACACATAGTAAGCACTCAATACTGTCAGCTCCATCCCCTCCACCTCCAGCTTTTTGTTATTCAGTATAATAGCTATCACATCCACCAGGAGCTTACTCCCACACAACTTCCAGGGGATGTTCTTGGGGACATTTGTCCCCTATCCTAGAAGCTGAGGACAGATTTCAGAAGGATGGCATTGGTGGTCACTGTCTATAATCATTAACATCCCATTATAAAAATCGAACACCACTCTGAGTCAAGAAAACAGATTAGAGTTTCATCATTTGCACATTTAACTTATGAAATCAAATTGAGGTACTTGGCCAACAATGCAACAAAGGAAAGAGAAAAACACAAAAACAGAGTAATTAAAAATATTTTAAAAATATATTCTGCAAGCCAGCCATGGTGGTCTTTGCCTATAGCCCCAGCTACTTGGGAGGCTGAGGCGGGAGGATCACTTGAACCTAGGAGTTCGAGTCCAGCCTGGGCAACATAAGAAGACCCCTATCTCAAAGAAAAAAATATGTATATATTTTGCATGAGCAATCTTTGCTTTATATGTAAATATATACTATTTCTACACATAAAATATTATGCAGGGTTACAAGTGCAAAGTCATAAAAATTGTTTTCTATGGGTCATTTGGGGGATTTGCAAGGGTAATTTTTATCATACTCAACTATTACTGCTGTCTTAAGAATCTGACCCACATGAGAGGTACTGTCCCATTATAATTCATTTTAGGACGATTTTATAGCACATTGGTGGCAGTCAAAAAAGGATTTCAGGCCAGGCCCCAGTCAATCAGAGGCTGGCATTGTCCTAAACCTCTCTCATTCTTAGACTAATTCTCCTTTCATTCTCCGAGGATCCCAGTAAATCAAGGTCCTTAATTGATTTCATTGACTGTTCTCAGACACTTTATGCTTCATCAGGAATGTGCTAAGAAACGTCACTATCCGGAGATGATTTGTTTCCCCTCTCCTTCCCAACACAAGTTTCTTCAGGTGAAACTGAGGGTCTGTTTGTGCACACTCATACCTGACTGCTTGATCATCCTCTCCAACCATTCTCTTGGCTGTTGAAAGTCAGCTGCTCTCAAGATTCAAGATTTGCATGCAATTTATCTTCTTTGCATCAATCACTTGAGGCTGGTCCTGAAATAATTACCAGTAATGAATGTATACAGGCAGTGGTCTTCATATCTTGCACTAAGTGAAATTAGGGCAATGGCTTTTTCATTCTCTCATCAAGGATATCTCCTAGGATAGCTTTTTCTGTGCCAAGATAGTTAGAAATAAGCTCCAGAGAGTTCTGTGTTATGATTTTCAGGACATGGATTATTGAGAAGGGAATTAGAATCATCAACTCTGGCATAGGAAATTTGAGAGGCTGAGGGGATTGATGGGCAATGAGGACTTTATGGTGAATGAGTTGGGTTGTAGCTTCAGCTCTTTTGCTCTGCTTCGCTGGTGGAGTTATAGACTTTAGATTTTTATCAAGAGTAACTCATGTGCTACTGAGAAACTGTACAGCTGAGTTTTCCATCTATGGGGCAACACTGGCAATTTAGACATTTGGAGGGCCATGACTGAGCTTATCTTGAGCAAACCAGGGATATCCCAAGAGCACTGGATTTGAACTCAACAGAACTTAGCTCAAATCTTCTTCTGTTACTTCGTAGATATTGACCTATACTTCCCAGTATGGTAGCCACTAGTCACATAGACCTTTTTAAATTTAAATTTAAGACAGTTAAAATTAAATACAATTAAAAATTCAGTTTCTAGTTATACTAGCCATATTTCAAGTGCTCAATAGCCCCACATGTCTAGGTGCTACTATTTGGACAGAGCAGCTCTAGATTGAAGAAAAATAAACTTTCCAAGTTCCCATTTCCTTTTCTGTTAAACAAAGAAGAAAGGTAATATCTGTCTTATCTATCCTCCAAGTGTAATATAAGATAATGAATATAAAAGCACCTAAAATTGTGAAGTATTTTATAAAAGATGAATAATAAGTAATAAAGCACTTAACTTGATATCTTGAGCTCCACTAAGTAGAGGAGACCTCCAGGTTCTTATTTAAATTATTTTGAAAATTAAAAAAAAATTCAAGTGTTGATCTAGTTATTTCCAGAAAAATAGGAATACATCAAGACCTGTTTAGATTATCTCCAGTCTTGATGCTGTGGCCTCTAGAAAATTAGTATTTTAGTATTTTCAGTGGATTTAAAATTACAAACAATTAACAATTTTACAACTTATATGAGACCCAGGCAGCACCTATGGAGAATTATATGGGAGACTTATACAGAGGACACATTGGTGGCCAACTTGTCCACAGGAATATCAACAGGGAAGAGACATTTCTTGGCCTCTCCCTAATTACTAAGGAAACAATAAGAACTCTGCTGTATTTGGGGTTTTTATTCCTTTGCCTTTCACCTTTTCTTAGAAATATGTGCCTTATTTCTCCATCTGAACTATATTTGAAAATGTCCAACTGAACTCTGCAGGCAAGAAACAGGTCTTCAGATTTTTGCTTCATGAGTATCAGCATCTAGAAAAGGGTAATTGGCCTTAAGAAGTGAGTGTATGGACAAATAGAGTGAAGGGAAAATTTCTGGGGGAGGGTTTGGGAAATTAAGCCAAGAGCTGGGAAGCACCATGGAAGAATGGCTGAAAATCTCCCCTAATTCTAGGAGAGAAACAATAAGGACTCTACATCCAGGGCAAGGCAGACAAAGCTGGTGTGCTTGTCTTGATTGTACGCACATGGATCTTCATCACCTTCACACCTTGCACTGATATTGGACTTGTAGGTTTGAAAACACTTTCACATTCCTTTGATCACTGTAATAACCCACATAGGAAGTACACTGGACCTCCAAGGTTTTCACCTGCCCAGGATTCACTTGTCCTTATTCTCAATCTTGCCTGAAAAACCACCTCTCTCCATTTCAGTCTATATATTTCAAGGGTGTTGGCCCCATCCTGCATCCCAGTGTGAGTAGCAGAGTGTGTACCCCAACCACAGTGACTGGTCCAGGGACAAAAGCACAATTCAAGTCCGTCCAATGAAACACAATCCTGGGACTCTAGTTGAGGCTGTTAGGAAAAAGGAACCTTTCTCCATTGGGGTCACTAAACCTAGAGGATGATGCCTGGAGCTTCTTGGGCCTTTGCTTGGTGATAGGCTGAGAACAGCCAAAAGCTGAAGTGCAGGCAAGATGGGGTCCTAAGGATCTGGTTCTAACCCCTTAGATTCAGATCTGATGACATAGTGCTACCTCTGGACATTTTGTTTGAGCCAGATTGAGTTTAAGTTTTGGTCACTGGCAAAGATATCTGGCTAATGGAGATAGAGGGAAGAGACTAATACCCACTTTTTGCAGATTAGAAAACTGAGGATCAGCACAGCAGCAAACCAAATTTGGACCACTTTGCATTATCTCTGAAGATGGAATTGCTAAAGACTTTTTGAAGCCAGTCAGCAGGGAGGATGGGAAGGAAAGAGTTGGCGGGCTGTAGCTACAAAGAATGTTTAAAGGTCTCATTAAAAGGAAAGTGAAACGAGAAAGAACAGAGCCATGCTTATGGCATTACAAGTCCTTTGGGAGAGTAGAAATGCTGAAGTTTACAAATGTATAAGAGGTGGCAGATAACTACACTTGAGTTTGCTAAAGAAACGGTATTCAAAACTGGAATGGAGTTTAGCATAGCGGAATATGCATTGTCTGGGGAAAAACTACTGCAAATATTTATTCTAATTATTTCATAAATAGATACATACATTATATGAAAATAGGCCAGGCACAGTGGCTCACATCTGTAATCCCAGCACTTTGAGAGGCTGAGGAAGGAGGATTGCTTGAGGCCAGGAACTTGAGACCAGCCTGGGCAACACAGCAAGACCCTGTCTCTAAAAAAAATAAAAAAATTAGCCTGGCATGGTGGTGTACTACAGGTAGCCTGGAGTCCCAGCTACTAGGGAGGCTGAGGCAGGAGGATAACTTGAGTCTGGGAGTTGGAGGCTTCAATGAGCTATGATTGCACCACTGTACTCCACCCTGGGCAACAGTCTCTTAAAAAAAATCAATATCAAAATATACACAAGTATTTCTCAATTTCCAAATACTGTGTGTGTGTGTGTGTGTGTGTGTGTGTGTGTATGTGTGTAAAATCTGCAACTGTGGCATTCATATAGTGATGATTCTGATGGGGAAAGTTTGTGCATTAAGTGGTGGTTCTCGAAGTGTTGTTCCTGGACCAGTAGCATCAGTGTCACCTGGGAAATTCTTAGGTCCCACCCCAGACCTACTGAATCAGAAATTCTGGGGTGGGCTTAGCCACATGTGCTCTAACAAGCCCTCTAGGTGATTCCAATGCCCGCTAAGGTGTGAGAGCCTCTGCCGTCAGGGATACCTGAATACATCTACGTACATGTGTGTGTTTGTACGACTTTAAAAAAAATGTTTATCCACCTTCTATTCTGGAAGCCTCAATAGAGAGAAACAGTATCCCCTGTCTGAATCTAGCCAGAGAGGGATTTGTGGCCCTCTAGGACCTTCTGTTCTGAAGAATCCTCTGTAGTCATACAGCCAATTGCACATGGAGTGCTTTGGGATATGACTAGTCGATTTTGAGCTTCTATCCTAGTTATAACTTGTGTGGTGGGCAGAATTAAAGATACTCCCTCTACCAAGATTCCCATCTCCTGGTCATTTAATCTGACACTAATATAGCTGTGAAGGGATTTTGCAGACATCATTAAAGTCCCAAACCAGCTGGCCTTGAGGTGGGGGAGGTTATCCAGGTGGGCTGGGTCCAATCAGGTGAGACCTTTACAAGCAGAGCACTTTCTCCAGTTGGTGGCAGAAGGACAAGTTGGAGAGATCTGAAGCCTAAAAAGGACTCAACATGCCCTCACAGACTGAAGATGGAGGGGCCACATAAGAAGAAATGTGGGAAGATTCTAGAAGCTGAGAGTCCAGTCCCCAGGCTCACAGCCAGCAAGGAAATGAAGACCTCAGTCCTACAACCACAAGGAACTAAATTCTTGAAACAACCTCAAAAAAATTTGTAACTAGATTTGCCTCTAGAGCCTGTGGATGACGACTCCCGTTGGCCAATACCTTGATTTTAGTCTTGTCATACTCTGAGCAGAGAATGCAGCCTTCTGACCTCCAGGACCGTGAACTAATAAATGGGTATTGTTTCAAGCTGTTAAATGTGTGGTCATTTATATGCAGCAATAGGAAACTAATATAACTTGAAAGAGAGTATGGCAGCTGGAATACGGAATCTGAGCATTTGGAGTTACATGAAATCTCCAAATCATTTGGAATTGCGTGAATAAAATAGTTAAAGCGGGAGAGAGAGGAGAGAGCCTTTGGGGGAAAGTGCAGCTCAGTGAAGAAGAAAAAGTGCATTGGAAGAAAGAGGAAAACCTGACTAATTTATAATAAAGAGAGACCTGGGAAGACATTAAAAACCAAAGTGAAGACAGACAGTTCCATGAGGGTGATGGAACACCACTGAAGAGGTAGGTCCCTGCTGCTGAGTGACAGGGAATTGCACAGCAAGATTATTACTTAGAAGCTGTTTGCACAAAATCCCATAATTCAAAGGTATCACAGAGACTATATAATTTAATCCTTCAAATTTTTAAAGATAGATTTAGAGACTAAGGAAGAATATATGGATTGACCAGAGTTACATACTAATTAGTTTCTGAGTCAAGACCGGAACTCACGTCTCCTGATGTCTCTTTTTATTCTGCCAAACTCTTTCGATGTTGGAGCCAGCCTTTCCCTATGAAAGAGGAGTAGCTTGTATAGTCACCGGGAAGAGAGCAGAGGCCTGTACAAAACAGCTGGATTCTTGGTACCCCAGCCTTGTGAGATTAATTCAAGCCACGATATGATGACTTTTGCTCCCTAGCCATCTGCAAAGTCCCTCACTTTGTCACAAAGCCAAATGCAATTAGTACGCAGGGCATGCTCTTCCAGAGAGTTTCAAACCTGATTAACAGGTTAGAAAATAGGGCCTGTGGAGCAAGATAGATGATATTGGGAAGCTTATGCCCAGCAACAAAAGGGCTAAAGGGGGACCAGATGGGGAGGGCAGAATGAGGTTCGTGAGGTGCACAAACTGAACTGCCTTTCCTGGCGCACACGCGCACACACACACGAAGTCTGGCCCTGCTTAAGCGGCTGTTCTTCTATGTGGTTTTGTTTATTAAATAAATGATGGTTTATTAACCTCATAGCCACTGCCCTCTCCCCAAGAAACTAAACAGAATACTAGTTCATGCAAAAGATCCTCTTGCTCAGATTGGAAGAGAAGTTACCCATGGGCTGGTATCTGTTTCCATGGAAACCAAAAATAAATATTGATACTGCGTTAATGGTCTGTGTCTCACTTAAGCTCCATTAAACTTCGAGCACTTGCAAGAAAACAGCTCATTGATGGCCCAGCTGAGGGAGAAGGAAGAGGCTTTATGAAAAGCAACAGTGTGGAAGGCACAGGAGGTGGAAGCAGGACTTCTGAGCGCTTCTCCACCAGGAAGCTGTTTATGAAATTCTTCCAACCGAGGAGACCTACTTATGTGCACTCGAAGTTGCTAGTTCACATGCTAGTCTCGGACTGAATGGATTTTTGTGAACCTGTCCTTTTTATAAAGAATAGTTGTGTGTTTTGGAAAGCTTGTCTGTAGACAACAACATTTTCCAGGAATCCACATGCCCAAAAGCACAGTGAACAAATGAACATCCAAATTAGAATCTTTCTTTCTATACCACTTTTCCCAAAGCAATTCAAGTGCAGACACTGAGGTCAGCATTGTGGCCTTTTATATTTATAATCCTGCTTTTAGGAGCAAAGTATTTGATTTATTGCATGAAAGTATTTTACAGCTTTAAGTACTGCTACTCCTTGGAATAAGGAACATCACAGCCTGCTTAATTTACACAAGGGATGTTAGGACTATTTAATGGCATGTAAACATTTTATAAGGCAAGTTCAAATTGCAGGCGATATTTAATATACTTTAGCAAAATGGACCGCAAATGGATTCTAGTTCTTATTTATTGGCCCAATCTTTCTTATGGCATCAAAAGTGAATCGAGTTTTAAAAGGTGTTAAGAGTTTTCAGTACAGTTCGTGACACTGGGCACAATAGGTAAGTCTGCATAAAACAAGCAGCATGTGAATTAATTCCAGAACTAGAGAAACTACGAGCCTCCGAATCAGACTTTATCGTGTGGCTTCTGGGGTTCAGTCAGTCGGAGTTCCTGTGCCCTCAGCCCCTAGCAGAGCTCAAAGCCCAAAGAGCTGTCAGAATGAACACCAGGAAAGACCACGGTCCAGAGGGTGTGGTTTCTTTTCATGAAAAACCACCAATGGGAAAAACACTTACTGGAAAAATGGAGATTTAGGGGGTATCAGTAAGCTAGATCTGAGGGTCCCAGTTCATCCATGAGAATGCAAAATGACATGTGTTATAAACTTCCAAAGTCTCTGAGGGGCGGACCTATAATTCTTGCCTTCCTGGGATTTCTTTAGGAAACACCCCTCACCTTGCACCTCTTACCAGAGCCCACACACTAAAGTGGCTCCAACACCACCCATCAACCCCTGACTCCAGGGCTGTGTCAGGACCTTAGCATGCTGGTTAATAGTTCAGGGCAGGTCTGTGACCCAAGCTGGTTCAGGGAAAGTCCTCGCAGACTATGGCTGTGGTTCTGGGGGAGGAAGCCTGTACCTATTAGCAGCCATTTGCCACCTTGTGTGGGGAGACCACTCAAGAATGAAGCCAGCTCAAAGGAGGGCAGGCCTGAGAGAGAGATCACAGAGCACCCTGTTGCGTATCTGGATTCTGCTGTGCTGGGCTTACCTTTACTCCTGGTCTTGGAGTTCTGGGAACCAATAAATCCCATCGTTGACTTTTCAAAATTGTGTTTAATCAGGACTTGTCAGCTGTCATGCAGAGTGTTAGAACAAACCCACAGCTTGCCAGTGGAGAAAAAGGAGGGGAAAAATAGCTTCTTAGTTCTTCTTAGTTCTTAGTTCACAGTTCTAATCAAATGAGAACGGCCTTATTCTAAGAGAGGCCATATACACCACTCCCTACTGCCCCCCACCGCTTGGATTCCTGTTTTGTCTTTTTTTTTGTCTTTTTTTTCCCAGTTATGCTCCCTGAAAAATAAATCAATGTTGATTTATCTCTCATAGCAAATAGCTCAGGTTCCATTTCTAGGTCCCTTCTCCCTGCCGCCTTCTGGATTCTTTTCCTGGCTCGGACATTGATTGTGAGTAAATCAGTTAGTCTTTCTGAGCTGTTGTCTTAACTATAATAAACTTTATACCAACTAATATCCACTTGCATTTTTTCCCCAAACTCTTTCATACCGACATTTCATATTAAACCTGTGAAGGAGGTAATTGTATCGCTATTTTACAGACACAGAGAAATTGAGCGAGCTTCCTAAAGTCACATGACTGGTAGGTGGTAAAGTTGGTTCTGGAGCCCCCCCCCCTTTGCTTCCCAGCACTGACTGAGGATATTCCACTCCCAAGTCTTCTTGGCCCCTGTTTTCCCTGCTGTCCCCATCTCCCCATTCCTTTTATGTCCCTCACCGTAATGTCATGGGTTAGATAACATCCTCCCTGTTTTACAAATGGGGAAATTGAAGCAGAGAAACTCAAGTGAATTGCTCAGATTCTCAGGGTCAGGATTTGTCCCCAGGTCTTTTTGGACAACAAAAGCCATTCCATCTACTCTGTTGTTACTGGGGAGGTGGATGAGTTGGCATAACAAAGTCCACTTACCTTATACTTTTGCCTTAGCCTGCCACGCATTCGACATCCAACAAACAGCCTTAAGTGTCTTCTGGGTGCTACGGATGTGGAAACAAGGCAGCGATGTGGAAGACAAACACTAAAGTAACTAATCATGATACAGCATGCTAATTTATGATGGAAAATGATGAGACACCGTAGGAGCATGTGAAAGAGCAAAGAATATTGCCAAAGGTGTGCACGGGGAGAGAAGATGGAGCGAGAGGGTCAGGCAAGGCCGACTGGGGGAGGTGACGTTTAAGGTGAGACTTAAAGGATTGTGCTGAATCTAATCCAATAAAAGGGTCCTGTGGGCCCTCAATACATACATTTTCTCTCCCAGTTTAATTTTAAAAGTCAAAATAGCATTGCACACTTAGCCCTTCCCCCATTTGGGGTTTCTTCTTATATTTGCTTCTTACTTTGGCTTCAGGAAACCCTTTGATGTGTGGCTGCCAAGGGCCCTGCCTAGGGGGGCCTGCTTCGGGCCGGACCATATTTCATCCAAAACGGGGATTCAAAATGGGAAACCATTACCAGTCATGTAATTAACGCTGCTGAAGACGTACTGCTTATGAAAAGGAAAATGTGAGCGCTGATTATGAAATTTATGAGGTGCTTACATCTAGTGGATTGGAGTGAATTATCTAGTTCCACCGATGCTCTGACCCATTTAAAATGAGAGCAGCGAAGGGCAATCTGTTTGCCTCTCAACACCCTCCGCCAAGGAGGTAAAGGGGGTAATTTATATCTTCATATCTGGCTATGTATTCAGTCTAGACTTAGATAATGAGTTTGTATTTACATCTGTAAACCTCTCTCAGTCAGGGGCTGATATGCTGCAGGGAAAAGCAGGATGATTTTCACACATACCCTCTTTCTGAGCACCTCTGCCCAGGAAGAAAATTCATTTTGCTCAAGAAGAGCCTGTCCAACGTGGGATGTGTGGGCACCGGGGTGAAGAAGCTGTGATGTCTCCCCTTCCACTTCATTCTGTCCCTCACTCCTTCCTCCCCTCAGCCTGTTCTCATCACTGGGAGAAGATACTGAAATTGAGAGGCACGAGCTCTTTCTGAGGTTCGTGGGGTTTACGAGGCTGGCACTCTTCTGTCATTTCCAGCTGTGTGTGAGATTCCCTCCAGAACCATCTTCAGTGTGCCATATAGAGCATCTTGACAGGCTCTACGATAAAAAGGTCTGTTTCATTACCAAAACTCTTTGCATTCCAAATTTAAAACAAGGCCTCAAAGCTGTGACACCCAATTCATTTATTAAAAAATAAAAAGAAACTTTAGAAAGCACCTAAAGGCCAAGGTCTACCCAAAGAAACTGGAAACAAATTGTCCTAAAGTGCTATTAGTTCACAGAAAGTTTTCATTTTGTCTGAGTAAAGAATTTCACTGGGAACAGTTTTGCTAGAGCATTGGTTCTCAATGTGGCAGGGGGTGATTTTTGGCCACTGTGGGACATTTGACAATGTCTGGTGTTGATTGTCATAACTGGGGGATGCTACCAGCATCTAGAGGGTAGAGGTCAGGAACATTGTTAAACATCCTACTATGTCTAAGACAGTCATCACCACAACAGAAAACAATCTGGCCCAAAATATTCATAGTGCTGAGGTTGAGAAATCCTGCATTAGAGATGTACAAAAATAAGGAATGCTTCTGCCCTTTAGATACTTGGAGTTTAGTGGAGGTGGCGTAAGCACCACTTTGGAAAGTAACATTTCCAAAGAATAGATAACATTTTAACACAGTACAAAAGACCATATCTGTCAGAAGGGAGGTACAACACAGCAAGGGCTAAGGGACATAGGAGCAAAGAAACATCATTGGGGGTGATTGGGGTGATTTGGTCAGGGCTGATGGGACTGCGAAGTGGCCCTGGGTGTCATTTTTTAAAAAGCTCTGGTAAGCTCTAAGTGACCACTTTCAGAGGGCGGAGGAATCAGACACCAGAATGCAATAGCCTGAATGTAGAATTGGACAGGAAGGGTAGTATTTTCTCAGGATTTGGCCAGAGAAAAGAATTTTTTAAAAAATTCGTTAGTGTATACATTGTTCATCTAGTCAATAAATATATTAGAATATAAATAACACAACAGCTAACATGTGTTAAATCAGAAGAAAGTGTGGTGAGTGCTTCACCCTGAGTCCTCACCACGGTCCCACCTACTGTTCCATTTTACAGATAAGGAACCTGAGACGTGGGTTTTGCACTGAGAGCCCTAAATCATATGACTGCTAAGTGCTGGCTCCAACCTAGTTCTCTTGGCAGAAAAGCCCATGTTCTTGTTGATTGTCTTATGCTGTCTTCCTAGAAAAGAAATAGCTTTGTGTAGAACAAAAAAAGCATAGTGAAGCCCCCATATTTATGCCTATGAATAGGCACCCACATAGGCCAGTTTCTTACACTCACAGACATTAAGTGCCTCAATAAAGAAAAAAGTAAGAAAATGATGCAACCTCAATAAGTTGTTTTTCAGACCCAATAGAAACTCAGCCAGAGGCTGCAGGGAGAGTTAACTCTTCACCCATTCCCTGAGGCTCATGGCACCTCTGCCAATAAATCACTGGAATTTAGGTATTTCCGTTTCAACTCTGGGTGTCCATCTAAGGATGAATTTTTGATAAAATTTATTGATCTGGTACCAGTTATGCAGATATTAAGACTGGATTATAAGGATGATTCCAGGCCAAATCTGAAAGGAAAAAAAAAGTATAGCAACAGCATCAGCAATGTCTACAAGTTGAACAAGATCAAAATCCAAAGTAATCTGAAGTTGGCCTAAAGTCTAACCACAGCATTGGTTGTAGACTGAACATATACTAGTGCTTTTCCATTTAATCCATTCTATAGCCCTGGAGGGTAGCAAGCATGGCTCTTCTTATGCAGATAAACAAATGGAGATGATGGTAGATTAAAAGAATTGCTCTTAGCCACATGCAGAACCATAAAAGACTCAGAATGCAAGACTTCTGACCCCAAATTAATCGAGCTTTCTCCTACAGCACTCCCACTTCCCAGTTAGGTGGATATCTTATTTAATCCATCAAATAATAACTAGACCACTGTAGCCAGTCTTATGGGATCAGGTTTAGAAGCAAAGAAAGAGCTGAAAAGAAGCATGACTCATGGTCGGGAATATACATCCCTGAGTTCACTGGAGTTGGGTTTGAACCCTGACTCCACCACCTTCTAGCTATGCAGGGGAGTCACCACACAGTGGGTCATAGTGATTTTCTGAGTATTTGATTCCTCATTGATAAATTAAGATAAATAATAATATCACTCCACAAGGTTGTTGTAAGTATGAAATAGATGAAGGTGATGTGTGAAAACTTGTTACTACTATGCCTGATTTAGAGGGAGAATTCATTAAATAGCAACTATGGTATTATTGTTATTATAAATTGTTCACCATGATCATCTTTTGTAGAGGTTCAATACTCAGATAAAGCACAAGAGCTGGGTATAAAGCCTAAGTGATTGAAGCAGGCCTGTGTGGTGCAATAGGGATTGGTGGTGACTGTGGTGAAATGGAAAGTGCATGTCCTGTTAAGAGGTACTAAAATAATAATAACAATAATAATGGCTTCTGGCCACTTACAATATATCTGTGGGTTGTGTGGTTCTCAAGCTACCAGTTTATAACCATTATTCAAATCCAATTCCTATTGTAATTGTGAGAAAAGAAAGGCCCAATGAAGGAGAGAATTAACAATGGAATTCAAATCACAAATGGCAAAGTATGCTACCACTTCATCACATCCTTCTGCTGCCATCTCAAACAATTATGAAATCTCAGTTACTTACTTATATTTTATTTTTAATATCAAAAAGGAAAATTCATATAATCAACCCAGGGAAAGAAATGGAGTGAATGGGAGCCACTGAGTAAGAATTGTAAGAAATTAAATTTCACGAAACATTTTGTTTTCCCTTTTAGGAAACAGATTCCTGTTCCTGGTAAGTGCTAATATTACAAAAGTTAAGAGGACAGAATTCCCGTTAATAGGCTTGATGACATTAAAGATGAAGAGGGAATGAAATATACAATTTCAAAATCATAAAAGCACATGATTTCATCAGTGCCATATTCAGGGGTTCTTACCTATGTCTCAGAATAAGAAAGTATTGATCTGTCTATGAAGCTGCGACAGTAAAACAATGCTCTATTGACTGCTCCTGCAGGGTTGCCTAATATTATTTACCGAAGTAAGTAGAATAGCAGAGGGGAAAGCACTGCCCCAGTAATAAGTGGTAATTGCCGGGAAGTGAGGCATTGCAGTTCTCATTGACCCCTGCATCCTGATATTCTGATGGATTCTATGTAACTCCATTAGGATTGGCATTGTAATATTACACTAGCTCAGCTGTAGAACAACAGACCTCCATTTCAATCATTGATTTTTGATTATACAGCTCCTCAGCATACCCCATGTCTCAGTCTGTTTTATGCTGCTATAACAGAATGTCACAGACTGGGTAATTTATAATAAATAGAAATTATTTGTCTCACAGTTATGGAGGCTAGGAAGTTTAAGAGCATGGTGCTGGCATCTGGTGAGGGTCTTTGTGCTGTGTCATCCCACGGTAGAAGGTGAAAGGTGGAAGGCAGAAGGGCAAGAGACGGTGAGAGTGGAAGAGCAAGAGGTCTGAACTCACTTTTTTAACAAGCCCACTTTCATGATAACTAACCCACTCCTATGATAACAACACTAATCCATTCATGAGAACAGAGTCCTCATGACCAAGTCACCTCTTATCAGGCCCAACCTCCAAACGCTGTCGCATTGGGGATCAAGTTTCCAACGGACGAACTTTGGGGGACACATTCAAACCACAGCACTCAGGTAGGATCGTCACTGTAATATTACATTAGCTCAGCTGTAGAACACTGCACCCCATAAGCTGTTCCCATTGCTGGGCCTGGGATATTAGACTTAATGGGGGTAAGACTGCGAACACTCCATAACCTCTAGTTAACTCCATGGTGCTATGAAAGAGCTGCCTCCTCTAGCAGCCTGAACAAAAAATCACAACATTCACCTTATTAGTGGGCAAGAGTTCACTAGACTTTAAAATTGTGTCCACAATGAGTATGGCACAAATTTGGACATGTTTTTGGAAACTTAACTTCTTAAAGGATGGGTTGAAATTGGCTGAATACGCAGTCCATGCCTAGAATACACTGATTAGATCTTTGACATCTCCATGATCGTTTCACCCATGTTCTTTGAAAGTTTATGTCTAGAGGAGATGCTTCCATGTCTGTCTGTTCATTCATTCATTCAAGCAGTGCTATTTCTAGTCATTCCGGAATCAGTGCTTCTCTTGTTCTGTCTCTCCTGGGAAAGGGGTTACTCAGATGAGTTCTTGAAGCCCATCTCTATGACTATGAAACGCTATATAGCCTCTCCCACTGGATGTGATTTTGACCATGTGACTGTAGAAACATTAGATTTAGTTGTGAAAAAAGATGGAGACAAAGAAATTCGTTGATGTGATTAAAAAAAACATGGTAGGGAAGAGTTTCAGAATAAAAGCAATGAGTATTCTCATTATGAACAGTTTTGGGCAACTATCCCCCAGTAGGAAAAAGCCTATGAGTACCATATTGAGTTTCTTCAAAAACTCATATGTAAGTAGAGGTTGGACTGCCTTCTGAGCTATAATTGAATAATTTCCCATAGGATGTCATAACTGATTGTGTAGGAGTCTGTGTTGTTTTCAGTATTTCCCATAATGAATTTCTATTTGTTTTCTTAGCACTGAGGGTAAGGTCAGGCACAGAGTAGGTCTAAGAACCAAAACATCTTGCGCAAAGAGCCTGAGACTAGGAGTTTTGAGGTCTGGCATTCTGAATAAGGTCCAACTGGGTGTCTTTGAGCAAGGCTGAAAATGTCAGAACAGAAAGGTGAGAGTCCTCCCTTAATTGTCCCAGTCCCCATAGAGGCTTCTGTCTTTCACACTGACTGTGTTCATGCTTCTTTGACTTTGCTCCTATGGTTCTTTCTTCCTAGAATGCCTTTTTTTTCTCTAGAAAAATATTCATCTGTTAATGCTCAGAAGTTCCTCACTCCTTTCTGCAGGACAAAATATTTGTGTTGTTCATTCTTACCCATGGGCCTTTTTGCAGATGGATTCGTTGAACTCATATGACTTGGACCTTAAAGGATTTTGTTTCCAATGCAGATTTTTCCACAGGGAGGGGATGTGCTGAGAAGCACCCTCGTGGGCATTCAACTGGCTCAATAGTTACTTTTCTCACTATGAATTAATAAGCATCAATCTGGCATCCATTCATCCGTCCGTGTGAGTTTGGTTAATGTGAGTCCATCCCCTAAGAGAGTAATCTATTTTAGGTGTGCTGGGGAGGCATTGAGCCTTGCAAGACAAGTGCAATGACATTATCTTGTTCAAAGAAGTTTCTTTAAAAGGTTCCATGATTTGTGGAATTCCACCAAGCCCATGTGTGACCACTGAGCAGAAGAGCCTTTCCAAGCCAACACCAAAGCACTGACTGTGATTCCTGAAAACAGCTGTTGAAGGTGCAACTGAAGAATTAACTCCGCAGTAATTCTTAGGAATATTTATGGAGGGGAACCCAAGATAGGATTGCACTTTCTGATAAACAGGGCAAGTGGGCACTTGGAGTGATGGTAATTTGTTCCCCACTCAGGTAAGGCAGGATATGCTCTGCAGGAGCGGTCAGCTGTGTGGCTGGTCACTTAGGCACTGGAGCCAGGCCACCTTCTTCAATGCCTAGTGGTTGGAAGGGAACAGTCAATAATAGATTTTTGTGCTTCCTTTGCAGTTTCCATGTAGTTTTGATTGACAAAAACTTTCTTTAGCCATGTTAATAGAATGTTACCAAAAATTTTGCTTTGTTCTGTTTTTGTTTTTTTTAAATATTAGTCCTGCAAGAAACTCACAACAAAGTGATCGATGGAAAAAGTCAGTGTAGGAAATGTGACCTACTATTGCTCTCTTTTGGAAATCCTCAATTAGTGCAGCATAAGTTCTGAAAAGTCCTACTTGGCAGAAACTTTCTTACAATTATTTAAAATTATTTTTAATGCACGATTTTTAATCTATTTGATTGCAGAATTTTTTTCTTTTCCTAGCTAAACAACTACACTAGTCACAGAATTAGTGATCTACAGAACACACTTCAGGAAACAGTTAGCCAGAAATTATACTCAAATCTTGCCCAGGAGGCATCCTGTCTCTTTAAGGTGATTTTCATCCTTTCTTGTCACATTCAAATGTTTATTATTATTTTATTTAATTTGGTCTCCTAGAGAGTAACCCCATTTCCTTATTTCCAGGCGTTTCCTGGGGTTCCTCACTGCTGACCCTGGTGCCACCTGAACGACCGGGTTTTCTAATGTTATCCTAAATTATTGTCAAAAATAAATATGTGTTGCCACATGTCAGGCCCTTTAATGTGACTAAGGAAGCCTTGTTCCTATATACTTCCTCCTAAATGCATTTTGCCAAAGGGCATTTAAAAAACACATTAAATTTTATGATGACTTTAACAAACAAGTCAGTGATCATGATTTCAATATGAGCAGCAAGCAGTTAAGGAGAAAGGTCAGCTAAGCCATGGCATATAGAGTTTCTGCTCGGAGAAGGCTGACTCTCGCTCTGCAGCGAGTGGAAGTCAGCTGACTCCCTAATGCTAAAGTTAAAACATAGATTCTAAATAGTCAGGCTAATGACTCCAAAATTAAAATAGTCCTGGCCCCTAGATGCAGCTAGTAATTAACTTTTAATTTTATACAGAAGCATGTCATGCTTTTGACCCTTGACTTTATTTAGTTCTCTCCTGGCATTTCAAAAGCATGATCGGCTAAATAAGGTTGTTAAAATCAGTATTGCAGAGAGAAGCAATTGTGGCAAATGTGCATATGGAAATTATAGCCAGAGGGGCACTTCATAGAGAAGCTGCCTCTATGAACTGAAATTTGTGCTAATTGCTATTGCTATATTATTCAAAATTATAAATTAGACTATTAGCAGATGGAATTATGTAAGACCTACAGGAGCAAAACAATTATTGTCTTGGAGCCATGGAATGTTACAGCTGAAAGAGAATTTATGGATTATCTAATAATACCACTGTCTTGCTTTACAATTGGGGAAACTAAGGCTGAGTGAGGGAGGCCGAGTCATCTAAAGCTATACTATTAGTAAGAGAGAGTCTCTGTTTTAGCCCACTGGAGAGTGGGACCTGAGGATGGGCATTTTAATTATTGTTGCTATTTTGCAGTTTTTTAAAAAGCACTGTCAAATTTAACTTTAATCTGCTCTTTGTTCTTGAAAGACAGAGGGAGAATCATGACTTAAAGGGTAAATGGGAACAGTATGTGCGTAGGCCAGACTGAGACATGAGCGCCCTGTCAGCAGCTAAGAATTTGCACTCGAACCAATTTTTATTTAATATGGTCTTAGTCTGCTAAGGCTGCCATAACAAAATACCACAGACTGGGTGGCTTCAACAACAAAAATTTATTTTCTCAAAGTCCTAGAGGCTAGAAGCCAAGATCAAGGTGCTGTCAGGGTTGGCTTCTGGTGAGGCCTCGCTTCTTGGCTTGTAAACGAGCATCTTCTCACTGTGTCCTCAAATGGCCTTTTTTCTTTGCAGAGGGAGAGAGAGAGATAGAGAGAGAGAGAGAGAGTCTCTGGTGTCTTTTTCCTCTTCTTAAAAGAACACCAGTCCTGATGCATAAGGGTCCCACGCTTATGACCTCATGTAAACTTAATTAACTCTGTAAAGGCCCTATCTCTAAATACAATCATACTGGGAGTGGGGCTTCGGTATATGAATTTTGGGGGCATACAATTTCTATAACATTCTATCCTCTAGCCCCCCCAAATTCATGTCCTTCTCACATGCAAAATACATTTACCCTCTTTCTAACAGCCCCCCAATTTTTAACCCATTCCAGTGTCAACTCTAAGTTCAAAGTCTCATATAAATATCTAAAGCAGATATAGGTGAAACTCAAGATATGATTCATCCCGAGGCAAAATTCCTCTCCAGCTATGAACCTGTGAAACCAGACAAGTTATGTGAGTCCAAACCACAGTGGTGCGACAGGCATAGCGTAGACCTTCCCATTCCAAAAGGAGAAACTGAAGAAAAGAAAGAGATGACAGTCCCAAGCAAGTCCCAAGCCTAGCAAGGCAAATTCCCACAGCTCTCAAAGCTCGAGAATAATCCTCTTTGGCTCAATGCCCTCCTTCCCCTGCCCACTGGAGCGGCAGTGTCACCCCTATGGCCTGAAAATGAGGAAGAAACAGCCTTGTCCCCCAGGCCCTGTGGTGGGAGTGGCAGCACTGATGATCTCTGAATCGCCTTTGATATAGTCTTTCCTTTTCTTGAAGGATAATACATGTTCAAAGCCAGATAGCTTTATTGTCCCATCCTATAAAATCTCAGAAGTCCAACAGCCGTTCTTTGTTCCATTCCTATTTCTCTGGCATTTTTCCTTTAAACTGCCAGTGTCTCTGCCGGTATAATCCCATCTCTATTCCTGCCTTCTGCTGAGATGGCTGATTAAAATCATGGGTAATCTCTTTATGGGGTGATTGTCCAGCCACACCTTTGGTGTTCTCGCCAGAACACGCTTTCTCATTTTTTGCAATATGGATAGGCTGAGAATTTTTAAATCTTCTTTTTCTGGTTCCTTTTACTTAATGATTTTTTAAATTTCTCTCTCTCCTCTCACGTTTTACTATAAGCAGTAATGGGAAACCAGGCCACACCTTGAACGTTTTGCTTAGAAATGTCCTCAGCTAAATATCCAATTTCATTGCTGACAAATTCTACCTTCCACAAAATTTTAGAACACAATTCAGTCAAGATCTTTGCCACTTTATAACAAGAATTACCTTTTCTCCAGTTTCCAATAACATGTTCCTCATTTCTGTCTGCGACTGACTTCACCAGAATCACCTTTAATGTTCATATTTCTAGCAGTGGATTCTTCAGGACAGTCTAGACTTTCCCTAGCACGTACCTCAGAACCCTCCCAGCCTCTACTCATCACCTAGTTCCAAAACCACATCCACATTTTTATGTGTTTGTTATAGCATCCCCCCGTCTTATCAATACCAAAATCATCATTAGTCTGCTTAGGCTGCCATAATGAAATACCACAGACTGGGTGGCTTAAACAACAGAAACTTATTTTCTCACAGGTCTGGAGGCTACAAGTCCAAGATCAAGGCACTCTCTAGGTTAGTTTTTGGTGAGGCCTCTTTTCTTGAGCTTCTTGAAAAGATAATGCCTTCCTGTTGTATCTTCACCTGGCCTTTCCTCTGTGCACATGGAGAGATGATAGGTGATAGATAGATGTCTAGTACCTCTTCCCTTCTTATAAGGACACCAGTCCTATCAGATTAGACCTCACCTTTATGACCTCATTAAACCTAATTACCTTCTTCAAGGCCCTATCTCCAAATACATTGGGGGTCAGGGCTTCAACATATGAATTTTGGGGTGACATAATTCAGCCCATAATAATATGTTCAATGCTTATTTTGAGGAGGACCTCAGGACTGAGTGAAGAGGTTGTGACAACAGGGCCCTGTGCTTGTGATCATTCTCTCTTATTGTCCCAAGCTGGGGCCCCAACTTGTACACCCTGCTGTATTATAAGACCTAAAATTTTAATTCTTACCTTGACATCTTTGAGTCATGCAAGGTTCCAAAGGTACAATCATGTGTTTCCCCTGCTCTTGCTGGATATGCTTCTCACCCAGTGAGAAAGTGTCCCCACTCAGCTAGTCCCCCATCAGCTGAACTGGCTGCACTCCACCTGCTCCTCAACCTAATGGGTTTTGCTTCCCTAATAACCCGTAAGATACTTCAAACAAGCCAATCATTCTCCTGGAGGAACCAGCGGGCACCTCAGCCTCTTGTTGCTACAAAGCCCGTCTCCCCCAGCCCCTGCTGCTTCACTCTGCTCCTGAGTGAAGCCACTGTGTGGCCTTGCACAGCACGTGGTGTCCTCCTTCTTCAAGCTGTGGGTACATATGACTATAAAATGTCGTCTGTCTCATCTTCCCAGTGTTGGGTGTCATTACAGCGAGGGATTCCTCTTTCACCAATGGTGTCACTATGAGGTAGTTAGAACACCAGCCCAGGAGGACAAAAGCTCTTCAGTTAACAAGATCTTCCCTCTTTGGAATGCACTAGTTGCTCTGGCCTTCCCCATGGGGTCCACAACCCACCCCACTCCTTGTAAGGGGCTTTGCAACATTTTTCTTTTGACTATATACAGTTTTCTACATGATAGTCTGGATAAACACAATTTTCTCCATCTACTGACATTTTCAGTGATGTTTTATTTGCTTTTATTGATTGGCACTCTGGGATGCTTCCCTTAATTGGATGTGTGTGTGTATGTGTGTGTGTGTGTATGTGTGTGTGTGTGTTTGTGTGTATGTGTGTGTGTGTGTTTGTGTGTGAAGAGAAAAGAAGCCCATAGCAGCAGCCAGGTTGTCATAATCCACCAACTAATACATTGAGGGTAAGGCATGCAGTTTGGTATCAAAAAGAAGAAAACTGTAAGCCATGGATATAAAGTTGACATCACATAAGACATGCTTTTGAATAGAACTGAATTTTATACTTCTATCTCAAAAAACAACTGTACTATTTTTAAACCACCTTACCTACTTTCAACGTGCCTTCTCTGCAAGTAATGTTAGTTTTCAAAAAACAGGTTATATTTCAAAGATTCATGCATAAGTTCATTTAGGGTTGACCTTAGAAAGCATTTGCCCCACAAGTTGGTGCTAGAAATGGTGTGTAAGTTCACACATCAGACCTGAGGGACCTCTTTAATCAAATTACTTCTCAGCTGAAAAAGGATATCTGCCATGAACCACCGCAGAAAATAATACTTTTAGAGTATTTGAAATAAAGAAAACATTGAGACTATGTGTCACCTCAAAAGTGTCTTTTCCATCTAGGCCTCAATTTTGCTATCTATAAAACACCATTCCTAACACTGAATTGTGGGGAAAAGGCTTTTTAAAGCCACCACCGGAAATAAATGTAACAAAGAAACAAACAGCAGCAATGACAATAAAACTATTCTGGAAAGTAGGTATATGGAACTCAAAAGTGGCGTGGTATTTTGCAGCTGACGACAGTAACAACAGTAGCAACCACAAAATCCATTTGCCTTTGTTGCTAAGACCAGGAGTTTGAGTGGAAAAAAGAGTCATAATACTGAACCCTTAGAGAAAGAAATACAATCCTTACTCTGTAGAAAATAAATACACAGTTACATCACTGAGTATACTAATTCTGGCTTTAGAATCAAACTATAGCCAAATCTTGAAAGACTTAACTATGATTGATAAAATATCCTAATATTATAACTCAAAGATTTGAGAGATTTTTGTCTAAAGTTGCTAGAACAAGAAATAGAAATGTAAGTATGTTATTTAATATTGCAGAGGAACTAAGAATAGTTATATGACTTCCAAAGAGGATGAGCAGGTGCCACACATGAGCTAAATATACATTTACCTTAGCAAAGACTCACCCAGTGGATAACACCCAGAGTTGACTCGCCAAGAAAGGGTGGTTGCAGCACAGTCTTCAGAACTGTAGGGGTGAAAAGGGAAATAAAACCAGAAATATTATAATTTCTGTCTTTGAGGAGTGGAACGGTGGGTGGATGGGTAAGGGGCAGGGAATGGTTTCTTTTTGTTCTAAGCCTTTGTCTATTATTGTTTCTTGGTAGTGGTATTACCATTGTTCCATGTGCATGCATATATCCATGCACAGTACATACATATATATTCACATACATGCATATATCTCTCTCTCTCTCTTAGCATATTGAATGCTAAGGTATAGCACATGGAATCTTTTATGAATATTATACAGAAGTTTCTTCATATTCTCAACTTCTCTTTCAATGTTACTTTCCTGTTCTTCAAGACGATGTGTCACCTGAACTCTGGCCTCTAAGATTCTACGTGACTTGCCTCCTTTCTTTTGCCTAAATCTCATCTCTGTCTCTCTCACTGTCTCTCAAGCCTTACAGACCTTCTCCTTGGTTTGGAAGCCACCAAACTCATTTGCCACCTCCAGGTCTGTACATTTGCTCTTTGCTGTTCCTTAGGAAAGTCTCCCCTCAGACCTTCCTTATACATGTCTCTCTGTATCATTTATGCCTTTGCTCAAGGCCACCTCCTCAGAAGGCCCTTCTAACATTCCTAGCTAAACTGTACTCTTTTGTCACTTTCTAAGAAACCTTCTTTCTATTAAATATATCATTCTCATATGAAAGAGCATATCCATAATGCACATACACATTTTAAATAATAATATAATAAAATGGAACAAATTCACTGTATCCCAAATCTAGCTGGTGGAGAAAACTATACTGTACCTTGGAAGCCCTGGTGGGTCTCTAACCAAACTTCTTCCCTCTTTCCTGCTCAGATTTAGGCACAGTGCTTAATTTCATATTAATAATGACCTTGCTTTTCTTTAGTGCTGGTGCATGTACTCGTAAACGTTTCATTATTTAGTTTTGCCTATATTGAACTTTACATAAATAGAATCGTAATATATTTGCTTTTTCATTTAATATAATGTTTTCACGAACCATTCATGTTGATGGATATACCTGCAGTTTATTCACTTTCACTGCATGTATTATTCTATTACAATACCACACTTTGTTTATCCACTCTGCTATAGGTAAGCATGTGGATTTTTCCAGATCATTGTTATTATGAATAACAATCCCACGAATATTTTTATACATGTTAGAGTTGTGGCAAGTGTTTCTCTAGGATTAGAACGGCAGTATCACAGGCCACGTGCATGTTTGACTTTAGTAAATAATCCCAAACTGTTCTCTAAACTGTTCATACCAATTCACACTCCCATTAGCAGTGGGTAAGAATTGTTGCTCCACATCCTTGTTGATGCTTGGTATGACATACCATTATCAAACATTTTTTGCAGCCCAACGGGTGAATGATGTCTTCCAGCAGCTTCTCATCATTTTCCATCCCCTGAGCCCACCTTGTTTTCTTTCACAGCACTTGTCATTCTTTAAAATTATATTACATTATGTGATAGTTATATAATCTTTGTTTCCCCCACCAGAATATAAACTCCATGAGGAAAATGACTGTGTCTGTCTTGTTCATTGCTATATTAAACACTGGTTGCATAAATTAACAGACCATTCTTGCCATTATAAGTCATAAGTCACTGTTTGCCTCAAAATTGGAAAGAGTGGTAGAAAACGGATGGGAGATTTGATAATGGATAAACGCCGGAAGGAGGCAGGAGCCAAGAAATGGAGTAAAAATAATAAAGCTAAGTGTGTGCGTGTTAAAAGAAAAAGGATACTCTAAGGTTGGAATTAATTGAGTGATGAAGGCAGAAGACAAGTAGCTTAAGAACGTGAATACAATAGTCTTAGTTGGAAGTGGGGTGGCAGGGTGAGGAGAGGGAAATAAAACAGAACCGGAGTGGAAGGTGGTGTAGAAAACAGTTCTTTGCCTCAGTCTCCAGGTGGCAGGTTGGGGGTGTGAAGAAAAGCACCAGCCAGTTTCAGATGATTCATGAATGTGGGTTGTTGCCAGAAAAGAGGACATTGCTGCCTTGTCAATTAACTTGGAGACTATGTTGTCTATAGCATCTCTGTTAATGGTGACCTATACATCAATATATTATTAGTTAGTAAAACTACAGATGTAGGTAAACTATATTTGAACTTTTCAGTTTAGTTCCCCAAACAACCAAAGTTCAGCAATTTAATGATTTAATTGATACAAATATATATGTCTAATATAAAATATTTTCTTTTTTTTAAACCATAAGACTTCATCTCCACAGATATTGAACGAAGTCTTTTTCAAATCCAGTTTTAAAATAGTAGTTGGTAGGTTTTTCAATCTGAGTTACTTTTGGCTGAATTTGATGAAGAGTTGATTACTATTTGCTTAAGCTGTGATCAAATAAATCAGCTGCCCACAGGCTGCATGAGCAACACGTAGGTAATTAATTTTCCAGAAGTCGAGACCAGAGGTGTGACTTGGCTGACGAGGTGAATGAAGGATTCTCTGCGCCAAGTTTAGTACCTAATCAAACTTCACAGGCTTTGAGTGGCGAACAGAACTTCAACCCATCAGCATTCAAGTCTATTTACCTTTGATAAAACACCATTTCCTCTTTCTAATGAAGAAAAAACAAATGACGTTTCAAGACTTTTTTGAAGAAAAAGAAAGAAGTGAAATGAGCTTTAGACGTTAAATGCTTCTTCCTGAACAACTTAACACGTAGATACGTCCAACAAATAAGAGGAAAGAAATGGGGAGTGGCCACCGTGAGAGCTGGGACCTAGAGAGTTAGGGAAATTGTCTTGGAGAATTCATTGCGTTTATAGTAAGGAACAGAAAAAAATAGCACTGCTGAGTTTGACTTTCTCTGGGTTGGGTTGGAGAAGGCTTAGAGAAGGCCAAAGGAATTTCCACTCACCTTGTCTTAGAATCCAGACCTTTTGAATTGGTTGGGGGAAGGTGAACTTCTCCAGGCCATAGAGGACTCTGGTCACCTCATCTCAAGATCACAATCAATGGTTTGATATCTGTTCACACAGGGATGAAATGGATACTTGAATCAGCTTCATGTTTTCAAAGACTGTGTTCACTCCTTTCCTTGGACTGCTTAGGGCCCAGGGGAAGTTTTGAAACATTTTCAAAATCATCCCCTTCTCCCTTTCCTAGTGTGGTTCTGATAGAACCACAAATGATTTCAGATCCAACCTACATCTTATTCACCCAAATCACCGATCTCAATCAAGATTTACCAACAGGAGTAATTCTTGTGACTAGAAGGGCTTTCCTAATTCATACACAGTATACTTCTAATCCCAAGGGGCTTGAAAAGTTCAGTAATTACCCAGAAATGTCATGCTTGGAGTGTTTTATTGCAGTTACAAAATAAAATGTATACGTAAAAATTAGGAGAACTGTGAGATGCAATGTATTAACTGGGTATTATGGGTATCCTGGCTGTGACCATGACATCACCCAAAGCCAATCAGAGGTCGCCTGGCAACCCAATTCGAACCTCAATTCATAAACAGGTCATATTTCAGGGATTGCTTTTTTCGCAGAAATTGTTCATAAAACAAAATAAAGACCTATGATGTACACGAAGCTTATCTAATCTGCTTACATTTCATCTCATTCTCCAGGGCTTATCTTTCTTCTCAAAACATAAAATTCTTTTGGAAGAAAAAAGGAAGACACTACTAAAAATAGAAAATCTTTTAAAATTATATCCTGGGATAATAAAGAAATCTGAGAGTTTGAGGAGATAAAGAGAAAGAGAAAACTGTTATAGTACTGAAAAATAATATACATTAAAGGAAAATAACAATATATATTATTATATGATAATAATATGCATTATGAAGATTGCTGGCTATTCACATGCTTCTGCAAAATAAAATAATATCAATATCTGAATTATTTGTTTTCTGACCACAGAATAAGTTATTAAGTTAACATATGTGATAAATGTGATTCAAAAGGACAGGAAAAAAAATCTACATCTAGGAAAATAGAAATAATATGGATACATGCAAAAACTAGTGACTTTATTCACAATATTGATTTTTATCATTCATTTGTTATGTAACTCACCCTAAGATCTGTCAAAATCTAAATGATACCTTTTTCTAATTATTATCCGTTATTAGAAGTGTTTTTTGAAAAGGACTTTTGTTTGTTCTGAATTCTTGAAAGTTTTTAAAATTAAAGTATTATACACATACAGAAAAGTGCACATATTATAAGCATATGATCTCTGAATGTCTTAAAAAGTTTCAATTTTTCTGTTCTTCCTTAATTTCAAGTATCCAAATTTGATGTTAGCTATTTAACAGAAGTCTCAGTTTAATTTCATTTTAACAAATCTAAAATGGCATTTTAGTATCAAAAGATTCTGGTGCTTTCAAACATTAATTTCTCATCATTTCCTCATTGACTTTGGCATTTTAAGAGAACTAAAGCAGAAAAAGCTAATTGCCAGAAAATAGTCATTCTTTCCCTTTTGCTTAGCTCAATTATTAGTTTACCCCCAAATGCAATTTTCCCGTTCTTACTTGTAACTAAGTGTGGCCGTGTGACTAAGTTATGGCCAACGAGATGTAAGTGGAAGTGTGGTGGAAACTTCTACAAAGGCTCCTTACAAGCAGGCTCCATCTCCAAAGATGCTATGAAGCCACCATACGAGCCCTGGATAGCCTACACGACTGTCTTTAAATTAGAGAGAAATAAACTTCTATTAATTGAAGCTGTTGCTCTTTTGGATTTTTCTTCCACAATACAGCCAAACAATTTTAAATGACGCTTTGGGTAATGTACCTATGTTTTTTATCCTTTAGAAGTTTCTTGGGGTATTTCCAGAAAGAAGCCATTGTCCCTAAGACAGATAATAGTTATATAGCTATTTATAGATCACATACTGCTTGTCATTTAAGAGGTACTTTCTATATATTATCTCATTTGATCTTTCTGGGGTAGGTATTATTGTACCCGTTTTACAGAATAAGAAACTGAAAGTATGAGAAAGAGAAAGAATATCCCTCCAACTACATAATACATAAGTGGCCCTCACCTGGTTCAATCCCAGGTCTGCCTTTGAACTTAACTTATGCTATGGAGACCTTCATCCCAAATCTCATCCTAAAAAGGCCCATTAGCCAAAGGCCAAAGGTGAGGACCCATTAGAGTCTGAAATCCTACTGAGTAGTAATTGACAGGAACAGATGGTCCTTGAGCACTTTTTGTGTTGTATATAAGATACTGTTTATAACAATAGTAAAGATTAGTAATGCAGGGAGAGAAGGCTTTGGCTGGCCCAGAAAGCTGACAGGCTTAGGGCAGAGTTCATCAGTGGGGGCGACGTGGTGGCCTCAAGAGTACTCATCACAGCCTCTTCTCCCCTAGGAAGACAGTCAGGAAACTTCTTGCTCAACATTCCAGCAAACTTCTTTTCTTCCATGACTTTTATTAACTTTGTCTAATGAGATCATACCAATACAGATAAATGCAAATGTTTTATTGTCTTGCCCTATACAATAGGGAAAAATAAAGAATTTTATTTTCTAACTCTATATAATATTTTATTTTTCAATAAGAAAACAGCAAATGATTAGAGCCACATTTAGAGGTAAGTGCACAGAAGTGTCAGTGTTCGTGTAAGTGAGGTTATGGGCTGTGGAGTAACATGAAGGATTCTATCAGGAAGAATATTTTGGGCAAAATAAAATCTTCTGTTCATCTGTCTGTACCAAGCCTGCTATTTTTTAAGAGTTTCTGTCGGTTCGTATTGCCTCATGTTCTGCTTTAATAAATTTTTGTCTGAACTAGATCCCTGTAGCTTGTGATTTTTTTCCTTTTTTCTGTTAGCATCCTAGGGTATTTGAAAATGCCTAAGAAGCTGTAGAAGGGGAAGCAGTAATTCCCAGTGTCTAGCACGGTATTGATGGAGATTAGAAGCTTGTTGACTGATTGACCAATACACTCTAAAGGGAGAAAAACAGAGTGGTTAAGCACACATGAGCGCCAGTGGGGCTGGATCTGTTTCCTGACTCCTAATGCATATAAGATGTATGGCCTTGCTTAGGTTGCTGGGACTCAACGACCCTCATCTGTAAAATGGAGGTGATACCAACTCTTCTCTGAAGAGTTGATGAGAGGAGTCAATGAGGTTTGTAAGATACCAGTAAACAGTAGCTCCTGCTTCCATAGGCTTTTTACTGGTTGTTGTTCCAGGGCAACCTACCAGAAGGGGGCACTGTGGAACCAGACAGTCCCTCCAGGAAACACTGAATTCCGATTTGAAGTCAATTATTAAAAATACTCGACCTACTCTATTTTCTCCTTTCCCTTCTCCTATTTCTTCTTTAAGACACAATAAAGAAACGCTTCAAAGCATTCTCTATGAATCTTGGGATGAAAAATCCCGAACAACTCTTTCCTTGTCAGTACAAGTCAGTTGGCCAGTGTCCTAGAGGGACAGTGCAGTGTCTGGAAGCCACCAGCCTGGCCAGGGATGCTTAAAGCTTTGCCTTTAGCCCAAGTGTGCCCTAATTTCTCAGTTTATATGTCTGTCTCTCTCTGGCACTGTGAGCAAGAACTGGCTTATTCATATCTGTATCTCTAACACCTACCTGTGATTTTAGAACCCAGTGGCTGCTCAGTAAATATTTGTTGAATAAATGGAAAAATGAATTAGGCAAACTAGCCAATTTGTCCAAGAACTCACTTCGCCCCTTTCAGTTCTGCTGTTTCCCATAATCAGCAGGAACTTCTTAAGGGTATCAGGATGTTCTCACTATAAAACCCAGTGTTTCACTCTGAGGTACAAAAAGCTTGCAGCTCCTGAGTTAGATTATTATGAAATTTTCCTAGTGAACTGGAGAAAGGAAAATAAAGTAGCAAGTAAGAAGAAAGGACAAAATAAGGGGGTGGCTTACACTACCTGCTGGGCCTGCTGCTGGGTGAGGTCCAGGGGCTCAGGGGCATTGGGCAGAGGTGCCTTAGAACCGGCCAAGTAGCTTCACCTGGGCTAAGAAAAGGCCTCCCAGTTTGTAAGGGTGATGCTGTTGCAGCTTGGAACTGCTTATCTCGTGCATCTCAATGCAGAAGAAACTTCAGCTTATTTGTCCTATTCAAGTGCTTGAGTACGCATACTCTCCATTGTCATAAAATTTCACTGTGGATCACTATGAGTTTCAGGGGTGATATTCTGCATGGCTTAGTCTCGAAGGGCAGGATGGAGAAAAACACAAGCACAACTCTCCAGTCCCCTTGAAGTTGCGTTGTGATCCCCTTCGGTCTACTTTGCTTTGTGTATAATAAAAGGCAATGCCCTTTGGAATAGGATTTTAAAACGAAGAAGAAGTCTGGGGCTTCTCCAGCCCATTTGTCTCTGCCACCTCCTCTCTAACTTCCGAATGGTCTTTACTCCTGTGTGTGCCCCCAGCCCAGACCACCATGGCATGGGTTTCCATTAATATGTTATTTCCCTTTCCTGGTATCACAATATAAAGGCCCTTCGCGTTGACCTTTCTATCAAAACATCCTTTGTTTAGAATGAAAAGCTATTCACTGTTAAAGCCTTATCTATAGGGTTTAACCAGAGGATCAAATCCAAAGAGCAGAATTCGTTTACTTTGTATTAAATGAGCTCAGTTAAGAAGTCTCAATTTTGGCAGAAAGGTGCATTAATCACAAGGAAAAGAACAGATCTCGCTTTTCACAGCTTCTGGTTTACTTTCAATACAGTTACACAGTGAGGCTTTTGTTCCTGAAAAGTAGCACTGTATTTAAATACAGTAAATATAACAAAATTGCCTTCTTAAAATTACACAAGAGTTCCTCTAGCCCAGGATGCCCATAATGACCTCAGTGTTGCAGGACTAACTTTACAGCTTCAAAAAGGCTCTAAATTAGTTTGGACAGATGGGTTTTATCCTGAGGAAATCAATGAGTTTTTGTGAGTCTGACTTAATTTTTATGCAGCTAGCACTTTGAGATGAAATTAAAATATGTATGAAAAACATATTAAAGTTTCCCTTGGGTCCATAGTTGTTTGTACATTTACAAGGTGTTAAAGAGATGATTTAAAAACTAACTCTATAAGGGATCAATGCAAGCAGACCATGATTTATGGTCATTCATGACATTTTTGACACTTCAAGCCTAATGTCTTGTGCATGTTGAACCACTAATTATCTTTTAATTCATAAGGGCTTCGTGGTATTTTATAAGTGTAATATAATATATAGGGTTGGATCACATAGAAAAGCTCAGAGAAAAACATGCTTTACACGTTTCGTTGAGTGGGTAACATGTGTAAGCAAATTTGGGCCGAACCTGGCTAAAAAGGCTTCTTCACGATGCTGTAAAATTGAACCATTGCTTTTACCTGCCTGACTCTAGAAAAGGCAAAATTTTTACTTTTCTATGGTATGTGCAGGGTTAAGAATTTAGTGGATTGGAAATTATATTTCTAATACAAACCAAGAAGTTAAACAATGCCTGGATTGCAGTAGGTGCCCAATAATTATTGCTTGATTGAATAAGTAATTAAATGGTAACTGAACCAGAAATGTATTTGATTCCAGGTATTTTCTTTTCTTTCAAATCATATTATTTAGCAAGTTTCATTTAGTGATGCAATAAATATTCACCAAGCACCCCCCTCTGCACCAGACAATGTTCTCAGCTTTGGAGGGAACAGAAAGGACATAGTCCAAATGCAACAGGGAGCTAACAGCCTAATAGCATGGAACACCGTGCCTCAATAACACGGCCCCAGAAAGATGGACTTTCAGCTGAGACCTGAAGCCAGAGGGAGAGCACAGGTAGTATTAATTTTATTCCCATTTTACAGATGAGGAAACTGAGGCACAATGGATTAAACCTCCTTTATGTACAAAATGAGCCTCTAAAATTATTGCCTGGTCAGTGGTTCCTACCTCTGAAATGGCTAGGGAATGCATACGTCCTTGGGAAATGTAAATACTAGTCAGCTAAGGGATTCTCTAATCAGTCTTCCCCACTGGGGAAGAAACCACTGAGGGCATAGACATCATGAAGAGGAGAGGGGGCCCTTCCAAGATGCATTTTATGGTCATGATCCACCATTCCTGCCTTATTGACCTTGTCACCTGCTAAGGGAAAACATGAAAGTCATCAGAACTACTTTCACTGAAACTTTTCTGAGTGTGGAGTGTGCAGGTGTGGGCGGAAGGGAGGCGAGGAAGGAGGGCAGGTGATCATTTGGATACTATCCCCAACAACAGTTACTGAGCAGTTACTGTGGGATCAATATGTTTCACGGATTACCTTAGTTAACAACAAAACAACCCTCAGAGGTGAGGATTAATATCAAACCCATATTACAGATGATGAAACTGAGTCTCCGTCCGAGTCGAGCAGCTGCTATTGGTTACAAAGCTGGCAAGAGGTTGAGGCAGGCAGGCTGACTGTAAACATTCTTTATGTTTACATTCCACCATGCTATGCAGCCTTTGATACCCTTTTGGAGCTCATCCAAATTGTCTTTGTGTGCTGGGCCCCAGGGCAGTCACAAAGAGCAGTGTTGGGCACATGTCTCAGGAACCCACAGTCTAGCTGGGGAAGTAAGACTGATGTATGTCTAAACAGGAACAGCACAGGATGGTTGGTGCTAAGTGTCACAAAGCAGGGGCAGATAGCTACTGCTATTCACAAAGGGGAGGATGTCCAAATTGGAGGAAGTGAAAGATTCATAGAGGAGATGGATTAACAGAGCCATGTATCTGGAAGGTATTTGGATGTCCATCGTAGGCAATCCAACTGAGAGTGCCTTCTGTCTTCTTCATGCAAGAAAATCTGGGGATGCCACCACAGCTCAATGACACCATCAGCAACCCAGGCTACTTTGACGCCCTCTTCCGCTTTCCTTGGCATGTGGCTCTTGTGCTCGTGGTCACAGGATGACTGCTGCACATTTGGGCATCCCAGTTACATGTCAGACAGGAAAAAGGACGAAACAAGCAGCAAAAAGAGGCAGCATCTTTCCCAGGAAAGCAAAATCTTCGCCAACTCACACCTCACTAGCCAAAACTGTGTCAATTGGCCATGCCTAAGGGCAGACAGGGAAGAAATTACCAAACTATTCGGAAGATGTTGGTCCATTTTAAATCCCCACCAGCAGTATAGGAGAGTATCAGTTGCTCCACATTTTCAGCTGGATATATTAAACAAATTTGAAGTTCTGTTGATAAGGAAGAAGAGAGAAAGTGTATTGGATAGGCAATGGGCATTATCTGCCACAGGCCACAAAGGCAAAATAGGATTAGGATAAGCAGGCAGAGGAGGAAGTGTATTTTAGGCACAAAAAACTACACATGGCAGAAAAGCAGATGAGTGTGTTCACAAAAGCTCAAAGTCTAGTTTAGAGTGTGTGGAACAATTAAGTGGGAATTGACACTACAAAGGTCTATGGGGATGAAATTATAGACAGCTTTGCCTTGAATACCTGCTTGCAGGGTTCATTTTAATTCTGGAGGCAAAGAAAGAACATTGACAATGTTTTTTTACAACTTTATTGAGGCAAAATTGATGTACAACCAGCTGCACTATTTAAAATGGACAACTTTCTGAGTGTTGACGTATCCACACCCCCATGAAACCACTGCCACGGTCAAGATAATGAACATTTCCACTCTCTCTCGACTTTCCTCTTGCTCCTTTCTAATCCATCCCTCCCTCCACCCCGGCCTCCACTGCAGTCTGCTCTCTGCCACTATAGAGCACTTGGCATTTTCTAGCATTTTTATCCATGTCATTGCATGAATCAATAGTTTGTTTATTTTTATTGCTGGATAGTATTATTTATCCATGCACCTGTTCATGGGTTGATTCCAATTTCTGTTACAAATAAATTGTTGTGAACATTCACGTGCAAGTCTTTGGGTGAACATATGCCTTCATTTCTTTTGGATAAATACCTGGAACTAGAATGGCTGGATCATATGATAAGTTTATGTTTAGTTTTTTAAAAATTGCCAAACTGTTTTGTAAAGTTGTTGCACCGTTTTACATTCCCCCTGGCAGTGCATGCAAGTTTCATTTGCTCCATATCCTCTCCAACACTTGGGGTGGTCACCCTTTTTAATTTTAGCCATTCTAATGGGTATGTAGTGGTTTCTCACTGTGGTTTTAATTTGAAATTCTCTGAAAACTAATGATGCTGAGCATCTTTTTATTGACCAAGCTTATCTCTTCTTTTATGAAGTATCTGAATTTTTGCCTGTATTTTAAAAATCAAGTTGTCTTCATCTTGAGTTGGATGAATTGGTTATATACTCTTGATACAAGTCATTTGTCTGAAATATGTGTTGCAAATATTTTTCCCAGCCGATGGTTTGTCTTTTTATTCTCTTAACAGTGTCTATTGAAAAGTATTTAATTGTTATGACGTTCAATATATCAACTTTTTCTTTCATGGTTTCTGTTGTTTGTTTTCTAAGAAACTCATGTCTACCCCAAGGTCTTAAAGATTTTCTCCAAGAAACTTCATAATTTTCAGTTTTACATTTATGGTACACTTTGAGTAAGTTCTTACGTATGGTATGAAGTAAGGGTTAACATTCTTTTCTCTTTTTCTAAATGGATATCCAATTGATCCAGCCTTATTTGTTGAAGACTTCCCTTTTTCCATTAAATTACCTTGAAATATTTGATAAAAATCTATGGGCCATATGTGTTTGTGTCTATTTCTGAAATCTTTATCCTGTTTCATTGATCTTTATGTCCATATATTTGCTAATATCAAACTATCTTGATTATGATAGTTTTATAGTAAATCTTGAAATCAGGTAGGGTAAGTCATCCAAATTGTCTTTAGTTATTCTAGGTTCTTCATATAAATTTTGGAATCATCTTGTCAATTTCTGATTTTAAAAAATCTATTGAAATTCTGGTTGTGTTGAATTTATAGATCAATTTAGAGAGAACTGCCATCTTAGTAATATTGAGTCTTCCAATCTATGAACATAATATATCTATTTAGTTAGGCCTTCTTTACTTTCTCTCAGGGACATTTTATAGTCTTTCGAGTACAGATCTTGGACACCTTTTGTTAGACTTATTCCTAAGTACATTATGCCATGGACAATTTTTGAGCTGCAGATGATACAGGTTGTCTAACCAGCGACTGGGGAAAGGTAACACCAAAAACCAGTTAAAGGGATATAGCAATAGTCCAGGTGAGAAGTCTTGCTGAAGAAATAATTTAAATGGATATACAGTGACAACAAACACTTACCTCTATGGAGACTGTGTTTTTGGAAGGTGGTGATACATAAGAATGTCATTTTGGAGCCACCAGGAAGGCAAACAGGAAGGGATCCCCAAGTGAAAGACAAAGTTCAGAATATTGAATGTTGCTGACTCCAAATTCAACTCCTATAGAGATGCCTCTTCCTTCAAGAAGCCTTCCGAGTGAAAGGAGGTCCTCTCCCCTTAATGATTACTGATGACACAACTTGTGTAGACCATCTGTATATCAGAACCAAGGATTTCAGAGCTACAAGAAGCCTTGGACAGACACAACCCAGGCCACCCTCTTCAGTTTATGTTTGGGAAATGGAAACCCTTATTTATGTACAAATCCAATTTTGCATCTAAGACTATGCATATGTACTAATATAGATATTGATATGTATATTTTAGATAAATGTATATATGTACTAATGTACATATTAATATACACAATATTCCCCCCTTATCTATGGGGGATATGTTTCAAGATTTGAGTGATGCCTGAAACCTAGGATAGTACCAAACCCTATATACTCTATGTTTTTTCAATCAGATGACAAGATGGCCAGTAAGTAACTAAGGGGCAGGTAGTGTACACAGCATAGATATGAACAGCTGAACAAAAGGATGATTCATGTCCCAGGTGGGACGAAGTAGGATGGCATGAGATTTCATCATGCTACTCAGAACAATGCACAATTTAAAACTTCTAAGTTTTTTATTTCTGGAATTTTCCATTTAATATTTTCAGATCACAGTTGGCTGTGTATAACTGAAACTTCAGAAAATGAAACCATGGATAAGGGGGTTTATCTCAGAGATTGTGGGTTCACTTTCATACCACTTCAATGAAGTGATGAATATTGCAAAAAGTGAATATTTTAATAAAGCAAACCACACAAATTTTTTGGTTTCCCAGTGCATCTAAAAGTTACCTTTATACTATACCGTAGTCTAGTAAGTGCAATAGCATTATGTCTAAAAATGTTCATACCTTAATTAAAAAATACTTAATTGCTAAAAAGTGCTGACACGGAGACACAAAGTGAGCACATGCTGTTGGAAAAATGGCACAAATAAACGCTGACACAGGATTGCTACAAACCTTCAATTTATAAAAAATGCATTATCTGTAAAGCACAATAAACCAAAGTGCAATAAAAGCAGGTGTGCCTGTACTGTATCCTTACATGGATATGCATATGCACTAATACAAATATGTATATTCTTTGCATCTAAGAATATATACTAATGTACATATAAATGTACAGAGTCTTAGATGAACATATGTTGTACTAGTATATATATTAATATACATATGCTTAGATGAATATGTATATGTACTATATGAATATACATATTCTTAAGATGTGGATGTGGATGTCATTTCAGATTATAATTAAGATGAGACTGAGCCAATTCATGTTTCTAGAGGAAGAGGAAATGGGGAGATTAACCCTAGTGAGAGAAGTGGAACTAATACTTATGTAGCAACTATGGTGCTGCACGCCAGGCACTGTGCCAATCGGTCTTTGATTATGCTAGAGAGCTCCTTGATTCTGAATGACTGTGTGTTCAAGTAGGTAGTAGGTAGATATCAGCATCTACAGGCTCAGAGACATTACATCACTACTACAAGGTTCTAGTTAATGGCAGACTTGTAGGCAGACCCCGTGACAGCAAAATCTATGCAATGCTCCCTCTGCCTTGCTGAAAATGAGCGCCAATGAGCACAGTGTGGAAAATCACCACAGCTTTATATTTTATAACAAAAATCCCAATGACAAGTTCACTTACCCAGTATCACACCTAATGAATTTTTATTTTTATTCACGCACATGGAAAAAGATGCAAATGAGTAGCATACCTGCATTTATATTTGATTACTTTCTATTAAAGCAAGTCATTAAAAAATGTTTACTCACATTTATGAGGACAGGATTTGAATTTTTCTGTATTCCAGTTAAACAGCATTTTCCAAACTTTGTGAGCTCAGTGGCAATGATACTTGGGATCTCCCATGTTATGGCAAAGTAGGGGAACAGACCCTCATGCATTCATTTCTGCCAGATTTTGACCAACTTGTTTGGTTCTAGGCTGCCAGCACAAATACAGTAAGGCTTCCTTCTTGACTTAACATCATAGGCGAGCAAAGCAGGCTGACATGAACCACAGGCACAAACTGGTTGTAAAAAGTGCCATCAAGGTGGAATGGATTGCCCCCCAAACCCTGAAAGTGACAATCTCTCAGGCAGCTATTGTTTATTGAGTTTCCTTATAGATTAAGCACTCTGCTAGGCACTTTACACACAAAATCTACTTTTTTTTTCTTAAAAGGAACCTATTTCCTTCACCCATAACATTTTGCTTCCTCTCCCTTTCTCCCCCTGCCCCTTTCTTCAGGCCTTCCTCCCTGCAGGAAGCCTCCCTTCACCTCAAACTAGAGTGGTGTTTCCCCCTCTATTTTGCCATAGCTTCTCATGAGTTCCCCATTGCGATGTTTCCCTATCCCTGTGCTCAATTCACTTTGCCATAGTTGCATGCCCGCCTGTCTTTCATGCCCACTAGACTGCAGGTTCTGTGAGATCAGAGACCATATTTGTGTTTCTAAATAATTATTTATAGAATAAATAGTTTATCCCCAATGCTATTTTATCTCTAACCCTAGTTATTTGGGAGGTGCTTAATATTTGTTAATTTAAAAAGTGGGTATAATGACCATCCCCATTTTACAGATGAAACTAAGGCTCAGTGAAGTGAAATCACCTGAGAAATATTGAGCTACTAAATGTCAGAAATAAAACTGGAAAATAGGTATATCTAAAAGCCTCTTCAACTATATTGCAGTGCCTTAAGAAATTGTCATGACCTCCCCTGGGATATGATCTGGTCATATATACACATGCTCTACATATATATATGTATGATTATATGTATATATGTATATACAATTTTCCCATACTTCTTGTGTCTCTCGTGTTTTACAGCTCATATCCAAGAGCATTACCTTTTCTTTTCTTCATTCCACTGGACAAATGTTGTTCTATTATTAGCTCAATGTGTCTTCAAGAATCAGAACAGTTAAAGGTGGAAGACAGACGTCAGAAAAGAAAATGACTTTCCAAAGTTCCCCCAGCCCTCAATAGCAAAGGTGAAACCAGAACCAAGTCTCTTGGTCCTTATATTACACCATCTTACTTAGAGACCAGTGAGTCTGCTCAGAGCAAAGGAGGAAGTGTGTGTGTGTGCATGCACACGTGTGTGTGTGTGTGTGTGTGTTACTGCTCCTTGAATTACAAAAAGGAGCAGCAAGGGTTGGGGAAGGAGACAGAGCGGTGAAGCTGACATTTTATACATGACTGTCTATTTCACGGAGCACATCCAAGTGCCTCTGCCCCTCTCCCACTAGATAGTCCATGGTCATTGCTTTTATCTCTGAATTTGCTCATTCTATTTCCACCTCCAGGGAAATAGCCTTCCTTTTCCATTTTCTAGCTCCTCCTCCAAGCCTGGTCGAAGTGTATGACACCACAAAGTCTGTCTTCAATTGCTTGAGTGAGGACTCATATCTTCTCCTGGGTTCTAGCTCCACTTGATTTGAAGTTCTGTTATCACACAGCTGCCTTATATTTGGGTTACATACCCATTCCTCTCCAAAGACTGTGATCACCTATGTCCTTGTCAAGAAGGAAGTCAAGAAGGAAGTCCTTGTCAAGAAGGAAGGTTCACCTCTGGGTTCTCCACAGTGCTGTGCATGTCGTAGGGGCTCCAACCATGAACTAAACACAGCTGCCTACCTGATGACATAGGAGACAGTTGCTAGATCTTCCCAACTCTTGCAAACAGATTTTGAAACTGAATTCATGCCCAGTTATGGGAAGACAAAAGGATGTTTAGGAGAAGATCATTCTACTCACTGGAATCATTAGTCCAGGCATCACGTGGTCACTAAAATAAGTGACTGAAAAGAATAACCAAACAAAAATAAGTTACCTTAGATGTGTATTGGGGGTTAAAAAATAATTTTTTGTGATTCCCTAGTTACTTCTCCTGGGTTACTCTGACTTCTGCCAAGATGCTACTGGGGCAAGCTTAGTATCTGGTCAGCATCTTTTTCATACTATCCACTGTTTTTGGACGACAGTTTGTCATAGAAATTGGGACATCAGCATTCTGAGTACAAAGACTGTGGCCTGGCTTTTTCTGTATCCACCATCAAGTCTGTGCCAGAGTCCTGCTGCCAAACCCCTATGTCAGCAATTCAGAGCTAAAGAACCCAATTGCAGGTGGTCCTGCAGCCACTGTCCAACTAAATGAAATAGTCCAAGATGCCAAACAAGGATGTAGACACCCAGGGAAGGTACTCACAGGAAAGGAAATCTGGTTTTGTCAAGAGAGTTTCTTCTCTTATTAGTCAACAAAATATCTGGGATTTATTTAACACTGGTTTCTATGAAAATTTTGATACTTTGATCGCTGCATCCACAAACTATTCACTCTTAATTCAGCAAGAGATTTTGGAAACAGTGAAGCAGTGGGCAGGGTGGAATTGTAAAGACAGACAATAACCGAGACCAGTGTGCTTTGGATAGTAAAATCCAAACATAAAAGAGTGAGTTGTTTCTGCATAGGAATTCAGCCTTCTCACAGCAAACTCTCTGTTTTCCCACCAAACACACACGTTGGTTTGAGGCACAGTGATTCCCAGGCCTTCCTATTCAGCCTTGATGGCACTCAGCCATGCAGACTTTCTCTGGGTTGCTTGAAAATATAATTTCTCCTGTCTCAGGGCCTTTGCATAAGCTTCCTCTTCTTCCTGGAATGTTCTTCTTAGCGTGCTGTCTCTCCTAACCTTCTTTTTCCTGGTCGATTTCTCCTCATCCCGCAGATTGCCAGCTCTGCTCAAATGTCTCATAGTGTGTTGGGAAATCTAACCATCCTCCTCCTATTCTGCATTAGATCTCATCTTGGTGTTGGACACTCTCATAGCATCATCTACTCTTACTGTGGAGCATTTATCACAGTTATATATTTATCCATGTGATTATATGATTAATACCTCTTTGTTCCTGACATGGTGAACTCCTTGAGTGCATGTCTTGCTTAAAAGCGTGTTGCCTATGCCTACCACAGTGCCTGGCACACAGTGGTGCCCCACAGATATCTGCTGAATGAACCTTTGAATCATTGTAGAGGATTGTCAGTTATGAGAGGGCCCCCGTAAAGAATCAACTGGTGAAACCTGTCCTAAAACTCTAGTAGCAAAGTGGTGGAATTGAACCCCAAATCACCAGCTCTCATAACCTGAGTCCAGACTTGTCTAGAATCCCCAAACTCAGCTGGGTGTGTGCTCGGTCTCTCATTTCCTTTAGCGACTTTAAGCCAGAGCATGCTTTGTGGTTTAATTTCCTCTTTTCAAAGCAGGTACTATAACAAAATAGCAAGAGCCACGGCGGGGCTCCGGCGTAGCACAAACTCACCAGCCCATCCTTGGAAGGCTAGCCACAGACATGGGGAGATTATTAACACAATAAACCATAATTCTGCAAATTTGTACTCAGGGACCTTTTTATTGCCTGGTTGGGGACTATTTAATCTATGGCTTGACTCCTTGGTTACTGGATTACTTGGTTACTAAGTAACCAGGTAATTGACACATGAACCACAAGGATTTACAAAAAATGCTGTATCCAATATTATGTTTTATGAACTTAGTAAAAACTCTAGTTACATATTTAGAGTTTTTAATGAAGCTTATGGCATTTTAATATCCACATTCCATATTATAACCAATTTCCTAACAGGTTTAGGTTTCCTCATAATACTGGCTCTGAGAAAGCTTTTTTGAATTTTTGCCTTTATTGATAATTTTTTTTAAAACTCCCTGACACCACATAAATGATTCTAAAATTAAAATACCTGAAAATGTTTACATGGAGCACATGTATATTCTAGGCTTTGATCTATTACATTTTCATCTTGACATGTTGAAAAGTTTTTAAATTTGGCATTCAAAGATCTGTATTTAAATCCCTGCTTCATCTTGCTGTGTGACCTGGCCATACCATGTAATCTTTGAGCCTCAATTTCCTCTTTGACAAGTGATAATCTTTCCTCAATTTGCAGGGATGTCCTGTGAACTAAATAAGATAATATATGAAGCAATTTTATAACCTATAAAATGCCATACAAATGTTTTATTAATAATAATAATATTACAGAAGTGTTCTACTATTCTTATTAATTCATGCTTACATTTCTGTCTTTGATTCCATATGTACTATAATTGGTGCATATTGGACCCATATTCCAATAACAGCCTTATAACTACTTTAATGTAAATGCCAATCTCTTAAAATATAATTTTGTTCAAGCACCTCCTTCTAAGTCCTAATTTGGAGCCCAATAGGAGGGGGAAGTGCCAGTCTCAATGGTTTTTTTGGCTTCCCTACGTTCTGATCTTGTGGCTTTTTATCATATTGCACAGCATTCTCAAGCTAGCCAGACAGGGAGGCAAGTGTTCACTCTCCTAGGGTCGGAGCAGGGGTGCAGGCAGCCACTCCAAGATTGCTCCTTCCCCATTGTTGGGATAAAACACCTCTGGGAGACACTGATCAGAGCTCCCCTGCTTCTCCAGAGCCATGGTCCTCCCCTTGCTATTTTATTTGTCTTAAGGAGACACAAGGATATCTGTCATCAGGGATCATGAAAAAGAAGCCTTGAGGTGTTAAAGGCATCAATTCACATCGAGCTTGTATTTGTATCTACAAATTGGATTTTTCACTGGGTAAGCATCCATCCTCATACATTTCCCTCCCTGGAAGGGGGTGGAAGTTTAGCAATGTGACCCTTTGGTGTCTACAGTAAATATTAATAGCAGTATGTTCGGAGGCAAGAAGCCCTTTGGCAGGCACTGGATACGCTATCTTCCATCTCCTAAGGCAGCCTAAATGGCCAGGAACTTACCAGAGGGCCTACGTAGGAAGGCCCCCCCATATTGTAATTCTCCCATGCGTTATAAACAGCAAATGAGAACCGACATATGGTACATACCTCTTTAGAAGGTAATACACATTTATTTTATTTTATTCTCTTCTAATAATCCCGAAAGAGGGATATTATGACCTACAGGAGAAAACAGAGGTTTAGAGAAGTTAAGTGGCTGCCTTAAGTTCACATGGCCAGGCGTGAGTAGAACCAAGGCTTGATGAGGTTGTTAAGCGATTCTTCTTTCCATTCTACCATTACACACTTATTAATTATGCTAATTGCATGTCCTGTTCATTTCAGTTTAGTATCACAGTCCTCTCAGATCAAACCCTCCCCATAACCACATCCTCAGAATTCTTATCGACATGAAGCCCTACGTAATAAGCATTTTAGATACTTTTTTCCCCTTCCAAATCTAATTGAAAATATCTTGCTAAACCCTGGCTGTTACTTAATTTGTGATAAGCCCCAGCCGTTCTTCCTCTGCCTTCTTTCTTAGACACAAAGGAGCTTCACAAAATAAGGCATATTTTCCAAATGAAGTAATTCCACTCCTGTTCCTCCCCTAAGCAACCCCACTGCAGAGCTACATCCTTTCGCCATTTCACGTCCCCCTGCTATTTTAGAAGTTTATATAATGCCAGAGTAAACCACCCTCTCTGGGAGAACTTAGCAGAGAGAATGGGGTTTTGGGTTAAAAGAGAAAAGTAGAGACAGATTCTTTGAGACGCATCTCAGTTCTAATAGCAACCGCATTGTTTGTCACACGTGAAGTCAGAGCGGTCTGACTTAGCCACTTTGATTCTTAAAAACTGATTTAAAAAATTACTGGATGAGCAGTGTTTAGGAAGAATGCCCTGTAACAGAGCTTTTATGCCAGTGCATCTCATTACTTCCGACATCTCCTCCTTGGCGTCTACGCATTGTTAATGCCATTAGAGGAATGTCACATATTGTGAGCGTGAAAAGCAAGGGGAAGAGAATTAGTTGTCTTGATTCACCTTGGCACTTGGTGCAAAATAAATGCCCGCTCCTGAGCAACGCCCAGCCTTCCCCAGAGAGTGCTTGGACCCTGATTCTCCAGTTAGACAGGCTCCCTGGGGGTGGGAGAGAAGGGAGGTACCCTGAAAACATCCTCCGAAATGCAGAGCCCCAGGCAAGCCCAAGTGAGGGTTTCTAGAACAGTGAGCTGACCTCGCTCTCAAGGGACACTCCGGACCCGGGAGTGTACATGCCCCCCAGCCAGCCCAAATGACAGAGGAGCTAAAAAACAGGTAACACATGGAAGAGTTTCTGCAATCTACAAAGTACCTTTACATTGTGATCACAAGGCAGGGCCTCTCCCACAGAGAGACCAATTCCCCTTTTGATTTTTGAGACTCCAATTGTATTGAAAAGTGTATAAATTCTAAAATAGGTTTTATAATTATAGCATAATTTTACCATTTACACTTAACAAATTAGGGCCTTTAACACACACACACCCCCCCCTCACAAATGCAATCCTCTCTCTATGTTGAGAAGATACTTAGATTATTAAAAATCATCATTTATAAGGCTTTAAAGCCTTGTAAATGGGGCAATAATAGAATACAGTTACATTGTCATAACCTGACTGGCTTTTTCTTTCCAATCTGTTAGCATGTTATATCTCTGTGGGTGTAAATTTGAGAATCTTCTAGAGTAAGTGGCCCTCTTGTCCCTATTGCGACACAGAGTCCAAGATGCCACCCTTCAAAAGCAGCAGGAGAAACGTCTTCCTCTACTAAACTTCACAGATCCAGTTTCAGGACATCCTCATGGTCTGATATTCTTAAATAATCACTCTGATATGAATACGTTAACACGCTATTTTTTGGAGCAATAGCCATGATGCAGCTGAAAGACTCAATGTCTAATATTGAGTGTTGTTTTCAGAGAGACTTTGACACCTAGGCCTTTGTATAGCATTTCATATGATTTGGTTACAGGGTTGTAAATTGAGGAATCACAGTGGTGCCCTCACCTGAGAAAATCGCCTTTTGGATTTAAATCCCCTATTGTTGATTGAGTTATCAAAAATCCAAGTAGAGATCAAAGACAATTTTCCTCCTCAAAGAAAAACACAACTTAACATAATAGCCTACTTAGTGGCTGAAATCAGTTCCCTTTAAAGAGCTAAGAATCTTGGAGTTCCCTATATATTTTAGACCATTGGTTATTTTATCTGTTATGATAGTTAGGCTATATGCAAAAATATATATATATATATATTTTTTTTTTTTTTTTTTTTTCTTAACTACCTTAAACAAAAAGGATATTTGTTATCTCCTTTAACAGAAAATCAAGATGTAAAGTGAGCTACCATCATAGCACTGACTACCTTTCTTCTGGACTATGTTTTTAAAAACTTTTGTCTCACTCTGGACTATCAGGCAGGCATGCTAACTGCCCAGTATTAAAAGATGTAGGTTCCCTAAGCTCAGGGTTCCTGGTGCGTATGCAGGTATCACCTAGTCCACTTCACATCACTCTGTGGGAATTGGGCTCAGGGGCCATATGCAGATATGCTAATGCTTATGCAGTTTTCTGTGCCATGAGTAACAAAGTCCTTTGTCCCTGACCCAGGAATCTTGTGTCTCCTGGTCGCATCCATGCAATTTTAGCAGTTTAAGTTTCCAGCTTACACATGGGATAAAATCTCAGACCTTCGTGATACGTGTGCAACCATTTTTCTTTCAGGTGGATTTTGGTAGGGACATAATACGGCTGCCAATAGCACCGGGGGAACAGGCTTTCTTGTTTAAAGTCTGTGGAAGAGAGAAAGAATCTCTCCTTAATTATAGAACATTAACTCTAGCCTTCATTCTGAATAGGCTGAGTAGGTCACGAGCCTATTCCTAGATCAAAACAGCTGCTGGAAGAAATCTAAGTGCTCATTGTTTAAACCTAGGTTCCTAAACTGATCACTGACAAAGGAGGTAAATCCAGCTCCTTCTGAGTTACACAGGTGTGACTGGGACAGTACCTGAATAAAATCTGGAGTCTGCTAGGAGGGAGGAGGGGGCAATGAATGTTGGATAGGCAGGCAAGGATGTTCTATGGAACAGTTGTCACTGAGCTTCCCATTTGCTGTGAACCTCTACATCCAAATTGATCCATTCTTTAGGAAATTTGTTAGCACAAGCTCTCTCCTATAACATCACATGGGGCTCTGCCAGTTGTGCTTTCCAGATGCTCATATTTCAAGCCAATAGTTATGAGTTTAGGCATTAAGGGATCTGGTTCAGATCATAAATGTTATAAAAATCAACCTGTATGGATTAAGTGCTGCCACAGTCTATAACTGCTAAACGAGGGTCATGGTTTCAGTCTGGTTAATAGACTCTAATACACTAAATGGTTTTATGAAACCCTAGTACTAGGCATTTATCATAAGTGTGAAATTTTATATGGTCTTGTAGGAAACTGGCAAGTCATACACAATACTGCCTTCTGCTCATAGAGGAAGGGTGGAATGTAAACTGAATGCTGATGTGGGTGGTCAGGCTTCTAGGGATCGGGAAGGGGCTGCACTGGCCTTTGATGGGACCAAGTCATGTCACAGGGGATCACAACACCTCCAGGGTGGGGGCTGTGATGATGAGTATTGTGGCACTTTCCCCATATTGAGGGTTGCTGGACATTGGGCCCACGTTTCCTTTCTGAACCCCCAACAATGACTAGAATGTGCTAGAGGGAGATTGTTCATAATCTAGTTCCCACATTGGCCTTTGGAGAGAAAAATATGGTTCAACAGGCCCAAGTCCCACCTTGAAGTCTGGCTAATTAACTCAAAAAGGCATTCTTTCCACCATAGAATTGAGCTGGAGCTTGAAGGTGAGCCTCAGTGCCTAGAAACATTCCGGCTATTCCACCTCCCTTCTGTGGGACTTGGAGAATGTTAGGTCACATCTTTGAGCTTTGTTCTGTCATTGTTCCTAAATAGATGATTTTACATATCTCACAGGTTGCTATAAGGATTAAATAAGAATGTGTATATGAAAGGAAAATATCCCTTAAAACAATGTCTAGAACGTGATAGAGACCCTATAAATGTTAGCTACTCTTTAATTAAACTTAGAAAGTATATTGTTAGGACAAACAGTTTTATAATTAAAATTGACATTCTTTCTTTTCTTAATTAAATGCTCTAAAACACATACTCTTATCCTCCCCTTCAGAAAGATGACCTCTTCAAGTTATTTTACAGCCCCAAAAAGGACTTCATTTGTTTTGACAATCTGGAAAGTCACTTCTTAATAACAATAAATAGATAAAACATGCATTATGTGTGGTAGGCAGAATACTGGAACACCAAAAACATCTACTTCCTCATTCCTGGAACCTATGAATATGTTACCTTAATGGCAAAAGGGACTTTGCAGATGTGATCAAGTTAAGGACCTTGAAATGGGAAGATTAGCTTGGATTATCCAAGCGGGCCCAATCTAGTCATATATGTGGTCTTTAAAAGCAGATACATTTTCCCAGCTGTGGTCAGAGGAAGATGGGACTATGGGAGAATTGTCAGTGATGCCACGTTGCTGTTTTGAAGACAGAGGGAAGGGGCTATGAGCCAAGGAATGTGGGCAGCCACTAGAAGCTAGAAAAAGCAAGGAAAAGGACTCTCCCCTAGAGCTGACAGAAATTAATGCAGCTCTGCCAACACCTTCATTTTAGCCCAGATTTCTAAGGTATGAAACTGTAAGATAATAAATTTGTGTTACTTTAAGCCACTAAGGTTGTGGTTATTTGTTACAGCAGCAGAAAAAAAAATAGTACACCGTGAATGAGGCACTCTTGTAAATGCTTAGCACATTTTATCTCATGTAGTCCTCAACAAAACTCTCTAAGGTCATACCAATAGAAAATTAAAACTTATGGAGATTAAATAACTTGTCCAAGGTCTCACAGCTAAAGTCAGAGCCTGTATTCCACCCAAAACCTGGCCATTTTTTATTCCATATTGATGAAGAAAGTTGCCTTTCCTTCAGTATTACCTAGTCCCTCACAAAACTCATTAGTTATAATAAATTCAATAAATAATTTTAAAATTTCAACAAACTAAATCATGACGTTTTCTCTGCTATTCTTACTGCAAAAAGAACTTACTGGTTTTGCCTAGAGCTATTGGCAGTGTCCATCTTTTTCCTGGTTTTTTCATAAGAGAACTATAGCAGCTATAGTGGAATTTTCCTGGTTATTGTGGCCACCTGTCTTAACAGCACACATTCATGGAGGAACTCCCACCTCAAAGGGAGGGCAGGGCAGTAAACGGTGCTTAGAGCTGTGTTTCCAGTTGCCTTTCTCAAGACCTATGAGGGAGGTTTCTGGGTGTGTCTAGCTTGCTTCTGTAACTCCTGGGAGCATTGAGCAAAATTCTCCCAAGTTCCTAAAGATCCTAAGGCTCCCTGAGGCCTGTGGGTTTGTTTTTCTGTTTTTACATTTTGTTCCTGACAACCCCATAACCTTGGAAGGCTCCCAGCCTCCTCCCCAATCAGCCAAAGAGATCCTCTCTGCCTGTGTCATTCCTCACCTTCCCTGGAAAGTCACCTCCTGTGCTCCAGTCCATTCAGTTAAAATTCAACTGCTGCTACCTTCTGCTCCCTTCATCTCTTTTCTTTCAGGCCTCCCGCCTACACCCCCTCCAACTAGATAAGATTTCCAGGAGTAATTGGTGGTGTGCTGGACAGAGCCTAGGACAATGCTGGGCAAACAGTAGACGATGAGTTCCACATTTGCCCCTTCGTTATTTTAGGTAGGAACCAACCATGTAGATTAATCATCATATAATCACAGAATATAATGCAATCCTGAGTCCTCACTTTAGAGTTGAAGATTTGAAGCCCAGATAAGTGTCAGACACAAGCAGCTGTAGGAATCATGGGGGGGTCTCCTCCTCCCTCCTAAGGACCACCTACTCTAGATGGCTAAGGACTGCTGATGGCCAGCCATGTGGCCAGGCTTTCCAAGACCTTCGTCTTTTTAATCACTCTTGAATTCCTGCCATACCCGCTCTCCATCTACTGGTTTTCCAGAGCTATGACTTTTTCAGGAGCTCTTGCCCCAATACTCAAGCAAGACTCAAGTGGGGTTTTGCATATCCTGGGTGGGTTGGGAGCAAATGTAGACTCTATTCTACTTCATGTTGACTTCCTTACCCATCAATCATTTTTTTTTTCCAGAACAATGTCATGGGAGGCATGTGATTTGATCATACACAAGGGTGGTTAAGTCTGTAAACCTCTAGACTTCATTGGGGCGTGGATTTTGACATGGCAAATGCTTACATAATGACTAACTCATTTTTTCGTTTTGCAACCACTTTGGCCTTGCTGCCACCAGTGAGTGAAGGAATCGCCCACATAGGACATTGGGCTAAAGTGAAAACATGGAGGAGAAGGGCTAAAAGGAAGAGGGAGAAACAAAGGGAGAAGGGGGCACCAAGAGGTGGAGAAAGACGTAGAGAGATGACTAATAATGGAGAAAGAAAAGAGTCAGAGGAGGAGGGAGGGAAATAGAAAGGGAAGGGAGGAGACAAAGAGGAAAGAAGAATATAAAAGTGATTAGACAGAGGAGAGAGATTGTAGAAAAACCAGGGGAACTGGGGAAGGGAACAGAGAACGTCGTGGTAGGGGAGTAAAAGTGAAGAAAGGTAAGAGAATCTAATACAGGTTGAACACGGATAATCCAAAGATCTGAAATCCAAAATGCTCCAAAATCCAAAATTTTTTGAGCAAAGACAAGGTGCTCAATGGAAATAGTCATTGGAGCATTTTGGATTTCAGATTTTCAGATTAGAGATGCTCAACTGCAAATATTCCAAATTTAAAAAAAAATCAAAATTCAAAACACTTTTGGTCCCAAGCATTTCAGAGAAGGGATCCTCAACCTAAGCATCCTTCTCCCAATGCCTACCCACAGGACACCAATCCCCTCCTCATCCAGAGGTCACTGTGCAAAGTCCAGAGTAGTGGAAAAGCAGAGACGATGTAGGGAATAACACTAGCTAAGTTGGAGTTGGGTAAAATTTCCAAGCAAGTCAGATGACACTGCATCTGTAACAAAGGGAGCTGTGCTGTGGCCATCTATAATGACAACATTTTAAAAAGCTGTCTTATATTTTTAAAAAAGCAAAAAGCAATTTAAATGATCAAAAAAAAAGTCTTTTGCAAAGTTAAGGGGAACTGCATTGCATGACATCTATCCAGGAAATCACCCTAAAATCCCCCTTCCCCCTCCACCTGACCACATCCCACTTAGCCTAGCAGAACTCCTGATCTCTTTTCTGTTTCCTCCAAGTATGTCTCATTGCCTCACTGTGCCTCTCCCTGGACTCTCTGCACCTCTCTTGGGCTCCATTTTCTATTACGTGGATCAAGTTGCCTCTCTGAGCTTCCTTAAATCACTCCCCGCCCTCTTTCTACAGGCCTAGATGTGTGCACAAGAGGCCTGGAACACAGCAGGCCGACATGACACCTCCTGAAGGCTGGGGAACAGGAAGTCGGGAGGTCAGGGAGTAAGCCCAGTGATAGGATGGCTCAGAGGGTCTGACTGGGGCTTTTATTCTACCTCCGATTTACAGTGAAGGGGCTGATGGACCCATCACAAGCATTGTAAGGGTGCAAAGGTCTTCGAGCATTTTGATTTTAGGTGCTCACATCTTTTTTTTTTCAAATCTGCAATTTGGAGGTTTTGCTAAATAAACATCCTCCCCTAGGAGATTTCTTCCCCTGGATCCCTGACCTCCTGAGCCAGGCCCCAGCAGAAGGCGGCAAAGTGGTTGGTAGGGTGTTGGGCAGTGGGGGTGGGGAAGGAGTACTTTCAGCAGATAGGAAAGGGCAGACCCTCGACCCTCCAAATGTGCTATAGACTTGCTTGGGAAATGGCTCTCCTAGCAGCTGGTGTTGACACTGGTGTTGACATAGTGTCCCCAGATGGGATGTGGGAAGAACCTGGGTGGTTGCTTTGGACAAGGGCTGTACTGGCTGCCTCACACCAGCAAGTAATGGATCTCAGAAGTTAGGTGAGTAAAACCTGCCAGCAAAAAGCCACTCTCTTCTACCCTTTCCCTCCCACCCCACCGAAGCATTCATCTTGCATGTACACGCTCTCCCCGGAGCTTGAGGAAGCATTGTAGTCAGCTGGCCTGCCCCTCAGATGAGGCTGTGCTTTGGGCACACGATTTGCATACGATTGAGGTCAGGCGAGTTAGAGTCAGGCTGACTTGCGTTCTTGTGCACTGGGTAGGTCACTTAGCTTCTCTGAGCCTCAGTTTCCACATCTCAGAAATGGGTTATCATTAAACTTATAGGGCTGTTTTACAGATTCAATGAGATCATGCTTGTAAGAAGTTTAGCTAGCTATTATTGTTACGGTCATTGTTTATTCACTTAGTAAACCTCCATAAGCACGTACTATGGGCCAAGGGGTGTTACTATTGTTAGTATGAGAAGGCAGGGTCAGGGCATCTTCCCTGTGGCACTCAGGCAGCCCCCGGGAACTCTGTGGCTATTCGGGGCACACTTTCCCAGTCCTCTTCGTGGTCTCCCCTCCAAGCACGACCAGCTCTTCTTTTTTCCTTTATTTCTTCTTCTGTTCCCTCTCGGTTTTCTTTTGTTTTTCTCCTTCTCGCCTCTCCTCTCTCTCTCTCTCTCTCTCTCTCTGTCCTTCCTTCCCTGTCCCCTTATATCTCCTCCCCTAAATCTCCAGTACCCAACACAGGTAGAACCCAAAAGTCATTCAGTCAAACCTAAAAGCCATCAGGGAGTGAAACTAACAGATTTGAGGAGTGCTTCCTGCGCCTCCCAGCACCTCAACACCAGGCATTGATTAAGCGCCTCTTGTGTGCAGGCCCCAGTGCTGGGGGCATGGTTGGGACCCTCAGGGGCTGGTCGGGGACATAGGGGGAGAAGTGATGACAGAGAGCATTGCAGACGTTGAGGAGGAAGGAGGACTGGTCTGCGAGAACTAGTGGCCAGCTCATCAGTTCATCACAGAGTATCTGAACGCGAAGTTACCACCAAGAACTTCCAGCTTTTCCTGAAGTGGGCTCTGCAAAGCATTATTATAAGGAATTCACAAAATAATTTTTGCCGAATACAGTTGGGAAACATCAAACTAAGAAAACTTAATGGCTCTTTGCTGAAGGACTTCTCAGGGTCTTGAACCCACTAAGCTTTAGGAATCTCTAAGAGGTCAAGAAGTTTAATGTTTCCCGCAAAATATTTGACTTTAAAATTCTATTCTCAGAGAGACTGTCTTAGACCAGTGTACCAAGGAAGGTACTTTGAGAACTGCTGACCTGGTCAAATCCACTCATTTCACAGGTGGAGAAATGGAAACCAAGAAACAGGAAGTGGATTACTAAAGTTCACACCTCTACTTATTTATCTGCAAGATAACCTAAGCCTATGGACTTGGACATAGATCTAGGGCTTGTCTTTGGACCCAAATGACATTTGACCCCCTCAGCCTGAGTAGACTCCTCAACTTCTCTCTCCTGCCACCCACATCTTAGAGCTTCACACCTGTAAATAAATTTACTCAGAATGTTTCTGGGAAAGCAGAATGGAGCAAAGCTATAGAGAAGCAGGGATACTTCAAAAGCCTATCCATTCTCCATTTCCTGCTAAAGCCTGGATATTATCTTTTCACGTTTCATATTGAATCTGACTTCTAGCAAAGATGGACTATATTGTTGGTTTTTTTCAGTCCATAGTACAGTGCTGGAGACCCCTGAGCACTGCTTTTCTAGCCCACTACACTGCTATGTTGGGACAACAGGAGGAGGCAGGCGTGTGAGGAGCATTTGTAAAAATACAGGAGCAGATAGGAAGTGGTAGAGACCTCAAGAGTGTCCCCAGCATAGGAAATATTTGTAACCTGTGACATTATCACAATATAAATGCAGTTACTATAACCTTGACTGAAACCATAAAGTAGACATTCCACATACACTATATTAAGAGTTTCCGAAATATTAATGGAAGTGGTGAAACAGCGTGTGAGTGAGTGTGTGTGTGCACGTGCGTGTGTGCATAACGTACTTACTTTGATGGGGGCCCAAAAACATCTCACCAGAGGGGAGCATGGTTTGTTTGTAGTGGGGGCTTCACCACTTGGACCTTTAAAAAACCAAACCAACCAAAAGTTGGTAAGAAAACAGGCACACACATGCATTGATTTGTGTATTTGTTTCAAAGATGCATAAACCACTTAAGCTAACAATTCCACTTCTAGGAAATTGTCCTTCAGATATACTTACATATAGGAACAAAGATATATGAATGAGGATGTTCATTTTTAGTATTGTATGTAATAAGCAAAAAACTAAATATGGCCTATATGTCTATTTGATTAACTACTTTATGACTTTAAAAAGAATGAAGAAGTTTTTGATCCAACATGAAAAAATCTCCAAGATCTATTATGAAGTGACAAAGAAGGTGCAGCGTAATGTATACATTATTCTGTGCATATATATACACACACACAGAAACATATATATTTGCTCCTATATGTATAGGAAAAAATTAGAAGGCTGCAGAAGAACTTATAATATGATATTATGACATGATACTGCGAGGGGCATGACAAAGAGTCTGGGGAGAGAAGGATACAGCCACCGTCTTTGGATACCCTGTTGTGCAGTCTGAATACACTTTAAACATGTCCGTGTGTTACTTATCACAGAGGACAGGTTTTCAACACCAGTAGCACTTCAAATGTGCCTTAGATTTATAGACTTAGGAGTCTTCCATTTGTTCCCATTCCCCTGGATTTTAAGAAAGGAAAGCTGTGCACTGGATACATTTTTGGAAACTCTCAAAACTCTAGTTAAAATAATAGCAAGAATGGAGGCGAGGCTAAGGCCAGGCTCTCCCACATGCAGGGTGTTGGGCCAACGTACCCGACATCTCGCAGTTATTTCAGCTGTCCTGCCTGGTTTCGCACGCTCCACTAAGCATGGCGACAATTTGGCCCAGAATAATAGCTGCAGATTCAAGAACTCATGGCGGGGTGGGGTGAGGGAAGGAAGAAAAAGTAAGCTTTGGAGAGCTATTTTCTTCCTACACTGTAAAAACTCAAATGCCAGGGGGCTGGGGGTGGGCAGAGAGACGAAACAACACCTTTGTCTCAAATCATCAGTGCAGTAAGTTAAGAGTTTCAAGTCTGCACAAACTGTTGATGCATTTTAAGCCTTTACATCCTGGCGTTCAGTGCACATAATATACAAATGAAAAGAATTGGAAGTTTAATTTAGAATTCGGACAAAAGGCTCAGACACATGTGTCTCTATGAGAATGTTTGGGTGGGGGGTGGGGCAGGCAGAGGGTGACAGCACATGTCATTGGCCGGTACGTACAGGCTGTTTTGGGGCTTTGATTGAAGAGACTCGTTTGATTTTAACAAGTTTGCCAAGAAGACCTTCAGCTGGGCTGCATATGAGGACCTGCTATTTTTAATATAAATGTAATGTTTTTAAATCCATCGACAGTGTCCTGAACCAGATTTGGTCGTAAGCAGCTGTGCTGAAATTGTAAAATCTCACCCTTGTGTCTGGTTTCACATCTGGTAACTCACAGCTAACAGTTACAACTCTCCGATAGTAATTAAATGTTTTCTTTAAAAGAAAAAAAACACCCGCAATCATATATGGCAGAATGCATTATTAAAGGAGTATTTTGATTCACAACAACCACCACCAGGAAGAATCCAGCGAGAATTTTATAGGTAGTTGGGTACTTTTAGGTACTTTTTCTAAAGGTGTTGATCAAAATAAGTACATGTTACAAAAAGCAAAGGCAGTTTGCAACTGGGTGGATATTGAGTAACATTAAGCGACCATAATTACTAGTGAGGAGAATGCCTCCTCTTTGATGTCAACCGTGGCTTTTCTTTTTTGTTTCAGCAAGGAAGAAACTTCAAAAGCCGTAATTTCAGGACAATAAAGTACTCACATTAATATAGGTAGCAACTCTAACTGTTTTTAAGCTCAGTAAAAAGTTTTAGGGTGAGAATGTGCTAGGATGAAGGAGAGAGAATTCAAAGAGTTTTAGGGCTTTTTTTCCATACACCATTTTAAATATGAATTAATGACATCAAGTCCACGGGGCCTAAATATAGTATTTAGAAGCACTGGTGCACGTCACTAAGTGAAAACAGTTAATTCCTCATATTTTGAAATGCATGATTTTATTTTCTTTTATTTTAAATCTATTGATATGATCTCTTTAACAGCTACATTCTCCTAATAGCTTAAAGATTCTGCAATAACATGTAGGCCACAGGAAAGATGCTCTATAAATCAACTACCTTTTCTTTCTTTGCCACTATGCTGATCCGGTGTGATTTCAATACGATATAAAATACAAATTTGAGTTTTCCAATGTTTTATTTTAGGTTAACTTTTTTCTTTAATAAACTCTTCTACTGAAGTAAAACAAACATAAAGGAAAAAGTATGCAAACTGTAATTGTATAGAGCTTGGTAAATATTTTTGAAGTTAACTTTTTCCCACCCATTTGAAGTATACAATTCAGTGATTTTTAATGGATTTTCCAGTCATCATCCTACTCCAGTTTTAGAATCTAACAGGTTTTTAATAATAATGCTTAAGAAGAAGAAAGTGGAAGAAATACAAGAAAACCTCTGAAATAGAGTGAGCTTGGGGACCAGGCCTAATTGGTGACACTGAGTAGCTTAGTCCTCAGCCCTTGCGTGGAAGAATTGAAGACCCTGCAGGATCCCTAGAACCCAGTGGTATCTCATTAGAACATCCTCCATAGTAGTAGGTGACCTCCGTCTGCCTTTGTTTGGTCTCTACACTTTTCCTTGGATGTAAGTATTAAGAAGGCTTTTGTGACGCCAGCAACCTAGGAAGACGCTAAAGCCGGAACAGGATTGGTGAGCACAGATCTCGGAAATCTGACTCTTGACACAAATTACTGAGGGGATGTTTATTACCTTAATATGAAATTGGCAGACTGGGCAGTCTGAACAAAAGAGATGCCATGAGAATCAAGCAGGACTTAGAAAACCCCATTCATGGGGAGAAGTAGCATGCCAGTCTGCTGAGCAGGGAAGCAGCTGTCCCTGATGAAGTCGTGGCTTATTCCACTCCCCTCCTTTCCTGAATCCTGTTCTGCTTCTTCCCACCGAAGTGGGGGGAGGGACGTGCAGCCGCCAGGATTGATGGGGGTGGGGAGGGAGGATTGCAGGGGGGAGGATGCAGAGGGGGAGGGGAAAGGCTGAAACAATGAAATGCACTGCTTTGGGCTATTAAAAATCTCCGTGCCCAAAGTCGAGCTCATTCCACCTGCCCGGGGAAAAGGCTTGCTGAGAGAGTCAGGATGCTGAATTATGTATCTGCTTCCCGAGTTGTAGACTTAAAATGGTATTTGCTGACACAGTGCACTGTCACGCTGCCCTGAAAGCCAAGGGCGTACTCGGGGTATTTTTACCCCTGATGTATGAACCACTGTAGTCTCCATAAAGGAGACCTTTAGAATATGGTGCCCATGGAAAAGCCCTGAAGGATGATCTGAGACCACATATGGGTCCTTAATCAAGTCACTTGGATAATCAAGCAGCCTGCACATCACCTAGCTTGGGATGGAATAAAAATGAAGCCCCCTTGTTGGTGCATTGGATGTGGTGGACAAGGTGTTGTCAAGGGCCTTGGTGTGTGTTATGAGATCTGGTATGACCCACTGTGATCAATCACTTCCTCTCTCCCTGGGCCTCCTTCAACTCACCCAGGATGGTAGATTTTACCTGGATATTCTGTGGCCCCACAAGTCTGTGAAAAGCCCAGGAATCCAGCCAATGATCAGCACCAGAAACAATTCTCTCTCCATTCTGGGGCACTGAAGTATCATAGACACATCTGTCCTTCCAAGAAGAAAACATGCCCAGAGCCCGGGCAAGCAGCTAGTGGCATCTGATTTATAGTTCTTTCTGAGATGTTCTGCTCATACCTCAGTTCCAAGAAAAATCAAGAAAAGGAAAGCCACTCTCCTATTGAGGAGAAAGGACTTCATCCTTTCTTCACAGATCCATAACTATGGCTCCATTCAGATCCAGCTGTCCTTTGAACCCTGCAATACAAAGACAATTGCCATGGAGTGGTCATTTAATTCTCTCTCTCTCTCTCTCTGATGGCAAACATTAACTGCTGGCTACAACAGGACCACCTGCAATGTGTTAGTCATTAAAAAGGTCACCGTTACTAAACATTTTAAACCGTGAATAGCTTCAGATTAAATTAGGTGTAAAAAAAGTCATTTCCTCTTTGTGATAAACTCAAACACCTGCAGTAGGGCTCAAGTTTACCAGGGACATAAAGGGCCTCTCCCTCTCACAGACCATTTGGGGATAAAAACCACAAAGCTCCATTTTGCCAGCTATCTCTCTGCCCCTTGTAATAGGATTCCCCAAGCTTGGCAATTGTGTGCACAGCTCCTAGAGACACGTTATGATTGGATAGACAGGAATCAAAACCTCCATTTGTGTTTGTCTCACTGAAGCTTCTTCCAAGTGTCGATATGAGTACACAAATTTCCTTTTACTTTTTCCTTTTTGTTTTCTCCTGTGTTTTCATCTCATTCTGATCCAATAGAGTATTCAGTACTCTATCAGCCTATCACAATGACCTTGAGTCACTTTTTGTTTCTAATTTGGCCTAGGAGAGGCAAAGCAGAATCAGGATGGCGCTGGCATTTGGAGAGACATACCTGAAGCCAGGCACTGTGCTGGGTGCCAGCGTACAGCTCAAAGACTGTCCCTCCCAACAACCTCATAAAGCCAGTGTCTCTCTGTCCATTCCAACAGATAAAGAAACTTGGGCTTTGAGAGGTGAAGTCACTGGCCTGGGGGAGCCTCATTGCTTCCAAGTAGAAGGTCCAGGAATGGCCCTCTCTCTCCCACTGCCCGGGCTGAGGCCACCGTTGTCTCTTACCCGGTCCATAGCATTAGTTTCTCCACCACTTTCTCTGCTCCATGCTTGCCTCCCCCAATCCATTGCACACGTAGCAATCAGAGTGTGATTTTGCAAACTTTATGTTCGGTGGTGTCACTCCCTGCTTAGAACCCTCCCATGGATTCTCACTGCGGTTAACATAAAATCCAGACTCTTCTATTTGATCTTGCCTCTGACCTCCTCCGTACCACTCTCCTCTTCCTTCCCCTCGTTCCAGCCATCACTCGGCTTTCTCTCTGTGCCTGTGCACAGCGCACCTGTTCCCTTGCTTCAAAGCCTCTCCCATAGGTATGTGTGTGTGACCTTCATCTGCTACTTCACCGTTGGGTGTTGCCTGAAATACCTGAAATACGACAGCCTGGCCCTTCCTTCCCATCAGAGCTGGACACTCATATAGCTCTCTCCTTTACAGCGCCCTTTGCGTTGTCTCTGTCCCTCTCATCACCACCTGACATGTCTCCCTTGCTGTTCTTTTTCCTCCACTAGATCACACATTCCGTTGGGGCAGGGACTTTGTCTTGTTCTCTGCTGCACCGCAGCGCCCGCACAGTGCCTTGCCTAAGGCTGCTGCTCACTGAGTGAAAGAGTAAAGGAACTGACCAATCAGAAGAATCGAACTCAGGTTCTGGTGTCTCCAAAGGTGATGTTATTTCTGCTGCATGACAGCGATTACTGGTAAGCTAGATACTGATGCCCGGCACACAAGCAGGAACCACAGCTGGCTTCAAAGGTGGCTTTTCTAACTCCAACCTTTCCTTTCACCTCAACATGCATTTTTTTTTTTTTAGTGTATGGGACTCTCTGTCTTCGGATTTAAAATAACTCTAAACATTGCAATTGACATTTTGAGGAGAGGCTTGAAGCAGCCACTTCCATACTCAATCCTTATACTTCGTTGTCTGTCCCGTTTTTCTTTCCCTGTGTCATTTGTGTAAAAGTCTGTCTTCCCTTATAAACTATAGGCTCCTTTGAAGACATCACTACCCAGCTTAGTGTTTCGTACCTAGTTAGTATTCATCAGCCTTTGTTTAGTAAAATTAAATACTTCACCATATAACCTCTTTAATCCAGAGAGATTGTTTTTCTTATCGTACCAAGCTCTTTTCTGTGTTTCTTTACAATTCTCTGACCTATATATGTACCTGCTGTGGGGCCACACCGGAAATTCACTTTGTTGAAACCAAAATAAGGCCTGTTTCCCAATATAAATGGGAAAAAAAAAAAGAGCTTGGGAACTCAAGAAGGGATAAAATTCCATGACAGTTTTCAGACGTGGACATCGCCGGGTCCAGTTAAGAAGACACTTACATCCCACGTAAGTACCTGGGAGTTGCCAAGAAAAATTGAGGATAAGGAGGAAATGATCCTAGTGATATTTAAAGACAATTTATCCAACCTTTTTTCTAATAGCTTTAGTAGAAATTTCATTTGTCTGGGAACAACCTGAATATCCATTAATTCAAAAATGACTGAATAAACTATACCACACCCCTACTATGAAATATTATGTAGTTCTTATATGGAATAAATTAGCTCTTTACTTATTAACCTAAAAGGATTTTCATGGTATATTGTTAAATGCAAAAAGATTAAAAAGGTTATCTAGAATACAGTGCATTATATATGAGCCTATTTCTACAAAAACAAATATAAGTATGCATGTATTTGTATGAGCATGGAGAAATATATGGAAGGATACACCTCAGGCTGTTACAGTCTGTCATAGTGGGGTGGGAATACAAGGGTTGGGGTAGAAAGTAGTCATTAACTTTTCCTTTATACATTCTTACATTGCTTTGCTCTTTACCATGAGATTGTTGCTTTTGAATAAAAATATATTAGAAGATAAAGATTAAAATAAAGTGCAAAGTTATCCCCTGGAATAGGGCATATAGTCCAGCTGGATAATAATTTTTACTGTCTTCAGTGACTAGTGAGTTAACTTTCTTCTCTTGCTCCGTGTCCCCTGGTGAGCTCCTCTCTTGCTCACAAATCCAGTTATCAAGGATAAATGGCAAGCTGCTGGGAATTGACTGAGGGAAACAGTCCAAGGAAGGAGCTCAGAGAAACCTCCCTCCTTGGGGTTATTTATCACATTGCCATTTTATAAAACTGCAATGCTGGAGACAACATAAATGCCCTACAATAGGGGACGACCTAAATAAGTTATGATACATTCACTTGGAAATATTGGGAGCCACTAAAATTGAAGCAACTGATACTTTATAATACACTAGAAAATGCTTACATTACAATGTTAATTGAAAAGCACAGTACACAAAATTAAATCCTATGAGTACAATGATGTGAAAACGATCAGAAAAAGACAAGATATAAAGAGATACACCCCGTACACCAAAGCCTCTTACAGTGATACTTCGAAGCAGACCCCAAGATCTCATAAACTCAGGTTATTACAGGAATATTAAGTAGTCACTCTCGGAAAACCACCCCCTAATTGTATAAATAACTGAGGGATGGTCAATCCTAGAGTTGTATGTTTAGCTTTAAATCATTTAAGAGGAAAACATTTTGGCTAATATTTTCAAATAGCCCAAGAGCATCATCATCATCCTTTTTATTTTTTTCCTACCAATTGCACTATAAGAGAGAGCTGCATGTATCTCGAGAGATAAAAGAGAAAGTCAGATGCCTTTTGTTCATTTTGTAAACTTGGTCAGTGTCTTATGAGATCTCAGGGGAAATGATTTTTATTAGTCCTAAACACCTTGAGGAAATGATAATCCTAGTTCAGTTTTTTGAAAACCCCAAGGAAAAAACCATTTAAAGGCCAAGAAAAAGAGGTTGGCCTATAGAAAATGGTGGACAAAGCACTGGACTAGGAGTTGTGAGGTCTTGTATCCATTCACTTATTCAGCCATTCGTGTATTTAGGTCTATGTGTGCGATACACTGTGCTGAGCTCTGGGAATGTAAACTCGTTAAAGCAATTTGTCTCCTGCTCTTAGGCAGCTGAAGCTATGATTAGAAGCCAAAGACACAGCCAAGGAATTATAACACGTTGTATTAAGAATGATGATAAAAAATGATATGGAGTTTGTGGGAAGAAATCTCCAATTCTCCTTAAAACAGTAACCCTAAAATAACTGGGTGCACAGTGCTGGCTATTAGAAGGCAAGATAGTGTAGAGATTAAGCACATGATTTTGGTGGCAGGCTCAAGTCCGGCCCTACCAGGAAGTGTGTGACTTTGGGCAAGTTATTTAACCTCTATAGGGGTGATTTCCTTCACGGTAAAAACATAATACTCCAGAAGACAATTATTGGGATTCCAGGAAAAGTTGCCCATGCAGACTCTAACATAATGCCTAGCACATAATTCCAACTAAATAAGCTAAATAAATGGTAGCTATATTACTGTTAAATAACTTCATAGCCTCAGTTAATTTGGCCAGAATAAGGTAGACAATATGCTGTGGAATATAATTCATGTGCTACTTCAGGCACTGGATTTTGATCTGCAAGGTATGGAGCTAGGTTCTTAAGTACTCCAACCTGTTACTATTAATCATCTGTCTTGGAAATGTTTCCAGAGTTGGTCTTCCAGGTGAATTCTGTCAATGGGCTGTGGGTGTGTGAACAGAAGGGATCTTAGTCATGTGGGAGCCACTCTGCCCTTCCCTGGTGTGATACAAATTACAAGGAAGTTGTGGGGCTTCCTCCTGCTCCCAGGGGCTCCTCCAGTGAGGGCTTCTTGACAGCATCGTGGTTTGGGTTGTCATCACAGCTAACCGCTCATTTCTCAACTGATGCTCTGTGTCACTCTGTGCATCCCTGCAGGGCTGTGGGAAAGAAGCCTGCAGAGCAGTAAGAGGTGGGAATACATGCTGCCCTAGAGGAAGGAAGAGGGCAGTGTGCCTGGGGTGTGGGGCTGGGCTTCAGAAGGAGGGACAACGCAGGCCCTATTGAAGCCATACACCTAATGCACAAAGCTAAGATTTTTCCTTTGCTTTCCAGAACAGCATGAAGTTGCTTTGGCTGCTTTGTGTAATCTTGACTGGGGCTATATTTCAAAGCAATTACTGAATTCCTGCAGTCACTACAGTGTTAACCCTAATCAACGTGGCCACACACATATAACAGTAATGAAAGCCTATCCTCACTGAGTTCTGAATTTCTTGTACGAATTATTGCTTTAATCAAATACCATTATCATGTCCATTGTGTAGATGAGAACACTGAGGTACAGAGAGATTAAGGGATTTCTCCAAGTTTGCACAGCTAGCAGGAGGTAGAGCCCGGGTTCAAATCCTGGCAGTGAGTGTGCTTAATCTCCATGCAGCCTCCCAGTTAAAACATTTGAAAAGTGAGCACTGGATCAATGTGATCCTGAAAGGGTCCCATGAACCAGCTAAGGTCTTAAATGGAAGACTGGAGGCCCAGATGTAAACAAAGAGCTTTCCTGGAGGAGTCCTATTTAAACTCTTAATCAGCCTTAGCTATGCAGCATGAATTAGTTTCATTGCATCAGCTCCTTAACTGGCAAAGGGGAGTTAGGACAAAGGAGTGGGCAGGGTTTTGGTGTTCTGCTCTTGAGAGAAAAAGGCCCTCAAGAGGTGACCCCTACCATTCTGGAGGGTGGGTGGAAGTGCAGAGAACCAAGACAAAGGCGCTTGGAGTGGAATTTTATGGGGTGAAGGGGGTAGGGAAGAAGGCAACAAAGCACTTAAAAATCCCCAATACACCCCCACAAATTCCTGCTTGTTTAAAAGGTTTGTTCTCCACCCTTTCTTACCTGCACCTCCTAGATTTGGATATTCTCAAGTTCTACAGTTCAGCAGAACTGCACCAGAGCGCTCTAGGCGCTGTGGGGTTGAAGCCTTGGCCTCAGACAATATCAAAGCCAAATCCATCCACAGAAGCACCGGGCTGAGGCCTGCCCAAGCTGATGGGGATTTCCTGGTCACCTAAATGGCAACACCTGCCCTGGGTACACAGGTAGCATCATGACACAGTCCGGGCGGTGCTATCCAAGTAGAAACTGAGTTGCAAGTGCCCCAGGAATCACAGCCACAGGGGGTACTGGCGCCAAGCTCCTCTTGCTGGGCCATTCTGGGTTTTAAAAGATAACCCTTGAGTAAGATGAAAATGGGCCCTGAAATGAAACAAAGAGAAAAATAAATGAGGAGGAATTGAGTGAGGGAGAAGGGGAGCAGCAAAGGAAGAGACGCCAGGAGGCCGGAGGGTGATGACGAGAGAGAAACCTGGCGGCAAGGCGGGAACAAGAGAGGCCACCCAAGAAAATGCCCTGTGGCTGAGGCACGCGGGAGACCTGGAGCGCCTAACGGTCAGCTCTCAAGTCTGCAGGGCTCCTCCAGTCAACCGACGGGGTTGTGCTGTGGGGTGATCTCCTCCCCCATTAGTTCCCTCTCTCTCTCTCTCTCTCTCTCTTTTGGTAAAATGTGCTACATTCAATTGCATTGTGTGAATGGCATTTGGGGAACATCAAAAAAATGGAGCTGAGTTGCTTGTTTGGGTTTGCAAGAAGCCAAGACTTAAGGAACAGCTGCTGGGGGAGACACGAGAGTGAGTGACACCCAGCAGACGCAAGCGCTCGGAGTCAGGTCTGACGACGCAAGTTCCCAGGACCGAATCCCTGGGACAGTGGAACTTCAGCACATCAGAACCACCTGGGAGGCTTGTTGAGACGCCAGTGCTGGACTCCACCTCTGGAATTTGGCTCAGCTGGTCTGGGATGGGCCTGAGATTTTGCCTTTCCCACAGGTCCCCACCAGTTCCGAGGCTGCTGGCGCAACCTGGAAGACCCTGGAGCTATTTGGAGGAACACTGAATGTCCTACTAACTGTGGGTGACGAAATTACCCAATTTTGTCTGAATCTCAAAGGAAAGGATGATTTCTAGGTTACACTAGCAAGTTGCCAACAAAGTATTTTGGAACCTGGAAGAAGGAGAGAAGGCATATTACTCTTTTGCATGTAGAGCTAACTAGATACTGCCAGGCTCCCTGCGGGGTTCAGAAGCGTGACAACTTCTCATAGCTTATTGTAAAGGCATCTAATTAGGGGTGAGAAAACCTAAGTTTGAATCCTGGCTCAAACTCTTACCATCTGTGTGGCCTTGAGGGGCAATTCATTAACCTCTCTGACCCCATTTTCTCTACCTTACCCTAGGGGATTTTTTACTGACCGCCATGCTAGCTTTCTGGTCCACATGTGGGCCCAAGATTCTTTTCCCTGGAGACAGAGTCCGTGATGGAGATTTCCATGCAGTAGGTTTCTTGGGAAGGCCGCTAGTGAACAACACCTGTGAGAGAAGAGGAAAGCCCAGTTAGGCAGAGGCACATGTTGGACTAAGACACAGTTGCAACAGAAGTCTCAGCCTAACCCATGTGGAACCCCAGAACAAGAATAGTTTTTTCCACTTGTCCCGGTTGGAGGCAAGGGGGCTGGGTCTTTGTACCCCCAAGTTTCCTCTGCATTGTATCGCCCCTGGGGAGAGGATTGAGTAAGGCAGCTCTCTTCAGACAAGGACAATGCCTCAGCTGTGAGCTGTGATTAACCAATACTCCTCACAGCTGAGGGAGTGAGTGCCTTACTTCCTAAGTGGGAGGCAGGACCCTCTCTATAAATTGCAGGGGCCCTTGTTAAAAATTATTCAGAATTTCAAGTTGGTGACAGTAGTGCACTAAACCAAGCAAGGAGCCCTTCTAAGCACCGGGCCCTGTGCATTTGCACAGGTTGCACACTCTTGAAGCTGGTGGTGGTGGTGGATCTGGGTGGAACATAGCAGTGTCCACTTGGGTGTTGTGAAAAGGAAATAAACACAGAGAGAAACCACAATCTAGCTAACTGGCTTATAAAATGCACCTCCTTTTCAGCCTGGGGTTGTTTATAGGGTGCCTCCAACATAGCTCTTATGGCAAAGATTTGTCCTGTAAGGTGTCCTCAGGGCCCTGTAGACTCCTCAATGCCAACATAGGCCAAGAGGCATCCTCTGGACCACTGACTGTGAGGCCACTGGGTTTTGATTCTCAGCAGCATCACCCTTCATCTCACCTGGGTGTAGACAGTGGGAATGCCCATCCCTTTCTGGAGAACCTTCTCCACCCATGAGATGTGGCCTTCCCCAACAGGCAGCAACCAAATAATCATCTTTCCCCATAGGGGTGGAGCGCCTGACATCCCTCACGGAGGTACACAGTGAAGACTGTGTACACAGATTTTTCCTTCCATGAGGCTCCTCACTCTTCCTCTACACTGAGATGTCCAGCCTGCCCGGTGAGGCTACCTCGTGCCTCAGTTGCTTACCTATTTCTCAGCCTCAGAGTCATGGGACTCCCTTGAAATTAGTGAAAATAAATGTTTTTTTTTTTAATTATTTTTTCACCAGCCAAAGCCCAGGGTTTCTGGACCCTGTCTTTCACTTCTTTCAAATAAAACTTGAAGCAAAGAATAATCCCCTCTACACAGTCCATCAGAGTTTCATTTTCTCTCCCTTTTTAAAATGTGTTCTAACTCCAGTGTGGGGGTCCCCAGAGCCTATTAAACTTGCTCAATAAGATGCAGTGTTGGCCACTGACTCTCACACAAGACTTCTATTCCAGCTCATGGCCCTGTCTGCTTTCCTTACTTCTTTCCTTCTTTATTCTAGTTTCCCAGCACGTTGGTGAGTTGGTTGGATTTCCCTTTTATTTTCCTTTACCTATTGGCTTGAAGTGTTTTATATTTCACACTAGGCCATGGGCAGAAGGCGGCCTTCCTTTGGCTTTCTTTCCTTACTCTGGAATGCATCTTTCCTGGGTATGTGAAGGGGAAAATTGAGGTTCAGCTATACAACACACAACCTCACCCTTGCCCCCAGCAATAAAAATGAAAATAAGGGAATTGGGGTTGTTCTTTGAATTCTAGCCACAAAAAATTGGATATCATTAGCACTCTGTTGGAGTCATCAATACATGGTCTATAACTAATAATAATTGATTGCATAAATTTACAAAGGATTTACCCAGGCAACCTTCTAAGTGCTATGTGTGTTTATGTATATGCACATATGTGTGTGCTATATATATATATAGTATATGTACACTAAATGATTATATGTGGTGTAACATATATACATACATTATACATAATCACTTAGGAGATAGATATTTAAATTAATATGTGTGTGTATATATTCATTTACTCTTTTCAATAACCTTACAAGGTAGCTATTTTAATTTCACATATGTACAGTAAGTTATTATATACATGTTGTAACATGTCTATATACATCATATGTAAAATCACCTAGGAGATAGTTATATATAAATAAATGTATATTTTGATTTAATCTTTATAAAAACTGTATAAGGTAGCTATTATAATTATCTCCATGGCTCAGATGAGAAAACTGAGGCAGAGATTGAAGTTCTGTGGCTTCCCAAGGTCACTCAGCTTGTAAGAAGCAGAGTGGAAAGTGAGCCTGGCAGTCTGCCTCCAGATCTGGGCCTCTAATCACCACTATAGACTGCCTTTTAATAGAAATGGAAAGTGTTGGACCACAAGAACTCAGATCAGCATAAACTAGATAGAATCTCTGGGCAGGAAAATATGATTATACTTTTATAAAAGTATAATATGATTATACCTTTGTATACATTTTGTGGACTCACAGTTCCATAGCCACTTTGCCTATCACCTTTTCTTCCATGCACCTTACTCTAGTCTAGGCCATGTCACCTCAGTACCAAAGCTTCTGCACAGCCAATGAAACAATCATTACAGCGAATAGACAACCTACAGAATGGGAGAAAGTATTTGCATGCTATACATCCGATAAAGGTATGATAACTCACGCAAAGCAGCAAGAAAGAATCAAACCACCCCATTCAAAAGTGGGCAAAAGATATGAACAGAAACTTTTCAAAAGAAGATGGACTAATGGCCAACAAACATATGAAAAAATGCTCAACATCTCTAATCATCAGGGAAATGCTAATTAAAACCACAATGAGGTATCACTTAACTCCAGTGAGAATGGTTTTTATCAAAAAGTCCCCAAACAACAAATGTTGGTGTGGATGTGGAGAGATAGGAACACTCATACACTGCCGGTGGGACTGCAAATTAGTACAACCTCTATGGAAAGGAGTATGGAGAGACCTCAAAGAACTAAAAGTAGAATTACCATTTGATCCAGCAATCCCACTACTGGGTATTTAACCAAAGGAAAAAAAGACATTCTAATTCCAGCCTTTTCTTAAATTCCACAAACTCCCAGGTCATAAAAACATTCAAGAGAACAGTAGACTTTACTGATTTGGGGGGAGCATGGGAGAGAAGTTATCTATATCACAAAGAATCATCCTTTATACTGAATATCAGAGATTTTCATTTTTGAAACTTCCAACTGGCTCACATGTTTTTCACTGGTGACTTCACACCATCTCACCAGCTTCCAAGTCTCTCTTCTCCCTTCTCAGATGCCCAAGAAGAACCTTCTCCCTTAGTACAAACCAGCGGCCCTAGTACCACATACATATACCTTTTCTACTCTCTTCTAGTTACTGAGGAAATTTTTAACAAACACATTCAGTTCTCTCCACTAAAGGAGTTCTACTTCCACCAATTTAAGGGCATAAAAGTCTAACCTGTTGTAGAGATAATATATTGAAAGCAACTGGAGGCAGAGTGATATATTTAAAATATTAAATAATATCTTAAAAATCCTTCAATTGTTTACTTAGAATAAAATTAAGCTTCTTCCCTCAGACTACAAAGCTGTACATACACTTCCCCTGCCCACTTCTTCAACCTGGTGGGCTTCCATTCTCTTCCCCTCTGGGCCCATTTGTGATGCTCACACACCCTCAGGATCGTGCACTTGCTGTTCTCCCTGCATCTGGCATCCTTTCCCAGGCTCTCCCAGGGTGGGCTCCTTCTCATCCTTCATGCCTCAGCTCCATGACATGTCCTCAGAGAAGCTGTCTCTGACTCCATCACTCAAGTTAGCTCTGCCCCCTCACCTGGGAGTTATTCTGTCTCTGATCACCTGTTCTTCCTGAACTGAAAAAATATTTTTTATCTCTTTGCCCCCTTGATTTATCACCTGTCTTTCCCAACTAGAATGTAAACACTCTGGGGACAGGGGACTCATCTGTCTGGGTCACCACTCTATAGCCTGCCCCTAAAACAATACCTAGCAGAGTAGACTGTTGATATCCATTTGTTGCATAAGTAGTGAATGAAATGAATGGGCAATCAGTAAATGTTCATTTCCTCCTTTCACATATGTGTATTTGTGGGTGTGGTACAACACACCCACAAATACACACACATCTTATTCTTTCACATACAGCATACATATCTCTTATTCTGACCATCTCAACAATTCTATGAGCAGGTATTATTATTATTATCATCATCTCTTTACAGTTAAGGAAATTGAGCAAGTAACTGATCCATTAAATTACCAAATCTTAGTTGTTCACATAGTTAATTAAGGGCTGCACACACACCTCTGTGTGTCTTCCTGCTTTGAACAGATTAAACTGAAAGATTATTTAGGTAAATCAGCATACCTTATTTTAGTTTTATTTTCAAATTGAAGTGTAACGTATATAAAGTAAATTTACGTGTCCTGATGCATTTTCAGCCCCATCATTACCACCCAGATGAAGTCAGAGAACATCTCTGCACCCCAGAAGGCTCCCACCTGCCCCCTCCTTTTCCCAAAAGGTGACTACCATTCTGGCTGCTATATCCACAGACCAGTTTTGCCTTTTTATTGTATTTTATGTGAGTAGAATCACTATCATTACTGAATACACCACATACTCATGTGATTGTTGCTTCTTGTTGTGTGTGAACTTTTCACAATCTACATATATCATACTATAGCTATATATGTAGAAGCAGAATTGCTGAGTCATAAGTAAAGCATAAGTTTGGCTGTAGAACACATTGTTACGGTTTTCTGAGTTACAGTCTTGGCCAGCAGCATGTGAAATCCCAATGTCTTCTTTGTGTCCTAATCACGTAGGCATTTCAGGGGCTTTAAGTATTAAGACTAGCTAGTGTACAGTAAGACATAACCTAGGGCAATATCATACACTTTTCAAATTGAGCACATACAAGCCCAGGCCAGCAACTCTGGCTTTGAGTGCGTGTGTGATTTCCACACGCTCCCACTGCACCATACATATGGACCTGTTTGATCACAGGCAACCCCAACACGAGAGCGAAAAACAATTGCAGAAGGCTTCATCTGTGTCATGAGGGTGAAACCCATTATTACGAAAAATGTTAACCTTCCCTCTTCTGGGCAGAAATAGCTCCCTCTGTCATGGGATGCCTTCCTTAAAGAACCCTGTGGTTTCAAAACAACTTTTAAAGTTCCAAAGAGCCAAAAATCCATTCATCTGCTCCATAGAACCACTTTTATATTATTTGGTCCACTGACTTGTCACCTAAATCTTCAAGACTAGGTATGCAAGAAGCATACCATACCAAAGACAGGTCTCTCTCTTTCTCTGTGTTCCATGCACATGAGATGACTTAAAACGGATTGGGAGCTTATCTCTTCACTGTAATTCATAACTAGGAACATGATGGACTTGGATTTTCCTAGCAATTCTTCACGAAACTTCACTTTCACCCAAGGAGAGAGAACAGATCCTCAGCGTTAAGTGTCTTTGAGCAGGTGAGATGCTCAATTTTCAACAAAGAAATTCAGGTTGGGGCTACATGCTTTACCCAACTTGGAGCCACATTCTAGTAAGCAGACTTGAAACTTCAGCAAAGATGATAACCTCTGCTTAGTCTCTGTGCTAGCCATCCGTGCTGTTTGCCAAATCTTTCCATTCTCCTCCTTCCCAGTATTGCCCTTCCTGGCCCCGCATGTGGATGGGGTCACGGGACTAGTTCTGGCCTATGAGCTGAAATGGAGAAGACATGGCCACATCTGGACTGGAACTTTCATTTGTGGTCCCAGAACTTTCAGAACTCATGCTGAATGGCAACAGCAGTTTTCATGATGGAGACTTCTCTGATCATGTGGGATGGAACCTTTGTTGTTTTCTGTCATCACTGAGATTTGCAGATTATTTGTCATAGCAACATGGCTTAGTCTATCTATATTGATACACACTCTCTCTTATCAAGCTTACATCTTTGTTTAAATATAGGTTGGCTTGCTTCATTTCAATTTCTAAAAAACTAAGACTCCAAGGTAGGGTTCCTTTCAAACAAGAAGTTCTAATGTGGAATGAAAACAATGTCATTTTGAATATTGTATTTAGTTTGCCATCCATTGTTCAATATTTAAACAGTATACATTTGTTAAACAAGCAATCATGTCAGTAACCGGTGAGGAAATGTGAAGAGGGACTCAGATGAAAGGAACGCTATTTCATCTGAAGATACTCCTAGTGAAATGCTGACACAGGGACTTCATGGCAGAATGGTCAAGCAGAAGTGGGGAACATTTAGGAAGGTACAGGATGAATTATTCAGAATGGTCCTAAAAGATGATTTCTCACTCACTCACAGGCAGTTTTGTCCATTAAAGGGGAAAGTGGCAGGGGAGGTGGGTAGGGAAAGAATGGGTGTCCCCAAATGATCCTTTGTATACTAGGAAGACTAGGTGCACACAGCTGAGAGCACAGAAGAGAGGAGAAGAAACAACCCCTGTAATAGGCTTGTTTTATTTCAAATCACCTTTGAGAGCCAAACGGGTCAGATCTAAGTGATTTCTGTGAGAGGCTAAATCTATTCCTATTTTGCTCAGTTATAATCGTAGTGTTCAATGTAATACAGAAGGAGCTTGAGAAGGGTTGTAAAATGAGTGGCTAGGTGGGAAGGTTGACGTTGAAATACCTCTCACTGCAGATTGAGAGTTGTGGTTTTTTCTTTCGTATTCCAAAACTCTGCGGAAAAATCTCTCACGATCATTCTCTCCATTGATCTAGGAACAGTGCAGCTCCTCTGAGCTCCTGAGTTTCTGGCACACCTGCCTACCTCGATGGACAGAGTCAGTTGACATTATGGCATCTGTTTGTCAATTATGGCAAAGTATCAAATCAGTGGACCAAGTGATGCTGGCGTGGGTGCCCACTGATTGCTGAAACCCAAATCCTGCCTTTGATATCCCATGTATACTTACAACATCAGAAGAAAGAGCATCTGAAGCCCAGGTGTCAGGCTACCTGGGTTCTAGTCCCAGCTCTGTTGCTGTACCTTTCCTTTCTAGGGTCTTTTTTTCTTCCTCTGCAAAATGAAGTTAGGTTAAGTTAGGAATTGTGTACTAAGAATTACCAAGAGCTTTTTAAATACGTAGATTCCCCGAGCTCTGGAGTGGGGTCTAAGAACCTGTTTTATAACAGACCTCCCAAGTAATCATACACCAGCCAATTTCTGAAACTACACTTTAAGCATCACCAAAATAGAGGAGCTGTATGTTGCTTTCAAAAGTCTAACAGTCAATGGTTCTATTAAAATAAATTTGTAAATATCTCATTATCTCCCAGAAGATATTTTTAGGTGTTAAATAAATAAGTCAATTCTTGCTACTATGAGATTACTTTTGAGTAGCCAGACATTCTAGCCCAAAAAATAATGCTTCCTGTTTCTTCTTGTCAAGTCTGCATGAAGGCCCTGCATCAGCATTTTATACAGGCGTCTTCAGAAGAAGTAGGGTTTCTTTCATCTTTGTAATTCCTCTTCACATTTCCTTACCATCAATTTAAAAAGGCTAGCATGGAGATTTCATTAAATAAGACAATTCCTTACAATTATTCTGCAATATAGCCTCAAATTCCTTTGGTGTATTTGTTTAACTCAAAAGCAATGTTTTTTGGTCCCTGTCAACCTCTACACTCAAACATTTAGGGGCTTCCAAAAGAGAAACCGTACACACAGCCAAGTGGGGCTCCAACTTTGCCCAGGAATATCCAAGGCACATGGGAGATGTGGCATGTGCTAAATCCTTGCCAAAAAATTGAATAAATCCTAAAGGCTGACATAAGAGATCATTTTCAGGAAACATAGAGGAGGATTTGTGATAGAAGACATGATTTTGTTATTTATCCTAACTCTGCATGGATCTTGGATGACTTTAACGTCCCTAAATCCTTTCCTCCCGACTTTTGCCTAGGAGCCAATTTCAGAGTTGCCTCACTTCCCAGGCAATCTCAAATCATTTGTCATCCTAAGAGTCTCACTCAGGAAAATCTGGGGTTAACCTGAGGAGGCTCTAGATTTTAATCCCAGAATTCCAATTTCCTGCCTGAGGCTCAAGATGGGAACTTTGGGCATGGTGCCCACCCCATGGCCTGGAGCAGCAGTGCTGAGCTCACAAGATATGCAGCGTGAGGTCATGCCCCAGTGACATCCGAAATGGACCCTTCTGGAAAATTTCATGAAATTCATGACCAACTGTCATCAGCCACAAGGGGAGAAGAAGGCTGAAAACCAAGAGTTTGCAGCATCCTGTTTCGAAATGGTTCTTTTTTTGGTAACTCGTTGACAACTATCCTCATCATTTTCTTTTCTAACTAAGTTTCACTTTCCTCAATTCAAATATTGGTATTTTGCAGCTGCTTCTACTATAACAATGACTCTAGTTCAATTATGTTCCTGTACATGTCAGGTATAGTACAGTCTAATTTAATCTTCATTACACATCACCATATTGCAATTATACATGCTATCCAAGTGTTAACACATATTTAAACCTGCTATTCCTTTGTCACTGATTTACAAAGAGGTACCTGAAAAGAAGCAGATGTCATAATTACACGCTTATTCAGCTCATTTTAAACTAAGTCTCAAAGTAAATTACAGATGAGCCAGGGATGTCTTGAAATTAATGTAGTGATAGGACACTAATGCCTCGATTCATTATGGTTTGTCAATGTGCCGTACTTCTGGAATGTGCGATAAAATTATATTAATACTCTGTGCTAATGAGATTAATGAATATGAACATGCAGGAGAAGAATAGGGTCCTTTGTTCAACTATTGAAAAAATAACATATAGGTAATTAAAAAGAATTAATCAAACCATGTACAGCCTCATTTGTATTAAATTAATTTGTCTGGTTTCATTTCTAATAATTAATCACTTTTTGCAAATTACAAAGCACTTCAGGCGGACAGAAGCTGTACTGTAGGAGTTGTGATTCAGAATATTTAGAACGATCAAGGTGGTCCCTGTGGGTTCATATTAATTAAGGTTTAACAGTTTGGAAAATTGTAGCAATATTTTATGATTCATGTAATTAAACTCTGTAACAAAATGTCACAACTGCTAGTTACTTCTGCGCCTGTGATTTATATCTTCCCCCTTTTGGAAAGGAAGAGGCAGAAATGAAGTCTTCTTAAATGTGCCGACACAGTCGATGGGAAAACAAGCTGGTGGGTTCAACGCAAACTGAAGCACTTCATTGGGGGCACAGTGCGCCATGGGGTTATGCAAATTAGATGGAGTCATATGATCTGACATATGGTGGAAGTCTCGGGGGTCTCTTCTGGCACATTTGCTTGGATAAAAACAAAAAAGTCAAGAGCTGTGAGCCTCCTTTCCAAACCAATGGGGGTGCATTTCAAACTCCCATTGAGGGAGGCTCCTGGGCTTCCAGCAACCACACTCCCAGAAAGAAAGGTAGCTGTTACCTTGGGCATCAAACTGTCTGGTTTACATGAGCAGGGTACTTCCTAAAACCATTTCCCCCAGTCCCTGGTATCCTAGCAGAGGGACAGAAAGGGCCCTCCTGGGAAGCACCTCCTGAGGAATGTGGTGTGGGAAACCTGTCTGTGTGCTTTCTGGCCAGAAGTGAGTGGCTCTCTTCATTGGCTGCTGGAGGAGTTGGAGAGATCTGATGAGGATAACTCCCCAGGGCAGTAGGTCTTATTCCAGGTTCTGTAGCAGAAGCACCTAGGATTTCACACACACACACACACACACACACACACACACACAATGTTATGTGTTAGTTTTCCCCCTTTGTTTTCTCAAATCCGCTTTCTGCTTTTCTCTTCCTGGTCTGTGCCCAAGGATGCTGACCCCTGGTAATTGAGTCTTTCAGCTCCCTTGGCAGCTGGGTTATGGCTGGATTCTGCCAGGGAGGCTACCAGCTGGACATGGAAAGGCAGGACAGGGAAGAGGTAAGGTGGTTCTTTCCCACATCTTCCTGCCTCGGTGCTGTGTCTCACCTAGAAACTAAGTCCCTCGAGGTGACTACAATCCCCTTGGGGCAGCCCATCTTCCAGGGCTCCAGCCCTCTCTGGCTCCAGGGACACTATTTCCACCCCTGCTTCCTTCAGCCCAGTGGCGCTAGTGGTTTCTCACTGTTTCTAGCTTCTGGGGACCTCACCATCCCTTGGGTCTTAACCCAGCTCTCTCTTCATCAAACAATCACCTTATTAAAGTTTCTCCATTCGAAATATCTGATAGTGAATTCATGCCTGGGACCAACCCCCAGAGATTCTGATTCAATTGGCCTGGGGTGGGGCCCCAGCATCTTTGTGCGTATACACACACATACACGTATTTTTGAAATCATTCCTGGTGATCTATTGTATAAGGTGGCAAATCCCCATGTTAGAGAGATTCCGGGCACAGTTGGTATCTCCAAAAATAGTTAATGCTATCATAGTACTTATATATGGTACTTATTATGGGCCAGGTTGTAAGTACTTTTAAATATATTTATGTATTTTGTCCTTATAACAACTCTAAGAAATAGGTGCTGTTATTATTCCCTTTTACAGATGGAAGTAGTTGAGGCAGATAAAAGGCAAGTAACTTCCCAAGGTCACACAGCTAATAAGTGGTGAAGCTAAGATTCAATCCAAAGTCTGGAGTCTCAACCACCTCTCTGTGCTATAATAACATGAGTCTTATGAGTCTTGGCAATTTATTCTTTCTTTCTTTTTTCTTTTTTTCTTTTTTTTTTTTTTGAGACAGGGTCTCTGTTACCCAGGCTAGAGTGTAGTGGTGTGATCATAGCTCACTGCTACCTCGACCTCCTGGGCTCAAGCGATCCTCCTGCCTCAGCTTCCCAAATAGCTGGAACTACAGGTGCGTGCCACCACGCCTGGCTAATTTTTAAATTTTTTTTTTAGGGGACAGAGTCTCACAATGTTGCCCAGGCTGGTCTCAAATTCCTGGCCTCAAGTGATCCTCCCACCTCAGCCTCCCAAAGTTGGCAATTTATTCCAAGGAATGATTTCACAATGGAGAGAACTTGCTTATTTATTCACACTTAGTTCATTTAATTCATTTATCCATTTATTCCAAAACATTTGATTGAACAGCTACTATGTTCCAGGCATTGAGGGGACTAAACTTTACCTAGAAAAACCTGAGAAGAAAACAGATAAGTATGCAAATAGATAAAACTGAAATATCACATTATGACTTGGATATATTACATTGAGGGACTCCTAGAAAGTGAAAATAACCCTGTTCCAACGAGGAACATGAAGAAGCCTTCACAGCAAAGGAGACACGTAAGACGGGGCACAAAAGGAATAAAATCATTGTTAGACCATGTGGCATGTGGCAAGACCCACCCATAGCATACTATCATTTTATCATTTGAGGACAAGATGGTTCATAGTGGCACAGAATGGGCTGAAGGAACGATGTGATGGTATTAAGGGTCATTTATTCCAATCGCTTGGAGTTCGGATTTTATCCCTTAAATGCAGAAGAACCAAAGTTGTTTGTTTTCTTTTTTGTAGAGACTGAGTCTTGCTATGTTGCCCAGGCTGGTCTAGAACTCCTGGCCTCAAGCGATCCTCCTGCCTTGGCCTCCCAAAGCATTGGGATTACAGGTGTGAGCCACCACACCTGGCCTCAAGGGTGTTTTTAAGAAAGGGAATGACATAATCATATTGGGGCTTATGACATTTCTTCACCAATATTGCAGAAAGTGGACCGGAACAAGCCATGTCCAGAGTCTCCCTTTAGGAGACTCCAGAGGAAGAGGGTGGCTGTTCCTGAAGAATTTTAAATTCATTGATTTCTGTCCTCTCCAGTCCACTGCACAGAGTCTGGCTATTAAACATAACGTGTGTGGTCTGGTAATGATGCTTTGCCGGGCTGCCCAGTACTGCCAGGCCATTTGGGAAGCTCTGGTCCCTCTCAGTCCACACTCAAATTGGATTAACTTGGAAATGAGAAAGACCGTGCTTTTTTATGCCTGTGAGCAGATGCTAGAAATTTTGGGGCTCCCATGGGAAAGGAACATACACACCCTGATCAACAGCCATGGTGTTACATGTCTATAAATAGCACTGATTGGGACATTTTATTTTGTTTTGTTTTCTTTATAGAGTGTATGACTCCATTGTTTTGCTCAAGTGTGAAATCCATCCAGGACTTCCTTTGTAGGTAACAACTTTGTTCTGACTGTGCCATGGCGGAGGTAATACTAATGGGATGGGGGGAAAATCCTTCTCATAGACAAATGATGATAAAGTGAAATCTTTAAGAAATCATCACAAAAATGAGGCAGGGCCATCTGAGCTGTCTCTCCAAAGTGACAGGGCTAAAGAAGCTGCCAAGCCACCAGCCCGAGGCGCTGAAGCACATTTATGATTTTAATTCCCATTTTGACATCAATCAACACATATTAATAACTTCAGCCAAAGAAAGTAATGTCCTGAGTGTGCTTTTACAGTGACATGCTTGCATCGAGGAAGCAAATTTTTGATTGCCAATTAAACCCCAAACAAGTTCAAACCTCTCTGACTCATTCCTACCTCATAACTTTGCACTATATTTCAAATAGTACAGTGGAGCCTACGGTCACAATTTCAGTTTGGTGTTTCCCTTAAAAACTGACATTAATTTTACCAACACAAATCTGGTCTATGGAGTTATAAAATCTGTTAGTTGGAAACAGGGGCCTTATGGATCATGGTATCCAATTCCCTAACTGAGACAGGATTTCCTCCTATTCCACCTGAAAACTGGTTGTCCACTTCAATCAATAACTCCGGTGCTGAGAAGTCCCTCTCTTCCAAGGAAGCTATTTGGTTTGCCGGGAATCTGTGGCTTTTAAGTCAGAATTTTAGTTCTAGCTCAGAGAAACCAGTCTGTGTGTATGTGTGTGTGTGTGTGTGTGTGTTTTTGGTTTTTTTTTTTTTTTTTTTTTTGGTGAATGATCCTCAAATGAGGGCAATTTGGCTTCCCAGGGAATATTTGGCAAAGACTGGAGATATTTTTCTTTGTTGCAATGGGGATAGGACAGCATTGCTATTGGCATCTAGTGGGTAGAGGCCAGGGATCCTTCTAAACAACTTACAAAGTATAGGACAGCCCCCCACAAAGAATTATCTGGCCCCAAATGTCAATAGTGATGAAGTTGAGAAACAATATATACAGAAAAAAATATACAAACACAAACACATCCACATACTTAGCACAGTGTTAGGCACAATTCCCCTTACGCTAATTGTTAGAACATTTATGATTCTCTTGAACCGAAGTCTGTTTCCATTCAGTCTTAGTTCTACCCCTTAGAAAGATATAGATTAAGCTGAATTCCTCTTCTAATGACAACCCTTCAAATATATGAAGACATCTTCCCAAGCTATAGTCTCTCCAAATCAGTCCCTTTCCATGTTCCCCTGGAGTCCGGATTTCCAATACACTCATCACGATTCCATGCAAAATCATGAAATAGCAATAGCCACTTACAGAAGATTAATGGAAAAACAGAGGGGCAGTAAGATGAGAATGGATTTGTTGGGAAAACGTTGGTGTGTCTTAGAATCCAAGGGAGCACTAAAACCACCTGGACTTTTGGAGAAAGAACAAGATTTACTCTAATCCATACGAAGGTGTAGGTTTGTTTTCACTAATCCGTGAAACTTCAAGGCCTAACACAGTGGCTGGAAAGTCGTAGGCACTCAATATTTATGTGCTGGAAGGAGGAGGGAAGGAAGGAGGGTGGAAGGGAGGAAGAGAGGAATGAAGACAGGAAGGGAGAAGGGGAGAAAGGGAGGGAAGGACAAACGAATGGACAAGCTTTAACAAGGGAATTCTCATAAAAAGGGAATTAAGATCAACAGCCAACCTCCAGGAATGTTCTTTGTCCCTTTTAGGAGCCTCTGCTGTATGGCAAACAAGAAAACTGTCAGCACAAATAATCACCCAGCACATGTGTGAAGCACTGACTCCTACCCTTTAAAGATCTCCTAGCTTTCTCTGACTTCTGTTTGTGATGCTAAATTTCTTGCTGCCTCTTTAAGCTTACAACATGTTTTGGGGCTTTGCAACACGCAAGTCTGTTATTAGAGATTCTGTTGAATTATTCAGGGCTAAATCAAGATGCGAAGACACCTTTTTTGAGACAGAAAATTGGCAAACACTCTCTAAGATGCCTTATAGCCAAAAAAAAAAAAAAAAAAACTCACAAATTCTGCTACAGCTGTTGTATTTACCATAAAATTGATAATGATAAAAAAATTATTACCTGCATAGAATGACATTTGTTTCTCAAGAAGTTCTTTTGTCTCCAGTGTCAGTATCAGCTTTTGTCAGCCACAGTCCCATAAGAGATGTACCTAATCTGAGACCCAAGGGGTTAATTCTATCCCTTGTAGCTTCTGAAACACAAATAGGATAATGCACCATCAATATTAGAAATCAACATTAAGTGAAAAGATCCCCCTCCCTTTGACTTTCATTATAGGCCCAAGAATATTGAAAACCACAATGACTCTAGGGACTGTGTCAAAATACACTTGATACACATCAAAAAGAATTGCATCAGCAAGGCTGAAAGAATCAATTGTCTTCCCTTCCAAAATGCTGACCCAAAAGCTGAGGGCTTCTGCAAAGTGCAGTGAAATTTCCTAGAAAGCTTCTGAATACAGTCCAAGTATGGCATTGTGCAAAAATTCTTTGTAAAAAAAAAAAGCATCATGGCAATGTTCAGCAGCCAAGGTGCATTCCATTCATCAATAATCTATGAAAGAATCTAGAAGAAGATCACGCAGATGGAATAGAGCCGCAATACTAAGGGTTATGGAATCCCAAAGGCATGGCACCTGGGTGAAAAGAGAATATGAATCTTGGACATTTAAGCCAAGGCTCTGATTTCTAAACACTGATATAATTCAGTATTCAAGAAGGAATCAAAGTGAGTGTGCTACTAGAATGTCATCAGTGTAACTTAGCTTTGATCAAAAGTAGGTAGAGTAACACTTTCCTTTTTTCCTAAGAATTTTCCTTTAGACTAAACACCTTCAAGGGAATTTCTACCTAGTTTCCCATTTCACCAGCCCCCATATCAAGTTACCCCTGCAATGGTCTGAAGGATTGTGTTGCCCCAAAATTCATACGTCGAAATCCTAATTCCCAAGGTGATGATGGTATTAGGAGGTGGGGCCTTTGAGAAGTGATTAGGTCATGTGGGCTCCATCCCCATGAATGGGATTAGCACCTTTATAAAAGAGGCTCCAGAGAACTCCCTTTCCCCTTATGCCTTCTGAAAACACAGCAAGAAGACAGCTGTCTATGAACCGCTACTCAGGCCCTCACCAGACATCAAATATTCAGGTGCCTTGATCTTGGACTTCCCAGCCTCTAGAACTATGACAAGTAAATTTCTGTTGTTTATAAGCCACCCAGTCTGTGGTATTCTGTTATAGCAGCTAGAACAGACTAAGACACCCACTGCACACATGATAGATAAATTTGAGTTGTGTGCTTAAGTTCTCAGGATTATGTATCATGCCAACAGTTTATCAACCAGCTAATGTCCACCAGCAATCAGGCTATTTGTAGATTTCTCCTATTGCCAATCCCTTACAAAGGTCTCAACTAAAGGCTTCAACTGATGACTGAGGTCTTTATTTAGAGCTGTTAAATGATGCTTCTCAAGCTAATGAAAGATACTTTGCTGTTGTGGTTATGATTACCTTTATCCCTTAAAGCATGTATATATATACATATATATACACATAAACACACTTACACACACCCTTTTCATTTACTAACATCCTCTAATGTGTAGAATACCTGATATTCAAAAGATGCAGTCAAGGCAGTATTCCTGTCAACAATGCAGACTAACTACATTTTTGACTAAATAGTTCTGAGTTTCATTGCCTACATGGGGAAAGAAACCTTTTGCAATGAGAAGTTTCTAGAACTAAGTCAAGACCTGACCCCACACCTACTACCCATCTAAATTTACTGAACTGGTTTCCCAGACTTAGTAAACAACTCAGTCACCATAAATTGTTTTTAGAACAACGCTGGGGCAGGACTGCCAACTAGGTGCTATATTTTCCTCCTACAGTCTTGGAGAGCGTTGCTGTGTTGAGATACATGTGGCAATGCTAATACCCTAATAAACTGGCAGTGGTTGCACTTATTTTCTCTTTTAGACCCTGCAAGTATCTATTGAGCACTCATTTTTAATCTGTGGCCCTATTATTCTGATACTAATTATAATTTAGTTGCTCACTATTTAGTTGGGATGCATATAACAGAAAAGCCTGCTATATTAGCTTAAACAATAAGGAGTTTACTTGTTCATGCAACAAGAAGTTCAGTGGATGTCCGTCCAGAGCTGGCCCAGAGATCAACAATATCATCAGGGTCCCAGGCTCTTCTACCTTCTTGCTTCCATTTTCAGCATGTGGCTTTTATCCTCATGTTCACAGAAAAGCTGCTGCATTTCCAGGAATTGTAGCAGCATTCCAGGTGGAAAGAATGAAAGGGCCAAAAGGCAAAGAGGCAAAAAGGGGCTCTCCTTTTCACTTGGAAAAGGTTGCTGTGTTCAAGAACTTCTGCCTATGTCTTCTTGTCCAGGATTTTGTCACATGGCCACCTCTAACTGCAAGGGAAGCAGAAGTGACTTTTTTAAAAAAAAGTCTGGGACACTGTCACTCTGAATGAGATTGAGATCCTCGTGGTGAGAGAGAAAGGGACATGGATACTGGGTAGCTGCCATCATTCGCCACAGTGTTTTATTTGGGTGATTTGTTTACTTGCTCACATCCCCTATTAGCAGCTCCGTGAGGCATAGGACTGTGCCTATCTTGTTCATCATTGTGTCCTCTGTGCCTTGTACCATATCTGGCATAACTCAGAAAAAAAAGAAAGGACAAAAACAGAGAGAAAGGAAGGAAGAGAGGGAGGGAAGAAGGGAGGGAGGGAGAGAAAAAGGAAGGAAGGAAGGGCGTGAGGGAGGGAAGGAAAATTACAGAAAGAGCAAAATTAACGCAGAAGATGGAATAAATGATTAAATCAGGGGTGGTCAAACTTTACGTATGGTCTATGGCTGCTTAAGTGCGGAGTTGAGGAGTTGTAACAGAGACTTCATGGCGCACAAAGCCTCAAATGTTTACTCTCTGGCCCTTTATAGAAAATGTGTGTAGACCCTTGGACTCAATGATTGTTGATTCCTTAGGTCACTTAAAAATGAATAAATAACACGGCAGCGTGGGTGAGGAGGGACCGTGTGACCCGAACTCCTTTCCCGCTCCCTTTTCCTGAGCCTCCAACCGTTCTCTCCTTTGCCCTGGACCTCATGGCACCTCCCCACCCCGGCTGAGTGACTGACAGGCAGGTAGAGGCACTTGTGACACAGACACCAGGACTTCTGGGTTTTCTGGAAGAAATAGAGCATCCCTCCATCATACCCTCTGGATCCTCCTACCTGTCCAAGCCCCTGTCTTGACATTTGGTTCAGAAGATCAGATGGCTAAATACCCCTGTGCTTATATCATGGCACTCAGTCAATACCGAGTCACTAAACAGGCGCTATGGAGACCGTCAGGGCAGCGGGAGAATCTGCACGCCCGGGAGCCAGCCTGGCCTGTCTGCATGCCCTGCTTAGTTTAGTCCTGAGGGTAAGATGGGAGGCTGGCTGGAGCTGGCCCTGTGGCTGTGTCCTGTCTGGGCCTTGTGCAGGGCAGGCTTCTCTAGGCAGAATGGAGGTCTCAGCAGCTTACAGGCCCCTGGGGAACTTCTGGGTGGGTGGGGGTGCTGGTGTTGCGAAGGTCCAGGCTTCCTTCTTCCCACCAAGCTGGGGGCAGACCCCAGGCCCCACCCAGAGTTCTTTAATGACCTCTCCCCTCCTGCCAAGGTTTATAGGACCATCACCGCCTCGATGGGAATGCTCCCACACGCTCTGTCCCAGCCTCGGCCCCTTCCCTCCCTTTGCATGTCCTCAAAATGAAGACCAGATATTTGTTTCCCCTTCCCAGTTCCTTTAAATTCAGATCATTTTCAATTTGGAAACAGATGGCAACAAGAAACATGGGCATGGCCCCCGAGCAAACCTAAAAGTCTGATTTGTCCATCCTGTTCCATGTGGCCAAACCCCCAACTCCCCTCCCCAGAGGGCAGAGGGCATGCTGAACAAAATGCCAAACCAGCATTTTACAAATAAACCTGTGACCAAACTGCAGCCATAAAACTTTGAAAACCTCTCTGATTGAGACATTTGGACTAATTACCGAGGAGCAGCAGCTATGGGCCTCTCCTAATGCTGTTTATTACATTCCCTCGTTACAGAGACTCCCTGGGGTTGGTTTCTGAAATAAAGATTTAATTTGAGGGTAAATCAGAACAACAAAAAATGTAGCTCATTGTAAACAATAGTATCCCTGGCCCAGCTGAGTCCATCAATATAAAAACAGAAGTCCTCCTCACCCTCTCCGTACTGTAAACATGTTAAATGCTATTTATTGTGACTACATGTGTGTGGCCCGGCATAAATGAAATCGGGAGCATTTTCGTGACTGAGAGACATAAACATCAAATACTGCCTCCATCATTCTTCCAGTTTTAAAGTTATAAAATATAAATATTAATTTTAATAGAAAGGTTAGGAAATTGGAAACTGCAATACCCACCGAAGTCATCGGAATAACATGCAGCTCAGGAAGGAGTGCCAGCATTCCAGGAGATTAAGGAGGCAGGTGGGGTCCAGACGTGGTCCATGAAATATGACATGTGTCATAAACAGACTTAGGTCCCACGGCTCTCTACCAGCCCCAAGCCCTGCCCGGCCAATGTTTTGTAACTCAAGGCATGATGTACACAGATACAAAGAGCAAGGGAGGAAAGAAACAGTCAAACTGCCACCCATGAGAGAGTTAACGTGACCATCTTTAATCTGGAGTCTGGAAAAGGTGCAGTTTGTTTGTCATTAGCCAAACACTCACCATCCACAAACCCCATGGCTGGTTAGGGTAGGCCCATTAGAAGAACATTCAGGTTCTGGCTGCTCATGCACAGACAGTCCCAATTCTAGATGGAACCAGAAAGCACACATCACACACTTTGCTCCTCACCCCTAGATGCTGATACATAGGGGACTCTTTGTTTAGAAGTGAGGATGTCTCTCCCGACTAGTCCTCTCACATTCAGCTGCAGATGGCATGTGAGGGTTATTGTCACTATGGAGCAAATAGCCTGGCACTGGGTTGGAGTCAGAGACCTATGTTCTAACCCCACCATGTAGCTAACTCTAAACTTGTCCTTCAGCAAGTTGCTCACACTTTGCCCAACTTCCTTATCTACCTTCCTAGCATACAGGTCCTAGAATGAAAGACCACACAACACATGGAGCCTGCATTAGGGCAGTGGTTTTTAACCAGAAGAAATTTTGCCCCCCTCCAGGACATTTGGCGATGTCTGGAGACAATTTTTGTTGTCATAACTTTGGGCAGGTTACTGTCATCTAGTGGGTGGAGGTTGGGAATGCTGCTAAACATCCTACAAATGTGGTCCCCAACCCTTGGCCTGTGGCTCAGTACTGGTCCATGGCCTGTTAGGAAACAGGCCATGCATCACTGCCTGAGCTCCTCCCACCCAACCCCCCCCACACCCAGCCATGGAAAAGTTGTCTTCCATGAAACTTATGAACTGGGCTGAGGGCCACACAGCAGGAGGTGAGCGGCTGGCCAGCTAGGCTTCATCTGTATTTATAGCCGCTCCCCATCACTTGCATCACCGCCTGAGCTCTGCCTACCCCCTACTTCATGGAAAAATTGTCTTCCCATGAAACTGGTCCCTGGTGCCAAAAAAGTTGGGGACCACTGTTACCTACAACACACAGAACTTCCCCCCCCCAAATCCAACAGCAAAGTTATTCAGCCCAAAAGTGTCAATAGTACCCAGATTGAGAAATCTGCACTGGGACATAAGAACCACACATAGTCACTAATTTATTCAACAATTATAGGCAGGCAACTGTATTTGATGTTTTTATTCTAAATAAGCATTTATTATATCATTATGTTCCCTAAACAGAGACATTAAGTTCACTAGTTCAAGAACTTTCTCTACTATTAAACTACAACAGAGAGAAGATAAGATTCAGTGTTGTACCAATTTCTACTCTTGAGCTAAAGTTACTTATCTAAACTGGATAGTTTAGAAAAGTATAAAACCTTAAGGCTTAATATTTGTATTAAAAGAAAACATAAATCAAACTGGTTAGAACACTAACCCACAAAAACAGAACCAGGAATCTGGTTTCTAGACTTTGCAGATCTTTAAAATTCCCCAAAGAAATGGTCTGGACCCCGGGGTCTTCCCAGAGTAAGAATTTTCCCTCTGCTTGTTGAGTTGAGTTGAATGCCATCTTGCTATTCTGGCAAGATCAAGCACCTTGTCTGCTATGAGAGGCTTGTTCATTTTCTGTGTAGAACAAAGCAAATGTGGGAAGAATTCAGGAGCATGGGACCTGGCATAGAGTTGGTGCTTGATAAATATTTCCTGAGTAAATAAATGGATGGAAAATCAAATGAAGTATGAATTAGTCAAGACAGGTTTCCTCTCTGGGCCTCTTTTTCCTGACTTATAAAGTGGGAAAGATGCTAACACCTGTTCTTTAGAGCCTGTGGATTCTTGTGAGACATGAATTATGTAATTTCTGGAATGCCATGTTGAAGAATGAGAATAAAATAGTTCGAGGAATAGACTCCATTTTTCTACAACCCAGTTTCTGGTCAACCCCAAACCAAACCAACCTGTATCCTTCAATAAGTCAGGAAGCAACAATGTTGCCTATCTAAGGGGGATCACAATCCTCAGTCACTACGTGGACTTTTTACAATGAAAGGTGGGGCAGAATTACTGAATCCCAAATGCATACAAGTTCAGCTCTCACCAGGCACCTCATCTACATGATGAAAGAAAGGTTGAACCATTCCATGTTGTTTGTAGCCAAATGATTGTCCTCCCAATAAATATAAAACAGAAAAGGCAGATGACTGGCCCTGTGCCCAATTCCCCACCAGTTTAGAATGCTACATGTAAATTTCACATGGTCCCAGATGACTGGGACCCTCACTAGCTCCTACTCCATTCCACCCCCAAAACCATCACTGCCACCTCTTGCATTTCCCTAAAGATTTCCGTAATGAATGCTTCTATGGGATAATTCTTGTTATACTGATATGAATTCTGTGGTCACATGGTCATATAAAACTGGAAAATGCTAGACTAAACAAAATTAGATTGATTTTTTAAAACTTATTGGACTTTTCAGAGCCTTTAATGCCCACTGGGAATTTCTATTGGCTACAGTGTGTATATTTCCAAATTCATTTGAAGACAGAATCTTATGTGCTCAGTTTACCTAGAGAAAAATATGTTTCAAAAAGCATAGCTTTGGAAACTCTGGATAACACTGTTTCTATTCTTACAAGAGGCTGCCTTTCCTTTCTTTTAAAAGAATCAATTTGCATACTGCAAGTGGGGTACCCCATGCGCATTCTTATCCCAGACTCAGATTCTCAAGTCTAATGTCTCAGTTTATGGATCCTCATTTTGAAGAACTAACCCCTTGTGAAGAATCTGGTATAGAGTAAGCTAGGTAGACACCATTTACTGACCACACCCTGTGTACGGCTACCACATCCATCCTGAGGGAATTGCAGTTTAGATGCATGACGAGCTGGCAGCTAGCCCAACAAGATAGCACCTACAAGAACACTCAACTGAATATCACTGCCTGGGAATGACAGAGCAGCTCTGAGGAGAAGAGAGAACTGAGAATATCAGAGAAGACATCTGGAAGCTAAGTGGCAACTAAGTCAAACCTTGACTATCTTGGGGAAGCGGAAAGGATCTGGCCTCAGAGTTTCAAGCAGAAAAAGAAAAAAAGCTACCTTAGCAATGTCTTAGGTCAGCTTCCCTAAAAAGAGAGTACGCAGTACAGATTTGGATGCATTAATTTCATTGTGGAATTTCCCCCCTTTAAGAGGCAAGGGGCCTTTTGAATTCTACATCAGTCAATCATTGTTTATGGGCCACCCTTTGCAGTAAGGGGGTAACCTATGGGCAAGCAGCTCTGCAGCTGAGGATGGGTGCATTGGCCAGGTAAAGGGGTGGGACCCCACTAGCATCTACTATGAGCAGCAAAGACAAAAATGTACAAACAAACATAAAATCTTCATAGAACAATAAGAAAGCAGTCCGAGTATAGGACAATGTTTGAAATGTAGTATCAAATCAGGCCTATACAGATTGGAGGAAAGGATACAGCGACACATTTCAGAAGCCTTTTGTGGAAGGCAACATATGCCCTAAGGTAGAACCGTCCCGCCTTCCTGATATAATATATGTGGAATGTGACCTGCTCAGTGATTTGATTGCTTTTTTCCTATATCTGATTTTATTGCTACCATCCATTTACATTCTACAACGAAAACTAACTGAAACTTTCTAGTGTGCAGAGGCTTCAAATAAAAAGATACATGTGCAATTCGCTTTTTCCTTTCTTGCATTTTTTTGGCCTTTGATATGGTTTTCCTCTAAAACTCTTCTTTTGGATAAACTAAATGATAGTTCTCAGGGTTACAGGGAATAAGACAGATATGGGATATGATAATGTCTAATATTTGCAGGCTGCAAGAGGAAATGAGTCATTTGAATAACATAAGCAACGATAATTCAGCTGAATATGACTAAGATGTTAAAAATAAGGTGTGTTTACAAGTGAATAAACTTCCTGATTGCACTGCTGCTCTCCAGAGAGATGGGAAAGGAACAGGCAAAGGTCCTTGGCATCCCATAAATTTCACTCTGTTTTCCACTGGTCAAGTGTGATCACAGTGAATTGCTCTTGGTGGCTTCTCATACGTCTCTCTCATGTCTATTTGGTACAAAATTTAAGGATATGCCCACTATTCGGGAATGCTTTTGAGACTCTACATGATGGCTCCATCATTGGAGTCCTTTGCCTTTGTTTTCCTAAAGATTCCTAAAATAAGGATTGTTCCTTTCTTGAGGAACAATACCCCATTTATATTCATTATTATTTAATTCTACTTTCCCTGCCCTTCCTCCATGTTCCTCATTGAATCTCAGGACCCTGACAGTAATCCCTTACTCATCAGATCCTGATAATTGATTAATGCAAATCTGTAAAAGTATTTTGAATTCAAGTGTTAATGTCTTATAATGGCTAGTAGGACATTTCTCCTACTCAGAAGACACTGATAACTCATCAAGGGCCTTTTTTTCTTGAATCCTATGACTACAGATTATATGGGTGGAGACAGTGGAAGAAACATTTTTGGTAAAAAAAACTTCTATCTAGAACTTAGATAACATTCTTAATATTGTCTATTGTTCCTTGCCATGCATTCTCACGTCCTGCTATGCACACCCCTGTAACACAGAGGCTGGTAAGATAAAATCTGCTCTTCCAAGACCAACCTGTGGCCAGAGCCCTCAATGTGATTTGAGTTCTGTGAATGAGATACATTCTTGTGAGATTTGGAAGGTAGAAAGTAGGCAGAGACATCTTTTTTCAGGAAGACTTGTTGACAAGCAACGTGCCATGGGTATATGTGTCTGTAGTTGCCTGATCACATGCTCCAGTGTCTGGGAACCAGATTTGTGAGTGTCAGACAGCTGAGGGGAACTGTTAGTAGAGGCAGTTTCCTATTGAGTGATCTTGAAGTCAAAAAAATCAATGGCATTTTCTGTATGTACATTATAGTTCAATAAAAGTTAAAATTTGGAAAAAAATCTGAATATCAATCCCTTGGCTTCTGATTCACCCATGTTTTTTCAATAATTTTGAAAGTACCAAATTTTCTTTGTTAAATACCTTTCTGATTATAATACCTAGAGTGTTTTCTGTTTCTTGCACAGATCCCTGACTGGCACAATAATTTTCTTCTTTATATCTAAAGCCATACATAAATGACAGATTTGAGTTTGGTTCAGGAAGTTGTCTGACAATGAAATGGACCACAGTGATGGCTAGTGAGCTTGCTGTCACAGAAGACAGCTCAAGAAGAGATTGGACAAATCATATGAAGGGGATGTTATGAAGAGAATTTGAATGCCAGGTAGTAGTTTAGGCCCTATAATTTCTAATCTATTGTCCAACTCTGAGATTATCTGATTTTGGGGCAACTGATTCCCCTTGAAAGTACCTCCTGTGAGATGTTGCAAGAGTCAAACAATTAGCCCCTCGAAAGAACTGCCAGTCCTCAACAGACAACAAAATACAAAAAGCACTTGTGTTCAGTTTCCACCATCCTTCTGCTGGTCCCGAATTCGACCAAAACACCAAAACAGAAATATGTTAAAAATAAGAAAGAGGGCTTATAGTTTCAAATAGCAGAGGCCCAGGAGAAGGCAAGAACACCACCACCACCGAGAAGTGGGCCTGCCAACCAACGAACAGAATCTAGAAGAAACCCTCATAGCACAAAGGCAACGTAACAAGATTGAAGAACCCAAGGTTAGGAAGATTTCTCATCCTGTTTTTGCTGCCTTTCACTGGTTCAGAATTCCAAAGACTGCACCCATCAGACACAGCTGTCTCTTTACTTACGTTAGGATTTCTAGTTGAAACAGCTAGCGCATGGCTCTCTTTCGTCAGCTGTTACAAATGACTCTTTTGTGATCTCCATTCATAGATTATAACTTCTTGAGAATACCTTGATATAACAGGAGATCAAAGATTGGAAGTAATGTATTGAACCCAGGCAGTAGCCGCAGTGAAGAGAAAATAGGATTATCTGTGATAGTAACAGTTCACGTTTTCCATTCTTCTCAAAGCATCACAGTGCTAGGCAGTGAGGGCCGGAAAACATCCCAGGTAGGCAGAGCCATGGCCGATAAAAATCTGTTAGGTGGTGGACACATCACCAGCTCTAGACACAGACCTAGAAGAGAATTCAACAAACATCCATGTGGAAAGAAAGCTGAGCCTCAGAGAAAGTTCACTTTGTTGCCATACTCTGAATTTAAGCAGATTTCTTTTCAGTTGGAAAAAAACAAACCTCTTTTTTGCATTCACTATATGTCAGGCACTGTGCTAAGTGCTTTTTATGTATTATTTCAGTTAACACTAAAAACATTCACATTATATGTATAAATGTTCTTGTTTTACCAATGACAAACTTAAACTAGAAGAGTATAATAAACTAGCCCACAGATACATAAAGAATAATCGGGAGATCTGGGATTTGAACGCAGACTGCCAAATATTACAGCCTTGACTTTTAAGAACTTTGTTCTCTTGCCTCACTTGTGATTGAGCCCATAAGAAAATTAAAGTCTGTGAAAAAATGAAGAGAAAATAAAGCTTGGTTATTCTGAAGACCTGAAGGAAAAACAGAATTTTGAAAATCGCTTACTATAAACCCTCTAATCTTTTAAGACTATTTTCTATTAAGAAGGTAGCCATAAGACATAGCTTTTTTGAAGCCCAAGTATAAAATAAAGACCAGAAAATGTTAGGCTGAAAGGAGAAATTAAAAATAGAGCACCACAAATACCCCCAAAGAGATAGTAAAGGCAGGACTGAGGCAATGTGAAATCATATCAGGGAGTGGAGGATGAAATTGAGAAGCTTTCCTAAAAATGCAAAAGAAAACAACACAGGGACAAAACCAATATCCAAGATAATAGCTATGGAGGAAAAGAACAGAGATACAAATTTTTAAATGTTAAAAATACAGACGTTCTAAAGGAAGAAATCAAAACAACAAAAACTAAAGCAACACTTGTAGACACCAAGCTTCCCTGAACTGGTGAAGTACATGAGCTTGCATATCAGAATGGCTCACCACATTCCCGGCAAAAATCAATGAAAAAGACCAAAACTAAATCTCATAATGGAAATATTTAAAAGTTCTAAGTACAAAAACAAAACAAAACAAAAAAAACACAAAAAACTATAAGTGTTCAAGCAGAAAACTCATGATTTCTTCAGAGGAATAAAAGTAGGTTGCTCTTGAACTTCTTTGAAACTTTTAAAGCCTAAAGATAACATTATAAAATCTCCAGACATTGGAGAGGAACGCGTGATAACAACCTAATGTTTTCAGTATTGCTTGGGGGAAGACAATGGAAAGATATTCCTAGATATGATAGAAGAGTTCAGAAAACAAGCCTCCCATGTACTTTTCTTGAAAAGACTGACTGGGGATACATCACAGGTGGTCATGGGACATGTCAAAATGAAGATAGACAAAATATCAAGAGATTTTTCCATCCTTTTCTTCTAGAATTCTTATGGTTTCATGTCTTAGGTTTAAGTCTGTTATCCATCATAAGTTGATTTTTGTGAGAGGTGAGAGGTGTGGATCTAGTTTCAGTCTTCTACATGTGGCTATCCAATTTTCCCAGCACCATTTATTGAATAGGAATTCTTTTCCCCAGTGTTTGTTTTTGTCTGTTTTGTCAAAGATCAGATGACAGTTGGAGAAACTCTTATAGACATTGGCCTAGGCAAAGAATTTATCAAGAAGACCCCCAAAGCAATCACAGCAGCAACAAAAATAAATAAATGGGACCTGATCAAATTAAAAAGCTTCTGCACAGCCATGGAAACTATCACTAGAGTGAACAGACAACCTACAGAATGGGAGAATATATTTGTATGCTACACATGTGATAAAGGGCTGATAACCAGAATTATACAGAACTTAGGAAAATCAACAAGAAAAAAATCAAACAACCCCATTAAAAAGTGGGCAAAGGACATGAACAGAAACTTTTCAAAAGAAGACAGAATAATGGCCAATAAACATGTAAAAAATTGCTCAACTTCTCTACCAGGGAAATGCAAATCAAAACCACAATGAGATACCACTTAACTCCAGTGAGATTGGCTTATATTGAAAAGTCCCAAAACAACAAATGTTGGCAGGGATGCGGACAGGTAGGAACACTCATACACTGCTGGTGGGACTGCAAATTAGTACAACCTCTATGGAAAGTAATATGGAGATACCTCAAAGACCTAAAAATAGAACTACCATTTGATCCAGCAATCCCACTACTGGGTATTTACCCAAAGGAAAAAAGACATTCTGTAATAAAGACATCTGCACTCGAATGTTTATAGCAGCACAATTCACAATTGCAAAGATGTGGAAACAACCCAAATGCCCATCAATACATGAGTGGATTAATAAAATGTGGGATATGTATACTATGTATACCATGGAATATTACTCAGCAATAAAAAACAACGGTGAGCTAGAGCCCATTCTTCGAAGCAAAGTATCACAAGAGCGGAAAAACAAGCACCACTGGTACTCACCATCAAATTGGTACTAACTGATCAATACTTATGTGCACACATGGAAATAATATTCATCAGGGGTTGAGCAGGTGGGGGGGTGGAGGGGATGGGAAAACTCACACCTAATGGGTGTGGGGCACACTGTTTGGGGGATAGTCACGATTGTAGCTCTGACTTGGGCAGCGCATAGGCAATGTATGTAACCAAAGTGTTTGTACCCCCATGATATTCTGAAATAAAAAAAATAAAAGTAAAAAATTATTTGTCAAGAGAGATTGTAGCAGAAAGGGACCAGCAGACTGTCCTGTGAGATAGCAACATGCATAATATTCAAACATCTATATTTCTGAGGGTAATCATCACTTCCACACACCATACTCAGTTGAATTTATCACACTAATGAGCTTCCAAGAACATTCAGAAGATGTTTCAGTGACTCCTCTCACAATACCATACTGAGAAAGCCGAAAATGAAGCTAATTCTCTGTAGAACAGCTTTATTGAGATATAATTTACATCTCATACAATTCACCCATTTAAAATGTACAATCCGTGGTTTTTGGCATTATTCATAAATGTGGGCAACCATTACCACAATCAATTTTAGAACATTTTTGTCTCCCCAAAAAGAAAGATTGTACCCTTTGGCTATCAATCCCAAAATTTCTGTTCCCCACCCTCAGCCCTAAGCAATCACTAATCTATGTGCTGTCTCTATAGATTTTCCTGTCCTGAACTTCCACATACATGGAATCATATCACATGTGGTTTTTTGTGTCTGGCTTCTTTCACTTAGCATGATGTTTTCAAAGTTTGTCATTGTTGTAGGATGCATCAGTACTTCATTCTTTTTCATGGCTGAATTATATGGAGATGCTACATTTTGTTTATCCGTTCATCAGTTAGTGGGCATTTGGGTTGTTTCCACCTAAAATGAAACTAATTTTTGAGAAAGTGTTACCACTTACCATAGAAACAACTCCACTTGAATTCAATAAATTCCATATATTTAAATAAAATATCTTAAAACTATTAAAAAGTCAGGGTGGTTGTTTTGGGATTATAGGTGACATATTTTTTCTATTTTTACGTGTTTTCAACATTTAAAATAAAAGGCATTCTACATTACAGTCTATGTTAAAAGTAAAAGACACATTCTCATATATACTGTAAGGTCTGCCATAAATGCTTTTTTTGAAAATACAAGTTTTTTCCCATGTGATTGATCCATTAGGAAACAATTTGAACATCATGCAAATTCAGTGTTTACTTATGCACAATTTCTCTGCAAGAAACATGAACTGAACACGGAAAACTGTGCCCAGCTGATCTGAGCCACATAGAAATACACAAAACACACACATGCACATCAAACAGCTACCCGCTACCTGTTCACCTGTGTTATGAGCCATACTTATTCACACCTGGTGTTCAAACTGTCCATCAGATCTCAGATAACCCTTCTTCTACTACTTTACAGAAACTCACAAGCTATAATCCTTCCAACATCCATTTCTACAAGCTAAATCCAGGTCTTTTTCAAAGTAAAGTGCCATACTTATTGTAGCATTTATGTATTTCTTAAACATTTAACACGTGTAAAACCGTTCTACTGTTTTTATGAAATTCCTATGGTGGTGTTATTTTTTAAACATGCCACTGATGTTTTTGAGTCTTGTATCCCTACACCTATTTTCCCCATAAGGTCTATTGCTTTTATTGTGTGATTTTCCATAGTGTAGTGATCTTTAGGAACCCATATGTTGGATCATAGCAGCACTGACTGTACATAGAATACCTCTGAGAGGTGACATAGGAAACCAGTACTTCAAGGAGGCAATTGGAAGTCAGCAATATGAAAGAAACATGCTTTTCATTGGATTTTCCTTTGTAATGTGTTTTCAAAAAGAAATAGATTTTGGAAGAAAAGTAATACTAACCAAGCACTGTGACAAAAGAACCCAGATTTGACACTTTCTATTTTTGAGAACTCTGATAAACCTCTGGAATAAAAATAGGCAGGGAATCGGAAGAGGTTGACCAATTAAAATGAAAATAAGAATTCACTTGGTTCTCAGTCAAGGCTCTTTCCAGTCAGATATGATATAAAGGACTTAATGGGGTACTTGGCACATAGAAAATGCTTAGTCAAAGTTGGATGCAAGAATGAAAAACGTAATACATGGACAGATGGGTAGATGGATAATATTTAGAGAAGGAGGCTCTTCACAAAGACTCCTAGTGGTCTGAGTCCAAATCTTAGGTGAACCCCAACACTTCAGACCCAAACAAGCCAAAGATATGGCTGAAAAGTAGCCACAAGTCACCAGGAAAACCCCAGAGCTGTTTCTTTCATTATGTACCGAGGCGTTCTAATTATCGTTGCTGTCTTCTGGACTATAAAATATTTTATCGGTTGCTCCACTTTGCAGCATTTTGTCTAAAGCTCTTAACTGTCATAAATGCACCCAACTGTCTGCCAATGTGGAATAATAAATAATTATTATGTGAGTGACTGATCTACTTTGAAAAAACATGAAAGGCCTCTAAACCTGGAGTTTCCTGCCCTACATAATGCACATGAAAGAAATGAGCATCAGTAATCACTGTCAACAGTCTCTTGTAACTAAGAATTGAATCATTTATCTGTCCAGCATGTGTAAATTATCATCATTGTCTATTCCACAGGAAGGCCTAACGGCAATTTATGTTATAAAATTAATAAGATATGAGGGTTTAATAGAAATCACTTCTTGTTGCTCTTCCTGGGAACACCAGGCTCTGGCGTCAGCAAGAATCACCTGCCCTACAAATTCAGGCGCTAGCTATTTCTAGCTGACTTCCTTATTTACATATTTTCCTCTTGCCTCCTCTAACCAAACTAAGAGCAAAGAGCTTGCTTATTATATTTACGAGATGACCTTTCCCTACTTGCTTCAAGGACACTTTCCTTTATGACCAACACAGATAATGCCGGGGAGCAAATGAGTTCTAAGCACTGAATAATTGTAAATGTTCTGACATCCTCTGAAAATATTATCAGAGCTCTAAGTTGCTACATATCCATCATGCCTTTTCTGGGAGTTTCCCTGCCCCCACCCGCACTAGATTGATTTTAACTTTAACTGAAATGCTCAATAGCCCTTGGAGTCTGCCAATTTTCTTACATATCCTTGGCCTTGAGGATATGTAGAATCCTTTGGATACCCCCTTTTTTTCCTTTGGGGTGAGCCTTTATAGTGTCCATTCTATGCAGAGGAGAAAAAAATACTGTTTATTGCCTAATGGAAGAGACATTTTACTTTCTGCCCTAGTTAGGTTATTGTGGTAAGTTCAGCCATGCCAGCTGGAGTCCAAGGAGGTGACTGTGTACTGAAGCTGCAGGATATAGTCTGGGGAACTGGGGAAGCTGGTGTGCTTCCCGAAGGAATGAAAAGCCACGCTCAAACCATTCTGTTCATTGTTCCAAGATGTTATGTGTTCAAACCAAAAACATCTTCTAGGCTCAGGAAATTTAAAGATGTCTAAGATATGGTTCTTATCCTCGAGAAACTCACTCTAATGGGTGACACAGGTATGTATACAGGTAACTTTTCTGACACAGCAATATTTTTGTAAGATTTTTTCCCACTATATTTAAATTTATACATATATGCAAATAAGGTTGAAAGATAATCTTCATAGCACTGTTTATTGGCCATAGAGTGGAAACAATCTGATTTTCCATTATCATGAACTGGCAACTATATTATTGTATACCATACACTTAGAACACTATGCTGCACTTATAAAGAAGCAGGTCATCTACACATACCAGGTGCAGGTCTCCATCTCCAGTCTAAGGTAACCTTCTCAGTGAGGCCTTCCCTGACCAGCCCATTTAAAATTGCAACCCCATCTCCCAACATTGCCTGTCTTCTGATCCTACTTTATTTTTTCTGTAGTGCTTAGTACCACCCATCATAATACATATTATGTTATCTAACATAATACATAACATATATAAACAATTTTGTTTCACATTGTTTTGATTTGTCAATGAAAACTTGTCAATCAAAATAGCCAATTTGTCAATCAAGACATTAAATAGAATAAATCAATGAGAGCAGTGATTTTGTCTATCCAATGCTGCATCCCTGGAGTTTGAACAGTGCTGGTATGTATTAAGCATTCAATAAATACTTTTTGGATGAATAAATGTACTGATGTAGAATAATCTTCAAGACGTATTTTCAAAATATAATCTTTCAAGATATATTTAAAGAGACAAAATCGCAAGGTGAGCAAGTGTATAGTATCTTCATTTGTGTAAAAAGTGTTATAGATGTATGTACCTCACAGAAGACATCTAGAAGGAAATGCAAGAGCCTGAGAAAAGTTGTGCCTTCTGGGGAGAAATACTAAGGGGCACAAGGTTATGCGTGGGAGAGAGACTTAGGTTCATTGCATATCCTTTCAGAAACTCTGATTTTTTTCTTCATTATGTGCATATTTTATCTTTTAAAATTAGATTTAGAATTATGATTAAAGCTATCAGATGATAACAGTATGATGGGCTTCCAAAGGAGGAGAAACAGGGTAGCAGGGCCCCAAGGAGAGCGTAATTAATTCTTCCTTTGAGAGTTAAGAGGGTTTCCCAGAGTACTGGTGCATTAGTAGATATTGGCGGGTATACAAAAAAAGACAGAAAGGACACTCCAGCCAGAAGGAGTGACACAGGTGAGACACAGAGGCACAAAAGAGGAATATGTATTTGGGGACGGGGTTTCCATGTAAATTCAAGAAAACATTCCAGCGGAAACACTAATGGGACAAATGCCCCATTCCCTCTTCTCCCCAAAAAGTAGTTACTCTGGAATCAAATATGTGGTAAACAGATAGTTGGATTGAAACAAAATAAAGTAGGGAAACAAAATATCATCAAACTGAGACCTGGGAGTGTTGTTGGTGATTGGGAACAGAGGAAATGACATGGGGCTTTCATTGCACGACATTTGTCCAAGTCGCAAATCCTGAGAAGAATTACGTGTTGATGGTTTCCTTGCAGTCGCTCTGCACCCCCGCAGAGGTCTGGCATGGTTGTGTATGGGGAAGATATATGGGATGACACTTGGAATATTCTTTTAGAGTAGAGTTTCAAATCTAAATGCTTGCAGGGGACAAGGAGGGGACAACTGGGATGGAAGTGAGCAAGGGTAAGAAAAATACCCGAAAACAATGATCACTCTCCAACAGTACATACTTTCTCCACTTCCCACACAGTACATAGTTTCTTCACTTCTCCAAAAGTGCGCTCTTTCTTCCATTTTCCCTGACACAGACAGCACTCTTTGTCTGTCTTTTACTTTTCACTTTTTTGGAGACATGGTCATAGAGAAATATTTCTTTGCTTTAAAAAAGTCGAGAGTACATAGGCCAGAATAAAAATTCTTGCCTCTGGCTTTCACTGCAGTATACTGAGGGCACTAGCCAGTTCACTAAAGGGCAGCCTCCATTCAACTCTAGTTTGTGATCAAGCAGGATTTCTGACTCAGTGTTGTCAGATCTTCTGAATTTTTAAGAGAAACTGAAAATTCAAAGTATTCGTTTAAAAACTGCTACATTAAAAAATATTGATGAGGTTTATCAGCAGTCTCCAAACTTTTTGCCACCAGGGACCAGTTTCATGGAAGACAACTTTTCCACGGACCGGGGGTGGGGAAATAGTTATGGGATGATTCAAGCACATTACATTTATTGTGCAGTCAAACCTCTCTGCTAATGATAATCTGTATTTGCAGCCACTCCCCAGTGCTAGCACCACTGTGTCAGCTCCACCTCAGATCTTCAGGCATTAGATTCTCATAAGGAGCGTGCAACCTAGATCTCTCCATGCACAGTTTACAGTAGGGTTCATGCTCCCCTGAGAATCTAATGCCCCTGCTGATCTGACAGGAGGCAGAGCTCAGGCGGTGATGCGAGCAATGGGGAGTGGCTGTAAATACAGATGAAGCTTCACTCTCTTGCCCACCACTCACCTCGTGCTGTGCGGCCCAGTTCCTAACAGGCCACGGACTGGTACTGGTCTGTGGCCCGGGGGTTGGGGACTGCAGAAGTTTATCACAGAATTGAAAAGCTGATATAATGCTTAAAAATCAATAATGTAATTCATCACATTACATGATCATATCAATAAGATGCAGAAAAAGCCTTTTACAAAGTTTAGCATCCATTTATGATAAAACCTCTCAGAAAACTAGGAATGGAAGGGAACATAATAAAGGGTACCTACAAAAAACCCTACAGCCAACACATCATATTGAATGTTTTCTCTGTAAGATCAGGAACTAGTCAAGGGTGTCAACTCTCACCACTTCATTTCAATTTTGTAAGGGATGTCCTAACAAATTCAATAAGTCCAGAAAAAGAAATAAACGGCATTCAGAATACAAAGAAAAATAAATCTATCCCTATTTGCAGACAATGTAATTCTCTACACATTAGAATAGAAAAATTACAGAGAAGCTACAAGGAAGCTCCTAGAACTAAAATGTGAATTCAAGAAGGTTATAGAATAAAAGATCAGTATTCAAAAATCAACTGTATTTTTATGTACTAGCAATGAACAGTTATAAATAAAATATTTGAAATTAGTACCATTTACAATAGCTCCCAAAATGACATCATAGATGTAAATGTAACAAAATATGTACAAGACCTATATGCTGAAAACTGCATAATGCTGATGAATTAGATCAAAGAAGACCTAAAAAAACAGGAGGACACAATGTGTCCATGGAGTGAAAGAATATAGTAAAGATATAGTTAAGATATCAATTATCCACAAGTTGATTCATAGATTTAATGCAATCACAATCAAAATCCCAGCAAGATTCCTTGTGCATACACTCTAGTTGATTCTAAAACTTGTATGGAAAGGTTACAGAACTGGAATATTCAAAACAATTTTGAAAAAGAACTCACACTACCCAATTTTAACACACACTATAAATCTACAGTAGTCAAGACAGTGTGGCATTGTGAAAAGATAAGCATATAGGCCAATGGAATAGAATAGAAAACCCAGAAATAGGAGCACACAAATATTTTAACTGGTTTTTGAATTTTTGATAACCATTTAATGGAGAAAGGGCAGTCTTTTCAACAAATGGTTCTGAAAACACCAGATATCCATACACACACACACAAAAAAAAAAAAAAAAAAACAAAGAAAAATACAAAGAAAAAAAGGAACCATGGCCCACACCTCATACTACATAAAAATATTGACTCAAAAGGGATCATAGACCCAAATAGAAAACATCATGCTGTAAAACTTTTAGAAGGAAACACAGAACTAAACCTTCATGACATTGGATTAGGCAAAGACATCTTAGATGTGACATCAAAAGTACAATACATAAAAGAAAAAAAATGTTAAAAGGAAAATAAATAATAATGGACTTTACCAGAATTAAACAGTTTTTGTGCTGTGAAGAATACAATTAGGAGAATAAAAAGACAAGCCATACACTGGGAGAAATTATTTGTGAAGCAAATATGCAACAAAGGACATGTGCCCAGAATATGTAAAGAACTCTCAAAATACAACAATAAGAAAATAAGAACCCAATTTAAAAAATAGGCAAAAGATCTGAACAAATACTTCACTGAAAAAGATATGTGATGACAAATAAACACATGAAAAGATGCTCAATGTCATTTGTCACTAGGGAAATGCAAATTAAAATCACAATGAGATACTACTGCACACCTATTAGAATGGTTAAAATTTTAAAAATGCTGACAATACCAAATGTCAGTGGGGATGCAGAGAAAGAGGAATTTTCATGCACTGCTGGTGGGAGTGCAAAATGGCATAGTCGCTCTGGAAAACAATCTTGTAGCTCCTTAAAATGCTAAACACATACTTACCATATCACCCAGTAATCCTCCTGCTTCTAGATATTTATACTAGAGAAATGAAATGAAAATGAAAATTTATCTTCATACGAAAACGTGTACTCAAATGTTTACAGCAGCATTGTTGATAATTGTCTTAGTCCCTTTTGTGCTGCTATAACAGAATATGTGAGACTGGGCAATTTATAAATGACAGAAATTTATTTTCTCACAGTTCTGGAGTTTGGGAAGTCCAAGATCAAGGCTCTGGCAGATCTAGTGCCTGGTGAAGCCTTGTTCTCTTCTTCCAAGATGGCACCTTGTTCCTGCTTCCTCACATGACGGAAGGTAGAAGGACAAAAGGAACAAACACTGCATGAAGTCTCCTTAAAAGAGTCTGAATCCTGTTTATGAGAGAGAAGCCCTTATAGCCTAATCACCTCTTAAAGGCCCCACCTCTTAATACTATCACATTGACAACACCTGAAATTTGGAGGGGACACATTCAAACCATAGCAATCATCAAAAACTAGAAATGGCCCAAATGTCGTTCAGTGGGTGAATGGATTAAAAAAACTATTGTACATCCACACAGTGGAATACTATTGAGCAATATAAAGAAGCAAATTGTTGATTACACACAACAGGATAAATCTCAAATGCATTATGCTAAGTAAAAGAACTCAATCTCAAAATTCATGTAACCATATAGTTTCATTTCTATGACATCCTGGAAAGGCAAAACTATAAGAACAGAGAGCATAGTGGCTGTCAGGGGTGAGAAGTTGGGGGAGGGTGTTTGAATATCAAAGGGAAGCACAAAGGAATTCTTTGGAATGTTGAACTTGTTCTGTATCCTGCCCGCATTGATTACAAGAATCTGTGCATAGGTCAAAACTCATAGACCCAGAAAGAGCAAATTGTTCTGTATGTAAATGTAAAATATCACCATATTAATTTTAAACAGTAAGTAGGAAAAAAAAAGCTGAATTAAGTTAAACAAACAAAACAAAACAAAACAGATACTTTGGAGGCCAAATAAAATCCATCTCTGGCCGAACCTTACCCATGAACCTTGAGTTTGCAGCTCCTGATTTGGACAAATAGCCTATTAAAAACAGACTATTCTTAAGACTTCCTTTGATCGAGTTTCTTAAAATAAGGCCCAGAGAGGGAAAGAAAATTGCTGAAGCCACACAGCTAGTCTATGCAGTAAAGTCAGGTTGCCTCACTCCTACTCCTCTATGGTAGTTGAATATCAAGGTGCTTCCTAATACTCCCAAATGTGATCCTAAAATATGACCTATCTCCCCAACACATATTTTTGAGAAATAAAAGCAGGGGTAAGAAATTAACTTCATGATTTAAAAAAGGGCAAGCTCATTTAAGCTCAACATTACAAGAAGGATATTAAAAATGATGACCTCTACAAATGATTCTAGTGAAAGCATGGGGATAACAGACATAGAACGATTTAACTGTTGAAATAATTCTGTCAAAAACATTAGCCGTGTTACAGAGAAAGCTGTGGGCCCTGACGGGTCCTCAGCAGACACGCGTCTGTGCAGGGCTGCTATTGATTTTGAAACAATCTCGCACATGGTAAATGAGAATGTGCTTAGGAGAGGATTCGGCCACAAGAGCCCCCAGATCAATCAGCTTGTCAACAGGCAGACAAAATTCAATTTTTATTCTTAGTAAACTCTTATTTGGTGGCAGGCCATCGTTTCTGTGGAAATTGCTTCACAAAGGCCGAGGGGCAGTCGTGAGAACATGAAAAAAGATAATCTTTTCAAAGCATGTTCAAAGTGAAGATTTGGGGTTTATGACTAGGAGTGAGAAAACGTGATCTTGGGACAGTAGCTACCACTGCCCACCTTCTTTGTCCAACAGGACTAGTTAGGACCAGCTCTCTACGTCCCACACACACAGTGGATTTTCCTCTCTCTGATCTGAACCAACCACCTTGGAAGGAAACTCATTTAGAAGGGGACCCCAGGCTTTGTAGAGTAAACTCAATGACCCCATGACAAAGCTGAAAGGGACTTCTATTCAATTTGTTTAAACCATATGAAATTGCTACTTTAGTAGGTTTTATAAAAAGGTCAAATATCAGCAATTTTATATGGTTGAAGCATATAACTATTCTCTTTTTTCTTATCTTCCATTGCCATGATATTAGAAATTTTGAGGCACTTTTTCTTCTTATAACCTCTTCAAAGTCACCTAAGAAATGAACTTCAGGGCTGGGATGAGGGCCTAGGATTCCTGACTCTCAGACCAAAGTTCTTTCCACCATTCTGTGCTGCCTCTTCCCAAAGAGAGAGACATTCCTCCATTTGACTGGAAGCCCTAGAATCAACACACGTATTTGCAGCATCTACACTGTGCCAGGCACTGACATGAAAGCAGTGAGCAATAGTCCTATGTTGTTCTTAAAGTCTGGAAAGCCACACAGATGTTAAGAGAATGGAAGCATTAATCAAATAATTATGAGTGTACAAAGTGCTACAAAGCAGATGTTCAGGAAGAGCATTGTGCAAGCAGCAGATTACAGAGGAACAAGCAGAACGTGGAGGATAAGCTAAAGGGGCCCTGTAGAAAGTTGCTCCTAAGTTTAGCCCTGAGGGGTGGATAGGAGTCAGAAGGCAAAGGTTACGTGAGCGAAGTAGACCAGTAGTATCTAGAGAGATCATTCCAAAACAGTGTGTGTGCAAAGGTGCTGGGGTGTGAGTTGACACAGATCAATGGGGGACATAAAGGAAGGCCTATATGTCTAGAAAGGACAAAGCAAGGAGGGATGTGCCCTAAGATAAGGCTGGTGTGGAAGGCAGGCTTAGATCATAGGGGGTCTTATAGACTTGCTATATCCACTGGTCCCTTTTCTATAAAATGTAAAGTTTGAGCAAGGACTTTCCTGAGCTTTCTACCTCATTCAGACATACAAAACCCAAAAAGCAGGGGGGCAAGGGGAGTGGAGGTCTTAGTCCTTTTGTGCTGCTATAAGAAAATACCGCAGATTGGGTGATTTATAAACAATAGAAATTTGCTTTTCACTGTTCTGGAGGCTGGGAAGTCCAAGATCAAGGGTCCAGCAAGACTGGTGTCTGGTGAGGGCCTGATTTCCTCTTCTAAGACAGTGCCTTGTTGCTGCATCCTCCAGAGGGAACAAACGCTGTGTCTTCACATGGCAGATGAGCAGGGGATCCAAAAGGGCCTAAGGTAGTTCCCTCCAGCCCTTTTATAAGGCACTAATCCATTCACCAGGGCAAAGCCTGTGTGACTTAATCATTTCCCAAAAGGCCCCACTTCTTAATGCCACCACAATGGGGATTAAGTTTAACACATGAATTTGGAGCAACATTCAGACCATAGAAGTGGGTAATCTGCTATTCCCAGGCCTCCTTAAGAGAGAATTCAGCCCAGATATTCCATCAAGAGTGTTTCTGATGTTCTTCTGCTTCAACAATAAATACAACAAATGCTCAGCCACCCAGAACCTGGTCCTCCACATCTGTGGGGCAGCCCTGGATGACTCCCAGGCCCCTCCCTCCATGTCAGCCCTGCTGTGTACAGTGCTCCCTCTGAGTGCTCCTGATGGCCCCAGGGCCCCAGCAGGCACTTTCAAAACCCTGTCACACCACCATCAACCACTCCAGGCCTACTGTGTCTAACTGTCCAGGAGGATGTATGTAGCTTTGAAGAAGTTTACCGAATATTTTCTTCACCAACCCTATGTGAAGACAGAACATGCCAAGAATGTAGCACTGATGCAGAACCAACAAAGGGCTAAATCTTCCTTCAGAACATCAAGAAACCTGATGTCAATGACTGAGAAAACAGGCTTTTATGGTATTCACCACACTTGGGGAAAATAAATGGAACTCTACCATTACTGACCTTGCAGAAACTAGCCACTAGCAAAACCACTTCACTTATAGGACTTCCTTTAGCCCAATTAAATGAGAGAATAGGAGAATTCCACTAAAAAAACATGCAACCAATGTGTACAAGATGAAGGCCCCTGGATTAAAGCATGGTAGAAGTATTTTTTTTTTGACCAGAGTTAAAATTCAGGCTGGCTTTTCCAAAGCCTTTGAACATTTTTCTCTAACCAATAGTGTAGCACGTACGTTTTGGAGGCTTCTTTTACTCATTCTCTAAACTATGCCAAAATGTCTCTTCTTATTGTCCCATGATATACCATTACTTCCAATAAAGTCAGGTCTCTTACTCTCCTACAGAAGAAAAAAATGAATTACAACTATAATGGTTAGGTCTATTTGAAGGGAGGGCAATGGAGAAGTAACTTGTTAACTAGATAATGTGATAAATATACAAAGCTAAATTCATCTCTGATTTTTAATATTACCCATTTTGTGGGGAGCTTTTGAGGCTAAAACATCTAGTTAATGGGTTTAATCAAGCAAAGAGACTTATAACATCACCCTTATCCCTTGGCCTCATACTTCAGAGTGTCCCTACTCTGGCCTCCTCTGGCCACAATACCACTAGGGCCTGCCCAGAGCCCTGCCTTTCCTCTGGATCACAATGTAGCATGTACCCGGGACCCTGATGATCCCTGATCAGTCAGCCCTGGGCCTGTTTCCTGGGTTCTGCTCCTTCTCCTGGGCTCTGCTTTTCTGAGAGTGAACACCACCACGCAGTAAATCCACCCCTAGCCCTGATGGGCAGTCAAGGGGTGACCCTTTGAAGAGGAAGAAACAGAGATTCAAAATGCAGGCCACATTGTCCACACTCACCAGCCAGAGGCTCCTGGCAAGGTAGGAAAAAGTGGACAATGGGGGAGAAGGTAGGGAGACTGGGTTCCGCAGCAGCTGGAGGTACACTCTCAGGGAAGAGCCGCATTGCACTGTGCAACTCTGAGGAAGTGTGATGTGTATTTGTAAAGAATAGAACATATTCAACAGTCTGCTAGCTCTATGTGTAATTTTAAATATTTAAACATATAGTCCATAGGCCTCCTTTACCCCACGAATGTTACAGGTGAGCCCGCACCGTTCCTGTTCCATCTACCATCTTTAATTACCTGCATATGGTGGCACAGCTATCCCCAAACACTGATAATCCCCAAGCAAGACTGGTTCATAAGATTTTCTGTCTGGCTTCATAATTTTGTACTTAAAATTCCACATATTATGTTCAAGTATCTAAATATAGTATGCATGACCTTGTGTGTGTGTGTACATACATATACACACAGTCATGTGTCACTTAGTGATGGGGATATATTCTGAGAAATGCATCATAGAGTGTACTTACACAAATCTAGGTGGTATAGCCTACTACACATCTAGGCTATATGGTGTAACTATGGCTCCTAGGCTACAAACCTGTTCAGCATGTCACTGTACTGAATAATGTAGGCAACTGCAATACAATGGCAAGTATCTGTGTATCTAAACATATCTAAACATAGAAAAGGTACAGTAAAAACACACTATAAAAGATAAAAAATAGTACACTTGTTTAGGGCACTTACCACGAATGGAGCTTTCAGGACTGGAAGGTGCTCTGGGTGAGTCAGTGAGTGAGTGGTGAGTGAATGTGAAGGCCTAGGACATTACTGTACATCTCTGTAGACTTTATAAACGCTGTACACTTAGGCTACATTAAATTTATTAAAAATATTTTATTTCTTAAAATAATAAATTAACCTTAGCTTACTGGATGATCATCATTGTATATGCAGTATGTAGCTGATCAAAATATCATTATACGATATATGACTATGTGTGTGTGTATATATAGTCACATGATTAAAATATATATATACATATATATATATATATAATAAACTCACATGATTAAATGGTCTTTGACAACCTACCTATACATTCCAAATTATGTTTGTCTCAGGGAAGAGTTAGATTACCTATGATGTCTTGAAGTATGTCAGTTAGGAGTGTTAGAGATCAGGAGAAGCAGATATTGTACATCACCAGCAAAATTTTCCATGTGGAAATGATTAGAGATGGCTCCAATAATTATGTATATTTTTGTCTCATAAAATACCCTGTAGAATGAAATGACATGTGTAGGATGCCGCCAACAACGTCTAGAGCCACCTGCAGATAAATAAGAAGCTTCTAACCCCAGAGGTGCCTGGGAAGAGAGATAACCTTGCCTTTTAAACTTTATATCCCTGCCTCCCACAGAGTTCAGATCTTACACTCAAGGGCCCTCCCCATTTCAAGCTCTTCCTCAAAATAACTGTGGAAGGGAAGAGAATGCACAGCACAAAGATCGAAAACCACAGGAAACCTGGAACAAACCAAGAGTTTAGCGGAAACAGTGCATACTGCTGCTCTGGTTCTATAGGAAACGGACGAAGTATCTCATTTCAGAGCTGTGTTTTAACATGAAAAATGACCCATATTCTTTATCCATTAAACTATTAGTACATCCTAGCATCGTAGGTCTCAATAGCATTTCCTTAAATAACTGTGAAAGCCTATTAGTTTTATTTCTTCCAGAAAAAAAATTGAAAAGGGGAAAATATAACATATTGAACTCAGGGATCAAGCTAATTAAAATTGTAAATGCCAATAACGATATCTGACATTTCTTTTCAACAATAACCAATTATTGTAAGCATTCTCTCAATAGCTATTAAATCTATCCCTACAAACCTCATTTTTTCACATTTGGATTATCTAACACAGATCATTTGTCCTAACCCCTTCCATTAGTCTATGTATAAATATATATTTGGGGAGCGGTATGGCTTATGTTTGGTCTAATTAGAGTATCACATTCCATGCTGAAAGCAATATTAAATTACATTTAGGAAACAGGAATATTATATGTTAAAAACCAGAATAAAGCCACACATCTGGTATATTTTAGTTGTGGGATATGTAATATGTCTATCCTTTCCAAATTCTGTCTACTGGAAACCAAAATGAACAACTTTAGGAAGTGTTTCCTTTCTGTTGAAATTTGAGGTCTAAACAGAGAGCCTGGTGAATGGATTGAAAATAGATGTGAAAAATCAATAACTTCAGAATAAGGAGATTAGGGCCTGCAGAAGAAATGATTCCAGTTCTGAAGGGAGCACATCTTGAGATACCTGTGGCCTGGGGACAGTTTACTCTGAAAACAGCCCAGAAGAACAGCCAGGGGACTCCAAGAGGCTGGAAGATGAACCAACCTGAATCCATGGCCGGAATGTAGGATGCAACAGCTCTATGTGGGAAGTGGTCCCCACTGCTTATTCCAAACACAATCTTGTTGAGTAAGGCATACAGTCACCAAATAGATGAAGATTTTCCCTGGTGGAAAGAAATATGTTGCTGTCTGCCAGATTGTGTGCAAAACCCAAAATAAGTTAGGTGAGGGCCATTCAACTGCACAGGAATATTTATTTCAACATGGTACTCAAGGAGGGGAAAGACGCAGGGAGCAAGATCTTATGAGTCCAGATTTATCAATAATCTTGAGATATCTCATTGATTCATCAAGAGAACATTGTGGAAAGCAACCATTATTATTTCCATCTTGCAGATGAGGAAATCGAGGCATGGGGAAATCTATGAAATCTGCCCAAGAAAATATAGTTAGTAAATGGTAGCGATGGGCTGTCCCGAGACTCATCCCCTGCCACTCTTCCCTTGATGGCTGTACAGGAGTCACCCTCCTTCCTGTGCCTCAAATGTGCCAAGGTCAGTCCTACTTTGGAGTTGTTTTACCCACTATTCCCTTTGCCTGGAAGGATGGCCCCTTTCTGCGATTTTGTTTTCACGCTGGAGTCCTTCCCTGTTTATCCTTGCTAAAGTAACCTCCCCACCCCTCTCCCATGGACCAGTTGCTCTGCACCACATTACTTGGTCTACTTCCCTTCTCGGCTCTTCCCTCTGCAATTTTCTTCTATGTGTGTGTGCATACTAGTGAATTGCCAGTGAGCACAGCTAGAATACCAAGTCCTTGAGGGCGTGTTTTTTGTATTCCTTATTCTTGCCAGTATTCCCAGAAGCTGGAACACTCTCTGGTACACAGTGTGTACTCACTCAATATTTATTGAATACATGAGTAAATGAATGAACAAATGAGAGAGGTTTCTACCTCAGGTTTATCTAAATCTAACCCTAAGCTCAATTTATCCCACCAAGCTGGCTTCTTTGACCAGAGCACAGAAGCTCTGAAGTAAGTCGCATACTTGGAGCAGTTGCTGAGGCGGTGTTCTCGAAGGTGGATGGGAGGTTGTCAGCACTTTTTTCTTTCCCAGGATTTCTGTGAGTGCCAAGTGGCCAAAAGTGTCCACTCTGAAACTGAAGGGAAATTGGGATTTATGAAAAAATGCCACTTAGAGTCAATAATCTTCTAAGATAGAAGAAAAGGGAAATTTCAAAAGGGAGTAAAAACACAAGAAAGCCTACCCTTTCCTCCATTTAGATCAGCCAAATACTAGCTAATATTGTTTGTTTCAGTTTACTGAGCGGTTGTTACGTGCCATACACAACGCGCTATTCATGTGCATTGTCTTATTCACGTGACCACTTGCAACAGCACATTGAAACTGCTGCTGTCATCATCCACATGCCCATCTGAAAAGAAACTGAAGCTCAAAGACATTAAGCAACTTGCCCAAGTTGCTTGTCACACTGTTTCTGAGTAGCTTTGCCGAGACTCTAATACAGGTCTGCTGACTCCAGTGCCTAAGATAGGCTCAAGTACTGGAAGTCCTTCAGATCTGTTCTGGTGAGGAAGAGATATTCCAAGAAAGAGACGACCGTGGACAACTCCCCAGGCCTACCAAGATCCTAATGGCATAAATACTGCTGCACCTAGACTTTACTTCTTAGCAGTGCCCAATACTCACAGTGCAGAAGTTCTCTACACAGTCAGAAAGAGAAGATAGAGGTAACTGCTAAACATATTAAGCCATCCCATTCTTAACTTTCTGCTTCCCCTTAACCAGAGGATCCCAAGTAAGTTTTGTGTAAACCACTGGCCATCCACCAATAATTTTGGTTTGGGCCATTGAAAAGAATTCTTCAATGACTCCTGAAAAATGAAGAGGCAGCCCCCCAATTTTCTGGATTTCCAGATCTCTGGTCTGTCTGAATAGGGACACAATGACATCTGTGTTTATTATCTTCCCATGACTTACCTGGCCGAGTGTGCCTGCAGGAATGGTCTTCCTGGAAGCCCAAGGTGCCTGGTACAACGGCCAATCCTTGTGTTATCCCTGTGCCTCCTAGCCGCCCTCCTGGAAGTGCATATTCACCTCATTCATCCTGAACTTCCTACCCCTGTGGCCCCGCCAGGTGCAGGAACATAACTCATAAGAAATATTAACATTAGCTGTTTATCATGGAGCTTGCAAAACAGAAAAGTAATAAAAGTGCAGGCATGCTCGCTCAATTACCATTGAAATAGATATCACAAAAATTATTCAGTGTCAGAAATCTAATTTTGTATGATATTTCTATGTATTTCCACTGCTAATTTTTCTTCCCTCCAGTATTGGTGAATTAATATGCTTCAAATGCCCCTCAAGCTACCCCGGGAAAAAAAATACTACTTATTTAGTTGAGCTACCCAAATCCATTAGACAAATTTCCTTTACAGCAAAGCATTGATGAATGAAATGTCTCATGCTAATGTAAGAATAATCAATTTAGAATGCTTATGACAATTAACAAAGCTGAAGATACGCCTTGAAGGCTCCATGCTTTGTCAGCCCTGATTTGGATTAAACTTGTGCTAATGGGATCATTTTTCTTCCAAAAGGTATTCTTTTTAGGCAGACCTATCAATTAATATGAATTATGCATGAATAAAAGTACTAATGTCATTAATTAGACAAATTAATTTTTATGATTCAGTGGATAGACTAACACTAGATTATATGTGATAACTTCCCCCACGGTGCCCGCCAATTTGAAATAAATGAATAGTTTATATTTGTGTACTTTCTGCAGACTCAATCAGGATTAATCAGTACAGTCTGTAGGCAGAAGATGGTTGAGATACAGCATATTCTTGGTGATGTTCTTATCTAGAGGGGCTACTCCAGAGAACAGAGCCCAGATTGCAACATGGAGAAACTTCAGAATGATGCTACACAGGATCATGGGGGAAGTTAGTGAACTCTAAGCATTTGTCCTGGCAAACTATTACTGATTCTCTCCCTTAAATTTACATGCTGATGTTCAAATGGACTAAAAAATACAAATAAAAGTCAGGAAATAAAAAGTAGGAAGAAAAGAGCATTTTCTATTTGTTGCATTGGCAGACATATCTCATTAATGTTGATCAAATTTGATTGGCACAATGTTTATCTTCTGACGCTGGGTCTAAATTGTAACTTCTTCATCTAGCATTAGCTACATTCATTATTAAATCCATGAAAATTTTGATTTCCTCAAGCCTAATAAGTTACCTAAGGTGTAGGACAATGAGGACCATGTGTGGTCCAATATTTGTAAAGTTAACTGCTATGTTTTGAGTGTTTATGGCCATCCAAAATTCATGTTGAAACATAACCCCAATGCAATAAGGAGTAAGAGGTGGGGCCTTTGGGGGTAATTAGATCATGAGGACTCCTCCCTCATAAATAGGATTAATGCTGTTATAAAAGAGGCTTCACACAATGTTCCTTATTTTTGCCCTTCCAGAACCTTCTGCCATGTGAGGATGCAGCAACAAGGCACCATTGTGGAGGCAGGGGGGAAGCCTTCACCAGACACCAGATCTGCCAGCACCTTTGATCTTGGACTTCCCAGCCTTTAGAACTGTGAGCAATAAATTTCTGTTGTTTATCAATATTCTGTTTGTGTGATTTTGTTATAGCAGCCTAAATTGACTAAGACATTAGCCATCATCTTCTTCATCCATCTTGCAATAAGGTATATGATTACAACAAAGTTGCCACCACTAGAAAAGTAAATCTAAAATGCTTTGATTCCTTTTGTTCTTATTTACTCTTGTATCACTTATTTTGCAGGAACTTGAAACATGGATCTTATTTTCAGTTTTGCAACAGGGATGATTGATGACATTGATGACAGATTCTTCAGTCAAACTAGTGCATCCTGTCAGGGCAAAGCTGGTGAAAATCACAGCAAGTTGATGTGACCTAGGTAATGTCCTAAAGTTGGGCACAAGAGGTCAAAAGTGATCTCTCATTCAAGGTTTACATAGTCCCTGCCTCGACCATGGTAAATGTTCAATCAATGTGGGTTGCGGAAAAAATAAGTAGACGTTTTCATTTAGATAAGGATTTGACATGGGTTTAAAAAACATGGGGCCATCACAGACACACAGAGGACATTTACTCTGTATTTTCAGTGTATGTTGTAACATCCCATGATGGTATGGTATGGCCAAGAAAAGCAAGCCCTTTGGGGACAGAGAGTCCTGGATTCAAATCATGAATGAGCCACATCCTGGCTGAGTGACACTGGGGGTTTGATGCTGCCTTCCTCATCATGCAGCCATGAGACCTCAATGAGATAGCAAGGTCGGCAATACAACATGGTAACTGCATCTCTACTACTTGGAGCAAGACGTAAAAGGTAATGAAACTCTTAGAAGAAATGTTACTTTTGTCCATAATCAAATATCTGCTTGTACAAATACACTAATGAGTAGTGGAAAGGACTAAACCCCACTAAGAAGAGGAGACTTGGCGTCTCGTTCCACATCCAATTCTGATCATAATTTCATCTTTTTATGGTAAGAGGTAGGTGGGGGAGGAGGTACTGGAGGCTAGGCCAGACTGCCTGGATTTAAATCTCTCTCCTACCATATACTAGCAGTATAACCTTGGCCACCTCTTGAAGCTTCCTTTCCTTGTTGTAAAATGAGGATTATGACAGAGTTTATCCTAAATAATAGTATCAAATGAATTAAAACTTGCAAAGTGTTTAAAACAAAGACTGCCACATAGCCTGCAAGTAATCAATAAATAAAATTAAAATTTATTCAACATCTATTGTGTTCTAAATACCTTATAGATAGGACCTAATTCAAGCTACGTTACATCCTTGTGCATTTTACAGATGAGGAGATTGAGGCTCAGAGTGTTCATCTTGCTCAGGATCACCCAACTAATAAGCAGAAGGGGAAGGATTTGGACTCAGAATTGTCTGAAAAGTTATTGTATAGGTGTGTTGAGAGAGTAAAGGAAAGGAGTTAGAAGGGGGAACCTCTTCATTTTGAGAAACCTACAACTGATAGAAAAGGGAGATGGTGCTGGTCATGAAGGTGAATATTGAGTGGATAGGATAATAGTGACAGCTACTCTAGTCATCAGCTAGGCACACCTAGCCAGGGTAAGTATTATCAATGGGGTAGGTATTATTAATATCTTCATTTTATAGATTTGCTAAGAAGTAATTTATCTTAGATCATAGAGCTGACACACAAACATTGTCTGTCTTATTCCTCAGCCTCTGTTATTAACCCCTACATGATATGGTCTAAAGATTTATTATAATAGTAAATAATTATATACCAATTGGGGATGCCACATATAGTGCCCTCACCTTCTAGCCACGTGTCTGATCACCCCATTCTTGTCTTATTGTTGTCTGTGGTCACCAAGACTCTATAATCACCTCTTGCTAGTTTCTATAGCAGTTTGTAGAAGCCAGGCCTACCCCTGTGAAAGGAACCAACCTTGTCCGGACCAGCAAAATGATGATTGGTTGTTACTAAGAAGAGTCTCATTTTTGTAATATCTGTCAAATAGATTAGCTCCCTGAGGTGACACACAATAATCCAAATCAAATTTACAAATCTCTACATAATCTGTGATGTCAAATACATGTTTTAGCAGGTTAAGTTCCTAAAGCAGGTAGCTGTGTTTGCCGGTCTAGTCATCGTCTCAGTTCAGGGATGGATGGTCATGTTACTCAAGCCAAGCCAATGACATTCCTGGGCTTTTGTCAGAATTGAAAGTGTCAAGTATAGGGATGGTGGAAGTTGTGAGCTCTGAGAGGGGTGGCCTCAGAGAGAAGATAGCACTGGGAAAGCAGAACCAAGAGATGGGGCAAGAGAGACTGAATCCTCATGGCATCACGTGAACACTGGGATATATTCTTGCCTGAAGCCAGATAACCCTAGACTTTTCAGTTATAGGAACAAAAAATTACTATTTTTGTTTACCAAGTCTATCTCTTGCATCTGAGTGAGATCAGAATAATACAAAAAACGAAAACAAGAACAAAAAACCAACAACAGCAACTGTTTCTAATAACAGAGTTTGATATTCACTTGAATTCACTAATTACCTGAAACATTCCTAGAGACTCATTCTCTATATGATGATACCTTATAGTATGTTTTTTTTTTTCTTTTTGACATGTGCATTTCAGCACATCGAAATTCTTGGCTACCAGATCACTTTGGACACAATATTATAAACAGTCTTTTAATGAGATTTGTTGACATACTTTTTGGTTGTTATTGCAAAGGTGATTGCATAACTTCTTAATTCAAGGTGGGGAAGGGTCTCCTGGAAGAGTGAAATTACCACTGGTCTACATGGTTTAGTCATAATGGACCACACCTTCAAAGGATATGGTCACTTAGGAACTGTCATTTACTTGTGTCTACACTTCTTCCTCCCTTGATGTCTACAATTTAGTCATCAGTCAAACCCACGATAGTCTCTATTTTGTAATTACTCTGAATATGAAAAGATTCTTAAAAGTGAGCAGATAAACATGTTCTATTGATTACTTGAGGGAGTCATCAGCAAGATCAACAATTTTCCCTTCAGTCATTCATTGTATCCCGTGTGAATAAGCAACTATTGGGTAGTACATTTGCAGTCTCCCCTCACCATTCCAAGTACATCACCAGTTGGCGTGAAGACAAGGGATCAGTTCTAAAACCATGGAAGTTTTGGATCAGCGAGGCCCTTTGGATACAATGTTTCACCAAGACATTTTCCATTTTCTGACCAATTTTGCCTTCCCTAAAGCTTCAAAATAACATGGTGGTTAAGATTGTGGCCTTTGGAATCTGATGATCTGCACCACATTTTTGCTTTATCACTTCTTAGCTGCAGGCGGGTTACTTAACCCCCGATTTTTCTGTACAACGAGGATAATGACGAGAGTCAACAAGTTCATCTGACAAAATTATTGAGCATTAACTCTCTAGTAACAAACCAGGCACCCTTCTAGGTGCTTTGAGACACAAGGAGCCAAACAGACAAAGTTCCCTTCTTTTATGAAGCTGATATTCTGGTCTGTCTTGGCATGCTATGGGAAGGACTCGATGAGATAACTGTAAAATGCTTAGCACTGTGCCTGGCACATAGTACATGCTCAAGAAGTATTAGCATTTGTTAACGTTAGTATTGTTAGAAGCACTGCTATTATGAAGACATGATTTTCCTACCTGGTACTGCCTACTGCTGAGAACTCAAATTCCCAAATCCAAGGCTGTACCTTTTTAGAAGTGGCCCCAAACCTAAATGTTAGACATTTTTGCCAGAGTCTGTCTGTGTTCCTGGAAGACTTAATAATGCCCCCGCCCCCTTTACAAACTCACTGAAGTAAAAGTTTCTTTCCCCCAAAGCATCCCATGGCAGTTTGTGCTGTATGGAAGGACCAATATAGTATAAAAGGAATGTGATAAGGGAATTGTATTCCTTTATTGTATAAGGGAAGGGTGACATTAACTCAACAGTGCCTGCCCTCCCTCTTGGATATAGGGAACCACTGTTTTTTCCTCTGAAACTGTGCATGCCAGCTAGATACTCACTATACAAAATCCAGGAGTCTCCAGGCTGTGCAAGTTGATAACATGGCACATCAACTAGGACTCTTTGGTTGCAAGCATCAGAAACTAACTCCAACTAACATAAGGCAAAAAGGGAAATAATTGGTAAAATATGGGATAGTTCCCACAAACCATGGAAAAGCTGACATGCTGGGATACTACAATGATCTCAACAGGGATCTAAGGAGCATGATCTAATGAATTGTCTCCTCCAGGCATTCCCTCAAATGGAGGTTATTCTTTTGTTAGTGGCTAGTTCGTTAAATATCAATTATGGCTGATTCATCCCCTATTATCTACCCCAAATGCAGTATATAATCAATTGCCTTCAATGCAGTCTTCTAATGATCATGGTTGGGCTTATCAATGAATAGAAAGAAAATATGAATAGTTTCATCCATGACTTAGTTTACTCTCCTCTCAAGGGAAAATATTGGCAGCGTTTTAAAAAACTGCAACTTGCATCAGCCTGGTCAAAACATTAAGACATGAACCATCAGATGTTTTTGGAATTAAGCCTCACATGGTCTCGATGGTGGAAAGCAAAACCCAGTATCTGTGCTGTTTCTGTCCGCTCTACAGAGAGCAACTGATTCTCATGATAGGAAACAAATGCCATTTTTCCTTCAAGTACTATGGAAACGCAAAACCATAGAGATTTAAATTGCTAACCTTTACCCAGACCAAAGTTATTTTTTCTTTTTAATAAACTTTTTTATTGAAGAATAACATAGAGAAAAGTACATAAATCATGAATGTACAGCTCAATACATTTTTGCAAAGTGAGCACACCTGTGTGACCACTACCTAGATCAATAAATAAAACATGCCCAGCAGCCCAGAAGTCCCCTGTATCTCTCTCCAAGTCAAAACCCACCTATCCCCAAAGGCAATCAGTTTCTTGACTTCTTATAAGCATAGAATAACTTTACCTCTTTTCAACTTATATAAGGGTATCACATAACAGGTACTTTTGTGTGTCTGGCTTTTTTCATTCAAAATTGTGTTGCATCCATAAGATTCATCCATGTTTTTGCACGTTGCATGCAGTCAATTGTTTTTTAATGTTAAACCCAGCTTGGATTTATGAGTATAGTCTCTTTATTGTGAAGTACAATATTTTTTATATCATTGACTTGAATTTACTAATTTGTATGATTTTTTATCTATATTTATGAAAGAATCTGTAATTCTCCCTTTTCTAATATCCATTCATATTTTAGTATCATGAGTGGAGGGTGTTTCCTCTTTTTTTCTGTTCTCTGGAAGAGTTTGTGTAAGATGGTGTTATTTCTGTCTTACCCGGCAAAGTTCAGCTCTGAAACAATATGGGCCTGGCAGCTGTTTGTGTGTGCATGTAGGGGGATTGCCTTGCTTTGTTGATAGGTTTTTAATCATGCATATAATTTCTTTCATAGGTGCATGGCTATTTAGATATTTTACCTCATTTGTCAGTTTTATTCAGTTGTGTTTTTCTCTTAATTTGATGATTCTGTCTAAATTTTAAATGTATTAGCTTAAATTTATTACATTTAAAATTGCCAGAGTAACTCACTACCCTTTTATTTTGGGTATTAGTAATTTGCGATATGTGTGTGCTGTGGGTCTCCAAGACACGCTCAGACTCAGTGATTCACTAGAAGGACTTACAGGACTCAAAAATACTGTACTCATGGCTATGATTTATTAAAGTATACAGATTAAAATCAGCAAAAGGAAAAAGCACATGGGGTGAAGTCCAACAGAAATGAGATTCAAGCTTCTAGGAGTTCTCACCCAGTGGAGTCACACTGATGCATTTAATTCTCCCAGCAATGATGTGTGACAATACATCCAAAGTGTTGACAACTAGGGAAACTCACCTGAGCCTTGGGATCCAGGTTTTACTGGGGGTCAGTCATGTAAGCATGTAGCACTGTGTGACTGACTTCAGACATTCGGTCATATTCTAGCCCTCCAGTTCAAAAATAGACATTCATCATAAATCATGTTGATCAAAGTGGTACCATGTGGCCTGAGGACTCATACAAACAAAAACACTCAGGCAGAATATTCCATGGACTCAGAGCTCATCTCTTAGGAGCCAGCCAAGGGCCGGTCCTGAACACAGGCCTTTCTTAGGAATGTTCTGGGTTTGGGCGACCAACGTCTGCTGATTAAGCCTTTCTTGCATACTTTCTTTTCTTGATCATCTCCATTCTTGCCAGATTTTATCAATTATATTAATCTTTTCAAGGAATTCTTTCGGTTTTGTTAATTCTCTTTACTGTATTTTTTATTTTGTTAATTTCTGCCATTATCTGTATTACTTATATCCTTCTTATTTTGTATTTAATTTGCTTTACTTTTTCTAAGTTCTTGAGGTGAATATATTAAATGTAAGTCTATCTACTTTTTAATAAATGCCTTTAAGGATATCAATCTCTCACTAATCACGGCTTTAACTGAATCCCAAAATATTTACTATGTTATACTTTTATTAAGTTCAAAATATTTTCTAATTTTTATTCTAATTTTTTCTTTAACATGTGTTATTTATAAGTGTACTGCTTAATATCCAAATATTTGACTATTTTCTATATTTTTAAAAATTAATATCTAGGTTAATTTCACTGTGGTCAGAGAATATACCATAGATAATGTCAATCCTTTGAAATTCATTGACATTTGTTTTATGGACAAAAATGTGTTGGTAAATATTTCATGTGCACTTAAAAAAGAAAGTATATTCTGCAGTTGTTGGGTACAATGTTAGGTAATGTCAATTAAGTGAAATAAATTAATCATATAGCACAGGTTTCCCATGTCCTGCATATAAATTTGGGTATGTACGAATTTAGAATTATTTTATATACCTGATGTATGTTTCATTTAACATTGTAAAATACCCCTCTTTATTACTTACTTTTGCTTAAAATCTACTTTTTCTAAGGTTAGCCTAGCTATATCATCTTTCTTTTGGTTAGTGTTTGGATGGTATGTCTTTAGTGGTATGTACTTTTACACTATCAATAACCTTACAGTTAAGTTTTGTCTTTTGTAATCAGAATATAATTAGGTTTTGAATTTTTATTCAACCTTACAATCTTTGTCTTTTAATTGGGACATTTAGTCTGAATAAATCTAATGTAACTATTGACATACGTGTTTATATCTACCATCTTAGTTTTTGTTTTCTGTTTGTTCCACAGGTTTTATATTCCTTTGTCTCTTCTTTGTTTCCTCTTTTTGAATAAATATAGTATCTTGGACTATTTCATGTTTTACTTTATTAATTGTTGGTTATATATAATTTATTGTTCTTTCAGTGGTTTAACTAGATATTAAAATGTGAATTCTTGATTTGCTAGAGAGTACAATAAAAATTAGCATTTTTTATCAACTTCTGCTTAATGCAAAGATCTTAGAAAATTTTAATTGCATTCCCTCTCACAATGTATATATAATCATCATGCACTTTTAATTCAACCTATATTTTAAATCCCACAAGATATTGTTTTGCTTAGGTGATATTTAGATTTACCCACACATTGATATCTGTTTTGTTGTTTAGGCTTTCCTTCATTTTTATGTTCCTATCTGACTGAATAATTTATCAGCCCCCCAACCTTAACTACCCCTTATTGTTTATTTTTCACAGATCTGCTGACAAATTAATTCAGATTTTTTTTTTTTTGGTCTGGAAATGACTTTTTATATTTTTATTTTCAGAGGATATTTTCACTTGATACAGAAGTCTAAGTTGACGGTTGTTTTCTTTTAGCTCTTTAAAAATGTCTTCCTTTGTGTTCTGACTTGCATTACTTTCGTTGGTGTCAGTGTTGCTTCTTTGCAGGTGATGTGTCTTTCTATGCTCCCACTCCCCCCCGCAACCAGCTGTATTTTGATTTCTCTCTGTTTTTGTTGTTTAGCAGTTTTGTTACTGTGTGCTGAGGTATGTAGTTTTTTTAAATTCTTATTTTATATTTATCTTGTTTTGCCTTATAGAGCTTAAATAATTTGTAGCATGTTGATTTTTAGTTTAGGAAAATTCTTGGTCATTATCTTTTCAAATATTTCTTTTGCTCCTATCTTTCTTTCCTAAACACTCATGCTCCACTTACATTTATGATGGACTTTGTATGTGTTACCCATTTTTATTGTCCTCCGTGCTTCAGTCTGAATATTTTCTATTGACTTATCTTCCATTTCACTAATTCTTTGTTCATCTTGTTTTATTTTCCATTTAACCTATACATTGAGGTTTCAGTTTCAATTATTTGTCAGTATTAGAATTTCCATTTAATTCTTTTTTTTACATTTCAATTCTCTGATAATATTCTTCATCTTGCTGTCTATTTTATTGAACATATAAATCACATTCATTTTAAAGTCTGTGTCTGTATATACCTGTATCTGGATTGCCTATCGTTCTGTTTTATTTCAGTTTCATTCTCCTGGATTTTCTTTATTTAGTCCTATATCCTTGTAGTCTGGTAATATTTTATTGAGTTTCATTTATTGTGTATGGAATATGTAGAGGCTCTGGGTGATATTGTCTACATCCAAAGAGGTTTTACTTTGCCTTGTCAGGCAGTTAGAGTAGGGATAAATCAGCTTAGTCTGGTCTAGAATGAAGCACCTGTGAAGCTCAATTGCCCTTACTCCCAGGACATGGTTATTCAGTGGTACCCATTGAAAGCCAGAGACATTTGCCAAAGCCATTCTCTCCCTGGCAGGCCCCAAACTCCAATTTTTGTTTCGCCAGCACTGTAAGACTGTCAAAAGCTCTGTCCAGTGTCTCAGCCTCTTGGCTGCTGCCTACAAATTATCAAATGCCTTAATTGAAAAAGCCATGTGTAATACTGAACTGATTTCTCCACACTTCCCCTCTCTGTAGGGTTCAGCCCTCTCAAAGCCTGGCTACTGTGCAAATTCTAAATTCCAATTTTTGTTTTCCTAAGTCAAAAGCTTTCCTCAGCTTCTTCTTGTAGCTGATATTTTCTACTTACTTTTATATTCTCTTGCCCTTTGCTGCTTGTGAGTCAACAAGTGCCTCAAGTAGAAAAGTACTGCAGATTTTTAGGTTTAAATCGATGCATTTTCCTTTCCTCCAAGACCATGGTTCTTTAAATCCTGGTTGCCCCACTAGCTGTCCAGTGCCTTCAGATGGATTTCTACAATGTTTATCGAGCTTTTCTAATTGTTCTCAGTGGGAGGGCTGATGTGATACAAACTAGTCTGAAGAGAAAGTGGTTATAATAATAATCATATATCATAAAAACTTAAAATCTTATTGCAGGTATGACAAACTCAAATTTCTACAGAGATTAGGCAGGTAAAATAAATGAGGGAAGTATGCCAGGTAAGAACTGTCAAGGTGCAAACCACATGCTCTGTCTAGATAGAAAAGTGCTATGTTATCAACCTTTGGGCTTACCAGTGAAAACCAGACATGTAGAGATTTATGTGTAATCTTTAGACTACATCCAGCCACAAGCTGACAGTTGCCAATTTCTTTTAATTTTTATTTTTTGCAAGTCTGTTGTTTTCTGTATCCTATCTCCATTTTAATTTATTCGAAGACTATTTTTAAACACTATTCACAGAAATCTGAACTAAGTTTAACAGGAGACATATGATTCACAGTTTTTTACTCTCTGGAATTTACCAATAGGTAAGTACTTAAAAAATAAACAGACTTTCAGAAAAAAAAAATCAGTTAAATACTCAGTATGCATCACACATAGGAAATTCAATGGGAATTTGGAGAAAAAAAAAGAAAGACCTCTTCCAGGTGGGTGAGCTGGGAAGAGAGTGGAACTGAGTTACATTTTGACGGGGCAACCAAAAGAAATGAACTGGGCGAAAGCAGAGGGCCAGGAGATAGCAGGTTGCTTTGGGGAATGAGGAATAAAAGGAAGTAAAGAGGCATTTCTTTACTTCAGAAGGATGACAAGAGTGGGTTTGGTCTTGCACTCCAGAGTAAATCAGCTGAAGCCTGATCCTTAAAAGAAACCACAGTGTCGTTAACAGAGAAAACGAGAGACCCACCAGAGCACTCTGCTGTTGCTATTGGGTCAGTTTCTTAGCCTCATAAACAAGCTCCTGTGTATGTAATTATAACTAATATATGGGAGGAATGGATAGGGATGAACAGATGTTGGAACCAAATGAGGATATACAGAACACAACAGTGTGGTATAAAAACCTGAGTTTATATGGTGCAGCTGGCTGCATTGCACGTTTTTTTTAATTATTATTATTTATTTACAAGGTGTGGCATCTGGCCTTCTATTGTCAAACCTCAATTTTTCTTGCAGTTAATTCTCTCCTGATACAAAGGCACTCAGGCAACACTGGTGTAAGACTTTCTTAAAAATTCTCTCTGAAAAAGAGTGCCCAGGAATTCAAAAGAAGGGTGACCCGGAGGCACCATCAGCGCTACATGGGTTCAGTTTTATTTGCCTACATTTCAAATCCAGCCTCTGAGTCTCCCAGAGCTATTGAGAAAGCCAAGGTCTATCTTGCTTGTGTCGACATGATGCTAGCCAAGCAGGTTAATGGATTTTCCCCCACAGAGATGCCCACTGGAGTGGTGCTATAGAGAGCCAGGCAGGAAGTTAGAAGATGTAAAAAAAAATATGCCATTAACAAGAGTGAAATCTGACCTAAATATACCCTCAACTCATTCGAAAATGAGCCCCTTGGAATTGTCTTTCCTCAATTAGCAGTTTTCAAACTGCTCTTGTGAATCCTGTGGTTAGTGAACCCAGCGTCTTCTACATCAACATGGCAGCTTTGTGGAAACAGCCACCAAGGGTCACGGACTTCCTATGGTCCAGTGTTAATTTCAGATTTATGTTACGTGGTTTTTAAAACCTTTGCAGTTGAAAAAAAATCCACACAGTTTCCTTTACCCTTAGCCTTATATAATGTTTGGCAACCAGCTTGAGTAGCAGTAGTGTATTTGGGTTAAAGCAAAAGTTTCTACGCCTAGGTGGTACCGGTTCACATTTTCTACTTACTTACCAAGCTGTGTGGATGAGGAGGGTTGCTTAATCTCCCTAAACCTCCCTTTCTTCATCACCACTAGGGAATAATATGATCTACCTCATTGTCTTTTTGGGAATATTCATTGAAACAATATATGGAAAACACATGGCATAGTGTCTGGGACATAATAAGTATTTACAAAACCTTAAGAGTATCTAATATTTTTAATCCTCTCTTCCTTCTATGTATCTGCTATGATGGAGTTGTAGGCGTAAGCTTGCTCATGTAGCTTATTTTTGAGTTCACTGTTTTGTCAATAAATCTTTTTCTCTTAGCAAATATCTACTACTGCTTCTAAACTCAAAGTGCTGCCCTTTCTGAGACACTCTCCCTGACTTTTCCTCATCTTCCTGAGTCCATCACGTCCTCGGAGCCACCATAGCAGAGCAAGTACGTTATTTGTACTCACCTTTTCTTTCATCCCAGCACCTTCCAAGCGGAGCTTTTCACTCTCTTGCAATTATTAGTGTATCTACACATCTTCCCTACTTGACACCGAGCTCAAATCCCACATCCACCCATCCTTTGCCTTTGAACATTCTGTTTCCTGAGCTGCTTCCAGGGCAAAGTCAAGGTCTATAAATGTTGTAGTGTAGGGGTGGATGGGAACAGTAAGCCCTCACTGACCTGAAAAGGCCACCTGTTGCTCCAAACTCTCCCACTGTGTCTGAGCAGAGTTTTAGTTTCTCTTAGCCTATTCATATCTGTCCTCCTACTGAGTCTTCTATATTGCCTTCAAAGACCTGGGCATTGATTGGAGCAAGCTGAATCTTCATTTCCTCCTCACTGTCACCCCACCAGTACATGCCATCTGGGGGCCTCTGCAGCTGCGTACAGCGTTAAGAACATTGGCCTCCTGACTAGGAATATTACTTCTCCATAAAGAAAATATTTTTCAAATCAATTAGAAGCTTCTGTGACCTACAGCAATTTCGGAAATTAGCAAATACTCCTTGTTCCTCCTGCAGACGGTATTTTATTATTGGATTAATGTGCAAAAAGCCCCTATTTTGCAGCACCAAATATTTACTTTGGAGACGTTCTCTGGTTTTATCAAGGATTTGCCTTGTACTGTCAACAAATTACTGCAGTGTGCACAATGAACTATGGAAGTAAAGAAAATATACACAGGGCTAGACTTGCTTGGAAACATATATTTTGCTTTTAGGGAGGGGATCAGTGAAGGGTTGACATCCGGTCACCTACGGAATACATCTTGTGACCCTATCTCATAAATCATGCAGAAATTTAAATTTTTATTTTGAGCATGTGGGCTGCTTTAAGAGTATGAACCAGATGTCTATGCCCAGAGTTCAATTTTAGGGCTTAGTTCTATATCATAAAGAGCGTTTACAACTCTTCCACTAAGCCAGGTAAAACATAGTAAAATGGCAACTGTGGTGGGGCCACGGAGTAGCTTTAGCAATGGTCAGGAGGCCCCTGTGTCTCTGCTCAGGAAGCACCTTTCAGGAGCTACATAAATTCTCTACTCTAGGAGAAATATTTAGAGGATGAAAATGTGGCCTTTACTTATTTGTCTTATTGATACATCTGGGTATGTTTGGGCAAGAGGAAAGAGCAACCCTCCTGGATAACTGGATACTTTTTTGAATGTTTCCACCCCTGAAATGGAAATTAATAAGAAACTGTCCACTTGTCCATTCAACATGGTAGCCTTCAATTCAGAGACATTCTCTACATTATGTTCTTAGCATACTTGAATGTATAGCAAGGTTTTGGATAAATCTGTTGAATATCTCTCTGGAAACCAGCCTGTTTCCCTCCCTACTTCACTTTCCAACTTTTCCACCACATCCTATTCTAAGCTCATGTTTTACTTGGGCAATTCAATTGTCCTCTTATTGCACCCAGCATGTACCCTTGTGGCTCTTCATTTTCTAAGCTGCCTTCTTTGGAACGCTTGTTTTGAAATGCAAATCTATTAATAGTTTGTCTGCTCTTCAGATAAAGACAGTAACCCTTAATCAGGCTACCAGATCTTATACACCAACCACACTATTCTCGCTTGTCCAACCCAACCAGATCTTCTTCCAGGCACCAGAATGTCTCCCTTCTTCTTGTTGCCTCTGAGCCTTTGCCCATGCTGTGCCTGCCCTCTGCCTAGAATGCCCTTCCTACCCACAGCACTGGACCTAATTAACATCTATTTCCCATCAGACCAGGTCAAAGTCCTCTTCATAGCACTTGACCACAGTTGGAATTTTACATTTATGTTGTCATTATTTCCTTAATGTGTGCTTCTCCTAATATAATAAGAGCTCTCTCTTATAAGGACAAGGGCTTCATATTTTCTATTCCTTCTCATCATTGCATCTTCAGCACAGAGCACAGTGCCCGGCACGTAGTAAGTCCATAATATGTATGTGTTGGAATGAACGTATGTTCCTCCAAACGTGAAGCTGTGAAATCAAAGCAGGTTGCCTTAACTCAAAAAACAACTTGTATACAGATGAAAAACAAATAACCATGGTCTTTGACATTAATATTCTTCCAAGATAATTATATCAAGGAGTGATGGATTCTGGTTGGGACACTGACCATTGCCTTGGGCAGATCTGTGTTGAAGGCTTAATAAAGAAAAATGAGCTGACAGGTCCTATTCTCTAGTACCTTCCAGTAGGACAATAATACTGACAAGGGTTTAGGACTCATGGAAGAAGAGCTCATATGAGGTTATACCTATTGCCCATATCTGGAAGGGACTTGGCTGAGTGCAGTAGGGACTCTTTGGAGGGCACATGATACTCACATTGCCCAGTGAGGATGTCATTAGAGATTTTCAAAAACATCCCAACTCTCCTCTCTTGGGCACATAAAACTAGATGTGGCCATAAAACTTCCTTTGGCTGATGAAATGCAAGCTGAAGATTCACCTGTCATGTCAGGTGGGAGCTTAAAGAACCGGAGTGTGGTTCTAGCTTTGACTATCATGGAAGCATATGTCCGGATGGAACCTCTGTCAACCTAAGTCCATGAGTCACTATAATGAGTAGAGTCTTCCCACCAAACTGTGGTTGGCCTGTACTGGTTACTTAAAAAATAAAAAAATAAATAAATAAAGCCTTTGTTGAGAGAAGTAGAAGAACCACCACCGTGTGCACACACACACACTCACACACAACACACCTATGCCACAGTTTGCCCCATCCCTGTTTCCTTGACATCAGAGCCAGACATTGCCACAGCAACCATACAAATAACCAACCCAACCCCTGTCCCCACAAAGTAAGAATGGAAAAATATTTCTCTAACCTCAAACTCCAATGCCCTTCCCCTGCTGCTTCTGCTCTTTCAGCTCACATCCTTCTATATAGATTTGGAAAGAAATAGACCAAGTTATTAATTGTTACAGGTGTTTAAGAAAGTTAGCTTATTCGTAACTTCCTGCATTTTTTAAATTTTCTGTAATTAACATTTTCATAATCACAAACCAAAACCAAACAAACATCACCCGTTTTTAAAATATATAAGCTGAGTTGTCAATATTCAGTCACCAAAGCCGACATTAGGATGTAAAAACAACAATGAAAAACACACAATAATGAGAAATATCCAAACTTTTGGCCATAACACGTCCAATTGACTATAAAATCATATCACCAACAGGAAACCAGAGGACAAGTTTACACTGTTTTAACAGTGCTGAGCTGCTCTCAACATTCTGTTGCTTTCTCTCTGCTCCCTCCAGATGTCCATTTAATGGAGTGGGTTTCCGCTGGTAAAGATTAAAGCCTGAAATTATTTAATGACTATGACCCCAACTATAAAAGAAATTCTTTTTATTTATTTCTTTAGGTGACAGGTCTTGGGATTAAACTGATGTAATAATAGTTACCTGGATGGTTTTTCATATTTTTTGGATTCTGTAGGGCACACAGGTTCCAGCGTATTTGGAAGAATACAATCCCTTAGTTTGAAACCAGAACAGGAGCATCTCAATTTGGGGACATTGATAAGAAATAATGACTCATATTTGTAGAGTGCTTTTAATGGTCTGTTGCCTTTTCTCCCCCCTTAAGTGCCTTCACATTCATTGTCTTACTCATTTCTTGCATCAGCACGGTGTCATAGGTACAACAAACATAATACCCAATTTACAGGTGAGGAAACTGAGGACTAGAGGGATTAAATGCTTCATCTAAATGAAAATATCAAGGCACCAGCAAAGGGGACCCAGGAACTCAGGTTGCTAACCTCGCTGCTTTTATAATAATCTCAGCTACTCCTACTGGGCCACGCACTTGAGCTCTGTGAACTCCTTTAATACTCACAATAATGATATGAGAGAGATTTTATTATCTTCATTGTAAACATGAGGAAACTGAGGCTGAATTGATTTGGAAAAGAAATACAGCCACGGCCGCCCAGCTAATGCATTTCCAACCCAGGCCAGTCTGACGCCAAAGCCCATGCTGTTTCCACCACACCGTCTCCCACAGGAGAACACACTCATATAGACTTTAGAAGCTGACACAGTGAAGATGAGCAATAGATATTTTCACACGGTCCATATTGGCCCTGCAAATTAAACCACAAAGACTAAAGAAAATAAGTGTCGCCAAGGTTTGCCTATAAAGGTGACATGGAAAAAGAGGACATGGAACATGTACTTAGCCAGTAAGTATTTTGTTTGGGTTTATTTAATTTGTTTATCTCAAGGCAATCGCTTGGCTTTATGGAATGGAAAAGAGGAAATTTGGGTTAATTTGGAAGAAAGAAGGTCAATGAATAAGGCAGAGCTGGTATAGTGTTTATTGTTTTGTTTTTGCTTTACAGGCTTGGGAAAGATAAAGAAAGCTGATGTGAAAATTCTGTAATCTTGAGATTATCTTCCTGTGGAGAGGGGAAAGGAGCACCTGAATGAGGGAAACAGGCTATCAAATTGCAGCCTGAAGAAAGTTCTGTAACCCTGTGCACTGGCACAGGGATGGCCCAGGGGTGTACAGGCCTGAAGGTTTGGGGGTGACAGGGAGGCACTAGCTGTGAGGGATACTCCTAGAACCCCATCCAATCTGTCCTTCCCTCCCTTCACAGGAATAGAATTGCAATAGGGCTCCCATCTGCTCAACTAGAAGGCATTTTCCAGACCCCTTGCCATTGGTTGGTCAGGTGACAAAATTTTCACCCATGGAATGTGATAGGAAGTCATATGTCTGGTTCTTGAGATAGTAGATGTTCTTCCTGCACACTTTCTTCTTCCTGTTGGCTAGAACCTGAGTATCATAGCAACTCAGCTTCAACCATGAGATGAAAACAATGCCACAGATGTAAAGGAACAATAATTTGTCAAGAACCTGGGTCCACACATGAATATGTAGAATCAGGTTGCCCTGCCAAGCAGGACTGCTCACACGAAAGAAAAACAAACTCATTTGTTCTTTATGCCTCTTGTTAGGTTGGGTCTCTTTGTTATAGAAGCAAAACTTCATCCTAATTAATGCAGTGAATTGATATAGGGGTGGCACCCAAAGTTTTTCTCATCTTAAGCATGCAAGTTACCCCCCATAAATAGATAGATAGACTAGATATTCATAAACAATACTATAAACCATAGACTTTGCTCAAAGAGAAAGTGTGTCATGGATCAAATCACAGGAAGCTAAGATCACTTCTTGATCAAAAATTCAATCTTGGTTTTTACCTAATAAACACACAACAGATAACATGTCCATTTTGTTTAAGAAGCATGTTTTTGTCTCCTAATCTCCTCTACAACCACTGTTTTCACGCTACATTGTATTAAAAGAAATTTATGTAATACAGAGAGCAAGTCAACTTGAAAATTTCTTTAGTTGCCATTTTTTTCTCAAAATAGCAGTCTGAACCACAAATTGAACCTCTATTTTATTTATCTCAATGCTACTCTGTAATATATCCATTTTGTCAACTTCTTTGAAATATTTTTTAAATAAAAGAATAAAATCAATTTCTTTAAAAACATGAAGACATATAGTCATCAAATACCAAGAAGTAAAAATTATGTGTCTCTTTCCCTATTCATATCCATACCTATGTGTTCTATCACAGGCGTGTGTGTGCATGTGCCCCACGCCCCCTCTGTTTCTCTCAACTTTTCACAGTCTCTTTAAGGTTCTCGAAAGAGGGCTACGAACTGGTTTAAAGTTCCTGGAACTCAAAATGATTGAAACGGTAAGCACTTAAAATTCATGGCTGCAAGGTGAACATCTGGAATGCATTCAAAAGAGGGAAAAATTATGAAATGAGAACATTATTAATAGCTAACATCTTGCAAGAAATGAATCAATGGACAACCTATTTCCTAGATTCTTTTTGGGGAAAAATATTTGAAAGGAAAATGCAAAAGACTACAGTATATAAAACTACCATGAAAGGAAATATGATTTACAGTATTACCTTTTAGAGATAAACTTTTTCATTTGTTTCAAATGCTGATAACGTCTGCATGCTGTTCTTTTCTCCTACTTTATGTGTTGCTGAGGGAAGATCTTTGTAGTTAACAAGGAGTTTTTTCTTCACCCACCAACGAAGTGGGATTTTCACACCTGTGCTTTGCAGTAGCTAATCTCAGCCCCACAGTTTATTTTTGTAATAATTAATAAAATATCACACTTCCTGGCTTCCTTGCTCCTGCCCGGAGAATGGCTTGCTGCCACCTTTCTGGGTGCTGCTGCAGGAAAAGAAGAGATGTTACATGAGGATCCAGCCTTGGGAAAGAAAGCATAAGAAGGTCCTTATGCTCCAATTGAGCACTTTCTCAGTGACAGCTTCCTTGATGGGTGACCCCAAATGGATCGCCAAATGTGTCGTGTGGTGGAGGTGGAGACTGGTATTTATAGGGCCTGGTGTTGAAACACTCAAACAAACTGTGTCTATTTCATTACGAGAAAAACAGTCCTCTATTACTCCCATTTTAGGTGAAAGGAAAAGGGACCCCATTGCAATGAATCTGGCAAATGTGTCTTAAACTAAATAGAAAAAGCAAAAGATTCACTTTCGGAAGTAGAAGGGTTATTCATGCATCTAATAAGTATTTACTGCGTGCTGACTGGACTCCAGGCACTGTTCTTGGTGCCAGTGATATGGCTATGAACCAGACAGACAAGTTCCACCAAAAAAAAAACAAAAAAGAAAGAGGCAGATGCATAGCTTGTGGAGAGAGATTTTTGATCAGACCGCAGGCTTGACTCACTTCAAGGATCACATTGTTAACACCCAAGGAAATCTAAGAACAACCGTGTTCAAAACTTTTTGCATCCTGTCTTGTAGGCAACCAGTCTCCTCTTCCAGCAATCCTACATCATTTCCACCACCATCACCATCACCACCATCTTCAGCAATAACACAATAGCAAGGTTTTTTCCAAAAGGTTTTTTGAATGTTCACGATGGGCTGAACATTATACTCAATGATTTATGTGTTCTACCCCTTTATTATTGCCCACAATCCCACAAGTTAGGTGGTATCCCCATCTCATAAATGAGGAGACTGAGGCAGAGATATGCTAACAATTATATGAGTAAGTACTAATGTAGGAGTAAGAAGCCCAGGATGAGAACACAAGCAACTGGGCTCCTGAGCTCAGGTCATAACTCCTCTTTCTTTCATCCTACCCTGACAATGCTCTAGGCCTCTCATGCAACAGAGCAATGCTCAATGAGTCCTGCATTTTCATGTCCCTGCATGGCGGCGCACCCTATTTCTTCCACCAAGCCCTGGGAAAGTCGTGCTATCAGGACAATAGGGAAAGCCTCCCACCAGAGTCAAGATCAAAGAAAGCCTGTGTCACTCAGGACCCACACATGTCCTCTGGTTATCCTACCTGCTGATGCAACACGAACCTCAAAAGGAATCCATGCACTATCCAGTGGGTTGTCTAAATGAATGAACAGAACATGAGTCAGAAGGTGTCATTAAAAGTGAGAGAAGGTTCTGTCCCAAACTTAAAATGAAAAATAAATAAATATGCAGCTTTTTATTTGAGTTAGCCTAAATTCCTAACATTTTCTCAGTCCGTGCTGCCTAGAAAGCCAAGCCATAGTATAGCTCTTCAAGTAACTTTTAAAGAGAGAAGACATACTGCAATAGAAATAGGAACTTACATTTGATAATCCCCTTCTGAGTGCTTTCATAATCATTTTGTATTAAATTCAAGCACTCTGACAGGTAGGAAGGACAGCAATTATTATCAGTGTTTGATAGGAGTGGAAACGGAGGAAAGAGAGAGTGAACCCTTAAAGGGCATACTAGAATTTAGGTTCCTGGCTCCTGTTTTATTGGAATCCTTGTTCAATACAAAAACCTGCTAAGGCAATAAGGCCCTGGGGCATATTCATTCAGTCATACTTTGAAAACACTCAACATTTCAGCTTCAGGTCACACTGGAACGTAGGGGTCCACTATAGCATTTCTTTTGTGCCATCCTCTGAGCCTCTTTAAAGCCCAGAATAAAACAAGTCCCAGCACTTGTGACTGTGCAACATACTACCACACTGCTGTGCTGCCTTAAGACATTGCATAAGTTTTGGCAGCTCAAGCAGCTAGACTTTTATCATTTGTTCACATTAATGTACTTGGCAATCACACAGAAGGGCTTTTAAATCTAATGGCTAAGACAATAACAAAGCAGAATTACACAAGCATTTTCAAAATAATGGGGCTCTGACCCTTTTAGGTATGCCATACCGCCTTATCCCTGGGACTTACTGGAGTTGCAGTATATTACATAGACTTCAAGTCTGTTCCCCTTTGCCAAAGCACAGCACTAGGAGTTGATAAATAGAGAATGGATGTGGTATCAGGTTTCTTAAAAATGCAGACCTGTGTCATTATGTGTGTGCACACGCGCATGCATCTGTGTACATGTGCCCACACCTGTACAAGTTTCTCTGGCCAAAATGAGATAGGCCACCTGAGACATAGGTACTTAGGTTAAACAGGACTAAACTTCAGGTTCTGCATCATTCTAGAGAGGGCTTTTAGAAGCTTTCTTTGTGCTCTGCTTACTTCTTGAAGGTTCTGAAGTCTTTCTTGTTCTCCACTGGCAGCTATCAAGAAGTTTTTCCCCTAAGCTAAAAAATTGTGTTTAGATTTTAGGCAAGTCAGTTTGTAAAAGTAAATCAAGACCTTCTTTCATCAATTTTGACTGTTAGAAAATTTTTTATTTTAATAAAAGTATAATATGTCTATCACATAGAGAATTAATGAAATACATTCAGGGTTCTCCATATTTATTGAGGCATGTTTTTTTCCTTCAATTACTTGCACTCTGTTTCCAGGTGACACCATTGTAGGTCCTCTTATCAGTGTCAATAATTCCATTTGGCAGGCAGCAGCAAGTTCTTTTCATGTGCTAATGATTAATCAGACAAGCCTATTTACTAATGTATCAGAATGCATTAGAAACATAAGGTAATGGCGGACAGAACATCAATTCAAATATAAATGAACTACATTTCCATTGGATACCTATTGACTTATGTCACAGAATGAAGTAGAAAATGCAATTTACTTGTAAACCATTAAAATGAATGAAAATAGAATTTCAAACTCCATCTCCAAACATAACTTTATTGGCTTGGCCGTGAGCCTTAAGGGAGTGTCTAACTAAGTTTAAAATATATAAATAACACACTAATTCATTTTGCCATAAAAGAGTTAGTGTCTCACCAACTAAACACCATGGAATTTACTTAAGTTGGAACTAGTACAAAATAAAGAGAGGTCACAGAATATAGTACGAGGACATGTTAGAGTTCTTATGTTGGAGTTCTGATTTTAGCTTTCCTCTAACCTATTTTTGTCCAAAATCCTGCATCTGTGCATATCTCAAGGGCATTGGCTCATATCTTACAAACTAAAAAATTCAAAATTAAAACGCTTGCGAGAGAGGGGGAGGGTGGAATGCTGAGACTTAGGTCAGATAAAGTTGTAATGACTACAGTACTAGAAACCAAGTCTCTAAAAGTCTACATTGGACATTCACTGGCTGAAAGGGGATATCATAAATTATTCAGAGAAAGATTACAAGCAGTTTGATAAACACTAGAAAGTAGGTGGATTTGAGCCACTTAGTATGGAAAATATCTGTGCCACTGATAGGATTTCTTTTACTTTTCATCCAGATGTTAAACATGAAATAGACAAGACTTCTTGTCTCAGATTTTTCTCAAGTGTATAGGAACAGAACAAATATGGAGAACTTGGAGTTGCTCAAAGAAATATCCTTAAATTCCAAGCTCTTGTTTGTGTCTATAACAGTTCAAATCCAGCCAAATGACCAATAACTGCCTTTGAATTAGAGACTTAGGCAATTGTTGCAGTTTTGAGTAATTGGTCTTGGGAGAGCCTAAAGCAGGTATAGGAGAATATTTTAAGGAAAATTTTACCCACCTGACTTTCTCTTTCCTTTAGACTCCTTCTTTCCAGACTAAACTGCAAGACGTTGATGAAATTAAATGTGTAGCAAAAGCAGTGTTTTCCAAAGCATATTCCAAAAAGTTAGTCAAGAGAGGAAGACAGAGAGCTGTTGATAAGGAATTTCATGATCAAATATGTTTAGGAAATTCACCATTAGCTTCACTCCCCAACCTCTTGGAAATTCACAGGGCATCTTTAGAACTATTCATGATGATTAAGATACTAGGAAAATTAAGTAAACTATGTGAAGCCAAGTAAATATATTTCTTATCCTAAAGAAAAATGGAAAGCATCTCTCAGAGCTATTAGATTTCAAGAACAAAGGGGCTCTGCTCTAGAATTTCACTAAAAAAATTTTCAAAAAGCTATTTTATAATAAAGACATCTGTTCTCGAATGTTCATAGCAGCACAATTTACAATTGCAAAGTTGTGGAAACAACCCAGGTGCCCATCAATACACGAGTGGATCAATAAAATGTGTATATGTATACCATGGAGTATTACTCAGCAATAAGGAACAACAGTGAATTAACACATCTGGTATTATCCTGGTTGGAGCTAGAACCCATTCTTCGAAGCGAAGTGTCACAGGATTGGAAAAACAAGCATCACTGGTACTCACCATCAAACTGGTACTAACTGATGAACACTTACATCACACAGGGCAATAACATTCATCTGAGGGCGGGCGGGCGGGCGGGAGGGGGGTGGATGGGATGGGAAAAACTCTCACTGAATGGATGTGGGGAGTACAGTTTGGGAGATGACCACGATTGTGGCTCTGACATGGGCAGAACAGGGGCAATGTGTATGGCCAAAGTGTTGTACTCCCATGATATTCTGAAATTAAAAAAATAAATTTAAAAAAAAAAAAAAGCTCTTAGCAGGGCTTGCTCTAGACCTACTTGAGACCAGAAGAGTTTGACTCTGGCATTTCTCCATAACCAGAACCCCCTGCTCCCCAACCCTAAAAGACATAAATATTTGACATCCAGAGCATGTCTAAATCCAGTGCTCTCTTTTCTGGTGTTTGGATTTTGTTTCCTAACAAATATCAAATAAATACATAATACTTTGCATTGAGGAACACATGCTAGAATGGGTGCAGCTTTAGGTGGCCCCAAGAAAATACAGTCTCCGATATGAATTACTCCACTCAGAAGGACCTTGTGCAGGTATTATTGCAGTTACCAAGGGAAGAATTAATACCAGTTTTGTCTGTGCCCAAAGAAGAACATAAAAGCCCCTTCAGTTTATTCTCAACATCTAAGTCCATCAGGAAACTGTTAGAAAGATAAATTGGAGCTAAACTGACTTTTGTTAATAATGTAAGAATTTTGAAAGTGCAGCTTTAATCAAGGGGAAAATTTTCCAGAATTTGACAACCTTTTCCAAACCCTCTGGAATGGACTCCATTTTTTTTTAAACTGTCTAATGCTGTTTCTTAGGTGGTGTTCAATAGAAACCAGTCTATAATGCAATGCACTCTCTTTATGTGATGTTTAGATATGAGATTGATCTCCGTGGACACCCTGGAGTTCTGAAAGTAGGATTATTGGATTTTGTGGCTTTCTCAGATGTCGAAGATCTTTAAACAGTGTCTTGCAAAGTTGCTACATCTCGCCTGTGTGTGAAACACTTATGAACTCATCAAAGAAGGTAGTCTCCCTGTTAATTAGACTGGGTGGGCAAAGGGGAGCTGGAAGCCGACATTCTCTGGCCATTGAGTTAAGTGGCAGGACCGAGTCCATTTTCATACCTTGAAAAGAAAAATGAGTACATCCATCTCCAGATCAATAGAGCCTTAACAGGAAGATTGCTGACACAGCATGGAATTCAGAATTCAGAATAGCAGGGGGGACAAAAGATGTGGTTGTTAAAGCAGAAGTTTGGCAACCACATTACCTTGAGACTCCTCAAGAAGATTTTACTAGCTTTGGACTTGGGCTGAATCAGACGGGAGCAGTACAATGATAGGTTAGCCTCATGGATTATGGCTCACATCTTTAAAAAACAAGGTAATTAGGACATGGTATATTTCCTTTGACTTTCAAGGTGCCACACGTAGCCACTGTGGACACAACACTGTCATGGCCACTTCCTATCCTTGCTTTTGTCGCCAGTGTGAGCACCAGCCAGTGTCAGGAGTCAGGCAGGCACACAAACTGGATATGAGTCTACAGGACTCATGGACTGTAAGATCCAGCACAACCTTACAGTACAACCACCTGGAAATGGATGCTCCACGAGCCAGGTCACAGATCTCGCTGCTACAACCAAATAGTGGCTCTCCTTTTCAGATTTGCAGCCAATGGATAATAGATCAACCAATCCATAAATGCATACATGAGTAAGAATCGAGAGGTTTTCTCATTTCAAGTTTTTCCTCCTATGTTTTTTTTTAAACTCTTGGCACTTTTATTCACATGTTTATATGCAAATATAGTATAAAATTATGTCTGACATGGCACAAAATTTCATGGCCCTATTTCCTGTCTATCTATCATCTGTCTATCTGTCGTACAGGTTTATTGACCATTGTCTTGACTCTGAGGATAAGCAACATCTTTGGGATGACCCACCTGGTCCTATTTATGTACTGATGCTGGGGGTATGGGCGCTTCTTTAAAACACGACCACACCCTCTGGACGCCCAGGGTACTTGGCTTCTGCCTCAGATGTGTGCACATGTCCCACAGCATTGAAATGGCCGTTGGCCACGGGGGATGGGTTGGATGGGGACTGAGAAGAGTCACGGGATGCAGATGAGCGTCACTCCCGCTGGCATGCTGCTTAGCTCAAAGCACAGCCGCTGTAGATCCCCAGGGAAAGCTCTGGACTACACTCAGCTGAGCAGTGGCTGGGCACTCCGCAGACGCAGAAGAGGTCCCATCCGTCTCCCAAAGGTGCACCACAGAGAAGGCCTCTGTAGAGGCTGCTCTGGCAGCAGCTGGGGTGCCTCTGGGTGCCACTACACTCTTCCCTGTGGGCTCCCTCTGCTTCAGAGCCCACCTCACCAGCCCACCAACCTCTCTCCCTCTTTACTTCCCTGCCAACCTCCCTTTCCCAAAGTCCAGGCTTTCTTTTATTCTCGAGGGCCAGAACATTTGCTTATGAGGCTCTCCCAGATACCTGCTCAAACCTATGCTCGTGGATCTTCCCTTACCCTGCATCCCAGACTTTGGAAACTCAAGAACCAATATATAGGACTCGTCCTTTCTGCCAACATTGTGGTTGGGTCATCTTTTTCTTGAGCAGTGAACACATCCTGCCTAGATGACTGAGTAGGAGAAGGGTCAACTGAGAGAAGAAAATGTCCCATGTGTCCTCAAACATAACCCTTTCAACTTTTAAAAGGTCATGGTGTTCCATAAAGTGTTCCATGACTTCTAAGGACCATGGCTCCTGAACATGCTTAAAATGTCAGGAATAGAGAGTCTCAGGACAGTGCTGCTTTCGCTGGAAAACAGAAAACTGAACCTGGCTGCTGAGGTTGGGGTGGGTGGGATGCTACTATGGGACTTGAAGTTGGAGTAGCAAAGGGACAAGGAGCTGTAACAGGTGGCTCTGAACCTCATCCCCAACACACACACACACAGAGGCACACATGCATGTCGTCTCAAAATACAATGTTGTCTCTACATGATTGTAAATACACCACCATGATTTGTGTCTAGACAAGGGAAAAGACCAAAGCCTCTATGTCACAGTGTGAAAAATATTAGACTTAGGATTACTAATTCTGCAACCAAGACTCACTTATCCTTTAGGAACTGTGTGACCTTTGGCAAATTCTCTTTTATTTCTGAACCTCAGTTTTCTCACCTGTTAAACAGAGATAATAATCTCTCTTTCCCACTGGTCTCACAGAACTGAGAATTTCACATCAGACTATGAATATATAAGTGTTTTGTAAACTGTAACATATTATCCTCTCTCCAAGGTTCTGGGTTAGGAGGAACTATTAAAATAATCACCAAATTTGGAGAAAGAGATGGCGGGGGAAGGGAGCTGATCCATGTGTGTGTGAATAGAAAGGACCCATTGTAGCTCATCTCCCCCGTACCCGTCTCCAGCTGGGCCTCATCTTCCAGCCAATCTGCACACGAACAGGACTCCAGCTTTGAGTTAGGGGCTGGGGAAGAAGGTGGTGCCCTCTGCAAAGCCCACCCAGAGTCCACTTCCTAGAAGGAAATATAAAAATAAGTTTAAATCTGTTGCCTGGATGTTTTTTGGCACCGTCTTGCTCCTAGGGTAGAATTTAGACTGAGCTAGGTATTCAGTAAACGCCTCAATTTCCCGTGCATGTCAGAGAGCAGTGCTTTCCAAATGTGGCTCACAGACTGCCTGCAGAAGCATTAGTGAGGTTGTTAAAAACGCAGTATCCTCGGCTCCACCCAGATTATAGAATCAGACTTTGGATCTGCTGTCCAGAAATCAACATTTTAAGTGATTACGCACAGTAAAATGTAGACACTGAATATGAGGCCGGGGATAATAATGACAATAGTTCAATTTAATTAAACTTCTTGTTACGTGTCAGACACCATCCTAAGTGCCTCGTGTGTATTAATGTATTCATGCCCAGGATCATGTTATAAAGTATTGTTATTATCTCCAATTTACAGATGAGCAAATGTAGCTCATGGAGGCAAACTGACTTTCCAAAGGTCACACAGGGAATAAGTCCGAAAGCCTAGCCTTGCACCCAGATCGTGGGCTATCCGGTTCACATACACCTGGTCACGCCTACAGGCAACATACAACAGAAAGTACGTGGATAGATGGCATCCCTGCCCAGGGGCAGCCCAGGTCCCCCAGCTTATGCTGGGACAAAACCAGCAGCGCCCAAAGCAAAGGTCGCGCTCAGTGCCAGACAGTCTCCAAGCCAGGCGATCCCTCTCTGTTTTATTCCATCATGTTTTGCTTCTTGAGACGCATTTGTGATGTTTAATTTATACCCCTGATCATAAAGTGATTGCATCACTAAAAAGGCTGTGATGTTGATTTATACGATAGTTGCCTGTGTCTGTTAATTAGAGAGATATCATTTGGCTTCCTACAGAAGAAAAACAATAAATTATGGAGGAGGGGGGAGCAGTCATCCCTCAAACCTATGCTGGTTACTCCTCTTGAATCTTATTTATGATCCTAACCGATTTTATTCCATTTATACTGACAACCTTTGGAGAAAAAAACCCCAAAAAACCTGTAACTTGGGCAGAGGAGGAAGGAATGGCAGAAAAGGTAAGGTGGGAAAATGAACGTGGAATTAATCTCTATTCACAAATTGGTGCCTACAAACACTCGTGCACAAAACTGTGATGCAGAAGTAGAGGTCAGCTCCTGCCAAGTGTGTCTCCCCAGACACCACCTTCCACACCCCATCTCTGACACGAACATCACTATCTCTGTGGCAGGATGCTTTCTAGCAAAACCAACAAATAAGCAACTTGCAAGAGGAAGGGAGTCAGTTGCCTGTTATGAATAGCACTTCGTGTGCAGCGGACTGTGTACCTGGACAGTGCATGCCTCTTTCTCTAACAATTGTTATTGATCTCATTTATGCCTGAAAGTTAACACAAAGAATGAGATTTTTATTCATTCATTCATTTAATCATTTACTCCTTCAAAAAATACTAACAATTACCTACTAGATTGCAGGCAATGGGGTAAAGCCGGCACACAGTGGTCAGCAGAAATGGTCACTCCAGACCTCGTGGAGTTTATTCTCTAATAGGGGAGATGATATGAATCAGGTATCAAACAGACCGATGTGAAGTTGCAACCATGCCGTGTGCTATCATGAAGAGGGAAAAGGGGTCCTGAGAGGCTTCCATGAAGAAATTAAATCTTCAGGCTGAGTTAACTTGGTGAAGACAGAGGGAAAAGCATTCCAGAAAGAAGGAATAGCATGTGCAAAAGCTGGTGAAAGGAAGGAGGAGGGTGAATTCAAAGTACTGAAAGATGCCCGGTGTGACTTCAGTGGACAGTTGGGGGGTGTAATGGGAGGTGGAGCTGGAGCCAGCGCAGGACTCCTTCAAGTGGCCTCACAGATAAGATTTTGGCAAAGGGGAGCCAGACCACACAAGGTCCACAGGCTCAGGTACAGAAGTGGCTTTTATCCCAAGAGCAGTCAGAAGCCACTGCAGGGCTTTAAACTCAGGCAGGGGGTGGTATGATCATATTTGCATTCTAAAAGGTCATTGTTCTGTGCCTTGAAAAGACTTTGAGTTTTCTGAGATCAAAAGGGCTGCAAAATTAGGCTTAGGTAGGCAGCTCCCACGTGGAGGTGAAACATTATGGAATGTCATGGCACATGGCTAAACCAGGGCTCTGACATCTCTCGCAGGGAGGAAGGCATCTTCTTCCCAGCCTTTCCATCCCTGGATCATCCACGGGTACCCATGAATATGCATGCCTGGAAGCTTCTGTCTTGCAACTGGCAGAGGTGACAGCAGAAAAGGGAGGAAGATGGATTGATGGAGGATACGGCAGGCATCGCATCTGCTCCCTGCCCGGCTCCCAGACCTGGATTAGAGCCCTTGTTATGACAGGGGTGAGAACTAGAAAATGACAGTGAAGAGGCTTGTGAATTCTGCTCGTTCTCATCCTTTCCTCCAAAACGCCTTCTTGGACCACTCAAGTTGAGACACTCCCCAACAGTTTTCCCTGTTCCTTTCCACCATGAAAGGATACAATGCATTTATTCACTTCTTTACTTGTGTATTCCACTAGAATAAGAGCAGATGTCTTTCCTTTGTTCCTCTATTTATCTTTATAACATAGCACGGTCCCTGCCACATGGTAGCATTTGTGCAATGGATGAATGGTGGATAAGTGAGTTATGGCTTTAGCGGCATTAGGAGACATTCTGGGAACACGCTAAAGCATGCTGAAAGGAAAGTACAAAGAAGTTAGGGCAAGGAGGACAAAGAGCGAGGGGTGCTTTTATTCTAGGGTGGTCCGGGGAGCCCTTTCTGATGGTATTTGAGTAGTGACCTGAAGGAGGTGAAGGAATGATCCATAAAGATGTCTGGGGACAGAGGACCCCAGGCAGAGGAAGGGGCAAGGACAAAAATGACAAAGACTTGCTAGAATTCATGGATGAGTCACGGTTGACACCCATTTTTCCTTGCCTGAAAATGTGGAAGGATGGGATCGTCATTCCCTGAGGCTAAGGGCCTGGGCACAGAGGCGGGTGGGGTCTCCCTGGGTGATACTAGCTGGGGCCACCACAGGACTCCTTCAAGTGGGCTCACGGATGAGATCAGGGAAAAGGGAGACAGAGAGGACAAATAGCAAATGTCAGGTAGGACTGTTGCCATCAGACTGGATGTTATCAGAGGCCACGGGAGGTGCCCCTCATTGGAGAATGGGGGTGGGGGAGGAAGGGTGTGGTGGGGTGGAGGCTGCAGAAAATATGTGCGTGGGAGGAAGTTAGGATGAGCCATGACAGTAAAGGAACAAATTATTTTTGTAACCACCTGGTGCCATGGGGGAGGGCGGTTACTTAGGTTGTTTCCTTCTATTAATACAATGGAGAAAAGACTAGGTTCTTGATGACTTCTGAGACACAGAGGCGCCATTTCCTTAATCTGAGTCCTTCTTGAAAGTTCTGACTAGGTGGTAGGCATGAGAAACAACAGGGTGAATGGGAACACTTCAGTCCATTTTGAATGCTTTCCAAGTTGGAGATAGAAGGCTCCACGCCCTTCCTTGCTCTTCCCCAAAGGACACACCTTAAAGCTCCAGACAGCATGTGACTCGACTTCGGCCCAGAGGAGGACCATGTGAAGATACAAGGAGATGGCCCATCTTCAAACCAAGAAGAGAGGCCTCAGGGAAAACCTACCCTGCTGACACCTTGATCTCAAACTCCCAGCCTCCAGAACTGTAAGAAAATGAATTTCTGTTGTTTGAGACACACAGTCTGTGGTGCTTTGTTAAGCAGCACCAGCAAACTGCCACTCTCACCCCCTAAGATGCCCGAGAATGAGGTGCTCTCAGAAGTTTTGTTTGCTAATTTTAAGGAATATTGTGAAAGTCTCCTTTGAATGCCCATGAAGCAAACCCTGCAATGATTCTAGACCAGGGATGTACATAAAAATTATTTTACTAAATTTTACTCACCAAACATTCCTCTGCTGGGTCTACCTCAGAACTCATGAATTAGAATCTCAGGAACTCTACGTGGGGAAAGACACATTCAAGAAAAACCTGTGATATACTTGTAGAGACCACGGATAAGCAAGTAGCCCATGTGGCACTTATTTTGAAACACACAACTAGGTGTTAATATAGCATAGTTTTCTATTGTTCTTTCTTCCCTTCCAGAAATTCATTGTGAATTTCTCCAGTCTTACGCCCCATGAGAACCCTTCCCTCTGCTCCAGTGTCTAGTGCCTGGTGCTTTGCATACAAGAGGTGTTCAATACTTGTTTAATCACTGCTGAAAATACTATATCCTATTATGTCTGAAGCTGGAAGCTTTTTCTCTGACTTTTTATAGAACTTGTTGCATCAGGTCACTTTACAAAATTGCATTATGTTGTTTTTTTATATTGAACAAAATAGAAACATTGGAAGCTGTGGTCAACTGTTACTTGGGTGGCTCCCAGTGAATCCCCTGGAATGAATATCCTGGGGTAGCCCCTTCCTGGATGGCTCCAGCTTGGTCATATGACCAGCCTTGGTGAGTGGGACAATGACAAGTGTGATATAAGGCAAAGCCTGTAAGATCAAGGACCAGCATGATAGGATAAAATGGGAGTCACAGATGTAATTTTCACTTTTCTAGTAGCCACTTTTCTTTTTAGCTTCTTTAAAAAAAGAAGCAGAGGAAGTTATTTTTAATAGTATACCTTATTTAACCAAAATAGTATCATTCTGAAATATAATCAATATTTCCTTAAAAAAGTATTAGTGATATTTTACCTTTTATTTTTCGGACTACATTTTCAAAATTTCTTGCATGCTTTGCACTTAAAGCATTTCTCAATTCAGACTAACCACATTTCCAGTGGCCTATAGTCACATGTGGCTGATGGTTACTGTATGGGGCAATATGGGCTTGGACTTTGGGACTTGTCCTCTTGGAACTCATGCTTCTAGGATGCTCCCTCTGGGAACCTATCCACCACGTCGTGAGAAGGCCAAGCCAGCCACATGAAGAGGCCCCGTGAAGGAGAACCCAGACACAGCCAATAGCCGCTGCCCAGCTCCTAGCTGGCAGCCAGCCCTCCAACTTGCCATCCATATAAGTAAGTCATCTTGGAAGTGGATCCTCCAGCCACATTGGAGCCATCCCAGCTGATGCCACATGGACCAGAGATGAGCTAACTCTCCCTTTTGAGCACTGCCTAAATTGCAGAATCTTGAGCAAGCAGTTGCAGCTGTTTTAAGCCATCAGAATATGATGGTTTGTTAAAAAGCAATAGATGAGAGTTACCAAGGATACCAGCCGATGGAGCATTCATTCATTTTTATTTTGCCTATTCTGTGTGCCTCAGTTGGAGTCAATGGAAGGTGGTAATGGAATAAAAGTCTCATCACCATCTGAAAGGACTTTAAGGGCTAGTTCGAAAGACCCTACACTGTAGTGACAGAGCATTAGCTCAGGTGCACACAGATGCTGGGTTCCAATCCTGGCTGCTACTAGCCTGCAATATAATCTTAGCCAGCTCAGTTTCTCTCTCTGAGCAATTTTATTGCTATATCCTTTCTCATAAACATGATAGGAGGATTAAAGGAGATTATAGATATGAAAGAAAGTACAGAAAAAATAATCAAAAATGTTCAAAAAAAATAAAAGATGTCCTGACCTCCTTCCATCTTTGTGGATTCAATAAATGATGTTGAACAAACAAATGAATGAATAAGGACATAAACAAACAAAACAAATGCATAGGAGAAAATATCATAGCACAGGAAAGAAAAAGAGAAAATTGTGGCTAGATCTAAGAATTCTGGCCAGAATCAACTACAACAATGATGAGGAAAAGATGGAAGGGCAGGATGAGGAGGGCTGATATTCTGTGAGCACTCACCATGTTTCAAGGAACGTGAAAAATGGTGAGTATATTTTCCTGTCTATCCATTTGTATTATTATTGCAGCAACACAACAACTCTCCAAGGTGCACACAGTTAGGTTAGGTGTCTTGACAGAGGGATTGAAAATCAAATCAACTATTAATAGATAGAAGAAATAAGATGTAGTGTTCCATAGATCAGTAGAGTGACTATAGTTTACATTAATCTATTGTACATTTCAAAATAGCTAGTAGAGAATAATTTGAATGTTTCTAGCATCAAGAAAAGATAAATATTTAAGGTGCTACATATTCAATTACACTGATTTAATCTTTCTAAATTATATGAATGTATTAAATTATCACATGTACCCTGAAAATAGATACATCTATTAAGTACCAAAAAATTTAAAAATAAATAAATAAACAGATAAGAAATAAATGAAGAAGGCATCATCAAAGGGAAATGGGGAATAACCTAGTTTATCTAGGCTTATCCCAACTTAAAAAAAAAAAAGAAGAAAATCAGTAGAAAATAAAATTGATGAGACAGTCGTTAAGGAGGCGCCATTCAGTACCCGAGTGCAAAACACGGGCAAAGGGAAAGATGGAGACAGAAAACAGGGTAAGAGACTCTTGTACAATGTCTTGAGGAGGAGAAGGAGGAAGAAGAGGAAAGAGAGGGGGACATAGGAGAGGGGAAAAGAAAGTGAAGAGAAGGAGAAGCCACGAAGGGAGTGGTGGACCTGGCACCAGTGGCACCAGCAGCACTAGCAGAGCCAGCTTCATGGGTGTGTGACCCGTACAGTTGATCAAGAAGGGCACTGTGCTTACAAGGAAGGGATCTGTGCTTGGTTTCATGCTCTGCTGTCACTGTCTTGAAATTCTTAATTTTTGATCAAGGAGCCTCACATTTTCACTTTACACTGGGCCCCACAAATTCTTACATGCTGTTACCATAGTATTTTTGCACTGAGCTTTTCCTGTGATCATTGTGTGCACGTAACCTCACTTTCATGAAACTATAAATGAGCCTGTGCATCGTGAACATAAACAGGAAGGACCCAGGAGACGATGGGGAGAAAGTCAGTAGACCTCACCAGCTGAGAGGCTGGGAGGGCAGAGGCAAAGCACAATAAGCGTCGCCTGTGAACACGACCCCCACGGTGGTCTTCTCTTCTCCAGGGAGCTGCGCACTGGTCACAAAGAGAAAGGCACGCTCTTGCCTGCAGTGGTCAGGCTAGAAGGGGCAAAGGGCATCCTTAGCAGCAAAGCTGGTAACCCTATGGCCATATCACCAGCTGACAGAATTCTTCAGTTCCTGGATTTTGCACCTGCCTTACTAAGGCTGTTACATAACATACAGAAAATCCTTAAGGCATTATTCATTCACCCACTCATTCATTCATCCAACATTTTGTGAATACCCAGGAAATGCCAGGTGCCACGCTGATCTTAAGAAAGAAGCAAAAATAAATAAGCTCATGCCTTTCTTCAGGAAGCTCCTAGTTAGTTAATGACCTCGAAAGTATAAGGTACATCAAAAGTACAATGCAAGAAAGAAAGTGTTAAGTGCTGGGACCTCTAAAGAGTTAGAATAAAGACCAAGAGGCACTCTGAATTGGCCCTGAGTGGTAAGTGAAGAGTAGAAAATTGGGGCTTGATTTCTAACCTCAGTCTCTTCATTCTGGGGCATCTGAAAAAGTAGCCTCCCTTATACAGCCAGAGTGAGACCCATTACCCACTACCATCTGCAAGTGCTGGATCTTGGCATCTCTTCCCCAAACTTCTAGATGTACTGAGTGGGAACCCCAAGCTGAGAAAACACATGCACACAGAGTCTCCTCGGTTGAATAGATGTGGGGAGAGGATGTGGCTTGAAATAAGAACGAAGTGTAAATTCCCACACAGTTGGAAGGAATCTCATACCATAAAACCCAAGCACGACTGAATCAGAGTGGTGACCCACCACCTCACCAGTCTAGAACCAACTGAACCAGGGACAAGTTAAGTCCCTTGTTGAAAAAGAAAAAAAAAAAGTCAAAACAAAACAGAACATTTCATCCTTCAAGCAACATTCCTAGAAGTTGCAGTAAGAGACTTCATGAAAGTGCCGGCCACTCGACTTTCTACCTCCCCACTCCCTAAGCTTTCATAAACACTTACCATTTCATAAAAGTTACAGTTTTACACATGATTTCTAAGCTGCCAGAAATGTACAGTGTGCATGGTCCCTCCTGTTCCAACATGTTTTATAAACATAACAAGCTGTAGCAGCCACCCCAGATGTTTTCACAACTTATTTTTTTTCATAATTTAAAATCTGTTCAACCTGATGTTTTTTGCTCCGTGTGCATTTCAACTGTAAAAAAGGAAACTGAAATATTATTCATGTGGTGCTATGCTGTTACACCTAATTTCTTCTCAAGTTCACACTAAACTGAAATGTCTCTAGGAACCTTAAAAAAGGCAACAGCCGAGAAAGTGAGGAAATATGTCAAGCACTTGTAAATAAACAGCTGGCTCCCAACATATGGATTTTCTTCTATATTTTTCAGGTGCCACAATCTCCCATCCGTATCTGCCAGCCCTGCAGCATGTGGCATAATTCAACTGTAATTGATAATGTAAAGGCAGATGGAGAGTACTGTCAGCTCCTCCCTTGGATCTCTGGGGACGCTGCAGAAATCAAAGCAGATGGCCCAATTGCATCTTCTTTATGTGTTGCTGCAAGCTCCTCTGTCTGCAGGATAATGGATCATTACAGCCTGCTGTGTACAAACACCAATATGCTTTTAAATCTGGTTCTCAAGCTTATGAAAAAGCACTATATTTCATATTAATTTGTGAAGCTGCACTTAACAAGGTCCACTGTTGTTAATTTACGGTTTGGAAGGGTGGGAGGAAGAAGTTCCCATGGAGAGCTCTCCCCTGCCTCCTGCCCTCCCCCATCCTGGCTTTCTCTCTCTCCCTGAGCCCTGCCTCCCATCCAGCCAGCGGTGGTCAGCTGAAGGGAACACAGTATCCAGATCTCCTGCTCTGATATTTAATTGACAGATTGGATTCCAACAGTCAGAGGTTTGCTGAACATGCCATTGGAGAGAAGGTTGGGTTTTAATTCCCTGTCAATGGCATAGATAATTCTTAGAACCATTCTTTCCAAACTCTCTCTTGCCTCCTCTTCCTGCTTCTCTGAGAAAAAAAAAAAATTATGGCAAGGGGAATAAGGGACGCAATGCCCAACCTGCTCTATCACAATTTTGATGGGGAAGGGATCATGGCAAAATTGCATAATCAGAAAGGTTTTCAATGGTACACACACATCCATTTTGAAGAGACCTCCTTTCTTCATTGACAAAGATTTCTGGGCCCCTACTATGTGCCAGAAAATAGCCTAGGTACAAAGGAGACCAAGGGGAATGCAAAGTAATACCCCTACCTCTAGCAGCTTGTGACTTGAGCTACCTCAACTGGAAGCTTGTAAAGAATGTCCAAGAGGTGCTTGAGTTAGTCCCAGACTGCCACAGGAACATGGAAACAGAACAAATCAAGCCTGCTCAGGGACCTAGAAGTTGTGCTGTGACCTATGGGATGAATAAGACTTGGCCAGGTGACAAAATATACAGAAGATGTTGAGGCCTTGTAGCTTTTTATATTGTGGGATGGAGAACCTTTAAGGAATCTTGAACTGGAAACTAAAAGAATCACATTCCTCCATTCTTGGCTCAGGGCCTACCTTGTTCTCCTTTGTCCCACTCCAGAGGAGTCTTGGAGCCAGCTGTATACACTCTTTTTCCTGAGATGCTAGTAACTAATGGTTTAGAGAAGAGATTGCAAGTCAAATGCCTATAAGGATCCAGCAGGTCACAAAACCAGGTGCAGCTTGCCAGCTGTGGGGGTCAGGGAACTGGAGAGGTGTGCTCTGTAGACGAAAGAAACCCGTCTGCTGGCCAGGGATAGTGGAGCCACCAGTTTATATTAATAGTTCTTGCCTTTGGGTATTAGAACTAATTAGTAGTGGAGGGGGGAGATTCAGAGGGGTTGGTTAATCAGTACAAAAATACAGTTAAATAGAAGGAATAAGATCTGGTGTTTGTAGTACAACAGGGAAACTATAGTTAACAATAATTTATTGTATATTTCAAAATAGCTAGAAGAGTAGGATTGGAATGTTCCCAAAACAAAGAAATGATAAATTTTTGTGGTGATAGAATTCCAATTACCCATATTTGATCATTACACATTGTATGCTTGTTTCAAAATATCACATGTACCCCATAAATGTGTACAACTATTATGTATCCATAAATATTAAAAATAAAAAAATTAAAAAACAAAAAAACCCTAATTACTTCACATATATCACCTCATTTTTTTCTCATCCATTAAGTCCCCCAAAACCATGAAACAGTGACTTTCTAAAGAAGAGCTAGGGTCTCAGATTGCAAGGCTCCCTATAGATCTGCCCTCTTCAGGGCAACTATGGGCAGGAGTGAGAGGACCAACTGGAACAACAGAACAAAAGGATGCTCCCTGCTCCAAGGCTGTGCCAAAGTCTTTCTTCATCCAGGCTCCAGAAACCAGTGTGCCCTCATGTTTTGCTTGGGTCTCACAATTTAAAACAATATTATTAATAACAGCAACACTTAACAAAATTTAAAAATTGGGAGACGTTACCTACAAAGCCAGATTCCCAGCTTCTCCTAAAATTTCAGAACATCTGGCAAGCCCAACACACATCATCACACAGCAACCACTGCTGGGAGCTGCGTACCACCAGGGCACATCCCCCTCACTGTGGCTGTGGCCACGGTCAGAAACCACCAGTTAGGGGACTCGTTCATGCAGAACAAATGGTTCTCACTCTTGCCTTCCTTCCAGGTGAAACTACAACTCCCTAAAACACAAGGCAGCTCCAATCTCACAAGGCAAAGACTTTTTTTTTTATCAGCTTCTGATGGCAAATAATATAAATATCTTTCCTCTCATAGACAAACAAAAAAATGTAAAAAAAAATGAAGCCACATATGGCAGACCCTAAATGTATTTTTTCTTACAAACATGAATTAATTACATAGTAGTCATAAGCGAGACATGATGTTCATGTTCATTACCTCATTTGCTAAGTTTTTTTTTTTTTTTTTGGTGAAAGCATAAAATAGCTCATGGTTTATCACTAAACTACAAAAAGACATGAGGAAAGCAATCTCCTCGGGTGAACTGGACAACTGCAGAAATAGTAAGTTTTAATAGCTAAGAGTCCCAAGGCTTCCTCTCTAATCCTTTTTTCAAAGCTTTCAAATTTCTCTTTTTTAAAGTCTTTTGAAATAAGCAAAAGTGTAATTACACATGTACATGTTGGTACTAACTCATTCCAGGCTCTTTTGATACGATGGTGACACTGATTTGGGATCAATCCCTTCACCTCATTTTCCACATTTGTGCAAAAAGGGATAGAGCCAGAGATAGCTCAACAGGTCCATATTATGCACAAAGCATTCTTTTAACCTCTTTGGGTCTCAAAATATATTTATGCATTCACCCATTAAAGCGTTCAACTCACACGTAACAAATGCCCACTATGATCTGGACTCCTTCCAGTTCAACTATTTTTTAATGAGGAATTGAATTTATCTGGCTTTAATACATGTTCATTGATAGTCAGATATTTTATTCACTCCTTCCTCCCTTTTCCCCATTCTGGCTTTGCAAGATAAGAAACCATACACGAATCTACCTTAAGCAATAGGGAAGAGGGGCCAGTCTAAATGGGGCTTGGGAAGACCTCTGGAAGCATATTCTGAAAGCAGATTTGGGAACCTCTCTGTGGTGTCTTTTCCCAGAATTTGTAGGGGAAAACCAACTGGTGGTCCAACCACTGCATCACAAGGATTGGCTGGCTTGCCTGTCTTCCACGCTGGTCTGTATGCTCCTTAAGACTCGTGTGCCAACATGTAATGGCCTTTGGGGTCAGATGGACCTGAGTTCTAATCTTGGGTCTATACTTACTTGCTGTGTGATCTTGGGGTGCTTATTCAATCTCTCTGGGTCTCCAATCATTCCTTGAATAAAATATAGTAAATAATAATTACATCATAGAGTTATTCACAAAGAAACAAAAGAAGGCTGAAAACATATCACAATACCTGGCACATAGTAAGTGTCATTTGGGATTATTCCCATGTCTCTAGAAGTTAAGTCTCATTTGTCCATGGCCTCCAGTATGCACGCTGCTCAGAGAATATGTTTTGAACTAAAAGGATTCCTTCCTACCCTAACCCACCATTTGGACTGGCCTCCTTTCAACTGGAATTAAAAATGTCAGTGCTTACTTTTGTATCCCTTAGTGTCTCTAATGCCCCTCCCCAAACATTAGAATCACGGCCAATTTTTCCTCCTGAAATGCAAAGATTTTCAAACCAGAAAATCTCAAAACATAAGAGATCCAGGCCTTGTGACTGGGGTCCTAGTTGGCCATTTGGAGAATATAACTTCTCTGCGAGAAAAGACAAAATTATGGCATCATTTAGCAAATATGGGATGATTTCAAGTCACTTTAGCTAGAGATCCCCTAGGTTTGATGTTGAAGCTAGTGGTCCCTACACTGAGCTGGTCATCGAGCCTTCGCAGAGCACCCCTCACGGTATCCTCAGGACGGGTAAGCGTGAAGTCTCGTGCTCATGCTGCACAAAATAGCTCGAAATGCTTTGTGCAAGTTGGCACCCGTTTATCAAGAGCTTGGAAGGGTCTTGAGATTACAATATCATCTTGCCAGAAAAAAACATATGCATGGGTGAGGAATATCTCATTTCTTTCCAAACTGTCCCTTGCTTTCCCCACCCACCAAATGGGATGTCATTGTCCCAACCTCTAGGAATGTTTTGAAGTTAAGTTGAAACCCATAAATGAGACAAAGCTCTAAAATACCACAGGCATGCAATAGCTTCATTATTATTAATAAGGCAATAGAGTAGCACCTCAAAGAACATGGACTTTAGGGTCAGACAGAATTAGGTCTAAAGCCACTTGTGAGCCTCAGGTTCTGGAAAATGCTGATAACAACTACCTTGTAGGAGAAAAGTTGGCAAAGTATTTAGCATCATGTTTGGCAAATAGTATGCACATGGTGATTGATGATAACAACAACACCAATACAATAGTAATAGTAATTAACATACATTGAACGTTTCCCATGTTCCAGCCATAGCATCAAATACTTTGCATGCTTTATCCCATTTATTCCTCATAACAACCCTGAAATTGGTACCGTTATTAGCCCCATTTTACAGATTAGGAAACTGAGGCCCAGAAGGATGAAACAATTTGCCCAGATTGAAACTGGATGGGCTGACCACAGCCCTGAGCTCAGAAGCAAGATGTTACAGTGAGAACCATTATTTATCATCATCATCGTTACAGCTCGAATATAGTTTCCAAGTCATCTAGCCCAACACCTGTGCCTGTGCCCTGAACTTACTCTCTTTGCAACATCTGTTATGGGGCGAAATCATTCAAATTTTGCTTGAATGATCCTGATATTGGGAACCTCATTACTTGAGACCACCCATGCAGCAGCAAAACTCCATGACCCTAACATTCCTTAAATGACTATAGAGGTTTTGTGCCCTTAGGGATATCCAGGAATAAGGAACAATTGGGAAACAGTCACAGATTGGAAGCGACTAAAGAAAAATAACAACTAAATGTAATGTGGAATGCTGGATTTGACCCTGGAAGAGAAAGAGAACATTAGGGAAAGACTGGTGAGATTCACATAAGGTCTTTCACCTAGTTAATAGTACTGTACCGATGTTAATTTCCTGGTTTTGATCATTTTGCTGTGGTTATGGAAGATGGAAACATTAATGGAAGCCGGGTGAGGGGTATACAGAAACTCTTTAGTTTTGCAACTTTTCTGTAAGTCTAAAATTAGTTCAGACTAAAAAGTTCAAAAGAAAAATGTCCAGGAAACAAAGGAAATTTGAACAACTGATGAGAAACGAGAAAGATTTTTCTGTAAAAGAAGGAGACCCCTAAGAGAGAGCTTCTGGGGCATGCTTTACACAGAACTTACAATCAGAAGGAAATGAAGACAGAATCAGCCAGCCAGCCTGTGGGCGCCTGGCAGGGGGATGTGATCCTTCTCAGATGGCAGAAGCTCCTCTCTCTGTGCTTAGCACACTCTTTGCATTAACTACACTCAGCTACCTGCCCTGTGATTTTGCTACCTCCAGCCTCAGCAAACCTGAGAAACACAAAGAATACAGAGCCTGATTCCAAAGCCCTCCTCAGCACAGAACATTCCACACTGCATCCTGGAGCTAATAATCCTGAAGAACTGATGGCTAGCCACCACGAAGGAGGGCCATATCTTGGCCATTTCAGGGCTCAGCACAATGCCTAATAATACTCTATAATAGTCCATTAATGAATACAGAGGGTCCTCGACTTCCATGGTTCAATTTAGGATTTTTCCACTTTACCATGGGTTTATCATGGAATAACCCCTTAGGACTTATTGTGGGGTCATGGTTTCTACTGACCGCGTATCACTTTCACATCATCATGAAGCTGAAAAATCAGCAAGTTGAACCATTGTAAGTCAGGGACCCTGTGCTGTGTTACCAGCATTAAATGCATTTTTGACTTAACAATATTTTCAACTTGCGATGAGTTTATCAGGAGCATCTGTACATGGATGGGTGGGTGGGAGGTGATCATTAGCTTGCCATTAACCACTCCTTTGGGCCTAACCAATTCAGTGTTTATGATGAACTTTGAAAATAGCTTCAGAATGAAGTTACATAGATTATATGCCTAAGAAGTACTTTACACTGAATACGAAATTGCTTCTGAAATTTGCCATGAAATTGACACATGTGGAATTTTAGGGATTAAATTTTTTTGCAACCTGCCATATCTGTACATTAGCCTCACTAAAAAAGATGGAGTTAAATTAACAGGGGCTTCTGAGCTATCCCCTTCAAATAAAACTAGGAGGCAAGTTATTTGTTTATTCTTCAGTTTTCTCCTTTTGAAACTCAGATCAGATGCTATCACTTTCCTACTCCTCCTTCCTTTCCAATATTATACATTTGTTTATCGTCTTTCTCCACTGCCTGGATGTAAATTCCACAAGAGGGACTGTGTGGCTTTGTTCAGCATTGTACTCACAGGGTTGAGGATAGCATCTTGCAGAATAGGTGCTCGATAAACTCTGATCAAATACGTGACTATTTTCCACCTAGGAGCAGTTCCTTATAGGAAATAAGGTGCAGCCACAGATTTGGTCTGTGTCTCCTAAGAGCGCAGAGAAGTGCTTGGAAATCAAGGCACTGAGAGATGATGTGAAAGTCCCACAGCCACCAGGGAGGAGCCTAGACTCCAACTAAGAGCCTCTGGCCTCATAACGCCAGCAGCTGTCCTCACACACCACCGTGGAATGCCACCACAACCAAGACCCGCTCAACTTCCAGCCCCTACCCCGCCACCAGGCACCTGGCTAGGTGGACGCTAATCATAGCCAGACCTCCTACCCCCCGACCATGTGTCAAAATGTGCCTTTGAGGTATGAACAAACTGAGCTGGTTTTCTTTTTCCCTGCCATGTAGAAAAGCATCTTGCCTTCTTTTATAAGGGTCCCAGCATGAGCATCATTTCACTAAGTGCCTTACAACAATCCCAGGATACTACCTATCATAGTGTCTCTTCTCCCTGCGGAAGAATGTCTTTTATTCTTAACTCTGCCTCATTCTCATAGTTCCTGGGCTCTATGGGATTCTTTAAGACAATTGGGGTTTTTGTTGTTTTTTTTAAACAGATGAATTGGTATCTGAGCAATGAATTTAATGGGCAGGAATCCACATTTCTTTTCAAGTCAACAAATTCAGTGGTCATTTCCTTGATGGGTACTGATTCAGTCCTTTCTGAATAGGAGGTCAGGAGGGACACCGTTTGAAGACTTCTTAGATCAGAAGAAAAGTCAGAAACACCCCTGACTATAAAAAGGAGTCTAGGATCAAAGGGATACATCCATCCTACCCTCATTCTCCCCCACCCCCCAGCCTCCAGCCTCCAACGAAGGGGCAGTGCCAGAGCTGAGGGGAGCCGGAGGTCCTCCTGAGAATAGGTGTGACTGGTCTCTTTGGCCAGCTGTCACTGGGGGTGACGGTAGAAAGCTATGCCCCAATTGCCCCCCTAATCTTAGTTTTTAAATCAACACTTACCTGAAAATGTTCATCTTTCTAGAGCTGCCAAACTCCCCCTGCATTGTTTCATGGCCTTTGCTCAATATTTCCATTCAGACATCATTGCCTTCGATTTATAGGTGGGGAAACTTAGATTTAGAGAGGTAAAATGGATTGTCCAAGTGCGAAGGGGAGGGAACAGGAAGAAAGCAGTGGTTTTGTGTGTCCTTCTGAGATCATGGGCTCTGGAATCAGGCTGCTGGCATTTGTTCCTGGATCCTGTGCTTGCTAGCTGTGTGACCTTGGGCCATTCACTGGTACTTGATAGTTTCCTCATCAGTGAAATGGGAATAATATTAATAGTACCCAGCTCAAATAAAACAGCATGTATAAAGGGCTCAGTGCAATATCTGGAACACAGAAAGCTGTCATAAATGTTGGCTTTCGCCACTGTTATTGTCAGTACTAATTCTCTTGGGGTAACTGGCCTTGGTCAAATGAGATTGTAGACTTAAGGATCTCCAGGAATCCTCATGAGATGGTCACTTGTCTGAAGGTCCACTGCTGTGAGTCAGTTAAGAGCATTTTTTTTTTTTCTATTTATGATAAAATGTCACTAGAGTTTCGCTCTGTGCTGGTTTCTCCATTATTGCTGTGGAACAACCTTGCAGGTGAGCTACCCTTCAAATAAAGCTTATGCGATAGCTGAGAAACTTAACCTTCTGAATCTTAAAACAGAATTCCTTTTCACTGAATCCCCCTCACAGAAAAGCAAAACTATTCAGTAGTGTTACTGTGGGGCAGAATCTAGGGTGCATTCAACACCCAAATTCAACTACATGTGGTCCTCTCTTATATAAATTCAAAATCAGCACATGATTATGTTTTGTATGTTGCTCTATTATGCATATTCTGTATATATTTTATGTTGACACATCCATATTACTACATAGTTATATTTATAAGACCATGATTTCTGAGCATCCTTGTTGGACAATTTATAACAGTTCCAAGGGTAATTTTGACTATTCTAAATTTTCATGTGTCTGCAGCACCTAACCTCTAGGTAAGATGCAAAACTGCTATATCCCACTGTTTTTGAAGTGCTCTCCTGTGTAGGAGCTCAAAAGCCATTGCCTCTGAGTTCCTGAGAAGGCCAAAACGATGTAGGGATGGTTGAGGGTTAGTCATCTTATTTCACAGATGGGATAACTAAGGCCCAGAGAGAAGTCCCCCCACCTCCAGTCACGATGATATAGCGAGTCAGTAAAACCCAGAGAATGCCTAGGTGAATTGATATCAGAAATCAGCCAGTGGGTCCAACACTAACAAATGAGATACACTGGCTGCTCATTTTCTAATGTAAATTCTAGAAGGGAACCAGGGAAGGAGGAGAGCAAAAGAACAAATTGGATGTAATCAGAATCAGATTCAAGATAAACTGTTAATGGTTAATAGGGTCAGCCACCCAAGCAGCAGCCAGACCTGGAATTTTCCACCCTCGCTCTTTGCATGACATTCAGCAGAGACCACATGTGCACAAGTCTACAGTACAAGTAACCAGTTCCTTGTGCCGATGAAAGGCAGAAGTAACAGGAGTTACCTTCCACTCTAAAAGTGGCATGCGTTCAGATGGAATACTCCAGAGCAAGGGAGGGAACTCCTCCTGAAGGAGATGGTAATAAGAACAGCAATGAACATTAATACCCGTGCCCCCGTCAGAGCTGCTAACAAGCATTGTGGGTTACTGGCCAGCTCTGCATAAAGGGCTTTAAGTATAAGACCTCATTAAACATTCTCCACTATCTTTCAGATAAATAGGCTATTCTCATTTTAGAGATGAGGAAACTGAGAATCCAAGGAAACACTTGAATTCAGCTCTGAGTCTTATGTTACTCCCCCCCCAAAAGACACCCCCTCACCCATCTAGAAAAGCAGGAAAGAAAGGTTAATGTGAAAGGGGCCACAGCCCAGGTTTCTTCACATTAGTGTCCATCTGATACAAAGTATGACATCACCCCTGGGCTGGAGAAAAGACAGAGAGGGATGAGGGGGAGGAGAAGGGCGGGGATGGACTCCTGCACCAGATTCACTGCCCAGGCCCAGCACCTGGCAAGCACCTGTCCAGCCAGAGCTCCTGCATGGACAGCCACAAGACAGCCCATCCTCACAGTCTGATTCTATCCCCCCCCAAAGTTAGTATAAAACCACCTCACTTGGACATATTGTATTTCTCCATGGAAATCAAGAGATTCCATTTGAATACAGTCATGGCTGCAAAAGCTCTCTTTTTTTAAAGCTTCATTGACTATCAGGATATTCAAGTCCTAGAGTTGCAATGGAATCCTTGTGGGGAAAACTCAATTAAACCCACCACACAATGCACACAGAATAAGATGGGAAGAAAAGAACACAAGAAGGGGGAAAAAAATAGACATTTCTTTTGAATAATAAAGCTCCAGATTTAAAATTAGACTGTACAATAACAACCCTAATTCCTGGAAACCCAGAAGGGGAACTAAATACATAATATATTGAGAGGAATTGACTTTCACTGGCTTTGAGGATGTAATACGTCTTTTGGCACTTCACACATCCTTGCTAGGTATTTCTGTTGAGTGGAGGAGGCTGTTAACCACCTTTTCATGGAAAACATATCTCCACCTTGAGTCAGAGGTTAAGTTATTCTCTGGCCAAAAGAAGCAATCTGTTATGTTTCATTATGGGGCAAGTCTCACGATGAATAACATTTGGCAGAGATGGATAACTTAATATGACTCCATTCGACAGCGCTGTAAACGTATCTGTCATCTCCAAGACTGGCTGAGGCGATCAGACGCCACTTGAGGTCCCAAGCAAAATTCTGGCTGTTTCAGGGGAGGAGTGTGGCCGTGGAATTCACACCTGAATAACAACCACAGCATGAATCACCCCTGAGCATGTATTTAAGCGTCTACTATGCATCAGACTGCTGAGTAGAAATCTTGGCTCTACTACTTATAAACCGTAATCGTGGGTAGATAGCAACCGTAGTTCAGTTTTCTTATCTATCAAAAGGGGGTAATAATATCTACCTCACAAGGCTGTTAATGCAAAGCTCTTGAGACAGTGACAGGTATATAGTAAATGCTTAATAAGGGTTAGTGGTTGCTATCTTAACCATCTGAACCAGGGCCCTCCAGCGAGACAGGGGAGCCGTCAAGAATGCGAGGTTTAAGGGGCACTCCTTTCCAGGGTCATGCAGGAATCCTCTGTAAATGTTGCACCCCAGACATCTCACTGGTCTCACTCCAGTCTCTGCTCTGATCTCAGCTTTACAGCTGCAGAAACAGAAGCCCAGAGAAGTAAAGTAACTTGCTAGAATGGAAGGTACAGTACTAGCGGAATCTGGATTCACACACTGTCTTTCCCTACGGTCATTCCACCACATCACGCTGCCTGAGGGGTGAGGTTTCCAGAAACGAACTGCCAACTTCCAAATTGTGGTCCTAGATGTCAGCATCCCGAGCAAAACACACACACACACACACACACACACACACACACACAGGCGTGATCAGATCACATAAACACGTCACCTGATTAGACTCTCTGGGATCAAGAGAACAGAGAACAGCACCCCAACCTTAAGAGGCCTCTTCCAAGTCTATTTCAAGGCCCAATAGAGGTGCTAAATAATGCAAAACTGCTTACCCTTGAAAAGTGGCTGGAGTAATGAGAACTGCATTTCACTGGTCAAAAGAAAAACAAAAAAGGAAGAGATACATGATTCTCTAGCAAAACCTTCCTTATCAGCTCTGTTGCGGGAAGGAAAAAAAACAAGGCAAATAAATGGTAAAAGAAGAGGAACCATCAATCATGCAGCTGCAGGCCTGCAGCCCACAGGCCAGCCTTTGGCTGGGAGAGGCTGGGCTCAGCCCCGCCCCAGGCAGGAGAGAGAGGGGTGCGAGCCTGGCTGGAAACCCAACCTCTGCTCCTCGCAGCTCGGCCACTTCCTTTCTCTGTGACTTTGGTTAAGTGGCCGAAGGCCTCTGGGTTCAGAGTCGCTAACACAAGCCATTTCACAGATAGACTCAGAATTTTTTTCCAGCTCCAAATTTTCTAATCCCCATAAGCACAGGAGCAAAATGAATGTTCTGAAATCTAATCTCTCGCTTCATCCCTCTTTTATCTGGAAAACTTTCTAGATCCTTCGTATGTGATGTCTTGCCACTGTTATTTTTTGTGGTTGATCAGTTAAAAAAAGAAAATAGGCAAATTTTAAATAGCTGTAATGGGAAATTTTATCTTTTTAACATAATTTTCTTAGTGCTTTGATTAATATTAGCAAGCTTTCTAGGTAGGATGTTTGTATACTCAAAGCTTTGTGGCACACCGCATCACTTTTCTTGTCATTACAGCCTCTATTTGGCAAAGAATTGAGAGTAGCATGATGTAATGGCTTACTTCATTCATACATTCACTCAACAAACGTTATTGTGGGTCTTCTAGGCGTCAGACTCTGTGCAAGGGGCCAGAAATTGAGAGATAAATAAAACAGAGTCTTTATCCCTGTGTAGCAAGGTCTTTGAGCACACAAATTTTGGAATCCAACAGGAGCTGTGTCCAGACCCAACTTTAGCTGTTCACAAGCTCTCTGATCTTGGGCAATTTATTTAACCTCTCTCTGAACTACGGGTTAATTTTTTTATAAAATGGGGATAATAGTATCTACTGGTTATGGAACAAGTGAGGATTAGATGAGCTCATAATGTAAAGCACTCAGCACAAGATCTGGGACACAAGAAACGGGCAATAAATAGCCACTTTTATTATAAGCTTCAAGAACATTTTGAGTTGACGGCTGGGCCAATCATGGTAAATGGCTATTTTTGTTTGATTATTTTCTGTTTCGTCTCTCAGAGGGCAGATATCCCACGTGCTAATGAATTTTGTGGCAGCCAAGAGATGGAGAACAGACTGCCTGCCTGGTTCTCCATGGAATGGAAGTTGGGGAATTGTGCAGACCCCCTCCAGCCCCAGACTTGGCAATGAACCTGAGGAATACTCACCACCTCATATTAAAAAGGTCTCTTTCCTTTCTGAATCAAAGGAAATGCTATAATCCTTGGCATTATAGCACAAATAATTTCAGCAACTCTCACGGTGGTTCAGACACCCTACCCAAAAGGCAGACGCCTTTCTTCCCCTCTTACTGCCAAGCTCCAGGGTTTGCCCAACCGAGCCAGGAAACCCCAGCTCCGGCCTATGAAAATCTGCTCAACCCTGATGAGCCAGATCAGAGCAGCAGCCTGGGGCAAGCTGGAAAAGTCATCGCCATCGGGGAAATCCCAGACACACATGCCCTGTCACCATAGTGAGGGGGACACTCACCAGAAGGGACTGCATCCATCCCCCTGCTGCAGTCTGAGCACTGTCGGCATGCAACTCAGCACAGAAGGTTTTGTCATTTGGACTGTAATAAACCCCACTTCCTGAACTCCATGCCCCTCCATGTTCTGAATCAACCACACCGTCCCTGCATATACCCCTGTCCTGTGCAGAGCCTAGTGCACCTGCGCTGGAGCCATTCAGAGGAGCTGCTGGAGGCCTCAGGTGCTGCTCACGTGTGCTAAGAAAAGTGCTCTGGGCCACCTTGGAGGACAGGGAGTATGTGCTCCTGCTAAGGCCGCGGGGTTTAACCTCAGCTGCTCACTAGAATCCCTGGGAGATTCTACAATCCTGATGACTAGGCTGCAGACCGGACCGGATACACTAGAATCTCTGGGGGTGGGGCCCAGGTATCAGTATTTTTTTTTAATTGGCCAAATGATTCCAGCATGCAGTCAAGTTCAAGAATTAAGGCCTATGGAAAGAATACTAGGGTGGGACTCGAGAGTGTGTCCTTCTTACCTTCCTTCCTCTCTTCTTTTCCTCTCGTTTTCCTTCCTTCCTTCCTTCCTGCCTCCCTGCATCTCTGCCTCCCTTCTTCCCTCCCTCCCTTCTTCACTATTTACTGAAACAGTATATTCTGTCGTTAAAGCCCAGAATTTACAGTCAGACAATTTTGGCTTTGGAATTCTGACTTTGCTGTCACTAACTGCATGACCCAAGGCAAGTAACTTCATCTCTCTGAAGCTCGGTTTTCTCATTTCATAAAACGGGGGAAATCAAAGGACATGCCCCCAGGAATACTTGTGAGGACTAAATATCACAGATAAATTGCTTAACATAGTGCCTAGCAATTAGTATGTGCTCAATAAATGTGCACTCTTTTCCTTCTAGTTATTATTGTAATTATTTGTCAAGAGCTATTTTAGATGCTGGGGAAACAAAAGGAACAATACAGGCATGATGCTTGCTTTCACATAGCTAACTCTCTTCCCATTCAGTCTGTAGGTGGGGAATGGCCCTCAATCATTTGCCAGGGAAGGGTGAACAGAGATTTCTCTCAATAATAATCACTGTTATATACTGAGCATGCCCAGTGTGTCAGGCACATTTCGATCACGCCACAAACGTATAGCGGGCACCTGATAGAGAAGTACGATACTGACTACGATTCCATCACAGGCTTCCTGCCCCAGAGAAGATGACGGTATCGATATTTGCAGTTAAAGAATCTGAGGCTCAGAGCAATTAAATATTTTGTCCAGGGTCACACGGGTAGATGCAAACCCAAGCTTTTAAGCGCCACATTGCTCCACTTCCTGTATGAATGTAGGGTGTGCCTGGGAGGGAATTCTGAGGTCTGGCCAGAACAAGGAGAATAAAGCAATTCCTCCAAACTAGAGGATCTCAGGGGAAGGACAGAACCAAACTGAGGCGGGAGTGGGGTATTGAGGAACCAGATCAGAGGAGAATAAGCACGGTGTGCGGGGGAGTTCCTGAGTGAGTTCAAGAGTCAGAGATAAAGAGGAAACCACCCAGTGGTGAGTGGGCAGTGAGTCTATGAATGTGCCCATTTCATAGAAATCCTGGCCAAGTCTAATGATCTTGGGGTGCCTCTTTTTCTCTATCTGTACCATGAAGCTATATCACCAGTATAGGTGGTTGTAAAATTACATAGCAAAATATAAGTGATGAGCAAACACCTCGAAATGTGCTTTAAATGGTTTATGTCAAAGAAGACTTACTGTTTAATGTCAAAGAGGACTTAATTTCACAACAGGGCTCTATCATCCACAGTTTGAAGAGCAATCCATTGTGGGGGAAAAATCACTTAGGAAGCATCACAGAGGCTCAAGCCAGGCCTGGCTTGTTCAGGAAAGTTGAACACCTTAGATTTAGGCATACAGACTCCAGGTTTAATTCAAGTCCTGGTTTAAATCAAGCCTCTGCCACTTACAGGAGTGTAATCTCTCTGGATCTCAGCTTCCTCATCTGAGGAATGTAGCTTCCTCATAGGTTGTAGTGCAGATGAACAGTTACCATGCCTGTTAAACACTTAGTATTCTACTCCATACGAGGCACTCAAAAACATGCTAGCTATCCTGATTGTTAAGATAGCCATCATGTTCTCAGAAACTGTTTTCTTCTCAGCCCAGGCCTGCCTGCTCTTAGGTTCCCTGCTGTAGCCAAGTGTACGTTCTCTTTTCTGCCAGGGCTGGTTATGTGTTATTTGTTTTGTAGGGTATTTGTTTTCCAATACTTTTACTAAGTAGGACAGCTGTATCAATGAGGTCTGCTGCTTTATTGGTTGCTAATTGCTGGGGCATAATCGTTGCAACATTACTTGGTGTTCCCATAATTCTCTGCAGCCAGTCAAGATGGCCAGTGGTCTAATTACAGCACAGTGAATCCTCAGTCCCCAGCATCCAGACACTTAGAGTGCTCAGTTTAAAAGAACTCTTTCCAGCACTTTTACCAGAAAGGACTTCACTGGCAAAAGAAAGAAATTTAGGCCAGGAAATAATGTTTAAAATAATTTTATAATGACATATGAATATTTAAAATAAAAGTTTTATAATTATAGCAACGTGTGTATTTTCTGAAAGTAGCTTCTAAGAACTAAGATTCAACTCAATCTCTATCTGGACAATGAGCATTGGTGTCATCATTCTGAGGCCCACGCAGACCCAAAGGGTCTTTGCCTAATATCAGACATTGAACTATCCTCAGCCTACTTTTTCTAACACTAAAGGCATTTTACTGTATTCAAAGGTTTTCCGGAACTCATAATCCATCTATGTCCTTCCCACAAGTCAAGGAATCAAAACATTAAATCCGCTAGAATCGCTAAAGACAATGGTGGTCTTGAAAGCACCTTATATACTACAGAATAAAAAGCTAAATTATTATCAGTAATAAATCTGTGATTTTAATCTGATGACATCACTTCTCTGCTTCCATTTTTTTTTAGAGTAAAATCCAAACTTTTAACTTGTCCTCCAAGGCCCTACTTGTTCTAGCCCCACCAACTTCTAGCTTCCCCTCCTCCTACCTTCCCCCCCCTCACCTGGAGACAGCTCCACTTCCCTTCTTTTTGTTCCTCAAACAGGCATGGTGGTTCCCAGCTCTGGGCCTCTTCCCATGCTGTTCTGTCTGACTGCTCCTCCAAAGCCCTTCTGATGGCTGGTTCCTTCTCAACTGTAGGTCTTGCCTCCGGGGCTGTGTCTGCAGTGAACCCCTCCAGAGTACCTAAATGCCATCCCCAAACTATCAAATTACTCTACTTTTATCTTGAATAACCATTATCACAACCCAGTGTTATCTTGTTAATTAATTCACTTGTCACCGTTCATCTCTCTAGACTGTAAGTTCCGCGAGGACAAGGGTCTTGTTTACCACTGTGTCCCTAACGCCTATAACAAAGATGGCCCACAATTCATTCATTCATTAAAGGACATGTTTAACAAAGTACATGAACGAATGAATGAATACACATTTTATGCTCCTTTATTTCAATCTTTTCCAATTTGCTTTTGCTTTATCCAAGATACACAATTATATTTATGTACAACTGCCCTATTCTGTATCATTCCAATATTTTCTATTATTATCATTGCCAGTGGTACTTAGTCAACTGCATTTATAGAACACTCACAGTTGTGTGGGGCACTGTTCCCAAAGCTATGGAAAAAAATGAAGATCAAAAGCCATTACTGCTTCTGTCAAGGAGCCCTCAGTCTAATTGGCAACAAGAATAAGCAGATTTGGCCAACATGTGAGTAGAGATACAGCAGCTTATGGCAGAGATTCTTAGTTCCTCCCTGTGACAGGCTGAATTGTATCTCCCTGGCCGAACTCATATGGCTTAACCCCCAATAGCTTAGAATGTGACTGTATTTGGAGATAGGGTATTTAAAGACGTAATTAAGTTAAATGAGGTCACTGGGATGGGCCTTAATCCAATATGACTTGTGTTCTTACAAGAAAAGGAGATTAGGACATAGAAAAACACAGAGCCATGACCATGTGAAAGCACAGCGAGACAACAGCCATCTACAAGCCATGGAGAGAGGCTTCAAAAGAAACTGACCCTGCTGACACCTTGATCTTGGGCTTCCATCCTCCAGAACTGTGAGAAAATAAATTTCTGTTTTTAAGCTACCCCATCTATGGTATTTTGTTATGGCAGCCCTGGCAAACTAATACACTCCTCAATATCCATTTTCCCTTACTTGCATGGTGATAGAGCCCCAATTTGTGCTGAGCACCTAGCCACTTAGCTAGGGACTGCATTTCCTAGCCTCCCTTGCAGATAGATGTGGCCATGTGACAAATGAACTATAAGCAAAACTGTCAGGTGACCTCTGCTCTGCCCCAACACCCTCACCCTTTGGATCCCAATTTTAACTCAGAAGTTCAGGGAGGCTGTTGGTTTCGAAATGCAGGGAGGGAAGGAGACACAAAGAGGTAGAAGTGAGGGCAGATGCCCCTGGGCGGCAGTCTATACAGAGGATAAAGTTCTCTTCTTCCTCAGTTCCCCCTTGAGTTGTGTTGTGTTGCTATGCTGGCCTGCTGAAAAATCCACCAAATTGCATCCTTCAAAAAAAAAAAAAAATCTTGTAAATATCTCTGGCAGAGCCAAGAAACATCAGCCTCTTACACATTAGTGTTTGTAAATCCTTGATAAGGCAGATGCCTTAAGGAAATAGGAGACTTTTTATTTATTGTGGGCCAGGCAGATGTGGGCCAGGTTCTCTAGTGAAATGTTTTGACCACAAGAGGGTCCTCAAAGGTGGGAGAAGGTCACAGTAAGGACAGCAGAAAGAAGTCAAAGTCAAACTTATATCAAACATTCCCTAAGAAATTAGTCTTGTATCTAGCATGAAGAGGAAAGACTCTCCCACCTGCCATGCTGGGGGTTTTTGCTTCAAGAATGTAAATGCCAGATCTGTATAACTGATACTACCTTTTAGCTACATCATAAATTAAACTGGTTTTGATGGGCCTCCAAACAAACCTACCCAGTATTTTTCACATGATACTGATGGACCGAAAAAAAAAATGCATTCTAAATTCCCAAGAATCAAACAAGAAATTAGTTTTGGAATAACTTACTTGGTAAGTGCAGAGTACCCAGCAATCGTACCAACCAAACAGCAGAGAATGAGCCCAAGCTACCAATGAATATAGAGCATCAACGGTGAAATTTACTGAAAAACAAAATTATGCTCATTTCATGGATGTGGCTCTCGACAATTCTACAGCATTTTAGAATCCTAGATGATTGCTCAGGTTTTTTGTTTTGTTTTGTTTTAACATTTTAGTGCCTTTCTTTTTTCTTATTCAAACCTTTTTATTGGGAAATAAAACGCACCCACTGAAACGGAAACAAAAATATCCAGCTCAATGAATTTTCTCAGAGTGGGGAACTATGTCCCCAACATCCCAAATGCCCTTGTCCAGCCCCTCCCAACACTACCTCCTCCCTTCTGCCACATTAACCACTTTTCTGACTTGTATGTGTTCATGCTTACTTCCCTTTATAGCTTTACCTCCTAGGTACTCCTTAAACACTGTGATTTAATTTTGCTTGCTTTTAGCAATGTATTAAATCAATAGAATCATACAGTATGTGTTCTTTTGCGTCTGGTTTCTTTCATTGAACATGATGTTATTGAAATTCATCTATTTTGTTGTGTAGCTGTAATTTTGTTCACTTTCACTGCTGTATAGTATTCCATTGTATTAATATAAATATACTCCAACTTATTTGTTTTCCTATTGATAGACTCTAGAGTTGTCTCCTGTCTCATAGTTTTAAAGCACCTTTAGGTTAAAGAACAAAAGTAACATGCAACCTCCCCTGGAAGGTCGTCCTTATCAATGGGGCTTTCTTCTTCTTCCCCTAAAGTTCCCTAATCTTATCCCACTGGTCAAGGACTAAGCACAAAGCTCTGCATCTTGCGTCCTGAAATGTCCTCAGGTTTAGATGTCTCAGGAGCCCAAAGGCCTCTTCTATCACACTTTTGGAACCCTTACTTGTTCATTCATTCAAAAAATGATTGCTGACTACCAACTATATGTCAGATTGTTTTAGGTGTCAAGGAGAAAGGTCATGCTCTTATGGTCCTCAGATTTGAACAGTCTAACATCAGCTTATACTTGTCCTAAGAGCAGAATACATGGGAAATAGAAAAGGCAAGAAGAATTTTCTCTGGGGATTTCCATGTTAATCAGTAGGAAGTGGCAACTAGGCTTCACTCACCAGGAATTTTTAGCATCTTCTGGAAACTCTGATTTTCAGGCTTTAGAGTCTTCAAATCACCTGTCAAAGCAATTTGGAGCATTCATCCGATGAGCTTTTTGGAATATTTTGATTTTACAATAACTACCTCAAAACTTCTGCATGAAGCATTACTCATAATGGCCCCAAAGTGGACACGATCCAAATGTTCATCACCAGATGAATGGAAAAATAAAATGTGACACATCCGTACAATGGAATATTATTCAGTAATAAGTAGGTATGAGCTACCGATACATGCAACAAACTTGGATGAACCTCAAAAACATGCTCAGTGAAAGAAGCCAGACACAAAAGACCATATATATATTGTACGATTGCAATTATACAAAATGTCCAGAACAGGGACATTTATAGAGATGGGTAGCAGATCCACAGTTTCCTAGGGCTAGGGGGGAATAAGAAGTGACTACAAAGAAGCATAAGGGACTTTTTGGGACTTATGACAATGTTCTAAAACCAGATTGTGGCGATGTTTGCACAACTCTGTAAATTTACTAAAAATTGTTGAATTCCTTATTTACAATGGGTGAATTTTATGGCATCTAAAGTATACTTTAATAAAACAGTTTTTAAAAATCTCTGCATGTGATGTATTTATTTGTCAATTGAGATTAATTTGGGGAGAGGGCTTTTGAAGTTGTCACAATACCCTTTGATATAGTGGGAATTATAACAGGGCATTGTGAATTGCTGCCTTAGGAGAAGGATCTGTCTTCTTAAATTTTGATGTTTGATAATGGCCCACGACAGATCTAGTGTCCTCTGCTTTGCAGAGGTCAGAAACTCACGTCTGAACAGTTATGCTGGTGAGAGATTTTGAGGCCTGGTGCTAGAACTGACCCTCTGACGGGCAGAAAAACAAAGCCCCTATCTCAAAGTGTGAGACCCTTTATTTCGGCAACACACACAGCCCATGGTGCATTCTGTTTTCAGGCTGTAGAGGCTGGCATTTTCTAAACGTGCATTCCTTCATTTACCTCTGTGAGCCTGCCCCCAATCACGTATCTGGAACTCACGGGCTGCTCTGGAGTTTGGGGAAAGCTTCAAGTGAAGATTTTGTCAAAGATAAATGGCCAGGCCCAGCGAGCAGCACTGAGCTGGAAGGAGACCCTGGATGCGGCGCCATGAATCAGTGGATTCCCCCAGGAGGAGAGGCGATCTGCTTATTACACTCTGCTCATCATCGATCCGAACCATACAGACATCAGGCCTCGCCCTCAGGCAGCCAACGCAGCAGTTTCCAATTTATCTGAAGCAACTGGAATCCTGCAAACTCCAAAGTAGAAGCAGGTCCACTCTCAGTGGAGAGGGGAAGGGATTATGAGCCACCCTTTCCCACAGCATCTTGGGTGGAGGTTGGAGACTCCCAAGGGTCCCTGTGATTCCCAGCCCAGAGAATTGGGTATGCGTGGGCATCGCCCCTTACCACTGTATTCCCAGAGCCCCGCCAGGGCCCAGCAAACGTTTGTCCAACAAATGGACTGGTGAATTTTTAAAAAGTAGACCAATGAAATATCATGCAGGGATTTAAATCATTCTGGAGACTATATAATGATATGGGTAAATGGCTCACTCTGTACTGTTTAGTGAAAAAAACCAACACAATAATGTGTATTCAGTGTGATTCCAATGTTGTTATACTTTATATATGCATAACTTTGCATATGCACAACTTTGATAGTCCATACACCAGTGTATTAGTAATAAGTTACCTCCTTTTTTTGCCATTATGGGCAATTTTTTTAATGTATATTTTTATCTCCTAATTTTGCTGTGTTGTGGCACTTATTTTTTAACAAGTAAAAAATAAAAACTAAAAAATGAAACATAACATTTTCTTCTCCTGTGCTCCCTTGGTATGTAATTGGCTCACTTGCAGAGAGTTTCCAAAATTTGTCAGTATAATCCCATTGGCCTGCAATATTCCCAAGGGTAAGGGACACTCAGAAAGGAGAAGACAGTGCTCAAATGTCAGTCTACTTTCACGACTACTCATTTGGGATTCTTCCCGCCTAACAGGAGCAAAATGTGGTCCTATGTGGCCTGTAGTTTAGTTCATAGCCTTTCGTCTTCCCCTCCCACAATGTAGTGAAAGTCTCAGTTGCTCTAGAGACTACTATGCTTCCTTTCAAAAGACCAGCCCTTCCTCTCAAGCTTTGCATAGGGGGTCCCTCCAATTTGGAATCCAAAAGTTGGCTTCTCTAGCTATGATATCCCCTGAAATGAGTCTTGGTCCACACATTGGGCCAGATAATAAGATTCTGAGCTGCAAATATTGACTTTTGCTTTGCCTCGTGTGTGGGGCAATGCCTTGTGTGGCTAGTATAGCTTAGAAAGGTTTTCTATGCTGCCTGTGAATAAAGGTATGACAGCACTGTGGAGTGCCCCACTTTTGCAACTATGGTAGGCTTAATGTGCAGTTTTGGTATCCAAGTGGAGGGACACATTCACAGGACTACATTGTCATGAGTGAAAGTTAACACCATAGCCAAAGCTGGCCATGCACAGACCAAGAGGGCCTTCACCTATGAGACATGAAGGCCTCATGTAAAAAGTAATAATTTCTCCCTGATGTCAGCAATATTAGCATTTCTTCCCATTGAGATAAACACAGCTGTCCCCTTTTAAAATACAAATATAATTACATGTCAATGTGCATAGAATTAAGCTGGAAAATCCCAGAATGGCAGCCAATCGTGAACCCTAACCATTTGCACTGAAGGTGGGGGCATTTGATGGTGAGAGAGAGAAAGTAACCATGGAAAAAGGACTTCTGAGTGATATGGGAGACGCCTCGAGGCCCCAATCAGCCTGGGAGATACCTTTTATCTTTCACCGAAAATCAGTGTGGGTTATGAAAATCCTACCCATTTCACCAGTGCAGAGTAAAGCACACTTTGTCCTTTCTTTAAAAGACATTGCCAGACCCCATGAACCAGAGCCCCAGCACTTCCAGGCTTTCAGGGGTTCTTAAAACAGCAAATAATCCACAGAAAGGGCACTGAACTTGAATGTGCATCAGAATTACCTGGACGGCTCATTGATACAGATTTCTGGGCTTAACCCCAAACACTCTGATTCAGAAGGGAGTGGAGCCTCACTTTGGTTCTGCTTGGCCTTCTAAAGAGGGGTGAAGAAAGATGGAAAAAGTCACTTTCTAAGTAGAAAAGAACACCAGGCCTGTTTCACCCCATCAGCTATGGAGGAGCAGTTTCTCCCACAGCCTAATAAACAATAACTAGAAAGTTCACACCATGAGGAAGAGTTGCAAGTAGCCTCTCCTCCCAAGATGGCATCATGCCCTAACACTGCACCAGGTGAGAAAGGTTAGATTAGGTAACAACCTACACCAAAATCTCAGTGGCTTAACACAAAACTCAAGACATCGACATAACTCATTGCTGGTTGAGTTATGCTCCTAGATTGGGTTATTCTTCACATGATGGCTCAGCATTCTAGATGGCTTTGGTCTCATGGCACCTCCACATGGACCCTTACATGATCTCTGTGGTTGAGGAGGAAGAACTGGGTGAAGGCTTCCACTCTCATGTCATTGGAAAGCAAATCACATGACCATGTCTAACTTCAAGAGGGAGAGAGGTGTAACCTTCCGTGTGCCCAAATATGGAGAACAAGAATCATTGGTTAACACTCATAATGTCTCCTATAGTGACTCAACTGTATGCTCCTTCTTAATCACATTGTATCTCTAGGGATTTTGGAGGGGTCTGGAAGCCTCAAACACTCATGATCTCAGAGTACATACCCACCCCAGTGACAGAGTGGTAGTGAAGACAGGATGAAAGATGCAACGTATTTCATATTTTATTATTTAAGTCATTAAAAAGCTACAAACAATATTGTGATTGTTATTATTTAATGATTTAAAATACAGCAGGTAATCTGTATGTGTGATGACATCTTACAGAACCATACACACACACACACATACACACAATGAGTGTATGTTAAAAAAAAACTGGTGATACTCTGAATTCTAGATAATAGTACTATACCAAACTTTATTTATGGACACTAGAGTTTGAATATCATCATTTTCACATGTCATGAAATATTACTCTTCCTTTATTTTTTTCAGCGTGTTTGAAAATGCAAAAATAGTAACAGGTTTTGATGATGTATTATAATTATGTAAGATGTTAACACTGGGGGGAGCTGGGTGAATGGTACATGGGAATTCTCTGCACAATTTTTGCAAAGGCTTGTGAGTCTAATCATTTCAAAAATAAAAGTGAAAGAAAAATAGTTGGAGAAGATTCTCTGTGCAGGTCCTTTGCCCCACATCTTCTCTGCAAATGTCCCACACATGAGCTGAACTGTGAGAGAAGTTGTCTGAGTGAAGTGATCTTTTGCTGGAAAAACAGGAAACCTGATTAATGTACTGGTGAGATGGCTCCAGAAACTCACCTGCCTGTCTGCACCTTTGGTCTCTGCAGAAACATAGATGAAATCTCTTCTTTGAAAGTTAAAATAAAAGCCAGTCAATCCCCACTCACGTGCCCTTTCCTGCAGGTAATAAGTGGGAGCCCAAGTGAATTGCTCCGTATTTCCCTTTAAATTCTTGGGATTTCAGTGACAGACCAAGGCTCTCATCTGTCAGCAAACTGTTCCAGGCAGACCCATTACTTTAGCACCACAATAAAACGAAGGACATCAGGATAATCCGTCAAACAAAAGCAGCTGGGAGCAGCATCGTGTACCAGAGGCCGTATTCATTTGCCCGGAACATTTAAAAATCTATGCCCCAGCTCTTCTCCCCAAAGTCCTTATTTCACCCAATAAAATAAATTTAAAGTGCATAAATGTATATTAAAAATATCTAAGCAAACACTTGCAGCTAAATAATGTTCAGCCAGATGCAACTACAATTTTTTTATCGTTAGACATGTTTCCCGTTCTCCCAAGTAAATATTTCACTGAAAATGTTCCCCAAGCAGTTGTTATTTCGATATTTTCACAATAGAATATTCTGTGCTCTACACATATAAATACTGTGAATAACCAGACATTTTCCCGAAGAGACCACTGATTTCCCTGCATTTTGCAAAATGACTTTCTCCATAATGCCAACTCTGAGAGCAGAGCAGGGTATGAACTCCAAAATCCAAGTTACCAGCTCCCAGTAATTGGAACCTGAAACAGGGTGACTCCCTACAGAATCTGTAAGTGTGTTTCACTGAAGGGCACCATGGGACAGGGGAAGGAACTCAAGTGTTGAAATCACACAGACCTCATTCTTGAAGGCCACTTGTGTGACTTTGGGCAAGTTATTGAATGTCCCATCTGTAAAATGAGAAACAACAATAGTACCTGCTGCCTATGGGTGTGAAGTGGCCTGCCCTCCAGCAATATTTTGTCCTCGTACATTGTTTAAGCAGAGCTGGTTAAGGGACAGATCAACCAGATGGCAGTCCAGGGTGTACACCGTTGTTCTGACCATTGTAGAGGATTTCTCACACCCATACAGACCCTATGTCCACCCCTGTGAGGATTTAATATTCCGTGTCTCATTGTGTCCTAGCCACCAAGTGGCTCTACAGAAGTGGTTCTCAAACTCGAGTGTGCATAGGAATCACCTGAAGGCCTTGTGAAAACATGGATTTCTGGGCCGCGCCGCTAGACTTTCTGATTCATTAGGTCTGGGCGGTGTCTGGAAATTTGCATTCTAACAAGTTCCCAGATGATGCTAATGTTGCTGGTCTGGGGACCACACTTTGAGAACTGCTGCTCTAGCATTTCAAACTTGTTCTGTAAAGACAAGACAGTAAATATGTTAGACTTTACAGACCAGTTTCTGTTGCACCTACTCAACTCTACCATTGTCATGTAAAGCAGCTGTAGGTCAAGCATACTACATCCCAGTAAAACTTTACTTGTGGACACTGAACTTTGAATTTCATATCATTTGCACATATCATGAAATAGTACTCTTCCTTTGTTTTTGTTTTTGTTTTTTCCCCCAACTGTTTAAAAAATGCAAAAACTATTCTTAGCTCTTAGACCACAGGAAAACAGGCAATTGGTTGGATTTTGCCCTGGGACTGTAGTTTGCAGACCCCTAGGACTAGAACATCAGGAAAATGCAATGCATTCATCCCCCTTTCTCCATCTGTTTCTGTCTCCAATGAGCCCACTCTGCACAACGTGCTCCCTACCGGCACTCCCACAGCGGCTGCCTCAGCTGAGTCAACACTGCCTTGGCCACCAAGGTCTCCAGAGTTCCCCCGCCACCCCCTCCCCCAACCTACTCTTTTCAGCTTCACTTTTGCTCTTTTTATAGCTTTGCACAAATTTGTCTCTGTGGCAAATTTACAGCACGCACTGCTTGTCTGAACTATTTAAAGGCACAATATTCTCGACTGTGCCATAAAGCTTTCCCATTCTGTGTGTTTTATTTCTCTGTTTGAGGGCCTTTTATGAAATCAGCAGCTAGGCGGAAGGAAATCATTTGCATACTTGGCTCCATACACCTGGAATTCCTTAATTTTAGGGATTAGCAAAATGAGTCTAATAAAAAGTGAAGGCCCTTGTTAATCATCTCTGTAAAGTCCCTTCATTACCTGTTACTGGTGCCCAATCCGAGCGCTCATTTCAGGAAATTCACATTGTGCAGGTCAGTTATTGCAATTTTATGAACTGATTTGTAATTTTACGTGACACAGTTTGTGTTTTTAGTGTTCCTGAAAGTTAAATGACTGTTTTCTCTCCCTGTCCCACTCTTAAGAGGACACCTTTCAGGGTTATCACAGAGATGATCCAAAGGCAACCAGTGTGAGAACCACATCGTTGCATTGTTGCCGTTGAGTATGAGAGTTGGAAGCTCAGCCTCCCTTGTGTTATTTGAGGTGAGCTTGACGAAATCCCTGCTAACATCGCTTCCCAAGTCGAGAACTTGCATATCCACTTCCGTTCTGTTCCACGCTCACCCCTCAGAGCATTCTGGATACTTCTTAGAACTTCCAAATCCTACTCACCCACTCCTTACAGAATGGAAGAAAAATGCTTCAGTTGCCCCTGCTCTTAAGGAGAATCTGATTAAGGTCAGCTCAACAATGCGGTTGCCATATATAGCTTTCTGAAAGGGACAGGGAAACACCACATCTACTGGTTGTCAATATGTTTTCAGTAAATCCAGGAGTTCCATATGCAACTCCTTACAGAATTGGCAAAACATAAATTGGTTTCACAAAAGCAGACAATTCCCATAATTGGAGATTAAAACAAAATGACAAAACAAAACAAACAAAAATCCCCTCTGAAAGTTCTACTGATTTTTTTTTTTCTTCAAAATATAACTGCTCTGTCACCAACCCCAATAACAGAGCCCATGGCTGCCTGGAGTCAGTAGTTGCAATCAGGATAATTCTGAAACTGAATAATACATGCTGGAATGCTGTTTACAGGAAATGAGCAATTTATTTTATTATCCAAATTTTAAACCCTTTTAATATGCCTCCCAAGAAGATGTCTGATTTAGAAAATTGCAAAAGAGACTTAGGGGAGGATAAACGCTACTAAAAAAGTTCACTACCATAAAGGCCAGATAAAGGAACTTTAGAGATAACCTGAATAAGACTTGGTAAGAATGTCCACAAAAATTACCTTCACTTTGGTGGCTGTAAGTGACCAACATTATACTGTTATGAGTAACAGAAAAACTGTAGAATGAAAAGTTAAAATGTAAGATTACACTCAGTGGAAGTAATAAATCCATTAAATCCCTTTTCTGCATTTAAAGCGTGTGTGTGTGTGTGTGTGTGTGTGTGTGTGTATGCATATGTACTGGCAAATGCATAAAATGGTTCTAGAAGAATCACAAAAAACTGCTAACAGTAATGAAAAGGGACTGGGGAAAAGATTTCTCTTTTCATCTTGTACCTTTCTGACCTATATTCTAACTGTACGTGCATACCCTTTATTGTTTAGATCATCAGAGTTTATGTGGGTGGTGAAATTTGGAGTATTATTTTTGTTTTTCCTTTATATTGATTTGCATTTTTAGTGAACAAATATTTTAAGGAAACATTCTTTTCAGGGCCTTAATAAGCCCCTTATTTGAACACGGAGGCAGACGTATATTTTGTTCTTAGATAAATCAAGTTCGCACACATGCACTGCATATACAAATATTTCAGGAACATATTTAAAGAGGTACCCAATGATGACTTTCCCAGAGCAGCCACGTTTCATAGTTCCACAGTCCTTGAGCACTGTCTTGGCAGTTCAGGGGGTTCCTATCTTCATCCATCGGACTGGATTAGCTCCTCGTGAAGGTTGAGGAAATAGTCAAATGCAAAAATAGGAGAGTAGCCAAGAGTTGCCCCCATCTCTAGGAAAGACACATGGTCTCCATGGCATTTCTTGCTGCCTGCAGTAGCACTCATAAAGATCACAGATGCAAGGGCAAGGAGGACCACTGGAGATGACTGAGTCTGCACAGACGAGGAGCTGGAGCTAAAAGATATGACATGGCTTGTCCCAGACAACTCAGCTGGGCAGAGAGGACTCACACTGAGTTTACGCTCTCCACTACTAACCGCCTTAGAGTGCCTAGTTGGCTAGCTCCTCTGACTCTGTTTAGTTCACCCAATTAGCTCATCACAAGTGGAAGAGAAGACAGGATCCCAAGAGAAAGGGAGTAGGGGTGGTTGGTTAGGATGGAAGGCAAATCATCCTAGTATCCAAGGCATTGGGTAGCGTCATGCTGAAACAAGCAATACAGAGGGATATCAGGGGGTTAAGTAGATTTTTTTCATAAGGGGGAGAGAAGTGTCATGTAATAGATGTGTACATGTGCTGGGCACTTTGCATGCCTTCTCTCCATTGAGTGATGTATTATTTCTATTTCACAAATGATAGTACATACCATGTTCATGAGATTCTACAGCTCCTGGCTGAGCTGGGTTTTAAACCCAACCCTGTCTGAGTTCAGAGCCCAGACTTGAAATCTCAACACCCAAAAGCCTTTCAGCTAAATGCAATAGATCAGGCAAACTTTGCTTACCACCAACTTTTACTAAGCAAATACATAGGTTTTGAAAGTTTGCTGCCCACTGACCATGCCAATGAAGAAAGAGAGAGAAATGCTTTCTGCCCATTAGAGGGAAAAAATAGAAATTGAATTTACTGAGCATTTCGTGGGCATTAAACAATTGTTATGTGTACTTAGCATATGTCATCTCATTGGATTTAAATTAGATTGGGGGTTGATACTGTTTTAGGAAGTTACCAAAGAATGGCTAATGACTCCCACTCCAAAGACATATGGACTTACAAGGGGGAAGGAAAGGGGAGAAGCATCCCGGATAACTTCATCCAACACAACTACGGTTTTGGCTTGTGAGGTCCTGATTTGGGAGAAATCATAAGTAACATGTTTGAGCTTCTCAGATTGGGTGCGAAACCGACTCTCTACCTCAGCGCCATCTGGAGGCTGTCTCTGGACACTGCAAGCTGGTGAATCACAATTCTTTAAGCATAATAACAATCGTAGTAAATAATAGCTAACATCTATTGGATAGTCACTATCATTCACACCCTATCCTGACAGCATTACATTTTTCATCTCATTTTATGCTCTCAACAGACCTATGACGTGAGCGCTTTTATTAACTCCTTTTCCCAGGAGGCTCCTAAGGACAAGGAATTTGCTCAAGGCCATAGAACCTCTAAGTGGTGGAGCCAGGATTCCAAGCCCAAGCCTGAGTTTCTAACTACTACACCCCTTTCCAGTGACAAGATGAGTGAAGAACCTTGGCCAAACAAATCATTCCTGTTTATACCCTGTTTGTAATTTGATGGGATACAGTTTGCGGTCTTGAAGGTTAGGAAATTTAAATAATTTTTATTCCCCTCTTTCCCCACATCCTGCTCACCCTGAGTCAAGCAAGGACGTTGATATCTGTGCCCAGACTCTTCTCCTCTCCCCTGCCCCTTCCTCTTCATCAGCTGAAGAAAAGCCACAGGCCTGGTTGCCTGTCTGGGTTCACATCCTATCCTATCATCTGAATACCAGAGAGGACCGGCTTGACTGTCGATCACCTTTATGAAAAGTGAGGTACCAGATCATTCCTCAGTGTTCCAAGGCCCCACCCCAAGGATGAAACAGGGGTGGTTGCTGCAACTGCCAGCTAGATTTTCACCAAACCCATCTCCTCTACCTCCTGGGCACTCAGATGGACTGCATTGCCAGCCCCAAATGCAGTTGTCTGTGTCTGACAGACAGTTCTGGAAGTGATGGGTGCCACCCTGGGGCTGGTACAAACCCTGCTGGTGCCCCCATTTCCCACAACCCTCTCCCTCTTCCCACTCTGCCAGCCAGAGGTCCACATTCAGGACTTGTGTTGAAGATGGCAGAGCACCAGACAGAAGGACACAGGACCCCTGAATCACTATTTGGAGAAGAGGTCTTTGCTGATCAAGAATATCAGTTTGGGATTTTATGTGAGAAAGAAATAAAATTTTACTAAAAAATACACTGATGTTTGGCAGTTGTTGTTTAGGGCAGCTATTCTTACCCTAATGCACGCAATTGTTACTTGGTATTTTCAATGGACTCAGTTAGGAATGCATTCAGTGCAAATAACAAAGCGCTACTCTGCATTGCTAGGAGTATGTGGATGGCAGTCCAGGGCTGGTCTGGTGGCCGGATCTTTCCTGTTAGACACTCTGCTCCCTCTTAGTAGACCTATGTCCTTGTGCATATCACTTCATGGTCACGAGACGGCTGCTGTATCACTACACTTTTATTCCAGGTAGGAAGAAGAAGGAAAAAGGAGAAGCTAGAAGAATGATATTGATATCAGGACAGAAAAAAACTTTTCCCAAATTTCTAGGCTTATGATTCATTGGTCACAACTGAGTCATGTGCCCACCTCAAGTGGCCAGGGGTCTAATGTAGTAAATAATTGCAAAAGGGAACACTCAGGGCCTGGAAAAATACCACAGTATTTTTTGGAATCAAAAAAGTAACCCTGGGCTATTTCTTCCCCACTTTGTACCTCCATTTTTATTGTCCCTAAAATGGAAGTAGTAATACCTGACCTAATTATATAAAAGACGTAGTATAATGAAGTAATATGCTAATAAGGATAATTATTAATTTAAGCCTACTATGTACCTGACTTGATGTTACCTGCTTTAGATACAATTGCAATTGCTCCACACTATAACAGCCCCTTAAAATAGAAGGCACGTTTCTCATTCCTACAGGTGAGCACCCCTAGATTTGGAGAGGTGAGTGATTCATGTGTCACATTGCTGGTATGTGGCTGAGCTTGGACTGGAACTTAAGTCTCTGTGACCGCAATGCTCAGACCATTGCAAAGCTATATATCTACAGAAGATGCCAATGTGATTTTTAAAGATGACCTTAATAAACAGTTTGGAATGAAATGTAGTATTTTGTATCTGTTTGTTTGTTTTAACCTTTGCCTGCCAGTGAGGAAACTAATATAGTCAATTCTATGAGAAACATAAAGAAAGACAGCTTAGCTCAAAATACAGCTTGAAATATAGGCCCTTGGAAAGAAATCATACAGAAACCAAAGAAACACACCCCTGTCTTCCTAACTTTACTACCATCCCGGCTGGTGGGGAGAAAAGATGACCTGAGGACAGTTTTCAGAACCTGTTTACAAAAGATTAGGACTTCAGAATCCCTTTTAGAGGTTAGACTTATTTTTTTCCTCTTCTTACTGCCTCATAAATGAGGTATTGAAATGTAACTACTTGATATTTATCCTATGTGTGTCTAGGTCTTCTGAAAGATAATTTTGGGAAAAGTTGACTGGGTGGCTAGGATCCCAGGAGTTGCCAAGTAACTCTTCTATTGACTTTGTGTTTTTCCCTCCCCTTTAAGTGTCTGTGTTCCAAGCAGATGGGCATGAGGGTTATTTATGCAGCTCTTAGATGTAAAAAAGCATTCTCTCTGAAGCTCCCTACCCCACAACCACGCTCACTTTGGCCCCATCTGGCTCTCTAGTGGAAAATATCTAGATAGATGTTAAGGTTGAATAATGTTCTGTTAGAGCTCTTGAAACAAAATGGCAGCCAGGTTTTTAAATGAGCATGTCTTTTTGGATTTTAAATGAATAGGTGCTCCAGTTACATGTGGGATATGTATAGAAATGACAGAAATGCATGGTTTTCCTGAACAAAGGAAACTGTAGATATGTTGTTCAGTTTTAATACTAAAATAATTTAATTAAAGAAAAAAATGCTTGCTCCTTTTTCTTGTCCAACTAGGAAAATTGGGATATGTTTCATAATGGGGGACGAAACCCACTTAACAAACCTGCAGTCCACTTGTTCCTCAGGGATCCATGTGCTGAATTACATTTCTACTTGCACTACTTAATTTAGGAATTGATTGAATGCAGTCAGGTAGAGAGTGTGGCTTTTTTTTTCTTTTCTACACATGAATGTGAGTGATAGGAAACATCAGCAAAGGGATAATTGCTGTACAGATAATACCTAGTCATAATATCTGTTAAAAGAAAATGCATTTTTGTAAGACTGTGATAAAGTCTTAAAACTATGCATGCCCTTTGACCTAGCAATTTCACTTCTGGGAAATCGTTAAGAACGTGGATAAAGCTCTTGGAGCCCTACAATTGCCATGCAAAGAAGCCCAGGCTAGCCTCCTTGAGGATAGGAAGTTACCTGGGCGTTTAGCTGTCACAGCCATCCTAGCTGTGCTAGCCAGTATCAGCCATGAGACTTGTGAGTGAAGCCATCTTAGACTTTCCAGCCAAAGTTGAGCCCCTAAAACTGAAGTGACCCTCGACAAGACCAGCAGAAAAATACCAGACTGAGCCCAGCCCAAGTTACTGACCTGCAGAATTGCCATTGCAAGCCATTCTCTGCAGTCTATTTCATTTGCCTGTGGTAACCCTGGTACCACAGACTCTGTTGCTTGTATCGCTAAAGATACTGTTAACCCACCAATGGATATATTAAAAGGCATCAAAAGGATGACCTATGATGCAGTAAATGCCATAGGTAACTATATTAGTTTGCTAGGGCTGCCATAACAAAGTACCACAAGCTGGGTGGCTTAAACAACAGAAATTGAGCAGTTCTAAGAGGCTAGAGTTTGAAATCACGGTGTTAGCAGAGTTGGTTCCTTCTGAGGGCTTCAAAGGAAGGATCTTGTCCAGGCCTCTCTCCTTGGCTTATACATGGCCATCTTCTCTCTGCATCTCAACATAATCTTCCCTCTGTGAATGTCTTTCTCTGTGTCCAAATCTCCCCTTTTTATAAGAACACAGTCATATTGAATTAAGGCCACCCCAATGAGCTCATTTTAACTTGATTGCCTCTGTAAAGACCCCATCTCCAAATAAGGTCACATTCTGATGGACTGGGGGCTAGGACTCCAACATATTATTTTGGGGGGTACTGAATTCCAGTAACTATAGGTAACTGTAAAGACATTCGTGTGCTGAATACCTTTTAGGTGCAAAGGTGGGGAGATTGAGGGTCCTCAGAAAACAGACGTTCTGTCTCCTGCTTGATCCCTTATCTCTGTTCCAGAAAAAACGAATGCTTGATGTTCATGCACGCAATTTTAGAAGTGGATTTCTCCAGCAGCAAGGGAACCTGGCTTTTCGGACGTCCCTCTTTCAGCGAAGAGTCAACCAGGCTCAAATGGCAAACACCCTATGCCAGCCTCCTGGGCCAGCAGAAAGAACAGATGGTCAAGGGCATCAGGTGTCCAGGATCCTAGCTGTGTCACCCCCACCAGCTCCGACTCTCTCAGTGAGATGAAAACAATAATTCATGACTCCTGTGTCCTCTCCCCCACTGGGTCCTGGCAAACACCCACCTGCTGAGAAGGGCTCCCGTGGCTTCTTCCCGTCACCACTCTGTTCATTCTTGATTTTTCCTCCCAGCCTGTGCACCCATGGCTTTTCTTTTACCTCCACATCAGTTCTTGCTCATGGAGAACTCAGATGACTCTTCCAGAATGGGCATTTTGGGCAATAACAACATAATGGCCATAACAACTGAGGACTGAACTCTGATTTTTTTCTTTTGCCCAAATTCCTTTCTAAGGGGGCCTAGTGAGTCACACTTACAAATGATAAAATCTCACTAAACAGGTTTTGTTAACCAAATACATTGCAGGTTTACTTCCCAACCTGATTCTGGTAAAGCATTAACATTATCCAAAAGATAGAAGACCCCACCTCTTGTCTTAACTCAAACATCCTAGCAAATCCTTATCTTAAGAAAGATCCTCCTGTCTGGACCTCCCAGCATGTTCAGACCTTTCATCTTAACTTAAGCATTTCCTTTCTGGTCTTTTAGATAAAGCCTAACTCTTTCAGCCAATTGTCAGCTAAAGAATCCCTAAACTCACCTATGACTTGTAAGCCCCCACTTCGAGATGGTCCGCCTTTTCGGGCCAAGCCAATGTGTGCCTTCCATGTATTGATTTATGACTTTACCTGTAACCCTACCTCCCTAAAATGTATAAAACCAAACTGTAACCCAACCACATCAAGTCCACTTGCTCAAGGCTTCTTGGGTGTGGCACCAGGTCATGGTCCTCAAATTTGGCTCAGAATAAACATCTTTAAAATTATTTTACAGAGTTCGGCTTCTTTTCCGTCAACACAACAATAGTACTTGCTGAATGCTTTCTAGCACCAAGCACTGTTCTGAGCATTGTAAAGGTATTACATTTCCTAATCCTCACTATACCACTGAGAAATGGGCATTATTTTTATACTCATTGTATAGATGAAAAAACTGAGTCACAAGAGTTTAATTGACTCTCAACAGCCACGTGACCATTAAGTGGAAGAGCTGAGATTTAAGCCCAACTCGCACTACTACACTATGTAAAAAAAGAAAGAAAGGAAAAAGATAATACTATAGAAAAAGTCTCTCTCCCCTATAATGAAAAGGGCAATTTTTCTCCAGATTCCATGTGCTTTTTCTCACATCTATTACCACCACATGCCCCTTTTGAAGGGAAAAAAAATCCTATTTTACCAGAAAGCAAAAACATCTCATGGCTTCCACGGTTTTTTAATATTTTCCAACCTTTTTCCCAAGACAACTGTAAATGAGCACATGAGGATGGCACAGAGGCAACAGCCCGGGGGCTCCAGCAAACCCATACGTGGCTGACTTCAGCCCAAACGAGGCACTGCACCAGCAGCTTTGGAACCTATGGGCCGGACATTCCCTATCTTCCCAGAAAGCTGCCTCCCAATTCTTTCAGCCTGGGAGGGCGCTGAGGATGACTTGCTCCATGAGCTGATTAGCTGCAACCTAACCATGCATGCAACACTCTCTAGGCCAAGTGGTGGGTGGAGATGGCTCCTGGACCATCACTGTGGAGGAGCTTACCCCGACAAATGAAGAAGTGGAACCTGGGGAGAGTCTGTTTGTTTTCTCCACTAAGCCCCTTAAAGTGAGAAAAGCACACTAGGGCCAACAACACATCTACTAAAAAATGATTGAACAATGAAATCATGCCTTGAAAAGAACCCTAAATCTTCCATTTTCTCAGTAGATACCACCAGTTCTGATTGCCATATCCATTCAGCTGCCCCGTCTCCTTCCCAATGAGCACTTGAGGATGGCACAGAGGCAACAAAGCAAACAAAGGAGGCAACACGGACTTTTCTTTGGTTTGCAAAATAGTGAAGTGTCTCTCATAACACCAGACTTCTAACCATCCCATCTGCCACCCATGAGTCCCTAAATATGGGTCCCCCAAATACATAAAAACAAAAGGACCAATTGCACTTAATTACAGCCCATTGCTTCTTTTCTTTAAGATTCTAGCACATTGAGGCTGAACTCTTTACTAGGAAAACTATGCCAGGACTGTTCCCTCTCCCCTAGACTAGACAAAGAGGGTGAGGGGGACGCCATAGCATTCCATGGAATATCTATCTTCTGCATGTGAGAACAGGAGGAACATGCTGATCTGAGAGCAAAAGGCATCAGGGAAAATAAGAAAGATGCCTCCTCCCAGGCTGGGCCACCCTTCTGATTAGATATGTGAACTTAATGCAGGGAAGTGAGTTAGGCTCAGGCTACTGTGCCTGCTCCAGTTAGCCAATTAGGAAGCATTCACTGAATGACTACTATGTGCCAGAGAGTTAGAAAGAACCTTGTTATCGAAGAACTTATGATTCCATAAATGAAGAGAAGACAAAACACACACAAATAATTAGACAATAATTAAATGCAAGCTTTTTCCCAGGTTGACCCTAATCCAGCCTGCTGCACGGCCAAGTATTGTCAAGGGATCGAATGTCCTCTGCCATTTATTTTCTCTTGTTCTTCCTCTCTCTTACGTCTTTTCTTGAATTCTGCTCTACTCTCTCTGTCACTCAGCCGCACTCAAGCCCCAAGGTTACTTATTTCTTCTTTCAACCAGTACGAATGTAACATTCTGCATTTTTTAAAACAAATATTTTCTCCATATTGAAAGTGGCAACATTCTTCCATTTGCTCAGGCCAAAAGCTTAGTGTCATCTTTCGCTCCTCTGGTGCTTTTGTCACACCTGCATCCAACCCCCCATACTTTAAAAATACATCAGCATCTGACAACTTCTCTCCTCCCCGCCCTTTCTGTGGTGTCAAGCCCCTTCCTCCCTCCACCCCGTTTCCCCACTGCATTCACCTCATCCCCGCCCCTACCCATGCCAGACCGGGAGGTAACCAGAAAGATCCAAAGTCCTTTTGAAGATCTCAGACACGACACACGACTTGGTTGCCATTACCTCTCTGACCATACCCTGCTTCTCATGGTGCACAAGGATTTCATTCATTCAGGCAAGCAATTGAGCGGCTACAGGAGAGGCAAGGGAGAGACTGCATTATCACCAAGAAGGCTGACCAAGGAGGAGGCTGACAGTTAGACAAGAGTGGGACTTCCACTTGCAGGAGAGCAAAGATCAAAGACAGTGGCATCCAAGCCCGTGTCTCCTTCTCTCCTGGCTCCTCTGTATGAAAGTGAAACCCTGCCGTAATCATATTCATTGTATCAATTTACATGTATGTCATGTCTTGTAAGATCCCTTGAGTAAGGTAATTAATAGGCTCTGTGTTCTTCAACACAGTCCCTTCCTGCTGGCACTAAAGCCAGCACCATCTTCCCTGTGTCTGGAATCCTGCCCCCCACCCCCCAGGTGTGTAATGGACGGGTTCCTGGGTTTCTCGGTGGTGTCACCAAGACCTTGCCTGATACACTCACACACGTCCTTCCCCCACGCAACCCCTTCTATTTTAACAGAAAACCTTCCACCATTATAACTCTCCTGTATTTCTCAGCAGGAGTAGAGGATGTCTTTTCAAGCACAAGCAAACAAATGGTCCTAGGCTTTATTAAACTGGTTAAATGAATTGGTTCTTGTCCACACACTTGCATAAGGCAAATCATCCAAGCTGATGGGACAAGTGGTGGGGTAAGGGGTAAAGGGAATGCCCTATGTGAAAAACTGACTAAATAAAAACAAACAGATAACACACATCTAGTGAAATAAAACACCAAGAGCCAACATTTGCCCAGAACTTTACAGTTGACAGAGCAGTTCCACAGACACACATCATTTTCATTCATTGCTAGCCCATTTATGGATCATGACTTGTAAACTTGACTATGGTTACATAGGCTTTCAGATGCTGAATTTTTCTCCGGGACATATTTAAGAAGGCAGCTTTGCCTTAAATGCGTCTGTCAAAATTATGTATACTAAATTTCTAAGATTTTGAAATCAACCTTTGTTTTCTACGTTTCAGCATTTCTGAAACTTGAAGGTACCCTACAATCGATGTGTCCATTTAATCTTACAGTGTTTCTTTCTTCTTTTTTTTTTCTTGAAAGGCTATTATTGAATCAATGGTGTGTCTTACAGTCAGTGGCGTCTTAAGATCAAGGAAACAGAGTGCACACACTTATGTGAAATGCGAGCATGGATGTGTACACTCGCCTCTCTGGGTATATCCATTCATTAGCTCTTCTTTGCTAGTAAACACATGCCAATGCAGCCCGGAGGTCCTGGGAGAGCCCTGGTCCAGACTCCACTAGCCAGCCTGCAGTCTTTAAGGAGAGCTACATCCCTTTATGATCAATTACTATTCCAAAGAGAGAAGCCTCAACAAGCTCCCAGCATCACCAAGAAGCCAAGGAAATGCTACTATTGCTAGTGTTACTATTTCCCTAGAGACTTAGAGGAAACCTTTGAGGAGTCCAAGCCCTTGGTGGCCCTCATCCCTCTCTGAGCCGGATGAGCACACAGACCGCATTCCTTTGTGTTGTGGATCCTGTTAGGGACCCCAAGGCCAAGAACTCAATGTATGCAAGAACAGGCCACACTCTGTAAGTGAGGAAAATGCTTCATCGTTCAAGCAGGATTTCTTTACAAATTCCTTAATTTCACCTCCCTGAATTTTACACTGAATTTTGTCAGTTTATAAATTTGCACTACAGCTTGGCACTGGGAAGAGGAGGGGGCAGATAATCAAACCTACAGGCGCTTTACACACAGACACTGAAAAATAAAGACCATTAGCCAAAAGTATAATTAAGTTAAAATGCCAACTTGCCAAAGAAGCTCAGTAAATGGGAAATATATCAAACTGTGATAATACAAATGGGCTATTTCTCAAGGTGTAAGAATGTCAATGGAATAAACTCTAATAATTTGCTGACTTTCTATGTGGAAGGTAGAGTAAGAGCTTAAAAATAAATCAGCACAGTAACACACACAACCATGTAGTATGTGTATAATTGTTTAACTATGTAACATCACAAGTCTAGCAACCCCAGGGGCTGGGAGAAGTAGAAAAATCACTTAAAAGTAAATTTCTCCTTTTGGGTGAGTTGGCCAGTCCCCAAATCCCAGCAGAAATTTTTATTAGTCACTGGATCTACTTTCTTAGGTCCATTCAGCCTAATTTGTTTTGAATGCGTGTTTGCCAGTTAAGTTTAACATATCCAGTTAACGATAGCTGAATATTCTCTAAAAACAATCTTCTAATGAGGCCATGGTTCTTTGTAGAATATTGAAAATTACTTTTGGCATGCAAGTCCGTTTTCTTAATTCCTCTTTTAGTGTGCAAATAACCTTTGAAAACCTGCTTCTAGGTGTTTATGTGTCAGGACAGTATCAAAAATTATTCAATTGCCAAGTCACATGTCAACACTTTTCTACTACAAAGCCTCGGAGAACCCTGATTCTCACTACTCTGCTGCCCTCTAGTGGACAACTGACAAATCCTCCCCTTCGTTTCTATTTATTTATTGCAACCTAAAGTATGCAATTCAAGACATTCCAATCTGCATCACATCATGAAGGTAAGTGGCACTTATAAGTGGTAAAATATAAATGACAAGAAAACAGGGACCCAGTTGAAATCCCCTTGGAGGAACAGTTAACAGAGGTGAGGTTGTCACATATTTTTGAAGAATTTATCCAAGAACCACCTGCAGCCACAGCCACACCTCGGGAACAAAAGATGGGATCTACCCCAAAGTTCAGGTGGTGGGCTGAATAGAGTCTCTGCCCATGGGGAGTTTGGAAATGGCTCAGTCTCTGCCCCTAGGGTCACGGAGCACAGGCCAGAATGTCAGAGAGAGAAGGGACATTTAAAGTTCACCCATTCTAATGCTTCTCCCATGGGATGATTTCAAACAACATAACCGAAATATTCAAATTCTTAGTTGAATTAAATAAAAACAATTACCTACGTAACAGCATAGCAGGTATGCATTTATGACAATTACATGTGATTGACAAGCCATTTCACTTCTATCCATCATCTGATGAGAAGTCAGAAGCCCAGAGAGGGAAAGAGACTTACCAGGGGCCCACAGCTAACAGGGGGCAAAGATGTCACCAGAACCTGGTGATTGGCAGAGTCCTGTGATTCACAGTTCAAGTCTCTCCCCATGATGACATTACAACAGGCACTTTTGAAATTTATTTATTTATTATTTACCTCTATTATAGCAATAAGTCTGGAACACATTTTCATAATCAGTTGCAATGGGCATTAACAAGGAACCTGACAAATGAGAACCAAGTTATGGAACTCTGTGAATTAATTACTCCTTAGAAATAAACTAGAGTGGATCTGAGTTTATTCCTATAACAGCATCACTCAGGCAATCCACGAGTGGTAGAGAAAGTGGTGGCCAGACAGCCGTGAGGAGCTGTCCATGTTAGGAATTCACATTTCAGTCCACAAACACAGGCGAGTAAGAAGTGTAACTTTTTTAAACTCAATTTTTATTGAGACCCTCATTTCACTGAGTGGTGTAAACTTAATTTCAATTGAGTCAGGGCTGCCCTGCCCTCCCAGTTGATCTGGACCCGAGCAGAGGGGCCTGTGCAGTGGGAAGGCACTGTAGGGACAGGTGCAGCCCTATACCCCAATGTTGCTATTCTTCCAGATGGCACCCAGTGGAATTTCCTCATCCCTGCCTGGAGTGCCACTCACAGCCTCAAGACCTGCCAGGTCCATCAGCTCTCTGAGCTGAACCCAGCATGCCCTGAGTGCTTCAGAAACATTCAGCTCCTTCCCCACCACGGTCTGGCTTGTTGGCCCAGATATTCCATGTGGCTGTGTCCACCCTGGAAGCTTTGGCCTCTCTGCTCTCTACTTGGAAAGGAGCGCGGTTCTCTTTCCCTCTTGGTCTCCTAATCTATGTGAGGTTTCCATTGCTAGCACCCCCACCGTACACCCCACCTACCCCAAAACTGGATTTATGTGGCAGAGAAAAGGTCAATTTCACAAAGACCCATCAGTACCAGACTCACTTCTTTCATTAATTAATCAGGACTCGTTAAGCTTCTCCCCTGTTCCAGCCTGCTCTAGGCACTGAGGATACCCCAGTGAACAGACAGGTGAGGTTTCTGCCCCCATGGGGCTCTCACTACCTTGTGATGACATCACCATGAAATAAGACGAGTGTACACAAATGATCTCAGGGATCAGTGGGGAGATAAGGATGAGGGATGGGGAGGAGGGATGTGATTTCCTGCTGGGTGGTGATCAAAAGGCCTTACAACGAAGGGACATTTGAGCAGAGGTTTGCATAAACTTCCAAGTAGGGACATTTCTAGTCTTGCAGCCTGGAGTATCTGCTGGAACTTATTACCTATTCTTCGAAATAGCAAAAGCCAAAATGCCTTCCCTTTTTGTGTTAGCCTTTCTATGAGCCATGAAGGCAGAGTTCTTAGCTGATAGGGTACAAAGGCTCCTGGGAAGTATAGAAGAAAAAGCCCAGCTCATTCCAAAGTATTATTACAGGACACATCCACCCTTTGGGAGGGACATCCTTCATGGGCAAATCATTTGTCATATTCGCTGAGGAGGGAAAAATAAGGCTGATACATTAGGAAAAACAGTATGGAGATTCCTCAAAAAACTAAAAATAGAACTACTGTATGATCCAGCAATGTCACATCTGGGTAGAGATCCAAGAGAAAGGAAATCAGTACATCAAAGAGATGTTTGCATTCCCATGTTAATTGAAGCACTATTCACAATAGCCAAAATACAGAATCAACCTAGGTGTCCATCAGTGGATAAGTGGATAAAGAAAATGTGGTAGACACACTGTGGAATATTATTCAGCCATAAAAAGAATGAAATCCTGTCATTCGTGGCAACATGGATGAGCATGGAAGATATGCTAAGTGAAACAAGCCAGGCACAGAAAGATAAATACCACATGTACTCACCCATATGCGGGAGCTAAAAAAGTTGATCTCATAGAAGTAGAGAGTAGAATAGTGGTTACTAGTGGCTGGGGAGAGTAGGGGGGAGGGAGGGATGGGGAGAGGTTGGTCAACAGGTACAAAGCTACAGTTAGGAAGAATAAGTTCTGGTGTTCTGTTGCATAGTAGGGTGACTACAGTCAACAATAACGTACACATCAAAATAACTAGAAGGAAGGATTTTGAATGTTCCCAACACAAAGAAATGATAAATGTTTGAGGTGATGGATATGCTAATTACCCTGTTTTGATCATTACATATTGAATACATGTATCGAAATACTACTGTGTATCCCACACATATATACGATTATTACATGTCAGTTAAAAAGAAAAGGAAAAAAAATTAAAATTGTAAAAATTTTAAAAGATAAGGCTGACAGTATTGCTATTTACAGCCAGACCCTTGGTGAGTCAAGCCCTCCTTGATGTTTAGTCCCTGGCCTCTGGAGAGCAGAGACCCCATCTCAGTCACTGTTGATCCCGAGCCCTCCTACCAGCCCAGGCCCCTGGCATGGTGCCATGGCCACTGTAGGGACGCACCTGTGAGACTGAAGGAACAGGTCATATTACACCAATGTAGGCAACAGTCTCTATAAGGCAACTCTAACTCAGGAAGGAACTCTTTTCCCAAGTCAGGAATGGCCTTTGGGAAAGAGAGGTTTATTTATGGGGGTCTCCACCTTTTTGTTAGACATTTACCCACGTGAATTCTTAGTCCAGGTGTCTAACGTGCAAACACTCATGGAGGCTTAGGTAGGTAACATAAATAAGAGAAGTGGGCAGGGTGAGGGACAGTTCATCACCTTCCCAAAGAAATATACTCTTTCTCATTTTCTTTGACTTGTTTTACTCCCTTGTTGGTTCATTATTCTGTCTTTTATCGGGACAAGAGAAAAAGAAAAATTGATATTCCTCTTTACTATTTGTCCACATAAGTATTACAATAAATGGTACCTAATTCTATGCCTTGATGACAGGAGAACAACAGGGTGTGGAGGAGACCCTGGTGAATTGGAGAGTGCAGGCCCCATCTAAAGAGGAAGGAGCTAGAGCCCATTGTCCCCTCGCGGGAATATGGACCCAGTGTTACCAGATCTTACGATTTTTCAATAGGAGCTGGAACCTAACTACTCTTGTGCAATATCCTAATATTTCAGTATTTTCCAATAACACATATTATTTTAAAACCCTGTGCAGGGAGCATGGGACACATTTTTGGACCAGATTCAGGGAATGAACCAGCAATCTGGAACCTAAATTTTAATCATATCATCCATCCCTTGGGATATCAACCAGATACAGTGGGAGAAACCCTGACCTGTGAGTCCAGAGGCCAGGGTTGAAGTTCTCATGCTACCATAAACTCTGCGTAAGTGTGGGCAAATTGTACCCCTCCCTGATCTTCTGCTTAACCTCTCTGAACAAGGAAATTAGATGAGACCAAATTTACTTTTATATGCACAACCTCTAGAGTTCAAATAGCTATAATAAATGGACCCTAAAATGTGTATGGTTTTAAAAAATAGAAACTTCATCCTCAGTCATCCAACAATCCAACATGGGACAGCTGGTAGCTTTCCTCTACACTGTGAATCTGCTCTCTTGTGACTATGTAAGCTCCCAGGCCTTGCCATTGTCTGCATCTTGCTGCGCTCAGGGAAGAGGTATGTTGGAGAAAACACACACCTGCTGTTTAAAAGTCATGGCCTGAGATTGGCACAGATGATTTTGACTTATATTCTATTGGTAAGAACGGGCCACATAGCCACACCTAGATGCAAGGTGTCATGACTACATAGAGGAAGGGAGAATAGATTTTAGTAGACATCTAGCATTCTTTGCTACAATTGCTTCAAACAAAATGTTGCACATATGTCCAATATATAAAACAGTTCATCCAGGAGATACAATAGTTGAAGCTGGGATAGGGAATTCCTAAACCCCATGATGAAGGTTGCATCACTATTCAAAATATTTTCCCTTGTTCCTGGAGAAAGAAGGTACTTCTTTATTGCACTGATGTCAGTCTTGGCCATGTGACTAGTTCTTGGTCAATGAGTATAGGCAGAAGTGACAGGTGCTATTGTTAACCAGAAGCTTTACAAGCCATTGCCCACTATTTTTCCCTTTTCCCTCTAGAAGGGGACCAGCATGTCCCAGATAAGAGCTTCTCCTTCAGCAGATTTTAGAATGAAGAAAATACAAAACGAAGTCCAAGCTGTCCCATGATGGTCATGTCACATGAGCGAGAAATACATCTTTACTGTTGTAATCCATTAAGATTTGGAGGTTATTTGTTACTGCAGCACAACTTGGCCTAAGCTGACTAATACACTCACATCTCCCTCCAGTGCCCTGTTGCCTCACTAGGGGCCTAGGAAGCATTTCCTCATAACTGCTAGGATTTGGGAAAGTACTGGATTAAATCATTGCTGAGATCCCTCAAAGTCCCAGTATTCTGTGATTCTGTCTCCATATGGTAGGGTCTCTGACTGACCTTTGTATCCCCAGTGCCTGACATTGTGCCAGATACAAAGTAGGTGTTCAGTAAGATTGCTGAATATGTAACAATTTCTTCTGACGATCTTTTGCAACATGAAATATTCTGATCAATACCCTTTCCCATAGGCTATTCCCTCTGCCCATCATGCCCTTCTCTTCCCCCTCCACCTGGTAGGCTTCATATTTCAAGCACAGTTCAGATGTTTCCTTCCCTATAATAGCCTCATACTTGAGCCAGAATAAGTGTGTCCTATCTCTGGATTCCAATAACTCTTTGAAATTTCCTTAGGCCCTTCCATGACATATTCCTTTGGAAGCAAGGCTTGGTTTAGTGATTTTCATACGCTCAGTTTCTAGAACTGATTCATAAGTATTCAAAATGTGCTTAAATATTAAGTATCATAATGAAATGTAATGTTTCCAAATTAATCATGATATAAAAACTAGGAAAAATTTGCTGTCAGATGTGTGTGTTAAAATATAACTTTCATGTGGTGTGAAAACATCTTTTGCCTGAAACAAATTATCTTTTTCACTAACCTGACACTGTATTATATTGTAAGGTATAATGGTGTACGTATACTGTATTTTATATTATAAAATTATACCATTTGCTATGTATTTCCTCAGGCTAAACACTGCCCTTTTAGTCATCTTTAATCAAATGTGTTTAAAGAAACTTATCTATAGGAGGAAATATATATGGAGTCATTTACACTTTAGTATAAGTCAGTTCACTATTTTGCTTCCCTCACTATATACATATATATGTATACACCCACACACATATATATGTAAATACACATGTGTGTATATATATATTTTTTGCTATTTATTTATCCATTTAAATCTTCAGTTCCTAAAATTTCTGCCTTTTTATAAGTTCAGCATTCCTGAGAACTTTCTTCCAAGATTGTGTTTAGATTCAGACTTTGTATGCCAGGTAGATCACTGTACTATGGGGTTTGGATCTGGTTTTGGATCTACTGGCAGGGAATACTGGCCAAGTCAGTTAAACTCTTTAGCTCCAATTTCCTCAGAATGAGATAATGTGTTTAATAAATGGTACCTCAATCCAAACATATTAGTTACTACTAAGAAGGAGGAAAATGGATTCAGAATTTGGATGCATAAAAATTGTAGCATGAAATACAGTGTTTGGAGCCTTCTCCTTAAATTGCACGTACCTGGATGAACTAAAAGAAGACACCCTTACTGGGGTGGCTGAGGCAGAAGGATCACTTGAGGCCAGGAGTTTGAGACCAGCCTGGGCAATATAGCAAGGACAACCCCCCCAATCCCCACCACCCATCTCTACAAAAATAAAAAAGTTAGACGGGTGTGATGGCATGCACCTGTAGCCCCAGCTTCTTGGGAGGCTGAGGCAGGAGGATCACTTGAGCCTAAGAGTTTGAGGGTGTAGTGAGCTATGATCACACCACAGCACTCCAGCTTGGGCAACAGAGCAAGACTCTGTCTCTAAGAAAAGAAAATAAACAAAACCAAAACAAAACAACACAACAACCAAAAAAAAAAACCCAACCCTGAGCAAGAAGCAGGTCTGAAACAAAGGAAGGTAATGAAAGCCTCTAGAACTCTCATTTATAAACCAAAACCACACTGTCTTCTGTAACTAGAACGACAGAAAACTTGCCTTCTCCTTAGTCAACTCTACCCAGCTTTAATTTGGAAACCTGGTGAAACTGTTGCTAGCTGAAACTCCTGCCCCTTCATAATTTAACTCACCAAATGGCTGTGCTTATAATGCTACAACAACAAAAACGGACTGGAACAGAGAAAACCCACCCCCGTTGAAGCAAAAATATTTTTTTTCTAACTAAGGAGATGGATAACTCGCTTCACTCCATCCAGCAGAAGCTGGAAATGATAACTCTTTCCCTCGGTCATAATGACTAACTGTTAAACTTGAAAGGATAAATCAAAGGAAGAATCTTGTTGCCTCCCCTAAGTTACAAGCACTACAAATGGGACTGACACCTTTCATCTTCTCACCGCAGCAGCTGGCTTCTGAGGAACAGCCTCCAGGGATGACAGGGTGGCTGGGGTGTGCTGGGGGCCAGTCACAGAGAAACAGCTGTTTCTCAGATTTACTGGAAGGAAGTTTTAATCAGGGTCACACTGAAATTGGTTTGTGTGGGCTTGGGCCTAGTTATTCCTTCGTTGGAGGCAAGTGGCAAGGTGATTTCTGGGCTATGAAAACCCCAAACTCAAAACTCCTACTAGGATCTGCTTCAATTCTACCCTCAGGCATCCATGGGCTAATGCAAGTCTTTGTAATAACCCAGGTTATTTTGCAGCTTTATTGTGTATATATATCAAGCTAACCTTGTAGGCTGGTGATCTTTGCTGGCCCTTCTGTGAAAAGTTGACGCTACTAGCCACTAACAAAGAGATAGACTGACAGGGGCAGGCACAGCTCAAATTCTGAATCTCCCAGTTACCAAATGTGATGGTTAGTTTTATGTGCCAACTTGGCTAGGCTATAGTACTTAAGTATTTAACCAAACACTAATCTAGGTGCTCCTGTGAAGGTATTTTGTAGATGTGGTTAACATCTTCAACAAGTTGACTTTAAATAATGGAGCTTACCTTCCTAATGTGAGTGGGCCTCACCCAATCAGTTGACAGCCTTAAGAGCAAAAACTAAAGTTTTCCAGAGAAGAAGAAATTCTGCCTCAAGACTCCATCTTTAACTCTTGCTTGAGCTTTCAGCCTGCTGGCTTGCTCTGCAGAGTTTGAAATGGCCAGCCCCCACAATCACAAGAGCCAATTCCTTAAAATAAATCTCTTAATATTTACATATATATGTATGAACATATACTTCTGCAATACTAAAAAATTCCAAGATGATAGCATACTGTTTTTGAAATATCAAATGATATTTTCCCCTGACCGTGAGGTTATGAGGAATGGTTAAACTCAGAGTGGCTAAAGCATCCTCTGATATTTTGCGTAACCTCAGGGACCTTTTCTAACTCCCCATCTGAAAAAGACCGGGCAGACTAGAAGGTGTGGCATTTATTGCTTCAAGGAAGAGATGCATAGCAGATATAAAACCAGAGTCAGTACTTAACTTTTGAGTTTCAAAAGGCCTAACCTTCATGGTCAGAGTGGGTTTGTGCATGGGATGGAAAGACCTTAGGGCACAAACAAGAGGAAGAGTCAAGCCCCCCTTCCCGTGATCCACCCCTGCAAACTAGCTAATGACGCTTTGGCCTGAATGGGGGCTGGCGATGAAGAAAGGGTTGGGAAGGCAACGTGGATTCCTGACAAAGAGTAGCCTTGTCCTCTGAACTCACTCCCTCCCACCCCCATCCAGAACCTACCTGCTTGTGTGAGATTCAGGGACAGAGAAAAGTTGAGCCTAGCTTGCAGGTTAGAAACAGAAAGGCAGTCAACCTTAGAATAGACAGTCATTCATTCACTCAACAAATGTTTATTGAGTCTTTGCTGCATGCCAAGTATTGTCCTGGGTGGCTGGAGTGGGCAAGAAAGAGGAAGTCCCCACCCTCTGGGAGCTCGAATTCTTATGCAGGGCTCTTCGACTGTGGCACTGTTGACAGTTTGTGTTGGGTCATTCTTTGCTGTGGGGGCTGCCCTGTGTGTTGTGGGATGTTTAGTGTCATCCCTGACCTCTACTCACTGGGTGACTGCAGCAATCCCTCTGTTATCACAAACAGAAAGGTTGCCAACATTGCCAAATGTCCCCAAGGGTAGCAGGCGGGGGCAGTTGCACCTGGTTAGGAAGCACTCTTTTCATGGACAAACAGACTGTAAATAAATAAATGAAATTTTATAATACAGCGTCCAGTAAAAGGAAGTGGGAGGCAGATAGAGAGTGCGGAGGGCTAGTGTGGTCAAAGAAATTCTCTTTGAGAAAGTGGTATTTTGAGAATCCTAAATTAAGGAAGAGAGCAAGCCACGAGAATATCTTTCAGAAGCACAGGCAAAAGGAACCGCACATTCATAGGCCCTGAGAAAGGAGCGTGCTTATTGTGTTTGAGGAACAACAAGGAAACCAGAGTGTCCTGCGCGCAGGAAGCAAGAGGAAGAGTAGAAGGAGATGGTGCAGAGGTTCCAAGGGCTGGATCACATGGGCCATGTGAGGATTTTGGACTTTAAGTGTGATGAAAAACCAGTGGAGAATTTTGAGCAAGGGACCAATAGGACCTGACTTGTTTTAAAGGGATCATGGGGGACAGGAGAGGACCGGGAGCTTGTAGACAGCTTGAAAGCCACTAGAGTTGTCCATCTGAGATACGACGGTGGCCAGGTTCAGGGTGAGAACGGACGAAGTCATAAACAGTGGTTGAATTCCAAGTATGTTCTGAAGGAAGGGCTGATAGGATCTATGATATGAGGGTTTGGGTATAAGATGTGAGAGAAAGAAAAGGCATCCAGGAAGACTTCAAGTTTTGGGATGAATGATGGTGTCATTTACTAGGGAGAGCAACACTTGGGGAGAAGAATGCTTGGGAGGGTAATAAGAGTTAGGTTTTAATCACATTAATTTTGAAATGCCTAGTGGATATTCAAATGGAGACATCAAGCAGGCAATTAGACATGTAAGTCTAGGACTTAGGAAGTGGGTGGGGCTAGAAATGGAAATGTGGGAGTCATCAGTGTATAGCAGGCTTTAAAGGACAGGATGAAATGGCCTAGTGAGTGAGCACAGATAGAGGAAAGATCCCAGGACTGCTGTGTGGGCACCGCAGCATTCCGAAATGGGCCTGGGTGTGACTGGGAAGATACGTCCTTTGATGGCCTCCTATTATTATGGTGTGGGAGCAGCACAATAACCTATACGCTCCAGAGAAGACAGAAGTCTGAGAGAGGCCTGGACTCAAAAGGTTCCGTGGATTGGAAAGTACAGATGACTCAGCAATCACTTCCACAAATCAAACAAGATGGCGGTCATCGCTGACGACAGCTTCAAAGCTGACTGTTGTGAACAATAAGGAAAGACTGAGAAACCATCACAGATTGGATGAGACTACAGAGACCTGATGACTAAATGCAATGTGGTATATCCTAAATAGGCTCCTGGAACAGAAAAAGTTCATTAGTATAAAGATAGGTGAAGTCTGAAAAAAAAATTCGGGAGTCTAGTTAATAGTAACGTACCAACGTTGGTTTTAGCAACGTACCAATGTTGGCAAAGGCACTATGGTTATGGAGGAGGTCAACATTAGGGAAAGCTGTTCAAGAACTCTCTGCACTTTCTTTGTAACTTTTTTATAAATCTAAAATCATTCCAAATGAAACTTTTTTTGTTAATAAAGAGGAGACAGGGTCCAAAACATTGAAGAGCAGAGAAAACTCAGACTGCCTGTATCCTGATAGAAAGAGACCTTCTTAAATATACTATTTGCTGGACACTGTGCAAGGCTCAGTACATGTATTTGCTTTCATAATCCCCCAATAATCCTGTTAGGTCTGGAACATTCCACATTTACGTAAGAAGATGGAACTTTGAGAGGCAAAGTAGCTTTCCCTAGTTTATAAAATAAGGAAGGAGCAGAGACTTCAATCCAGGTTTGTATGACTATCATTTTTCTCAAGTGATTTTATTTAACCTTTCCAGAAAGGTCCTAGATGCTTTGGGGACCAAATGAAAGCTATGGGCTATCTTTCCAGAAAGTGCTTATGTACAAAGAATTTTGCTTACCATATCAGGAGATTCATGGATGCCTGAAGACTATTCATTGGCCTCCAGTTACAAACCCATGTACCATGCCCCCCTGTGTCTGAGATCTCGATGAGAGAAAAGAAGGAAAGATGAAGTGAAATAGAGAGAATGCAGAATAGTGTAATTTAAAACCTTCTTTTGGCACAGTTTATATGAAAAATTGAAACTCAACGGGTGCCAGAATTCTCAATGTATTTACTATTTCCGTCATTTTAAATGTAATAGAAAACTGAGGCCTTACCCAGGTCTCTAACATCATCGTCCTGGAAACAGTCAGGAGGAGAAAAGAGCAAGGAAGAATGTGAGTCAGGCACCACTGGGGTCCTGGGCCCATGGCAGCCTCTGCTACTTACATCTGGAGCTCTAGAAGGATACCTCCTCCAGTGTATTATTTGGAGAGATGCCCCCACTTTAGACAAATAAGGATCACTGACCAGGCCAGCAGTTCCTGTAACTGGGGACACAGATCCCAGCCCACCTGCATGCCAAGAACATTATTAGCTCATTACAGAGCATCTCTGAGCACCACTGGAACACGTGGTCCAGGCCATGGGAAAATCCTCAGTGACAAATTCCACTACACTTGGCACAAAGCCATGCTGCTATGCACGTGCCATGTGTCTGGGCCTCTGCCAAGGCCCTGCATGATGCAGGAGTCATTGAACACAAGGCGTAGGCCCCATGCACAAAAATCAGATGGCAGGTAGGAGAACAAATGTGGGCATAAGATGGGAAGAGAGATGGGAAGGAAGAGAGAAAAGTCACTTCTGTACCCTCAAAATCATTTTCATCATTATCATTACCAGTTCCCAACAGGAATCCCAAATTATCCCCCATCTTCAGTAGGAATTTTCAGTCTTTACTCACTTGGTTCATCTTAGTTCTCTTCAGACCCAAAGACAAATGTAGAAGCATTAAACTTTTGACACCCAAAGAAATCATAGAACAAACCCCACAAGACAAATTCAGCCCTTCCAAGATGGTTTGCTCAATCTGCATATTCATTCCTGTTTTGGGTTTTGTTGTGTTTTTCTAATTTGAAGCTCTTCAAGCATTTCTTACCCCCTCCGGTTTTGCCCGGTTCCCATCTGGGCCACACTGCTCCAAAGACGTACAAGTGTGCCACCCTGCTGTAGAGGCGGCCAGCCCAGCCCTTCTTCTCCTGCCATTGTCACCGTTTCATAAATAAGGAAATCAAACAATTTTTTTTTTTTTAATGACGGGGTCTTACTCTGTTGCCCAGGCTGGAGTACAGTGGCATCATCATAGCTTACTGCAGCCCCCAACTCCTGGTCTCAAGTGATCCTCCTGCTTCAGCCTCCTGAGTAGCTGGGACTACAGGCGTGCACCACCATGCCTGGCTCCAGGAAACTAAACTATTAAGGAAGAAAAGAATCACAGAATATATCCCCGGAAACCTCCGTTCTCTAGACAGAGGTGGTGCTTGCTTTGGCACCTTGAAAAGAATGCCATAAATCCTCATGGCCTTTCAAGGAAATGCCCTAAGTTTGTGATTTAAAAAATATATATAAACACACGTATATATATTTGTAAATATATATGTAAATATACATATTCCATACATTTGTAAATATATTATATTATATATATTTGTAAATACATATATTATATATATATTTACGTGTGTGTATGTGTGTGTATATATATGTGAAGAATTCTTTTGTGGGAATGATTTCAGATAAAAATTGGATCTGGTGGTCTGGCCAAAGGGAGCGGGGTAACGCGCAGCCTCTCAGAACTTGCCCATCTGGAATCTCCTTCTTCAGAGCTGTGCGCTCACCTGCCTGCTCCCTTGAAAGACACTCCAAGCTAATTATCCCTGCGTGGGAGATTTTAGTGTTTTGAGTGACATTTAGCTAAGCTCCTTGAGAGACCAATCCTTAACCCAAAGGAATGGGATCCTAATGTTTCAATTTATGACAGGATGGCACACCAGAAGAGGGGTGAATTAGGTCCTGTAATCCCCCCTCACCCCCTCTTTAAACCATATGCCTAAGACCAGCAATAACTGGGAAATGAACCCGTGGGATTATCTTTTCTCTATGATATCAAATTTTTCAACCCAGACTGAAGGATCACTCTGTTTCAAGAAACAGACACTCATTCAAGCAGGCTTTGGCAATAAGGAATTTATTGGAAGGATGCAGGAAAATCTCATGAAACCCATCTGAGGAACTACAGCTGCCCTGGAAAGTCATCAGCCAGCTCTTCTCTTTGTCTCCTCCTTTTGGGGACCACTTGACCTCTCATCACTGCTTGTCTTTGCAAGCCTATTCCATTCTAGCCATGGACTCTCTTCCTCTAGGAGCCTCTTTTTTCTGCTTCTCCAAACCTTTGCAGGTTTTACGCAGATGTTGCATGGCCTCAGTCCCAAGGCCAGTGTGGTCCAGCTGTATTTTCCCAGTCCTTCATGTTTTTGAGAGAAAGGCACTGATGGGCTCAGCTTAGGTCAGGTGACAACCCCAGTCCAATCAACTTTGTTAATGGGGCTGGGTCAACTGGAACAAAGTAAGTTGCTCAGACCTGAGCCTTCCATGGGGACTGCTAGGAGCATTCTGAAGAGAGGGACGATGCGAGCTGCCCAATCCCTTGTCCCTGTTCCTTCCTGTCTCACAAGGTTCGAGGTAGAGCATGCCACTCCAGCACAGGAGCCAGACACAAGTTTGGGTCAACAAGCTTCAGCAGTTCCCCACCTGTAGGACAGCAAATGTACTCCTCTACAGGAAATTTCTTTCATCACACCCCACCCTACTGGGGCAAGTGCCCCAGGATGGGCTACTTCAAATCTCCTAGGGCAGGAAGAGAGGAGAAAGCTCCAGGGGGCAGATCCCAGCTCAAGCAAAGGAAATGCAAGGTAGCATTGAGGGTGCCTATGGAACATCTCACCCCAAACCTCTGAGCTGGGGCTAGATGAAGAGGAGGTTCCTACAGGGTGAAGGTCCACCAGGGCAGGTCCTGAGGCCCCTTTTATTCCCATGTGTCTATCATTTTATGTCACATACTATTTAGCAGGTCACCCAGGTTACAGAATGATTTAACATCTCAGCATCCCTGTAATATACTTGGCCAAGGCTTACTCCATGTTGTATGGGAGGAGGAAGCAGCCTATACAGTACAATCTAAGAATAGCCAATGGAACCCACTTCCCCCAAACACCTTCCTGCCTTCCCTGCAGAGGTGCCTGAGCTCCACCCTCCAGCCATGCTTCGTTAGCCAAGCTGATGTCCGAGCAGCAAGGGGTTTGGTGGGGGCAGGAGGGAATACAAGGTGTCTGAGATATGATAGGACATGAAACACAGGGAATCAGCTACATAAATTATGAAACCTAAGCCACAGTTCTATTTGCTCTGTGACCATGTCAACACTGAAAATTTTATATCAAAATAGAGATGAAAAGCAAAGAACTAATGGAAGGATCTACCTCAATCATGGCATAATAGAGACCTCTAATAGTAAAGGGGGGGCACCTTAAGGTGTGTGTGCATGTGTGCAGGAGGGGGGAGCGGGCAACTGTGATGTGGCCCCTGAAATTCTACCATGTGCCCATGTCTGGGCTGAAATCCTAAGAAGTCAGATTTGGGCTCTTGCATATAAATAAACCTGCACTTTTTCAAGACCTTCCATTTCTAGAGTAGGTGATTGCTCAGTTCTCTTTCTGTACGAAGGAGAGCTACTCTGGTGCTCAGGTTGCATATTCCCACGTCAGCTCCATTTTGTTTCCTTCCAGGCTGGCGGTGATCTCAGTGGTGAGCCCAGAGCCACCCCTCTGGGAGTGCTCCACAGAACACGTGCTCAGGGTGCAGATTTCAGGGAGCCCTGGGAAATGCTGGTGCAGCACCTTGGCAAGTGTTGCTTTAATCTCACCATCCTCCATCAGAGAGAGGAGGCCATCAGGACATTTTATTGGTTTGAGTTATGACCCACAGGGCAGCCGTTCTGCAGCCCCACATGCCAAGGGCCAGAGACACTTGGCGAAGAGAGGCTTCTGAAATGCAAACACCAGGATACCACCTATCATCATCTGCAGCCAAACACACTTTGGTGGCTTCCCATTGGTCCTCCGGGACACAGACTCATGGGTGATCTGGTTCTGGCTGTCACTAAAGTGCCCACATCCCTCACTATGTTTGTCTTCACCCCTACACTCCAGCCTCGTGGCCTTCCTCCAACTCTCAACCCCCTACACACCTTCAAAACGTCCCCCTTTTTGTCCCCTCTATTTGGAATGCTCCTGTCCTTCCCTTCCACCTTCAACTGAGACCTGCTTTGCTTTCAGATCTCAGCTCAATGTGACTTCCTCTTGGAAGACATCCCAATGACTGACAGGGTCGATCTCTCCTTTCAAGGCTCTCAGAGCACTAAGCTCCTTTTCCTACTCCCGCAATTGGGATTTTCCATCTAATTGTGTGATTAGATTCCACTAGAGGGCACGTCACCTGAGGGTATGAACCATGTCTTTCTTGTTCACTGCTCTCCCTGGTGCCAGTAACAATTCCCAGTGCATGATAGATGGTCAACAAATATGTGTTGTATGAATGGGATGAAGAAAGGAGGCAACGCTAAAATGCCAGCTCTTACAGAGAAGGCACAGACAAGCTCTGACAATAGAAATGTAAGGGGGACACAAAGAAGGGCTCCTCTGTAATGTTAACTCTTTTAATAGACACATTTAAAACAGGTGAAATTGATTTTAATAATATAATTTAAATATATATGTCTATGTGTGTATATCCAAAATATTATCATTTCAATATGTAGTCAATATAAAACAAGAATTAGTGGGATATTTTACATTTCTTTTCATGCTAAGTCTTTAAAATCTAATATGTATTTTAGACTTCACAGCACTTCTCAATTCTGACTGACCACTTTGCAAAATGTCCAGTAGCCACAAGAGGCTAATGGCTACTGTAGTAAACAAAACAGCTCTAAATTGATGGGCAATTTTACCATGAAGTCAGGAGTGACCCCAAAAACTTAGATGGCGGCTGTACCTTTAGAAGTTTTATAGGGAATGGCAAAGTAGGTCTGTGGGCCAAATCTGGCCTGGTGAATGTTTTAGTACAGATTGCAAGCTCACATGGTTTTACATTTTTAAATGATTTAAGAAAAAAAATTAAAAGAGTTACATTTCACGATACATGAAAATTTTGTGAAATTCAAATTTTACTGTCCGTAAATTAAATGTTATTGAAACACCCATTTGTTTCCATATTGTCTATGGCTGTTTTGTGCTGCAACAGCAAAGTTAAGTAGTAAAATATATGGCCTGCAAAGCCTAAAATATTACTATCTGGCCCTTTATAGAAAAGCTTACCAACCCTTGGGTTTAGGGTTCCCAGATAAAATACAAGATGCCCAGTTAAATGTTTGTATCAGATAAACAACAAATAATTTTTAGTACGTTTCAAATATTGCATGGAACATTCCAAAACTGAAAACATATTTGTTATATATCTGAAATTCAAAGCTAACTGGGTGTCCTGTATTTTTATTGGAAAATCTGGTTACTCAACTGGGCTAGAATATGATTATTTTCTCACAGTAGAGACATATCAATATCTCATTGACATAGAAGAGCAGGAAATACTGATTAAAAAAAAAAAAGACTTCCAGCTCCTCAAATCAGCCATGAACATTTTGGAAACCTCCACTTTAATTTGAACTCAGTTCAAGGGCACTTAGAGTGACAAAGATTGATTAAACAGTTATAGGGAAAATGACTTAAACTTTATTGTACTAATGTTTAAGAACATGAGATCAATCAGGCCCAGGTTGAAAAATTCCCCATAAGACGAATTCTTGTTTTATATTAAAATATTTAGGAATATATTCTAGCTACATGTGTTCAAGTACATACATTTGTATGTTATTGTTAGTTTTTGACACTTTTTATAGTCAATTTTGTACTTCTAAGGGAGGAATTGGCATCCAGGAACAGAAATTAATAACTTTTACACAGGAAATACAAGGGTCTACTTAAAAGAACTTGACTCTCAAATATCCTCCAGGAATGAATTAAACCAAAGTCAAGGGTCACCTGCAAAAATTAAATTTGGCTGCTTCTTCATTCTGCAGAAAGCCTGGAGAAGCTGAAAAGAAACGTCCCTTCAGCTGAACATGAGCATGCTTGTGTAAGACACAGGTAAGTTCTTCATTACCATCTGGGCCCCGAGCCGTTAATATTTGATGCACTCCTCATCATCTCTGTTTGTGTAATTTGTCAACGCCCAACAGGTCCTCTGCCAGCTATGCATTAAAACTATTTTCAAAATATGTCATTGTCAGCCCTTGGCACACTCATTACTTATTAAGATAAGAGGCCGGATGAAGCGAGCAGGAGGTGGCTTGCTTACTTAAACACACTTGACTCAACTGCAGGGGAATCAAGCGATCTAGGGAGTTACAGGATGGAAAGGCCTCACGGGCCCCACCCCCCTTCATTGGGCACATGGAGAAAGTGAGGCTCAAGGAGAGGAAGGGGCTCACCCAAAGTCACACAGAAGTTTTGTGGCAGAGCTGTAAACAAAGCCCAGGTTTCCCATGCTGTCAGTCCATCCCTCCACCAGCATCACTATAACATTCTCCCATGTGCACAAATTTTAAAAAGAGACACAACTTCCCAGATATTATCTCCTTGAATAGCAGGTCATCCATAAGGGCAATTAAGACAGTGTTTTCCAAGTATTGAATACATACCCCTAATGCTACTCAGGATGACTTAAGATGCCATAAATATAAACTTTCAAAATCAAGTATGTTTATTTTAATGCATACAAAACATACATCAAAGTTATGATGGGGAGAATGTGCATCAAACCTGTGAATTTGTAAGTATTATTGCTTAGGTCGAACTATGGCATAAATAGGGATTCGATATAAAATCAATTTCAATGTAGTTATTACACCATTCCTGTTTTCAATAAAATATATGTGTATCTTATTTTTTATTACTTTTCACAATCAACTTTGGTATTTTAAAAATAGTAATTACCACTTAGGAACTGAAATGAAAATACTCACACAATTCATGATAGCACAGAGGTTTGCAGACATAGCAAGAGGAATAAAGGTCATATTTGAAGAACCAACATTTAAGGGAGCCCTAAGTTATAATACTTAATTTAAATTTGTTAATATAAATTTTCACAACTGTTAAAAATTTATAGTAAAAATGTATAGTTACAGTTATAACTTTAAGTTAAAACATAATACCTAAGCAAAATATCATACATACAAAAAGAGAGAGTTTTAGAATATAAACTGTTAAAATGGCATGTGCTTTAACTCTCCATTTTGGAGGCCCCAATGCCTACATTTTTACCTATTCTCTATAAGTTAGCTTACTCTTAGGAAATTCAAACCAAAGTGTTCAAACTGCTTTGGTTCAATGTACTCACTAGTCTAGAGACAACTGCATTCATATCGGAGGGCCGTGGGCCTGCTTGACTCAAGCCAGTGAAATGAAGCACTAATGGTGGAAATTCCAGACATCATCTAGGAATAGAAAGAAATATTTGAGGGTCCAGCAGGCCTGTAACTTATGCCTAAATTCCCTCTTTGGCAGGCCAATCAACACAAGGCCAAACACTAGAATCTCTGGGTATTATATTTTGGTCAGATGTGTGGTACCTGACAGAGGCAGCTTCAGAATATTAATGTTTTTATTGCAGAGACTTCAAGAGACCAAAAAAAAGAGCACGATCTTTAGGTCTTTGCAGATACAGTAATAATGGATGATTAGAGGCTATATGGAAATAATGTCATTGGACCCTCCCTTGCCACAGCCACACCTTTGCTCAATTTTTAAGTGCGTACATGATACCCAGCCTAAGAGCACAAAGAGGGCATGCGATAATTTCATGGCACTTGACAGTTTATCAAGTGCTTTCCCACGGATCATCTCATAAGACTCGTTCCTATAAAGCAGGTACGACGGTGGCTGCCAATTGACATTGATGGCACTGAATGTCTGATAAATCAATGATCTGCCAGGTCACTACTCAGCTAGCAGGTGGTACGGGCAGGAAGGAAACTCTGGTCTGTGCACTCTAAATCCTATCCTTTCTCTGAAAACCAGTGCTCCTCACCTTGAACTTTTATGAAACATCTGCAGATCCTGTTAAAATGCAGACACTGCTCTAGCAGGGCGGAAGAGGAACCTGAGATTCTGCATTTCTAACAAGCCCGCACATGATGATGATACTTCTGGTCTGTGGACCACACTTTGAATAGCAAGGCTCTAAACTAGACCATGCTATCTCCCATGCCTCCAAGGATACCAGGCCTTACAGCCACTGGAGGAAAAAATAAGTATATTAAGTTTGGCCCTTAATCTAGTTGGAGATAAAAACCCAAAGTAAACCTACAAAAACCTAACTGAGCTTGGCCATGCCCATTGGGTCATAAGGAATCCTAAGCCTTAAGATTTCTACTTCAAGAAATTGAGGCCACTGTAACAGAAAGAATATGGCATCAGAGCTAGCTGATTCTGGGCTCAAATTTCATTGCCAATTACAGCCATGTAACTTTGGTAAAGACATTTACCCTCTCTGAGGCTAGGATGGGTTCATTGGGAAAATGAACTTGAAGAGATGGTAGAAAAGTTGAATGAAATGAAGTCTGCTCATTCCTAAAATTGCTATTTCTGAGGCAGTTGACATGCCTTGCACTCACTTACCCCAAGACAGGGCCACCTGTAAGGTGTGCACAGCACCAGGCAAATATTTTTGGTAGGGCCTCTGCCTATCCAGTGAATTTGCTTTTTAAAAAATACTTTACAAAATTGGCAGGCTCATGTAAAATATAGTTATTTATGAAGATTCAGAATGATGGGTGGACAAGAGGTACTTACATAGTTGTTTATTCTCAAATCAATGCAGATGAAGATTCTTTGCAGTGCCCAAGAACCATCTCTCCATGTTCTTTATCACCAAATGCACCATCCCTGGTTAATTTCAAAACTCTGCTGCAAGAAAAAGGTAGCAACAGTCATTCCTTACAGTGCCACGGCTCCTCCCCAATTTGTTTGCACTGACACAATATAGATCTTCACCCAGCTGCTGTCTCCTAACACCATCTATTAATGTTGACTACAGCATGACTCATGAAGCTGCATCATCCTTGTGTCCCTCCCATGAATACCAGCTTCCAATGCCTCTCTCAGAGGTTGTTACTGAGCTTTGTTAATGATGACCACAATTCCAAGTCTTACCTAAAGTATGCAGAAAAAGTCTATGATGATTAATATTCTTATTGTGGAAAATTTACTTTTCCACATTTTATGGGTAAAAAGTAGAATAACACGTCATCCAACCATGTCTTCTTTTGAACTCTACAGATTGCAATGGCTGCATTTCTACAATGTTGACTGCCCCCTGCCTTCCACATCACTACCACAGGGAGGGTAGGTGAGGCTCTATGGCCAGACCAAGAAGAATGAGAGGTCTCTTCAGCATGAGGCATGCCTATCTCATGTGTGGCGTGGCTTAAGAATTACCTGGAAGGGCATGATTTGGCCACATCCATCTGAGGCAAGAGAGGACATGGAAGACCTTATGGTGATGCTAAACTAGGTCTAGGGAGCCCTTAGAGGAGATAGTTGTAACCACTTCTGATATCTGGTGGGGAGCATTTGGAGGGGGTGGGGTGACCAACCCAGGTTAGAGGCCCACCACTCTCAGGAACCGATTCTCTACACAGATGGTAGAGAATCTGTGCATGGCCTACGTGTGGCTAAGCCCAAGGGTCTGCAGTGGACTGTAGGTAGCCAGAGCTATGTTTTCCCATGCCTGATGTGAGAGTTACCCCAAATCAGGGTGTCAGCAGCATTCTGACTGAAGAACCTCATGCAGTCCTATGAAAACAAATACCATGCACACAGTGGGACCAATCAACTTCTGGCCACCTTCCTAGAAGCAGGGTGGCCAATTGATCCCACATGTGAACGTCTGCAAGTAGGTCAGAGAATGCCCTGTGGGAGGAACCCTGACTGGGCCCTAGGGAATTCGAGCAGGCTCAGGCACCCCATCAGACTAGTCCTAGGCACAGGCTGGGTATTTAAAATATTTTCACCTTGTTCCTCCAAAGCAAGGGGACTCCTGAAGGTAAGGCCATGGCAGCAGCTCCCTTACTTTCCTCTACTGATTTCAGGACTGTGCAATGGCAGGAGTGAATTAGAGAGGTCAGAGGCGTAGAAGCTCTGAGCTTCTCCTGGCATCCTCGGACAGCCGTGGCACCCAGGGGAAAGAAGCTCCATGCATGGCCTGGGCTTGGAGGGAAGCCCTCTCCACTAATAGCAAAGAAGACAACTGGAGGCCAAAAGGCCATGGGCTCCCCTCTAACTTCCTGCCAGGGTCAGGAGAGAGGCAGGCCCTAAGGAGTGATGGATTGACCAGGAAGGGACTCTCTTGTGACTCCTCTTTCCTTTCTCCTCCTGCCCTCCCTCCTATGCTTCTCTTCTCCTGCCTTATACACATTTTCTGGTGAAAAACCTAGTCTGGCTGATTTCTCTAGTGCTCTGCCTCACCTATAACTGCAAACATCACAAGAAGAGCGTCAGGCACTGGGCAAGCTAATAGAGAGCTCTTCTCGGAAGGCCAAGTATGGGGGGAGGCAGTGAACATACCCATGTCACTACTTTTTCTCCCTGTTGCATGAATATCAAACTAGGCTGTTGTGAAGGTCAAATGAGATGATGCCCCGAACACGCTCCACCTGGAAGGGGTACTGATTATCTTTTCTCCGCATGATGATACCCCAGCATACTGTTATCCAAAGTGTCATGCACTTTATTTTATTTTAATAGTTATACACTTCGATTTGCATTTGGGAAAATACCTATAACTACTATGTCAGGGAGGAAAAGCATCTTTACCTCTGTCCTCCTAGGTTCAATATCTGGAGGTCAGCAAATTAAACTGACAAAAGACAGATTAACAGGAGAAAAATTTACGTGAGCAATGTGCACACACATGGGAGTTCGCAGCGATGAGTAAGCCAAACGGGTGGTTAGAATTTTGAGCTTATGTACCTAATTTAGCAGGGGAAAGGGAGAAGGAAGAAAAGGATCCTATGGGAAGAACAAATAGGTTTCTTTAGGAAAGACAATGGGTTTTTAGGAGAACAATTGAGAGGTAAGAAAGTTTGTGATCATGTTTGTCTATACAAGTACCAGTTGTCTTTCTGTCCCCTCCAGGGCCATAAAACTCCCCCAGAGAGGGATGTTGGGTAGGTTTTATTTGCATTCTTCCTTCTGAGGATGGATTTTCTCTGAAGAGGCAATTTATAGATGCTTTATTTCCCCAAAGTTGCTGTTTTCAGTCAGATAAAGGAAGCTCCGAGAAGGTTTCTTTCTGCATCTGTCTTCAAACCTCAAAAGTCTTCAGCTTAAAATAACCTTTATATCAACTACATCAAGAGATGAAGTAAAAAGGCATGTCTCAATTATCCATTTAAACAAAATGTTAAGTAAATGACAGTGCAAGAATATAAGGATGCCAAAATCACGATGATGTTCCGTAAGTCACCAAGTGAGGGCTGTCATCCCCAGCCTGTGATGAAAACAAGCATTGTTAGGACAATCTAAATTAAAGTATTGACTCATGACTGGGGCTGCACCTTAGACAGACAGTGAGGTCTAAGCTGTCCCTCATTTGCTCTTAGAAAAGAAAAGGCAAGCACAAGGCTTCTCTCTGGCCAGGAGAGTAACTAAGAATTCCCCTTTCAGATCCTACCCAACTTTCATGTCTAGTAGCCTTCAGTGGCCTTTCCTCTGGACTCTCACAATATATTTTTGCTTATATAGATTATCTGGCACTTAGCCCTGGATTCTTTAATTCCCCACAGGTACAGATCTGTTTCCCCAGTTAGATGGCAAGCTCCTGGAACAAGGTCTGGGACTTATTCTTCATGGCATCTTCACTGCATGTAATCTAATGCATGTTCTCCACAGATACTTATTGACTGAATAGGTTTAGAAGGCCTGTCAAATACAGGTTGGCTTGGATACCTTCTGGGTGCCACAGTCCAGCTGCAGCAGAGTCCAGGAGTCCCCTCAAGGTGGGTCAGGGCGTCGGCGAGTGGGAGACAGTAATGACACAACTCAGAGGTTGGAAGTAACTGTTCCAATTTTATTTTGTAGAGTCTGATTTTTATATTCATTATTTTGGCAAGCATAATCATATTTGTTTATTACAATCAGGCACTAACCATAGTTTCAGGCTATAGTTAATACACCTGGAAACTGAAATTATTCTGATCACAGAAGTGATAGATATGGTTTCTAAAGCAAGGTCAAATGAAGCCTATTGTTTTCCTTATTTCTATGCACTATAAATCTCTATAGGTACAAGAGGAACTTTATCTAATACAATAAGCCTGCGCACACTGTCCTAAAACACACACAATAATGAAGCATATCATGAGATAAAATCTTACTTACGCAAAAGCTATTCTAAAGTTTCTACTACTGTTCCTTCCTAAGCTGTGCCCTAAGTTCTTTTCTTTGATGTTTCATTTTTTCTATACTATTTTTCAGTTTGGACCAACGACACCTTTCCTCAATTATAATTAATTGGCCAAGAATGTCAACCTTAGATTTTATTGACTTAATATGCCATGGGGGTCCTGCCCGAGCAAGTCCCTTCATGAACTGTAGACTTTGATAGGGAACTTATAAGCCATCTTTGTTCACCATTCTAATTCCATCCTCACAGAGGGGGGACTTGACTCTAATTCCTGGAAATGATTGCTAAACAGTATTGTAGGTCGCAATGAGGGAGAAGTAAACATATTAATTAGAGGCCACACAACAGCTGCAGTTATGAGTAATGTATCCAAAGGGGTCCCTGACGGGATTTCCACGGTGGAGCCTTCTCTGAAGGCCCCTCCTCCATGGGCCGACTTTGTCAAGACCCATGGCTGGAAATGGTCCCAGCATCTGGGATTCTGATTTACATCGCATCATGAAAGGCACTGAAGAGGTAGAATCTGCCATATCTAAGCCAACCACAGGTAGGTGATTGTAAAGCTGTGGAAAATCCAGGACTCACCATGGATTCTTTGGGAAGATCTCAATGTCGATGGGCCATATACATCTCTTTTTCTTTCCAGCTAATTATTAAAGTGCCATCTGTTCTCTGATAAGATACCAAGAGTGATCACAGCTACGGGCTTAATTAGGAAACTCCCCAAATATTTCATGTTGTCTGAGATTGTCATTTTATGCTTCTAGACTGTGTCACCATAGCTGGGTATAATAGGCTATTAGCTCTAAACTCCCTGTTGACAGTGACATCTTTGTTTTGTCATCAAAAAGAATACTATTCAGTTCTTAATTCTTAAGACCACAGCTATCTTTCAATGCAGCTACCATATCACTGCTCAAGATTCCTAAGTTTCTTCTTCTTCTTTTTCATTTTTTCTCTCTTGCTGCTTTTGGAAACTTTGCTCACAAATTTGCAATTTCTTAAACACAAAGGCCATAGCTAGAGGCCTTTAAATTCATTATAAAAAAATTAAAAACACACACACACTGAAAGGTCTTTTTAAATCTTACTCTGGTTTATCTGGAAAATGATCTTTCCCCAGGAAATAGGAAAAATTTTCTTGATCTTTGATTTAGGATATTGTCTTTATTTACCCTGTACATTTTTGGGAAAATTGCAAGATTTTATAATTGATATAATTCTTCATAAATACCTTTTGGGCAAAATTTAGAAGTATTAATCAAATACCAAACACCTCATTATCTGACATTCAGAGAAAAGGATTAAATTACATACATTTATGAGAGATATCATTGGAAAAGCCACTACTTGTGACTGGATTTTTTTTTTTTTTTTTATACAAGGTCTTACTCTGTCATCTAGGCTGGAGTGTAGTGGTACAATCATAACTCACTGCAGCCTCAAACTCCTGGGCTCAAGCAATCCTCTTGCCTCAACCTCCCCAGTAGCTGGGACTATAGTCATGCACCACCACACCCTGGTATTTTTTTTATTAATTTTATTTTTTGTAGAGACTGGGATCTTGCTTTGTTGCACAGGCTGGTCTTGAATTCCTAACCTCAAGCATTCCTCCCACCTCAAGTGATCCTCCCTCCTCAGCCCGTCAAAGTGCTAGGATTACAGCCATGAGCCACTACACCTGGTTACTGGATTTTTAATCACCTGTTTTGAGACTTGAGTTTTCCTATCCTGTTCCAATAGACTTAGAAGGTATTCCTAGTCAGCTGCATGACCTCACATTTTCTGGGTCTTTGTATTTTCTAAAGGTGTTCCACATTTATTATAATCTTTATGCCTCATACAGGGTGACCAAGGTCCCATTTTGCCCAGGATTATCCTGGGTTTAGCACTGAAAGTCTTGCATTACAGAAAACCCTTCTGTCCTGGGCAGACTGGGACAATTGCTCACTGTAGCATAGCCTTCCAATGAATTAGGGAGGGAAGAGTTTGTGCCCATTTTACATATAAAGAAAATGAGGTAAAATAAGGTTGTATAACTTCCACAAGGTCACAGAATAAGTCTTCTTACTCTGGTCCAGTTCTCTCTCCACTGAAATCTATACTATTTATCTTCCTTATGGGCTCTGGTTGTTCATGGGCAGGGATTTTATCTTACTTATCTTTCCGCCCCTGCCCCTGGAACAGTTCCTGGGTCTGAGGAGGCTCTCCACAAATGTGTGAAGTAGAACTGAAACATTGGGATAATGGCTTTTCTTATCTTTCTAAGGCTTACAATATAATTAACCCCGATCAATGACAAACACTACAGAAAAACTCAGATGAAGGGGAAAGATATCAATCCTGTTGGGACATCATCTCACCTGTCCTACTAGAGGGCTCCACTGTCTGGCTCCTGCATATCCCCCAAAGTTATCATCAATCTCTTCTTGATGTTGTGCTTTTAATTCTCCATGTTAAGTACGTCAAATCCGGCCATCTATGTTTTGAGAGTGTCTCTCACTCCCCATGCACACCTCCATCCTTACTGCTGAAGCTCTGATCCAAGTCCTCCCTGCCCACCATGTCTCCCTGCCTTTCTTTCCTTTCCTTCTGAGACTCATCTTCCTAAAATCCCCCTCCCTTATGTTGCTCTTCTTCTCATGAACTCACAATGGTTCCCAGTTGCTCGCCACCAAGTGGAAATTCCCTTCTTCTCATCCAAATTCCTGAAAAAGCTTCCTCCAGCCTCCTTCACTGGCTGCTCTTCCTGCAGTAAGCCTTCCAGTAAAACCAAGACGCTCACTCTCAATACTCTTCCCCTGCCTCTGAGCTTGAAATGTCTGTGAAGCATCTGGTAGATATTTGGAAATGTAAATCTAAGATGATAGAGAGTAGGAAGCTGACCCTATATACATGGGGACACTGGTTTCTGAGTGGTGGGTACTTGATGTCATTGGAGTAGGTAAAGTCACTCCAGCGGAGTGTCCACACCATAGCTCACAAACAGGTGGCCCCGATCTGAATTCAATTTTAATTAGGCCCTAAAATAATTTTGAAAAAAGAATCATTGAGGTTTTCAATGTTTTAAAATATAGTCTTTCACATAAAATCCACATTTCTAGCTTCTCTTGAAAAAGTTTTAGATCTGGCCACCTGCGTGCGGCCAGTTTCCCCAGCTGGCGACACCAGGCTGGACTTGGTTTGTTTCTGAAGTGAAACAAACGCCCGTCAAGTTCACACGGGGCCTCCTTTCCCCTTTATCTTACCTACTTGGAAGCTGTGACGCTTTCTGGAAAGAAAGTGGAAGGGAGAAGAAGCGTAGAGATAGGAGAGAAAGAAAAAGGGAGTGACAGAGGGAGGCAGGGAGAGAACGGGAAAGGAGGAGAGAAAGAAGTGAGGAACCCAAGAACGGCGGGGAGCGTGGCTTTACCGCAAAGCCGAGCATGTGCGGGAGGAGTCAGACGCTTGAGCTGCGCCTGGAGGGAAACTCCACTGAAGAAGAAAAAGAAAGATCTCGCATCCAAGATGACGCTGAAACAGAGGGTCAGGGACTGAGCAGCTGTGAAATCAGAGCGCGTCTGAAACGCACACCTCCCGTCACCTTCGTCTGTCCTCGCAGCGAACGCTTCGGGCCTGTCAGGCATCGGTTTGCATATCAGTCCATGCCATTAACTGTACTCTCTGTCCTTTATTCCGGCACATTCAGCTCACCCAGTGTCAAAACTGAGACCTTCACACCAGGCCTGTCCCTTGGTCCACATGCTGGCCCACTGTGACCGCAGATAGAAAATCAAATCTGCTCAGATGAGGGTAAAAATCAAATCTACAACGGGAAAGACTGCACTCTCCAGTATCCACTTAGGTGCCTCCCCTGATTATATCGATAACGCTCCTTCTTGGGAGGTGGCCTTCAGAGCATCGTGGCTGCTGTAGTTATGTCCACATACCCAGTGGAATATTCCAAGGACCCTATATCCTCCAAATCTAGGCTTTCTGTGATGTTTCTAGCTGGTTGGAAGTTTCATAAAGCGTCAAGGGGCCAAGTGATTTGGACTATAGAATGTACAGGTGCAACAAGGCGATGCTATCAGACAAGCTGGGAGTTAAGACATAAAATAAATCCTGCTTCAAGATAAAGTGGAAGGGTGACTGGGCTCTCTAACTCGTGTTTCTCAGCAGAAGGCCTTCATTAAATAAATCTCTATGAAATGATGGATTGGACGAGTAGAATTGCAAACTGAATACACTGCCTACTGTTTAAGAGATAAACAGAGTTTTCATCGCCTATTTTATCCTCTAAGTTTTATGGTTTGCCATTTCCGACAACCTCTGACAAGCTCTCTTATTAGCCTAAGAGGGAATAATTTTGATAAACAAGCAAATATTGTTCGATCCTTTTGGGCTGTTTGCCTAAAATCTGGGTTCATTGATCCATGTTCATGCTTCAAAGGGAGGCGCTGACTGTTGTAATCTACATGTAATAGGCATTATGAGATTTAAGAAAAATAGCTTGGCTGCAGTTGAGTCAGTTTAGGACAGATCATTATAAAATTCCATTATCACCGCTACAAGTTGGACTATTTGTCATCACAGAAGAGATGACAAGCTCAGAAATACTACATTTGTTATTATCAGATGATAAATGATATTCCATTAAAGCCGCAATACATCATCGGCAAAGCTGCAAAGAAGATATCAAACCTATCAGGACTTGACTTATAATTTAATTTTCAAAAGCTGTCAACTAAAATTCCAAAGGCTAAGCATTTTCATTTTTAAAGTTCATCTTATTTATTTTCCTCATCTGTTAGTCTAATTTCAGTGATATGGCAAAAATAACTGATTATGTGCAATGTATAATTCTCTTCTTTTGATTAGGTAATATATCAGGTGTCACTTAGGTATTAAAAATTAAATGACAGATAATAAAACAAGAGAGTCCCATAAAACACATCTTATTTTGATTTACTCACATTTTGAAATCTAACAGTAAAGGACAGGTCAATATTTGTTAAAGACACACACATGCTGCAAAAAAGCATATTTACCCATTATTAAGCACTCTTTCATGCCACCTATAGGGGAGCTGAACATGCTTTTCCCATTTGGTGCTTATAAAATCTTTTCACGGATGAACAACTATTCTTTAGCTCAATTCTATAAATCATAATCACATATTCCTTCTATATGTGCAAGTGCTTATGTTTTCCCTATTATTCTCACCATTACCAACATCAAGCACTCAAACGCCGACTGGGACAGGAATAATTCTTATCAGTTTCTACTGGTGTAAACATAAAGACACATCCTTCCCATTTATGTGTTTCTTGCTCACACTCACAGACTTGCAGATATGTCAGAAAATATTTGTGGACCACCTGATACTAACTATATGAATAAAATCAGCAAATTTAAGAGGTGGGAGGCAACTTTGAGGTCACTTTACTGGCTCAGAGAAAGGAAGGAATGTGCCCAAAGTCACACAGCAAGGGAGTAAAGGGGATTGGAGAAGAAGTGATGATATGGGATGTCTATTCTAATTTCTTTGATATAACACCATACTGATTTACAGTGTCTTATGAGAAATATAACTCTTAATACTCAGCATTTGGCTGAGAGTCTGGCTTACAGTTGGTACTCCTTGAAGATTTGTTAACAAAATGGACATAGAAATGGATGGATGGATGGACAGATGGATAGATGGATGGATGGATGGGTAATTTCCTAGTTCTCTGCTCTGCGTTCTGATGGTCTAGTTCATGAAAATCAAACCTCCAGAACCCCCCAAACCCACCTTTTGCAAATGCAGAATGTAAGATGCTTTCCACAACTATGCCCACTACCTCTCAGGTCTTGCAGAGCAATCCCAGGTACCCTAAAAAGGCAAAGACTTCTCTTTGCCTAACACTAAGCTGATCACAGCTATATGGCTTCAAGCCACACAGACTAGCAAAAGAGCTCATGCTCAGAGGTACTTCCCACTACTCAGGGACAGTGAGGCAAACACCTGTCCAAATAGGTAAAGGTTTAGTTACATCCTACTGGCCCTGTGAACCATTGGGGATGCCACACTTCTGTGAGACAAAACACGGTACAGGCAAAATGAGCAAAGGAAGGGTAACAGAGTGAGTTTTCCAAAAATCAAATGAATTCAGTTCAAAGGAATTTTTTTTCTTTTTGTTGTAAAATATACATAACATAAAATTTACCATTTTAACCATTTTTAAGAACTCAGTAGCATTAATTACTTTCTCAATACTGTACAACCATTACCACTATTTCCACAACTTTTTCATCACCCCAAATAGAAATTCTGCATCCACTAAGCAATAACCCCCCATTTTCCCTCCCCCTAGTCCCTGTTAATCTCTAATCTACCTTCTGTCTCTATGAATTTGCCTATTTTCAGATATGTCATACGGGTGGGATCATACAAAATTTGTCCTTTTGTGCAAAGACCTGTCTTTTTAACTAGAAAAGTTGCAAGTATAGAAAGCAATATATGAATTTATAGTAAAAAATTAATGTCCCAAACTTGCCTTACCCCTCCACCATCTGCATTACTACTCTGCAGATGTAACCTCTGACAACAGTATGGTGTGTATCCCTCCGTGGCCTCAATTTCTGCATTTGTAAAATGGCATTAGTAGTAATACCAGCCTCTCAGAATTGTGAGCATGAAAGGAGATAAGGGTTTTTAAAGCACTTCACATAATGCCAGGCAAACAGTAATAACTCATCAAATAGTAGCTATGTAATATATGAAGCTTTGTTTTTTACTTATAATTTGTTTATTTATTTATTGTAGAGATGGGGTCTCACTACATTGTCCAGGCTAGTCTCGAACTCCTGGCCTCAAGCTATCCTCCCACCTTGGCTTCCCAAAGTGCTGGGATTACAACCATGAGCCACTGTGCCCAGCCAAGATTTGTTTTTTAAAAGCAAAAATGTAATCACATTATTGATGTTGTTCTACATCTTGCTTTTTTAAACTCCTTCCTCATTAGCACATACACCCCTACCTGATCCTTTCTTAACTGCTGTATAATGTTAAAGGACTGTAGTTTGTTCGCAAATACATCCTTCTGGTATTTGTATTTTATTTTATGAAATTAGTGGAGCTTTTCACTCTGGAGGCAACAGAGTTCCCAGGTGGGTCAACACAACCCAGGATTCTAAAAATAATGATAACAAGGAGAAGATGAATCATTTAATGAACTCTAACTGTGTCCCCTGCAATGTGCCCATAGCTTTTTACATCTCGTTTCTGGTCCTCATGACACTGTTCTGCCTCTCTGGAAATGATCTCAAGGGTGGATGGTCCTGTCTCCCGCCTGCAAGCTGGCTGATGTCTCTTGGCACTCTGGAGAGTTCCAGCATCCCACAGCCATTCACGCAGCCATGGACCAGTCCTCAGTGGAACCCACCAATCTTGGTTTGCTCCTTTTCTTTTGTCAAGTTTTATTTCAAGAAGAGGAGAAGAGAGGGTGGCGGAAAGATGGCTAGCCAATGGGACTTGAGAAGTGTGCATGGAGAGAAGCTCAGTGGGGCAATGGTGGCGTCAGGACCCTTTGAAGATGTGTTTCAAAGAAAGATGGCAGATCATGTCTTCCTTTCTCTAATTTGCCTTCTGTTTTCAGGGGTGAAGCTGAGAAGCAGAGTCTTTTCTTTCTAAATGAGTGAGATTTTACCCAGAAACACAAAGAGAAGCACAGATGAAAGACAAGTACATTTTAAAGCCATCTGCTGTCTTCGCAAGCCCCGGTGTGAAAGAAAATGAAGGGTCCCTGTTAAGAGGGAAATTCAGGTTGTAGATTCCCAACACTCTAGGCAAGAAGCTGCTCGTGTTCAATGCAAAGTTGGAACAGTGACAGCCCAATAGCCCACAGGGTCCCAAGGAGACCCCACCCAGTCCAGGAGAGAAAAAGCACATCTACCATGAAGTCGTGGCAGTTGGGATGGAGTTCTTGCCCTGCTCTCTCACTGCCCCGAGGGAGTGGGCTCTCAGGCTATTAGGTCAGCTCGGTGGTGTCCTGCCTATTATAAAGAATAGTTACAAATTCAAGGACTGGGCTGCCCACACTCAAGAAACTCACCAGCTCTTATTAAAAAAAAAATAGAGAGAGACAAAAACCAATTACCTGCTTACTTTTCAAATACTAGATATTGAATTTAGATGTTAATTTCTAAATTCAAACTCCTAACATATAATCCAGTTGCATCAGCCAGCTTTGTATTTAAAGTTTGCAAGCTTCAGCTACTTCTGATGACAGTCTGGTAAACAAAGACACTCTGGATGCACAGTGACATTTTCCCGGAATAGTCCAGACCCTAGAAAAAGAAATTTTCCCAGAGGCCCCTTGTCAAGAGTTGATTATTTTATTGCCTGGAACTCCATTTATCCTATCTTTTAAAAATTCTTTCCAGTTTTCCCAGCCATATTTTAGTCCCTGTAACTCCATGAAATCTTCCCCACCTACTCCAAACCATGCATCTCTTCTTTTGATTAATTTCTACAAGTGCCGTATTATGGTCAACACTGTTTGGGACATTTACCCTTACTCTCATTAGTATTAGTTTTGTTAGACTGTAAGTGCTTTGAGAATAACAGTTCATCGTTTTCCTTTGATATCCATTACAAGTCCTAGAATCATCCTGTAAGCATAGACTAGGGCTCAGTAAATATTTGTGGTTTGTAATCCAGACTCGATAACAACAATAAAAATTCCCACTTGGAAGGAAAAAAACAATGTCCACTTCCTCTTTCTTTCTTAACCCAACAATGAAAGCCTTGGGCAAATACTTTATTTTTACATAGGAATCTTAATCCAGTGATGGTAGTTTGAAGAAAGGATATCCTTTATTTGGTGTATCACTGGATTTGTCTCAGTTCCTATGACCCATGACTTGAAACGAGACAGGTTAGTAAACACTTCCGAGTTTATATATGATCTCCAAACAGAGCCCTTTGAAAAGAGCAAACTCAGATGCTGGTAAACTTCAGTTAGGAAAACTGAAACAGAGAGAAAAGGCCTATCTGAAGCAGCATTTACCAAATTTAGTTGGACTGATTTGTAAAAGAAAAGGTTTTCATGGTCATATAAGACTTGGGAAATCATACTTAACAAAGTTACTTGTGTTTCTTCATAGCAAAATTTCTCAGTACCTTTAATATGCTAATAATTTCTAAAAGGAAAAGCTAATATACAGCATTTCCCAAACATAGTGAAACCCTCTTCACCTGAACCGTCTCTCCATGGAGTATCACCTGGTTTAGTATTCTGCAAGTCATAATTTTGGACTTCTGCTTATTCATTTGTCATTTATCTGGTCATTTATTGGGTACAAAGCCCTTTATTGAGGTCTTTTGACTGAGCACAAGGCTACTCTTATTTCCATCACGACAGGAGAAATACTAGTTCCCATCCCCACTTCCCACCTGTGCAGAATCCTCTATTGCAATAACAACAATGTGTTCAGGAGACCTCTGTGCAGACAAAGCATCTCTTCTACTAAGCCTGTTTATTTTGCAGATTGATTATTTTAATAAATAATCAATAGCTTTAATAGGTTTAATAAATCCTATTCCTCAATCATCATTATAGCATCGACATATATAGTAAATATGTTATTATGAGTTTATTACACAATAATCCAGTTAGCATACAAGACAGGTGGCTAGGCCTGCCACAAATGAAACTCCTGCTCTCAGTGCTCAATACCAGTTGCCCAAGCAAAGGATGGGAGAGGTAGGTGGTTAGGAGTTGACAGAAAGAAAAAAAAAAAAAGAAAAAGCCTACAGTTTTCCATTGAGGTTAAGGTAAATGTGTGTTACTATGATATTGCTAAAAACAAATACAAAATTATTATTTTAGGCAGAATTAACACACATATATATGCAGAGGTTAAATAAATTTCCCAGGATCACTCACAAGTTTTGGTACGGGGCAAGATGAGGGACCACCCACTCTATGCTGGTCAGATCACTGATTCAGAGAGTCCTGTAATCAGTTATGAGTCCTATATTCTAAGAAGTCAGGTGACAGTTGACAGCATGAAGAGGAAAATGAGAGTAATAAAAAAGAGGTTGCACAAGGAGCATAAGATCTGTTACAATTTAGACATTTGTACTGTTGTCATGGGAGCTGCCTTCTGACCTTGGTTTTAAGTACAGGGTTGACGGGTGGATGTTATAGGCAGACAGGTTCTGACTACACATAGGAAGATATCTGACAGTCAGAGCCAACAAAACATAGAATGAACTGCCTCTTGCATTCATAAACATCTCATCACAAAGGACATTTAAACAGAGACTGGACGACTCCATAGGCTCTACATTTTAAAGCAGATTTAAGCATAGGGCCACCACCAGTAATATATTTAAGATCCAATGTAAAACTTTTTCCAGGCCTTCTAGAAAATGCAGATGTACTAAAAATATTCACCCAGGCTCTGTTCTGGCAGGGTGGGAAACTTGTACCTGATTTGCCCACTTCTTGTGTGCCCTGAATCAAAGGAGATCTCTTTAAGTGCCCATCCCAGCTCTGAAAGCCTTTAATGAATACATGATAGATTCCTTTTACCAGCTTGTCACGATGTCACCTAGTCAAGACCTCAAGAAAATCCTTCCCATCTCTGAGCCCCAGTTTGCAACTCTGTGATTCGAGGACATTGAATTAGATGGGCCTGAGATCCTTCCTGATCTGGCATTCTGTGATTTATAGACAGGCATGCACACGAGCTGGAGGAGAGCTTAGAAACTCATTTACTTTAGCTGAAACAGTTTAATGGCAGGAATCCTCCACTGAAAAATATATAATTTTCATCCATTCTCAGTAGCATCAGAGTACAGATTAGTTTTTTGGTGGAAAACAGGGATTCAAGGAAATAAAACATATTCAGGGAAGTTGTAGAAAGGAAGAACGAAAGGATGAGTCTGGGGCCTGGGAGAGCCCGGGCTGAGCTCTATGAGGAGCAAAGGATGGGGTGCGAGGGCTTGGAGGGAGAACAGTCCCCAGTTACCCCAGCAGCAAGGGGCAGAGTCCTCCAGATACACCTGAGAGCACGTGAATAGAAAAAGTGGCATTCGCAAAGGCTTTTCTGGGCCACCTCCTAACAGCTACGGGCAGCCTTCTCTGATAACCATTTCTCCCCTGGCTGAGATCCATCACCTGGTGCCTCTATTGCTTTTGTTCAACACTGTTGTTCTTCCCAGACTGCAGTTTCCCTAGCTGTACTAGACTGTCACTTATGACCAGCTCCTACTCTCTACAACTCTTGGATGTGATGCGGGAGGAAAATCTGGAATTTGGAGTTCCGAAAGAAAAATGATGAACTGGACTCTCTTTATCAGTGTCTCATCCACCTCAACAAGGAAGTTCTGGACTCCACGCTCACCCGTTGTAGCTGAGCCGCCAGGGTCCTGCCTATCCCCAGGGCCTACCCACAGAGTCCTATGGGACTCCTCAGGCTAAAGTGCAGGGCTGGCTAAAAATGGGAGGCAACACACTTCCGGGTGCAGCACCCTACCGATTTGAGAGAAGAGCTGATGGAGGATGAACTTCAGTTTCCAGGCTCCTTAGGGCACCCTCAGAGCAGTTTCTCAGAGGGTTCCCAGTGGGATTGAGCTTCCTTGTTCATGGCAATACCTCACCCATGACACACCCTTGGCTGGCTTTGCCCTTCCCTGTCATGTGCCCTCACTGTGCTCCCTGGAATCATCCTCCAGGTTAGTTACCCAAATCTCCACCTAGGGGGCTACTTTTAGAAAAACCACGGGCTCAGATACCCATTAAACTCTGTGAAGGCCATTTTCGCCCCTGCTGGGTGCAGCTGTATTACTAAGTCCCCTTCCATGGGACTTACAAGGGGAAACAACGGCAGGGCCCCAGCGGAAGTTGCTGTGAAAACCATAGCCCTGGGCACCATGTTCACCAGCCCCCCCAATCCCATGCATTCATCTCTGTCTTCTTTTTCAAATTTGATTTTAAATATTTACAGCATCATATATCTTCCCCACCAGATATTACTAATGAACTGTTATTGTCTGTAAAACCTACCAGATGAATGATGGCCAACTTAAAAAGAGCATCAATGTTTTATTCGTAAAATAGAAGCTGGAAACAGAAAATGCTTATGTGCTTTTAGGCCTTTGATCATTATTATTACCTATACTCTCGTACAGAAGAGGAACTTGGGCAATTAGCAAAATCAAATGGAGCAGAAGAGTCTACGTGGCACCGATCAAAATTATATAATTACGTTAATGTTTACGTATGTTTAAATCAATAAGTAGGTAAAATTTCAAGAAAATGTACATTTTCAACCTGTGAATTTCAAAAAAAAAAAAATGGAGTGTTAAATGCCTTTCCTAGAGGCAAATATCTCATTGACAGAGGGAACTCCATATACTGGACTGTCCTGCCAGAGAGAAGGCTATGCCTCTGTCAGTTTGTATTTCTGGGTTGAAATGAAACATCAGAGACCCTGGTGGCCATTCACATCAGCCTCCTAGAGTTGACTTGCCTTCTGACCCATGTCTGTCCTGCCTTTCTTCTCTTACTGCTTGCTCATAATGTGAACCCCAGTTGGAGGCCCCTGTTCTGATTCTGGCAGGCCGCATGGCTTAGCAGACAGCAGAGGATGCCTAATGGTGACTGGATTCTGGGAGCTCACCAATTAGAGTGTAAAGCTTAGCTGGCCTTATCAGCTGTGTCACCTGGAGCATACTAGTTACCCTCTCTGAACCTCAGTTTCTCTGTCTTTTAGGCGGAGATAAGAATACCTACCTAAATTGATGCAGGCCACGTGTTCAGTGTAGGTAGTGGTACTTCACAAGCTCTCAGTATAAGTGGCTATTCCCTGCGCAGCATGTAGTAAATAAGCACAGTCTTTACAGGCTAATTCTCTGGTTATGGGAAGACCTGCATTTTTAAATGTTTTGCCTTTGCCCAATGAGTCTCCTGATTCCAGTTGTCCCAGCCTAGGTGAGATCATGACATTCAAGTTAGCTAGAAGGCTCTTATCACCATGGATTTAAGGCTTTTACTAGCAACAATTCCCTGCTAGGGTGATGAGGAGTAGCTGAGAGCCCATACCCACCACACAGCCCCCTTGAAGTTTGCAGCCAGCACTACTTTTCCAGATGCTGTTCTGCAAAGCAGGGATTCAGGAACTTGGAGACCGTACTGGGAAAATGAAGCAGTGGAAAAATACTAGACTGCAAGTCAAGCACCTGGGTTCCCCTCCCAGACCCACGGCTGCTGGCTCTGTGCCCTTGGGATAATATAGCCCAGGGTCTTTACGAGTGTGAACCTAGAATCTAGAAGTCCTAGTCTGGAAATTTGGCCTGACCATTCCCTTCTCTTTGTGTCTTAGGGAAAATGGCTTATCTTTTCTGGGCCTCAGTGTCCTCATCTGTAAACTAGCAGTTTGAGGTTATTTTAAGAGTTCAAAAAGCCTTTTTCACCACATCTGTCCCAACATCTATTGTTTTTTGACTTTTTAATAATGGTCATTCTGAGTGGAGTAAGGTGGTATCTCATTGTGGTTTTAATTTGCATTTCTTTGATGATTAGTGATGTTGAGCATTTTTTCGTATGTTTTCTGGCCATTTGCATATCTTCTTTTGAAAAATGTCTATTGATATCATTTGCCCACTTTTTAATGTTTTTTTTTTTTTTCTGTTGCTGAGTTGTTTGAGTTCCTTTTAGATTCTGGATATTAGCCCTTTGTCGGATGCACAGTTTATGAATATTTTCTCCCATTCTGTAGGTTGTTACTCTGTGGATTATTTCTTTCACTGTGCAGAAGCTCTTTAGTTTAAGTCCCATTTGTTTATTTTTGTTTTTGTTGCATTTGCTTTTGTGGAAAGCATTCTGCATAGCACCAGACTCACAGAAAGTGCTTATAGTTGTTATTATTGCACGAGTCTATTTATTATTGCCCTCATATGTAAAACAGAATGATCATCTCTTATCCTGCCTACCTCAGAGGCTTGCAGAGAAAAATCTTCATAGCACATTTTATCATAGGAAAAAATCATCTTGCAGTCTCAAAGCATGATGTTCTCTTGCTGTTTCTGTGCCAGATTCTGAATGACCCCACTGAGAGATCATGCTTCAAATTAGCATTGTCCAATCACAAAAAAGAAAGAACACACATATGTGATTTCATTTAACTGTGTTCTAGTTGAGGTTGTTGCCCAAGTCATAGAAACTGATCACTAGCCCCTCCCCTCGTGAGGAGCTGATATATCTCTACTCTTCATTCTGCTACAATTTCCTGAAACAAGAGGCCTAGTCCTCCCCAGAGGGGAGAATCTTCAGCTAAACTTTGGTCACAGCAAAGCAGAAATTGAGGCAGCCTGGGAAAGGGGCAGCCCTCTGCTGGGATGGGGTAAGAAAAGGAGGTAGGTAATATTCCCAGGGTCACTATGCCCTTCCTTCCAGCTTAGGCTAATGATAAAGCAGCTTAGATTCAGTCACCAAGCTTGGCGGAATAGGTTACAGAATAATTTAATGTCTTCTTCGGGAGAGATGAGTAAGCCCAAACACAGACCTTTCACAATCACTGTAAAGGGAGACTCTGAATCTACCTGGCTGTTAAGCATATCAAGGGATAGAGGAAATTGGCTATTTTCTGGATGCTCTCAGCAACCGAGAAATTTCCACCCTTTCCTGATCTCTTTTAGGGCTGGCTTAGGAGCTTCTGAGGACCAAAGACTGAGTCACTTATCTCTGTGTCCCCTAAGACATAGAGGACAGTATCTGGCACCTATGCATAAAACAAGTGTTGATTGAAAAATGAACAAATGTATGGAGGAAGGGAGTATGGAAGGATGGATGGATGGATGGTTTGATGAATACTAGGCAGATAGCAATGAAAATAAAAGGAAAATATCCAGGAGTGTCTTAGAATGCACGTCCGGAGACAATGGTCCTGGATTGTAGATCGTGAACTAGGCTAACTATAATGAACCTGCAATATTTTGTTTCACAGGAAGCACCAGTTCTATTGAAGCTCCAGCAACCAGGATATAGAAGCTGCAACACCCCCTCTAACCTATGGGACCATCCAGGTGCCAAGAATCAGAGAGTGAATCGGGTGCTGGGGGTGGGGATGAGGGACACAGTATGATTTGCAAACTATGGCTCTCCAGCCCCAAGCCACAAGTTCCTTCTCTCATGCCCTCTTGTCTTTAGTGCTGCAGAAATGACTAACCTGTATTGGATTTCCAGGCTGGACAGGGGTTGGAGAAGCCCACTCTCTTACAAAGATGGAAAATTGAAAGAACAACGGGGGCTTTGAAGGGAGAACATCAAGAGGATAAGGCTTGAGAGAGGGATCCTAGCCTCTACATGATATGCCTGTTCTAGCTGTATCTCCAAGAGGTTTCAGGACCCACTACCTCTTGCAAATATTCTCACCAAGCTTTGGTTCAGTCAATTCCCATTTGGAGCAAAGGACAGGATGCTTGATTACCACAAGACACAATTTTTCCTCTTTATTTGTGTAATTCTCAGGGTTTAAAGCACCTCTAATAAGCTAGCTATTGGTGCTCTTTTCTTCTTACAGAGAAAATGGGTAAATCTTATACTCAAAGGTATTTGCCTTCTACATACCTGATCTAGACCTTTCTCCAGAAGCATTTGGCCAGAACCTATTATATGTCTTCACCCTTGTCAGGTAGCCAGGGAAATAGAATAAATAGAATTTGCTGTCTAAGGACTTGGATTCCAGTACAGATAATTATGGAGGTGATGGTTAAGGCATCCCATGCTTCTGGGAGATGGGTAACAGGCATCTAGAACTTGAAAGTGGTTTAGGAAGACAAAAGTTCTCAGGCAGCACTCTCAACATACCAGCCACCCTGGTAACTATATGCAAATTTTGGCACAATATCTTTGGGGTTTAACTTTCATGGGTCTCTGATTACAAATCATCAAAGAAATTTGAATTGGGTGGCAGTGCACATACAGTTAATTGAGTCATTTGTTCCCAGGGTGTCAGCCTTTGTTGCTATTTCTATTCTGAACACTGACTCATACTGTTAATTTAAACTGTGTGTGTAACTGTGGAGATTTCATTACCTTTGACATTCTTTTCTGTCCTAGAAAATCTAATTTCAGAACAGAGAGGAAAAGTAAAGAATACTTCCACTCCCTGCACTCAAATCCTTCACATACACAATGGATTTCTTCCATTGGTCTATTGGAAGAAATCCCCACTGGTGCCGTTTTCCACCTTGTTGTTTAGTGAAGGAAGGTGTGGCTCTGGAGATGTGAGCAGTGTGCCATTCCTGCCAAGGGAGTCAGAAGGGCCAATGCTACATCAACCTTGACTCTGAGCTGTGCTTTACCAGTCTGTAAAAGAAGATGGCTCAAGGGGGTGATCTCTAAGGCACTTTCCAGCTTTGACATTCCAGAAAGATCACTCCACACTAGACTTTTCCTGAGTGTGCTCCACACAATATTAGTTTACTTCTTCATTGATTCATTCAATGAAGATATTTAGTAAGCACCTCTTTTGACACCACAGAGCCACGAAGTCGCTAGATGCTTGAGAGGCTGTACATTGTAGTGGTGAAGAGCACAACTCTGGTGGCAGAAGGCTTAGGCTCTGAATCCTGTCTTCACAACGCTTACTAGCTACATGAACTTGGACAAATTCTGTGCTTCAATTTTCTTATCTATCAAAAGTAGCAATAACTGTACCTACCTCATAGGGTCATTGTAAATATGAATGAGTTAGTCATGTGTCAGGCATCACACTTAGAACTCTGCCAGACATGTGACATATGTTAAAATGTTGTTGTTGTTGTTATAACACTGGTGAGCAAAAACCAATGTAGCCACTGTCTTCACAGAGCTTACAGTCTTACGTGGGAGACAGACATTTATCATTCACTCACTCAAACAAAGATAAAACTGCAATCATGGCAAGTTTCATACATGTACATGTCGCCTATACTAAGTGCCTATAAGGGGATTTTGACCCAGTTAGGGAAGGTTTCCCTAAACTTGAGCTTAGATCTAAAGGATAAACAAGAGTTACCCTAAGGAGTGGAAGGTGTATCTTAAATATTGACAATATTTTTAAAAAGTGAAAGAATGAAAGGAAAGGTGTTCCAGGCAGAGGAATCAGCAAGTTCATAGGCCTGTGGAGGAAGGAAGCAATTACAGTGCTCTGATGCTCACTCTGGGTGTCCTCCTGGGTACATGCTGGGATTGTACTTCCCTGCCTCCTTGAAGGTGGGTGCGGACATGGGACTTGCTCTAGCCAATGGAATGTGAGCGTGTGTGTGTGTGTGTGTGTGTGTGTGTGAGAGAGAGTGAGAGAGAGAGAGAGAGAGAGAGAGAGAGCGAGAGATGCCCGGGTGGGATCCTCAAGAGCCAGCATGCAATTAGCCATGCTTTCTTCTCCCAATCAATGCATACGCACCCCTGCAGCCTGCCATCACTGATACATATTGGACACACAGTAGGAGCAATAAATGAACCTTTGTGCTTCTAAGATGCTTAAATTTGGAGGCTGCCTATTGCTGTGGCTTAGCCTACCATACTCTGACCGATAGAGAAGATCGATGTAACCGGCCACAAGAGAGTAAGGGTGAGCATGGGGTGAGGAGAGACAGGATGGTATTTAGGATCAATGGTAAGGAGTTTTGTAGGCCAATTTAAGGAGAGCTGATGCCATCCTAAGAGCAAAGGCAAATCACTGAAGGATCTAAAACAAACAAACAAAGAAACAAACAGACTTTGTGTAGAAAAGAGATGGGAAAGAGACCAAAGCACAGGGTAGCAGGAGTGAATAGACCAGTTGGGAATCTGTTGCATAGTCCAGGTAAGAGATCATGATAATTTTGCTATGGTGGTGGTAGCAGAGATGGGAAGTAGTGGAGATATTTGAGATCTGTTTGGCGCGTTAGAATTAATGAGGTTTGGGTGATGGACTGACTCTGAGCCCTGAAAGAGGAGGAGGCTCCCAGATTGCTGACTTGGCCAACTGGATGGATGATGGGGCCACTTGCTGAGATGGCTCATAATAAAAGAGGAGCCCACAATTAGCAAAAGGTTTCTAGTGTCCAAGAATAGTTTTCAGCAAAAGGCTTATGCCAACATGCATTCAATTCATCAGCAAGAAAAAAATTCAACTCTAACTGACAGCGGTATTTTTAAAAATCCAAGTAGTACATCATTGAAGCAAAGGAAGAATTTGAATATCTGAATGAATATTTTTATGTCATTTTTGTAGCGATGGGGGAGTTTTCTTCCTCATAATGTTCTATGATAAATGTATCAGGTTTTCTATTAAGAAACCAAACAGGGAAGTAGAATCTTCTTTTTCTATTTGGCTTTGTGGGAAGTAATAGAAGCAACACAAAACATGGAGTCAGAGGAGCATGTGTTGGAATCCCAGATTTCCCATTTGCTAGCTGGTGACCTTGGGTAAGTTAACTTCTCTGAACCCTAATTCTGATATCTGTACTATTAATACTATCAGAGTATTAATATCTGTATCTCAGATATGTCACAGGTGTCCTTGGGATATAGTAGGTGCTCATTAAATATTAATCACTTACTAAAGGGATTATCTGATAGGGATATTGATAAGAATATCCACTCCTCTTTCCCTTTTGTGATTCTATTCAAAGCACTCTAAATACAAGAAACAGTAGCTAATTGGAATTATAGCTTCTGCTTCACCTGCTCCATTTAGAGGTCAAAGCTGGATTGGACAATGTTGCTTAAGACAGGAAACTAAATAAGGGCTGTTGATTCCTGTTTTTCCCTTGAATCTGAAGTGGCTAGCAATCACAGACAAAGGAGAGGAACAGAAAGAGAGAAAGGGTGTCTCATCCTGACTAGGAGGCTGACTCTTTCCAGATACTGCTGCTTCATGCAGACAGGGCATGCAAGAGAAAGACTGTATTTCTGTTCCACTCTTTACCAAAGTGAGCCCGTCACCCATAGCACGTGGGCCAGTGACATTAACTAACAAGATCTACTGGCAAATCTAATATCCACTACAATTTAGAAGCACTGTTGAGTGTAAATAATATTTCAAGATCCCTGTGACAACTGTAATATTATATGAAAATACCAGAGATTTCTGCTGGTGAAAAAAAAAATCACAGGAACCATTAATACTATTGCAGTTTGTTATGTACATTCATAATTGAAGATTACAAGTAGAAGTTAGCAGAGATATTATTTTTCCCCCCCAAGTTCATTCCCCACCCCCACTGAGATTCTACCCACATATCTCCTCCCCCACCCCACACACCCCGGGGATAAGGATGTCTGATTATATAGACACAGCTTCTGCTTAATGGAACAAGGTAGCTCATGGAGTATCATTATAATATATATCATTTATTAGGCATTTACTATGTGTACCATGTAGTGTTAAGTGCTATAGAAGTCATTTTTTAACATAACAGCTTTATTGAGATATAATTCACATACCATATAATTCTTCCATTTAAAGTGTATAATTCAGTGGTTTTAGTGGTTTTCACAGAGTTGTGCAACTATCAGCACATTTTTGGAATATTTTCATCACCCCAAAATGATACCCAATACCCATTAGCAGTCATTTGCCCTTTTCCCCCAGGCCTCTCAGACTTAGGCAAACACTAATCTACTCTACAAATGTGCTATTCTGGACACTTCGTATAAATGAAATCATACAATATATGGTCTTTTGTGCCTGGTTTCTTTCACTTAGCATAATGTTTTCAAGGTTCATCTACATTGTAGCATGCATGTATCAGTACTTCATTTCTTTTTGCTGAATAATATTCCATTATATGGATAGAACACATTTTGTTTATCCATTTATCAGTTGATAGACATTTAAGGATGTGTCTGCTTTTTGGTTATTATGAATAATATTGCTAATAGTATTGGTATACAAGTTTTTCTGTAGACATATGTTTCTCTTGAGTATATACCTAGGGGTGAAATTGCTCGATCTTATGGTCATATGGTTTAAACTTTCGAATAACTGCCAAAGTAGCTGTACCGTTTTACATTTCCACCAGCAGTATATGAGAGTTCCAGTTTCTCTATCATCTCTCTAACACTTGCTATTACCTTTTTGTTATAGCCATCCTAGTGGGTGTGAAGTGGCATCTTGTTGTGGTTTTGATTAGCATTTCCTTGACAGCTAATGATGTTAAGCATCTTTTCATGTGCCTATTGGCCATTTGTATATCTTCTTTGGAGAAATATCTATTCAAGTTTTTTGCCCATTCTTAAATTGGATTGTCTTTTTTATTATGGATTTATATGTGTTCTTTATATAGTATGGATAAAAATTATTTACCAGATATTTGATTTGCAAATATCCCATTCTGTGATGTCTTTCTTTCTTGACAGTGTACTTTGAAGAACAAGTTTTTATTTTTGATGAAGTGCACTTTATTTTTTCTACTGTTGCTTGTGCTTTTTATACCATATCTAAGAAACCTTTGCTTAACCCCAGGTCATAAAGATTTACTCATATATTTTCTTCTAGTTTTGTAGTTTTCACTCTTATGTTCAGATATTGAGTTACTTTTTATACATGATGAGAGTAAGGGTCCAAGTTCACTCTTTCACAAGTGGATATACAGTTTTTCCAGCACCTATTGTCGAAAAGACTAATTTTTCTCATTGAATTATCTTGGCACCCTAGTCAAAAATCAATTTACCATAAATGTGAAGGTTTATTTATTTTTCTTAAGACTATTTTTTCTAGTTTTATTGGGGTATGATTGACAAATAAAAATTGTGTGCATTTAAGGTGTACAATGTGATGTTTTGATATATGCATAATGAAATGATTACCACAATCAAGCTAATTAACGTATCCATATCTCACATAGTTATCTTTTTATTTTGTGGTGAGTACCCTTAAGATCTACTCTCTTAGCACATTCAAGTATAGAATAGGTACCTTATTATTAACTATATTCATCATATTATACATTAGGTATGTAGAACTTATTCATCTTATAACTAAAAATTTGTACCCTTTGGTCAGCATCTCCCCATTTCTCCCACTTCCCAGCCCCAGTAACCACCATTCTACTTCCTTTCTATGAGTTCAACTTTTTTAGAATGCACATATAAGTAAGATCACGCAGTATTTGTCTTTCTGTGTCTGGCTATTTCACTCACCATAAAGTCATCTGGGTTCATCATGTTGTTGCACATGGCAGGGTTTCTCCCTTTTACAGCTGAGTAATATTCCATGATAATATACATCTTGTATATATGTACGCCACAATTTTTTATTCACTCATCTGTCAACAGACACTTAGGTTGTTTCCACTATCTGATGATAGTCTTGTGGAGGTTCCTTTGTACAAGCCTCTTTTCTCTTGCTGCTTTCAAAATTATTTGTTTTTGTTTTTTGATAGTTTGGTTACAATCTGTCTCAGCAAAGTCCTGTTTGGGTTGAAGCAGTCTAGGAACCATTAAGCTTCATGTACCTGGATATCCATATTTCACTACAAAATTGGAAAGGTTTCAGCCATTGTTTCTTTAAATAAGCTTTCCATTCCTTTCTCTTTCTCTTTTTCTTCTAAAACTCAGATAATACATATATTAGTTCTCTTGATGATTTCCCGTAAATCTCATAAGATTTCTTCATATTCTTCATTCTTTCTTCACTATTTTTCTTTTTTCTCCTCTGACCGGATAATTTCAAATGAACTGTCTTCAAATTCACAGATTCTTTCTTCTGCTTGATCAAGTTTGCTGTTGATGCTCTCTATTACATTTTTCATCTCATTCATTGTATACTTCAGCTCCAGAATTTATGTTTGGTTCTTTGATGTAACATTCTATCTCTTTGTTAACCTTATAATTTTGTTCATGTATTAGCTTCCTTATTTCATTTGGTTGTCTATGTTCTCTTATAGCTCATTGAGCTCCTTAAAATAATTATTTTGAATTCTTTATCAAGCTATTTATAGATCTCCATTTCTTTGGGGCCAGCTACTTGTTATTGTATTCCCTTGGTAGTGTCATGTTTCCTTGATTTCTCATATTCCTTGAAGTCTTGTTTTGCTTTATTCTGATTTTAAGAAGTAGTTACACCCTCCAGTCTCTACTGACTGTCTTCAGAAGAAAAACACCTTCACTAGTCAGCCCAGCTAAGAATTCTTAGGCTCTCTCATATCTTTTCCACAGATGCACCTGCTGTACACCTCTTTTTCTCTCTTGGGGACAGTTCTTAAGATTATATGCCTTGTCTTGATCCTGACAATCCAGACCAGGTGCTGAGAGCCTCCAATTTGTTTTCCCTGGGAAACTGTGCCATGAAATCCTCAAGTTTGTATGCCTTCTCCCAATCCCACAGAGTCAAGCTAGCTGTCTGCGTGTGCTCACAAGCTATCTGTAGAAGCTTGCACTTGCAGTCTGCAGGAGTGTGTTCAGGGAACTGTCCATAGGGGGAGGGTGTGTGTGAGGAACATGGAGAACTGGAAATACCTGTGGACCAGTTGGGGGTATCAGCAGGCAAGGTATCCCAAGAAGCTCATGGGTGAACTCCCTGATGGAGTCTGTGATGCAGTTAGTAAAATCCACAGCCCTTTGTTGAGTTATGATCTCTGGTCACATTGAGTTCCTGCCTCTCTGTTGTTAGCCTTTCCCAACCACTCAACCATGTTAATCCTGTCAGTATTCTAAGTTGGGCAAGAAAGAACTTGGTCTTTGGGGCAGTGTCCTGCACTGCTAGGGAAGCCAGTAACTCATTCACTTGACTCTGACTTTCCTTCATGGGAGAAATTGTGGGCCAAGGGGGTCTCTCTTGGCACTGAGCTATGCCACCTTCAGGGAAAGGTGACACAGATAAAGTGAAATTATTCTTTTTACTCTCTTCAATACACACATACTTGAAATTTTTGTTCCAATAGTGTACTGGAACTTCTCCACTGGACTCTTAGACTCCCATAAAGGTGCTTTTGCCCAAAGGTGGTTGTCAAAATTAATCTTTCCATAGAGGGGAGATGATGGTAGAAAACTCCTATTCTACCATTTTGCTGAGAAAAGTCCACCTATAGAAGCCATTTTTACACCCACAACAATCCTAAGGTAAGCACCATTATTATTCTTATTTTCTACACAAGAAAAATTGATAAGAAAAGGCAAGTGATCTGTCTTAGGTCAAGTAGCCAGAAAGAGGGGGAGCTGGAATTAGAATCCATGCATGTGTCACTAGAAAGCCTTGTGCATCCTGAGATTCAGCAATAGCCTGATTCTGGCCATTCATCTAATCAATAGACTCAGGCTTGATTTCTTTCAGAATAGTATCCCATCATGTAATATGCAGGTAGGAGAATTCAGCCTATCAATTTTTCAAGGTACTTAATGTTCCAGAAATATTCAAATATTTTTGAGATCTTGTAAGGTGTTTGAGACTGTTTTGGGGAAAACTAAAACCTCCTAAGAGCATTCTTCGCTTTCTCATTGCCAGCCTCAGAGTTACCTTTGACTGCATTTAGCTGTTCATTGCCAATAGAAATCAAAACCAAAGAATTCCAGCAGGAGAAAGCTTTTCCCCCAAGTACCTACCCCCAGGTTAATGGCACACAAATCTTTAAACTTGAACTTTCAAGGACTTCTCTTCTTCATTTACTATTTGAAAAATCAAAATATTGTAAACTTTCAAAGGTTGCTTTTCTGACGACAAGAAAACAGATTAATGGTTTTTTTTTTGTTTTTTTTTTTTACTTTTTTTTTTTTGTTTGAGATCTAAGGGATAGTTTACATCCCTGAGAAATTACAAGTTGCCCTCCAAGCTCTTATCTGATATGTAACCAATCTTTGAATCTGGCTGGGCTTATCCAGGATATAACTACAGATTTTTCATTGTCAGAAAAAAAGATTTTTGCCCCCAGAATTATATATGTATATCTCCCAGAGGATGCTTAGAGGAGAAATGATCAATGAGAGAGGGCTGTGTGCTGATTCACAAATATCAGTGCACCCTTTTTCTCCAGCTGACTGACAGGTTTCTCTGAAAGTTGAAAAAGAAAGGAAAGTTATAAATAAGTTGTCATCATACCTGGAGTGGGGTTAAACATAAACAATACACTGGTGAATTGATACTAAATTCTCAAATCTCTGTGGTATTTCTATTTCTGTTCTTGGACTATTATTAATGGTATTTATGCCTTGATTTCCTATAAAGTATAAAAACATAATTGTTTCTATCATTGAATCATAATTACCCATTGTCACATAGCCTGAGTTTATCAGATCAACTCTTATTACATCTAGGAGAAAATAATAAGGTTTTGAAGGAATGTTAACAGGACTAGCAAAATTGTGTTTGCTTAGTTTAAGATGAAAGGGAAAAAAGAAATGTTCATTACAGGTAATTTCCAAGCATACCCTTGCAGGTGGAGCACAGAATTGAGAGACACTGGTCAGATGTGTTGAAGAGATTAAGGAATATAATACAGGTAAATCCTATAGCACACTGTTTGACCATGGTAAATAGTGGTAATTAATTTTGTTTTCTCTTTTGGCTACAGATAGAAAATATTTGCCAGAGGTGAGCCAATTTGATCTGGTTTGTCCCAAGGAAGGTCAGTGTCAGGGAGGTTCTGATGGCTCCTTTATGGTGACTCTGTGGTGCCTTCCTTGCAGGAGTTGTACAGAACCACTTAGGACCATACAGTTGTCTCCTAGAATGGAACTTATAAAGGTATTCCTTTGAGAAGCCCTTCTTGGACATTCTAAGCTCCAAAAGGGCAAAGACCAAGTCTCTTTTCTGCCCACCACTGTATCTTCACAGCACCTGGATTATAATAGGTGCTCAGAAGTATTTGTTCAATTTAAGAATGTGAGTATGGAGAAAACATGCTGAACTGAACTGCTGGAGCAGATGTCACAAGATAATCACTATCTGTTTCATAGTCACGTATAAGGGAAATTCATGTTTGGGTTCTCATCCTTCTTCAATTAAATGGAAAGAATGAACACAAATTCCAAGTTCTTATAAGACCATTAAATAAGTTTCCTTCCCAAAGGAGCTCTCTTTGTTGGTCTTTACCCAGAATTCCACTGGCATCATGTTTGATCAGAACCTTCAACAGCACAGCTTCAAGAGATGTGATCATGGAATTAACCAAGATATGCAGACATCAAGTCACTACCTCACTACGGTAGTGGGAATGTAATCTCAGCCAACTTGGCTCTTCATCTCCCCCCATGGAAGGATCTAGGGGTCAATTGGGAGAAAGTAGTTTGAAGGTATTGGCAGCATGGAAGAGGAGTGGGAAGGGAGGCATTTGGTTCTCTGTATATTCTATCTATGCAGATATCCTCCAAGATATCACCTCCCTTCTTTGGCCGTTGTTCCACATAGGTCTCCATTTTTCCTTTGACCCATGGCTCCTTCAGGTTGGGTGGCTCTTAGACTACTTCTGAGACATACTTGATATTGTGGGATTTACTTGGATTCTTCTCTGACATTGGGGCTGGGCAATCTCTGTCTCAGGACCCTCCCTTAGTTATCTGGATCCTTCCCTCTGCATCCTTCTTGTCCTTAACCTCCATTCCCGGCCTGAGGAAATTTTATCTAGTCTATGGAAATTTTATCTAGTCTATGGAAAAGCTGACTCAAAATGTTTCTTCCTAACATTTTGCCTATGCCTTGTTTATCCCATACCATAAAGTCTCAGTCCTTTAAAACATAAAAATCTGGAAGAGACACACTTTCTATCTGCTTTCCACTCTTTCATTTCCTCTCTGCTACAGCCCCTTTTGGAGAAGAGAATACCTAGCTTCTCGAATGAGGTGGGGTGACGTGTATTGGGTGGGTAAAGGGAGAACAGAAGGAAGCTGTGGTAGATTTTTTTGTGAAGATAGCTGCAGTAATCCTTCCCATTCCTTTACTCTGCCCCTTTGCAATTGCCTTTGCTGCTCCCTCAACAAGAGGTGGGTTGTATTTCCCCTCCCCTTGACTCTGGGCTGACCCCATGTCTTACTTTGACCAAGAGAAAGTAGAGGAATTGATATCATGTGACTCTCAAGGATAGACTTTAAAAATTCTTGCTTCTATCACTTTTATCCTTTTGGAATGCAGTACCATGATGTGAAAGAAGCCCAGACTAGCCTCCCTGAAGAAGAAAGAACACATGAAGAGAGAGGCTCAGATCATGGCCAGCACCAATTGCCTGACATGGGTGAGGTCATCTTGGGCTTCAGCCCAGGTGAGCCACAAGATCACTGAAGACACATGAATGACTGCAGGCAAGACCAGCAGAAAATCCCACTGCTGAGCCCAGCCCAAACTACTGACCCACAGAATAAGAAGTAAATAAAATCGTAGTTATTTTAAGTCACTGAGTTGGCTTAATTTTTTATGAAGAAAGACAGGTGGTAGAGATATAAAACACCAGGAGGAAAGAAGTTGGGTAATGTCTCAATGTATTATTGTGGTACAGCTGTGCCTTAAGTTTCATTTCTGGGGATTTCAGCAGCTCCTAATGTCTACACTTCCAGCCTATTTGTCAGGAAAGTTTACAACATTTAGAATTGGGGTTTCCCCAAGGAGTCTGGGGAAAAAGGCAGAGGGTGGGAATGACAGGGATGTCCTCCTGGTATTAACTAGTTCCTGGGGAAGTATAGGGGATGATGGTCAACTCAGCAAGGATGTACCGATACACCTATCCTGTCAAATGCCCATGTGCATGGTACTGAGACACCAAAATAATCCCACCCATCAAAAAATTTATAATCTACTTAGTGGGAAAAAATTAGGATGACAAATATTGAAACCAGTTTATTCCTTCAAAACCAGTTACATCTTCTGAACTAATTGTGTATGTATATCTTGTGTTGAGAACATGTCTCTAAGGGTCTGTCTGACAGGGCATACACTGTCTCTTCTATCACTTTTGGTATATTACTATAGCTCCCAGAGAAAGAGCTATCAGCAGGAAGCATTTATAATACGTTCGTTGAAGTATACCCAATCATTTATTTTCTGTATAGCTTCTATTGAACATGAAAACCTTTATGCGATCTGTTTGTTAGGTCTGGGCTTGCTTGGTGATATTGATCAAGTAGATTCCTTTGTGAAAGCTACATTGATTAGTTTCCTGACAAGCTGTTAAGGCCACTTGAAAAGCTGTCGCTACTGATACTTGCCATCAGAAGAGTGGGGTTTACCCGTGATGTCTTTCTGAAGGGGGACTGAACGGAAGACAGATGAATGCAGACGACATTCTCTGTGTAAGGTAAACATCCAGTGATCCATCTCCCAGTGCCCTTTTTCCATGGGAGAAAATTAATATCCAGGCAGTAAGCAGTCTCTATACCATCTTTGATTAGAATTTGCACTGAAAAATCCACCAGAAACACAAAAGGCTAAGGGGAGACAGGTCTGGTCATTTTTAGCAACCTTGTTCAAGTACACCAGGGCAGAGCCATTCTCCTCTGCTCCTCCTCAGAATGGCAAATGCCAAAAAACCGCACAAACAGAGCTCAAAATCTGGATGGAAGACAATAAACACGCTTTGTTCTGAAAAATACAATGTGAACACAAGAGGGGTTAGAACAACAGTCCTCAGCGCTTTTTGACAAAAGAACACCAGATCGCAAGCACAAAGGACACTTGGTAATTCCCATTTCTTTACAACTAAAATGAATTAATAATGTATGCACCCAAAAGAGAACAAGAAGCTATATTTAAATGCTGTCTGTTACAAGAGCTAAGCAAGAGTTGGGGGAGGGTATCAGTCCTGATACGAGAGTCTGACGCTAGCTGGAGCAGCTTTCCCTGAAGCATGTATTTTAGAACCTGCTCTCCTGAAATGGTCTGCAAGAGTTCCATGGCTGACTAAGTTTGACTAACAGTTGGAATACCTATTAGCTTCTCTGAGAAGTCCCAAATAAAAGAAGTTTCCTTGGGTTACATGGGATAGAAATTGGTCATGCTATTTGTCCCTTGGGTCTATTTGATAGAAATCATTAATTCAGTCAAAGTGATCACTCCTTTAACTCTATGTTAAAATATTAATAGTTTAGGTTGTTCATCTAATAATAATGAGGGAGGTCCAGACTCTTGTCACTCACTAACAATGTGACCTTGGGCAAACTGGGTACTCCCTCTGAGCCTCTGTTTTGAGGATTAAAGAAGAGAATGCGTGTACAAGTCATTAGTTACCTGTATATAATAGATTAATGTTCATTATTAATAGGTTCTAAAAATAGACCTGTGCTTTTGAAGATACCTGTCTTCACATGTAGAACAGTCTGGTTATTAAGACAATGCCTCTGGCTCTATCTTTGAAGAGGGAGCAATTGTATAAACTAGGATGTTTAACCTAAGATGGAACAAAGAAAGAAAAAACAACAGATTCTGCATCTAAGTAAAAATTGAAAATACTACAGAAAGGGATTATTTTCTTGTTGTTATCCAGTGGACAACAGCAACCACAAAAATAAAGTCAGAGCTGATGAGTTAGTGGTTTTGTTTTTAACCATAGGCTTGTTGACTATAATAAGAGAGGAGATCGTGGGAACACTTAGTCCTTGCCCAATGGGCAAAAACCTTGAAAATTCTCTTCTATGGGTCTATAGAGTTTTCCCTGACACCAACCATCCTGAACTCTGCCCTCTTATACAAGCACTATAGGTAGAAAGACCAAAAAGCCAACATTATATTCTACTGGGACCCTCACACAGGAAGGAAGTAACTTTTATTTTTCAATAGGAAGGTAGTCATAGAAATTGAGAATTTCTCTGAGAAATTTTCAGAGAAATGAGATAGTTTATAGTATTTAGAATTTGTAAAATATATAAAGTATTTTTACAACCTTTATCCTTTATTTAAGCCTCCTAACTACTATCCTGGGTGAGATCTGCTGCAGAAGCATTCCTGTCCCCATTCTGTAGCAGATGAATCTGAGACTGGTTGTTATTTATCCAAGGTCACATAAATGGTACTGGGAGGCTCAACTCAAACCTGGGTCTTAGGCCCTCCAGGTCTAATCCTTTTTTTAAAACTCTCTAACAAGTATAGCAATAACTTAAATCCAGAAGTCAGCAGAAAGAAGACAGGTTAAAAATTTGCTGTGAAATTGCTTGGTTGGAGCCATCTTAATCCTCAGTGGGTTAAGTGATAGGTGAGTCACCAGGGAAGTGAGTGCAAGTGGGACTCACTTATTTATTATTAATAAAGTAGGACTTTATTATTGGAAAAAATAAAGGTAAAGTCACTATAATCCAAGACTAATAGCTCTAGGATTCTCCTGTCACCAATTCAGAACTAAGCTCCTCTGCTTTGCCTCAGCTCTCGTTCACGTTGACTGTGAGCAGACCATGACACAAGACTATTCTCTGTACACATGTGCAATTCCAAAAGAATTTGACATAAAGTTTTCCAAGGAGAGAAATAACATTTGTACTTGTTTGTTTTATTTTTTAAAACTTTTTTGTCAAACAAAATCTTTTATCAAGTTACAAAATTGACATGTGTCCGCTACCATTAAAACCAGCAAAATAATATAAAACCATATAAAGAAAATGTTAATCCCAACTCTCTCTCCCACAAAAGTAAGTGATATACCAATCTGGTGTTTTTCTAGTAACACCTTTCTACACTTTAAAAAAATAAACATTGATATAAAGGATTTGGAGTTGTTATAGTCATTTGGTACTGTTCTCACATGGTAATGCATTGTTGACAGTCTTCTAGGTCAATAGATAGAGATTTAACTTATCCACTTTAGGAAACATTTAATATTCCATAATAGGATTATATCAGACTTTACTCAATGTTTCCCTTATTGATGGACATACATATGTGTTTTGTTTTGTTTTTGCTTTAACAAATAATACGGTAAATATCCTTGTTTATTACAGTCTGACTGTTATTTCATTAGGATAGCTTCCTATAAGAGAGCTTTCTGGGACAAAAGCTATGTATATTTTAAATTTAAGGTATGTTGTTGCATTATAAAACTAAAATCCAGAAGGATTAAAGATTTAAATTTTAAACATAAAATAATAAAATCTTAGCTACACAGAAGAGTCGCCACCAACTATTTGCAGCCTCTGATTATAAATCTTAATTAAATATGAATTCATATCAAGACTAAGATGAAAATTCCACCTTTGAACTAAGCTTAAATTAGACTTGCAGATAAGCTCAGTTGGAGGGGAGAGAGAGAGACTGAGGTGGGGAGGAGGGTGGCCCACAAACCATCAAGAATTCTACTTTGATTATGATCCAAGTGAACACCAAGATCCACTGAAGTGCAATCATTTTGGGTCCCTGGGATGAAGTTTCAAAATGTTATGTATATTGATTCTCACCCAAACTTTGCTATCTTCCTATAAATTAGCAGATCTCCTAGTGTGGTGACCTGGGTTGGTGCTCCCACAAAGAGGAACAATGAATAGCCTTGTTTGGTTATCTACAAGGGCTTCATTATTTTGAGCAAGATTTCCAAAGTGAAGGAGATGTTGAGTTGTTCTAGTTGATAGTGGAGAGTCTAAAAGGCTGTATAAGGGAAGAAAAAAAGGCAACCAAGCAGATGGCAAGAGTAGGGAAGAACTGAAAAATGTTTAATAAAAGAAAAAATATTAATAATGTTTTTGTTATGGAGAGATCAATGTGACTTCCTGATCTCCCCACAAAACCTTCAGAACAGTCTCCTTTATGTACTATTACTTGGAGTCTGACATTTATGTGGGGAAGGGAAGGAGATAGTGGCAACTCTGGTCTCAGGGTGGGCATCAGTTTCCCAAGGGAGACTCCATCACATTTGGCCAGAGTTTGAAATGCTGCTCTCAAGTTGGATTAAAAATGAAATAATATCCCAATCTTAAACCCCCACACCTTGCAATCAATCATGGTTTACAAAGCATCTAAAGAAAGGAAATTTTTGACCAGCTGATCAAAGCAGCACTCAGAATAAAACCACTGATTGAATATTGACCTCAGCAGGCACTGTAATTGCATCTTATTGGCAAATCATTACTAGTTTATCTTAGTGATAGAAAGTGCAGATTGAAATTAGAGAGGCACTTACTTTTCTGGGTCAAGTGATTAACTAGCAGGCAAAATCTTTCTGGCCTTTCAAAACATGGCGGAGGTGTAGGGTAAGGGTTGGAGGACTCCCTTGCTAGAAAAATTAGAGATTGGCTTAGCTTTGTAACTGAGAGAGATCACAGTATCCCCACCACTATTTCAGCCCTCACCATCTCTTCAAAAATACAACTCCAGTCACATCTCCTGCAACAAGCCTCCCTTTACTTCCCAGCCTTCATCCACCCATCGTCCTCGATTTTCTTCCAGTGCGGTTCAGTGTAGTGGTTAGGAGTTCAAGTTTAAGCTGTGTGAAATATTCACTTTTAATCCTCACAACAACTCAGTGAAGTGGATATTAATAATATTTCCACTCTAGAGATGAAGAGACTAAGTCACAGAAATGGTCAAAAGCTAAAACATAAATATGATAAAAAATAAATATATGAAGAAGTTCAAATACACTTAATAACCCCAATAGATAAGAATGCCCTCTCTGAGAAGCATAGTTTCACATCTACTTCTTACAGGGATTGGCAAACTTTTTCTGTACAGGGCCAGATAGTAAATATTTTAGGCTTTGTGGGCCAGATGGTCTCTGTCATAACTAATCAACTCTGCTCTTGTAGTGCAAAAGCAGCCATAGACAATAATTAAATAAATGGGCAGGGCTGCATGCTAATAAAACTTTATTTGCAAAATCAGGTGACAGGCCAGATTTACTCCATAGGCATAGTTTGCTGACCCCTGTTCTAGAATATAGACTACTTCCAGGTTCAACATTATTCCCCACAGGTATTATAGTAAGTTTCCAATAAATTCAATCTGATTCCAGAATCCAAGTTGGTAATGACCATCAGTAGAAATCAAGACCGTCTTCTGCTCCTCCTCAAAATATTAATTATCTCTAATAGATGATTGTTCAGGCACAGCTCTAATGACATCTCTAATGACAGAGAGCTCATGTCTGCACAGGTTATCCATCTTCATCAGAAACAGATGAAGATTTGGGGCATTTTTGTATTTAGATTTCTGTTTCTTTGACTAACATAACACTACATTTTTAACTTTCCAAATATTGAAATTTTTACCTATCATTTAATTTTTATAGCATATAAATAGGATATGTTTGAATCATGTTCATTCAGAATTATGTTAGAACATTGCTGTGCTACTACTACCTAGCGGTGTGACTTAACGTCATGGAACTTATATTTCTTTATGTATGTATGTGTATGTATATATAAATATACATAAATGTGTATGTATGTACATGTAGATAAGTAAAAACTGGAATGACCCTACTTACTGCATGCGATCTAGCATATAGTGTATGTTCTGTAAATGTGCATTTTTCCTTCTTCGTTGACTATAAAAACATATTTGACAGAGCCAGTGAGATAAGAATAAGCAACAGAAATGTTTATGAAAAATATCACATTTTCAACTCAGTGATGAGTGGGAGGAAGTTGATAGAATCTTAATGCATTTCTAAATGATTATCAGGCAATGCAAAGTGTTGTTAGCTTTTTAAGGAAATATTAGACATCAACCCCAAACTTAGGTTCTTCTACCTTTTCTGTAAGGCTTACAAATAAATACAGACTGCGCAAGTATTGAAATCTTGATAAAGTGAACACTTTCTCTCCAAGAAGACTCTGGGAAAAATTTTCCATTTAGCAGTATTGTGCAGGGTGTCCTAAATATATTCACACTAGTGAACATATAAACATTGAGACTTTAAAATAGACTCTCACCCAGCTGGAAGGATTAGTAACACTGATTTTATTTGCACTGCTCCAGTAAAAGAGCATCTATGAAAGACAATATGCGTGCATACAGTATGTATGCATACTCACAGACTATTTTTTCCTATTGTTTCCTTAGAATAGTCACAGAGAACTTAAAACTCATCTTAATTTCCACAGAAGGTGAAGTTTCCTAGAACAACATCTATCTATCTTTCCTTTTAGTCAGATATTCCCTCGACACATATTTACAAACATGTACATTGTGCTTGGTCCCAACGAAGAAGCAAATACACATGTCATAGAGTTCCTGCTCTCAGTGACCTTAAACTGTGGTTGCAGAGACAAGGCATAATGTCACAAAAATTTAGAAAACTGCATGTGGCCACTTGATGCCACACCAGTCAGAGAACTTCTGAGAACTTCTACTGGAATTGAAGTGCCAGATCAGCTCTTAGAAATATTCCTAGTGTGAAGGGCGTAATATGAATATATTTTTATTTTTGCCAAACATAATATTGATTATTTGCTTTTATATGTTGTTTTGTAAACTTTTAAAACACTTTAATATATATTACCTTTGTATATCTTCTTTCTATAAAATAGATATGGCAAGTAACATTATCTGCATTTTATAGATCTGAGGCCCAGAAGGCATATTTTGCCCAAGGTCACCCAACAAGTAAACAGTAGCACTATAACTAAAACTCATCACTTGATCCTTAGCTTTTAGCCATTCCCATTAGACAAAGCTATCTCTCTCCTGACAATACTATATATGAGAAATATTTATGAATGCAACTGGAGTTCTAATAATGTGGGCTTGAGTTCTAATCAGGCTGGAGAGAACAGAAACCCTGTTGAGCTAGCTCAAATAAGAGGTGGAATGTATACCAGGGAACCACTTGTAACACAAAAGCCGTAAGTGCAGCCAGATTTCATAGAATTTTGAAAATTCTCAGTAATAGAAGAATCTCCCTCTGTCTCCCAGGATGCTCTTTGATCTCCTCTCTCTCTCACCCACCAGCCTCTGCTTACGAATGGCCTGACTTGGCTATCGGCCACTGGCCCTGGCTATACAGGCTCTACTGCCCAGATCCTCTTTCCACTAGCAAAGGCCTCTAATCCTCCTAGTTCAATTACTGGGAAAGATAACCTGGTCCTTGGTCAAATCTTTCATGGTTAGGGGTTGGGCATGAGATTTATCCAGCTTGTCTTTACAAAAGCTATGGGCAGGCTTAGCAAATTAACCTTGCTCAGGGGTTTATCGTAAAAAGTAGTGGAAATGTTCCAAGTAAAGCATTTAGAACAACAGTTAACAATAGCCTGGCACATAGTAAAAGGCTGATAAATAATAGTTCTTCTGGTTGAGTTGCACCAAGTGTTCATTTTACTTGCATGAATTCAATCATGGGAACCTTGCACTGGAACAGAGGTGTTAGGGAACCCTCAGGCAGGCCTTCAAAGATGATATGCAAAGGGTGCCATAATTAAGACACAGAAGCAAGCTATGACAAAAGTGCAAGAGACTTGTTAATCATTACTAGAAAACAGCTGGCTTAGCCAAACCACTTTTAAAACTCAACCCCAAACACTCCCCACCATCTCCCCACCCCTGCTACCCCTGCCACCCCTCCCACCCCTCCACCCCCTCTGCTGCCTTTAACAGGAATAGCTGAAAGTAAGTAAGGATGGAGGGTAAAATGGAAAGGAGAGAATTAGAAATGGCGGTGTGATAGGGCCCTCCCACCGTACCACTCCCAGGAAAGGAGGTGAAGAACGCCAGCAGCTGCCTGCGAGCACGGACCGCTCACTCCGAAAACAGCATTGCGAATTACAGAGAAACAACGCCGAACGCCCAGCCCAAGAAAACAGGTACAAAATTTTCACAAAGATCGGAGGGCGCACGGAGCACAATAGAGCCCAGAGCGCGGGAAGGACGCGCTCACCAGGTCGGCGCGGCGCGACCTGCCCCCCAAGCGGTTACGCGCCTCCCCATACACGCAGTCAGGGACAAGCCCAGAGTTGGGACAGAGTGGTTGCTCTGACGGCGAGCCCTGTGGAGAGGAGAAAGTAGCCAGAGCCAGACACAACACGCAGCTGCAATATATAGAGACTGCCGAGGGCTGGAGAGGAACTGGGCAGGGATGGAGTGGAGATACAGCTTCCCGGGACAGTGCGCGGGAACCCGCAGGCCGGCACTGCGCCACTAGAAGTCAGCGGGACTGGGCCCAGGAGTTTAACAGAGAGTGGGACACGCCCTTAGAGGCTGCTAGCAACAGCCGCTGTGGCCGGCGGAGAAAAACTGCGCTCCCGGCGCGATCGGAGCCCGGCTGTGCGCCAGGCTGGCGGCGGCCGCCATCTTTACAGCCGCCCGCGCGGAGCTGTGAGCCGCGTCTCTAGCTCCCCCCGCCCCGGCCCGGGGCTCTTCTGCTGGGGCGAGACAGGCTTTGCCTTTGGTGGCCAGGGACAGCTGCATCCGTGGGTTCCAGGTGGGACGAGATCCCGGAACTGTAGCAGCGGGACCTTTGGGTATTGGAAACAGTTTGCAGCTGGTCCATCTGGTTCCGCTACCCCGGCTCTGGCCTCCGACAACTCCGCTCCGTGTCGGTCCTAGTGCCCGCCCCTCAGGTCCCAGCCCTCCTGTACCCCAGAGATTGCTCATTTTGAAGGTTGCTGGCTATAGTGACTCGTTTGGTATAACTGCTGGTTCCCATGACAACCAAATACCTCAAGAGCCACAGGCTGAACCAGAGCAGCTCCCCATAATCCTGCCCACTTCAATAGGGAATTTCGTGCCATCCAAGAGCGCTTCCAGCGGCCACTACTCCCCCCTCCCCGTGGGAACACCCCCCCGGTGGAGACTGCTGGGGATAGAGACGGCCACCCGCCTCGCCTTGGGGTCTAGTGGTGGAAAAGGGGTGCACAATTGGAGATCCCCCTATCAACCAGTATCACGCGGAGACGCACATCAGAAGGGCAGACACACATGGCTAGATGAGCAACCTCTGAGCTGTGTAGAATTTTCCCAACTCAGCTCTCACACTGCAGCCAAAAGAAATTGTGTTTCTACCTGCACCTCAGGAGGAGCAGGGTCAAAGTAACCCCTAGGAGCTACAAGGCCCCTCCCAAAGCACAGGGCTTTTGCATACCCCAACTGGGGAATCAGAGTCTGCCACGGACATAACAGAATACCTAGCTAATAGGGAGCGGAGGATTCATATCCTCAAGTACAATCCATTAGCTCAGAGCCCAAGCTGGGAGGTCATTCTCACCACACTCCACTGGGAAGAGGAGAAGACCACAGGTCAGAGTTAACTCAAGATCCAACAAACTTGCTAAAATACACCTAAGGCAATACAGGCCACTACTTCTCTCCCTGGCTTTGCCAAGGAACAATAATTGTGGGCCTGGTGACAGGGCCATAAACTAGCTCTAACACCCCCAGCTCTCGACCAAGAGGCCAGATGAGAAAAAACCAGCGAAAGAACTCAGGGAACATGAAAAATCAGAGTGAAAAGTCACCCCCAAAAGAAATTAACAGTTCCTCAGCAATGGATACCAACCCAAATGAAATGGGTAGAATGACAGAAGAGGAATTTCGTTTATGGATTATAAGAAAGCTCAATGAAATTCAAGAGAAAATTGAATCCCAGCACAAAGAAACCACAAGAAAAATGCAAGAAATGAATGAAAAATTCTCCAAAGAAATAGAAATATTATGGAAAAATCAAATAGAAATCCTAGAAATGAAAGAAGCATTCAAGGATCTACAAAACACAGTGGAAAGCCTTAAAAATAGTCTGGACCATGCAGAGGAAAGAATTTCAGAGCTAGAAGACAGCTCCTATGCGCTAAATAAATCAGCCAAAGAGAAAGAACACAAATACAAGAGGCAGGAAAAAAGCATACAAGAAATGTGGGATTATGTAAAGAGGCCAAACATAAGGATAATAGGTATCCCTGAGGGAGAGGAAGAAAATTCGCATGGGCTGGAAAATTTATTTGAAGAAATAATAGAGGAAAATTTCCATGGCTTAGCCAGAAATCTCGACATCCAAGTACAAGAAGCACACAGGACTCCTGGGAGAGTCAACGTGAAAAGGCATTCACCACGCCACATAATTATTAGACTGACCAAAGTAAACACAAAAGAGGCACTCCTCAGAGCTGTAAGACGAAAAAATGAGGTAACCTACAAAGGGAAACCCATCAGATTAACTGCAGATTTCTCAGCTGAAACCTTACAAGCCAGAAGGGAATGGGAGACATCATCAATCTCCTAAAACAAAACAAAGGTCAACCCAGAATTCTGTATCCTGCCAAACTAAGCTTCTTATATGAGGGAGAAATAAAGACCTTTCCAGATAAGCAATCACTGATAGAATTTGCGAAATCCAGACCGGCCTTGCAAGAAATGCTTAGACCTGCATTATACACTAAACAGAGCAACAGACACCCACCTATGTAAAACTATGCAAAGGCTAAAACCCCAGAAACCAGATTCCACAATGACGCAAGAGGTAAAACAAAAGATACTACCCAACAGAATAATCAGAAATTTACCCCAAATATCAATTCTCTCAATAAATGTAAATGGCTTGAACTGCCCATTGAAGAGACATAGGCTGGCTGAATGGATTAAAAAACACAAACCAAGTATCTGTTGTCTTCAGGAAACACACCTTACACACAAAGATGCATTCAGACTCAAGGTGAAAGGATGGAATACAATTTTTCAGGCTAATGGAAACCAAAAGAAATCCGGAGTAGCCATCCTCATTTCAGATGACATAAACTTTAAAGCAATAAAAGTAAAGAAGGACAAAAATGGACACTATATAGTGGTGAAGGGAAAAATTTCACAAGAGGATTTAACAATCCTAAACATTTATGCACCCAACACAGGAGCACCCAGGTACATAAAGCAAATGCTGCTAGATCTAGACAACATAATAAGCAGGAATGCCATAATTGCAGGGGACTTCAACACCCCACTGACGGAACTGGACAGATCCTCCAAACAAAAAACAAATAGAGAAATAAAAGACCTAAACAGGACTATAGAACATTTGGGCCTAACAGATATCTACAGAACACTCCACCCCAATAACACTGAATATACATTCTTCTCATCAGCCCATGGAACTTTCTCTAAAATTGACCACATCCTAGGCCACAAAACAGACCTAAACAAATTCAAAAAATAAGAAATCATACCATGTATCTTTTCAGACCACAGCGGAATAAAATTAGATATCAATTCCAACAGAAACTCACATCTTCCTCCAAAAACTTGGAAACTAAACAATCTATTGATGAATGATTATTGGGTCAAAGAGGAGATTCAAAATGAAATCAAAAGATTCTTCGAACTAAACGATAATGGGGACACAAGTTATCAAAATCTGTGGGATACAGCAAAAGCAGTCCTGAGAGGAAAACTTATCGCCCTAAATTCCCACATCCAAAAGACAGAAAAGTCACAAATCAGTAAATTAATGAATCATCTTAAGGAAATGGAAAAGGAAGAGCAAAGCAATCCTAAAGCCAGCAGAAGAAAAGAAATAACCAAAATTAGAGCAGAATTAAATGAAATCGAGAACAAAATAACAATACAGAAGATCAATGCAACGAAAAGCTGGTTCTTTGAAAAGATAAACAAAATAGACAGGCCACTTGACAAGTTGACCAGAAGCAGAAAGGAAAGGACTCTAATAAGCTCAATTAGAAATGAAAAAGGAGAAGTCACAACTGATACCATGGAAATACAAAACATCATCTTCGAATACTACAAAAATCTCTATGCCCACAAACACGAAAACGTGGAGGAAATGGACAAATTCTTAGAAACACACTACCTCTCTAGGCTCAACCAGGAAGAAACAGAATTTCTAAACAGACCAATATCAAGCACCGAAATTGAAGCAGTAATTAAAAATCTACCCACAAAAAAAAGTCCCGGACCAGATGGGTTCACACCTGAATTCTACCAAGCCTACAAAGAAGAACTGGTGCCTATACTGCAGAAATTATTTGAAAATATCCAGAAGGATGGAATCCTCCCAAACTCATTCTACGAAGCCAATATCACCTTGATACCAAAGCCAGGAAAGGACACAACAAAAAAAGAAAACTACAGACCAATATCCCTTATGAATATAGATGCAAAATTCTCAATAAAATCCTTGCAAACCGAATTCAAATGTACATCAAAAAAATAATCCATACGATCAGGTGGGCTTTCATTCCCGAGATGCAGGGATGGTTCAACTACGCAAATCTATAAATGTAATTCACCATATAAATAAAAGCAAGAACAAAGATTATATGATCCTTTCAATAGATGCAGAAAAGGCTTTTGACAAAATCCAGCACCCTTTTATGATAAGAACTCTTAACAATATAGGCATAGATGGCTCATTCCTAGAAACTATTAAAGCCATATACGATAAACCCACAGCCAATATCATACTGAATGGGGAAAAATTGAAGGCATTCCCCCTTAAAACTGGCACCAGACAAGGGTGTCCACTATCTCCACTTCTTTTCAACATAGTGCTGGAAGTCCTGGCCACAGCAATTAGACAAGACAGAGGAATCACGGGCATCCAGATAGGGGCAGAAGAGGTCAAACTTTCACTATTCGCAGATGATATGATATTATATATAGAAAACCCCAAAGATTCAACCAAGAGATTACTGGAATTGATAAATGAATTCAGCAAAGTCTCAGGATACAAATTAATACACACAAATCCATAGCCTTCATATATGCTAATAACAATCAAGCCAAGAAACAAATTAAAGATGCAATACCTTTCACAATAGCAACAAAGAAAATTAAATATTTAGGAATATATCTAACTAAGGAGGTCAAAGACCTATATAGAGAGAATTATGAAACACTGAGAAAGGAAATTGCAGAGGATGTAAATAGATGGAAAGCCCTACCATGCTCTTGGATAGGCAGAGTCAACATAGTAAAAATGGCTTTGCTACCTAAATTAATTTACAGAATCAATGCAATCCCTATCAAAATACCAACATCATTTTTTTGCCGATCTAGAAAAAATAATTCTACGCTTCGTGTGGAACCAGAGAAGACCCCATCTAGCCAAAACAATCTTAAGCAAAAAGAACAAATTGGGAGGCATCTGTCTACCAGACTTCAAACTATACTACAAGGCTATAGTAACCAAAACTGCATGGTATTGGCACAAGAACAGACACGTAGACCAATGGAACAGGACTGAGAACCCAAATATAAAACCAACCTCATACAGTCACCTGATCTTTGACAAATTCCAGAAAAACGTACAATGGGGAAAAGAATCCCTATTCAACAAATGGTGCTGGGAAAATTGGATGGCCATATGTAGAAGACTGAAACTGGACCCACACCTCTCACCTCTCACAAAAATCAATTCACAATGGATAACAGATCTAAACCTAAGACATGAAACCATAAGAATTCTCGAAGAAAACGTTGGAAAAACTCTTATGGACATTGGCGTAGGCAAAGAATTTATGAAGAAGACCCCCAAAGCAATCACAACAGCAACAAAAAAATACATGGGACCTGATCAAATTGAAAAGCTTCTGCACAGCCAAGGAAACTATCACTAGAGTGAACAGACAACCTACAGAATGGGAGAAAATATTTGCATGCTACACATCTGATAAAGGGCTGATAACCAGAATCTATACAGAACTTAGGAAAATCAACAAGAAAAAATCAAACAACCCTATTAAAAAATGGGCAAAGGACATGAACAAAAACTTTTCCAAAGAAGACAGAATGATGGCCAGCAAACATATAAAAAAGTGCTCAACTTCTCTAATCATCAGGGAAATGCAAATCAAAACCACAATGAGCTATCACTTAACTCCAGTGAGATTGGCTCATATCAAAAAATCCCCAAATAACAAATGTTGGCGGGGATGTGGACAGGTAGGAACACTCATACACTGCTGGTGGGACTGCAAATTAGTACAACCTCTATGGAAAAGAATATGGAGATACCTCAAAGAATTAAAAGTAGAATTACCATTTGACCCAGCAATCCCACTACTGGGTATTTATCCAAAAGAAAAAAAGACATTTTATAATAAAGACATCTGCTCTCGAATGTTCATAGCAGCACAATTCACAATTGCAAAGTTGTGGAAACAACCCAGGTGCCCATCAATACACGAGTGGATCAATAAAATGTGGTATATGTATACCATGGAGTATTACTCAGCAATAAGGAACAATAGTGAATTAACACATCTGGTATTATCCTGGTCGGAGCTAGAACCCATTCTTCGAAGCGAAGTGTCACAGGATTGGAAAAATAAGCACCACTGGTACTCACCATCAAACTGGTACTAACTGATGAACACTTACATCACACAGGGTAATAACATTCATCTGAGGGCGGGCGGGCGGGAGGGTGGTGGAAGGGATGGGAAAAACTCTCACTGAATGGATGTGGGGAGCACAGTTTGGGAGACGACCACAATTGTGGCTCTGACACGGGCAGAACAGGGGCAATGTGAATGGCCAAAGTGTTGTACCCCCATGATATTCTGAAATTAAAAAAATAAATAAAAAAAATAAATAAATAAAATGGAAAGGAGATTTAGGGTATACGTGAATACAAAAGTTGGGTTAATGGCCACCAGATGTGAAGTTCTTCACCTCTTCCAATCCCTCTCGATTTCTCCATGCCGATGTTGACCCATCCCTATTGGATATCAAAGAAAGAACCTCTAACCTTTAACCACTTCCTAGTGTCTGGCACGTGGACATTTAAAATAAGAGTATATTCAATGAAATCAGTGAATGAACAAACCAAAGAGAAGCCCAGGGCTTCTCTGCCATTATTGTGTAGGATGTCTGCCGAAACTTGCTGAGTCATTCTGACTCTGGAAATCCTGAAACTGCGAGGGAGTTAACACTCCATGGGGCAACCCCTACCCAATGGGGGACAGAAGCTGGCGGAAGGATAACCCTTCCCATCTGAGGTGTATTGTTCATGGCTCCTCAGCTCTGAGGAATCCAGCACCAGTTACCTACAGTGGTGAACAGCTTGATGACCACCTTTAATTAGCTTTTCCTCCTTTCTCCTACTCCAACAGTACCTTACTCCCATTCCTTGAGAATACTTCCCCAAATAAACTAACCGCATGGAAACCATTGTCCCAGGCTCTGTTTTTGTTTGTGTAACTAGAATTGTTTGTTTGTTTATTTGTTTTGGGGGGGAGGAAGGTGACCATGTATAAGACATCTATCAAATTATTTGCTTGGATTTTCTTTTCTCAGTATGTACTCTCCCTGGGTATTTCATTCACTCCCATGGCTTTACCACCACCCACACTCTGATGATTTCCAAGTCTATAGCTGTAGCCAAGACCTCCTTACTGAGTCTTAGACAAGTCACCTTAGGTTTTACATAAGAAATTTGACTTCAATGTGTGGACAAGTGAATGTTCCAACTCACTACCCACTGAATTCCTTCTGCTATATTACACATCTCCATCCAAGGTGTCATCATAAAGCATATTATTTAGATTTTAAAATTGCAAACATGTTTGAATCTTCACTCTTCCAGGCTATTAACCACACTCTTCCAGCAGCAAGCTCAAACTAGAGGGAAAAACTAGGCTGAAATTGCAACAGACAGGACAAGTCTAAAGCTCCAGTACTAGGGAGAAAGAAGAGGCATATTTGAGATAGATTTGGAGAATAATTATTCTTGCAAATGTGGCAGGACAAATAAGACTCAGGGTCAGAGTACTTAACATGGTATTTTCCTACTAACATAGCAGAATCATGGTTGAGATAGGCCAGGATCCCTGGATTACTAACTACTGTCTAGTCTGATATTATTTCCATAATACAATTGTTAGTGCTGAAGTTTTTAGAGAGTTCTTTCCTCGAAATTGTAGAAGAAGCTGCATGTAGTTAGGAAAATACCCTTTTGGAGTAACAATTATGTCAAAGTATAATCTAGTGAAAGCCCATTATATTGAGAGAAGCTATTCAGGGCAGCATAGGGTAGGGATCACCAAACCTGTAGAATGGAGCTACTGTGTTTACAGACCCTCACGAAAATCAACTGTAATTTTTGCCTTTGATCTTCATGAGATGCCTTCATAATCTACCGATACTGTTTGTTTCCATTTTTTGCAATCAGAGCTGAATATCAAAAAGGCCTCCTAAATCCTCGTCTAGGATATTATTTCAAAATGACACATTTTGTGATATTCAAATAAAATCGCTCAATTGAAAGTTTTGTAAAGTGCTTATTATAGATAGACGTTTATTATTTTGTATGTGTGATTTTATCCATTCTTGTGGTCCCTAAAATTACCCTGCACATGAATAGCATAAGGGAACATAAGAATCTTCGAGTGACTATAACAATAATGGTTATACAATAGGTAGTTCCTATATAATATGAAGAAATGTATAAGGTGTGTGGCTTGTACAAATTTTAGCAATTTTTAAATTATTTCATGGAAATCTTAATAATGGCAGAATTGAATTCTTTGAGTTGGGATTTTTTTTCCCAGTTGGAATATTTCTCTTCTTTAGGATTAGGTACATATCTGCTGACCACACTAGTGGCTATGAAAATCGTCTAATAACATATTAGGTTATGTTCTTTCTTATAACACCTTTGGACAACTTTCAACTTGGGCTGTTTTAGCTGAAATGAAGCTTTAGTTATTTTAATAGAGAAGGGCAACTTGCCATTACAGCAGTCTAGTATTTCTCAATTTGTCATAATTTGGATGAATTGGGAAGGTGTTTAACATATTTTAGGGGAAAAAACATTTTAAGCAAGTTAGTAGCAAAACTAACATATAAATATGCTAACTGCAAAGAACCCCTACTTGTTCATTAGGTGAGTTATTAAAGTATTATTTTATGGGCCACCCCCAAGTTAGCACTAATGGAATTTGATAACAGTAATAGTCTATATTCAAAGAGCTATGCCTAGCACTTTGCAATTTACAACATTATATCATCTAATATCAATAATAAATGGTAAAATTTGTTTAATTCTAAGTGTTTTGCACAGCACATTATTTGATCCTCAAACCCACTCTGTGAGGTATGTTTATAATTATCCCTACTTTGTAAATGAGGAAACTACAGCTAAGAGAAGGTAAGAAACTTGCCTATGTCTGTCAATTACAAATGTATAAACCCTTTGACTTAATCCCACGTCTGCAAATTTTTTCTACCTATATATATGCAAATATGTAAAATTACTTATGTATAGGGCCATTTACCTTAGCATTGTTTGTAATAGAAAAGACTGGAAACATTGTTGTGTCCATAACTAGGTTAAATAAGTTATAATACATCCATAGAAATATCATAAAACTGGAAAAAAATTAAAGCAATAAAGTAGCCTTCTATATGCACAGAAAGGTCTTTAAGATAAATTTTTAAGTGAAAAAAGAAAAGTACAGTATGATGTATATAAAATGGCACCTTTTGTGTAAAATATGAATCTCTATTTTTTGTGTGTTGAGTTTCATAAGGCAAGTCTTGAATATACGTAAGAAACTAAGTACCTATGGGTCAGGGGAACTGGGCAGATATAGAACAGGGTTAAGATAAAGACATTCATTGTTTGAAATTTTGTAATAAATTTCTTGGGTTTTGACACATATGAGTGCATTACCTGTGTAAAATTTGCACAAAAAGGGAAGGACAAAAGGAATGGAGTGAGTGAGGGAAGGCAGGAAGGGTGAACAGGAGGGACATTCCCCAAGGTTTCATAGCAATCAAGGGCCATAGACAGGTTTCAAACCCCACCAGGTCACTCTAAAGCCCCGCTTTCAAGTCCTTTCTAATATTTGCTCTAAGTCTTCACAATAACTCCACAGTATAACATGAAAGAGTAAACAGAGCCTGAAAAATAGTTTTTCCAAGATTACACAAACATTAAAATTACAAACACTTAGTACTGTTTTCTTTCCAGTCTGCCACAGTCAAGCATACTACAATTACACTGTAAAAATATTCTAAAATTTTGACTTTGTACTAATTTGTACTTGCTTTCCCCTCAGTATGTTTACTTCATAGGATTCATTGTAAAAGACCAAAAATAAGTAATGGGGTGCTTAAAGGAAGGAGTTAAATTGGACAGTCTCTGTATTAGTTTCCTATAGCTACCATAACAAATCATCACAAACTCAGTGGCCAAAGCAACACAAATCAATTATCTTATAGTTCTAAAGTGCAACATAGGTCCCACTGGGCTGAAATCAAGGTGTCCGCAGGGATGCATTCCCTTCTGGAGGCTCTAGGGAAGAATCTGTTTCTTGTCTTCTCCAACTTCTAGAATCTGCCCACATTTCTTGGCTCATGGCCCCTTTGTCCATCTGTGAAGCCAGCAAGGGCAGGTCAAGTCATTCGCACGTCACGTCCCCTGACCCATTTCCTTCTTCATAAATTTTCCATTTTTAACGACCTTTGCAATTACATTGAGCCCTTCCTGATAATTCAGGATAGTTGCCTTATCTGAAAGTCAGCTGATTAGCAACCTTAATTCGCCTTCACCAGGTAAGGTAACATATTCACAGGTTGCAGGGATTAGGACATGGGCATCTTGGGGCCACGAGTCTGCCTATCACACCCCCTTATGCAACGTGAAGGAGAGAAGCATGTCTGCATTGAGTGGTGTGTTTTGTGGAACACCATTACAGTGGGATGTTAATGGATGATACACAAAAGTAACAGTGTTCTCTTGTCAAATATGTTTGGGGAAACTGGTTTAAACAAAAACCAGGTTTCTTTACTGTTGGATTTTAGAATTTTTGATATGGTAGTGTGCATGGTAAATGGCCAAGAGCATATTTCCTGAACAGATTTGACATGGAATTCTCCTTAATATAGTCTCTAAATATTGATCCTTTCTGAAACTTTTAGAATAAAATCTAAAACATTGTAAAATTTTTTTTCTTTTAATACATGGCTATATTCTTTTTGCTAAAATTGTGTTAGGTGTTTGCACCTCCATTTACAAGTAAGATTTGGTCATCGTTTTCTTTTAAAGTGTGATTTTTATTTGGTTTTGGTATTTTTTCAAAGGAATTAGGAAGATATGTCTTTTTCACCATATTCTAGCAAAATTTGGATAATGAAGGTGTTAGCTGCCCCTAAAAGTTTAAAAGGAGTGACTTATAAAACCATTCAGGCCCAGTATATTTTTATAATATTTATTTTTTTCTTATATAGCTTTTTTAAATTAATAGATTTTATTTTAGAGCAGTTTAGGTTTTTGGAAAAATTGAAGAGAAAGTACATTGAGTTCCCTCCAGCCACCCCATTCCCCACTCCACTCCCATGCACAATTTCCCTTGTTATTTACATCTTGCGTTACTGTGGTATATTTGTTACAACTGAATTTTTACCAGTCAAATAAATAGGTGTGTAGCTATTTATTTTAGGTAGCTCGTTGTCATTTTAATTTTCAATTCCATAATAAAATATGATGTTAAGCATCTCCCAATATGCTTACTTGCCATCTGCATATCTTCTTTGGTGAGGTATCTGTTCAGATCTTTTGCCCATTTTTAAATTGGGCTATTTTTTTTTATTGTTGAATTTTAAAAAGTCTTTACATTTTGGATACCAGTCCTTTGTCAGATATGTGCTTTGCAAATATTTTCTCCCATTTTGTTGTTTGTCTTTTCATTCTCTTGACAGTGCCTTTTTGCAGAGCAGTTTTTAATTTTAAAGAAGTCCGACTTACTAAATTTTTTTCTTTTATGGATCATGATGTTGGTATTGTATCTAAGAAGTCGGTGCCAAACCCAAAGTCACGTAGATTTTCTTCTATGTTATTTTGTAGGAGTTTTATAATATTGCAATTAACATTTAAGTCTACCTATTTTAAACTAGTTTTTGTGAAAGTGTAAGGTCTGTGTCTAGATTCATTTTTTGCATGTGGATGTCCAGTTATTCCAGCACCATTTGTTGAAAAGACTATCCTTTCTCCAGTAAATTGTCTTTGCTCCTTTGTCAAAGATCAGTTGCTTATATTTGTGTAGGTCTATTTCTGGGATCCCTATTCTGTTCCCTTCTTATATGTGTCTCTTTTTTTCATCAATAACACACTGACTTGATTACTCTAGCTTTATTGTAAGTCTTGAAGTTGGTTAGTGTCAGTCCTCAAATTTTGTTCTTCTTCAATATTTTGTTTACTATACTGAGTCTTTTACATTTCCATAAAAATTTTATAATCTGTTTGTCAACCTCCATAAGATGACTTGCTGGTATTTTGATTGGGATTGCACTGAATTTATAGATCAATTTGGGAAGGACAGACATATTGTCAATATTGAATCTTCTTATCCATGTACATGAAATATATCTTCATTTATTTAGATCTTCATTAATTGCTTTCATCAAAGTTTTGTAATTTTCTTCATATAGGTCTTGTACATATTTTATTAGATTTCTACCCAAGTTTTTCATTTTCTTTTTTCATGCTAATGTAAATGGTATTGTTTTTAATTCAAATTCCAAGTGTTCATTGCTGGTATATAGGAAAGCAGTTGACTTTTATATAACAACCTTGTATCCTGCTATAATTCCTCAATATAATAGCTCCAGGACTTCTACAAAAATTGATTCTTTGGAATTTTCTACATAGACAATCATGTCATCTGTGAACAAAGACAGGTTTATTTCTTCCTTCCAAATTTATATACATTTTATTTCCTTTTCTTGTCTTATTGCATTAGCTAGGATTTTCAGTATGATGCTGAATAAGACTGGTGAGAGCAGACGTCATTACCCTGTTCCTGATCTTAGAAAGAAACCATCTAGTTTTTCATCATTAAGTATGATGTTAGCTATAGGTTTTTTAAAATAGACTTCTTTATCAAGTTAAGGAAATTCTCTTCTATTCCTGGTTTGCTGAGAGTTTTTAATGATGTGGTGTTGGATTTTGTCAAATATTTTTTCTGCTTTGTTTATATGATCATATGATTTTTCCTCTTTAGCCTGTTGATGTAATAGATTTATTCATTGATATTTGAACGTTGAACCATACTGGTATACCTTGAATAGATCCCACTTGGTTATATGTATAAATTTTGCTATACATTATTAAATTTGATTTGCTAATATTTTGTTGATGAATTTCACGTGTATGTTCATGAGAGATATTGGTCTTTAATTTTCCTTTCTTTTTTCTTTTTTTCTTCTTTTTTTTTGGACAGAATCTCACTCTGTTGTCTGGGCTAGAGTGCAGTGGCATCATCATAGCTCATTACAACCTCAACTCCTGGGCTCAAGTGATCCACCCCCGCCCGTCTCAGCTTCCCAAGTAGCTGGGACTACAAGCATGCGCCACTGTGCCCAGCTAATTTTTCTACTTTTAGTAGAGGCTAATTGTTCTATTTTTAGTAGAGACAGGTCTCGCTCTTGCTCAGGCTGGTCTCAAACTCCTGAGGTCAAGCGATTCTCCCACCTTTGCCTCCCAGAGTGCTAGAATTACAGGCATGAGCCACAGCGCCAGGCCTTAGTTTTCCTTTCTTATAATGTCTTTGTCTGGTTTTGGTATTAGGGTAATGCTTGCCTCATTGAATGAATTGGGAAATATCCCCTCTGTTCCTATTTTCTGGAAGAGACTGTAGAAATTGGTATCATTTCTTCCTTAAATGTTTGTTGAAATTGACCATTGAACCCATCTGGGCCTGGTGCTTTCTGTTTTAGGAGATCACTAATAATCGATTCAATTTGCTTAAGAGATATAGGCCTATTCAAATAATTTATTTCTCCTTGTGTGAGTTTTGGTAGGTTGTGTTATTCAAGGAGTTGGTCCATCTTATCTAGGTTATCAAATTTGCATACATAGAGTTGTTCATATCCTGATATCTTTTGAAATGGTAGATCTTTGACAAATGTTTACATTTCTTTTTCTGTTATTGAAATAATATGGATGTTTACCTTGATTGAGCTGATTTTAATAATTTGTATTCTTAGGAATTTATCCATTTCATCTAGATTTTGAAATTTATTGATGTACGGTTGCACAAAATATTCTTTCTAGGTCTAAACTCTTAACATCTATAGTTATTCTGTTTTATCCCAAAAGTTGTAGTTTTTCTCTTCTTTTCTCTTCTCTCATAGAATTTCAGGTAAAAGGGAGTAATTTTGAGTAATTTTTCAGGTAAGAGGGAGTAATTTTGAGGTAAGAGGGAGAAATTTTTGGTTTATTAACTACATTTTTTTTCTAATTCATTAAATTCATCATTATCATCATTAGCTATTGCATACTTTTATTTGGATTGTTTTGGTGCTTTCTTTAGGTTCTTAAATTAAATATTTAATTCATTTTAATTTTTTACATCTTTCTTACTTGATAACTAAAATATCCACAATGAGGCTACATACTTCTCTAAATGATTTTTAAACTTGGGTTTGAGTATCTCTAAGGTCCCTATATTTTAGAATTTGTTAAGGTTTTCTTTATGACTATATGATAAATATTGACAAATGTTTCAGTCATAAGAAAAGAATGTATTTTGCTATAGATCAGAAAGTTTTATAGTATTTATTAAATGTGCTGGTTAATAGCTTCCATCTCTTAATTTGCTTTCTCGTCTTGAAGATCCAATTCTCTTTACTTTCTAGAAGCATATTTTAGAGATTCTTTCATGGAAAATCTAAACCCAGAACATCCAGACGTGAGACCAATCATATCATATTTGCAAAGTTTCTCTTGGGTCCCTTTCTCAGAAGGAAGAATGTGTGACTGTTCTGATGGCCACCAGCAGTATCCTGCCAGGGAACCCACTCTGATTAAGCATTCACTGCATAAATGAATTGCTGAGACATGTTGGATTTTCTGGAGTAGAATTTGATCTCTACACAATATAAACAGAAAACCATAAAAAAGAAAAAATAAACCTATTTTCTTCTGTGTTTCCAAGGAATGAGATTCCCATAGGTGACAATGCAGGCACTTCATGCAAAGGCCAATGAATAACGAACGGCCAACATCTCCTCTAGATTCGTCCTTTACAATATCCTTCATTGGCCTACTACTCTACATCCCACCATGATTTCTGGTCTGTTTCAAGGCCCAATTAATTCAGACCAGGGCCCTTGTAAGAGCTTCATAAGTGATGGCCTTGCTTCCTGTCTCTGATCGTTCCCATCATTCAACCCCAATACCTATACTCCTAAAGCATTACTATGAGAACAGCACTTCCTTCAAATCCCCTTACAAAATGTGGCCAAAACATCTTAAACACTAGAGTTCCTTGACAATGGGGCCAGTCCTCCTTTCTAGCCTTTTCAACCTACCCCTTTCTGCTAACCCTCATGTCTTCCCAGACTGGTAAACTCATAAACTTCATACCGATATTTTATTTTCTCATCACTAAGCATATTCAAGATAAAAATCTTTTTTTTCCTAAACTGAAAATTTGAAATAAAACAATCCCTGCTACATACACCCAAAGCTGTGGTAACTTGGCTATCAATGAACCAATGAACAACCAATGAAGCATGGTTCATTGGTAACTTGTGATGTACTAGGCACTGTAGTGAATGTTTTACATTTTTTAAAAAATTCAATCTTTACAACATATCTGTTAGTATCACTGGCCATTTAACACACAAGGGCATAGACACTTAAAGCAGCTAAGTCCAAAGCACACTTGCTTAAGTGCTACGCTATACTCTCTCTTAATTACCTGTCAGGACCAAGGGATTCCTTGCAGCCTAGACTAATCACTCACATAAAACAGACATTCATAATATGTATGAATAAACGGGTGGATGACTGAGGGAATGTGGAAATATATCTTAAAATGCTTTAGAAATTGTAAGTTACTATGCAAATAATGTATGTCATCCATAAAATCACCATCATTAAGTTACTTTTATGATGAAAGATTGATACCTTTTTTTACTTAATTCCATGCCTTGTATTAATATATGCTAATGGAAAATATTGATTTACTTTTTGTCAATTGTTTTTACTCCAAAGCCAAGCAGAAACCTCATCTTCCATCATGTGGACATCTTGTCCAATTGGCAAATATTGACAGTAAGAAAACATCATACTGAAATTAGCCTTCTATTCATGTATATTTTTGAAGTATCAGGAGCTACGTGTGTGTGTGTGTGTGTGTGTGTGTGTGTGTGTCTGCCCAACAGTTTTAAACATTTATTTTTGCTACATTTTACAACGTGGACCAACCTCAGGAGCCTCCTTCTGACCTAGTACAATCTCAAACTACACACAAGCAGCAGATGTCAGTGTTGCGCAACTTTCAGGCTGACTACTTGAGCAGGCTGGTCTTTGGCGCTTAGAGACAGAATCAACAGTCATTTACACACACAAACACAAACACTGTTAGGTCCTGGGTAAACCTTAGAGACCCACCACAAAGAAACTGTAATCTGAGAAATTACACAGCAACCTCTAAAGATGCAGCTGTGAGTCAAGGGCTGGGATGGATGAGCACAGGAAAAGCAGTGGAATCCTCGCGTTTTGCTGCCCCGGAAGGAGAGGCGGACACTCAGAGAGCACCAGTTTGACTCCTTGGCCCCAACTGTGTGAGCCAAAGCAGAAGAAGGTCTGACTAAATCAGTCTCGTTTGATGATTGGACAGTGCTTCCTATTTGCAAGCCTCGTGGTCAGATGGCCAAACTTCTAGTACATTCTCAAGGCCCAACATCATCCGCTCCTTGCCTGCTTCTGGCACTTCACCAGGAGCCACTCTTCCTCCTCTCCCTCTACCCAAGCCACTCTGTTCCTCCTGACTCAGAGGCTCTGCTTATAATGTTCTTGCCGCATGCCCTTGCCTCACCTTTTGTGCCTACTCCTGCAGATCTCAGCTCAAATGTCCTTTCCTCCTGAAAAGTCAGGCCGCATAGGTCAAGTCTTTCTTTTATGGTCTTGTAGGACCCTTAAATTTCCCTTCACAGCCTTATCACAATTTGCAGTTATATGTTTGTCTGATTGGTTAATTAATGTCCACATTCCCCAGCTCCAACTAAGGTGTAAATTCCATAAGGATAAGAGAATGTGGCTGTTTTGCCCATCACTGTTTTCCTAGTATCTAGCATAGTGCACGACATATGAAAGATTCTCAATAAATAAATGTCAAATAAATTAATAAATGTTAAAGGGATGAATGATTGAATGAATGAATGAATGAATGAGTAAATTGGTGAATGAACAATTAAATGTATTGATTCCATCTATTCTTCCCCTGAACACACTTCAATGTACAAAGGAGTGAATACAAGGTAAGATGGAATTGGTGGACAATATCTCAAGTAGCTGGAAGTGTAATGGTCACTGTTGTCTTAGGATTCTCGGAAGAACTCAGCAGGCTAAGAGACCTTCAGAAATGTGATCTGACTTGGGCCTCAATTATGGGGGCAGAGCTTGAGTCCTCCCTCCCACGCAGCCACAGACTTCTGTCTCGAACTCTGAATGCAACCACCAGGTACTGGTCTCCTGTCAGTAAAGAAAGGAGGTCAGCTTGCAAGTATGTGAGCAATACTGGCCTTTCTTCAGAATAATGTATTTGAAATGTATTATGTGAAAGAGAAGAGATTATAGACAAAGATAGAGAGAGATAAATGAGTTGAATTTATTCTTCGGAGGTATATACATAAAGTGGGGGAAAACCTGACTATTTTTCTTTCTTCCACAAGATGGGGCCATCGGAATGAATTCAACTACAAAGGGGCAAGCACCAGTGAATATCTTTTCCATGTTAAACAGCCCGATTCGGTCACACCAGAAAAATGAAGCCGAGCTGGTTCTGAACATGTTTATGCAACTGTATATCATTTCCTGAAAATATCAGGCCCCGGGGAGACAATAGTTAGGCCAAAAGGGAAAGCCTAGAGCTCATGCCCACTCTATCGTGAGGTCAAAGGGACGCTGTCCAGCTTCCAGAACCCCTAACATTACAGCCCCAGGGAGCTACAAGGGTCTCTGGCTAAGAAACAGCTGCTGCAAAATTGAGCATATTTACCATGCAGAAACATTTCCTCACATTAGGAGGAAATTATGGATGAGATATAATGATGCCTACTTTGAACTAAATTATTTTAATATAATCAATCACAATGTACAAATTTTGCTTCTTAATATCTTAGTCTGCTGCTTACAATCTGCAATGATTTCATTCAGTGGAATATTCCATAATGCCTTAAATCAGGCCCTACAGAAAATAATTATGACACTAGCATTTTATTAGTCTACCTATGACCTATTTACAAAAAAAAAAAGAACCCCTTCTTGCTTCGACCTGGTTATAGATCTATTACCAGATCATTACAAATTTATCTCTGGAAAGAACTTAGGGGAAATGGGCTTGACAACAATTTCTAGATTAAATTAGCACTGTTCAGAACAATAATTCATGTTTGTGTGGTATTTTTATAACCATTATCTCATTTGATTCTCCCAACAACCTGTAGGATAAATATTAATTTTATCATCACTCTTTTACAAATATACATCACAGGATATTTACTTATTCAAGTATGCACAGCAGGTAAGTACTGGCGGTAGGCACGAAGATAGGCCTTTGGACTCCAGTTCTCATACTCCATGGATGGGAGTGGTGATAGGATTTATCAGAAGGGAGCCAGCATGTGCTTATATGAAGGCCAAATACACAACGTGTAAGGTAGGAGACCCAGCCAAACTGGCTTAAACAATAAAAAGAATTTATTGGCTCACATAATAGAAAAGTCCCGAAGTCCTAGTTGCTCAAAGGATGTCATCATGGACCCAATCCTTAAGGTCTTAGGTTCATCCACTAGCTTCACTTGGTAGCTTCAGTGGCTCTGGGCTGTCTCCTTGTGATAACAAAATAAATCTAAGCATGTCCAGGTCTCATAAGGTCCCACTGAACGACACGGTCCAGGAAAAAGCAGTGCCTCTCCCTTAAGTTCCCCACCTGTGATTCACCCTCTCATTGGCTCAGGAGTCCATCTCTGAACCAATCTCAGCTGGGAAGATGGGTGTGGCTTATTGGCTAATCCAGTCGTAATCCCTACCCTGAAGCCAATCTCACCCAAACCCTCATTGCTAAGAATGTGCCAGTGGTGCACTGTCCAAAAGGAAAGTCAGGAGAAGGAGAATGTAGTTTCTGGGAAATCATAAAATATATCTACATTTTTTAGAACTTAACAAATTATAAGGGATTGCCTCTTTTAATAAAAATTTATGAAAGTTCTTGGTTGGTACACAATTACAAAAAGAAAATGATAAACCATTGTAAAATGTTCTGGAGGAGGCCTTAGGCATTAGCTTTAGAAAACTTAAAAACCAAATTCATAGATAATCACATGAGAGATACCTGGTGCCTAAAAAGCAGGCAACTGCTCAGTAGCCTTGGAGAGTTCAGACTTCTAGAGCAGGTAGGTGTTGAAAGGTGGGAAAAAATACCAAGAACAAAAAACCCACTTGGTTGGAAACTTGCTAGGTCCTTTATACGTGAGAAAAGGAGAGGGGCTATCTGATTAAATCTCCAAGTGTATTGTCTCGCCAACCACATATTTCTCCAAGCCAGTTTCCTTTTTACTATAAGTGTTTGGGGTGGTAAGGCCTCCCTATCTCACAGGCTTTTGTGACAATTAAAGGCAATAATGTGCAAAAAAGGCTTTGTAAGAATAATATTGCTGGAAATTTTCTGTATAGTTTTAATGTGCTATGAAAGAAAGGTCTGCTAGAAAACAGGTTCTACATTGATCTTTCCAAAATAGGTGGGTGTCAATTACATGTACCCCATCTGCAACAATCTCCCATTAGCTCCACTCCACCAATCTCAAATCTCTTAGAAGTTCACCTAATGCACTCCACATAGCACCCACTAAACTTTTTGTATAACCTCGAAGGTATACATGGGTCTGTATATCTGTTCTCAGGATTGGCTAATTGGCCCCATTTGCACAAGAAACTATTAAGAATTTTCTAATAAAAATCTAAAATGTTGCTACACTTTGTCAAAGAGCTAACAGTTCTGAAATGCAATGCCTGTCATTGCTTAATAGAGCTGAATTTGAGAGAAAACTCTTATAAACCCTTTCAATTTCCTCTGTGATGCCATTTGTAAAGGTCCAATACCTATTATCAGGTAGCCCTGCCTTAAGAATAGTGAGTGCACAAGAGTTAGAAATACTTTCTTGGATGTGGCTAGTTGAGTGTCAGCCCATGGTTCAAATATTATTGTTTTTCCTGAATAAAACATGCAATTTTATAAAAATGACAGCTACTTGCTAAGAGTTAGACATAAACTAAGGGATTATACAAGGAACAAGACTTAAAAGAAATAGAATTCCCAGTGCTCGAGCACATTTTCTCTCACTTTAAATCTCAGTGGTAATCATTTATTCTCTTACTTTTTTGTTGTAAAAATAATCCACTCTGATTTTTTTCTTAATATCTGAAGTCTTTAAGACACCACTCTTGTGGACTTATAGTGCTTCTGGGCTTTAAAGAAAGAACAATATAAAAAATTCCCCTTTCTTTTTCCAGGCATGAGTAACTTGAGTTAATAGCATTAGAGTTAGGATGTCATTCTTGCCATCTCAGCTCCACAAATGACCTCCACCATTAGTATTCTGTGACAGCAATGTAAACTCCGAAAAGAAAAGTCTTTTTTCATATTTAATTTGAAATAGAACCTTGATTGTTCAGGTATTTTGCTTGGTGCTTGGGAAGTAAACATATGTTAGTCCCCCTCCAAGTTGTTAACCTTTGCTCTCAACATAGCACTAGCTAAAAAGAAATTGTCTCCAAATTTGTAATCACATACTTAATTACTAGCCCTTAGAAATATCCTTTTCTTAAACATGGAAGTTTCGAGAATTCTCTCCCTTCCTCTAACATTCCTTTGTTACTCAGTAGCATCATGAATGCTTTTTACACAGAACAACTTAAAAAATTATCTGTTAACATATATTTTCAGTATCTTTTATTTAACTCTTGAGAAGTATGCTGAAATGTTCTTCTATTTAGAGATCATGCTTTCTCACTTGACATTTGAAACCACAACTTAAACAGATACATTTATAATAATTACAACATAAAAATTCAATGACTAATACTAATAGCTTATATTTTTTAAGCAAGTATTATGCCCTAAGCACTATTCTAAGCATTTTATAGGTATTGACTCATTTAGCCTCTATATAACAATAGGAAGTAGTTCTATTGTTATTCCTCATTTCACAGATGAAATAACTGAGGCACAAAGAAACTTACCCAAAGTTATCCAAAGGGTAAATGTCAGAGCTGAGATTCCTAACCTGGCAATCAGTCTCCATATTCTGGGCTCTAAACCTATCAGAGATACTCCGATGACATTAAGGATTTGTAATCTGGATTAGAAAAGCAGAGAAATAAGATCTCACTAAAATCTGTTTAGGAATGTAACTATCTTGCTTATGTGAAGTTAGAGCTAGTGATCCTTATGATTTTCAAATGATACTGATTTGGTAACTGGTAGAGGGTACATTTATCTGTATATGAGTCAATTTCTACAGTAAGACCTTAAATATGTATGATCTACTTAATTAATTAGCAACCTTGTTCAATTTTCTGTATCACATCTAACACATTAACTGCCATGTGAGTTGTATTTAACTTATGCTAGTTTTGAGCCCAGGGCCTCATGAAGCATCTGTAACTCACACATCTCTTCACCTTGGGAGCCACAGAAACTATTTTTCAAGTTGCATATAACTCACGCACAGAAAACAATAAAAAATAACAAATTTTTCAGTAAATTAGAAAGGATCATTTTGTTTTCAACATTTTTATTCTATTTTTGTAATAAAACACCATGGCCCCAACAGTCAATGTGTTAATGATGTCCACAACTGTGTGGATGAATTAAATAAGCAGCTACTGAGCATGGAGAAACATGACAACCTGAGTCACTATTTTGACATATATCAAGATGATTTTAGGGTTGGAGTCAGTTTATTCATTTAGAAATAGGAAGATATGTTGGTTAGAACTCTTTTAGTTACAAGTGACAGAAACCTAAACTTAGGAAAAAGGAAAGACTTTATTAAAGGATTGTTCTCCCAATGGATGCAGTATTAGGAACAGTTGGAACCAGGGACGCTAATGCTGCCAAGATTCTTTCTCTCTTTCCCCAGATCTGCTTCTCTGTTTGTCAGCTTCATTCTTTCTCTGCAAACAAGCTTTCTTGACATAGTGAAAAACATGGCTGTCTAAGCTTGCATGAGTGGAAACTTCCAGATTCTATCATCTCCTATTTCCAAAGTGAAAAATCTTAGGGAAAGATTGGCCTACATTGGGTCAGATGTCCAACTCTGTATCAATCAAGTGTGGCCAGGGGGATAAGGTCTAATAAAAACATGGTACCTGTAAACAAATGTTTGTAGTTGGGATTGTAGGATCTCCCAAAATAAAAGAAGGCCTATTTCTAGAAAATAAAAGAGTGGTGGTTGTCCTGGGCAGATGAAACATTAGCGTCCACACAGAAAGTAAGGTTAGTAAAGACGTGAGCCAGCCCCTGACCAGCTGTAAAATAGGACCAGTCGAAAATTCCCCAAGTCTCAGGTTTGTTTACTCTATAATAAGAATAATAATCCTGCCTATTTCACCAAACTGCTGTAAGAATCTCCTGAAACGTGTACGCGTAGTAACTTGAAAAATATTATAAAATTTCAAGGTATGAATATTGCTATTACTATCTATATAAGTAACTAAATTTCCCATTTTTCACACTGATGCCTGGAGTCACACTGACGCAGCAAGTAGTTTGAACAAATTGAAGCTCATCTAACATCATAGACTGTGAGTGTACTTCTTCTCAAGCCATATTGCAGTCCAGCTGTGCATGGTTATTATGCCAAGCTCATCAAGAGATAGTTGAGCTTCTCAGGCAGCAGGAGTAGCGGAAAGAGGAATGAGACTCAAATGGAAGGGAATAACTCAACCAAAAAACTCTGGTTAGTCTACTTTCCAGAGATCTCTCTTCTACTTTCTGAGCTCTTATTCACTGTTCTATCTTCAAGTCAGTTATCAGTTGACTAATTTCCATGTGGACAAAGATCACCGTTCAATAGGTCAGCAGTGTATCACCCTAAAGTGAAATCAGCAAAGGAAAGAAGGGTAAATGATGAAAAAGGGATCAATAGTATGATGTCTACCCTAAGTCAGCACTGGATACAGGGATTCATCGCTGTTTGAGTACCAGCTGCACTGGTAATAAGTGATGAGTGACTGACTCTTATAACTAAAGCTTGTTGTTTCATACCTGTGTCTCTTTACGTAATGTCAATGGGAGAATCCCCAAATGACAATACAACACACTGTTTTTATCATACAATATAATTTCCTGAGCATGTTCCCATACATCATTTATCTAAAATGGTGTACTTATGGTCAATTAGAAATATTGCTAAACTTGGGAGCCAAGTACCTGCCACTTAGCCAGTTTGGTGGCCTTGGGAAAGTTCTGGCCTCCATTTCTTTATTTGTAAATTTGGGATAATAATATCTTTTTCAAAATGTTAGTGTAAGGCTTAAATGCGCTGATTTATGAGCTCTCAGTAAAGTATGCAAGGAAAATACAGAATTTCCATGTTTGAACTTAATGAAACTCAATTTCAAACAGTGCCAAAGACTTGACCAAAGTCACCCATAGAAAGGTGAAAGGTACAGGTCTTCCAGTTCCAAATCCACTTTACTATGTTGTCTTACCAATGGTCCACCAGAGGTGGATGTTAATATTTTTTTCCTGAAAATATATCTTTTCTTCTCCTATTATTTAAGCTAGGAAAAGAGAATGTAATTGAAGACATAGAATTAGCCATCCCAACAATTAGTACCCTCTACATAATGCCTACGTTGGTACATATATCAAGTACGAAACGTCCGATTTCCTTAAGAACTAAGTTTGACAGTTGATATCTCTGACATTTCACTCTGACACTTCTTATTTTATCTTTGTTGTGAAGGTACATCCTCATTCTTTCAAACACACAGTTTGGCTTGTGATTATCTTTCAAATTTTTTTTAGAGCAATTTTTGTGAAACCATGGATAAGTCAAAAATTCGTGTTATTTTCGAATATGAGTCCTGTCGTGGAACTAATGCAGCACAGACCAGCTCCAAATACCAACAAAGTGTTTGGGAACAATGTGGCCAATGAATGCACAGTACATCGATGGTTTGAGAAGTTCTGTTCTGGTGATTTTAATCTCAAAAATGAGCCACATGGGCGACCTGAGCTAAAAGCTATAGTGGAAGCAAATCCATCTCAATCTACATGTGCGTTATCAGCAAGGTTTGACATTACTATTCCAACAATATTGGACCATTTGAAACAAATCAGCAAGGTACCTAAGCTGGATAGATGGGATCTACTTGAATTACACAAGTGTCAGAAGAGAAATCGTCTCGAAGCTTGCCTTTCTTTGCTGTCATGACATAAAGGTGAACCATTTCTATGCCGTATTGTTACGTGTGATGAAAAATGGATTCTTTTTGACAATCACAAGCATTTGGCACAATGGCTGGATAAAGATGAAGTGCTGAAACACAGTCCAAAACCGAATATTCATCAAAAAATTCTAATGGTGCCTGTTTGGCAGTCGAGCGTTGGTATTCTCCACTGTGGCTTCATGAAACCTGGTCAATCGATTGCAGTGGATGTCTACTGCAACCAATTGGATGAAATGATGAGGATGCTTGCGATTAAGCAGCTGAGATTGGTCAATAGTGACAGGCCAATCCTCTGGCAAGGCAAAGCTTGACCACATGTAACACAAACAACACTGCTCAAACTACGGAAGCTAGACTTGGAAACTCTCTGTCATCCACTATATTCACCTGATCTTGCACCAGGTGACTACCACTTCTTCCAGGCTTTGGACCACTTCTTGCAAGGAAAAATATTCAATTCTCAACAGGCTGTGGAAAACACCTTTCACGATTTCATTGCCACTTGCTCTCCAGGCTTCTTCGCTGCTGGCATAAACAAGCTAATCTTAAAATGGCAAAACTGTGTCGACAGTTTAGGTGCACACTTGGATTAATTGTACTACTTCTTGTTTGAGATATAATAAACTAAGCTTTTGATTTGAAATTCGACATTTCATACTTAATGACCTAATAACAATGGCTACATTCCTTCAGCACTTTTTCCATGCCAGGCCCCAGACTAAGCAATTTACATATATTAAATCATTTAATCCTCAGAATAACCCTATGAGATAAGTATAATTATTGTTTCCATTTTGCAGATGAGGGAAGGGGAGGCACATAGAGGTTAAGTACCCTGCCCAAAATCACTTAGTAAGTGACAGAGTGAGTGTTCAATACAGGCCAACTAGCTTCTGAGCCTATAATCCTAACCATTACACTAGACCTTCTCCCAAGGATGCTAAGCTTAGTGCACCATCTTATACCTTTCAAAAACTCAAACGAGAGAAAGACAGATTTTATCCAGAGTTTGGAACTGTTTCTCACATATTTCCAGAAGTTTTCCCACAAGTTCCTCACTCCATATTATCTAGCATTGATCTCAAATACCCATCTTATTGGCATTGATCTCAGAGGTTTAACATCATTTTAAAGGCTGTCAAGCTAATCACTTGTCCTCTAGGCAGCCCCACCTCCTGTCTGGTTTGTCAGTTTTAGTGAATGTGTGTTCAGGCACGGTCAGAGGCCCCAAACAGAGACCCACCAGGCTTAGCACTATCCTCACCTCTCCCACTCAGGAATAATGCTTCTCCAGAAAAAAGGATGGTGTCAGAAGTTGACTGCTTCCCAAATGGCAGGAGAGAGCAGTATAAGGGAGTCACACTGAAAGTGATTTTAAATCATGCAAATTCAGGAAATATAGAATGAGAAAGAAAAACAATTTAAATCAATGATATTATACTGTGCTGTATGTTAGAATCATCTGACAAAGCTTAAAAAAACAACTACCAATACTTGGCCCACTCCAGAGGAGTTAAACCAGAATGCTTGAGGACAGGGCCTTGCTTTAAACACTGCAGGCATTTTCCACACTCAGCAAATGAACTTGAGATGGGAACAACTCTTCCTTTGGTCTCAGTTCCCAGGGGCCTTTCATAGAGTGAGCATCTTGCTGTACTAAGTGTAATTTAAAATATACTATAAAATCATATTTAGCATATAAAATTATTATATACTAAACATTACTGAATATATTATACATTTATAAATATATTTAGGTATTGATGTTTTTTGTGCCAGCACAGCAGTGAGTACAGTTTCAAACTCAGAGGATGCAATAGGTTTTACTACTACATTGAGTAAGCTGAAGGTATAAATAGAGGATATGTAGCTAGCATACCATCTTAAACTCAGTGGGAAGTTAAGCAGCCACCTAAATACACAGCTTCTTTTGCTCCCTCATCTATTCAGGACAAGTGTAGCCACTGCAGGTGAGCACCAACGTGTGTTCACAATCTTTATATAGGAAACCTACAGCCTCAGTTTCCTGCCAGCTTTTTACCTTCCTGGTCCCATGAGTCATCCCCAAACTCATCACTCTGCCTTTTCAGGAGCAGTTTCACCAATGGAAGTTCCAAAGCATACAAGGTGAACACACCAACTCTGTAGTTTGAAGGAGCTAGTACTATAAGAATACCTGTTAGCTCTTGACTCAGTTATATACATACACTAGCAAGCAAGTCAGCTATGAATACCGATGGGTTTGCAATATTTTGAAGAGTGATGTTGACCATATGAGATCTTCACCTTACTAGCTTCCATGAAACTTTATCCCTAAGGGAGTTGCAATTTTGCATTTCAAATTAGAAATGTGGTTCTCTGGGCTTCTACCAGTAGATTTAGCCTTCAGTTTGGCTGAACAGAGGCTCTGATTTAATTGGGCAATAGCAAGATAATTCCCAGATGCACAAAGTGCCTCTATCACTTCTCTGGGGAGCAAATCCAATTGCCTATCTCATCTGTGTCCATTATACAGAGGCATTGGAAGAAGGCTAGTCACAGTTCTAAGAGAAGAGGTAAGACTGCAGGATAGGATTAAGCAATACCAGCCCTAAAATGAGTAGGTGCTTTTGAGGTACTTCTAGGAACAAGACCTAAACCTGGGTCTCTGAAGCTTCCTGGCCAGGCCAATCAATATTCCTAAGACTCCTCCCTGTGTTGTGAATGTCCTCACCCCAGGTTCTTATTTGTCAAAGGACAAACATGAGGGTCCCACTCCCTCATGCTCTACAGTTCCTGCTGCTGCTGTTGCTGCAGTCTCTTGAAGATGGCCCCTGACTGCTTCATTGCAAGAGGCCCTTCATAAATTTCAGTTGTCAACATGAAATCAATTTCGCTATGGGCAAAAGGGTGTTTCATTGTCCCAATATTTGCACTTGGCTAAGCCATATCCACAGGCCAAAGGAGCACTTTTTATTTATTTATTTATCTTCCCAGAAATGAACACAACATGTCCACTGAGAGTGTAAGGCAAAAATTTCATAAAAGCTATAAAGTACAAATAGTCCGATTTTAAAAAAAGGAGGTGGGGGTGGGCCTGTAGAACAAAGACCCCCTTTGAAAGACTAGTGATTCTAATTTGGAGCCATTTCCCACTCCCACTTCCAAATCTGCATCATTAAACCATGAACGAGTGAAGAGTAATAATTGTGAGCGAGCTGAGTATTTCTTAATGATTTTCTGTCTTATACCCAAAGCAAATAAGCCAAATGCTTACTCAAAGCCTAGGGGGGGAATAAGGGTGGGACTTGGTTTTGCAATTCTTTTTTTTTTTCTATAGTCTTTCTTCTTCCACTGAAAGTGTCTATAAAATTTTTAAAGGAAAGTAGGTTGCTAAAATGTACTTAATTTGCCATGATAGATTGAGTCCATGCTTCAGTGACTGTAATTGAATCTGTGACCTATTTCTTTAGTAAAGTAGAAATAGTCTCTGGGGTTTTTGTCACTACCATCTTTTAATGAAATTCAAAAAGACTGTCAAAATGTCTACACTTTTTCTACTGGTTGTTAATGTTATTACTTTACAATTTGTTACTTTTTAATTAATCTTAATAAATGTGTACACACTCTACCTGGCCGTTGGAAATGCTAGACATTGATTCTTCAGTGTCATAAAGCAATGCAAAATTAACAGGACAGAAAGGGCACAGCAGCCAGGAAAGGTCTCGATATATTTTAGTTCCACTTTTTAAAAATATTTAAGGCATCAGTTTAAGAATCTGCCCCAAGAAGAGGGGGTTGTGGAGCGTCAACAGCAAAAGGCTGAGGGGCTGTGCTGTGGCCCTCATCTTGTAGGTGCCACCACTAACTGCTCCCACTTTGCTTAAGGGCTGCAAACGTGGCAAGCCGACAGCCTGGGGGAGCAATATTTTATTGACAAAATGTAAGAGAAAATATGTTCAGCTGCTTTTAAGCAGTGGTGTAGGAGGGTGTTACAGAACCAGATGGTCTAAGTTAGTCTTTCATTTGCCAGGAGGACAGGAAAACACTGCCTGCTCTGCAACTTAACTGGTGGTGGCCACTTTGCCAGTGGACAGTTGGCTGTAGTTTCCAGGGACAGTTGTTCCTCCAGAGTCCAAAATGCCCAAGGCTCCAGGTGAGTTCTGAGGTCCAACACCTACAGAGTCTGGGGTGGGAGTGGGGAGTTTGTCTTCAGGTCTTTGCCATGATGGTATCAATGGGAAAGCTTTGCAGTGGTTCTCAAACTGGCCCCAGATCACAGCATCAGCATCACCTGACCTACTAAATCTGAGAATGGGACCCAGCAGTCTGTGGTCAGCAATTCTGTTGTTCACTTGATAGTGAACCACTAAGCTACAGAAAAGAGTTAAGGTGGCTGGAGCCTGGAGGTAGGGTAATGGGTGGAAAATTGGTCACATTAGGGTCAGAGTGTAAACTATCAGGAATGCTCTTGTTACCTAACTATACTCAGGACTTTTCTATCTCTTTGTCTTTGATATTCCTCCAGCTAAAAGGCATCATCTCCCTCTCCCCCTTTACCTCTTCCCAATGTCTATGTTTCAAAAGCTTAGCCACTTTCCAAGATGATTAGGAATGTCTCTTATCCTCCAAAGTCTTTTCTGACTTCTTCAGAGCATTGGGTCCATCTCCTCACTGAAACCTCAAGGCAGCAAGCCTTTTCTTGCAGTACTTATATTTAGCTTTATGTCTCTAGAAAACAAACCCTTTAAGGGGAGGTGGTCTGCCTGGTCTTTGGTGTATCCTAGCAATCCCTATTACGATGCAAGGAACAAAGGAAATGTTAAAATGACTTTTGAAGCATGGGATTTTTATTCAGTCGAAAATGTAGACAATAGCCAGCAAACCTATATTGGTTTGGTGAGCACTCCAATTCTCCCCTTTGTCTGGTAATCAAAGTAGATCTCCACTTATGGGCCAACAGGTGGATCTTACTGTCAGAAGGTTCTAGAAACACATCTAATGGTTCCATTTCACACACACACACACACACAGAGTCGGCTGCCAAGTCTTATGCTAAGTGCTCATGGCTTAAAGATAAACAACCTACAGTCTTTGTCCTTGAAAAGCACACATTTCTAATGGGCAAAAGAACATATAATCAGATCATTTCACTGTACCACCGTAAGTAGAGAGCTAGGCCCAAAGATTGACGTAAGCGCAGAGCACAATTGCCCTCAGACCCCACAATAGAGTTACAAAAAAAAAAATTCAGAAAAAAACATGAGTTAAGTCCTGAAGGATGAGGAAGAATGGCCAGGTAAGGAGCGCATAGAAGGGTGTTCCCATAAAGAGAACAGCACAAAAACATGGAAGTGTAAATAGCGTCATGGTAAGGGGGGAGGGGTGAATGGATGGCAAGAACTCTAGCATTGTTAGAACATGAATTTCTAGCTGGAGACTGGCAGAAGGTAAGGCTGTGTCTCAGAGCAGGGGACCAGATCACAGAGGGCTTTGTAGTCCATGCTAAGAGATTTGGGACTTATTCTAAAAGATTTGGAGAACAATAGAAGAGGAGTAGTGGCTACATTTGCATTGTAAATAGATGATTGTGGTTCCAGTGGTGAGGAGGGGTTCAAGAGGATGAGGCTAGATGCTGGTGAGAGAGGACAAGATGAGCCCTGGGCATGTGCAGACTTCCCCAGGGGACATGAAGTAGGATTCACTCTTAAACCAATTAGAACAATGAGGTCTTTCTCATTAGGAGCAAAACCTGAACGGAGTACAGTTCTGAGTGAGACACAGCAGGCCTTTTTCCTGGTAAATGGAGTAGCAGCCTGGCTGGTTTGGATGAGAACAAGCTCATCTTGTGTGAGTGGCCACACTGCCCACCTCTTTTGATTAATATGGATTTCCAGCCTGTGGACTTGAACCTAACAGGCCATAATGGCTTGAACAGGCAGTCATCAATCATCATCATATCTCCCCAAACCTCTAGACAGACTGACCTGCAGTCGTAACTATTCCCTCTCTCAATCTTGCCATCTATGTATTTAAATTTCCTAGTACACATTTCCAAGGGGCGCATCAAGATGGCTGGCCAGAGACACCAGCTGCCAGAGTGTCTCAGCAAGAAGGAGAAGTTTTAGATGAAAGAGGAAAAACATGAACAAACAGACAAACATAGATCATCTGATGTGGGTCTGAAGGAAGGGTGCCAGAACCTTCAGGAGACTCCACGGGAAGAAGTTGCGGAGCAGAACAAGAAGGAGCAAAATATCAGCAAAGATCAACCCCCGAGAGGTTTGGACTCCAGCGAGAAGGGTAGGTGGAGCACTTTGTTTCTCCCTCCCTCACATCTCTGACAGTCAGTGGGTTCCCGAGCTGCTGGAGAGACTTTCTGCCCACACAAGCCCAGAGGCTGCTGCCACCAGTGAACTGGAAGCTTCTTGTGGACAGGGCACCAGGCTCCCAGCCCCCTGGGCTGCCTCCTGTCTCCACAGACCCAAGCTGGGACAGAAAGCACCATATTGCTTCTCTACCTATCACGCACCTTTGTCCTCCCCAGGGTGCTTCAACCCCTCAGGTTTCATCTTGCTTGTTCTCACACAGACATTTCCTACTCCAGCCCAGACTGCAGGAGCTACAGGGGTCCAGTGGGTCCTGGGTGATCTGCGTGACTCCAGAGCCTGGACATTCTGGGTGGACTGCCTCCCAGAAAGAGGGCTGGAGACAACCAGAATACTAGCACTCCTCCATCCAGACTCTTTTCCTCCCCTTCCCCACCCATAGCTGCCAAGAGAGAAAATTGAGCCACCACAATGAGGCTTCCACAGAGAGGGGAGCACAGGCCTTTTCTCTTGGGGTCCTGCAGCAGACTGAGAGGTGCTTGGTCTGTGAGCTCCCTGCTTGCTGGCCCTCCCTAGTGTTGCCTGCCTGGCAGTGCCATCAGAGTAGGGTACTCCCCGAGACAGAGGGACATTGATCTTGCTCAGGCACCTCGTGGGTGACTCGGGACCAGCATGCTTCTCCCTGGCATGGTCATGGATTGATCTTCTTGGTCTAGGGAGGTGAAGGAACCTGTGTGGGCAGATCAGGGGGGAGAGCGCTGTGTGGGTCCTAGCTGTGGTGTTCTCACAGGGGCACACCTTCCCCCATGGGAGGGCCACACTCTCAGCTCAGGCTGAGATCCTGGGCAGGGAACCTCCTGGCCCACAACATAGTTGTGGGGGAGCTCAGCTGGCTTGGGCTCCTGCCTACTGGCAGATGCTGGGGGGAGACCATAGAACAGAAGAGGGGGCAGAGGAGTGGGGCCCATTCCAGACTGCCAGATTGTGAATCTCAGATGGCTCCTCCTCCACAAGCAGACTTTCTGGCTGGGTGGGACAACTCAGCCCTTTCCTGGCAGTTTTGCCCAGAAGCTGGGAGCAGACACTTCACCCCTGCCAAAACAGCTACCTTGCCAGCTTTTGTAGAGCCTGAGGGCAAGCTTAGCCAACCCAGCCCTGCCCAGCCTCACCCCCCCATCTCTGCTGTGACAGAGAATAAGGACTCACCTGGAAGTTCCAAGGCCCCATCCACCACCTAGGGCATTCAAGTGCTTCTCCTGAGGGACTAGAGCCAGTCATAGGTCCCCAAAACAACATTACAGCTTGTTCCTTCTGGCAAGTGCTACCTACTGATAAGGAGGTCAAATTGCATGCCCTCTACAGCATTTACTGATTCAATTTTACAGGGTGTGTGGGTGTCCAAGGAATGACCATTTGGGTGAGGGCCTACCCCTCCCCAAAGAAAAACTGTGCTACTGGATAAGGGCAGAAAGATCCCAGCCTGCAGCCTTAGCATACAAGCGTTTAGGCCCCTCCCTCATGAACAGCCCTTCCAATTTGGAGAGCTTGTCCTGACCCTCCTACTAGAGGTTCCCCTTACTGGCCAGAAAAGCAACTTCTGAGCCCCACTGAGGCTTTGCAAAGCCTTTCAGGCTCCCACAACCTAGCCACAAACTGCCTTGCTCCTCCCCCCACCTCAAGGGGAGTAGAGATCAAGCAAACCCCTGGGAGCTACAGGGTCCCTCCTAAAGCTTGGGGCATTTGTATACCCCACCTGGAGGACCAGAGTTTACCATGGTCACAAAAGATCATCTTGGCAGCTGGCTTTTCCATGCAAACATCAATCAATGACGGGGGAACAACCCCATAACTAAGCACAGCACCTCCCAACTCAAGCAAACAGGGAGTGGCTGATTTGTACTCACAAGTACCACTCACCATTACTGAGATTAAGCTGGGGGACCTAGCTCACTATACACTGCTGGAAAGAGGTGAAGACAACAGGTCAGAGGTAACCCAAGAGGTACACGAAATCTGCTAGAACACCCCATAGGCAACTCAGGATCAGCACTCCCCTCCCTGGAATGATCAGGGATTGATCTTTGGGGACTTGGAAACAAGCCTGTAAGCCAGGCCTAGCACCTCCAGGTCTCAACTAAGAGACCAGATGAAAAGGAATCAGTGAAAGAACTCAAAAAACATAAGAAATCAGAGTGAAAGGACACACCCAAAAGAAAACAACAACTCCTTACCAATGGATACCAACCAAAAAAAAAGATTGAAATGACAGATGAAGAATTTCAAATATGGATTGTAAGGAAACTCAACAAAATACAAGAAAAAATAGAAACTCAACACAAAGAAACCACAAAAACAATTCATGAAATGAATGACAAATTTACTAAGGAAATTGAATTATTTATAAAAATCAAACAGAACTTCTGGAAATGAAAAATTCATTCAAGGAAATATAAAACACAGTGGAAAACCTTAAGAATAGGCTAGATCAGGCAGAAGAAAGAATTTCAGAGCTTGAAGACAATACCTTTGAGTTAAACAAGTCAGTCAAAGAGAAAGAACTGGGAAATAAGAGGAACAAACAAAACCTAGAAGAAATATGGGATTATGTAGAGGCCTAACATAACAATCATAGGCATCCCTGAGGGTGAAGAAGAAAATACACAAGGGTTGGAAAACCTATTTGAGGGGATAATTGAGAGAAATTTCCCTGGCCTTGCTAGAAATCTAGATATCTAGGTACAAGAAGCTCAAAGGAACCCTGGGAGATTCATTGCAAAGAGGCAATCACCATGACATATGGTCATCAGACTGGCCAAAGTAAACATGAAAGAGGAACTCCTATGAGCTGTAAGGCAAAAGCAACAGGTAACTTACAAAGGAAAACCCATCAGACTAACTGCAGACTTCTCAGCTGAGACCTTACAGGCCAGAAGGGACTGGGCCCCCATTCTCAGTCTTCTCAAACAGAACAATGGCCAGCCTAGAATTTTGTAGCCTGCAAAACTAAGTTTCTTGGGGAGAAATAAAGACTTTCTCAGATAAGCAAACACTGAAGGAATTTGTCAAGACCAGACCTGCCTGGCTGGAAGTATTCAGAACTGCATTACACATGGATTGGCACAATAGTCACCCACTGGTGTAAAGTCACCCAAAAGCTATAGCTCAGAGCCCATATACTATAATAGCACAAGTGGTAAAACAAAGCAATAAAGTTCTATTCAACAGGATGAACAGAAATCCACCCCACTTATCAATTCTTTCAGTAAATATGAATGGCTTGAACTCCCCACTCAAGAGACATAGGCTGGCTGAATGGATAAAAAAATACAAGCCAAGTATCTGCTGTCTCCTGGAAACACATCTAACCCAGAAGGACTCATTCAGACTCAAGGTGAAGGGATGGAAAACAATATTCCATGCAAATGGAAACCAAAAGAAAGCTAGTGTAGCTATTCTCATATCAAATAACATAGACTTCAAGTCAACAAATGTAAAGAAAGACAAAGATGGTCATTATATAATGGTGAAGGGAACAATTCAACAAGAAGACATAACAATCCTAAATATTTATTCACTTAACACAGGTGCACCCAGATTGATAAGGCAAACCCTACTTGATCTAAACAAAATGATAAATACCAGCATTGTAATAGCCAGGGACTTCAACAACCCACTGACAGAAGGGGACAGATCCTCCAAGTAGAAAATAAGCAAAGAAACAATGGACTTACACAGAACTCTAGAACAAATGGGCCTAACAGACATTTACAGAACATTCTACCCAAAAACCACTGAATATATGTTCATCTCATCAGCCCAAGGAACATTCTCTAAGATTGATCATATCCTAGGCCACAAAACATGTCTCAACAAATTAAAAAAAAAAACAAAACAGAAATTATACCACATACCTTCTCAGACCACAGTGGAATAAAATTAGAAATCAATTCCATAAATACTCAACTCTACACAAAGTCATACAAATTAAACAACCTACTGCCAAATGATAATTGAGTCAAGGAGGAAATTAAGATGGAAATCAAAAGATTCTTTGAACTAAATGACAAAGGGGACAAAGTTATCAAAATTTGTGGGATTCAGCAAAAGCAGTCATAAGAAGAAAATTCATAGCCATAAATGCCTACATCCAAAAGACAGAAAGATCACAAATCAACAATCTAATGAATCATCTCAAGGAATTGGAAAAAGAAGGGCAAACCTATCCCAAACCACCAGAAGAAAAGAAATAACTAAGGTTAGAGCAGAACTAAATGAAATTGGTAAAAAAAAAAAAAAAAAAAGCACTATGCAGAAAATTAATGAAACAAAAAGTTGGTTCTTTGAAAAGATAAACAAAATCAACAGGTCTTTTGCTAGATTAACTAGAAACAGAAAAGAAAGGACCCTAAAAAGCTCAATCAGGAATGAAAAAGGAGATATTACAACTGATACCACAGAAATACAAAATATATCATTTCTGAATACTACAAAAATTTCTATGCATATAAACTTGAAAATGTTGAGAAAATGGACAAATTCTTGGAAACACACAACCTTACTAGGCTCAATCAGGAAGAAACAGAACTCCTGAACAGACCAATATCAAGTAACAAAATTGAAGCAGCAATAAAAAGTCTCATCTCCCAACAAATAAAAGTCCCAGACCAGATGGTTTCACAGCCGAATTTTACCATACCTACAAAGAAGAACTAGTACCCATACTGCAGAAATTATTTCATAACATCAAGAAGAAAGGAATCCTCCCCAACTTGTTCTATGAAGCCAATATCATCTTGATACCAAAGATAAGAAAGGATACAACAAAAAAATAAAACCACAGACCAATATCCCTTATGAATATAGATTCAAAAATTCTCAATAAAATCCTAGCAAACTGAACTCAGCTGCATATCAAATAAATAATCCACCACGAGCAAATGGGCTTCATCCCAGAGATATAAGGATGGTTCAACATACACAAATCTATAAATGTGATTCACCACATAAATAGAGCAAAAACAAAGACCATGAGATCCTTTTAATAGATGCAGAAAAAGCATTTGACAAAATTCAGCACCCTTTTATGATGAGAACTCTTAATAGGGATAGATGGAACATATCTCAATATTACAAAAGCCATGTACAACAAACCCACAGCCAACATCATACTGTATGGAGAAAAACTGAAAGCATTCCCACTTAGAACTGGAACCAGATAAGGTTGCCCACTGTCACCACTTCTGTTCAACATAGTGCTAGAAGTCCTAGCCAGAGCAATCACACAAGAAAAGGAAATCAAGGGTGTCCAAATGGGGAAAGAAGAGGTGAACTATTGCTCTTTGCTGACAATATGATCTTATATCTAGAAAACCCCAAAGATTCTGCCAAGAGACTCCTAGAATTGATAAATAAATTCTGCAAAGTCTCAAGTTACAAAATCAGTGTACACAAATCAGTGGCATTCCTATACACCAACAACAGTCAAGCTGAGAATCAAATCAAAGACTCATTACCTTTCACAATAGCAACAAAGAAAATAAAATACCTAGGAATAAATTTAACCAAGGAGGTGAAAGACCTCTATAGAAGGAGAACTAAAAAACACTGAGGAAGGAAATAGCAGAGGATGTAAACAAATGAAAAAAACTTATCATGCTCATGGATCAGCAGAATCAACATTGTTAAAATGTCTATACTACTCAACATGATTTACAGATTCGGTGCAATCCCCATTATAATACCAACGTCATTTTTTGCAGATCTAGAAAAAATAATTCTATGCTTCATATGGAACAAGAAAAAACCCCAAATAGCCAAAGCAACCTTAAGCAAAAAGAACAAATCTGAAGGCTTCACTTTACCAGACATCAGGCTATCCTACAAGGCTATAATAACCAAAACAGCATGGTACTGGCACAAGAACAGAGACACAGACCAATGGAACAGGATTGAGAATCCAGATATAAAACCATCCTCATATTGTCATCTGATCTTTGACAGAACAGAAAAAAACATACACTGCAGAAAAGAATCCCTATTCAATAAATAGTGTTGGGGAAATTGGATAGCCACATGTAGAAGACTGAAACAGGATCTGCATCTCTCACCTCTCACCTCTCACAAAAATTAATTCATGATGGATAACAGACTTAAACTCAAGGCATGAAACTATAAGAACTCTGGAAGAAAATATTGTAAAAACTCTTATAGATATTGACCTAGGCAAAGAATTTATGAAGAAGACCCCAAAGGCAATCACAGCAACAACAAAAATAAATAAATGGGACCTGATTAAATTAAAAAGCTCTGCACAGCCAAGGAAACAATAGAGCGAATAGACAACCTACGGAAGGGGAGAAGATATTTGCATGCTACACGTCTGATAAAGGGCTAATAACCAGAATCTAAGAACTCAAGTGAATCAGCAAGAAAACATCAATCAACCCCATTAAAAAGTGGGCAATGGACACGAACAGAAACTTTTCAAAAGACGATAGACTAATGGCCGATAAACATATGAAAAAAAGCTCAACATCTCTAATCATCAGGGAAATGCAAATCAAAACCACTATGAGATATCACCTAACTCCAGTGAGAATGGCTTTTATCCAAGAGTCCCAAAACAACAGATGCAGGCGTGGATGTGGAGAGAAAGGAACACTTATACACTGTTGGTGGGACTGCAAACTAGTACAACCTCTATGGAAAGTAGTATGGAGATACCTCAAAGAACAAAACATAGACCTATCATTTGGTCCAGCAGTCCCACTACTGGGTATTTACCCAAAGGAAAGAAAGACATTTTATAAAAATGACACTTGCACTCGAATGTTTATAGCGGCACAATTCACAATCACAAAAATGTGGAAACAACCCAAGTGCCCATAATATATGAATGGATTAATAAAATGTGTTATATGGAGTACTACTCAGCCATAAAAAAATGGTGAACTAATACCTTTTGTAACAACCTGGATAGAACTGGAGACCATCCTTTTAAGTGAAGTATCGCAAGAGTGGAAAAACAAACACCATATGTACTCACTACTATATTGGAACTAATTGATCAATACTCATGTGCGCATATGGTAGTAAAATTCAATGGAAATCAAACAGATGGGGGGGAGGAGGGGATGGGTAAATTCACACTTAATGGGTACAATGCACACTAACTGGGTGATGGACACACTTACAACTTTGATTCAAACTGTACAAAAGTAATTCATGTAACCAAAACGTTTGTACTCCCATAATATTCTGAAATTTAAAAAATAGATAAAATAAAACAAAAAATAAAAATAAAAATGATATTTCCCATGGGTAGTAGAAGGTAAAAAAAAAATTTCCTAGTACATTTCACTTGATCAACCAAATAATACCCATTTTTACATACTCTCCTAGAGCAAATGCTGGAAAGAAGTAGGTTTTTCGACTACTTGCTCTTTAGCCTGAGATTTAAACCATATGTAACATTAATAATAATCACAACGCTGCTATTGCCTCTGAGTTACTTCAAGTCCCAAAGGGCAATTTGTTCCCACAATCAGGCCCCTAGGTCCCTAAGGTCCTAGGTTTGTGGAGAGAGAAAAGAGGAATCCTAAAGAAGCTCATCATTCAATGGGAAACTAACACATACAACATTTCTTATAGGATTTTGTGGTTTAGAAAATACTTATCACCTGCATCATCCTGCTGATTCATGGTCAGGAGGATCAGGATTTGTGAGTGCCGGTATCACCTCCAGGACCTCAGGGTCAACATCTTGCTCAAAGTCACCCAGCTGGTAAGACTCAACAATTTGAACCTAGGGCATGGATCCTATTGCCTTGTTCTACTCTCCACATCACACTGGAGTGGAATATCTTGACTCGGGATGGTTGGAGGAAGGAAGACAGAGAGATGGAGGGAGGCTGAGAAAAAAGGTGAAGATGGAAGATTTTGCTTTGGCTGCTTTCAGAATCTCTACCCCTATATGGTCCATTTCCAAGGGGTCCATCTTTTTGGACCACTTTCCAGAAATAAGGTGGGGATAGTGAGCCAAAAAAAAAGTTGACTTCATATCTAATCAGTGTGAAACCCCACCATCTATTCAAAGTCTAGTTCAGCTTCAAGACCTAGCACAATTCTTCAACATTCTTTCACCCTTAGAGCTTTCAATCGCTTACTTTCCATCAGAATCTCTCAAAAGAGATGGCAGACAACTCAGTATTTAATGACATCCTGCCACTTGCTGTTTATTGTTAGTCCTGCTTCATCAACAATGCTAAAATCTCAGCTATCCAAAAAAAAAAAAAAAATCCATCAGAATGGCTGAGTTTTCCAGAGAATTGAGGGTTTTCTTCCTTAGGCCCACACATTTTAAAAGGTGTAAACATTTTGGCAAAAAGCACATTTACGGCATATCTTATATATCTCTGTCCTTTTAAACACAGTGTGTTAAGAACATCTTTGCCATCCATTGTTACATTGTGCCTTATTACTGGATGTCCTTGTACTTACTGCCTTTTATCTATTTGTTTTACAAATTTCTCCTCTTATTTGCAGAGGCTTTCAGCCATCAGTGTGCCTGCAGTAGAAATCTTCTATCACCTTCCAACTCACTGCTCCTAAAGAGCCATGAGCTTGAAAATCAGAGAGAATCATAATTGGTAAACTTAGGAGCAAAATATGAGTGAATAAGTCTCCAGTCAGGGCCAGGGTACTATTCTATTATTTGGGCTGATCAAAGATTTGAGCACAGATTTAATTCATGTCTCTTGATTATTTTTAGATAGAGAAATTTCCTGAATAGCTGAGTTCTGCATAGGAGAAATGTTCCTGGAGATGATAAAATTGATCAGGTAATGTTTCAATGTTTTCACAGAGTCCAGCTCAGCGCAGTGGCTACAGAAGACACTGAACAAATTACTTGCCAATTACCGTGTCTTCAACTTCAAAGAGTGTCCAATAATGACCAAAAGTTTCATTTGTACTGGCTGCTATTTCTATTGCCCTCTGGATTGCATGGAGTGGGAAATCATGAACACAGCATAATTTTAATTTCGCATCTTTGTAAGACAACTTAAATTCTTTTTGAAACATGGTTAGGTGTGAACAAAGTGGTGTGGTCCAACTAACTTTGAATAAATAATACTACAACATCCAGAGAAACCATGGGTTGAGCAACCTCTGAATTAACTGCTCTTTTAAATGAAAATGGTAATTTTTAAACTTTAAAAATCTCTGAAAGAATGTGTAAATTACACTTAAGATTGTTCTTGTTAACCCCACAGAACTACTAAGAGAGAAAGAATGCAACAGAGAAAATAAATAGCTTCTAACATTTACTTCAGATAGACAACATTTGTGTCAGTTTTCAGTTTTCATCTTAGTGTTTTATTTCTTTATGGAGAGGATATTGGGGAATATCAAGGAATGGCCATAGAAAAGAACAAGAGATGACAGAATAAATTTTCTGTGTCCTGTTTTAGCTTATCACATCCTTGTATCAAGCGTAGAGTATCAATGAGTTTTGGAAATTATGAAACCCACACAACCCACTGTAATGATTACAATGGAGACTTCTGCCTCCTGAACTTTTTGCCAACCCTTCTCTGAACCTGCTTTTTAGCACTTTAAAATTGAGAAGAGCCCTAGAAACTAAAGGTTTGACCATTCAAAGGCTGTGATCTGGGAAGTCTGAATGACACGGTTAGACTCATATTTTTGCCCCAAGGTACCGATTGAGTCTCAAAGGTAGCATTCAGCATCCTTTCCTACTGAGATCTCATTATACATGTGTAATTTGAGCAAACAGTGAGACTCTATTGAATTAAATTCTTCCCTTTAAATTAGCCTTAAAACAGAAAGGGAGGAGACAGGATGCTTACTCTTACAGACATCATGTAATTAATTTTGTAGGTTCTATGAAATATTGAAGGAAATCATGCAAATGAATTTGCAAACAATTAGAACAGCAAACACTAAAATATGTGTATTTATAATAAAAAGAGATAAAGTGAGCAAGGGTTAGTTCATTAGTCTCATGGAATTTCTCCATCATGGTAAGAGTGGTATACACTTGTGATTGAAGTGCTAAATAAGATTTCATTCAGGCATTGATTAACTGGAACCCAATACTGCTAGATATTGACTTTTTTAAAAAATCACTTTTAGAAAATACATTGTGTTCAGTTATCATTTTAGTCCAATCTCATATCTAGGAGAAATTGTGTTCATAACCATAATACTCTCCTCCTTTATTTATATAGGATTTCAGGGTTTTCAACTTGCTTCATGATCCAGAGATACTACAAAAGCCTCTGACAGAAAATGCCATCTTTTTGAAAAACAAAGGTCAAAACAAAATTATTTTGAGGTTAAGCTTTCATTAACTAGAAAATATAACCCACACAAATTGCATAAACCTTGAGCATGTCAGATAATCAAGGTTTAATCAAAGTTTATTATAGTATCTATTATTTAAAGTTAGAACTAAATACTTGAGGGCATCTCTCTGGTTTTGTGCTTCAAATATTCATACCCATGCTCCCAAATGCTCTTAGCATTAGCATCAGTATCAGGAAATACTATCTACAGGAGGAAATATCTACATTTTGCTCCTATAGAAGTTCTAGGTTTTTTTCCCACAATCATTTCAAATCGTTTGAAATTACAGACTTATCAGGATCCAGCCTTGACCCCAGGGCAGGTTTCTCAAGCTCAGCACTATTGATATTTTAGCCTGGATAATTCTTTGTTGTGGCAATGGCTGTCTTGTGCATTGTAGGATGTTTAGCAGCATCCCTGGCCTCAACTCATTAGATGCCACGAGCATGTCTATAAATGCCACTTGGCATGTCTCTAGGCATTGCCAAATGTCCCCAGGGGGACAAAAATCTCTAACACAAAATAGTGATTACAGATATAACATCATAAGAGATCTATGACACAATAATAAAAAGAGAGCCAACATATACAATGACTGGTTGCTTATGGAGTAGGGAGGACAGATAAAGAAATTTAAAAATATAATAAAAAATTACTGAATTAAAGGAAAGACCCAATCGAGAATAAGAAAGGGAAAACACCAAGACATAGTCTGGTAATGAACTTCAAGGAATTAAAGTAAATGCACATCTAGGCAGGAAAAGGTACAAGGAGAAAAAATGCAGTTTCAGACTTAACCAAATAAATGCTAGAAGATTGTACAAAAAAAAAATGTTCTGTTATTTGGGGTGAGTTACCAAAATGAGTCATTCTTCTTTGCTTAAGAGGTGTGGCCCATGATACAGCCTCCTCCTTGTTGGACCTCTGCTCAAATTTGGGACCACAAACTCAGGCATTGGCCCTGTTTACTATTGCTAGTGGATACCACCAGTGTATTCATTAATTCAAAGTTTTTTGAATATCTATTATTTGCCAGGAAAATGCCAATTACTCCATTGTCTTGCCAACAATGTATTTATTTATGGCCAAAGTGTCCATTTTAATCTTCAATAAATTTTAATCTTTACTAAGCTTTTATCTTCACTCTTCATTAAGATTGGACAGCCTTTTGTGGGTTAATTGGGCATTCCTATTTCTTCTTATGTAGTTGCCCCTACACATTGTGCATGTTGTCCATTTTCCTACCATCGTGTTCATATTTTAAGTTGGATTGTAGTTGCTCTTTATGAACTGTCAGATGTGTTGAGAGAATGGGCTTCTCCGGTGTGTATTTTATCTTTTGAATTTGTTTCTGGTGTTTTGCTGAACCTAAGCTTTTCATTTTAACGTGGTCAAATCCTTCAGACTTCTCCTTTACAGCCTCTGGGTATCTCATCTTCCTTGGAAAGGTCTTTATATCACTCTGGGATTATGATACTTCTAAGTATTAGCATGGCCAAACCAGAACTGATGACAGAAATTCAGATGCTTCTGACCCAGTGATCAGAAGAACCCTGGGAAAAGGATGACATTTTTTTAAAGGGCTAAAAATGTAAAATACAAAGATTATACAGGCCAAACAGCAAAAAAGCTAAAATTCCATAGGTTTATAAGGCAGACCTTATTGAGTTTACCTATAATTTGTGAACAGGTAGCAAGGACACAGAAACATACATTAAGGTCCCATGGTCAGCTAAACTGCCTCTTTTTATGGCACATTATACACGCATGTGTCCACACATGTATATTTACAAAACTGGCAACTTAATTTGAATAGACCCTTCTGTGTGCCCTGAAAGAAAAGAAACTCTGATGAGACCCATAATTCTTTCCAATTTAGCATACTGAAAGGTACCCAATACCCATACCCCATTATCTTCGTAATCTACTGGGACTCTCAGATTAGATTTTCTTGATTCTGAAATTTTATAGCTATCCACTTAATTCTCTTCTTTTTTTCCCCATTAGTCTAGAAAAAGCCCCAAATAGAGATTTTTCTCAACTATCCCCCCTGATCTCAACCCACTACCATACCTCTCTGGATTAAGTTCCTCTTGATTGATGAAGTTTGGTCGTCTGGTTCCAGCAAGCTGGGGTCTCCCCATTTATACTCTGCCTGCTGAGCCCCGCCCCCATGAATGACCAGGACCATTGTGATGTTGAAGCTAAGGGTCTCTATTGTGACATAAGCAGCTGGCACACAGGGATTTTGCTTTCCCACTTTAAGGTCCTTTACTCTGCTGGGCACATAATAGATATTTAATAGTAATTATAATAATAATGGCTAAGATTTATTAAGCATATGTTATGTGCCTTATGGTGCTAAGAACTTCTCATGAATTTCCTCATTTAATCCTCACAAAAACCTTATGAAGTAGGTAAAATTCTTATATTATTATTCCCCATTTTAGAATATAAATTAACAAAAGTCCCAAATAAAAATAAGAGTTAAAAAGGCCTTTCCAAAAAACAGCAGGGGATCCATTTTAATTGTTGTAAGGAAATCCTATGATAAATAGTTATTTGTGGAAAACTTGGCTGCCATACACAGTGAGAAGGCAGACTCTTGTTTGGAACTTTTCAAAATGTAAATGATTAATAATGTTTGTTTCCTACCAACTGCCTCAGAGAAAGCAGCACCCCTTCATGAGGGAGATGAGGTGTCCATAGAGAGAAAGTAGCAGGGAGTGGATAGAAAGCAGGGTAAACAAGAGAACTCACGAAGGAGGGCTTGGGGGCTGTTAGGATTCCTTCTGAGATGGAGCTCACCCTACATCACCACTGGGTATTTCCTAAGGCAGGGAGGGGCCACACTGTTTTCATCTTTGGACTGGCACCATCTAATGCAGGTCTGTCATTGGGGAGTGAAGAGGGGAGTAAGGGCTGATCCTGTCTCTTTAGGGTTTCCCATGGACTAGAAATAATTACTGTGACATAGGACGTTTTGAAATTTCTTTAATTCCCCTGATATGATCACTATTTTGTTATTGTCACTATTATACTGTCCTCATTTTCCTACAGGAAAAACCAGTAAGACACTCAAAACAAAACAATTTGTTTGCTGATTTTGACAGCAGCAGGAAGGGCCAAGTAGACAATCCCATATACTGGTTTACATCTGGCCTAGCACATTAGTTTTTGATTACTGTGTAACAAATTACCATAAATTCAATGGCTTAACATGGCATAAATTTATTATCTCACAGGTCTTGTAGGTCAGGAGACTGACATGTTTTCTTACAAGGTGGAAAACAAAATGCTGGTCACTTACAACCTCATCTGGAGGCTCAACCACTAAAATGTCCACTTCAAATCTCCTCCATGTTGTTGACAGAATTTATTTTCTTGTGTCTGTATGACTGAGGTCCCCATTTCTTATTAACTGTTGGCCAGGGACTACTCTCAGCAGCTAGAGACTTCTCTCAGGTCTGCCCACTTGGCCCCTTCCATACAGGAAGTTTCCTAAGACTGTTTGATCCTTAAAGACCAGCAGGAGAAATTCTGTTTATTCCCTGATGAAGGGCCCAGACTCTCAAAAACTCACCTGAATTAGGTCAGACCCACTCAGGATAATCTTCCTTGTGATCAACTTATAATCAACTAATTTGGGACCTTAATTACATCTCCAAAATCCCTTCACCTTTGTAATAGCATGTAATTTAATTAAGGGAGTAAAGAATGTAAACACCACAGGGCAGAAATTGTGGAGGCCATCTCACAATTCTGCCAACTATGCTTATGGGACCAGGACTCGGTCACGGATTACAGGATGTGCCATGAGAGGGCAACCCAACTGCCTGATGAATGCAGGGAGAGGGCACAGGGACATAAAGGAGGCAGTGGCCCAGGATGAGAGAGAACAAACTGTGTTTGCCTGCCAAAGATGCCTCTCCTGTTCCTGGAGTATTTCACTAGAGGCAGAGGGAGGGGGCAACTGTAGGAAGAGTTGAGTATTTATACCTTCCAGACTAAGGTTGTCTCCTATATCTGGCCACTCACCCCAAGAAGAGGAATCACATCACTGGCTGAGCCCAGACCTGGGAGAGCAGGTTATTTCATCTTGCATCACAACTCTGATCAACTGGTAGATTCTGTGTCTAGTATTGTCCTGAGAAGGATTCTGAGCCTGGTGTGGTTCTGTTAGAGTAGGAGACTAGGAAACAGTGCTGAGACTGGATGCAGGGGCTTACAGGTGGGGTGCCGGTATTAAAGTAAACAAACTTCAAGCAGAAGCTAACCAGAGGGGCTGATAACTGCAGGCAAAAACTAGCTTCAACTAGCTTATCAGCTATCTCTGTCACCTTACATGAACTTTGGCTAATTACAATATCATTTACATTGCAGTTTTAAAATTTCTCTGCCCTTGAAATCACCATGAGAGTTCTGAGACAACCATATAATGTATGAAAATGGGAAGGAACCCAATTCTAGGAATTAGTACCCAAATTCTTAGTAAAAGCTAACCCCTTGGTCTTGAATATTCCTCCCCTCAATTAGTAAAACTATGAAAGATCTAAAACCACTTCCTCTCAGGGCAGTTGTTCTTTTTTGAGCCTGCGTGCTCTCTTTCTTGAGAGTGTAATTTCACTTTCAATAAAAGCTGTTGTTTGCTTGGCTTACGTGGTATGTCCTGAAATTCTTTTCAAAGGAACACCAAGAACTTGGAAAAACCTCCACTCGGAGGACAGTAACAGTTGAGCAGGATAGAGTACTATGCTTGATTAGCTATGTCTGTCATGACCTCTGGATTGGTGATTAGAAGTATGTTGAACAAGTATTGCCCATCCCTGACTTAGACTGTACATGTCACTCGAAGTCTGAACAAATATTAAACAAAAGGCAAAGTGCTTAGGCATATCCAGTGTATAGAAAAGGGATGACCTTAAAAGATAGTTTCTTATGCTTCCCATCCCTAAAACTGTCGTTTTTTCTACTTTAAAACCTTCCATGGGAAAGTTGTTTACTTATAGGCCCAATCCATCAATGATTGCTTGGGGAGTAGAAGGTAAATGTAAGAATGTACAGAGCTCAAGGAGTGATGGATTCATAAGACAGAATCCCATTAATGCAAATAGTTTTATACTAGGGAACAGCCTACCAACTCACCGTTATGTCCCCAAAGCAGTATGTGTCTAATTTCCAAATGCTGCTCAAAATCCACAGAAAGAAGGAAGTGCCCCCATTAATGAAAGGACTGACGGAGTGACTTCCTGAAGAGTCAGATGAGCCACGTCCCATTTAGCAGAGAGGGAAACTCAGGGTCATGTCTGGGTCTCTAGGCCTCCACCAAACCTTCTCATTTTGAGCAGATCAAGGCTCCTGAACATTTTAATATTGGGAACATTTGCAGTTCCTTGTCAGAGCCATCTCTGCATTCATATTCCTTGGGGCTTGGCAAGGAGAAGTCACCTCATTTTCACAACTTCACAGCATTTTTCCACTTCATGAAAATGCCCTCATGTTTGTCACTCGTATGATAAACAAAAGCAAAAAAGCAAATCCATCTGCAGAACAGTGCCATATGAAGCTAAATTAAAATGCTAATGGGTGAGCATGACACAGAGGAAACAGCACACTGCTGAGAGTTAAAGGAACATAGATTTTGTGCAGAAAGGCCCTCTGCACCACAGTCTGTACTCTGTCTGAGGGGCTGGAGACAACCAAAAGCAGGACAGAAGTAGAAACCAAACTTGCATGCCTCCTAGTCCCAGCTATGGCTCCTCTTAGCTCTTTGACTTGGTTTCTCTTGGAATGAGGTTCTGTAAAGTCTGAAGAAACAGCCCCTGGCAATGCTTTCTCACAGAAAATATCTTTTTTTTTCTTCCCCCTCCAACCATTTATGTAATGGAACTACTTTGATATAGACAATAAAATGCAATTACCCTTTGGGACTGAGCAAGGAAACAGTGCACCACCAAGATGAAGTTGGGAACAAAACTAAGACACTTACCCTTAAAATACTAGACAGAATGCATACCTCTAATATTCTCATCACTATTGAGCTAAATTATTTAGTCCGTAGATGTCAGATGTATCAGGACTGTTCTTCTAATTGCTGTGATATTCCTTGGGTGTAGAACTGAGGAATGCTATATTGGTGAATCAATTTTAAAGATCTTTGGGAGAAAACTGACTTGGATTCAATGCATTCAGGGATGAATAACATCCCTGAAATTTGGGAATGAAATATGGTTTCATTAAGAAGCTGCTGTAGAAATGAAACAGAACAAGATATTTAAGAAATTCTAAGCATCTCTCTTCACAGAAAGACTTGAGAGGTGTGTTTAAGGAAAAGGTATTAATACTCTACTGCTATTCCAAATGTTTCTAAAGACAAACAAACAGACAAAACACCTGTACGTTGTGCTGTTGTACATTTATTGAGTAAGTCCAAGCCATAAGTGTGCATTGATTTTTCAGTTGCCATGGCAGAGCGAATGGTTACTGTGTTATGATGGCAGTTGCCATATGTTCAGCTTCAAGTCAACTGATTCCATCACAAAAGGAGGAGAGAGCAGAGGGGGCTATTCCAAGATTCCTATTAGCATTTACTTGTCATATGAGCCTCTGTTCTGGGTCCAACACTGAACACATGCCATAGTCATGGCCTGTAAATAAACACATTTACACAGAAGACACTAACCACCCCAGGAGTCTGAGCAGCACCTAACCTAAACACAGTCCTCTATAAGTTGAAAAATGTCTTATGAGGTGATTTTAAAAAGATTTGGAGTCCGAAAGGGACACATTCTTTAGGGGGGGCAACTGGAGTCACCAATGACCGTTCTTAGAAAGCTGGAACTGGAGACATACAGAGGAAATGTGTGAATTGAGGGATCACAAATAGAATCAAGAAGTATTTAATTGTAGTAGATAGATCCTGAGTGAGTTCTAGAGTTTGAAGGTGTCTGGACCATTTGAAGTAACATATCACAAGGTGACTTGGGCACATTCTTGCCCAAACTCTCTCTCTCCGTAAGGAATTCTGAGCTGAGTGTTTCATGGTCTGACTCACTGTGACAATCATGTATGTGGTTATGTTGCCAATTAGGACCTGAATATTCTCACTGTTAGAGCACTAACGAGTGTTTTAAGTATCCAAGAGATTACTCTTTGGTATTCTTCCAAGGTCCTGTGAGTAAGTTGGCTTTTCACTGACAGAGAAATTTATTTTTTTCTGGAACTCTGTGGTATGCATTATTAAATCCCTGCTGCAGCAATCTAAATGGTTCTTGAAGGAGTCAGAGCCCTTCCAAAACAGCCCAACTACAAGCAAAGGACTCTTCATGTTGAGATATGGCCCCAGTGGCCCTTTTCAATAATTCCTATTTTCTTTACTGTGAAAATCTATAAAAATATCAGAAATAGCAGACTCAAGCTAATCAATCTACACTAATTTGTTGTCTTTATCATGGTTCAATTATGTGAAAGTTCCAGATTATGATGCTGAGTATTTTCTACTGTAGACACAATGATAGGGTTGTCATTCCTTTATCAAGGTATCAAATCAATCAGACAACCCCACTACACATATGGGCAAAGGGCTTAAAGAGACACTTCACAAAAGAATTCTCAACAGTAGATTAACAAAAAACATGCTTAATTTCATTCATATCCAGAGAAATGCAAATTAAAACTATAGTAAGATACCACTACACATCCACCAGATTGGTTCAAATTTAAAAGTCTGGCATTATCAAGCATTAATGAAGATGTAGGGCATCTAGGACTCTCATATGCTGCTGGTAGGAATGTAAACTGTTGATACAACTTTGGAAAATAGTTGGGCATTATCCAACAAGATTGAAGAAATATAAATATTATGACCCTAACAATCATACTCTAAGGTATGTGTTCCAGAGGTACAACTGCCCATGTACACCAATGAGAATGCTCATAGCACCATTGCTTTTAATAGCCCCAAATAGAAATTTTCCAAATGCTTGTCCATGCTAAAGTGGATAAATAAATCCATTTATCATCAGAATACTATATAACATTTAAAATGAACAAACTCCAGCTATACTTCAGGACATTGTTAACTCTATGGCATAGGAAGGCAGATGTTATCAAGAAGGGTCATAATGGAGACTTGACCTGGATTATGGCCACATAGGTTTTTATTCATTATATATGTGTGTGTATATTATATATATGTATATATATTATTTACTCTCTAGTGAGTTATATTTCCAAGTTTAAAAAGTCAAAAGAAAAATCAGTATCCAAAAGGTGCCTTAAGTAGAAAGAAACAATAGTTTTTGTAAAGACATTATCCAAAAGTTTGGAATGTAATTCAAATGAATTTCAGTAACCTGCTAGGAATCTATTTTCCACTCACCTATTTCATCCCTTCTTGAAGCTACTTACAATGTCTACCTAGCAATTCTTTAGGAAAATGAATTTTACAGAGATACATGTTAAGAAAGTTGAGATGGCCCAGAAGAAGAGTTCAGAGACTTCAGAGTTAAAAAGTTCTTTAAGGAGGAAAGGAAGAGGAATATTACCGCATCCTTTTCCTGCAAGGGGGCAGGGACTCAAGACTAAAGGAGCCTAATCAAACCATGTGTTTCCTCTGATGAGCTCTTGTTATGATAATTATTATCACTCCAGAGATGTTGATAATTATATTTAGACAGTTTTCAAAGCAATATTGTATAATATTTTCCCCCATTTAACACCAGCGTCAGAGCTGATGAATACTCAGTCAGATGAAATGCAGGGCTGCTGGTTTGTCCACAAAGTGTTCCCATCAACCATGTAAGTGAGTTTTATAATGTATACATTATACTGGGGGAAAACACTCTTTTGGAAAGGACCGATTCTTGGCACATAATCAGTTCCCATTGAATTTAAATGACTTTGGTCCTATACCAATGCTGATAAAATACTTTCAAATGTACAGAATATTAACCAAATGTTTATATTAAACAACTCCTTTCAGGTGAAAATGCGCTCGGTGAAGCATAGCTCCCTGGAGCAAGTTAGTGAATATTAATGTTCAGCAGATCATAAGAAGCTACAAGTCCTCCGATGTTGGAGGCTGAGGGGGAGATAAAAGAGCAAGGTTTGTGGATGGGCCCTGCCAGGAGAAGGTGCAGTCACATTGGACATAACCCCATTGAGATGGAAATGGAATTTGAAACACATGCAATCTTGAGGCTGCCAGGAACAAGGAGGCAGATGTGATCCAGGGAGCAAGAGTGCCAGGCTCTCATCTGTGTTCCAGACTCAACCACCCCGCAGACCTAGGCGGGTCTCAGACCTGCCCTGGGTCCCGTCAACAGAGAGATTTAGAGGACATTCCTCATAATTAATACCAGCCAATTGCCAGTTAATCATGGGCCCTGATTTCGGGTAAGTGAATGCTGCTTATCATGGGAAGCATTTGGACTTATATTAAGTATTACAGTATTTTAAATATGCCAAAGCACACTGGCCATTTCCAATTATCATTGTTTATCTGCTGGTTTCAGGAAGTCATATAAATGCACAACTCACGGTACATATACACATGTATTAGGGGGAAGACAGCTTTTATCAACCAGCTGAAGGTCAAAATGAATAGTCCTTGCATATCTCTTGGTGGGAAAAGGCCAGCCTGGGGAACAGGAGGGCCCAGGGGCAGTGCCCAGCACTGACTAGGACATTGGTGGAATTTGGGTCAATTAGCCCCCCGTCTGAACTTCTGTTCCTTCATCCATAAAACAAGTATATTAACATTTCAGGTAACCAGTGTGAAGTGTTAATAATGCTTTAGAATTCAATGTGTTTTCATTTTTTTGTTGTTGTGGTTGTACTCTAATTATATTTTTAGAGGCTACTTTAAAATTAGTAAGGCTAAATCTTCTCAAGTTTATTCAAGTTCAGAATGAATAATGGTAGAGGGAAATAGATGCTATTATTCCCATTTTACAGATGAAAGAATTTCAGGCCCGAAAAATCTCTCCTGGGAAGATATTGTGTCCATCTCATGGCCTCAGGGATGGCTTTCCTCTAAACCTGCAGTCCCCAACCCCCAGGCTGAGACCCAGTACAGGTCCATGGCCTGTTAGGAACCACGCGGCGCATCATTGCCTGAGCTCCACCTCTCCCCATCCCGTCCATGGAAAAATTGTCTTCCATGAAACTTAGGAACTGGGGGGCTGCACAGCAGGAGGTGAGCAGCAGGTGAGCGGGCGAAGCTTCATCTGTATTTACAGCCGTTCCCTATCACTGGCATCACCACCTGAGCTCTGCTGCTCACCCCTCTACCCGCCCTCCTCCACGTCCATGGAAAAATTGTCTTCCATGAAACCGGTCCCTGGTGCCAAAACAGTTGGGGACTGCTGCTCTAAATCATCCTAAAATATTGACACTCTCTAATTTTCAAACACTATTTACAGAAAAGTAAAGTATAGAAATGTCCCTAAAGTTCAATTCTAACCTCCCTAACAGTATCTCACATCTATGAAGACTCATAAGCTTGCAGATCCAGATGCCATAGGAGGCTGTCACCCAGCAGCTGTGCTTGGCACATGAAGTGGATGCTGGGGCCCAGAGAGAGTAAGAGACTGGCTCAAAATCAACACAGCTAATGTCTGATCCAGGATTGCAACCACCATTCAAGTGTCTTCCCTACCATGTTAAATGCCTTTAAGCTTGTTGTCAACTGGGGATTTATCAAGCACCCACCATGCCTTGGTTGCATGGCAGACATAGGACAACCTTCAACAAATACTGATTGAGTAGCAGTGTAAAAGCTAGAGTAGAAAAACAAATAAGCATAAGATTCTTCTTCAAGAGCTTATAATCTGGTTGGGAAGAAAAGCGAGATGGATATTCAAATAGTTAAGATACTATATGAGACAATACAAACACAGTCACCGGGCCAAACAAAATGAAATCCAAACTTACAGGAGTAGACCAGTGATTCCCAGTGTATGTTTCAATAAACAATCACACAAGATGGGCCATGCATATGTAAGTAAATAAATAAATAAAAAGTTTCTATGATCAAATAAGTTTGGGGCATGCTGCACATTGTCGAATCACAGGACACAAATACATTCAAGTGCTCTAAGACGTCCCACATTGAAGAAACCTATTGAATAATTTCCAGTCTTGTGTTTCTCAGACGCATAAAACCTTTTATAGGCTTTCAATGGACTTGGCTTTTTCCTACTTCATGTGTGGGATCCTAAACTCTAGCCACACTTGTAACTAATATTACATGCTTCATGTCCTAGTCATCTTTTTAATCACTGGCTCTTAGTACAGTGTCTGGAATGTGGTTCCTTGCATCTGTTTGTAGAATGAATATATAACCTGCTTGGTGCTGTAAGGGAGTGCAGGATCACTAAGCCATGTTCTCTGTCCTCTAGGGCAGCCTTCTCAAATGTTAATGTGTATAACAATCCAAATGGGGATATTGTTAAAATGAGTTTCTCATACAGTAGATCTGGGGAAGGGCCTGATATTCTGATTTTCTAATCATCTCCCAGGTGAAACCAATATTACCAGCCCACATTTTAAGGCCACAAGGAGCTAGGAGCTCTCACTCAAGCAAGAGGCAGAAGCCATGAAAGGATGTGATACTTGTCACCACAGATCAAGAGCACAGTTCTATGGGAAGAGCAGGACGGACACAATTTATTCTGCCTGGGCGGGTGGGCAGGCAGGCTGACAATGGAGGAGTGTCTTGTAAATGTCATGGGGAGGGATTGTTTGAGATGTGCTTTAAAGAGTGACTAGCATTTTGCCAGGTAGAGGAAGGAAGGACATGAGTGAACAGCATGAACTAAGCCACAGAGCAAAGCACAGTGTACTGCATGTTCAGGGAACAGAAAGGCAGGAGCATGTGGTACTTAGGGACATAGATAGGCATGGAGGGGACAGCAGGAGTCAAGTCTAGAAGAGACATTGCACTGTATTTTGAAAGGGATTGCCTTTAAAAGCCCAAACATTTAATGGTGGGATTCCAGAAATGACACTGGCAGAAAAGAAATTTTGGTGGGTGGGTGAGAAGCATATTGCTGCCCTTCCATTAAGCCATGTGGCGAAAATGGACCCTATCTGCTCCTGGCTTCAGCCTTACTTTCAAATTTTAATGGGATGTCAGAGAGGTTTTCAAAATCCCATGATTGATAAGGCATAATCAATCCCTTTCATTGGTTGGAGATTACGCTGTTTTTAAAAAACACTTAGCATTTCAAGGGTTCCTTTATAGGCATCTGCACAAACCTATGAAGCTATAAACTTTATTTAGCAGTTATAGACAGACTACTACTGCTTACAGGGCTATATTCTTCCATCCTGTCTCAGATTTTAGTCCAGCTGTTCTGGGATCTTTTATTTTAGAAACTGGAAAACCAGGGCTATTAATAGAGTCAGGCAGCTAATTTAAATCTGATAATGTGTTGACACTTGGCTGCATACTTCAGCACAGATGCCCATGTGTATAGTGTGTATTTATTTCTGTACAAATGTGTACATGCATATGTATAAATAACAGCAAATACTATGAAGTTAACACTTAATATTTCAGAGGGCCACCTGGGAGTTATCCTCTGCCTCATAAATAGGACACTCTTTGACATGTAAAAATAATTTAGAAGGTGATTTAAGCCTGCAGGTTTAAGGGTCAGAGTTATTACAATGCGGTAGGATTACACGTACACACAACCCTTCTTCTGGATGGAAGAGACCCATAGGAAACCACAAAATTGTGGCTAACCTTTCCTTCACTTTCATCGTATACCTTATACTGCAGCCAAATTACTCACTATTGTCCATATATATCATTCAATTTCCTTCATCTTGCTTATGTTATTCTCTCTGTGAATTAGAAAAGAATATGGGCTTTGAAATTAGCTTTGGGTTCAAGTCCCAGCTCTGCCATTTTCTAGCTGTGTGATTTGGAGCAAGTTACTTGCTAAACTAAGCCTGTGCCTTCATCTGTGCAATGGAGACAGTCACTGTACTTACATCAAATGAGATAATGCAAGTGAACACTTATTACAATGTGCAAATCTGATTCATGGTGATAGAAATCAGATCGGTGGTTGCCTGGAGTGAAGGGGTCATGGCACTCACTTGGATATGGGCATAAGGAAACTTTCTAAGGCAATAAATATTGTGTATATCTTATCGGGGGTGGTGGTCACATAAGTGCATCTCCCCCATCTAACAAATGGGAGTGATTATTATTATTATAATTCTCTCATCTCCATATCCAAATCCTATTTATTTTTCCAAGTTCAGCTCAGATACCATTTCTTCCATGGAGCTTTCATAGTTTCCCTAATCAGAAGAGATCTGTTTTACTTTGAACTTATTCTTATTTTTTGCACTTCTAAGATACTTACAGTCTTCCTGGTGTTAAAATCTAGCTCTTTGTATATCTCTCTCGTTTCCCCTAGATTGTCAGCCCCTCGGTGAGGCGTCTCTGAGGGGTCTTGGAATCCTACACAATGCCTAGTAGAGATCTATGCATTCTTCACCCTTACATTAAATCATCACGGAAAGAGTGAATTCAGTGTAATCCTACATATGACTCCCCCGGACCACATTCCAGTACCTCAGTACATCCAAAGTCCTCTCCAACATTTCCACAAGCATGGCTTCCTCCTGGCTTTGGCTATTGCTTCCATGTATGTTGACTCTGTTACCTTACTCCAGTTTTAAAATTCTGGGCTACTTTTTGTAATTTATAGGCAAATGTGTTTGCCCTAGACTTGTATGCATGAAATAGACTTTACTGAAGACGAGGGGAGCTGGGTTGCAAAGACGTGGGACTCAGCCACAGCAATGCCAACACTTGCAAACTAAGCTAGCCCGTTCTCACATGTTGCTCCAGCCTCTCCACCACCAGAGGCTTTGCCCCAGCTCCTCAGTCTCATGCAGTGCCTTCCACCATCACCTTGTCTCTTCTCCACTCCTTTTTATCTTTCCTCCTCCCCCCAGGAGCAGAAACGTAGTCCTTTCTTTGTCTCAGGTGGAGAAACTCAGCCATTATCTTGGTTTTTGCTTGAGTCCTAGCCAACTCCCTGTCCTCAGAGTCTCATCTTGAACCCAAGCACTTATTGATGCTATTTTCCCACATCAAGCAGTACTTTCTAGGTGTGAATCCAAGCTCTGTCATTTATTAACTGTGTGAATACAGACAATTTGCTTGAATTCTGGTGATAGCAGTGAAGATAATTTTCACTGCTGTTACAGAATGCCCAAATGAAAGCAAAGAGGGTAGGAAGAATGAAATAAATAAAACCAAAGGGAAAGACTGATGGCTCCTTAAAAATAGATTGCATTAGCTTCTGGTTTGGCAAAAAAAAGAAAAAAGAATTGCAATAAGGGAAGGATGGCTCAGGGATCCACCTCCTAAACCACCCTCCTTACTGGCTACAACACCATACAGGAAGCACCAGCTGGAGGGAAAGATATGGGAATCTTGGAGTTGAAAAAAGTTGGGTCGTTATGATAGCCTTTGAGGTTGTGAGAGCAAAACAGAAGCCAAAAAAGAATTATTTTTATCTCATGAAGAAGATTCCCTCTTAAGACTTTTTGCAGATGACTAAGATTTCAGTCATATTCCAGGAATGAAAAGGGGAAGATATGTGTTTGACAGGAAGAATTTGTCTAGGGTAGGGGAAGAGATAGTTTAGTCACATCCAAGAGAACTGTAAATGGGGTGCAGCAGTATGAATGGTATACCAGTCCTGAAGGAATGCTAGCTGGAGAATTCTCTGCTGTCTTTCTGAAACTGAGAAGCGGATAGCTGTCCCTGTGGAAGAGTCCACTTCTATTGAAGACTGGCCAAATAAATCTGCACCTATTCCAATATGAGCCATTCCAAATTGATCTGTACTGAATTTAATTTATTAACTCTTTAATTCAATACATACTATTGAGCACATACCATGTTCAGGAAATGAGGCAAACTTAAAGACCAGAGGCTCTCAACCTTGACAGCACATTAGCCTCAACTAGGGAATTTTTATAACTTTTGATTCCCAAGCCACACCTCAAATCAATTAATCAGAAACTGGGGGTGGTGCCTAGCCATAAATAATTCTTTAATGTTACTCAGGATTAAGAAAAAAAATTAAAAACTTGGAAATAAGTTAAAAGATAGCCGTTCAGTGTCATGATGGAGCATTGTCTACCAGGCCCACCCAAAGACCATCTAATTCTTTAGGGTAACGTATCTTCATTGAATTTACTATTTACTGGTATATTTACTTAGGATATTTCACAACTCTGTAGAAGTAGATGTTGCCTTGCAGAACAGTGGTTCTTAAACTTTGGTGTCTAACAGAATTACCTAGAAAGCTAATAAAAAAATACAGAGGTCCAGGTTTATTAAAGTAGAATAGGGGTTGTGTTTCTGTAATTTTAACAAGTTCTTGGGTGATGCTGACACATCCCCAAGTTTTACAACCATTGTTGTAAAAGTCTGACAGCAATGTGATAGATTTTGGTTCAACAACAACATAAATACCTTTTTTCCCAAGTAGAGATGCTAACAATTTCTGTCCAATTTCAAGATTACAGGGTTTTTTCCTCCACAGAACATTAACCAGTTTTGTATCTAACCTAGTGATCTTATTCCAGCACTCTTTCAGGACCTATATCTACTTATTCTTTCTAGTTGTCTTCGAGCCAGTTCAAACTCATCCTGCTGGTTCCCTCATTAAATGAATCAAATAAGTCTTTGGCAAGCACTCACTGTACACTTGTATGAAAGTCAAGTTCTCAACTTTTGAAAATTATACTTTGACACCAGGTGATACCAACATGCATCCAAGAGTGAGATTCACTGCTATTGAGAGAAGCCAAAATCCTGGGAGGCATCTAAAAGAAAACCACTGTTTTCTCCATCCCAAGCAGAATAATATAATTACTCTTGAAAACTTTTATGAGTCACATCTGATAATAATAAAAATTAATGTTTACTGAGTGTTTACTATTGCCAAGCACTATTCTAAGAGCTTTGCATGCATTATTAACTCCTTTAATCATTACACAACCCTGTAAGATAGGTACTGTCACCTTCATCCCAATTTTATAGATGAGAGAACCGAGGCACAAAAAGTCCAAGCAACTTGTGTATATTCACACAGTCGATAAACAACAGAGCTTGGATTCACACCTAGGGAGTACTGCCTATGCCCTTCATGGCTAAGGCATGCTATTCTTCAGGAATTGGGAAGAGATACCTTTAGGGTTATTTATCCAGATTCATGGAATCCCCCATCTACATATCTGAATTATTGAAAAAAAAATCAAGAGAAGACAAAATTTCATATTCTTATAGTTGCTTTCTTTGGCAGGGCTGTAACATATCCACTTATTCTTTATGCAACCCCCATATTAGAAATCATCTTCATTAGGACAGGTGATTAACATCTCAACATGAGAGTCTTATAAATACATTAGACCGCAGGCCTGATAGAAACCTTGATTGGTATCCAAGAGGAGATATCCAACATTGTGTAGAAATGTGAAACTCTTGTCATGTAGCACTGTGGATTCCCAAAGTGCAAAAATAAAAACATAAAAATAAAAGGGAGATATATTTTAAATTTCCTCCTAATTTAAACTCATACCCAAATCGACATTTGGGCAGGTCCATCAAAAAGCACTTGGTGAGAAATCATCTGTGCGCTAAGTGCTTTTTATACCATGAGCAAAGGTCTGAATTGTAAGTAATATTGGCAAGAACAAGCTATAAGTTAAGATGCAAATCCAAATCGAGTGTGCGGTGCTCTGGCTTCAAGCCTGGTAATTGAATTTCCAGTTTATTATCCTTAATGTTTTTTAATGTGAGTTTGCAATTCAAGGCAAAATGGAAAGCTGCTCCTCCAAATCTTCCCCTGAAGCACTTCCAGGAACAATTTCATTTCAGAGTCAAGAAATGGTTTTGGGTCAGGAGTGCACTTGAACTTTTTCAAACTCTAGAAAAGTCTGTTCCAGGGATGCATTAAACCATAGGTCCACTGAGGAACACTAATCTGGAGATCGTGGATTCTGGAGTCCAAATCGGGCACTGGAGCTTTTCTTATGGAAATGCAAAAGCTGAATACTGTGAGCAGGTTAAGAAGCCACGTCTCAGCTGGGAGTTCCAAAGGACATGATATTGATATTCAGGGCCCTGGATAGTAGACGAGGAATGTGTTTTCAAATGAAATCTGCTGCTTCATCATATGTACCTGGTTGACACCCCCACAGTCTGAGCTTTTCTGCTATAACAGCTAAACTGTATTGGGAGCACACTCCCCCATGGCTTTTTTCTAAAACCAGCCCTGAAACAAAGCTGAAGACTAAATCACCTTGAAATAGTCTCCTTAATGAAGAAAGAGGTTTAAAGGGGTTAGCTAACTTATTGTAATAATAATAATGACAATAATAACAAAAACAATAACTGTAAACATAATTTAATGAGGATTTACCATGTTGCAAGCTGTATTCAGGTTTATGCATTATTTATCATGCATTATTATTCATTATTTATTATATAATTTAACTCTTACAATAGGCCTAAATGATAGGTTATTGCCTCTAATTTCATATAGGGAAACTGAGGTTCAGAGAGTTCAAGTAATTTTCCCCAGGTGATATAACTAGAATGGGGGCTTAGCTAACATGAAAACCCAAATCTGTCTACTCTAAAGCTTGTGCTCATTATTACTAGACTAAGGGCAGAAGTTCCACTAATATCGTCCCTTCCATTGGACAATATACTTTTGTCTTTCTTTAAACATTATTTAAATAACCGTGTCTTTGTGTATATGTGTTGCATGTGTGTGCGTGTAGAGAAGAATATAAAGAAGAAAGCAAAACTGTCCCATAAGCTCATTGCCCATACATGAACATGGCATGAAAATGCAAGTGTAGAATAGTATAAGATGAAAATTAAAAGCTTTTCCCAAGCTCTGTCCCCAAAGGTAATCACTGGTATATTTCTTATATATCCTACCAAGAAAAGGTATACAGTATTGACTTATGAAATATATACAACACATATATATACACACACACACATATGTATACACACACATATACATTTTCTCAATTCATGAAACAATTCAATATCCATGAACCCTTGTATTGTATCTTGGTGCTCTTTTCATATAAGTATATATATAAAAATGCATATATATAATTTTTAACAATCACTTAGTATTTCATTAGTTTATGTAACTAGTTCCCAAGTGTATTCATTTAGATTGTATCTTTTTTGTAATTAAAAATTCTAGTACAATAAAATTCTTGAGTATATAGTTTGGTGAAGGAACATGTACATTTTTTAAAACTTTCTGTAGATATTCCCTCTAAAGAGGTTGCATTAATTCACCCTCCCACTAACAGACCATGAGTAGTACTCTTTACTGTATCCATTTACTTTCACATCCGTGCCACTTGATTCTCCCACCAATGTTATAAACACACCATGTTTCGAACATGAGTCAAGGCTGGAACCCAGATGTTCTGATTCTAAGTACAGAACCCTTTCTTTGAACAAATTATACTTTAATGCTGCAAAGATAAATAAAAGGTCAGTACCCTCTGTTTTTACCTCTGACAGAGGAAGAAAAGAAATGCAACTGGGCTTTGTGGTCCAGAGCTCTGGGATAGGGCTTTAACCACGTTTGGAACCCGCTAAAATACCACTTATTTAGAGTTTGGGATTGATCCACGAACTTCTATTGTTCAAAGGCATGTTCTTTTGTAATAATTCCATGGAAAGAATAACGACTTGAAAGTTGTATTTATTAAAAAGCCCAAAGGCATTTGAACATCAATTTACATTTTTCTTTTTTATGGGAAAAAAAGTAGTTAAGTGTAAATGAATGTCAAACATGTGGCTTACATTTTCTTTAAGATGCATGTGGGCTTTAAAAACTAATGAAAATACTTTAGAAGAAACACATTCTACAATATGGCAAGTGTAAGATACATAGGACATTTGAAGCAGGTCAATATGGCAGGTTGAGATTCATAGGGTCTTGCAGGGAAAACAAAGGAGGAGACCTTCTGTCCTCCCACATGAGATGTCAAAGAGGGGTTGCAGCTCTCTGGATCCAGGGTCCACCCCGTGTGGCCACATGACTTGAGGGGACGTGAGATATGTCAAAGTTAAGGAAGCCTTTATCATTATTCCCCATTCATTGAATGAACACCTATTCTGTGCAAGGAATCAGAGATGTGAAGACAAATAAGAAACAAACTTTGTCCTCAAGAACTTGATTTCCCAGTAAGGAAACCAGATAAAGAAAGAGACAAACAACAATGACATGTGATCAGTGGGGTTTAACAGTGTCAGGGAAGTAAGGAGAGGGACATTTACCCTCCCTAGGGTTGTGTAGAAAGGGTGAGGGAAGACGTCTTAATGGAGGAGACATTTATTTGGAGACCTGGAAGATGAGTAGGCATAGCTGAACAAAGACTTTGCTCAGGACATTGCAGCACAAGAATAGCATGCACAGGGCAAATACACGGGAAGCTTGGCTTTACAGGGAATGCTGGTACAGTAATCTCCCTTATCCATTGTTTTGCTCTTCACGGTTTCAGTTACCTGAGGTCAACCATGGTCCAAAAATATTTAATGGAAAATTCCAGGAATAAACAATTCATAAATTTTAAATTGTGTGCCACTCTGAGTAGCCTTATGAAATCTCTCACCATCCCACTTCATCCCGCTCAGGATATGAATTATTCCTTTGCCTAGTGTATCCATACTGTGTACTCTACGTTAGTGTATAGAGAGAACGTAGTACTGTAATATATATAGAGTTCAGTATAGAGGTTTCAGACATCCACTGAGAGTCTTGGAACATATCCTCCAGGGATAATGGGGGGATTACTGTGGTTTCATTTGACTAGAATGTAGAATGGACTGTGGAGGGAAGAATAGTTAGCAAGAAGACCAGAGAGGCAAGCAGGTGCCAGATCAGGTAAAGGTGTTTGAACTTTATTGAGAAGAGTCAGTAAAGAGTTTTAAGGATAACAGTTTTGTGTTTTAGAAAGATTATTCTGGACTATGGGTGGGAAACAAATTGGAGAAGGGTAGTACTGAGGATAAGGAGATCAGTTAGAATGCTGTTGCTAAAATTCCAAGAGAAATGATGGAGACCCAGACTAATGGATTAGCACTGGGGACAGAGAGAAGTGGATGGATTTGAAAGGTTCATGTTGTGATGCCTCGGTGCGGTCAAGGGTAAAAGAGTTACAGTGAACTGACTTTTTTGACTTGAGCTGGAAATATCAACCTCAGAAATGGACACTTTGGTAGCAGTTGGAGAAGAGGCAATGCAGCCTGTTGAAAAAGGCACTTATTTTAATTCATTTAATTTGCTTCTAAACATGAGCAGAAGGCAATAGAAATGAGACATATTAATGACTGTCCACATAAAATGTTAAAGGAATATGATAATTCTTTAAGATTAAGTGTTAAGGACTCCCAGAAGACTCTGCATTGTAAAAAAAGAAATTTTTCATAAAAATGACATTAGCCAATATCATACCCTGGAGAAAAGGTGAGGATATGGAAACTTATATTCACTGTTGGTGGGAATGTATATTGGTACAACCCAATTTGACTTTTCTGTGCAAAGCCTAGAGGAACTCTAGTATAATGTTCTATCATATGAAAATACCACAATTTATCCACTTACCTTTTGATAGACATTTAAATTGTATCTGATTTTTTTCTTTGCTACAGTAATTCAATAAACATTCTTGTATGTATGTGTACATTATTCCACTATTTAAATGAATAAACTAGGTTTACATTTATAAAAATGGATAAATCTCAAAAACATAATTTTAAGTAAAAAAATCAAGTTGATGAATGATATGTACAGATGATATTAAAACAATCCATTGTATTATTTATGGGCACTTAACATTAATAGTAAATACATTAGTAGATATATAAAAGCATGCCCAATACTTTAGGTAGAAGGGCAAAATCAAGGATAGGTATAAAAGAGCTTCAAAAACGTCTGGTTTGCTAAACCATTTATGTAGTTTCTCAACATTTTCACCACTGACATTTTGAGTCAGTTAATTCTTTGTTATGGAGGACTGTCCTGTGCATGGTAGGATATTTAGCACATCCCTCGCCTATACCCAACAGATGCCAGTAGTACCTCCCCAAGTCATGACTATCAAAAATGTCTCTAGACGTTGCCAAATTGTCCTCTGGGGGGCAAAATCACCTTGGTTGAGAACCACTAGTTTACTAGATTGATGTTCCTCACATTTTTCCTTACACTTTTCTTTTAAAAAATATTTTATAATAAAAGGGTAGAGGGGAGAAGAGAAGAACATTCCTTCTGCCATTGTTTTAATCGACTGTAGGAAATGCTGGTGTTCATATATCGAGACTCATGAAATAGGCCCCTATCCCCAAGAACTCCATGTCTGGAGCGGCAATGTAGCAGGGAGGCGAAGAGGGCTTGGAATGGACAGACCAAGATCTAAGGACAGATTTAGGTGTCATTTGAAGGTGCATGCTCAAATGAAAACATGATAGCATGAAGCCATGTTCTCCTATTATGGAAAGTGTTTTCTGGTCTTGGGCAATCTTGTTTGGCACTTGAGCACCTTGCTTGGTGACAGTCCTATACCAGTTAATTTCTTCAAAATATGTGCAAGTTGTATCATATTTTTATAATAGAATCTTTGCAAAAACTAGAAATTTAGTTTTCATGGTATCCTGTTCACTATCCTTAGGGGGCTAGTTTTGGTTCAGATTGTTCAATTCAATTCTGAAAATATTGATTTTGGTCAGCTGCATGCCACATCATTACACATGCCAAAGAGATACCAAAGGCTTTTAGAAATTTGAGGAAGGAGGGAGTTCTTATCTCTGCAGCAACCAAAAAGACTAGAACAGAAGGAAGCTTCTGAGCTGAACCACAACGAATGAATGAACTACAACGAATGGCTGTGACTTGGTTAGACAGGAATAGAAGATGGGTATTCCGTGTTTGTGAAAGAACAAGAGTAAATTAAAGCAAAGCAATGGGAAATAGGGCAATAGAGAGGATAACTATAATTCTGGTTTGATCTAGAACATCAGATTCAGGACATCACAGAACTACTTAATGCTTATTCACTCAACTCTTCATACAATAATTAATTACACCTGGCTAGCTACTGCAATGTATACAACCTAGCTCTTTCCACACACCAAAGAACAAATTACTAATTGTAGAGTTGCCAGGATTAGTTGTTGGTGATGGGGGGAAATGTTTATATTCTAGAAATGGAGTAAGGACTCCATGGTGTTATATAGTGCCACTAGTATGACGTGAATATATTATCTCATATTTGGCTCCATCTATTCACATACGAAGTTACACATCATCATTGCTTTGTATTACCCTGGAGGGAACATGACCCAAGATGTGCCTTCACCATCCTCCCCTTCCATCACAAGTCATGATTCCCAAGGACTGTCTCTGTCCTAATGGATTAATTCAATTCACAGAAATTAATTGTTTCCACAGTTCTTTTCATCTTTTGAAATACAGTGTATCACAAAGGACTGAAGAAGAAGGCTGTAAGAAGAATCTGCATTGCTGCTAAATAATCACATTCACTGGGATTTATCTAAGCTGCACATGCCTTTAATCTGCTTTCAAAAACATTAAAACTCATTTACTAAACTCTAAAGATGAATGACACAATAGAAAAGGAACAGATTAAGGACTGTTCATAACCTGTTAAAATTTCAACCTGGTTTATTATTTAGTATACTGTAAATCAAAATTAATTACAAATATTGGTACTGATGACATGTGCATAATTAGTTTTTAATTTTTATTGCTTTGACACAGTTGAGGTGCAAAGAAAGACTTCTAAGTGTTATATGACTATATTAATAGACTGTTTAGAGGTAAACTATTGTAATTCATATGATTTTGTTCACACATAACTCTGTGACAGCTCTCTTATGGTATGTAATAATCCAATACCAACACAGATTGAAATAGTTTAACAAGTACTTACCAGAAATGAAAATTCACATCTACCAAGTGATGTGATTTTAGAGAAACACAACTTTCCAAGTGACTGTATTACAGCAAATGGTTTTCAAAGGTTACATTCATTTAAGTATATACAAAATCAGTGTTCTACTTGTACTGAATTGGTGAGGAGTAGAATTCTGTAACCTGTACATCTAAATAAATGCTGTGTCAGATAATATTTGGGGCACCCCAAATTATAGTACTTTACTGCTGGATAGTATTTTTGAAATTGAGATGAACCTGTCTGCCTTATAGACCAGAAAATAGGAGACTTCCAGAGAAGTTGTGTCTTGTTCAGGTATAACTCACAGCAAAGTTTGTCAATTCTAGTCCTGGTCCCTCCCAATGTCCCTTTGAAGCTTCCTATTATGTTTCTGTGAGACAACGAAAGGCACAAGGTAGCATCCTCCAAGACACAATTGACGAGCAAGAAACAGGCTCCTCTTTTTAAGCTTGTGCCTGGAACTTCACTGATATTAATTATTTTGGGAAGTTCTTACAGGGACTTTATATATTTCTTTTTCTACTAAAGTTTCCTGTTTATGGACGATAGGCCTTGTAGAAGTAAGAGCTTAAGTCATCAGTTAGCACCTCAGTAGAAATACTAGGAAAATACAAGGAGAATTGCAATGAAGGAGAATATTCTAATGCATGGGGAAGGAAAATGGTTTGAGCCAAATGTGAAGAACAGTCCTACCATTAGAGCAAAGTCAGATGGATGGAGTCAGTAGATTCTCCATCACCCGATGTGTCCAGGTAGCTAATGGCCCCCACTCATCAAAAATGCCATACAGATCATTTAAGAATCAGCTAAGGGTTGAGTTATAATATCCTCAATTTCCCTCTAAGTCTGAGATTCCTTGACTCATTGAAAGCAAATTGAACAAAGTGGATGTTAAAGAGAGAAGAGGGTCTTGAGAAGCAAAGCGGGACAACACCAAAGACAAATTCTACTTACTTTGTATATTTTGTGTAAAGTAAAATTGCTTTGGGAATAACTGAATAGAAAGAGAGGAGATCTGCTTGAGACCTGAGTCCCTTACCACATCCTATCAAGTGGCATCCAGAAATGAGGCCTGTGATAGGTCCAGATTTCAGAGATGTCAGAGAGACTTCTAGGCTTTAAACACCTCAAGAGGTCATAAATCGAGACCTTGCTTTCAATTGTCATCCTCTCTGTAAGAAGGAGTTAAAATACAGGAGTTATTATACTAACTGGTGGCAGAAGGTAGTAAGAGCGTTCATAAGAAGAGATGGAAAACTAGTACATAAATATTCTATTTCTCAAACCCTTCCTCCAAAGAGTTATTATTTTAGTGTTTTAGAATGCTATACAGATATACTTAGTGCCCAGTTCACACACATGTTAATCAATTAAAATATTTAATTATTTATTTTAAACAGCAAAGGGACAGACCTCCATGTGTAGAGAAGCTCAGTCACCTTTATATTCTAGACACCCCTGGTGGCTATTGACTAAATTGCCAAATAGGACTCAGCATAAACATACCATAGGACAGAACTTCCCAGCAAGTGTACCATTCATGAGTTTTAAGCAGGGGTGGAAACCAGAATTGTGGTATCTGAAACCTTATACAATTTGGGGAATCTTTTAAAGGAAAATAAATTAAAAACTGTGGATATACAATTAAATGCAGGACCTTGGATGGAGCCCGTGAGAGTGAGGGTTCCCGAAGTATAAGCTGCACCAGCATCTCAGCCAAGTCACCTCTAGGGGACAGGTGTACCAAGAAGCTGATCTACTCCTCTCTCAGGGAGACCTGGCTAGCTTGAGGTGGGAAGAGTCCCCAGACTTGTTGCCCCTCTCCATCTGTAGGTCTATTTACACCATTTAACTCACACATGGTACTTTTGTTGAGTGGGATAGTGAGAAAAAGTATGGGAAGCACTGTGCTAGTAACTTGAAGCCCATTCTGCTTTTTGTTACTACAAACACATTATCTTATATGACTTTAAGCTAGAGCTGAGGGGTGCATCAGAACACACTTCATGTGTTCTAACTCTCCAAGGAACTTTCTCCCAATCTCTTGGGAGAGATTAAATCTCTTACCCAATTTGTATCTCAAAACAACTCTGTAAGACAAAAAAGGTTTTGTTATTCCTATTTGATAAAGAGAGTAAACTGAGTAAAATTTTGTCATTTTAAATGAATATACCTTTTTTCCCTCTCTCCCTTTCTTAATCTCCTGTCCCTTATTTCCACCTCCACCAAAAAAAAAAAAAAAGAAATGAAATTTTCATCATTTCACAGGACTTTTTTTTTTTTAGAGATGGGGTTTAGGCTGTGCGCAGTGGCTATTCACAAGTACGATCATAGTGCACTATACCCTTGAACTCCAGGGTTCAAGTGATCCTCCTGCCTCAGCCTCCCAAATAGCTGAGACTACAAGTATGTGCCACTATTCCTGGCTTCACAGGATCATTTTAAGTGTGACCTCCATGCTTGCATCATGAGGGCTGACTATGCCAGCGTGCTCACCTATGTAGAAGAAATCCCATTGTCATTTTGACTCTTTTAGTCATGATTCCATAAGCACCAGGCATCTAAGACAGAAAATATTTGTGACGTTTGGTATACACTGTTGTTCTAAACATGTCATTTCCAAAATGCTTGTTTATCAGGAGACTTGCCTAATTACCAGGTACCAAGGGAATGCTACAGAGGAGTACTTCCAATCTGCTTGATGACAATTCTTGTCCCCACAATGGCTACAATGGCTTAACAAAAAGATGTGTTGAAAAGTTATATATAACCCATCTGGGCATCAAACAGATATACTACGGTGTTTCCAGCTTTTTCTGTTCTCTTTAGGAAGATCTGTGAGGCAGGTGAGTTTAGGATTGTACCAAACTGGGTTAGCATGGAGAGCTTTTGCCCTGTTTATTGAAATTAAATGCTAACTGATACAAAGTTGCAGACAATTTCAAGACATAAAATAGTGTGTATCATGAGCATTTCTCCTCCTACTGGTTTGAATTCTCAAGATGCACAGACATTGGTCTATAGTAGATGTGCGCTTTGTTGAAATAGCAAAATAATAAAGTAATTAATGAGTTAATAAACAATTAAAGAGGACATTCCTCATGTGGGGAGCAATTTTGGTTTCAAAACTAACTTCTGGCCAACCAGAAGCTGTTACTGATCACAATATTATTCACAAGTTAGCTCACTTGTACAAATCTCATTCAGCCACCTGGAGAGTAATACCCACCACCTGTGTCTGGCCCATCACTACTTCAGAACTTTCACTTACATTATTTCACTGGTTTCTTTGAGGGTAGGTTATTTTTATCATCATTTTACAGGTAAATCAATAAGCTTACCTAATAAGGTTAAGTTACCTGTCTACCTGAGAACAAGAGAGCAAATAAGTTTTACTGGGAATGTCATGGTCAGTTCATTGGTAGTGGTTTTGCAGAGACTGATGCTGAGAAGAGGAGCTGCATCCAAGGTCAGAGGAAAGGAGAGGCCTGAGCAACTAGCAAGGTGCACAGTGGACACTGAAGAAGGAAGTGGCAAGTAGGTGTGCCACATTGTGCTGATCTTAATTGAAAACTATAGTAATACTTTACTCACTCTACTCTTCTAACTCCCTAGTAACTTGTGGAAAGGAACCAACATTTTTCTTTAATCCTGCAAGCTGAACTTAAGCACACCTGAGGTGCTTGATGTGGCGTCATTCATTAAATTGACTGAGCAAAATGGCCTTTTAGCTAGATGGCAAAGATCATGATGCTACGACAGTAACAACAGCAACAATAACAATAACAACAAATAACAAAAAACACAAAACGTTTGATTTCTATGAACAGTGGTGGAATCTAAGGTATGTACACTCTCCATCATGGACAGCCTCACCTCCCTAGCAGAACCAAAGGAATTTAATTAAATAGTATTCTTCCCGATGGATGATCTCTCTCCCTCTTCCCCTTTCTTTTTCTCTCTCTCAATGTCTCTCTCCCTCTTCCCCTTTCTTTTTCTCTCTCTCAATGTCTCTCTCTCTCTCTCTCTCTGCCCTTACTCAAAAATCAAATTTGAATTCTGTGTCTTCTCATGCATCTTCAAGATTTATTCATGAGTCACAGTTGAATGCTCTATGTGTTGTATTTATGTGAACAAACACACATTAAAAAAAAAAAATCGGTTCCATTATCTAGATAGATGTGTGTTTGTCAGCATCTGAGAGAATATTCATACTGGATGGTAAAAGTATTCAGCCACTCTTTTAAAAACATCAGTCAAGCATTGTAAGACATATAACTACAGCATAAGCAATGACCTTTAGATGTGTCTCCCCTCCTATTAGCTACACACTGTGAAATAGAAACAAGTTGATATTGGAAATCTCTAATATCCGTTTAGAAGCTATTTATTTCAAATGTATTCTGCTTGGTGCACCATCCATAATTTTATTAACAAGAGCAACATATTGAGACAGTATTCAAAGGAATTCTAACAGGTATTCACTTGCTCCTCCCCACGCACCCACCATTCCCAACACACAAGCGTGCACGCATGCGAGCGCACACGTGCGCGCACACACACACTCTTGTGAAGAGAACCACAGGGCTCATTTTTTCCCCTCCCAACAAAGGGCCCCATGTCATTTAAAATATTTATAACATTTTTATTAATGTATAAAACCTTATCAGGTGTATAGTACCTTTAAGCGGCATAGCTTTCACAAGAACTACAGTCTAGAAGCCTTGTAATCTTTCAAATGACTCAGCCACAGTGCCTAATTTACTCTTCCCTTTTCTAAAGGACGAATGGCACTTAGAACAATGCCAACAACAAAAAGCTTTACTTTGGGCAGATATATTCCCTGGGACTTTTCTTTAAATGTAGGTCACATTACATTGACACTGCAGCCAAACACAATTCCTGCTGCTCCCATCAACATTAAATGCCTCTCAGTACTAGAAACTGGTGGCAGAAACATTGTTAATGACACTTCATGAAAAAAAATCATAAGACAATTTGAGAGACGAAGTTTTGCAATTGATCAAGCTTATGCCAGTTGGCGTTTTCATATCATTCACCTTAAAAAAAAAAAATCCATTGACCATAAAAGTGCTCTGCCTTCTCCACAACAGAAATCATGACACAATTTTTCCACTAACTGCCTGAACATTTTACAGTGCACGTGTGTGAGTTGTCATCAATCCTCCCCAGGCTAAAAACATAATAGAGTCAAAATATGCTCAGTTTTCTATACCAAGCATAAGTCTACAAAGTGATGATCTCGTTTCATCAACAATTAGTTTCCTGTTGCCACTACAAGTTTAGTGGCTTTAAAAAAACACAAATTTATTCTCTTACAGTTCTGGAGGTCATCAGTCTGATGGTGATAAAACCAAAGTATTGCAAGGCTGGTTCCTCCTGGAGGCTGTGAAGGGAGAATCTATTTCCTTGCCTTTTTTAGCTGCTAGTGACCACCTAGCTTGGTTTGTGGCCCTTTCCCCCACCTTCATAGCACATAATTCTAATCTCTATTTCTCACATCACACTTCTGAAGTCAAATCTCCCTCTGTCTCTTTCCTATCAAGAGGCTTGTGATTTTGTTTAAGGCCCACCCAAATAATCCAGGATAATCTCCCCATCTCAAGATCCTTAACTTAATCACATTGGCAAGTCCTTTTGCCATACAAATTTACATTCACAGGTTCCAGGGATTAGGTCTTGGATATCTTAATAGACCATTATTTCACCAACCACATACACCAATTAAGTTGTTTGTCAAAATAAGAAGGAAATAAGATTGGCTCATATTTTAAAATTATGTATTACTCAAAAAGAGGGTATATGGAAGTCATAACTTGAAAAGAATGAAAATTTAACCTGTAATATCAAGTTTAGTACTTAATATATTTTAAGCAGATTCCTGGAAATGAATTAGGATCAATGTTATACAATTAAGAAATTGGAAGCAGATGCCTATGTACCAATCACAGTTTTTGATTGTAAGCAACACAATCCAACTTTTGCTAACTTAAGGAAAAAAGAAACTCATTAATGAACTACTTTATTATTGTGAGGCTAGAGGGTTCAGCTCTAATGTTGTGCAGGAACTAAGGCTGGACATAAGGAAGCATGACTTAGTTTACACAATAGGAACAGTTTGATTGAATTCGATATTTATGGAATTTTGCTGAGGATACTTAAGATGCCAAGTGTGAATTATGAAGCCAAAATGCCTGGGGTTTCATCCAGGAACAAGCCTTCCTCGTAAACTTGAACGAGTTGCTTAAAATCTCACTCCCAGTTTCCTGATATGTAAAGTGAATAACGAGAATACTCAATGCATAAATTTATCATGAGGATTAAGAGAGGTATTATATATCAAAGCACTTACAGCAAACAGTGCCTGCCACACACTATTGAAAACAAATAGAAGTCACCAACCCTTATGATTCTTGCAATCCAATCACGAATAATTTCTCAAATGTCCCTAAGTCTTTGCCTTACTTTCTTAAGATTGGAACCCATGAACAGGATCGTCTGAATCCATCAGCCCCAGGTTCTCAGAAGATGGAAACAAGGAAAACCTTTTCTCTTTGTTTTTATAGGGAAAGCAAAGCCGTATCTCACCCACTGGGCAGTGTCCCCCTAACAAGAAGACTATTAGGGCATTGAATTGAAGACAAAGAAAAGACAAACGTCCCCATAGCCAATGTTGACAGGTACAAGAGAAAACTGAGTTTAGAATAGGAGCAGCCAATTAAAGGTAACCCAAGGCCAGGAGCCATGTCCAGTAAAACAATGCAATGGCCACTAATGGCTACTTGACTATTTCCCTCACTTTTTCTTATTACCTCAGTGGCCTTAGTTCATTTTCTTAATCCTTGTTTACTTAGTTTCCCCTTGATGAAACTTTAATTCTTAATTTTATTTCTTGGTATACATTACAAAAAATTTAAAACACCCAAAAATACTAATCTAAACTCTATATATGTACATTGGATATTTGTAATTTAGGTAGATATTGTTAATTGGATGCATTTCAAATTTGGAGATGGAGTACATGGAAGGGGCTTTGGAGAACAGACTTTTGATAACGATCAAAGAAAATCTACATTTATCTGAAATGATTTCATTATTTTATTAAAATTTTAAAATTTAACCTGAAGTACATATAGAAAAAAATTAATGGCATTTAATTCTGGGTGGTGAAAACAGAGGTGTTAATTCCATTTTTCTAGTTTCTTAATTTTTTAATTTCTTAAAAATATTTATACCAAGTTAAAGCATAAGAAAATATTAAAAAGCCACAAAATGTGTTTTAAAAGCCTGAGTATTTAGCAATATGCACAAAACCAGAAAGCGGAGAGGAAGAGGAATTCTTTCCAGTTGTAAGAAACAGAATTTAATAAAAAGCACATTAAATTCATTGTATTTGGTCCAATGAAAACAGAAAAGTCATATGAATATGAAAAAGACCACACAGCATGGAACAGTGAAATGGTTTGAATAATAATTACTCCAGTTTGACATTGCAACAGATCTTTGTTCCACTCTAACACAAAGGCCAAGAGCTCAAGAGAAAAGTGGACTATTCCTAACATGCTAAGGTAAAAAAATCCTTTCCACAAATACAGTGACAACTGACCCTGGTCAATGAAGGACTTTCTGACAAAAGCAGAACAGGAAGAAAAGCAAGGCAAGAAGAGCTACAATTCATAAAAAATGCTGCCACAAAGATCATAGACAGCATAAAACTAGAGGAAATCTCAAAAGAGGCTAATTCTCCTTGGTTACAAATGAGAAAACTGAGGCCCAAAGAGAGTGGTGACAAATTACATCACCAGTGCCTGGCAGCCTAGAACTGGAACCTGTGTCTTCTGACCCCATGACCAGTGAATATTAACCCCCTTAACATATCATAAAAAGAGCTTTGGCATCTAGCTCCTGCCTGCCTTCCAGTGCTAACCTCCCACGATGCATTCCATGCTCAAGTTGGAGTCTTCTGGTAGTGCAACAATTCTCAGTCTTCTCTGCCTTTGTACATGTTCCCTGTGCTTTGCAAGGAAGGTCAATAGAACTCTTTTCATCCTTCAATCCTTTCTTTGATCCTCCCAACTTTCAACCCACATTGGATACCCTCCTTTTCGCTCTATAATACCCAGTACCTCCTTTTGTCATAGCACTTATCATTGGCTTTGTTCCCTCTCCTACTAGACTGTGATCACTAGAGAAGAGAAAATACATCTCTATATAACTGTTAAATTGAGAGATTTGTTGACAATGTTCTTTGGATTGTGGATCTAGGGACTCCTAAACCCTCCTAGAGAGGGAGAGTGGAAAGGGCATAACCACAATGATAATTCCTAAGGAGTTCCCAGCTCTGACATTATATCATTACTAATCCCACTCAAGAAGGCTGGAATTCAGCAGGGAAGTGACAGGGATCCTAGAGGCTTGGAAACTTGAGATGGCAGCATGGAGAGGGAAGTGAGGCAGCCAGCCAGGATTGGCTCAGAGCCAGGAGGGACACCCCATTGCAGGGAAAGGTAAGTGAGAGATCCCCAACAGTCCATGTTTCCACCACAGACACTGGCAATCCTAGCTATAGGAGAGCCCCTCAGTCCTTGCAGGCCCTGAGCCTAGTACAGGGAGAGCTGCCTGGAGGCTACACAACTACATTGTCCCCGAGAGGGAATTTGCACTGGGTCCCACCCCCCTCCCCAGGTCCCAAGCTGTTGCAGCATGGCACCATTTTGAGAGCAGAGCCAACACTAAAATACATCCTGCCCTGGAGCTCAACAACCCCTGCATTTCCACCTTCCTGGGGCCTCACTGATATCCCCCCAGATCAACTCAGAGGTCTGCAGTGTCACCACACCAGCTAGACCCAGCAGAGAGGGTGCGTCCCCTGTACTCGAGCCCATGCAGCACCCTACACCCCAGGAAACAGGTAGTCCAGCACATCAGGGAGGCTGCCACGAGGACATAGGTAACCAATGCATGCATTCCCCAGAGCCTGAGAGCTGTATGCCAGGGCAAACGCCGCTGACAGTGACTCCACCCCCTCGAGTGGTGAGCATGCTGCACACCCATGTGTGCCACCCGAGACCCAAAACCTGGCCCACCTGGGCCACTTCAGCCACCACTGCAGCCTGTGCATACTTCCCAGGATCCCAAGGCCCAGCCTGCCTAGCCCACCACCTTCACCACTGACACCTGCATGCCTCACCTGGGGGCCTGAGGACTGGCCTTGGTGGGCCATGTGCACCATCTGGGGACCAGAGGACCAGTCCACAGGGAGCATGCCATCATCGACAGTGACCCCACCACCTCCAGTAGCAGGGATGCTGCACAGCCATGCATTCTGTGTGACACCCAAAACTTGACCCATATGGGCCACTGCAGACACCACTACAGCCTGTGCGCACCTAAAAGGGGCCCAAAGACTAGCTCACTTGGCCCACCACCACCACCACCAGTGGCTGCATGCCCCATCCAGAGGCCCAAGGACTGGCCCTCAGGGCTGCTGCCACCACCGCTGGGACCCGCATGTGCCACCTGAGGGACACATACCAGCCCACCTAGGCATGCCACCACCACAGCTGGTGTCCATGCATGCCACCCAGGGGCCTGAAGACTGGCCCACCTAGTGCCCCAGTCCCCACAAAGCCTCATCACAACCTCCACAACAACCACAACCTAAGCCACTGAGGAACTTGTAGACACCACTGACGTTGATTACAGCCAAAGAAATCCTATGGAGGCTACACCACAATGACCACCCAGAACAAAAGCCAAAGGACCCTACCCAACTGACACTATAGATACATCTATAGGAAAAATCTTTCCCTACAAAAGCTATTCCATAAAGTTGGAAGAAGAACTGTACCACCAAATACACAGATATCAACATAAGGACACAAGAAATATGAAAAAGCAAAGAAACACAACACTGCCAAAGGAACACAATAATTTTCCAGCAACAGACCCCATAGAAAAAGAAATCTATAAAATGCCTAAAAAAGAATTCAAAATAATGATCTAAGGAAACTGAGGGAGATACCAAAAAACAAAGATAGACAATATAAAGAAATAAGGGAAATAAATAATGATCTAAATGAGAAATTCAACAAAAAGATATCATAAAAAAGAACCAAACAGAAACACCAGAAAAGAATAATTCAATGAAAGACATAAAAAATACAATTGAAGACTTCAACAACAGTCCAGATCAAGCAGAAGAAAGAATTTCTGAACTTGAAAACAGGTCTTTTGAAATAATGCAGACAGAAAAAAACAAGAATAAAAAACACTAAAGAAAGTCTACATGACATATGGGACACCATTGAGTGAATATATATTTGAATTTTGAGAGTTCCAGAAGAAGAGATGGGAAAAGGCACAAAAAAACCTATTTAATGAAATAATAGATGAAAACTTCCCAAGTCTTAGAAGAGATATAGACATCCAGAAACAGGAAGCTCAAAGATCCCAAATGAATTCAACTCTAAAAGGTCCTCTCTGACTCACATTATAGTCAAACTGTCAAAAGTGAAAGAGAAGGGAAGAATTCTAAAAATAGCAAGAAAAAACACAAAGTCACATATAAGGAAATCCCCATCAGACTAACAGCAGATTTCTCAGCAGAAATCTTGCAGGCCATGAGAGAATGGGATAATATATTCAAAGAGCTGAAAGAAAATAAAACTGCTAGACAACAATATTATATTCAATAAATCTGTCCTTCAGAAATGAAGGACAAATCAAGTTTTTCCCAGACAAGTAAAAATGGAGAGAATTCATCACCACTGGTCAGTCCTATAAACAAATACTTAAGGGAGTCCTACATCTGGAAGCAAAAGGATGACATACCATCATGAAATCATATGAATGCATAAAACTCACTGGAAAAGCAGATACACAGTGAGAAAGAAAAAGGAATCAAACACTATTACTAAAAAAACCCATCAAATTGCAAAGATAAACAATAAGAGAGGAAAAAGGAACAAAGGATACATAAAACAATCAGAAACCAATTAACAAGATGACAGGAGTAAGTGCTCATCAATCAAAAACAATCTTGACTTCCCCAATTAAAAGATACAGACTGGCTGAATGCAGTGGTCCCCAACCTTTTTGGGACCAGGGACCAGTTTCATGGAAGACAATTTTTCCACGGACCAGGGGTGGGGGATGGTTTCAGGATGATTCAAGTGCATTACATTTATTGTTCAGTCAAACCTCTCTGCTAATGATAATCTGTATTTGCAGCTACTCCCCAGCACTAGTGTCACTGCCTCAGCTCCACCTCAGATCATCAGGCATTAGATTCTCATAAGGAGTGCACAACCTAGATCCCTCACATGCGCAGTCTACGGTAGGGTTCGCGCTCCTATGAAAATCTAATGCTGCCACTGATCTGACAGGAGGCAGAGCTTATGCGGTGATGCGAGGGATGGGGAGTGGCTATAAATACAGATGAAGCTTCACTTGCTCACCTGCTTCCCACCTCCTGCTGTGTGGCCTGGTGCTTAACAGGTCACAGACTGGTACTAGTCCACGGCCCAGGAGTTGGGGACTGCAGGCTGAATGGATAAAAAAAAAAAAAGACCCATATATATGCTGCCTACAAGAAATTCACTTTATTTCACCTGTAAAGACACACATAGACCGAAAGTGAAGGGATGGAAAAAGGTATTCCGTGCAAACGGGAAAAAAAGATGTGTAAGAGCAGCCACACGTATATCAGACAAAATAGACTTTAAGTTGAACACATAAAAAGAGACAAAGAAGGTTCTTATATAACGATAAAGGGCTCAATTCAGCAAGTGTATATAACAATTGTAAATATATATGCACCCAATACTGGTGCACCCAGATGTATAAAGCAAATATTATTAGAGCTAAAGACAGATAGGCTGCAATAGTTGGGGACCGCAACACCCCACTCTCAGCATTGAACAGATCATCCAGACAGAAAATTCAATAAAGAAACATTGGACTTAAACTGCACTATAGACCAAATGGACCTGACAGACATTTACAGAGGATTTAATTCAATAGCTTCAGAGTATACATTCTTCTCATCAGCATATGGAGCATTCTCCAGGACAGATCAAATGTCCTGGCCACAAAACAAATCTCGATAAATATAAGAAAAACTGAAATCTTATCAAGTACCCTTCTCAGGCCACAGTGGAATAACATTAGAAATCAACAACAAGAGGAACTCTGGAAGCTGTAAATATACATGAAAATTAAATAACATTCTCCTGAACAACCACTGGATCAGTGAAGAAATAAAGAAGGAAATCAAAACATTACTTGAAACAAATGAAAATGGAAACACAACATACCTATGGCATACAGAAAAAGCAGTACTAAGCAAGAAGTTTATAGCAATAAACACCTACATCAAAAAAGTAGAATGGTTTCTAAGAACACCATTGTATTGGGGTACCTAATCATGCCCTTCAGGAACTATAAAAGCAAGAACAAACCAAACCCAAAATTAGTAGAAGTAAAGAAATAATAAATATCAAATACCTAAATATCTAAATGAAAAAGAGACTAAAAAATAAAAGATCAACAAAATGAAAAGTTGGTTTTTTGAAAATATAAATCAAATTGACAAACCATTAGCTTGACTAAGGAAAAAAAAAAAGAGAAGACACAAATATATAAAATCAGAAACAAAACAGAAGACTTTACAACTGATATTACCTAAATACAAAAGATCATTAGACACTATTATGAACAATAATACACCAACAAATTAGAAAACCTAGAGGAAATGGATAAATTCCTGGACACATATAAGCTACCTACAACTACTGACTCAATACCAAGAAGAGACAGAAAACCCAAACAGACCAATAATGTGTAACAAGATTGAGTTAGTAATAAAATAAAAAGTCTCCAAACAAAGAAAAGCCCAGGACCAGATGGCCTGACTTCTGAATTCCACCAAACATTTAAAGAAGAACTAACACTAATTCTTCTCAAACTATTCCAAAATATTAAAGAGGAGATATTCTTCCTACCTCATTCTACAAGGCCAGAATTACCCTGACACCATAACCAGGCAACATAACAAAAATAAAAATCTACAGGTTAATAGCCCTGATGAAAATAGATACAACAATCTTCAACAAAATACTAGCAAACTGAATCCAGCAACACATCAAAAAGATAATAGAGCGTGATCAAGTGGAATTTATCCCAGGAATGCATGCATGGTTCAACATATGCAAATCAATAAATGTAATACATCACATCAACATAATAAAGGACAAAAACAACATGTTCATCTCAATAGATACAGAAAAAGCGTTTGATAAAATTTAACATTGCTTCATAATAAAAACTCTAACAAATTAGGTATAGAAGGAACATACCTGAAAATAAAGGTCATATATGACAAACCCACAGCTAACATCATATTAAATGAGAAAAAGCCAAAAGCATTTCCTCTAAGAACTGGAGCAAGAAAAGGATGCCCACTTTCACCACTCTTATTCCGTATAGTACTGGAAGTCCTGGCAGAGCAATCAACCAAGAGAAGGAAATAAAGGGCATCCAAATTGGTAAAGGGAAAGTCAAATTGTCCCTTTTTGCAGACTTCATGATCTTATATGTAGAAATACCTAAAGATTCCACCAAAAAACTCTTAGATTTTATAAATGAATTCAGTAAAGTTGCAGGATACAAAATCAACATACAAAAATTAGGAGCATTTCTATATATTAATAACAAACTAGCTGATAAGTCAAGAAAGCAATCCCATTTACAATAGCTAAAAAAAAACCCAAAAAACCTAGGAATAAATTTAACCAAGGAAGTGAAAGTACTTTACAATGAAAACTACAAAATACTAATAAAAGAAATTGAAGAGGACACAAAAAAATGGAAAGACATCCCATGCTCATGGATTGGAAGAATTAAACATTGTAAAAATGAGCACACAACCCAAAGCAATCTATAGATTCAATGCAATCCTTATCAAAATATCAATGACATTCTTCACAGAAATAGAAAAAAAAAAAGACTCCTAAAATTTATACGGCACCACAAAAGACTCTGAATAGCCAAAGCAACACTGAGCAAAAAGAACAAAGCTGGAGGCTACATATTACATGACTTCAAAATATCCTACAAAGCTATGGCAATCAAAACAGCTTGGTATGTATATAAAAACAGACACACAGATACATGGAACTGTATATGGAACCCAGAAATAAATCCACATATTTATAGCCAACTGATTTCAACAAAGGCACCAAGAACATACATTATGAAAATTACAGCCCCCTTCAATAAATTGTGCTGGGAGAATGGACTATCCATATGTAGAAAAATGAAATTAGACCATTATCTCTCACCATATACAAACATCAACTCAAAATGGATTGGAGTCTTAAATTTAAGACCCAAATCTATAAAACCCCTAAAAGAAAACATAGGGGAAATACTTCGGGACATTGGTCTTAGCAAAGATTTTATGAGTAAGACTTCAAACACATAGGCAATAAAAACAAAAATACACAAATGAGACTATAACAAACTAAAAAGTTTCTGCACAGCAAAAGAAACAATCAACAGAGAGAAGAGATAATCTGTTGAATGGGAAAAATATTTGTGAGCTATTCATCTGATAAGGGACTAATATCCAAAATATGCAAAAAACTCAAATAACTAAACAGCAAAAAACAATAATTTGATTAAAAATAGGCAGAGGATCTGAACAGACATTTCTCAAAAGAAGACATACAAATGGCCAAATATACAAAAAAATTCTCAACATTACTAATCATCAGAGAAATGCAAATTAAAATCACAGTGAAATATCTTTTCACTCCAGTTAGAATGGCTATCATCAGAAAGACAAAAAATAATAAATGCTGGAGAGGATGCAGAGAAAATGGAACTCCTATACACTGTTGGTAGGGATGTAAATTAGTATAGCCACTATGGACAACAGTATGGAGGTTCCTCAAAAAGCTAAAAATATTGACTAGCTTTAAATAATAAAAATTAAATTAAATTAAATTAAAATTTTAAAAAGAAAAACTAAAAATAGAACTAACCATATGATCCAGCAATCCCACTACTGGGTATTTATTTAAAGGAAAGGAAATCAGTATATTGAAGAGATACCTGCACCCCATGTTTATTGCAGCACTATTTGCAGTAGCCAAGATATGGAATCAGCCTAAGTGTCCATCAACAGATGAATGCATTTAAAAAATGTGGTATATATGCATAGTAGAATACTATTCAGCCATAAAAATAATGAAATTCTGTCATTTGCGGCAACATGGATTAGCCTGGAGGACATTATGTTAAGTACAATATGTCAGGTATGTAAGGACAAATACCGCATGTTCTCCCTCATACGTCAGAGCTAGGAAAAAATGAACTCATAAAAGTAGAGAGTAAAACTGTGGTTATTAGAGGCTGGGAAGGATTGGGGAAGGGAAGGATAGGGCGAGGGAGAGGTTGGTTAAGAGCTACAAAGTCACAGCTAGGTGAGAGGATTAAGTTCTGGTGTTCCGTAGCACTGTAGGGTGAATATGGTTAACAATAATTTAGTGTTTATTTTGAAAAGCTAGAAGAGAGAATTTTGAATGTTCACAATACAAAGAAATGATAACTGAGGTGATGAATATGCTAATTACTCTGATTCAATCATCCACATTGTATACGGTGATCAAAATATCACTCTGTATCCCATAAATATGTACAATTATTAGATGTCAACTAAAAATAAAAGGGAAAAAATGTCACCCTTCTTTTCAGCTCTGGCTGAGATCCTACTTCCTCTAGGAAGCTTTTTCCTCATTAACTCAGTTTGCAACACCTGATTGGAAACTAAACACCCCGACCAGATGGCTGTCACTTCCTTTTCCTCTGGGTCTCTTGTCCCTTCAACTGGACTGCTAATTCCTTGAGGGCAGGAACCACATTTGCACTTATTTGTGCCTTTCAGGACTTTTATACAGAAGCATGCAATAAACATTCGTAGATGATAATCCTGTTACTAGAATAACACTCTATAGTGTGCCTGTTAATGCTAGTATCACGTTAAAAAATCATAAGGAATCAAAGTGTGTGTGTGTGCATGTGTATAACCATGCTTGGAAATACCTTGATCTAATCAAAGAAAGGTGACTCCTTGCTAGAAGCCTAACGTGGCACCAGGCTAGCTGACTTTGTGGATTGGCCCAAGAGAGGTACTGGTCAAGAAGCTTGGTAGAATACAGAAGGGAACAAAGCAATAAATATTGTTTTGTGTTTTATAAATCTCATATGTGAGACACCTTCTCATGTACCCACTGCCTTCCCTGTTATCTCTGGTTGGGTCATTGTTGGTAATAAGTCATGTAGCTGCATATCCATGTTGCCTTATTTCTTTGACTGGTACCAATGTTGCATGGAAAAAGGCATAGGCTGGCAAAAATTAGACTCTTGCTCTCCTGGTGCCCTGTGTAATCTGCCGTGGCATCAGACCCACTGTGGCTGCCAGCTGCCTGTCTTTTTCAATGCTCAATAGTGTTGACCTTCCTACAGAGGGAGCAGGGAAAAGACATAACCATAAACCACATAAAATGATTCTATGATGAAGTTAGGGAGAATCTGGAACAGTTAAATTTCTTTACTGCAGGACTTCTCAGAGCCATTAGTATGCAAATAATGCCTCCAAGAAGGGCATACAATTTGTAGAGTTTCCCACATTTAACTGACCCCACAATTTTTTTTAATTGAACTATCTTGCAGGAGTAGTATTCTATGAAACATATTTTGAGGAATGCTGTGTTAATCAAATAAAAATCTACTAAGGTATTACAAGCTTATCAGATTAAACAAAGTTTACAGAATATGGAAGGACAAGGAAAAGGCTCTCATCCACCATTAAAGCTTTTTTTTTTTTTTTTAATCACACTTGTATTGCATGATACACCAGCTGGAAAATACTGTTGTAGACAAGAAGAAGCTATCCCCCATGGAATCATTTTATCTGATAACATCTCTGTTGATTTCTGGCTCCAGTGTTTCTCTCTTTGAGAGGATCCACATACTCTGGTCTAATTGAGAATTTGATTGCTAGCCAATTTAGGATTCTGGGGCTGTGCTAGAAACAGCACTGACGGCTCAGTTCCTGGAACAAACTAAGCCTTCAGTATGTGTTATTATCAGTAACTAAATGATTGGATGGATGGTGGAATAGCTTTCCATATGCATATCCTGATCGGATGTTTAAAATGAAAATTGTGTTTATCGGGTCCATCTAGCCCCCCATTCCTCCCCATTAAAAAAAAAATCACTGGCATTTTCTTACAGACAGTGCATTAGGAATTATATTGAGAGGAAAACACAAAGACTCAGAAAATTCAACTTTGATCATTGATTTCACCCCTGAAAACTAAACTGCAATTGGCCAGCTAAACTTAATGCCAGATCTTCAGCCCAACTCCTCCAAAGAGCACCTTTATGAGGCACCCAGAGCCTAACTGCTCTAAAGTGCTGCCCGATGGAGGTGCATTAAGCAGTTGTCTGTGGTAGCACGTGCCTGGAAACCACACAGTTCCCCATAAAAATCAACAACATACAGAGGAAAGAAATAGTCTGTTGTGAAATAAATCACAAAGTACAAGATATTCCTTCCTATTAAGTAATATAACCTGAAAAATGTAAATCTTACGTAGTCTTTGAGGTTGGAATTTCATGTGAAACTGTACCATCCATTACCTGCACGTAGTTTGTATTTCCTATGGACAATTGTGTTCACATCTATTGAGGTTTGGTCCTTCTCGTAGTGTTATTTGAATTTATTTAAAACTATACTTACTATGGAAATTTCTAGATAAAGCTCAGAGTGATTTTCTTATCTGATTAAGGAAGAATATACAAACACTATAGAGTGTTTGGCTGCAAATCTTGCATAATGGCAAAAACAAACACCGTTCTGAAGGAACAGAGATAAAGAAAAATGGAAAACAAACTTCAAAATGTGTCACAGGGAATAAATTCCTACCAAGAACTATGCTTTTTTCTAAACCTCATATTTATAACTTTGGAAACACATTTTATTTCAAGTAGAAGCAATATAGCAAAATGCATTTTACAAGGAAACACATAAACTTATACACACCAACTTTTAAACTTTATGGGAGCAGTTCCAGAAGCCTGGTGTAAAGATGATATCTGGAAAAATAAAGGCTTGAGGAAGTATTAATTGGCCCCTATGGGTCCTCCTTCTGGGGCAAAGAGAGACTGGAAACTAAGATGAGAGTCTTCCCCAGGCTCATTATATGATTTCTAATTCTGGGTTTTAGTGGCCAGTCTCATTCTTACATCTTTATAGAATGTTTGGTAACTTTTTCCTGTGATCAAGCAAAGGCACTGATATCTACCCACACATATCTGCCTCCGTCCAGCATTGAAGACCCTCCAGAATTTGGTCTCACTTCAATTAACCAACCTCAGCCTGTCATTATTCCCTCCTTTCACAATCTCAAATCTTCCTTCCAAGGGGTCTACTCATTACCTCCAATCATATGCCAGCATACTTCAAATAGCTCTCTTAGTTAATATGTTTCAGTACAAGAAACAGAAAACCCAACTCAAGAGGCATTCATTGCATCATATGACTGACAAGTTCCAAGTTGGGTAAGCTTCAAGTGTGGCTTGATCCAAAGATCTCTTCAACTATTTTTCTTCAATTTCCCTGACTATGTCTCACTCTGTGCATCAGCATCACTCTAAAGATGGCTTCTCTCATGTAGCAGTTGCTGGCCTCACACTTGCACACTAAACTGATCAGAGAAAGTGACCCTTTTATCCCACCATTTCAAACAAAAGTCCTCCTCCCAATTAATCACCAATACCTGGGGGATGGAATGACTTAGCCTAGATCATGTAATCTGCTTCTAGAACTAGGGGTGAAGTCAGTTCCCCAGAGCCATGTGGGTCCCCAAACAAGTATTAGGGTATGTTGGGAAGGTAGAAGGGGAAATGGTTGTGGAGAACGGCAAATAGTGTGTGCCTGTCACAACATCATTCACCCTCCACTTTGCACTTTCCCTCCACCCCCCCTTGTTGATCACATTTCTACCCATCCATCCTTGGAGGCTCAACTTATAATATCTCCTCCTCAGAAAGCCTTCCCAAGCCTCTAGCTCTTTCTTCCATCCACCCCTATAATACTTATAGTTCATGCTGTACCACCCAGAAGACTGGTTTATACACATACTTAACTCAGTTTCTGCTTCTTACGGATAAAATATTTCATTCCTCTACTCTTTTTTTGGTTTTGTTTGTTTTTTGAGACAGGGTCTCAGTCTGTTGCCCAGGCTAGAGTGCAGCGGTGTCATCACAGTTCACTGTAACCTCAAAGTGGCCTCAAGTGATCCTCCTGCCTTGGCCTCCCAAGTAGCTGGGACTACAGACGTGCACCACTATGCCCGGCTAATTTTTCTATTTTTTATAGAGATGGGGTCTCGCTATGTTGCTCAGGTTGGTCTCAAACTCCTGGTCTCAAGCAATCCTCTCACCTTGGCCTCCCAAAGTGCTGGGATTAGAGGCAACCCACCAAGCTCAGCCTTATTCCCTTAAATTTTCAAGGCACTTTGAAGACATAGGTATTGCCTTTTACTTAACATACCCCTCATAACTCCTAGTAAATATCGGGAACAGGCAGACTCACAAAAAGCATGAGTTGACAAACAAAGCCTTCCAAACAGATATGTCAGCCATCAGGGTCAACTTTGATCATGTTGCTACATTGCTCAAAATCCTATGGCTTCCCTTTGTGTATAGGGTAAACTGTAAAATCCACAGAATAGGAAATTTTATAAGATAGTATGTTTGAAATGGTAACTATGTATTTTTTCCTACTAGTTTTTCATATTCCCACTATCACCTACCCCTACTCCCGTTAAGGCAGCTAAGGCATTTCCTTGTTTATTGTGTCAGAAAAGAGAGGTGACACTAGAAAGGAAACAGAGGCAGGAAAGTCAGTATTCCTTGTTTTGTTTTCCAGAGCCATGGTTCTTAGAAAATTTCAGAAAGTATCAGAGGGCACTGAAAAATGTTTGGGAAAAACCATTACGAAAGAGAGCAAGGCCTTGTTTACCATGTCCAACAGTAAAAGATTTTTCTGGGTTCAAGACAAAGCTTGGACTGAAGGAGAAAAGACGACAGGAGAGAGATCAGTAGGGGTCTCGAGGGAGAGAGTTAACGCATAATGGCCACAGAAACACAGATCATTTCAACAGAGGACCCCACCCAGAACATTCACTATGGGAGCTGAGTGGGCAGCCCACAAGGTTCCCAGCCCTAGCCCAGTGAGTGCCTCAGAGGCTCTGACTGTCTTGCTTAGCCCCAGCTTCTGGGAAGGATGTGCTTTTTTCAGTAGCCAGTTATTTTGTTAGGTCTGGGTGGAGGGCAAACAGGTGGCAAGGCAGGTAGAGGAAGTGGCTAAAGGTGGAGAGCGAGAACCAATCAGAATGCAGAAAAGAAACTGCAATATCAGATATCTGTGACCAGAGACTTTTTCCGGGATGAAGCATGCACAGTGAGGAGCTCCTAGTGACCTTAACTGACCTGGGGCTCATTATCATCTAATTAGCATTATGGTTCTGACACCACCACCCTCACTTTAGGTTTTTCGTGAAGGATTCTGGGAAGATGTATGCATAAAAAGGAAACTGTTATATAACCCCAGCCTGTTATGTAACTCTAGCCCGTCCATCACCCCAAAGGCAGGAAAGGGCAACCAATCCCACCCAGGAGAGAGGTGGGACAAACTAGCGAGCATATAAAAGACAGTGTGTGCTAAGACTTTGGGGTCTTCTCCGCTCACAGAGAATGAGCCCTCTCTCCCTCTGAGATGTACATTCGCTTTGCAATAAATGCTGTGTGTGTGGGATTGCTTTGTATTTGTGATCACTCCGTCATCGGCTCAACTCAGTACCAGCACTCATTCCTGACACTGGGAACCAAGGACCAGGGAACATCTAGACAGACCTAACAATTTCTGCCTGACAAGTGAATAGATCTGCGATTATATTCAGGCCCGTTCCACATGTACACAACCTCATGTAGACAACCCTCCTTGTAGTGTCAAGGGTAAAGAGGGTGAAGCCTGGGCATCTGAGGGGTGATAGTGATGGTAAAGGTACAGTCCCCTCCCCCCATAAACTTTCCTTTGGAAAAGAATGGGCTACACGAAGGGTGGGGGCAGTTTTGTTTTTGTTTTGTTTTTACCAGGACCATGGTTAAAACAAAACAAACCAAGAAAGTCCAAGGTATCACCGTCGTCATTGTTGTCAATGTTTGCACATTCCTTTATGCATCGGACCTTGTCTATTTCATTAACCTCCTCTCCCACCATCCCTACTCCAGTGGCAAAACTGGGCCAAACAGCTGGAATATGGATGGGTCTTTTTTCTCCCAATAGCCTTTTCCTGTTTAGCCAAAGGTTTTCCCATGTTGGGGGTATACAAGTGTGAATAAGAGAAAGGTGGGCCATAAATTTGACTGTATCAGGTGCCATATTCATTCATTCTATTCCATTCAACACAGCTTTAGACTTGCCTCTACAAAGTACTTGCCATGGTGCTAAGTGTTAGGAATAAAAAGATGGGTGAGACTTGATTTTTGTCCTCAGGGAATTCATAGGCAAGAGATACATAAGCAGATAATTACACTGAAGTATATTAAGTACTGAAATGAAGCTCTTTACATGGTGTTAAGAGATTATAATAGAGGAAGTGAGTAACTGCAGGGGAGGTGGTCTTTGCTTCATGGTAACAGGCGTCATAAAAAATGCATAGGGACAAGGGATTTGGAGCTCGTTGGCCATACATAGTGAATCTTACGGAGCTGTACTGAGCCACAGGCCTGGAAGAGACTCTCAGAGTTCACTGACTTCAACCTTCCAGGTATCTGGAAGATCTTATCTCAGCATCCAGCAGGGGGAAAAGTGGGAGCAATTCAACGGTCCAATCCCTTCTCAACATCCTGGAAAAAAAGAAAGAGCTATCGCAAATTTAGCCCCCATATACCTATGAAAATAAAACCAAGAAGGTTTGGTTTCTTTATGAAGTCTTATACTTAAGAAAAAGACAAGAAGTTATTTAATTTTGATCCCAAACTTCAATTCTACTTCCCTATCTCCTTAGTAATGAGCTGACAGCTTTACTTTTTAAATCCAAATTGTATTGAACGCAGACTGAACTGACTGCAGAGTAGCCAGGTACTAGATTGTTCTGACATCAAGGGAGGTGTCACATGTGCCATGCATAGGTTATCCACTCTCCATAATGTATATTTAAAGACAAACTCAACCAAATGCAATTTGCTTTTTCTTCCATGTTTCAAAAGATTCCCCAGGACATGTCCCTGATTGAAGGTAATCATAATTGCATGTAGTAGTTTTCCACCTTCCAGTTAATAAAATTCTGGGGAAAACTTAGGTTTTTTTTCTTCCTTGTTGCAAGAGCAAGTTTTCTCTAGAATGATTAAAATAATAGCATGAACTAAGCTTATGAAGCAAGCTCTTATGAAGAGCTCTTTGGAAGGTACAGTCTTCCTACTGCTCACTGAGGCAGAATTTAATATAGGAACCCTGGACAAAGGAAATTGCAAAGATGAAGGGTGTGATGGGCATATGGAGATGGCCAGGGAAGTTACATGGTTTGCTCTGTTGTATCAGAGCCAATTCTCTGAAAAGTATTCTAAGGAAACTGAGGCTAAGCTTGAAGTCATTTATGGCAGAACACATGGCCAACAAATGGAGGCACTAAATGTAAACCCTAGTTCCTGTGCCTTTCTCCCCTCCAACACCCTTCCTCTACTGAGCCTTGTCCTACCTCCATGTATCTCAGCAGAGACCCTTTATTTCCCTCAGAAATCTTATAAACAAAAGGCACTTTCTGAAGAAGAAGAAAAAGTCACAGTTGTGAGCTGCATTTTCTGATTCCTTTTAACACCATCCTGTTTTTAGCATCCTTGTGTTTTGCCCTCTGGTAGGTTGGGGGTTGATGGAGGGATCTGTGAGTGAAGATGGCAATTTACAAACCATCCTACTGGGTACCTAATAAAATGCAAATCTAGACATAGAGAGAAAAGAAGTTCTCTGTCCTTCTCTTTACAAATAAAGTGTTACGGTGCCACTTGCGGGGATCAGGAGCGCCATGCTGGGGCTGCATCTGCTCTTTCTGACAGCTCCCCAAAGATCTCGGCTTCTTCTTTTTTGCAAGCCAGCAAGCTGTTCTTGGAGAGTACAAAGAGAAACCTGCTGCAGGAAAAAAAAAGTTTCTCTAACAAGTGAGAAGAGACTCAAAATCTCCTTAAAAAAATCAAAAGTTAAAATGTGTGATAGCAAAACTTAAGCTCATATTCTCAATAAAGAAAGCCGTTTTCAGTTAGGAAAAGGAAGGATTGCAAACTCTTTTGACCATGGGGGCCAAGTGTGTGGATATGAGTGAAATGACCAATGTGGAGATGATAGAGGATTGGAGAGTGCACACCCTGGGGAACACGGGCAGCCATCACTCAGCTCCAGCCAATGGGTGCCCTGAGAAAACATGGTCCCAGCACTGGTGGATATTGAAGTTTTTAAAAAGATATTAGAATTCTGGATTTTATGGGAAATCCTGATTTTCAAAAGTACTATTATTATTTCTTTGCCAGCCAAACTAAATCACGTTCTTGGGCTGCCCCTCTCAACTTCCAGGTTGGAAGAATGCTGGGACCACCTCAAGCATCTGAGCTTGGTTTGCAAAGGGAGAAGTCCTTAAGAAGAAATAGAAGACCCAAAAGGATGGTCAAGAAGACACCTGGAGTTGTGGAATTGTGGAACTGTGGATTCCTGGGATGTGAAATCCTTGAGCATAGGAAGGAGATAATAGTAAAGCTTACTCACATTCACTGAAACTTCACCTTGTGCCAGGCCCTGGTCTAAGCCCTTCAAAATCATCACTACATTCCATCCTGACTACTATGCTTTGGAGTAGGTATAGAATCATCAACAATTTACAGATAAGGAAACCGAAGAGCAGAACAACAGCTAGTAAGTCATGATGAAAGGGCTTGGGTATGCCTTCCAATGGAGTCTAATTGAAATACATCAGAGTTCCAAAAATGTCATTTCATAAACAATGAATAAATACTGGGCAGATACCTGGCCAGGAGGGAGGAAGAAGAATCCACTATTTTTAAATGCTTGCTTAAGAAATTTTTGTCCATCATATTACTAATATTGATGTTTAGATAATGTTAACCATTTTCATGAATTCTAAGAAGCAGGTCTTATTTTGTAAGATCAAAGCTAAATTTGATTGTAATCATTTACCTCTCTTGGTTTGCAGCCTTATTATTCAGTGGACAAAACCAGATTAAAATGTTAAACTGTGACGTAACTAACCAAATACTAAAACACTTATTCGCTCCTTTAAGCAAAACTGATTCATCTTTTCTCAAATTCCTCCAGTCTGTTGTGTCTGTGTCACAGAATTAGGCACTTAAATTTATTTACTGTGTTCAGCTCACTTCCCACAACTTGACTATAAGCTTTTGAAAAACAACTAGGAGGCTTTGGAAGAGAAGGCCGGGATAAAGACGGCTTGAGCCATTCCTTATGTGGTTTGGAGTTTGGGCATGTTACCAAGGAGACTTTATAAGGAAAGCCTGAATGTCAGGGGAAAGACACATGTAGATATTTTCAAATACTTGGGGGTATACTCAACTGAAACAGAGGTTAGAAATTACACATGACCTAGTGGGTAGCACTACGACCAATGGACAAAGTTCACCAAGAGACAGTTTTCAGTTCAACATTTACAGGACTTGAGAAACGTCAGGCTTATAAAAAATATAACTGGCTTCCTTGAAGGTAGGGCCACATAACATCTCTTTTGCTGGAAGTTTTTCCAGCTAAGACTTGGAAGGTCTGTGGTACAGGGAACTCTAGCTCAGTAGGTTAGACAATAACACCATAGGCATTTCAAAAGTTTTATTATTTCAGAAAATTGTTAAATTTTTATTATGAAACGTATGTGTGTATATAATATACGTATGGTTTAAAGAAAGATAATAAAAGAATCATCATGTAGCAACCACCCTGCTGAAGAAATAAAATGTTACCAGTGCCTTAGAGGCTTCTTGTATGTTCCTTTTTATCATATGTTCTTTCTCTCTTCCAAAGGCAACAAATATCCTGGAGTTTGCATTCATTCTTAGCTCTTCTTACAGTTTTACCATGTATGTATTTACTCCTAAAAATATTCTTTTTAAGTTTGCCTTACTTTGAACCTCCTATAAATTAACTTTATAAAAACAGCATGTATTCTTCTGTCTTGCTTTTTTTTTAACCAAACACTATATTTTAGATATTCACCATGTTGAAGTGTATACCTACAGTTTATTCATTTTCATTTTTATTGAATAACTGCAGTACAATTTATTCATACTTTCTACTACTGATGAATATATGTTTTGTTTCTGGTTTTTTAATATAATACTGTGGATTGTACTGCTCTGAATATTATTGTACATGTGCACATGTGCAAGAGTTTTTCTAGGATTCATACTTTGGAGGATATAAATGGCTGATGTGGTGGTTAATTTTATGTGTCAACTTGACTCAGACCAAAACATCAGCTCTTCCTGTGTCACAAGCCTGCACTTACACTGTTGACTTTCCTGGTTCATCACGTTTTTGTAAACATCTGCTACGGAGTTCAGAGGCCATATTAGGCACTGTGGTACACAGCAGAGGCAAGGAGGTCCCAACCCTGATGGAGACCACTTTGATGTCACTCACCTTCAATTTCACATCCCTTCCATGGCACCTTTCCTAACTGTCCTACCCTATATGAGTTTTTCTTTCCCATGTCCCTAAAACACTCATGCTCTTGTCAGCTCACTTTAGCCCGCAATGACAGATTATCTGATGTTAGTCTCTATTTCTTCCTATATAAACCTCATTTTCCTAAGCAAAGTAAGTAGGGCTTCCTCAGGACAGACACCACTTTTCACATGCCAAACTTTCCCCTAGAAACCAGCAAAGAGTAGAGAAAAAAAGAGTAGGCACTCGATGGACATTTGATTGACTTGGATGAGGGGGAAGTTGGGATAGAACTTTTGGGAAGAATTGAATTTCATATTTTCATTTTAAGGAATGGGGACAGTTCTGACTCATATTGCACTCTGAGGCAAAAAAAAAAAATCAATACCCTGTGCAAGTAATATAGGGCAATTGTCATTCTAACTATAAGAATACTAGTAAGCATCAATTGATTGTCTGCACACTTGTTATCCACTTTGCGGATTATCTGTCCACACTGACATCCTCAGTTGGCAGTTGGCAGTCCCCTTTCTTGCCTGCAGTCTTCTGTTTGGCTGCAACACAGGTGGATGTCCAGGGAATGCTGACTAATCTAAACATCAGCTTGGAGAAAAATGTAATTAGGAAGATAAATCTGCTGCAAAACTACCATATAATGTATACTCAAACCAAATGACAATAGCACTATCATCTATTGTTTTAGGTGATCCATGACTCTTCTCACCTCAAAAACCATGAATAGATGCAATTTTCTTATAAGAAATAATGTTTTATAAGAATATATAATTTTATTTATACATTTAAACACACTGTAACCTAAACATACCACATGACCCAACAATCCCACTCCTAAGTTTTTACCCAAGTGAAATGAAAATTTATATTCACACAAAGACCTGTACACAAGTGTTTATAGTGGGATTATTCATGATAACCCAAAAATAAAAACAAATGTCCTTCAACTGGTCAATGGATAAACAAACTGTGGTATATCCATACAATGAAATTGCTACTTGGCAGTAAAAAAGAATAAACTACTAATAGCTGCTTCACATAGATGAAATTCAAATGCACTATGCCAAGTGAAAGAAGGCAGACAAAAGAAAGCTATATACTATATGATCTTATCTATGTGACACTCTGGAAAAGGCAAAATTATAGGGACAGAAAACAGATCAGTGGGTTCCCAGGGCTAGGGGTTGGGGAGGGATTAAGCACAAAGAAGCAAAAGGAAGTATTTCAGATGATGAGGTCATTCTGTGTCTTGATTATGGTGGTATGTACATAACCACAAGCATTTTTCAAGGCTCATAGAACAGTACTTTGAAAGAGATGAGTTTTACCATATGCAAATTATACCTCAATAAACCTGATTAAAGACAAATTTACCACTTCCTAAATCTCAGTTGTTCCTTCCTTCCATAAAGCCCATGTGAGGTGCCCCACTCATGGCTGTATTGATAAATGATCTTGAGAGTCACGGTGGAACAGACTCTGCCACCTCCAATTTCCTATGTTACTACAGGTTTTCAAGTCACTCACCAAGATTCATTGTCAAGCCTTTCAGAGAAATAATCTAGATAAAGCTTCATTTTCAAGGGAGCATTTTTATTTTAGTAACTTGAAAAAAATCAAATTCAGGGTTTTTCATTTGCATCAGGCATCAAGTTTGATAAAGTGGCTTAAATTAGCAGAAGAATTGCACACCTGTGCCAAATTTTCATATCAACCACCTCAAAGACTCTGAGTCAGGCAAGAATTCATATCCAAAAATGATCTCTCATTTCATCATGCACATTGATATGAAGGAAATATACCACATTAAAGGAAACAAAAAAAAAATAGAAATAAAATCAAAGAGGCGGCACTTATGGTTCCCTGCTTACCTCTGATTATACAGCAACTCCCAGAAGACAAACATGTGTCAAGTTAGTGATGAATATGTATCAAAACCAATCCTAATTTCCTCTCTTATGTCTAGCCAATGAAAAGATAGGTCATTTAAGTCGTTCAGCAATATATCCCATGCTGTACGTATCAAAACCCTTTGTAGATGAAATTCCACCCAACAAACATATGTGAGCATCTATGAGGTGCCAGGACCTGTGCTCAGAACAGCAGAATACATAAAGGTGAAGAAAGCTGTGGGCTGTGCCCTTAACAGAATTGAAATTTGGGAGGAGAAAAAGGCATGGACATACTATATGTAACTAACACACTACAAGATGCATTCAATGTTATAATAATATGAGGTCACAAAAGATGGATAGATTAATTTTAACAGAGGCACTGGGAAGGCTTCATGAAGAAAGTGCCATTTGATCTGAGTAGGGTTTCAACAGTGATGAAGAAGTAGCATTCCTCTGTAAGTGGGAAACAATGTGAACAGCAAGAGGTATCATATAACTGGAGAATGAATGATCTGGCTGTAGCTACAGTGGAAGGGCAGAAGGTAGGGAGGTATCCTACAGAGATTGTGAAGGACATAAATTGTAGGAAAAGGGTATGGAATAAAGGATCAGAGACTAACTTTATGCACTGGAAAGCAGCAATATTTTCTGGGATGCAGAACAAAGGAGTAATTAAAAGTCAGTGCTAAAGAGCAAGGCAACACCGGGGCCGAATCCCAGGCCTGCTGTCTCAGAACTGAGACTTGCATGCAATGGATGTCTATACAACAGATATTCTTCCCTTTTCCTTGCTAATGAACCTGACTTGGTTTGGACAGCTGCTTGTCCAACTTTAGGAGATGAATTATTAATGGTCTAAGATGGCAGTTTTCAAAGTGTGGTCCACAGACCCTTGGGAGCCCCTGAGAGCCTTTCAGGGATTCTGCAAGAAATAAACTATTTTCATAAGAATACTAAGGCATTATTTACCTTTTAACTGTGGTACCAAAGCAATGGTGGACAAAACTGCTGGGACCTTAAAATGAACCAAAGCAGGGGTGCCAAACTGTATCAGTAGACATGTGAGCTTCATCACCACGTACAGCTCCCCCCAAAAATATCATTGATGAAGAAGCAACAGAAGTTATAAATAAATTACTTCTACTAAATCTTGACCTTTGAGTACACATCTTTTAATGCTTTGTGTGTGATGAAATGAGAAGTGCACATGAAAAACTTCTAGGCATATCAGAGGACTACGGTTATCTTAAGGAAAGACAACTTGTGCAATTGTTTGAGTTATGATCTGAACTAACCACTTTTATCATGGAACAGCATTTTTAATTAAAAGAACAGCTAACCAGCCATGGTTATTCAGACTTAGGTATTTGGCAGACAATACACTTCAAGGAAAATAACTGATAGTATTGTTGCCAACAGTAAGATATGAGCTTCCAAACGAAAATTAAAATTTTGGAGAAGTTGCATCCACCATCTAATCAAAGCCACCCTATTTTCTTTTGCCAGGTATTCACTTTTCCTAGTTTCCCTGGAAGGTGGGGATGATGTTATGACCTAGTTCTAACCGATGAGTTGAAAAGGGAAGTCTGCTGGAGATGACTAGAAAGGATTTTCCTTCCTGAAAATGAGAGCACAGTACATAGAAAAGACCCTTTACTACTTTCCCTTTTGCTTCCTGCTTTGTGTGCTATTGTATGAAGACATGATGTTTGGGCCTGTTGCAGCCACCCTTTAATGCACAGATGACTCACTGAAGTTGGCAGAGAGAATGCATCAAAGGAGACTGGGTCCTTTGGGATATCATTGAGCTCTGGTAAGACCTGCTCCGGGATTTCACATAAATCAATAAGTACTTTCACCAGTTTAAGCCACCTTAGCCAGGTTTACAAAGTATTCCTAACTAATGCATTTCCTCCTAGCGATATCGTGATAATTAAATGAACAGGTACAGGTAAGGTACTTAAAACTAGTGCTTGACTCATAGTAAGCAATAAATGTTAATGATTATTATAGGTTTGTTATGAAGATCAAATAAGATAATTTTTGTAAAGTGGTTAGCTACATTCTTATTTGCATGACAAACTATTGGTGAGAAATTTTTCTCAGTGATACTCACGTGTGAGACTGCCTCACAGCACACTTGAGCTCATATTGTTTTGTTATTCTTTTCCTATTTGAAATTGTTGGACAGTTTAACTGCTATTATTGCAGCAAGAAGGAAATCAATGTTTCTTTATAGCAAAATAGAACTTCTAAGGAATTCACATAAAATTTTATTTGCACTTGCCATATTCCAATAGGCAAGAAGCTTCCACACCATGCAAATTATCTGCAATTTCAGTGAACACGCAATTGTTTTCTATCTGTAACATTATTATTTTGAGGTGTTACTTCAATGATTAGACACTTAGCTTACATGGGTAGATAGAATACTAACCACAGGAAAATCTAGAATACAAACAATCAAAAATTTGAAATAATTTAAAAGTATTTTCATACATTTAAAAATAATGGGAGAGGGAGAAAAAATACAAATGGCAGGTACCCAGATTAATGTTAGTTTAATATTAAAAAAGGGTGCTAACTGATCTCAGACTCTAGAGTCAAGAGTGATGTGGCTGCACCCATCCCTCCCAAAAAGCTATGACTATGTCTTAAGGATATGTGGATAAAGATACAGTATCCAGAAGAACAGATTTAGAAGTCTGAGTTTGCACTGGTCAGAATATGCCTGAAATGCTACATTCTGGGAATCTCTTTTTATAAGGACATTTTACTAACTCAAGGGTATTTAGGTCCATGCATGATACTTGCTCTTTGCTAGGTCACAGATTTTTTTGGTAATCTGTTGATGCCTTACCTTGGGAGAATTTTTACCAGAGCCATAGTGGTAAGTGCACAGCACATCTAACTTGGACTTAGCCTGACACAAGTTTGAAAACTGGTTCTGCAATTTACTAGCAGCATGACTGCTATCTCTCTTTAATCAACACACAATTTATGTTCAGTTTTAAGAGGCACATTTATTATCCCTTTACGCCCCAAGCCCATCCAAAGACCCTCTACTCTAAGAACTTGTCTGTTTACCTTCCCAGTTCAGGTGAAACTGTCCTGGTTTGCCCAGGACTGAGGGAATCCCAGGACATGAGTCTTCTGGTGCTAAAACTGGAAAAGTTCCAGGTAAACTGGAATGAGTTAGTCACCATACTCCCAGATGAAAGTTGAGAAAGACAGGCCACAGTCTACCCTTATAGGGATATTTTTGCATTGTTTTTAATTTTCCATTGATATCCCTGTAAGAAACCCTGAAAGTGACAGAGAAAAGACATAAGGGCCAGGGGACTCTATTTTGCAGCTAGTTTGATAGAAGCCTCCCAAAAAGAAAGAGTGAATATAAGTAGCTATTCATACTAGAGGCCAGGTGACTGGGGCCTTGGAAACAACAGTCTGGAAGGAAAAGGACTGTACAAGGGGGCTGCCTGGGCCTGGGCCTGACGAGTTCTGGGGCTCAACAAGAGAAAGGCCTTGGGAGGGTTGCTAGAAGGGGCATCCCAGTAGGAGCAAAAGCTTTGGAGTTAGACAGACTCAGGTTGGAAATTCAACTCTACCATCCACAAGTGGTATGGCCTGAACATGTAACCCCATTGATTTGAGCTTCACTTGTCCCATCTGTAAAATGGAAACAATATCACAGGGTTTTCATGAGGACTCAGTGAATTCAAGTCTATATAAGTCCTTAGCATACTTCTCTGGAATTGTTATGCATTGTATTCATTATTTTTATTATTTTATATGAAAGGTACTTACAGATACTTAGGATGTTCAGCCCAGAAAAGTGGTAGGTAGTGCTGGAGGGTCATGATGGTTGTCTTTGTTTATTTTTCTGTGATTTAACCATTTCTTAAAAATTTTTACTGATGCATAATAGATGTATATCATTTCAGGGTACATGTAAAAATTGAATATATTCATATAATTTGTAAAGATCAAATCAGTATGCTTGGGATATCCATCACCATAAATATTTGTCTTTTCTTTGTGCTAGATGTATTTGAACTCTTATCTTCTAGCTATTTTGAAATGTATAATAGATTATTGTAGACTATAGTCACCCTACTGATCTTTCCAACACTAGGTCTTATTTCTTCTATCGAAACATGTAGTAGTACCCATTAATACACACAGGGCTACCACACAGGAACAGGATTCACCTTTCACATAATAATTAAAATAAAACAATACCCACACAGGGCTCTCCAGTTCCTAAGATGCTTTCATACATACTGCAAAATCAGAAGCAGTGTATACAAGCTACAAGAAAGAAGATTTTAGATAATAAAGGAAAATGATTTTCTATAACAAAGAACTATCTTGAGACTCAGAGAGTTTCCCAATCTGGTGTGTTGCAGCAAAAGCCAGCCCACATCTGGAATGTTAGGGAGAAGTTGGGCTAGACCACAAGAGCAGTTTATATTATTTAGCAGTCAGTTTAGAGTAACAGATAAGAGCATAGGCAAACTGCCCTAGTCCAAATCCTGGCCCCATCATTGAATATGTATGTGACCTTGGGCAAAATCACTTAACCTCTCTGAGCCTCAATTTCCAACTTATTAAACTGAAACCAATATTGGCACCTACCTTAGAGAAACGTGGAGAACAATCAATGAGATAATGCACCTAAAGCAGTTAATATGGTGTTTAGCACACACAGAGCACTCAATAAATATTAGGTATTTTTAGCTAAAAATGAATGGTGACAACTTGAAATATTTTAAAAGCATGAATATTTCATTATTCTCCAATCTTTGAAAATTACTAAAATATTAGCAAATATATTAATAAATATCAGTTGACCAAATATTTAACTACATGGTACATACTGTTAGCTGATCATTCTTGGTTTAAAAAAAACAAAGAGGAGAGAGGTGGAGAGGTCAAGTGTACTGAGTGGTTTCCATCCACAAAGTATTGTCTGTCTCGCGCACTATGTCATTGCTTCCCCAAAGATCGTCACCTATGATGTATAGAAACGCACAGTACTTAATGGATCAAGAGATTTGATATGGGTTTTTAGTAATAAATCCACAGTCCAAAAAGGGGGAATTTCCTTACAACCTGTTTTCCCCAAAGAGCTATTAATAAAGAGGATGTATTTCTACTAAACCAAGATTCCTGGGACATAAACCCTTACTTGAGTCATGCCGAGCCCTTTATCCCCACTGAAAAAGGACCGGAATGATTGATGGATCCTGCCAAGAGACTGTCACACATTTTGCCTTGCTCCATTATGTACATTTCATCCATAGTAAACTTTAATGTGAGCATCTTTCAAGCTCTACCTGGAAATGGGCAAGTTTAAATAAGGCCTTTCAGTTTCATAGCGCTGCAATTAGAGTCCTCATTCTGTATCAGCCCGTGAGGTCACTTAGTGGGAATGCTGAGAGACCTCTACCTCTTACCTTATCTGATCCACCCACCCAAACCCAAGCCAAAAGAGACCTGCAAACTTGGGCTCTAGAGTAGAAAGTCTAGAAAGCTGGTGTCAACAGAAATTTCCCCTCATTGATGGTTAATTTGGAAGCCCTACATAAAGAGGAGGAAATTCAAAGGAAATGTTGAACTCACCTGAACCAAAGTTATAGCTAGTAATTTCACAGCTGGAATAGAACATAATTGAGTAACTGAGATTTAATATATCAAACTGTGGCTAGCAATTCCTATAGTGATGGCATCTCATTCCTTAGCTAGAGAGGAACTTTTAAGTTTATGCCAAAGGACTGACCTAGATGGAAGCATTAAAAAAAAAAAAAAAATGGATATAGTAGTCCCCCCACTTATCCATGGTTTCACTTTCTGAAGTTTCAGTTACCTGTGTTCCAAAAATGTTAAATGGAAAATCCTAGAAATAAACAATTCATAAGTTTAATTGTGTGCCCTTGTGAGTAGCATGATGAAATCTCACACCATCCAGTTCCATCTTGCCTGGTATGTGAATCATCCCTTTTTCCAGTACATCCACACTATATACACACACACACACACACACACACACACACTACCCACCCATTAGTCACTTAGTAGCCTTCTTGGTTATTAGATCAGAAAAACAGTATATATAGGGTGTGGCAATATCCATAGTTTCAGGCATCCGCTAGAGGACTCCTACAGATATTCCCCTTGGATAAGGGGAGATTACTCCAGTTTGTGTGAATTTGGAGCTTCCAGATCTCAATCAACCCAGATCAACAGCTTTCTGATGTTTTCATTAATTTATCTTCAATAAAACAAACAACAAACAAACTCTTTTTTCCCCCCTGGAAAACTCAGTCTTGAGAGGGGCACATGCACATACATTTAAAGTCTATTCAAAGTATCTACAAAATTAAATATATGCTTGTGACAGTCACTGACAAGTCAATCAGATATCTTAATAGAGTCCAGAAATGAAACTTCCCTGCTCCCTTCCCTGATTCACCTTGCCACAGTTTTAAGAAGTAGCTAAAGTACTGCTGCCCCTGCCATTTAAATTGCCAATCTTGTTTAGGATACTGTGACAGGTAGAGGTGTTGTTAACTGAGCTCCCCTTGAATAATTCACTTGCTGCCTTGGGGGTGGGGAGCTGGGGAACATTTGTGTTTCCTCTAGTGATCCCACTGAGATGCACTTCCAGCCACAAAAGAGGATACTAATAATCTATGTCTCCAGAAGCAGGAGGTGGCTGCCAGACGTGGCCTTCCTTTTTCCTACACTTAAATGTACAATTTTCCCCTAGGCCAAAAGAAATTGCTCCCTAGCCAGATAGGACACCACCCCAGAGTATCCATGGGAGATTATTTTTGCTCTTTCACAATCTATCAATGACCAAGGGAAAGACTTTCTTCACAAGCCCTAAACTTAGAATGATTAGAAAAAGGGTGTGTGTTGTATTTTGCCACTTTAAAAAAATAAATAAATAATTGAAATTTTTACTAAAAATAAAATCTTAAATAAATTAAATAAATATTTTAAAAATTCAATCAACCGACTCAAGAACTTGGCTAGGGTTAAAATTATCCTTGTGTATGTAAACTGCTTTCTCCACACCTGTCACTTAACCAAGAGCAACTCCCGTTTTCTTCTTTCCATGGAAAACCATCCTTAACAGCAATAAAAAGCCCGCCCTTTGTGAATTTGGGAGAGGTTGGAGCCTTTGGGGAGGACAGAAGCAGATGAGGAAGGCAGAAATGTCATTTGGAGAGCATGCCATTTGTTCTGCCAAGCTCAGTAATCTCTACAGTTAAAGGGGCAAAGCATGCTCTGCCCCATGATAAAACGTGAAATGAATTCATACATTTATAAATAAATGATCTGACTCTAATTGGCATTTCTAAGCCCTCTCTGGATAGTAGCTTTCTTGTTAACAAGCTACAACATTTGACACTGGTGATATAAGAGCCTCAGAAGAGAAATTGCAAGTCTGTTTCTAAACTCTTTATTTAGTAATAGAATCTGAAAACTTTCTTCTAATACCTGCACCTCTGGACTGACATACAGAAAAGTTAACAATAAAAGTTTCCAAGCACAGCTGAAGCTGGAAATAAGAACCAAAACATTCTCAAAAAAGAAAAAGTAGATTTTAAGCATATGTTACCTTTGGAAAAGTGACTGATTTCTAGGACTGGAGCAGGAAATATTAAAAATGAACCTGGAGCATCTTGTAGTAGCAGAAGGTATGGAAGTGCTCAAAAACAAAACAAAAGCAAAACAAAAATCCCACATTGATGGGGGCATATCAAATGGACACGGCAGCCAACTGAAAGAACTACCAATCACCAAAGCTGGAACAATTTAGGCAATAAAATGAGGTAGTATTGGATTGTAACCCCAAGTATGAAATAAATATCCATGCGTTTATACTGATATAAATAAGTGGTTGAGAAAATAAATAAATGGGGGAGAAGAGATAAGTCTTCTGTTCAGAAAATTCCAAATAATTTGTGTAGTTACTCTGCCCTCAAGGAGGTAGAGCATAACTCCACACTTCTTTAGTGAGGGTAGTGCACAGTAATTTCCTTCCAAAGACTACAGCAAGGAAAGGAGAAAAGGAATAACTTTACAGTGAAGACAACTGACCAATACTACCTCAGCCAGGTGATCATATCAATATCAACAGTGACAAGTCATGTTGATAGTGTGTACCCTTGCTACATGATGAAGACTGCACTAACTTGTACTCTTCCTCTCCAAAACCCATAACCCCAGTCTAATCATGAGAAAAATATCAAATTCCAATAGAGGGACATCCTACAAAATGCCTGAACAGTACTGCTTAAAATTGTCCAGGTCATCTAAAACAAGGAATTTCTGAGAAAGTATCACAGACATGAAGAACTTAAAGAAACATGAGAACTAAATGTAATGTGCTATCCTATATGAAACACTGGAACAGAGAAAGGACATTAGGTAAAACTAAGGAAATCGGAATAAAGTATGAATTTTAATTAATAATAATGTGTCAACATTGGTTCAGTAATTATAACTAACGTACCATACTAATAAAATGTTAATAATAGGGAAAGCGGGTTTGGGTATATGGGAATTCTCTGTACTATCTTCTCAATTTTTCTGTACATCTAAATCTGTCCTAAAAAATAAAGTTGGTTATTTAAGAAAAAATAGATAGATGTTGCCATCCAATCAATTAAGAAAACGGCTCTAGTTAATAATAGTCCATCACATAGACCCAACCCCATCTCAGTCCTTGGGCATGGAAGCAATTAAAAGATGAAGGTACTTTGCCAAGAATGCCTTTCCTCTTTGTGGATAGCAAGTGGATGGACGATGGACGAGCATCTTACACTGCAAATCGCTACTCCTGAGGAAACCTTGTTATTACTCAGCCCTTCAACATGTGCATTTATTCAACAAATATTTATGACACCTTTGTGTTCCAGGAATGTTTCTAGGCACTGAGGATGTAGCTGGGAACAAGACAGGCAATCTCTCATGAATCTCTCCTTTTGGGGAGGTGGGAGGGGGAATAGGGAGCAGTAAGTCAATTAATTCAGTCATTCCCACCAGTCACCGACCATCAACCCTTCGACCCCCCACCAGCTTCCAGGCTTTCTTGAGTTCAGATTCTGCTGCACCTGTAGGCAACTGTGCATGTTCTATGATTCTATTACTTGGATTTAATGTGTCAGATCTTTTGCTCTCTCTGTAGGCAATGTGAGGAAAGAAAATATCTTCTCAAAGTAAACTGAAGCAAGAAAGTAGTTGTTGAATTCATAATTCAACTTCTTTATTTTTATAGATAAAGAAACTGAAGCTTGGTGGAGTTAAATGACCAACATAGCCAGCAAATGAGACCCTAAAGCCAACAGTCTCTGATTCAGGGTTCCTTCTATCATCCCTACAGCACCCACTATGATGTGAAACCTATATGTTTGTGGCCTCACTCTGATATTCCATATAAATATCTATATAGATATTCCATCTCTAAAGACCTCCAGGGAAATATAACAGATTCTATTCTACCTAGACATTCAAGTATTGCTCACTTCACACCCCAGAGAAATATGACTCCTTTCTGTCTGTTAGCAAAGTAGAGAGGAGTTACAGAGTGAATAGAGGATAAGAATAAGGCAGAGAATTTTCAGGCCATGAAAGAAGTATCTTAAATTTTTCCCCTTTAAAATACTGTGACATCATCTCCCTGGCAGAAGTTATTTTCCCTATGATCACCAGTAATTCAATTATTTCACCACGTTTTACAGCAGCAAGCAGATATAGCACATAACGAGAAAAATGCTGTGACACCCTTAGAAAAATATTACCTGTAATGCTTTAATCAATTACAGCATAGATGGCTGGTACAGTTGGCAGGGCCCTGGCACCTCCAACCTCCTGGCCTCTGTTAATACCTGATGCTATTTTATCTGAGAATCTAATTTGGGTTTGTCTGTAATTAAAATGCATGAAGCTCAATCCACTATTAACCTCAGGGCTCCCTTTCTGGATCCCGAATCTGTCTTGTGAAAAGCTCTCCACCACGACAAAATGTCAATGACTCTTTGGATATTTAGATGTGTATAGACTCAGCAATAGAAAGAAGAGGTGTTATACTTCATAATCCCATTCTAGAGACGGCGAGATGGAGATGCAGAAAAAGCTAGTCAGCTAGTAACTCTGTGATGAGTATTCACAAAACCATCATTACCTCTTTGCCCAAAAAATGGACATTGTGAAGAAAATGAATAATTAACTTAAGGCATATCTAAATAATATGTTTTACAGACATTAAAAGTGATGTTTGTGAAGACAGTGATATTGTGGAGTGAAATTGAAGATCCTGTACAAATTATATATATAATTGGCCTTCTTAATCCGCAGGTTCTGCATCTGGGGATTCAACCCCAGATGAGGAATCCCTGGACACACAGGGCTGATTGTACTATGCCAATTTTTGAGGAAGTCAAGCATCCATGGATTTTGGTATCTGCAGGAGTCCTGGAACCAATCCCCTGTGGACAACAAGAGAGGACTGTGTATACATACATATGTATATATATACACACACATATATACACACATACATAAATGAGATAATCAACCATATCAAAAATAAAATTTAAAAAAGACTAGAAGGAAATACATACCGCAACAGTGATTATCTCAGAGTGTTAAATTTTTTTCTGCTTTTAAAACTATTTTCCAATTGCCAAGTTTTCTACCATGAGAAAAAACAAAACCTTAAAAAGTATTTTTTAAAAGCTTAAAAAGATAGATAATAACTAAATGCTTGGAGAGGATCCCACCCTCTTGTGTTCATTTTTCTCTCCCTCAGAGCACCAGAAGAATCCGCTTTCCATGCTCTCTCCCCTCCTTCATTCTACTGGTGAAGAGAACCTGTCATAAATCTAGCAACACTTGTGATGATCTACATCTATTCTTTGCATTCCACCCAAGGCCTTACATTGAAAATAAAGCTGTTGCCTTGCTTCCTATTTGCTCCCAGATTGCTGAGTGGCTTTGCTTAGTACTCGTTTCCCAAGACACTTATTGCATGAGTGATATCCATGATGGAGCCTATAAATTTATATGAAAAATCAAGGAAATGTTTCCTCACAAAGCTTTAAGAGGCAATATTAATTAAATATGTCTTTTCACATGGGATCATATAATATCTATTGCTGAAGTAATTAAGAATGAAGACATAAACTCATTAGATATATACTGTAAAGATAGAACTGCTCAGAAATTATTGACTGCCCATATTTCACCACCTCCAGCCATTTAGAGAAAATGCAATCAGCTAAGATGTAATGTGACAGAGGTTTGAGCGAGACTAAAAATAAGGATATCCTTTTATTCTATATGGAAATTCATTAACTAGCCAGCTCAGGAAGTCCTCTATTTTAAGAAAGCCATTTCATTTCTTAAAGTAGGTGATTATGTCTGACTTTTCTGCTTCCCGTTCAGTTTTCACAAATATTCCCAATCCATTCCTTCTTATCATCACTTTTTGTTTTAAGAACTAAGGGGAGTAGCCATGAAGGCACTCAAGCTTACACTCAAGGTAGATGTCACATTTACCTTGTCACATCTACAAGGTAAAGCACATGCCTACTTACCAAACTCATCTAAAAATGACTCAGTTTGAAAGACATTCAGAAATCAAGACAGGGCCTCTACTGAGCCACCCAACTCAGCAGCTTTCCTTTCTTCCTCTTGTGCATTTCCTTATTACATTCTGAGCTATGGAACATTCCCTTTAGATCATATCACTAAGTTTGCCTTTGACTGTATATTTCCAGAGAATTATTATTTCACCTTCAAACACCTTAGAGGTCTAAATATTTTTGGTGATAAGAGTAAAGTGTCTTGAGGCTCTTACCTACTATGTTTTTAATTCCTCTTTGAACACAATGAAATAGCACTGTTGCTTCTTTTAAAATGATGCTAACTATGGATTACTAAAAGAGTCTACAGAGTGTCCAAAACAATGAATTTAAAATTTTTTAAAAAGCATATCAGGAGAGTGTTACTTTTCATTATAAACATGGTAAATCTATTTAAGTTTTGACACTACATCATTGAATTATTTGATTAAATAAAAGCTAAGAGAAGAACGAAAAAAAGATAGAAAGAAGAGAGAGAAAGGAGGGAAGGAGGGGAGGCAGGAAGAAAGGAAGGAAGAAAAAGGAAGGAAGGAAGGAAGGAAGGAAGATAAAGTTAGGTATCTAAGGATTGAAAAGTAATTGCCAAAAGGCCTGCCATGCAAACCATAAATCATAGCTTCATAAACTAGCAGAGGAAATAAAAAGGAATAAACAAAATTCTGTCAACCTACAAGATGTATGATAAATAAAAATTTTTTAAAACCTAAGAAAAAGCATGACAAACTGAAAACCAAAGACAGTAGAAATAAGTAAAAAGAAAAAAAAACAGTAATATTGATTCAAGGAAATATCAGATTGGACAAACAAACAAAACCCAACTGTTTTCTGCTTAGAGAAACAGCACTAATAGAAAATGATATAGAAAAGTTGAGAATAAAGAAATGATAAAATAAAAACATTTGTAAACAACATTAAAGGCTAGTATAGTGATATTATTATCACAATAAAACAGCATTTAAAGCAAGAGATACTAATAAAAATAAAGAGGGGCATTGCATAATGAAAGAGAAATAACCACCAAGAAGATATGAAAATCATATGTATCTAACACATGCATCTTAAAAATAGAAAGTAAAAAAAGGCTTAATTTTATAGGGCAGGAGATTTTAACATACTTCCTTTAGAAACTAATAGACAAAATGACCAAAAACAAAACAGAAACAAGAATATGCAAAATGTGAATAATATAATTGATAAGCTTTATTATTAATGACATAGTTCCTACTTCAAGTGACTCTTTTCAGAAGGTCACCTCAATTTATATGTTTATAGACAGATCTATCTATCTGTCTAGAAAGGGAAAACAAAAACTTTACCCAACAAATAAGAATATGCAGTCTTCTCAAGTACATTTGGAACATTTAATATATTTTATATAGAGAGACACACACACATATATGTATTAAACATACATATATGCAACTAAAAATACACACCCTAAAAAAACCATGGGTTAAAGAAATTGCATTGTAATTACAGAATATTTAAAACAAATGACAATTATAAACATTATATATAAAAAACTTATGGGATGTATAATACATATATCCTGCAATGGACTTATAAAAGAATATATAAATAACTCCTACAAATCCAAAAGAAAAAGGCAAACACATAGTAGAAAAAAAGAGCAAAACACTTGAACAGGCATTTCATAAAATAGGATATCTAAATGGTCAATACACTTGTGAAAACATGAAGTCTATCTCATTAGTCATCAAAGAAATACAAATTAAAACCACAATTAGATACTACCACAAATCCTGAATGCCTAAACGGAAAAAGAAAATACCAACTGTTAGCAAGAATTGACTTGAACTTTTATATACTCCTGGTAGGAAAGTTAAATGATACCATGATTTTGAAAAACTCTATGACAATTTTGAAAAACTTTATGACAGTATTCACTAAAGATGAACATTTGCATACTCTGTGACCAAGTAATATGCAACAGAAATGCACACACATGTTCATCAAAAGACATATACATGAATATTCATGGCAACTATTGGCCAAAAACTGGAAACTAACCAAATGCCTGTCAAAAGGAGAACGGATAAACAATGGAATTCTAGATTGTAATAAGAATGAATAATTTGCAACACCATGCAACAATATCGATAAATCTTACAAAGTGTTTACCAAACAAGCCAGATACAAAAGACTACGTGACCTATGATCCCATTTACCTAAAGTTTAAAAAAAGTGAAAAAAATCAATAATTTTAGAAGTCAGTATATTAATTATTCTTGAATAAGTAGTTGAAAGGGGCATCCAGGGTGCAAGAAATATTGTGCAATTAGGGTACTTGTTACATGGTAGGTTGAATTAGTGAAAATTCATAGAGCAATACATTTACCATATAATTTTCTCTTTATACATTTAGAAATGTATACATATATCTGTAAAAGTTTATTTTAAAAATTGTGGGTTGCAACTAAAATACTACTTAGAGACAAAAGCATAGCCTTTAAATAAATGTATTAAAAATAAGAAAAACAAAAGTAAGTAATTTAATTGTGTCCCCCAAGAAGATATGTTCAAGTCCTAATTCCTGGTACCTGTGAATGTGACCTTATTTGGAAATAGGGTCTTTGTGAATGTAACAAGTTAAAGTGAGGTCAAACTGGAGGAGAGTGAGTCCTAAATCCGATATGACTGGTGTCCATATAAGAAAAGAGAGACCCTAACAGAGACATAGGAAGAAGGCCATGTGAAGAGAGAAGCAGAGATTAGAGTTTTGCTACCACAAGGCCAGGAACACCTGGGGCTACAAGAAGCTGGAAGAAGCAAGGAAAGATACTTCCCTAGAGGTTTCAGAGGGAGCATGTCCCTAATAACATCTTGATTTTGGACTTCCAGCTTCCAGAACTGAGAGAGAATAATTTTCTATTCTTTTAAGTAACTCAGTTTGTGGTACTTTATTATGGCAGCCCCAGGAAACTAATACAGTAATGGATTCACTAAACAAAGCTACAAAAGTAGCTAAAAAATAAACCCAAAGGAAGTATTAATATAAGTAAGTTAATAATAAACAATAAACATAAAGTTAATAAATAATAAAGTTAATAAGTAATAAACAAAAACTATAATTAATGAAAGGAGACCAGTCAAACAAAAGTAACAGAAATGATAATAAAAATAAAAGTTGAATCTGTTGGGGGAAATATAAAAATTTAAAAAAATAAAACAACTTATAGCAAAACTGATTAATGGAAGAGGAAAGCCACTCACAACAATATTAGGAATAAAAAACTACCAAACAGCAGATACAATAGATTTTTACATTTTTAAAAATGTTTTAACTTCTCATTTTATACAAAAAATATTGACAAATAGTGCAGGTTCTAGTATAACCCTCACCCAAGTTTCCTTAAATGTTAACATCTTGTCAAATGTTAACATAGTGCAATGATCAAAACCAAAAAATTAACATTGATACAGTATCGTCAATTAATCTACAGACCTAATTTGAATTTCACCAATTGCCCCACTAATGGCCTTTATTTCGACCAGGATCTAATCCATGTTCACATATTGCATTTAGCTGTCATGTCTCCTTAGTCTCTTCTATTCTGAGACAGTTCCACAGTCTTTATGACTGATTCTTTAGGATAGTACTGGCAAGTTATATCATAGATTATTCTTTAACTAGGGTTTACATAGTGTTTCTTCATGATTAAATTCAAATTATACATTTTTGGCAACAATACCACAGAGGTGATGTCATAATGTCAATATGCCCCATTACTGGTGATCATCATTTGGTTCAGATGGTTTCTCTACTGTAAAGCTATCTCTTTCCCTTTGTAATTAATGAATGTGTTGTGAACAAAATACATTGAGATGATGCAAATATCCTGTTTAGCTTCATAATATTTCCCACAAATTTTAACATCTATTGATGATTCTTTTCTGCAACAGTTATTACTGTGGTGTTTGTCAAGTGGTAATTTTCTACTGCATCATCCATTTTTCATTTATTAGTTTATTAAATGAAATTTATTAATTTGTTAATTGAAATCCTCCTTAAGGAAAATCTGTCCATTCTATACCACTTATTTAATCAATTAATCAATCATTTGTTCATATCAATGTGGATTCATGGATATTTGGTTTATTATATAGATTATCATCCAATACTATCATTATTTAGTTGCCCAAATTATCCCACATATGGCTATTGGGAACTCCAAGATGAATTTCTGTGTATATTAAACTCACCCGCATCAGTGTTTTAGCACTTCCTTACTTTCTGGCACCACACGATGCTTTAGATTCATCTTATACGTTGCTGACCTCAACTGGGATATCATTTCTCCATGAAGGCCTGGCTACTTTCATTGGAAAACGGATTTAGTAATAAGATCTTAAATAAATGAATACCATGGTCCACTTTATGTCAATATTTTAAAATTTACATTATAGGGATAATCTTTTAGGAGAAAAAAAGTAATCAAAATTAACGTAAGAAGACATTGATAATTCCTGTATTTTATAGTTTTACAGTATCAGAAACTAGCAATAAGGAGAAAAAGCTACCCTAATTAATTTATTTATTTGATTTATTTATTTATTTTGGTAACAGCTTTATTTAAATATAATTCATATACTATACAATTTACCCATTTAAAGCATACAGTTCAATGGTATTTAGTTATTCACGGAGTTGTGCAACTATCACCACAATTAATTTTAGGATATTTTCATCACCCCAAAAGAAACTCCATGCCCTTTTTTGGTCACTTGCCCTTCCTCACATCCTGCTCAACCATGGGCAACAGCTAATTTACTTTCTGTCTTTATAAATCTGCCTATTCTGGACATTTCATATAAATGCAATCATGCACTATATAGTTCTTTGTAACTGGCTTCTTTCATTTAGTGTAATGTTTTCAAGATTCATCCACATTGTGGCATGCATAAGTACTTTATTCCTTTTTATGGTCAAATAATACTGTATTATATGCATATATCATATTTTATTTATTAGTTTATTAGTTCATGGACATTTGGGTGGTTTCCACTTTGGGGCTATTATGAATAATGCTGCTATGAGCATTCATGTACAACTTTTTGTGTGGACATACGTTTTCATTTATCTTGGGTATAAACAAAGCAGTGTAATTGCTAGGTCCCATGCTCTATCTTTAACCTTTTGAGGAACTGCCGGATGGTTTTCCAATGTGGGTGGCACCATTTTACATCCCCACTAACAGTGTATGAGGATTCCAATTTCTCCACATCCTTTCCAGCAATTGTTATTTGTCTTTTTGATTGTACCCACCCTAGTAGGTGTGAGTTGGCATCTCATTGTGTTTTTTATTTGCGTTGCCTGATGGCTGATGATGTCAAAGCTTCTTTTCATGTGCTTATTGGTCATTTGTATATCTTTTCTGGAGAAATTTCTATTCAGATCCTTTGCCCATTTTTCAGTTGGGTTATTTTTCTATTTATTATTGAGTTGTAAGAGTTTATATGTATTCTACATTCAAGTCCTGTATCATATATATAAGATTTGTGAGTATTTTCTCCCATTTTGTGGATCCTCCTCCTGCAAGCCAGGAAGAGATCCCACTAGAAACTCTTCCAGATCTTGATCTGAAACTGCTAGCCTCCAGAACTGGGAGAAAATAAATTCCTGTTGTTGAAGCCATTCAGTCAATGATATTTTGGTTTGGAAGCCTGAACAGACTAATACAGATTTTATTATTGAGAAGTGGGGTGCTGTTGTAACAAATAACTAAAAGTGTGGAAGCGGATTTGGAACTGAACAATGGGTAGAGGATGGAGGAGTTTTGAGATGCATGATAAAAAAAAAAAGGCCTATATTTCTGTGGTAGAAACATGGATGTTAAAGGTGATTCTGAAGAGGACATAGAAAGAAAAGAGAACTGGAGGGTAAGCCTTCATCTTTTTAGAAAATACATTTATCATTATGAACAGTATGTTGGTAGAAATATGGACTTTAAAGTCCGTTCTGCTGAAGTCTCAGACCAAAATGAGGAATGGATTGTTGGAAACTGGAGGAAAGGTGATCCTTGCTATAAAGCTGCAAAGAACTTGGCTAAACTGTGTTCCAGCGTTTTGTGGAAAACAGACATTGTGAATGATGAAATTGGATATTTAGCTGAGGAAATTTCTAAGCAAAATGTTGACGGTATAGCACAGGTCCTACTGAATGCTTATAGCAAAATGTAAGAGCAGAGAGGTGAATTGAAGAAGGAATTGTTAATCAAAAAGGAACCAGAACTTGATGATTTGGAAAATTTTCAGCATATCCATATTATAAAAAATGAGAAAGCTTGTTCTGAAAAGAACATTAAGGGTGTGGCTGAACAACCCTTTGATACACAGATTAGTATGGGTGTGAAGCATGAATTTCATCAGCCACCTCAGTAGAAGCCAGGAATAGAGATGGAATTATATCAGCAGAAGTACTGCGAGCTCAGAATAAAGGGGACAGAAATAATGGCATGAGAGGAGGAAGGCTGTCTGATTTCTTAGATTCTACAGGATGAGATCACGGAGGTATCCATCTGCAAAAACAGGCATTATCCTTCAGGAAAAGGGAAGAATGACCCTGAAGGTGATTCAGAGATTGTGAGGGCTCCCACTCCCACCACAGGTCTTGTGGCAAGGCTGCTTTCTTCCCAGTTTCCAAGGGTAGGATCCCTGCCCAGCAGAGCCATGGCGGCAAGACCACTGCCCCAGTGGGCCTAGAAGTTGGAGCCATCCTGCAGAATTATGAGGGTGACACTGCACACCTGAGTTGGCCTGGAGGGCAGAGCATCAAACCAAAGAAGATTATTCTCAAGCCTTGAGATCTAATGAAATATGCCTTCCTAGATTTTGAATTTGCTTGGGGCCCATCACTCCTTTCTCCCCTTTGTTTTCTCTGTTTTGGAATGGGAATGTCTATCCTATACCTGTCCCACCATTGTATATTGGAAGCATATAACTTGTCTGGTTTCACAGGTTCAAAAGTAGAGAGAAATTTTGCCTCAGGATGAATCATACCTCAAGTCTCAACCATATCTGACTTAGAAGATATTTAGATGAGACTTTGGACTCTAGACTTTATAGTTGATGCTGGAATAAAACTTCTAGTGTTGTTGGATTGGAATGAATGTATTTTGCATATGAGAAGGACTTGAGTTGGCGGGGGCAATGATGGAATAGTATGGACTGAATGTGTGTTAAATATTTATGTGTTTAAGCCCTAACCTCCAGGGTGTGGCTATATTTGGAGTAAGGAAGTGATTAAGGTTAAATTAGGTCAAAAGAGTGGGGCCCTGATTAGATAAGATTAGTGCCCTTATAAGAGGATCAGAGTGCACTCTCTCTCTCCCCACTCCATGTGAAGACGCAGGCAGAAAGTGGCTATCTGCAAGCCAGGAAGAGAGCCCTCACCAGAAACCAACTCTGCTGGATCTTGATCTGGACTTCCTAGCGTTTATAACTGTAAGAAAAATACACATCTGTTGTTCTAGCCATCCAGTCAATAGTATTTTGTTATGGTAGTGTGAGCCACCTAATATACCTTTCATTTTGTACCTAATTTCCATGGCTAGCATCTCCAGAAAATGCTGAATAGAAGGGGTGAGAGTTAACATCATCTTGTTCTTGATCTTAGGGGTGAAATTTTCATCTCTAAGTATGATGTTAGTTGTAAGTTTTTCATAGATGCCCATTATTAGATTGAGGAAGTTCCTTTCTAATCTTTGTTGAATGTTTTTATTATAAAAAGGCATTGGGTTTTGTCCACTGGTTTTTATGCATCTATTGGGAGTATCATGTGGTTTTTGTCCTGTATTCTATTGATATGGTATATTACATTAGCTGATTTTCAGATGTTAAGCCAACCTTGCACTCCTGAGTAAATCCCACTTGGTCATGATGTATAATCTTTTTTTATATGTTGCTGGATATACTTTGCTAGTACTTTGCTAAGAATTTTTTGCATCTATATTCATAAGAGATATTAGTTGTAGTTTTTCTGTGATATGTTTGTCTGGTTTTGGTATCAGAGTATTGCTAGCCTCACAGAATGAGTTGGAAAGTCATCTCTCCACTTCGAATATTTTTGGAAGAGATTATGAATTACTGGTTTTTACTACTTCTTTAAATGCTTGGTAGAATTCACCAGTGAAGCTATCTGCATCTGGGCTTTTATTTACGGGTAGCTTTTAAATTTCTAATTCAATCTCTTTACTTGTACATCTATAGAACTATTTAGATTTTATATTTTTATATAAATATATAAAATGTTTTATATAAAATAAATATTTAATATACATAAATATTTTATATTTTTTTTTGAGCCAGTTTTGGTAGTTCATGCCTTAGTAGGAATTGTCTTTGTCATTGAATTTATATAATTCATTGACATACAATTGTTTATAGCATTCCCTTTTAATCTTTTTTATTGTTGTAAAGTTGGTAGCAATTCTCCTTTTTTGTTCCTGAACTTAGTAATTTGAGTCCTCTTTCTTTTTTTTCATGGTCAGTCCAGCCAAAGACTTCTAATTTTTCTTGACCTTTTAAGGAAAAACAACCCATATTTGGTTTCATTGATTTTCTCTATTGTTTTTCTATTTGCTAATTTTGAAAGGAGAATTAATATTCTGTTAATTTCTGCTTGCTTTATGTTTAGTTTGCTCATCTTTTTTCGGTGTCTTAAGGTAGGTGGTTAGGTTACTAGTTTGAAGTTTTTCTTCCTTTTTAATATGCACATTTTACAACTATAAATTTTCTTCTAAGAACTGCTTTAGCTGTACTTGTACCCCATAAGTTTTGTTATGGTATGCCCTCAATTTCATTCATCTAAAAGTATTTTAGAATTTTCTTTGTGATTCCTTATTTAACCCATGGGGTATTTAGAAGTGTGTTGCTTAATTTCTACATATTTGTAAATTTCTAAAATGTTTTTCTGGTATTGATTTTTAATTTCATTACATTGTGGTCAGAGAGCATACTGTGTATGATTTAAATCCTTTTAAATTTATCGAGGCTTGTTTTATGGCCTCATATATGCTCTAATCTGAAGAATATTCTTTAATTACTTTAGAAGAATGAGCATTCTGTTGTTGTTGGGGGTAGTGTTCTACAGATGCTGTTAGGACTAGTAGGTTTATAGTGTTCTTCAATTCTTCTATATCCTTACTTATCTTCTGCATATTTGTTCTACCCATTACTGAAAGTGATATGTGGATGCCTCTAACTGTTACTGTTGAAATGTCTATTTCTGCCCTCCATTCTGTCAGTTTTTCCTTCATGTATTCTGGGGCTCTGTTTTTAGGTGCATATATGTTTATAATTGTTATATTTTCCTGATGGATCATTCCTTTTGTCATTATAAGATGTCTCTCTTTTTCTCCAGTAACATTGTTTTAAAAATATTTTGTCTGATATTAGCATAATCACTCCAGCTTTATGGTTATTGTTTACATGATACACCTTTTTTAATCCTTTTACTTTCAATATACTTGTCTCATTGAATCTTAAGTGTGTGCCTCCTATAGACAGCATATAATTGGATCTTGTTTTTGCAGTTGACAATCTCTGCCTCTTGATTAGATGGTTTAATCTGCTAACATTTAATGTAATTATTTATATAGGCTACCACTTTAGTTTTTGTTTCTATATGTCTCATGTTTCTTTGAACCTATATTTCTCCTCCTTTACTGCTTTCTCTTATGTTAAGTGAATGTTACAATTTAATTTTTTAATGAATTTTTTTACCATTTTTTTTAGGTATCTCTGATAATTTCTCTGGGGTTTATCATATACATATTAACTTATGAGAACCTACTTCAGATTTATACTAACTTAATTCCAGTAAGATATAAAGATATAGAAAATATAGAAATATAGCTTGAATTCCTCTTCCCCCTTTTGTGCTATTTATGTTATATATACTATATCTATAAATGTTACAAACCCAACAATATAGTTATAATTATCACTTTATATAATTTTATCTTTTAAAGAAGCCAAGAGAAGAAAGAGAGCAAGTTTGTTATGTTAAACTTTTTGTTTACAATTTCTGGTTCTCTTAATGTGTTACTATGGAATTGAGGTCCCATCTTTTGTCATTTCCTTACTTCAGCACAGCTTTGCTCCCGCCCACCTCCTCTGTGGTGTTATTGGCAATTATATTACATAACTGTATGTTATGGGCCAATATATCATTATATACATATTGTTTTATACAATTGCCTTTAAATCAGTTATGAGAAGAAAGGTGAAGAGATATGCATTTATGGTGTCTTTTATAATTATAAAATTACCTTTACCAGTGCTCTTTGTTTTTTCTTGTGGAATGGAATTACTACCCCAGCCAGGGTCACTTGTTCTCATTCTGAAAGAGTTCCTTTAGTATTTCTTGTAAGGTGATTCTGCTAGCAATGAATTCTCTCAGTTTTTGTTTACTCCTATACAGTAAGATTTTAAAAACTGTCTTTATTTCTTTACAACAGTCTGATAAATAAGGTCTATGAGTGTCTTTATTTCTCCCTTATTTTCACCTTTATTTTTAAAATATAGTTTTGCTGAATATAAAATTCTTGATTAATACATTTTGTGTGTGTGTGTTTTGTCATTCAGCTCTTTAAATATGTCACCCCAGAACCTTCTAACCTCCATTATTTCTAACAAGAAGTCAGCTTTTATCTTTTTGGAGTCCCCTTGTACGTGATAAATCATTTTTCTATTGCTGCTTTCAAGATTCTCTCTTTGTCTCTGACATCCAGCATTTATATTATGATGTGTCTGTGTGGATATCTTTATATTTACTGTACTTGCAGTTTTTGAGCTTCTTGGATGTGTAGATTAAAATTTTCATAAAACTGGGGAAATTTTCAGCCATTAGTTTTTCAAAATTTTTTCTATCCCTGTCTCTTCTCTCCTCTGATAATCTTATACACATGTTGGTGTGCTAAATGTAGCACATTTCTCTGATCTCTGTTTATTTTTCTTTGTTTTTCCCCTCTTCAGATTACATAATTCTATTGATCTAGCTTTCAGTTCACTGATTCTTTCTTATGCCCATTCAAATCTACTGTTGTGCTTCTCCAGTGAATTTTTCATTTCAGTTATTGTACTTTTCAACTACAGAATTTTCATTTGGCTCTTTTTAAAATTTTCTATCTCTTTATCAGTATTCTCTATTTGATGATACATTGTCATCATACTCTCATTTATTTCTTTAACCATGGTTTCCTTTAGTTCTTTGCATATATTTAGGATGGTTACTTTAAAGTGTTTCTGGTAAATTTAATCTCTGTTTTCTTTCACAGGCAGTTTCTGTTGTCTGCTTTTTTCTAGGTTATGTATCATATTTTTCTATTTCTTGGCATGTTTCATAATATTTTTTGAAAATGAGACATTTTTGATATATATTATAGCAATTCTGGGTACTGGTGCCTCACCCTTAGATTTGTTTTTATTGTTTGCTTGTTCATTTTGTTAGTAAATTGCTGGACTATTTTAGTGAAGTCTATTTCCCACCACCACCCCTATTGTGTGTAGCCTCTGAAGTTGTTCATCAGGGAGCACAGCTTTGGGTATGTCCACAGTCACCCTGGGATGACAGTGGGTTTGGCAAGGTTCTCTTTGACTATTTCTCTCAGAAGTTAGGCTCCACTAATTGTCAGATGATTGTTCTACTGTTTTCAACAATGCCTTGGGGTATAAGTTGTTCTACAATGTAATATGATTATATTTGGGTCCCTTAGCATGGGCAGTTTTTGAGACCAGTGTTTGAAGTTTGTTCTGATCCCAGGGGAGCTCTTCTTAGCCGTCTCTTTCCTTGAGTCTATCTGGTAAACTGACTGGCCTAGTATTTAGCTCATTGCTTTCACTTCACAAACCTTTATTGATTTTGAGCTTGCATTTAGGCTTGAACTTCCCCTAAACCCCATTTCAACTAAAGTCAGTTCCATTGGTGAGGGCTTTGAAGTTCTTACGTCCTGCCTTTCCTCCTGGGTAAAATCCCTGAGCCACCAACTTCAGAGCTGGAAAGAGGGTTACTGGCCTGATTCTCTCTGAGAAATAGCCCTGCTTTGAGATCAGGGCACTGAATGGGAACGGTAACCTAGAGTCTTCTTGGCTTGCCTTTCTTGGCATGGAATGTCCACCCTTTGAATGAGCTGGGGTGAGAGTGATGGGGCCCCAGCATTCTCAGCATGACATGCCTGAGATAAAGCCTTTGCCCTGTGAGTAGGGGCTTGGTGGAATAAGGGAGCCCCCAAACCTGCTGCACTTACCTTCAATTTAGCCACTGTAACACATAACTAGGGAAGATGAGAAATGCCAGGGGTCTGTTCCTCCCAGGAAAACTAACTCTCAAATTGTACCTCTGGGAATAGGGAGTCCTGTGTTCTTGGCTGAACCTGCTTGAGTGGAGTTTCCAGCATGCTAAGCTGAAAGGGAGAGGGAAGGAAAGGATGAGTCATGGTTCAAATGCCACAGACTCTCACTATTCTTACTGAGTTTTAGCAGACTTTCTTGAATAAATGTTTATTTGCTATATGCCCGTAAGAAAATTTTTAGAGACTTTAAATGGTTGTTTTCTTAAAAAATAAAGTCAGTTTATACTTGTTTTGCTGGGAAGCAGTTTCACAGAGCTCATCATGTTGCCATTCCAGAAGAGGAATTCCTCTAATTCATCTTTATAAGCTAGTAAAACCATAATGCATAAGCAAGCAAAGTCAGTCAGGAAAAGTACATTATAAACCAGTCTTAAGGAAAACTTCCAATAAAATGTTAACAAAATGAATTAGGCAGTTAATTTTTTAAAATAATAATTAATAATATTAATAATAATTAATAATATTAATAATAATAATATTAACAATAACAAATCCTACTTGAACATGATGCATTACACTAGGAATTCAAGGATGGTCTAATATCTTAAAAGATAAAAGCAAGTTGCAGAATAATACATGCTGTATGGTACCATTTATACACATTTAAAAAGGACAAAAATTCTATGTGTATTTATGAATATAGTATTAATATGTATGCAGTAAATGTAGTACAAGTTGAAAAAATAGAATATGCATGTAAAATTTTTACCTCTATGGAGAGAAAAAGGGGAGTGAAATAGTAGAAGTAGACACAGGTGACTTCAACTTGATCTGATGGATGTTTGTTAAACTATAAAGAACATTTTTTTCTATACCTTTATTTATATGTTAAAATAATACATAAATGATAGATAAGTAGATACAAAATACAACCCAAAATGAGTGTAAGCAATTCAACATGCTGCTGTATTTGTAGAATCTAGTTATAGTATTCAAATATGGAACATACATGATGAAAAATTCAGAATGATTTATTTTGTCAAGACAAACTAGAATTTAAATCCTTATTCTATTTGTTTAGCCATATGATTTTAAGCAAGATTTTTTTTGTTTCTGAACCGTAATTTCCACATATATGTAAAATAGGGATAAAAAACCTATCTCCCCAACATTTTTCTACATCTGTAGAAAACACTACTGATGATTGCTACCTGGAGGGCAAAGTTAGAGTCCAAAATCAGATGTATGCCACAGTGCCTCTTAGAACTGGAATATTACCTCTGGCATTTCAAATACTTTCATGGACCACTTTCTTCTTGAACCATTTGCCTCCTCAGGGGGAGGCAGGTTTGGAGCCACATGGTCTTGAGTTAAATTCCCAGCTCTGCTGATTATCAGCCACATAACCTTGGACAATTCCTTTAACTTTTTGTGCCTCAGTTTCCTCATCCATTGTGAGATTAGAGATCATATAGGCAAAGTACGTGGAACGTAAGAGGTACACAACACCTAAGAATCACTATTAACATTGTCATGGTTATTGTTCTCATTACTATTAGTAGACAAAAGCATCTTCTTTATACATATCAAAAAGTCAATACTGATGTATATATTCTATTCAGCACTATATCATCCCCAGTAAAAAACCATTTATAAAATGTGTCTACAACATTTGTTACTACCACATAAATGCACGCTGATTTTTCAAATGGCCACGCAACATTAATCTCTCCTTAATGGATACTTCCTCCTCCCAGTTTAGGTTCTAGTTTAGATTAGTGAAGAATTTAATGTCCTGTGGCCAGTGGATTCTAATAAACACATAGCTTTTACTAGGTCCAGCTGCCTAAACTCAACTCAAAAGGAGGAACATTACGCAAGTCAGAGTTATTGACCCAAGGGAGATTTATTTCAGACTGTTTCACAAAGCAGCAATAAGCCTTGGCTCTAAAACTGTCTCAACTTTGCTCCAATCGTCCTCTGAATTATTGACAGACCTAATTAACCCAGCAATTGCTTAGTGATAATTATCATCTTTTCTTAGGCAACAGATCTGATCCTCCAACCCAGATTTGCTAAGAAACCTAAAGTGGTAGCAAAATAGTCGACATTCAAGCCAAAAAACTCCTATCCATAGCAAACATCCTGTCAATTAAACTCTTCTATCACTCAGAAGGGACACCTGTCAATTTTTAATTTCAGTTTTCTTTTTTGAAACTTAGGGTTAGAAATATACCAGAAGCTGTTGAATGAGTCACTCAGGAACCACTGCTTTTGGGTCATGGAAAGCTTTAAAACACCCCCCGAAATGCACAGATAAATCTTTTGATGAAATACTTCCAATTCTTTAGAGGAATTTTTAGTAAACACAAATGTTTATCCCAAAGTGCTTTCAGTGCTGTCAGCACAAGCTTGGCATGTTTAATGCAGTTTGCATCAAGTTCAAGACCAAAATCTGGGCAGTTGTCAGAGAAGGCACCCAGAAACCGTATTGTCTGCATTATTCACAATGCTGGAAGCAAGATCAATAACTGCAGTTCACCAACGAAGCTCCAAAGCCCAGCGAGGAGTCATTTTTGACACAGTGAATTTAGCGAGAATGATGTGTTCCTTTGCAGAACCCAAAGGGTGGTATTCTCAGGTTAACAAAGACGATAATGAAGTAGCAGCCTTCAGGCCAGAGAATACCACCTGGGAACCATTCTTACAGGGAGGGAGCTGTGTAGAAATACAGTATTCAAGAGTAGGAAAAAAATCACAGTGCAGTTACTGCAGATACCAGGGTTGCAGTAGAGGCAAAGTGTTCATGACAGAGCATCAAGCCTCAGGAGGGGGTCTGTCCACCCCCTCCCTTTCATATCTACCAGCCCTTAGGGAGACCACCAAGTCTTACACACACTGAAGTCCTGGGAGCTACAGTGTTGCCACAAGGAAAGCATGGCCTGCAGGAGTCTTTTTGGAAAAAAGAACCAGACAAGAGCATGATGGGTTTACCAGACATGACCAGGTGGATTGTGTACAAGCAGTTACCAGTGTGACCACTGGGTGTGCATACAAGTGGTAGAAAACTCAAACAAGGCTAGTCCCCTAGTAGAACATCATTGTAACCAGACGAGTTAAAGCCCTCTGAGAGCTGATGGTACCACTTTAACTACACTTGAAAGTGATTCTTTAAGTAGGAAATTCAGAAACAAAGATGTTAGGTGAAAATAACCCAACCAATATTATAGGCAAACTATTTAAGATTAACTAAATAGTTAACTTAAGTATAGACATAACACTAGTATTATCAATAATAGAAAGAAACCACCATTTCTTGGTTGTCTACCATGTGTCAAACATCATACTAAGTGTTTTATTTCATTGATCCTCCAACAGGCCATGAAAGATGGGAAATACTTATAACCATTTTAATGATGAGAACACTTGTCTTTGGAGCAATGGCCCTCTAAGTGGAGTTCTAGGACCAGCAACATTAGCATCACCTGAGAGAACTTGCTAGAAATGCAAATTCTCAGGCCCAACCCCAGACCTACTGACACAAATTCTGGTGCTGTGATCCAGCAATTTGTGTTTTCTCAAGTCTTTTAGGCAATTCTGATGGTTGCTAAAGTTTGACAACAACTGCCCTGAGACAAAGGTTCTCAGAAGTCTTGGCTGCACATTGAAATCACTTTTAAAACTACTAATGCTTTGATGCTACTTCTGAATATTCTGATTTAGTTGATCTTGGTATCAGATTTTTGTATCCCAGGTGCCTATAAAGTGCATCCAAGGATCAGCGCCACTGCACTGGACACTAATTTTCTCAAGGTCCCCCAAGAGTAATGAAAACAAGGGAGCCAATATTCATACTCAGGTCTGAGCCAAATGTGTGCTCTGTCTATACATACTTGCTGCTTAAAGTGTGGTCCAGGACCAGCATCCCCAGGGAACTTGCTAGAAATGTAGAATATCTCAGCTCATACCTCAGACCTATGGTATCAGAATCTACATGTTAACAAGACCCCTAGATGATAGGCATATGCAATCAAATTTGAGAGGCAGGACATTAGCATGGTAAATGCTAATTATACCATGTAGTCATCAACGTTGATTTGGTTAACCATCCTTGTCAGTATGGCAGATAGTATTTTCAGATATTTACTAAGATTTCTTCTCCCATCCAATTCCTTCCCCCCACTTGCTTGTACCAATTACTCTTATGATTCTACTCATCAACAGAAACAGCTGCTTGGTGGGGGCAGGAGAAGGCTTACACAGCCTGGAACAAAGAAGTGAACTCAATTTTTTTGAACATGTTTTAAATGTATAGTAGAGGCAAAAAGAAACAAAAACAAAAAGAAAAAACAAAAAATATTGAAAGCCATCACTTTTCAACTACATGAGCCAGAAGACAAAATGTCTTTGAATTTCAGAACCCAGCCTGGAAGACTCCAACTACCAAATTGATGCTATAAATGATAGATTGGGAAAAAATGAGAGATGAGGAAACAGCCATTCGCCACTCCAAAGGAGTTAAGAATTTGTCAAGCAGAAGAATGAGAAATAAATTGGGTTATATCCATACAATACAATACTCTATAGCAGTGAAAATGAATAATAGAGCTACAGATAGCTACCTGAATGAATTTTACAGCTGTAAAGTAGAGAGGAGAGAAAAGCAAATTGCAGAAGGATATAAGGTATAAAATTTTTAAACATACCAAATAATACCTGATATTGTTTAGGAATACATAGATTTAGAGTTAAAGAATAACCCAAATATGCGAAAATGATAAACATTAAATTCTGAGTAGTGGTTGCCTCTGAAAAAGAAGGCATACAATTAGCCAGGGACATATAGGGAGATTTTAAGTACTCCTAATATTCTATTTTTTAAGCTGGGAGGGAGGCACATGAATCTTTGTCATAGTATTCTTGCTGTATTTTTGTATGTCCAAAATATTAAGTTGTTTGCTTGTTTGTTCTATAAGAAGAAAAGGAAAACAATTCCCTCTTCTCCCACTGTTTGGGATTGGGGATTGAAACTCCCATGTTTAATATGAAACTACAACAGCTTATATTCAAATTGTGTTCCTAGAAGAAGAGCCAACATTCTGAATGCTTTATGAATTTCTGTCTGTACAAAGTAATATTAAGCAGATCAGATTGCACAGACGTATATCAACACACAATCACCAGGGGTGTGAAGGTTGCAAAGGTGGTTGGAGTGTTTGTAAGAATTAATTCTAACTTATGCCTCAGAGGTGTTTTATGAGTTGCTACCTGGCCTATTAATGCCTCAGACAGGGAATTGAAACAGAACTGATGTCAAAATGATTCTACTTGTAGTAAAGCTGTACCAATAACAAAATGCTCATAAGTGCTTACTCAGTGCCAAGCATTGTTCTAATCTTATTGGATTAGAACATGGATTACAGTTTTTAAGAACTCACAGTAATCCTGCGAGGTAGGTACTATTATTATCCCAATGTATAGACACAGGAAGGCCATGTATCTGCCCAAAGTCACAAAGCTAGCAAAAGTCAGAGTCAAGATCCAAACCAGGTCATCTGTCTCCAGAGTTCACTCATAACTGCTCCACTACAGTGCTTTCCAGAAGTTACCAACATAGAGATTTTGACTCAGTAAAAGAAAGATCTTGCTAATAATTGAAACTTCTCTCAAATGGTAGGGAACTACCTTATGTGGCTGCAAGCTCTGTATTTCTAGAAAAATTCAAATATAGACAGCAAAGCAACTTCACTGGTTAGAAGGTTGTTTTAATCTCTTGCAACTAGAAGAGTGACCCTGGACAAAGAGTGTCACCTGGACACTTATTAGAGATGCAGACTCTAGGGCCCCACCACAGATCTGCTGAAACAGAGGCTAATGAGCTCTCCCAGGGTAGAAGCACTACTCTAGATCCAGGTTTTGAATCATCAGCTTGCAGGTTCCTGTGCCCCATCCCAAACCTGATAATCAGAATTTCTGGACCTGGAGATATACAGGTATCTCTCTCTCTCTCTCTCTCTCTGAGATCTGTCCGGAAAGTATCCAGCCATTGTTAATATAATATAATGAGAATGGTTTGTGCAACATCGATGTAACCTGGCAGCCAAGGAGAGTGGACTGGGATGTGCATGCATGTGTAATGATGACTTCACTGTACTAGTCAGTGGGGCGCTAGACGCCATTGAGTGAGCATGTGCACTGTGTGGCCATCACATTCAAAATGACTGCACGAGTAGAGCAACGAATCTCATCAAATTTTGTGTTAAGCTTGAACATTCCTCCGCAGAAACTATTCAGATCATTCAGAAGGCTTTGGGGGATGATGCAACCAGTGCAGCACAAATAAAAGTGTGGCACAAACGCTTCAAAGATGGTCAAGAATCTGATGAAAGTGATCCACGTTCTGGAAGGCCTGCAACAAGCAGAACGCCTGAGAATGTTGAACGTGTATGGGTTAGGTTAAGAGACACTAGGAGAATTGTGAGGTCCCAAGGTGCCTACTTTGAAGGGGACTCAGGTGTCATTGTCCTATGTACAATGTTTCTTGTATGTTGTATCTTCTTCAATAAATGTCTCTATTTTTCATAGTACATGGCTGGATACTTTCTGGACAGACCTCTTTTTATTTATATATATATATATGCATACATAAAATTTTATGAGTCAACTTGACTAGTTAAGGGATGCTCAGATAGCTGGTAAAATATTATTTTCAGGTGTGTCTGTGAGGATGGTTCTGGAAGAGATTAGCATTTCAATCAGTAGACTGAGTAGGGAAGATCTACCCTCACCCTAGGTGGGCAGGCACAATCCAGTCTGTTGAAGGCCAGGATAGAACAAAAAGAAGGGGGAATTCTCTCTCTCTCTCCTTGAGCTGGGACACCAATCTTCTCTTGCCCTTGGACATTGGAGCTCCTAGTTCTCAGGCCTTTGGACTCAGACTGAATTATACCACCAGCTTTCTTTGGTCTCCAGCTTCTTGACCTCCATAATCATGTGAGCCAATCACTATAATAAATCTCCTCTTATAACTCACTCTCTATATATCTATATCTAAAGATATATAGATATAGATATCCTATTAGTTTTGTTTCTGCGGAGAACACTGACTAATACAGAGCATATATAAAACAAATGTTCTCAAGCATATATAAAGCAAATGTTCTCTGGATGAGCAGAGAGATTTGGAAGTCAGTGGTCAGGTGACCCCTAAGAAGATCCCCCCCATTCCTGAAACTGGGTGATTCTAGGTTGTCCCTTTTCTTCTTCCATGGGGTCCCAGACCTGAGTGGGCAGGAGAGTGACTTCCCAGTCACCTACTGCTGACACTGCACACAGAAGAGGCTCTGACAAGGCCTGTATCTCCCATCACTTACAGTGCCCCTGAATCATAAAGCCAAGGCCTTGCCTTTATCAAACACCACAACTGACAAGGTAACACAAATCTTTAACATGCTTACTCTTCTGAGAAGGCAAGGGAACGGAGCCCTGATACAACAGACTTGCTATGACTTCTTCTGGGTTCAGAGACTGCCTCTTCTACCTGCTCCCTGAGCTGGAAAGACACCACCCACAAACCACAGGCATAAATGCACCTGCTGTTTCATCTTCAGAACACTCACTGCCTTAGGCTGAGCAGGCTGTCTTTAGCCTGCTTCTTATTCCAAGACTAGAGAGTCAATTCACACATTTTACTCCACATCAGATTAGACTCTTGTCCTGGAAACTCAACTCCACTTTTGAGAAACAGGTAACTCTGAAATGCTCTATTCTCATGTTGTTTTCCTCCTCCCTTCCTAGTTCTTGCCCCCTTTTCATATCTTCTCCCTTAATCTATTCACATTCTTTCACTGCTCAAAGCAGTAAGTAGTAAATACAATGGTATTAAACACAAGCAGAAATTATAAATAACCAGTAAATCCAATAATCACTTGTTTATCTGGCTCTCCTGACAGACGACACTATGCTACTTAAGGGCAGGGCTTGTGGGATCCTCACTGCAAGCCCAGTATCTAGCATAGAGTCTGAACACACTGGGTGCCAAGTAAATATTTTTTGAATGGATGAATGTGTGAATCATGAAACGAATAGCTACATGAATGGATGAATAACCCAAACAGAATTAGAAAGAGAAATCCCATTGGGAAAAGACCTACAGAATATTTTCAAGGTCCAGGTGGGAACAACAGATATACAATAGGCCCAGATTCTGAAGCAGGCAGCCTGGGTTTGACTCCGGGCTCTTCCCCTTAACAACCATGTGACTTGGGGCAAGTTTCTTAAATGTGTTTTGCTTCAGTTTCCTCTTATAAAAAAATGGGATAATAATAGTACTTTCCTCAAAGGGCTGCTATGAGAATGAGTTTTTGTACATAAGGACTTAGAATAGTGCCTTGTACACAGTAGGTACTGTGCATGTGTTTACTGTGTCATTTTATTATCTCTGCATCTTTTCTGCTTTAATTTGTAGAGATGATGAACACTGAGCCCATATCACACTCTCTCTTCTCAATATTGCATTTGAGAGATCATAGTTAGAGTGTGTCAACTGCCAAATCCAACCTGGGTCTTAAGGACAGAGCAGAAACTTGGCAAATGCATACAACTCTGGTGCTTTGGCAGTTGGGAAAAGGAGAAAAAATGTTAGAGGAAAAAAGTAAGCTACATAGTTATTATATGAAATAATATATGAGGATAAAAAGGAAATCTGCTTATAGGCAATGACAAGACAAAGTACCAAAAATTTGCATTTTTGTTTAGTTTTATTTTGTTTTGCTTTCAGCTTTGTTAATGTTGTTTTACAGTCCATTGCGAGCTCCCCAAGATTCCAGAAATTTGCAAAGCCCTGAGCCAGGCCTTTGAGGTAGGGGGAGAGGAAAAAAAGAACTCCAACACTGGAAGTCTTCCAGGGGGCACCTCAAAGAGGCAGAGCTCCTTGGCGGAGCTTGGCCACCTTCTCACCCATGGTGCTCCTTCATGTCCACAGAAAGGGTCAGGCACCCACGTCCCACATCACTCAATCATAACTGCTCCTTCATAGATTTCAGGGTCTGCCTAATGTTCTTGTCTGGGTTTAATTCCATGATGACTGTAAAGAAACAATGAGAAAGAGGTGTTTATCAGGAAAACCTAACTAGAGAATGAGTCAGTTGTCAAGGGTCAGCCTTTCCTGAGTTAAAATGAACTACAGTCAATTCTTTAACTGAACTCAAATAAATTAGCAAAAATATCTAAATAGACACAGTGTCTCCCGTCAGGAAATTATCTTAAGCAATGAAAAAAAGATTAATTTTATTGTCAAGGGAAATATTCTCAAATTCCAGCCTAAAAACTGTATTTTCACCAGGGGACACATTTTTTTTCTATTAGTTGTAGCTCTTCCAATACAATATTCTACTGTTGTCTTTTAAAGGAAATTAGTACATTCTCACTCAGTTTCTGTTTATTTGGAACATAATATGGGGGCAGAGAGAAAGAATTTTCAGGCAGGTGTTCACCATAAGAAAATCTCACTCATTCCCTAATGGCCATTCCAAGCTCCCATGGCCAAAAATGCCTTTAGTTAAATTACATCATCGTTCTTAGAAAATGACTCTTGAAAGACATGCTAGCAGAGTCAGTGGTTGGCTGCCTCTTCACCGTCTTGAAGGAACCATGTATTATAGAGCATGCTTTACTCCCTAAAATGTTCCTTTCTTTCTTCCTTCATTCAATGATATCTAGTCAGTTCCTACAAGGTATTTCAAATCATAAAATTTATTTGCAAATAAAAGTGGGCTCTACTGGATTGTATAAACGTCTTAATGCCATTATTGGAATAGGGCACCCTGCCAGGGCTATGTTGTTCTGTTTTGTTCTTGTTTTAGTCCTGTTAGACCAATTTCCTTGGTGGAGTGGTCAGAGTTAGCCTCTCCCTTTTCCGCTGCTACTGAGGATTAGAACAGCATCATACCCAAACGGAAGTATGTAAGGGAACTCAGCTGATTCGGACGTGGTTGAGCAGGAATTTGTTCAGTTGAAGCTCCTCATGACTGAGGACAGGAAGGCCACCCAAGATGATTCTCTCTGGAAAGTGGGAATGCCAGGCAAACAAAGAAAATGGCAGGGTTTTCAGCTCAGGTTCCCACACTTAAAGCAAATAAAGACTTTTTTTTGAGGGGGGGAGGTGCTTCTATGGCCCTCATGAGAGGGGAGAAACAGAGTCTAGAGGGTTAGTGTGGTTGTTAGGACAGACTCTAGTTCTACTCAGGATCTCCAGAGATCCTTGCAATAAACTTTTACCACCCCAAGCAATTGAAACAGATTTGGTCCTCATACTCCAAGGAACCTGCTCAGATGAAACTAGGACTAAAGAACTCCCCTCAACCTCAAACCCAGGAAAGCCCCAGGAAATGTGTGTGCCAGGTACTGAAGCCCAGTGCTTTAGGTGTATTAATTCAGAGGATCCCCAGGATAACTCTAACCAGACAGGTGGCAATATGCCTATTTTACAAGTGAGAAGCCTGAGGCCCTGAGAGGTCAAGTACTTTGCCCAAGGTCATCCAAAGAGCGAGTGACAGAGCTAGGGCACAAACCCAGACTGTCTGACTCCAGAGTTTACGTTCTTAACATGGTGGGCTAATACACCCCATTGTGTGGGATTTTACTAATCCTATAACAACCCTGTGAGGAGGGTATGATCCATTATTTTTCCTTTAGCTAGAAAGAGACATTGATAAACTCGACTTGGTGGCACTACTGGGATGAGGACCCCAGGTTTACCTACCTTGGGAGCCCAAAGATTTAACCACTATGCTTAAAGAAGGGAAGAGAGGTTCTCCCAAGTGATACACAGTTCATTTCTGTAAGGACACATCTTTACCAAGAATACCAGTGGTGGAGGGCAGTTGTTTATTTTAAGCAGCACAGAGCAGGCTGCAGCACAAAGTTTTTGTATTTCCCACCCATCATCATTGGATATTTTCTACAGGATCCTACTGATCATTGTCTTCTGGATTCATTTCATACAAACATATCCAGCCAAAGGGTGGCTTAATTGTCAGAAGTTCAACTCTCCTGATATGTTAAGATTTGTTTCTTTTTTTCATTATTATTTTAACTAACAATGTGCCTTGGTTATTCCTCATTTGACATTGGTTCAGTACTTAGGAGAAGGGATGACCCAGCTAGTGAGTAGGCCATTGTATCTGAAATAAAAATCAGTTTCCCACTATGGAGATTGCAGAAGAAGCTGCAAATAAAATTACTGTAAATTTAATTAAAACATTCCAGCCAAGTCCATACATTTGGTATTGATTAGCTGGCCTGCAATTTCAGGGAGTTAATTAACATAGCCTCCACCTAGACAACAAGCAAAAGCCAGAGCAGGCGCTCGTGGTCCTAGCAACAGGTAGGTGAAAGCAGCTCACTGATTAAATTGAAAGGAAATACAGAATCTTATTGAATTTGACTTAAATGCAATGATTTAAAAATATGAAGAGGCAACTTAAAGTTCAAAACCCACTTCATGAACATGAGTCATTGTGTGTTTCTAAGTGGGCCAGAATGGACTGTTTGTGCTGAAGGATGGGGAAGACAGAGGCAGGAGGGGAGAGAGGGGTTGCTGCAGACAAGCCACTACCATGAGCGCGTTCCCATGCTCAGGGTGCTGACTCCTGCAAGAACTCATTTGAAAGAAGAAAATAGGCTTTATGAATAATCGCCTCGATCCAAAAGTAGAATGAGTAAATTTTTTTCCCTTACATAGAACAGAGGCAATGGGAAGAAAGTACATTCTGGGGGATTGGTTAATAGGATGACCACCTTGGAAACTGCTTCTGTACCTTGTGTTAATACACATGTCCCAGGCCACTGCCTGGGCGTGCACCCTCAGGATCTCTTCCTGGCTTCCCCTGTGCTAGAGGTTTTTTTTTTTTTTTTCCCCCCAGATAGAAGTAGTCTTCTGAATTTGGTGGCTAGATGCAGAATAATTGATGTTTGTGGTCCCTAAGAATTAGCCTTGTACTTACAAAGAGGTGACATCATTTGTGCATAGCAGGAACTAAACCCCTCCTCTACCACCACAACCACCCCCCAACACACACCAACTGTTCATGGCTGCCTGAAAGTTCCTTATCGAATCTGATATTCTAGCTTCGAGTTTTGCATCCTCTTAAAATAACCTTAGGAGGAGTGACATCATGATGATGATGATAACGACGATGAATAAAAGTTCCTAATTACCTAGCGTCTATTACATGCCAATAACGATTCTGGGTACTTTCCTATATGTTGTTTCATTTAACATTCACAATAAACTCTCAGAAACAGAGGGCTTTAATGTTGAGGAAATTGAGGCTCACAAAGATGAGTTACCCCAAATCACACTGCTGGTATATGGCAAAGCTAGGATTTAAAGTCAGACCTCTCTTCCTCCAAAGCCTGTGTTCTTTCCACCACACCAACAATTTTCCAGCTTTTGTTATGGAACACTACCCCGCCCCCCACTTGATTTTTTATTAAAGTGAAATCCTATGTGGAACCCTGATTTATAAACTATGTAAACTCAGAGAGGGCACTGGGACAGAGCTCACCTGCTAAGCCGCCCACACACATATCCCAGCCTCACAGAGGCCCCCTGTGATGCCTCTGCAGCAGCCTTGGGCTCTGAGGGACAGGTGGGGATGGCCCTGGCCTCCATTCTGAGTCCCCGTTCAGCAGAGAGAGCAGGTTTTCCCATCAAGGGCAAACCAACAGCCTGCCTCTCCATCCCTCAAACTACTGCTCTGGAATTCCAGCTGGAGCTGGCATTGGCTTTTTTCTCACTAAGGATCACCAACAAACAAACACATAATCAAATGGAAAAGAGAGAGGGATTTTGCTCCAAAATGTACTTTAGCTGACCTTAGAGAGTATTTTGGAGGGCCTTGGTTGACTTTCCTAATCACATTTGACTTGAGGTCTAGAGTGGACATTAACTGAGCTGATGAGCAAAGTCCAGGAAGAGGATCCCCAGCCCAATACTAGTCCAAGCTCCACATGGTGGTCTTTGTATCTCTGGGCAAATCACTTCCCTCTCTGGGCCCCAATTATTTTCTCTGTAAAATAAAGAAAATTAAGCTGTATCACACATTGAAATGGTACACTGTCTCCATCACGATGTTTGTGTGTAACTCCTGTATTATGGTTGGTTTTAACAAACATATTTTAAAAGAAATCTTATATTATCTTATATTTAAAAGAAATCTTTATAAATAAAAAAACTAAAGTTATTTTCTAATATGCATTCACACAACTACATAACCACTAAAATGAAAATTACCACTTAAATGAATTGCAAGTAACACCAGTGGTTTGTATACCAGGCTTTGAGGGATGCTGGAGAAATTAGGAACTTTTTATCTCTGGATTATTTCAAGAGCCTCTGCCAGCTCTGTGCTTCTGTGATCTAAACTTCTACTCCAGGATGGAAAGGGAGATGGCTGAGCAGCATTAAGGGAGACAGAAGGACATCCAAGGCAAGTAAGGAAGAGAGTGGGTAACTACCCACGGTGGAGAAGCCTGCCAGGTGGTAACAATCACCAAAGATTCCATTACCCACTCCTTGACCACCTGCACTCACTGCCACCTGCCCTCGGATTTCTTCCATCCTGGAGAGCTGAATGACAAGCAAATATGTGGATCATAATATTCATACCTACACATGGGCTCCCAGGGAAGACCCACAATCCACACAAATTCCATACGAGATCCTCTGCTACACCAGCACCCACTGCTAACTTCTGCACAGAGCTGTCCTCCAGTTCACAAACTACTTTTCACTCCTATTATCACATCTATCAGATAAGCGGGGACCTGAGGCTCATTTTGCACATGAAGAAACTGAGTCTTGGAGAAGGAAATGAGTCATATTGCACACATCAACTTTCAAATCCAGCCCCATTTCCTCCAAGCCATGATTGCCTCCAGATGAGTAATATTATATGTGTCTCAAAATGCTAACTTCAGAACTTAAGAACTATCTTTTACAAACTTGAGAGAACAGGAGAATTTCCCAGGGAGTTTGTCGAAGATGTATATTTCCAATGTCTGGGGATGGTGGGCGGGGGCACAGAATGTGTCATTTCTCCAATTACTGGAGGTGGTTTTGATATGTATGATAAAAGCATACCATAAGTATCATACCATACCATACCAGATATGGTCCTGGAGTAGGGAGAGAGCACAGGGTCCTGAGAGTCAAGACCCCATATCTGCTGCTGTGGGGCACAAGTTCCACGACCAGTGAGGGTACCAGAGTGGGTTCCAGGAATTGGAAGAAGAGGCGAGCAGTGGCAGGCAAATGAGACATACTCTTTATTGTCAGGACGTGGCAACAACCACAGTAAGCAAGTGAGAGCAGCAGCAGCACAGCACAGCAGCCCCAGTAACATGGGGAGCACTCATATATATAGGGCTCAGAACAATAGCGGCAACACGCCCAATCAAAGGGTGGGCACGTGGGTCTTACATAAGAGATTACATCATAGTTACATAAGTGTGCTGACTCATGCCTTACCAGAAGGCTGGGCCAGAAGACATACAGACAGTCATCTTGGTTTGGCCTAAGAAACCTCTTGCCTATACAAACGGGTTTTCCCTTACAGCCACTTTCTCACTTAGCCTTGGTTTCTTCTGTTGCAAACTGAACCCAGCATGCCAGGGCATAAAGGAGTCTTCTAGCCCTCACATTCCTGGGCTCTGCAGCCTTGCCTTCACCTGGAGTGTACTGTTAAATACACTAATTGGCATAATATGAATGCCTCTGTTCTCTGCACTTAATAGAGTGTGTGTGTTGAGTTTGGGAAGCCAGAGGGAGTAAGAGAAAGGAATCTGGAATCAAACTGCCTTCACTCAAATCTGGATCTGACTTTTATAAACTGTGTGACGTTAGGCAAATTACTTAGCTCTAACTTACCTGAACCTCAGTTTCTCCAACTGTAAAATCGGAACAATAACACTCAAATGGCCGATTTGAAGACTGAATGAGCTGTTAACTGTAAAGAACCTAATACAATGCCTGGCATGTCATGAATGTGTAAAAACATATTAACCTATTATGAGGATGCCTGCTATAGTTTTGCCGTCTGCTCCAACCTTGCCTAATCCTCTCTGCAGTTTAGAAAAAAAGCAAAGGCCAGGCAGAACAGCTCCTGTGCTAGAAACATAGGCCATATGCTTAGACAGCCCCTACACACAGGTGTTCAGCTCCATCTTTCCTAATAAGACAACCATTAGAATTGAGATCCTACGGAGCTATATTTCAGGAGACAGGGAGAGAGGGGAGGAGTCCACAGACCCTCAGCTCTAATTCTCCAGCCCAAGGTCACTATTCGGCCACCAGTTGGCCCTCCCTACCTGTGCATTGCATCAGCCTATAAAATGACATGAAGTTTCCTGGGCTGCAATTAGGAGAGTGCATACAGACCTATATCTCTGTGTGGAACCTCATTAAAGGGAGTGATAAAGTGAAGGTCAGCTATCTTTATAAGGACAAGAAGTGAAGAATCAAAAGCCCAGAAAGCCAAGAGGCTAATGAGAAACAGAATGCACTTTCAGCATTCGGGGATGAAAAGAGGGAATTTTGACAGGAGCAGAAACTTGTCAGAAGCCCCCCAAAATTCACCACAAAAACAATTCTGAAAATACAAACTTTCACAAAGATCTTGAGATCAGAGGCTTCCAAAGAAAATGAGACAAACGCAACAAAACCTTTTATAATGTTAAACCAAAACAGAGATCTTCCCTCTTACTATGCAAACTTTTGCTGAACGCACCTACTATGTTCCATGACTATAATAGGATGAGTGAAATATATTATTGAATTACAAATAATCCCACATGCTGGTACTATTCAATTTCTACATTTCATTGTTTCATTTATTCAACATCTATTTCCTGAGTGCCTCTCTGATCTTCTCAATGCTTCTGAGAGGTGTGGAACAGAGGGGATGTTGTTTTGACCACCCACTGTGTACTTTGCTTGGGGTAACAGTATATGCTGGGGCCATAGACTTGGGCAGTGGGTAATCCCAGTGGATACCATCCTGTGCTCACAGGCATGGCCTGGAATGGGCATATGAACACAACCTGATCAGAGCCCTGCCCTGAGACTTCCTCACTGGACACTATAATCAGATTTCTTTCTATTTTATGATCAGATAGATATAGGACTATGATCCCATGGCCGTCACGGGGCTACAGCCCTCAGCAGATGGAGGAGAATGACTTCAGGGGGAGAAAATGAAGTGACACACAAAGAGAAGCAGGAGAGTGTGTGTGTGTATGTGTGTGTGTATATGTGTGTGACTATGTACACATCAAAGTGTATATGAGAGACAGAGACAGAGATAAGGGTAGAGCAACCTCAGGGTGTTTGATTACCAGGATCTGCAGTACCTAATGCCAACTTTCCTCTTGCCCATTCCTCATCTGGTTATAAAAATCTAAGAATTATCTAATTAGAGTTGGCTTCCTAACAAAGAAGGGAAAATAAAAACGAAAAGAAAATAGGCTATGATCCCAACTTTCAAGCAGCTTAAAACCAAGTTAAAGAGTCAAGTACAGTTATTTGAACCCCTAACCACCACAAGTATACATTTATAATATCCCACAAGGATCTAAAAGGCCATAGGACAAAAGGCTCTTCTTCTAATGGTTGTGTTCTGTGGCACTAAACAATATCTGCTATCCTCTCTTTCAAATTGTTTCATTTCAGTCCATAAATCAGTTCTTGAGACCAAGAAGATTAAGGCACAAACCCCATAGAAACCTATTCCAAGGCAAATACAGTGGGCTATGGCCACATTTCCCAGAGAGGGTTCCTTGAAATGGTAGCCCCAAGTTAAGTAAGGCAGAGTCTACTCTGCTCAAAATCGCATACCCTGTGCCCAGCAGAGACCCTAGTGTATAGGAAGCACCAAATAAATGTCTGTTAAATCAGTGAATGAAGCTGCAATGCAGAGCTAGTATGTGGTCAAATAAGTTTGGGAGATGTTACATGTTTTATCTTCATAGAGATCCCCAGTGCAGATAAGCAAAAATAAAGGCTCTGAGAAGTTCTGCAAGGAAGAAACATGTGTCCCTTTGTTTAGTACACTGTTCTCCAGACCTTTTATCACTAAGGAGTCTGTTTTGCTGCACAACACCAATTAGCTCCTTCCACACCATGGATCTACTATGTGAAACATGCATGGGCAACACTGGACAAGTGCCCCTGGGAGATGAGCAAACCTTTCCCACAGCCCAGACTAGGCACATCTAGAGCATGTTAATCAGGATGCCTAGAGCTTCCCAGCTGCACCTTCTCCATATTCCCACCCTGTTTGCATTTCAAGATGTCTGTTTTCCAAAGGCCCAAGAGCAAGGGGTGTAGCTTCTTAACCCAGCCAGAAGACTATCCACATGCCCTGCCCCACACATACATCCACACCAGCACAAACACACACACTGAGGCAGGGGGCAAGGTGATCATAACCAGACAGCATTTAAATACCAAGGCAAGAAGAAAAGCCTCGAATCAGAAGGTAATAGGCTGGCACAAATTAGAAAAGATTAATGGAGTCAGACATACGCTTTGAGTCACTTTTAGATAATCAGCAGGTTCTCACTGGCATTATCCTAATTCAGCACCACAGTAGAAGAAAATTCACTCGATGGCTCTCATGGTCAACTCCACAGGAACCCAATAAGCTGTATCAATGCGTAGAAAAGATCGGGGCCACAGCAAAAGGGGCAGAGAGCTAATTCTAGGTATGAAATGCTGCCAGAATTCAGGAGCTCTGCTTCTGTAGGCAAGTCTGACATTCCCACAAGAAAATTAAATAGTTACAATGATTAATTACATCCATTGGAGTTAGTTTTTGCAAAGAAGGCCCTAAGAACTTTGCCCAGGAATTAAGTCTTAGAAGTTCTTAGCCCAAAATATAATAGGATGAATAGCAAAATGGAGAGCCAAGATAGCTCTGACCTTTTCAGCAATGACTTTTTTTTTTAAGATATGGAGATAGAAAATGGAATAGAGCCACTCTTTTAAAGAAAAGAGGAGCAGAAGGGGTGGTCATGGTGGATTTCTTTCACCAATTACATAGAACTTTTGTTATAATCTGTATGCAAAACCTTCCTGGACCTTGATGGTCATGTCAATAGTTGATCTATCCCGCATGCTTTTCTTCATTCTTCTACTTAATTCTCCATTTCATTTGAATAATTACTCATCCTGTACTTCCTGTGGTTCTCATGGGGCAGCCAATCACCTTGACCTGGCCCCTGTCCCTGGAGGTTGATATGTGCCCTAATCTTAACCAATCATACTACATGATTCCCTTTGTCCCAGTGATTGGTCCAGGGGTAAACACGTGACCCAAGTCAGCCAACCAGAATGCTTCTCACAATTGTCCTGTAAATCCTGGAACAGGAAATCATTCTTGCCACTGGATGAGCTGGACTTATTTTTTTCTAAAATCGCTGGCAGCTATCTTCCCCTTGTGCAGTAAGAGAGAGCAAGGCTAACACAGAGAGAATCAGAACATAGAGAATTAGAATTGGTGAGGCAGGAATAACAGCAAGAGAGAGAACGAGAGAGAGAAAGAGATTGATTTGAGGACATTATCTGAACTCTTGATATAGGCACACCTGGAGATAATTAGTGCTAGTTTTTCTATCACAACCAGATGAATCCTGACCTATATAGTGGCCACACCCAAAGTGGATCAGTTTATTTGGTTTATAACAAGCTTATCATCTTACAGTTCTGCAAGTCAGAAATCCAAAGTAAGTCTCACTGGGCTAAGGTCAAGGTGTTGGCAGGGCTAGTTCCTAATTGAGATTCTGAGGGGCGGATATGTTTCCTTGCCTTTTCCAGCTCCTAAAGGCCACCTGCATTCCTTGGCTCGTGCCCCCTTCCTCACATCACTCCAACTTTTACCTTCTGTTGCTACACTTAACTTTGACCTTCCTGCCTCCCTATAAGGATCCTTGTGATTATGTTCAACCCATCTAAATAATCCAGGATAAGCTCCCCATCTCATGTATTTAACTTAATCACATCTACAAAGTCCCCTTTACCAAGGAAAGTGACATATTCACAAGCTCCAGGGATTAGGAAGTAGGCGTCTTTAAAAGGCCATTATTCAGCCTACCATAGTTGGTATGCAACAAATATTTGTAGGAAAAAAGTATGTGAAATATTTAGTCTTTCCAAAGCCCAATGTTGTAAGTATCTTCAATATAAGGGAAGCCATAGGATTATGGCAGAGGACAAAAAAGAATATAGCCACTAAGTCCTCCCTGTGGTACGTGGGGGTCTGTCTCCATTGTCATTTTACCAGGCTGAACACCTACTGGGTTAAGCATTGCCTTTGTGCAGTGTATATTATTCAAATGTAGCTCCCCACAGAAATATGAATTTCTAGCATCAGTAAGAGAGAAATTTTGGAACCCAAAGGGCCTCCCCAGAGCCCCCTTAAACCATTACTTGGATCTAAGCACTAGGCTTGCCTGAGAAGGAGAACATCACAGATTCTACTTAATAGTGGGCAAGACCCATGCTCTGGGAGCCAAGGCTGCTAGTTTTTGACATGCTGCATAGGGCTCTCAAGATTGTTCTTGAATGTCTGACATAAACTGTTGTGCTCACAATGCAAGTCTTTGTGACTCCTAATTCTGTGCTCTTCTCCAGTGGTTCTCAAGCCGGGGTGATTATGCCCACCCCACCACAACCTCTCAGGGAAATTTGACAATGTCTCTATATATTTTTGAATGTCACAACTAGGGGGCCAGTACTGGCATTTAGTGGGAAGAGACCCAGGGTGATGATATGTATTTTACAATGCACAGAACAATGCCCACAACTAAAAATTATCTGGCCCCAAAATGTCAATAAGTTCCCAGATTGAGAAGTCTTGCTTATATCATTATATATTTCTAACAGTTCTAAGGATGAGGGGCCTAGCCTCCAGACATTACCCCACTGGAAAAGCTCCTGAGATTGACATGAAACTTTAAAATTCAAGTAATACAGGGCTTTTTTCCTTTTATTCAAAAGGCAAATTGCCAAATTATTTAACTTATGATGGAAATTATTGCTGCAATAAAAATATACCCTTTGGAAATATGACTGCAAATAAGCAGAGACATGAGTCAAGCCAAGAGTTGGCTTCAACTAGAACAGCAAAGGGCAGTGAGGGGTGGGAGCCAAGGGAAATCGGGCATATGATTCTTTTTTTTGTTTATTTGTTTTGTTTTTTGTTTTGTATCAACTGGTGTTGGCTCATGTGCTAGCGTCAGTACTTCTCCAGTGTGGCTTTGGCAAAATGGTCAGTCTTAACCATGATTCTGAACTTGTTTTGTGACAACACAGATAAAAATGACATGCTTCTTGCATTAACAAAAGTAGATTTTCTTTGCCAACCCCTAAAGCTCTCCCTCTGAGTGTGAGGGATAGACAGAGGTTTACTAAGGCAAGAGCAATTTCACATGGCTGTGGGCTGGGGAAGCTGGTTTAAACCTTGGCTCCTCCATTTTCTAGCTGTGTGACCTTGGGAAAATTACACTTCAAGTCACTTTTCTCACCTGTGATATGGGGATAATAATTGTAGTTACTTCACAAAGTAGTAAAGATTACATGAGATAACCATGCAATGCAATTAGCTCAGAACCTGACACATAGTTAGCCCTTGAATGTCAGCCCTTAGCAACATCATTACTAGTTATCATTACTGGAAGCTACAAGGAAGGGGAGTAACAGCTAGCTAAGGGGGATAATAATGTGCTAAGCCCTGAAGGCAGAATGTCCCCATGAAAAGACTTCACCATGGCTCTGTCACAAATGTGACAGAGCTCCAGCTTTGCTCCTTGCTATTACTGTGAGCCTGGCCACATCAGCTAACAGCCTCTGAGCCTCAAATTACCCATCAGTGAAATGGAGATCAGGTCCGGCTCAGGGCAGCCATAAGGGAGGGGAAGTGTTACCAGGGGATGCAGAAAACAGACTCTGGAGCCAGACTGCAAGGTTCAGATATACCAGTTGCTAGCCAAATGACCTTGAGTGAGTGACTTGATTCTTCCACGCCTCAAGTTCCTCCCCCTGTCAAATGGGAATAATAATAGTTACTACTAGGATGTAAGAAACATAAGGGCAGGGATCCTTGTCTGTTTTGTTTACGGCTATAACCTCAGCACCCAAGACTCGAGTCTACTACATAGTGGGCATTCAACAAGGATTTACTGAGTAAATGAATGAATAATGGACCCTATCTAACAGGATTGTAGTGTGGCTTAAATGGGATTATATCTGTGAAGGGCATAGAATGGTGCCTGGCCATGGTACACATACAAGTAATACTGGCTATCATAATACTATCAATAAGCCTTGTTCAAATGAACTCTAAATACACACAGCGACAGCCTTAGATTGGGCCACCAGAGCCAGGAACAGCCACGGGTGTATAGTCAAGGCAACCCAGAGTGCTTATTCCTTCTTAGCTTGCTCTCTACTCCATGGTTTGCTGCTGTCCCTCTGGCCAGCATTACTTGAACTTGATGTTCTCCCATGTTTATATTCTTGGGTTTATTCTCCAGCTAGGTGCACACATCAGCCCCCTTGCTGAGCATCCAAGGCTCATGAGTGACTCTCTCTAATGCAGTGTGTCTGTTCCTCAATGGGTCTCTGCAGCTTTGCTCCAGCAAGATGGGTCCATCTGGAGAAAGTGTTTAGAAGAGAGATTGCCCATGAGAGGCCTTGTGTACAATTTAAATCTTAGCTAGAGTGGACATTCCTGACTGGCCCTCCATGGTAGTTATGAAGATGACCACTCAACTTCCATTTCACTCTCCTTCTACTGGCTACAGATGCTATAAAGCTAAATACTCTGCTTCTCAGACTCCCCAAGGTTCAAGATGTCATTTAGCTTTGGCCCATTAGATGCACAAGATCTGGAAGAAGGCAGTGAGGCAGAGACGACCACGCTTCTGCTATTTTTGCTGGCTAGTTGCCACAAAAATATTTGATTTTTCCAAGGTAGGCTTACCAGACTTCCAGGGAAGGGACTGAGCAGCTCTGTGGATATCGTGAAGCAGGATGGAGGGTGCCATTTTCCTGGTGTGGATTCAGCAGGCGTGGCATAGCTCTGGAGCCAATGGTTCCAATGGTGGCTTCTTGATGCCTGGATCACACAAAAGGGTTATAAACAGGAACCGGAACTTGGTAGGGCAGCTTCTCAATTCTCCAGCATACTGAATATAATAGAGGGGTCCAATTCTGTATTATCCTTCTAAGAGTCATTTCTGGAGCTTGATCCTAGGTCTTCCAAACATCTTCTAAGTATTGAATATCCTGTAATTGCTATCATCTTAAAACAGTAATTTATGTGTTCTGCCACTGAGCCATGACTAATAGACCCCTCTTTTCTGCTAATACTTCTGATTTTCAGCTGAATCTCCAACTTGTCCCACCTCAGTCATCCTAGGCCCTGACAGGTGGAATATACAACCCAAGCCCAAACCAATGAGTGCTCTGAGTTCTCCTAACATAGTCATTGCATTAGGGGCAGCATGTGGCCCTAGCTTCCCAAATAGAGTGAATCTTGGGAAGTTTTCTGGGAATGCTAGGAATAAAGACTCTAACTCTTTTCTGACATAGTTGAAACTAGTGGGATGTGACTTTGGGAAGGTATTTTGCACCTATAAGAACAAACTTGTCTGAGAATGAGTTCTCCAAAAGAGAAAACTGAGCCAAAAATGGAGAATAAGAAATCTTGTCTGTGGTGGCTTGAGCTCTTATATCCAGCTGCATGGAAAGTAAGATTTGCCCTTAGATGGTTAAGGTATATAAGCCAAGAGCATTTCATTGATTTATTTTTTCTATAAACTACTTTGGGCTACATTACTCATCTGTTGCAATTAAAATGTCCTGATTGTCATACTATCCAATATAATTAATAGTACTTTATTTTATGGGTCTATCTCTGCTTCTAGAAACCAAAGCCTAGCGCAAATGTTTCCTGGGAAAGAACTGATTACGTGCAATGGAATGTGCAGAACCTGCTGCCAGAAGCTACCACTTTGCTTTGTCTGTCTACCCCTGGGCAGCCCGGGGCCTTTTTCCTCCTAATGTCTGTGGACATCCATCCTGAAAACAATTCCCTAGAAACCAGCAGCCCTGAAATCCCTTGTCTGTGTAACTCACTCCACTAGCTTTGGCTTCTGAGAAAAAAGAGTGTTTGTTTGTTTGTCACTTATTATAATTGATTTGTTTCTCTCCAACTGTGTACTGATTTCCTTGCTGTAGACAGCAAATCTGGGGCTGAGAACTCCAGGAAGTCTATTATCAGCCACATGTCATGTGCCATGTGAGAGAAGCATGGATTGGGGTGGCCATGGAGACGACAAAAGGGTTTGGGAAGTGTACAAGCCAGAACTGAGATAGTTTTGCTTGGAGAAGAGAAGTTTGAAGACATCTTAAAGGGGTCAAGAAGGAATGTACAAAAACATGCAGACTTCAGTGGCCTTGCCATAATTCTGGACACAGATTCTATTGCTGAAAGTCACAGCCACTCAAACTTGGCCACCATGGAACTTTTGTAATGACCACTGTTCCTAGGCACAGTCTGGGGTCCAAAGTGTCTCAGATATAAGATGATTCTTCCTTTGTGTGGAATTGGATGAAAGCAAAATTGTGGAAGAGAAAATATGAGACCTTGGTATGTCCTCCTACATCCCTCAGACACCCAGAGGCTTCTTCTGTTCTACCTGCCTGGTGCCCTCTGCCACCTGCTCTTCAAGGCCAGCCTTCTGGGTTTCAGGCCTTAGCTATTCCTGCATTAGTACCAATCCATCTTTGTTTCCAGTGATGATCATACAAGGAACCAATGTGGTATACACATGCACATCAATATAGCAACCTTTACCAACACACTTTATATATGGTCCTCTCTTCTTTGCATGCCAGACTCCAAAGACCACCTAACAGTGGGTTTTCAGTCTATGTGCACGGTCAATGTCAAAGAGATTTGCATTGCTACTGTGCCATTGTCTTATAGTACATAGAAGAATCTAGTGCCTCCTCTAAGATAATCAAAATGAAAGAAGCATTTCTGAAACAATATCCAAAGCAGCCTTATATTTATCTAGCATTTGACAATCACCCTAAACTTTGGCTTATATACTCCTCTCCTTTGATCTTCCCAGGAGCTCAGAAAGTCTGCAGGTCAAGTGGTTCTCTTAGTGCCATTGTGCAGGTGAGGAGATGTCTAGGCACAGAGATGTCCAGTGACTTCTCAAGTTCAAGTAGGTATTATGAAGTGGAGTCAAGACTTGAATTCAGATTGCTTAGTATTTAACCCAATATACCCTTCTTCTCTGCAGTGTAAGAAGATGTCTAATCCCTTACAGGATTCATTGGCATCTGCCCATTGTGCCTAGGAGGATCCAACATAATTTGGATCGATAGCTTCAGTTTATGACTTTCTGGTTTTGAAATGCCTAAGAAAACACAGCAATTTAACATGTCAGAGACTAGCAGGATATTCAGCAACATCTTTTTCCTTTCTCGTCATCCCATCACCAAGAATTTAGGGATAAGCAAGGCAGAAAGCAGATATCTCAAGCTTGAGATCACCTACCATAGCTTGCTCCTGAGCAGAAACAGCCAGTTACTCTCACAGCATCTCTGGAAAATAGCAGTGACTATCCTTCACTTTAATGGCATGATAATGGAATTAAAGTGATTAAAGTTCCATGATAGTGGAACACACTGGAATCAGAAGACATTGGAATCAGAAGACACTGGAATCTACATGCTATCCTCCTGAATTTGCCATTAGGGAGAGTTGTGAGTGGTGATACAAGCCATCAGGACCAGCCACAGTGAGAAGTCTTGGAGGTGAAGACAGAAAGGCTGTGACTAGCAGATAAGACACCAAACAGGAAAGCATGAACAGCACTGTGTGATTTCACCAACTGTAATATCCTCACCCTCTCTGTGGCTTGTATTACCCAGGGAAGGCTTCAGATGAGCTGAATTTAGTTAAAATGCACAGGAACATCTGATCAACATGCTAAATGAGTAGGCTCCGACACCACTTTTACTTTCCCTCTTCACTCACTTTCAGTATTAAGATTGAGGTATTGACTGGTATTCTTCCTGCAGGATGGAGCGCAATATTATAAAATGCATTTGCAAGCAGGCTAAATCATGATTGACAAAACGAAATTTGTTAATACAATGGTTTGAGGCACTTGACAGAAATTTTTGTCAACAGTGTAGATTAAGGGATTCAAAAAAAATGAAATTTGGAGATGAAATGGCTTTGATGTTTCTCATGAAAAGCATTTTGTTGACAGACTGGATCAGAGTGAAAAAATGTGCATTTTCTTAATGCGTGCGTTTTAAGTCTTTGACAAAACACGCATTAGTCCTGCTGCTTTTGCTCATTTGTCATCTACTGCATTGGCCTCACCTTTAGCCATAAAAAGGAATCAGATATAAGCAGAAACAGTGGAAAACCACTGAAATAAAGTGTCAGATTAGTCCCACAAGTCATGAAGTATGGCCATGTCATTTTTTCAAGTGCTTTTTGACTAGGTCCCAAACGCATTATTTGATCTTATTCTATTAATTCTTCTAAGAATAAGATTCTTTCCCATTTAGAAAAGATCTTCCAGTAACAGTTAGGACAGTTTGGGTTATAAGTAAAGAAACCAAGAAGATTTATAAGCCTGGTTCTCAAAGTGGGGTTCCCACACCAGGAGCATCGGCATCTCCTGGGAAATTGTTTGAAATGCAATTTCTCAGGCCCCACCTTGGACCTATGTGTAGGTGGGGCACAGAAATCTGTATTTTAACAAGTCCTTCGGGTGATTTAATGCAAACCAAAGTTTGAGATCCATTGACTTGAGCAAGAGCCAAGAGATTGCTTCACATAACTGAAAAGTTCATGGCTAGATAGATGAGGCTTCAAAGCTGGCTGTATCCAGAAGCTCAACCAGTATGATTAGGGTCCAAGTATCAATTTCTCTTCCTTCCTCTAGAGTGGTTGCACTGTTAGATAACTTCTCCCTTCATGATGGAAAGATGTCAGCAGCTCCAGGCTTATGTCTCATCTTCTTGACTACCCCAGAAGAAAAAGAATGCTTTTCCCCTTGTAGCTTCAATAAAAGTCCCAAGATGGAGTACCATTTGCCCTGATCAATCCAGCCCAGGTGTTATGCCCTTCCGAGAATAAGGGAAACTCACAGTTTGACATCCTCCGGCCAGTCATGGTTTACATGTCAGGGGCAGTTTGAACTCTGAACCCTCAAGGACAGAGAGTAAGGAGGGATGGAAAACCCCTAGAAAGCCCAGTGTAGATGCAGGAAGACAGGGGAATGGGTGCTAGAGAGATACAACCCTTGGCCTTCTAATACATTCCAGATTAAGGTAAGAGTAACTTCCCTAATTCCACACACACACACACACACATCTTCCATTAATGTTTCTCTAGATTCTAGAAAAGGAACTCTACTACCCCTTTAATCTTATCCTCTTCCTCAGGCTCTCTCTTGCTTCTTGGTTAATGCAAAGAGTGGAAAATTAGTTCTTAATAAATGCAATCCAGAAGCTGCTAGCAAAAGAACTGAGAGAGAGGATTCCGTAGCAAAGCCCACATGTCCCTAAATGAAGCGGGTTCCTAAAGATTGGCGATAGGGAGGAGTCCAGGAGCATCAGGTACAGCTCTGCACAGGTCGGGGGGAAGGTGGCCATCTTTGATTTTGCTGCCATTCACTTGTGACAGTCTCCCCCAGGACAGCCTTTTATTTCCCTGTAGTTCACAGCGGAATTTATTTTGCAGAGGCATAAACAACTTGCGTACAAGATTTGGCTTTCATCGTTAAACCAAGACTGAAACTTTGAGCTGTCATAGTTGTGCCATCTCAGCAGCCCAAATTCAGTGTTTTACAAAAGAGAGAGAAAGAAAACTTTACCCATTCCCTGTACTATCACCTCTACCCAGAACAAGGAAATGTTTTCCCAATTTGGAACAAATGAAAATGCTCCATGAGTAATCTCATTCTGACTAGAGAATGATTATCAAGAACAAATGGCTTGTGAAATGCCTCTTATGCAGCTCTTCCCAATATAACTTGTTCATTTGTGCCTTGCCTTCTACATTGGGATCTTCCCAAAGGTAGGGGTCGTGTTTAATTCCTCCCTGTATCTCCAAAGCTGCACGCAGAATCTGGCACAGAGTCAGTGCTGAATATATATGATTTGCACTGAATTAAGTGGAAAAAGTGGCCTGTTTCCCATAATCTTTCTTTTCTATGATTAGGTAGCCCCATTGCAGCATAAGCTTGACTGCTGTCTGGTTTCTATGAGAGAACATCTGTTCCCTCATCGCTAGACAGGCTATTGCCAAGATAGGCTGCTTTAAGGGCTATCCCGAATGCCACCTTTCTCCCTTCTACAATTTAGCTATGTTAGGATGACCTTGAGACAGTTTTACACCCAATGCCCTCATGGGACCACTAGAGGGCAGCAGAGAACACAGTGATGGCACGATGGCCATTTTCTCCAGTCTTTGTCTTCAGCTCTCCAATTCCCTCAATTTTCCCAGCTTTCATCCTTTTGTTAACTTTGGCTTTATGGATGCAAGTTTCAGTACAGAACAGCCTGGTTTGTTTTAGAGCAAGAAAAACCATTCCTTTTTGTCTTTCTGCCTTTTAATGTGATTCCTCAGAAAAATAATTTCATGGATGAGCCAAATCACTCAAAGTTTACAAAATGCACTTTTTAAAAAAAATATGGCCTCCCCTTTAGAAGAAAATAAAATAAAATCTTATCTACTACATTAGACTAGAGCTTTCCCTTCTGAGCGCCTTTTCTATAAGATCTTTAACTGAGCTGTTCGATCACTCCCTTCGCCCTCCATTCTTCTTGTGATCCAAAATCCAGTCTGGGAAAAAGCTCTCATTGGAAGGATAATTAAAGTAGATGAACAAGTCCTTCAGTCCCAGTTAATCCCAGTAAGCCTAATTCAACTTCTATAGATGGAGGGATAAAAGTGTTCTCCCATCAGGGTCATTCATAGATGGACTACAGCCTACACCAAGAAATCAGTCCCTGGATAAACACAAGGTCATAGAGACCACGTTTCTACATAAGTAGGATTTAATTTGGTCTAGGTTTGATCCAATTGCACAGATCAAGGAATCCCTGCCAAAAAAAAAAAAAAAACCAAAAGAGCATTTAAAGCTAAACTTCAGGACAAACCAACACCTTGAATCCTTGCCTCCACACAAAATTTCTCTTCAAGTTCCAGGAACATGACCTCAATTTGGCATGCAAATTGGAAGAGCCTTTTAAAATAACTATTTAGCAATAGCTATTAAAGTGAATTATTCCATTTCTAGAAATCAACCCTATATAAATATACATATACATATAGATGTATGTTCATATAAGAATACTCATTGCAGCATTATTTATTATGGCAAATAATTGGAAACAACGTCCATGTCCATCAATAAGGGATTATTTTAATATATTTTGATACACCCATACTATGAAGTATCATACAACTAGAAAAAAAGAAAAGAATGAGACAGATCTATGTTTAATGAAAGGGAAGGGTAGCTGAAAATTGTTAATAGCAATGTACTAAAAAATTTTAGATAGATATTTTTCATTTTAAAAACTATACGTGTATTTATGTAAATGAATATAAATACAACTTGTATTTACCAGGTCTGGAAGGATTCACATAAAACTTGTTTGAGATCTATGGAGCACCGTAGATCTGAGAGGGGTAAAAAGGTAGAAATTTTACTATATTCTGGTATCAATTGTGCAATTATTTTTTTAAACAGTCTCTAAAGTTGCTAACACAATTGGGCTCAAATTAGCCAATATCATACTTGGTCATTTGTAATTCTTTATTCACTAAAACTACATTTCAGGCACCATCTAGCATTTGGTCCTCATATCCCAAGGACAAAGCAAAAGTTTTAAGCTTTCACTTTTCAAAGATTTTTGGAAACCAACATAACCCTGCTACCATGAACAAGCACAGTATATACAGAAATTGAATACACATCATTCTCGAACTGAAAATGAGCAAACATCCTCCCGCTATTAGCTCTGCCCAGAGACATACACAAAACTAGAGTTTCCAAGCCGGGAAGAGAGCTCAGAGTTTTGCACAATGCCCCCTCATTCACAGGTAAAGAAAGGCATGCACAGTGAGGTCATGTGGCATCCCCAGTCCATAAAATGTACAGGCCACTTCTTGGGGTCCCCTGGCTACGTATCACGGGATGGTCATGCCATTTATCATTGAAAACCAGAGTACTTTTGAGAGGGAAAAGTGGTACTATTCATGACTACTCTGGAACAACAGTTGTAAATCAGGACTGTCCTGGGCCAACTGAACACACAGTCACTGTACCAGTCCCCCTTCCCCTACCCCAAATCCCAAAGGAGCCGATCTATAGAGTTTGAGCCCCACCCCTCCCAATGTGATGTAGTGGTGCCTTTTTATTCTAGTTAAATATTCACTAACAATCATTTTCCTGGCTCCTCAGAAGAAAGAAACTAGTAAATAATTTAATTAGTCCTGAGAGAAATAAAACTAAAACAAGACTATTGTTTTTCTCTAATGTTCTCTCAATTAATCTTAGAGTCCTTGCAAGATGACACAGGCATCTGGTTCTGGAATTCCAATCTTCCTGATGAGGTTTACCAGATTTAGCAAATAAAAATACAGGACACTCAGTTAAGTCTGATTTTCAGGTTAACATGCAACACTTGAAACGTAGTTGCCCTAAAAAATTGTTGTGTGTTGATCTGAAAGTCAAATTTAACTGGACACCTTGTATTTTGTCTAACAGCTCTGCCACTGAACTCACAACTGCCTCACTTTTCGGAAGGTCTGAAACATGCCAGTGATCTGTTGGGCTTTTAGAACTACAGACTGGTGCTGGGGGAGAGAAGCCACAATGGGAACATATAGAATAACTGTATGAACTATTTCCTCATACCTTCCTTGTTCAAAGCCCTGTGGGAGGCACCTTGGGCCAGTGATCAAATCAAATTTCTCTTTGTCCTCCAACTGCTCTGTGTCATGCCATGCCTTCCACGGTTTCCTGGACCACAACAGCCACTTGTGACTTTGTTCTGGCTCTTAGGCCTCCCCAGATGCTTTTCTCATCTCAGCCTGACAAAACCCTACTTATCTCATAAGTCAGGTGGAAGAGACCTCACCCCAACACAGCATCTATCCGTCCCCCTCACTTGCCTTATTTTCTTCACATCACGAATACTACCTGACATTGCATGCTGCTGTTTCTGTTCCCTGGCTTTGTTGTCTGTCTTCCCCCTGTAGACTGGAAGCTCCATGAGGTCAAGGGCTCTGTTGGCCTTGGCCTCCACCGTGTGGATCCAGTGCCTGGAAGACTGTGCAGTGCTTATAAACAGCTGGAGAGTGAATGCACGGCAAGTCACTTCCACCGGGAAGCCTCTCCAGACCACACTCAGGAAAAATTAATGACTTTCCCCTGGGCAATCCCACTGCCCATTGCTCCCTTTCATCTAGACATACGTTCAAAAATAGTTACTGAGCACCAACCATATACAAAGAATTCACCACAACACATAACTTCGTTGCATGCTCATCTATCTCCAAACCAATTAATGAAATTCTTGAGGGTAGAGAATGACTTGTTCATCCACTGAATGGCCCCACAGTTAGGGCAGTGTTAGAAGGTGCTTATTAAAGTGGGTTCATTTAAATTACTAGATATTTGGGGCCATGTAGTTAAAAGAGTTTTTTCCCTTAGTTTATTACAATTAAGACAGCATATTTTAAAATTGGTTTTATAATTGATGTGTATATATTTTTTTAATTAAAAGATCTAGTTTGGGTAAGTTTGTGGGTAAAGGAGAGCTTTCATTCTTTGCATGTAGGTGGACGCTTTCTGGAGACTGGCTGGCTCCTTGTAAAGAGAGTCTGACACTATAGTGCCCTTTGATGTGGCTCTAATATAACCTATAGAGTCTGAGTGATAATGACGTGTCAATGGAGGTTCATTGATTATAACAAATAGACCACTCTGGTGTGGGATATTGATAATAGGGGAGGCTACCTGGGGAGTGGGAAGTTTGTGGGAACTCTGTACTTTCTGCCCAATGTTTCTGTGAACCTAAAACCTCTCTAAAAAATAAAGTATACATTAAAAAATGTATTACTTTGATAATAACACCAAATGTAACTAACTTAAAGGTGAAAAAATGTCTTGAGAATTGGAGAAGATCAAGCAAACTGAGAGTGAGTTACTTGAAGACATCAGAAATCAGCCAAGCTGAGAGCAGGTAGCCTAACGCCCAGAGCTCTGAAATCCAGGGAGGATCTGCTTGCTTGCTCTCCTGCTGGGGACAGTCATGTCCTGAGTCCCTGAGAGAAGGGAAGACCTTTGAGAGGGTTCAGTTGTGCACGTACACACATACACACACACATGCACAGACATCGCCATGTTCTCTTTCCCCACACACATACGTACCTCCTTATTCACGCTCACAAAGGAAAAGCTATCCCAAAACCCTCTTTAGATACCCTGTTAGAAAAACCAGCTCAGGGAATTCTGTGTCTCCCAGAAGCCTGATCAGGAAAATACTTTGGGGATTTTCAGGTTCCATTTTTACCAGAGTATAACCCATCCCCCTATTAAGTGTTGAGAATTTTGCGAGGGGGGGGGAGTTGTTTTGATTATATCTGGAAATTATTTTACCACTGAGAATTCACTCCACCCCTCCCATTTCCCCCCCACCCACATGAGAGCAACCAAGAAAAGTTCAGCTTCTGATTAAAACAAAGTAACAATAATCAACTCTGGGAGCCCCAGAACAAAGAAGACTTACAAACAACCATTAACTTAAACTCTTTGAAAAATGCCCTTTCCCCTCCTGCTTAGGTCTGTTATCTTCTTGCTTCAAATCACTGATACTGCAACCCTCCAGGACTGTTTCCCAGTGGGAAGTATTAACAGCTTCTGACTCAGTCACTCACGCTGTCCTCGGAAAACACATAGAAATGTCATTAAAGGCACTTGGTTACGTAAGGAGGTACTGTGAGGCCTGGTTATTCTGGGAGGCAGAAAAGGCATAGCTCATCAGCCTTCTTAGGATGAAAGAAAATGATACATATGAGGCACTCAGGGCAGCACAAAAGAGGTACACAGTAGGTGTACCTGTTGAGTGGTAGCTGCAGACAGAATTGTTATTGATTATGATATTGTCATAATTAAAGAAAGCTGATGAAGTCAGGATGAAAGAGACTGGAGAGGCATGTGTGAGGTCACTAGCTAGCTGTGCATCTGATCCATCTTTGTGGATCTCAGTTTACTGCCTATAAAATCAGAGTGTTGAGCTAGAGGCAATCTGTTCCCAAATCCAGCTTGTAAATGCAGACTCCAGGACCAAACCTTGCCCTTCTCAATAAGAATCGTGGGGTGGGGGGAGTCCTAGGATCTATATGCTTTAAAGATCCTCAGGTATTTTGACTTGGACACAGTCAACAAAAAAGAGTCTGGGCACTGCTGAATTATATGTGTCTCTGGCCTTTTCCACTTCTAACATCTCCTGACTCAAAAGAAATCAAAGGGATGCCCAAAAGACCACCATGTGCAGAGATGTGATCATCCCAAATCTTTATGGATTTTAAGTGAGAAATACTGAATATGGCCTGAGGTGATAGACAAGGTAGACGTTGTGAGTACACTGTTACGAAGCTTAGATCTAGGGTTCAGAGAAAATAAATCCGTAGCAGGATAGCTGAACTTGAACGTTGCCCTTTCTGTAATATTTACAACACATTCCAATCTTTTGGTTGGTGGAAAATACCTACTTGTTTTGTGCATTTAAAAATACAATCACCAGAATCTCAAAATTATCCAGCTATGTTAATGTCAAATACATTAGAGAAAGGGCTTACATGGAATTTACATAAAAATATAAAACTTCAGTCCATAATCAACACCTCTGAACAAAGTTATTCAGATAAGCCATTCTCATTAGAGATGAATATCGCAATAAGGACTCAGAGAGAGTCTTTGAATGCTACCCTGAATTATTCTATTCAAGGAAGAATTTTGCATGAATATAGAAGCTACCACCATAACTAACTGCAAACTGAAAATTAACTTAATAGTACCGAACACAAATCTTCAAGAAAGACTTCATTGATCACAAGGGTTACATGCCGAGTAGCCTCTGCAGGGAGTGAAGGTGAGGATGCTAGCCTGTGAGGCCCCTGTCTCTTCGATGTTTAATCACTGCACATTCTAGCTCATAGCCCTTTCAACCCTGGTGGCAGAGAACTTAACATCCTTCATGCTCAATGGGGAAACAGTTAGCTCTCTCATACAAGCCATTACACTGAAGAGGGGACATGCTCTACTGAAAAGACGGGTACAAAAAACAGTTAGATAGAAGGAGTAAGTTCTAGTATTAAACAGGACAATAGAGAAATTATAATGAATGATAATTTAGTGCACATTTCAAGGTAGCTGGAAAAATTGTAACGTTCCCAACACAAAGATAAATATTTGAGGTGATGGATAGTCCAATTACCCTGATTTGATCATTACACATTGTATACATCATAAAATTTTCATATGTACCCCAAAAATACGTAAACTATTATATATCAATTTTTTAAAAAAATTTTAAAGAAAAGAAACAGAAAACCAGCAAATTGAGATTGTTACAACGGACCACATCCCAAATTAGGAGGTAGGCTTAATCTGTTTTCACATCTTCAGGATTTGGAACATCATCTTGAGTCACTGGGATTGCTCCAGTGGGTTTCTTTGTATGTGAGTGATACTGACTGATACTATACCTCTACCCTGCTGGCTGACTATTCCCAGACAAATGAATATGAAATCTTCAAGTGTTTCTAGTCTTGCATCTAGGTAAAGTCATCCTGGGAATAAAAGAAGAGCTGAACAATTGGATTTTTAATTTTTTTTTTAGTTTCTAGTTCATTGGCTGCATTCACTCATTAATTAATTACTTTAAAATGTTTCTTGATCACCTCCATATCCCAGGAATTATTCTAGGTCTCAGAGATAAAAAATGAAGACGGGCTCTGCTCCCACCAACCTTACAATCTAGGAGAAGAGAACTAGACAAGAAATAAGGTAATTTTAAATAGTTGTAAGTTCTGCAGAAGAACAGGAGGGTATTGTGGAGGATAATTGGGAGAGGATTACTTTAGATAGATGGTCAAAAAACTCCTCTTTAAAAATATTGCAAAATTTCAATGACTCAATGTTGAAATCCAGTGTTGAAAATGCCCAGAATCCACTGATCCCCACTTTTATATGCAAACAACATGCTCTCACCAAACAAACAAAATTGTTTGAATTTGGATTTTGGCAGAAATGTGGAAAATATTCATTTGGAGATTAGCTAAGAACTAATCAACAAATTATGCTCACTGAGTCATCTAACCAGATACTATATGGAAGATGAAATGGAAACTAGAAAAATTAAATATTGTAAGTTTTGCCTTCAAGGAATTTTTTATATATTAGGAAGTGTACAGTCTCTTGATTGGAATATTTCTTACCACATAGGCTATTCAGAATAGAGCTCTACATTTTATAATATAATGCTCACCACAACCCTATGAAGTCATTGGCATATCCCCATTCTACACAGAAGAAAAATGGGGTTCATAGGGGTTATACTACGTGTTTAAGGCCACCTGTCTAAGTACTATAGTAAGAAACACAGTCTAGACATGAACTCAAATTTTCTGACCTAAGTCATGATGGTTCTTTCACTTTCCCACATTGTACTTAGTAGAACTGGAAGAAAGGCGGGCTTATCTCTCATATTTTCCTTAAGGTATAAAGCATGATAGGAATATAGAATAGACCTATTATCTTAGGGTGAATTTTAGTTGGTTCTGAAAGAGGGTTCTGGAAGAGGTGAAGCCCATTTTATTGTTGTAAGGATTTTGTTTCATTTATAACATCTTAGTTTCACAATCACCCAGGGAGTGTTTTCAAGAGTCAATTTAAGCCTTTCTTCCAGAACATTCTAGGCCATCACAGCCTCCAATGGCAAAAAGTACCCAATTCTGAACTCAGATTGTTCTACACTAACCTCACTTTGCTGATGGATTCTCTTGTTGTTCTTGGTAATACCTGTTCATAGTATATCTCCCCAACTAGATCATAGGCAACATGTGGGCAGAACTGCGCCTCCCATTTTGATGCAGAGCAAGTGATAAACTAGAGTCCATTAATAAGACAGAGGAAAAATTGGTATCATAGTCTCCATTTTACAGATCAGTAAACAGAAGCCAACAGACCTAATGTGACTTCCTCAACGACTCAATTAATTAGAGACAGAACCACATTTAGGAGCAACATCTCCAGAAAGCCAGCATATATCCATTTCTCAAGATGCCCCATCCCCATAAATCCCATCTCCCCCAATCTACCCCACAGGCACCCTTGGCATTGACAACTATCAAAGATGTAACAAGCCCCAAATTGGGAATCAGGAGGCCTGAGTTGCAGATCTGGCTCTACAGTTGAATAATTCAGGAAAGTTATTTTGTTCAATCAACATATACTTATTCAGTGCCTACTACAGAGACTCATGAGCACACACACATACACACACATTGTTTTAGGCCCTTTATGAAAAAAATATTCTAATTATTAAACACGTTCTATGAATCTGGCACTGTGCTAAGCATTTTACATACGTGTTACTCATCTTGGTAACAAGTAGACATTGTAACCTAATTGAACATAAAACTAGAATGGCTTGCCCAAGGTCGCACAGGTGGCAACTGGCAGGGCCAAGATCGCTTCATTTCTTTAGTGAATATTTGCTCGTGCCAAGCATTGGCCCAGCCCTGGGGATACAGCAATAAGCAAGCCAGGCTATAATCCCTACTCTCTTGGAGCCCATGTTTCATGGAAAGAAACAGATGATAACCAATAAACTAATAAAATTAACAAGACCATTACCATTGGTTATACCTGTTATACAATCACTTAAAGTAGGATAGTCAGAAATACCTCTCCACGTGACCACACAGATCTGAGATTGGAATGACAGGCAAGGGGAAAACCACGCCAAGATTTGGCAGAAGACCTTTCCAGGCAGAGGGGACTGCAAGTGTAAAAGCCCTAAAACATGAACAAAGTTTGCATACTGAATGGACAAAAAGAAGACAAATATATCTGTAGAGAAGTGACTAAAGGGAGGTGGAAGAGATGAGGTGAGAGGGTGGGCTACAGCCAGGTCATGAAGAACATACCTGCATGATAAGAAATTTGGATTTTCCTCCCGGTGTGACAGGAAATCATTACAGGCTTCAGCTTTACATATATGATTGTTTTAAAAACTGCCCTTGTCCTATTTTTTTTCCTTTTCAATAAACAAGTTTTCTAAATCTAGAGGCAGTATTCAAAAAGTAAAACAGAAGAAATTTCTGAATAAAGAAATTTTTAAGAGACCAAGAGGCCACATGCTACAATTAGGCTAATTTAGTTTAGACTTGCCTTGGAATGACACATTTACTTAAAGGAAAATATGTTTTACCCTTATGCACCTTTTAACCTACAATAACAATGTGCCTTAATTACTTCTTGGAAGAGAAGTCTAGCATTACAGTTAAAAACCATACATACAAATCAGGATTTCTAATATTTTTTAGTAAAGTTATATTTCATTTTTTCTTTGTAGGTGGATCAAGAACCTGAGAGGAGGGTTTTAAGCAGTGGGGTGATGGGACATGAATGCCATGTCAAAGGATTCCCTGGCTGCTCCTGGTGAATGGTTTATAGGGCCAACAGTGAGTGCAGCATTGTAGCCCCTGCATCCTGGGCTCTCTTCAGGAGGGTGTGGGGGGCCCAGCTAGCTGAGTCCTGCCTACCCAGGCTCTGAACTGGGGCTTTTTCAAGGGTGCTTATTGTCTGACAGCGGGTGGCTAGAAGGGAGGAAGGACTAAATACCAGCAGGTATTTAGGTACCTAAGGGCATCCTCTCCCTTCCAATGCTTGTCACTTTCCATCTGATGGATATTCATGTCAGCTCTTGTCTTTACTGAACTTAGGTCTCTTTGATGTAAGAAGGAACATCTGGCTATAGGGACTCCAGAAAAATTCCCTTTGACTTGACCCAACTGGAGCTACTCAGCTACACAAATGATCCCACTGTTTCCTCCCCTGGGCTACCTGAGTAGACTGTTGCCATGTACAGATGATAAGCTGGGGTTAAGTCACCTACTCAAGAGGTCACACCCTTCTCACATGGAGGTGACCAGGGGCCATAGAAAGGACCTGAGGTTGGAATCAGATGTCTCCCCACTGCTTTGTACTAGCCAAGTGACCAGAGACCTTCATCTTTGGTGAGGATCTTGGATGATGGATGGACTGGGATGAGCAAAACGGGACAGAGGGAGGTAGAGAAGGATAATTATAAATGTGTAATAGCAGTTCTCTGTAAGATTCAACATGGCATGCCCTGCAAAATTTACCCAGATTAAAAAGACACTCTATTCTCTCTTTACTTATACCCACATAAGAGAAGACAGAGTTAGAGAATCTTGCAGTACAAAGGTCATAGAAATAATCTGACACAAGCCCTTTATTTTACAGATCAGGAAACTGAGCCTCAGAAAAGGGGGAACTTGTTCAATGTCACACGAGAAGTTGATAGGATAAGAATCCAAGTCAGTCTATTCAACATAACAAAGAGTATCCTAGAAACCAGTGAAATAACTATAAACAGCAACAACAGTGATAATACCTACAATTTGTATATCCCTTCCTATGTTCTCAACATGTATTAACACATTACATCTTCACAAGAGGCTTGAGAGCTATGTTCTAATAGCCTCCCTGTGTAATAGCTTTCCAAAGTTTTACAGTGGTAGAGTCAGAATTAGCCTAACATGGAATGAGCTCTATAGAAGACAAAGTTACAAGATACAACCCTTACATTGAAACACCTAACATTTTATTGGGGAGAAAAGAAACATACACATGAAATAATGATTCATCGCAATCAAAGACAACATGCTCAACATGGTGAGATGCCAAGTTATCTAGATTTGAGAGAAGAAAGAAGAGTGTGGTTCAAGAAGTAAAGGAAGTCTTTTCAGACAAGGTGCCACTTGAGCAGGCCTGGAGAACAGGTCTACCCTAGAAGCCCATGCTAGTGTGCCCTGTTTAGGTGTTGTGGTGGTTTTAAAATACATCCAAAAATTATTTGATACTTCTCCCTTCAAGAGGTAGAGTTTAGTTCTCCCCTTCAATATGAGTAGGACTCAAGTGTCTCACTTTTACCAATAGAATATGGAAGAAGTAACAGTGTGTGACTTCTTAGGGTCATAAAAGCCCTGTGGCTTCCTTCCTCTCTCTTAGATAAATTGCTCTCAAGGAAGTCAGCGGTCATGTTGTGGGGACACTCAATAGCCCACGGAGAGACCCACAAGACCATTACCATTGGTTATACCTGTTATACAATCACTTAAAGTAGGATAGTCAGAAATACCTCTCCACATGACCACACAGATCTGAGATTGGAATGACAAGGGGACAACCATGCCAAGATTTGGCAGAAAAACTTTCCAGACAGAGGGGACTGCAAGTGTAAAAGCCCTTAAATAAGAACAAAGTTTGTACACTGAAGGGACAAAAAGAAGACAAATATACCTGGAGAGAAGTGACTAAAGGGAGGTGGAAGAGATGAGGTGAGAGGGTGGGCTACAGCCAGGTCATGAAGGACATACCTGCATGGTAAGAAAGGTGACGGATGAACAGGGGCCTCGTATCAATTGCCTGCAAGGAATTGAGACCTCTTCCTAACGGCTATCCTTTTGGCAGAGGATCCTCCATCCCCAGCGTGACATCAAGCCTTTAGCTGACTGCAGCCCTGGCTGACATCTTGACTATAAGCTCAAGAGAGACCCCAAGCCATAACCGCCCATCTAAGCTTCTCTTGAATCCCTGACCCACAGAAATCATGAGACAATAAACATTTGTTACTTTCAGCTGCTAAATGTGGGGGTAATTGGTTACACAGTAATAAATAATTAATCCAGATGTCAATGCCTATATATATTGAATGGATGTGAAAAATAAAGACGATGAGGGAAATAAAGTAAATGACAGACTCCACATTTTCAAACTCTAGTTCTGAGACCTAGATGAGGCAGGTAAACTGGAGTTAAGTACAGGGAAACCATTTTTCTGAGTTAATAGCCAGGAGCCAATTTCCTGAAAGCTCAGTAAGTAAATTTACCAAGCAACTATCCAGGGTCACTATGTGCCATCAAAAATGGTGAATACTAACTAATCTTTCTCCTGAGGGTAGTCAAGTGGCCCCAGAATAGAAATATTCCTCTCCAATGTACCTAAGGGCAGTGGAAAAATCCCAGGCTTCTCACGTCATGTGTGATCTGACTTTGTAAGTACAATTTCAGGTAGCAATCATTAAGCACACACCCCACCCTTTAATTTACAGATAAGCATCTACCTATACACACACACACCAGCCAGAAGAACAGGATTCATTACCAGTGCTGTGTCCTTCATCTGGGTCAGCCATCACAGAAACATCCACCACAGCATGATCTTAAAGAAATTATTACCATTTGTGGTTCTAAATAGGACCACATTATTTTCTACAAGTGTCAATTTTCCCCTGCAATATTACATTTTCCAACATTTAGTTTTCTAGCATTTTGCCATGACTATCTGTGTAGATTAGAAAGGTTCTTAACTGTTATCTGTAATAGATTTTGCCTGTAGCAAAATTCATGCAGGCATAATAGAAGAACAAAGTGTACTCTGATGAAATTGCAACCATAATTTCCAGATGCCTGACATTTATTGCTTATTGCTATTAGAATTCAAGTGCCTATTTGTTTTGTACTTTGCTTTTATTCTTGCATCACAACATATAATGGAAAAAAGATATTTTAAATGTTGGGTTAAGTATCACAGATCAACACGAGGCACCAACATAATCAATACTACTTAAACATACTCCTAGGCAATTAATTTTTAAAGAATCAAATTGTTGTACCACATCAAAATTTATAATGATACCATAAAGGGTGTTATGTTCTTTATTGTTTAATTAAAAGCAACATTTAGCACTCATGCAGCTAACTGTTAAAACATCACAACATAAAAGGTTTAGCTTATCATTATGGAGAGGGAGGTATAGCTGACTCTTTACAGTATAATTTTGATTACTAAATGTTAATTGTACTTTATCAGCCAGTATGTATTTATCAAATTAATAGAAACAATCATACAGAGGTCTGTAAGAAGCACAGCCAAACACAGCCATCCTACAGTGACTGAAGAATGGATGATACTTGATAACCAGATAAATATTAACATCTTAAAAGGAGAAAACAAGTGGGTTTCATGGCTACCATGTTGTTAAAGTTGAATCTGGAAAACGGCATAGAGCAAAACACAAGAAAATGCATACGCAGAACAGAAAGAGGAGAACCAGGGAAAAAAGAAAACACAGAAAATTCTGCTGACAGATCTAAGCTTTTTTTAAAAAATAAAAAAGAGGTGGGGGGGGAGCATTTTCCAACCTTCTAGGTTTAGACACAGGGGCCTGAAGATTTGAGATGATGATCATGCTGTTAAACTCAGGTCAAAAACTCAGGTCAAGATACATGTCTAACATAGAGACCCTGCCCAAATGACAAAACGATGTGTAGGCTCTGGAGAGACAAAATGGCTGGTGGAAGGAGAGTATCTCACCTGTACTGTCAAGTTCATAGACCAGCTGGGCTGAATTGAAGACTGTCAAGGGAGCCTGGAAAGGACATACAGATCAACTAGGCTCCACTACAGACTGCTTTTATTAATTTCCCTCCATAAACTCCATGTTTGGGAAAATTTTGTCTAACAAACTGTGTTTACTCCAGAATAGCTAATACGGTGCTATTGTAGCCAAGTATACATTTTATTAGTCCTGTTGTATATTGAAAGTAGCTTTTGGACTCCATGGCTGCTGTTCAGACCCCAATCTAATCCTTTCAGTTTATGTTGAGAAGGTGATGCCTTCCCTAATACCGACGACAACTGAGATTGGCTCCAAAGATGGTGGTCACAGCCAGGCAGCAGCAGGGCAGTTTCCTGGTCTGTAAAGGCAGCTCCGCGAGTGTGCACTTTCCACGGGGAAAGGACCGTAAACTACCAAAACCTCTGCTTCCTGGCCAGAGATCCTGCAAGCTTACACGTTCTCCTTGGGGTAAGCTGAAGGATCACGTAACCAGACACAGCCCTTCAAGGCCTGGGTTCTGAAGATGGACGTCCAAGTAACTGTTCTCAAAGCTATATATGGTATACATGCTACTGCAGTATATATGGCACTGGAGGATTCTAAAGAGACAAGGCCCAGACACTCCTCTCAAGAAATCTATCAAGAGCAGGCCTGTGGAACAAGGCGGCAAAGTCATACAGAATTCTGCAGAGAGGTAAAGAAATTACAACTACTTTACTTTCTGTAGCCGACCTCGTCTTCCTGATGGCATCTCATGTCTAGTCAAAAAAGGGAGGGAAAGGACTTAAACATGACACCCGTTGGTTTGTCAGTCTCTTCTGATTGAAATCGTCTCTTTTGGGTAACTGAGTCTCTTTTTGGTAAGCAGATTTGGGGAATGTCTTTGTGTATTCTGTGTGTGCATGTGTGTGCATGTGTATAAATTAACATCACACCACTTAGATAACCATTCAAAATAGCTTACCACTAAGTTCCAGAGACCATGAAATTCAGTTCACTAGCAAGGATTGGACCCAATAAAAACAATCTGTGAGTGTGTGTGTGAGTGAGTGAGTGCATGAGAGAGACAGAGAGAGACAGTGCAGGGGTGGGAGTGCTGGGTTCAATCAAAAAAAGATTTCCTGAGCCTTCAGTGAGTTTGAATACAGGCTAAGGAATGTGGGCTTAACCTCATAGGCAGTCTCTACTGATACAGGAACAGAGGGATCAGGATAAAATAGCATTTTAAGAAAAAGATTCTAGTAGGTTTTGCAGGCAGTAGGGGTAGAAATGAAACATAAGCGTAGGGAACATGGATGTGAGGTCCTGGTGGAAGGAATGGGAGGAATAGGGCCCAGGAGAATAGGAAGAGGGAGGAGAACAAGGTTGACATTAGAGATGTGTTCATACCCCTGGCTGGGGTGTTCTCTTGCTATATTACGTTTCAAGAGTCAACAGGACTTGCAGTTAAAGATCTGCCTTTCTCTCTGTCAGGATATTTATGATACAGATTGCAATTAAAACTATGAGAATGGCACTAATGCTAAACCAATCTATTTGAGATTTTTCTAAAACTTACAATATATCGAGGTAGGAAAACAAAGGATAAGAGAGAAAAAACTGTCAATCCTAGCTTCCATTTCCCAAATCAGTAAATGACTTAACACAATAGGAGGGTAACTTTTCTTAAGGAAATGTTTAAGACATTTTATATATATATATATATATATACACATACATATACATATAGATAGATTGATAGAGAGAGAGAATAATATAATCAATTCTTGTACACACAACAGAGGATCACTTTCAAAACGTATGTTTTGAAGAATGATTAATTCAAGGGGAACTCTGTGCCAGATACTTACCATCAAATGTGGTGTTCTTCATCAACACTCAAAAATATTTGTAAAGCATTTTCTGTGACTGTTTTACTCTTTTTTAAAACGTAATGCAGCAGACCCTGAAACTGCCATAATTTTTTAATTAATTTTTAAGAGAAATAATACATAAAAGTGGTCTAAAAATCCAGAAAATACATACAGATATAAAATTTTAAAGTACAAGGCTCTTTTTCCCCAACCCTTTGCATCTCAAAGGTAACTATCATTTAACAGTTTCTCATTTATCCTTCCAGATTAAAAGGACATAAAAATATAAAACCACATTTATGTTTCTACTTTCAAATTTACACAAATGCAATCAGAGAGACCATTTTATAGCTTGCTTATTTCACCCAATTATGCATCATAGGAGTATTTTATGTCTGCATATACCAGTCTAACACATTGTTTTCAACAGCTGGTCAGATGTACCTTATTTATAAGCCAGCCCCTGTTGATAAACATGTAGGTTGTTATCACTGTTTTGGTGCTACACTCAATGCTCAAATGAACAACCTCTTACATATGCCTTGGTATATATTTATAAGAATATCTATAATGTAAATTTCTAAATATGGAATTTCTGGGTCAAAGGAGATATTCATTTTTAATTTTAGTAAATATTGCTAGATTACTCTTCAAAATGGCTTTAACAACTTACATTTTCATCAAAAGATGTGAGAGTACCTATTCTCTCACACTCTTATTAACCTGATTGGTAAAACTATATGTCCTTGTCAATTTGATTTGTTTCTCACATTGTAGAGTATGACTAAATATTATTTTATGGGGAGATCAGTTCTTTGTATTTTTTTGAATAAATTTATGAAAACTTGGGAACATGCTCTTACAAAGCATTTTTATCAAATGCCTTCCCTAGTTTTACATTGAGAGTCATTACTTAAAAGGTTTCCCACACTTGTAAAATTCCAAAAGAGTCAAGTCTCTGGTTCAGTGAGCTCCATTAAGAATTCACATTTCCAACAAACATAACCAAGTGCTGAGGTTGTGTTATAAAAGCAACAAAATAGAACCAATGGTATTTACATCACACTCAACTTATGAAACATAATAGCTGGTGGAATCACCTGAAAAGAGAGAGATTTCGTATCTTGAGGGAGAGGTCTGATCAAAGAGAGATGATTGATGGCTTAGCAGTAAGATTAATGTTAGGGTGCAGTCTACAGCATAACTGAAACAGAAAAGTGAATACCAAGAATGTATTTTACCTGTGCTTCTAGCTATTGCCAATTTTTTAACAGTTCTTTTTATGTTCATAAAAAAAGAGGGGAATGACTGAACGGTATTACTGAGATGATACCTTCGGCAGCTGTAAGGAAATAGATGTGCTGAATTCAGGTAATCTCACCTGTAATTAAAGGAATTCAATCTGTTAATGTCTTCAACCCAGACTGCATGTTAGAATCATCTAGAGAGCTCTTAAAATCATTTCAATACCTGGGCCCTACCCCAGACACATTGAGTCAAGACCTAACCATTGGTATTTTTAAAAAATTCTCCTTGGAGATTCTAATGTACAGCCATATTTGAGAACTTCTTAATTAAGAGTATCCCAGGGTTTAGCTATATTCTCAAGACCTTCCTAAGGTCTTTATCTAGTTTAGGGACCCCTTTCATGAAACTTCATGACTCTGCCTTGCTATCACAATCTGAAAATCAGTATTTGGCATGACATCTACTAGAAAACCATGTATGCAGAAGAGTTAGCCACATCAGACAATACAATACAATGAATGTAAAGTTCCTGTGAAGTCCTTGAAGAATTGAATGTAAACAAACAAACAAACTGGCTTACTCTACTGATGGGTATAATCTAGAAGTCAATTTAGCAGTTTAAGAGTCCTAAAAACATGCATATCTGTTTTCCCATAAGTCCTGTTTCTAGAAACCATGAATAGGTAGAAAGACGTAGGCATGGACTAGGATGTTCATTGCTGCATTGTTTACATCACAAAATTGGAAATAATTCATATAACGAACATTAAATAAATTCAATTTCAGCTACACAATGAAGTACTATACAGTCATTTTAAACAACATTTTAAAGTTAACATGGTGAGATCAATCATATATTGACATAAAATGAATGGCATGAGAAGTGTTCAAGATATATTTTCAGTGAAAAGCAAGTTGCAAACTTGCATATGTAGCATGATCTCATTTCTTTATAAATGATTTAATAGTACATTTATCAACGGCTTCCTTCATTCCAGGTATAGCTCTAAACACTTTATAAATATTAACTCACTCATCCTTACAACCTGAGTGATGTTACTATTGTCACCTCATTTTAAAGATGAAACCACTGGGACACAGAGAGGTTACTAATGTCTCTGAAGCCACTCAGCCAGTAAGTGGCAGAGCTGGGCTTTCGAATCCACAGAGTCTGGCCCAGAACCCATGCTCTTAACTGCTACACCACACTGCTGATACTGTGTGCACAAAAATTATGTGCACAAAAATCTCTGGAAGGATAAAGGGAAGTTTTATTTTCTATGCTTTGCTAATATCTATTTTTTCCTATAATGGTCATATATCACTTATAGTTTTTAAAAGTTGGTATATTTTAAAGGCATTGCAAATCCTTTGACAATACTAAATAAAAATAAAAATAAAAAACTTACAGGGGCCAGGGAATGCAATTAATAAAGGGCAGCTGGGCATCTAACCCCCTAGGGAAGGCTGGGGAAGAGACCCGGGATCTATGAAACTGACCCAGGTCCTAGCCTGGTAGGTATTTTCCCTGCCTGTTCTGATAAACAACAGAGGACACAAATGTGCAAAATGAGGAAGAAGTGAACTTGTGAATCCTGCAGGTCAAGAGTTCTCTCTCGGTTGGGAAGAAATTGTAAGCAGAGCTGCCTAAGATAAAAGGAGCAGGTAAAGGGGTGTGGAAAATACATGAGAAGGAAGAGACTGGGTAAGTCTGAATGTTAATCAGCCTTTGATGGAAGGAAGGAGAAGACACCACTTATACAAACCTTAAGCGGGAGGGTGGTTCTACTAAGGGGCTTCCCCTTGACCCCACCCCTGTCCTCTGTGAAGTTTGATAAGCGCTTGGAGCTAGGCAGAGGCCAAACATCAAAAGGTTGGAGCAACTTAACTGACAAAGAAATTCATCAGAAAGAAGTGACATTTCAGAGCAGTGACTTGGAGCTTAGCAGAAGCTAGACACCAAAGGTCTCCAGTGATGATACACAGCTCAGTTACTCTCCTGCAAGAGTCATTGGTAGAACTAGAGCACAGCACTCATGCTTCTGGCAAGGATGCTCTTCCTATTGGCCAAGTGGCTGGGCCTTCTGGCTCCCTATAGTCATTAGTGTCTACCACCCAATGAGGCTAGGTAGGAATTTTCCCACTTCAACCACAGCTTCAGTAGGTGCAACTCCTTGGGAAAGTAGGACATTCATTCTGGGATAGGGAAGAGTTCTAGAATATATTTAAAGACATGCATCTGGCTGTATTCCTTTCAGGAACATACAGACATTAAAACTATGATAACAAGTTCAAACTATTGCCTAATAAAAATACTTTTGGAATAAGCGACTGATTTATGACTGGTATGTAAATGTGTGCTTCTGAAGTACTTGAAGGTGCTAGAAAACAGAAATTAAAACAGATTCTATTCAGCATTTTAAGTACATCACTCCATTTTATTCTCACTTCCAGCTCCTATTTTAAGAAAGACTCTTCCTTTCTTCCTAGATTCCCCATCCTTATTACTGACAAGATAAGGTTAAATAAACAAAGTTTCACTCTACATTTTGCTTCTCTTAGCAGATGCACTCAATATTTCCACAAGTTCACACTTAGAATTACAGCACAAGACTACATTCGAGCCAAGAAATGATTGTCTTTCACAATCGTTCTACAATCAGATCTCTGAAATTAATGAGTTTAATAGCAGATTTTTCCTCTTTTGGACACTAACCCCTTTCTGTCTTCAGATATAACATATGATACCTGAGAAGCATATGGAAATTATGCACAGACATGCATCCAGATTATAAAAAACCTCATTGTAGAAATAGCTATTCCTACAGTGAGTATTCATTTAACTTTTTTTGCCTCCTTATTATTGCAGTACATAATTCACTCCTCTGTAAGTTCAAATTTCATATTACAGTACATTAATGTTGGTCTTCCTTTATAGCAACCTATCATATGGTTAGCATTCTCATTTATAACCTAAATTACTTTTATTTCTCCAGCCATTTCACCTAACTACTTTGAATCAAACAGGAAAATGATCACATATCGTAAGTTGCTGAAATATGCAGTAGTAGGAGTTGGCTGGAGTACGTTACCCATTGGTGTGGGTGCACCCACCTCTGAGGATGGTGGCCCTTCTGATCTATTGATTCCAGTTAGAAGCAGCCCCAACAGTGGACAGAACTGAGGACCAGCCATGCCTCTAATAAATACTCTAGCCAAATATATTAAAAAGGGGAGGAGAAAAAGGATTTTGGAACCCTTCAACAGCTTCCCATTTACCCTAAGATAAGAATGAAAATCTTGGCCTTTCCAAGTGTGACCCCGCTTGTCTCTCTGGTCTCATCATGGACCCCTCTGCTTTGCTCACTGTACTGCACGTCCACTGGCCCCCTTGTAATTCCTTGAATGAAATATGCTCCCCTTCTCCACAGGGCCTTTTGCACATGCTGTCCTACTTCCTGAAGCATTCCTCCCTCACCCTCTGCCTTACCTAGTTAATTCCACCTCTTCTTCCAAAAATCTAATTTAATCAGTTCCTCAGAGAAACTCTTCCCTGGCCTCCCTCACCAAAACACTTTGCTCCAGTATATAATCTCGGGTAGGATAATTTATTGAAATATTTTTTATTGTATGTACATATGTGTTTCTTTTTTTTCTTTCTTACATTTTTGGACTGTAGCTTGGCCTTTTTGTTCTTCCTTGTCTTACAAGTTTTTCAGGGCAGAAAGCAAAAGCATCTTACCTTTGCAAGGCCATTGAAGAGATAACGCTAGGCATCCAGAGAGGAGACTGAGGGAGGAATAGAGAGCAAGAGAGGGCAAGAAACCCTATAAGCAATGGAGACCTTCTCTCTGCTCCTAGATAGTCCCCTGAAGAGATGGCAAGACCTCCAAAGGATGGTTGCACAGTGTTTCTAGAGAATTCCTTAGAGGCCAAAATAGCATGTCTCTGGCCTTCAAGGACACTTCTGCATTGGACAAAAAAGACCAAGGTTAATGATGACCATGAAAGCCTGGAACTTGGAGGCCTTCATTGCACTGTCCAGACACCACCAGAGCACCGTGCATCTAGAGTGACCAGGAAGGGGGAAGCAGACCCAATGTATGTGGAAATGGAACTTCCTACCTACCCAGACAGGGGAGAACTAAAATGATTTAAAAGGAAAGAATGTGACACTTTTTGCACATCTGAGTTTACCTACTATACTCTCACCTTCCTGCTCATACTTTTTACACATCTATATTTTTAAAATTTTCAAGTGCACGATTTTTTCATTGATATTTTTCCATTCTTCCTGTGTCTAAGCTCCATGAGGGGAGGGACCATGTCTGTGTTTGTTCATCATCCTATCCCCAGGGCCTAGCACAGTGCCCAACATAAAATGGGTATCCTTATATTACTTTCTTAGATGTAATTGCACACAGTAAAATGCACAGATCCTAAGTGTACATTTTGATGAATGTTAACAAATGTCCATAATCATGTAGCAAAACCTCATTCAAAGTATAGAGCATTACCATCACCCTAGAAAATTCACTTGTGTTTCTGTCCAGTTTTATCCTACCTCCCACCAGAGGCAACCACTATTCTGATTTCTATCCTCATAAATTAGTTCTGCCTGCCCTTTAACTTCACATAAATGGAATCATAAAGTATGAAATATTTTATATCCTGATTGATTCATTCATCATAATGTTTTTGAGATTTACCCATGTTGTCGTGTGAATGAGTAATTTGTTTCCTTTTTGCTGCATACTATTCCATTGCATGGATTTACCACAATTTGTTTATCTACTTTCTTGTTGATGAACATTCAAGTTGTTTTGGATTTCTAACTATTATGAATAAAGCTACAATGAGCATTCTTGCACAAGTCATTTTGTAGAAATAGTCTTTGATTTCTTTGGGGTAAATAAGTAGAAGTTGAATTGTTGAATCATGGGGGTCCATGTATGTTTAACTTTACAAGAAACTGCCAGTTTCCCAAAGTGGTTGTATAATTTTATACCTCCACCACCAACACATGAGCTCTGTATATTTTAACATTAGATTTTTTTCCAGAAATACAGAGGTTTTATGATATTTTTTAATTTTATAGATTTTAGTGAGTATATATTCATTTCTTATTATAGTTCTAATTTGCATTTCCCAACAGATTTACAATGTTGAGCATCTATTCATGCACTTAGTGGTCATTAATATATCCTCTTTTGTGAATTGCCTCTTTTTTTTTGTCTTTTGCCTCTTTTATATCACGCTGTTTCTCTTTTTGTTATTTATTTGTAAGAGTTCTTTTTATATTCTACATACAAGTTCACGGATATTTGTGGAGTACTTTGTGGAAAATATTGTAAATATTTCCCCCATTCTGTGGTTTAGCTTTTCATTTCTGTAATGGTGACTGATGAAGAGAAATTTTTAATTTGGATGGAGTTAAATTTATTCTTTTTCTTTTATGGTTTTTGCATTTTGCATTCAATCTAAAAAAATCTTTCCTTATACCCAGGTCACAAAGTAATTTGCCTTTTTTTTTTTTTTTCATCTAAGAGCTTTTCATTTTAGCTTGTATATTTTGGTCTGTCATCTATTTCTGGTTAATTTTTGTGTAGAGTGTAAAGTATGAGTTGAAGTTCAATATTTTCCTCCATATAGATATGCAGTTATCCAGCATCATTTGCTGAAAAGATTTTCCTTTTCCCATTGAACTGTATTAGTGTTTTCTTCAAAAATCAATTAACTATGTGTATATCTATAGTCCTAGCTACTTGGGAGGCTGGCATAGGAGAATCACTTGTGCCTGGGAGGTTGAGACTGTAGGGTGCTACAACCGTGCTTCTGAATAGCCACTGCACACCAGCCTGGACAACATAGCAAGACCCCATCTTTAAACCCCCACTAAAAAAAAAACCAAACAAAAATTTTTTAATAATCAATTGACTATGTATGTGTGGATCTTTTTCTGGGCATTCTCTTTTGTTCCACTGACCTATATGTCTACCCTAACATCAGTACTACACTCTCTCACTTATTGTATCTTTATGGTAAGTCTTAAAATCAGGTAGTATAAATCTTCCAAATTTGTTCCTTTTCAATATTGTTTTGACTATTTTAGGTTCTTTACTTTCCTATGTAAATTTTAGTAGCAGCTGATGGGATTTTGATCAGAATTACATTAAAACTATAGATCAATTTTAGTGAAATTTGGTGTCTTTACAATATTGAGTCTTATGACACACATGTATGGTAAAACCCTATTTACTTAGCTCTGCTTTTTCCTCCACAGTGTTTTATAGATTGCATCACAGAGGTCTTTTTACACCTTTTGTTAAATTTATTTATATTTGTTGGTTTTTATGCTATTATGATTGGCATTTTTTAAAATTTTATTTTCAATTGTTTGTTGCTAATATATAAATATACAATTGATTTTTTGTACCTTGACTTTTTATACTGAGAATTTGCTAAATTCAGATATCAGATCTAGTAAATTTTTTAGGTTCCCTTATGTATACAATCATGTCATCGTGAGTAGTATTATTTCTTCATTTTTAATGTTTTATTGCATTAAACTTGGTACAATGTTGAAGAGAAATGGTTTAGAGTATAAATATTTGCCCATTATCAATCTTAGGATCAATGATTTCAATATTTCACCACTAAAAATGATGTTAACAAATGATTTTAACTTTTTATATTTCACCACCAATAATGATGACATATTTTTCAGACATCCCTATACAGTATTAGATAAGGAAATTCTTTTCTATTCCTAATTTGCTCAGAGGTTCCTCTGCTTTCTTTTTTTATAATCATAAATACGTGTTGGATATTGCTTTTTCTGTACCTCTTAAGATTACCATATGGTTTTTCTCTTTTCCTCTGTAAATGTGGTGAATTGCACTGGTTTTTGAATGTTAAAACAACCATGCATTCCTGGAATTAAACCCAGTTGGTCATGATATACTATGTTTTTTTATATATTGCTATACTAATTGCTAATATTACATTAAGGGTTTTTGACTCTATTTAATGAGGGATTATGACCTGCAGTTTTCTTTGCCTGTAATGTCCTTGTCAGGTTTTGCTATGCTGGCTTTACAAAATGAGTTAGAAAGTCCCTCCTCCCTTATTTTCTAAATGAGTTTGTATAAGATTAGAATTATTTCTTCCTTAAACATGTAATAGAATTCACCAGTGAAGGTGTTAGAGATGGTTTTCTTTGTGAAAGGCTTTTAAGTATGACTTCAATTTTAAATGAATATTCAGGTCATTTATTTCTTTTTTAATCAGTTTTGATAAGTTGTATTTTTAAAGAAACTTGTCCATTTCATTTGTTATAAAATTTGTTGGCATGAAAGATCTATGGTGACACCTTCTTTCATTCTTAATGTTAGTTTTTGTATTTTCTCTCTTGTTTCTTGATCAGTCTTGTTAAGAGTTTATCAATTGTATTAATATTTGTTAAAAATAAATTATCAACTTTTGGACTTAGTATTACCTATTGTTTTCCATTCTAATATTTATTTCCTTCCTTTTACTTACTTTGGGCTTATTTTACTTCTTTTCCCCCTAGTTTCTTAAGTTATAAGCTTATATAATTTATTTTAGATCTTTCTTCTTTCCTAATATAAGCATTTAAAGATGTGATTTACTCTTAGCACAACTTTAAGTGCACCCTAAAAATTTTGATATTTGTATTTTCATTACCATTTAGTTCAAAATATTTTCTAATTTCCCTTACAAATTCTTTTTTGAATCATAGGTTATTTAGTGGTGTGTTGCCTAATTTCCAAGTTTTGGGGAATTGTAGATATATTCTTATTAGTGATTTCTAATTTAATTCTATCATAGGTAAAGAACATATTTTGCATGATGTTAATGTCTGAAATTTTGGGGGGCTTGTTTTATGGCCCAGAATCAGGTCTATCTTGATTATTCTTTTATGTGTCCTTGAAAAGAATGTGTATTCTGCATCTGTTGATCATAAGAATTTTATAAATGTCTATTAGGTCATATTGATTGATAATGTTCTTCAAATCATCTATACCCTTTTTTCTTTTTTGGTCTACTTTTCAGTTACTGAGAAAGGAAAGTTGAAGTTTGCAACTCTATGAATTGATCTATTTCTCCCTTCAGTTCTGTCAATTTTCATTGCATGTAGTTTCACAGATTATTATTAGATGCCTACACATTTATAATCTTAATGTCTTCTTGATAAATTGGCCCTATTATAATGAAATGTCCCTCTGATGTCTGGTAATATGTCCTATTTTGAAGTCCACTTTGTCTGATTTACATATACCGCTTTCTTTTCAATAGTGTAGTAGCCAAAGGCCTGAGAACCAGGGATGGGGGAAGTGGGAGTGGGGTCGGGGAGGGCCCACCCATTTAAGTTCCAGAGTCCAAAGGCCAGAGAACCAGGAGCTCTGACGTCCACGTCCGAGAGCAGAAGATAGAGGTCCCAGCTCAAGGATCAAAAGAAAAGTCACCCTTCCTCTGCCTTTCAGTCTATTCAGGTGCCTTCAACAGATTGGATGATACTGACCACACTGTTTAGGGTGGATTTTTACTCAGTCTACTGATTCAAATGCTAATCTCTTCCCGAAACACCTGCACAGACACACCCAGAAATACTGTTGTACCAGCTATCTGAGCATCCCTTAGCCCAGGTAAGTCGACACATACAATTAACTATCACAGTGTTTGTATGTCTGTTTTCTACAGTTGCTTAAGGGAATCACAATGCATATTTATTAAATGAGTAAATAAAGTGATACAGCACGCACCCACCTACAATCCACCCTACTAATCATTCACCAAGCCTAGTAGAATACCATGAGCCCTAGCATAACTAAAATTGATAACATGCCAATGGAAAGGAAATTCTTTAAATTCAGGTTTACACTGTGACATTAAAGAATTCTTATCTCAATTCTAATACAATTGCTTCTGAGTCTAGTTGCATTTTTACTCCTTTCTTAATTCCATTATCTTTTCACCTGATAAATATACATTTCCTTATTTGGCTATATGTCAGAATTGCCTTTGAACATTTAAAAAACTACAGAGGTCTAGACCCTATCCGAGACCTACTGATTCAATATCTTCAGAGAGCTTCCAACACATAAAGTTGAGAATCACTAAATGATTGAATGTCTACTAAATTCTGGACACTGGCACTAATCCTTTAATGCCTCCCACCTACATGCCACAGAGCGGGTTTCCTAACAGCAATGAACAGTGTACACAAGTTTTTTCTCTCTCCTCCTGATTATGTGCAAGGTCAGAAAGGAAAAAGAAAAAGAAATCAGAAATTAGGCTCATTAGGTTTCTAATAGGTTTTATTTTTTTGTTCACTCCATCCTTTCCTTTACTTTTTTGGAGATTGGCCCCCTTGAGGCACATCAAAACTCAGACTAAGCTCCCATGGGGGAAGGGAGAAAAGGAGTATTGGAACTACAAAGGCAAAACCTAATAGCAGCAAAAGAAAATAATGAAAAACAAAACAAAATAAAACAAAGAAGAAGAAGAAGAAATAAAAGAAAAGAAAAAGCCTTACCAGTAATGTACTAGGAAAGATTATTTTTAAAATAGGAGCATTACTTCTTCACATTTTTTTCTGTGTGCTCTGTGGATATAACAGACTATGGCTTGTGCATTCTTGGAATGCCTGAATTATTTCTAAGCCATTGGCCTCATCTCTTCTCAGTATGTGCTTTGTTTTATTTATCATGACCAGCTAGAAGCCAGTTGATACTCACTGACTCCAGTGGAGTCTTGAGGACCCACAAGGCCAGGAGGTAGATCTGTAACTCCAATGACACTCTTCAGTCCAGAGAATTCCTTCCTTTTTTCCATGAGGCAGAGTGTGTTTAGGGGTTTACATTCACTCCGAAAGCTTGGTTTGATTACATGTCTCAGAGGCCATGCAGGAAGAACGCAAGCTTATTGCTTTGGGGAGGAAACCCAAAGCACTTTTCTACTCATTTCTGTTGCCCTAGAAGCTGTACAGTCCAAGAGAAGGAAACAAAAACAGAAAACTATGTCAAGGAGTGGTTCATGGAATGAATAACTGGTATGTGAAACCATAATAAGGAAATGTATCAGTGTTCCTAATAATAGCTTAGACACTTGCTCCTCTCCAAATTACTAGTATTACGTGTGGGTAGTGCAGAAAGCGTTCATAACGCATAATTTTAACCTGCTTTTGTTTTTATTCCATCCTTTGGAATGACAAGAATCACGTGATCAGATATGCATGGCCTCCTGGAACATCAGGTGATGCTGCAGTTCACGAAAACAGGTAAATAGCACCAGGTAAACAGCATCTGTTTAGAAGTGCACAGCAGGCAGAATTCAAAATGCCCACCAACACCTTTCTTACTCGCTATGGGCCTGAATGCCATCCATAAGGAAACCAGGGCTTCACACACAGGTAAGACGGCTGATTGCCTTGAACTGAGTGTGCCTCATAAGCTGTTCACACCAGCTTACAGAGAGACCTGGGAACAGAGAATACAAGCTGCTGCCAACCCAGAGGCTTCAAATTGGAGGCCTGCAGGCTTGTATGACCTAGTCAGGGCTTGTGGGACCCTATGTACCCATCTGTATGAATTAGAAAAAGGCATCACTTCCTCTGGGTAGACCTACTCTAGGAACCTCAGCCAAAACACAACTTACCCAATTGTACGTGGTAGCTTTGGCTGCTACCTGCTCTGGTCTTGCCTGTTTTAAAAAATCAGAATATTTCACCAAAAACCCCCCCCACAGATTTCCATTTTCCACTGAAAAATTGAAATTTTGGAATCCTGAACTCACATTCCCACATGCCAGCTGTCAGTGAAGATGGATAGCAGCTGCTTATTTGAGATGGGCCGTATGCTCTTCAGTTCACCACAGTCTACTCCACTCCACTCTACTCCACTCCCTACTGCCCCTCACCTGGCTCACTTCACTCACTGATTTAACTTGCTGGGCCCTGAGGGCCTCAGTTTGCAGCCACTTTCAAGGTCCTCAAAGCCTTGTTATATCCAGTCATGGTTAGATTTCTGTCTTGCCAGTGAATAGAGATTCAATGGGGCTAGCGTTGCCTAATACATAGATGTTTATATGGTGGGATCCAGAGTAAGTTTGCCCCGAGTTTAAAGATATTTTCTGTCACTTCCTGCCAAAATGACCACCTGAAATCTGATTCTGACTCTCTTCTGCCTTTCCTTTAATGTTCAGCCTGAAGGTTCACCTCCAAGAAGCTCTCTTAGAGGCCTCCACCTGCACAGATCAACCTAAACCTTAACAGCAAAGGTTCATTCCCTAAATACTGAGCCAATATTCCCATATGACAGCTGTCAGTGCATATGAATATCAGCTGTTCACTTGAGATGGGCCATGTGATCTAGATAGACTTCAGGGAGTCCCTGCAGCCAGCTGAAATGAAATGTGAAATATTGTGTATATGTGACATTCTGCATTTGGGGAGGGAGATAGTTGATGGTGTTCATCAGCTCTCCAAATAGATTTGTGAACACAGACAACTTTAAGGACCACTATTTATAGCATTTGTCTGTACTACTAACTGTCCCCATAGGACTTGCTGGAGTTTACTTTTTTATACTTGATCATTCTTAATTATTCTGTTTATTTATGTATCAGGCAAGATCACAGTCACCCTGCAGTATCAAACAACTCCAAAATCACAGGAAGCTTAAAACAATAAATGTTTATTTCTCACATAAAGTCCACTATAAGTCTAGATAATTCTCCCAGGCTGCTGTCTCATATGCGATGAGTCAGCTCAAACTTTTGTAGTAACTTATGCTTCAATAATTGCCAAGACAGGGGAAGAGAGGGCTGAAGCAATCAAATCCTTCTTCCTGAAAGCAACATGTGTCACCTTCTCTTGCATTTCACTGGACAAAGTAAGTAACATGTTCTTATCTAATCAGGCGAGGGCAAGGAAGGTCAAACCTCCCATGTGCCCAAGAGAACTAAAAATATCAGTGAACAGCACTAATGTTGACCACAATATGCCTGCTTCCCAGTTTGACTTACTCATCCCTTAAAAGAGTACAGTATTGACCTAAGTAACTATGAAAAATGGTGTTTTGACTGGAAACAATAAGGCTAAAGACAAATTGTATACAATCATTACACTCTAGTTGATAATTTGTTTCTCTCAGGAGCATGGGCTAACAGTTCTGGAGGTCCATGTAGGGTTGAACAAATATGTAAATAAATGGTAGATAATGAAAGCCAGATTTTTCACTGCCAAAGAAAGAAGTTTGCAAATAAGCAAGGGAGGAAAACTAGAATTAAATCTGTGGTGCTAAATTAGCATCAGAGACATCAGCATAAACTTATGTAAATTTGATTTATATGCAGGTAGATACATACAGAAATAATTATAGATACGTATACACTGGTTAGTATATACACATATGTTTCCTGGCTCTGTCCACTGAGAGAGCCTAGAAGCAATGACATGCCAGTCAACAATGAGCACAGCCACTACCCAGATCTTGGTTTCTAAACACCATTCTTCATCAGAAGGAAACAGGGCTCCTCGGAAAAACAATGGATTCTAGGGACAGGGCACAGAAAATACAAGGTGAGTTTGATTATCTTGTAGTGCCAGCAAGTAAGGAAGTACTCAAAAAACAAAAAGGATGAGGGCATGTCAAAGCAAAAAAAGAGCGAAACTGAAAGAGCTCTCAGTAGCCCAAGTCAGAGCAATTTGAGCAACTAAGTAATGTAGTATTGGATTACAACACAAAGTATGTAAATAAATATATATAAATCTCTACAGATATAAATAAATGCTTCAATAAATAAACAAGTGGGAAAAAGGAAAAAATATTTTTTATTGAAGATTTTCAGATTGCATATGTAAATACACCCCACCCAGGAGATGGAGCCGAATCCCCCTCCCTTTGAGTGTAAGCTAGATTTAGTGACTCAATTCCAAAGAATACCCTAAGGAAGGGGAAAAACAGTGGAGAAATCTAGGAGACATTGCCTTAAACAAGTGGTCAACCTTATTATAACCAATTATAAGTTATGTTGGTATTATATACCTCTATGATATGATAGGATGGGATAGATGATATGATATGATATGACATAAAATATGATATAAGATATGATATATAAGACTTAGTTTTTTGGGTTTTTTTGTTTGTTTGTTTGAGATGGGGTCTTACTCCATCTCATCTCTTACTCTACTGTTACCCAGGCTGGAGTGCACTGGCACAATCATAGCTCACTGTAACCTTGAACTCCTGGGCTCAAGTGATTCTCCTGCCTCAGCCTCCCAAACAGCTGGAACTACAGGCACGCACTACCACACCTGGCTAATTTTTAAAATTATATTTTGTAGAGATGGGGTCTCACTGTGTTGCTCAGGCTGGTCTCAAACTTCTGGCCTCAAGTGATCCTCCCACCTTGGCCTCCCAAAGTGCTGGGATTGCAGGTATGAGCAACTATGCCCAGCCAAGGCTTAGGTTTGAATCCCAGTCCCAGCATTTATTGCATGTGGGACTCTGACTCTCTGTAGGCCTCAGTTTCCTCATCTGTAAAATGGGAGAAATAATAGCTATCTTCCCATAGGATTATTGTGAACAGTGTGATAAGTAAAGATATCAGAACAGGGCCTGGCACAAAGTAAGTGCTCAATGAATACTAGCTACTATTATAATTCTTTGTCCTTTCCAATCCTGGCACCGAGAGGGGGACCCTGAATACATTTCTTAGTCCTGATGGAATATTTACTCCTGCTTTAAAGCAATCATTTCAGAGGTTAAGAATTATATTTGGCAGCTCCCAATGTTGGACATCTGGGGCATTTTATCCCTTAGCAGATGAACGGGAGTATTCTGGCATCTAAATGTGAGGGTCAGTGTTGGGAATACAAGGAAAGGCATGATTATACAGTGGTTAAATGCACTAGCTATGGATTTCAGATCTTAGCTAGACCCCCAGTAGCTGAGTGATCAATTTTTTGACCATTTTGATCTTCCTTACATGCAAAATGAGTATAATGCCAATATATATCTCAATGGTAATTCAACAATCCACTCTTAGTAAACTTCCTGGTACATAATAAGTGCTCAATAAATATTTGTTATTGTTGTAATGTAAAAAGGAATCCAGCTGCTATTATTGACAAATTCCCTTTGATAAAAAGTGCATGAAAAAAAATCTTCCTCCCATCCTAGCTGAGAGGCTTTCCAGGGATCTTTATAGGCCCTAGGGGTGAAGGGAGAGACAAAGCTTCCTTCTTCCTCAACCCTGCTGTTTGGGAAGGGGACAGAGGCTGCGGCCGGAGGTCCTAGCCTTGGCATCTGGGCCCACTGCCTCTCAGAACAGCTGCTCCTCTATTCTCTGCCAGTCACAGGCTGGAAGGGTTAGGGGAGGTGGGTCTGAGCAAATGACCCCTGGGACTCACAGGTCAAACACAGGCTGGGAAGGGGAGGGACCCAAGGAGCAGCAGCTGCTGTTTCCTGGGCTGGGTGTTATTTGTTTAAGTTTCAATAAAATGACTTTAATTGAGTGGATCTATATTTTATGTTTAGTTTTTTCAAGAAAAGATTTTCAATCTGCAGTTTATTTCAGGAAAGCCCGAGTCCTCCCTTGAGGTTGCTAATAGTAATTTAAGTATTAAATTATTTGATCTGGTATGAGAACAATTGTTAGGGGTCACAGAACTGACCAGAGGATCCCAACATCAACCACCAGGACACTTCCTTCTGCTTTTGGTATTATTTTTTCCTTTAAACAAACAATATAGTTACATGGTTCAAAATTCTAAATCTACCACAGAATTTTCTCCTACTTAACCTCGTCCCCTATTTCATTCCATAAAGGCAATGACTTTACCAGTTTCTGGGTTGGTTTTTTTAATCCTTCTGAAGAATTTTTTTATGCCCAATCAGGCAAATATGTGAATATACACACTTTTTTGTTGTTTTCTATAGCTCTTTTTAACAGGGAATATTTCTCAGATCCCCATGATGGCTGCTATATTTTTGCTCTCATATGCTAAAATAGATACTGAATTTAGTGACACTTTAAATACACTAGTGTTTTATTAACAACATCTGTATTCATTAAAAAAATTTCTTCTACGGGTGTTCAACAATGCCTATACTACATTGCATCATGCAGCAACTAAAAGGAACGAGACAGCTCTATCTGTATGAGTACCAAAAGATCTAAAAAGAAACAAGTTTGGGCATAACCACTTACATTATGATACCATTTATATAAAAACCATCCCCAAAATACACCAAATTCACTGGGCATCTACATACAAGTATACAACACTCTCCAGAAAGTTATACGCCCCACCGAGAACAATGGGGAAGGGAATTAAACGGATGGGAGTCAGGAGAGAGTTGTCAAAGGGGTCATTAGCAAAGTACACCCTGCACTGGGACAGACCATTAGGCGGTACTCGTTAAGGCTGGTGTCCACCTGATTGGTCAGTGCACATGCTGAACTGTTGTTAGGCACTTTGAATATCATCCCTGGTCATTAGCCTTATCTTTACTGTTCAAATATTTTTAGCAAATGAATTCACGTAGTTCTTTTGAAATTAAAAAGTGATATATAAGAAAAGATTATATGTGCAAGGCATATGTATTTTATTCACAAAAAGAGCTTAGAGCATATAGCTTTGTAGTACAGGGACTGTTATCCACGGATCCATACCACAAATCCGTAATTTTCCAAAAGCTAAAGGATGCTTCCTCAGTACTTCAGTTGGACTCAAAATACATCAGGAACCAGACCGCCAGCCTGGGAAATGGACTCTTAGTGTGCTGATGTGGACTAACTCCCTACTATTCAAGTACCAATCCAATCTTCCTTCTCAGCCTGAGCCACTTGGACACTGAGAAATACGGGAAAAGGGTCCCTCTTGGCTCATTCCCACCTAACAGGCTACAAAAGCAAAGATTGTTCATCAGAAGTCATCTCTGGTAATTTATAGGGGTTGATAAACTTTTTCATAAAGGGCCAGGTAGTAAATATCTTAGGTTTTGTAGGCCAGATGGCCCCTGTGGAAATCACTCAACTCTGCCATTGTAGCACAGTACTAACAATATGGAAATGAATGGGCGTGGCTGTGTTCCAATAAAACATTCCTTACAAAAACAGGCCTCTGGCAGGCCATGCTTTACAAACCCCCAAGGCTGACAACTAGTATTGCCAATACCTTGTCTCTCTCTAACTCATCACTGGCCTGAGAGACCAAAAACCCAAAGCCAGATGGAGATTCTCAATCCTAGATAACACCTTATACATTAAGAGATAAAAATTAACAGAGTAAAAGGCTCCAAAGTGATTCTGCCCCAGCATTGCCCCATGACCCCACAGAAAATGACTCTTAGAGTATGTGATGTTCAACTTCCCACACTCAAGAAAATTCAGGTCCTCAGTTTGCACAAACTCACCCCAGACCCCCAACTGAGAAAGGACACAAGAGCTGGATGGAGAAAAGAAGTTTCAATTTTGGTTCTCAAATCTGTATTTTCCTCTCTCTGCATTGAACGCTTGTCTCCTTAATTTAAGTAGAAGTATAGAAAACTGAAATGTAGAAGTCAGTCACAAATCCTACCTGGGTTAGGCAGACTTTCCTTGATAAGACCCTATCTATTGTAAAGCTCCCACATCACACAAGAAATCTATCTTTATCTTAAGTAATAAGCATTATGCCAGTCAATCTTTCCATGGCAGGTTGACACATCATTAAACCAAGGCATGAGGATTAAAAAAAAAAGGGGGGGAGAGCCCCATCAAACCATCACAACTCCCATTTCTTTTATATGTAACAATACAATAAAGACAACTCTTAAAACTACAGGATGTCCTGCATTCAGCCTGATCAGATGGGGTTATTACAGGTTTTCTCCAAAGTTACAACACCAATTAGAGTGCTAATTTCAAAGATGATACTGAGTAAGTAGCTCAAGGAACAGAAGAAACAAAGTTAGAAAAAACAACAGAAACAATCATTTTCAAGTCCTCCTAGAAATTGTTGAAAGTTTTTTTTTTTTTTTACCCAATTAGAGATGAGGGGAGGTGGGGGAACATCTAAAAATTGTGATTAGTGTATTAATATTTCCCTTCTTGCTCCCAATAAAAGAGGGGCTTCTTTCACTAGAGATGCACAGTTATTAAATCATGATGTCTTTCTCTTAAAAACCAATTTATAGCAGAGGGCTCCTCCATACTGCTGCCACTTCTGCAAGGTTGCTTATAATTGCTCCATGCAATGCTTTGACTAATTAAATCACACAAGAGATTGTTTCTTAGTAACACACCTGGTCCATGCTTTGTTGTTGGCTTTCATTAAAGCACGGTGTCTCATGCTGCCTTATAGTATGAAAGGATATTAATCAGGTAAATGGCCATTAAAAGTCATATCAATGTTTGCTGTGCAGTGAGTGTTTTCTTAAATCTTGAACAAAGGAGGTTTCTTTGAAATCTCAGGGCTGGCTTGCAACCACAGGAGAGAATAGCCACATTGAAATGCTTTGTTTTTCAACCTTACCAAGAAGAAGAAAAAAGGAGCAAAATGCTAGGTGTGGCAAGAAGTAAGATTATATTCTTTGTTCCACTGGGCTATTTGGGGCAAGGAAAGGCAGGGAGGGACAAGTTGAACAAACTGAAATCAGTGTAAGGCAAGTGGGGACAACAGACAGGAAGTGCTCTCTGATGGCCCCCCATTCCCCGGGAGAGGAAAGCTCCACTTTGAAGACAGTGCTACTAATTAGGTTGCATTTCAGAGCTCTAGTCAGAAATAAAAAATGCCCAGAGAATCAAACATCACTTGCATATTAAATTGAAAAAGAAAAATGCTGCTAAACATTTCTTTCTGTCAACAAAGCACCCTTTAGGATTTTATTGATCAGGTACTGTATCTGGACCTGGAACGTGGTCATGCCAGTTTGATTCCTGAGTTACTCTGCCCTTTACCTGTAGGAGCAGTTCCTCCAAATCAATATGCATTTATATAACCAAGCCCACATCCACTAGAGCAAACATTCCGTTCCGAAGCGGGAGAGATGGCTACATACATAGACAACCGAAAAAATGACCAGCTTGCCAAAGGCATCCACATATAATCCTGGATCCAGCAACCTCTTCTGCCATAAATGACTATTTGTTCTGGGTTAAGCAAGTGGCCTTGTTGAGACTGAGATAAAGCATTCTGCTTAAGCAACCAGGCTCTAGAACAGAAATTCTGGGGTTGGAATTCCACATCTGCAACCTCACGGCTCTGTGGCGAATTACTTAAACCCTCTGTGCCTTGGTGTCTCATAAGTAAAATACACAAAACAACTGTAATAACCTCCATATGAGTAATAATTCTCATAATGGTTGTTATGACAATAAAATACATTGTATATAATCTGAGATACACACACGCGTACCCACACATATATAGTGTTTGGTACATAACAAGTCCTCAATAAATATTAGTTATAATACTCTTGATAGCTGCCAAAGGCTTACACAGTATATGTTATATGTATGTTTTATTCAAAACGGAGCTCTGAGCGGAGACTCCGTAACTAATTACTCTTCAGTGGGTGGCCCTTTGTGACCCTGTAGTATGACAGGCCTGCGAGCTTGAATTAGTTCTCACCGAATCAACGGGAAACGAAATCAAGGCAGGAGGCATTTGAGGCCCTCCCAAGACTCTCCCAGTGGGATCCTCAGCGAAGGGCTTCTGCTCAAAGCCAAGTACACCGCGCCCGGGCTGCCCTCGAGGAGGGTGTCCATGCTGCCCCCCTGCACACCACCACCCAGAGAAGAGTCGGGAACTGAAATCGAGCCTGCGCCCCACTCTGCACGCGTGTGGGCAGGCTGCGCCCAATGGGGCCTTCCGATGGAGGGGACCTCTGGGCACCTTCTCCCTCCAGCGCAGCCACAACTGCCGCAGCAGGGCCTAACACTTCCCGGAGGACAGTGGGCAAACTGGTCAGGACACTGAGCTGCAAGTGACAGAAAGGCCACCGCAAACTGGCTCAAGAAGGAAAGGAGACTGAGGGTTTCCATAACTGGGAAGTCCTGGGGTGGCGCCAACTTCAAACACGACCCGCCCAAGGGCCGGAGCACCTCCACACTACCTTCTCTCCCGGCAGAATCCCATTGCGCGAGGCCGACTCCTCCCTCACGGGGCCTGGTGACTGGCCGCACCGCCCATGCTCGAAAGCGCCTGCGCAGCTCTCCGCCCCAGAGAACTTGCCTCTCATTGGCTGGGATCCGGTCACGTACCTATTCCTGACCCAATCACGCTGGGCGAGGGGACCTCGTATTCTGATTGGCCAAGTCGGGATCCAGGGGTACTTCAGACTCCGTGGGTGGAGTCAGGGAGCTTTGACTTTCATGGCTTGGGGTTGGAGCCTGCAGGAGAGTTGGTTATGGAGAGGAGAACGGAGGTGCTGCTACTAGAAGCAGCAGGACAGGATGCTGCCCGGTAAAATGGCAGATATTCACAAGAGTGGAGAAAGAAGGAGGAGGCCGTGGAGGACTGGGGTGGGGCTTGGGGGAAAGCAAGAGGGCAGGTGTTCTCTCCTCAGGTGTCCTTTTGTTGGTCTCCTGTCCTGTCTGAAGACAGTTGCTGACCACCGAGCTGACATGGACACCTCCGAAAGCCCCTGCTCTGGCACCCAGGAGTTCAGCTGGCCTAAATCTCGAAGGCTGAGAGTCTCACATTGACTGCACATTAAAATCACCTGAGGACCTTTTCAAGCATCTCAAATGCCTGAATTCCACCTCCAAAGATTGCTTTAATTGTTGGAGAGCGGACAGGAGGAAACTGGGTGTGTGTATTTTTAAAAAGCTTTCCCATTTGATTCTGGTGGACAGCAATGATTGAGAACTGGTGTCCCAGGGCATCTGCCTTCTGTTCTTCAGTAAACTTGCTCACAGAAGGGGGATAAATTACCCAAGTCCCAAGAACCCTCATCCTGGTTAACCAAACTAATTTTCCGCACCCCAGGGCAGATTCTAAAGTTAGGGGAATTGAGCTAGGGGCTCTTGGGAGAAGGTTTGGATTGGGGATGGAGGCGGTGCTCTGTTGCATGAAGAGATAATAAGTATATTAAAAAGCACCATACTTTTTCTTTTCACATTACTTGAGCTGATATCCTTTTATCCTGGCCTCAACAGCTATGATGTCATCATATAAGCTTACAAAACAAATTGATGAAAAGGTGGAACTTCTGGGAAATGTGCTGTAGGAGGAAATTATTCTCCTGCCATTTACTCTCTGCCCACCAGTTTCATTTCTGTCCCTTTTCTATAAAGAAAGAAGGATTCCTTTTTTTTTTTTATTGGTTGCAAGAAGAGAACTGCCATTCAAGAAGCCAAGTTTCTAAAGAGTAAGTGAAAATAACCAGCCTGCATATTAACTATAAACCATCTCCACTTGCTGGATTAAATGCCAATAAAATATATATTCACTGCTGGGCTTTGAATCTGCTTTGATTCACTATACTGCTTGTGCCTACTAGGTTTCCCGTTTTTTTTTTTTTTTTTCCTTTAATCTGTTATTTTCTTTACCATTTAACAGGCTCAAGAAAGGCTTAAGTTCACGAAGAGTGGGTCTATAATAGGTTTGTAAGCAGGAAGTTAAGAGTGCCTGGGATGTGTCTTGGGGTTATCAACAGTGTGGGCGATTATTATATTCATCCGCAATAACCATACCTTGATGTTGAGGGTATTACTAGAACACTGCCAGGAGGCCATCTCTCCCCCACCCATCCCTAGTTTACCCAGTATAACAATTTTTATATTACTTATTAAAATTTAGAAGACTCCCTCAGATGCCATTCTCTTCTATTTTCATCTGCTTATATTTATTCTGTCATTATGAAAGTTTCATTGCATCTATTATTTTGTCCTTTATATCCTCTCCTGTACTTGTAAAGCACATCCATTTTACAGAACACTTTTATATTTGTTATGATATTTTGATCCCCACAGCCACCCTGGGATAATGAAGTATGTTAAGGACATGAATGCTGTTAATGAGTCCACTCATAAGGTAATATCTTAATCAGTGAATGCACATTTCCATAGCATATTTTTTTTAATGCTTTGACATATGACCACATGTTAATGGCCTTCCCTGATGGGTACTGCTATGGTTTGAATATGTCCCCCAAAGTTCATGCATTGGAACTTAATTGCCATTTTAACAGTATTAAGAGGCGGGGCCCTTAAGACATGATTAGGCCAAGAGGGCTCTGCCCTCATGAATGGATTAATGCCATTATCATGGGAGTGGGTTTGTTATAGCGAGAGCGGGCTCCTTTTAAAAGGATGAGTTCAGCCCAATTTTCTCTCTTTGTCTCCTGTACTAGCTTTCACCTTTTGCCTTCTACCACGGGATGCCCTCACAAGATGCCGATGCCATGCTCTTGGACTTCCTAGTCTCCAGAACCGTGAGCTAAATAAACTTCTATTCCTTATAAATTAGCTAGTCTGTGGTATTTATTTATGGCAAGAGAAAACAGACTGACCAGTACGTAACATTTTGATATAAGAAAAAAGCACAGATTTTTATTACCCAGTATTGTGTGCTACGGATACCCTCAGCTGTTCTTTGACCTCCACCATCCTGTTAAATAAAGATCAAGTTCAAATTCACAGAGGGTCCAGGAAGGAAGAGCAGTTGCATGACAAGGGCTGGGTAGGGACTATGGCAAACCAGAGAGGACAAACTACTTGTTGCCATAAAAAAAAATGAGGGTCAGGTGTTGCCAGATCTTTCACTGTCTCAAGAGAAGCTGTTAATCCAGATATTTGTGTTAATATCCTTAAATTATATCTTAAATTATATCTAAATCATTTTTACTCTCTTTTTAACTCTGTAGGCCAAATTGGCCATTTTTTTCTGGCTGGATTCAACCACACACTGCCATTTGTGATTCCTGCTTATCCCTCATTTTTTTCTCTTTTGATTAGTTTAGAATTTGCAATGACACTATCACAGACTCAAAACAGCCAAATCACTATGTCCCAGGAGTACCAAATGGCTGTGTCAAATTATCTTTCCTTGTGCCTGATCACCCCCATACCAGTTTTGATTACTGTCTCCATCTATTTCTATTGTACCTTGAATATAACTATGACACCATACATACTCCAATGAATGGTAATTATTGTGTATATGTTTCTCTCCTACTAGACAGTGAGCCCCTTAAAAGCTAAAACAGTGTCTTTTTCATCTTTCTGTCCCTAGTCCCTAGTTCACAATGGACACTCAATTATTTTTTAATAAGGGTGGAAAGATTTGTACAACTATTTCTAAAAGGTAATGATTTAGAGAAGCGAATAGACAGTATTATGATGTGGCCCATATGCACGCATACACATACACACGTGCACGCACACACGCACACACACACACACCTCACCCCTAACAGTATCATCATCCCACAACCAAATGTTATGGTTGGTCCATTAGGAAATGTAAGGCCAAGGTTCTTTATAATCAACAATAATAATGAATGTGGTTCTGGTAGCAGAAGAGTTAAGCAGTGGGCTGGAACTGGTTGCTACCCCAGGTGCTTAAGCATTTATATTGGGCTCTTGAACCACATTTCCTTCTCCTTCTTCTGAGATTCCATGACTGATCCCCATACTATCAGTTTGCCCTGGACCCCAGCCAGAGGGCTATCACAGGCCCCATCTTCCATGTTTCTATTGGCTTCCTTCATCTGAGCACCCTGTCTTTCCTCATATCCTATTCATCCTTCACAGCAGCTCAAGCTCCATCTTCTTCAGGAAGATACCCTGGCTGCTGCAGCCACAGAGGATCTCTTCCTTCTCCAGTTTTTTTTTTTTAGTGCCTATAATCTAATCCTTCCACTTTGCTACTTTATTACGTTTAGTCTTTCCTACTTTAAAGTGTAGTTGCATCCCTAAGAGATTATAACAAAAATGTGCTGTTTAAAAAGTTGTCGTTTTGATGGATAAAATGGGAATGAGGCAATAGAGAGCTTCAGATTCACAGTAACAAAGTTATATCATTTGCACTAATTTTAAGATTAATAGATGCTTGTGCATAGCTCTAAAATGTAAATATCACTGAATAAATCCAGTATTGGGATAAGAGTTTAACTTCTGTTCAAGCAGCGACCTTTGTCTTTTTATCATATATATTCTTGATAGCCTTTTCTCATTCATTCATCCAGCACGTATTTATTGAGCTCTGACTATGTGCCAGGAGGTGATCTAGGTACAATGGATACAGCAATAAATAAGAGACAAGACCCCTGCTGTCACTGAGCTGACATTACACTAGGACAAGTAAACAATTTCAAATGGCAGTTACTACCATGAGGAAAAACAGGCTGACAGGCTAAAGAATATCCAGGCATGTCAGTGAGGGACAAGCTTGGTGTGCTTATGGAACATATAAAAGGGCAACATGCAAAGCCACTCAAACTAAAAGGTCCCATCACAAGTACAACAGCATTTTTTACATTTAAGAAGTTGGTAGATCCTAGACTCTGCTGTTTGTCTAAGTGTACTTTTAACATTTTAATTTAAATATACATACAGGAAAGTATACAATCGTAAGTGTACAGCTCAATGAATTTTCTCCAAGTGAAGACACCTATGTATCTACCTAGATCCAGAAACTGGACATCACTTGCCACCTCAACCCCCAAAAATCTCCCTTGATGCCCTTATCAGTGATGAACAGCCTCCTTTATCACCACAGATTAGTTTTGCCTGATTTTTAAATTCATATAAATGGAATCAAAATATTACTTGGTAGTCCTTTATTGAGTATACTTCAATTTATTTCTCCATCCTACTGTTAATGGGCATTTATTTCCAGTTTTTGACTATTAAAAAATACTTCTATTATGAACATTTTTGTACAAGCCTTTGGTGTACCAGTGTATATATTTTTTTAATATATAGTGTTTGTATGTTTAGGTTTAATAGATACTATTAAAGTAATTGTACTAACTTATACTTGTAAACCAGCAGTTAATGAAATTTAGTTGTTCCATGTCTTCACCAACACTTAGTGTTTTCTGTCTTCTGCATTTTAGCCTTTCTGGTAGGATCACAATGATATTCACTATGGTTTTAATTTGCATTTCCTTTATGACTATTAAGATTTAGCTTTTAATATGATTATTGGCCATGTAGATAGCCTCTTTTGTGAAAAGTCTAAACCTTCTGCCCATTTTCTATTGGGTTAAATTTTTCCTTCCATGTGATTTGTAGGATTTCTTCATATATTCTAAATGTTTATCAGATACATGTCTTAAAAATCAATTATCCCACTCTATACTTGTTTTTTTACTCCCTTAAAGTTGTCTTTTTATTTACTAGGCTGTTGAAAAAAATTCTTGATTTTCTATGATAAAATATATGTGTGTGTGTGTGTGTGTGTGTGTATGTGTCAATTTTTTGCTCTTTGAGTTAATGTTTTACATGGCCTTTGAAGAAATCATTGTCTACCAAAATCTCATAAAGAGGTAGAGCTGTGGTTACACAATGACAGCAGAGAGGAACACGTTTGGTACCCAGATGATCCACTTGGATGCCTGTTGGTCTTGCTTGATGAATTTTATTTGTAAATACACAAATTCAGCCTCCATGGCTTTGGAAGAGCATGGTGACCAGGGGCTCAGAAGAAGGATGTGGATCACACCACCAGGTAAGCCACTGAGTCCAGCAAAGGTGCTAGCTCAGGGTGAGGAGAGTCTAAAATGGCAGTAGAAGAGGGAAATGGTGACTATTAGTTACAGCTCTGAGACCAGCTGCAAGTGGCAGGGGCTGCAGATTATCCCATTAACCTTTTGAGTTTTCCTTGGGTAAAGATGCCCGTGGGAGTTCTGGGGCAGTTGTTCCCAGAGACTATATGAAGAAGTGAATCTGAGTAGTACATGGGATGGACTGTAGTGGATGTTGTAATTTGCCTTATTTGGTAAATGATGTATCCACCAGGCCTTCCCTCAGAACCATAGACATCTGATGGGTTTTCCAGACTTGCATCATATATCCACCTAACACACCCAGTTCTCTGGACCTTTTATTCCCTCCTTCCATTGACTGGCATAGTGATTCTTGGCTAGCATTTCTGACTTCCCTGGCATTTCTGCTGCACTTAGTGTAGGCCATCACTATTTCCATGCTTGTGAAAGCCACAGTAATAGTATATTTGTGCCATCTTCTAGGGTCCTTGCCAGGATGTTAAACTCTGTATCCTGACAGAGTGTTCCCAAATCAACAAATTCTGTCTTACTGAATGTTATGCTGTCCCCCTAGATCCAGCACCTTCCAAATATGGTCCCGTACGTATTTTGTGGTTTCTGCTGGTACATGTTGGCTAGATCCTGCATCTCCTTTAGGATGTAGCCCCTTTCCTCCCTTGTCAGGCCCAGTACCTCCTTGCCCAGGTTATCTTGGACTTGACCCTTGTTATTTATAGGCATATTAGCCAGGATGAAACTGGGTGCAGATCCTGAAGGAGTGGTTGGCATATGTCTTGCAGGAGAGCAATGTCCGCAGTCTTCAAATCAGGGAAAGCAGAAGCCCATTAAGGGAGGCGTGCACCATTTTTATGTGTTCAGAGATTCAGAGGAACATTGATATTCAAGGGTTCAGTCTGCTTTGATTCTCCTCTTCCCTAATCAGGGTCCAGGCATAATAGACATGCCTAGCTTTGGAGTTTAACTTTTGGAACTCTGTCACTCCTATGTTGAAGTTCTGGGCCTTGTGCTCTCTGCCGTTAGGCTATAGGAGATTTAAGCTTTTTTATGTGCTACCAAGGAGGCCTTCTGGATTTTTTCTTTATCTTTTCATTGCCAATTAATCACTCTCAATTTTTGTGATCTTCTTCCAAAGCATCAGTGGAACTTAGTAACAGCTGTCCAAGCCCACTGTCCTTTCTGTTGTGGTTACCACATTGTTTCTTAACACATTGACTGCCACACTAGAAAAATTTTTTTTTCCTTGGGGCCACAGTGTTTTATTACAAAAATAGAATAAAAACTTTGAAAACAAAACGATTCTTTCTAATTTAATGAAAAATTTGTTATTTTTTATTGTTTTCTGTGGGTGAGTTATATGCAATTAAATTGTCAATATTTATTGTAACAATAAGAACATCAACAAGTAAGATTTTCATGAACCAACTAAGTTTTGCCCAGGGGGCCACCCATCACGTAACATGTGTGCTACAGCATGGCAGTGTGAGTTGCCTGCGCACCACAGCTCCCAGGGTGAAGAGATGTGTGAGTTACAGATGCTTCACAAGGCCCTGGACTCAAAACTAGCATGAGTTAAATACAACTCACACGGCAGTTAATGTGTTAAATCCTGCTATTGAACCAGCTTTTGAATTCCCTTCTGCCAGTATGCTCTCCCAGTTTACCACCAGTAAAAACTCTACTAATTGTATTGCTGTCTCATGCCAGAGGGGCTATCTGTATTCCACTTTCCACCAACAATGAGTTCTCACTGCCACTCACTCAGGTAGCAGGTGATCCAGCTCTACAGTTCCATCTTAGCATCTGCTTTTTCCAACCACTTCTAGTACCAACTGTTGTAGGTTTGGTTCCTTAGAAGAATCTGAAATGGAGACTGGTGTGCAGGAAGTTTATTAGGCAGCTCTGGGGATCAACACTTATGGAAGGATTATAAATGAAGTAGGATTGAGCAGAGGGAGAAGCTGGGCTGTGATACAGTCTCAACAAAAGCCTCAGCCAGCAGTATATGAAACTCTAAAGCTAGGACGCTTAAGTTGAAGTGAGAGAGCTGGGATTTTATACACCCACATCCACCAGTCATTGGATAAGGCTACTCCAAGAAGGGAGGGTGGGCTTGGGCAAGGTGACACTCTTCATCTGAGGCAGTTGTACTTAATAAAATGCTGGCAATGCTGCCTGTAGAGAGCCCTCAGCTGTTAACCCACTTTAGAATGTGATATAATTTACCACGTGAATAGAATAAAGGCAAATAAATTGGCACTTTTATTTCTACTTCTCCAATCCAAATACTTCTTTCTCTTATCTTATTGGACTGGGCCACTGACATGATGATTATACAAGTGACAATAGTCAACATTTTCGTCTCATTTCTGATTTCGGGAAGAAAACCTTTTACGTTTTACTCATAAATATATTTCCTGTAGATATTTTTGTAGATACCTTTTACTGGATATTAATTTCCATTCTCTTGCTAGTTTTTAAAGAGCAGATGTTGAATTTAATCAAGTTAATTTTCTGTATCTATTGAGATAATCATAACTCTATTGAGATTATTCTCTTTTGTTCTATTCACATGGCAAATTATAGTGACTTTAAAACATTAGGCCAAACTTAAATTCCTGGAATAAATCCAATTTAGTTTGTTATTCTTTTTGCACATATTTTGATTATTTTGCTAGAATTTTGGATTAGGATTTTTACATCTAAGTTTTCGAGAGATTGGTCTGTAAATTTCCTTTCTTGAGTGTTTATTGGATTTTGTGTTCAAAGTGATGCCATAAAATGAATCAAGAAATATTCTCTCTGTTTGCATGAGACTGGTATTATTTATTCCTTAACTGTTTGGACCAATTCACTAGTAAACCCACTTGAGGCCAGAGTTTCTTTGTGGGAAGGTTTTTATTGAGGACTCTTTTTCTTTGCTAGATGTAAGACTATTCAGATTTTCTCTTTCTTCTTAAGTCAATTTTAATAAGTTCTTGTTTTATGAATTTATCCATTTTATCTAAATTGTCAAGAGTTTCTACTTAGATTCCCATCCTTTTAGAAGCCTCCTGCTACTTTCTACTTCTATTTGCTTTTCTGGTGTTTTTTTTTTTTGTTTGTTTTTTGTTTTGTTTTTCCCCTCTCTCCTCTTTGCCTTGAACTACTTCTGAATTGGAAATTGCTTTGTGTGGAAAAGTGACTGAGATTATTGGGCTTCTCTGCACTTCCTTTCTCTCTAAGATATTGACCCCCTTCAAATCCTCCTACCAACACCTTCAAAAAGATATATTTTAAAGCTTTATTTTGGAGCAGGAGGATTGTTCTGCTCATCCAAGATAGCTCAAAATGGAAATATTCCCCATATTGTTAAAATAAATATCTTACTGACAAATGCAAATTGTATTCTGCAATTAATCTATCTCATATGCAGATATTTTTAGGAATGTTTGTTCTGTAGGACAAACACCTATGCATTCTTATATTGCACTGTATTTCTCCTCTACTATATAGCAATCTTTTTAAAGGCAGAGACCATATACCTTTGAATAAAGAAATAAATTTGGGTCCAGGTACTGAATACTTATTCATGCAATTTGCAAACACTAGAATTATCATCACTTTCAGCATATTAGAAGTTCTTAATTAATTAGTCTGTTATTATCACTATTATTATGAGTGTATTATTATATTTCTACAAGGCAAATCTCAGCAAAACAATAAAGAAAATTGTCACAGTAATAAAATTGGTTAAGAATGGCTTAGCTATTTATTAAATTCAGCAAACCTAGTTTAATGGACAAAGCAATCATCCTGTAAAACTAAATGCTTGATTCTTTTCTTACCTGAAAATCTTAGACTATAATCATCACCACTTTTCGTAATCTCCTTATTAAGATCAGGAATGATCCAGTTTTATACCAGACACACACATAAAACAGTGTGATGCAGTCATAAAATACATATGCTAGCAAAGGAAGGTTTATGTAGACAAATGAAAAATTATCTGATAAATTCAAAATCGAAACAAATTGTCCCCCTTCTCCGTCTAGGTGTTTTAGAGAAAGGTAAATTTTGGAGGATGTAGACTCTTCCCATTTGTCTGAATGTAAGCCACCCTCATCAAATGATTTCCTGAGTTTCTATGTGGAGAACCTACAGTGTCAAGGAGTTAGTATTAGCCCAAATGGCCCATGTCATTAAGAGAGAAATTAATTCATCTGGACCAAACTTTTTAGGAACAACCATACTTTGAGGAATTAAGATAGATTCTGGCTGCAGGTGGAAATGATAGTGATAGCAAAACTTCAGCTGCTAGTTAGCCTGGTTAACTCTGCTCTGAAATGTCTTTTGTTAACCTGATCTCTCTATTTAGACCTCCATTACCCTGTGTTTAAAACAAAGGCACCCCATTGAAAGTAGACTATAATTGCAGTCTTTCAGCAAAACAGCGTTTACCAAAACATGTCTCTTAGAATGTGGTACAATTTATCACCCCCACGGTGCATGGCACACAATTACATTTGTCACTACTATAATTGGATGTTACATGTCAGTAATGACTCATCAGCCCCAGAAGTTATGAAAGATGAATTCCTTACCACCATACTTCAGAATTTGCTCCAAAAATAAAGCTAAAGAATAGTTTATTTCTCACTCATGGTAGAAGCTACATTTGGGAGAAATACTAATCCCTGTTTTAGAAAAATAACAATGTATTTCCTTTATTGACAGCAAGATGATTGCCTGCAATGTTTCTCATTACCCCTAGATCACAAATGAGTAAATCACTGTCAGACAAACCAAGGTTAAAACGGAGTGTGTACATTTAACAAGATGCAGACAAAAAAAAAATTTTTTTTTAAAACCTCCATCACTAGGAGAGAATTGTTAATTCGGAGAATTTTTCAGATTCTGTGATCTGATAAGCTCTGCAACCCAGTCATCGCTGAAATTAAATTAGGTTTCAGAAAATGAATATTTCATTTTTAAGATTCTGTTGCTTGGAGACCTGGAAAGAGAAGGCTGGTTTAGCCCAACACGAGAGAGATGTTATGAGGGGCAGCATTTTCTACTCCTAGAAACTGCCGGAGAATGCCTAGGAAAAATTACATAAGGGAAGGAAAACAATGACAATGGTACAAATGGATTCATTAGAAATGCCACAATACATGTCATTTCTTCTAAGCTATGGAAGTCACTCTCCACCCTTCACCTTTATTACTCAGACTTAAGTTGGGCAAAATATCATGATACTGTAGAACCAGTCTACCTTTCAGCAAACACAAAGGAAAAAAAAAAGGCAAAACAAATGTAACCTCAGTGGCAAAGCAAAAGGTGCTTTTCCTACCAAGGATGGTCACCAAGTAATAGGGACATATAAACTCAATTGCACATGTTGGCTGGATCTACATTTACATGACTACATGTATTTTAATCAGCATCGTAAACTGTGAATACACTACTTTCACTGCCATTGAAGCTAGAGTGGTTTTAAGAGATCATCCACATTTTGGATATGGTAGGATGCTAATTGTTTCCCAGAATCTATAATAGCAGAACCCCCTGTGCTTTACCCAGGCAGAAGATTACTCACCTAAAGATTACTTTGCCTTGCCTTGCTTGTAGATAGGTTTAGCCATTGAATTGTGTTTGACCAATGAGATGTGGGAAGAAGCTATGTCTATAGAGTGTAGATCACATTTTTTACAAGGTGGCTCTTGCCTTCTACTCCCTTTTTCCCTTCCTGTGAGCTGGAATGTGAAGGTAATAATGTGCGCCAGATTTAACCATGTGGAGCTATACCTAGGGCATGGAAGAGCAACAACATAGGAGTAACCTGGGTCCTTGGATAATCTCATGAAACAAGGTACCTTAATTAACCTGCACCTCCTGCCCAATTCTAGACTGTAACATGAGAGAGAAATAAATGTCTATCTCATTAGTCTGTATTTGGGAGTATCCTTTTTATAGAAATATAGCCTTTACCCTAACTAATATATTAGATTTTAATAGGCACATTCTCAAGAGATAGTTTTTTCTCCAATCATTTGTTCAACTTCATCACCATTCTACTCTTGATTCTCATTTTCCTTTCTCAGTTTATTACGGTAGATACATATTGAGATCATAGCCTAACTTTTCAAGGCCTTGTTTGTGCCACCCCTTTCTTTTCTGCTTGCTGCTAACCCCTACCCAGTCCCCATCCAGAATTCAAACATGTGTTCAAATGCAAAATGCATCTATAGATATTACCCTGTCTCTATGATCACAGTGACGGCCCAAGAAACACATGTGTGACACAAGCTGGAATAGTTAAGAGTTCTTTCCTAGGATCTTCCTAGAGAAGGGGCACTTTCTCTCTTGTGAAGCTGATTCCCTGACTTGTGACTTTTGCAATGGGAAAGAATGAAGTAAATCTACAGATAGGAAGAAGATAAACCCCGGTGCTTATCTCCAGTTATCCCCAGCCAGGACCCTAAACTTCACATCCGTATGAGCCAAAAAAACAAAAACAAAAAAGTTATCTTGTTATAGGCTACTTTGAATTGGTTTCTGTCATCAGCAAATAAAAGATTCTTGATTAATTCTGCAAATTAACCTCATTATTCCAACACTGTCCTATTACGTTTAAAATGGGCCTTTGGGTTTTTTGGGGTTTACCAACCCTGAAGAAAGGCAGACAAAAATAAATAAATAAAAAAACATCAATAAACTGGTTAGACATTCCTAATGGCAAATTTCATCTCAGCATGTTTTTTCAGACTAAGATTGTGAACCTAATGCGCAATTGTCTCTGCACACTATGTTATCAAATGAAAGAAATTTCTGTTACACTACTCAGCACACAGCACGGAGGTTAACCACCTTGAAAAAGAAAAAAAATTATAATACTAAACCTGAAAGCACATAGCACACCATAAGAATGACTGCTCTTTTCGGTACCTCTGGATGTTGGAAAACAGAAAGGTTGATCGGCTATCTGTTCATAAGGTGAAGGCCCGTCTTACAATCCAGGTTTGATTAGAGAATCAATCTCAGTGATCTAACTGCATCATTTAAAAAAAGAAATTGAAGGGAGGAGAGGCGGCCACTTCTAACTTTAGAGTGGGGCACTCTGGGAATCTTACAGAAATGGATGTGACTGGCTATGTTAATGGTGAGTGGGTCATTTCCATATTGCCAGTGCAGTATGATCATGTAAGATAAGAAAGTCTCTTTGAATAACCGATGAACAGTAATTCTTCCTGTCAGACAGAGACTTAATTTTAACCAAATAAAACTACTTGCTGGAGAGGGCGCAGGAGCCATTTCTGAGGTGTGAGAGCGCATGGGCAATGCACATTTAACGAATTTCTTTCATGTTCTTTGGTACCAGATCTACTCCAAAGAATCAAAGTAGAGAATAATTCCTATGATGAATATGGCCTGACAAGGGCCACCACATCAGAATTCTCCTCTCTCCAGCTGCCACTCATTGCTGATTGACAGAGTAGACAGTCTCTGTTGGTAGAGCCTCTAAGATGAACTTATTTTTAATGTAATATCCAGTAGGAATGTATTCTAGCCTTCTAGTGTGATTTTTAGGCTCACACTAATATTCTTTTTCCAGAAAGGACTAAGAGATGCCTATAAGGAAGAAAAGTAGCATTAGCATGTTTTTCATTTTTATGATAATTCTTAATTGTTCACAGCATAACTATTTTTCGTTGGATTATATCTCTGTGGGTGTCTGCCAATTTGCAAAGCTGGGTCAAGAAATAAGTTAATTTCTTCTTCAATCAAGTAATGAGTAGTTATTGTGTACATGAATCCATAGACCTGTTAGGCAGGATAAAAAGGAGAAAGAGAGTACCAGACATTCTTTTCTGGGAACTTAATAACCCATTTGAGGGGAAGACAGGACTCAGAGTAGAAAGCAACTTGAAAACTCGAAAGACAGCAGTCCACTTGAGTGTACTTCTGCATAAATGGAACAGGCTGATATTTCTTACATTTTAGTCACATGCATGATAATCTGATGTGGTTTTCCTTTTGCCATTTTCATGTGCCACTGGGATTATTATTTATTCAATATCTTTATGTAAATGAAATCACTTCTATTTTTCCTAAAATAACCTTATCATCAAAGGAAACTTTAGATCACTACCATAAATGAAAATGCAGCATCATTTGCCATAAGTTAGAAAGTATAAAGGCAAATACACTAAAAATAATATTATAAAATTTCAGCTATTTTTGCCTGCTGAGGGCTGAGAACTTCTATGCATCTGTATAGTCTCAAATTTTTTTCTTTCACCCAAAGTCATCATGGTACCACCAGGGGTATGTGTCCTATATTAGGCAGATACTAGTTAGGGATGACAGTGAAAGGGATTCAGAAGAGGAAGAGATCTAAGAGCCTGGTGATCTGCTAAGGCTTTATGGAAGATGCAAGATTTGAGTGGAGCTTGAATCCATAGTCAGGGTTATCCAGCTACTGGGCCAGAGGCAAATATGATTTAGGCATTTATGGAGAAGAGTTGAGGCACAGGAGCAATATATAAGTGGTGCTAAGCTTGCTTTCTTAATCATCCATCATATATGACCTAAGACTTCAATAATGGAAGACAATTAACATTTATTAATCACTTACTATGTTCCAAACACTAAGCTAGGCATTTTCACATGTTTCTTCTTTTGATCCTAATGACATAAGGAGCCTGCTATTATCCTTATTTTATAGATGAGCAAACTAAGACACAGAACTAATTCAAGGTAACACAGCTTTGAAAGTGATGGAATTGGGGATTTCAGTCTGGTTCCTTCTGTGTGTCCAAAGCCCTTGTTTTCTACTTCATACAGTATTTCTAGTGAAACTATAAGATGACAGCCATGGATCATCTTGGGCAGTTCTCATAAAAGTACTCTGTAGTGGGAGCTAAGAATGGAGAGGAAGAGAGGAAGCTTCTCCTTTGCTAACTCCCTGAAGGACCTGAACAACAGAAGCTAATAAGCACCCAGGTAGATGTGTGAGCACTCCAGCATTTCCTCCTCTTCTGGAATGTCATAATTTGTCCTTCAGTGATGAAAATAAGAGCTTCAAGTTAGGCCTCCCCACTCTGAAACTGGAAAATATCAGCTGTGCCTATCAGCAGCATCAGTGACCAAAAGTTGACCTTGCTGAGTTAATCAGTAGAGAAACTAATCAGTTGGAAAAATGCAAATTTGTTTTCTGCACAGAGTTGGAAACTCATTACACAGAACCACTCCTTAAATTAAGTTCAGAGTAGTGACTCAAAATCTGGGTCAGATAAGGAACAATGTAAGGCTGTAATAAGCAGGCTTGAGAGCAATGGCATTCTTTGAATTTATCATTGAAGGCATTTGTGTTAATTTCTCCGGAGGCCCCTTAACTGTGTCTGTAGAAAAGAAAATGGCCAACTCAGTTTAGATTGTTTTTTCTAGTTGTCACATATTTATGTGGATGAATTTAGAGTTTGAACAGTGTACCTGATTCTTTAGCCCAACTGTCAAACCTTAAGCTACTTCACCTTTCTAAATAAACAGTGGATTGCTATAATCTATTATCTGGGTCACAGGATTCTAGAGGTGAACATCTCATGGACTAACCCTATCCCTTACTACCTGGAATCCCTGGGTCACTAAGTCTGAGGAACCACAACAGTGTGTTTTTTTTTGTTTGTTTGGTTGGTTGGGTTTTTTTTTAATGCCCATTATGGTTTAGAACCAATGGCTGTCATTCAGCACCCTAGTGGGACAAGCCAATAACTGTGCGCCTTTCCTCTCTCCCCACAAAACGATAAAGCACCTTCAAGAAAATTGACCCTGCACTCTGCACTCTTGCTAACTTCCTTTCCAGTATGCCTTGGAAAACTCTGTGTGATTGATTCCCACACACATGACCTTGGAAGGCACCTGCCAGAAAGTGGCACTGAGTGGCACAAATGTTTACCCAAATTAAAGGACACTTAACAAAATGCACAGGGTTTATGTACAGTAGGAGATTCTCTAATTTAGCACTTCTGTTTTGTGAGTAAGTCATCGCCAACAGGATTGAATTGTCTAGAATTTTAAACTAAAATGCCTTCGGATTCAAAATGAACATTATTTTGACTAACGCATCCATTTCTTTATGCACCTACTATGTTCCTGGCATTGTAACATAGTTCTAGCCAAATTGCTAGAGGCTCAAAAGTTAATTAGGCATAATACCTCGAAAAGTTCATGAACGATCTAGTAGGTGAGCAGATAAATGATGACCAAACAGTTGAGACAAGTGCAATTATAGAAGTTTCTACAGGTGCAAGAATAGTGCCATTTTTTTTTTCTTTATCCCTCAAAAATCTTAAAATTAACATAGCGTAAGCAAGACTCTTGAACCTGGGAAAGAGTTGTTGGGAGAGGATGTGCATATCAATTCTATCTTCAGATAGCTGAAGAGCTACCACAGAGAAAGTAGAATTGTATTTCTCTGTGTTGCTCAAAAAAGCATATCCAGTTAAATACTTACAAGACACATTTTAATTTGACACCAGAAAGAACTTTCTCCTAAGTATTATGTTTCCATAAGAGGCTAGCTTCTTTGAGAATTATAGCACTATCCTATTATTATGCCACAAGTGGCCGGTCATACATTTTTTCACCTTCCTGGGCCTGTTTCTTGTTTTTGCCACCAGCTTACTTTTTTCCTGGGAATGTCCCTTATCCTGTGTCCTGTGATGAGACAAGCTCACTTAGCCATGTAGTGTGCATAATCCCACCCCACCCCACCCTAGCTAATTGATCCAGGATCAGACATCTAACCCGAGGCCAGTCAATCATTGTCTGGGTAGCAACCTGTTGTGCTCTCTTTCTTGAGAACTTGAATTAAAAGTCACAGAGACTGTGGTTGTTCAGCTACAGGCCCTGCATGTGTCCACTTTGTAGACTCATGACTTGTGGCACTGTTGGGCTGTTTGCATATAGGCATAGCCAGCTCAGAGAGAGGCTGCGAAGAAAACAGAACTATGACAGACCACGTTGCCACTGAGGGAGAGAAACAGGACCAAGTAGCTCCTGAAACTGAGGGTAGAGCTTTGGTTTCTACTGGCTTCTAATTTTTAGTTCCTATGGGGCCAGCTGTGAGTCTGAGTTTGCCTGTCAGATTCTTAAAATAAGCCTCTCTTCCTTCAACTAGCTTCAGTATGTTTCTGTTCTATACAACCAATGATCCCTGCTCTAATATTAACAAATATAAACAGGTTTATATTTCTCTGTTAAGAAAAACAGCATCTATACAAACCCTGTCTGCAACCTTAAACAAAATTATACTTTAATTAAACATTGTTTCCTAGAATTTGTTGTTATAATCATTATTATATCTTCCTTTTCTTTTGTTCTTATACACGGAGAATAGTTTGAACCCAAAAATGCTGAGGTCAGAATCACTCTGCTCCAGACTCTGGGAATTACTACTCTATTCCTGGTAGCATTTTCATATTATACATGAGACATCCAATGCCAGACTGATTCATTTTCCTTACTAGACATTACATTCTTTCTTTTTTCTGAAATTGTATAGGTTTTTCTCTATACATCCTAATAAATTCAAAAGCAATACTAGTATATATCTACATGTATCCCTTTTCCAAGACCCTACCTGACATTTAGTATGCTCTTTTGACCTAAAGACTCAAGAATTTCTTCATCTTAGGAATTTTATCCATTTGTTGTATTATCGTTTTTTTTTTTAACTTCCCCATCTATGTTTTCTCTTTCTATAATGCCCATTAAATATCCCATCTCTTAGATTTATCCTGTTATCTTCCCTTTTATCCATGATTTTAATTTTGTCCTCTTTGGCTGTATTTTGAAATAATGTCTTGTGTTATTTTATCAGTTTATTATTTCACTGTTCATATTCTATTTTTAACTTGGGTAAACATTTGTTTTCTGTGAACTCTTTCTTGTCCTCCAGTTACTTCTTTTCTTTTTAAGCACATGTTGCTCTTACTTTTGGAAATTATTAAGCAATCATAATGAGATTAATAGTTTAAAATTTTAATTTTTATTCCTTTTTTTATTAGATCAGTTTCATCTAACAATAGAGCATAAAAAGTTAAAAAAAAACTAAAAGATACAGTCAGAGACAAAAACAAAATTAACATCTTCTTGGCAAAAATGGGAGACAAATGCAAAACACCTATTAAGGTGAAGTGAAGAGTGCTTACAGCACTGGCTAAGATTTTAGTTCCCACTGAGTATTTGAGTTTAAATGTAACCCATGCACGATGGCAGACCAGAATCAGGCAGCAAGGGATACCACAGGAGAGTGGAGTAATAGACCTAAGGTAAAAAGAAAAAAGTCAACAAACAAGACACAAACAATTACTGTCAACCTAGAATGTTATATCTTGCTAAATTTTTATTCTAAAAGGAGGCCAAGATAAATATATTTTCAGACATACAAAGATTTATAGAGTTTGACAAGAGATGTTCTTTCGAAAAGAATAATTAACAGACATTGTAATGGGGTTTAGGGCTTCAAGTGTATATAGAGAGCCTCACATCTCCAATACAGTATGTCTGTTAATAATGACTTTAATGAGTATGATATCTAGCCAGTTATATATACATATATATTATATAAAATTATTTATCTATGTGTGTATGTGTGTACATGCATATAATCGTGTTGTTTACATAAGAAACAGAATCTGAAGAAAATATGGCAAAATGTTCACATTGGTTAGGTCTGTCTGGATGATGGCATTAGATATGTCAATCCCTATTTTTCTTTAGGTTTTCCATATTAAATATTTTTTAATAATTTCAAAACAGAAAGTCAACAAACATGGCTCATACAGGAATATAGACTCCAGGCATCTGAAAACATCAGTGGTTTTTTCCTCTCAGGCTCATAAGATCATTGGTGCTGAGGCTGTTTTTTATGCTTATCATAGTAATGCTGCCTACTGTGAATTGTTTAAGAAAAAGACAATTTTTAAATCAGCTGTGCATCTTTGAAAAATATTTTTCACTATTTGAATTTAGCTTTACTTGAGTTGTAAGTCTTTTTATTTGGGGAGAGGGGCTGGGTTTGGCAGGAGGATTGTTGCAAGAGAACGGCCAGAGAGAAGCAAGTGCTGTCTCCCCTGGTGAAGGGGGACTATCTTTAACAGTCTCTTTCCTTGGATTCATAAATGGATTTCTGCCTCATCTTGCAGTAAATCTGAGACCAAAAGAATTCATAGGGCCTCCTAATGCACATAATGCAGCATGACTGATGAAATGTGGCAGGCACAACCCAATATCTAGTTTTCTGAAAACCACACTGAAATGAACCATCCCGGCCAGAAAGTTAAAACAATACACAGACGTGAACAACCACCAAAGTTATTTTCTTTGATTCAGTCGTATTCTCAGGCACTTTGCAATTTGGATTACAAAGCACTGTGTATTTTCTGATGGCGGGTGACAGCTACTGTTTATTCCCAGAAACTCAAATTAATGGTTTTGTTAAATCGACTTTCACCACTGCACACATAAGTCATCCCCTGGGGATCTGTCTAAAGGTCTAAGCCAGTTTCATGTACTTCAAAATGAGTGCTCTTAAGCAAACAGCAAGAAAATTGGTTACCTGCATCTTGAAAGTCAATTGAGGTGCTGCCTGCAAGGACATAGGAGGGTCAGAAGAAATAGGTATAAAATAAGAACCAACTTCATTGGCCCTTCCCTCACATAACAATCGTGTCCGGAAAATGGACCAGTGACTCCAACACAATGGGAAAGGCTGGGATTAAGAAGACCTTGGTTCCAGTTTAGTTCTTTTCCAAAATCTCTCTCAGCCTCGGTTGTCTCATCTGTAGCACTTGATTCCAGCTTCCTGCTTAATGATTCCATAGATGAAGATGAAATGGAATTTACAAATGGGAAAATATTTTGTAGATGGTAAAACACCATACATGTATAAGAGATTAGATTACATTCTAGATAGCTCATTGAATTTTTCAAGCTAGTGGCTTGGACTCAGTGAATGCAAGAGACTGAACCACGTTTGACTCTCAGTCTGAGAGGGTCCTATAAAATGAGTGTAACTGTCTAAAATGGAGCACCTTTTAAAGCTATTGTGAGAAGTATATGAGAAAATAGATGCAAGATCACACTGCCAAGTTAAAAAGATGGGACAAATATCAAGAGTGGTTATTTTTGATGAGCATTATGACTCATCAGAATGTTTACCGTTCTAAACAACCACGCTTCTGTAATATGTTCATGAAAGAAGCAAAGAAATACCAGTTCTTAGCAGCAATGCCCCAGGAAACCAGTTTAGGTCTTATCAGGTGGGTCAAATTTGTCTCAATTATTTTGGTATTTTATGTAGAAGTTGTGGGATTTTTAATTTCATCTGAGGCAGCTGGAAAATTGCCATGGTTCTCGATTTCATTTTTTATTGGGCATTCTGAAATAAAATGATTAACCAACACAGGAACTGCATGCTCATTTTGGGGGGATTCTGAAGACAACATGTAAAGGAAGCTACAGAATTTAGGTGATGGCAAATGTCTTATTTAAGGCGAAGTGGTGTGTTTTCTTTAGCTATATAAATTTCCCAAATACTGGCCTGTCTAAAACACTTAAGATCAATATCATCTACTCAAAGATCATAAGAAAAAACACAAGTGGGTTATACCGAAACCATAGGCCCACTTTAAGTGCTTGAAAACTAAGAAAGAAAAGTCAAGGTTGACGAGGATTTGATTCAGGTTCAAATAAAGCCCTTGTCAAAGCAATGTAGCAGCAGGAGTATAAGTTTAGGGATCTCTGGCCTGGGGGCAGGCACTTAACTCCCACATTTGTTTATTCTTCTGTAAAGTGGAGAGAGCACTACAGTACCTGCTCTTTTCTGTACAAGGCTATAGATGGGAATGTGGTTTCAAAAGTATAAAGCCCTATGGAAATGCAAGTTATCTTGGTTACACTGACATACAATTCAAGGAGTTTCTTTTCCTCCACTCTGTTCTGGCCATCAAAATCATGAGGCATTCATATCCAAAAGTAAAATTTAGTACCCCCCTCAAAAAAAAACTATGTATATGCAATAATTTTCATGCTCTAACACAGAATCTGCAACCTGGTGTCCTCAGTCCTAGGGAAGGTCCATGGATTCACTTCAAGGAGGTCTCTGTTTCCTCTAAAGTTTTATCATATATGTGTATTTACACGTTTATGTAGTCAATATGTGTGTGTGTGTGTGCACATGCCCACACAGTCCTATATTTCATCAAATTACCAAAAAGATGCATGCTTCTCTTAGTGTGAGGCATCACCTCCTTTCTGTAGTTATATATCCCCTACATAATCTGTATTTCGTTGTAATTGTTTCCATTTTTAAAGGGAAGAAAGGCCTGTAATATATTTAAACTGAACAGTCTGTTCTCAATGTATTCCCTGAACACATTTATTTCTACAAAGGTTGCCATTTCTTGAAGTTTCTATTCTGTGTACTCTCATTTTCTGGCAGGCGTTGAAATCGCGTATTTCGATGAAGATTCGGAGGTGACTCTGAGGGCCAAGATCCAAAGATGGCAATCAGGAGGCTTTACTGTTTTGATAAATCCTGAGCCATTCTTGAATGGAAAAAGGGTCATAAATATGTTCAGTAGAAAAAGTAGCATGCTACAATTTTGAAAGCTAAAGACTTCCATTGTAGTCTTGATGCAGACTGGCCAATGGACAATTTCTTTCTCTCAACTGCCTTATTACCTAGCTGGTTGTGTGTTTCCTGTTAATACTCAGAACATAACAATCCTCCCAGTGATGGCTGCAGGCCCTCTGCCATACTGCTGCTGTATCAATAGACAAGCATCTCTAATTTTAGCAGAGGACTCTACCCCTATCATAAACAAATCTCAAACCAAATCTGTTGAAGTACTGTGTTTGGTTCATGGATTCTCAATTCAATTTTAATGATGCTTATTTTCTCCCAATGTCACAAAAATGATATCTAAGTTTCCTTTGGTTCTTAAATTCTAGGATTGCCATGTTTACCACAAGGAGGTATATGTTTCCATACCACAAGGAGTTGTATGTTTCCTTCTATTAGCCACTTGGTAAATGATAGATTTTTGTAAACCAAGGCTGATTGCCATGGAAGCAGCTGAGTCCAAACTATAGATGTAAAGCTTGAAATTTAATGATACTAAAGATCTAACCAACAGCAGGAGGTCGCGCACTTCTTGTTTTTGATCACAATAATCAAAATGGACCTTGCCAAGGCTTCTTAAGGTAGAAAGGGCTGGAAAAAATGTCATTGTCTGATTCATTTTTGTTCTAAGATTCTATGCAAAACCTTCAGCTTTTTAAAAACAGTATATAAATGCCCTTAAAACTCTATGCTTTGGCACAGTAGAATATTTTAATGATTTTACAGTGTTTTTGTGCATTCAGTATTATTTACAATAAGTATACTTCATTTTTTAACAAAAAAAAAACTTTTAAATTTTTTTTAAGAAGTCTTCCACAAAACTTTTTGTCACCAATTTATGAATGGGATTATTTTAAAAAAGAAATAGGAGAATGGTGGTTAATAATGTCTCTGCATTAAAGCTTAATAAAATCAACTTCCCATCAAGTACCTCTAAATCAATGACTAATTCAACTTTTTTAAAAGTCTGCTAGAAACAGATTTTTTACATATACGTGGCAATCAATAAAGAGGAAACAATATAAAAATGTGTTTAATCATGTATTTCTTAAATTCCATCATGCATGTTGGAGTTTGGTGTGCAAATACAGTGGTTTGTTGTGAAAATATGACTTATGTGGATTGAATTCATGGCAAAAATAGCAAACAAATGGTTATTTTTTTGCATGTTTTAGTGTTTAATCATAGTACTCATTTTCTTTAAATGCAAATATATGTCTACATAAGTGTGTATACATATGTGAATACATACATATAAATACTTCTGAAATTCACAGACACATAGGTGTAGATATTTTAATCTTGAATCTCCTTTTGTTTTTATTTAAAACTGAAAAGTTTAGTTAACATCTCAAGTTTCGTATCAGGTTTTTACAGCCAGAGTGCAAACAGCAAGGGGGTTAAAAAGCAGTTGCTTCTTGCATGTATTTGCCTCAAAAGCATCTTATCTAGCGCTGACCCCATTGGCTGAAACTGTCTTCTCTTGTGCATTGTACTTGATTTGGTGTGTCACCTGTCTCTTGTTTGTCTATAGATTAGCACAAAAATGTCATTGCAAACTAAGTGAATAGGGCACAGCCTCAGCACCTGCCACTTTTAAAACTCTTTAGAAGATTCCCTTGTTTATTTTGTAGGCACCCGGGGGGGCACTTAAATAACTGCATTGAAACAAACAATACTGGTGATGATTAAGGACGCTTTTCACATGAAAATTCACTTCAGAAAAATGTTTTGCAGATGTACTGAAGAAAACTGTATCACTAAGAACCACTCAAAATACTTTGGTGGACCAAAACACCTTTATATTTCTTCTGGCAACCTGCCAAGTTCACTGCCAGCTTGAAAAGAATTCTATAGCTGGAGGCTAGAGCAGAAACTGCAGTGATTTAAAAGAGAATTGGCTACAGGAAGAACGATAATGCCCGATATCGTTAAAATGCAACTGGCATCTCAGCCTCCCTACAGCTCTTTGAAAATGTGCTTACTCTTCAGCTATTTACAAGGAAAAATGCGGAGACAATTGAAATCACAGGAAATAAAAATTATTTTAAACGGCTAAGAAGTATTTGCCAAATGATTTATCAGTAGTGCTTATAAAATAATGGCATATTCTCAACTGTTAAATGAGTAAGAAACCCACGCAGAAATTCCACTCATTATGAAACTCACCCATCGAACACAAACCATTTTCATGACGCCCTAAATTAATTAATGCAGATTGTAAACACAAAACAATTGGCTTAAAATTAAGATGTATACACAAACGGACAACATCCCGAGGTTATTGGTTTATCTTAGCATTTGACAGAAACAAAGAGACCTTTGGTTACTTTTCTTTTCTGGGTAATTTTGGAGAAAGAATATTTGGTCGGCAAGCTAAGGAAAATCACAGAGTCCATGGACCAAATTGAAAGGGATATTCTAGGTGTTTGTACTAAAACCAAGAGGAACATCTGTCCAGTGGTTTAGATTATAATCAACAAGGACACAGCTATAGATTCAGCATTCAACATGTTATACAAAAAAAACTTTATTTCTTTCTCATGTAAGAATGAGTAAAATTCTCCTTTCGGTTGGATACAAATACCTCTCTGTTTAAATTTGCTCTTGTGAATACACGAATGTCAATGGGGAAGCCAAGGGTAATTTGCTAGAAAACTCAACATGGGAACTGTGGAGAGCAAGCACTTCATTTAGCACATCGGTCCTTTGATGCATGCCAAAACTTAAATAAGTCATGCTGGTACCTGGCCTCGAGGGGCTTGATGCACAGGGCGCAACAGATGTGCAAATATATAATATCAGCCAAGGTTAAAAAGTACACTCATGGAGGTTTTTATCAAGTGCAGTGAGAAGATTGACAGGGAATATTTTCTATAAACTTAAACATGTATAATCAGGTAAAAATTGAGGGATTGAGACCGTGGTAATTCTAATCCAAACTCCACATTTCCATCCCAACAGCCACGCCCATCTCTACAGTCAAAAAAGAATGGCTTCTCAGTTATACCTGCCACTAATTAGGGACTTTTTCCCCACTGTATAAACAAAGAGTCACCTGTGAAACATGGAAAAGTCTTGACTAAAATAACCCAACACTGAAAATTTAATTCAACATGCATTTACTACTTCATCTTCTCCTGATGGTTTCAAGTCCTATCAATATGCTAAATCTGTATTTACAGGCTAGACCCACTTCCTGAGTTTCAGACCCATAAATTTGACTTTCTTCTTGATTTCTAGATGTGTCCCTGGCACCTCCAACTCAACGTGTCCCAAACTGAACTCATGATCTCTTCTGACCTTACTTGAAATTGAACCCATCATCTATTAACTAACCATGCAGTTACCTGAGGCCAAGCCTTGGGCATCTCCTAGCTTTCTGTTCTCCATGACTCCCGCTTTCATATCCAATCAACCTGTCAAATCTAGTCCTGTTGACTCTACCTTCTTAGTGCTATCCAAACATATCCTTTGCCTCCATCCCTCCTCTGTACCCAGTGTTCAGGCACCATTGTCCTTCACTAGATTGCCACAGTGGTCTCCTAACTTGATTCCCAACTGCCGTCTTGTCTACACATAAACAAATCTACAATAACCAAAATGATCCTTCTAAATTCAAATTTTTTTCTTCACTACCCTGTTGAAAAGCACAAAGGCTGCCCACTGGCCGTATGACAACACATAATCATAATGTGGTTCCTACATATCTCTCCAGATTCATCTCTTCCCAGGCCCCAAGTCACATTCCGAAATCATCAATTTTTTCAGTCTCACAAAAGCAGCACCACCAGAAAAGTCTTTCTTTCACCTCATTGCTCACTAACTCCCGTGGTCCTTTGGATTAAACATAGCTATAGCTATTACCTCTGTCAGGATCTCTTTGCTGACACCCCAGTGGCCAGCCTAGGTCCTATTTTCCTGTGCTTATTAAGATCTTAACATACATACCTCATTTATGACACTTTATTGTGCTTTGCAGATACTGTGTTTCTGCATCAATAAAGTCTAACAGTGCAATTTTTCCAAAAGTATATGCTCATTTTGTATCTTTGTAACATTTTAATAATTCTTGTAATATTTCAACTTTTTTATTATTTTATCTGTTATGGTGATCTGTGATCAGTGATCTTTGATGTTACTATTATAATTGTGTTGGGGTGCCACGATCTGCGCCCATAGAAGATGGCAAACGTAATCAGTAAATGTTGTGTGTGTTCTGACTACTCCACCTACAGGCTGTTGGTTCCTCTGCCTCTCTTCCTCTCCTCAGGCCTCCCTATTCCCTGAACCCATGGATCAAGGAGTAATTTTGACTTTCAGGTCTTATTGTTTTAGAAATACATTTCATAAGACTATAGCTGCCATACATAGTTATTCCTCTGATGGATCTGGGCAAAGCAAATTGAAAATCTTCTGGAAAGGATTCACCATTCTAGATGCTATTATGAACATTCATGAGTCATGGGAAGAGGTAAAAATGTCCATATTAATAGGAGTTTGGAAGAAGTTGATTCCAACCCTCATAGATGACTTTGAGGGGTTCAATACTTCAGTAGAAGAAGTAACTGCAGGTGTGATAAAAATAGCAAAAGAGCTAGAATTAGAAGTGGAGCCTAAAGATATAATTGAATTGCTGTAATCTTATGACAAAACTTGAACAAGTGAGGAGTTGCTTCTTATGGATGAGCAAAGTGGTTTCTTGAGGTAGAAGCTACACCTGGTGAAGGTGCTGTGAACAATGTTGAAATGACAACAAAGGATTTAGAATAGTCCATAAACTTAATTGATAAAACAGGGGCAGCATTTGAGAGGATTTTTAAAATTTTATTTATTTTTCCTATTTCAGCAGATTTAGGAGTACAAGTGGTTTTTGGTGACAAAGTCTGGGCTTTCAGCGTACCCATCACCTGAATAGTGTACATTGTACCCAACAGGTAATTTTTCACCCCTCACCCCCTTCCTAGCCTCCCTCCTTCTGAGTCTCCAGTGTTCATTATTCCACTATTTATGACCCTGCGTACCCATAGCTTAGCTCTCACTTATAAGGGAGAACATATAGTATTTGGTTTTTAGTTCCTGCGTTACTTCACTTAGGATAATGGCTTCCCATTCCATCCAAGTTACTCCAAAAGACTTTATTTCATTCTTTTTTGTGGCTGAGTAGTACTCCATGGTGTTTGTGTATATGTGTGTGTATATATATATAAAAGAAATAAAGAAAATAAAGAAAATGTGATATATATATATATTTTCTTATTTTCTTATTGGTTGATGGGCACTTAGGTTGATTCCATATCTTTGCAATTGTGAATTGTGCTGTGATAAACATTCAAGTGTAGGTATATTTATGACATAATGACTTCTTTTCCTTTGGGTAGATACCCAGTAGTGAGATTACTGGATCAAATGGTAGATCTACTTTTAGTTCCTTGAGAAATCTCCACACTGTTTTCGATAGAGGTTGTCCTAATTTACATTGCCATGAACAGTGTTTAGTTGTTCCCTTTTCACTGCATCTATGCCAACATCTATTGTTTTTTGACTTTTTAATAATGGCCATTCTGACTGGAATAAGGTGGTATCTCATTGTGGTTTTAATTTACATTTCCCTGATGTTGAGCATTTTCTCATATGTTTTTGGCCATTTGTATATCTTCTTTTGAAAAATGTCTGTTCATGTCATTTGCCCACTTTTTAATGGGGTTATTTTTGTTTGTTTTGTTTTTTACCGATTTGTTTGAGTTCCTTGTAGATTTTGGATATTAGTCCTTTGTCAGATGTATAGTTTGTGAATATTTTCTCCCATTCTGTAAGTTGTCTATTTACTCTGTTGATTATTTCTTTTGCTTTTTAATTTAAGTAAGTCCCATTTATTTTTGTTTTTGTTGCATTTGCTTTTGGGGGTCTTAGTCATAAATTCTTTGCCTAGGCCGATGTCCAAAAGAGTTTTTCCTAAGTTTTCTTCTAGAATTTTTATGGTTTCAGGTCTTACATTTAAGTCTTTAATCCATCTTGAGTTACTTTTTGTAGGTGGTGAGAGATAGGCATCCAGTTTCATTCTTTTGTATGTGGCTATCCAGTTTTCCCAGCACCATTTATTGAATAGGGCATCCTTTCCCCAATGTATTTGGCTGCATTTTTGAAGACCAGTTGGTTATAGGTATATGGCTTTATTTCTAGGTTCTCTATTCTGTTCCATTGATCTATGTGTCTACTTTTATACTAGTACCATGCTGTTTTGGTTACCTTGTAGTATAATTTGAAGTCAGGTAATATGATGCCTCCAGATTTGTTTTGTTTTGTTTTGGTTTGGTTTGGTTTTTTTGCTTAAGATGGCATTGGTTATTTGGGATCTCTTTTGGTTCCATATGAATCTTAGGATTGTTTTTTTCTAATTCTGTGACATGATGTTGGTATTTTGTTAGGAATTGCATTGAATCTGTAGATTGCTTTGGGCAGTATGATCATTTTAACAATATTGATTCTTTCAATCCATGAACATGGGATGTTTTTCCATTTGTTCGTGTCATCTATGATTTTCTGTTGCTCTCCTTGTAGTCACCTCCTTGGTTAAATATGTTCACATATATATGTGTCAGGCTATTGTAAATGGAATTGAGTTCTTTATTTGGTTCTCAGCTTGGTTATTATTGGTATATAGAAATGTTACTGATTTGCATGCATTAATTTTGTAACCTGAGACTTACTGAATTCATTTATCAAATCTAGGAGCCTTTTAGGTGAGTCCTTAGAGTTTTCTGGGTATAAGATTATATCATCAGCAAGTGGATAATTTGACTTCTTCTTTTCCAACTCGGATACCCTTTATTTCTTTCTCTTGCCTGATTGCTCTGGCCAGGACTTCCGGTACTGTGTTAAATAAAAGTGGTGAAAGTGGGCATCCTTGTCTTGTTCCAGTTCTTAGGGGGAATGAATGCTTTCAACTTTTCTGCATTCAGTATGATATTGGCTGTGAGTTTGAGAAGATTTACTCCAATTTTAGAAGTTCTACTATGGGTAAAATTCTATCAAACACCATCACATACTACAGAGAAATCTTTCATGAAAGGAAGAATCAACCAATGTGGTAAACTTCATTGTTGTCTTATTTTAAGAAGTCACCAAAGTCATCCCAGCCTTCAGCAACCATCACCCTGCTAAGGCAGTAGCCATCAACAGTGAGGAAGGACCCTCTACCAGCAAAAAGATTATGACTTACTAAAGGCTCAGATATCATTAGCATTTTTGAGCAAGAAAGTATTTTTTCAATTAAGGTATGTACATTGTTTTTTAGACACGAAACTATTACACACTTAACAGACTACAGTACAGTGTAAACATAACTTTTATATGTGCTGGGAAAACAAAAATATTTGTGTGACTCCGTTTATGGCAATATTCGCTTTATTGCAGTTGGTTGGAACCAAATCCGAAATATCTCCAAGGTACGCATGTATACCCTACTTCATTTCAATAGCCCACTTACTGGGTTACATTCCCTACTACATTATTAATGCCTCCAAGTCAGAACTACATCTTATCTTTGTTTGTATATCTAGTTCCAAGAATAGTTCTGAGTGCATAGTGGATGATGAGGTTTATTTTGATATTGAACAATATGCAACATGTTGTGTGGTCTGCAAAGGTAATGTTACTCAATGCTTCATCCATTCAGATTTTGCTCTCATAAGTCAAAACTGTAGTTTAACGTATAAATACATGTATAAATATATTTATATGTGTATGTGTACTGTTGGCCCTCCATGTCTGTGGGTTTTACATCCTCAGATTCAACCAACAGAGGATCAAAAGTATTAAAAAAAACAATAAAAAATAACAATACAAATTTTTAAAAATGCAGTACAATATTTACATATCATTTGCATTGTATTAGGTATTATAAATAATCTAGAGATGATTTAAAGTATGGGGAGTATTGTGTAGTTTATATTCAAATACTATGCCATTTTACGTTAGGGAATTAAGCATCCATGGATTCTGGTATTCACGAGGGTTCCTGGAATCAATCCCCCTCAGATACCGAGAGACAGCTATGTGTGTGTATGTGTATATGTGTACGTGTATGTGTGTGTATATATATGTGTGTGTGTGTGTATATATATATGTGTCATACATTTATATAAAAACTCTGGGCAGAATAATAACTATGGAAACAGAAGTGGTAAGTATGGTAAATAAGCCTGAACCCAACAAAGGGTCCAAGGAACACAGAAGGGATCATTGATTCCAACATTTGACAAAGGTAGTCAAATATAAAGAATCTCAAAGTGCTGCTTTGACAAGGTACCTTGGAGCTTAAAATTCCACCACTAGAAGTTGACACTTCCAACTGGAACATGATAAACACCCAGAAATTCTTTATAAAATATAAATACTCTTAGGATACAAGCCTCATTAAGTGTCCAGATACCTTAGTGCCAGTTAGCACTTATGGAATCTCCTTCTCCGGTAATAGGAGCCCTGGGGGTCGGATTGATTCTAGAGAAGACAACAGAAGCAAACTTCCCCTCCTTCATCATTGTATCCAGAACTGTTTCTACCAGGGCCTTATGCTTCCCAGACTTTGCTTTTCCACAGATAGCTTAAATTGCAAAAGGTAAAAATTGAGGACCAAAAAAAGGTTGCTACCTTGTTTCAGTTTTATTGAGGTCTAACTGAAGTACACTAAACTGCATATATTTAAAGGGTACCATCTGATCAGTTTTGAAATATGTATACAGCTGTGGAACTGTCATCCCAATGAAGACAACAAGCATTTTCATCTTCCCCCCAAATTTCCTCATGCCCCTTTATAATCCATCCCTCCCTCTACCCATCCCCTAGCAACCATTGATCAGACTTCTGTCACTCTAGATGAACTTGCACTTTCTAGAATTTTCTATAAATGGAACCACACAGTATGTACTCTTTTTTGAAAAGCTTCTTTCACTCAGCATAATGATTTTGAAACTTATCCATGTCACATGTATCAACAAACTTTTTACTTTACCAAGTGATGACATCTTTTAAATCGTTCCTTCTGTCATAATCATTTCATAAAATAGGAAGGCCTTTTAACTATCAAGAAAGAGAAGGGATATGTTCTCCAAATAAGGACAGTTGTTCTCCAGAATGAAAAATTGGCAATATTATCCTGACAAAGAGTGGAGTCTTTAGGTAAAATTTTATAAGCCCCATCATCCAAAACCAGTCCTTCTCCTGGCCATGAAGGGGGAAGCACTGCCCCTCACAAAGCCCTATACTCCTCCTCATTAAAGGAGGGAGAAAAGCAGATCCCTCTTGAGACCTGTTTCCATAGTAACCAGTGAGCAATTGACAATGTGGCAGCAGTTGGGCCTCCTGAAGGGGAAAAATCTTCAACAGAGACCAGGCCACTGAGAGATGGAAAAAGGGACAGCTCATATTCAAGCCTCATGCAGAGGCCACAGGACACACTGGACTGTCCCTTTATTGGGAAAGCCACTGGTGGGTTTCCTGAGAAATGGATGGCGAAGGGAAGAGGGACCTCTCAGAATCAGGCTGGTCCACAAACTGGCAGCAGGCAGGGCAGTGGCAATATCACAGAAACAGCATGGGCCTTAGACAGATGCCACCCCTTAGAATCCCTGCAACTTCGAGCAAGTTCATTAATCTCTCTAAGACTCAGTTTCCTCCATAAAACCAAGCAATATCAGGGCCTGTGCATTGGACAACTCCAGAGGGCATCATTGGGGCTATATTTTACATTTGCCCACCTTCATTCCAGTGATCATGTGCATGCTTTCTACACTGTCCTGCGGGCTGAAAGGGCAGAGTTCTGCGTGTGGCATTTTAGGCCTGGAAGGGGTGGAAGCCTACAAAACCAGAGAAATATTGCAGGTGATTTAGGGGCTTAAATCCAGATGTCCTCCACTTCTCTCCAAGACACCCATCAGGGAGGCCCCATGTTCCCAGCATCTGAGGCTCTAGGTAAGAGCAGTAGTATCAGTCAATGAATTTCACACATTGTTCCCCATCCACTCAAAGATAGTCTATCAGATCTCTAATTATTGGTGGTTTCACTCAATGGCTGCCTAACAGCAAAGCATACCCAAGTTCAAAGCTTGGCTCTGCTGCTTAATAACTAGATAATCTTGGATGGATTACTTCACATTCTTAAGCCTTGTTTACCTCATGATAATTTATTTTATAGAGTTGCTGCAAGAATCAATATGAAAATGTACACAAAAGTGTTTAGCAAATACAGTAGTGCTCAATAAATATCAGCTTTATTGCAACTCTTTAGGTTTTTCCTGGACTATTTAGAAGCTTTCTTGGGGCCTTTCTCCTGGTCAGAACTGCCCCAAACACTCCTTCTGCTGAAACAGGCTGTGATTAATCCAGTGCAGACCTGAGGTTCCACTTAATGTGAGGTACAGTGCAAGGGTCTATAATGAGGGTCCTTGAAAAAGTAAGAGGTATACATCATTCTCAAAGTAGTAAACGTCAGAATTACCTATAAATGTTTACAAAAATGCAAATGACATCTTGGAAAGCCTAATTCAGTAGGTTAGTTTAGGGCTGTGATATTGTGATTTATAACAATATGTATTTGATCTTGGTCCACCCTTCCTGGCACAGGCTCCTTAAAACCATTGAAATTTCCTAATCAGTAAGAGTAATAAAGGTGAAAAAAGTGTCTTTTGTTATTCCTAACAAGCCCCTTTCAGTCAAACCTGAGTTTACATTAAGGTGACTTTTGGAAAGTCCTTAAGGATGAGGCTGGTTGACAGGGGAGCCAACCATGAGGTTAGAGGGCTGGAACTTTCATCTTCCTGACCTCCTGGGAGGGGAGAGGGACTAGACCTTGAGTCAATCAGCAATGATTTAATCAGTCATGCCTAGGTAATGATGCCTCCATAAATAATCTTAACAGGAGGGGTTCAGAGAGCTTCCAAGTGGCTGAACACCTGGAGGTGCTGGGAAGGTGGCGTGACCAGAGAGGGCATGGAAGCTCCACACTCCTTCCCCATACCTTACCCTACTGATCTCTTCCATCTGACTGTTTCTGAGTTGTATCCTTTATATTAAATCAGTAATCTAGTAAGTAAACTTTTCCTGAGTTCTGTGAACCATTCTAGCAAACGATCAAACTGAGGAGGGAGTGGTGGAAACCTTCTATTTATAGCCAGTTGGTCAGCAGCACAGGTGACAACCTGGACTTTCAGTCAGCATATGAGTGGGGGCAGTCTCGTGGGATTGAGCCCTTAACCTGTGGGGTCTGATGCTAACCCTGGTGAGTGTCAGAATTGAATTGAATCATGGGACACCCAGTTGGAGTTCTTAAAGAATTGGTATGGACCCCACACATTTGGTCACATAAGTGTTTTGTGTTGTGTGTGAATATAGAGAGAAGAAAAGTATGTTTTTTTATATTCAAAGGCAGAATTATCTATTTTTATTGTTTTGTTTGTAGAGATTCCCCAGGTGATGTTAGTGTACAGCCAAGATTGAATGCTATTGGTCTAGAGCAGGAGTTGGCAAACTTTTCCTGTAAAGGGCCAGATAGTAAATGTTTTAGGTATTGTAAGCCACATACATTTTCTGTCATGTATTGTTTGTTTCTTGCAACCTTTAAAAATGCAAATATTATTCTTAGATTGCAGGCTATACAAAAGTAGGCCATAGCTTGCTGACCCCTGGTCTAGAGATCGTAGCCCTGGAGTTTCCATGATCTAATACGTTCTTTGGTTTCCCCTAGAATCCAATGATCACATTGACCCCACGTTCCCTTTGGCCAACTTGGGGATTGTCCACCCTTTATTTGCCTGCCTCACTCCATAACTCTAGCAAGCCACTGCAGGGCTGCACTGCAGCTAAGAGCAAGCACTTCTTAAAGGCTGCCCAGCAAGGAGTGTTGGCAGAGCATTTGGGTTCCCAGTGGAAGAGCACAGTCAGCACCATTCTGAGCTCAACCATGGATATACGCTGCTGCTGCCAGAGCATCGCCATTTACAAGCATTTATTGAGTACCCTTCATCTCATTCATCCTGCGGAACTAGAAATTGCTACACTTGCACACAGTAAACTTTTGGCAGTTAGCCTTCTGAATTGGGACTGTACTATTTATAAGGTAAAAGACCTTTCTGATGGGTAAAATTAGGGTCTCCAGTTACCGTATTTGTTTTAAGACAGCCTATGCCATACAGCCATCGATGGAGACCTCTTATATAACCATTCATGGCAAACTTCCAGCCTCTTTCTCGAGACGCAGGTAGGATGTACAGTGGCATCCCCATCAAAGCTCAGGCACTTACCCCAGGCTAGGAACTTAGCTCCCCCACAGCGTATGTGTGGCTCTTCAGATTTTGTGCTCCAGGACTCCAGAGATCTCTCAGCAGAACTCAAGGGAGACAGCTGTTCAGTAGTTTTCTCTGGGAGCTTGGGTGCTGAAGGTCAGCTGCTTCATCTGTCTGGTGTTTTGGTGTCTCACTCAGCCTGCAAGTTTCACCTCATTTCTAATGCATTGTCCTTGGAAGAAGTGGAGTTGCAGATGACAACTTAACAACTCCACTCGAAGCCCGTATTAAATATGGGAGACCCATTTTCTGTGTCATAAATGGAGACATTGTTATTTCACCAGCACTCTTAGGAAGTAGACTGTTTGGAAAAGGGCCTTGGATTGAAGAGGGCACCAATGTGCTTGAAAGAGTTAGTTGTGAAACAAGCGGGAAAATGAAGCGGTTTCTCCGCTGAATGAGAGAGGAAGAAGAGAAAAGGGAAGGGGACAGGCGTCTGCAGCAAGGCAGTAAAGTGTAGGCTCTTCGTGTGCCTTCTCTTTCAACTGTTCTAGTTATTTAGCAAAGTCCATAAAATGCTTGTGGGAAATGAGTTTTCACTGGAGACAGTGGAGAGACTGAGCTTCATGCTGAGATCGGTATAGAGTGGGACAGGCCTAGGGTAGCATAGGTGAGAAAGGATATGGAGAAATAGAGACAAGCATAGCGTTAACCCTAAAAACCTCCCCCGAATTATGGAGAGAGCTCTGCACTTGCTCAAGGTAGTGTAATTAAAGGTAACTAAATCCCCATCTGATGTTCTGTTATTTTGTTGTTGTTATTTTCATAAGGGTTCCATTTGACTTCTGAGTTATATCTGACTGTCCTAGATCACGTTTTAGTGTAAGAGTAAGGATCAAGTGGTAGATTTATTTCTCTTTTTTTAAAAAAGAAAATCAATAACCAGTTTGCAATGCCTTTGATAGAAATTCAATGACTAACATAAGGTTTTACTTTATCAAGAAGCTGGGATATTGTCAACAGCTATCCAATAAAGTAACTGATTCAAAATCCAATTGTCAAAACATTCACTGGGCACTCACTGCATGCAGAACAGTGAGCAAGGTGCTGGGAAGATTAACAGAAATAAGGTGCATTCTCCCTCCTTAGGAGAAATGTCACCGAATAGCACAATCATGGGACCAGAGGAGTGATTCCAACATGCATTGTTGAAACAGACATGGCAAAGGCTATGTGACTTAATCAGCACGTTGGAACTGAAATGGGGATACCTAGGATTATACAAACTACACCATTGATGCTGGAGACTCCAAAACTACAGACTACCAAGTCATGGCAGTTTGGGGTTAAGTGAAAGCTGAATCCGTCTGGTGGGTGATCCAAAAGCTTTCTACCTGAAATAAGCTAGTATTGTAGTTAGAATGATCAGGAAGGATTTATGAAGGATTTGCCATGTGCTCAAGCTCAAAATCACTTCCTGAGGAGTCACTCCCAAAGGGCTCACAGTCATCTTTCAAAAGGCTTTCAGGAAAAACTAAAAGATAAGTTTTTCCAAGAGCCTGATGTCCTAGTGGCCTGGAAGACATCCTGGGAATTGTCTTAGAAAGAAGTGATTGTAGATCTAGCTGTTATGAGATATAGGAGTAAAGAGTGGTAGGTTAAGTGTGTGCATAGGATGCAGGGTGGAGAGAACCATAAGCAAGCGAGAATAAGAAGGTGGTTGCCACTAATCAAATTTAATTTTCCCCTACTCCTACCGAAGAGAAAAATGGGGGTGGGGGAAGAGTACCTGAGCAGCCAAGGCAGCATCCACCAGCATATAGTATATGCTCAATAAATGTTTGTTAGACTAATATACAAATACAGAAATAAGATCTGAAAACATCACTTGAGAACCACAGGATGCTATTCACTCTTCAGAGCCAAATTATATTTACAGTGTCACTTTAAAAGATATCAGGGATAGTGCTACTGAGACCATTTCCACTGGGAGAGAAGTTCTGAGGACTCTGAAAACTTGTAAGAAGAGGCAGGCAAGACTAGAGACTGTGATAAGTAAAGTGATTAACTGAGGAGCTGTGCGGGGGGGAAAAAGATGTCTCAACTCAGCCAAGGTTCAGAGATAACAAGCTTTTCACCAAATGAAAGGTGACTGAACGACCAACTGTCATTGATTTCAGGGAAAGCTTACAGACAGAACAGGTAGACCCAGATAGTGCTTTCAGGTGAAGACCTCAAGGGAATTGATCTAATTTAAGCAGCCCCAAAACCCCATGGGAACCTGGCTCATTTCTGAGAAAATTGAACAAGAAAGAATTCATAGTTCTCAAAACTATACAAAGAGAAATTTACTAATATACACAGGAAAATATAAAATTTCCCGGAAATATCAGCTACCAAAAAAGATATTTTCAGGTGTGCTCCAGAATTCACATTCGTGAAAGTGTGTCAAAAAAATGGAAACGTTGGTGGTGGTGGAGGTGATGACGGTGAAAAGGAATTTTTTAAAAAAGAGTATGAACTACAACTGCAACTCTCTCTTTTTACATGTGAGGAAGCTGAAACCTAGAAAGATAAAGTAGCTCACTCAAGGTCCCACACCTAATTAGTAGCAAGTCTTTCTTCACAGCTGCATATAATATATCACCACCTGACATATTTTGTATTCTCCTATTCAAATATTTTTTCCATTAAAGTGGAACTTTGTCTATTTGTTTACTGCTATGTCCCCAGCACCTAGAACAGTGCCTGGCGCAGAGTAGGTACTCAATCAAAACACACTGAATGAGACAATGATTTAAATCTCCAGATTTTTTTTCCAGTGCCCTTTAGACTATACCATCCTGTTCTCTAAACATGGGGGGACTTGGAGCACTGAAACTCAACGTGTATTTACCAAGTACACATCACATGCCTGGCACTGTGCTAGGTTGCCTGGTGGGAAGAGGAGATGTATTAGTGAGGACTCTTTCAGAAGCAAGATGCAGAAACCCAACTGAAACTAGCTTAAACCTAAAAGGGTAATGTGGGGTGGGGCAGATTTGTTGGTTCATATGACTGGAATGTTCAAGAGTGATGCTCTCAAGAATGGCTGGAACTAGGGCACAAAAAGAGTTATCTGGATCTTATTACTCTCCATCACTCAAAGCTCTGCTTCTCTTTGCATTGGCTTCACTCTTGATCACAATTTCTCTAGACAGTAGTCCTGGTACTTCCAGGCTAACATCCTACCCACTTAGCAATGGAAAGAAAATTCCTTTATCCTAACAGTTCAAGCAAAACACTAGGTAGGGCTCTCATTGGTCCAGCCTGGATCATATACCCATTCACAAATGAGTTACGTTGATGCAGTAATTTGTTTAACCAGGTTTGAATCAAGTGTCTACCCACAAAGCCAGGGATGGAGTCAGCCCCATCCAAACTACATGAAGTGGACCAAGTGTGATTCTCTAAAAGAAAACTGTGATACCCTATCCAAAAGAGCAGATGCTGGGAAGGTAAAGAGCATACACATCCCTCTTTCTCCTACTAAGAAGGGCTGAAGGTCAAAGCAGTAAGATGAATCCCTAAACTTCAGGAAGCTAGTATTTTGTTGGGGAAAAAACACAAGTCAATTCATAAGTAATGCAAAATAGCATTTCATTAAGATCAAATCTGAGTTTCTACTTATAACATGAGAATATTATACTGTATAAAACAGTATCACTTAACTTCTAAAGGTTCAACTTCCTTTTAATATGTAATTTTGTGTTCTGTACACAGACACCCCTGGACGACCTGTGACTTGATATTTGTATATCTTCTCTCCAAGGCACCTTCTAAGCTATCAATGTGGCACTGCCAGACAGCCAACAGTTCAGGTTTGGCCTTGTTGCCATCTTTTTAGAGTAGTGTTCAGGCAATTGGTGACTATTTTATTGTGTTTTGCTTTTTTAAAATAAAAATAAAGAAAAGAAGAAAGAAGAAGGCAGATGAAATTGTTATAAAAGTATATTTCTCGTAAAACTTGTGAAGTTCAATGAAGTTTATGAGAAATATAAATGTCCAAGCATGAACGTCATTAGGTGTGGCAAAATTGGCAATTTTTATTCCTCAGTTATATGTTCATTGGACTGCATTTTACTGGGAGTTCAAAGGTAAAAGAAGAAAATTAAAGAACATGTAATGAACTCTGGAAATACAACTTTTTTAGCTGTCACAATAAGTCTGCCTGTTGCACGTATGTCTTTTGCATACCTTTCAGGACGCAGTTATAGATGAAAGTAGAGACCTGCCTATCTGTGCACTAGGGCATAAATGCTATTTATATTTGTGTTTATTAAACCTTAGTCACAGTGTTTGCTACATTTTCATAACTCCTGTACTATCACTTAGCATTTTCCATTAACTCTTCTTTTTACTTAAATATATTTATTTTTAAAGGAAGATTATATCACAAACATAAATAGAACACTGGCATCCCTCACCGTAAATAGAAAGTATCTGAAAATAAAACAATCTTATTAAATTTCAGGTAGACATGGTTTGCGGTCAAGCCTCTAAGCCCAAGGCCTGCTCTCTCTTTATTTAAAAAAAAAAAAAAATGACTAGCAAGTATCAGAGCGTTGTTAAAGACATAGTAGCACCAAACTCGAACTTTTACTCTTGATTTAAAGATAGGGATTGAAGGGAATTAAAGGCAGTAGCTTCCTCGCTGTGGAATATTATTTAGCATGTTGCTCATGTGCTGCCTGCAGGGATCACATGCCACCATCCATGGTACAGGGCTGAAGGAAGAAGCAGACTGGAGGAATTAAGGAGAGATGAACAGGGCAAGGCTAAGCAGTGCTGCCGAAGACTTCTTGGAGGCAGAGGTACTTGAGCTTGTCTGCACAGAGCTGGAAAGGTTTTGGCCTATCTGCTTTAGTCAAGGCCACCTGATAGGCTGTAGGCACAGGAGGGACACAGAGGCCTGCTGGAAGGACCAATGCCCAGTCCTTTTGGGGTGTCCTCAGGGCCAGAGTATTCACGCAGTGTAGTGGGGAAGAGCAGGGAGCCTCTATTCCATTTGCTCTTCAATCTTTTGTGCATTTTATTTTATTTTACTTATCAGTTGCTTCTCACTGCAGTTAGTATTCCTTTCAGAGAATTATTTTTGCTTAGCACAGATCTTTGCCGCTGATGGCACGGCTCTCACCTGGGACCCAGTACAGCGCTCCCATCCCAACCTCCTCCCCGTGTGACAGCGCTGGCAGAGCCAGCCAAATGAGAGGAGCTTGGCTGCTAGGCAGTCTGGAATTGGACCTGGGACGGATTCGCCAGGAGCTCACCACGCCGTGAACGCTGCACTTTGATCCTGAGTGCCCCCAGAAGATGTGCCTGGGATGACTCTCACTGTATCTTACCCCAGTTCCTCATGAATGACCCCAAACCTCTTTTTACTGGTAATAAAGAAAGCACACTTTACGAAAAGGCAGTTCATCTATGAACATATTGGCTAGGATAACACATCCTAGAGCTAAATGTGTCACTGTAAATGGACTCATTTTATATCTCCACATACTGTAGATGTTTAAAAAAAGGCACATGCACAGAAACTATGGGAACTGAATTGGGTATGAGCCAATTAGCCTAGGCTCTGCTGCAATCTGACTTTTGTGTAGCACGTTTTCTTTCTCTAATTTTTTTCTTAATGGGGCGGGGGAAGAGATAAAAGGAGACAAACTAGCAATGGAGCATTTTAGTTAGACAAAAAGAAATATATTCAGCATGTCTTAAATTATTTCTCATCATGATGATGTTTTGTGATTTAAAAGTGGGGTTTCTTGGATAATATACAATTGAATATTATGTACAGTTAGTCATGCCATCAAAATAAAGATTCATCTCTCAATAGCTAATCAATCACCAAGTCCTGTTTCTTCCATCATCAAAATACATCTGGGATTTTTATTTATTCCCATCTCCATTACCATAGCCTAGTCTAAGTCAATGTCCTGTCTCATTAGAAAACTGTGGAAACCTTCTCCTTGGTCTCCTGATCTGCATTCTTGTCCTCAAATAATCCATTCTCCAACAGCAACAAGAGGAATCTTCCAGTCCTGTCGATCCCACTCTTCAATCCCTCAGAGGCTTTCCACTGATCTCAGGGTGGAGCACAATTTCCTTCTGGAAGCTTATGAGGTCCCCATCCAGCTTCATCTCTCATTGCACACGTTCTTGCTCATACCCTGCTGACCTGGAGCTCTGGCCTGGAGACAGGCATTCCAGTGTAGTGGTTAGAAGCATAAACTCTGGAGCCAGACTTTCAAGGACAAAATCCTGGCTCCCCAACTGATTAGCTGTATGATCTTGCATGAGTCACTTAACCTCCCCACCTTGCCTCATTACTAAGACAGGGGCAATAGCGGTCCCCACCTCATAAGGTTGTGTCAGGATTATGTGGGTTAAAATAACTTCAAGCAGAGTTGCCCTAGCCAGAGACCATAGGGCAGCGGTCCCCAACCTTTTTGGCACCAGGGAGCATTTTCATGGAAGACAATTTTTCCATGGACTGGGGATGTCAGGGGATGGTTTCGGGATGATTCAAGTGCATTACATTTATTGTGCACTTTATTTCTATTATTATTACATTGTATTACAATATAATGAAATAATTATATAACTCACCATAGGTTGGGGACCCCTGCTATAGGGCATTTTATTTTATTTTATTTTTTATTTCAAAATTTTATGGGGGTACATATGTTTTTGGTTATATGGGTTGCTTTTATAATGCTAGAGTCAGGGTTATAAGTTTGTCCGTCACCCAGATAGTGCTCATTGTACCCATTAGGTAGGTTTTTGCCCATCCTCTCCTCCCTCCTCCCCCCTGGTTGATTTCCATTGAGTTTAACTTCCCTCTAAGTATGCACATGTGTGCTCAGTTAGTTCCAGTTTAATAGTGAGTACATGTGGTGTTTGTTTTTCCATTCTTTAGATACTTCACTTAGGATAGTGGTCTCCAGTTCCATCCAAATTGTTGCAAAAGTCATCCTTTTGTCATCCTGGCATTAAGTCATCCTTCTTCACGGCTGACTAGTATTCCATGATGTGTGTGTGTGTGTGTGTGTGTGTGTGTGTGTGGTGTGTGTGTGTGTGTATGTGTGTGTGTGTGTGTATATATATATATATATATATATATATATATATATATATACACCACATTTCATTAATCCACTCATGAATTGATGGGCATTTGGGTTGATTCCACATCTTTGCAATTGTGAATTGCGCTGTGATAAACATTCAAGTGCAGGTATCTTTTTGATAAAATGCCTTCTTTTCCTTTGGGTAAAAGGAAAACCCAGTAGTGGGATTTCTGGATCAAATGGTAGGTAAACTTTTAGTTCTTTGAGGAATCTCCATACTGTTTTCCATAGAGGTTGTATTATACTAATTTTCAGTCCCACCAACAGTGTACAAGCATTCCTTTCTCTCTGCATTTTAATATTTTATTCTCTATGGGAAATGCCCTTCCCACCTGGCAAATGCTAATTGCCCATCAGATCCTGTCTGTAATCGGCTGAGTTGCGTCCCTCCCAAATTCACGTGTTGATCCCTGAACCCCCTAGTACTTTAGAATATAACTGTAGTTGGAAGCAGGATCTTTTAAGAGATGATTAAGTTCAAGATGAAGTCATTAGGGTGGGCTCTAATTCAATCTCACTGGTGTCCTTATAAGAAGAGGAAATTTGGACATACAAAGAGACAGCAGGGATGTACATGCACAGAGGAAAGACTATGTGAGGACATAGTGGGAAGACAGATATTTGCAAGCCAAGGAGAGAGGCCTCAGAAAAAACCAAACCTGCCGACAGCTTGATCTTGGACTTCTAGCCCTTAGAAATGTGAGAAAATAAATTTCTCTTGTTTAAGGCACCCAGACTGTCATATTTTGTTATGGTAACTCTAGCAAACTACACAAATTTGCAGATTTCGAACTTACCAAGCCTCCACAGTTGTGTGAGCCAATTCCTTAAAATATCTATCATCACTGTTTTTCTCTCTGTCTCTCCCTCTCTCTCTATCTGCATCCTGTTGGTTCTGTTTCTCTGGAAAACCATAACACTGCCCTAAGAACAGTTTCCTGAGGAGGATGTCCTTGCCTGAAGGCTAAAGTTGATCCTCCTGGTGTGGCTTCTCAGTATGCCTGTGTGTTTCCTTCCAGAACCCACAGGATTGAATGTTTACATTTGTGATCTCATGTTCACTATCCATCCACCCATCAGATGATGATGTCCTGAAGTGAAGGGCCAGGTCTGTTCTTTACTGCTGCACCCCAAGAACCTATCATGGTAAGTTAGTGTTGGATGAATAAACATGGAAAACCCAGTGAAATCATGAGTTCTTATTATCCCTTTGCTCTTATAACTCACACACACAAGAAATTAAAAGAACACATACATCTTCTTGTAGAGATGACTAATATATTCACCAATATGATTAATATATTCACCTATGTGATTAATATATTCATCACCCCTCAACGTATTATTTTAAGCCAATATTTTACAGGGTTTATGTATTCAGTGGGAGAAAAATTTTACTGCAAATCCCCTATTATTATGGCTCCTTGTAACTTAAAGTCATACAGGTGCGCATTCAGTATAAATATGAGTGGGCGAAGGATGGAGCAGCTGTGATTGACACTGTGACAATAGACTTTGGAGCAAGAAGCGAAGGGAGTTTGCTGACTGGATTCTATATTTAACATTTCCAAGCAAATGAATTCTGTCACTTCTGTATGACTTAGCTATGCTTTAGGGCATGACATTTTAGCCATGAATTTTTTTTTCAGTATTTTTGCATTTTGGATTGCCAACTTCTGGTTCTTAAACAAAAATCATGTCACATGTTTTTTTTGTAAGGTAACCAAATAAATGCACCAAAGGGGTAAGCAATAAAGGGTGGTCCATCTGGCACAAATTGTTTACCTTTCTTAGATAATTTCCTTCTCGTTACTTCTTTCCTCAAGTCTAAAATGTCTGAGGGACATTTACAATGAGGGAATGATTTAGCTATTTCTAAAGACTCCCTCCAATAGTGGTAGCTTATGATTGAATACTCGACTCACCTCGCAGGTAAGGCATCTAAGAAAACTAGTGTCTTCTATGCTATGTCTTCCAGGATTTTTTTAGAAAGTAACCCCTACGACACATGCTCTCTCTCTCTTTCTTCCCCACCTCTCTCTCTCTCCTCCCCATCTCTCTCTCTCTGTTTTTTTTCTTAAAAAAACCCAATTATTAAGGGCTTATTGTGTTCCTGGTGCTATGATAGATGCTGGGAGAAACAAGGATGAACAAGAGGATTTGTCCTCCCGGAGAGGAGAAATTCAGTGGGTGCTTACATTATCGTGTGATGAGTGCTCTGATAACAGAAGCTCTGGGTCTCTGAGTTCACATCAGCAGTCCCTCAAATAGTACTGTGTGGAGAGAAATCAGGGGAAGCTTCTTGGAGGGAGTAAAGCCTAAACGAAGACCAAAAGGATGAGTAAGGGCTCACCAGACAAAAGTGTAATGTAGACAGGGTGTGTGTGTACGTGTTGGGGTGATGGTCAGGTGTGAAGAACATATCTCAGGCAAAAGATCCCCACACACTGTGCTCTTCACTGCTCCCTGATCTTTGCTATCTTGGTCATGTTAGTCATTGGCTCCATCTGGAAACTCTGTCTCTCATCTGTTGACTCATACTCAACCCATCCTTCAAGGCCTGGGTAAAATAATGTCCCTTCCAGGAAGCCTTCTCTGATACCCTAGGTAAGAAGTCAGCTCTCTTTCTAATCACTGGAACATCCAGAACTAGCCTGAATCGTCATCCCTTTATTATAATTTCAGTGATAGGTCCCTTTAGGGAAGTCACATAAAACTAGGCACCACAGGATAAAAACATACATTCAATAAAATAACATTACTGGAAAAAATGTCTGAAAATAATTTGTATTATTAGTATACACTCTAAGGAAAGTATAAAACAAAGAAAATAACACAGACATCACAACAGTTCTTTTTAAAAATTCTCTTTTGATACATTTCTCATATTCAATACTTCTCATACCTATCAGTTTCTACCAAAAACATATCCAATGTGGCTCTTTATCCTCTCTGATCACTTTTTTTCCTGCTTCAGTAAGTCAGTTTCTCTCCTTTTCAGAATAATAATGGGGGGGTATGCTAATACTCATGTATTTCCTCCTTCACATTTATATGAGAATTTGTGCTATCAATATCTTATCTGCCTCACCAGGCCAGTGATTAATGTTTAAAGCAAAGAGGTTCTCCGTTTGAATTTTTAGAACTTCTACCAAGAAAGATCCCCAAGAACATAAGAATATCTTCTCCCAGTGGAAAAAAATGCATTTTTTCCTAACCCCCAATTTTTCACATTATTTATTCAATCAATTCATTAGCATTCATTGAATATGGACTGTGACAAACTATAGGGGGAAGGCTTCTTACTCAAGTTCAGAGACCCTATGGTTTTCTCCAAATATAAAATTAAGTTTCAGAGGAACTTACCTTAGGGAAGGCCTTCATCCATGCTTCTTAACTCTGGGAGTGTGCTACAGAATTGCTTAGAAAAAGGAGTTAATGAGGCCAAAGTCTATATAAAGTTTAATTAAGTTTGCACAAGAGGAAAATCATTTCTTCAGCATTGGTCTGTGTCATAGATACTGCCAGACGTCTTACAAATTCAGGCCACTAATCACAAGAAAAATCAGAAAAGAATTATTAATGCCTTAGAAAATTAAAAAAAAAAAATCCCCACCTCTGGTGAAACAGCCCAGCAGGAGCCTCATGGCAGGCAGGTCAACAGATCATCTTTGTACACAAAGCAGAGCATTTGCTGATGCAGAATCTCAGAACTCTCCAGAAAGGGCCAAATATCAGGCCCATGAATAAAGCTACTACATAAACACAGGAAAAGCTATTGACCCATAGTTTAAGAAGGAGCTAAAGGTATTTCCTTGAAAATTAAGCAAGTAATAAATCTTCTGGGTCACAAGAATGACCCATGTTCCCTCACCCTTGATATCAATGCAATTTCTTTCATCCAGTAGAAAAAGAATTATCAAAACTTATGCTATAAATATTATAAAGAGCAGGCATGCCTGTTTCAAAATTGATCCCAAAAGGAATCTACGCAGCAATTCAGGATAGATATGAATGTGATTGGATTAATTAGAACACATCAGAAAAATTTCAAGTGGGGAAATATAAAAATTCTGATGGAAATTATTCCCAGGAATGCTCTTAATATATCAGAGTTACCATATGAGTATTGAGATGGTGTGATAATTCACTAATGGCCTGAAAGTGTTCATGGTAAATTGGTATGTAGCTATAAGCACACATAATCTCTTCATTATTTCATTTTCAAATACCTATTTAAGGTCTAATATGAATTGAAAGTTTCAGTACAAGGAACATGGGGGTGAACAAACAAACAAAATCCTATTTTCATGGACATACATTCTAGGGAAAGACAGGAAATGCTTTCATCTATAATATATGGTCAAGACAGTAATAAAAGGTATGAAGAAAAATAAAGCAATGTAAGAAAAAAGGGGGAAGTGCAGGTGAGGGATGGTTATTTTAGATAGGGTACTCGAAAAGGCTTCTCCAAGGAAGCTTCATTTTAGGGAGACCAAGCCATGAGAGGCCTGGGAAAAATGTCCCAGATAAATGAAAAAGAATGGGAAAGAGCATAGAGATCTAGGGCAATATTATGGAAATGGATGACTAAAACAGGCAGTGTGGAGGAAAAAGACCTTTGGAAGGGAGGGAAGCAAAAATGTGAGATGCCAATAGGTTTGATGGATCATTCTTACAGATGTTGGATTTCCCCAGGATGATAGAGATGTGGCCATGAGAGAGACCTGTTGAGCTGTTTAAATTGTCAACAAATGGGATACAGAGTGGCTGGGACATTAATAGATGACTGTATCAAAGTGGAATTGTGGCAAGTAGCCTGATAGCATGCATCTCAAAGGAACTGGTATTTAGGGAAGAAGAGAGGGGAAATGGTCTAGAAAAAGCAATGAGAAAAAGGAGGAAATGTTCCATCACCAGGCTCTGTTCTAAGATTAAAATATTTACAAAGTCATCACTTGGGAAGCAGTATGGAATCAGTAAAGGGTAGCTGGGTCTCAGAGCACAAAGTTGAAGAGAATGTTCAGAGAACGGGAGACAGGAGACTTTGTTGATGACCATGGGTCTCATATGACATAGGCAAAAAGGTCTGGGGAGTGAAGGAGCACTAGGAAATTGAAACAAATTTGGAGCTTTACTGAGTCATGTGCATCGTTTGGGGGCATTGGATTACCACAAGCTGTAATGGGAGGAACCTTTGGGAGGTGCTGGATATGTTTACGGCCTTGGATGGTGTCATGGGTGTGTACTTACCTCCAAACTTATTAACATGTATACATTAAATATGTACAACTTTTTATATGTCATAAAAATAGTACCACAAGCTACAAATGTGTCAGAATTCCATAACCTTCTATATATGATAATGGAAAAGATTAGAATGGATGATAATAAAGAGCCACCAGGACAGTACACTAAAAATGATGAAGCTTTCCAATTCCTTGCATTTTCCTCCTTACCTCTTAGAATAGAATTTAATTGATATTCAGATTTATTATAGCTACTCAAATATAAATTTTAGAGGTTGACATGTTACCTCTAAAATAGATCTTGAGGTTTCTGATTGCAGCTGCACTTTCAATTAATAGAAATTTGGGGAGCTGAAAGATAAAACTGACTTCTCACACCCAACATCGCATGTCAACTTGGCCAAGGCACCTTATACTGCAGTACCAAGGGCACATCACCCACATTCACTGACTTTTCTATTTTGGAGAATGGAAGGGGGAAACAGCACTATCAGATAAGATAACATGATGAATGTTCCTGGACTGCACACGTACTTTGTTAAGTCCTGGATCTCTAAAAGTTCCTTGACTTAGCTGAAGACTCAGAAATTGGTTGGAACTCAAGTTGGGTATGTGATGTGAAGTGGGTCAAGCCTCCCCCACCTCAGTGCCTCAAATACATTGTTCAAACTGATCAGTTTAAATTGCAAAGTTAAGTTGGCTCGCCCAAGCTCACAACGTTCATGCTTCTCCTTTAAACGTCAGAGAGAGTTATTGACAGCGCGTGAGGAGCCCGGGTCTTTATCGCCAATTGTTTCATTAAGGGATTTCATCCCTCACAGAGGAGTTGGCTGAGCTTCTGCTGCAGTTAGGAAAATAAGGACAAAGAGTAGAACAAACAGAAGGAAAAGAAAATAGAGAGGTACACACCTAATCAATACGCCCGTGAGGTAATGAGGCAAGGAGGAGGAAAGCATAATGAGAAGATTCTAGAGGTCATTTTCCAAGGCAGGCAGTGCCTTTCTCACAGTTCAAGTAATGATTTACTCCATGTTGGGTATTATTATGCTTACATTGAATTATGCAGCTTAGTTCTGAGCACCACTACAAAAGGATTCATTAGCGAAGAGCTTCATGCACATGGAGCCTGAACCAGATAGGAGGCCTATTCGGCTTTCTCCATGTGCTTATTGAAATCTATTCATTCACTATCAAAAAGAAAGGATAGAATGACCAATGTAACTTTGTAGTTAGTATAGAGATAGTTTTGTGGGTTAACTATAATTATTTTTTACACAGATATGTGCCGTGATATCCTCCTCTCTGGTTCTTCTGAAACAATATAAACACATACAGGGTAGAATACCTTTCTAGATGATGTTTTTTTTCCTGTGTTTCCCACCATTCTCTATGCCCATCCAAGCATCCTTGCCACTACTAGAAGTTTTGCCAAGACTTTCTGGAAAAGACCACGTAAACAGAGACAATGGATATCTCAGTGGGAACCAATGTGGAGAGAAGAGCCCAGGAGTTTTCATGATAACTTAGAGCCTCATAAGACCCTGGGACCTTGGTAGAACCCTTGGGAGCTGGGGAGACCTCAATTTGAGGTTGAATTTCCTTCCAGGTTGGAAGCTTAGAAGTTCAGAGTCAAATTAGGTTGATTTATTAGGGAAAAAAATGTATCCTTTGAGTTTGTTTTCTGAGATCCATGCTTAATAAACATGTCAGTCTCTCTGTTAACATATACAGTGCTCCCCCTGCCACACACATACACCTATATTTGTGTTATATTGTATTAGAAGAATGTCCTGGAACCATTGACGCCAAACTGTTAACAGGGGCTACTTTAGCGGATTGAGACAGAGTGTGAGGGCAGGCAGAGAAAAGGAGATCTTCATTTTGTTGCATTTCTTATTTGATTAAAAAAAATATTGTAATAGGCGATCATTACTATTATAACTTTTAAAAAAGGTTTTAAAAAACCAAGAACATTTCGGATACTCATTTTTCATTTATAATCCAATGGATTCTCCAACTAGCATGAATTTCTTGGCAGTTACTAGGATAAGGTTTTGGGCAGCGAGTGAGTGTGTTCCAGACCACAGCCAACAATTTAAACAAGCAGGAAGCCACTCACAAGTCTACTTAGAGAAGCTAGGGCCTTTATTTCTTCCTTCCCTTTTCCCTTCCTCCATTCTACCTCCCTATTCTTTCTTTCTTTAAGATAATTCAGTACAATTACAGTAGCCACTCCAGTTAGCTTACCAATATTTTAATTTAAAACATAAGTCACATCCAAGGAAACAACACATTCACTCACTGAATATTGAATGAGGGCCCATCGTGAACTGGACAATGTGAAAGACAGTGGGGAATACAGAGGCAAAGAAGGCTGACTCAGTTCCATGTCCCTGCTCTGAGGGAGGCTATATTCCACTAGCAAATTTGGGTTGGAATTCTGAGTTTAGAACAGGAAACTTCTAGAACAAAGAAATGTGTTTATCATGATTTGCTAAATTTTGCCTTCATGAATGGGAAAAGTAGGCATGGAGTGTCTTCTCCAGACACATCAATCTATTTGCTACCAGAGCAAATTTTGCCTTTTATGCTCCAGCCAACACATACATGGCTTCTGTTCATGCCCTAGTCATGGATGCAGCATTGTATTGTTCACAGGAGGGGGTTATGGTTGGGGTGAGGCTGGCTAGTAATCTAAGAAGTAGACTTACTGAAAGAAAAGGGTACTAGAAATGCAGATTTTCTCCCTTAGAAATCCAAATCCAAAAAGGACTTTACCAGAAGGTAACAGGGTAGAGAGAAACAACTCTTGGAGTGTGATTGAGTCACACTAATAACAAAGCACCAGAGTGAAAAGATTTAAATCCTGCAGTAAAGAGCTCCGACTTTGGTGCCAGGCAAATTTTTTTAAAAATGCAATGTCCAAGTTGCGTTGGCCAGAAGACCACGTAAGTTCTATCTGTCCTGATGTAGTACGAAGCAAAAACTTAAAATCAACCAAAAAGAAAATAAAATATGCATATTGCATTCACACAGAGAGAAAATTATCATTTTCACTTATCAGAATTTAGGAAAAACATGTAAGTGTATCTTATGAGGTAGATACACCTGAAGGAAAAACAGTCCAGGGAACCATGCTGGTTCATTGTTCTTCCTTTGAAATTGAAGGAAGCAATGGATATATGACATAATAAAGGACCCTAATTCAGTATATGCTATTTATAGGAACTTGAATTAAGAGCAGTTGTTACTTGTTTTATTTTAAAAGCACCTACTAGGTGCCAGGCCCCTACTATGTGGTAGTGCTTAACAAGTATTCACATTTAATCCTCAAAACTATACCATTCAATAGACACAGCTATTTTCTCCATTTTATAGATGAGAAAATAATGGCATAGAAGGGTTACAGAATTAACCCCAGGTCATATAGCTAATAAGTACCAAAGTTGGGATTCAAACCGGGTCTGAATCCATACGTTAACCCTGATGCTGTACAACCCCTTTGCTATATGAGGCACAGGGTCCTACTCCTCCATATCCCCTAAGGGCAAAGATAAATAATATCAACAAAAATCTGGGAGCATTCCTTCTGGAGCAAGCAAGGCACTGAACAAGTTGCCACAGGTTAGGGAATTTGTTCTGTGAAATCTTCCATGGGATCAACGCATTGTATTATTATGTGCCCCGGGTGCTCGATACACCTCTTACAGTAGGCAAGATGGATATCCAAGATCCATCTCTGCTCCCAGAGTCTGGTTTTCTATTCATATTCCAAAGCCGGCATTAGCAGATTCTAGAAAGGGTCCGTTGTTCAGTTTTTAAAAAGATTTCAAACTTCTACTTAAATCGTCCAGCTTTAAATCATTTTTCTTTTATTCATTCTTCAGGGATTTCTGAGGGATTGCCAATACTTGACACTGCTTTGACAAAGCTATCCTTGGATATCAGATTAGATAAGATGATGAATTGTACTTAAAACTCCACATAAGTTAAAAGCCCAGGAGTTTTAGTGGGAAACTTTCTCAAACACAGTTAAATCTCATAGCTTGCAAAGAATGGAGAGGGTTGAGTTTACCTATAAAATAATCCAATTCATTAATGTTGTTGCTGGGATTAGCGAAACCCAGCAACAGGGAGATTTTGTACATTTTTTCCCCCAAAGAAGCTTGTACAGCCAGCAGAAATCCTCCAGGTTGTGGAAGGGAAACATTTTATTCTAAATGGAAGATAACATCTAGGTTATGATCAGGGATAACATTTCCATACTTCGTAGATTCTAAAATGCATATTTTCAACCTTTTTACATCCCTGAAATTGGGGTGTATATCATAATCACTGTTGGCCAGTTGGCAGTCATGATGTAGTTGTCATTGTCTGCATATGGGACATCAGCATGCACTGAATGGGTGTCAAGGGCTTGCAAGAAAATTCCTAAGACAACAGCAGATTCTCTTATGGCTCATGACCAGTGTGCTCCGTGGTATAGCACATGTAAGCATGGACAACCCAGATCAAACGTTACCCAAAAGTGCAGATGTTTTAGGACCATCCAACAGATTCGTTTCACTTATATTTCCCTTTCTATGTATAATAAAGGTGTGTCTAAATAAGTTTAAAATAAATCTTTTAATAGGTATAAAGTAAAAGTTCTGAGTGATAAGAAAGCTGTGAGCCATTTTAAGTGGCAGCGTTTTTTTAGTGTATTAATCCTACATAACAAAATGGTTTGACTTCAATCAGTGGTGTCTTAGATTTGATGAAATATAATAATTATAAGGTAGTATAACACTATGTTTATAAACTCTGGTTTATAACCTACACAAAATTTGAACTTGACAATGTATTCTTCCAGTTGATTTTCTCAAAGTACTCATCTCTGAGCCCCAGTTACTCATCTAGAAAATGCAGGTGCCTGTTTCATAATAGCAATAACAATGAGAGAATGCATGTCAGACACTTAGCAGAGGGCACACAAGCTCTTCATATGTGAGCAGCTCTTCATTCCCCATCTGCTTTGGCCAGGGCCTCAAAACATCATTTCTTTTTTCCATTTTCCTTGTGAGCAGGAGACTCTAAGAGAACTATGTGGATGGTTTTCTTATCATTTCTGCAAAACCGTTTTAGTGGCCAGACAGAAGAAAAATCCTCCAATAAAAAAACCTATCACCAAGTTGAGCATACAGAAGCAGTGCAACCCTCTCTCTTCACTCTGGAATATATATTTATAGCTACAGAGGGCAGATGAGGTCACCCAGAAGTGGGTGGAAGAAGAGTCAGCTTATCATGGGGTGGATATTAACCAATGGGAAGCAAGGGACAGGAGAGAGTCAGATATAATTTCCACCTCTCTTCTCCGTTCTCTGGTTCCTCCTTGTAGTTCTTTCGGAAAAGTTCAGTGTGTCAAGCGAATATCCTTACTGTGGAGACCTGCTGTGCTACATAGTGGCTCATTGTGGACTGGTGACCAGTCCAGGAACCCAACTCCTTGAATGCCTTGCATCATTTCCTTTTGCGTTTTATGTATCTGCAAGATGATCCTCTGGTGTCCAGAAGAAAATGTTATAATTGTTATTTTTTATTTCATTCTTTTTCATTTCCATTTTAGTATATATTTTATTTTATTTTTTATTTAAAAAAACTTAGGGAGTACAAGTGTTTTTTGTTACATGGATGAATTGTATCATGCTGAAGTCAGGGCTTTCAGTGTATCTGTCACCAGAATAGTGTACATTGTAGCCAATTGGTACATTTTTATCCTTCACCCCCCTTCAACCTTCCCCCCTTCTTAGTTTTCAATGCCCATTATACCACTTTATGACCATATATATCCCTCATTTAGCTCCCACTTGTAAGTGAGAACATGTGGTATTTATTTTTCCATTCGTGAGATACTCCACTTAGGATAATGGTCTCCAGTTCCATCCACGTTGCTGCAAAAGACATTATTTCATTCCTTTTTGTGGCTGAGTAGTGCTCCATGGTATATATATGCCACATTTTCTTTATCCACTCATCGGTTGATGGGCACCTAGCCTGGTTCCATATCTTTGCAATTGTGAATTATGCTGTGATAAACATTCAGTTTATATATATTTTAGACAGTATAAAATATATTAGTGCTGGACATGGTGGCTCACACCTGTAATCCCAGCTACTCAGGAGGCTGAGGCAGGAGGATCACTTGAGTTCGAGGTTACAGTGAGCTGTGATCATGCCACTGCACTCCAGCCTGGGTGACAAAGATCCCATCTGTAAAAAAATATATATATCTGTGTGTGTACATATATATGTGTGTGTGTGTATATATGTGTACACACGGTTGAACATGTATGTAATTTGTACATAAATACACACATAAATAATTATATTAGGGGTGAATCATCAAAAATATTTAAAGACAGGTCTCAACAGTTTAGCCAGGTTACTGCATATGGATCTAGTTATTTTGCCTAAGCCCTGTATGGTGCTACTTTACATGAATACACTGTAGTATGTGTATCCATTCCTCTTTGACTAATATTTGAGTTGCTCCCAGTTTTCACTGTTACAAACAACGATGCAGTGAGCAGGTATGATTAGCTTTTGTCCAGACTCATGACTACTTCGTAAAACCTGGTACAGGAACTGATTCTGACTTTGTCCAGGTTTGAGAACTGCACACAACTAGTAAGATGCAGACCCAGACACAATTGGGCCATGGCCACATTATTCTCGGCTGACTACACATGTGCTTTATCTGCCTTGATGACAAATGGATTAGACCGAAAATTTTCATGAGTTTCAGAAGACAAAGGGGAAAAAAAGGTTTCAAAGACTCCTCAAACCTAGGAATCTATAGGAAGAAAAAACGAACTAATCTGAGGTGTCTTCGACTCTCCTTACTTCTTACCTGTCTCCAGTTGTTCTCTGACATCAGCCAGAGCTTTCTCCCTGGTGCTTTACGGGGTGACCCTGCCTTACCCTCCCCCGCCCCACCCACACCGGCTAGCTTCATCCCCTCTAATTAGACTGCACCTTTTCCTGTCTCGTGTATCTTTGATTTTAATGCAGCATTCTGGAAGATCTGAGAATCTGTACTATGATTTGAATTATTAAAGCAGGTCAGCGTTTGTGCATTTAGAAGCAAGATTCTTTTTTCGACCATCCCCTGTGATATGAAGAAGGAAATCTTGCAACCAACAGTTACCCACATGGATATTCTTTTTATTCCCTCTTTCATTTATTTATTTTTTTGGTAGTTTCTTTATTCCTTAGGTTCTCTCTGTCTCTGTCTCTGTCTCTCTCTCTCTCCCTTTTAATATCGTTTATTGGGCTCTGAGCCAAGAAACATTCTATGACCTATAGGAACTGATTGAACAGATTCACATCAGGTGTGTGCATGTTGCTTCTTTCTCTTTGGCTGTTGAGTTTTAGGTTAATTTGACCAATGTCATTTCCATCCTTGGTATCAAAAGTGAAATGCTGTTTTGACCTGTAGGGCCAATGCTTTAGCTACCATGAAACTGTAAGCTTTGTAAGGGCTTGTTTTAGTCACCATTGGAACCTCATACCTAGCATATAGATGTCCAACAATATTTATTAAATGGATGAATAAATTAAAGATGGAGGTGGGAGGTAGCTGTAACCTGGCACTTAGGACCACTGAGATTCTGTGTATAGAAGAGAAGATTCCTAAGTTAGACATTCCTCAACTATAAAATTTGGGCACTAGAGTGTAGAGAGATTGAAGGGCCATCCTTCACTGTTCAGATTATATCTTTAAAGTTGTTGAGTTGCTAAAGAGATGAGATACTTATTACACATAGTGTTCACTCTAGAATTAAATTGAGAATAAGAAAAACCATCTCGGTGTTTTGATTCGGAATGCCAACATTTGAATCCCAAGTTCCCCCGTTTACCATGAGTCTTTAGACATGACGCTTTACTGTTTGGGCTTCCGTTTGCTCAGCTATAAAATAAACAAACAACAAACAAACAAAAACATAGTGTTTATAGGTTGTTTATGATGATTAAATGAAACAGTTATTGTAACCTTGGGTAATGGTAAGAGCTCAATAAACGTGAAAGAAAATGTGAGTCCCTTTCTCCATTTTTTCTTCTTTTCCCTTAGCAAAGAGGATACGGTTATTGGAATGCCGAAAAGAACTCTTTAAAGGATGGTTTTGTGGCACAGACTTAAATAACTGCTGTACAGCTAAATTACGATATATGTGAGGCAGGGGATTTTGAACCAAAAAAGTAGCAATGTGAACATAGGTGTCAGGCAGAGAGTTCTAAGAGCCAGATTATTTTGCTTATTAGTAAGAATTATACTTATCTTCGTGTTGTTAACTTCATAGATCCATAATATTATGTATAGATATATATATACATTTTCGAGAGGTTATGTGATTCTTGTGGGTTGACTTGTGTCCCCCCAAAAGATATGTTGAAATTCTAACCCCAGGTACTTGTGAATGTGACCTTATTTAGAAATAATGTCTTTACAGATATAATCAATCAAGATGCAGTCATACTGGATTAGGGTGGGCCCTAAATCGAATGATGGGTGTCTTTATAAGGAAAGAGAGATTTAGAGGCACAGAGACACACAGGGAGATGATGGCCTTGTGAAGACAGGGGCAGAGTTGAAGTTATGCTGCTACACCTAAGGAACACCTGGGATTATCAGAAGCTGAAAAGGGGAGGATTCTAGCCTTCAGAGGAAGTATAGTCCTGCTACCACCTTGATTTTGGACTTCTAGCCCACAGAACTAACTGCCAGAGAATATATTTCTGTTGTTTTAAGCCACCCAGTTTGTAGTACATTGTAACAGCAGTCCTAAAACACTAATGCAATAAAATACCTAAGATTTTTTCATAATTTTATAAATTTTTAATACTAAACTTGTATTGACAGAATATGGCAGCAGAGTTCATTGGAAAATATTCATGTTTGACAGCAATAATTACTACTTGTATGCTACTTTATGGCTTACACATTACTTTGTCAAACTTTATCTGTCTTGATCCTCATGATGACATTTCAAGATAAGGACGGCTGGTAATATTATTTCCATTAGACCAATGAGAGAGATTAAAGGCCACACAGTTAATAAGGTTGAGAGTCAAAGCTTGCATCTAGGGCACACGGCTCCACAATTTCATCTGCATTGGACTAAACCACATGGCCTTGATTCTAGAAATGCCTCAGACCAAAATGACCAAGGCTCCCTATAAACTCCACCTTATAACCAATGTGTGGGTCATGGGACTGTGCTAAATAGTCTAGAAAGTAGGGACAAAGCTAAGATTAAGTGCTGGTATTTTATTTGGGAGGTGCAAGCCCACAGTGGTGAAGGGGAGGGAAAAGAAAATGATGCAAGGCATTCAAGAAGATGGGCGCCTGGATTGGTCACCAGTTCACAATGAGCCACCATGTAGCACAGCAGGTCCCCACAGTGAGGATATTTGCTCAGCACAGTGGACTTCTCCAGAAGAGCTGCAAGGAGGAGCCAGAGAATGGAGAAGGGGGAGTGAATTATTATTACCTGACTTTCTCCTGTACCTTGCCCCCCATTGGACTCATGGGATAAAACACCACAGAAACTTAGGAACTCTCCGTTAATCCTGGGCTGAATCTGAGAAGACCGTCACTGGGGCTTCTGTCATGATCCCATGGACAGTTTTTTCAAGTGCATGCCTACAGGAAATGAAATGGCATTATTATGGCATAAAAAATGTCAACCTGCTTCATATGTTTGCATATTTTTAATAAAACCTGTAGAATTGAAAAATACAGAAAGTTACAAAGGATAATGTCATAACTACCAATGTATCTACTTTACTGGTTTTATATTTTTTTTAAAGTAATAAAACATGACAGGTAAAGATGAAGTTGCTTATGTTCTCCATTATCCTTTCTTTTGAGCCAACCATTCTCATGATTCTGAGTGTGTCTACTCTGTGTTTCATACTTTTCCTACTATATGTATATATATGTATGTGTGTGTGTGTGTGTGTGTATATATATATACACACACATATAGAGTCATTAGGCATCCACCTTACAGTCCTGATTTGGCTCCTTCTGACTTCATTTTGTTTCCTAATCTTAAAACATCTTTAAAGAACACCTGTTTTTCTTCAGTTAATAATGTAAAAAAGACTGCATTGACATGGTTAGATTCCAAGTACCCTCCGTTCTTTAGTGACAAACTAAATGGCCTGAATTACCATTTACAAAATTATCTTGATCTTGATGGATCTTATTTTGAGAAATAAAGTTTGTATTTTTTATTTTTATCTTTTAATTCTATTTTTCCACAAACTTTTTGAAGTCCTCTTATATAATAGTAGGTGTATAGTACATATATACATTATACAGTATGTGTATATTTATATATAGTATGCACATATATGTGTTTATGTATATGCATGTGTGTGTATATATATAAAATAGTTAAATGAGAGAAAAACTTAAATGCTTAACAACACGGTACTATTTAAATAAATTATAGCCAGCCTACACTATAAAATACTATGCAGCAATTTTTTAAAAATCTGAGGCAGAACTACACAGTCATGGAAAGATATATGAGATTTATTATTAAATAAATCAAAGCAAGTTGCTGACCATATAGTGTGTATTGCCTGATGCCATTTGTATACCACACTTCTTACACTCATAGAATATGTCTGGAAGTATACATAAGAAACTATTAGTGGTTTGAAATTGGGAAAGTAGACAAGAGGGGAAATTTTATTTTTCTCATTTTATCCTTCAGTCCTTAAAAAAATTAGCATGTATTACCTTTCTTGTTATTGGTAATTTAAAAATACCAATAAAAAGAAAGATCTGTAGCAGAAGTTCCTCCAGCAAGGGCAGCAAAAGAGAAACTTCTGAATCGAGGCGCTAGAAAGAGCCTTGTAGAGTGACACCAGAGGGTGGTACAGTTCTGGGAATCAAGAGAAGTGAATTTGAGTCCTGCTTCTGCCATTACATATCAGATGTCCCTGGGCAAGTCAAGCTCCTTCCCCTGGCAAGGAGGTTCCTCCCTGATCTGTTCTACCTGTCCTGATTTCTCTCCCTACCTCCCACAATGGCTTATGGACCCTTGCTCACTCCAGGTTGTTTTGTCCCTTTGTGCCTGTACTCAAGCCTGTCCTTCTGCCTGAATGCCTTCCACCAACTCATTTGCCTGACTAACCACAGATATCACTGATCCATCCTCTGGGTCCCCAGAGCACATACTACATTCTGCCACCTTTCAGGGGCATTGCCTATGCATGGTCTTCCCCTCCCCTCATCCCACCCCCAAACTCTCAGCTCCTAGAGGGCAGTGACTACAGCTGATTCACCTTTATATCTGGCCTAGGGTACACTTTAGTAAAGGCACTTTTTGACTAAACATTTGCATCCTGTCCCAGTCACCTTCTCTATAAAATAAGGAAGCTAAATCATTAGTTCAATTCAGCAGGTATATACCAACACCTACATTATCCCAAGCACCTTGTTTGCTTGTGGGAAGGACAGAAAGATGGGTGCAGGCTTCTAGTGGGGAGGATGATCTAAGGTCCCTAAAAATCCAGTTTGCTGATTTTCACAGCCAAAATTTAAAAGATGTGCATTCGATTTTTGGCTCTGCCCTGACTGGTTGAATAATCCTGGGAATATCATTTTACCTTCCTGGGGATGGTCCCAATAGGAAACATACTGAATAAGGCACCCTAACCTCTCCAATGCAGGGAGGAGGGGAGCGCCACTTTTCCTGATATGCAATATACTATTATAGGGTTTATTGCTCTCTAATCATGCAATCTACATAATTTATCCTTTTAAAATGAGCCATAATCCCCAAAGAATGCTTCCCTATTGATATCAAATGTAAGAGGTATTTTTAAGGCCATGGCAACATCACTGCTATACGTTAACCTACACAAAATCAATCCATTTTCAAGTTAAGCGTAGCCCTAAAAAATCACTAATGGAGCTCAGTGCAGTTTGTTCATGCGATGTGCAGTCAGGAATCATGCATAATGTAATAGTGCAAATGCTAAAAGCAGCTCCCACAAACTAATTTAATCTTGATTTAATGGACATAGGGAACTGATCTTCAAAAGAGACTGCCAATGAGATTCTTGGGGGCCTCCCAGCAGCCTGAGAGCAAGCTCCAACATTAGCTTTTGGTTAGTACCCTCTTTCAACTAGTGTGTATTAAAGGCAATCCAATATGGTCATTGAAATTATGAATAACTTGCGTCAACTTTCATGGTGTATGTAATAGAGATGTCTCCATGCATTTGCATAGATCTCTGGGATTGAAATCTTGCTCTCTGTACCTTTTAGTCCACGTCCTTCCACCCCAGTCAAGGAAATCTTTTACACTGTGGAAGATCAGAAAGCTAAACAGTATCCACAGCCCTCAGGCCATGCCAGAGAGATAGTGTCTGAACAAAGATCTAGGATGTGAAGCCTGTGTACAATCAAAGGGATCAGAATCACACTGCTGTAGCTTGTCTCCCAGGGACCCCCAAAGCCCCTAAATATGCACCTCCCACCTGACATGTTTAGAAGAAGAGCATTTGCCCATGCAAACATGATTGTGTGTGCGTGCACACACACATAGAAAGATTCCCTCAGCAATATAAGTCAGGTTTACATCAGATGGTCTAACAGCAAATCTAGCTAAGTAGATTGTAGAATATCCAAATTTAGGGACCTTAGAATGCATTTCGTTCAAGCCATGTATTTTGTTTCAAATGAATGTCACTAATTGGCTTTGGACTTTTCGTGTCAACCTGTGGAGAAGGCATAGAGAAGGCAGCTTTGGTGGGCAGACAGAACATATTAATACAATGCATGGGCCATAGTGTGGCAAAAGGGTGGGATTTGGAAATGGGAAGAAGTGATGGAGGAGAGGGTTCAGGGGCTGATGTCACAAGTTTACAAGTCAAGGGAAAGTTGAGGAAATAATAAGAAATAGAGGTAAAGAATATTATTTAGAATGAGGCCAGGCACGGTGGCTAACGCCTGTAATCCTAGCACTTTAGGAGGCCGAGGCGGGAGAATTACTTAAGGCCAGGAGTTTAAGACCTGCCTGGGCAATAGCCAGACCCCATCTCTACAAAAAAATTAAGAAATTAGCCGGGCATGATGGTATGCACCTGTAGTCCCAGCTACTCGGGAGGCTGAGGCAGGAGGATTGCTTTAGCCCAGGAGTCTGAGGTTGCAGTGAGCTATGATGACACCACTGCACTCTAGCCTGGGCAACAAAGCAAGATCCTGTCTCAAAAAAAAAAAAAAATAGAGTTGGAGAGGCAACTAATAGAATGTAATAATACAAACTTCAGACCGGAGGAAGATATAAAGGGACGAGGTCAATATGAGCTTAATCCTCATCTGCCATACAGAGGAGTTAATAGATACGGATTGAGTGGGAAATTGAGAAATGGATTTGTGCAAGTAGCCACCAGGAGAAATAAAAACAGACATTAAATAGATTGTGTCTCCAGAGGGTAAGACTGGAGGTGAGATGTTCTTTTCTTGTGTGTTTCTGTATTACTTAATTTGTTATGATACATAAATTATAATTTGATTTAAAAAATTTAAGTGGGTGCTTCTGGGGAGCTGAGGTGAGGCTATGGAGGGACAGAACAAAACAATGGTGATTTTCCTTAGAAGTAGTTGGACTATTTGTGAACAATCATGAGCATGTGTGGTATGATGCCTTATTTTCTATGTATAATTGAAAAAAATTGAAAATTTATACAACAAAAGGTTAACAGTGAATACCTCTACAGCAATATTCTTTAATATACTATGATAATGAAAATGATCTATTTCTACACTGTTCAATACAATAGCCACTAGCCACAGGTGACTTTTGAGTACTTCAAATGTGGCTAGTGCAACTAGGAACTTAAATTTTTAACTTTAGCTCATTTTAATTAATTGCAATTTAACTAGTGACATGTAGCTAGCAACTACCATATGTGGTAGCACAGCTAGAGAATCAGATGGGTGTAAGAGAGTTTCTTTCTATTACTTTCTACATTTCTGTATTGTTTGAAATCCTTACAATGTGAATATGACACTTAAAAGTATCATATTTAAAATTTTAAAACCCCAGACCTTTTTAATCAGAAACAAAAATGAAATAGCAATACAAAAGAAACAATCATAAAATAATGTATTGGAAAGTACGAATTCTACAAAGTGGATTAAAATATTCTGAGACAAATAACCAAATAAATAAACAAATGCATATTCTTTGTGACACCTTCAATCTCTGAACTTTTACATGAATCTCTACAGCAAATATCTTTGCATCATCTCCATATACTGAAAGCACTTAGATTTCAGCTCTCTCCACTCTGCTAAGTTCATTACTACTCTTTCTTCCGCTTTCAATCTTTCGAAAACATTTTGACATTTCTTATCTGTGGCCCCTCCTCCCCCACCATGTCTTTGATGCTATAGATCTGGATATATAGATATATAATTTTTATTCCTTTACTCTCATGTGAGTGACAGAGTGTAAATACACACATATGTTCTATTTACCATATTTACTACAACCCAAGAGGAAGAAACTTACCAAGAGGAAATGGCAATGTGACCTAGGTCATCTAATCCCTACACCTGACCCCTTTTCATTCAACAAGCTGTTCCACCATCTGGAATCTGATCGTCTCTAAATTACCAGGCAAAACAATGACTCTGCCACTTTTTAGCTATGGAACCTCAATAATTTACTCAGTTTCCTCACCTATAAGATGGAAATAAAAATTGAACTGATCTCATAGGGTTGTAGTGAGGATGAAATGAGATATTGCACAGAAGGTGCTTAGCACAGATCTGTCAAATAGGAAGCGCTCAAGAAATAGTAGCTATTATTATTTTAAATGTAAAAGAACTAAGAATTCTCTGCCTTGACTGTACAAGGCAAGAGATTTCTAGTCTTCTAGTTCTTAAAGTATCAATCCATCTTTTCTCTTTTCTGCTGTGGCCTGCCAAACCACTTAAGACGTATTATAAAATTAGAAGAACTGTTACTTTCAGAGAAATGGCAGATAATACTAAAAAGATTTTTAAAAATATGGTGGTAGGCAGTATTCTTCAATCCAATATGACTTATATAAGCAGGAAATGACCCATTAGATGGTACAGCTTATTTCCTTATGCAGAGCGGATACAGTTAGGATAAAAGAAATCGTATCCATCACACATGGGATGAGGCCATTAGAAGAGACCCTTATCCACGTCCCAAAATGAAGACCATTGCCAAACAGTGTTTCTCCCTCCTTTTTTAATTTTGGAAATAGCTTTTTTCTTATTATAAAAGTAACACATAAACATGGAAAAGAATTCAGGAAATGAGGGTAAAAATAAATACCATTCATGATCCTGCCACCTAAAATCACCAAATATGACTGTTAGGTATGTGGTCTTTACCCCAGCGAAGGTTTGCAAAGCCAGAAAAGGGGATGGGAGGGAGGAGGGGAGAGAAAAGGCAGCTGAGCAGGCAAAACTGGGAATGTTTGCAAGCCTAAAAGGGGGATGTGACTGAAAAGAAAGACATCTCAAGGACTAGCCGCCTGCTACAGCACAACTTCTTCCCAAACTTCAAGGACGTGCTGTATACTGCGATTATTGTTTAATTCCCCCCCAACTCCACTCCCTCCTCCCAACCCACTATAAAAAACTCACTAGACCCCATTTCGGGGTGGACGCCCTTTTTGGCCTCCACCCACCTGCACCCAGGTGCTCAAATAAACAATTCTTTATATTTTTGGGCTTCACGTGTTTTTCTCTCAGCTCTGACCTAACAATGACCATTGTTAAAATTTTGATATATGAAAATTTAGAAAGGATAGGCATTATGTATAAATCTAAATCTAATTAAATCAAAACAAATATATGTATGCAAATGTGATTAAATTATGATAAATAAATTATAATTCTAAATCCTAAAAATGTAAAATAGACAATAGATAACTTCATAAACATAGACATAAATGGGGTCATATATCCCTTAATGTTTTAAAACATCCTTTTATTTAACTATATATTGTGAATCTTTCCATGTCAATAGATTTATATATGTATCATTTTTATTTAATATAATGTTCTCACATATACAATAATTTTTTTTAACAATCCCCTATTAATGGACATTTAAATTGTTTCCTGTTGTTGGGGTTGTTTTGTTTGTTTTTACTATTTTAAACTTTTTTGTGATTAATATCTCCATACGATTATCTTTATGAAATCATTCTAGATGTGAAATCACTGGGTGAAAGACAAGAACATTTTTAAGACTTTTAATATTTATTGTCAAAATCCTCAGAAATGTAGCAAGTTACTTTTCCCCTGGAGAGCAATGACAATGCCACAGGCCAACTCTGTCACCTGTGCTGGATGTTATCAGTCTTCTTATTTTGGCCAATCTGACAGGTGAAAAAATATCTGCTTCTAGTTTTAATTCTGATCTATTTTGATTTGATTATTTTGAGTACTTGTGGGAATAAATATCTTTTCATATGTATACCGGTCATTCCTATTTCTTCTTTTTTGCTAAGGACTTATGCATTAATCTCCATCTTTGGAGGTAGGAAGGGGAGACAAAGAACGCCCTCCACAACCGAGACCTACCTATTTTAATACTCTCTTCCTTTTAATGCTAGCTAAAGGGACTACACATCCATGGAGTTTTGTCCAGAGCTCCCCAGCCATAAATGATCTCCTCTTCTAACTTCTTAGTGGTCCTCTTGTGAAGCTATTCTTGTGGCTTTAACACCATTTTGCCTTGTTCAGCAGTTACTCGTATCATCATCTTTCTTTCCCCCACAACAACAGTCCTTGGATCCTAGTAATTTAGAAAAACCGAAGAAGAGAATAGAATAGTCAGAAGATTACACGCCATTTAAATACATATTTATTGTGTATCTATTGGTAGTGAAATATATATAGATAGATAGATAGATAGATGGTTCTAAATACCAACACTTATTGATTTATATATTAGCCTCAGCTCTGCTATGTGCGGGAACAGATTAACACTGAACGTCAGCAGCTAAACCCAACAAAGATATATTTCTTTCTTATGGGAAGTCCAACATGGAACCAGTGGTCTTTGTCTTTTAACTATTCCATTTGAATATATCAGTTCCAAGATTGCATTGGCAGGGAAGGAGCATGATGGAGGAGGCACACAGGCAGTTAAAGATCTTGGCTCAGAAATGACATGCAGCCCTTCTATCCACAGTCCATTGGCCAGAGCTGACCCTATTGGGGTCGTATGGCAACCAGGAAACCAACGGGAGTGCATGGTGATTCCGTGAGCGTTACCTGTCTCTGCCATAATTGGCTTCAATGTTGCAGGAATTTCCCAAGCATGAACGCACGTCTATCTATGATCTAGGTGGTTATAGTTACCTCAGTCTTCCCGATGAGGAAAATAAGCTCAGGGAAGTTGAGCAACTTGCCTAAGATCACTCAGGCAGTAAGTGGTGCAGCTGGGATTTAAACCCCATCTGTCTGATTCTGAACGCTGTACTCTTAATGAGTAGATAATGAAAAATTGATTTAGTAAGCAGCATGAAGAGAAGCTCTAATTTTAAAAAAAGTTATGGGGTCTTAGGCCATGGAAATCTAACCATATGTGGGTAGGTGATCTGTTACTGACCAAAATGCAATGCTAAGCTCCCCTACACACACTTGGTACATACTTATGGATTGAGTAGTAAGGTCTAAACCAGTCTGTACATTTTAAAACATAAATCATGATCCGATTCTATTACAAAACTCTGTATTTATCTCCTGATAGCAAGCAACTAAAGTGAAAATGGCTAAGAGCAATAAAAATCCATTTTCCTATTTAGTACAGTTTGTCAGACTACAGAAATGGGATTGAATTTCAAAGCCACAGGCAAGCTGGCTGCAATCTGCGGCTACACAGTTGATGGGTTTTTTTCTTCTTTATTTACAACTCTTTTGATAAGCCTTCAGCAAGTTACATAGGTTGTTCTAGTTGTATCTCGTTTGACTGGATTAGAATACTTGATGACAGTTTGGATAAGTTTGAGGCAGATGGTTCTTGACATTTTTCATGGCATCAGTTACAAACCATGCAAGAAACTCTTTCATCCTTTGTTTATCCTTCACTTAGAAGCCACTATAGTAGATCGTTAAACTTTCATTTTTCACAGTGCTGATTAAGGCATACTACAAGGCAGATGTTATTCCGTACCATTTTTAACAATTTACATTTAGCACCAAAGCTGGCTTTGTACTTGTTCCAGTGGATCAATTCACTTTTTTAAAACTTCAAGGTCAATCTCAGAGACACTGTGACTCCCTTAACAATTTAATGTTTCGTAAACTTCTCTTGGTTACAGAAACCCTGCTACTATTCCATTTATATGTGTTTGCTAGTCAACACACACACAATTCAATAGTTCTCTTCCTCAACAGAGTAAGAGCATTATTTAAGAGGCAGTTCATTAAACAAAGAGAAGGGTCTCAAAACAAAACCAAAAAGAGTTTGAATATAACCTGTCAGAGTATCTTAATTTTTATCAAAGCAAGTCTGGAACCAGAAGTGATTAACAGTCCTAAAGTACAAGATTCATCGCACCTCACAGCTGAGATGTAGAACAAAGAGTAAGAAATATTTCTCTTTTCGTTTCCTTGTTTTAGTGATTTAGTAAATTACATACTATTTAGTTCAACCCAAGACACATAGGAGTAGATAAAAGCATCTTTAGATACAATGCGATGTTGACAAATAGGCTCATGAAATGCAAATTGCGACAAAATTTGATTGTACCTTAGGAAAACACAACCTTTCACTTGTTCTGTTCTGGAATAATTTTAAAGTCCATCGCCTTTACCTATGAAAGACAACATCTTGCTCAGGAAAACAAGAGTGTGGGAAATGTGGAAGACAGTCTACGTGAAATATGCTCACATGTCTTCCCTGCCTCATTTGAAAATAAGGAGTTGAGACAAGACTGTGGGCCATGCCAGCTGGAGTGCTGTCTCTCCAAAAAGAAAGAAAGGAAAACAAACAAGAATGACAAAGGAGTGAACAGTAGGCTCCGTGGGCTCCGTGGGCTCCGTGGGCTCCGTGGGCTCCTTCATTCTACCATGTGCAAAACCAATTCACAAACAAGCAAGCAACCTTAAGCACTAAACGGGACCTTGAGAGATCATCTGGTCTAGCCCCTGGGATAAAACACAGTAACCAGAAAACCAACCTCTTTTTTCCCCTCCTTTTACTTGCAGGAGGAAGATGTGAGAAGGGCGTGGAGAGCAAATAATTTTATTTTTAAAAGTAGCATTTCCAGAGCTTCAGACCAGTCTTGGTGTGACTCAGGGCAACCATCACAGGGTAGACTGTTCTCTCATGAGCCCCATTTCTTTAACACTGGTGAGCCTAAGGCAGAATCTGAAAGTTGCAATAAATAAAGGAAAACTGATGCTGATTTGCATATTAATAGGCCAGGGAATCTGCCCAGATCAAGTGCACTTGCACAAGTGTTTCTCTTTCTTATTGTGTTTTTAGCTAATATGGGTCTCTGTGAAATGGTATTTGCCTTTGGTTACATGTAGTCATAGCCGGAATCATTCAAAAAAGTATTGAGAGGATGGAGTGTGGAGACTAAGGCAAGTGGGAGTAGAGTAAAGGGGGGTTGTTTTAATATAGGCTTTATTATTATTCAGGTATGGTAAGGCCAACAGATCAGGAAATGATTGTCTTTGAAAATATATCTTGTTATACTCACAGATTTCAAGAGGAGGGGGCACACCATGGTGGGGGGATCAGTCAGGAGGCAGAAGGAAAGGGGGGAAATCCTGGGCAACAGCTTTTATTGCAGTTTTCTTGGGAAAAAGTGAGCAACGCAGGGTAAACAGGCAGAGGATTGGCTGGTTTGAATAATTTCAGTGGGCTCTGAAGCACAAGGGCTGTCCTAGTTGTCCGGTATCTGGCTCTGGGATGATTAGGGCCAATGGATAGTGGCCTGGAGCTTGAGAGCCCCATAAAGGAGGTGGTTGGAGGTGTGGGTTCTGGTTTGGTTGCTTTGCATCTGAAAAGCATGCTCTTGGATGAGTTGTTTATTATCTGCAGAAACTAGCTACCTTGGGAAGGGCAGTCCCTCCAGCATCAGTAAGGCCCCAGATGTCAAAGCATCAGGATACAGAAAAGAAAAGACATGGTTAGTACAGGAGTATGGCATTCCCTCAACCTCTCTGCTGGGGATAGGCCAAGTACACTGAAACAAGAGCCACAGAGTTCCAGGTGGTAGCCAGTGATGACAGAGGGGTGGTGCATGGCCAAACCAGGAGCAGGAGGCAGGAACTCACAACGCTGTGTAGTAACTGCCTAGAAGATAACTCAGGGGTTGTGTTAGTTATCTATCACTGCAGAACAATACCCCAAAACTTAGTGGCTCACCATTTCTCAGGGTCATGGATCTGGGCACAACTTAGTTGGGTGCTTCTGACTCAGCCTCTCACGAGGCTGCATCAAGTTGTTACAGGCTGGGGCTGCTGTCATCTCCAGGCTGGACTGAGAGAGGATTGGCTTCCAAGCTCACTCACATGGCCATTGGCAGGCCCCAGGTCTTTGCTGGTTGTTGACCAAAGACATCAGTTCCTTGCTACATGGACCTCTCTATAGAGTACCTAATAACATGGCAGCTTGTTTCTCCCAAAGCAAGGACTCTAAGAGACAGTGACAGAGAGTGAGACAGGGTCAGAGAGGTTGAGCAAGGTAGAAACCAGAGTCTCTTCCAACACTCTTACCCAGTGTTGGAAGTGGCATTCCATCACTTCTGCTGAATTCTATCCATCGGAAGTGCATCACTAGGTCTAGCTCACACTGAAGGGGAGATTACACAGGGTGTGAATACCAGAAAGTAGAGATCATTGAGGGCCATTTTGTAGGCTGCCGACCACAGGAATGGACAGAAATTTTAAAAACAAAAAAAAAAAAAATCCAAAATCAAAATATACACAAAACCTCTCCTTTCTAATTACATAGTAATAGAAAGTAGTTCTTGTGGCTATGCTTGGGTTACAACTGTTCCCATTTTACAGATGCCTCTAGAGAGAAGTAGGAACTAATCCCTTAGCTAGTGTCAGACAGCATTAAATACCAGGACAACTAACTTCCAGGCTGTATCATATAATTTCTTTAAAATACAAAGAAAGTACAGATACAATAAATGGAAGTTTATTGTTTGAAAATTCATAGTGTTCTGTGAAAAGGGCTAATTAACATTAACAAGATGGGCCAACGCAATAATAAACTTACATAGACAAATAAGAAGTAGTATTGCTACTACAGTTGTTTTAGATTTTCAGCTTGGCAAAGATTAATTAGATTGATATTGCCCGGTGTTGAGGAGCATATGGAGTAAAGACACTCTCATACCCTGTTGAAGGGAGTATAAGGGAGTATAATGGGTATGAAATTTTGGCAGGCAATTTGGCAATTTGGCAATATCTATCAAAAGTTAAACTTGTGCAGACCCGTTGATCCAGCAATTCTACTTCTGGGAATTCAACCCAAGGAAATAATTAGGCAAGCACAGAGAGAAGTATGTGCAAAAATAGTCATTGCCATGTTATTGAAAATAAATAAATGGATATATCAATGGATAGATAGATAGATAGGTAGATAAAAACAATCACAGTGTCCACAAATGTTGGGTGGGTTAAATAAATTATAGATTAGATAAAATATAGTCATCCATTAAAATTGGCAATTCATATCCGCATTTATTGATAAGGAACAACCTCTATAACATATTGCCAGAAGAAAAGAGCAGGAATATGAAAGAATACACAGAAATTCCATAATATGACTGGAATTTTATTATACAATTTTAATTATATATTTATTATTAATTTATTGTTTCCCAATAAAAAAATTTTCTTGTGATTTTAACTTTTTTGTCTGTATTCTCTTACATTTTCTATAATAAATATGCATAAATTCCATAGAACTAAACAATATAAGTTATTTTTCATGGCTTCTCCCTTAAGAATATAGCCCCTACACTGAGTATAGCAGCTGATTCTATTTTTTAAGGAAAGGCTTACACAGTAAACATCCATTCCCAGTTTATTAAACATGATGGAGACAATATTTGTAATGAACAAAGGGCTTAGGGCTTCAACACAGTAAGGTTTTTTTTTTTTTTGGCCAGAGCAATAACAATGCTACTGTAAGTGGAAGATCTACAGGCACTTTATGTAGCTCAACCACCATCGAAAGGCCTTTGTCACTCAAAACACATGGTTGAATTAGTTAGAAGAGCATGCTCCCAAACAATAACTTGTTGCTCAAATGTTGTAATAATTGTCTTGAAAAACAGTTCATTAAACCTTGTGCACTTGATTTTTCAGCCCTCTGTGTATCTGGATGTTTCCTATCACAGACTCAGCTACAAAATGGGCTTCTTCTTTCACTCTGAACCCAAGCCAAGAAGACATCTGTGCCCTCAGCCCTTCCAATATATTCCATCTGCTTATTTCTCCATGTCGAGAGCAATATGGAATTTACAATGCTGGCTTTTGTATATACCCTTAAGTCGTGTTTTTTTTTTTAATATGACTTTTCTAGAATTACAATTTTTATAAGGAAATCCCAGCACTTGAATATTCCCATTTGGACAATAATAATTGGAAATTAGGTTAAAACTATTGCTTTAACTAGGACTGACATCAAAACTTACCTTCTCTAGAAAGGTCTGTGAAATAAGCTTGTCATCAGAAGGTACTCTGGTCAAGCAATTTCCTGCTGCTTAGTTAAGCTAGCATCATCTTCTGCCTAAATAGAATGTAATGGTGTCTTTGGAATGAAGGAGCATTTGTTTGGCGTTCAGCTTGCCATGCCGAGAAGACATAGGTGAGGCTATCCTTTTGACAAATCGACCCTGAAGAATGACTCTTAGAAACAATAAATATATCATATGTGTTCCATAATGGAATAGAAAAATGGCTCTCCTCACTGATCTTCTGTCTGCTTTGTAAATAGAAAAAAAAACCTCTTACTTATACGAAAGAAGGAATTTAACTTATTTTCACGATTAGATAACATTCTCTCATAATTTTTCAAGTTATCATGAGACAATTTGATGTGAATTAATGTATGTCTGGCTTTTATCACCTAGATGAAAAGAGTATCAGTGCTCAGATGGGTATAATTTAATTATTCTAAACACTCATGTGCTTTAGTACACAAAAGATAACAGTTAACATACTACTAAACATTTACTGATATACAAGTCAAGACAAAGATAAAAGATTTAATTCCAAAGGAAAAATACACTGTCCAAAGGAAAAACTGTTGCCATGGTGTTTTGAAACAGAAGTTAAAGAAACAAAAATTAATAATGGAGATTTGAAGAGCTTATGTAGGAACATGATTGTGGAGGCACAGTTTCTGCTTCAATATTCCATCCTCTTTCTTCTTCTTTATCCTCACCATCTACATTCCTGCTTTTTCTTCCCCTGGTGGATTCCTAAAAGCAACCTATGTTTATATCCCACGTGAATTCTGTTTTTACTTTTGGAATTGGCCCTATTTCCGTCTTCTGATACACCCTTAAAAATGCTTCTCATTGCAATGAAAAGTGCTTCTCATTGCAATGAACATGTGGAAAATCTCACAATGGTCAAAGTACATTTGAGTACACGGCCTCATTCTCTTACCCTTTGATACATTGTAGGTTTGGAGAAGCTACATCCAGCCCATTCAAATCACTCTGAAGTTATTCTCTGAGGATCACCATGGTTAGATGAAGTGAAAGACAGAAAAACAGGTGCCAGCAGGTTCCAGCTTGTCCTAGATTTTCCCTACACACCACTCTTCTTCCTGACCGCTGGCTCAACTGCCCAACACTGACCCCTGTACACCTCTAGACACAGACAAATCAGCCTTCCAGAAACTTCTCCACCAGATCCCTTTTGTGATCTCCCTCTGGCAGCTGGGCATGCCTGGCTTCCCAGATTTCCCTACAAGTTCTGACGTGTTCCCCTGTGCCCATTCTTTGGGAGAGCTGGTTAGTGACTTTTCTCTGATCCAACAACTCCTTTTTCCAGACTTTACTTGTCCAGCTCCTCCCACATTTTGTAAGATCTAATCCTTCAATAAATCCCATAGTCCATAATAATCACAGTGGTTCTGCTCCCTGTTTGAACCCCAAGTGATATAGCTATTGCTTTGGTTCTGACCTTCATTAAGCCAACCAGGAGACCAAAGGGGTGAAGTAGTATGCAAATCAAGTCAGTTTTAGAATTGCTGAGGCCACAGGGAGTGATAAGCCTGGAGAAGTGACAATTTGAGGGAGACACGAGAGCTGCTACGGCAGCTGTGGTTAGCTGATTGATGCATAGCCATCCCCAACTCCTTCCCTCTCACCTCACCTATACCGCTTTCCCAGCTCACCTGGCAGTGAGGGATGGCCATTTCACCCGGTCTCACCAATGAAGGATGAGCAGAAGTCTGCAGGGAGGCTTCAGGGAAGATTTTGCTTTTTCCAAAAAGGGAAGGGAGTGAAAGGAGAGCTTGCAGATGCCATTTCTTTCTCTTTCTTCCTGCCTTGACTTCATCCGTGATACCTGGAACAGTGGCGTTCATTTCCGCTATGCTGCAGAAAGCACAAAGGAAAAAGCCAGCAGTGCTAAGAATGGTAGAGCAGAGAGATAGAGCCTTGTTCGTGATGAGATCAACGAGCTACCAGACCAAGCCTAGGGCTGCCTGTCTTTGAGCTTCCTGCTAAAGAAACAATAAACATCCTTATGATTTAAGCCAGTGCCATCTGGGTTTTCTGTTACTTGTAGCCAAATGGACTCCTTACCTACATAGCTGTCCTCAAGCCCTTTAAGTAATCAAGAGAAGACAAAAATGGATACAAAAGAAAATTTATTGAACACCTACTATGTATTGGGCATATGTTAAGCATATTCACACACATTTTCCTATTTAAGCCTCAAAATTAACTCAGTGAGGTAAGTACTATCTACATTTTAGGGAGGAAGGAATTGAGGCACAGAAATTTTAAAACTGCCCCAGGTCAATTAATTTGTGGATCCATAATTTGAATCTTCTGATTCAAGGCCCAATTTAGTCTTAATTAAGCCATAGATATGACATGTTCTTTTTACCTTTTCAGTGAACATACTTAGGGTTACTAGGGAGATGTTAGAAATGTAGATTTTTGACTCATTGAAGTTTATGGGATGAAACTGGTATGAAGATGTAATGTCTAATAACCAGAGATAACTAAAACTCAGAATGGTCTTTCCTTAAAAGATGCTAAGTTCTGCATTAAGGGAAATTTTCGTGTTTAAGTGAGACATACGGTCATTTTTTAGGGCTGTTGTAAACAAATTCCAGCATTGAGTAGGAGAGTGACCTGAACGATTTCTAAGGTTCTTTCAACTCTAAAATCCTATGACTTTCCATATATGACAAGGCATTTTCCACTTGATTCTGGCCACCATAAGTTTCTAAAATTGGAGTTGTTCCTTCCAGTACCTCAGTCCAAAAGATGATATCCCTGAGGGACAGAGCAAAGATCTTTCCTAGTTACTGATTTAGAAAATAAAAACCTTTCCATGCCTCAAGGTCAGACCTTAGAGAAAAATCAACATAACTGACAAGCAACTCATTAAGTGGGAAAATATTAATAGTACCCACTCAATTTAGAGGTATGGAGAGGTGGTTGTAGGCTGGGTATATTCTATAGTTCACATATCACAACAAAGAAAACAGTTTCTGGTCTACCAAAAATACACTTTCTCTTTTCTCTTAAAAAAAAAAAGGACCAGAGGCCCAAAAGGAAGAAAGTGTTCCTCTTTAACAGGACTTAAAATTATTTTAAAAGACATTTTGGCATATGGATTGACTCTCCCCAACCAGAATTGGATTTGTAGACAATGATCTTTCTTTCCTGGTTCAGGGTAAAGCAGAAAAGTAACTTGGAAAAGAAAAACCATTTCAGTATCAGTCTTGAAGATAATTTTGGAAATCATCTCTGTATCTTTAGAGACTCTCCAGAGAGGGTATTAATGAAATTTAAGTTGTCTTTGAGACAGTATGAGAAAGCTGTTTCTGCATGCTGTGGAGTCCATGGATGCTTTATTCAGCTTATTTAGGGTGTAACGTATGATAGGCAACAAAAAGCTTCCAAAAATTGAGAATTAAGAATATGAACATAGAAATGATAAATACAATGAAAATGTGATAAACAAATATAGGATTTCAGAAGCAGAAGAGATCATAGATATTGTTCCCCCTGCCTGAAAACATCCTTTTACTTTTCGTCTTTCACCCTGCAATATACCTCTCATATCTTCCGTTCTCTGTCCTAGGATAAATGCCACCTCTGACCACCCTCTTTAATTTGGGTATCGTTTCACTATTCTCTGTCAGGATACCATATTTATTTTCTTCCTAGCATTCATTACAATTTTAAATTTTATATTCACTTGTTTGCTTGATTACATATTTTCTCTTTCCTTTATAATATTACCGTCAAGAGGGCAAGAATATCTCTGTTATCTAAAGTTTCACAGTGTTTGGCATTCAGTAGACACTCACTAAATGATGGATGGATGGATGAATAGCTAGACAGGATGGATGATGAACAAATGAGAAAAAGCTTCATGGATTTAATCATGATAGGTCTTAAAGGATGAGCAGAATTTGGTAACTGAAGACAGTCAGGGTTAGGGAAGGATGTATTATTCTAGATATAAGGGATAGCATGGAAAAAATGGCATATACATAGGTAAGTAAGTTGGTGGCATTAGCAAAACAATGATTCCTACATGATGTGATTAGATTCTTTCCCTAATTCATTACCATGGAGGTCATTCGGGATGGTCAGGAAATGGAGTAGAGCAGAAAAGGAAACATCAATCAATTTGTCATTGGTTAGTGACTTCATTTGTCAGTTACAATTTTTTGTAATTTTTTTCAACTATACAAATAATGCATAGATACGTTTTGGTAGCAAAAAAAGATGCAAACCTTTTAGAATTGTATAAGGCTCAAAATAAAACCTACTCCTCTCTCTCCCTTTATTTCACCATACCCCCATCCTTTCTTCCCTCTCCAGAGTTAAACACTTAACCATTGGGAGAATATATATAGTATTCCCAAACTTCTCCCATGCATTTACATACATATCTACACACACACATTCACACACACATCCACACACATGAACACATATATCCACACATATCCACACATACTTATAAATCTCTAGCAAGCAGAAAGAAGCTCAATGTTCACAGCTAAGAATGTAGAGGCTCCCTCTGCATTCAACGTAAGAGCTCACCATGGAATTTGGGCTTTATTATTCCCAGCCCAGAAAGTAGGGGTTCCTGCGTAAACCTCAGAGGCCCTCAGCTTTCCTAGGCACAGATGGAAAATGTGATTTAAGAGCAACAGACTTGACAGGAGATGTTCTGGAACTGTATTTGGCATATCTGTACACATGAGGGGGCTTTCTTCTAAGTCTCACAAAAGTGCTCTAATTTCTATTAGCTTTAGGAACTGACTCTTCCTGAACCCCTAGTCTAATCCTCATTCCATGCACTTGCCCCAGTCTGAAATTCTATAGCCCACAGCCATTCAGTTAAAAAGAATTTCCTGAGTTCCTCTGCTTTCAGCACTCCACAAGACTGCTCCTCTCCACATTCCTTTCCCGACCTTAAACTCATCTTTCTCCCATGCTTTGTACCAACAAGCATATTGCTGGTCTTGAGGGAGAAATGAGAGGGGCCCCTGAAGACAGGCCCCGAATGATGGGGGGAATGGTTTCCCATAAGTTCTCTAAACACTGTGCACGCTCCACTCTGCTACGTATCAGCTGCCCAGAACAGACACAATTTAAGGCCTCAGAAACAAACCCAAGCTCTCCTAATAAAACAAATATTTCACAGTTCATTTAATCCAAGATATTGAAAAGACCTGCAAAGCCTCAGGGTTACCCTCTCCCCAGGGATGCTTCTGTGTTTGAGTAATACAGATGCTGCTCCCTTCCCAACTCAGCAGCTGCTATGCCAACACCAGCCTCCCTGCTCTTCTGTTTGTTTTCTGGAATCATCATTGGATTCAGTCCAAAGGAGGCTCAGGTGGGGCTATCTACCCACGGATTCTTAATCAGGGAAATTCATAGAAAAATATGGCTGTGGCATAACTATGGTGTCTAAAAAAGATACATAAACTTTACTAGTCATTCACTATTTATTGAGTGCCTACTATGTGTTGGGCACTGTTCTAGGTGCTAAGGATACAGCAGTGAACAAAAGAGACAAAAATCCCCAGCTTTATGGAGATGATGTACTGAATGAAAGAGACAACAAATATGTAAGACACAGTATGTCACATGGGAATGAGTGCTGTGGATAAAATTACTAGAGAGTGCTGGGAGCTCCAGGGTGGGAGAAGTACAATTTTAAGTGAGATGGACAGGGAAAGACTAGATCTGGCAGGGCCATTTATCCAATTTTAAGGACTGTGGTCTTGAATTAAGTCAATTTCAAAAGAAAAGTTCCAAGGCAAGTTTCAGCTCTGGAGTGAACATCTAAGGAAATATTCATCTGCACCCCAACCCTTCCTTCTCTTGGGAACTGTCATCTGTCCCCATTGATGGTTACCAAAGAAGCTGCCATGTTCTTACATGACACTGGCCATGTTTGATCCACTGAGTAGGAGGCACCTGACTGAGAACAAGCTACTGAGTCTCCTCCCTGAGAACTTTTTAGACTTGAGACTCAGAGAATGCAAGTCAGACTCTCTCTCATGGCAGAAGCTCTCAGGTGTAAAACTCAAGAATCACAGGTGGTCATGTTTCCTACTTTGTAGAAATGATGGAGCATGAAGCCAACCAATGAGAGCAGCAGAAACAAGAGCAGAATATATCAAGTTGTATCCAAGTTCCTGGTGAATCCCATTTATATCCCACCCTTACCTACAGTCAGCTTATTTAACCCTTCCTTGGATCTGGGGAGACAGATGGAAGGGAGCAGCTAGAACCTGCTAAAGACAGAGGCTAGGTCTCATGGAAGGAGCACAAAGGACAAATCTACAGTGCAATTGGAAATTATTGTTACCCCACGTTGTGTTGCAATTCCCGGCTATAAGATGTTAAAACATTAGCCTGTCATCACCATACCTTTGCCCTGCTGATAAAATAACTGAATCCAACACTAACCATATTGACCTCAGTGTTTCATTGCCATGAAGAGGGGATCCATAGATATTCTAACCAGGATGAAGGTGGAGACCATGATGGATTGGATCTAGATAGCGGATTCCCTATAGATCATCTTCTACAGATCTGACCTACAGATCATCTAAACAATCTGGGAAGCTGTCCACAAAGACAGATGCGTGGCCATCAACCCCATATCCACTTAACTGAAGTAGCTTGGGCGAGGATTCAGGCACTTGTATTTTCCAAATGCTCACTAGGATTAATGACATTCCAGAAGGTATATGGAACCAATGTGTACTATATTAGGTCAGATCTTAGGCCTTCTCCACTACACAGAGAAAATGTGAAAAGCAGCAACTATGGATGAACAGTCAATTTCAGCCCCCTGGCCAATTAGCTGTTCCTTAAACATGTTCCTTAAACATCTCAGAGACTTTGCATTTGCTGTATCCTTTGCCTGAGACATCCTTCCGCTGGACATGGTTTGGTCTCTTGTTTCCTTTGCATATTTCCTGGAATGACACCTTATCATGAAGCCTTCCCTGGCTTCCCTATTTAGTATTTAAACTCCCTCACCCCCGTCACTTCCTCCCTGCTCCCCCCTCCCCACTTATTTTTTCTCAGTAACACTTATCACCCTCTGTTTTATATTGTATTTACTGTATTGCTTCTCTCTCTCTCTCTCTCTGTGTCTCTCTCTGTCTCCCCCTCCCCGCCTCCCCATTAGAATGTTAGCTCCATGGGGGCAGCAATATCTCCAGGACCTGGAACAGTCCTTGACACAGAGAAGGTAGTCAAATATTCCTTGAGAGAATGAACAGCTTCTTGGCTGTGTTTCTATTATGGTTAATGATCCTGTTCTCCTAGAGTCATTTTGATCTGTATAGTTAGGAACCAGGTTTCCAACAAGTTAGTAAACCTTCTACATGGCGCCCGAACACATGCTCTCTTGCATCTAAACAGATTTCTACCTGCTCGAAGAGCACCTGAAAATGTTTCCCTGGCTCAGAAGGGAAAGACACTGGCCAAAGCAGAGCCCGAGGCCAGATGGTTGTGAACTGGCAGGAAGACGAAGTGAAAGTACACACCTGTGTCAACGAGCTCCGGCTCGGGAACCAGACCCACAGTGACACAAAGCCTCCGGAAAGCCCGCTTCTTAGAGAGAAAAAGGAAAAGTGCTTCCTCTCTTGGAAACCAAAAAGTTTCCGTTTCATTTTGGAGTCTCTCTAACAGGATGAAAAGCACCAGGGAAAATGTGTCCTGAAGGAGGGGTGGGGGGGATTTAAGGGAGTGCGTCACACAGGTGCCTTTTACATAAAGTACCCCGCATCTGTGCAGAAAACTTAGTATTATCCAAATGTTTGCCAGATACCAAGATAAAAACACAGCCTCAAAGGCCCTTTGCAAGAAGGAACTGGGGGAAAATTTGATTTTTCTGCCTTGGAAAAAGATACAAAGGAATTACATCTGCAAGTGCTCAGCCCCCTAGTTTTTTAAATTAATTAATTTTTAGTTGACAAATAAAAATTGCATGTGTTTATGGTGTACAACATATTTTAATATATGTATACATTGTGGAACGGCTAAATCAAATTAATTAACATATGTATTACCTCACATACTTTTTTTTTTGGTGGTGAGAACATTTAAGATTGGCTCCCCTAGAAATTTTCAAGTGTACATTGTTATTAAATATTAACTCTGGTCACCATGTTGTACGATAGATCTCCTGAACTTATTCCTCTTGTCTAACTCAAATTTTGCATCCTTTGACCAACATCCCTTGAAATCCCCCCACGCCCACCCCAGTCTCTGGTAACCCCCATTCTACTCTCTGCTTCTGAGTTTGACTTTATATTCCATATATAGGTAAGATTGTGCAGCATTTGTCTTTCTGTGACTGGCTTATTTCACTTAGCATAATGTCCTCCAGGTTCATCCATGATGTCACAAATGACAAAATTTCCTTCTTTTTAAAGGCTGAATAGTATCCCTTTGGGTATATATACCACTTTTTCTTTATGCATTCATCTATTGATGGATCAAAATTTGTACGTTTTTCTGGTCATCTCCTCCCTTCCCCTACATACACAAAGATGTTCACCTCTCCTCAAGTTTCCAATGAGGAACTAAGGATGGGAAGTAAATCCAGAATGGAGGTGAGCTCTCAAGACTACTTCACTTCTTTTCTTCTTCTACAATGTAGGTGGGATAAAGAATCTTGAAGGAGATTTATTCTCAACAGCTGAGTAGTGCACACCTACAAGGCCCATCTCTAAGCTGGAAGAGCTATAAGACCTAAAGATTGATTTCTTATTTCTTCCATCCAAGAGGGATCTGGATTAGCCATTGAACCATGTCACTAAGTGACCCAAAGGAAAGGACAGGAAATCCTGTCTCCTGCCCATTTCTTGCCCACCTCACCTATGAACAAAATTGATGCTTCAACATTCTATTCTAATTGTTGCTCCTATCCATGCCTTCTCCTGAATTTCCTCAACCCCGGCCTTTACTGACTGCTTTACTGAGCTATTTATTTCTAGAAACCTCAATTTCTTTTCCTCTGCACCTCTTCTCTTTCCCCTATTGTATAATCTGCAGTGTCACCAAATTAATCCTTCTAAAACTCAGTCTAATTCTCTCAACTCCCCAAATCTTCCACAATTCTCAATTCACTATTAACGTCGAAAAACCTTACTCGGCATTTTGTCCTTACTTTCTTTTCCTCTCCTATAAGTGAGGTGTCCGTATAACTTATTGCCCAAATCAGGACACTTTCATCTGGGACAAATGCTAAGTTGAATGGGATTCTTGAAGAGTAGGCATAAGTCAGAATGTCTCCAGAAAACTGAGATGTAGCAATCACTCTCCCTATAGATACATCTTATCGCCAGGAAGCTCGAGTGTTCATTTGCTAAACATGACCTGAATTTGGCTGCCATTATCTTTACACATTACTTCCCACCTGCAGAGAGTTTCCTCCTTCATGCCTCTAACTTTTCCAACTCTGCCACCCCTCCAGATGGGGCAAAGGACCTCTTGTCTCAAGACATCTCTGTTAACACCTTCCCAACTCTAGAGTGGAAAGTTAGAACTCCCCCTCCCTCCCTGAACACTACTTTTAACTCTTTTATGTCATTTAACCATAATACACATACAAACATATAAGGGACTTGAGGGAGCTTCCATGACCAATTCATAGGTGTAGCTAACTGTATAATAGAACAAAAAGAACAGATGTTCAAAACTAAGGCAAATACTTCAAAAAGAATCAATACGTGGTGAGTAACTTTAAAAATGGCCATCTAATTAGGAATTGGTGAGAGGACTATAAAAGGCTGCAAAAATATAAAAGGAGTCTACACTCAATTGCTTCTTGAGTTCCATTTATTTCTCACTCTTCTTGAAGAAACTGAAGTAAAATCATAGCCAGTGTACTCTGGGTATGGTTTAATGCAAGAAAGATGATATGAAACTCCAATTAGGGAACCCGTACCTAAAGAAAAGGCCTTGGCCTTAGAAAGAAAGACAGATAAATGTAATTTACATATGTGCTTGGGGGGGCATGTATTTAGGTAAAATAAAGAGTTTAAGGTATCTAAGGTATCAGATGATTTATGCTTCCCAGAATTAACTGACTTTTTCAATTATCTGAAAAACCTACAAGTCCTTGTTGCAGCTGGTAAAAGAATGAAAAATCATGCTTTTGTTCTTTCACCGATGTTCCTAGAATGCAGGCTTTATTTAGTAAGCCTTCCACGTAAGCAGGTTTTTCACCCAGTATCCAAATAATTTCTGTAGCATCAGTTCTATCTAGTAACAAAGAATTGGGATTTGGGAAGTGGGAGGAATACCAACAGGACAAGATAAAATCATTGTAGTACTAGTATTCCTTCTAAATTTTTATTGTAGAACCAGCATTACATAGAGATAAGTTATTCTTGTTTTAACTATGTATTTTTAAAAGCAAGAACCTACTACTGGGATTAGCATATTACATACTTTTGTTCCTTTAATCTTATAGAAACTATTATTCCCATTTTATAGATACTCAGGTTTAAGCAGTATATGCTTTCTTTAGCCTAGAACTACTTCAAAAGATTTTTGAAATAGTTATGCTCCAGTTATTATTGCTATCTGAAGAGCTTCCCCATAACTTGTCAGCTTAAAACAACCATTTTTTAATATTTACATGTACTGTGGGTCAAAATCCAGATAGGGTACAGAGGGAGTGGTTTGTTTCTTCACTTCACAATGTCTGGGGCCTCTCAGCTTGGAGTTCTTGATGCATGAGGATGACTTGGTGGCTGGAGTCTAAAATGACCTCGAGGCCTCTTTACTCATGTCTGGTAATTCATGATGGCTGTTGGTTGGATCCTCAGGTGGGGCTATTTACCCTTCTGCATGTGGCTTGGGCTTCCCCACAACATGACAGCCTTGGGTTAAATGGCTGTTCTAGATTCCAAAAGTGTTTTATCTTAGCAAACAAGATAGAAGCTACATTACCTTTTATTACCTAGACTAGGAAGTTACACAGTGTTACTTCTACCACACTAAGTGCCTCTTAGTGCAACCTGCTTTAATGATGCGTTTTTACTACTCACAATATTCTAAGCTTTACCTTTATTAGGAGGATCTTTCAATGAAAAAAAATTAGGAAGAATGAAGTATTGAGGAAGAGGTTGCAAACTCGAATGAATACACTGGCCATGCAGCTAATATAAATGAATGAAAGGGGCCAAGTATGTTAATAGGGAGCTTCCCTCATCAAAGAGAAACTGAAAATCTGAATTTTTATGGGAGCTCATCTGATTTTTTAAAACACTTTGTGGACAGAGAAGATACTGATCACAAACTACCAGTTTGCTATTTCTGTAATCGATAGATAATACTCATTTATTTGATAAATATCTATTAAAGTGACTACCATTTGCCTGGGATTTCTCTAGGCCCTCAAAGTTAATGACAGGCTAACGCCTGTTCTTCATGAGGAGGGAGTTTTCCCATATCATAAACAAAATTCCCTGGTTAGAAGAAAATGAGTTTACTCATCTTGCATTGACTTTGTAGAAACAGAAATAACTGTCCATCTGTTCTTAAACTTTACAGAATCATTATTTGTTCCATTAGCACCATAAATGGGCTGTCATCAGTAATTACTGATTGCTATGTCCTGTGTGCTACGAATACTTTTACTGGTATTGTGTCAAGTCTAACTCCCAGGTTTCTGAAAGATTAGTCCATCAGTATTCAAACACTTTCCTACTATACTCACACACCTTGCACCTTAAAATTAGAACATTTTTAAAGTGAAATGTTCTCTATCTTTTGTAATGAATATGTAATGAATATGCCTTCACCTACTTTGCTAAGTAATCCCAAGAGATATCTGAACACCAAAGGGATCACATAGATTAGTAACCCTTCCTGTTATTATAAATCATCATTAAAAAAATAAACTTCAGAGCTTTCATCTCCAGCCAAGATGGAGTAACAGAGACCCTTGCTCCTGAAACCAAGAAAATACAGACAGAGCATATAAAACATGGTTTTCAAGACATTGGGCATCAGATAACAAAGCACAGTGGTCCCTGGGAGGCAGGAAACAAATGAGGGGACCCCCAAAGTTATCCCAGTTTATTCCATTGGCACAGGAAAGAGTTAGGTAGATTCCCTGATTGTGGATATGGACATGAGAGTCCAAGGAGATTAAGACAGCTAGAGTTCCCAGGACAGAATACCAGAGAGAAAAGAGTTACACAGGGAGAAACTCAGTAGGTCTGCAGAGAGCCCCCTGGAGTATTCAACATATTACTGGCAAATATCTGGCCTCAAGTCAAAACCTACCAGGCATGCAAAGAAATGGGAAAACAGAATCCAAAATGAGAAGAAAAATCAATCCACTGAAGCTAACCCAGAATTGACCCAGATGTTAGAATTAACAGAAAGGGACATTAAAATTATCATAACTGTTTTCTAGATATTTTTAAAAAACCAGAGGAAAGATTGTACATATTAAGTGGAAGATATATTAGATATTTATAAAAGGCCCAAATTGAATTTGGAGAAATAAAAACTACAATGTATAAGAAGAAAAATATACTGGATGGGATTAATGACAGATTAGACATTGCAGAAGAACATATTAGTAAATTTAAAGACACAAAAATTGAGACTATCCAAAGTGAAAAAGAGAAAGAAAAAAGAATAAGATAAAGGTGAACAGAGCATTAGTGAGCCGTGAGACAACATCAAGCGGTGTCATGTATGTGTGATTGGAGTGCTTGAAGGAAGACAGAGACAGAAAAAAATACATGAAGAAATAATGGTTGAGTTTTTCCAATTTAATGAAAACTACAAGCCCAAGAATCCAGGAAGATCTATAAATTCCAAGCACAAGAAATATGGAAAAAATTACATCAAGGCACAACATAATCAAATTGCTCTAAACCAGAAAAAAGAGAAAACCTCGACAGAAGTCAAATTAAGAGGACACAATATGTACAGAGGAAGAAAGATAAGAAAGATAGATTTCTCATGGAAACAATACAAGTGAGAAGATAGTGGAGCAAAATCATTAAAGTACTGAAAAACAAAACTATTAACCTAGAATTTTATACCAAACAAAACATCTTTCAAATACAAAGGCAAAATAAGGACTTTTTCACACATTTAAAAAGAGGAAAGAGGCCAGGCGTGGTGGCTCACACCTGTAATCCCAGCATTTTGGGAGGCCACCATGGGAGGATTACTTGAGGCCAAGAATTTGAGACCAGCCTGGGCAACATAGCAGACCCTGTCTCTACAAAAAATTTAAAAAAAAAAAATTAGCTGGGGGTGGTGGTGCACATCTGTAGTTCCAGCTACTCGGGAGGCATAAGCAGAAGAATCACTGGAGCCCAGGAATTTGAGGTTACAAAGAGCTATGATCACGCCACTGCACTCTAGCCTTGGCAATAGAGTGAGACCCTGTCTCTAAAAAAAAGAAAAAGAATTCAACACTCTACCACCAACTACACTGCAGATATGTTTTTAAAAGTCCTTCAGGCAGAAAAAAATGATACCAATAGAAACATAGATAGATCTACACAGAGTAACAAAGGAAATGGTAACTACATTAAAATATTTTTTATTATTTAAATCTATTTAAAAGATATTCAACAATGGAAACAAAAATAATAATTCAATGGGAGGGTTATAACATCTGTAGAAGTAAAATGTATGACAAAAGTAGCACAAAAACTGGAAAGTAGGAAATAAAAGTATTCTGTTATAAGATGTTTATAGTATATATGAAGTGATATAATGTCACTTGAAGGTAGAGATACATCAAAAATGTATACTACAAGGATTAAAACAACCACGAAAACAATGAAACAAAGAGTCACAGTTAATAAGCCAACAAAGGAGATAAAATGGAATCATAAAAACAGTCCGTCCAAAAGAGGGCAGAAAAGAGGGGAAAGGGAACAAAAACCAGATGAGATAAATAGAAAATAAATAGCAAAATGATAGATTTAAACACAACCATATCAACAATCACTTTAAATATAAATAATCTAAACAATCCCAATAAAAGGTAGATATTCTCAAATTGATTTTTAATAAAACAAGACCTAACTGTATGCTGTCTTTAAGATATCAAATATAAATATAAAGATGCAAATAAGTTAAAAAGTAACAGAATGGAAGAATATTTACCACGCTAATACAAACCAAAAGAAATCTAGAGTGGCTGCATTAATATCCAACAAAGTAGATTCAGAGCAAAGAATATTAACAGGGATAAAGAATTAATTTCATAATGCAAAAAGGATCAATTCATTGAGGACATAAGAATTCTAAACATTTATAGACCTAACTCAATTTCAAAACACATGAAGCAAAAAATAATAGGACTACAAGTAGAGATAGACAAATCCACTATCATAGTCAGATGTTTTAACACTCCTCTCTTAATCATTAATAAAAGAAATAAACAGAAAATCAGGAAGGGCATAGAGGACTTGACCAACTATCAACCAACTTAACCTAATTTACATTTATGTAGCATCGCACCAGACAAAAACAGATTACACACATTCTTTTCAACTTCACACAGAACATTTATCAAGATAGCCCATATTGTGAGCCATAAAATAAGTAAATATATTTTTAAAAATTCAAGTCATACAAAGTATGTTCTCAGACTCCAATGTAGTTAAATAAAAATTAATAACACAAATATATGTGAAAACCCCCAACTATTTAGAAACCAGTGCTTATTTAAATTATCTGTGGATCAAGAAGGAAGTGAAATATGTATTAGAAATTATTTTGAAATTAATGAAAATAAAAGCATTCCTATTATGATTTTTGTGGAATGCCACTAAAGCATTACTTAGAAGGACATTTATAGCCCTAATGGCTATACTAGAGAAGAAAAAATATCTCAAATCAATGACCTTATCTTCCACCTTAAGAAACTAGAAAAAGAATCACAAAGTAAAGAAAAAACAATAATAATAAAGATCAGAGTGGAAATCAATGCAATAGAAAAAAATAAAAAGAAAAAAATCAATGAAACCAAAAGCTGGTTCTTTGGGAAGATCAATAAAATTGATAAATGTCTAGCCAGACTGATCAGGAAAAAGGAAGAAGGCACAAATTACCAGTAGCAGGAATAAGAGAGGTTATATCACTATTGAGTCTATAGATATTAAGAGAATTATAAGGAAATATTATAAACAATTTTATGCCAATAATTTCAACAACTTAGATGAAATAGAAAAATTCCTTGAAAGACATAAACTAACAAAACTCACTCAAGAAGAAATAGATATGCTGAATAGGCCTGTATCTATTAAAGAAATTGAGTTTGTACCTAAAAACCCTCACACGAAGAAAACTCCAGGCCCGGATAACTTCATTGGAGAATTCTACTAAAACATACAATGAAAAAACAATACTAATTCTACACAAACTCTTCCCAGAAATTGGAAGAGGAGAGAATTCTTCTCAACTTATTCTATTAGGCTAGCATTGCCCTGATACCAAATCCAGACAAAGATATGAGAAAACTACAAACCAAAATCTTTCATGAACATAGATGCAAAAATTTTTATTAAATTTTAACCAATTGAATCAAATAACATATAAAAGTGATAATATATCATGACTGTGTGGCACTTACTCCGGGAATGCAAGATTGGTTTATCACTTGAAAAACAATCAATATAACTCATCATGTTAACAACAACAGAAATATATAACCATCTATAATCATCTTAATAAACACTCCCAAAAAAGGATTTGACAAAAGTCACACATTCATTCCTGATAAAAACTCTCAGAAAACTAGAAATAAAAAGGAACTTCCTCGACATGATAAGGAGTTTCCATGAAAAACCTACAGTAAACCTCTTACTTAATGGTGAATGACTGAATGCTTTCCTCCAAAGATTAGGCACAGGGTAAAAATGTCTGCTTTTCCATTCCACATTGTACTGGAAGGTCAAGATGTCAAAAAGGCAAAAAAAAAAAAAAAAAAAAAAGAAAAGAAAAGAAAAGAAATAAAAGTCATCCAGATTGGAAAGAAAAAGTAAGACTATTTGTATCCACAGATGATGTGATAGTCTACAGAGAAAATATGATGGAATCTACCAAAAAGCTACTTGAACAAATAAGTGAATTTAAAGTGAATTTAGCAAGGTTACAGGATATAAGGTTGTATATACAAAATGAATTTTATTTCTCTTTACTAGCAACAAACAATCAGAAATTAAAATTTAAAAGAAATACCATTTACAATAGCATCAAAAAGATTAAATACTTGTGGAAAAATCTGACAAAAGATGTGCAAGACTTCTGTATGAAAAACTATAAAACGTTGTTGAGAGAAATTAAAGACTTAAATAAATGGAAAGATATGTTCCACGTTTATAGATTCAAAGATCCAGTATGTTAAAATGTAAATGTCTCCAAATTGAATTATTTTAAAAAATAATTCAGTGTATTTCCAGTAAAATCTAGCAAACTTTCTTATAGAAATTGACAAGCTGATTCTAAAGTTTTTTTGAAAATGAAGAACCAAGTTGAGGGATTAACACTACCTGTCTTCAAAACTTTTTGTAAAGTTACAGTTATCAAAACAGTATGGTTTTGGCATAAAAGTAGACAAATAAACCATAGGACAAAATAAAGAATCCAGAAGTAGACCCCCACATGTATGGGCAAGTGATTTTTGAGAAAGGTACAAAGGCAATTTCAGTGAATAAGGGTTAGTCTTCAACAAACGGTGCTTTAACAATCAGGTATTCATATGCAAAAAGCAAGAACTCAATCCATAATTCACACCATATATAAAAATTAACTGAAAACAGATCATAGACCAAAATGTAAAACCTAAAACTGTAGGCTTCTAGGAGAAAACATAGAAAAATCTTTGCATGCCTGAGTTATGCAATGATTTCTTAGATATAACACGAAAAGCATGATTCACAACAGGAAAATTTGATTAGTTAGACGTCCTCAAAATTAGTAAACCTCTGGTCTTCTCAAGACATAAATAACAGAATGAAGGAAAAGCCACAGACTGGGAGAATATATTTTAATCGTGTATGTGACAAAGGACTTTAATCCAGAATAAATAACGAACTTTCAAAACTTGATTAAAAAAAAAAAAACCAACTCAGTCAAACAATAGGCCAAAGATCTTGTATCTTGTCCTCTATCTCCACTGCTATTTCCCTATTCTGAGCATTCATGATCTCTCACCTGGCCAAGTCTAGCTCTCTCCTGCTATGGTCTGAATGTTGGTGTGCCCCAAAATTCTTATGTTGAAACTTAATTGCCTATGCAACAGTGTTAAGAGGTGGGGCCTTTGGGAGGTGATTCATCATGAGGCGTCTGCTCTCATGAATGGGATTAATGCCCTTATAGAAGAGGTTGAAGGGAGCATTCTAGCCCCTTCTGCCCTTTCTGCCATGTGAGGGCACAGCAAGAGGTGCCATCTTGGATGCAGCGATTACTTACCATGCACCAAATCTGCTGGTGTCTTGATCATGGACTTACCAGCCTCTAGAAATGTAAGAAATAAACTCCTGTTGTTATAAATTACTCAGTCTAATTGAATTCTGTTATAACAGGAGGAATGAACTAAGACACCTCCTAACAGTCTTCCTGCCTCTGAGATTGCCCCACAACAATCTATTCTTCAAAGAGCAGCCAGCATGATCATGTAAAAATTTAAATTGGATCATCTTAATCCCCAACTGTAAAACCTTCCATGGCTTCCCAAACTGCCCTTAGTGCCCTGCAAAGCCCTGCTTGATCTATCCGCAACCTCTTTCTCCAACGACTTCTCATACCCCCCTCCTCATTTGCTACCCTCCAGTCATAGAGGCCTTCATTCTGTTTCTTAAACATGCCAAGCTTGCGACTTCTGCTTTCTCTCTCTGAAGGGCTTTTTCTATACCTCACATACCTCTCTTTGTCTAAAAGGGGGTGTGGGGAGCCTCCTCCCAGAAGTCTTCCCAGATGACCTGGTCTAGACAGCCTCTATCTATCCCGTTACACAGCTTTACTGTCTGTGGGGCATTGATTTATCACTACTAGAAACTACCACATTTGTTTGTTTCTATCAAATTGTGTTTGTTTTTCTACCCACACTAAAAATGTAGGACCAAACTGTTGTGCTATGTTCTCAATACCCAGCCCACAGAAAGAATACCAGCCCATGGCAGCTGCTTAGTTGATATTAGCTAAATGAGAGAGTTACAAATTCCCTTTACAGTGAGGAATTAACAGGCCTTTAGTTTTCTTCAAAAATCCAAATTCTGGATCTTTCCATAGCTCTCTGCTTTACGTTTCTGCATTACACAACAAAGCCCTGGCTTTCCTGTTCCTTAAAACACTTATGCAGTATTAGGGATGAGAGGTGGAGTCTCTAAGATTCCAGTTTTGCTTCAAAGATACCTCTCAGAGTACCTGAAGTCCTTGTCTCCTTGGCATCAGAGTGGCATAAGCTGAAAGTATCCAAAGAAGCCTGATGTGATTGTAGGAAAACACAAAACAAAGAACATCTAAAGAAGAAAAATTCCCTTTGCTTTTCCTTGCTCTAATATGAACTTTCTCTTTAGCAACTATATGATATCACCAAGAGTCAATACCATTTTCCTAACACATTCATGACATGCATGAATACAGTATGTGATTTGGTACTCAAAGTGTAGGGGTGGTCTGGATTCAAATCGTGTTCGAAGAAAAGAAAGCTGTGCCAGGGATGAAAGATCACCCACCCATATTTGCGTTTCCTGGAACACGGTGCCTGAGTCAACTGCAGAGGGATCGGGGGGCCAGAGCCAGCTACTGTGCGGCCAGGGGCTGAGCAATCTTATACCTCTGAGGCCCACCTGAGCGGGGGCATTGTCCCACCTCCGTGCCAGGGAAGGAGTAGCATGCCTAAGCCCCGAAAGCTTTCTCATGGCAGGAGAAGAAAGGGAAGCTGTCAGCTTAAATAGCTGATGCCAATTTGGTACCTTAGAGTTGCTGAGTTGGCGGGGGGGCTCTTCCCAGATCTCAGTAGATGAGGGAAAATGCTCCTTCCAAAGCCATTTGTTGGATGAGAGCGAAGCATGCCATTAGGAATCAATGCCAGGGTTTTGTGGGGGTTTTTGCTGCATTTGGAGGGAGAAGTAAAAATTAATAATAAAAGGTAAAGATGTTAAAGAGTTAAAAACAGATAGTATAGTGGGGTGCAAAAAAAATCCTGTCATTTAACAGCTGGTAGGGAGTTTTCCTCATGGAGTGGACTCTATCTGTAAGTGGTTTATGTCCCTAGGCTGCTCTGGGTGGAAGGTTCTATAAGGCAACAGTGAGATCAGAAGACAGCCAGACTTCTCTGCATCGGAAGTTAATAGGAATTTAGAATTGGACGGGGCGGCAAGGGATAAAGTGAGAACAGCATTATGGGAGGCAGAGTGTACAGCAGAGAGTGACCAGGGAGAAATGGTGGAATAGTTTTAAAAGATTTTATGTCTAATGTGTACTTTTAAGTTGTATGCAACTTCAAAATGTCAACATCTCTGCCTCTCAGATTTGGAGCAAGATTTGCCCAACACACCAATGCCTGGTGAGGACAGTTTGGGATAATTAAGGTAACAGGCTATGTTCCTGAGCTGGGAGGCAGAGAAAGAGAACCGTAGCCAGCTATGAGAAAGGGATATGTTTGAGAGTCCACTAAAGGCAGAACCATTTGCCCAAGAACTTCCATACACTCCCTCCCTCCCCTCCTCTCTCCCCTGCCCACCCCCCTCCCCATACAAACATGAATCCCCAAGGAAGAAACAATACCCTCTGCATGTGGGATGGGAATTTGTGCCAAATTTTATTTAAATCCAAAGGATAGGGTGACCCCAGTTTATCCTTGAGTCAAATTAATTAGTACACAAGGCAAAACTTGGTTCATTGAGAACTTCCCAAAAGAATGTATGAGACAGGACTCTTTCAATTGCAAGTTGGCTTAAGCACAAAAAGAGACTTGTTAGCCCAGGAAGCCCAAACCATGGAAAAGGGAAGAGTGGAAGCAGTTCCAGGATTGATTGGATCCAGAGACTGTCATGTTGTAGGGACTCCCATCTCCCATTTGTCCCTCTCTCGGTGGGTCTGTTTCATTCTTTTCCACCAAAGAGAGAACTTGTCCCTGGGGTTTTTCATGTTACCTTCAAGAGGAAGATGATTTGCCTAAACCAACTGTTAGGGTGGAGCCGAGAGGAAAACAAGTGAAGCCCAAAGATATAAAGAATTGTTTATTTGAGCACCTGGGTGCAGGTGGGTAGAGGCCGAAAAGGGCGTCCGCCCCGAAGTGGGGTCTAGTGAGTTTTTTATAGTGGGTTGGGAGGAGGGAGTGGAGTTGCGGGGGAATTAAACAATAATCGCAGTATACAGCACGTCCTTGAAGTTTGGGAAGAAGTTGTGCTGTAGCAAATGGCTAGTCCTTGAGATGTCTTTGTTTTCAGTGACATCCCCCTTTTAGGCTTGCAAACCTTCCCAGTTTTGCCTGCTCAGCTGCCTTTTCTCTCCCCTCCTCCCTCCCATCCCCTTTTCTGGCTTTGCAAACCTGCCCTCAGGGTAAAGACCACAGACCTAACACCAACATAATATACCCAGAAGTTATGGGGAAAACATTAGACAGTGGATGTTGTACCAACCATATTACAAGATGCTGATGCCAAGCTTTTTGACTTTCATCTTTGACAGGTTGGCAGTACCACTAAAAGAGCCCATAGGAAACAAGCATGGAGGACATTTAGTCTAAACAAACCTAGGCTTGGAGAAATTACTATAGGCAGCGAACCAATTCTCACATGGGGACAGTCCCAGGTATCATTTTTCTGTGTAAATCTGATCACATCACTGTCCCTTTCCATCCCGACCTCCATTTAAAACTTTTCAGTTCCCTCCCTCGTTCTTACCATACAGCCCTGCACAAAGCTTAAGACGCCTGGTGCAACCTGACTCCTCATATTGCTTCACTTATTCTGGCACCGTTCTCTGAATGCCCTACACTGACCACCTCACCAACCATATTTGTTCCTGAACACACCACTCTCATCCCACCACCAGGCCACTGCAGGTGCTGTGGTCTCTACTACAGACCCTCTTTCCCCTGCCCCTACCCAACTCTGTCCCACCAGTTGGCCAACTCAGTTCCTATTTATTATTCAGACCTCAGCCCAAGCCATTATTGACCACCTTCCTCCCCGACCTCACTAATTAAATGAAATCTCTTTGTTATATGCTCATAAAGCCTTATGCTGTGGTTTGAATATTTGCCCCCTCCCAAACTCATGTTGAAATTTAATTACTATTGTAACAGTTTTAAGAGGTGAAACCGTTAAGAGGTGATGAGAGCTCTGCCCTCATGAATGGATTAATGCCATTATTGCGGGGAGTGGGTTCCTTATCATGGGGAGTGGGTTCATTATCACAGGAGTGGGTTTCTTATAAAAGGATGAGTCCAGCCCCCTTTTGTCTCCCTCGCTCTTGCCCTTTCTCCTTCTGCTATGGGATGACACAGCAAGACGGCCCTTACCAGATGCTAGCCCTTTGATCTTGGACTTCCCAACTTCCAGAACTGTAAGAAATAAATTTCTGTTTGTTAAAATTACCTAGCTTCTGGTATTCTGTTGTAGCTGCACAAAATGGACTAAGATATATTGTTATTGTGTACTTTTTCTTCAATGTACCTGTCATATTTGTAATTGTATGTTTCAGTGATTCTTTGATTAATATAAGCTCCATGAGGGTAGGAATCATGTCTGTTTTGTTCACCATTATTTCCCCAGTACCTTGCACATGGCATGGCACAAAGTAGGTACTTCATAATATTTTATTAGTAAATGAATGAATTAACTAATAAGAGAGTGAAAGAATAAATTGATGGATGAGTGGATGAGAAAGGAGGGCTAGGGTAATAATCAAGAATGATAGGCTCCAGACATAGCACATTTTCTTTTAAATTAAAGGGGAGGGAACATTTACATTGCTCTGCATATGTGACTGACATTGAGCTAGATATTTTACACTTGATTTAGAATCAGATCATTCTGATTCTAATGCTCATGGTCTTTTTCCTCTCCCCTGAAACCCTCTGCAAACAAAATGATGAGTTAGATGCCAAGGGAATTGGATAATGAAGAAGAGTCACTTTTTTCTTCAAAGACATTTATAATCTATGGGACCAATGGACATTAGTTTATATAACAAACAGTTAGATATCACTTGCTATGTGCCAGGCATGGTTCTAATGCTTTACAAATATTAACTCATGTAATATTAATCTGATGAAGTAGCTTCTATTATTATCAACGATATCTTCTTGAGTGGCAGAGATCAAGTAACTTGCCAAAAGCCACAAACCTAGAAGGTTGTAAAATCAAGATTTGAACCCAAGCCCATAGCTCCAGAGCCCATGTGCTTGCTTACCACTCCATATAATTTTCACCATTTAAAAAACACCAGAGCTTAGGCAAAGCCTGAAGATTCTTTTCCTCTGTCACAAATAAAGGAGAGGAGGTTAAGTTTTGTTCAAAATGAAGTAAGCACGTTCCACTCTGTCTCTCCCACTCACCGAAACAAAAAACCCTGGACAAGATGCACAGGGCAGCTAGCACAGGACTCTGAAAAGTAAATGGTAGCAGGCAGATTAGGCAGGAAACCAGAATTCTAAGTACCACTAGGTTAGTGATAAGCTCCTCATTTTCCCCCCTTCTTGTATCTCCTGACTCAGATTCAAAGGCGTCCTAAAACGCAGAATTGCACGGGGAGCGCAGACAGGAAGAACTCCAAAAGAGCTCTATTGCCGGTCCAAGGAGTGGGAAAGGAGAGGCCCTCTGGGTAAGAAAGAGTGGAGAAAATCCCATTTGCTCATTTCTTTGTTGTTTTCATTTTCTCTCACCCCAGCCCCCAGGCAATCACACAGTGGTAGTGGTGACAATAGAAGCTGGGCAAGTACCTGAAATGCAGATGGAAGGGAGCACTTCTTTCCGACCAGAGAGACTGGTTCCAAGAACATGGGGATAATACCCACTGCTTTTTTTCTCTACGTATTCTCTTGCCACTTAGCCCCAGAAACAGACATATTGTGGGAAGCAGAAATTAAGTGACAGCTTTCTAGTCTGAAAACCAGATTAGAGGATTCCTGTAAAACAGTTAAAATCTGGGAGGTCACAGAGAGTAGACTTGAGAAAATGATATCAGAACATTTTGTATAAACTCCTGTGTTTACCCTGAGCTATGCATATATGGATTTGATCCCAAACAACATACCAAAATTTTTAAGAACTGAACTCTACGGTAGACCACTGTTACAGTCTCAAACTGGCACCTGGATGGCATTCACATGGGACAGATAGAAATAGCACTGCAAAGCTTTGAAAGCTGGGCTAACACTGAAACAACAACTCAGAGGAGGCAGATAGAAAGTTGTAACCTGAACAAAACCTGGTTGGTTTTGTTCAGGCTACAACAAACAAATAACATTCTTCACGTGATTTAATAAAATCTACTTTTAGATACTAAGAGTATCTAAGTTAACATTCAAAAAGTCCAGGGTAGCTCTACTGGCAGGATTTGATGGCAGAATATCTCCCAGACGTGGGTCCCTGGGCTTCTTGTCTCTGAAGCACAGCAGCAGGCATTGTAGGAAGGTGAAGAGCTTCCCTAAGAATGACCCTTCCAAGCCTGTCCACCTCACAGCCTTCCTGGGAGACAAGGCTGGCATGACCCACATCGTATGGGAAATTGAGAGCCCAAGATTCAAGTTGAACAAGAAGGAAGTTGTAGGGGCTGTGACCATTGTGGAGACACCACCCATGGTGGTTATAGGCATCATGGGCTACGTGGAAACTCCTCGAGGCCTCTGCACTTTCAAAACTATCTTTGCTGAGCATGTCAGCAATGAGTGCAAAAGGTGCTTCTACAAGAACTGGCATAAATCTAAGAACAAGGCCTTCACCAAGTACTGCAGGAAATGGCAGGATGAGGACGGCAAGAAGCAGCTGGAGAAGGACTTCAGCAGCATGAAGATGTGCTGCCAAGTCATTCGCATCATTGCCCACACCCAGATGCACCTGCTTCCTCTATGCCAGAAGGAGGCCCACCTGATGGAGGTGAATGGAGGTACCGTGGCTCAGAAACTGGACTGGACCTGGGAGAGGCTAGAGCAGCAGGTCCCTGTGAACCAAGTGTTTGGGCAGGACAAGATGATCTATGTCATCAGGGTGACCAAGGGCAAAGGGTTCACCAGATGTTGGCATACCAAGAAACCACCCCACCAGACCCATGAAGGGCTCTCAAGGTTGCTTATATTGGGGCACGGCATCCTGCCCCTGTGGCTTTCTCAGTGGCATGGCTGGGCAGAAAGGCTGTCATCACTGCACTGAGATCAACAAGAAGGTCTATAAGATCAGCCAGGGCTACCTTATCAAGAATGGCAAACTGATCAAGAACAATGCCTCTACAAGTTATGACCTGTCTGACAAGAGCATCAACCCCCTGGGTGGCTTTGTCCATTATGGTGAAGTGACCGATGACTTTATCTTGCTGATATGCCATGTGGTAGGAACCAAGAAACAAGTGCTCACCCGCCACAAGTCCTTTTTGGTGCAGACCAAATGGCAGGCTCTGGAGAAGACTGACCTTAAGTTCATTGACACCACCTCCAAGTTTGTCCATGGCCATTCCCAGACTGTGGAGAAGAAAGCATTCATGGCACCACTTAAGAAAGACAAAATTGCCAAGGAAGAAGGGGCTTAACGTCAGGAACAGATTGTTCAGCTGGTGGGATTTCAGTAGAAGTTGTTTTCCAGTGGGGGAAAAGAAAAATCCAGATACAAAGAACCAAAATAATCTCAATATTTGGGACACCAACCTGAAGATGAAACAGATGCTGGAATTTTCAGATTTGGACTTTAAAGCATCTATTTTAAACATGATCCAAAAAAAAAGTGACTAATCTTTTAAAAATGAAAAGATAGTTTCAGCAAACAAAATATAGAAAAGATTTTTTAAAACAAAAATATTAGAACTGAAAAACACAATAACTGAAATAAAGCATTTATTGGATGGGCTCAATAGCGGAATGGAAATGACAGAAGGAAGAGTTGTATCAGTAGAAATATTAAATCTAAATAACAGTGAGCAAAGAGATTGGGGGAAGAAAGGATGAACAGAGACCTATGGGACAATGTCAAAAGGTCTAGCATTCATATCATCAGAATCCTACAATGAGATGATAAAGAATGTGGTGCAGAAAACAATTTAAATAAATAATGGCTGAAAACTCCCCAAATTTGGTGAAAAACAAAAACAAAAGAACAGATTCAAGAAGTTCAGCAAACTCCAAACAGAATAAAATTTGAGAAATCTAAATCAAATACATCAAAATCAGAAAGCTGAAAATTAGTGACAAAGAAAACATTCTGAAATCAGCCAGAGAAAAACAGGACATTGTATACAGGGGGAAAGTTATTTGAATAACTGTATATTTCTCATGGAAGCTGGAATACAGTGGAACAACAGGTTTAAAGTACTAAATGAAAAGAATCTGTCAACCCAGTGTTTGATATCCTTTTGTATTCTGTAGGAATAAAGGAGAAGTAGTGACATTTTGAGGTGAAGGAAAATTAAGAGAATTCATATGCAGAAGGCCAACTCTTAAAGAAATACTAAAGGAAGTTCTTCAGACTGAGAGAAAATGATTCCAGAAGAGAACACAAAACACTAGGAATGAGGGAAGAGCAGCAGAAATGGTAAATTTATAGGCAAATGAAAGAAATATTTTTTCCTCTTAAGGAAATATATATGACAATTGAAAGCAAAAATTATAACATTTTTTGATAGGGTTTGCAATGTAGATAGACATAGCATATGTGAAAAATACAACATAAATGGGGGCTAAGGTGATCTATATGGTGGTAAGATTTATACATTCCACTTGAAGTGGGAAAATACTAATTCTGAGTAGTCTATAAAAAGTGAAGTATGTACATTTTAACCTCTCAAGCAAGCACTAAAAAGTTATACAAAAATATAATCAAAAACTCAACAGATAAATTAAAGTGGAATACTAAAGATATCTAAATAATCCAAAAAAGGCAAGAAAGAGAAACAGAGAAACAAAAATAGAGGAAAAAACAGAACACAAATAATGAAATAGTAGAGCTAAATCCAAACATTTCAATAATTACTTTAAATATAAGTGGTCTAAATGCACAAATTTTAAAGTACAGTAGCAAGAATGAATTTTTTAAAAAGACCCAACTGTATGCTATGTACAAGAAACTCACCGTAAATATAATGATATCACTATGTTAAAAGTAAAATGATAGAAAAAGAAATGACATGCAAATACTAATCAAAACAAATCTGGAGAAGATAATCAATATCAGGCAAAGAAGCCTTCATAGCAACAAAAAGTACCAGGGATAAAGAGGGACATTACAAAAGATAAAGGCATCAATTTACTGAAAAGACATAACAGTCCTAAATGTGGATGCATCTAACAACTGATACTCAAAAAATATGAAGCAAAAACTTACATAATTGAAGAAAGGAACAGACAAACCTAAAATTACAGTTAAAAATTTCAATATTCTTCTATTGGTAACTAATGAAATAAGTAAACAGAAAAATCGGCTAATATATAGAAGAGCCAACAACACTGTCAACAAATTGGAACTAACCAATATTTATAGAACACTACACTAAACAGCAGAATACACATTTTTGTCAAGTGCCTATGAAACAATCACAAACATAGACTATATATTATGTCATAAAACAAATCTTAACAAATTTAAAAGAATTGAAATCATACAAACCATATTTTCTGATCATCATGGAATTAAATTAGAAAGAAATCACAGAATGATAATTGGAAATCTCTCAACATGTGAAAGTCAAACAACACACTTCTAAGTAATATATGGGTAAGTATCAAGAGAAATTAGAAAATATTTTGAAGTAAACAAAATGAAAATACAGCATATCAAAATTTATGGGAAGGAGCTAATACAGAGCTTTAAGGGCTTATATTAGGAAATAAGAAAAGTCTCAAGTCAATAGTCTAGTATTCCACCATATGAAATTCAAAAAAGAAGAGCAAAATAAACCCAAAGCAAGAAAATAATAAACAGCATAAATCAATGAAATTGAAAACAAAAACTAATAGAAAAAAATTAATGATCTATAAAATTGATAAATCTCTAATAAGATTGGCAAAGAAAAAAGAGAGAAAGCATAAATTCCCAATATCAAGAATAAAAGATGGACTATCACAACACAATCACAGACATTAAAACAGTATTAGGTATTAATAAATACTACAAACAACTCTATGCACACATATTTTACAATTTGAATGAAATGGACAAATTCCTTCAAAGCCACAAACTACCATAACTCAGACAAGAAGAAATAGATAACTTGACTAGGACTACGTCTATTAAACAAATTAAATTCTTAGTTCAAAACCTTCTTAAAAAGGAAACTCCAAGTCCAGATTCATAGTAAATTCAACCAAGAATTTAAAGAAAAACATTTCCAATTCAACACAGTCTTTTCCAGAAAATAAAAAAGAAGGGACACTTTCAGACTCATTTATGAGGCTGAAATTATCCTCATACAAAAGCCAAAGACAGTAAAAGAAAAGAAAATTACAAATATACCTCATGGACATAGGAAAATTCCTTAACAAAATATTAGCAAATCTAATCCAGCAATACATAAAAAGAGTAATATACTATGATCAAATGGAGTTAATTCCAAGAATGTAAGTCTGGCTTAACATGAAAATAATTTAATGAAATCCATCATATTAATAGAATAAAGAAGAAAAAACATAGGAACATATATATTTATGTGAAAAATCAGAAAGACCAGCATTCATTTAAAATAAAAACTTCATCAAATTGGGGACTAGAAACAAACTTCCTTAATCTGATAAAGGGCATCCAAAAGAGCACACTGCTGACAACATAATAAAGACTAAATGCTTTTTTCCCTAAGATCACAGGAACAAGGCAAGGATGTCCACTCTCATCACTCCTATTCAACATTATGCTGGAAATTTTAACCAGTGCAATAAGTCAAGCAAAATAAATAAAAGGTATACAAATTGGAAAGGAAGAAATTAAACTGTCCCCATTCATAGACACCACGTTCGTCTATGAAAAAAAAAAAAGAGTAGTGAATCCAGGAGAATGTTTCTTTGAGAATTTAGTAAGGATAAAAGGTTAATTTACCAAAAACTATCAAATTTCCATATATTATTGATTAAAATTGGAAACTGAAATTTGAAAAACAATTCAACTTAAAATAATTCCAAAATATGAAATACCTAAGTATACATTTAACAAAGCATGTACAGACTCTACATGCTGAAAACTATAAAATTATTGTGAAATCAAAAAAAGAAGTTCTAAGTAAATGCAGAGGAAGATTAGATTAGAACACTCAAGACAGTATTCAAGGATCAAGTATTAAAACACTCAAGATAATAAAGATATAAATTGTTACCAAACTGATCCATAGATTTGATGCCATTCCAATCAAACCCTGTCAGAATTTTTTGGTAGATATACATAAGCTGACCATAAAAATTATATGGAAAGGCAAAACAATTACAATAGCCAAAGTATTTTTGAAAAGTATTAATAACTAAGGTGAGAAGGTTCACACTATCTAGTTTTAACACTGCTATAAAGCTACAATAATCAATGCAGTGTGGTATCGGTAAAGGGATGCACATGTAAGTAAACTACAAGGAATACAGAGCCTATAAATAAAGCCACACAAGCATAGCCCATTGATTTTAAACAAAGACAGAAAGGCAATTCAGTGAAGGGGGGATAGGCTTTTTAACAAGCAGTGTTAGAACAATTGGACATCCAAGTACCAAAAAAAAAAAAAAAAGTCAACCTAAACGTTATACCTTATACAGAAATTAACTAAATATGGGTCCAGATTTAAATGTACATTATATAACTATAAAACTTTTAAAGGAACATATGAGAAAATCTTTATAGCTGGGGCTTTGGTAAAGAGTTCTTAGACCTATCACCAAAAGGAAAATCTATAAAAGAAAATATTTATATATTGGATTTATTCAAAATTAAAAACTTTTTCTGTGCAAAAGACATTCTTGAGTGATGTCATAGAAATGGAATAGGGAGCTTCAAGAATCAGTTTTCCCACTGAGCAATCATTAAGCTGACATAAGCTGACAGAATCAACTTTTTCAGAATTCTGGCATCTAATTAAAAACTTGTATCAATCAGGAGAGGGCTTCATGAACAAAAAGGTAGGTAAATTTTAGTAAGAAAGCATTACGGCATTTTGCTTATCAAGTTTCATACCATTTCATGTTAAAAACTCTCAGAAAACTAGGACTAGAAGAGAACTTCCTCAACGTGATAAAGTGCATTTATGAAAAACCCATGGTTGTCATACTTAATGGTGAAAGACTGAAAGCTTTCCTCCTTACCACATCAATTCAACGTTATAGTGGAAGTTCTAGTCAGGATAATTAGGCAACAAAAGAAATGAACAGCGTCCAGATTGGAAAGGATGAATTAAAGTCTCTATTGGAAGATGGCATAATGATTTTTTTATATAACAAATCCACAAAAGGAATCCACACACACAAAAAAGTTATTAGCACTAATACATGAGTTCAGCAAGTTGCAAGATAAATACATAAAAATCAAGTGTATTTCCATATACCAGCAGTGAATATGAAAATAAAGTTAAGTAAACTATTCCATTTACAATAGCATCAAAAGCATAAAATACTTAGGAATAAACTTAACAAAAGAAATGCAAAACTCATACACTGAAAAATAGAAATACTGTTGAAAGGAAGTAAAGAAGATCTAAAAAGTGGAAAGATATCCTGTGATCATGGATCAGAAGACTTAATATGTTTAAGATGTCAAAACTTCCCAAATTAATCTACAGATTCCGTGCAATCCCTGTCGTAATCTCAGATGGCTTCCTCACAGAAATTGACAAGCTAATTCTACAATTCATATGGACATGCAAGAAGCTCAAGAGTCAAAACAATACTGAAAAGAAAAACAAAGTTGGAGGACTCACCCTTCCAGATTTTAAGACTTACTGCAAAGATACAGTAATCATGACTTTGTGATACTGGCATAAGGATAGGCTACAGATCAATGGAATAGACTTGAGAGTCCAGAAATAAACTCATAACTTTGTGGGTAATGATTTTCGACAAGGGTGCCAAAACAATTCAGTAGAGAGAGAACAGTCTTTTCAACAAATGGTGTTGGGACGACTGGCTAACCACAGGCAAAAGAATAAAGTTGAACCCTTTCTTTTTACCACATGCAAAAATTAACTCAAATGGATCATAGACCTAAATGTAAGGGCAAAAAGTATAAAACACTTAGAAGATAATATAGGCATAAATCTTTGCAACCTTGGATTAGGCAATGGTTTCTTGGATATGACATCAAAGTAAAAGCAACAAAAGAAAAAAAGATAAATTGGACATCATCAAAATTAAAAACTTCCGAGCTTCAAAGGACACCAGCAAGAAAGTGAAAAGACCGCCCACAGAATGGGGATAAATTTTTTTGCAAAGTGCATATTTGATAAGGGATTAGCATCCACAATACATAAAGAACTCTGACAACTCAACAATAAAAAAGATAAATAACCCAATTTAAAAATGGACAAAGAATTAAAATAGATATTTCTTCAAAGAAGATATGTAAATAGCCAATGAGCACATGTAAAGACATTCAACATCATTAGTCATTAGGAGATACAAATCAAAGCCACCATTGAATACTTCATACCCACTAGGATTTCTATAATCAAAAAGATGGACAACAATAAGTGTTGACAAGGATGTGGAGAAATTGGAAGCCTTATACATTGCTAGTTGGAATGTAAATGGTGCAGCCACTATGGGAACCAGATTGACACTTCCTCAAAAAGTTCAACATAGAGTTTCCAAATGACCCAGCAATTCCACTTCTAAAGAATTCCATTCAAGAGAATTGAAAACATATATCCACATAAAAACTTGTACGTGAATGCTCATAGCAGCATTATTCACAGCAGCCAAAAAGTGGAAACAACTCCAGTGTTCATCAACTGATGAATGGATAGACAAAATGTGTTATATTCATACAATGGAATGTTATCCATCTGGGAAAAGGAATGAAGTACCAATACATGCTACAACATGGATGAACATCAACAATTTAATGCTAAATGAAAGAAGCCAATCACAAAAGTCCCCATATGTATGATTTCTTTTATGTGGAATATCCAGAATAAGCAAAAAGACACAGAAATTAGATTAGTGGCTTCCAAGGGGTACAGGAAAGGGAAGAGAAGGGAGTAACCAGTAATGGAAATGGAGTTTCTTTCTGGTGTGATGAATGTGTTCTGAAATTAGTGGTGATGGTTGCACAACTTTATGAATATACTAAAAACTGCTAAATTATACCCTTTAAAAGGGTGAATTTTGTGTTGTAAAAATTATTTCTCAATCTCTTAAAATGGGCAGAAGTTGCAAACAAACAATTTACTTAAAGAGGATATAGAGATAGAAAATAAGCACACAAAAAGGTGCTTAATATCATTAGCCAATAAGGAAATGCAAATTAAAGCCACTATGAGATACCACTACACACCTATTAGAATGGCTAAAACTAAAATATAACTGGCAATACCTCACCAGTACTAGTGAGGTTGTGGAGTAAATTGAACTCTCATACATTACTGGTGGTAATGCAACATAGTATAATCACTCTGGAAAACATTTTGACAGTTTCTTATAAAGTTAAAACAGACACATATCATACAACCCAGCCATTCTACTCCAAGTGTTTACCCCCTCCAAAAAATATGAACGCATATGTCCATGTAAAGACTGATCATGTAAATGTTCATAGAGAATTTGTAATATTTGTTAATACCTGAATAGCTGAAAGCTGAAGATAACACAAATGTCCTTCAATGAGCAAATGGATAGATTTTGGTACATCCATACAATAGCATACTATTCAGCCACAAAAAAAGGGATGCTTTATTGATAAATGCAACAAAATGGATTAATTTCAAAGACATTAATGCTGAGAGAAAAACAAGTTTCAAAGAATTACATTTATGTTTCTGTTTACGTGGCAATCCAAAAAAGACAAAAGTATAGGGATGGAGAACAGATCGATGGTTGCCAAGGATGGATGGAGGATTTGACTGCAAAAGAGCATCACAAGGGGGCACTTTGGAAATGATGGAATCCTGATTGTGTGGGAGGCCATGAGAATCTATGCATGTGTTAAAACTTCTCAAACTGTACACACCCCATACACACACCCACACACAGTTTAAAAACACACAAAAACGGAAGAAATAGAGTAAATGGTACAGGATAAATAATCCCAGACTTCAGAAGATGCCAACATGTTGGTATCTCTTCATAAAGAGATTTGTAATCTAGCTGAAAAGACAAAATTAACAAATTCTGGAGAGCTATCACTAAAAATAATACTAATTTCTATCATTTATCAAGCATTTACCCTGTGCCAAGCCCTTTACTGATACCTTCTGTCATCTAATCCTCTCAGCATTATTGTGAGGTAGACAAATAGTGTCAAAGCCAAGACCGACTCCAACGTCCAGGCTACCAAGCACATAAAGCCAGGAGGGTGGTATAATTGTTTCTTTCTCTTTAGGGTCTCTGTGAGAAATTGGAGTTCCAAGAACACAGTAGCATGTCATTTGTCACAACTGGTTTGTTGCTTATGAAGATGTAAGGGTGTTTTTTTAATGTGTATTCCTCATCATGACAACAGAACCGTCTCAGCAAGAACTTAAGTGATGGTTCATATGCACTCATCATTTCTTGCTGCCATGTGGTATCCGACACCAAATGGCTCCTGATCGAAATAGAAATTGTTGGCAACTTCTCCCCATGAGCAATGAGAGGTAATTGTCTAGTCTGAAAAATTAGATCGTGGCAATCAGAAAGGTAGTTAAGGCTTAGCCAGGACTATAGAAACATCCCTATAAAGGAAAAATATTGTCTGCATGCTAGAAGCTGGAGACTACTAATATTACTAAACCCTGAATATAAACTTTGTGCAGCATCTACAGTCAGTGGTAACTTTCAGCATCATTAAAAAGTATTTTCTAGGAAATAGAATCTCCCGGGCTGGAGGAGAAGATCCAGTCCTCACTAAAACTCTGATTTTCAGATTTTATTCCCCTGATCAGAAACTCCCACCAATGCCCTTTTGTTCACCAAGTGAATAACCAAGAACCAAGAACCAAGAACCTTATCTGGGCTTCAGAGCCTTCACCATCCTGCCTTCTCTGGACCACACAGCAGGAAAGTCAGCAACCATCTCCCCAAGCTTCGCTTCTTACAGTCTCAGCCACTAGGGCTTACCTGGCTCTACATTTCCTAGGGAAGAACTCTGATTGGCTCCCACTTGGTCAGGTGACCATGCTTAGCCCAATCAACTGTGACCAGTGTGGTAGACACAGCTTTCAAATGGGATGAGAAGGGAGCAGAAAAGACAAAGCTGTGTTTCCAATCCAAAGAAATCCTTTCTTGACCAGCCCTATGACTCTCTCCCTCCTCTGAATTCTTTCTCATAACTGACATTTACTGAATACTTACTATATACTAAGCACTTGAGACAATTTTCATTTAGTGCTCAATGAGATGTGTTGTTATGCCCATTTTTAATTAGGTAGGTTGAGGCACATAGAGGTTATGCGCCCCAAATCACAGAGATAGCAGGTAATAGAACCAGGGCCTGTGCTGTGACCACAGTGCATTATTGCTAATCTTGGAATACGTACTATCTGATAAACTTTTTTGATACTAACATACACTATAAGGATACTTACCATTTCCCATTTATTCCCATCTTTCCAGCTATTCTGTAGGTGGGAGACAGGTTTTCTCACTCTCCCCATGCCCCACACCTTAGCCCCAGACATGCCCTGCAATCAAGGCCCGAGAGCGCCAGGGCCCCAGGTGAGATGCGATCAGAATGCCTGCCAAGGAAAGAACAGATGGATCTGCTAAATAGTGAAATCAAGTCTCTGCCACAGTAATGGCAATAAGCATTCCACATAAAATAATTACTTCCAGTTTGCTTGGCAGGTTGGATGAAGTCCGAGGGAAGGTTAATTTATCTTTCACAGCTTTGAGCCTTCAAGCTGTGGTTTCTCGAGTGAAAAGGATCTCTTTTCAGTGACTCTTTGCAAGATCCATTTAGTCATGACAGAACTACCTCCTCCTCAATGAGTTGCAAGTCTATTTGGAGTCCATTTGCTGGCCTAGGACCAGGATTAGGGAGGATATTATTTAAGTCGCATGGAGATTTACGTCTATAGCAAAGGTCTATGGTATAGTAGGTAGAATAACAAAATAGCTTCAAGTTCTAGATGCCAGTTGGCTGTACCATGTAAAATCTGTGTAATGATTTTCTCATCTGTGGAATGGGTATAACCATATATAGCTAATCTATTTAAAGAATATGAGTAATATTACATGAGACAAAAGTTATTAAATAAAACTTGGAATGGTTAAATGTGCTTAGAAACTTCCAGCAACAGAATCCAGGCATTGATGGAGCCTTTGGATCTATGCTTAAATGGCAAACCTACCTGTCTTCCCTGCCTATTAATGCTTCCATCCTTCTTCCTCACCTGTTTTCTGAGGCCCTGCCTTCCTCCCCTTAGGCTCCAACTGATAAGGCTCTTGCGTTGGGGGATCAGAAGCACCATTATTTTTGTATGTCTTCAATAACCAAATACCTACTGTCATTGAATGGAAAAGGCCTAATGTTGGTAAGAATTTGGTGTCATCATTATGAATATCTGACCCAACTCAATCCAATCTCTTTTTCAGAGAAATTTAGTTTCCTAGGACAATCCCTGGTGGCCAAACACAGTTCAAGGATTTCATCCCAAAAATGACTTATATGGTGCCTCAAAGAGACCCACTCATTTTTAATTCAGTCTTGCTTACTCCACCTGGGTCAGAAACTACTCCGTAGTGGTAGCAAAGGTGGTAATTTCACACACTGGGAAGAGATTAATGTAATGGTAAATGTTTTGAGATTTGTCAGTGATGGAAGACATCCAAAATTCTTTCTAAAAAATACAGAAACAGTCATAATTGCAAAAATAAAAAAGCAAAAATATTTTAGTTGATTTTAGTTGGAGAATGGTTTTAGCCCTTATATTCTAAGATGACATGTGCTGTTTCAGTCTCCCCAGTAGCTGTACTTCCTTCAGTGAATAGCACTTTCTGTGCATAACATCACACCTTGCTCCTCCCTCCCCTGCCAAATCCATGTAGTTTTCTAGATATAGGATTCTTAGATGACAATTATTTTATTTCAATACTTGAAAAATGTTGTATCATTTCATTCTGGCCTCCATGGTTTCAAATGAGAAATTCACTGTTATTTGAATTGGTATTTCCCTATAAATAATTTCTTCTCCATTCTTGTTTTCAAGATTTTTTCTTTGTCTTTAGTTTGCAGAAGTTTAATTACCATATGTCTTGGTGTAAACTTTTTTGTATTTATACTATTTGGGGTTAGCCCAGCTTCTTGAATATATAGTTTTATGACTTTTGCCAAATTTAGACAGTTTTAAGCCATTATTTTTCTTTAAATACTTCTTCAGTACTGCTCTCTTTCCTGTCTTTCTGGTGCTCCAATAATACAAAAGTCAGCTTTGTTGTGGTTATCCCCTAGGTCCCTGAGACTCTGTTCATTTTCTTTCAGTCTATCTTCACTCTGTTGTTTAGATTGGATAAACTCTACTGATCTGTCCTCAAATTTACATATTCTATCCTCTGTCATCTCTGTCCTCCTATTGAGACCATCCTGTGAGTGTTTTATTTGTTACTATGTTTTTCAGTTCTGTAATTTCCATTTTGTTCTTTTTGATAACTTGTAATTTTTTGCTGATATTTTCTACTTTTTAATTTGTTTCCAGGGAATTCATAATTGCTTGCTGAAGCATTTTTTAAGATGGCTGCTCTAAAATCCTTGTCATATAATTCCAACATCTGATTCATCTTGGTATTGATATCTATTGATTGTCTTTTCTCATTCAAGTTGTGATTTTCCTGGTTCTTGGTAAGATGAGTAATTATTATTATATCCTGGACATTTTGGATATTATATTATGAGGCTCTAGATTCTGTTCACTCTTCTTTTTTAAGAAGGAAGTCCCCTTGTGTGGTGTAGTGCAAGGGCTAGTGGATTTGTTTGTTCAGCTTCCCTCTGGGTTCTTTCAGCACCGCCCCAAAGAAATGGAGCAATGACTTACACCACCTCATTGCAGGTGGTTGGGGTGAAGTTTGGTTTTGTCCTCAGCCCACTGACAGATTCTTGCAAAAGTAGGGCTCCAATTCAAAACAACTTACTACCTTTAAGTTGAGGTATAAGCTCAGATCCCTGTTGTGCCCCACTGATGCAGGGGGAAGTGGGGAGGCAGAGGGCTAACATGCCACTTGGTTGCTGGGAGTGAGGATGAAAGCTCAGCTTCCTGCTAGTCTCCACTGGGGGCGGTGGGAAGCAGAATATCACCTGGCTCCACATTTTACCACTTCTTTTTGTCTTGTTGATGCCAACTGGGGGTGGAGACCCAGAAGAGAAGGGCAGAAACCAGAGCCCTGCCTCACACTGCCTCGTTCAGTCTTCTTGCTGTGGGTGAATGTGGGGGTTCAGCTCTCCGCTGAACCCCACTGATATCAGGAGTCAGGGGAAGTGGAGGCATGCTGACCAGCTCCAGCTCACGCGACTGTGTTCAGTCTCTCTGACGCTGGGTGTGGGTGCGACTCAGCTTAGCACTGGACCTGGTCAAATGCTATAATTTGACCCCCGGTGGTTTATTCAAGGAAGGGCCTAAATCAATCCAAGAGAACTCATTATTGGGATTTTTGTGGGAACAAGTGGGAAATATAGAGTTATTGAGGAAGCCTCTCTCTTTCTGCTGGATTTGAAGCTGGTGGATGTAGGCCTGGAACCTGTGGAGACAATAACTGGAGGTTAAGGAGACTATAGACTTATTTGGTTGCTCTATGTAGTAAACGTAACTGTTAAATACATAGACTTGATTTCTAAGTCTAGCTCAATTATGAGACTTTGGGCACAATGTATGGGTGAGTAAAATTGAGATAGTGAGGGTACATCACTTACAGGGTTATTACAGGGTTATTTCAAGCATTTAATCAAGCAATGTATATAAAGCAGTTCTACCAATGCTTGGCGTGTCGTGAGTTCTCACTAAATGGAGGTAATGATGAATAATTAACAATGGTTGTTAATGGCAGGCCCGTGTCCCCTACTTTCATCTTGCATAGGACTGCGCTCATGGTAAGTGCTCAGTAAATACACCAGCACCAACCAATGCATCTGGAAGGACCAGATAAAGCCCTGCCAACTGATTTTCCTGTCCCACCACAATACTTGTTTTATGTAAAGATTACAGCTGGATGACCAATTGCATTCTCATCATCTGCTGTCACACAACATAACATCACTCTCTCTTCCACATCTGTCTCTCTAGGGATTCCTGTATCAAAAGCAATTTCCCATGGGACTGACATCCTTTTAGCTGCACAGAATAAAAACTCTTTACTCACAATGATGTAGACTCTTTCCTCCCTCCTCTAGTCCACAAGTTTCCTATTGCTACTTTTTAAAAATACCCCTAGTAGAACCTGGATTCAAGGAATAAAAATTATGAGGGATGGACAGTGGAGAATTATTGACACCAATATCAATATTGCATTTATACACTTATATTAGGATTTTCAAGATAGTTAAATGGAGAGATTGGAGACAGATTAATAGTACTGGGCACTCACATGTACAGTGAAAACCATCCCTGCCAAGTTGACAGAACCTCAAGTAGAGAGAGGGCTCTGAAGTGAGTTTATCTGAGGACAATCCTGTTGAAGGAGATTCTCTTCTTATAAACTCTAATGGTCAACATTATTGAGAAAAATGGCCTGGCATTCAGTTATATCTCACTCTCCACTATCTAATTAGACCTTTTCATTTCACTTTAGATATAGGAATTAGTATATCCAAAATGACATTTTTATTTGTATCACTGATCCTTGAGATATCATGGAATTTCTTTTTCTCCTACACTAATTTCCTATTAATCTATTTTGTGGAGTGTGGCAGCTTACTTAGTCCCATTACTATTTCATCCTATCATGTCTTTGTTACCCTAGAGTAGCAACAAGTGGAGGCAATTTCCCCCCCAGGGCATATTTGACAGTGACTGGAAACATTTTAATTGTCATAACCTGGGAGTGAGGGGAGGGGTGTTGACACTATTGGCATCTGATAGTAGAGGCCAGGAATGCAGCTAAACATCCTAGACTGACAAGATACTGCCCATCCCCCAACAAAGAAGTCTCTGGTCTAACATGCCATTAGTGTTGAAGTTGCACACTCTGCCCTAGAGGCTGAAAAACAAGATTATATTTCAATACACCCTTGAAGCTAGAGTTCTACTTATAGTCAATTGGAAAGACGAAGTGAGATCCATGAGGCCACAGCTTTATAATTCTCCTGCAAACTCATTGGCAGAGGTGTTTAGTTCTTCTGACAAAGCTGTGATTCTGGTTCTAGTGTTTGGTCCCTAGCAGAAGGAGCGGCAAGCATTAGACAGCAGCATCAAGTTTTCTACTGAAAGTATCCCATCCTCTATGTGGTTGGATTTTTCACTTGGTTCCTTTGCTCTCAGCTTTGTGCCTTCAATCTTGTTTCTCTGGCCCTCCTAGAAATTCTTATAAGTTACTTAATGACCTATAATAAATCCTTTTCTGCTTAAACTAGTCAGAGTGTATTGTCTGCAATTAAGGACCTTAAGTGATACAGTAAATTATTATAGGCAATCAATCTTCAAGAAAATAGGAATATGAGATTGATTTTAGGACTATGTTGAGTTTGAAGTCAATGCAAATCCAGTTAGCATTAGAAGACGAAACTTCTGTAAGGTTTGGGAGGACTAAGTGGCTGATGCTATAGACTATCACAAGGCACAGGAATGACAAAATGTAAAATGGGTCGATGTAGTAGATTAAACATGGTCACAAATTCTTTGTCACTCATTCATCTATTCTCCCACTCCCTTGAACCTGAGCTGTACCTGTTACCTGATTCTATGAATAGAAATGTAACAAAATTAATCCTTTGTGACTTTAGAAACGGGGCCTTAAGAGGTCTACAGTGTCAACCTTTGCCTATTGAAGCACTCCTTTTTGGTACCCAGCCACCATGCCGTGAGGAAGCCCAAGCAACTAAGTTGAGAGGCTACAGGGAGTAGAACCAAGGTATCCTTACCTGACAATCCCACCTGAATTTTTACCCAACATCCAGAATCAAATACCAGCCATTTTTGTCATCTACCTTGAATATTCCAGCCCCTATTGAACCCTCAGATGATTGTATTCTCAGTAGTCACCACTAAGTCCTGTCAATCCACAAAATTGTGACACAAGAACTGGTTATTGTTTTAAGCCACTACATTTTGGTGCAATTTGTTACACACAAATAGATAACCAAAACAGTTGACTGCTTCTAACTGCACTGGCAAGCTTAACAAACAAAACGAACAGTTCAGTTTTAAATTCTCGATTCAAGGCATAGTCAGAGAATCAGAGAGTTTCTATGACTAACCTAAAGAATATGGCTACAAATATAAGATGCCAAATCTAATCTTGTAGGTTGTTTAAAATTCAACATAGATTGAATAAACAGCTTCACTGGATCACTTGGATACAAGTTAGAGAATTGAGTGGGAAATAGTAGGATACTGAGAATTAGAATCATGATATTTGGGAAGACTTGAATGATTCTGAGGACCTTTAACCTTTCAAATCTGACTATTTATTGTGAACAGAAGCAGTTCCTCTTTCCCTGTCTGATGATGGTGGCCCTGCCTAGTAGAATAACCAATACAGATGTCATCCAGGATAGTTGTTGTCACAGGAATACCAATTATTCCCTTGCCTCAATGTACTATCTCTTACAGCATCCAGGCTTAAAACTGGAGTCAGATCTCAACATGCCCTGGGGCATCAGCTCTAGAGTAAAACCAGAAAGAAGGGACACACTAAAAACAAACTTCAAGATTTTGCTAAATTCAGTCTGCAAAACTTGGGGAACATATGTGAGAAGACCATAGATCAAAGAGGAAGTAATACAATTCTGAATGAAGCTGAATTTAGTGCTATAGGTTTATTTACCAGAGATTCTAAAGTCAATGGGCTCACTCAAGCAGCTGGGAGTGGTTCCAAATGGCTGATTGAAATCTTGACTCAGTGGTGACCTACTATAAATAAAGTTGATATTCACATAATTCCTTGGTATAATGTAGAAGGAAGACTCCAAAGATATAAGGATAAAGGAAAATTTGAGTAAATTTATTATATTCCATTCACCTACCCACTTTTGAGAAGGTTCAAAAACACTACCTTTACCAAAGCATTGAGAAATGCATTGATGAGAGGGGTGGAAGAGTTCTTGAAAAGCACTGTAGTGGCTGTACTCATTAAGCTAGAAGTGAAGATTCAAGATGCTACCATTGAAAATGGACTTTCTGATTGCAGTAGAGGAGCTAGGATGACAGAACAACCAGAGGCAAAGTGGGAGTGATTACAATAATAGTCACTGTCTTAGTCCATTTTGTGTTGCTATAACAGACTACCTGAGACTGAGTAACTTATAATCAGTAGAAGTTTATTTGGCTTATGATTCTGGAAGCTGGAAAGTACAAGAGTATGGTGCCAGCATCTGGTGAAGGCCTTCATGGTGTATCATTCCATGGCAGAGGACAAAAGAGCAAAAGATTGCAAGAGCAAGAGAGCAAGAGGGAGTAAGCTTTGCTTTTATAACAAGTCCACTCTTGTGTTAATTAACCCATCCCCCAGTAACATTAATCCGTTCATGAGGACAGAGCCCTCATGACCTAATCATCACTTATTAGGCCCCATCTCCCAACATTGTTGCATTGGGGATTAAGTTTCCAACACATGAACTTTGGGGGACATATTCAAACCATAGCAGGCATCATGACTGGAGAGATGATCAGAACGGTTTGATCCACAGGGATCTCTAGAAATTTCTAATTGATCATGGGGTTTTTAAGATAGTTCATTAAAGTCCAACTTGATCTTATCATTGAAAAACTCCATATCTGGTAATAGAAGCTCGACTTGCATTAGCATGACAGAGGATGATGGTTCTGACCCAATTCTGTGGCCTGATTCTGTTTACAGACACAGAATCCCTTGAATAAAAGAGAAACCCAGTACACATGAGGAAGAAGCTTAAAATTATATCATAACTATGTGTTGTAAATATTCCTCCTGGTCTTTCCCAAAGGAAACTATGACCCTTTGCCATTATACTATGCAGTGAGAAAAAAGGAAGATATACAGACCTTTGTGGCAGCATTGGACTGAATTACTCTGAATTATTGCTAATTCCTGGGGACTAATTGTGGACTAAAGTTTGAAGTGGTACTGATAAATACAGTTTAGACCTGACCCATCTAACAGTGGATTCAGTGGATACATGAACTCAACTTGGTTATTTTCCCAGTTTCTGAGTTTATAGTATGAATAATATTCTCAGAATGCCTGTGGAGTGAGAGGTTTATGGGAGAAGGACCAAGGGGAAGTTCCTAGAGCTCTCCTCCATACAAAAATAGTAAACCAAAACCAGTAATAATTCCTATAGGAATGCAAAGATTAATGCCTCCAATTAAGTCTTGGAAGATCCAGCTTATCATAGTCCCATATACTTTGCCTATTTAATGTGTGCAGAAGATGGGTGGATCTTGGATAATTATAGTGGATTATTCTCAGCTTAATCAGGTGTTAACTTCAATTACAGATACTAGTCCAGATGTAGTCTGTATTAGTCAAAGTTCTCCAGAGAAACAAAACCAATAAGATACAGTGTTAATTTTACATTGTAGTATTTAATTTACAGGGTATCAAGAAGAAATGTAAACATCATGCAGAGACTTTATTTCCTCTTTTGGGGAAGGAGTTAGTGTGTTGTCAGTTGTACACAGGATAGTTTATGTTAGGTGAAATTATGATCTCATTATTGTCTATTTAGAGATTAAGTATGATTTAAGGAGACACATATGAGTGCCAAGTTGACAAGGGGTGGGCTTGTGATAGTTAATTTTATGTGTCAACTTGACTGGATAACGGAATGCTCATCTATCTGGTTAAACCTTATCTCTGGGTGTGTCTGTAAGGGTATTTCCAGAAGACATTAGCATCTGTATTGGTAGACAGAGTAATGCAGATTGCCCTTGTCAATGTAGGTGGGCATCATTCAATCTGTGGAAGCCTGAATAGAACAAAAAGGTGGAGCATGGGAGAATTTGCTCTCTCCTGACTGCTTGACTCTCTCATCCTACTGCTTGAGCTTGGGGTATCAGTCTTCTCCTGCCATTGGCACTCCTGGTTCTCAGGCCTTCAGACTCAAACTAGAATCTATATCATTGGCTCTCCAGCTGTCAGGCCTAATTATACCACCAGCTTTCCTAGGCCTTCGGCTTGCAGAGGACATATTGGACTTATCAGCCTCCATAATCACTAAAGGTAAATGTGAACCTATAATATATGTGAATACTATCTCTCTCTCTCTCTCTCTCCCTCCCCTCCCATTAGGTCTGTTTCTCTGAAGAACCCTGACTGATACTGGTATTGGTACTGAGAAGTGGGTGGTGCTGTAACAAATACCTAAAATACTGAAAGTGGCTTTAGAACTTGGTAATGGGTAGAGGCTGGAAGATTTTTGAGGTGGGTGCAAGAAAAAGCCAATATTGTCATGAAGGGACTTTTAAAGATGATTCTGGTGAGGGCTCAGAAAGAAAAGAGTATAGCTGTGGAGAGAGCTTCCATCTTCTTAGAGAACACATAAATAATTGTGTACAGAATGTTGGCAGAAATATGGGCAGTAAAGGCCATTCTTTTGAGGTCTTGATGAAAATGAGGAACATGTTACTGGACCATGGAGAAAAGGAAATCCTTGTTACAAAGTGGCAAAGAGCTTGTGTGAATTGTGTTTGTGTTCTAGTGTTTTGTAGAAGGTAGAACTTGCAAGAGACAAAATTGGAAATTTAGCTAAGGGGATTTCTAAGCAAAGTGTTGAAAGAGAGATCTGTTTGATTCCTCCGGACTGTTTATTAGAAAATGTGAGAACAGAAATTTATTGAAGACAGAATTATTAAATAAAAAGAAAACAGAACTTAAAGATTTAGAAAATTCTCAGCCTGCCCATATTGTAAACAATGTTCAGAAGAGAACACCAACAGGGTGGCAGATCGACCTTTTCATATGGAGATTAGTGTGAACCATGGACCTAACCAGCAATCTCAAAAGATGCCAGGAATAGAAATGGGATTATACCAGCAAAAACACTGTCACTTTGAACTGAAGGGGACAGAAAAAGTTAGATGAAATGAAGGAAGGATGTCAAAATCCTTAAATCTTACAGGACCACACCACAGAGCTATTTGGTTACAAACATGCACTGTGCTTCAAGACAAGGGAAGGATAACTTTGAAGGCAATTTGGAGATCATCAGGGCTTCCCCTCTCACCACAGGCCTAAAGTGCACAGGCCTGGGTGAATAGGCCTACCTCCGCCTCAGTTTTAAAGACCAGGACCAACACCCAGCCCCAGCAGGCCAGAGAGAGGCCTCTACGTGTTTGTGGAGGTGGGGCCACTTGAAGCCATCAAACAGAGCCACAGGCATGTGACCCCACCCAGCAGAGCCATAGAGGTGGGAAGGCTGCCCCAGTGGGTCCAGAGGGCAGAGCACTAACCAAAAAAGATGATTCTCCTTCCCCAGGATATAAAGGAATTTATCTTGCTGAGTTTTAGACTTACCTGGGACTCATCACAGCTTCTTTCCCTGTTCTCATTTTTGAAATGGGAATGTGTATCCTATGCCTGTTCCACCATTGTATTTTCAAAGCACATAATTTGTTTGGTTTCACAGGTTCATAGCTAGAAAGGAATTTTGCCTCAGGATGAATCATACCTCAAGTCTCACTCATAACTAATTTAAATGATATTTAGATGAGAATTTGAACTTTAGACTTTAGAGTTGTAGGACTGTTGGGATAGAAAGAATGTATTTTGCATGTGAGAAGGACATGGATTTTAGGAGGATAGAATGTTACGGACTACATATTTGTGTCCTCCCAAAATTCATATGTTGAAAAAATTCACGTGTTGAAATCCTAACCCTCAATAGGATAGAATTAGGAGGTAAAGCCTTTAGGAGGTAATTAGGTTTAGGCAAGTTCATGAGGTGGAGACCCCATGAGAGGATTAGTGTCCTTATAAGAAGAGAAGGAGATTAGAGCACTCTTTCTTGGCCATGTGAGCTGACCACGCGTCATGAGATGAGGAGTGAGGAGGTGGCTATCTACAAGCCAGGAAGCAGACCCTCACCAGACACGGGAATCTGTCAGCACTTGATCCTGGACTTCCCAGCCTCCAGAACTGTGAGAAATAAATGGTCTTTGTTTAAGCCATCCACTTTATAATATTTTTGTTATAGTAGCCCAAACTAACCAAGACAGTCTTTTTAGTGGAATAGATCAATACAGCCCCTGGCACCTAGTGTACAGATATTGATCTGTCTAATGCATTTTGCTCTATCCCAATTAGCAGAAAATACCAGAAGCAATTATTAAGTAACCCATAAAGCTGCCAATTTAGAACAAGATCGAGAGCAAGAGAAGGCTTTCCAGCTGGTTCAGCTCAGCCGGTTGAACTTTTTGATCCTGCAGATCCAATGATGTTTGATTTGTGATTGATCCAGGTGCTATATGAAGCTCAGTTTCATGAAGCAAGGTCTAGGCCTGTGGAAAGAATAAGACTAAAGGGTTGGTGACAAGGAAGTTTTCATGAAGAACGGGCATCTCTAAACGGGCCCAGAATATGAAGGTTCTTGCGTCCCGTATAAATGCTCAGCAAAGAGCCCCATTGTGTAGGAGGTTCTCAGTAGTCATGTGGCAAATCGAACCCATGTGGATGTCTGACAGCCTCTTCCCAGACACTCCAGTGAATGGGTTCATGGATAATGTAGTCATGGTGGCAAAGAGGTGATGTACACATTCAACAACACAAAGTTAGTCTCAGCCATCACTAACCAAAAAAATGCTGAATGTACTGGAGTCCTAAATAATACATAATTGCCTGAGGACAAGCCCACTGCCTGGTAGAAATTGATTACATTGCATTGTCTGAAGGGACAGACATTTGTCCTTACTGGAATAGATAGTAATTCTCTATATGGTTTTGTGTTCTTCGTTCATCAAGTCTCCGCAGTCCCACCAGGCATAGAATCACTAAATGCTTTGTTCACGATTATGGTATTAAATACAACACTGCCTCTTCATTGTATAGCAAAAGTGGTAAAGCAGTATCTAAAGTTCAAGGGGTTTACTTATCTGTCCATGTCTCCCATTACCCAGAAGTAGTTGGTTTTACAGAACAATGGAGTGGCCTACTAAGGCATCAGCTGTGAGAGACAACATCTTGGGAGACTGGATAATTGTCCTAGGTAATATATGTTCTGAGCTAACTACAGACCAAAGTTATGGTGTCACTTCTCTCATAGCCAGAAAACAAGGGAGAAGAAACAACTGGTGGGAGGGTGTATGGCTCTTTTCACTATCGCAACTCAGAATCTAAAGAAGTATTTCTTTTACATTTTCACAGTTCTAGACTTTGCTGGCTTCGGGGTCTTGATACCTAAGGGAGAAATGCTTTCTTCCACAAAGGACACAATTGCTCCATTAAATATGAAGTAAGACGTCCTACTGGCCATTTCATGTTCTTCAAAAGTAGAGTGTTGGCTAAGATGATCACTCCTTATTATAAAGGAGAAAGAGGGCCTTTTGCCACACAATGGGAATGAGGAAAATTAAGAATGGAACCCAAAGTCTCCTAGTGCTGCCATTTTCTGTGATAAATATTAATGGAAAATGGCAAAAACACTAAATTGGTCATACCACCAAGGCTCAAACCCCTAGAAATGAATGACCCACCAGAGGAATTCCAACAAGCTGAATGCTGATGATGGCAAAGGGGATGTGGGCTGGATTGCAGAGGAAAGAAGTTTTAAATGCCAAATACAACCTCATGACCCATTGCAGAAACAAAGACTGAAGAAGCTACCCATATTTTTTCCTTGCTCTGTATCTAGGTATTTATTTATATTAACTAATTTTATTTTTCACTACTATTTCATTTCCTGTGTGTTCATGTTGATTACCTTTATAAATTACACATTAGCTTTCAGGTATCAAGATAGGATTAAGACCAAAGAAAGAACATCACTTGGCGATGGATTCAATGACTGATAAGAATTCGAGTCTTGCCTTTTGGAAGTGAGGATGAGCTGTTTTTATTTGTTCTAGAGGTAGTTTTCATTATATAAAGCAAAAGCATGTTATTGATGCTATTCTTATTTTCTGGAAGTTTAAGTGGAATAGGAAGAGTAGGTATGGTGTTGAATAACCAACATGGTGAAATGTGACAGAAAATGTGGAATGGCTCACTCACTACTATGCCAAATTCCTTTTAGCATTCCTTCTTCACAGTAGAAGCTACACAGCTAAAGAGGGCATTTCCTTAACTGTCTTGCAGCTATGGTTCTGCAAGTAGCCGTACTTCATCAAGTTGATACATCTGTATGAAATTAGAAGGCTAAAGCAAATATCACAAATCTGAGGCCACTTGGCTTTTCTGGTAAACATGGTATAAGCAAATATTTCTTCTCTGGTGGTTGTATCAATGTTTCTCTTGTTCACTTCCTAGCTTCACGGGTGCTGAGCCTAAACCAGTGGCTGAGGTGGGGTTCCAGCTGGAATAACCAGTTGGTAGGGTAGATAGAACAGTTCTCCCAGCATATAGTATCCAAGCCTGGTTCCCCAGCTCTCCCAGACCTTAAATAAACTACCTTATACCACATGTTATATCAGATTGGATCTACTGTCTGCAACTAAATCTCTGATCAGTATCGGAGAAAGGTAAACATTCAAATAGAAACTTTTATCTTAACTATCTTTTTCTCTGGAAAACTTACCTCCTCTCCTTTGTAGTCAGCTCCTGTTATATTTTCTCATTTTTGATCATTTTTTCCCACCACAGTATTTTATGTTATTGCTCAACTCTTTCCCCCCTCACCCTCTAGAATGTACATATTCTGATGACAATGCCCTGTAATTTACCCATATTCTAGTAAGAGCATATTGAGTTTCCTTTGGCAAAACATCCTCTTCCACTGTCGGTCCAGGAGGTTAGGGCGTGTGACCTAAACCTTGCCAATCAGCACATTCTAAATCCTTGGTACCTGTAATTGGTTCAGGAGCCAATTGCGATGCAGAGTCAGACCAATGAGAGCATGCCTGGGACTTTTGGTCAGAACTATCACAAACTTGGAGTTCTTGCACTGGGCTCTCTAAGGTGACAGAATATAAGTCTGGGCTATCTTGCCATACTAGTATCACTTGAAAAGAAATTGGCAATGAAACCAACAGAAAGCAGAATTCAGAGATGGAGAAAAAGAAATCAATTCTGATGACATTATTTGACCGTATCTTAAAAAAAAATTAAAAACTACAAACAAAATGTAAACATTATCTAAAATGCCACCATTCAGAGATAATTTCAGTTAACATTTTTATGACCATGCTTTCATATATCTCTAAGTAAGAAGACACACACATAAGTTTTCATAAATGTGATCGTATTATATATACTGTTTATTGTAAACATTTTCTTTTTATTCTATGATTTAATTTTGTTGGCATCCCCCTTTCCCCCTTTTTCTCTCCACATTTTTTATCCCTCCACCCCACCTTCCAGCAACAAGTGTTAAGGCCCTAGTATTTGTTTCCATACATTTCTTCATGAGCAAAGAAATATATATAACCATTAATATATGTATTTAGAGTTATATTATTATTATGTCTTACTGTTTTAACAATGGTATTATACTGTATGCTCACCTCTACATGTAGGTTTTCTCATTTGACAATACATTATAGAAACTTTTCAGGTTAAATGATACAAATTTAACTCATTACAGACTCTTCTTGACTTACAATGTGTTTGTGTCCCAATAAATCCATCGTAAGTTTAAAAATCCTAAGTCCAAAATGCGCTTAATACACCTAACCTGCTGAACATCATAACTTAGCCTAGCCTTCCTTAAATATATGCAGAACACTTACATTAACCTACAGTTGGGCAAAATCATCTAACACAAAGCCTATTATATATTAAAGTGTTGAATATCTCATGTAATTTATTGAATACTGTACTGAAAGTGCAAAATGGAATGGTTGTATGAGTAATCGAGGTAGGGTCTCTAGTAAAAGTGTATTGCTGTAGCACCATTGTAAAGTTGAAAAATCATACGTGAAACCATAGTAAGGCAGGGACCATCTGTATTTTTAATGGTTGCAAAATAGTACACACTATGGATGTACCATGTTTCATTGAGCCCTTCCTCCATTACTCGATATTTAATTCGTTTCATTTCATTTGTTTCATTCTTTTTTCTTTCTCCCACTACAAACCACGCTAGAATAAAGATATCATTTTATACGGGTGTAGTTTTTTATCGGCCAGATTCCCAGGAATGAGATTTTGCAGGGTCAAAAGATCTCTATGTTTCACTTTAAAAGCATGTTGCCAGATTGCTTTCCAAAGGGCTGAAACAATTTCTATCTCCATCAGCAACGTGCAATGCCTCCACTTTGGCACATCACCAGGACTGGGAGATAATATGCTTAAAACGTTTGCATTATTTCTTTAATTAGAAATGTTCCTGATTAGTATTGAGGGTAAGCATCTTTTCATATGCTTATTGACCATTTGGATTGCCTCTTCTCTAAATAAGTTATTCCTATGCTTTTCTATTGCATTGTCTTTTTATTATTAATTTGATGATGCACAAGATGCAATCAAAGTCATAAGATAAATACCATTTTAGGAAAATCCACAATGTACATATGTATGTGTATCTATATGTGTGTGTGAGACAAATAAACGGTTAATATCTATAATATACTAAGAAAGGTCTTTACGATTCTAAACTTTTACCCTCAGACAGTGGAATATGCATGGAGAACAATGAGAAAGCCAGTTGCTTTGCTCAAAAGTCTGTAACCCCCAACACAGCATACCTGAGAAGAATTTGGAACCACACAAAAGCCCAGTTGAGAAGAGACAGTTCATCCCAAAAAGGAAAATATAATAGGAAACGTGAAATGGAAATGATGAAGAGAAAAGAAGAGGCTGCAGCTTTAAATAACAATGAGTCAAGGCAGGGCTGCTGACTCAGAGTCCGGGCAGGAGTGAATCAGAGTCTGGGAAAGGTCCCCTCCATCCTTTCTGCTGCACTTCCTATGCCGTTCACCACTTTTAACCACAGTGGGGGCGTCCCGTCATCCACACCATGCAGAGTCCCAGATCGTCACTCATGTGTTCTGCCACAGCAGGTCTAAAAGGTAGAGTACCTTGGTGGTCCACACAGCTGGCAAGAAGACAAGAGTTACAGAAGAAGAGTGTTCACAATGATTCTGAGAAACTGGCCCACTCCCTCCCCAGCTGCCAAGACTTGGTCATTGGCAGTCTGTCTTAAATTGTTCAAGTTGCCAACAATATGTTGTTCTTAAATGTAAATATAACCTTACTGATCCCCCGCCCACCCACCCAATAGGGCAATTTAAATTGGTTTCCTGTGTGTATAATGGGTTCTTAAGACATAATCAAAGAACATTCAATATGGAGGAAACCTAGAAATAAACGAGGTCAATACATAGCATGGGTATACGCACACTTTTTCTTCCTACATCCATGGCAGACATCACCAATCAATCACAGAACTCTTTCCTTTTGAGCCTGGACCTAGCTCCAAAATTCTCCTTCATTCGGTGCTCTTTAAAAATGGATACAAGTTGGCATGTGAGATGAACACAGTTTGCCATCCCTGACCAACTTTATCTAGAGATGACAAAGGTGAGGTTCCGGGGAAAAAATGTCTAATAGCACAAAAGAAATAAGTAGCAGAACCAGACAGAAGGGCACATGGAGAAGATTGGAAAAGGGAAGAAATACCATTTAGTGAGTGCATTTAAGTCATGTTTATTGAGGCATCGTGTTTGCTGCTTTGAACATGATATCTCAGGACAGAACTCAGGTGTTCTGAGTGTGCTGCATTCGTTACTCTCTTGGTCGGCGTGCTCTATGGACAATAGCACAGGTGTACAAGGCAAAGTGCCGAGATCATGGCTCCAGCTGCACACGGGGACTGAGTGCTGCCATCTAGGCTGTGACTGCAGTGTGATGAAAGCCGTAACTCACTATCCTTATCTCTGCGCTCTCATCAGCCACTTCCGCTTTAGCATTGTGACTTTTACACGTAAGAGCCAGTTAGCTCAGAACAGAAAAAACTAGCTCTAGGACCACATGCTGTATTAGCGGGAAGTACTGTGCTTTCCTACCTTGGCTAAGTAAGCACTACCCTTTATCACAAAAGGAGCCAAATAAAAAAAGGAGTAGCTTAATACAACCTATCTGCTCTACCAAACACCATCTAACCCTCTCCCCGACACACCTTATTACCACCATCACCACCACTGATTATTGGCAAGATTATGGCCTAGACATTTGAGATAACATTATCATTGATGGTGATATTGAAGTTAGCTAACTAAAAGGCACTATGCTTCTTCAGTGTTCCATAGAATTTAATCAGCATTTGCAGTCTGCTCTGGAGTATCAGAGAGAAAGATGTTGAGAAGCAAATTCAGCAGCCTATAGAGTCAATAAATACATTTTTATATAATTCGGCATGGACTTTGAAGTCGAGCAGACATGGGTTTCCATCTTGGCTCTGCCATTTAATTATGCATAATTATGTGACCTTGGACAGGTTACTTAACTTCTCTGAGTCTCAGTTTCAACTGTAAAATAAAATGTGAGTAATCATGAGATAATGGAGGCATGAGAATATTAGGCATAGTTCTTGGCACATAGTAAACTTTTAATAAGTGCTTAATATGATCAAATATTTTAATATTAAGAGTAAAAAGTAATTAGTAGTAATAATTAGTAGTATTAATTAGTAGTATAATTACTAATAGTAGTATAATTAGTAGTATTAATAATAATACTACTAATGATAATAATAACAGACATTTACTTATCTCCCTCAGCCCCCATAATTATCTTCACCACCCTTCCAATTCATTCTGCTCACACTTCCCCAGATGAGCTTTAAGTCATTCAATTTCTCAGGGAAAGGCCATTTCCTCTCCACCTACACAGAAGATTTCATCTAGAGACTCAAATTAAATATCTCTTTCTGGGAAGCTCCCTCTCACCACCTAGGAGCCATCTTTTGTTTCTGACCTTCCACACCATGCCCCTTGTCACTTCTTTCAGTCCACTTAAGCTTATTACATGCCTACGTTGTGGTAAGCGGTTTATTCACACACTCTCCTATCATGCAGGATTGCATCTGGATCTCTGCGTCTGCTGGTCCCTCAGTCTGCCATGTTTTCCTGCCTTCCCCAAAACTTCACATAATTGGATCTTCTCCATTTTGCAAGTTCAGATCAAGTGCTGCCTCTGCAGAGAAGCCTTCCTTTATCCTTGTCTTCCAGTGGAATCCCCCTGTCCCCACTAGCTACTCGTCAATCTGCTTTCTTCATTTGTTTACACATTTTTCCATATTCCTCTCCTACTGAGAGGTAAACTCCATTAGGAAAGGAATTTTGTCTATCTTGTTCATTTCTGTACCCCCAACACATAGAACATTACCTGGCACGTAGTATGTGCTTAATAAATATTTATAGGATGAATAAATAATTTTTTGCTTTTTCCTTCAATAACATTAGGAGCTTCAAGGCAAAACCTTTTAGAACAGATATTCCTTTTATATCTGTGCTTCAGACAGTATTACTCAAGAGTTGAATAAAACAGCTGGCAATACATCAATTCAATGGGAAATAATATTAGGATGTGTGTCCTCATCACATCCCCACTAGATTATAAGCTCCTTGGGGGTAAAGTCACCTCTATGTCTTTGCTGTGCTTCCTGTAGTTCCCAGCAAGCACCATAAAATGCACATTTATAGTAAGAGCTTAGCTATGTCAAATGGAATTGAACAGAATAGCACAAACGTCTGCAGAAATGTTCAAACACACACAAGAGGCAACAATAAAACTGCAAACTCATACCCAGTTCCTCTGCAGCATTGGCTCAGATCTTAGAAAAGCATCATCTATAATTAGGAATTTTGTTCTTTTTATATCTGAGGGATAAGAAAGGAGTTCTTACTTTCTGGGTGGCTGGGAAAACAGAAAATAAACCCCTGTCTGAAACAAAAATGAAGATGGTTCGATTATTTTCATTTTCTCTCCAGAACCCTGATTAAATGTGCCAGTCTGCATTTCCTCATTCTTCAGTGGTCTAAGCCCATTCTTTCTAGTCTAAGCCCTGTCAACCCTGGCCAAGAATATCTTTTTCTGCTGGAAGTCTGGGCTGATAACAAAGATAAGACAGTTTAGTGTCTAGGAAGCATCTTGTAGCTGCTATGGCAAATGACCTTCGCACTAACTCATATATTAATGAGAAGGAAGGTGGTGAATACCATTTATTGAGCGCATATTATGTGGCCAATGCTAATAATATGTTAGGTGGGTTACATGTGTTAACCATGTAGTTCTTACAAAAACCCTGTGACTAGGCCTTATTGTTGGCATTTTACATATGTTAAAAAAGAAAAAGCCAAACCTGGGACCGGTGAAATATGAATAAAGCCTATAGTTTGGTTGATAGTATTGTACCAATGTCAACTTCCAGTATTGATAATGTACTATTGTACCTAAGATGTTATCATTGGGAGAAACTGGGTGAAGTGTGCAAGAGAACTCTCTGTACTATTCTTATAACTTCCTAGGGGTCTAGAATTATTTCAAAATAAAAGTTTTTTAAATAAAGGCAAATCCTGGGACACAAGGAGGTTAAGTAGCTTGCACAGACCACAGAGCTCATATGTGAAGAGGTCAATTTGAACCCAGGTTCACCTCATTAGAGCCCGTGCCTTAACTACCATTGAACTGCTTATAGGCCATGCTCCTGGTTTCTCACCCTTCCTCCTCTCAGCTAACACAAACTCCTTAGTTCCATGTTGTTCTCCTCACCTTGGCTACCAGGAAGCTCAGAGCTAAGTGATACCAAATTGCAGCATCTATTGGCTATTATTGGAATATTTGTTTCATTCCTCATGGATCACTTTCCTTCCAACATCTATTTACCTTGGACTTTCTTAGATTCCTTTTATCATAATTTATTTATTTAGGTCTTTTGGTAAGTCACAAATCCTTTTAGAAAAGATTCCAGATTACCAATAAAGTTAAGGCCCTTTCTCCCTAAACTATAAGAATACTTTTACCCTTAAGTTAGTTTCTGAACCTAGAGATCAATTCATAGCACTCAGCCAGCATCCCACAGTCCAGGTCCTAGGACTAGGGAGGTATGCAAGGCAAGTGACTAGGTACAAACCAATGACCTTAATGTTGCAAAAGGTGACGGGCCTTTCCTATCTTCATTTTATTTTCTGAAAATTAAATACTTGGCAAGGTTTTCCTTGAGCTAATTAGCATCCCTTCTTAACATTTTAAGTAACTGCTCATTTAGAGCAGTGAATGATTGCTCTGAGATTAGAGTGTAGGGAAAATCTTTCTGTTGGGAATTATCTACTTATGCGGCTGTTTGTTTGAAGCAGAGATAAACAGAGATTTTTTTTTTTCCTTCTCAACATGCCAGGCATAAGAGAACAGGGTGATTAATGAAACTCTGCTTTTTGCCAATAAATTTCTGACTTCAGATACAAGCTCATAATTGTCCAGTTTTCTGAGTTTTAAAGTTTTTTTTTAATCCATAGGAAAAAGAAAGCAGCACCATCCAGATTCTAGGGCCCATTTAAATCTGTTACATTGTGAACTATTTTTGGTTTTTAAAATGGTTTAGGTAATTTTTCATTGGCTCTACTGGGAATGCCACTTTGTGCTCTGTTATTTATAATCTGCAGAAATTAATTATGCTGCTAATTAACAGCTTGCAAACAAATTATTGCTCAAGGAGTTATTTATTCAGTTATGAAAGCACAACTTCAGGGTTCTGTGTAGATCCTTTCTGACAGCTCTTTTATTTCTTGCTTTTGTGTCTGAATTTTTCTGCTTCTAAGGTTCAGTGAAGTTCTGCTTGGAGGGGTGAGGATTAGTCAGGATCTCAGTGGCCAGGAAGTGTGCCAGCTGCTCTACTGGGGGGAGGAGAAAGGCAAGAGGGTTGCACAGTCTGCCCGGGGTTGATAAAGAAATTTCTTATGTGAGTGGAGATGCTTGTAACAATGGGGCTTCACACATCCCTTTTGCATCTCCCAGGCTCTTAGGAGAGCTCGGGAGACAATACTGGCATCAGACAAGCAGGACGGCAGAACTGTAAACACGTGCCACATAGACCATTACTCCTCATACTGGTGCTCATGGCAGACAGCAATAACCGATCACTTCAGCCTCAGAATCCTCACCATAGTCTTCCACATAGGCACTACCAACTGTTGCTATCTCCAGTAGGAGGAACGCACTGACCAGAGTGGATGGTTTGATATTCTCAACTCATGCAAACAACTCTCCATTCCTAACTAGGCTGTGAGATTGGCCAATGGGGTGGGGAAAGCTATAGACAAAAAAGCTCTTTCTCCCTTGACAATACCTCAGAGAGACAGTCAGGATGCTGCCTGACTCTAACTGACCCACCCTACGCAGGAAGACACCAAAGTATTGGCACTGACAAAAATATAAAGGGCTAGTTCCAGGGGAAAGGCTGTGTTGGATAGGCCTTGGCCCTGCAAGGGGCAAGAAGTCCACAAGAAAAAGTGAAAAAAATACCAGGCAGGATTTAGTCTCTCTATTCCTGAGTCCTTGCATACCATTCAGTGGCTGTGAGATCCTGACTGAGTCACTTTCCCTCTCTGGTCCATAGTCTTTCCCCCTCTGCCAAATGAGGGACTAGGCTCAGGGCCTCTGAGATCCTTCCAGCTCTGACTATTGAATGTTCCAATGCTGCTGCAGATGGTGGATGCACCTGGAGCCATCCAAGGCCAGGTGTGCTCCAATTAGTAAAATGAAGATGCTAAGGGACTCACTAGACCATTCTGGCGCCCAGCTAAGGGGGCACAGAGCTGGACTATAGGATCAAATTGAAGAATCCTGAAGAAAATAATAGGAGAAAAACAAGTGTGGCAGTCACCATGTTGATGTTTGATGGCTGGCACACACCAAGCAGCACTTACTCCCGAGTTCACTGGAACCAAATTCACCTTGTGGTGCTGGAGACATGCAGCCTCTCAAGCTGCCTTCACTTCAGCATCTCTAGAAGCACATCTTCCTCTTTCTAACTAACCAGCCAACCTCACACATTCCGTAACCCAAGGCCTCGCCCATTTTAAGCAAATGAATTCACTGTCCTTAAGAAACAAGGGCCCACATCCGCCTCATCAGAAAAGCCCAGAACCTTGGTCACTTGTCCCTGCAGTTAGACACTCCCATGCTGCCTGGACTGGAATTCTGCCACAGGCCAGGCCAAATGTCCCTGCAGCATAAACTGTTCCCTTACACCTCACAGGATTCAAGACTACCAGTCCCTGAGAATACACCCCCTTCCTGCTCTAAGACCTTAGCTCTGCATTCCCAAGGCAACCAGAGCAAGTCTGGCCTTAAATTTGACTTATTCTCTCCAGCTTACAGGTAACAAACTGTCAAGAGTCAGAAACTGAGTGGCATTTTCTGAATTTCCACCAACAGATTGAACCTAGCAGTGTCCACAAGTACAGCACATTTTCGTCACAAAATTCTTCCTTACACATTATCTTCCTTGAGGCTCTCAACCGGCCTAGGAAGTGTGAATGTTATAATGCCCATTTTAGAGATGACAGTCAGAAAGGTTAGGCAACAGGCCTCAAGTTCCAGAGCCAGGAAGTAGCAAAGCTGGGTCTTGAACCTATGATAGATGACTGTCCATCCTGTTGTCCTAGCTCCATGTCATGGGCTTTCCTGATGGGTCACTGCTCAGTGATCGACAACAGGAAACTGAGAAGTGAATTTCAGGCCCATCTAATCAGGCATCTGTGAAGCTTCCTATCTCAGATTCCTCTCCAAGCAGCACATCCCTTGTTCAGAGGCCCTTCCAGCCTTTCAGGAAGCCACATGCAGGAAAGGAATGATGGGCTGGATTTGAATTCTGGCGCTAACCTGATTGACTGCCTGACATCACACGAGTCCCTTTAAGTGCTTTGAGCCACAGTTTCCTTATCTGGAAAACGGCAACAATAAACTCTTATCATGTATAGAAAGAAATGTACAAAGATGTTCCTCACAGTCTTGTTTACCATAGTAAAGACAGGAAAAAATTTAATTACCAGTAGGAGAATAAACAAATAGACTGATGTTTAGTCATAGCTGGAATACTCTACCACAGTTAAAATGAACAAACTAGATATACGTATAATAAGGTCAATAAATCTCAAAAACTAAGAGTGAGTAAAGCAAAATGCAAATGATAGGAGGTGTATAATACAATATATGGTATATATTCCATATTTTTGTTTATGTGCCTATCTTCTAAAAGAATAAACATATGCTCAGGAGTGATATTCAACAACCTCAGGATGTTGTTTCTTTTGTGAAAGGATAAAAGGGAAGGCATATGCATGGAAATTTTAGTGTTTCTTCTTTTTTTTTTTTTCTTTTTAAAAAGAAAAAGCCTACAGCACCCAGTATTACCAGGCCATCTCCCATCCAAATACTAACCAGGCCTGACGCTGCTTAGTTTCTGAGATCAGACAAGATCAGGTGCATTTAGGGTGGTATGGCCATACACAAAGTTGTAGTGTTTCTGATATGAGTACTTCATGATCATCTTTAGGTCCAGTTCATGTTTCTAGTAAAGTTTCAGTAATTTGAGTTGCTGAATCCTATTTTAGATGTACGATGTAAGCTTAATATTTAAGGGAAATGTTGATAATCTCTATAACTTTAGCAAAGGATCCTCCTGTTATGTAATTAGTTCACCTCTACTTCTGTCTATAGACTAGACTAGTATTTCGAAACTGTTTTCCAAAAGATGGTTGTTCCTTCAACATATATTTAGTGAAGGCAAACTCTGTACCAGTCACTGTGCTAGGAGGGGTATACAGAGATGAGTGAAATAAATATGGACCCTGAACTCTGAGAGCTTACAGTGGGGAAGAAAACTAAACAAGTAAACAAATGGTGATAATTTTGTGAAAGAAATGAATAGTGTGTTATTAAAAAAATAAGAGGAGGCAGAGTTTTTTAGTTATCTGTTGTATATAATAAACCACCTCAAAATTTAGTGTCTTAAAATAACAACTTAGTATTTCTCACAGTTCTGTAAGTTGGCTGGAAGGTTCTGCTTCCTGTGGTGTTGGTTGGGGTGTTGAGATGCTGGAAGGTCCAAAGTGGCCTCACCCACAAGCCTGGCAGTCGGTGCTGGCTGCCAGCAGGGAGCTCAACTGAGGCTGTCAGCCAAGGCCTCAGTCCTCACCCATGAAGGCCTTTCCATAGGGCTGCCTGAGCTTGGTCAACATGATGGCTGGGTTTTAATAAGAAGCATTCCAAGTAGAAAAGATGGAAGCTTCATATCTTTTAACACCCAGCCCTAAAGTTATTTAAGGTCACTTTGCCACATTCTATTGGTCAAAACAAGTCATGGGGCCATCCCAGATTTAAGGGTAGGGAAACTCAGCTCCACCCCTTGATGGAAGGATGTACAAAGAGTTGATGGCCATCTTTGTCCACCATACAGAGGTACAGACTGACTGTCGTTAAGAACTACTGTGTACCATGTCTTTTTCTTAGATATTAACCGTGTCCATTATCAAAGTGAAGTCTCTCAGAAGTCCTGCAATAAACAACATTATTTCAGTTACCTTTTTTGAAATATGTGTTTCATTTATTTTGGTCTGTACATATTTTTCACTTTTATTAACCCAGTGTTCTCCAAAGTGAGTTGACCGCAAGTACTCTTTATATTCATAGAATGCCTCGAAATAGCATTTTTGCTTTGGTTTGAGAAATTACTGTTCTAAATGAAGTAGATTTTTATAGTTTAGAGTTGCTTAAAGCAGAGTCCAAATGACAGGTATTTCATGTTCTTTGGAGAAAAAGTTCTTCCGCATAAATTAAAAAAATTAATAAACACCATGACACGGTCTGCATGACAAAACCCAGGCCTGAGACAGGGTAGGGGCTCCAGCAGAGAGGGAAGGAAAGGGATCTGGGTTCTGTCACCTGCTCAGGCTTCCGCAGACTGTCAACATTTCTCTGTTAATTCCTCTGGCCCGGGAATGACACACTCTAGAACTTAATTTGCATCAGGAATAAAAATCTACAAGTAAAATGCCATCAACCTGTACTGCTACAACCACCTGGACAATTATTAGAGATGAACTGCTGTGAATCACATGAAAGACCAATGTACCGGTCTTGAACATAATCCAGCTTCCAGCAGACAGGCTGTGATGTTCGGCAGCCTCGGCGTCCGTGTTACAATTGCATTACAAGGGGGAAAACAGCTCTGTGCTGATTTCATAATTATCATGATCTACTATTATGATCCATCACCAACAGAGCAGTCAGTGAAGCCACAATAAATCATCGTTATTTATATTGCAACAAATCACTAGGAAGTATCATCGAGAATCATAATTCACACTCACTTCAGACCATAATTACCTATATATGACTGTCAAGGTATGTCATGAAGGTAGCACAGGAGGAAAAAAAATATTGTAAGCTGCGCCATCTTGAAGACTTGGCTTCTCTTAACGAGTTTTTAAGTTTTGCAAGGGAGGAGAAGCCAAGTCTTGTTATTTCTTCCCCCCAATATCTGTCCTGGGTCTCCTTGGATCATATCAAAAAGTGGGCTGAGTTCTAGGGCCCATCTTTAGGACAAACACTGGCCAACTTTACAACATTGGGAACTTCACACTATTCCTGCAAAAACAGCTAAAGAAACTGGGAATGCTTATGCTGGAGGAAATAATACTCATAGAAATGAAATGCTTGGAGCATTGTCCCACAACCCTACTGCCTCAAGAGGAGTTAAGCTCTGTCCCCAACAATGTACAAGGATAGACAGTCACATGCTTTAGACAAGATTATGGCTCCAGATACAAGTTGGATTCTATAAGCCATTTTCAAATAGTTTTTAGCCACCAAATTCTCAGGATCAGTAACGGTGCTGTGCCAGCCATGTTGGAGACTGAAGAAAAAGGAAAAACCAGTAATACTGGTCTTGTCTTTATTTAAAATTGTGATATTTTGTTCATCATGGATTTTTTGCATTAATTTTAATTTTTAAAAATATTACATGAAAATATTATTTATTTTAATTACTGAGTTTTTGGGTGCTCCCTTAAGTTTTGCATCCTAGAAGAATGCCTCAGCCATTTATCCTAGTCCCACCCTGTTTAATTTTCTCACAATTCTATGAGACAGATACAAGTGTTATCCCCACTTTAGAGATGAGAAAGCTAAGGCTCAGGCAGGTTAAGTGACTTGCCTGAGTCATGTTCTGAACAGGCCCAAAAGCTTGCTGAGAGGAAGAACAACTCATATACTTCTTTTGTCTGCTCCCTTACTTGTATCCTACACTATTATGGCTGAATAAAGAAGCTGAATTAGATTCAGTTCCAGTTGAAAGGCACAGACCCAGAGTAACAATGTGCCATAACAGAGAGGAGGAGACTGGCCTTGCATCCAGCCCACTTGATTATCACAGAGCAGGAGCTCTTAACCAAGGGTCTACAAAAGGTCCACCGACTCCCCCAAAGTTATATGAAAAGGGGTGTGTGTTCTGGACAGAGGAGGATATTTAGGTGTTTTCAAATTCTCAGAGGGACCCTTGACTCACAAAAGTTTACAACTATAGCTATAAGAATTTGGGTAATTTTCACTATAAAGTCTTACAGTAAATGATCTATAAATAATCTTTGAGTTGTGTCTTCGTCACAACCAAGGAGTCTTCAGAAAAATAATATGCAGTCATGGGAACCAAAGATCTAACAGAAGCTTTGCATCATGTTGTGCCCTTCTAAAGGCTTGGTTGGGTGTAATTTGTTAACATTCCCCAAGAAAGGAACTTTAGAGATCACCTAGTCCCATATCCCAATCTGAACCCCATTTTATTTATATACTGATAAAATGAGGCTCAGAAATGGTATGGCCTGTCCCCTGTCACAGCTGGATAGGACTGGAGTTAAAGCTAAAGCTAGACCCCAAGCCCTTTTCTCCATTCGAGCAGCTGGCCTCTGTTAGCTGAGCACACCTAGGACCTGGTTAACTCAGGTGTTACTAACAACCAACACCCACATGCTCTGTTAAGGTCTGAGCCTGGTACACATAAGCTAATGCTTTATGTACTGTAGCCCCACCTCACCTAGGACTCAAACCCCAAGACTCTACTGCTTTGCATCTTCTTTCAAATATAAACAAAAGTGAATCTTTTGTGAAGCCCTTCTGCACTAAATCAGAGAATCCCTCTAGTTTGGGACTCAGAATCAACTACCCTGTAACTGGCACCACTCTGCAGAATCTTCTGACCTCTCTCTGGGTATAATTTCTAAAGAATTTCTCTCTGAAGCCAAACACATGTAGTGGTGATTATTCTTTAAAAATAAAGAGACTCTGGCTTCAGGGAATGCACATGAAGCCTGGTCTCAGAAATGGTAAATGACCTCATTTGGAAATAAAAAGGCATTATAGCATGGTTTTCCAATAATTAAATTAAGAGAAGCAAAGAGAAATGGTGCTGAGGATGGCAGGGCTGGACAGATAAGCTTTAATGGACTCTCAGGCCTCAAGAAAGAAAAAAGATTTAAGAAGGTAGAAAAAAGGTATCAAATAAAATCACTAATAAACATCATTAACAATTTTAAAGTGGTGAAGTTCCCTTATACGGTAGCTTGCTGGGTGTTCATGCTCATTGTGGGCCAGAAACTGCTAGGCACCCTGTGGGACACAGTGACAGGTAATAAATAGCCACTGTCCTCCAGGAGTTTACAATCTAGTTGGGAAGGTAAGCAACTAATCAATGAGTAAGAAAGATAGAATGTAAAGGAGATGCCATCATCTTGGAGAAGAGAGCTACAAGTATGAGTTGATATAGCAATGGAAGATATGGCCTCAGATTAGGTGAGCACTAACTATAACCTGGTAGAAAGGTATTTACCACCTCCCCTCCTGCACATGCATCTCTGCATTCTGTTGCAGTCTGAAGGTGCCTTTTAGCATCAGGTTAATGCAAGACGCCTTTGTTGTATATGGCCAGAAAAGGGCCAAGTATGTTACAAGGCTAAAGGTATTCTACTAGGTGGTACTGCATGTGGACTCAAGTATGGTGTTAGAATTGGCTATTCATGTCCTTTTCCACTTTATAATGGGATTATTTATTTTCTTTATTGTTGAGTTGTTTGAATTCCTATGTATTCTGGATATTAACCCCTTGTCAGATGAATAGTTTGCAAATATTTTCTCCCATTCAGCAGGTTGAAATAATAAATACTCAAAGTGATGGACACCTCAAATGCCCTGACTTGATCATTATACATTCTATGCATGTAACAAAATATCACATGTACCCCATAAATATGTAAAATAGTACATATCAATCAAAAGTGTATACACAATATGTGGCATTAGGCAATCAGAGGTATGTTGAATTTCTTTCTCAGATTCTTTGAGATGATGAAGGAAAATAGAAAGTCAACTGCACATCTGGAGTAAAGAATTGCCCCCACATCTTTCCTGAAAATGCTCCTCCCACACACCCCTAGAAGTAAAAATGTATACTTTTTTTTATATACATTATATATATATAAGCAAGAGTATAAGCAAGATGCTGGGAGAGTAATAGACACCAGGGGAGTGTTGGGGCTACAACGTCTGGGGAAAAGCTAGTAAACCAGGAGAGAGAAGACGTTGGAGAAAGTGGAGAATTCTAGAGGAGAGAAAGAGTTAAAAAAGACAGAGAAACTAAGGAGGGGAGACAGAGGAAGGGGTAGGGAGATGAATTCAGAAGGGGATGTGCTGGCCTCAGGTGTTGGTGGCATGGTCACTGTGACCTTGCAGAGGGCAAACTGGGGCATGGATAGATTGGAGCACCAACTTGGGCAGTTTGTATTACCTCTCTCCTGTCCCCTCTACCCTTCCACCTTGACTCTGTATGATTTGGATTTTTATCACTAGAAATATCAACAAGTGAAGAGCTGTTCTGAATCTCTGTTTGTTTTTGTGTCTATGAGGCGTATGAAGCTAAAATGCTGAAAAAACAATAGCTGGAGTTTTTACTGAGTTGAGTAAGTGCCTTCCATGAAATAACTCATTTAATCCTCACAGCAATCAACAAAGGGAAGAGACAAATCACTCCCTTTTTCCCCCATCTAAAACAGAGGATTGAGACCACTTTAGTGGGAAACTTTGGGGGAAAGATCAACTCTTATAGGAACTTCACCTGGAAATGAAGAAATAGGAAGGCAATTGCCCTGTCTTCCTTTCTTCGTCCTTCCTTTCTGAAGCATACCCACCGATAGAGAAGCGCTGTAGAATCCCTCTGGGCCAAAAATAAGGAGCCTGGTACCAAGGTAAACTCAAGTCAAGCCCCCGTTCCACCCCAAGCCAGTGTAAGTATTCCTCTAGTCTATGAAACAAACAAACTGATAAATACTCCCTTGATCAGGACATATGTACTTTGTAAAAATTTCTTTGACATAAACTCAAGTTTTCCTTCCCCATGGGTGTAAGTATTGCTTGTGCCTATGCACATGTGTACACACACACACACACACACACACACACACATAGAGGTTTCCCTTATTAGATGGGAGCATCCTCCAGCCCCTGGAAATTTCCTCTATAACTCATCTTTTCTAATATCTAATCCCTCGTGGAGTGGGCCTTATAATTATAATACCTTGCAGATAATGCCGAGATTTTACCAGCCCACTCCAAAGTCGTGTCCCAGTCACCCTGTCTCTCTTCCACATCCTGAGACTCCCAACCAACACTGGGCATTGCACAGTCAAAAATGAGTACAGTTCACGTTCCTGACCATTGATCTGCCATCAATTTTTTCCAAGCCCGAGGCATGCGATTATCTGCAAAGCTGACTTACAAGATAAAATCCCCAGGCCTTTCCCCTCCCCCTCCTCCTCCAACAAGCAGACATTGATTTTACACAGAATGTGCATGGCTTTGATGGTGTTATTGCAATCAACATGAAAAATACCACCACAGTGCTTATCCGGATGTCCCAGTTGTTTTGCCTCATAGCACAAGTGATTGTTTAAAGAGGCTTGACACTGTTGGAGTCTTTTGTTTTATGGATTTTGCAAAGCATTGCTCTTTGTCTTTTGGGCTAGCAAAGGAAAGAGCTCTTTTTTCAAGGCCATGGGTAGTGCTTTTAGAAAATAGGATCCAAAGTGTGGGCTGTCTGGGGAGTCTCTTTCAGCTCCCACATTTATGTGGTGATATTTACAAAGGAAAAACTGTACCTAACTGGTGTGTGCTTTTAACTTCCCTCCTCTGGCCAGATTAACTTCTGAACCTTCACTTCCATCTATTTTCCATGGTGCTCTGCCATTCTTATTCCATGCTGATTCTAAGGAGCTAAATGGGTTCTCTTTGCTCCCCTCGCAGTTTTACCTCTCTGGCTCTCTCTTTCTCCACATCACAGCTGAGCAATTATCTGACTCATCTGATCCCTAGCAAAAGTCAACAAAGAAACTTGGCACACACACCATTCACGTGCTACCCCTCCCATGCAGGCAAGAAGCCAGAGGCCCAAATAGCCCCATCTCTTCTCTCCCTCTGCTTATGGCAGCAGTTACTTGTACCATCCAGTTTGCCCACCTCTCCCATCAGAATGAGACCCCCAAAAGGCAGAAACCGTTCAACATGTTTTCTGCACTTTCCTTGGCTTGGTGCCCAATTAGTGCTGAGTTTGAGTTATTTTGAGAAATAGGGTGAAGGTAAGGATTTAATTGGATAATCATGGCACCATGTATTTGAGACTAAATTCTCAAGGAGGTTGTTTCAACGTGGGCACTATTGACATTTAGGCCAGATAATTCTTTGTTGTGGGAGGATATCCTGTGAACCATGTTTAGCAGCATCCAAAAATGTCTTCAGATATTACTAAATATCCCCTGGGGGGCAAAGTCACCCTGGTTGAGAACCACTGCTCTAGAGCATCATAGGGTTATGGGACTAGCAATGCTAACAATATGCTCATGAAGAGATGGTAGCCTTAGGGGAGAGTGAGCTGTAGAGTTTCCAACACAGGATCATTTAACATCATGTCTTTCCCTACCTCGAGTCCCCACAGTACCCTCTACTGAACCCACATCATGATTTTGACCCACCCTGTCATCCACTCATCTGAGAATCAACATGAAACTGCACCTTCCTATTGACCCAACAAACATTGAAACTTCTGGCTCTAAATTTGGTCCCTGAATTTATCGGTTGATGTTTAGGCCCAATTTGGGCTTCTTAGTTTCTTGGAGTAGATAATAGAGGGCCAAAATAAGAATTCTTGGGTGACAACTTTAGAGAAATTGATCTAAGCTTAGAATTGGGGCAAGTGGGTTTTGGCCCCAGATCTGCCACTGGACAGATGGGTACCCCTGGGCAACTCCTCTTCCCTCCATGGCAAGGCTTCTTTGACTTTCATTCAGTGGAAAAATTAGCAGAAAAAAAGAAGGAATGGATCAGATCAGGGATCTTCTAAGTGTTGTGTGGATCTCTAGAGTTTGACAAAGGCTCGGAGACAAGAGAAAATATGAGATGAGGGATTCCCGACTGCCCCTTAAATGCTGAGTTAGAGCAATTTTCCTCCTCCCTCTTCTACATGGTAGGCTTCTGTGTTAAATTTTCTCCCCACACAAACAGGGTTTTAAGATCAAACTTACGTGTGTGTGTATGTATGTGTATTGTAGTTTGCCCTCTGAAGTTTCGCTGAAAAATCAACTCACAAAAGGCAGATTAATTGGAAAAAAGGCATATGAATTTATTTGATCACAATTTTATGTGACACTGGAGCCTTCAGAACGAAAACCCAACCCCCCAGTGGAGCGCAGGATCCTGGCAATCCTGTGGTTGCAGAAACAGCGAGGGCTTGGATCCTGGCAAAACAGGTTATGTGAGCAGGGAGAAAAGGAATTCTGTCAAGGGGCAATAAATGATTACTAGGGAGAATTCAGTGGGCTCAAAGAACATACGATGGCCTGGGACAAAATCTGTTGGGCTCGCAGAGCAGACAATGGTTTGGGACAAAAGTCTGTTCAGGTTTGTTGACAGACTTTAGTCTTCCTTTCTGTGATATGGGTTCAGTTAATGAAAATTCAGGGAAGGGACTGGAGGTAAGTGTTTTCTGCTTTGGTAGGTCCAGACTTTAGGCAGATAAGGGAGCTTCAGAGAAGAACTTTATCCTGTGTTTTGGGAGAGACAGTGTGGTTGGGGGGGCAGGCAGACAGACCTTGAGGCTCTTTTTTTGGTTCAGTATGTACAAATGCCATATTTTAGGGTACCGGTTTCTGAGCCCCGACAATATATACCATATATAGAGATATATATATGTTATTATTATTAAAATTTTAAAACCACTGGACTTGGTAACCTCAATGAACTATTCTAGTTCTAATATTCTAGAAAAAAACCCAACATAGAAATAATTTTATGTACAAAAATACTTTGATGGCTACTAGTAGTGAGACTGGGAGAGGGCAGGAATCTGATCCACTCCTCCTTTACTTTACCTGTAGACACATAATCCCGAGATACCCCCATGGAAAAGGAACAAAAATAGTGTGCATTTGGGAAGGGCTGAATGTAAAGGATGTGTAGGAGGGTGGTGAGGGGAGGAGGGAGGGTTGAGGTTTGACCATATTTTCTCTCCTCCACTGTAGCCTCCTCTGTCTCCCCCAACTCCCTTGCGTCTTTGCTCAGAGCTTACAGCCCACATCTAGCAGTGCAGGCAACCATTTCAGCTGTCCCCAGATCCTCTGAGCCTCTGAGGAGGACTGGAGCCCTCGGACTTATTTCTGAAGCCTGAGCCTTTGACAGCAGGCCAGCCCGGCAGCCCTGGCTCGGCCAAGTCCCCCTGAGTCCTGCAGTCTTCCCGTTTTATTAATATTGTCCATAACGAGGGGATGCAGCCTGAGTGGCAGCTACAAAGACACTCACTCGACTCCTAAAATGTGATATTTGATCACAGGAGGATTTTGCGGTAGGATAGCTTATAATCCTAAATTTAAATCCTTCCCGAATTTCAGAGGTTCCAGTATTAAAATCCTTTTAGGATATTTCAAAGTGTGTAATCTGTTTAGAATTTTTTTAAGAACTCTCTGGCCCATTCTTTCTCCAAAAATAGGCCTGCTACATTTTTAACTTCCTTTTTAAAGAAAGAAAAAGAAAGAAATGTCTTTTTTAAAAATTATTTTTTCGTTGTTTATTTGAGTTAAGGGGCAACCGTTTCTAAGACATCCAATGAGATATTCTTACTAAAATAAAGTGAAACTTCTTTTGGTGACTGCAAATAAACCCAGAAGAAACATTTATTTAAAAAGGGATTAAGGAGAGAGAGAAACTGGCAGCTATGCTCAGAAACAGAAAAAAAAAAAAAAAAACTAGAAGTACAGAACTGTCTTCTTCTTTCCTCTAAACTTCACCATAACTGTGGGGGACAGCAGGTTGGTTGCTTATTATAATTTAAATTATAGGGTGGAGAAGAGGTGTTCCCTTGAGTCCAAGAGCTGGAAGGGAGGAGGTAGTGAAAGAGCCAAAAGGAAAGTGGGAAGGTATCACCCATGCTCAGGTGTCTGAGCAAGACTTACAGCCAGGGTACACCTGGGACCTTTTCAAGGGTTGAATAAAGGTTGAAGTTAGAAATGTGTCCCTGAGGACAGTCTACAGGTAGAGATTTCCTCGGAATGGCTGAACCTCATGCACAAATTTTTCCATGTGATTTTCATTCCATTTTCATCATCTGTTATAACATAAAATTTCATCAACTGTAAATGTCAGTTCTTCCCTTTATTATTTGCTAATGTCATAAAAATCTGAATTGTTTGCTTTGTTAAAGGGCTTGCTGGGCATTGACTTTTCCTTATTTGTACTTTACTACCCCAAATGTGTGGGGTTTATTTATTTTTTTAAAAAAATAACATCCCTTTTGAAATGGGATTTAAATAACAGAGCAAGGTTTGCCATTATCATAAATGTATAAAGTGCTTTGTGAGTAATAAAATGGATCATGGATTCAGGATAATTCAAACTGAAATGTTATGTTCAGTATCAAGATTAGATTACGTTAATGCAGTTCATTTTAAATGGTTTAAAGGCCATCAGATGCATGTGAAAAGAATCTGTATCATAACTTAGAATAAATAGACTGAGACATTTGTTTATAATGTCAGTGCTAAACAAATCTATTACTACATTTCTGCATGTAGCGTTATATTACCACTGCTATTAAACAAACAGAGCATGAAGATAAATTATAGCTTTAATTATAAACATTACCTTTGCGTATTTATTAATTTAAAATGGAACAATGTTCAATAACCTAAGGTTATTTATATCAGCTAACATTTTAATTAACTTTGTTGTATTTATGCGACTTGGTAATTGTTGCTACCAGGCACATGTAGCTCCTTGAATAATGGAGGCAATCTAACCTATCCCTGTGAATATTACCCATTAAATGAGATAGTAACATTGTAACTCCTGCCAGAGAGTCAAACTCTGCTGCACAGGCTTACTGAGTGAGGATGCTAAGGCTCCAAAATTTGCCTTTGTCCTTGGCAACCACCAATGGGGAGCACCTTGAATTCCTGGACAGACTATAAAGAAAGATGGCAGAGGGGCCAGGAATTATCTTGGGAATGAAGAAATAGTAAGCATCTTTCAAAGAGGTTGAGCTGGAGAACCATGGTAATGGAGCATGTGGCCAGAAACCATGGTCCTTCCTCAGTAGTGCTCCAATTAAATATACCCATCATAGGCATGAATCTCTGTCAGAAAATTCAGACATGCAATGACTATCACAATTCTGTAGTTGCCATTAATCAGCTTAATTTTTTTCCCTCAAGGCCCCATTGCATGAGGTTGATGGGAAATCTTCTCCCAGTCTTTGCTGGAGTTGTACCACAATTCAAAAAGCAGAACAAAGAAAGGGGACAAGCTCTAGACACCAACTTACCGTGTTTTCTGCTGATATTTTTGCCTCTCTTTTATCAGTTTCTGGGAGCCTGGTTGCTACTCACTTTAATACTGTGAAAGGTCTGTGAAAGCTATACAGTGCCTGGGAATCCTCTTCTCCCTAGTGAGACCATGTACACTCATGCACTGCATAATAATGTTTTAGTTAGCAACAGACCGCATATATGCCAGTGGCCCCATAAGATTATAATACTATATTTTTACTATACCTTTTCTATGTTTAGATACACAAATACCATTGCGTTACAATTGCCTGCAGTATTCAGTACTTACTGAACACTCTACAGGTTTGTAACCTAGGAGCAACAGCTATACCGTATTGCTTAGGTGTGTAGTAGACTATACCATCTAGGTTTGTGTAAGTACACTCTATGATGTTCACACAATGACAAAATCTCCTAATAATGAATTTCTTAGAACGTATCCCCCTCGTTAAGTGATGCATGACTGTAGTCATACCCTCTGCGGTTCAGCCACCCCCTGAGGAAGCTGGCCCAGAGCAGTGCTTGAGTAAGCCTTCTCAGTATGTACACACAGGTCTCTCCTCTGTCCAAAGCCAGGGAAATCTCCACTCCAGTATTCCCGTAGCTTTCTACCTCTTTCCCAAAACACCCTTTCTTTTTTGTCCTTTTCATTATAGACTTCTTAACTCATTAAAACTAAAGACCAAAATATTCAACATATAAAAATATGTTCTCTGTTCTCATGGGCTGTGTGGGCTTAATCTTCATGTGCCACCTCAAACTCCAAGAAATGAGGGGAAAGAATTATGACTATGCGGGAATGGGAGAAGGCATGGATCTTGCTAACCCTTTGTCCCTCACATTGGGTACCATCACATCCTTTATTCTCCCAACCCAGTAGCTACTGGTCTATCTGAAGGGCTTCTGGACAGGGAACATATTGAGGGGAAGAATTCTTTCTTTTTCCTAGAAGGTATCCCCCTCCTTAAGCGATGCATGAACTGAGATACCACCTCACACCCATTAGGCTGGCTACTATTAAAAAAAAACAAAACCAGATAATAACAAGTGTTTACAAGGATGTGGAGAAATTGGGACTCTAAAAATAGAATTACCATATAATTCAGCAGTTCTGTTTCTGAGTATATACCCAAAAAGAATTGAAGGCAGAGTCTCAAAGAGATATTTGTATACCCATGTCAGTAGTATCATTCACCATAGCTAAAACGTGGAAGCAGCCCAACTGTCTATCAAAAGATGAATGAATAAACAAAATGTAGTGTATACATACAATGAAATATTATTTTGCCTTAAAAAGGAAAGAAATTCTGACATATGCTACAACATGGATGAACCTTAAGGACATTATGGTGAGTGGAATAAGCCAGTTACAAAAAGACAAATACTGTACAATTCCACTTATGTGAGGTAATAAGAGTAGGCAAGTTCATAGAGACAGAAGTGGAGAGATGATTGTCAAGGGCTGGGAGTAGGGGAGAATGTGGAGTTACTGTTTAATGGGTACAGAGTTTCAGTTTTACAAGATGAAAAGAGTTCTAGAAATGGATGGCAGTGGTGGTTTTACAACATTTTGAATGTATTTGATACCACTGAACTGTACATTTAAAATTGGTTAAAATGTTAAATTTTGTTATGTGTCTTTTACCACAATAAAAAATAATAAATTAAGACCCCTATCTCTCACCATGTACAAAAATCAACTCTAAGTGGATTAAAGACTTAAATTTAAGACCTGAAATTATGAAAACACTAGAAGAAAGCATAGTGGAAACACTTCATGACATTGGACTGGGCAAGGATTTTTTGAATAAGACTTCAAAAGCAAAAATAGACAAATGGAATTACTTCAAACTAAAAAGCTTCTGCACAATTAAAGAAACAATCAACAGAATAAAGAGATAACCTACTGGTTGGAAGAAAATATTTGCAAACTATGAGTCTGGCAAGGGGTTAATATCCAGAATATATAAGGAACTCAAAAAACTCAATAGCAGAAATGCAAATAATCCAATTTAAAAATGGGCAAAGGACTTGAATAGGCATTTCTAAAACGAAGACACACAAATGGCCAACAGGTACATGAAAAAATGCTCAACAACACTAATCATCAGAGAAGTGCAAATAAAAACCACAATGAGATATCACCTTACCCCAGTTAGAATGGCTATTACTAAAAAGACCAAAAAAAAAAAAAAATGTTGGCAAGGATGTGGAGAAAACGGAACTCTTATACATTGTTGGTGGAAATGTAAATTAGTACAGCTGCTATGGAAAAATAGTATGGAGATTTCTCAAAAAAGCAAAAATAGAACTACCATATGATCCGGCAATCCCACTACTGGGTATATATCCAAAGGAAATGAAGTCAATATGTTTAAGAGATATCTGCACTCCCATGTTTATTGTAGCACTATTCACATTAGCCAAGATATGGAATCAACCTAAGTGTTCATCAGTGGATCAATGGATAAAGGAAATGTTGTATATATACACAATGGAATACTATTCAGCCATAAAAAAGAATAGGATCCTGTCATTTGCAGCAGCATGTATGAACCCAGAGAACATTATATTAAGTGAAGTAAGCAAGCACAGAAAGACAAATACCTCATGATCTCACTCTTTTGTGGAATCTAAAAACATTGATCTCACAGGAGTAGAGAGTAGAATAGTGGTTGCCAAAGTCTGGGGAAGGGAGGAAGGAGAGGGGGTGGGGAGAGGTCAGTCAATGGGTGCAAAGTTACAGTTAGGAAGGATAAGTTCTGGTGCTCTATTACATAGTAGGATGACTATAGCTAATAATAATGTACTGTATATTTCAAGTTAGCTAGCACAGAGGATCTGAAATGTTATCACCACAAAAAAATGGTAAATGTTTGAGGTGATATGCTAACTGCCCCGATTTGATCATTGTACAATGTATGCATGTATCGAAACATCACGCTTTACCCCATAAACATGCACAGTTATGATGTGTTAATTATAAACAAAATTTTTAAAAATAATAATAAATTTTTAAAAAATTAATGACCTTCACAACAGGAATCAGCCAATCTTGATAGCATAACATGATCTGCAACAAGAACTGCATCTTCAGTTCTCTAAGATTCTGTGTATTCATCTACGGAACAGGGTCGATAATTTCATCCTTACTCACCTTACCAGAATGATCAGTGTATCCAGTAACATGGTGGATTTGAAGGCATTTGGGCAGAAATAATGCCTCATCCAAAGGAAAGAAGTTATTTTACTAGGAAAAAAAAAAAAGAAAAGAAAACTCTTTAGGGGGTTTCCTAACTAAACAGAGTTAGGGAGTTGAGGCTTCTCCGCTAAGTTGAAACTTCTTATCACGGTTGAGAAGTTCTGGGAATACTCAGGGTAGATTCTTCACTGCTTATTGAGACATTTATTAAGAATCCATATTACTTTTCCAGAAGGAATAAAAATAATCTGAATCTTCAGAAGCCCCTCACCCCTTAAAGTTTGGTGACTTTAGGACACAAGCAGTGGCTCTTGTCAATTGTTTTCTCTTTGGTCCGTTCCCTGCCTTTTACCTGCTAGTTGTACATTTGCAGGTGTCATTGACTACCTGGTTCTTCCTGGCTTCAGCTAGTGTGAGACCCTGGAGAGGGGAGGAGGGCAGGAAAGACAGAAGTCAGTTACTTCCTGCCTCTACCTCTGCCTTCAGTGACATCTCCAACAGGGGTTGCATCTCCCTCGTGGTCCTAGTTCCCAGCTGGGAAGCCTCTTCTGTGGCTTCACCTTCCATAGGCAACCCTGGCTCTGGGGCTTTGATACTGCTACCTGCTCCCGTTATTCCTCCAGTCCTAGGAGTGGTGGTGGTTTTCTGTTGTTGCTACTCTCTGGGTTGCCTCAACTTACCCTGCTTGTGTTTGCAACTCTCCCGGCCCCTTTCTAACCAATTGTCCTTATTAACTTCTTCTGTTGGACTACCTGGCATTGGTTCTGTTTTCTGAGTGGAACTTGAGTGTCAGCTTCTTACTGCTAAGCAAGAAGGAAGAATAGAGAATGCAAATTGGGGAGCTCCAACATGCAAGGGTTATGCAGAAGAAAAGGAGTCCTAGAAGGAAATGGAAAAGGAGCCCTCAACGAGGCAAGAAGAAAAGCAGAAAACCCCATTGTGTGTTCCTGTGATTCTTCCTCTTTCTCCCATAACAAATTTATATTTTATTCGGCACTTCCAAGAAATATAATTTTTAGGAGCCAAAAGAATACATGGCAGGGTAGTAGGGAAAAATTTGTGGGATGCCTCTCAAACTCTTTCACAGGAACATGGCTATCTGCCAGCACCCAGGACACTAGCTGTCTCTTGGAAATGAGGCACCCTCAGCCAGACATAATATTTTACTCAGTGGCTGGGCCGGGCTGTGTTTATAATCTTCATAACACACCAGCTTAATCAAGGAAGCCTTACTACCTTAGCTATCATTTAATTGCCTGTGGTTTATATCTTGCATATTCAGTGGTTATGTGATTGAAAACTTAACGATTGAGCCACTTAAGTAAGAAAAAAAAGAAGACAAATATTAACACACATTGCATGAGAAATTCAGATTAAATAGAGTAATTTTACATTTCATCAGATTTTTTTTCCCGAACTACTGAATAAAGCTTGGCCACACATGCTGGGGAAGAATTCTCTCCATCCTGAGCTTAACAGTGTCTTTTTTCCCCCATCAATAAATCTGCATAGCAGTGCTTATAAAATCATCTAACTAAGTGTACCTCATTAACCTATATTTATCTGTGTTGAGTACCTGGTGATCACTGATGTTTCTAGAATTGATTATCTCTCTCCAAGTGAGTCTCTAAGAACCCTGGGCTGAGAAGACTTTAATAGATCTGTTGACATTTCCTAAGGATTTTAAATGCCAATTCCCCTTCCTTGGCCACTAGTTCCCATCCGTTTTATTTTTTCTTGTGGGAGTTTCAAATCACTTTATCTTTGCCCCCAAGCAGAAGCTATGACCTAACAGGGACCTTTGACCTCCCCAGAACTGCCCCAGAGCTTCTGCAGCCCATCAAAGTCGTGTGGTGGTCTCAGTGACAGATGACACTTACTGCAGTGAGGAAGTGAGTAAAAATTAATTGTGCTTTCAGGAACTGTGCAGTGTGAGCAGGCTGAAGAAAGGCAGAGCCCATAAAAGAGCCACTGGCACAGTTCATGGCCGCTCAAGCTTCCTGGGCAGTGTCCACGGCTGACCTAGCACGTGGATGCCCCATGAAGGCAGGGGCCTGCTCTGTTCACTACAGTGCTCAAACATTACTCATTGAATGACTGAATTAATGAAGCTTGAGGATTATTAATTTAACATATTTAATATCTGAATGGAAATACTAAACACAGACTACAAACTTTCCAATCTGAACAGACTTAGACATCATCTAGGTTCCTGCCTTTGGAGGCAATTATAGCATCCAAATCAGCCTCTGGAATCAGACAACCTACTCTATGTGTGATAGGTATGACTCTGGGTGAGTGACTTAACTTCTCCAAGATTCAATTTCTTCATCTGTGAAATGGGGATAATCATGGTAGACACATTACGTGGTTGTAAGAGTTAAGTGATATAATACATGCTAAGCAATAAAAAGAGTGGCCAGCCCTCAGTATATGTTAACTATTGTTATCTAGGTCAGGGAATTCGGTTTAGTTCAGTTTAGATTTTTTTTAATGAAAACTTTTTTTTTCAGACAAAATCTTGATAGAAACTGAACTCATAATATAAAGCAGATCGAAGCAGAATTACCCTTGCAGACACTGGTGGGAGGGAAGAAGCCTAGAACTCTAGTCAGTCCCCTTCTGGCACCCTGAGGTGGCTCCAGACTCATCTCCAGTAAAGTCTACGTCTCTGGAGGAAAACCTGATACCGTATTTACCTGGATCATTCCTCTCATCCGTGGACAGGGACACTGTCACTCAGAGAGGGGAAGTTACTGGCTTAAGATCACACAGCAAATTTCTGACCCAAGTTTCCTGGGTCTTTCTATCTACTTTCCAATATTTCCAGAATCTCAGAGCTGGCAGGGCCCTTGGGAGGGGTACAACTTGGCTCTTTCCCTCTACTGTAGCTCTTGTTGGTTGTTGAATGAGCTTACTTGGATTTCTCCGTTATTAGGAGTTCCACGTTAGAGACTTCTGGCTGAAATCTGCCTGATTGCAACTTTCACTCATATTCAGTTATTACTTCAGTATATTACACTAAATAACATCTGGAGATGTGTAAAGATAAGTTAATACCACTCATGTAGCAGCAAGGACACATCCAGGTCCAATGTGATGACCAGTCTTTTTCTGGTCTGTGTCATTATGAAAATAAATGAAAATGAACAAGTCACACCTGAGTGTACATTGACAGGTGAATGGATAAACAAAATGTGGTAAATACATGCAATAAAATATTCATCCAGCTTTAAAAAGCAAGGACATTCTGCCATATGCTACAGCCATGGATAGACCTTGAGGATATTTATGCCAAGTGAAATAAGCCAGTCCCAAAAGGAAGAATGCTGTTTGATTCCACTTACACGAGGTATCTAGAGTCAAATTCATAGAGACAGAAAATAGAATGGTGGCTGCCAGCGTCAGGGAGGAGGGGAAATGGGGAGTTATTTTTTAATGGGTGCAGAGTTTCAGTTTGGGAAGATGAAAAAGTTCTGGAGATGAATGGCAGTAATGGTTGCACAGCAATGTAAATGTACTTAATGCACTGAAATGTATACTTAAAAATGGATAAGATGGTAAAATATATGTAACATATAAAAAATACTAAGGTTCCTTCCCAATCCCTGTCACTGTACTGCACGACGGGAAAAAAATACAAGTACCTATCTGGCAGTAAATCAACTACACTTCTATCCCTGACTGCATTCGGGGCTTGGATGAAATGGATAAATGTACTAGCTGCCCCACAAATTCTAACCAATGTGTCTTCCACCAAGTCAAGTACCCATGAGGAAGGAAGAACAGAAAGAGCTTGATTCACTACCAAGTCACCAGAAGGAGGGTGCCAGGGTCACAGATTGTCCCAGTGCAAGCAGTGGGGCTTCTTTTACTCCCTCATGTGTATGATGATTTTTATTGCCCTGGACAAATGACTATGCAGGAGCTAGAACAGCATCAACTGATGACCATTTTTCAGTGTTCATCATGGTGGGACCATTTCTTCAGAAATAACACCAGCACCCAGTCCTGTTGAACTTCCCTAGAGGAGCACAGAATAATTGGAACCCTCCCTCCTCTCTGAGTCTAAATTATCCTCTTAGAATCTAACCTCTTCCAGGAAATCTTCCTGGATTAATGAAAGAAGAGAAAACAAAGCTATCTAGTGGCTGTTCAATTCATTCCCTATCCCAAGTTATAATAATGTCTTGATTAATTAGAATCTAAAAAGTTATGCTGTATCTGGGGATAAAACATGAACAAGATAAAATTTCTACCCCTAACGAGGCAAGTTAGCAAGAGGGGCAGATAATAATCAATTCCTAAACAAGAGGTTTGAAAGCTTAGCCAGGGAGCTAAGGGGAAGGAGCACCTGAAAGAGGTGTTGGTGATGGGACATCACAGTCACGTCATTCTGGCTCAGTGCTGATCACAGAGTAGAAGTTTAGTCAACACTTGCTGATTCTTTCTTCTGCAACCTTTAAGTAATTTTGATATCTGTTAGGATATGTCCTCCCCTTAATTGGGTTAACTTTTCAAAAATTTAAATGGGTATTTTGTGTATTTACCCTTCCCAATAATGTTTAGCATCATCTTGATTCTCTCCCCTTCAAAAAAAATATCCTCAAAAAGGTCTTATTGGTATTTTCATTGAAATTGTATACAATATATGAATTAATGTGGAAGAAATTGAACACCATCAATTCTTCTCATTAGGGAGTCAGGTATGATGTCCCATTTAGTCAAATATTTTCTAAATTACAAGGTTACTATGGTATGAAATTTTATGATTTTCTTGTAGAGATCTTGCATATTTCTTATTGTCTTTATTTCTTAATGTTTATTATTCTTGTTAATGTGAGCTATTATTGTTATTTTGACTGATTATTTCTGGAATTTAGGAAAGCACAAGATTATTTTTATACTAGTCCAACATTTTTATTGAACTTCATTGTTGGTCTTGGTAGTTTTTTATTTGCTTTATTTTTTAGATTTTTTTATGTAAACAATCATATCATACAAAAATGATTACTTTTTCCCAAAATTTATACCTCATTTCTTTTTCATGTCTTGTTTCATTGGCTAAGATTCCCAAATATTGAACAACAGTGGTGATTGCCAATATCTTTATCTTACTGATTTTAATGTAACTATCTAGCGTTTTCCTGTTAAGTATGTTATTCATTGTTTCTAATAAGTATACTTACTTCATCAGGTTAAGATGGTGGATTTAAAAACTTTCTATAGATTTGAGTATATGTTATTCACCTGTAAGGTTGGAAAATTATGTGTTGAATGTAGAACAACAACCCTATAAGACTCTCAGTTTTATGAATAGGATATAAGTTGTGGTATTTCCTTGGACTTGCAAAGGTGAGGAAAAAACACATACTCTTTAGAAAATGTTTCAAAAATAAAAGTTTAAAAAACAAAAGGATTTTTCCAAGTAATCTTTATTTTATTCAGAAATTAAAAGTATGCAAAAAAAAAAATTAAAAGAATGCAGAATTAGGCGGCTGCTAGTGCTGCCAAAGGCGGGAAACATGTGTCCTTGAGCAAATTATCCAGATTCTCTGAAACATAATATTTTCACAATTGAAAATTAAGACTATTACCAACTTCCTGTGATTGTTTTCAAGATTAAGTGAGATGTAAGACATCAGTTAAAATTCCTGATACACACTAAGCACTCAGTACATCTTAGTTCTTTTCTCTTTCTTTAGTCAAACTCCATATGCATAATAATCACTGTATAAATAAGAGAAATATAATTCACTCTTCAATACATTTAGCCTTAACCTAGATAGAATCTAATTACTCACCATCCATTTTTTTCTACAATAGATTCAGATTCCACAAATACTTTTTAAGCAGCTATGATGTTCCAAGTACACCATGCTAGTCAATTTCACAGGTGTTCTCCAACAAAACCATAACAGTAGATTTTAGATTATATAGTCAGAAAGGTCTCCATGATTTTTCCTGTGCATGTTTAGCATCACCTCATTTGCAATTAGGAAATGGATGTCTTTTGGATGAGGATGATAATGTGGGATGCTCAGAGAATCTCAGAGTTGGAAGGAGCAAAGAAAACACTGGAGAGAAAGGGAATTGCCTCCCTTCATGTCATGATCCATGAGGGTGTTAATAAATGTGCATTTATCTTTTTCATGCAAAAACATCTATTACACATCTGGCATTTGTTATGTGCCTGGCAATGTCTAGGCATTAGGCATGTGGCACTAATCAAGAGCGACAAGGTTGCCCTTGCAGAGCTTAACTCGTGTGCAGGAGACATTCAGAAATGCATAAAAGGATTAAGCAAGATAATCTAGATAGCAATAAGTGTTATAAAGAAAACAAAACAGGGTGATGAGATGAAGAATACCTGAGAGTGGGGAGAACTACTTTAAATAGTTCATGGAAGACCTCTTAAAGGGTACAACCTGAGCAGAGACCAAGAAGAGGTCAATAATTTGGAGGGTTCAGGGGAAAGTGTGATCCAGGCAGGAAAAAAGTACAAAGACCCTAAGGAAGGAAAGAGGCTGGCATGTTATAAGAATACATAGAGGGCCAATGTGGCCTTTGGAATGAGAAAGTATCATTTGTAATGTGCCTGGATTTGTGGCATGTTGACTCAAGAGCTATACGTGGTCACAGATCAGACTGTATCAATCAGTGTTCTGCTCATAACCCTCAAAGAGCATCTTCTTTCACTTGGTATAAAGGCCGAAGGGCCTTAATGCTCTCCATATGATTTGCTCCCGTGGTACCTCTTTGACCTCATATCCTACTGTTTTTTTTTTGCCCTCCTGTTCACACTGGCCTCCTTTGCTGTTCCTATAGCATGTCAGGCAAGCAGCCACCTCAGGATCTTTGCACTTACTGTTCCTGATATCTGGAAATCCTTTCTGTCAGACACTCAGTTGGCTCCCTCTTTTGCCTCCTTGAGGTCTCTACTCAAAAATCATGTTCTCAGAGAAATCCTCCTATTGGCCTCCCTAGAGGCTCATATATCTCAGTCTGGTCTTAGTCATGTGTCTGAATTTCTCTAACACACTGTTGGTTCATATTAAACCTATGGACAACCAAAACTCCAAGGCCTCTTTTCACATGAATGACTTACCTAATCAGTCAACAGTCCTTTGCTTTGATTTTGGGAACTGGAAATAAAGTTAATGCATATTCCTGTTATCTTCTTGATTTGGGCCTGCTCATTGCTGCTTGTACACTTTTATCTTCTCATCCAGTGTACTATGTCTTCTTCTCAGCAGAGTGTTGGTCATAAATATGATGAAAACAAATTCTTCTCTCTCTCTGCCAAAGTATTCAATGTGTAGAACAGGACAGCCCAATGGCAGAATCCCGGGTCGACACTGCCAAGAGTTAATCCACACTCTTCAAAGACTTTTCAATGGATGATGAAATCATCAACTTTAAGTACCATCTTTACGCCAAAGGGTCCCAATTCTACATCTCAAGTGTCGGGTTCTCCTGGAGACTCCAGATTTATTTATCAAGCTGTTTATTTGATGTTTCCATGTGGATATTCAGGAGACATCTCAAACTCAGCATATCCACAAACCTACTCCTCTCCCAGTCCTCTCTGCCTCAATAGAAGGTATTTCCACCATTTTCTCAAACTATTATAAAAAACTAAAAGTCACCCTTGATTCCTCTCTTTTCCTAATTCAATTCAATCTATTAATAAGTCCTGGGGCTCAAATCTACTCACTTCTCTTCATCTCCCCTACTGCCACTCTGGTCCAAGCTTCTTCCACCTGGAACAGCATCTCCACCTGTCACCTTTCTTCTGGGCCACTCCAATCCATTCTCAGTGCAGCTACCAGAGTTATGAAAACAAAACAAGACAAACAAACAAAGACTATATGATTGTGTCAGTTCCTCACTCAAAACCCTTCAATGGCTCCCCATCTGCAGGAAGATTCAAGTGCAAATCTTTAGGTTGGCTTCAAAGCCCAAACTAACCTGTGCTCTGCCTCCTTCCCTGCCCTCATCTCCTCTCACTCGCCCCTTTGCCCTCTACCCTGCAACCTCCTTAATTTCCAAGTTGCTCCTCAAGCCCTCCAGGCTCACTCTCTCTTTACTGGCCCTCAAGGTAGATTTTTCTCCTTGTTCTTTACCTGGCTGGCCTTTCTTAGCTTTCAAACCTCAGCTAAAAAGTCTTTTTTTCAGGGAGACCCTTCCTTAAGCCAATTCATTGGTCTCCATCACATCTTTTACTTAAATTCCCTTCAGAGGAGATGACATGTTCATCTGTGTGTTGATTGCTACCCCTCAAATAGAATGGAAGATCTTTGGGGAGGGCCTTTGTCTGACTTGTCTAGTGCTGTACCTCAGATCCTGGAGGAGTGCCTGCCACATAGCAGGTTCTTAATAAATATTGGTGATGGCAGAACACTCCTCAGCCTGCAGGTCCCCACCTTGTCCACAAGGGTATCACAAGAAACCAGGTCAGGGGATATTAAGATACACTATCTATTGCATTCTCTTGTTCCACCAGTCTAATAATCTTATTTTAAAAAGAGAAAGAAAGAAATTAAATTAGTTCTGCATAGCTTGTTAGCTCCTGATCATTGCATTCTTTACTTAATGCTAATAAATTAGCAGTTTAATAACCTATTTTTTCTTTATTGGTTTTTTTAAATTACAAAAGCAATGCCTGCTCATTGAAAGAAATTCTAATAACATAAACATACAAAGAAAAGAAATGATGTATGTTCTCATCACTTTCTCACTTCCCAGATGTAACTAACCTCTGTTAACAGCTTGATGAATATCCCTCTTTCTTTTATGTATAGGGATATACATATATGTACAGAGATACTCCTATACATATGTAGTTTTAAGACAAAAATAGAATATGCATGTGTGTATTCACTTACCATATGATAGGCATCCTTCTATGCCCATACAAATTGATCTATTTCATATCCAATGGCAATAATTCCAGAATTCCATTGCATTAATTAATTCATTCAAAATATACTTAATTATTCTATGAGCAAAGACATAAAAATATGGGGATACAGATAAACAAGAACAGCAAAATATTGATAATCGTCACAGCCCAATGGTGAGCACATGGAGCTTATAATACTAGTCTCCTTACTTTTATGTATATTTGAAAGTTTCCATAAAAGTTAAATTTAAAAAGAAATACATAGCAAACCTCAAATTTGATGGTGAATTACTGAATACTTTCCTCTGAGACCATAAGCAAAATAAAAATGCCTGGTATCACCACTTCTATTCGACATTGTAATGAAGGTCCTAAGCACTATGATAAGGCAAGAAAATAAAAGGCATAAGAATTAAAAAAGAAGAAATAAAACAGTCATCTTTCATGGATGACATAATTTCATATAAGGAAAATCCAAAAGTACCTACAAAATATTAGCATTAATTAGTGAATTGAGCAAAGTCTCAGGATGCAAAGTTGTTACACAAAACTCAATTGTATTACTTCATACTGGCAACAAAAACAAAGAAAATGAATTTTTTAAAAGACACTGAAAAATATTAGGAATAAATGTAATGAAATGTATGTAAGACTTCTATGGTGAAAACTGCATAACATTGAGAGAAATTAAAGATATCTAAAAACAATTACTTAAAAAGCACCTTTATGTTACATGCCAGACACTCTGCTAGGCTGAGGATGCAGTGAAAAGTAAAAACAGACATGGTTTCTGCCCTCTTGAGCTTGGAGTCTAGTGGGATAACCAACATGCATTAGATAACCATGAGAATCCATTTACTATTGCAAATGCAGGAGGGATTACAGGGGACAGCACACAGTATTGTGAGGGCTTTGGATACGGAATTTGACCTGGTCAGAGAACCAGGGAAGACTGCTTGAGCTGACCTCTAAAGGAAGAAAATGAGTTAAATGGATGAAGAGAAAAGAACGCTCCAAACAGAGAAAAGAGCGTGTGCAAAGACTTCGGGCAAAGAGCAAATATGAACCATAATTGAATCAACCATTCTTGGTATTAATGGTTATTTAGGCTGTGCGGTAGAATGTCTGCCCAGGAGGCTGCAAAGATTCTCTTTCCTTAAGTAGTAACCCCTTACATGGACTCTGGGCTAGGCCATGTGATTTGTTTTGGTCAATGGGATAATAGCAAATGTTGATGCAAGCAGAGACCAAAAATGTTGTACATTGGCACTTTCTCTATCTTGCTGCACTTAGAAGCCTGGGACCACTATGTGAATAAGCTCAGGCTAATCTACTGAAGGATGAGAGACAACACTGAGCAGAGAACAGCTGTCCCAGCTGAGGTCCTCCTAGACCATCCAGTTTGCCAAACACAAGGCATGTGAGGAAGACCATCCTAGACTATACAGCAGCAAGCTAAAATGTAAGCTGACCTTAGACATCAGAGAGCCAGAGATCAGACAAGCCAGCCCAGACCAGAAAAACCACCCAGCCAGCTCATAGAATCATGAGCTAAATAAAATGGTTACTGTTTTAAGCCACTACATTTTGGAGTAATTGGTACCAGAAAAAGCTAACTAGCCAATGCAGGTTGACTGCAGTTTTCAGGTCTTACAAGCAGTGCTTTAGGAAATGTCTTTGCATGTACAACCTGGTACACTTGACAGATAACAAGCCCCTCGTAATTGGCATAATTGTTATTAAGGTAAATTAGGAAGTTATACAGATGAGGAAACTGAGACACAGCTAAATTAAACTGAAATACCAAACTCACACATAGAGAAGAAGATATTTGGAATCAGTAGTAAGGTCTTCAAATTCCAATACAGCATTCATTTAAATCCATCATCTTCTTATCTTGCTTTTAGAGAAAAAGCAACACATTTTTCAAAGTCAAAAATTAAAGAAATTCAAATCCAGTTTGCTGGGTTACAAGCAGCCTACATTGTTTTTTAACCTGTGCCCTTTAATCCTGACAACAAACCTGAGCTTGTCAGGCTTTTAGGAAGAGAGTTCCAATAAGAAAGACCACTGGGAAGGCTGGCTCCAGTTTCAGTAAAGAAATATTGCTGTCCCTTAGGAAGCAAATATGTAATAGACAACATTTCCTTGACCTGATTGGTCCAATACTAGCCACAAATCATGAAGGGTTAAACAAAGATTATGAACTCTTTTAAGCAGGGGATGGTAAAGTTTATTTATTTATTTTTTGGTCCAGTCTGGGGAATTACAAAAATATTATTTTCCTGGAACTTAGAAGGAGAGTTCGGCAGACAGTATGAATTTCAGGAAAATATTTTTGCTATTAATTATGTCATAAGCAAAAGAGTAAAATAAACTGTTTATTATCACATATAAAATGCTTTTGATCAGTCAACTGAAAAACTAATTTCATTTTCTCATTACACTGCCTCAGGCATCCTTTAACATCAATTTTTATTATAGCAAAAGCAAGGAAATTAAAATGATCAGTTATGGTGCAGAAAGAAACATTTGCTTCAAAATTTTTAAAAGTAAGAATAATAGAGCACCAAACCTCTTTATCATTCATAATAATCACAACATATCTGGAGAGGGGGGAATTCTGTTCCAAGAGCCCAGAGCATCATTCCACCAAAACCCTCTCCTTGTGCTCCATGGAACCCTCAGGGTTGGTCAGCACTGAGATGTATGCTAAGATGCACGCTTGTGTGTCTAGAAGAAATTGGGTTAGATTTCCAGACCAATTGGCTCAAATTTCCACAGATGGATCAGGGTGGGAGGGGGCTCTAGTTACACCCAGAGAAGATAAAGAAGAAAACTGTACAAAAAGTTGGGAAAGCATGGGCTTGGTCTCAATCTTTTGGCCCACCAGTTGATATTATGGAAAGAGCAATGATTTTGAAAAAAGCACGAAGTAAGATGGCAGGTTTTCCAAACTTGGACCTGCCCCTGACAAACTATGCGATGCTGGGCACCATTCTCAGACTGAGTGTCCTGACTTGCCACAGTGTTATGAAGCATCAACAAGGGTATGTATGTGAAAGCATTTGGGTTTTTTTTTTAAGTTTTTTTATTTTTTTAAATTTTTTTTAATTTTTAATTTTATGTTACAGATAGGGTCTTACTCTATCGCCCGGGCTGGAGTGCAATGGTGTGGTCATAGCTCATTGCAACCTTGGACTCCTGGGCTCAAGAAATTTTTCTGCCTCAGCCTCCTGAGTAGCTAGGACTATAGGCATGTGCCACCATGCCCAGCTAAGTTTTAAACTTTTTGTAGAGATGGGGTCTCACTATATAGCCCAGGCTAGTCTCGAACTCCTGGCCTCAAGTGATCCTCCCACCACAGCCTCCCAAAGTGTTGAGGTTACGGGCATGAGCCACTGCACCCTCCTGGCCTATGAAAGCACTTTGTAAAGTAATAATCAAAGGCCATTTAACAATGGCTGTTAAGGTAACAGGATGACTTGGCTGGGGTGGGCCTGGGACTTGGTTGCTCCCTGTGGAGAATCATTGACTTGGAACATTGCTTTTTGGCTATAGCAAAAGGAAGCTATTCTGGTGAAGGAGATGATGGGGAGGGGAGAAAGAAGACTTTGACAGTAGCGTGATGGCAGAGCCTCTGGCCCCTTGTCAGCCTGGATGGTCTGATTGACAGCCCCATGGAAGGAGGAACAGGGAGAAACCACAAGAACCATGACTCCATGAGACTTGGGGTGAAGGTCCTAATGCAGGGCTTGGATGGCAATATTGTTAAGGGTTCCTTGTCCTTTCTGAGCCTCTGCTCCACACATAGTGCTGCATTGGCAGCCTGAAGTGGGCACATTTCATAAAGCGGAGGTGGTGATGCAAGGCCTGAGAAGACAGTGGAGGCAGAAGGAAATGAGGAAACTTGCTCTTGAGTACACATGACTCCCTGCCCTAAATCTGGGGATGCCCTAAAAAGCTCAAGTAGAGTTCCCTTATTATGACTATTGTGACTGGAAAGAGAGGCTCTTAGCTAAGCCTAAGACACCTGTTCACTCTGACTACACAGAGGCCTGGTGGAGAAGGCACTGTCCTCTGTTGGTGAGAGTTGAGCAGACATCCCCATTGTCCCAATAGTCCCAGAAGTTCCCAATTTGACCCTGGATGCCGCAAGCAGCTCTGTCTGTAGAAAACACTAAATAACTGTGTGACTCCAGTGAGGAAGGATGCACAGTGTCAGGGGAGGGTCTTCTCAGAGGAAATTTGTCTTAGAGAAGGATAAAGCACATTCCAATATATAAAACCTTATACTTGATAACAATCTCCTTTGTTTTACTTCTGCCCCACTTGCCTCTGAGAAATCCGTGTTGATTGTACCCCCATGATGAATTCCAAGGAAGGATTTGCCCGATGAGTCAGTAGATCCGAACGCTCAAATGATACGGCCAGTTAGGTGTCCTTATTTCTCAGCATTGCCTTCCTCAGCACCAGCTCTATTCCCAGGCACACAGTCCCACGTGTAAGATGGCATCAGGAGTTCCAGTCCAGCATCCTTCTAGCACCGAGAGAAAGAGGGCATCTCTTTTCTTACAGTTCAAACACAAGTTCTAGAATCAACTGTCTTTAGCCCTGGATAGCCTGGTTTGGGTCAGGTGCCCATAAGAGCCAATTGCTAGTCCAGAACAATACAATATTCTGATTGGCCAGGCTTGGGTCTCATGGCCTTTTCTGGGGCTGGGGTGGAGTCAGTTCCTCCAGATACACATGGACTAAAGCTGAGAGAAGGGTAGCTCCTCAAGAAAAATAAGGGTGCCCTAACTGGAAGGCGATGGCGTAGAGGCAGAAATCAGCAAATGGTTCTGTAAGCACCAACAACTATGCTTAGCCTTTTCCAAGCTTTCCTTAGGGCTTGGAGCAGGGAGGAGGTCTGAGGGCAGATCCTGGATCTCCTCTTGCCTGTGGCATGTGGCGGGCACAGGCAGGTACCTGGTAAGTACAGGACAACCCTGTTTTCTTCCAGCCAAGATCACCCAGCTTGATAAAAGGGCAATTAATCCGGCTGCCTCTCAGTAATCCCCCAGCCCATTTGGTAACCATCTGTGCTCCTCATTTCCAAATTTAGCCCAAATTAAAGAGGCCTACATTTGTTTTTTTGGAAAATGTTATGATTTTTCAGGTAAACAGTAGAAATTGTATAAAGCCATGAGATTTATCAAAACTGCCAAACTGTCTGGACTTGATCAAACTGGTTTATGCTGGTTTAAATGTGTATTCTATTCTTCCCATTTTATTATCATAAACAACAATTTCTATTTATTTATACAGGACCAGAACTTCTCTTAATGTTTTTCACATATTAGTTCATTTGACCCAACCAAATCCATGTGTAGAACAAAGGTCAGTACTATTGTCAGGCCTGGTTTATGGATGGGGGCTCTGGCAACCTAAATGTTAAGGGTTTCCAGAACTCAGTGTGGTGCCAAGCATGTGGGGTTTTGAGCCCAGCTCTTCTGGTTGAAAACTGTGTTCATTCTGGTGTATCCTGTTGTGCTTTGACTAAGCTTACAACTGTAACATCACTCACATACCCTCTGGCCCAGTTTTTTACCAGTTCAATATTAAAAAGAAGGAATAAATGAAATAATCATTTGCTCATTATCTGCACTTGGGATATATGCTACTTATGACCTAGCATATATCAGCCAAGGTCATTATATTCAATTGACAGATTTATTGCTTCTAGAGGGAAAAAAAACATTGTCCTAGACACTTTGGTAAAATACACAGATGAATTAGAAATATTACTTATCTTCAAAATCTCAATGTCTAGTTGTGGACACAAGACACACGTGAGAAAAAAAATTATACATGCTTTTGTAAATTTTGGAAAAATTTAGATAGATGGGTAAACAGATAGATAGATACAGAGAGAGAGAGAGATAAAAGAGCTTGACACAAAATAAATGAAAAGGTAGCCCTACAAAATCTATGATAAAATTCCACAAAAATTGTACAGAGAAAAAAATGAAGAGAGGGTTCAATGGAAAGATGCCATCTATTAATAAAAAGAGCCACCTTTTAAGGCCCTCCTTGCCAAATTAAACCTGTTCAGTGACAGCAAATCACCTGAAGTTCAGGGTTTTCCCTAAGACCGGGTCAAGACTCAGATCCTCCTAAAAGCATTTGTGAACAATTAGACATTATAATTTAGCAGTCAGTTCATGATGTAGTGGAACCGTTCTCCAATTTGGAAGTACTTGGGCTTGTCTTGTCTAATTAGTTAATCATAAGCCTCGGGAGGACAGAAATCTTGTTCTCTATCTTTTCTGCTCCTTCTCACTATGCCTGGCAAGAGTTTGTATCCACAGCCAAAGCTAAACACCATAAAACTGGTATTAAAATAAATCTAATTTAGCTAATGAGCTCTAAATACAGTAGAAATGGCTGCTTTACCCATGCAGTGTTTAGGGAAAACATTGCCTGAGAGCCTGGCATAACTTAGAACTAGATGGGGACCTCAGAGCAACTGGGAAACAGGACGCCGTAAGTTCAGGCTACTGCCAATAGCAGACTCTGATTTGCCCTTACCTTTGATTTTCTACCTAGCACACCATGGATCACCTTCAAAGAAAGGGAGGGGTGAGTAGCTTGGCTGACCAGAGATTCACCCTAGACCCTTAGGGTTGGGTATATCTTTAATAGCTCTCAGAGACCTCTTCTCTACCCTAGTGACCTTTGCTTCATAGTCATTTGAACCAAGAAGGGACTCATTTCCCATGGACAGGCAATTTGAAACAGTATTGAGCACCAAGGACTACAGGAAGATGCACCTGAATGCGAATTACCACAAGAATAAATAAAATATTGGAATTTTTAAAAATTCCATGCTTCAAAAACTTTAGTTTTCTTCCCCTCCTCTACCCTGTTAAATGCTCGCACTTGTGCTTGTGAGATCCATGCTGAAACTGCCTTAGTAAATTATTTCTCTTCCGAGCAATGAGTTGATCCAGCCTTGTTTGGTACATCTGTTATAACACATCACAGCCTCCCATAATTACTCTTTTATTTAATTCTACACATTCTGATTAGCTGTGTCTGTTCCAGGCAAGTACTAGGAGTGTGGTAAGTGCCCTTCATTCAAAAAGAGTTCTTCAGAACAGTATGAAGTGAAATTAAAGTAATTATTAAGTCATAGAAACTAAACGTAATTCCACAATAGGCAGAGAGCTGGTAAATAGCTAGCAAACCACAGTTGGAGGAATGTGTTCAAAGCTGCTTTCTGAAATAATTCCTAGTGTCTGACTCTTGGTGATGGCATGCAGTGAGTGAAGAGGCGGGAGAACAGAGAGTTGAGGACCACTTTAAGATCTTGAAGGAGCCTTCTCCCCAACACTGAAGAGGAACTCAAGAAGAAGCAGTTTTGGAAAAGAAGGGTTGTGTGATACTGTGGTTGGGCAAGCCTGTTGTCTTGAGTTCTTCTCTTTAGCTCTCATGAATATTCTGTGGGCCAAGAAGCTTTTAGTATAGAAGAGACAATTAAATTCCAGCTTTTCACCATTGTATCTCTTGCACCAGAGTAAGCAATAGGGCATAGGGCAATAGACTTAAATTAGATTGCAGCAGAACATGTGTACTGACCTTTTCTCAGAGCAGATCTATTTACTTTATAATGCAGTTCAACTTGTAGGAACTGATGTACTCCTTGCTGGAGTAAAGGTTAAGAAATATGTGCATCTTAATTCATGTGGATTTCAACTCTGCTCTGGTCTTCTGCTTACTGTGTACACCAACATATGTTGGCCCTAACAAAACTGAGAAGGCAAAATCGTTTTGAAGTTAGTAATACACGGGCTCCTCCATCATTTAGTGCAGTGATTCTTGAAATGTGGTTTTCGGCAGCAGCGTCAGTATTACCTGGGACCTTGTTAGAAGTGCACATGTTGAGGCCCTGTGCCAGACCTACTGAGTCAGAAACTCTGTGTTTTAACAAGCCCTTCTGATGCACGCTAATGTTTGAGAACCACGTGTGTGTGTGTGTGTGTTTTACTCCCCAGGTTCTTCTGATGCATAGCCAGAATTGACAGTCACTGATGTAGTTTATTGTTTCCTAAAATATGGAATGGAGCAGGTACCACTGGTTACACCCAAATGTTAAGCGGTAGATAAGTAACTCTGTGTGGTCTGGAGGATGTGATTTTAAATGGCACTGGAATGCAATTTTAAATAATGTTGAATCTCTTAGCGAGAAAGTTAATCCTTTTCTACCCTTCTCACTATTCAAGAAGACTCAGTTTGGTACAAATAGACCCTTTAACATCTCTCTAACACTTGTTATAAAGACAGAGCAGGACTCAGGCTCAGAACCTCTAGCATTCAATAGTATCAAGACAGAATATGATTAATATTATTAAATATTATTTGGGTTATGTTTATAGTTTACTTTTTATTTATGTCAGATGACACTAGTTTTCATCATATGACAGTGATATAAATTTTTCTTTTTAATTAACTTTTTCTCAAAGAACAGTAAACCAATTTAAAAAGAAATATTTAGTAAATCATTGGAATAATAGAGTGCAGATGGCTCCCAGGAACTCACTCACAAGACAGGGAGGGAAGGCAATTTCCAGGGCAGTATTCGGTCAGCACACATTAAGCCTAATTTTCAACATTGGCTCAGCCTCTATCTCCAGGCCTTGACCTTCAGAAAGATGACCTGAAGCCTGGGACATTTGCCATCACTAAAGAAAAATTCCATTATGGTGACTACACAATTTACTAAGATAGGAAACTGACTCATACATTTCAGAACAATTTCACAACATTTGAAATCAAATTATCTGAATCACCCAGATAATTAAAATGTCAAAAATAGCCCATTCCTCAAAATTCAGGGTAAATTGAATTTGGGTTGGTCTTAAAAAGAAAACTTAGATCTTCTAATTTTTATGCAAGCAATGAGATTATCCAATAAAATATTTGAAAAAAGAATAGAAAAAAGAAAAATATCACATCATCCATAGTTATGTCCCTTAAAAGGATTGTTGTACTGTTAAGATTTTGGTCAATTTCCTTCTAGTCTTTTTTTTTCTTCATGTAATTGTAGTGTATATATACATATATACCACAGAATTATATATATAATTACACAATATATAATATACACAATTCTGTGCCTTACTTTTAGCATGAAAATATAACTTTTTCTTATATTTTAGCTAGGATTTTATTGGGCAGATAATAGAAGAATAAATAAGTCACTTTATAATAAGGATTTCTATGTCCACCTTTTCAATATAAAACATGTGTCTCTTAGATTGCTTTTGGTGGCAAATAGCAAAAAAGCCAACTCAAATTGCCTGAAACAATAAAGGCATTTATCATCTCACATAACAGAAATCCCAAAGCAGAGTAAACCACAGTACATTGACCAACTTGACAGTGACAACAAGGACCTAGGTTCTTATATCTTCCTGGTGTGAGCTCCATCTTCAGACTGGCGGTGAAAAGGTTCGACAGTTCTAGGTATCAAGACCAGCTTTCCATGGAAGAAGAAAAATAGTCTCTTTACTTAGACCTTTCTCTGAAAAGAGAACGCTTTCTGCAGAAATTCCTCCAACAGACTTCCCTATACCTCTCATGAGATGGAGTTGGGTCACATGACCCGGTCACTGGTCAGGGAAAAGGGCTTACCCTTACTGGCTCACACCAATCTCCATGGCAGGAACATGTGTTGGTGAATCCACTACCTCTCCCTCCAAAAAATGAAAACAGGGAGGTCTTTTTAGTATATTGACATAGCAAATAATGTGGTGCAATGTTTAAAGAAGCTATTTAACATCTCTCAATGGCTAATTGCTTTTACATAGTGCATAAAAATCTAACTAGCTTCTAGTTTAACTTCGAGTCCCTCTGTGTTTTGGTCCACTCTCCTTCTCCAGCTTTATCTACTTACTATTTCCAAGATAATTTCACATTCTAATTAGTCTCTATTCTCCCATCTTCCATGAATGCAGTGTTTCCTTCCCTAGTGATGTCCTCCTAATCAGGCTTTACTTCAACTCCCACTTCCTGTCCAACCCCTGATACTTTCCTATATTTACAGAGCATCTCTTAGGCAAATGGCATTTCCCCTATACATTTGTTGTTTTACCTCCTACAGTAAACACGTCTTGCATTTGTCTAACCAACATCTACTCTCTGATGTGTCTTGCTAGTGGCACCCCAAATTTCCATGGAGAAACACCCCTCCCTTACTTTCAATCTCCATGACTCTAATCTCTGCTCAACAGGGAATCACGATAAGACAGCCACAGTGACTACTTAGCAATGGGCAAGTGAACCAATCAAAGTCCATTAGGTTGAATTCTAGGAGTTTTAGAACTGTTAGGAAGAGCAAATTTGCTTTTTATTAGGGTTGCTGATGAGATTTAAATCTGGAAATCCTGGCAGCTATCTTGCCACCAAAGAGATAGCCTGCCTGGGAATGAAGCCAGCATAAGGTAAAGCAGATATAAACCAAGAGGTGGAGAAGATAAGACCAAACTCTGGGAACACCCCTGAAGACCAGGTAGCCAGCCATGCCTTAAACACATCTACTTCTGGATTTTTCAGATGTGAACCAAGGCATTCCCTTTTTCACTTAAGTCAGTTTGAATTTGATTCCATCACTTGCATAGAGAACCATAGCTGATATGGCTCCTCCTTCATCGCTCTAATTCTATTTATCTTTAAAGGCTCAGTTCAAGTGGCAACTCCTTCAAGAAGTCTTCCCCATCCACCCATCTTCACTTCTCTCTCTCTTCCCTCTGAACAATTTCATCTGTCTGTGGATTTTTTAAATGAGTTTCTACCCTGGGTACAGTATTGTAGGCAGAGGCCATGTTTCATGGTTCTTTTGTATTAATCTCAAAACATGGAACAGAGCTTAACACATAGTAGCTACTCCCTAATTCATTGCATGACATTTCTCAAAAAATGAGCTAGAGATGCTCGTCATGTGTAGGGTACTTGGGAAGGGGCCAAGATGCTATTGAGCTTTTTAAATGTAATATTGTGAGTTTCTGTCATTTGTCTGCTGTGACTCAAGAGGACACACCTATTTGAGTCTCTGAAGAAGGACTCCCAAAATAGAGTCCCTTAACCCCAACTGACTTCTACATAAAATGAAGAAACAAAGAAAAAAGATGAAGGCCAAGATATCACTCATTAAATGAATAGAGACCAGGGTGGAAGATATGACATCCAGAAAGATAGTCATGTGGGCTTCCCAATACTGATATTGAATACCAGTACTGAATCTCCAAATCTTAAGACTTGACTGCCTAGTCTTGGCAGTGACTAGGGAAGCTTCCCCTCCTCCCTTTTGCTGGGGTAGAAAGAGAAGTAAAGAATCATGCTCCCTATGGACAGCTTGCTTCCAAGATGAATAAAGTCAGAATTGAGCCAACTATTCCCAGTTATTTCCTTCATATTTACAATCAAATGTCATTCCACCTCCCCAAGCAAAGGATGGAGAGGGTAAGACCGTAAGTGCCACACCTGAAAAGTTCCCTCTCTCTTAAAGGAAACATCAAGGGTAGGGAAGAAGCATCCTCACCTCTCAACACGTACTCCCAGCCACTTACTTCAGTCACACCTTAGGAGCATGTGACTGATAGTTGCTAATGGTCTCTTCCTATAATCCTAGTGATAGGAAAGAATTCTGAAATAGACTTTGTGGAAATGATGTACGAGACAGGATAGTAACCATTGAGGAGAGGTAAACACAATGTTACTTCATAAGAAAATTTTCTCTTCTTCCATTATTTCAGTCCTGGCTTTTTCCCCTCCGAAGTTTTCTTTCTAAATCTTTCTTTTCCGTGTTTCTGGGACTATACTAAAGTGGAATTTTATGCTTCAAGAACAGAGTTGATGATTCATGGAAATTGTAATTGACAAAGAATTGGCATGTTTTTCACTCTTTTTTCTGCATCAACTGAATAAGATTAGTGTCTTACATGGATTATTTTTTCAATAATAGGGAAGGCTATGTTGGCAACAAAAATTGCAAAACAGCAACATCATAAGCTTGCCTAACCATCCAGTGGAAGAGAATTTCCAACTTGAAAAACACTCTTGGTCCAGCAAACCAAGGACCTGAGTAACAATTACAACTGAAATCATTAAACAGCCACGTTTTCTCCTATGGAGGAATTGGATCCTCTAGGGTTCTTAGAGGGAAATGCAGAAACATTAGGGGAAGACCTTACATAATAACCTTTCTGTAAAGCTTGGATGGCACAAATGATTTTGTAAGACATTCAAGTCACATGTCATTAATCAGAAATGACAGTCTTTATTCACATATATTTGACTGAGCTGCATAATTTTAGACTCCAATAGGTCTAGATAAATGACCCTAAGTATTGTACTTTTTCAAATTGACAATGATTGATGATGGAGGAAAAAACCGAATGCTGAAAAGGGACCCTGAAGTAAACATCGAAAATCAGTTGCACTACTTTGAGGAAAAGAATTTGGGAGGTTTTCTCCTTGGAGACTTTTCCTCTTTCTTAACATCTCTATCTCCTTAATTCTCAATTTAATCAATCGGACATTGCCAAACTCCCCACATTACAACTCAAATCTCAGTGAAAAACTGAGGACTCATTTAGTTATGTTTGTTCAAATAAGCAAGAAAGGAAGATAATAATGATTAATAAAAATTTGTTCCCTTAGCAAGTATTTCCTGAAACTATCATGTGCCAGGCACTGTTCTAGGCACTAGGGCTTCAGCAGAAAGGAAGATGAATATAGTTTTTGCTCTTTGGGAGCTCATATCTTAGTAGAGAGAGGCAATACCCAAGTAAACAAATAAATAAATGAGGTTATTTCAGGGAGTTCTAGATTGCATAAAGAAAATAAAATAGAGTGATTTAATAGAAAGTGATGGGGGCTGGGGATTTCATTTGAGAGGACAAGGAAAGTCTTGCTAAGTAGATGACAGTTTAGCTGAATAGGAGCCAGTTTTCAAGGAGCATATTATGCAGAGGGAGCAGTAAATGCAAAAGTCCTGAAGCAGGGACAAGCTTAGCACCTGGAAAGAATAGACAGGAGGCCAACGTGGCCCCTTTTGTGAGTAAGAAGGGAGTGGTAGTAAGTCAGGACAGAGAGGCAGTCAGGGCCAGATTATATAAGGCCTTTTAGGTCATTATAAAGAATTTGGGTGTTAGGCTATACGAAGTTTTGATAAAACAGAAGGAAACCTCAGTGTCATCAAAATAATACTTATAATCCATTGAATTCTTATGAGGAAGGCATTGTGCCCAATGTACTACATTTCTATAAACCACCTCCTTGCAAAGAAAGTTATTGTGTTTTAAAGGTAGGAAAACAACAAGCTCTGAGCAAGATTGCAGAGCTGGGAAGTAATGAAGCCAAGATTCAGATTCAAACCTCAGTCCATCTAGTTCCAAAGTCAAAAACTGCCCACTACCCACTAAGTTCCATCATCATATTTTTTTATTTTCTCAAAATATTAAAGGAATAAGTATGCAAGTGTACCATATTGTTGGCCTCAATGAAGACATGAGAATGTTTACCAGTGTATAGTGGGGTAATTCCTAAGGCCCATGTCAAATGTTTATGTGCATTTTTAATACTTTTTTAAAAATTTGCTTGATAATTGTGTGAGGCTATTTCTTACCATCTCTCCCTGGGGAATAGCTTTCCTAGATGACCTGAGTGGAGCCCTCTGATGGGCAGGTTATCAAACAGCTATTCATTCATCCATTCAAAGATTTACTGAGTGACCACCATGGTTCTAACTACTAGGGACACAATGGTAAATAAAACAGCAAAAATAGCTCTACTCCTGAAGCTTACATTCTAATGAAGGAAATTACCTATGTGCATCATAAAACCAAAATTACTTCCCCACCAAAGATTTCTGCAGTGCTTGTGGTCCTCCTTTTTACCATATCTCTGAAAAAAAGACATAGCTGCTAAATATCCTAGGCCAAAAAAACAAAAAACAAACCAAAACTACAACAGTAATACCAAAATCCTTACCTGATAGAGGCAGAATGAATAACAAGAAAGATTTATCAATTTTCTAATATCAATGATAAATTAACATTTTAAAGCACATATTATGGTGAAAAGTGCTACAAAAGAAGCTATAAAAGTGAATAATACATAGTGCCTGTCTGCTCTGAGTTTACAAATCCACTGAGGATTGGAAAGAAGGAACAAAAGCTGAAAAGATCAAGGATAAGGTGGGAGTTTCCAGTGCCAAGATTTCAAATCAGAACACTAGCGTTATTCCATGGAGGAGCTATGTTTAAATCTCACTTGGGTGGCACAATCAAATACAGAGTATTACCTTGATCACATGGCATAAAAGGAAAGAAGCTCATAAAAGGGAATAGAAGTCAGGCAAGATAGAGAGATGTGGTCTTAAATTATCTCCTACAAGCATCATTGATAGGGATCCTTTTAGCTTTTGCTTAGTCTAAAAATATCTTTATTTATCTTTCATTTTTGAAGGATGTTTTTTCTTGATATAGACCCCTAGGTTGACAGGTTTTTTTGTTTGTTTGTTTCCCAGCATTTCAAAGATGTTATTCTGTTGTCTTCCGGCTAGCATTGTTTCTGATGAGAAGCCACCATTCATTCTTACCTTGGTTCCCCTATTTACAATGTGTACTTTGTCCTCTGGCTGCTTTCAAGATTTTCTCTTTGCCCCTACTTTTTAGCAATTTGATTTTTAGTGCCTTTGTGTAGTTTTCTTTATATTTATCCTGCTTATGGTTTGTTGAATTTTTGGAATCTGTAAATTGCAAGTTTTGATCAAATTTGAAATTTTTTCAGTGTTATTTCTTAAAACATTTTTCCCTGTTCCCTTTCCTTTTCTGGGATTCCAATACCACATATTATATGTTTTATTTTGCCCCACAGGTCAATAAGGCACTTTTCATTTTAATTTTCAGTCTTTTTTACTCTGTTTCAGTTTGGTTTGTTTCTATTGCTATATCTTCAAGTTCACTGATCTTTTTTCTTCAGTGTCTAAGTAATTAAGCCAACCCATTGAATTTTTTGTTTTAAATATGGTATTTTTTCATCTCAAGAAGTTTTATTCCTTTTTGTATCTTTCATTTCCTTCCTCATTGTGTACATGTTTTCCCCTAAATTTTTGAGCATATGTATAATAGCAGTTCTAAAGTTTTGTCTGCTGTTTCCATCATCTCTGTCATACCTGAGTCCATTTCTATTGATGATTTCTCCTAGTTATGGGTCACATTTTCCTGTTACTTATCATGTCTATTATTTTTTAAATTGGATTCTGGACATTGTAAATGTTCCAATGTCGAGTTTCTAGATTTTGGCTGTCTTTAAAGAAGGTTGAATTTTGCCTTAGTAGGCAGTTAAATTTCTTACAGATTAGCTTATTCCTTTTGAGGTTTGTTTTTAATTTTTGTTATTGGTGGTATAAAGTAGCCTTTATTCTAGGGCGACTTCCAACTACTAAAATATGACCCTTCTGGGGTTTCTATTGAGTGTTTGGATGTTCAGTGAATTCTCTCCATCTGTCGTGTGAGAAGTTGGATATCTCCCAGTCCTGCGTGAGGTCTAGGAATTGTTCAGGTTCCAGGTCTTCAGTAGTTTTTCTGGGCTGAGCTTAAGTTTCATTCTATGCACATGCACCTTAGTATTTAGCCAATAGACTTAAGAACTCCTATGCAATTTTGAGAGCTCTTTCTAAGCATACTCCCTCCTCTCCTGTACTCTGCTCCACAAATTCCAGCTGCCTAGGCCTCCCCAATCTCTAATCTCTTTCTCCTGAACTTAGTGAGACTGCTTTGTTTTCATTGGGTTTTCCCACACCGTTCTGTAATCCATAAAAGATCTCAAGGAGAAAGATTTGGTGGTCACTGGTTTCACATCATTTGTCTCTGTCTTTCAGAGATCACAATCCTGTGCTGTTTGCCCAGTGTCTGAAACCACAGTGAGGAAGTTAGATAGCAATTACTCTCTCGTGGTCAAAAGTGAAAATCCAGAACCACTACTATGAGAGAACAGTTTGGAACACAGGACAAATAACATTTGACAGAGGAAAAGGTAGGTAAGAGGGTCTCCATGGGAAGCAGTATGGAATTCTGGTTAAAAAAACAATCTTTGATGTCTGACAGATCTTGGTTCAAATGCTAGATTTGCATTGTGATGATCTTAGGGAAATTATTATTAATCCTAACTCCTTAATGGGGTAGAGTGAGGATTAGATGAGATAATGCATGCTAAGCCCGTAGTATAATACCAGCATAAAGAAAGAACCCAATCAAAATTTGTAAAAAAATAATAATGAAAACAATAACTGGGTAATATCTGGAGAATGCAGAGTCTTGTGGAATGATTCAAATAGTGAGAAAATAAAGAATTTTATGCACACAAAGAAGAAATTTATATAGCATATAAATGAGAGATGAGATTAAAAAAAATTTTAACTAGGTCAGTGTTCCCATGTGTTGCCTCTATATTAATCACATTAGTGAAATATTACTAACATGATGTTTCAATGATAAGGAAAGTAAGAAAACAAGCAAAGAAAATTGTTTGGTAAAGAATAAGCAACTGGAGATCGAGAGTCATCTCTTAATCATCTGGCACAATGTTTTATTTAGAGCTGGGATCCCATAAATAGCATAAAATATAATAAGTACACACTAAAAACTGTCATTCATGCATGCATTCATTCAGTGAGTGTTTAATGAGCATCTACTCTAGTTTACACTACAGTTTGCATATCAACAGGAACATCTGATTCCATTTCACCTTTGTTCAATCCCATGACAGAAGCTACAAATACCTGATCCCTAATGTCCCAGATTCCCTGGCAGCTGGGTGTGATCATATGATCCAGAACTGATATAAGAGAAGTTAATTTTTTCCTCTTTTCTTTCTTTGGATATTCTCATGTGAGGACTTGATACTTAGGGTACAGAAGCCATCTTGCAAATTTGAGGTGATAAATCTCCATATAAAAGTACAAGAAACTGTAGATGACAGGATGGATGGACAGAAAAAGCTAAGCTAACTGTCTCTAAAACTTTTATTATGTGAGAGAAGTAAATGTCTTGAGTTTTTAGTCCAGTATTGAGTGTGGTTTTCTCTAAGTTTCAGCTTAAATCATCCAGACATCATCAAAACTACCAAGATGTCAAGTCAGTCAGACATTTCCATGAAGAACCTGTAACAGGAATCTGAGGAATGTAGGCAAATAGCAATAGAGTTTAAATACAGATTTAAAAAATGAATCTTAGGTAAGAAATAAAATATTCAGCCAGGTCAGTCTTACAAATTTTAGTGGAATAAATAGCATTTAAGCTGAAATTCTTGTTGAATCTCTAACATAATTATTGCAAGCTAGAAATAATAAGTGCTATAAAGCAGCACAAATAATTCAGTGTAAAGCTGGAAAAGTGAAAACTATATACTTGGCACTCTTCAAGGCACTGTGGGACACAGAAAAGAAAAATAAGACATGTTCACTGCCTTCAGGCAACTTAAAATCTTTACCGGCAGTTTATCAATGCCAGTACTCTAAGCAAGAAAGATTAAAACATGTCAGTTTTCAGATTAAGACTACAAAGGGATTTTTTTCCCTTGGATGTGAGATCTGAGAAGCAAATTCAACAGTTCAAACTGGGCAGTTTCCAGGAAAGTTTTATTGGCATCCCAGCTAGTGGTTTCTTGCTTGCAACCATGGCCTGTGGCACCTCGGTGAACTTGTCTGCCATCTGGTGAAGTAGAGTCACACCTTCTGCAATGAAGCGTGAATCTCAGTCTTGGGGGAGCCCTCGCCCAGATTTACTTCTTCCTGTATTCTTTCTAGACCTCTTTTGTGCCTTGTTACCAGTCCCCTGAAACTAGTTAATAACCATTTTATATTAAACCTTCCTAATTCAAATTACTGTACAGCTTCTGTCTCTTGACTGAACCCTGACTGACATTCATGCCATTTTGTACCCACATCCCCCATATTCAGCCTGGAGTGTCACACTGTTTCCTAATGTAATAAAGGCTCTAAGAAGCACCAATTTAATTATGTTTGACTAAGAGTCTCCTAGGTTTATTTGACCACAGACCTTTTTATAGCTTAGCACCTGTTGTTCAAGTACCTTAAAGTATGCCAGTATTTCATGGATCAGTTTGGGAAATGCAGCTTAGGGGACTCATCGCTAATCTAATTATTTTCTAAGAAGGTGAAAAACACTGACAGCCTCCAAAGGCACTAATTTCAATTCAATACTTTATTGAGTATCTACAGTGTTGGGGACACAGTACTATCAGAAAGCTTATAATAAAGGGAAAGGTGAAGGTGAAAAAAAAGGCCATAGACAATTTTAGGATGCCATGGAAAAAGAGGAGGGTAAGCAATTCATTTTAATTAGGGGAAGTATCAGAAAAACATTTTTGGAAGAAGGACCCTGTGACCTCAATCTTAGAAGATGAGCAGATTTTGACTGAGATGCGTATAGTGGACCAGGACAGGGACAGGAAAGTAGGTGTGTAAGGTAGGATGCGAAGAAGTGTGCGTGTCAGTCGGGACTTCTATGCAACCAGTGACAAAATCCCACTCAAAGGCCTGAGTGGGAAAGGAAATTTATTGGTATGAATAATTGAGAAGTCCAATTGATGCTGCAGGCATGACTGGGTCCAGAGACCCAAAGCATGTCACCAGACTCAGGCTTTACTTTTCCATCTCTTGGTTTCAATTTCCTCCGTTGGACACCATTTGCATTCATGGAGTATCTTTCCTAAATGCTGTTATGCTCAATCTTGAGCAACCTTAGTAGAAAGGAGGGATTGTCCCTTTCCCTAGGGAGGAAAAAAACAAAAAACAAACCAGCATCCCGTTCCATAAACTGAGTCATGTGTCCATCTCTAAGCCTATTCTTGTGGCCAGTAAGATGTGATGCTGTCAGTGGCCAGGCCTGGTTCACATGTCTGTTCTTGGGCCAAGAATGGAGTCAGCAACATCCATACCACGTATGTAAGGGAACACCAAGATTCAGTTACCAAAATAAGAATGGCTACCAGATGAGCAAAAAGTAAAACAAAAACTACAAATTATACTTCAGTATGAGTATGGAATGAATGGAAGGTGAAATTTTATGAAGCTAAGCTTGATGCTGAGGCCAATGACCCCAAAATTCAGATTAGTCAGTCTTGTTCACAAGTGAAATCATTACATGAAAAATAGAAAAGTCTTGCTTAACTCTAGGATACACATTAGCAGCAAAACTTCTCATATTAGCAACAAAACTGGAAAGAAATCCATAAGCATAAGTCAAAAGGCAGCTTCCCTACAGCAGAGGAGACATCAGGAAGGTTTGAAATTTCCAGAATTCATAGATAACTTCCCTCTGGTGTTTTGTATGACACTGTAATGTTCACAAGGAGGGTAAGCACTAAAAATAGGACCAGAGATAGCATTGCTTCCTGACAGTGGGTTCATACAGTTGATATGAGATACTAATGTACAATGCCAAAATAAAGACCCCAAACATTATCCCACTTGAATGGTTTTTTTCTCAATTTCTCATTACCTAGGAGACTTAATATTAGATTAACAAACTAAAGCTGCCATAGTGCTGATGGGCTCTGGTGAGGAACTGCTAACAAGATGTGAACACACTTAATAAAATGACCAATTCTTGCTGATTTATAGCCAACTAATTACCCGGCAAATATCCAGGCTGTGTTCTCCCTGCTGGAAATGATAGTAGGCTGTCAATGTGAGAAGGGACAAAAAGACAGTTCAGGGTTGAGGAGCAAGAAGAAATGTTTGATATATTATAGTGGACACTGTTACTCTATATCAAAGTATCTTGGGCTGCCTAGAGCCACACTGTCAGCCAAGTCCACAGTGGTATTTTTAGGGAAATCTAGAGTAAGTTAGAATCTCATCCATATACCAAGTACTGGGAAGGGTTGGTGAAAGCAATTTGTAAGGTTTGGCTCTCAAAAACAGAGAAAAGAGAAAACAAACCAGGGCTGTAGAACTCGATTCAAGAAAAAAAATGGCTTTTTGCAGATATTCCTTACTCTGACACCCTATCATATGCATTCTTACCAAGAGATTCCTTCTTATAAAGAACGTCCATTATGGAAGCCTCTGCTTGTGGCATTGCTGTTAATTTGGAGAGATCTGTGTTGCAAATCTTCTAATGCTTAGGATGAAGTTGAGCTAGAGATGTCTAGTTAAATAAAAGAGTAGATAAGTAACATGACCACTAGAGTTTGGTTCTTTGGCAAGAATAACCATGTGCATTTGGCAGACTCACCCCACATAAGTAGGCAGAAGCTACATACCAGTGTCTGGGAATTAGGAGACTTTGAATAAAAACAGAACAACTCACTGACTGTGTGCTCCAGGAAAAACCATTTGACCTGCTGGCCTTTCTTGACCTAGCTGTCAAACAGGGGTTCATGGTGCTTTTCCAATTTAGCCACATGTTTATCTCATATATCAATGAGATACATCCAAAGATGAACACTCATCCTTGCACAAAGGAGATATTGACCAAAAAAGCCTGGGGCATCAGCTACTTTCTGAAAATAAAATGGTAGGAAAAAAAAATACTGCATCAGACATAGAATAGGTCACACAGATCTGCAAAAACAATAGCTACAGTTTGTTAATTTTCTTAAAGGGTCAGCATCCCTCATTTATTATGTCATTCTCCTTCCCAGGGCAAATGAATGTAGAACATACTATACTATAAAGCCACTCCAACCAGTTAGTGGCTTTATTTAATTAGGTCATCCGTTTCTTGCATATTTATCTATGGCTTGTTTCTTCTTGTGATTTCAACATGTCATACCCCTTGGCTGGTCCCTCATGAAATGATATATTTTCAAATTACTATTATTTTGTTAAGCAATAGAAACTAACGCTGGTAAATATAAAGTCAAAAGAGAATGTAATAGGCTTGTTTATGGAATGAAGTGTTGAATATTCACAAGGACGTAGAAAGGAAGGACCAAGTCTGCTACGGAGATCATATGGTGGAAAATCCTAGATCTTCTCTAACAAGCATTTTCCAAAACAACCTGATGGTAGGAATCATCTAGGAGTACTTGTTAAAATACCGATTCCTGGGTCTAACCCAGACCTGCTAAATCAGAATTTGGGGAGGAGTAGCCTGGAATTTTTATACTTAACACAAAGACTGGGAAACACTGCAGACAGGGCTAACATTAACTTCACTGCTTTGGCCCTCAGGCTCTGCTCCAACTGGCAAATTCCAAGAAGGGATAATCTGATTGGCTCACCCAGGGACAGGTGTCTGCCCATGAGTCCATCAGCTATGTCCAGAGGGTCATGCTGGAGAACCCTGTTTAATGTATCAGGTGCCAGTGCCAGAGAAGAAGAAATTACCAAGAGTAGGGAATCCACTGCAGTGTCTGTTACCAACAAAATAAACCAAAGCTATGTAGCTTTCATTATCCAATCTTTAAAACTCATTTAGAGTTCTGAAATCTTATATCAACCATTTTTTTTAAAATTATGAAACATGACTGTGCTAGAAAATTGGAGGAAGTTTCCCAGTGGCAAATCCAACCTAGGTCAGGAGTTTACATGGAACAAGTGGAAAGAAGCCAAGACACAGAGCCTTACAGTGACAAATGCTACATCTGGAATAGCTAAGACAACCCTTATTTTATGGAGGGCCACCTCCTTTTCCCAACCCCCAGATCCACACTCTAAAATGTTCCCAAATTGGAGTGCATCCCTCCTATTCTCCGTGAAAAACATCAAGTCAGTATACAAGCTTGGGAAAGCCCCAGCACCCCATGCTTGGCTGGCTTTTGGGGGTTACCTTCCACATCTTCTATTCTTCCCCCCAGGAGGCCCCATGGCTACTGATTTTGCCAAATGATGGCAGCTTAACAGACAGACAGTCTTCTTTGTCCACAAGGTCTTAGTCACAGTGAAAATTCAATAGATGGTTTTGCTGCAGGCATATTTTCAAATGCCAGGAAAGCATCTGACAGTGTTGGATGTTTGGAGGGCTATTGTTAGGAAGATTAAGTGCTGTCCTACGTTCAATCATTTATTCAACAGCCACACAGGGAGGCTAATGAGTGGAGGCAAATGTGGTATGGGTGTTTGGTGGGTTTTGCAGAGGAGAGTTTCTCTCCTTATTTTATGCATAAAACCAAGGACAGGGGACCTAAACAACAAGCAGGTCCTATGGCCTCACTTTGTAAGGATAGACCACTGGAGTTGACTGTGCCTTTTATGTCCTTACATAAAAAGCAGGCTGAGAGTAAGAGAGAACACATTCCCAAAGCCATAAAACTAATTATTTTGGCACATACCAAAAGCAAGTTTCTCCTTTTCCCAGATTCCTGATAAGTGCTTTGTATCAGTCAACTCTCTGAGAAGAATTTTCTTTGCAGAAAGTATGTCACATGCACTGTTAATGCCACCCAGAATCCACTCACTTTTCTTTTGCCAACAAGACTCTGGTTTTCCATAGGAGAACCACTTCTCCCTGTTCTTAGTTCATTTATTTCTAGTAGAGCTGAACCCATCCTCAGTTCCAGGGTTGAGCAAGGGACTTGAGCCTAACCAGTCAGATCAGTACACATACAGGAGCTTGCAGTGCTTGGTTGATGCTTGGGCACAGACCCAGTTAGAACCAACTTAACATAGTGAGATTTTACTGAGACGGTGAAAGAAGAGACCATTCTCTTTTCTTCTGGTAATGCCAGCAGTAAGGATATTGTGAGCTGGGCTTCTGAAATCGTTGAGTAGAACCTGAGAATGAAGATAACCCAATAGAAGTCAGAGCAAAGACATGGAGAGGAAATGAGTCCTGATGACTTGTTTATGCTCTTAGCACCAGCTGTGTCTGAAGCCAGTTCTGTCCCTGGACTTTTCAGTTCTACAAGCAAATAAATTCCCTTATTTTCCCTAAGCCAATTCGATTTGGGTTTTTATCTCTTGCAATTGAGAGTCCTAATTAAAACAGGAATGAACAGAATAATGCATTTTGTTAATTCTGTTTCTTTAAAAACTATCTATTGACCACCTGCTGTGGGCTTCTAAAGAAGTAGAAGGCATTGTCCTTTCAAGTTGCTAAAGGAAGAGACAATGTTAATACATGTACAATGTATGGAATCAATTCTACCAACAACAATAAAAAAGGTTTTGTATATTAAATGAGGTAACGCAAAGAGAAAGGTCGACGTGGGAGGTAGAGGTAGGGTTTTCCTGGAGGGGAGACAAGCTGAGTCAATGTCACGTTCGGCAATTTTTTCCCTCTTAGCCAGATGGACCTGGTCCAAAGAGTTTAAGCTTGAGACAGCAATAAGAGTCTTGGCCAACATTCTGATCCTCTTAGGTGCCACTGGGAAATCTAACTAATTCAGCTTCTTCTTCTCATTTGCTCCTTGGTAAGTTGGATTTGGGAAAATATGCAGATTCTCCAGAAGCTAGGTCAGATCAGCTGTAGTTATCTTGCTATCTCCCTACAATAATTGTTAGAAAATGCACTATTTTTGAACTATGTGTCATATTATTGATTGTACATAAAAATTATCTAGAAATCAGTAACCAACATCTGTAAACTTCTACTGTAGACCCGCTTTGGTGGTGAGGGGAAAACATAAATGTTCATGTATGAGACATGGACCCTGTATTTCATGAGCTTTAAAATCAGTAGTGACCTACATAACAAGTTAGATTATCATCAAGTGCTTATTTGTGTATTCATTAAAGTGCAATGGTTGGTTCAAGATGAAGGGGGATCAGCATGTAAGCTCCCTAAAGGCAAAGTTTGCATCTTAAGCAATGTGGTCCCCGCTAAGTGCAATATAGAAACTTATAGAAGGCTCACTCAATATATTGCTGTAAATTATACAAGATTTACTGAAGAAGGTGTCTGAGAGCAATATTTAGAATATACAACCCAAAATGATGCGGAATACTCTCCTGCTAAACTTATAAGATTTCCTTATATGGGAAAAATGCCAGAACTGTCATTGAAGACTGTGGTTTGATTGGTTTGGCGGGACTTCTGAAGCCTTCTATACATTCAAAAATGAATGAAAGAGCCAGGCACGGTGGCTCATGCCTGTAATCCTAGCACTTTGGGAGCCCAAGGTGGGTGGGACGATTGCTTGAGGTTGGGAGTTCGAGACCAGCCTGAGCAAGAGCGAGACCCCATGTCTCCAAAAAATAGAAAAACTAGCAGGGAGCAGTGGTGCGTGCCTGTAGTCCCAGCTACTTGGGAGGCTGAGGCCTGAGGATTGCTTGAGCCTAGGAGTTCAAGGCTGCAGTGAGCTATGATGATGCCACTGCGCTCTATCCCGGGTGACAGAGTGAGACCCTGTCTCAAAAAAAAAAAAAAAAAAAAAGAAAGAAAGAAAAGAAAAGAAAAATGGAAGAAAGTGATTGAAAGATGTTAAGTTTCTGTATGTTGGACTCTGAAAACATTTCTTCTTTATAACCTTCCTAAGTCTTGCCCTGGTCATTAAAAATCAGAAATTAGGGCAAAGATTGGACAAGTAACTGCAATGCTAATTGCTTCAGGTAAAAGAAACCAAAAGTCTTAGACAGAAGTGACTTCCCCTTGCTGTGGGAGGTTCCCTGAGTCATCTACCTCTCACATGCTGTATTCTAGCCAAGGCCTGAACTACCATTACCCTTCCATAGTACATCATCTTACGGTATTTTGGAATGTCCCTCTTTGCCCAGCAGTGGCTGGGTGGAGTGACAATGCGTGTGTTCGGACTACCTTTCTATGTGCCTGACATTCTCTCTATCACAGCCCTCACCAAACAGTTTTGTACTTACTCTTGTCTATGATTCACTGGATCTCCCAGCCTTTGTCCTTGCTCACAAATAGTTTATTCTCAGCCCAGCAGCCACAATGATCTGTCTCAAACAAAAGGCAGATTGTGTCAGTCTATGCTCAAAATTCTCTAGTGACTCCATTTCTCACTCCAGATTAAAATCCTAAATTCTAAGAATGACCTAGAAGACCCTATAGCAGTGGTTATCACACTAACAGGAAATTAACAAAACCTAGAGCGGCTTAAAACAAACAAAAACAAACAAACAATGTCTATACTGCACCCAAAACCAATTATATCAATTCCTGGAACTTTTTTTAAAGGTTCCTCTGGGTGATTCTTTTTACTATTAATATTATCATGGAGAATTTTGAACATACACAAAAGCAGACATAATAGTGTGTTGACCTCTGTGTACCCATAACCCAGCCCCCACACCTCTCAACTCCTAGCCAATCCTGTCCCTTCCACTTACCCCATCTTGTATTATTATGGAGCAAATCTCAGACATCATCTCATTATCTAGGTTATCAATATCTATAACTATCCCAGAATGCAGCTCAAAAAATTAAGGACTCTTCTTTTTCAACATAACCACAATGTCATTATCACACCTAAGGGAAAAAATGAACAGCTATCGTGATCCACTACAAGGACTGAGAACCACCACCCTACGCAACCTACTCCTGCTTCCCAGTTGAACCTCCTCTACTGCTTTTTCCCTCCTTCGCTCCCCTCAAGCCACACTGGCTGCCTTGCAGCATCTCGAACACACTGAATACCCAGGAGCCTTTGCACTCACATTCTTCTGCCTGGGATGATCTTCTCCCAAGTAGACACACAGCTTCTTGCCTTACCCATTGTCACCTTCTTAGTGAGCCTTTCCTTGACTACCCCATTTAAACTTGTAGTTTATCCCCCTGTGCACCCCTCATACCCTCCATATCCCCCTTCCCTGCTTATTTTTATTCATTGCATTTTATTAGGGACCCAAATACTTATTGAATTAATAAAACTGCATCCCCCATCAGAATATAACTCCATGAGAGAAGGTACCATGTAAATATTTGCTGAATGAATGCATAAGTGAATGACTCGATCGGGTAATATTATGCTTACGTGTAAGCCAGTAAGATGATGGGATAAAGGGTAAGAAGTCAAATAAATAGCTACCCTATTTCATAAAGCTTAGAGAAAAACTATAACATTTGTAAACACAAAAAGGTGAGAATAATTAATAGGTAATGCATTCACAGTGAGCTATTAATGGAAGTTACTGTGTTTGAAATAAAATCCTAAGCACTGAGGTTGACATCAGAAAAAATAACCGTTCTCTTTTATTAACAGTCCCTTGGGCTGCTTGTACCATAGAATTAAGCCAGGTTGGTAAAGAGGGGTACAGTATAGTCATAAAGAAACATTTGCAATATGTAGGTCAAATTTAGCAGTACATAAATATATTTGCATATGTTTCTGTGTCCTACCTATAAAAAAAATTAGAGTGAGCAGGTTCAGGCCCAGATAAGCAAAACTCCAAGCATCCTTGCTTGCTAAGCATTCATATTCTCTTTCTCAGGAACTCTGACCCTGGAGTTCATTGTATGTGTTGTTGCTCTTATTGAGTCAGGAGCCTTCTTGGCCATCTTCCAGGTACAGGAGACAGCCAGACAGTTGAGAATCTCTGAAAGGTTGAAGCTACACAGTCAAGTGTAAAGGCACTAAAGCCATACTTCACTGACTTCCTCCTTCAGGGCCAAGAAAGACATTTGGAAGCATTCTCTTTGGAAACCATACGTAAGACAGGTTGTTTCAATCCAGGCTTGAAACATTAAGGATTGGCCTCCAAAGTAGTGAGGGAGCTTACTCTTACTCTCCTGGGCTGCTAAGGCACAAGATGTCCTGTTTGTTGTTACCTGGCAGATAAATATTCAAGGGAACCATCGTTATGACAACAGGAGATGGGCTTGCACGAATAACGGTCTCCAGCCTGGCATGTGCTTCTCTGCAAAGAGATCATGGAAATTGGAGAGGTGTCCAGGCAATAAAGATGCTTCTCACTTCTCCTTGCTAACACAACACACATTGGAAATCCCGATACTACTGTGACGAAGACTTCAGCCATCAAAGTTTAGCAATTACCCTGAAGAGTCACGGGCAGAAGCTCAGCAACGGATATGCCACCCATGAGTAGGAGTGAAGGAGCTGCATGGATTTCTGTGCCCGTTACAGGTATGTTAGAAAACAAGACTATCACCAAAGTCAATCGTTGAATACAGACCTGTTTTGTAAATACGATTAAAAGGAAATGAAGTTTCACCTGAAACTCTAATGAGTTTTCTTTTTGGTTGTTTTGTAGCTTGGGGATGATAGGGATATAGGCTCATCTTTTCTACCAAGACATAGGAGATTATATATATAATGATCAGATACTATAGATTCACTAATTCCTTCCAGAAATATTAAAATAAGAATTGTGCTAATGTGCCCATTGCCACAACTTGGCCCAATAGAACTCTCCTTTGCTGGCTTGTAGAAAGCTGAAGAACTGGGTATTTTCCACAAAACAGGCCCCTTCTTCTTTTCTCTTTTGTAACCGCTAAAATATTGTTATCCACATCCATTCGTTGATTTGGGTGGCCCGATGCAGTTGGCTTCTGAAGTCGTACAGGTGACTAGACAAAGAGCTTGCTGCTGATGGTGAGTAAGGGCAGCTGGTTCCCCTAAGGATTCAAGAAAGAGAACCCAGCCTTTTATATTTGCAACTTCCCCAAACCTTGTGTAAGTTTGTAAACACCATAAAATATGTTACGATGTTTACAGCGTATGTCTCTTATTGTTAAGAACTATTGTGGAAGTATGAGCAGAGTCTACGTCTTAAAATATATTTTATATAATAGTTACGGCATTCAATTATACAATAGTAATTGTGAATAATTATACCAAACCCCAGTCTGTTTTATGACTACTTCTCACGCTGAGCTCGCATACTCTATATAAACACCATCTGCATCAAACATAAAACTCTTAGTTGTTGTAAGAACACAGGCTTACAAAATGTAGCTGATTAGTTCTGGGGCCAAGCAGTTTCGTGGCTATTGCCTGGGTCCCCACAAACCACATTCATCTGATGATCTTCTCAGACTGTGCTCTGTTTCTTTGCCTCAAAGCCTAATTCCCTATGTAGCTCAATTAAAGAGAAGAGCAAATTTAAAAAGATGATGGATCTCTGAACACTTTTTGGTTCAAGAATTTAAACCTCTATTGACAACTCCCTAACCTACTCAAAAGAGTCTGACCTTGAGTAAAAAATTGAACAAAGTATACATTTTGTCCCCAACAGATAAATAAGTTGTTCTTCAGCAATAAACAAACTTCAGATATAACCTGTGAATAAACAGAAATTTCTTCACAGGAATTAAACCAAATCTAAGAAAGATATTTGTGCCCATTCTCAAAAGTCATTCTGCTTTGACTGGTTGCTTGTGTATAGCAATTGACTGGCCTAATCAGCACATTTCTGGGCTTTTGATGATCTAGAAGTAAATATCATTGTCACCTTTTTAGTATATTTAAATCTTGAAAATTTTCATATTTTCCCTAAAAGAAGTCCTGATCTCCTTACTAATCAAGATTTTAACATTTAACCTGTGAGAAAACTAATTTTTTTTTTCTGGTAAGAAATTTCTACCTCCAAATAGCATAAGCAATGATTTTATTTGTTGCGTGCAAAAGGATACTGCATTTCCCCCACGGAATTAGTTTCGGATTTGGAAAGACCTTTGGCTATATTCAAATTCTTTGGCCAAAATATTCTGAACATCATTGAAAAGTTCCAAGCTAGGTATGCCAGCATTTGGACACAATTTATAAAAATGTCATTATGGACAAAATGGTGCCAGTCCTTCCAGATAACTGTCCAAACATCCAAAGATGGATGTCTTAATTTGGCCTCCAAAAAAACACACAAGAGGTCAGACTGTACATAGGTAGTTTCCTCAGATGCTATTGCTTGTCCCCTGGGATTCCACATACTCAATACCAATTATGGAGGAGAGGATTAAGAATGGGCAGAGAGGGTGAGGGCTGGAACAGCAGGCCTGAATGATTTGGACTAAGATCTTGTATCAAATTTGCAAATTACCAATTAAGGCAGGTTTAGAATGTGGCATCATTTTCGCTTATTGTGACAAACTGAAAATTAAGGCTCTCTCTGCATGTCAGAGGAATGACGGTAATGACAACAACAAGGAATGTTATCAAAAGCATCTTTCTTGGTAACAACATATCCTCAAGGCAAACTGACTAGAAAGAAAAAGTAGGCCAAAAATCTGAATGTAAACATGAGACCTGGTTCTTAAAATAACCACTACTCTGTTGACTCTGGATAAGTCACTCAAATGGCTTGGGAATGAAAGCCCCAAATACCAGAATGCTCATGCCTGGTGTTCTGGATGAAATTGTTTGGAATTGTCCTTCGCTTCTACTTGATCTTAGCAAGTGACCATTTGCAATGTAGCTTTAGTGCTCTGTTTGTTTAAAATTAAGACAATGATAAAATCTTTGGGACACGGGACGTATCTCCTTTGACAAATGGCTGCCTATGGTAGAATGCACCCCACTTAACAAGGGGCACGTGGTCTCAGAAATGGAGTGGTAGCTCCCAAAGCAGTATGCAAGGTCATTTCTGCATAATCCCAAGGCAGAGACCATCTTTGATTTCCCTTACTCAATATTGGAGTGATTCATTGGATTCCTTAAATAATGCATAACAATATACACCCCCATCTCAAGCTTCCTTAAAAGTTTTTCTTTTTTAAACATGTGGAGTGACACTATGCTTTGGCATTTTTATGGCACCTCCAGCCCTAACACTTGAACACCACAAGTCAAAGCATTTGCCTGAATACAAAATAATAACAGAAAGAGAGACCTTGTAGGGAAAACAATCAGATTGGGAAGTAGTCACACCAAAACAAGTGCCATGTGCCATTATGCCCCATTGAGAACATGGGCTATTCGTGGCACTTGCTCTGGTGTACTGCCTGCCTAGCCATGAGGAAACCATGGAATAATTATTCTGTTTAATATTGTGATGGATTTCTGCCATCTAGCTAGCTACACAGACAAACATATATATTTACACAACCTATATACAAATATATGATAGACATAAATATACATCAAATATATATGTCATACATATACAAATATTTGAAGGCAAATAGAATACCAGGAGACCTAGAGTAAGGAAATTTCCATTCCATTCCTGATTGTGCCTCTTTTAGGCGAAGAGATATTGGAACAAGCCATAACTCTCTCTGTGCCTCAGTTTCCTCATTTGTTACATGAGGTTAATTCCTGCTCTATCTAGAGAGGGAACCGAATGAATTAATCCACAGAAAATTTCTTTGAAAAGTACAGAGTACTGTACAAATGCTAGGAATAATGAGATGTTTTACAAAAGAGCATTTTTCCTTTGCTAAGAAGGGTATATCCACATTCACATTTTCTATCTGTGAAGCTTCTTCTTTGAAATTAAATTGAGACCATAACCAACATCCCTCCCAGTGCTGCCTGGGGTTTTACTCAGCAACAAAGCAAGGGCTTCTTTTCATAATTCATCACGTTTGAGTGCAAGCACCAAGAGGTACTTTTTACCAGTGGTGAAAATAGCTTTCTTTTCACAGCAGAATCACAGAAAATGATATCCCTCTTGATGCTAATGGAAGGATAAGGCTTATTCTACAGTTGCCATCAAAAAAAAAAAAAAAGAAAGAAAAGCCTTGATTTGGCTTTGTGGATGGTGTGTTCCTGCACCAGGAAGGTGGGAGTGGTATGTGAGAGAGCATGAAGTGATGGCTTTATTTACGAATGTGAGTAATTAAATATTGAGATACATTTTCAAGTGGGGATCTTGTTCCATTTTACTTTCAGCTTTTAGTGTCAACTGGATACTCCCTTCTAAAAAATTAGATAAAATCCTTTATGCAACTCAACTCTGATCATACCTTCCTTAACTCAGATACCTTCAGTGCTTTTTGAGTTAATCATAAATCTCCGGCAGACCTTCTACAAATCTGAACCCAAAATCCCTTTCTAGTACTTTTCCTGCTCACCTCCACAAGAGCACACTATGTGTCCAATTTTGCTAGATGCTCTACTGCTGGTTTGAGGTGCCTGTGCTTTCAACCTAAATGGCTCTTCTCTGCGCTCCCCTTGGCTGGAGATGTTTCCTGTTTCTACCAGGATATGACTTCCATCTTGGCCTATTGAAATCTTACACAACCTTCAAGGCACATCTTCAATGCCAACAATTTCATACAGTTTCCCCTAATACCCCTAACCAATTGCGATCATTCCCCTGTCTAGATGATTTTTAATTTCTCAGATTAAAAAAACACACTTTTTTTATGTCTCTTGTTGGTACCCAAATCATTCTGTCTGGTGGGTTTCCCCACTTCAGTTAAAAAAAACCAAAAAACTCCTAACATTAACAATAGCCTTGTTATTTTATTATTTTGTCTTTTAAACTTTTATTATGGAAAATTTCAAATATATACAAAATAAACAACAGGCCCTGTTTATTTTTGCATCTCCTTTGGGACCTATCACAGTGTTTTGCATGCAGCAGAAGTAAATTTAAGTAATTAGGGCCTTAGGCAAATGGTGCTGCCCGTCTGCATATCTGACTCAATGGCTCCTGGATGGTCAAGCTTGTCCTCAGTAACACACACTGACACAAAACCCACACACCTGTAGGATCACAATCTAGGAGGGTTAAACCCGTTCACCAGCTTTAAAATTAAGGGTAAATGTTTATCCTTGAGGTCAGTTCAGATAATCAGTAAAGCTAACTACGTTTGAGGGAATGGGGAGAAAAAAGTTGACATGGTTAAGAATATTTTCTAAGATAATTCAAGTCTGGTTGTGTATCTGTTTGCTTTTCTTAGTAAGGCACATTTCTTCAAAATGCACAATATTTGATGAACAACCTACAAATATGTGGGCTTTCTACTCGTATGAGAATTACAGGTTTTTTTGATCTCACACTATTAACATTTTTAAATGTCTTCCCTTCCCCAAACCTCAACCTCCGACTCCTCAGTCCACTATTTTAGACAGACTTTTAAAAAAACTTGTGCCTACTTAGCCCATTAATTTTTGCTACTCCCGAATGTGTGTGTGCGTGTGTGTGTATGAGTGTGTGTGTATTTTGGGGAGCAGTGAGATCCTTAAAGTGAACTAGAATTCTAGAGTGATAGATTACACATCCATGCTGTGTCATATCCAATTAACTCAAATTGACTGTACACCGCATTATTCTGTTAGTGCATGGAAGATCAATAAATATGGGGAAAATCCTGCCCAGCTCTCCACTTTCCCATCCGATTCCAGTGGGTCTGAGACGGATCATGCTACTGTGGCGTATACGCCACAGCTAAGGCAGGCAGGTGGTGCATAGACACCATTCAAACTTGGCCTATTCAATCCCAACTCCTCTAACTCTCCATTCATGCATAGCAAAACACCATCTGGTCCTATTTTGCCTCCAGCAATCACAGCTGACCAAAAAACGATAATAACAGCTGTTACAAAACAAAAGCCAAACAAAGAGGGCTGGGGAGGGGGGGAAAGGTTAGATTGAAGTCCGGTGCTGAAAAATGCTCCATGAAGTGAGACATGAGGGAAAGACCATTCAGACGTCTAAAGCCCGCTGAATGGACACAGCGGAGGACTCCTACTTAAACTTGAGATATTAATCCATCTGTCTAGAAAGCCTTCAAACCTCCGTCAGGTGGTAATATATTGCAGAAATTATGCTGCACGAAGGCATTTAAGCTTTTGTTCTTTGAGTCGGGAACTAATGACCCCGTGTCAGCTAAAAATGAAAACTGCTTATGTTCTTTCATCATATGGCAGTACAGGTTATGCCAAAAAAAGGACATGTTTAGCCAGAGTAATAAAGTAATGTCCACATGACGGGGGAGAGTCAAGGTCTGTGTGTGATGGAGGTGGGGTTCGGGGTGGAGGGAGATTCCTTAATGTCTGCAGACCACTTAAGAGGGAAGGCATTTAGGCCATTTAGGCATGACACTAATCAGATACCACAGTTCTCATGCCTATTTTTCATTACCTCATTTATTTCTGCCCTGTAACCAAAAAAGTGTACCACGTGCTTACTTACTTAAGTCTCAGGAACAGACACCAAGTCACAGGTATAAATTGAAATACAAGTTGATTCATAATATACTTTCGTGGATCCTGAGAAAAATAATTTGGTAACAAGGTTGGGGAATTCTTTTCATGATTCAAGCCTTTTGACATTTTAAATATATAGTTTTGCCTGGTGATTAAATTTTTAAACTGCAGTAATTAAACTTTTTTTTTCCCCTGAAATTGACCATCGGTGGCTTAGCAGCATTTAATCAAATGTGATAAAACCTAAGATTTATAAAATCATTTAATAGATGTTACAACACCTGCTTCTAACTGCAAACAGTTGAAAACAGACTTCACTTGCAATTAAGTCTTATCACTACTGACATTTTTTTTTTCCAAGCAATACTTCATGGGTTTTCAAAATGACAATTACAGAACTAATACACAATTACTGTCACATGTAGTTTACCAATTAATTTTGAAGACATTTGTCTAAAGGTTTCACAACAGAATATAAAATGGTTCTTATTGTTATGTAATGTTAGTTTCAATTCACAGAAAATCTTTTACCATCAGCTCTGCTTCTGATGAGTCTGATGCAAGCAGATCATTTCTTTGTAGAATGCAGTCGCCCCCTTGTAGATGTGATTAGGCACCATTCTAAGACTGTTTGAACACTGATACCTGTCAACTAATACATCTTATGAAAAGCTTCAATTTAGACATAAATTTTTCTACAGCAAGAAATCTATAAATTTATAATTAGAATCTCTTGCTGTTCAATATTTGTACATAATACAGAGTACGAGAGGATTATGAAATATTGAAAGCTGGATTCATTATTCATAACCCACAACATACAGTAAATATTCTCTGAAATACAACAACAACTTTGAGGAATCCATATTCCATTATTTTTGAATGTCTCGCTCACAGTAGCTATGGACACCACCACGTACAATATCATTCTTTCCAGATTAGGATTCTGGTCAGGGTTGACACTTGCTGTTTTTAATTTTCATTTTATCATAAGCAGTTTAAGACTGTTGCCAGTGGTAATTTGCAATTTTTATCAAGACCTCTTCATTATAGCTTCTGACAGGACAGATGCTGTAATTAATCATGCAAGACAACTGGGGATAGTGGTCACACTGCTCTCAAAGAGGAGCCACCACAGAGCAAGAAAAAGGAGGAAGAAATGGGCACTAAAATCATTATTTTGGCTTAAGAATTAGCATTCCCCATCCATTTTAATAGCAATAACACGACAATGCCCAGCTAGTTCTAGCCCCAAATAGAAAATGATTCGTTTTTTCTCTATACTTACCTTGCACTTGCATCTTAACAAAAAGACAATTACAAAAATATTTCCAATGGCTTTTTTTTTTAAGGGCCCTGGTTTTGGGCTGTGTAATCCAAATTCTCAACCATGAATTTCATATTTCCAACTGAAAATGGAAGATGATGCTTGGGCTCAAATAAAACTTGGTATGTGGCATATATTTCCCCATCTTACACGTATTCAAGGAAACAAAAGTGAAATTTGACATAACATTTTATTTGAAAAGTGAACAGTTTCCTTGTCGTTGCATCAAAATACAGTCCACAGTTTTTACTGAAATGTGTTTATTCTATAGCAAGATAAAAGCATTTTTGTTTTAGTTAAGCAAAATACAAACAACTTAATTGCTGCTATCATAACTCATAAAAAAGTATAAAACAGCATAAAAACACAATAAGCAATGTAGCAATGAATGGTTTATGTCACCAGTGTTTACGTTAAAGCCTCATTTAGGAAAACTTTACAACACATGATATGAAAACTTACAACTTTGAAAGAAAATATTTACATTGATTATTCAGATGTGGTGTGCCTTTTAAATATTCTACTGGTATTACATCATAATAAAAACTCTTGCTTTTTCTTTTTAAATCTTAACTTTTGTAATAACTGTTTTCATTTAAGTGCATTTCCCTTTTAAAAATACAGTGTTTTTTATTTTTTGAAACTTGTCACTCAAAACACGGAATATAATATTCACATTTCTTTTCTTCTAATTGGAATGAATATAATGGGCTAATAGTGGTCATAGATATTGTTACAACATATACTGTGATTTGATTTGGAGAAGTCATGGATAAAAAGTGGAAATGAGTCAATAATGGGATCTAATCACTTGCATTTTTTTTTTTTTCTGGAGAGATTTAGGAAAAAAAAATAAGAGCTTTGGCAAAAGTCTGTGATTTACATTATTTTTTTCATGACAAAAAAAATGCCATCAACTATTCACGTCATACAAATGTTTGTATGAAACTGGATCTTCGTATTTCAGGTAGTTACAACTGTGCTTTTTATTTTTAGGGCTTCGGAAGTTCAAATAGCCTGGAAGTGCGGTTTAGTCACTTCTGGAGAAATAAGGCCATTTTCTATGACTCAGAGAGGCCAGTTTATAGTCATCAGTATGTCCCAGGATTCATTAAACAGTTTGATTCACATATTGTAGGTATAGCCTGAATAAATAAAAAAGGCATCACATAAAAGAGCACAGGTTTTCTTGTTTAAAAACAAAGTGATTTATAGTCGGCTAAAAGATGTTACCCAGCTACACTGTGGTTCTTATTGCCTATCTAATAGACACTTGAGAGGACCGTTTGATCTGTTACACATTTCTGCATAACCAACACCAGCTTACAAGTTTCAGCCGTATATTCTTCACCTTCCTATGCCACTCTCCTCAGTATAAGGAAATCCACCTGCCACGTGCGTCTTCAGAAAATACTGACCTGCGATAATACTTGAGTCTGTGTCTGAGACTGTATTTGCGACTGGTGCTGCTGAGAGGCTGGCTGGGGGCTCCCGATGGCCGGGATGGGGGATGTCATCTGAGAGGTGACAGGGGAGTGCTGCCGAGGAGAAGGCTGAGACTGGTGCTGCATGTGCTGCAGCTGCTGCAGCTGGAGATGCTGCTGCAGCTGCTGCTGCAGCTGCTGTTGGTTGATTTGCTGCTGGAGATGCTGCTGCTGCTGCTGCAGGTGCTGCTGCATGTGGTGCTGAAAATGCTGCTGCTGCATCTGCTGCTGGATCTGCTGATGCATTTGGTGCTGCTGCAGTTGCTGCTGCTGCATCTGTTGCATCTGTTGTTGTTGCTGCTGCTGCTGCTGCTGCAACTGCATCTGATGCTGCTGGGTTTGCACCGAAGGGCTCACTTGGGTGGAGGATGCTGAGCCTACCATGGTCGTTCCCATGGAGCTTATCAGCGGAGCCCCAATGTTCGAGGGCATGTTGGCTGCAATGGTGACAGATGTGACAATCTGGTTCATGGGGAGTCTCATGGTTAAGGGTTTGGGAGCGATTGACCTAGGCAGCGATTGTTGGAGAGTCTGAGGTGATGCTGATACTGTTCCATGCTGAGACAGCGGAGTGCTAAGAAGGAGGGACGATGTGAGATTGGTGGACGCCAGGGTCTGCTGAACAGACCGAATGGTCTGGGCTTCTGCTGACTCAGCGGCAGCCTGCATTTTGGGGGAGAAAATCCCGGAATGTTATAATAATACACAAGTATTTAAAATATTTAAGTGTCTGTAGGTATTACAAATTGATTTTTTTGAATGGCCACCACTATTCACGGTGCCCTGTATACATGTCCTTTGTCATGTGACTTTTGTGCTCCTCCCAGAGGGGGGGTCAAATTCCCTACCCCCCTTAAGTCTGGGCCAGTCTTGTGCCTTTGCTTTGGCCAAGGGAATGTGATGATAGTGACACTGTCCCAGTTCTAAGCTGAGGCCTCAAGAGACATTGCACCCATCCGCTCTCTCTCCTGGAACCTGCCACCCCACCACCATGTGCATGATGATAGACATGCAGCCCAGTTACCTCACTCAGGAGACAGCTCACTGCCAGCCAATCAACTGCAATGTGTGTGAATGAGTCCAGTCCCTTCCAAGCAGCAAGGTGACCCCAGGCAGAAGGGTAGGACTAGCTGACCCAGCAGAGATCTGGCCTAGATCTGAGCTAATTGGCACTCTCTGAGATAAATGCTTATCTTTTTAAATCATTGAGTTTTGGTGATGGTTGTTACATAGCACTACCGTGGCAAAACAGAACTGATACACATACTTAAGAGCAACAATTTGACCACATTTAAGTCTGTACTAACCTCACCACTGAGTACCACGTGTTGAAAGACAATAGAGTAGAGACTGCCCTAGTTCAAATCCAGTTCTACTACCTAACAACTTTATGACTTTGGGCGAGTTAATTCACCCATCTATTCCTCAGTTTCCTTATCTATAACATGGGGTTACACAGTATTTACCTTGTGTAAAAGTTGTGAGAATTAAATTAACTCGTGTGTTAAGCACTTAGAATAGTGCCTGGCCCACAGGACGCACTTAGTAAAGGTTAGCTATTTTTATTAATTAACAACTACTATTACCAAAAAACTACTGCCACTAGAACAATTCAAAGCCCTGTGTTTGCATGATTATTTATAAAAGTGCCTGCTTGAATACAAGAAAAATATCACTGGGATCCTCAGAGATACTAAATTGAAGTGCTTCACAACTTTAGAAATATTTTAGTTTACCAACTATTTTTGAAAATTTCCAGAATTTATCAAAGGAGCCACAGATAAGGGGAGAATGTTCAACACTCATGTGACTGAATAACCTATCATATGATAAACAGCAGATGTAGGGTTAAACATGAAGAGAAAGTACCTATTACATTTTGTGCTAAAAACACATCATTACCTCCACAAAAATAAATTCTTTTACTAATGCAACAGTGATTGGAATGACTCATCTTAAAGACTGTTTTTTCCTCCTATTCTTCACAAAATTAGGGCTTTTAGTGGGGTGGTGAGGGCATCTTGGAGTAATCAAGCAGCTACTCACTATCTTTATTGATTTCAAATGTTTACTTCTAAGTTTTTATGACTCAGATTTATAAAGTCCTACTACTGGAAGGAACCTGAGAAATGCCCTCATATGGAGAGTCACTCAACATAGGAAAAGCCATCTCCGATGGCTTCTGTTTGAACACACGTAATCACTTGAAAGCATCATCTGTCAGTAGACAGCTCTCGGCATTACAAAAGCTCAGTGGGGCTGCGTGTCTACTGGAGGGTCACTTTCTAAAGTCTTAGGGAAAGAAGAGCCTGTAAATATTCAAAATTGTCTTCAAAAAAACCATTAAATCATCCATAAAGTAGTTTTGTACATATGAACATGTACATAATTCTTATACACTCTGGTATTTAAAAATTACCAAGCTAGTCTTAAGAAACCACAAAGAAAGTCTATATTTAGACACCTGGGCAGTTGCACTGTAGTGCCTCTAAGGTGTCACCTTAATGGTAAATGGTGATGGGAGAATGATTGTAAAGAGTTCCTCCTTGCCTGCCTCCTCATACCCCTATGATATAATAGTAAGCTTCTATGAATTGCTTTGGTTGTTGTGAAGATTAAAGTGATAGTCAAGTCACATCTCAAGGGAGAAGGTCCAAGGCTCTGCATGTAGAGGAATAAGTTAAATGTGCATATGATGAAACCCATTGTTATTTCTGATGCTGGGACTAACATCTTGCTCCCTACAACCTCATCTGTTGGATGAGTTCTTCTCCTAGGTCAGAGAGATCAACTTAGCTTCCCTTGCGTGATGGCCCTTATATTTGTGGACTAAGATCATGCACCCCCACATCCTCACCTCCCTGATTCTTTCAATTGTCCTAATATGATTTGATTTTCAGTCCTCACCATCATGGAGGCAACACTCTGATGGGCCTTCAATTGGTTGCCATCTCTCTTTAAATTGTAGGGTCCAAAACAGAACCAATTCTTCAGATGTGGTCTAATCATCACCCTATACAATTACATGCTGCTTCCTGTGAGATCACTATATTAGCAGCTATCTTACACTTTTGGTTCAGGTTGAAATTATTCCAAACTTATATCTCAAGGATTATTTTATTAATAGTTACCTCCCAGGTCTCAAATATAAATTTAGGATCCTCTCAAACTGCATCTACTAAATTAAAAAACAAAAACAAACAAACAAATGTATTTTAGATTTGTTCTTCTTAAATACTGTCCTATTGGGTTTTCAGTGTCATTGAATTCCATTTGGAAGTATTTCTGAATCCTGACTCTAGTATACAATGTATAACTTTTAAGTTATCCCTTCTAAGCCAGTCACAGACTTGATGATTAATGGCTAATATTTTCTGAATGCCTTTTGAGATACTGGTTCTTGGCTTAAATCCATGTATGGTCAATTATTCATGCTCTAATTCACAAAGACTACCTATACCTGCTTCTGGATAAATGAATGACTAAATGATCCACTTAAGAAGTACCTACACACTGTTACTCTATTCACATCACTCCATCTAATTAACCACCAACTATATTTCAATTCTTAACATCTGTTGCCTACACAATCAGTTGTTTTCTTCTGCCAATGTGCAAATCTGAGTACAGAATCAGTATATCTTCCAATATGTGTCTTCCAGAATCTCAGAAAAAGGTTTTGCTGTTGACCTGATAAATGTTTTTTCTTTCTAATGAAGTGGGAAGTGTCCTAAGAGCTGTCAACAAAGACAGAAGGACCTCTGTTGATCTCATTCTGATGGTAGATCTTAATAAAGATAATATAAAGAAGAAACAACCCAGGTGAAGAAGAGAAAAAAGGGAATGAACCCTTTTTAAATGGTTTTGAGGCCCTATGTTGTACTTGAGACAACAACAGTGACAATGAAATGGTATCTCTGTTTGCCAGAAGAAATTTATCAAGAGCAAAAATATGTTAGATCAAATTATCCTCCCCTAAAACTCTTCTAAATAGGAAGTCAATAGATATTGTTAATTAAATATTAAAAAAAGATAATGTAGCTGTTCATACTCTTTTTGGATCAAGATAATTATAATCCAGAGTGACATTTGTTTGGGATATTGGTGCATTTTATCAGGGCCTATTGTATACTCTATGTATAATACATATACCTTTTCTTTTAGTACTTGGAGCATAATATTATTTAAAATAATCATGAGGTTTATTTATTTATATGATATGGAATAGTCTGGTCGAAAATGCAACATCCCCTATTATAATAATGTAACCATTGGAAAATTTATGATATGATGTCCAAAAATGCCTGACAAACACATCACCCAGTTTAAATAGAGGACATTAACACAGATCCCAATGCCTGGCAAAAAGAAAGAATAAGAGGCTATTTAAAATTTATCTATACAGCTACATACACATATATAAAGATCAGTGAATCTTCTGGAAACAATTTAGATTTAGCCGCTTAAATTAACTTTTTCATGTCATCATTCGGGTAACCTCGAATGGAAACCGATAAGTTTATGAGTTGTTCGAGATGCTTTCTTATCAACTCTTAGGGGAGTTGCATTTACGGTTTCAAGGCTTGAGGGCTGCATTCCGTGTCATAACTATTTCAGAGGCTGGCCGCTCCTGCTCAGGTTTACCTTAGAAACGAGGCTGGCCCTGTACGCAGCCAGGGCCTTCAGGTATTCTTTTTTGGCAGCTTCTGTTTTCCTTTTATATACCTATTAAAAGACCAAAATTAACACCACCTTTAATGTATAAATCCTCAGCTATAAAATAACTGCTGCAGAAATTCGGTCACATAAACAGAACTCACATAAAAAAAGTTGGTCTCCTTGGCTTGGATTTTTAAATGTTAACACATACACAGATATTAAAACAAAGCCAAACCAAACCCTGCTACCCTCACTGGAGCACAATTGTAATATTTACTATTGTGAATGAGAAAAAGATTTCCAGTTGTAACAGAGATTCCTTGAGAGTAACCGCTGAAAGCGGTTTTTACTTAGGCTAAGGCAATAAATAAGGTAACGGGAAGAATACGCTTTGCTACAAATGGCTTACATTATAGAAAGTAATGAGTTTCTCCATCACTGTCTTCTTTCCCTCACTCATATGTACCAAATCACAGGATAAAAACAACAGGTAGAGTGTGTGAAGACAAAAGAAAAAAACATGGAGGCCTTTCAACTTTGGTTTTCTTTTGGAGGGAAGACAAAAGGTCAGAAATCATAAAACATGGGAGATTTCCATTTGTGAGACCACTGAGTTACATAAATAAATCCCAATATATTAAACATGATTTGGGCTTCCTTTTCTTAGGTGGCCTGATGGCTGGGTGTTAGACCAAAGTGCAACTATCTTTTTGTCCAGGGTTTAAAAGTTAGGCGCAGCACTTTGCCAGTCCCTTCGAATTACATTTCTGGGACAGAAAAATCAGTCTGCTGTATGTAACAATAAACTCACTGCAAACAAACTGGAAAATTCTATAGTTACAGGAGGAATGAGTTCATGCAATGAGTTCATGATTTGTAAATAAAAATCAAGGGTAAACAACTATTCTATCCCTAATAGGGGTCTATCTCTTCTGTGCTATGTAAAAGTTAACTCCTATTAATGGTAATTGGAGTTTCATGCAAGGAGCAAAGGGAGGGCCGACCCCCAAGGGACGCATTCTTCTCTTCATTTGTGTGGAAGAGTTGCACCGGGAAAGAGAGGAGACTAAGCCCCCTAAGGAAGTATCTCCCACCAGCATGGCTAATCTCTGAATACCTCTCATACTGCCTAGCTTTAAAATGAACTTGGAATAAAATTTCAAATGCCTAGTGACAATAATGAGACACGCAGAGGCAGCTTCAAAGTTTGGAAACCCACCAGGATAGCACAAGGGTTCAGAAAGATGATCAACGGCAAGGCTAGCAGGATGGACCTAATCCCTTTGTAGTGCCCTTTTTGAACAAAGGGGAAAAATTCCACATTATTTAAAATGAAAAGATTATCATCAAAAGTTTATGCTTGCAGGATACTGCCTAGATTTCTTCCAACCCTCCTCTGAATGGGTTCTGGACATGCACCCTTAAGCTGACAGAGAAATCAATAAAACTGGAGATTTGCTTAGATTTATATGTTTGTGTTTTTTAATTCCATAGCTTCGAAAGGCTTTCATAAGAAGCAATCACATTAAGTGAAGGCGTGTGCCCGGAAAAGGACCTTTGCCTCACCTGCTTTTGTTCTTCCCCAAGGCTGTCCCACATAGATGCTACGATTTTTGAGACCTCTCCAAAGGTTGCATTGGGGTTTTGACCTTTAATTGCAGCCTGTGTGTCTCTGAAAAACAGGGCATATGCTGACACTGGCTTCTGTGGCTCATTCGGATCCTTCTTTTTCTTTTTCTTTGGAGTCTTGGGCTTCTTGCCAGAATCTGGAGCAGCTCTTTTCTCTCCAATGGCCTGCAAAGCAGGGAGAAAATTCACCGCCTGGAATGTACTTGCGGAGAAAGCAGCAAGACTTACTCAGATCCATAATTGTTCTTTTAAGGTTTTGTTAAGCATCATCAACAGATGAATCACCCCCAAAAGTGGGGGAGGGGTAGACTTGCTTAGAGTTAACTGGACAGCAGAGATTAGCATTTAGAACATTGATTAATGAGACCCAGAAGTATCTTCAATACATTCATAACATGTGCTCTAAATAGCAATTATGAGTAATGAAAAACAGAACACTCTGTACCAGGAAATGCTATATATATGCTATGCTACATGTGTACACATAAACAAAATGTTTTACATTCTCAAAGGTTTTAGAAGTTAAACCTAAATAATATTGAGGATGTTGATCATATTCAAATATTCTAAATGAGGTCCCTTGCCTAGTCACATGCCATATGTGTGATCTGTATGAATTGATTTTTTGAGACTGACTTTTTTAATTTTACCAGAATGTTACTTTGCTAATGGGTCTCTGGAAACTCAAATGGAAATTAGCTACAATCTCTACACTTGTACAACAAGGAAAAGGTCATCTGTATTTTCTAAAATAACAACTTTCTAAAGAACAGGATAACAAGAAATATAAGAATGTCAAAACTACTTTCAAGGTAGACAGGAAATTGATACTTTCCAGAAAATTAAAAACCTGTAAAAGCAGGGTAATAATTGATACTTAAAATCACTAAGGAGACTAAAAAGAAGGTATTTATTATGTATGGTAAGTAACCCTGCCCACAAGAATGCTGCCAAAGACACCCACACATATTCACAATATGAACTCTGTGAGATCGGAACCAACCATAAAAATATGGGTATAGCTCCCCAATTTATATACTACTAAGTTCCATATTTACCAACTACCATCATCTAATTTCACTGATCATTTAATATACTTATCACAGAAGCACGGGAAATGATTTATCAGCCTTGTTTTCTTCCCCTAGATTACAGTATGACTATATTGAAGATGATTTTGCAGTTAACGTCATCAAGAATCCTGAAGTGTTTAACAAAATCTGTTTTAAAAGCCAGCCTTGAGCAAGATCAACAGAGATAGATTCAAGTTACTAACAGATTGGCTTTTAATGGCCTTGAATCCTAATTCAAATTTTCCTGGAGTATTACTACTTTCTGAGTGAGAATCATTTGGAACTTAATCCAATTACTAAAATTACTAGGGAGAAAACTGGTAAGTAACTTTTCTTTGAGAGCTCTGAACCCTAAAGTGTTAAGAAACCACTGGCCTACTTTTAGGTAGGCCTCTTGTTTGCACTACTTGAGTGATGACAACATGCACACTTTATATAGTAGTTTATATGCTTCAGATGGTGTTTATGTCATATTTCACCTCTCCTCCGAAATGCCATCTTTCATATGATAACTCACACAATTAATTCAATAACTCTCTAGAGCCCTGAGTCTTTTTCCGAAATTTTCAGAATAAGTGAGACTTGTTTAATTTTATTTAACGAATCTGAACTTGCAAGAGAGTCAGATGCCTTGCAGTTAGAGCTTCAGTTGGAGCCAAGTTTTCCTTCAATGAAAAACATTACTTCAGCAACAAGAAAAAAAAATACATATATTTTTATATATATATACACACACAGACACACACACACACATTTTTCTAATTGAGTCACACAACTATATTCTTTTCCTGGAGGAAAATTTGGCACTGTTAGTGCCATCAATACCCTGACCAATGGCAAGATGGACGTAATTTCCACAGCATCTTTTTGTAGAAATAAGAGCAGTTCAATTTCTCTTCTCAATCTTCTGTAAAACAATATTCAAATGTCAACAACTATTGATGCCTTTCTTGGATAACCATGACTTGCCCTAGTCATCATTACTCTTTAAGAACAAACCAGAAAGGAGACGTCCCACAGTTTAAATAAAAGCTCAGAATTAATTCTCATAAAGAAACTTCTGTGCCATTGACTTAAAAGCGTTGGGACAGACAGCTGGAGAAATAGCTTTACCCAAAAGCCACATAATCAACGATAATTTTAATCTTCCTTCCTCAGCTAAGGTGCTTAAAAGATAACAAATTGGATTCCTTGTCTTTATACAACGCCTAGACCCTTGCTTAAAATGGAGCAAGCTGGGAGTCACGTAAAAGGTTCTCTTTAGATGTGACAATTTCAGTTTGGTACAGAGGCAAGTATGATCATTGGGCACGGGAGTGGAGGGAAAGGAATCCATGGGAATTGTCCTGGCCAGCTGAAACCCAGACCCATCTTATTCATGTCCTTCAAGTTTCCTTAGCCAATTATTTCTCACTCTTCTGCACCGAAGTCCTATGAGTGGGAGAAAGACTGTTAGTGCATTTACCATCTCTGCGCCCAATGGGGTGTTAATTTGACGCTACAGACCAAACCCCCACCTTGAAATCCCTTTGACTTCTGCAACACTACTCAAACCTGCCTCCTCCTCTCCTCATTACTCTCGGTCTTCTCTTGCTCCTCTTCTTCCATTTGCTACTTAAAAATAAATGATGCTCGGGGTTCTGTCCTTGACTTGCTCCTTACCCTCTCTAGGAAATACCAATTACTTCCACGTCTTCACATCTACGTGCCGATGGTCCCCCATTCTGGAGTTTCAGCTCCAATGAACTCACTTCTAGACTCAATGAACTGACTTCTAGACCACAAATTCAACTAATAACATGCCAAACTCTTTTCTTCTCCATGGGGGTGGGGCACAAAAAACCACTCTTCTTTTTCTGGGTTAATCCTTGCACTTATTGATATCCATTCTGCCTCTCAAACTGAATCCCAGTTTATCTCTTACTTCTTCAAATCCCAGTAGATCACCAAATCTTTATGATTCTCCCTCCTAAATGTCTCACTGATCTGGTACCTCCTGTCCATCCCTTGCTTTAATGAAAGAAAATGTAACAAAAGGGTCTTCTAATTAACTTCCTTTTCTTTGGTCGCTCTCTTTGTAAGGCATTCTATATATAGCCAAAGTTATCTTTCTAAAGCATAAATTACTTATGCCAATCCTCTGTGCAAATAATTAATCAGCTCTCAACTACCAACAGAAGAAAGGCCACCACATTTAAGCCGTTTCTTTCTTCAACTTCTATTTATGTCTTCTCCCACATCAAACATCAGAATACCCCCAAAATTAACATTTCTCCTCACCGTTCCTCCTACCAAAATGCCGGCCTCTCTTTTCTGCCTCGAAAACTTTTATGCATCCTCTCAGACCGAAGTCAAATATCACCTTCTCAATAAAGTCTTCCTCAAATCACTGTCCCAAGCAGCACAGATTATAATCTCAGCACACCAGATACATCAATTATATTTCACTAATCACATCTGAAGCTAGTTTTTTTAAACATTGCTATTCATCCCCAGTTGGGAGTCCCATGAGTAATAATTCTCTTATAAATCTTTATATCACAAGAACCAAGTCAAACGCCAAGCACAGAGTAGGGGTACCACACACAATTAATGAACGAGTAACGAGTAATTGTGTACTATTACAGTATTCTTTTCATTATTTATTCTAAGTGTCCAGAAAAGTCATACCTGAAACTTGGTTTTTATTTCAAACTATGTGCCATCAAAGTTTGGAAATGTATATTTCCAAATTATACATTTTTCATGACAAAACAAAGAGAATTTATTCCATGACAAACATGACTAAAGGTGCAAAGCTGTCAAACGTGGCAGCAGGTCGGCCAAAACACTGGATGACACTTGTTCACATGGACCTTAACTTAGAACCAAAACAGTTTAGAATTTCTGGGAAGTCTGGAATTTGTGGAAATTTCTAGAAAGGGAGTGCAAGCCCTCCTTCTGTAGATTAGAAAAATGAGGCCTTACAAGAGTTAAATGACTTGCCCCAAGCCTTAGAACCAGTAGGAGAAGCCAGATCTCCCAATTTCTGGTTCGATGCACTTTGTACAGAAAATAAGTAAGTAAAAAAGTAGAAGAAAAAAATTAAACCACCATGAATTTAAATGCTACTCCAAATCCATGAAGAAAAAGAAGGTAACACCATAATTGCAATTCAAAGACACGAGCATGGGGTGATCCCATGCTCTCTGGCAGGTCACATACTGAGGCAGTTCTAGCTTACTCTGTTGGCTTCTTCAGCATCCTCTTCGTTGATGGAGCTGGAAGGCGAGGGAGTGGCCGATTTGCTCGCTGGAGGTGAAGGAGATGTGTGAGGCATACTGGCACCTCCCAAGTTCAACCCCAATTGCGCACTGAGCTGAGACTGGTTGATGGTGGTGAGCTGGGCAGGCGGCATGATCCCAGAGCGCGCGGCATCGGTCATGTGAACGATAGACCTCATGATCAAGGAGGGGTCCTGCCGGTATTGTGACACCTGTGTGTGGCTCTGATCCTAAAAAGGCAGAAGTGAAGGGGAGAGGGTTTCAATTTTCCCAACTATTAATGAATTTATGATGTTAGTAGCTCCTTAGTTAGGCTTGACCTGTTGCAATTTTGATAGGCTTGACCTAGTGCAGGATGACGGTGTCTATTAAATTTATTAAACATAAGGATTCATGCCAAAAAGCTGAACGGTCAGAAACACAAAACCCAAATATACAGCCCATACTATTTCACTATAGAACTGTCATTAATGACTTAATAAAAAAGAAAAAGAAAGACAGATTAATAGCAAAAGGAAAGATACACTTCCAACTCTTGCTCATTATTGAGAAAACTGCTGGCCGGGAAAGGGTTGAAGCAGAGACCCAACCCTTTCAGCTCACCCCTTGGTTTGCCATCCTTCTCACACACCTACCTCTGGTTGCATTATCCTTTATCCAGCTCTGTGAGAGAAGGAAAATCAGTTTTTTATTTCATCCTTCCAGGAATGCATAGGACATGCAGAGAGGATGGGCTAGAGAAACACAGAGCTTTGGTTTCACAGAGTAAACATCTGTTTGCTTTAGGGCACCCTTTCTGTCAAATCCCCTGTGGTTAACCGCAGGGTCATGCTGATTCTGAATTACATTGTCAATGGCATCTGGAAGTCATTCAAAGTCTTTTGGATTGTATATCACTTTTTTCATTTAAACCTACTTTGTTTTCTTTTGTTCAATCCACCATGATTTAATGTACTAATGGATTTTTAGAAATAGATATCTATGCACAGAGAAGGTAGAGATCATCTGAAATAGCTTTCTCTGAAAGTTACTGCAGTTACTTCAAAAGTAGCCCTCTCTGGTTCTGGTAGTCATACCAGAAGGCTTTTGAGTTGTTACTGCTACTCCTTTCTTTTTTTCTTTCTTTTTAATTCCAAAGAATCAAAAAATGAAGACATGCTTTTCAAATGACTTACTTTAAGATATGTCATTTCGAGTGAGTCTGTGATTTTACGAAAACCAAATTCTCTTGACTCACAGTGACCCAGAATCTAATTTTATACACAAGCCTATGAATTCTTAACTGTACCTCTTTTGAGTCGTTCTGATAAGGCTTATTTTTGCTCTTTAAAGAAGCAGAATGAATTGTAAATAACTAAACTGGAACATTTGGTTTCTTAATACTAAATATATAAATGCCACTAAGTAAGAAGCTATTATTAAAGAAAACCAGTTGAATAAATCATGGTCTACCCATACTACAAAGTGTTACGAAGCTTTTAAAAATAATGAATTAGATTTATGTGCATTGACCCAGAGCAGGATTTCTCGATCTCAGCTCTATGGACATTTTGGACCAGATAATTTTTGTGGTGGAGGCCTGTCCTGTGTGTTGTAGGTGCGTAGTAGCATCCCCAGTCTCTACCCACTAGATGCTAATAGTAACCTTCTTCCCTCTACCAGTCATGACAACGAAAAATGTTTCCAGACTTTGCCAAAATTACTCCCAGTTGAGAGCCACTGACCTAGAGTGATATCCAACATACAGTAAGTAAAAAAGAAAATTACAAAATAATTATAGAGTACAGTTCCTTTGTTTAAACAAAAAAGTGTATCCAAACTGTTAATAATGGTTAATGTAACCATTAACACAGAAATGGTTAATTATAAGGTGTAGCACATTATAAGGCGTAGGACTGGAGGGTGAGGAGGGGAGAGTCTTAACTTTTTCCATTTACATGTGTATGCTGTTTTGACAAACTGTGACGAAAATACAAAACAAAATAAACAAACAAAAATGAAAACACCTCAGTCACGAAAAACAAAAAAAGAAGATAACGTAAGTAGGTAAAACAGTCTGTAGCTAATTGCTAGAGTTTAATATTAAATATATAAATTTCCCATTTCTTAAAAATGTCTGAATTATTAAATTACTGTGGAATCCTAGAGAAAAGTGTCACATTTCCTTGTCTCACTGGTAAGGTTCTCTTCTGTTGTTCCTAAAATATTACATTCTACTGGCAGGTGTCCTTCTGCAGACTTGTGTGACAAAAGTGAATTTTATGTTATCAGTGTGTCCTAATTTTTTAATTGGCATTCTACCACAACATTTTCTCTTAGAAAATTAGAGCTGTCTGTCCACTCTTCCATGATCTCTGTAAGTTCAACCATTGCTCACTACATCACTTCCACCCCCAACTATTGACAATTAAGCTATCCATCTTATTCTTAATTTTCCCCTCCATATATGTCTTTCATAATGCTTTTTAGAAGTCTTTTCAATCTTACTTAAATCTAGACATTTTAAAATCTACAAGCAACGTTCAGGGTACATTTAAATTCAGTATGTTAATTCTAACTGTATGATAATGAATTAGTTAATGGGCATGGCCATGAAATGTGATAATCTGATTTATACAGTTTTCTCATTAACAGAGGAGTTACTTTGCTCTCTTTGCTCCAATGCCTGTGAAAATCAGCACATACAGATGCTTGACTGACTCACCTCCCAACTATAGCATTTTGGATGGCTCTCAGAGTCAAGCAGAAGGCCAAGAAGTACGTCTTCTTGGCTTCATCAGCTCTTCCTAAATTCCACCTGCAATTTATACCTTTATTATGGATCTGGTTGCTTGAGAGCATCTGTTGATGGACAGCCAAAGGCCATTTAACTATTAATAAAAAGGAACCTTTACTATGTGTTTACTATATGCCAGGATTTGTGCTAAGCTTAATATGCATTTTCTAATTTAATCCCCTAAATTGCCTTCTGAATTGGATACTATTCCTGTACCCATTCCTAGGCAGATAAGAATGATTCCCTAGGCCACCAAGCTAGCTAGCGATTGCTCCATGGAAAACCTGGGCTCTAGGGCACTGTGCTGCCTCAGTGGTGGAGGTGTGTGCTGGCACACAGAGTCGCACAGGGCTCTGGGTCCTTCACCACCATCATCCCCCTTTAATGAAATTCAACTCCATTTCCATTTGTTTTACAAATTGAGAACTTCTCATAACATTTCTCTACAAAAAATAAGGTTCTTCTGTATCAGGGACAGTATGAAAACCATTTCTGAAGCATACCGGTGATGGGCCAAGGCCTTGCCAAAACATAAGTCATCCACACAGTCTTTAGATCCAAAAAGATGCTGGCTCCACCTTTCTTATCTCCTACGGGCAAGACACCAAGGACCTCTAGAATATTTTTAAGTAACCTCTGACTCACATAATTGATGCATCAAAATGTGCTAGCATTTACCATGGTACACAGTTGTCCGATAATAACTTCCTATGAGTGAGTATTACAGTATAGATTAATGGTTAAAGTGTCTCTTTGGAAATTCAAGCTCCTTTAGGGCCACCAATTATTAACAACTGCCTTGGGGAACAGCTCCAATCATTTTTCATAAAAAAGTAACCTTTAAAAGATGTTTCCTTTGATCTTAGGAATCCCACTTAAGAAGAAAAAGATGTCAGCCTAGTTTATAAGTACTTACTGAGCATCTACTATGGGTCAGGCCAGATTAGCCAATATACCAATGCTCCTATCTTGAAGATTGAAAAGACTAGAAAATTACCTACCAGGTGATTCTTTTAAACAATACTCTAAACAAAACTTAAAATGGACTAACAAATTTAACAAAGTAAGGCCAGAATAATTTAGATATACATCTCCAAAATACCTCACAATTTTTCCCAGTAGTAATGATGTAGTAAGTAAATGTATAACCATGAATATAGCCCAGAGAAATTTAATGTGTGTTTGTAAATATTATTTCTCATTTATTAAAATTAAGTCTTGAAAGATTTACCAGTGATCACTTAAACGCAAAGCAACTAGTTGGTTATAAGAGATTGCCACTATCATATCCAGCAATAAGAGTTGAACGCTGGTAGCTTTTTTAACCCCTTTCACAATTGTATTTTATATGTAGTGTTCATTTATATCATGTTTCCTAAATTGTTCAGCATTTGGGAAAAACTCATTCATTCTTCCTTGTCTCACTCTGTCCTCTAATTGATGATATTAGATAAGAGTTTCTCAACTTCAGCAGTACTGACATTTTGATCTGGATAATTCTTTGTTGGGGGAGGGGCATCCTGTGCATTGTATAATATTTAGCAGCATCTCCAGCCTCTACCCACTAGATGCCAGTAGCTGCCCTTCCCCCATCAGGTTGAGACAATAAAAATATCCCCAGACATTGGCAAATGTCAAAAGCTCCCTCATTTGAAACTACTGTATTAGACAAATAGCACGAAAATCATCTTCTTGGGGTATGGTGGTTAATGTCCAAAGCCCATGTTCTGTCCATAGAAATAGAAAGCATGTGCACAAACAAGATTCAAATTGTGATAAATATCATGAAGAAAATAAATGGGTTATAAAAAAGAAAGTTACTAGGGGGAGGATGAGTACATGTGATTAGGTCAGGAGGAAGGGCCTCTCAGAGAAGATGACGTTGGAGCCCACGCTGAAGGATTAGGAGGAGGGGAAAGCATGTTTCAGGCAGAGGGAACAGCATGTGCGAAGTCAGAGGTGGGAGAGAGCTTGGCATGCTTGAGAAATGGGAAGGAGGCCAGGAAAACTGGGAGCAGGGTAGGCAAAGTGAACAGTGAAAGGCAATGGGGTTGGAGAGACGGGAAAAGCAAGGCTGGCTACGAGGCTGGAAGGGCAAGTCATGGCCATAAAGGGACAAGTTTTATTGTCCATTTTAGGAAGTCGGGATTATGTTCACAGTGTGGAAGGCTGCCATTGAAAGTCTAAAGGATGGTGTCTGTCTAGTGGGGTTATTCATTCCAATAAATATTAACTGACCATACCTCATGGGCAACCCATTTAAATCAATCGTGGACATTTCTATTTAGTTTGAATATAAATGTATAGCCTAACCCCTCAATCTGTGTTTTGACGAGTACCCAAGGATTAATTTTTGCAGTCACCAAAGTCATTGAGAACGGGCGGGCCGTGAACCTCATGAAGGGCTCTCACTGATAGGAAGGGCATTGCCTTCCCCCTGTTGCCTGTAAGTACAATTCATGTATGTGCTCAACAAAGCCTATGGTTTGTGTACGTCTTGGTGGGGTCGGGGGAGTGCCCAGCTGAGGCTTGCTTCTCTCTTCACCTGATGAAAAAGGATCTTTGTTTTTTTTTTTTTAAAACAGGAAGCCAATGAATGGATATTTCTGGTAGCTGTCCCTCATTTTCTTAAATTGCCTAAAACCCAGTCTTATTACTAAACATTAATAATTTCTGTGAACTTAAAAATCTGAATAATTTTATATTAAAAAGGAAACTTTAGATCACTAACATAAATGAAAAGCTAGAATCACTCATGACCAATGGAATGCCAAATAAATACCAAGAAAAGAAAATAATACCATGACAGTCAGTGTAAATATTGAAGCCAGCCTAAGGCTCTGGGCCTGAGTTCTGCTTCTCTTACTTAAGAGGGACAAAAGAGAGGTGTGAAAGACTTATCAGCCCCAAACTGAGACTTTCTTCTGGACTTGAGAGGTGAAAGGTAAAAATCTTCCTTACTGTTTAAATCATTGTTATATTATCAAGTTCGCACTTCATATAAAGATATGTCTTGAGAGGGTATGGAAGCAGAATAGATAAAGTTTGCCCTTATTTCTTTAGCCAAGAAAACTGTACCTCCTCTACATATTTAAATCTTCTCCACTCATTCTTTCAGGCCTGGAGCAGTGCAGCATTTATGGTGTGCTGCACACTTGGTAGTATGTAGTTACCCATACTCTAGTATGCTTTTTTTTGTTTCTTTCACAAATGTAAGATAAAAGCTTTCAAATTGATTTTTTAATTAATTAATTGATTGATTGATTGATTTAGGTAGAGATGGGGTCTTGCCATATTGCCCAGGCTGGTCTCAAACTCCTGGCCTCAAATGATCTTCCCACCTCGGCCTCCCAAAGTACTAGGATCACAGGCATGAGGCACCATGCCCGGCCCTAACTTTTTATTTTCAATATTACACATTTTTATTCTATTTTACTTATTTTTACTCATTACAATGGTGTATACTTCCACCTAGGTTGATTTCATCATAAAAGAATTTTTAAAATCTAATATGCAAATGTGTTTAAATGCACCTTTTATCTAGACTTGCAAATAAGTGTTCTCTGTAATGATCCAATATTAGGCTTTCATAATAGAGGATAACATCCAATTAAGACGCAAATAACCCAAATATATTAGAGAGTGTGACTAAATATATTTTCACTGTGCCAGTTTTTTAATCAATATTTCTTGAGAAATGAAGTGATTAAATAATTATCAGTAATAAAAATTACTTTGTATTAATAAATACCAGAGTAACTACAAATATGAAATGCAGGCCAGTAATTTTATGTTCAATTACTTAGTTACGTCCTATAGCAATGCTAAAATTTTATTTCCAAATTAACAATAAATAGTTATGCATAGCTACTATGTTTCTAACCCAACAGACCCTGAAACAAATATAGTTATGCCAAATGCATACCAATAATTACAGACCTACATACCATCAACTTTATATTCATCAAAATATCTACATTGAAATAGATAATTTGTATTTAAAAACTACTCTCAGGGTTATAATCAAACATACCTACACATAAAAATTTTGTGGAAAAGTCTTCCCTAAAGTTAATTAATCGTTTTTTAGCGAAATAAAATTTTAGAGAGTTTATTATCAAATACTTAATGGTATTTTACTCATGGACCCTGTAATTGCTTTTGTTTTACCCAAGAGCCAGCTCCATGATTATTTCATTCAGTCCTAAATTAAAATTTTAAAGAAAAATTCCACTGTTATAACTTTAAGCCCCTCCCCTCCATCTAAACTTAGCAGTCAAGTTATGCTGTTAATAACAAATAAATATTCTTTCATTCATATATTGAACAAATGAAATATTTGTTGCCAGCCTAGTGTATGCCAGCCCAGTCATTGTTCCAGGCCCAGGGGTGACAGCAAATGCCACAGGTGAGGCACTTGCTTTGGGAGAGCTTCTATTCTGGGAGGGAGGGGACAGGTGGTAAGTAAGTGAAGGCGACCACTGCAAAGGATGACCACTGCTGTGAAAAAAGAAACAGGTGTAATGGTGCAGAGAGCAATTCTCACCCCTCTAAAAAATATCTGAGCCATCAGGCCAGTTTTATTTGGGAATCTAAGTGATGCAAAAGGGTGTTTTTACCGTCTCTGAATCACTGCTAAGTAGTGGCCAATATTTAGCATGTAGGTTATACATGCTAAAAAGATACAGGGAAATAAACCATAGCCAGCTTTCTAATAACACTTTCCCTTAAATGTTATAAATCAAACAAGTAGTCATGTATCACACTGCACAAGAGCTAACTGGGTTTAGTGGAAGTTTGGAACACAGTCTTACTTTAATAGATGACCCTAAAGTTAACTCAGCCCTAAAGCCAACACCTATCTGTTCAGTGTCAGTAGTATTTACAGGCCAAGATGAAACAATATTTACTTTAAGCTCTGTAAAAGGCTATTTGCTCTGCAAAGAAAGGCAGCTCATAAAAGTGTCTGTGGCCTGGGCATTTTCTGGCAGACAACTGCTATAGTAGCAGCTAAATTAAAGTTGACTTTTGACGATAATCATCTCTGAAACAGTATTCAGACTCTAAATTTCTGTATTTCTGTATGGAAGAGACACTGGTAATCAAGAAAACAATTTCACAAATAGTATAATCAGGCTCTAATTATTAAGAACAATATATAGCCCTTAGTAGGTGCTCAGTAAATATTTGCTGAAGGTTAATATGGTTTCAGTTTTATAATTTAGACTTCATACAGATAGGTCCTATTCCATTCAAAGTGTATTTTTTGCTTGTGTAAGTTATGCCTTTTCTATTGTTAACTTACAATAAAAATACTTTTTGACCATAATTTCACCAAAAATAAACGTTACTGAAGTAATCATTCAATTTGTATGAGAAATTGCTGGTCCCCCAATGGCTATATGGTCATCAGCCTGTGGAATTTAGCTCTGCAGCCTGTATTGACAATGGCAATGAACACGTTCATAACAATAATAAGAGCTTGTTTTAATAGAACGTTCCACGCATTAAACACATTAATGACCCATGAAATAACTGTTTTATCTGTAACACATTAAGCAACATTGCTAAAAACAATGTATTAATTGAAAGTCTGCTATTTCTCTTAATGTAAGTTTTTTTAGGTATAAAAATGGCACAAAAATCTTTTTTTAAAAACAAATATAATTCAACTTCCAAATTAGAGCCGTGCCAAATAATGGTATAAAAACTTCTAAAATAAGCCTGGTAATTTTAGATGTATTATTTTGATAAATTCCCATTTTTCTGATCAAAAATGATATCTGTGTAGATTACGACTTAAGAGTCTTATGAATATTTTAGAAGCTCATAATTTTTTTCTCTGCGTGAGTGTCTCCTATAGTACTTTTCCTCTTTCCTTAACAGGTACAGATACTACCATACTCAAATATACCTCCCTTGCTTCCATCTTTTTCAATTTTCTAATACTACATGTGATATTGCTAGAGCACCAGTGTAGCATTTTCTATAAATATGTGCTGTTACAATTAAATCCAAGGCAATATCAAACAGAAAATGGTGGTCCTCTAAACACAGAAATATAATATATGAAAAAAAAGTATATGAATTACCAGTGTGTTTTATAAATTTTCTTTTGGGGGGCATACAAAATATCAGACTAGAGACAATTACTTTATGGTCTGTTTCTTAGATATCAAAGAGAATTTTTGAAATTCATCAAAGCTAACCTTCTGTTATGTACAACAGGCTAAGCTGAAAAGAATGTTAACAAGTTCAATTTTCATTCAATCAGCACTACTGCTCTCTGAAATGTTTCATTGCAGGAAAGAAATAAAAATAATCTATATGGTAATTATGAGGATGAATCCCCCAGTAACTTTCAGCTACATGAAAGGTCAGTTCTATTCAAGATATTTTATCAGTCCCCTGCACATACTCCTGTCCTGTCATTTTAAATCTGAACAGCATTTTATTTTCCCATTTACAGCTACCTGCAGAATTAAGTACTTAAGCCAAATAAGAAAAAAAAAAGAAATGTTGAATGCTGGCAAAGGCTATAATAGCATAGAGATAAATCGTTCATCTGCTCTCTCTCAAGCCTCTAGGGCTGCAGATTTTTCTTCTCCTGGTGCACTGTGGGTATTCAAAACTTGTTCAACATGATTTCATTTCATTTCAGGCACTGCCTGAGAAAACTAAATTACAGAATCAATCATACAGAAGGTCAGAGTGAGACTTCATTACAAGTATTGCATGCTTGCATGAATATCTTTCATTTATGACTGACCCAATATGTCACAATAGCTGTCTAGTAAAAATAATCCACTTTCTGAAATTGATGTACTACTGATGTCAATGCTACTCAGCGGGCTGGGCAGATTATAGAGAGGTGTTAAAAAAAAAAACGCTTTGGAGCGCACATTGTAGATTTTTAGAATTGCAATCTTTCGTAGATTAAAACAATTTCCAGTTGATCATCTGAACTGACAATAGTGCTTAGAGGTAACAAATTTTTAACCGAAATACACTGTTGATTTTGAGTTGCCAACCACATTTTGACAAGCAAAAATACTTGTTTGAAAATACATGTATTCACGACAAACAAATCAAGGTTGTTCTTTGAAGTCACAAACGCATCGACATTCAATTTTTCAGCAATTCGCTTTTGAATACTAGGGCATTATTTGCATATTTTGAAATGTGAATGCTAATCATTGGACTCTTTTTAATCCCCCCTTTTTTGTTCCTGCTTTCTGTTTTTAAATATAATGGCATAAATTTAAGGAAGATAAACATGTTGTGCTTGTTGCCAACAATAATGCAGCTAATCAGTAATGTGCCAAACTGTCATTCTTTCTAAAGGAAAACCAGTGACGCTCTGAAGAAAAGCTGGTTCAATACAACATAAACAAGCTGGCTTTTCTTCTTATAGGATAGTCTTAATTCACCATAGCAATCCTTAACAGGCAGCCATATTCATTTGGATAATAAAACTTCTTACTTGCATAAGGTATGAAGTATCCAACGTACACTGGGAAGCTGAATGCTTGATGTATAAAATATTATTTATTATTTTTCTGGTGACCTTCCTAAGGGAAATCTCCGAGGAGGCTTCTGTGGAGTATTATGATGTAGCCAGCCAACTCGGTACCCGGAGGGAGATATAGAAGAACCTTGACATAACCTATTTTTAACCATGCCGCTGGCGATTCTGAATTCAAGTTTATAGGTGAACATGTCAGGTAGTACATAGAACAAAGCCAACGACACATTGTATTCATCATAATTCTGTCCTAGTACATTTTATTTTTTCCAACATTTGTGATTTAAAATCCCATGACATTTCTTCAAGGTGAAATTCTACTAGAATTTTCAACAAGATTAGTTTGTTTCAAGCCAAAATAAATATCATTCAGGTTCAGCAAAACTTCAAGAAGGCACCAGTAAATGTGATGAAGTCCATGTAAATACCATGACAACAGTCTGCACTTAGCTGAAGTACCTATACTTTTAAAAATCAATGAAATAATTCAACTGCTTTAGTGATTAGCCATACATTACAAAAGAAGCATTAAAAATTGAGTCCTCTCTCCCAACGCCAGCCTGTGAAAGCATTGTTCTTTAAGTGTATGTGAATTCATAATTATTTTATGATTCCATCTTTAGTTCTTTCCAATATAGTAAATTCAATTGACCATGAAATGAAATTTCATAGTCAAAATGCCTCCTTTACACTTTTTTATAGCAGCAATAACAGTTTTATAGCTTTAAGGCAAGGTAATTCATCAGATGTTTAATTTAAAGGCAGATTCTTATATTATTAATAAATATTTACCAATTTAATAAAGTACACATTTTAGCATACATTATATGGTCTTTTAACTATTTCTGCAGCTTAAATGAGCCTCGCCAAGCACCTATGAAAAACGGTGAACCCTGGCAAATTCCCTTGGTGACTAAATACACCCTTTTAATTTTTATTATTTTCCAGGCACAACATTGCAGGCCTGGCTCTAGAGGAACAGAGGGATAGAGCCCTCCGTTCCAGTGTCAAAGGGACAAAAATGTAAGAAAGTCCACAGGAAACAATTATTTGTGAAGTTGAGTAATGTTTATGAATACTTAATAACCATTTCCTGACTGTTTACTGCATTCTTTTCTGACAAAAAAGTAAAAATAAAAACCCTGATGTTCAGCTCAAACACAAAAGATCACAAGCAAGGAAAACTATGTTGCCGAAATCCTATTTGGGAAAGCAATCTTATATTTCAGAGAGCACACTGATGCTTTGCACCACTAATCCTCTACATATTTTGCAATCATATGTTGTTATCTGGGGACTTAACAATGAAACCAATAAACATCACTGGCATGGTCCTAATGTGTAGAGAAATATGTAAACAAGCAATAGGATTTGTTTTTTTGTTATACCAACACATCTGTTTCATTTTATCAGGGTTTAAAAAAAAAGCACTATAAACTATTAATCTTGTTTTAAAATGTCCGCTTAGTACCTCACCTAGATAGACACAAATGCATTATATACTATGATGGAAAAAACCAATCCCAGCAGAAAAGTTTAAAATACTTAAGCAGATTTACTCTAGTGATTGCTGACTATAATTGCACACTAAGAAAAACAGAACCAAATTATTGCATTAGTAATCTTGGCTCTCTGGAGTGCCTTATTCAATGTTTATGATAATAAATAACACAATTAGGTGTATTTCACACAATAACCTGTTCTATATTTTCCTCTGCTGGTTATAAGCAATTATTATTTTCCCTTTCTCTGTATCTACAGATTCAAAACTCTTTACTCAATTATGTATCAATACAAATAATTAAAAACTATGAAAGAAAAATTCCTCTATGACCTTTCTCTGTATCACAGTTTGATATTTCATTTGAGGTAGGAGCATATCATGTATCATAAATATTATGTTATAATCCAACAAATTCAAAAGACCTAGGCACTTGATGAGGGCTTTCATTTCTAAAATCTTGCCTGGGCAAACTTTCAACTCAAGCACGCCTCTGTGTTAAACCAAAGGCAAAGGAAGATTGGCTACTTCCAAACCAATGAATCAGACTTCTTAAAAATCATTTCAAATCAGCAGGATCTTGTTGGGTCATCCTCTTTTAGGTGACTGCCAACCAACCTAATATCCTCTTGTTCTATACCAGGTATTGATCCAGTACCTGCATTTAAAGGGCACTACAAATAACAAACCACATGTCCACCAGTAGACAGGCAAGAGCATGTTTCAGAACATGGACTCTCAGATCTGTACCATGATTAGTATAAATGATTTAAAAAAAAATACTTTCAAGCAGTAAATGTGGTGCCTACCATATGCAACCCACTGCTATGAAGCACGCCATCTTGTTCCACGAGATTTCTTGAGATTGTAATGGAAGGGAGATCCAGGCTTTGAGGGGGAAACTGGGGTGTGAATTCACTTCCCTGGGAAGGCAATGGATCGCTGAGGGCTTGAAAGGGAAGCAGTACATCCGGCATGCCCAAGGCGGGGTCTGACTCTGGAGGAGGTGTGATTGGTGGGATTTCAAACTCCTCGTCCCCGAGGCTTGGCGTATGGAATGTCTGCTAAAAGGAAACAAAATATAGAAATCTTCATATTCTGTTCCTGTACCTTATTCCTCCTCAGAGGGAAAAAGAAAGACTTTGCATGAAAACGCTACATATCTAGGCCAAATATTTATTTCTCAAATGAAAAACATCTTAAACACAGATTTCCATATATAAAGTTTTGCTGATCATTCTGATTAAAGATTTAAGTCTCATTATCATATGGTTTTAATGGAGTATCAGTATTAACAGTTTTTTAATGCACACTTAATTAGCAACATCTGTCTTTGTTGTTAGTTGGAGCACATAACAAATTGCTACTTTATTGATATGTTAGTGAAACAACTCAAACCGCTGACACTATCCCCATGCTTCATAAAATGCTGACGATTTTGTGGTACACATACACACGCACACACACACACACACACACAAATCCAGAAGTGAACATTACACATATTTACTTTCTGCCACAACATATAAAACAAGTAATATTAAATTTGTGATTTGCTTTTTTAATTTCCTTATTGGTATATTCCCAACTACAATGAATGTTACTATGGTAATTGTTACTGTTTGTAATACAACACTTTATATAAGGATTATCATAGCTCATATTAAAAGGTGCCAGTGCTTTTATTTAAACTATAAGGAGGGTTATTTTCTTTTATATGAACATTTTAATGTGTATTTATCAGGCCATTTTCTACCAGTCTTCAACTTTTCTAGACTATCTAGAGAGCACAGAGCTATATTGATACAGATATACTAACTACATTGATACTGTCCATTTACATAGACAAGTGTCGTATTTCAAGACCGAAGTAAATCTTAATGCATTGTTTTTCTCCACTGTTACTGAAATTCTTAAAGGCAATGTTTCAAAATAGGGCCTTGTGATGCAAAGCAGGGCTGCCTTGGTCAACCACACAACCATCTTTCTTAAAATAGAACTTGGATTTTTTTTTTGGTGGGGGGGAGAGGATATCAAGGTCTAGGATATTTTTTTGGTGGGGTGAGGGGTTGGGAGACCCCTCAGATATTTTTTATTCCCAGTTCAGAGGGTCAAAGTTAGAGTTCATTTATTATTAATAGTATTTGAAAGAATGAACTCGTGCAAGATAATTTGAGTGCTATTATCAGTTAAGAGAACTAATTAAGAGATGAAAATCATCATTCTTCAAATTATCAATCATGATATAACATAATAACCACTTAAGAGAAAAGAGAAACAAACTTGAGGGAAAAAAAATAACAAAAAAACACTTCTTACGTATAGAAGCTGTCAAATGTTATTTGTATCTCACCAGAAAAAAAGAGGTCACAAGCCATGGCAGTCTATGGTGGGACAATTGAACATCTTGAAGTTCTTAGCAGATTTAACATATGTGAAACATTGTAGCATAATAATACATTTGAAAGCTAGAATGAAATATTGGATTTTTTGACACATACATTCTAATAATGACCCCAAAAGATGTCAATTTCTAACTGTGGTACCCTGAGTTCTCAAACACAAAGGGATGAATTGGCCACAAACGTGGTTGGCTAATGAACATAACCCTATGGCTGCATTTGCCGTTATTTTGGCACTAATGCGGTCTAGTAACAGATGCAACTGTAATTTGTGACTCATTTGCTACCCCATTACTGCTTAATGAAATCTAACATATCACATTAACAATACGGATAAACACTCATTCTTGATATGTGGCATTTGGCTGTTTTCATTACCACTGTAATTAACACTTGAAATATTATTTCAATAAATATTTAAAGTACTTTAAAAATGGTCAGGGTAATCATGACACAGACAGAAAACATAAAGCAAATGTGTGAATTTCAAACTCAGAGTATCCTAGTCCCCGTAGTGTTATCTACAGGACAATATCTATGTGAAGGGAATTGGTTTCAGGCACAATTTAGACTTTACAACATGCAAACCTTAAGTCTTCCTGAATTAGTCTGCACTCATTAAAACGTTAAAAAACCAAATAAATTTACTTTTAATGCAGTGATTGGGAAATTAGGCACATGCTATAATGCAGCATTAACATTTACTTGGGCTTTATTTTTTGTTCAAGAAAAGATGTACAGAGAAATCATTATATAAGATTACCTCTTAAACTCTAACATAAAGCATGTCTTGTGCTAGGCAGTCACAATTAGGAAGGTTTTCATTTTTATTTTTGTTAAGGAATATGGAGAGATTTCTTACACATAATATGTCCCTATGGTATGATTTTTTTAAGGGCAAATTAATTTTGCATTAGAATTTAGTGTATTACTATATCCTAACCTAATAAAACAATACAATAAAATAACATTATAATATATAACCAGGAAAATGCTAAAATCTTAAACTACTTTAAAAAGAGGTAATATATTAAATATAAAGTTAAGCATTCCTTAGAGAAAAGAGGAACCTCAAACACTGGATAGCTGAGATTATAAAAATAACTACATATGGCATCAACAAAAAAAAAGACACTGACTTTTGTAACTATGCCATACGACCAATATCAGATTCATCACTTAGAGTTTATGTGATTATTTTTACAGATATTGACTTTGCAGTGTTTACCTTGAATATGTTAAAGTAGTATGTACATGGTTAAATACCATCTGTACTGAAATGTTCAAAACATTTGTTCCTTTTGATAAAAATGCAAATCTGGAGAACTGTTGTATCAACATATAACAGCCAATGTCTGACACGGTGAATTATCACAGCTGGAATTAAATTGTCTCTGAACAGCTGCTGGCAGTAGAGCTTTCATCAATGTTTGATTCAAATGTAGGGAAAAAAAATCGTACAGAATGAAACATCATGTTGTCCTTACAGATGGGGTTTGTGTTCATTATCACAAACAACACAGCAGCCAGTGCCAAACAATATTCCCTTATCTAAGCTGTCTTCTTGGTTAGAGAGATGATGGTCACTATAAAAATGATTAATCTAGGAATACCCTTAATTCTTGATTCCCCATTTATTCTAATAATTTCTCAAAGTTAATTTCTTTTATATCACTTGCTTCCCTTTACCAAGATCATTTATGAAGCCATTATTATTTTATTCTCTGGGGTCAAGCTAGTTCAGTTTCCTATATTTGAATGTATCTGGAAAATGAAGACTTTTTATTACATGAACCGCAAGAGAAAATGTTCCATTTGGACCAATTTCACTTCTATTTGTTCTTGCTTCAAAATCTTAAGTCTCACATAGTCTACCAGTTTTAGGAAACCACCATCTTGATCTAATCAAGATCAAGGTTTTTCTGGACAGCAGGCCAATGAGACCAGACAACAGTCCTAAGTCAATAATAGGAAATGCAGTAAAAACAGCAAAAAGAAGACAATGTTTGTTCCAGTTGCACCCGTAAACCGAAGACAAACCCAGAGCCAAAATGGTGCTGCATTTAGATTCCATCACCCAGTTTTCACAGTTGCAACCAAGTCTTGGAGCACGCCCACTCATTCATTCATTCAGTAAACATTTATTGAGTACCTACCATTGCCAGGCACTGTCCTAGACTGGGCAGACCTAACAACAAATAAAACATTCATTTCGCATCACCCCACCAAACTTCAAGAAACTGTAACACTGTTCTGTCACATACTTTCCCAAACCATGGCAACTTAATGAAATTATCCCTAAAGATCTGTGAAGTTAAAATATTTTCTATTAAAAGTCACTTCTAGTTTAGTTTGCAAAATGACTGCTTATCTGCTTAGATACCAGTATCGTCTGTGTGTGTGTATGTGTGTGTGTGTGTGTGTGTTTTAATGTACTTTCTTATATATTTATTTTTGTTTGCACATATATTTTTTTTCATCAAGAGATTTGTATGAAGTTACTAACATTAGTAACAGCCTATGGACAAGTGATAAAGACTTGTCAGGTTATTTTCTTTTCCAATAGGCTTTTCTCTTTTTTTCTCCAAAGTCGTTACCTTGTGCCACATGAGAGAGAGATAAATTCAATACTTTGCTTTTCCCTTCAAGCCTATTAAATTACCTAAATAACACACAAAACATGAACAGACACATTAAGACAGACACTTACTTCACTGGCAGCAAAGAAAGCGTTGTTTGCCTCAGCCATATTCATGTAGTTATTATTTCCAAACTGAAAGAAAAACAGATTGTTTTATGTTAATCTGAGGCATAATAAAGAATTCTGGCTGTGATTTGGAAAGAATGCTGGTGTTACAAGATAAAAGGGGGGTTTTACTCAGACCAAATGCAAAATAGGACAAAGGTTTCAGAGCGCCATGCTAGACTGTCAGCTAGTTCCCGCAGAAAATAAAGCACAGAGTAAAGCTAACTCAATAATTCTAGAAAATAGTTTTGTTTCTCATCAAGACTAATAGTGAAGGGAGAGGATTACAGACATTAGGCCCACTGGTCACTAGTGTGTGTTGTTTATTGAGCTGGCATCTGTCAGAGGTTAGAAGGAAAAGAGTTTCCAAGAAAATCACCTTGACACATTTTAAAGCATGTTGGGATTTTATAGCTTACTTTTCAAGAACAGACGTCACAAGTGTGGGTAGGTTAAAATGTGAATTAAAGGGAATGAAATTCAATTCCCAGGACTCAAATTCTATTTTCTAGTGAATGGGGTGTGGCATGAATATAAATAAATAATAAGACTAAAGAATATTTTTTAAATCTCCAAACAGAGCTTAAAGTGATATCTATATCCATCAGAGCTGCTGAAAACAGTGATATTTAATCTCTCAATGTAACATTAAGTGCAGAAAGGTTTAGAAAATAAGCAGGATCCTATGAACACAGCAATTTTTATTTCATTCCCTAACACAATAGCCCATTCATATCATCACAAATAAGACTGTATCAGCATTTCAGACTTAAGCTCTTTACTTCTAGGGACCTGTTATCAAAATGTAAAACTTGGATTTGGGCAGAAATGTATTTTCAGGTTCAAATGGTCTAAATAGTCACATTTTGTTGCTTTAAACATTCTGTTATCAGCCTGGCAATATGGAAAGGCTCTGTGAGCATAACTATCTAGAGCTATATTATTTTCATGATTTTTAAATGGTAAAGGAATGTCCTTTTTATAAAATGTATTATTTCCTTCCTTTAATGCATCAAATAAAACAGAGGTTTGGTCTCCAAAGGGTGAAATGTATATATCTACTTTCTAACATAAATAAAGCTGGTAATTATTCAAAGTGAAAGGTACACTTTCCCCAAGGAGATAGACAGATGGATGGATGGAGACAGAGAAATAGGTAGGTACATAGATACACAGATACATAGATAAGTACAGAAAATAAATAGAATTCACATAGAGATACACAGATAAGGAAGACTCACATAATCCTCCTCAATAAACCAACAAAACACTTATTTCCGGGGGGCTCTCAACCCCTGACTCTGAACCTGTAGGACTCAACCCACAGAAGCAGGATTGACATGCTCTACTTTATCATGTCAGGGATCCAAGAACTAAGCAGGATTTATAGGAAAGACTCTAATGGTTCCAGAGTGCTGTTACGGTCTATGGAAGCACAATCCCACCCTGGAAAACACACCTAAATACACACACAACGAGCCGCCAGGAAAGCTCTCATGAACACTCAGATTCATTTGAGTAAGTATCTTCATGAGGATTTCTGAAAGATGTATTTGTTAGCACTTAAGAAAGACCTTTATGTGGTTTCTCTGAAGGCATGTGATATCAAAAACACGTGCATGGGTGCACATGTGCGCGCGCACACACACACACACACATTTTCCCCTTTTCTACAATGTTACATATATGCAGGAAAAAGTATAGGTTTCTGTCATGAAATTTTTGGTAAATTAATAATGCTAGAATTAAAATCTCAGGCCTCCAATCAAATGTTCTTTTTGGAACATTTAGCTGGCATCTGTCAGAGGTTAGAAGGAAAAGAGTTTTGGATATTTATAAGAACCTGGGCTGGCAATGTGTATTCCATGCACCAATCCTGGCCCCTTGAACCGCCTAACAGCCTGTATCACAACTTTAACGTTATTTAAATGTAGGTTTTGGTGGGGAATTACAAATCCATTTAAAGCAAACAGCTCATTATCAGAGAGTATGTTTTTTTAGATTAAACTCACTTATTATCTAATAGCACCTACAACAACAAAGAAAAATAAAATGGCTATTAAACTAAGGGCCTAAACAATTCAAAAAACAAATTAAGCTTAGGGTGAAATAAGAACTGGGTTAGAAATCCTCTTCTGAACAGTTAGTATGCGAATGTAATTACTGAAGAAACTACAGCTAATCAGCTGTGAATTGTATCCATTAATTAGTATTTGCCCTGGAGAAATGAGAAAAATCAGTAACAACGTTGGCACCGCGGCGCACTGATGAACACGCAAGGGCCAAGCGGCGTTCAGTCAAGCAGGTGGCTCCAGTGGTCCACGAAATTTGAAGAGCTCTCACCTGAAGTACGAAGCTGGAATTACAAAACCCTCCTTGTATATCTTTTGTATCTATATAAGGCCTTAATTAATGGCTTTTAATTTGGAAACACTTGCCTATCAGGGGGGGAACAGTTATAAATCTTTTCAAACAGCAGTAAAGGATTCTGTTCTGTTTGGAGTAAAATATCCCCTCCACAAAGGTGGCTTTAAATATTGACTTGTTGCAGGCAATTGTCTTTCTCCTGCACACGTGCCTGGAACTATGGTTCAGTGTGGTAGGGTAGCCAGATAAAATATAGGACACCCAGATAAATTGGACTTTCAAATGAACAGCAACTTTTTTTAGTATAAGTATATCCCATGCACTATTTGGGACATACTTATGCCTAAGAAGGTATTCTTTATTTACCTGAGATTCGAATTTAACTGGGTGCTATATATTTTTGTTTGCTAAATCAGGCCATCCCACTGTGATACTTAAACTAATCAGAATGAAAGGGATGTTACTTTGCATTTGATTACCTTATCTAGTAAGGATAGCTTGATTTTACTCATTTTATTTTATAATGTGACCTATGAATCCTGCTGTACTTCTTGCTTGGTGTGAGAACAGATCCGATTCTGAGAGAAAAAGTGCTCCTTTGGGGCAGATCTCTAATATAATGACCTCAGAACAATTAACTTTAAGTGAATTGTGTACAATTAAATTTACTCTATGCTCTAAGAGACAGTGACATCAGTAAACACATTACATTATAAAAACCCTGTAGGTCCATGGGGAGGGGTCCTTAGCTGTGTTCACTGCCGCCTCCCCAAGAACTAACAGCAATGCCTGGCATATCAGAAGCACTCCAGTATTTGTTGAAGGAAAGTAGGGAGAAAGGTTGATCACCATAAACTTCAGTGCCCCATAATCACCCATCCTAGCTGGAGTAATTTATCCCTTACTTTTTTGTTATAATAATGAGTGTTTAGACCAGTGAAGCCCTCTACATACATTATTTCATTTCATTTTCCAAAGTGGGACTAAACATATTTTCCCAACAACCAGTAAGATAAATATAATTTTTATTCCTATTTTATAGGTCAACAGACTGAGGCTTCTAGGGGGTCAAGCAACTTGCCCAAGATCCTAGATTCAAAGATGGAAGTCTGGCATCCCTCCTACCTCACAATCTGTATCGCCTACATTCCAATATCCACAAAAACTTAAATACTTCACTCAGTGATCAATTCAACTTTAACTTTGTTATCTATTTTACTCAAAGCTAGAATTTCCCAGAGGGTATTTCAAGGTACCTGAACCTAGCACAATGCTCCTCAAGAAATGGTCCCACAGTCCAGTCAGTCTGGGGAAGGCTGCCCTCTCTTTGATAAGTCACAATGCCTGCTATAAAGTTAAAGGCTCTGAGAAGTCCTGCAGTTCATTCATTTAGCAAATATTTATGTCCCTACTATGTGCAAAGCACTGGAGACAAATCATGAAAAGATGACAAGGTCCCTACTGAGATGAAGCTTACATTTTTCTTTAAGTGGGAGACATTTAAGCCCCCCTCCCAAAAAAAAAAGCTGTGGATCACTTCCTTTTGTTTCTCCTACAATACCCTGTGGGAACATACTTTGGGAAAGTTTGTTCTAAGCCCTTTATTGACAATATTCTTTTATTTTCCCTGAATCTTTCTTATGAAAGCTAATATCCTAATTTTACACCATGGTAAAATTTATGCATTTTATGAATTAACTAAGTAAGCATTTCTAAGTTATTCATTCTAAGTCACCTTAATTTGGCCTATTTCCAAACTTTCTAGATTGTAACCCTCCACAGATTTTCCTTCAAAGTCCCTAATTCAACCATATAAGGGGTCTTCTATGCAATTTCAAGAGTCAAAACAAAATTCCAAATAAACTAAATGAACATCAGGTGAAATGGTTAATTTCTAAAGGCATATACAAACATTATGCAAGAAATCAACCAATTCCAACTGTTTTAAAGAGCACATATATGGGGAAATGGTCACTGCAAGGCCAGGTCGTTTGGCATTTATGAAGTGTACTGGTGATGATAGGTCCTTTTCCACTCTGATAGGCTCTAATAGAGGTGATCCCCAAAGATACAGTCCCCAAAGATATCATTATAAAGCAGAACTAAATTACTCTGCGTGTCGAACTTCTGTATCTTAATAATTTCATAGAAGAACATCTTCATTGTACTTGGAGGTAGATTTGCTTTTTGCTGCTTGATGAGTAATTATAGCTTGGGCAAACACAATTTATGAAGGACATCAATTAAAAAGGAGCACAGTAGGATTTTTTTTTGGAAATGTATTAAAGACCATCGTGTTCATGGCCTGTCTGACCATGTGAAGTGCCAAAGTAAATTAATACGGATTGTTAAGTCTGGCTAGTCCGGCAAAGGGTTTGGAAGAAAGTAGAGCAGCCGGGACAAAAACCCGTCTGTAATCACAAGACGAATACTTCCGCTTGATGAGTCCACACAACATCATTTTCCCTGAAATTATTTTGACACCCATGTGAAGAATTGTATAGGCTTCCCATAAAGCAGCATTAACTACAGGGTCTCAAACAGCTAAATGGCACAAATTTAATCCTGAAAAAAAAAGATAATCCTTCGAATTCTCTTTTCTTTTTTTCCCATTAGATTTGTTAGCAGACACCATCCAATTTGATGCCTCACTACGGACATCTGTCAAGTTGCTTATACAAATGAACTGTGCCCTTACGGATCGGGTATGCCAGGCATGGCCACACGGAGCAGGAGGGAGCACTGGAAGGTCCACTTGCTCTCAAAGGCTCCGGTAACAACTCCCTGACAAAGAACTTAGGAGAGATCACCGAGTTTCAACCACTTTCAGCAGTGGGAATCTGTTTCACGATATAAAACCCAAAGGAGTAAAAACAAACCCAATATGGCAAATGATAGTAACACTGACCATGAACCTGGGGTGGGTCTGGAGTACCACGTTAGGAAACAAAGAACAACTTCATGAATAAAGACAGTCTGCACCAAAGGGCAGGGGTTCAACAATAGTCTGGAAACAACAAACTGCAAACCATGGGCTATGAGGTGTAATTACAGGAATATATATAATTATATACACACACACACACACACAATTCTGCTAATTATATATTAATATATACAATTATATAGAGAATTATACACACATACATGGAATTACACGCATGCCTTTCCACATGCTAAAAGCTCCTAGATGATGCTCTCCTGAGCACCAGATGCATACATCCAACTGTCTACAGCACTTCCATGTGGATGTCAATAGGCAACTTAGGCATATGTTTAAAACAGAACTTCCCATCTTCTTCCCCAAGCCTGCTCCACCCATAGTCTTTCCCAACTTTGATGGGGAAGTGACTCACTTCCAGTGACTAAGGCAAAAAATATTCTTGAACCTGCTTTTTCTCTCTCCCTTCCCCCCATCAAATCATCAGGAGGGTCTGTTGGCTTCTCCTTCCAATTATACCCAAGGCACACCACTTGCCCACCTCCTCTGGACCACCCAGGCCCAAGCCATCCACTCCCTCCCAGACCTCTGCAGTTGCCTCCCAGCAGGTCTGTCTGGCTCTGCCGTACTCCACAACAGTCTATTCTCAACGCAGAGCCAGAGCAGCCCTTTGAAAATCTATGTTAGACCATGTCACTCCTCTGCTCAAAACTTCCCAGTGGCTTCTCATCCATTCAAGGAAGACACCCAACTCCTTACAATGGCCCCATATTCTTCTCTGACCTCTTAGCCAACGTTCTCCCCCTTGCTCATGATACTCCAGCCCGCTGGCCTCCATACCTTTCCTTCAACACCCCAGACACATTCCCACCTCAGGGCCTTTGCACTGGCTGTTTCTTCTGCCTGGACTGTTGTCCCTCCAAATGTCCCCAGGGTTTGCTCACTCCCCTCCTTCGGAGTCTTTTCTCAGATGTCACCTTATCTCTAACAAACCTGTCAAATTTCTCTGCAACCCCTTCCCCAACTTCCAGCACTCTCTCTATCCCTCTTCCCCTACTCTATTTTTTCCATGAACACTTCAATGTCACATAATATAATTACCGCCTTTCTCCCCTCACTAGGAGATAAGAATGTTTTGTCTATCTTTTACTCTAATGTCCCAGTTCCTACTATCTACTATTGGTAAATAGTAGGTGTTCAATAAATCTCTGTCGAATGAAAACACAAAAAATTCCTGAGTGTGAAATGCTGGTACTCAGAATTGTTCTCTAGGCCCACGTAGGGGTGAAAGGAAAAACTTCCCCACTGCCCTCTGAAGGTTTGCTGAAAAATCAACTCACAAAAGGCAGATTAATTGGAAAAAAGGCATACAAACTTATTGGATCACAGTTTTACATGGATCCTGGCAAAGCAGGTTACGGAGAGGGGAGAAGAGGATCCTGCTGAGGGGCAATAAATGATTGCTAGGGAGATCTGGCCGGGGACAAAGTCTGCTGGGCCTGCAGAGCTGACAATGGTTTGTGACAAAAGTCTGTTCAGGTTTGTCAACAGACTTTAGCCTTCCTTTCTGTGATATGGGTTCAGTTAATGAAAACTCAGGGAAGGGACTGAAGGTAATTGTTTTTGTCTTTGGTAGGGCAGGACTTTAGGCAGATAAGGGAACTTCAGAGAACAACTTTATCCTGTGTTTTGGGGGAGATAGTGATGGGGGAAGCTGCACCTCAAAAAGACTTTGAGGCTTTTTCTTCCTTTCAACATGGTGCAACATGCTATATTTTGGGGTATCCGTTTCTGAGCCCAAACATGTATCAGGACACAGTACACACACTTGAAATTCAAGTCTAAACAAGAAGCCCAGCGGCCACCACCACTGGTCCCTCCCCAGAGCACATCTATGGGAAAAAAGTGGTAACAGGAAGACTTACATATTCTAATAAAAGTAATAGTTTAAACCCTAGAGATACCTAGCTAGAAAAATGCTTTATTGGAGAAAATGCACTAACCCTTTTACAGAAAAGATATAGAGGCCTAGGTGGGTGGGTGGGGTGGTTAGGGTTGGGTGCCTTAGGTGGTTGAATACAAACTACAATGAACAACACAGATTCCGGCCTGTAGGCAAACACATTGGGAGAAGGGAAACAACAGTCTAACATTACAGGGGCAAGGATTCAAGCGTTAAATTTGACAGCTGACTTTTTTCCTAATTTAAAATAGCCTCTTTTTAAAAAAACTACTTTATAGTCTGGGTCAGGCTTTCTAATATCCATATTTTTAACCAGCTTCTAAGAAACTCTAAAACACACTAATATTTAAGAACTAATAGCCTAGCTCATTTTAGACTTATGTGGTGGACATTTCTTTCTCAAAATAAACTTTTCTACACATCTTCTGGAAATGCTGATGTAGCACAGGCTGTTTTGTTTATAGCGATAAAGGCTTAGCTCAAGTATTTACAATCTCTTCTCACCTTCCTTGCTTACAGGAAAATGCAAACATTTGTGAGGGTACCATCCACCCCCTCTCCTACCCTTGTCACCAGGAGAAAGCACAGGAACATCTGAAACTGGATCAAGTAGGGAAGACAAGTTCCACTGTTGGATTTTTCAACAAGTCCTGTGGACCCACACAAGTAACAACAATACCTAAACATATGGACTCTACTCAAACACGGAGGCCTTTGGATTTTCATGATCCGGACACATTTGAGTCTGTGAATCGCATAACCATCTGGACTAGTTAAAAGTGGCAAGAAAAAAAAAAACACCCTCTCAAACCCAACTGCACTTGTTTAATATCATAAAAACAAATATAAGTAGAGGAGAGGATACTGAGGTTTCAGAATCAAGTTTTTTTGTTTTTTTTTTAAGCAAAAAGGGAGCCATCTTTGGGATTGGCCAAACCACCAGTCATCGCCAGTATTCAGAGAATGGGAAAAGAAGGCCTCTGTTCCTCCTTAAACAGACACCAACAAAAAAAAGCCAATGGTAACACATATGCTGTTAAGTGACCACATCTTCTGTATTAATTCTGGTTTCTCTCTCCCCCTTCCTCCAAACACCTTACCAACACTTAACTGAGTCCCTGTTAGATGCTAATTCATAGGATATATTTGGGGAATGTATCTGTAGATGTAGAGAAATAGAAGATATGATTGTTGATTTTAAGGGACGACAACTCAGTTGGGGTAAGGAGACCAAAAGACCTATCAACCTAAGGGCCAAGTCGGTGGCAAATGGCCTGCAAGTTTAAGAGGAGGAGGAGTCAAAAAGGAACGGCTTCTCCAAGGAACAAGCCTTGAACCAAGAAAGCAGACAGAGGAGAGGGGTCCCAGGCAAAGAGCAGGGAGTGCGTGAAACTGCAGACCTAACTCTGCACAAGCTGTGTGCACAGAACAAAGCAGAGAGCAGTTTGGCTACAGGAGAAGAGGGAAGTAAGCTGGGAGAGATGGCAGGTAGCCAGGCTCTGGTGGGCCTTGAAGGCCAACCTGAATATTTCAAAACGTATTAAAATAGGAAGGCCCAGGAAGGAGGGAGGAGGGAGAGAGAGGGGGTAAAACCCACACGTGAGCACATCAATATTCTGAGATGCACAAGATCAGTATTGACAAAGACTGGGGCAAGGAGACCAGTGAAGGACACTTCAAGGCTGGCAGGAGTCTGCAAGTGTCTCGAGTGGGCAGGGGCAACGGGAGGAAGAAGGAAATAGAGAGTGCACCTTACCATGAGTCAGACTAACTGGCTGTGAATTCCAATCCCACCACCAAACTAGCTGTGGGATGGCAGGCAAGGTGCCTCACTTGTCTTAAGGACAAGTTCAAATCCCAGCTGAACTACCTGCTAGCTTTGTCACTGTGCACAAGTAATCTAGCCTCCATGTGCTTCATTCTCCCCATCTGCACAACAGGGATAAAAACAGTATTTGCCTCATCATGGAGGTTTTGAGGATTAAATGTGTTTAGTGCATATAAAGCCACCTTTCCTATCTGTACTAATGGCCCAGGTGACATTTCAATGAGTCTCACAGAAACCAAAACAGATCAAGCATATCTGTTTTATAAACTGCTGTGGTTTAAATGACAGTGCAAGAGAGTTTTACTACCTAAGGAACTTCAGTGGCTTCCCAAGGATACTTAGAGTAAAATCTAAACTCCTTGCCATGGGCCCCAAGGTCCTATATGATCTGGCTGCTGCCTCCTTCTCCAAATTCCCTCCTAAGAGGGCTGCTCCTGCCCAGTCAGCTCCAGGCACACTGCCCTGGCTGCTCCTCAGTCCCTCCTCTGGGCCATTCATCCCACCTGCTGTTCTGCTTGCCTGGACCACTCTCTCTTCTTTCCTCGCTTCATGTAGGTTTCCACTCAATGTCCGCTCCTCAGGGAGTCCTCCAGACCAGCTTAGCTAAAAGGACATGCACGCCTCAGTCTCTGCCCCATTCCCCTCCTTTATATCTCATCAGATATAAAGTCTCTTATCACTGACTGGTATACTGCATTTATTTGTCTGTTTACTGTCTATCTCCACACTAGAATGGACAGTCCATTTGTCTAGTTAAATGCTGTTTCCTCCGGCCTCGGGACAGTGTCTGACCCAGGGTAGGTGCTCAGTATCTATCTGTTGAATGCATAAGTAAATGAATGAGCCCGGAGATCCAAGTCCAAACCCCAGTTCTACCACTTGCAAGCTGAATATCATCAGGTAAGTTGCTTCATGTTACCTCTCTAAACATCTGTTTCCTCATTTCTAAGGAAGAAAGGATATGCCTTTATGGAGCAGGCTGTGTAAGGAGAAGTGAGACAATACAAACCCCCAGCACGGGGTCTCCTATGGAAGAGGCACTTGATAAATGTCGGAAAGTTGGGAATGAGAAGCCTGGGAAGATAGGAATTCAATAATCTAGGAAAAATAAATGGGTCATTGAAACATTGCATGTAGTTATTTATTAAGTACCTACTATGTAAAAGACACGATGTAGATATTGGGTTAAAAAATGTGAATAAGACCCAGTTTCTACTTAAGAAGAGCTCTAATGAAAAAAAAACAGATAGGAATCCACACGACAGGTGCTATATGAAGGATATGTGCAAAGTACTCCCCCTGGAAAGTCAGCAAAAGGTTTCCAATAAGAGGAGCCATTTGAGTGGGGTCCTGAAGGATGTGTAGGAGCTTGCCTATAAAACAAAAGCACTCCAGTAGAGAAAACTACTTGGGCAAAGGCCTAATGTCATGAAAGTGAGGCTGGCAAACAAAGAAACGGGGATGCATGCATTCTAGGCAGAGAAGACAGAGGGAAAGCTGATACAGGAACCTGCAAGTAGAGACTGCAGTTTGGGGAAGCTTAGCTTGAACATGCCTGTGGATAAAAGGAGACTCGGTGGTAGAAAGACTGAACACAGAGGAGAAGGAAGATCAGCCCTCAATAGCAGAGGATAAAGATTCAGAGTATAATTTCCGGAAGGTAAGAATAATGACTATTCTGTGTTTCTTATACTGCATTTAGCAAACTAGTGTGCATCTCTTATAAAATGACAGCAACTTACAAATGAGCTATGCTTTGTCTGTTTTGGTTTTTGTAAGACAAAATGACAGCTGAGAGTGGTCATTCCTCCAGATGGAAAAAGTGGCTACTTTCTTTGATATCGCTAGAAGAAATGGAAAGACTTTCTTTCTGTGGCACAAAAGATATGACATTAACATGCAAATTTCCATTACTAGCAGTACATCCCTTGGGTTTAGAAAGGGCTGTGACTCATAAATTCTAATCACTGGGAGGAATAACAACTTAGCTCTCATCTGCCATGGACACTTTAGTGTGAATTAGTTTGTAATAAGTAGTTCCACTGATGCACATAGTAGGTATCCTCTTCAAGGATGCTCAGGAAACAACTCCTTGGATAAGCCTTCCCTGGCACCACCTTCCCCACCCCTGGGCAGACTGGATTCTCCTTCTCCAAGCTCCAAGGCAACCTGTGCATCACTCTACACTGTGCTAAAATGATCTATTTCTGTGTCTGTCTCCCTCCTAGACTCCTTGAGGGCAGAAGCTGCGTCTCATTGGACATTGTAGCACTAGGGCACCGTCGGTACTCAACCCACAATGCAACGGCCTCAGGATCAACCACAGGGGTACATGGCAGCTCCAGTGTAGCTAAAGACACGTGTTACTAAGCCATTTATTTTATTAGTAAGCCATTTATTTTTCTGTGCACATGGCTCAGTCCGCATCAAATTCAGGTGAACCACTGCTATTATGGTTTGCCAAAGTACTGTCAAGCCTTAAAACAAAATAGAAATAAAAAGCCATATAAGATAAAATCTGAGTTATTTTCCTTGTATTGCCAGATTTTGTAGTTCTTGCTGCAATCAAATGACTAAGGACCTTAGAGACTTTCTGCTGAAAACAAACTTTCAGGCCTCTAATGACATGACATATTTATACTGAACACCCTCTCCTGGGTACTACTTCTTGCACAACCATATGAAATTTCAAACGTAAAAAAGGAACAACATATTAAGTAAAATGTTCCTCAGTATTTTTAAATGAAAACCTTTTCACTAATTACAAAATTTCTTTAGTTCAGACTCTACTAATCAATGGTAAAAACACACATTCTCTAATTTCAATCAATCCCTCTAATTATGATTTAGTATGAATTCCATCAAAACATCAATGACTTCCTGTATTGTCTTCCATTCTTTGATCTCTAAAGTATCAAATTTAACACTTTTAAACATAACATATTAGTGCCAAGCACTAATATGCTAATACATAGATGCAGATAAAGCTATAGATACAGTCATAAATATATAGGTATATAGATCAGTGATTCTCTACTGAGGGCAATTTTTTTTCCCCAGGGGACATTTGATAATGTCTGGAGACAGTTTTTATTGTCATGACTTCTGGTGTCCAAAGGGTAAAGGCCAGGGATGTTGTTAAATGCACAGGGCAGCCTCCCACAACAAAGAATCATCCTGTCCAAAATGTCAATAGAGACTGAGAAACCCTGATATAGATCAATAAATACATTAAGCATAAATAAGATATATTCAAAGTATTTTAAAATAAATATTACAGGATCATTGCTTCTACACTATCCAAACACAATCCATACTCTTTCCTCAAGTGGGCATTATGCTGCCTTTGGATATATCTACTTATAAGATTATTGACTACAATTAAGGATTATATTAAATGTGTTTCAAATATGTATCAACTTGTTGGTTGTCAGCTATGAAGCATTTCACTTATATAAATACCCAGTTGCTTTCTTTTTTCCTGCAGAGAATAAGTCAAGAGATAGAAATAGTTTAACATGTTCTTTTACGGTTAACATTTTTAAAAAGAATCAATAAACCTATAAATTCTTCCTTAAGTATTATAAGTGACTCAATGTATTTATTTTCCAGTCTTAATCATATTTGATAAGCCAAATACCTAAAGCCTACTTAACTAAGAAATCATCAATGATAAGTTCATAAGCCTATATAATATATAATCATTTAAACCAAACAAGATTATATATGAGGTCTATTAATTCACATCTATCATTGTTTAAGAGCAAGTCTCAGATACGTGATAAGAAATTACAAGGATCTATGAAACCACTGGTACCAGCCTGGCTACAGAAACATGTCAGGGCTAGTGTTTTATAGCACAGTGGCAGAGAGCTTTTGCTCACACTGCAAGAATATCTTGATTACATACATTTTTCTGTGATTTTATGATTGCCTGGATTCTGTAGGGACAACTTTTTACCAGATGGGTGATCATATAGCTTTCATTAGTTCTCTGTATTTTACCAGTTATGTTTATCTAAAATCTTTTACTAGGAAAAGGCCCAGAGGAGGCTCTAAATCCCACTTCTGGTCAGGTCTAGGGGCAGGATGGAAGGAAATCACATTCCTAACAACCAACTATTCCAAAATCTGTAACTTAAGGTTCTATATCTTATATTTATTTTAAAAGGAGGGTTTTTTCCTAAATCTATATTTTAATTAGTTTGAGTATGTGGCTAATGGTTTCTTAAACGTAACAATAAAATAAAATCCCTTGAAAGTAGGGGCCACTGGCTTTCATCTAGAAGACAAATAGTTGAATTCAGTCAAGATGTCAATATTAATCTGGTGCACAGCTCGAATTTATTTTAGCATTTTATATAAAATAACCGTGAATTTAAGGATTCCTAAAAATAAGGGAGGCATTTTATTCTTGGTATCCCAGTCATTTCATATACTAATACATTGAAGATTACCTTAACATTTCCTTACACAAATTTAAAAAGATGTGATTATATAGCAATTTGTAAGCAGCTCTTCTTCAATCATATATTAAATTTTACTCACTTCAGCAAAAACCAAATTCTATTCCAGAAGAGTGACTCAACTGTACTTAGGCAAATTATATCAAGTTGTAAATGCAAGTGACCAAAAGGGAGGTAGAACAGATGTAAAAATCTTCAAACAATCACAAAGGGATATCAGTTAGGCTGCTTTTTAAGCCAAAGACACTATGAATACTATCTAAAAATATATTAACCTTCTTGATGTGCCACAGTTAAAAATGCAACATATTTGGGGAGGGAATGCTTGCTTAGAAGCTTACAAAAAAAAGGCAAACTACTTAGCTTTAAAGTAAAATGTTAGCACCTTATTTACAGTGACTCTTACACAAAGTGCACATATTACCATACATACTGACTCCATTTATTCCTAACAAAAAAGAATTATTTTTCTCATTGCTACTAGTGGAAGAATATATATGGCACATAGGAAAAATTACTACACATTCCACAGTGCTGGTTAATAACTGAAGGAAAAACTAGAATCCATCTATAAAGCCGATCTATAAATTTCCTTGGCCATAATAAAAATAAGTTAGAGGTATGATTTTTTTTTTAAGAACTGCAGCTGCCTTCATATCAAGATTAATATTGAAAATAAACCCCGTATAATAGGGCCCCTGGGATAAGTAACAGATTCCGTGAGGGATGTCCATCTGGCACTGGCCATAAGCTGCTCCCTTCTCTACTGTGCTAAACACACCAAAAATATGCCCTCACAGAAAAACCGCTCCTTCAAATGTGATGCATATCACCCACACTGTTTCACTTTCGTATTTTAATGACTTTAATAAGATTATAAAGAGGTGAAGTTGAATATCCTAATGCACAACTGAAAAAAAGGGGGTGCATATAGAAGGAAAACTTTTAACATAAAAGATCAGAATTCTCCATGGGAAAATAAACCCTTTAGAGATAACAGGAAATAATGTTATATTAAGTCAAAGTTCTTGACTCTTGCATTGACTGGAAGAGCTGAGAAGTGCTTACCTCAGCACTGGACAATTATATACTCCCCTCACACGCCTTTGGAAAACAAGAGCTAAAATGAAACCCTCACATGCCTACCTATCCCATTGTTGGATGAAAGGTAAAGTTGCTTCCTCTACTGGACAGGGCCGTTTTTAACACAAGAAAGGTAAAGAGACAAGATTTAATTCCTAGTAGAGAACCTGCAGTTAATGCTTTATGTGGTCAACTGGAACTATATACAGTGTTGCTTTGTGAAAAATATTAACCGAGGACTCCTCACCCTGGCCTTGAGAAATCTGAATGATGGAAGGTCCGGATAATAACATGGAGTTTTATGAAACAGCAGTAGTTACTGAAGCAGAAAACATATTTCTGGCACTAAACAAAATGTAATATATTTTAAATGGTGCCTAAAGTTCATCAAACCTTATGGGCTCCGATACTGTAGAGAAATTTCTTTAACTAAACAAGGTCTCTCCAAGAGTTTTCTTGCATCAAAGATAAACATTCTAGTAAAGGTTGTATGTCTCAAATCTGTTGATTTTATTTTAAAGAATTCTGTTTGAATGACAAAGGAAAATGGTCATGATATAACAGAAAACCATGACTCAAAACCATATACAGTGTGATAGAATTTTTTTCTTCTTTTGTTTTTCTATGCTTTCCATGCTTTCTAACATTAGCACCAACCAGTTCTGCAATCAGAAAAATGTGTATTTACAATAGAACTGCTCAAGAAGGATTTCCTTAATCTCTGTCAGCATAAAGCATGATGACTTGAGGGGGTAAGGGAGAAGGGACTGCCAAGGAAGACGCTGAGGTCTGGGGCTGGCATCATGGGTATGTGGCAATGCTGTTCATCAACACAGGGGAAGCTGAACAGAAATCAGTCTTTGGGCTCTGGGCTGAATCATGGGTGCATGTTAAACATGATGAGCTTGAGGTGCCAAGAGATGTCTGTAGTTTACAGGAAAGTCTGGAATAGAGAGACTTTTATGTGTGAGACTCAGGGGTGCAGGTATTCAGTGAATTCATGAACATAAATAAGTGAGACTAGGAGGGAGAAACTCCAGACTGAGGTGAGAAAAGGCATAGAGGAGAACCTTGAGGAACCCCAACACCGAATGACCGGGATGTTGGTCCAGCAAAGGAGACTGTGAAACAGTGGCGTCCCTGACATCAAGATAAGACTTCAGTAGGGAGAGAGTGATCACTGATGTCAAATGCTGCAAAAGCTTGAGGCTGAAATGTATCTGTTGGGTTTAATGACACCCAAGGCACTTTGCCACACATCAGAAGCACAGAGCAGAAATACAAGGGAGGGATAGAACCAGCTGCCATCAAGGAGTTAGGAAGACAGGACAGACAGACGTGCACCTACACAGAACTATATCCAAAAGCAACTCGGATACTCAACTCCAGTTTCAGTGGGAGAACAGAAAAGTGGCTGAGAGCAAGAGGCTGTCGTGGCTAAGGAAGAATCACAGATATTAAGGAAAACATGGCACGTGCCCCCCATAAGATCTTGATTTGTTACAAGGGGAAAAATAATAAGCATTATGCCCTTAGCATATAAATTATCCCTCTGCAGATAAAGAGTCCAAAAATGTCTGTAAACGAAAATTCCTTAGAACAAATAGATAAAAATGATTTTCCTAAAACAAAGCCAAAGATGCATCTTTTGGGATTATCGAGAAGGCCTTGTTCACCAATGAGCTATGACAACAGTTGTACATCCCAGAAACTGTTGGTTTCTGGTAGTGACAGGCACAGCGCCAGGCCTCCTCCTTGATCCCACGTTGCTCTCCATCAGCGGCCACCAGAGCAGCGTAGTCATAGATGACAAAAAAAATGAAAACGAAAAAGACATCCCTTTCATCACAAATGGTGGCAAAACAAAACAATAAGCTTCCCCAATACCCTTTCACTCCTAGGAAATGTCATATAATAGGAGATAATGTAGACAGCTTTCACCTCAAGACCTAAAAATTCTAAAATAGGAATAGTTCAAAATTAAACACACATGCACTGAGCAAGAGATACCCCTTGCCCCCCATTTTATATACCTACACACTTTAGTATGAGAAATTATCCAATCTGTTCATAAGAAAATGACATCAAATTAAAAAAAAACCAACCAGGATTAAAGGATTGTTTCTGTCTCTGGGACAATAAATTTGTAAGCCTGAAACTGCCATTGTCCCGTGTCTTCTCAATAATGTCCTAAAAACAACAGAATCAGCCTAGAGTTTGCAGTTAAAGTTAATGAATGAAATATTAACTGGAAATTTCTAATAAAATTTGAAACCACTCCTCAAAGCAATTTGGTTTTGGTAAATGTCGATGTCGGGGCACTTTTAAACTAACGATTTTATCTGTGGAGCAATGTAAATACCTACAAGTCTCCAGTTTTTGGAATTTAATGACTAATAGGGAAAAGCAAATTTTTCCCTGATTCTGCTATGTATAAAGACTGAAATTCACCCACATTGAATCTTTCCCCCTTTCATCTGAGGTCCTGTCAGTTCTATCAAGTAAGCCAAAGGTAAACTTCCAAATGCCCAAACCTGAAACGAATAAGCAACTGCAATTTCTGCATAGGCATGTATCTGTAGACGTATCCGGGTATATATTTTATCTCTTGAACACATCCCATATTTTCCCAACTTCTGGCCATCTCCTCCAACTGAAACACTTCCTACCTCCATTCCAAAACACCCCTGTCCCCAGCTAGTGGCCTGCTGCGTTCATCAAGGTCCAGTGCAAACCACCCCTTCTGTCGCAGGAACTTTTCTCAGCTCAGGCCACCAGATTTGCTGCCCCCTTCTTTGGAATCTTCAGAGCTCTTCCTTTCCATCTCTTTGATGACACAGCCTGCACTGGTAATAGTTAATTCTTCCTCTGCTCTATCCCACCACCTCCATCCCTCAGTACTCTGGAAACTTCTTAAGGTCAAGGATCATCTTGTCCCCCATGACTCTTTTGCAGGACTAAGCACATACGATGCTTTATCCACAGAAGAGATAAGTATTTGGATTTAATTTTCCATTCTTGCATTAACTTTTTTTTTTTTTTTTTTTTGTAGCAGAAGAGGAAATACCAACTGTAGAGAAGAAAAACAAAGGGCACAAAAGTAAAGCATAAGCAGGAGAAAGGATTCAAATCTTGACATTATACTACTTGGGTTCTAGGAAGAAGACCAAAAGAAAGGTCTGCAAATCTACAAATATGTACTGAGCTCTCATTATGGGACACACACACACTCACACACACACGATTAGTAAGCCCCGGAGACACGAGCACCATACCATGTCTCTCCCCACAGGCCTGAGCTTTTTATTAGGTTTCTGACCTCAGCAGAGCCCCTCCAGGCATGCAGCAATCCTCCTAGCTCCCTGTCCCACCTCCCCATAGCAGCACTGCTGAATCCTCCCCGCCAACTCTCTGCCCCAATCCTCACCCACTCCTCCACTAACGAACTTGTCCCTCACGGAGAAGACAGAGGCCACCAAGCATGGCGTTCTTCGATGGTCACCCCCAACCAGCACCTTAAATCGCCCCTTTCCTTCCTTGTCCGAGAACATGCATTCTTCCACCTGCGCTCTGAGTTCCACCCAACCCCCTTCTAGATTTGGTTCTATATATTAACTTACCTCTCCTGTGAGTCTTCAGCTTCTCCCGCTGCACTGTTCCCTCCGTCGACCCATCAGAATGTCCAAGTCCCATTCATACTTCAGGCGCAGGGCAGCAAACACGCCAAGCTCCTCTCCAGTGAATCTCTCACCTCCTTCCCCCAAACCCACTAACTGCATTTGTGCTTCCGCATCTTGATCTTCCTGCTTAACCTACCTACAGTCCCTCTTCCTCTATTTACTGAGCTGTGATCGTTAAGTCTACTGTAGACTCCCAATTACGAAATCCTGTGGACACACCCCCTGGTATCTCAGCCTCAAATGATCACCTTTCCTCCTCTGACACTTTCAACCATTCTCTTTTTGAAAGAGGATTTTCATTTGAAAATAGTCACTCTTAACCCCAGTGTCCTTATCTCCCTGAAAGTTTGTCAGCTTCTTCTTAACACATGCTCTGGTAATTCACAACATCCCAATGCATCAACCACCACCAACACCCCTCAGCCTAGATATCTTTCATCACACTGAGTTACAGATTTCCAGTTCCTTCTGAATATCACCATGGATGTCCCACTAACAACTTAATATTCAACAAATCCAACGCAGAGCTTATCTTTACCAACCTCAGACATACTCCCCCCCAAGGAAACCCTCACTCTGTTAAATTTCCCTTCCAAAACCACCACCTTTGATCCTCTCTGTCATCCTCTGCATGAAGTCATTCAACTGTGCCAACTACACAAACATCTTTCATATCACTTCATTTCCTTCCAAGGGCGCTGCCAATCCTAACCTATCTTCAAGATTCCAGTTTCTCCCCTTCTAAAATCCACCTCCACTCTGCATCTGAAGTTACCTTTCTTTCAATTTACCTTCTAAATAACATTTTTATTACATTGTAAAATAAAATGAAAAATACTAGCAAGCGTGAGGACTAACATAAAAAGCATTTCTCACCCTACCCCAAGGCGACCACTCAGTATTGTGGCATAACACCTCCCCATCTTTTCTCTCTCTCTCTCTGTCTCTGCAATGTATATAATCTTTAAAACAAAATTGAGATCAAAATGTATACTTAGTATACTTTTTAAACTGAAAAATATTCTGCAACCATTTTCCTCACCAAGACCTTCTAAGACGTGAGTTCTAATAGCTATGCAGTACTCCAAGGCATGGCTACAGCATAATTTATTTAACCAGTTCTCGGTAGGGGTTAGCATTCCAGTATGGAAATCTGATTATGCATGTCACTGTCAGGCTTAAAATCCTTCAACAGTCACCCACAGCCAACTAATTACAAACTCCTTTCCTCACTGAAGAAAAAGGCTGGCTATTCACCAACCACCACCACCTAACCTACGAGGCTTCACTCCCTCTGTTCCTTCTGCTCCTCATTGTCAACCTCAGGCCTCCACTCCCATGAGCCTTCCCTTCTTCTTGGTTCTTCAGTCCCTCTTGCAGAAGTGCTCTGTGAGGTCATTCTTAGCGTCCGATGGTGAGCTCTCCTTTCTCACCCCAGCCCGTGATGCCAAGGCCTTTTTACAATAAAATATGATTGATTTCTTTGTCTTTCTCCCTAATTAGACTGTAAGCCCTCCCCCAACAGACATGTTGTCTTATTGCACAGCTAAAGATCCACAGCAGCCCCCTTCAAATGTGTGTTAAATAAGCAGAAACAATGTTTTTTTAATTTGGATTTGTCACCAGAAAAGGACTTCTAGTGTAATACTTACAATGAGAGTTCACATGTATTGAGTGCTAAGTATGTGCCAGTATGTATAATCTTGTTTGAGCTTCCGAGTTGCTATTTTACATGTATTTGGGTAATTATTTGACTGATTTGCTTGCCCGCCCATTGACTGTAAATGTCCCAAAGGAGTTGCAACCCTTTCTGCTCATTCTTTTGTTCTCAGTAGCGGATGTACTATGTGGAACTCGTAGGTGCTAGATAAATATCTCCTGTATAAATGAATAAATGACCCTGTGGTCATTCACAGTGTTATCTCCATCCTTAGAGAGAGGAAAGTGGAGCACAAGCACTTTGGTTGGGGTTTCACATCAAAGATTAGAAGATGACACGTCAGTATGTTTCAATATTTCATCATAATTTTTCTGATAGTTTCTTGCCTCTCATGAAAGAAGGTACCAATGGCCACACATTAAGCCATGCTTGGGGCTACACGCCACATTGCCAGTAGCAGTAGGAAGCATTTAGCTTTTGAAGGACTCCAGTCTGAACAGCTCTGCAAGGTCCCCTTGAAACAACAAAGGCTGACTTTGAAACATTAGTCCCTCAGTTCTTCTTGATTGGGTCTGCACAATGAGTTCTGGTATCAAAATTACCTTGTCAATATTTGGGAAACTTTTGAACAGTGCTATGTTGCTAGTCACTTTTAAAACTAGCAAAAAAGTTATATTCCTTAGTTTTTCCTTTCATATAGAATGTTCATGAGAAACTAAATTTTCGTATACTGTATGTGGGACCTAAGACAGATGGCCAAACAAAATTAAGTCACTCTTTTCCTTCCGAACTGAGTTAGGGCTCCAAATGTTACCAGGTGTTATCAGATATGACAAGAAAAAAAAAAAAAGGCCGTATCTTTGCTTCTGATTTGCAAGATGATGAAAAGCATCCTCCTTTTTTTCCTTAACAGTGAACTTTTTCAACTCCCAATTTTGTTTTCATGAGAGGCACAAGGTAGATCAGACAACCCAACTGCAAAAAAAAATAGTTCACTCCAGCTTTCGTTCTGAGAACGGTCAGATCAAAAGAATTTTTCTGAAGGCAAAACGGGTGGGGTTTTTTCCCCTTTTTGCTTACAAGTGAAACAAACATGTTCTTTGTACTTTCACTGAACATGGAACAAGTGGACAGAACCGAGCTTCCCTGTGCTTAGTCAATATTCATACCTGCAAAGGACTCCAGTCCTGCAAAAGAAATAGGCACCTACAACCAGTGACTTATAACTGGGGCAAAGGGAACAGGATCTCAATAGCAGTGTTTCAAACAACTTGTGCAGAATAATGCGCAAGCAAGAAAGAGATGTAATGCAATGTCTAGAAATATTTAACCTTAGACACACATTTCCATATACATAGACACATATGCACACCCTCACACTCACACCTATATAACCACATACACATCAACCCTCTTCCTCTCAGAAACCAGCTCTTTGGAAATGTGAGAGCTACAATTTTTATTCAAGTTCAGCATATGCATAAATTGGACCATAAAATAAAAGTGGTAGTAGTGAGTTCCCAGGAGAGGTTAAAAAATAAATGTATAAATAAACTACAGGGTGATGAAAAGCAGTAAAGCACATTTTATACCAAATACCATCCGAAGAGAATTACTTACTGGCAAGAATAAAGAGAGACAATCGGTTATAAATATTTGACAAGCCTAAATACTCTCGTTTGTTCTCTCTAAGCCCCTCTTTTTCTCACGAGAAAATGTCCTCAATATCTTCTCCTTTTTATCCCAACCCATCTCAGAATCTTCTTAAAAACTGTGCCTGGTTTACAGAATGTGCCTTCTCATCCTAATAGCCTTTGCCACCACCTCTTGAAATCCCACCTTTCCAAAGTGTCTCCTTTATTTGGAAGAAAGGTGGTGATTATTTCCCAAACTCCTACCCATTTAAGCACATAATCACCCAGACAGCACTTCAGTCACTGCCACACTCCTTATATTCAATGTCAATACTTCAGATGCTTTTCACTGTTTATAATGCTCCCTGAGGGCACATGCTCTTTAAACATTTATCTTCACCAATATTGAAAGGCTTGAATTTCATATCTTAGGAGAACAGGTATTTTCTGACTGATAATCCAAAACTCCCCTATAGCCCTTTCACCTGCGAGTGTTAAGAATAATTTTATCATCTCTTCTTCCAGCTCCCCAAAGAATCCTCTAATACTGACAAACAAATCTGCTTGTCATTGGTGGCAGCTACAGCTAATTATTTTCTAAAAGTCATGCTTATCTTTCCATGGTATAGAATTACTGGCTGTTCCCACCCCCTTGCATTTTGGTTGGGGAGCTGGGGCAGGCAATTAGCTCTCACTAGTGCAATGTGAGTAGAAAGGATGTGTCTCACTTCGAGGCCAGAGCAGCTGAACAGGTGTGGCTTCTCTACCTTCTATTTCTCCTTCCACCCCAGCTGGATGTTGGCACTTAAAACATGGCAGAACTTCCACCAGCCTAGGTCCCTCCTGCACCACCTTAGGTCCCTCCTCCACCAGCCTAGGTCCCCCCTCCACCAGCCTAGGTCCCTCCTCTACTGCCAACCAGAACCACCTTGAACAAGAAATACATCTCTACTATGTTTACCTCATTATACATTTTGGGTCTATCTGTTACAGCTGTTAGGCTATTCTAACTAAGCCACCATCTCCTATTTACTCATGTCTACTTTCCATGTCTCTCGAGGCCATCTCAATAGCTCTGTATTTCTTAGATCATTCTGTGTCCTCCTTGTTCTTCAAATCTCTGATCAAATCCATCCCTCTAAGAAAAACTTCCACATCAAAACCATCCTCTCAACATGTACATATTGTTTATATTACAATCGCTTGCATTTGGTTACATCACTCAATCTGTCCATCGATAAATATTTATTCAGAACTCTTACATCAGATGCCAAGTTATTTCACCAACCTGACTATATGCTATTGGAGGAGAGAGGTTTTTGCAGTTTGCTTCCCTTCCTGTGTCGTACACCAGTAGGGTCGAGAGTTTATATGAAATGGCCAGCAGGGTTTAATTAGCTTGTTTACAAGACTGTCCTCAGCACCATACAGATAGGGGAGATCTTTCATGGAGAAGTTATCCTTCTAAAAATAGGGATATTATCTGCCTTGGTTGAAAAGAGCAGGGGTTTGCAGTCCAGGGGACATGGGTTCAAATCCCATCTACTAACTGGGGTTATGTAAGCTCTTTACAAGGTCCTTAAATTTTCTAAGCTCCCGTTTCCTCATCTATAGAACAGGATAATACTGATGCTTGTGGAATCTCTGTCCATCAGTGGATGAAGAGGTGAAGAAACCCTTTTTGCTTTTAAGACATCATAATATAACATTCAAAGGAGTCGGGAGCTCAGAAAGTGCTTCTGCAAAGAAAGAAGAGCTTCCTCTCTCCTCAAAATGCAATTCCCTGATGCCTTATTTCCTCTTCAAAATTCATTTCTTCAGAGGATATAAAGGACAGCCATATGACTTGCCACTAATGATTATCAAATAATGTGCTAGTGAAAGGAAAATAAGCACTAAAGCTACCACCCTGGGCCAGCTTTTCCAAATCTCACTAGCCCTAAAGCGGCAAAAAGACAGACCATGACAACAGTAACACTTATTGGTGTTTTAGCACAATACACCTTGATCATTACCCTACGGGGGAAGTATTATTTTCTCCTCTGGTCACAGGTGCAGATTCTCAGAGAAGTTTATTATCTTATTGAAAAATCACACAGCACATGCACATGTGGTGTACCTAGACTCTGAAGCCAGTCTGTCTGATACCAGATGGTGTGCTCTTAACCACCACCACAGTGGGTATTAACATACCCGTGCCTTTCCAGAGTACGAATAACACATATGTAATCTGTCACTAGGCACTTGATCCTGAAATTTCCCCCAAAATTCATCTAGAAATTGTCCAAATTAAGTCATGAGGGGAACGGCAAAAGATTGTCTATAAATCTCTATTTCATTAAAGTGAAACTCAGTACATTTTCTTTCATTTATTCTCACTAGAATTTTGGTATAAGGCATTTTGAAAATCACCTCCACCCCATCCTCAACAATGATGAACTATTACCATCATGCACCACGGGGGATGAAAAGAGGTGCTACATCCACTTTTACTAAATGTCGTTCACAAAAAAGAGTATCAAATTCTACCTATCAGTTTCTCTCTTTCTTTTCTAACTAAAGACTTAAAAGCCAAATAAAATAGTAACTGAGAGCTTAAAAAACATGTAAAATACCATATAATCAAGATTGCTTAAATGTATAAAACTGTCAAGCAGATTATCCTTTATGCAATTCAAATGAGCCTTTGGGAGACAGAATTAACTGAGGGCAAACAAGAGCTTAACTTTAAAAGACAAAGAGTTGGCTTATATCAAGTTGACACTTCCAGATAAGATACTGCATTATACCAGGTTATACTTGCAGTAATAATTTTTGATTGGCATATCATTTGCCACTAACTACTGCTTGGCTTCCACTGAGCACACGAAACATACTATAAACTGTTATGAAAGATGTCTTTGTATTGTTCAATATTTATAGGGTGTGTTATTTTATAAATGCTCCAGTTGGCAGAAGTTTAAAAAAAAAAAGCATTGAAACATTTCAGATCAAAATGATCCCTTTTGCCTTACAAAAGAAGTACTTTCTAAAGACAGGTGACAATTCTGTTCAGAAATTTTCACACCAAGGCTAAGTAAATGTGCAGCGGTAAAAACAGAATTGCTTTGTTCAGCTGCACAAACAGATTTCTACATCGCCTCTATTTGCGTATTCCTGAATATCCTCTTTCAGATCCCACTTTTATGGGAAGCAAAATCAATTTTCTTCTGGACAAAAAAGTGAGATCTGGTCTAATGATTTTAATCTTTTAAATAAACATGAACTGAACTTGGAGCACAAGCTTTTCCCTTAAGAAAAGATCTTTGTTGCTCAGAAAGATCTTTTTCAACCTATGAACAACAGTTAATGCCAGCGACAGTCTAACCTGGAAAAAAAATTGGAAAATACGTATTTACCCCAATGTTCTTTTAAAAGAAGTAGCAGATTTTTTTTAGGAAAAAAAAAAAAAAACACAAAAGCCCTGCAATCAAATTATCTTGCCCCAAATGTAGACTGATGTTAAGTTTAATTTTTAAAGCAAATTAGGTTCCCCAATTCAATTTTAAGCAAATAGAAAATGAGAAACAGAAAACTATAACATAAAACTTTTATTGCTACTTTGCTAAGAAAGCACACTCATATTTATGAAATAGAGTCTCCCTTAGCCTCAAAAGGGGAATTATTCTAAAAATCGGCAATACTTGAGGATCTTCACAAAACACCAGCCCAGTGCAGCCTTTCCAGGCCTGTTTCAGCCCTGCTAATAGTTATTGTTTGTACAACTGTAACTAAGTACATTACCAACCAGTTGTTCAATCTATATAAATTTAAGAAACACACATTGCCAAGGAGTGACTCATATATCAGTCTATTATATGCTACAGGGCTGACTGTATTAAACAAATCATTCTGCCTACAGCTGAAGAATAGAAGCTATATACAGAGCAGAGGTTATTGTCTAATTTAAATCTTGGCTTGCTTCCCAGTGCTGTACAAGATTCCAATTTGTGGAAATGTTGCTCTTTGCTACTGCCAGAAAGGCTGCAGAAAATGGTATTGGGAGCCTTCCAGAAATATGTCTGCAAAATGCCAATCAACAAGTCACTAAAGATTAACAGTATGACTGTACCAAATTAATTTAAATTATAGAAACATATGGCTAGGATGTTTGCTTTGCACTTAAGACAACACCTACACGAAGAACTAGGTTTGTTCCACTGTATAAAATAATATCCCAATGTTCCGATTACTGCAAAATGTGAACAGCAACTAATAAATCGGGAACTAGATGTCCTTGCAGAGCCCTCTTCCTGAATGTTTAGGGTCTTATCTCTAATATATTCAAAACATATGGGAGAATATTTTTTTATAACAAGGTATTTTTCTCCCACAAAGATATAAAGAAAAAATCAACATTATTCAGCAACTGAAAACAATTTGCTCTGTAATGTGAAGAAAATTCTAGCTTTATTGACATTTGCCGTAGAACCCAGAGGATGATGCGATCTATTGCACATTATTCCCCATACTAAAATATGATACTGGGCTAAGAATTTAATATACGGCCAGGAAAAGTTCACCAATTATATGACCAAATCATGAAAATCAAAAGACAACACAATTTATACCCCACCAGCTGCTCTCAATATATATTATATTCATGCTGTCTCCCCATTATTTTCACGAGAATCTTTAATATATACAATCATGCCATCAACCAAAAGGGGGAAAAAAATCAATGGCACTTCGGGCCATAGTTAAACATTAGTGTACACTGTATTTCAACTGAATAGGAAGGGAACTGTTTTATGTTTCTCTCCACCACTTTTCTATTATTGCCTAGCTAATGGAAATACATCAAACAAATGTTCTACAAGAGCAATAAATATTAAAGTTGACCTATCCATCTGGGAGAAATGAGAACAATACTGCTCACTTTTAGCCCAAATATGACACTGATAAATGAAGCGATGAGATTCCATCACTTCCAACAACCTGGGCCCAGAGCCCCCGCGTGATCCTGGTACCAGCAATTTTCTTCATTCATCTTCATTAGGCAGTCACTTGACCTGCCTCCCAACATCCCTGTCAAATCAGAACCTGAGTGGTGGTGGTGGTGGGAGGGAGGGTGTTGTACTTTCTAACAATGTAGCCTAAATGTGCTATCACGTTTAAAAAAAAAAAGCCAGAGGAAGGCCTGGGTGAGCATGAAAGGGGGTGCAAAAAAATCCTCCGGAAACAAAGAGAGCTCCGCTGTTAACTTATGATGAAAAGGGAAACCATGGGATAAACTGGTCCACGCAGCATCCTGCTCCCGGCGCATCACCGCGGTGGCAGGGAAGGCCTCCGTGTGGGAGAACAAGCACCCCCTGAGCCATCAAAAGACAATTACGTATTCAAATGAAGGATGTACACAGGGCCTTATCACAGATGTAGAAATGCTTTCCATTTCCTCCCTCAATCACAGTTTCAAGTGAGCTGGAACAAGAAAGGAGGACATTCTTACCCTAACACAATGAGCGAGTTTCATCACATTAGCAGTTTTACATTACAGTCCCATTATTTCCTATTTCAACAGCATAATAAGAGAGGTGCTGATTTGATTATTCCATAATAGTGAAAATGAATACCAATGCAATATAAAATTGCTATTATAACACAAAGCTACTAATATGATTCACAAGACCCCCTGGAAATTAGGTTTTATAACTATGATCACAGGGGAAAAATTAGAAAGCCAGTAAGCAACAGAAGGGAATTAGGTGCTCCACACCAGAGTCTTAGCGATGCAGACAGCTGCTCAAATGAAGCCAGGCGGCATTTACTTCGAAACGATGTGCAAAACCCGGTCCTTGCAAATTATGTCAGAGGTATTCCTTTTGTTTTTCTTCATAGCAAGTATTCCAGATATTCATAATGTTAACTACAGCTGTGTTCGAGTACAGTATTAATGCAAGGTTTTCTGATTCCAAAAAATAAATAAGTAAATAACATAAATGAGATGATGCTAGGGAAAGTATGAAGAAGCTATCACTTCTAGAATCAGATTTTTAGAACCAGACTGATTCTAAAAATCCACGGAAAACAAAAAGGTAAGTAAAACTGGCTGAGAATTTTGGCCAAAGGACCTCTTTATCCCTGTCCCTCACCCCAAATAACAAGGATGCTAAACCACATTGTGATTATTTCTAAACCAATCTCCTCCCCAATGGTCTGGAAGGATCCAAGACCCACCTCACAATACTCTCAGCTGGCAGAATACTGCACACATGGATTCCATGGTTCTACCAAGCTGAAAATATGCCCTCCCCATGGCTTCAAATACATACCTGACTGGACAGGTAGAGGGTGAGCAGAGATGCTGCTGAACAACTCTCCTGCCACCCCAGATACAAGGAAAAGATGCAAGGCCCTTTTCAAAAGCTCCAAGTCAGTTCTCCACCAGGTTCTGAAAGTGTACGATCTGAGATAAGCAGAAAACCATGACCAGCATCAATCTTTGGCCTGAACACAAGAGTCACTGGCTGCAAAGTGAAAACTATGAATTTCTGCTTCTAACCCAATATGACAAGGAATCCATTTATGTTAGCCAGAAGTTTTCCATCTCTGCAGAGATAGGGCTTTCTAGTATTGGAAATGGGAATGCTTATTGTGGTTTTCTCCTCAAATAAAAGAAACGATGTTTCTCAAGCTGGGTACCACAGGAGTATCTGCAAGAGTTGTGAAGGTGGAAATCTACAATCCTACTAGATACCAAGGGCTGATCTCCAAAACCATCCAACTACTGTCACTGCATTTTGTTTTCTTATTTCCCTTTTAGAATAATGCATATGCCATTGTATCTTCATAATAATGACAGTTAGTATTTATTGAGCACCTGCTGTGTGCCAGGCACGATGCTGATCACGTGCCACTAACCACCTCGTTCATCCTTCACAACAACCTCCTGAGGTAGACACCATCATAGTTCATAAAATCTAAGACACTATTGATTGTAAGATATCATCTGACTACAGACATGTTAAAATGTGAAAAAATGTGTGCTTTAGTCAATAAAATGTGCTATTATGATTACCATCCCCATTTGCTAAGGAAGCAAAAGCTCAAGAGGTTAAGTAACTTGTCCATAGTCACAAAAAAGAACGCCTGGACTCAAACTAAGAACTCTTTGATTCTGAAGTCTTAAATTCTAAATAAGTAGCCTCCAATTATTTTTCATTACACACCTCTACTAAAGATTTTCATATAAATAACAATAACAGTTAACACTCGCATATCACTTACCACATGCCAGGCACAGTTCAAAGCACTTTCCAAATGTTAACTCATTAACTGCTCACAACAACCTATGAAGCAGATACAATCAGTTTATCCCTTCTACAGAGGAACAAACTGAGGACCTTGGCCAAGGCCGCGTGGTGATGCAGACAAGTGCACCCCGAAGTCTGCACTGTAACCAGCGGTCCCCAACCTTTTTGGCACCAGGGACCAGTTTCATGGAACACAATTTTTCCAAGGACGTTGGGGGAGGGCAGAGGTGGAGCTCAGGCGGTGACGTGAGCCAGGAGCGGCTGTAAATATAGAAGCTTCACGCCCTCGCCTGCCGCTCACCTCTTGCTGTGCAACCCCCAACTCCGCCCTGTTTCCTAAGTTTCATGGAAGACAATTTTTCCACGTACTGGGGGTAGGGGGCGCCGCGTAGCTCTCTGGACTGGTCCCTAACAGGTCACAGACTGGTACAGGTCCGCAGCCCAGGGGAACGAACCACTGTAAGCTGCTGTAAAGTCTCTCTAAAAATATGGGCATCTACCTCCAACATGGGCAGACTTATTTATTTATAAACTATATACACAATTACCACCATCCTGATATATTATGCATATTTCAAAACATACCAAAAATTATAATAAAAAAAGATGGCAGAAAACAGAGAATTGCTAATATTTTCTTCTCCAACCCTAATTAATGCTCACTCTCTGAGCTATGTGGACTATACTCAGGAAGCTACTGCCCTAAGCCACTAATTTAAACAGATTCCTTTTAACAACCTTCCCTGTCTAGAATGATCTATAAGAGACAACCATGCCAACAACCAAGGTTCCTTCTGCCTTCCTTCCTGGAGTAGCAAATGTGGACTCTTCTTACCATCCTGCAATTACCTGAGGGAAGGAAGCAACACAAAAGGGAAGGAGGGAATCACAGTTTCCTCTAATTTAAATGCCCACCAAATAAAACTTGAGCCATGTCAGCAAGGATGAAAGTAGCCACATTTTCCCAGGCAGCTTAGCAATACATGGCTTTCCAACATACTGCAACTGCATTTTTTTTTTCCCTAAAAGTTCTTCTGAGCCTAGAATAAGACAAACAGTTAAGCATTTCCTGAGTACCTACTATTTGTCAGGCTGTGTGCAGCACCAGGAACACAAAAATAAAAGCTATGGCCATTCAGGAACAACATTTCAAAGTAGAAAAATAGGAGAAAAATCTAACATGGATGGAAAAAGCCACACTCTTCCATACTTCAAGTTTAGCTTCCACTTCTAAAATGTCTACCTTTATGTGTTAGCCAGAAAACCAGTTTCCAGCAAGATGGGCAACAAATATTATGCAGGTCAAACCTACAAGAATGGGTCTTCGAAAAAAGGAAATAATTTTCAGTCAGAATGTAAAATTCTACTCTAAACAAAAAGCACAGATTGAGAAAATATTTCAATAGCAAAGAAGGAAACTGACCACTGATGCACGCTGCCATGTTTAATGAAAAGCAGTTAAGGTTTTTAAGAAAAGTTTTAGTATTGAAGTTCAACCAAATAAATTAATTACCTTGTCAAGAATCACAGAAAGTTTTCTCAAATACAACATTTAACAAAACTAAGAGGAAGCATTTTTCAACGTTACAAATTTTTTTTGAGAGATCTACATTAGCATTCCATGATATCCTAAAGAAAAATGAACCTTGGTAACTCAGTTTCTAGAAATTTTAAAACACTGTCAAACAATATTGCTTCTTGCATTAAGTATAATATTGGTTTGTTGGTATAATCCTAATCCTAACAATAATAACAATGCATGTTTATTTTAAATCAGGGGCCAGAAAACTTTTTCTTAAAAGACCAGATAGTAAATATTTTAGGCTCAAGGGGCCATCCAGTCTCTGTGGCAACTACTCAACTCTACCTGACATAGCATGAAAGCAACCACAGAAGGCAGACAATGCATAAACAAATGAGTATGACTGTGTTCCAATAAAACTTTAATTACAAAAACAGGCAACCATAATTTGCTGACCCTTGGTTTAAATTATTATTTATATCTATTTTTTTTTAAAAGATGATGCTTCTTAGGGCCTTCCCACCATAAAAATTATGTTGTTCATTAAAGAAATTTGGAAAGTATTAAAATGCAGAATGAAGGAAGAGCCTCGGGCTATGAAGTCAAACAAGACCTGCTTCCAGGACAGCTGTGTGATTCTGGGCAAGTGACCTACCATCTCTTGGTGTCGGTTTCCTCACTTGTAAAATCAAGATGATGCCAGTCCTGACTTCATAGGGTCACTCACTGTGAGGACCAGACGAGGGAATATGCATACGGCACTTAGCACAGTTATGCATAACCCTACAGCCCCACGTCACAAGGACTGCTATCAACTTTTTCTCTAGCTTATCATTAATGATATTATAAAAAACACCCAGCACAATGCCGGCATAAATAGATACTCACAGTGAATGCACGAGCAAATGAAAGGAGGGAGGGAGAAGGCAAAATTTTACCTTAGTTTCCAAATTGAAGAACAACCTGAATCTTCTAATGTTTTACAAAACAGAAAGGCAACAGGAAGTAATAGTTAATATTTAAACTGTATTGAGAGGTTTTCTAGAGAAAATTCTATATAATTTGTTTTTCTCCAACTTGCAAAAAATAAGAAATAAAAGTTTCTTTAAAAGAGCTATCATTTTAAAACATTATTTGAACCAAAGGATGTGTTTACGGTAACAATACACACACTATAAATTAACCAGTTTCAATACTATAAAACAATACTCCAAGAACAAATGTGTCATATATTTTTTTCCTCTGCTCCAACATAATGTGCAGTCATATAATTTAAATAAGTATATCATGTCAGATAATTTAAATAAATAACGTCAAATAAATACATCACTCCAAAGTCTGCTTTATTGTCGTTTTTAAAACCAAATAGTCATATTCTGGAATTCGTTCTGAAACGGAATCATCACTTTCATATTCACTACAGCATGAGATGAGATATTTAATAAATAACAGGTCATGGTAATCCAGGGATTAAGTAGTTTCTTTTAGCAAAATTGAACATGAGGGCAGCATATGCCAACGATTCCTGGTTGTGCAACAATTTTTGTTGGTGGGAGAGGATGAAAAAAACCTAGTACCTTCCCTTAGGAAGCTCACGCTCTAGAATGGGGAGCCATGGGGGGAAATGCCTACCGCACACAAGGCCACGCGGACGCACATTAGGTGGGGAGCACAGTCACGTCTACACTCTCTCCCGCTCACACATGTGAAAAGCAGAGGTGAGATTTAAAAAATGGAAAAAATGTGGCTTGTTTCACTGATGGGGTAAAGGAGGCTCTTAGAGACCCACCGGACGGACAAGGAAAGGATCCTCGAGAGACAAAAGAGCAAGGCAAGGGATGCGATCTAGGGAGGTGGAGAGTGGGGATGAAGAAGTCCCATGGAGCCCCAGTCCCTGGAGATGTATTCACAGAAGCAGCTCTCTTAAAGAAGCAAGATAGGAAGACGAGTGAAGGAGAGAACTGTATGGCCCGGCTGGGATTCCCTAGACCCTCCTGTTTCACTACTCTCTTGTTAGTCATCAACGCGGTTAAAAACCAAAGCAGTCAAATGGACTCACTGAGTGATTAATGTGTGCCACCAAGAGTTCTGATTTTATTAACCCCTCATTCCAATAAAAATAATCATCTGGTTAATCCATTTCTTCAGAGGGATTACTTGTTTGCTTGTTTCTTTAGCTATAATAAACTCTAAATGCCAGTCTCCAAACTAAGCATTAAACAATTTGATTGACAATTTGGAAGCATAGGAATAATTACAGATTATGCTAGACAATATAACTAGATTGGGTTTTCATGAAGCTGATGACTGGGATTTGCCACAAAAATCACTAACTGCTTTGGCTTCCAGAGAATGGCCTTGTGGATACGCCCCACCTTCCAGATACTACAAAACAGTCAAAATCACGTTCAACTAGCTAATCATTTTATATCACAGTAAGAAGTAAGAATCTCTAGGCAAGTCTCAATTGCTATCTAAACGTATATGAAAATTTAACGATGAATTTTACTAACTGAGCCCTGAATTGATACTCCTGGTCAAAACTGCAATCATGGCAAGAGAAGAGGCTCTATGTTAAACTCGAAGCTATTCTATATACATCCAAGAATTTTGGGAGCAGTACAATTAAAACTCTTCTTACACTAAAAACAATGCACAAAGCGCCTCTCGGTTTCTTTCAAGTCTCACTAGGCTGATGCCTGAAACAAAGCAAAATGCTCAAGCTCCCTTACACACATGTCCAAAGGTCTAGCTGACAAAAGACAGAGGAAAAGGAACTTTTTCCTCCAACTGGTGGAAGCAAGTCCAAGGCGAAGAAAGAGGACAGAACGAGAAGGTAAACAATCTCTCATAGATGAGAAGTCAGAACACATAGTCAACCAACAAAGTCTTCACCTCAACCCAACCAAAGTAATGTGTCAGACTGGATCGTAGACAGATTGGAGACGTTATGAAGGGACTGGTGCGCACAACACAAGGGCCTTGTGGAGCCTCGGTCCTTCTTTTAAAGAAGGGGAGTTTCTGGACAGTGATAGAGCGACAGAGTCATGGAAGCCTCCTGCCACAGGTTGTTCATCATCACAGGCATATATTTGCCAGGTTCATAAAGTAATCAGGACTTGTTAGAGGCTACAGGCAAGGTGCAGGTAAGAGGACTCTTATGCTGGGTGGGTGGCAGGGGATGGAGAATTATTGGGGAGGCCTCCAACAATGAGATATCACTTCTAATTACTTTAAAGATTAAAACACATGATTAAATCACATATTAACATTCTCCTCCTTAGAACTGTGACTCTCCTTAGAATGTCCTTCTAAATCCACTTCATCTAAGAAGTGCTAGCATTTATAATGTAGTATTGTTTGTGTCAAATTCTCAAAAGAGGTTATCGTGGAGGCTAATGGATTTCAGTAAGCTGGAAACCCTGCTTAGTCACCCACAGAGATCTGAATTCTGCTCAAACAGTACAAAGCTACCAAGAAAGCGGTCATCAACTCTCAAAGTGATGAGACCCACCGAGTTCACATTTAATGTTAAAATGTGTGGCACTTTACTTTTCCAACTGGGGTACATGTGCACCTAGGATATATATTTTTAAAGTTGCCAGAGTTACAAAATGAATTTGATCGTTTCCCAGATTATGGATTTATTCAAAGAATTGGAGGGAGAGAGGGTGCCACCACTGTTGTATCACAGCAAACAAGGAGATCCTATGTAAAAGAAGTCATCAAAATCTTCATGTTAAAAAATAAAATTAGAAGCTTTAAAGAATTGCTGCAGGCTAAGTGACTTCAAAAAATATCAGTTCTCTGCCTTTTTTGTCATCTGGGGTGCTTCTACAATAAAGTTTAGAAAGGCAAACCTTAAACAAGTCACTTAAAGTCTTCATTTCAACATATATGCTCAATTGTTTGCACATAGTGTAGTAAGCAAAATAAGCCACAAACAAGCAATATTACTTCAAAAAACTTTTTTTAAGGAAAATGATACAGACTTAATTATTTCCATATTAATGGAGCAAAGGAATACCATGAATAATCCAAGATACTAGGTAGTCCAGAAGTCATATACTGAAAAATGAAATACATTAAATAATTTTTATAGTGCATCTATAATCTTAATTACAGTTTACTAGGGCATTTCTAGATTACATTATTTGAAAGTAAATAATGGCTTCACATCATGGTAGACAGGAGAAATATTCCCAGGAAGAAATGAAGGTAAATCACATGGCTGAACTTTATCACAATAAAGCTGTGACATTTGCTTAACTATAATATTAGGAATGAGCTTCAGGTTTGTTATTGAATATGTTTAATATTTGATCAAAAATACTGAGCACTTTTGCCTAAACACTGTAAGCAAAGAAATATGCTACCATAGCAAGACTCCTATAAGTTTCCATTATATAAGAAAATGTTCCCTTGGATTTAATTAGAAAGTTAATTAATCATCCAGATGTCTAGAGACATTATTTTGAAGGCTGATATGGAGGAAATGTATAACACGGATACATTCTGGGTGGAAGTGTAAATTAGTACAACCACCAAGGAAAACAACATTATCTAGTCAAGCATATACCCTAAAACCCATGAGTTCTACTTCTAAGTGAAGACATGGGACTCCTGCATGTGTGTAGCAGAGTACACACACAAGGATGTTTGCAGGAATACTGTTCATTATAGCAAAATGTTGGTAACATATCAAATATCCAGAAGTAGTATATTCATGCCATGGAATACTATACAGCAGTGAAAACACAGAAGTACAGAGACATGCATCAACTTAGATGAATATTACAAAAATAGTATTAAAGGGGAAAAAAGCAAGTCAGAAAAGAAAATGTATAAAATAATTCCACTTACAAAGAGATCAGAAATATGTAAAATTAAATAATATATTGTTGAAGGATAAATACATTTATACATATAAAACAATTCAGAGGTATAAAATACAATAAAAGAGTGCACAAGCCCAAATCTCTAGCATACAATCAAAAGATGACAGCTATTTATTTCAAAAAGGAACATTAGATTATTTCCAGAAATACTAATACTAGTATATGTGCCTTCAACCCAGGATAATAAAGTTCAGGAAGGTTCTAGTTTGTGTATCTTTCTCCTAAGCTACAAATATGAATAAACAGTTCTTTGGAATTATCTCTATAACTACACTGGAAGCTAATGTTGCAAGTAAAGCTATTTATACAGCTTCATCACTGGTTTGAATGCTTATCATTGCGGCTTCATTACAAAGAACATCTAAAAGATTTTTTTTCCAAGCTAAAAAAAACAGTACTATAATAAGGTATCTTACATTCGTGGGTAAAAATACTCCGTTTAGAGAACATAATATAATTAGTTTCTATTCCAAGTTTGTCAGTGTGCACTGTTAACCTCTGACAACTATACACGAACCTTTTAATTAGCATGTTATCTTTGGTGCAATTAATAACTTGTACTTCACGTTATAGGCAAATTAAAGTTTTCCCACTAAAACCAAATTCTTCAGTGTAGTTCTAAAAGTGTTTTGCCATTTAAGTGAAATTTTAACATTCAGACCTCTTGCTCCCAAAACACATAGCGATTTTTTTCCAAAGCTAGACAGCTTTTCACTATCAACGTTCTTTCAAATATTTTACCTAAGACAGAGAATCTCATATTAAATTCAATTTCACACTTGCCAATCACACACACCCACTCACAATTCTTCAGATGATGTAATGTGGCCTAATGTGTCTATGTGTGCATGTATGTGTGCACACACAAACACATTAATAGCTAGATGTTGGTTAAAGCAAACAGACTTTCAGCATACCAACTTATTATACATTAAACATAATGACTGATGTTAGCCATTCTGCTAATGTAATTGACCTTTAGATTTGAATTATCAAGTCCAAAGTCTAAGCTCCACAGCAGTGCCTCTCATGTTGGTACAATAATGTATAATGACGAGTCATGGTATTTGGGAGATGATTCTAAAAGGGCTCCCCCGGTTCTACCCTCCCAGAAACCAGCTATTTGGTGCTGGTCATGATAAGAAAGGAATTTCTAAGTATAAGATCAGTTATATCCCTCCAATTCCTGGAAATCTGCCCCCTCCCCTTGCAACTCCCCTTGTTACATTTCCAAGGGAGAGAACAAAGATATAATAAGCCTTGGTAAAAAACTGATGCCACTTACAAGATATAAGGCAAGGTGTTTTATTTGCTTTTCTCTTTTCTCTTAACGGCAAGCATGGATAATCTCAAAATACTTGTGGCAGTAAAGTGATCACAATGAAGTGATAGATGAGACACAAAGATTAAAGAAGAGAAAGGAATAAAAGTAATACTTAGAAATAGGGCCTTAAAAATCTACAGTAAGTATGTTGAGCAGAAATATATACTAAAAATTTATATTAGAACAAAATAAAAATGGATTTAGTAATGCTAGATTTAAATTGGAAATAGCTATTTGAACTGATGACCTCAAAAAAAATTTACCTTTTCTAGCTCTCTCCCTAATATGGCCTAACTAGGGAGTCATTTCTTCCTTCCAGAAACATTTGAATGGATCAGCTTGATATGACTCCTTACCACCTAAATTTTGGACCCTAGTACTATTCTCTATTGAAAGGAATCAGAGGTCCTTGGAGAACAGTTGAGTACATGTGTTGAGACATGAGAAAACCAAGATCCACTGGAACTTCCTGTGGTTTTCAGAAAACAAAAGTGCTTTCAGGAATGCCTGGGGGTAATGCTGAGAGGACCAAGGAGGAAGTTTAAAGGGACTCCCACAGGTCATGCTGTGACCATCTGAGCACCAACATGAGAATACGAATTATAATTAATTAGAACAAGTGCATCCTATAAAAGCTGTGAGTCCAGGATACTAAAATGGAAAAGTAAAGCATCTAAAAACAAAAAGCATTTCTAACACAAGAGAAGAGTGAGTATAAGAAGGTATTCTAAAATACTTTTTAATAGGTAGTGAAAGATTCACAGATTTGGATATGCTATTTCTCTATTAAGTATGTGCTTCTTAATGAAGTACAGACCTGCATTTTTCCTTATGTGTGTTTGTAGGAAAGAATGAATATGAGGAACTCTAACCCAAATCATTATAACTTCAAAGAATACATAAAACAAAGCAATATAGCTAATGCCTAACTGGATAAATTCAGAACTCCTGAGGGAGGCAGCAGAACACAGTGGAGAAGAGAACTTGGGATCAGATATTCCACGTTCAAGTACCACGTTCCCTATTCCCTAATTTTAAAAATGATAATCCCTGTTATTCTATCTCCCAGGGTAAATGTGAGGAACAGTCCCTGTGGTTTGTATTTGTTTGACTGTATTTACAGGTTCATCTTTAAGATGGTTTGACCATGAAAAGAGCAAGATACTTTTATTATCATATCCCAGAAACCAGAACACAGTCTGGAAAAGACACATAAATATTGGCTTGAATTGATTTTGTTCCACCTGAATCAAAGGAGTAAAAATTTGTCCCAGAATTAGTTTCCAAAGTGCCAGGAGGTTTCTAAAGGAAGAAGCTAATGGATTGAGTGTTCAACCCACTCAAAATGATTCCAAACTGCAAATGCTCTATTACCCAGAACTTTACTCCAGAGATATTCCAACCAACATGAGCCTCCGTTTTCTATTTACCAAGAGCATAGTTAACTGCTCAATACATCCATGCATGCAACAAATGCCGTGTTTCTTATCCCGTGCCAGGCACGTTCTATGAGCCTAAGATGCAGATGGCAACAAAAGAGGCCAATGCCCATGCCCTTGATGAGTGGGGAGAGGAGACAAAGGTAGATGGCAGTCAATAAGAATTTTAGATGAAGGAAGTAAATTAAGATTATGTGACTTAAAATGACTTGGTGGGTAGGATACTTTTGAAAGGGAAAACATGGAAGGCTTCTCAGAGGAGGTGACATTTTGCACTGAGATATAAATGTTAAGGAGCTGGCCTTACAAAAAGCTGGGAAAGTATTCTTTGCAGAAGCAAGAACAAGTGGAAAAGTCCTGAGTTAGCAGTGAGAAGAACAGGAAGGAGAAGGAGAAGGAGACGAAAAGCTAAAATGGCTTAAACACAGTGAATGCCAGGGCGTACATAACACGACGTTGCGTACCACAGCGGTGGAACACAAGGAAAGAACGGCTATAATGCAAACAAACAGCAACTGATTCTTTCGGGGGCTTAAGAAAAAAGAGGTTGAGGCACCAACACGAAAGGCTGAATAAATCACAACCTTCCTCAAAGAACCAACTTAAGGACACGGGCTGTAGAAAAGGCACCTGGCTCTTCATGGTTACGCGTGCCTCTCAGCACCATCTTCCAAAGAACAGGTAGTACGATGTCACTGCTGTGTTCTAGAAACATTTTGTGTTATGATAACTGGAGAAGTATGATACATTCATCATACAAATGATAACCATTTCCTCTTTGCATATTCAATGTACAGAAATCCCTAGGAGTAGGCCCCTACTTCCCAAATATTCGCGCAACTAGAATTGCTGCAAGGGGAAAGGCATAAGTCAAAATTACAGAAAACTAGATGAGATGAAAATTGAAAATAACCCAGAAACCTGAAGTCTGTTATAGTGTTAAAATGGGGTAATAAATGCAAAGTTCCTAACAGACTACCTACAATCCTTTCCAAAATAAAAGTGACATGATTTTTCTGTGTTGCTTCTACTTGAGTTCTAAAGCTAAAACCTTCAGTAAAGGTAGAGTGACTGGAAAGGCCAATCTAAAATTGAAAAATCTAAAAATGTAGAACCTTTAAAATAAGGGGAAGTTCACTACTTAACTTATTTGGTTCATTGAAAATACTTAATGATTGTGAAAATTCTTAAAGCTGTAGACTTACGATTTGTGCACTTCATATATGTCTTCTTTAATAAGAAGTTTAAATAATAATAATGAGAGGCCTACATTAAACCATTCACATACAAGTTTCTCAACAGTAATTAAATGATCAAGATGTTTGGACTATATTGAAAGTATGTCTCTATGTCCCAAAAACCTTGGCTTGGAAAAGTTAAACCTAAACTATAAATATTTGCATAGAAAAAATTATTCTATTATAAGTTTTGTTCATTAAGAATCATTTACCACTGCAAAAAAAGGAGGGCAGGGAATTTACATATATTTTTCTAGATGTTTTACATACATTTAACCTTACAATGGACTTGAGGTAGGTATTTCTATCTCCATATCTGAGGAAATCATGGTTCAAAGATATTAAATATTAATCATGTAAACAAAGGCACAAAGCTGATAAACGCCAATTGTGGAGTCAAACCCAGGATTATTGGGCTCCAAATTCATGTTTTTCCACTATAAGCAGACTGCCTCCCAAATATACAAGTTTAACAAATTCCAAATTATTAGGGCCTAAATATATACCTTTTTAATTAAATATTGCACTTCTTCCCTTGTGTTTTGGGGATCATTTCAACCATGGCTCAGGAGCCAATGCTTACAAATTTATCTCCACATGCTCATTTTAAGCAAGATCCCAACTGGTACTTAACCACTGAACTATTTATATAGTTCTCCATTCATCATTGGAGAAATCATTCAAGAAATGGGGAAAGTAAGTATTGTTTTCTCAATATGGTTGTAAAAGCTGAGATAAGAACAGTTTTAGCAAGTTCAATAGAGCCAGAAATAGACAGAAGGCTTGTGAAGACTGTGGGAGGATAAGTATATTGGAAGAAGACCAGGAGGTCAAGAATCTGAGAAGTATTTACATGGGAGATAGGAATTACCTTGGAGGAAGGGCCAAGCTCAAGAAGAAAAAGAGCATATAATAGCCAACTATAAAAACACCCAAGAGAATACAAGTTCCATGAAAGCAGAGCTCTAGTCTGTCTTGTTTTGTCACATTACTTATTTGATACTCAATAGGTAATTTCTGAATGAATAAATGAAGTAAATAAATAACTTAAAAGCATAGCTATTAATGTTTTTTTAAAAAAATTTTAAGTGGGGAGAGGGCCCACCTGTGCCCTTGTCCTTGGTCCTGAACAATCATGTTTGGCCAGATAGGACAGTTTCCTAACCCGGGTTCATAGTGTCCAAATTCTAGTTTTTCTTTGTTTGAATTTTCCATCTTTATGAAATAAAAAAGTCTGATTTTTTGAGATGCAGAAGTAATCATTTCAAGTCTTAAGTTCTGAGCTCACATAGCTTATTGCATGTACTTTCAACAATTCTATCATGCTTGACACTTAGAAATATTTTCCCTAACTGCTTTGGGAAGACGGGTGTTTTGTATTTCTCATCCTTCCCTGATGTTATACTTTAGTTTAAAAATAACAGTCATTATCACTCAATTATTCAGTGATCAAGCGTAACACCAGGTGCAAACAAAAGTTCTGACAACATTAGAACATGCCCTTGTTACTGCAAACGATTTAAGAGCTTTGCATTTATGAAGCTAGTGATCACGTTACTCTCTAAATTTGAAGCAGGTAAAACAGAAAAACAGCATAAGCTGATATTTTTTTCTTTTTGTTTTCTTGATTTCTTTTTTCTTTTTAAAGCTACCTATAGCAAAATATATTAGCTTTCTATTTTCTCCACTGTTTGCATTGGCATTAATCAACATCCAAAAAGTTTATAAATTATCACTTTAATTGTTTTTATAATCAATCTTCTGAGCTAATAACTCTAAAATACGCACAACCTAAATGCACCATCATTTTGGGGTTTTCTCTTTTTTTCCCCACTTGAAATTTGTGTGTGTGTGTGTGTGAGAATCTGTAATACATGCACCTACATACACAGGTATATAAATCAAATACATACACACATATACTTGTTATGAAAAAAAAAAAGAACCCTCAAAGAATCAGTCATGTATTTCAGAACTGAAAGGGCATTTGAGTTCATCTGGTCCAAAGTCTTGGTATTGCAGATGATCTCCTATGTAAAACAACTTTCAAATTTCACACAGATATCCAACATGGTAATGTATACAATACCTAGGAAAATCAGCCAAAGATTAGCATTAAGACATTTAGATTCAAAAATCACCTCTTTTAAAATTTTTTATCAATTTTCAAATTTCAGGAACTAGGTCTATATTGCCCTGTAGATTTAACTAGCACTATAAAAAACAAATGACAATGTTTTCCCAAAATACAAATAGGCATATAAATGAAAACTTTTCACTGTAAAAGAACTAGAACTGGATTCATCACTTACATGCGTTTAGAAAAATCTGTTTCATTCATCATCAGCAATGAAGGAGAAAAGTTGGCAACAGAGCCAAGTATACTTACTTTCTAAGGAACAAATAATTGGAGGCATTTGAAAATCTTTTTCACTATAATTGATATAAATTTTTTACCCAAACTCCAAATTTCTGACAATTCCTCTTTCTCCTGATAATGACTTAACGTCACCGAAATGTAGTAGAAGATTAAAAAAATAATAAAACATATATGCTAACCCTAAAGGCTTACCAATATGGATGTATCTAAACATTTACATACTTATCGGTTTAACTTAGTCGATATAAACAAAAATGTGTATCATACACATCATGTAGACAGAGAACAGATCAGTGGTTAGGGGTCAGGGATTAACCACAGAGGGGCACAAGGAAACTTTGTGTAGGATGAAAATGTTTTATATTTATCATGTGGTGGCTGTTCACAATTGTACATATTTCTCAAAACTTATCCAACTGCACACTTAAAATTGGCAAATTTTATTGTATATAAATTATCTCAGTATATCTGACACCTCTCCAAAAAAACAAAAATCTGATGTACCATGACACCTAAGAATAATTCCCATAGAGTACCTACCTAGAACATTGTGAATACCCAAATATTAACCATGACACTACAAAGTATGCATAAACAGTGATTCTCCTATAAAACTAGGCAGACATACACACACACACACACACAATATGTTAAGGAATGAGTATACAAATTAGGTTAGACACCATAATACAGAGCAGAAAATAGATTTCCCACCCGCTGCCTTAACTTTCCATTTACCAATACTCAACCTAATTTAGGGTAGAATTGGGGGCATTTCTGGGAGTGTCTTAACTCACTTCCTCTATATACCACCACTCAGAGATTCCCTTGGTTCCCAGACCCTTCAGCCTGGTCTCTCACTTGACGTTTATATGAGTTTGACCAGGAAACAAGGGTGGCCCAGTTCCACCTGAGCCTCTGCCTCTATGCTAGCAAGGATTAGGCAGAGAAAGAGAGTCAAATCCTGAAAGGAGAGCAATGTATTGGCAAGCCAGGATGGTTTGTCGGGGAAAAACATTCTTCTCTTGTCACAATGATAGCTCTCTTCTCCTTGGTGGTACCCCAGCCCACCCCCAAGGGTATCTATAAATAAGAGAAGAGAAAAGCACTGATAATGATGATTGTAACATAATTAAATAATTTATGAAGGACAAAATATTAAAGCAACGAGAGCTCTGAAAGAACAGACCACATGCACTTTACCTACAAGTTCAGTATTAAAAATGCTACTATCTTCTGCAGTGCCTTTCCAAGAAAACTAAATTGAGAATATTTAGCATGATCAAACACACCAAGAGCCCTCTGAAAGTATGCAGGAAAACACTAAATTAAGAACAAAACAAGAGATATAAAGGTCATTGGAAAGCAAGGGGGGCAGAAGGGAGGGGTAAAAACCTACCTATCAAGTACAGTGAACACCATTCGGGTGATGTGCACACTAACAGCCCTGACTTAAGCGTTATAAAAGCTATCCATGCAACAAAAACATTTGAACCCCCTTAATATTTTGAAATAAAGAAGGAAAAAAAAGAACAAAATAGCATTTTAAAAATATTAACCAGTTTAAGAGTATCACAAGTATTTCAATTTAGTCCATCTGTGATCCCTCTCCCCAACCCCTAACCAAAAGAGACAAGGATTTCTGCTTCAAAAAAATGATTTTTTGCAAACAGGATAATACATGTGCTTTCAATTTTATTTAATAAAAAGTAGGGCAAAGTAAAAAAACAGGTGCCTCTACAGATGGAGTATACTAAATACATATAACACTTCTGATAATGTTGAACCACCCCCCTTTTTGGAATTTAAAACATCCCTAAAAACCTGCACTTTCAAATATTGCTAAATATTTAGAGTCTCAAAGGATGAGATTCATTATTTCGCACAGTAACACATCTTCAAATAATATTTCAGGCTAGTTTTGAAGAGCTGCAATTGATACCTTTTCCATATATACTTAACCTCCTACAGATTTATTTGATTCTCAATAATTACTATTCTCTGGTAAAAGGCATATGTTATTACAGTACACTGTGCTCCCACAAGCTGTCCATTCAGTGTATTTTAATAAATCTCTGCCAGAGCTGTATAAATTTGATCCTGTTTAAATTTAATAAGGATCAGAATATATCAAAGCACAAATACCCATGGGAGAAATAGATATTTTGCATAGTTATTGAATGGCCTATTCAGGGATACAATATGTAAGACCCAGACCATCAACCGTGAATTAAAAAGAGAGATTAATGTGTTCAAAGCTGGCTACTTGTTAAATAACATATGAAATTAGTATTTAATAAAACATCTCTATATTGCTGCTAATGGTATCAGTCCTAATACAGCTTTAATATCAATATTCTCATACAGAATTCTAATATTTACAAGAATTGTCAGCAACATATTTCTTAAATATCTACATTACTTTGATGAAAATGCAATACTAATATGGAACACAGATGAAGAGTGTCTCATAGCAATTTGGAATTGAGGGCTTAATGTTCATTTGAACAATATAAATAAAAAAGAACAACTACTTTGCTGGATATATTTCTCACAGATTACAAGCATGATGATCAATGAACTGCTTTCCCAAACATTCTCTTCTCTAGCAGGATATGTTTCTGATTTGAATCATATTTCAACGTTCATTAATATTCTGTGGCTGGGCAAATCATTTCCATTTTTTCCTGCCAAAATTTATACTTTAGTGTAAACACAAAGGACAATGACTAATGAGCTTGGATTTAGACCCTGGAAGAAGGCACAGAGGGCAAAAGGTCAGGTATCAGGAAATCCTTCTCCATAGTGAGGGTGACTTATGGGACAACTATTGCCAAGAAGATCAAAGGGAAACAGTTCACTCAAGGCATGTAAAACCAACCTTTTCTAGCACTAAATGCCCGAGACAGATGGATGGGCTAAACTGCCTTCAGTTATATATACAAATATTTTGGAGGCCACAAATTGTTTAAAGCCGGGGAAACCTACATTAGCTCACGCATGTTAAATTCAAATCTACACCTGCTATTCCCAGTCACTTTCATCTTATTTAAACTAGAAATGTGAGGGCTAGTTCATTCATCAAACAAACTGATAAAATACACTATCAGTTAGCCTACCAAGATCCATTAGCCAACCTTACCAGAAGATTAGTTCTTACTTCCAGATAGGTGGTTATCAGGTTAACAAAGGCTCTCACCAAGGTGCCTGGCTCCCTGAGCTAGGTTGGTCCTCATCGCTTCTATGAGCATCTGACTCTTCTCTACCACCTTCTGTCTCTTCTGTCCCTCCGCTGGATGGGGTTGGGTAAAAGAAGTGAATCCTAGCTGCCCAAAAGAAGAAAGGGGCGTGATGGCTGGGCAATCAGCAACATTTGTCACACTGAGAGGACAGGCTTAAAAACCATACATCACCTCTTCAAGAAAGAAGTAGTTGAATGACCTACAAATACAATGCCCTACTGGCCAGGGAAAACTGGAATATGGATGCAGATACTGCATGTCAGATGTGCCCAATTTTATGAAATATTGGTATATATTAATAAAAATCAAAACATAAAAAGCAGACCCATTAATTAGTGCATTTAAAAATTCCTGAAATAGTATCTCTAAGTACCTTTAAAATCAAGCTCTTGGTTGAAATATCTTCAGTTTTCCAATAAAACAGTGTAATGTATTATACAATAATTTTTCTGAGAAACTTTTACTTTAAAAGACTAGGTGTGGCAGCAGTACTAGCACTTTATTTTATACAAAATACAATGCTTTGCCTCTTAACAAGTACAGATGCTACGACTGCCAGCTGTTTATAGCAAGCAAAAGCTGAGGAATCCTATTAGATGTTGTGTTTGTTCTGCTCATGTTAATAGACTCACCTCATATTACAGCTCTTCCTCCCAAATCAGTGTCTGCCAAACTTCAGTTATTTGTACACCACCTTCGTGGATTTTGTCATTTAAAGCAGGTCCATGCTCTTCCTTATCCAAAATTTTGGGGCCAGATGTGTTTTACAGTTGAGAGTTTTTAAGATTTAGAAAAGTAATATGGTGTATATTCCATTACTACATAATACCTCCCTCCAATGGTCTGAGGCAGCACCCCATAACCAACCAAATGGACATTTTTGCAGCAAAATATCTGAATATTCACACAAAGGAAGATAAATACAGAACAAAAACAGTCTCACCTGAGTTCAAGTCAGGTTTTGCCACAAATGTGTTGACATAAACTTTTTCTAAATTTGTTTTTCAGAACATTTTGAATTTTGGAATTATGGATAAGGTACAGTATTGTGAACCTTTATTTAGATTTAATTCATACATCTATTTAACTTTAAAAATGTGCCCTTTTATTAACAAAAGGGAACTTTATATTGTAAGTGAAAAACCAGTATTCCTTGCCATAAATAGCACACAACCATCAAAAGAAATACAATAAATGCAAAATAATTTATTTAATAATTCTTGCAAACTAATAGCTACAGAAGGGTTTGTAACTGAGTCCTGCATATTCTCTCTCTCTCTCTCATTCTCTCCCCCTCATGTCTCTCAATTTCTGTTAAAAAAGGAGATTAGCAAGTATTAATATTAGGTGTTAAAAGACATATTTGCACCAAACGGATATTTTCTCCCTGATGTAATAAGAGAAACTCAAAGGAAAATGGAAAGGAAATGCTTTCATATTCAATACGGCTTAACAACATATCTTTGTAGCTAAAAATCAAACCACATCCTACCAATGGTAGAAGCGCAACACCACCTGCCTAGCTTCTTCTATCCACACTGACCACCAACCAACCATCATCCTAGTTGCTCGTGTCCCAGGCCGGCCCTGCCTTCTCTGCCAGCTGCTTGGAAACACACAGAGGTCACAGTATTCAGCTGGGAAAAAAAAAAAAACTCAAGTGGGATAAGACCACAAGGGTCCAAGTAGAGCTTCATTTTATATAAAATCCACTTTATTTTATGCTCATTAAATATGTTTTGCCTTTATGTATGGCTGCCTGTGCCAATGACACTGTTATCACCAGAGTATGTAGATACTGACTGCAGAGACCAACTGTGTATATAGAGCTCCAGGGGACGCAAGTATATTCTCTCTGATGGTACCTGTCCCTTCAGAAGCCTTAGTATGGTCCACAGCAGTGATCCTAGGACGGCAACAGCAGCAGCCCTGGGAACTTCTCAGAAATGCAAATTCTTGGGCCCCACCCCAGACCTACTGAATCAGAAACTCTGGGTGTTGGGCTAAGCAATCTGGGTTTTAACAAGCCCTCCAAGGTGATTCTGAGGCTCACTAAAAGTTGTGAAGCACAGAGGTAAGTTGCACAGTCTCTGGCATCAGCCTGCCAAGTCTGAATCCAGATCTATCACTTCCCAGCCTGTGACTCTGCACAAGTCATTTAATCTTAGCCATACCTCCATTTCCTCATCTGTTAATTGGGTCACTAATAGTATTTACCTTAGAGAGTTGTTGAGGATTAAATTTGTTAATACATATGAAGTACTAAGAATACTTCTTAGAAATACTTCACAAATATTAACAGTATTCTGTGTAAGCTACACAAAACCTTTACTTACAGCTAATAATATTTCTTTTCTCCAAACCATAAAGACAGTTAATAACTACATTCTTCATTTAGCACTCAAACTTGAGGTTCATAGGCCTTGTCTCCTAACAAATTGGAAGCCTAGGTTTACTTCAGCAGAGAGAACCAAATGGCAGCCCACAGGCCATACACAATCCTTAGTTTCCAATTAATGCCAATATTTAAAAATGTAAAAATATCACAGAAATCAAAATTTCTGGTTCCCTTTGAAAAATCAGGAGCTCAGACAACACTGACCTACAAGTCCCCAGAGCTACTCATGGCCAGAGTGGAGCTGCAAGCACCTCCTTTAGGGAAGCCTATGCTCTCCTATTCACCACAGTGCTCAGTCTCACACACACAGGCAGGTCAGCTGCAGTCATGGAACATCTCCCTGGTGTGACACATAGGCTTGTGAGCCCTGTCCTCCTGCAAGCCCCAATGCCTTCAAGTATGCTCTCTGAGCACAGAGTGACCAGCCATCCCAGCTTGGGAGATTGAGAGGTTCCCAGGACGTGGGTCTTTCATGCTAAAACTGGCAGAACGCCAGGCAACCTGGGACCAGTTGCTGTCTGTGCAGACAGCTCCCAAATCTACAATCCAGGTTTTTCCCTAACTATCTGGTCCCCATTTCCAAAGACCATGGGGAAGTCTCACTTTTGCTTCAAAACACGCTTCCCTCCCTTTGTCCGTGCTTTCTGCAAATACTTCTCGAATGCCTCCTCCATAGCAGGCAGGGTCCCGGGCACTGGAGAAAAAGCAATTAACAAAAGAAAGAGGAGAGAATCTCTGCCCTCATGAGGTCATGTTCTAGCATGGGGGAAAGGAGAACTAAATAAATAAAAGAGACAGTATGTTTGATGACGGTGAGCACTCGGAGAGCAGTGAGGCAGGAAGGAGGAGGGATGGAGAGCGTCAGGGAAAGGGAAGAGGTTTCCATTTGGGATAGAGTAGTCATAAACGGCCTCCATGAGAAAAGGACACTTAAGGGAAGACCTGCAGAAGCTGAAGAAGTGAACCATGAAAATATCTGAAGAACAGTGTTTGGGCCAGAGGGAAGTAAAGCAAAGGCCTTGAGGTGGGAGTGTGCCGGGCCCAGATGAGGTCAAGGACGTGATGCCCGCCACTGAGTTAAGACTGGGCCTTGACTCTGAATGAATCGGGGGAGCTCAGAGCCGAGGAGTAATAGGATCTAGCTCATTTACTGCTCTAGAATAGTCATCAATACCTAGTTGTTTTTTCTTCTTATTCAAGGAGGTCAGTTCAAAGTAACTAGATTCCCCTCCTTCTATAATTTCAGCACCCCCACCCCTCCATGGAAAACAGGAGCCAAATTCAACATCATTGGATCCTTTGGCAACAAAGATGGACACAGAATTAGACAGTGAAAGGAAGACTTACCTCAGTTTATCCACTGGGATTTATATACTGCAGGCTAATATTCTATTTCACTGGAATATTTGTGTTTATGAAGACGTTCTGATGAACAAGACTTTTTTTTTTCGGTTCATAAAATTTTCAACATAGAAGAACCCTGAATTCCTATTTTGAAATCCATTGTGCCATTTTTATTCTGCCTGTATTTTAATATAGCATCAATATTTAACTACTCATTAAATGAAGTGTGACTTTTATAGTGAAAATGTCAGTCTTTGCAGTTCATTAAATTCATTTAAAGTATAGCTGCTTGATATTTTTTTTTCCTGGAAGAATAAAAGAACTGTGAATTGAAGACATAAACTTTAAATTTAAGCATGTGTTTTCTTCAAAATTAACATTCAGGATCTGTAACATTATTCATGAGATTGACGGACTGTTTGCATCTTCCTGCATTTACTTAGTGACTGTCGTCTTTTATAGAGTATAGAGCTGTTTATCACAGTTGGATATGACCAGTGGAATGTCACTGTGGACATTAAGATGTCATAAGCTATTATGAATCTCTGGAATTCTGCATGTAGTATTAAAAAAACATTATCTTGAACTATGGCATCAGAAGAAAATAAACTCAGGAAGATGTGAAATTTAATAACTTGCTGAATCCAATAGGGCCTAAAAGTGGTCTATTTCAGTTTTAAAAAATAATTCTGATAAGACATTACACTGCCTGAAAGAAAAGGATATATTAAAAATGGAATTTGAGAAATGAAGTCAAATGAATTTTTTAGATGTTTGCAATTCTTTCTTCCTAAAATTACTATGATTTACATGTATGGAGCAGTAAATGCAAATGATTTCCAATCACCACGAGTACGTGTACACAATTACAAAGTCTCTTAATGAGAATTGAGAAGATTTTGGCATCCAATGAACAGGACATGAAGGAAATGTACTCTTCCACGCCCTCCCCATCCCACAGAGGGCTGAAAGGGACGCACTCTTGTTAAAGGAGGAGGGCCACGCCTCCCTCTCTCCATCTCTCCAGTCCTTCCCCAGACCCTCCCTAGTCCTTCCCAGCCACCTTCCAAAACAGAAATCCCAGCATGATTTTTGAAGCATATTGAGCTTAAAAGTGCCTGGAAGATAAAGCCTCAACTCTGCAGCACACCAAGCAAAGACCTTTCAGAATCTGGCCTCGACCCCTCCCCTCTGGGTCTCCTCTCTGAGAACCCCCATTTTCTGCCTTTTCAGTACTCCACACTTTTGCATGATGCTTTTTCCCCTCCCCGGCACACCCTACCCCATGCTCTTCTGTCACGGTAAAATTCTCCAGAAAGTCTATTGAACTAGAGTGATAATTATAAAAGAAAAATCTTATTTTGTTCTATTCTGGTTTCAAAAATCTAAAAGGCAAGACATTTGAGGGGGGAAAAAAAAGAGAGCTTTGTTTTGTTGGTTTAAAAAAAAAATAAATGTGCAGGACCTGACAATTCCATGCTTTGTGTGTGCTGATCGTATCTCACCTCACCAGGTACCGTAAATAAAATGACTTCAGCATCTTTCTGATGAACGCAAAGGTTGATGATATTTTAGGGGCAGAGGGCTCTCCATGTATCTTCGAGTAAAGACCCATTTAATTAAGTTTGGGGGGGATTTTTTTCTTCTTTTTTTTTTTTTTTTCTTTTTCTTTATCCTTTTTCCTAAAGCCCTCCTACTGGAAAGGAAATGGAAAGAAAACTTATGTGGAGTCTAGAGTGCCTACATGAATTACTAAGACCATATAGCACATACGAAATAAAATAATAAAATTCGACTTCAGGCACTTGGGTTCTTGCTAAGAGGCATGCATCCTGCCATCAGTAACGTTAGCATCTACACCCAGAGGGCCATCACTAATTTCAAATCAACGGCTACTGTCAAGCATTTATGAATTCACCCCATTGCATCTTTGCTATCAGAGACAGTAGGGGCGTGGACTACAAAGGCAATAACTAAAAGATGGGGCTGTTCTCATGTGCTTCTCCTCTCCACCACTGGGAAGTCCATGAGAGTCCCGTGGGATGCATGTGCCCACATGCAAGTGTGCACACACACACACCCTTCCAACATTTTCCAATATTTTTATATTTTGCCCACTCCCTCCCTTCCCTGTTATGGGTAAGGGTAGTAATACTTTAATGGAAACCTGCCTAGTAAACCCAAAAGGAAGAATTGGAAAAAATGTGCAATACATCCACTGAAAGATGCCCACAAGTAAGTTATTTGTTCCTGCTTTTAAATAGTACAAATATTGGTATGCCCATAAATAACTAAAGGGTTTGTTTGTTTTAATCTAGATCTTCCAGAATTGGCTGTTCAGGAACTGCCTACATTGTCCAAAGTAGCTACTTTTTATAAGAATTTCCCACTGCCCCTAAGACATTCTCTAACATTCACACTGGCTTAAGTATTCTCATACTTTTCTGCCTAAATTTGTAGTTTTCCAAGTCTAATTACCACAAAACAATCCGGTCATCAACACCCCACTAAAAGAGGATGGTATTTTTTTTTCCCCTCATAAATCTATTCATCAAGATTCGACCATGCCTGGAATGTCCAGGGAAAGCTTCAATAATCAGGGGAGAAATGAGTTGCAGAAACTCAAAGAGAACAGAATAGCCAAGGCAGGAGATTACGAAGCCAGGAGATGAGAGCACACTGAATTAAACATTCTTAAGCAGACTTACATACATAATGAATTGGTCAATTCTGTCCAATGTTTCTGAAAGAGATTACCCTCCCAACAAGCCAAATGAGTGTTCAAGGATGGTAGCTCGGATGAATTCCTGAACAAAATAAGTGTTAATCACTTTATCTCCCCCAATCTTTTTTGTGAAGAAGAGCAACTTTTCATTTCCATAAAGCCTTGAAAAAAACGATGGTTGGCAGGGGATGGGGGAGGGAGGTAGGCTGGTTAGAGGATGCAGACAATGAAGTCCCTGAAAAGGGGGATTTCCTGACAATAAAACCCTGATCAGAGCCAGAGAAGGGACATTGTTGTCTTCAGCACACCCCTTTCCTTTTGGGAATTCCAGGCATAGTAGAGAGATGAGGGTCACAGTGACAACTGCTTTGGGAAGGATCTACCAGGTAGGCTTTGTGCTTTATTGCTTGGGAAGCTCTGGACCACCACAATACATTTTCTTGGAATTTGTTCTTTTAAACACATTGCTACAGGCTTGCTTAAGACATTCTGTCAATTGTTCCAAAACTGTGTAATCAGCTTATGAAATCTTTAAGCAAAGAACACTAAATATTAGCATAAAACCTTGCAACTAGTTACGTATTAAGATTTTCCCACAACCAGGCACAGTACTGGGTACTGAAAATACAGCAGCAAACAAATCAAACGTGGTCACTGCTTCCCGGAAATCACAGTCTAGGAAGGCGCAAAACCACTCCTTAAATATGGATGCACTCCATGCCATACACAGCAGCCACCCCATACACATGTGAGGAAGAAATGAATGAAGAAAAGGCTTCTGAGCTTGAGGTTCACATGACTCAAGACTAAAAAAGAAAGCTAGCAGATATAATGGAAAAAACCAAATACACGAAATAATTAACTTGAGTGTGTCTCCACAATATTAGAAAAAAATAGGACAAGAAATCAAAATCCTTGACATCTAGATCCTCTTTATTATTTTATACAATCATTGCACAGAACCAGTCATTGGTGTCGTTTTAACAATTCCTCCTAAATAGCTGTGTGACTTAGTTCGAGCACCCAGAGACAGAGGTGGGCCTTAAAAATTGAGCCAATTCCCCAGCTGATGGACAATTATTTCCTCTAATGAACACAGACTTTCTCTTCTCAATACACTGTATCACACAGCTTTGTAAACTCAAAAGATATTTTTACTAACCCAGAGAGATTCCCAAACAGAAAGAGGGAGAAGGAAAAAGAAAACATTTGGCAGGTGCCAAGACAGGTGTAGATTAGTTTACCTGGTCCAGGAGCCTCCTTCCCTGGTAACCACCTATTCCTCAGAAGGAATACTGGCCTCCTTAGCTATTCTGGGGAGCACACAGAGATGGAGGCTCCTTTTAGCTCCAGTGGGCCCTAGAGAAATAACTGCCCTATATTTAGATAAATGCCCTTTGTAACAAAGGAATAACATCCCAGTTAGCACTTTCTAAATCACAAAATGAGAAAGTTTTCCAAAATATTCTTCTTGCTCAGTAGTTCTCAACCAGGGGACATTTGGCAATGTCTAGAGACATATTTGGTTGTCGTAACTGGAGGTGCTACTGGCATCTCTTGGGTAGAGGCCAGGGATGCTACTAAACATCCTACAATGCACAGGAAAGTCCCTCCAAACAAAGAATTATTTGGTCTAAAACTTTAATAATGCCGAGATGAAGAAACCCCACTCAAGTTATACATTAAACAAAGAACAGAGGGTCCATCTATCAGTGCTCAAGGTGTAAAGTCCCCCAAATAGTTCTGTTAAAATATCAAGATATTCTGAAGTGAGATTTTTCTCCCATAGTCTATGTTCAGTAATTTATCCATATGTTAAGAAACCGACCTGATCTTAGGGATAATATATAATATATTATAATATTAATGATATTTAACATTAATGAAGGGCTTCGTATATAGAGTTATACTCAACATTTACAACAATCCTATGTTATAAATACTATTATTATCCTCTAGAAGATAAGCTTATTTATTACACACAATAACTCTATGGAGTAGGTGGGTTTGTGACCCCCTAGGAAGTGAGTGCTATGGGCAGGACTTGATATGTTTTGTTGTTCACCACTGTTTCTTCAGCACCCAGCAGAGTAAAATCTCCATTTTAGAAGATGATGCTAAGAGGCCCAGAAACATGCTGGAGATCACAGAGCCAATAAATGGTGGAACCCTGGCTCCCTAGCCTCTCTTTTGCACCCTGCCAGCCTGCCAACTGCTTGATATTTGGAGTCATTGAAACCCATTAGAGCTCTTGAGTCTAACCTGAGATAAGCAGAACCAACAACAACCTAAGAAGGAATGAGTTAGGCTGCTTTCCAAAGTCACCAAAGTCAAATTTTCCAATTTTCAGGAAGCTGATTAAACAAAACAGTGACCCCAAGACAATGGTAAAGTACACTTGTGTTGCCATGAGTCACTTGAAAGCAATCAAAGAGGGTGGCTGGTCTTACAAGAGGTCAACTGCTTTTCTTAATTTGAGCAGGGCTCATGCAGCACCAGGCACTAGGCAGGAGTCCCGAAGCCAAGACAGCCGCACTTTCTCAAAGGACAAATGCCCTGGGTGAGAGGAGAAACTCTTTCTAACCAATAGGGAGCCAACACAGGGATCATGGGATGTATGTGTGGACCAGTCAACACCTAACAACTGGTCCAGTGGACCCCCAATGCCAGGTTAACTTAGCAGAGTCTTCAGGTAAAATTAAGAACGATGCTGATTATGTTATGAAGTCAACTTTTAGGAACTAATACTTTTTGAATGATCAGAGAGCACAAACATTAATTTAAAGGCTTGGGGAGTACACCAGTTTTCCTACTTTCATTACTTCTGTAGATTCTGTAATTTGGGGGGAAATATCCTATAAGAAACAAACTCCAACAAGTGCTATAAATTGAGAATTTTGTATTCATCTTTACAAAAAGACCAATGGGGGAAGGGCTAAGAGTTTGTTTTTCTGTTTTACAATATTGACACAGTAGACTTAACCTTTTCTTAATGTGGAAATTTCCCTTTTAAAAAGATACAAATAGTATCCTGGACACTATACAAACATATTCATTGCACTTATAAAAGTACCTTAAGTATTCATTCATAACCTGCTTTTCTCCACAAAAAATTGGGGTGACTTTTAAAGGTATATTTAATTTTTAAAAGAAGGGTGATAATTATGAGAACAAAGGCAAAGAAAAAGTAAAATTAAGAAAACAATAAAGTTTAGATGACTAGCACCCAGGAACGTACACCCTACTGTCCTGGACAGCTACTAAATGGGTTTCATGTTTGACTCTAAGCTTCTTGGCAGCCAATGCAAAGAAAGACCAAGAATGACAAGATGAATAATATGCTTTTAAGATAAAACTAAGTGGATTTTTTTCAGCTCTTCCTGATATAGTAACCTAAGAAAATTCTCTGGTAAATCATCATAAAAATGGACACCATGAGATGTAACGGGCTACACTCCAAACAAAACCAAAAAAAAAAAGGGGTGTTCACAAAACTATTTTCCTCATAATCCCTCTTAATGCAAAGTGAAGAACTAATCAGTGCGCAATTCATTAAAGGAGGGAGGGCCAGTGAAAGCAACTGTGAAGTGGGGTGCAGGAGCATTGGACTCTCTCACAAGTCTGGCAGGAGCCTCTCATCAGATTAGGTTATCTGGTTAAATGGATGCCCTGAATCTTCTTTGGGCCATTTTCCAGAAATATGTTATTTCTTACAACAGATTTTTTTCAATACGGACTGGGCAGCAGAGACTTCAAGACCATAATTTCTGATAAGAAACTGAGGGACAAAAATCCTATCAAAACAATTACACGTGATGGCAAAATTTATCGTCAGAAAAAAATGTCCCAGGAAGGTGAATTCTAATGTATGGGTTGCGTTAGAATGGGAAATTTTACTTAGCAGCTGGAAGCAAGCAATGAGGTATTGCTGTCGTCAAATGTATATGTTAACTTAGGGTTGAATTGGTGTCATATTTTTAAACATACCCTTCTTCTTTTTCCTCTCTACAACTGGATGCTGTTTTTGGCTTTCCCCCTTATGTAACAATCGTCCAGGTTATTCTCAACCATTGTACTCTTCTTACCTTCTGTTATCACTCTTCTTATTCTTATTAGCCTTTAACTTGACTTGGTTTTCCTTTACTTGGTTTCTGCCTTGAACTTCCACAAATTCACCCTAATAAGCATACAGGCTTGAAAAACAAGGAAGAAGGAATGTGCTAACTGCAACCCGCCATCCTTCCACCTGCTTGAAGCTCCACCATTTTCAAAGTGTCTAACCTAAGGAACAGAAGCTCAGATGATCAAAGGTATATAGTCATAACGATAGTGTCTTCTAGAAATCTAGGATTGAGACAAGCCATAAAAAAGGAGAACATCTAACATATTTTACCCCATTGGCAATTAGAAACCTATCAAGCCAAAGCCAGGATTAGAAAGGATATTTGAAAAATTATTAATGCAGACAAATCAACGCTATTATGCCACCAAAAAAGTTATTTATTATAAACAGTTGGGCTTTGAGTCACATGGAAAGCAGCTATTTTAAAAACAACTAATATATATAAGCAAGATGCAAAAAACAAAGGCAGTAATCCTAGTTTGTGATGCTGACCTATAACCACTGCCATGAATGTCAACAATGACCCTGAGCAGAACTCAAACATTTAAGAAAACTCATCAGCTGTTTTCCAGAAAGTTTTGTTTTTGCTTAATGTGGTAAGTTTGATACTAGCTATGGAGGGTCTTCAATATAAAGTTGAGGACACAGCAATTTACCCCGTAGGCCAGTGTGCCCAGTACCTATTATGCATACCGGATTAACTTAAGTGGTACATAAACTTTTAAAAATTTTAAAAGTAATGCACTTATTGTATGGGTAACGTTCTTACACTGCAAGCAATACAGGGTTGTCCATATGCCACAATGACATAAATTAAAAAGTGAGTCAATGCAAAAGATTTTAAATAAATAATGCCAGTGGTAGGTAGATACAGCAAAAATGAAGGTGGCAAGTCTAATAAAATATTGCTATAAACAAAGATGAGCCACTGTAAGTGCTTTTAAAAGGAGAATGATAGCTTACACTGATATCCAGAAGCAGAGCCTAGATTCAACCGAAGGTGACGAAAATGAAGAGTACAGAGAGGCAGTGAGGAACCCATCGCTGTAGGAGAGGCCTGGAGTAGGATACTGACAGCAGAAAGAAAGAAGAGCACACAATCATTAGAAGGAAAAATGACGAAGACATGAAGACGCACTGCACTAAGAAGATGAAAGAGGCCAAGTAATCAAAATTAATTTTGAAGTTTTGCATCTGGAAATGATCATGGCACTGAGAGAAGTAGGGAAAACTCAAACGGGTGTTTGGGGTAGGGGGGACACAGGCTGTCATATGGCTCATGTTGGATTTGAACTGATGGCAGACAGGGAAGCAGTGAAAACCTGAAAAGAGCCGCTATGTGGGAGCTGAGCAACACAGATCAAGCTAGAGATGAAGATTTGAGGTCTTGGGATAGATTGCAAAAGTGGCCCGAATTCTTCACACCTCCTAGTATCCACGCCCTTTTGTAATGCAATTTTTTGCTGCTTGTCCCATCAAGAAATAAAATCGATTTCCTCTTCCCTTGAATCCGGGCTGGCCTGATGACTTGCTTTGGCCAGTGGAATGTGCAAGAAGGAACAGTGTGACATTTCTGGGCCTGGATTCAGGGGCTCTTGTGAACTTCCACGCTGTCAGAATGTTGCCACCAGGAGAACAAGCCCAGCCCAGCATGCTGGAGGTGACAGACCACATGCCAGGGAAATGGGGGCCCAGCCTGCAACCAGCCAACTTCCAGAAGCAAAGCCTCCTAGTCCACCTGCAGTTGCTGCAAACATGTAAGGAACCAAGAGGAGAATGACCGCGCTTCTGAGCCCAGCCTGAACTGCTGACTTGCAGAATCTGAAGCAAAGTATATGGTTTTTGTTTTAAGTCACAATGTTTAGAAGTAGTTTATTAGACAGCCGTACAGAACTGATATAAACACCACCAGAGAGGGAACAGCTAAAGGCACAAAACGGGATCTGCATAAACAGTGAAAAAAATACAGAGGCAAAAGAGTAAGAGGCCAAGCCTTGGGAGGATATTCCCAATCCCTGGGAAGAGAAGGCAAAGCAGAAGAGGAGAGGACAGAGCAAAAGTAATCAGCAGCGTTCAGATAGACACTATGAGGGAACCAGCGGCATGGGGGCAGGGACACAGAGGGGAGGGGGAAGAGGAGGGATCTCAAGGAGTTATCAGAAAGTATAACCCTAGGGCTTAGCGCAGTTTCTGGCCTAAAGTAGGCACTCCGTATTTTTGCATGAATGAATGAAGTTTGATCTGGCAAAGCAGAGCTCACTGCAGAGGACTGAAAAGACAGTGTCAGTACCACAAGGAGGAACAGAAGTGGTCTACGGGGTGTCAAGGAGGGCCCCGGCTGGGAAAGACATGGGACCCTACGTAAAGATTACTTGTTTGAAGAATCATGCAGAGATGTTAAAGATGTTAAAGATTCAGGTCAACAGAGTCAGGCAAAAGTGAATATGTGGATGGTCCTTTCTCTTGGACTCTACAACTACAAGTGTGGCTGGGACCAGCCACATCAGCATGGCCTGGGAACTTGTGAGCACTGCCCACTCCAGACCTACTATCTGCATTTTATCCAGGTCCCCAGATGATCTGGGAGCACATTCAAGTTTGAGAAGCATTGCTCTAGGAGGTAGAGAGACAAGGAACCGAAGAGCATTTAATTACATCTTGAGAAAGTCATTCTGTTTTGAATTCCCTTTCAAACCCCCAGATAAAATCAAAGACAAAATCTCAGGTTGGTGCTAACATGTCTTCAACACCTCCCTAACACTTGCAAATCTCCCTTTTCAACAAACAGAGAGCAGAGCCTTAGGCAAGTGAGGTCTCCAGTGAGATTTCAATAACACTGTTTACTCCTCTTGTGTTTATTTTTAGGATTTTCTTCTATGCATGGAAAGCAATTGGATTTTCCATTTGTGGTAATCTTAATTTCACATTAATTTATTTAAGGGAAAAAGCTGGGTAAACAAAAATATGAAGAATAATATAATATGGATGGAATGAAGAGACAACAAAAGTTGTGATAAGAGAGGTGGCACTCAACAAAGAAAAGACTGGAAAATCTGTAGTGCAGGTCAGAAGACATCTGGGCACAAGTGAAGGTTTAAGGAAGAATGTCGGCAAGATGGGAGCTGTTTGCAGAATCAAGAACGTTCAACAGGTAGGAAGAAATGAACACTTGGAAGGTCTTATCCCAACGATTAGAAGCTGCTCTCCCCTGGGCCCGGAACAAAGAGAGAGAACTGGTGTCTAAATGAGTGAGGATGACAAATAAGACATCAGTGGCAGATAATATCAAATTCCTCATAAATTGGAAGATCAGAGAGTTCCCATCCAAGAATGAGGGTGGGCTGGTTTGACTGGGCCTTGAAAAAAGTGGGGAACAGATTTGGACTATGCATTGCAGAGAATGCCCAAGAGAATAAACAGATGGATGAAAGGGCTATGCAGCAAGGGCCCAGGTATAGTCAGACGACACTCATTTTTAGTAAGGAAAATGGACCCAGTTTTCGGTTATCCCAAGGTTGAGAAATGAGACCCTGAAGGCTGACACAAAACACACAGCAAAGGAAAGGGGACAGAGGAGGCTGAACAGGGGCAAGAGCAGCTGACACGTCCTCATAAAGAGTCACGGGTTAACGCAAAGGGCCAGTGGGTCCAGTGAGGCGAGAAGACATGAAGTCAGAGGTAAACTGGGTTTGATCAAAAAGGACAAGCATCCATTTTTTTTTTTTAAATCTAGTTTAAAAGATGCTGACCGAAGATGGACCAGTGCTCAAAACTTTGTTACCAACAGTTAGGACTTGAGAAACAGCACTACAAAAACTCAAGAAAAATTTTGAAAGAAGAGAAATTTGGACCTAAGTATAGGTAATCAATTAAGATTAGGACATAATGACTTGTAGTTCTTGCAAAGAAGAACATGAATCACCGGGTATTTTAAGCACACCCAAAATAAAACCCCAAAACTAAAGAAAAGGATTGAAAAGATACGCATCTTATCACGGTGTCTCTCTCTCACCAAGAGGCTCCTCAAGAAGCAGCAATGAACACTAAAACACTGGCGTTTAGAAAACAGAGAACGCTATGGTTTGCAGGGAAACCTCAGACTTGGAGATACCTAAGAAGGGTGTCTTGGACCTCACCCGTCACTCACTCACACACACCTACTGAACTACTTGTCCCTGACTACCCCCTCACTCCTTCCTGCACAGTAGTTGAGTGTTCAGCTGGGCACATGGCCAGCCACAATGTAGACTACATGTCCTAGACACCTTGTAGTCACAGCTGTGGCCATGTGACTCAGTCCAGCCAGTGAGTGATAAGCAAAGTGACATGTGGCAGCTTCTGGAAACCCGCATTTACCTTTGACCACCTTCTTCCTTCTTGCTGGTTGGTCCACGGACGTTGACTAGAGCTCAACCTTGAACCATGAGGACAAGGGTCATCCAAAAGCTAGAGGCAGCATAGCTCCCAGCTGCCTAGGAAGCCTCCCATACCAGCCCTGGACTACTTCCCTCTAGACTTGGTTAGGGAAAAGACAAATGAACATCTACTTCATTTAAGCCATCGCTATTCAAGTTATTTTTTTTTCTGTTCCATGTAAGTTGAACCCTAATTCCGACAATTCTCTTTGCTTGCATTGTGGCCTCCCCTTCCTTAACTTCCCCTTCTTCTCCAGCCTGAATTCTTGGATTCAGATCAGTCACTTCAATATCTCCCACACTTGTTTCTCTCAACCCGTTATTCTCCCGTTCCTGGCAAGATCCACCACCCGTCATCTTCACATCCCCTGCTCCTTTCCTGCCACCAACACATGAAATGCTGATAGAGAAAATTCCAAATAAAATTGAAACTTAAAAACTTATAGAGATCATTACACCTGCAGACCAGCTCCTCAAAAATACAAGTGACTCTTCACCGCTATGCTCCCAGTTCCTAGAAGTGTCCAAGGTTTATTCAAAGATCAAACTACCACCAGATCTTCTGCCCAACAGTGTTTTATTCATGTCTGGTTCACTCCTTATCACATTTTCTTTTATGTGCCAAGCCCTTTTCTAGATGCTAGATCTACAGTGCTCATCAAAGCAGACACAGTCCCTACCCTCAGGGAGTTTACATCCCAGTGGAAAAGAGATAAACAAGGAACATATGAATAAATGAATAAGCAAAAATTTCAAATGGGGATACATGCTATGATTAAAATTATGAGGGTAGGGAGACAGTAATTGGAGGGATGGGGAAAAGGATATTTTCGATATCAAGATACTTTTAAATGGTCAGGCCATACTTGAAGGTGACACCTGGGCTCAGACTTGAATGCTAAGAAGACACCAGCCAACTGAAGATCTTTGCGGAGAGGGTTCCAGACAGAAGGACCAGCAAGTGCAAAAAGACGGGATAAAGCCTGGTGCAGTTAAGACACATGAAGCCAGGATGGAGGTGAGCAGCGGTAAGAAATGAGGTAGGAAAAGTAGGCAGGGGAAGATCTTGGGCTTGTCAATCAATTCCCACACCCATTCATATCCTCTCTCTCTCTCTCTTTCTCTCTCTCCCCCCTTCTTTCCCCACCATCTTGTCTACTGAAATAAATATATATATACTATATATATAAATCTTCAACCATCCTCTCTTTCTTCCCCATTATTTCAAAGAAAACAGTTACCAAGCCTTGACTGAAGGGCCATCTCCCCTTTATCTACAGTCCTCATCCAACCCCACTGACCACCCCGTCCACCCATCCCTCAGTAGCTCGCGCTCTCTCATGCCTCTCCAATCCTTCCCTCAAACATTCTCAGATACTATCCTGAAAATATCCTCTCATTAGCTCCCTCTTCAAAATGTCATCCTTTACCTACACACACACACACACACACGTATGTGAACACATATACACATGCACACACAAATGTACCAACACACACACGTGTACACACATAAACTTTACTAGTACCTACTAAATAAAACCTCAGATCTTTCAGCAGACATTCTAGTACCTCCACAATTTGTTTTCAACCAACCACATCTCCCACCATGGGAAGACAAAAACTCATCTCCATAGACTGTCCCATGGGACCATCCTGCGCAGGCCTCTAAGGGGACCTTTGCTCCAGTGCCTTGCTCACAGAGCAAACCCTGCCTAGAATTCCCTCTCTTGCTCTCTCTTCACCTCTAAAATCCCATTTTTCCTACTTGTCCATTCTGAGCCTGAGAGCCCCCATGAGCTCTTTTTCCTCACCGTACCATCCCCCCTGACCGTCTTCCTCAACCAGTCTACTAGTGGAACACTTTTTCCTACACCGTCACTGGCTTCAGTCTAGGGCATCTCTCTTACATACACATATTGATACACACACACACACACACACACACACATATCTCATGAATGCATATATACACACCTGCTCCCCAGCCAATCTATAGGTTTCTTTCAAGGCAGACCACATGTAATCTTAGCCCCAAACAAGAAGTGCATTCTTCATAAAAACAGTAATTATAATATCTGCATTAAATAAGCACAGGCTAACTCTGGTTTCCACAAAGAATAATAATAAACGTGGATAATGTAAATCCTTAGAAATCTTCAAAATCATCAAGCTTTACTTCAATTAGCAGTTTAAATGGACATTTTCCCTATGCCACGCCCACACCCTCCATTCCCTTATTCTGACATCAGCACTTTGCTTTTCCTCAGAGGAACCACTAACTGTTCCCAATTCTTAGCCCATGTGGCTTCCAAGGAGATGACAGTATCCACCTCCCACTCCTGGAAGGTGGCTATGTGACTTTGGGCCTGGGCACAGGACCCAAGTCTATCCAATGAGACTTGATCCAGAGAAGTTGCTGAAACAAGCAAGAAAGGATCTCTCCTTCTTGAGGGGGCTGAGCTGTGAAGATGTGACCTGGAGTTGCTGCTGGGCTTCTTCCCACCACTTGAGTGTAGTCTGGCTGATAAAGAAGCCAAACAGAAGAAAGCAGACCTAATATAAGAAGGTCTTAATAACATCCCTTGAGACTCTGGATCCAGCCGTACCTGAAACAAAACTTATTAATACAATACCTTTTCTATTTAACTCAGTTTAACCGACGTCTTTTTCTTACTTGCAGCCAAAAGCATTTTTACTAATACAACAGTTTTAACTGCTTCTCCATTAAACTTTTTTATTAGAATTTTTAAAATAAACCAAATAATAAAGGTTGAATTTCTCATTAAAGAAGTAAACATCAAGGAGCAGCAAAACAGATCTACCAAGTATGATTTCTAACTGTCCAATATTTCTAGATTTTATTCATCCTTTTTTCAAGAAGATCAACTTCTAACCAATCATACATATTTCATAAAAGTTTTCTAGTCAGGTCAGCATTTTAAATTTCTACATATATATCTAGGAGATTTTTAAAAGAAACTGTAGACTTTTTATTATTCTACAGTAAATCCCTTGCTCTTTACAAATTAGCTGTAGAAATTGCTGGGAAAAAATCTCACAATATGGTACAGTTACTTATACTACATCAATTTAAAATAAATTAAATTTAAAAATTCACTCGTCATCTTTAATATAATTCTTCTACATAAACAATTTAGTCAATGTAGATCAGGCTACATTAAACTTGCAACATTTGGAATAGAAGAGCCCAGCTTAAAATCTAGCTTCTCCAAAAGAATGAGTCTATATCACTCAAAAACGTATTTAGAGTAAAATCCAAATGTGTCTTGATATTGGCCAATTTGTTTAATTTATGGATTACCAAGACATTCAAATTGTTCTTTTATAAACAAAGCAAAATTAAATTAAGATTAAAGATAGAATGTTAATCATACAAGTGGCTGATGTATTTTATACAAGCATGGAACATATTTAAGAGAACACGGCCTCCCCGAGGAAGAGATTAAGGATACAAACCTAGGAAACAAAGAAAATAAAATGATCTACCTCAAAGGGAAAAGATAAAACCTGTCAGAAGCTCATGCAGACTTTAAACAAAAGCCTCTACTTATATTTTAAACAGGGGTTTTTTTTTTAGAGCACTAAATCCACTTTCAAAATATATTTGAATTTATAAGCATACTTAGCAAAAATCCTGTCCTTCCTTATTAACCACATTCAAAACAGATTCTCTAAGATACTTATGACATCATTAACATCTCACAAAATTCAATTTGAAATTGCACTTCTTACAAAAAAAAACCTGAAATGTTTTCACTCACAAATGGCTGATACTATTTTAAATTATGTAATTGCAAATTTTGCATCATTCCCACTTAATAACAACCATTTAAGAATGTTTCCTTCCAAATAACTATTAAGAAGGAAAGGATAGGTCAGCATGCAAACACAAAAACACATACTCCTTTTTTATTTCTTTTTTTTTTGATGATGCAGTAGGATTTCCAAATTCTCTGAGTTCCACAGGACTTCCTCAATTACTGCCTCACTAACTGGGAAGTTGAATTAGCAACCACCACCAACCCTCAGGACCAAGGATGCACCCTTGCATCTCCTGTCTCCTCACTCTTGAAGGACTCAAATCCACTTCCATCTCTGTACTGCCAACAGGAAGATTTCAACTTTGCTTCTTCAGCCCTGAACTCCCTCTTGAGTCCCAGCACTTGTCTCTGTGGGAATATTCCACCAAAACATCCCAAATCAGCTTTATCTTTCCTTAGAAACCAGCTTCTCCTCTGACCTCTCTGCTTCCCCTGAAGGTCTCGCCATTCGTCCTGTCCCGACCCCAAATTCAAACACCCTGAGTCATTTCTGCCTCCTCTTCCTCCCTTCCCAAGTTGAAATGTTCTGTTGAGTGCCTTCCTCTTTCACATCCAAATTCACATCTCCTTGGTTCAAATCTTTCTCATACCTTACCTAGATGGAGTGATGGCATCCTACCTGGTCTCCCCACCTCCAGTTGGGCCCTGTGCCAACCAGTCAAAAGGTCAGCTCCATCTTCACAAAGTACAACTCCAACCAGACCACTGGCCCACTCGAAATTTGTTAAATGCACTCAGTAGTAGTATTGGTTGTCTTCCCAATAGCCTTCTTTCTTGCTAACAAAGCACAACACTAATTATGCTCATGTGGCAATGTCTAGCCCCAGGGGATAACATGGGATTGGTCTAAACCGATCACATAATCTCCTTCCTCTTTGCCAATGAATGACCTACGGTGGACAGGCAACCCAATTCTGATCAGTAAGATGAAAGCGAGAGTCTAGTGGAAGAGCTTTTCCTTCTTGATAAGAGATGCACAGGAGAACAAAGTGCTCTTTTGCTACCATTACCACCACCATCACTCCTTTATTTCCTATTTGGCCTGATATGTGAGGATGTGACGTCCAGGGCTACAGCAGCCAACTTGTGACCATGAGGAGACTGCGAAAACTCCAAGGATGGCAGAATAAAAAGAACATCAAAGAAGTGTCTTTGAAGATATGACTGAACCATCCAAAATAGCTTGAGACTACCTACCTATAGACATCTTTGTAGGTAAACAAATGTCTTTATGGTTTATGCCACTGTTGTATCGAGTTTTCTGTTTTGTCTGCAGCCCAAAGCACTCTAACTGATAAACTCAGAAAGACCAGTCTTTACCTTACCATAGAGAAGGCCCTCTGCACCAGGTAACTCTGTCTGTGGTCTGTAGACCCACAACCCATATCAGGGAGCCCCACCCCAGACCTATGAATCAGAATCTCTAGGGGTAAAGTCCAAAAGCCTATGTTATAACATGTTGTGCATGTTAAAAGTTTGAAAAACACTGCTCTATAAAATGATCACAAATTACTTTTTTCTACCTCAACTACTACTCCACATCACATGAGATGCACTTGGTCTGGAATTTCTCCAGAGACAGTAACCTCGTATCACTAGGTTTGAGCATCATTTCTTGCTCATTTAACTTCATCTCCTCTTAATCAAAGTTTTCAAACTTGAAGCCTCCCAGGACCTGAGAGCAACAGGAAGGGCCAAGAGAACAGGAATGGAGGACACCATGATGAATTGTGGAGCACACGCCCAACTGAAAGGGCACCTAGCAGATGCTGCCATGCGAGGATACAGATTCAGTGTTGCCAAACTTATAATTATTTCTAAAGAAAAGCTCAAACCCAGATTTATATGCAAGATTTTTAGATACAGACAACCAATTGGGGTTTTTTTAAATGCTATGCTGATTAAAGAAAACAAGTACTCAAGTGGATTCAGCATCCAGCTGAGTTTGTGACCTGAAGTAGACAGTTCTTGAACTATTGACACATACTTCGAACACTAAGACTATGTCCATTAGCTGACTCCATCTAAAATGACTAAAATTATTCGAAGATGATGTTTTGTATTTCCATGATATCAGTTGTGACTTCTCCTTTTTCATTTCTAATTGAGCTTATTAGAGTCCTTTCCTTTCTGCTTCCGGTCAACCTGGCAAGTGGCCTGTCTATTTTGTTTATCTTTAATTTTCTTAGGCTAACTAGATGCTAGTCTCTACTGAACACAGGATTTTCATCAACATTCCACTGTTTGGAGTGGCCAAATAGGGAGTCTGTGGACCTCTAGTTAGTGGCAGCAGGACTGTTTCATCCATTAGTCACTGTAGACCAGACACCTAGAACTGCAAGCTTCTCAAGGGCCTACGAAAATGTTTAAAATTCAAGATGAAAAAATGAATTGGCCACACAACACCAAAAAACTACAAGATTATAACTAATAGATGCAAAACATGTCTACAAAATGTAAACATAAGTCAACAGATCCACATCAACTCGGATATGGTATCGTATCATATTATATTAAGTGCAGGATGTGGATACATTTTAATGTTTGATAAGTTGTGGAGGAGTGCTCAGATCAATAGTGCTTAGGGCCTGCCAAGGTTCTAAAAAGGCCCTGAGTACCAACCTGAAGCCAACCATTCTGCCATAAGTCTAATCTTTTTCATAGCTATCACAAATATTTTTACCTACTTCTGTTCCACTCTATTCAACGGTCCACATAGTTGGATATGGGAGTAGAACTGTCCACATAGTTGAAAATAAACCATAAGTGACTTACTAAAAAATTATTTTTGAATCCCCACCTACGTATGAATTTGTCTAAGACAAAAATTATAAAGAATCAGCACACAAGCATGTTTTGAGGGTTCCACATAACAATTTTAATTATCTGTTAATTTATTGCCAACACTAAAAATTCATATTTTACCTAAAAGTCCACATTATCATTCTCTTGAAAAAAGAACTGCAAAATGTGGAGATAATTGGGCCCAAATGTTGGCATACCAATAATCTACTAATGCTGAACAAGGCTACCCCTTTAAATGGGGTATGTTCTCCACTTGGCCACAAACCCTATCTTCACATAGGTTACCTAGCTGTCCCTATCTGAGTTTATGACTCCAGTGTAAGGTCCTTAGAAAAACCATTTTTCTTTTTCACAATGTGGCCTCAATATCTTGCTTGAAGACCTATCATGAAAGGATATGGAAATCTCTCAATTAGCTCTCAAAATTCAACACTCCCACATTCCATACCCCAGAAATTAGTTTTCATGCTAGTGCAAAGTATCAACCCAAGAAGAGTTTCAATCAAATTACCCTCTTAGTATGTTCTCAATTTGAACCATGGTCCCCTAGAAGATAGACAAATGACAAATTACCTTTCAGTTTCTCTTACCCTTCAAGCTAGCCAAGGGAGAGACCCGATGAGGTGGAGTCAAAGCACTAACATTGAATGTCTTAATTAAGCAGAGTGATCAATAAGTAACACACATAATAATTAGAAAGCCAAGTTTGGGACTGATAGAGTAAAAACAACACAGGACTAGTCTAGTAAGGGTAAGAAGTCAATAGCCATATTTTGGAAGGAAAAGAAAGACCCTAAAAATATGCAGAAAAAGCCAATAACTAGAATTTAATCCAAGTTCATTATTAATCCATTGTATGATTTTATCTCACTTACGCCCATGTTAAATACAGTATCTCATTTTGGGGTGGCAGACTTCTGACAATTACAGGTTGAGTAACCCTTATCTGAAATGCTTGGGACCAAAAGTGTTTCAGATTTCAGTTTTTTTTGGACTTTGGAATATTTGCATTATACTTACCAGTTCAGCATCCCTAATCCAAAAATCCAAAATACGAAATGCTCCATATCAATGAGCATTTCCTTCGAGTGTCACATCAGCACTCACAAAGTTTTGGATTTTGGATTAGAAATACTTAATATATATATGCTAATTGATATTCTGTATATTACTTTCTTACTGTGAAAAGACAAACTGAACCCTGGAAAAGAAAATTCCAGAAATATAGTCAAAGGTGTCACCAATTCACTTGAGTAACATAAGGACTTTTTACTTTTTTAATATATAGGTTTTAGTTTAATTTGTTAGCCACATCAGAAAACGAAATGTTCAAACAGATTTTCTGCTTGAAATTAAAATGGAAATTAGCCCTTAGAAAACAGAGATAACTTTAAGTTTATACATCAGTGACTGGTTCATGAATTATTAACTGATTTTAATGATCCTGGCTATATTTTATTTGAAGTTATTCTCCTACTTGCAACGACTTTTGAACCCTCAAAACTCTTTCATCCATTCTCCATAGAGTACACTTTCATGAGCGTTGACATTTGAAAAGAATCCATATACTCACAGAATGTAAAGATAATACACACGCATATAATTTATACAAAGGACTCTGGTCATTTGTTAAAGAGAGAAATGAATGAAACCCTATTATTCACGGTTTGTAAATAAATTTAAAGATAAGCGCTAACTTTTCACTTGTTAAGCCTGGAGCCAAGAGTTCTTGTGTTTCTTCTAAAGTTTCCCAGATGGTCATTAAAACAAGAAAGGGCAGAAACATACTTTCTTTGAAATCCATCATTTCCCATCCAGAAAGATAATATATGTCATCAAAAGTTAAGTCTTATTAAGATTAATAAGTTAAGTACTTTCAAATAAAATAAATGCATGTCTTTGTATGCTAGTTTTTACATTTTCAATATAAACCTACACTGAACAGCACCACTTCAGACACACAAGTTAGCTGTGAAACAAAATGCTATAAAGCTTTAATTAGCACTTGCTGTTTTATATCCATAAAATTAATTCTTCCTCTTCTACTACATTCTCCATATAAAGAAAAATTACAGGAAATAAAATTGGGCTTTTCACTCCTGAAGTTAATAAGAGTAGGAAAATATAGTATTGTGGCTCAGTTTAAAGATTGTTATATTTTCACCTGCAAGGAAATAAATGCAAACATCCCTTAGAATAAGTACAATTTGATTCCTACCAATATGAAGCACTGTATCTAACTTTCATAAATTGGGTACACACAGCACTTATGATGATCAGATTGCTAAATTACTAAGAAAGCAAGTTATTTCAGGCAAATAGTTGCATTAAGAAAATATGACAGTAAACCAAGTTGCATCCACACTCCTGCAGTTGAACAAGCATCTCAATAAATAATATCTGTTTCTGAGTTTAAATTGACTCAAAATAGCCTTTCTCAGAAAATAAAGAGACATACACAAAACACCCACAATTTCCTCTGGTCCCTTGAAGTACCCTTGGGATCCTAGTGAACAGAGATTTGCCACGCATTGCAGTGACTGAATTCCTACAACAGGGTTCTATTTTGGTGTCATTCGAGTGTTGCTGCTCTTAAATCAGAGAAAGAAGTAGTTACATTAGGCAAGGTAATAGTTTCCAAAAATAAGAGCATGCCCAGTTAACACAAGGCTTGCATACATGGGCTAAGTTGTAAGGCGATAAATAATACCCCACTGGAACAATTAGGTGGCTTCTCAGAAACACTACATACTTAATTAGGCTGCCTAAGTCCCTGACTGAGCATACGTGGGGGACTTTTTAGAGCATTTAAGAACCTGAGTAAATCCAGAATCAGAGAACACAAACTGTTCCTTAACTCTGGCTACAGCCATCGGCCTTTCCTTGCTTCTCTTTAAACGCTTAAGGTATCACTCTTGGAATTCTGAGAGCCTGAACGCTCCCCACGACCAAAGGGTTAAAACGCACTGAATAAAGTCCCTTCCTTCTATAGTTGTTGGGAGGCCCCTCTCTGCCAGACGCGAAGCTGGGTGATGATGGCACAGGAGCGAGCAAGAGAGACCCTAATGGTCTTTTACAAACTTCAGCACTGGAGTTGGGAACGGAGTATAAACAAATAGAAAGGAACACGAGCCTCCATCAGCCACGGGGCACTGCAAACTGTTCCTCACTCTAGATACAATTCCTCCTCTTCCTGTTATTTATTCATTAGTTTTATATAGCACCTTTCTTTCAGCTGGCTCCCTATTTCCTCCTCTGCTATCCAAGCAATCATAAACAAACTACGAATTGAAAGAAAAGGGTGGGGGAGGAGGGAGGAGCAGGAGGAAGGGGAAAGAAAACCACATTCAAAAGGCAGAGGCCAGCCAAAGCACCGCTCTTTCTCGGAACACCGCCCTCCGGGTGGCGTTTTCGCCCAATTCGGCCCTGGGGGCTTCAGGAAGGGCAGAGAACCGAGTCCGCGCAGCCCCGCCACACGGGCTGCGGCTCCGGCACAGACTAGCTGCTGCGGGCCCCGCCGGCTGCCCTTCTGAGGTCCACCTTCAGCCACCGAGACGCTCGGCCTCGAAGTTGGCACAGGGGGAGGTGGGGAAGGTGGGGTGACCCCAGGGTGTGGTGTGGAGGTCTTCCACCCCGATCTCCCCGAAATGCAAAACTTACCACCCCCCCCAAAAAAAAAAAACAATGAAAGATGAGAAGCCACTTGCGCTAACCGGGGAAGGTCGGTCACCTCGGTTCCATGGTCCAAAGAGCCCTAGTGAGAGAGCAGCAAGGGCCACCTGCGGGGGTCCCAGCACTTCGCGGGTCCCCCCACCCCCCGTCTAAGGCATGCTCAAAAGTTTGTGCCTTTCCTTCCCTAAGTGGCCTCGAGGACAGCCCTCGGGTGGGGGGGGAATGGACTTGGGGGGAGCCGGGCGAGATCATCAGACCAAGAGATCAGGGACCCCTGCTTCCTCGCTCCCCAATTAGGGGGGCTGCGATTGTGTTTACTAATAACAGCAACAAAGAATCACACGCGAGCCCCCTTTCAGTCCTCGGGCTGCTCTTCGCTTCTTTGGGGCAGCAAAGGAGAGTCTGGCGGGGAGGCGGAGGGACAGAGGAGAGCGCCCGTAGAGGGACAAAAAGGGGAGTAGGATGGGAGCAGAAAGAGAAGACGGGGAGAGTTGGACAGAGGCGAAGGCGCAAAGGGAAAGGAGCAGATAGGGAGGAAAGAGGCGAAAGAAAAGTGCAGCGGGAGGCGAGCTGTAGCGCGGGGCGCGCCGGGGATGGGAAGGTGGCCCCCGCCCCGCCGCCCCCCGGCCCCGGCCCGGTCACCTTGCTGTAGCCATAGTAGCCCAGGCACTGCGCGAAGTCCAGGCCGGCGGGGTCCCCGGCCGCCGCGGGGTAGAACCTCACATCCATGCCGGAGCCGGGCCCGGGGCCGGTGGCCGGGGCTGGGGTTCGCCGGGGCCGGGGCCCGCCTCCTCGCGGCCGCTAGATCCACCGTCGGGGGCGCCCGGCTGGGGGCGCCCGGGGGCGGCGCGCGGGACTCGCGGCCGGAGGGGCGCTGCGATCGGAGCCCAAGGAGCCCGGGAGCCGCGGCCGGCGCACACAAAGGCGCGGCCACGCGAGCCGCGGGAGAGCGGGAGGCGGCCCGGGGGACGCGCCCCGCCGGGGCACCGAGGCAGCGCTGCGCGCGGGCCGGGCGCCGGGGGCGCGGAGCGCGGCGCGGGGGCCCGGGGCGGCGCGGCGAATTCAGGTGCGCTGGGCGAGGCTGGGACGGCGGCGGCGGCGGCTGGCCCCGCTCCTCCTCCTCCTCCCCGGGCGGACTGAGGAGAAGAGTCGCGGAGACAAGGGGCCCGGCCCCTCCCCTCCTTCTCCCCCTCCTGCCTCCGCCGCGGGTCCCCTCCCCGCGCCGCCGCCGCCGCTCCGCCCCTCCCACCGCGGGCAGCTGGCGCGCCGCCCGCCCCGCCGGTGCGCTCCTCGGCCGGGACCGCCTCCGGGCGCGCCGGCCCCGCCCCGGCCCCGCCCCGCGCGGGCCCTCTCGCCTCACGCCGCGCCTCGCTCGGCCCTCGCCGTCCCCATCACCCGCGCCTCGGCCGCCCCCTCTGCGGGCCCCTCTTCGGCCCACCTCGCCCCCCTTCCCTCTCCCGGTCCTCTTTGTCCCCGCTGCCTCGGAGCGCTCCTCGCTGCCCTCCTTTCCTCGGCCGACGCGGCCGGCCCCGCCGCGGCCCTGTGCCCCGTGGGTCCCACCCGCCGCCTTCCCGGCCAGCGCTCCCTCGGCCCCAGCAGCCCCACGCCGCGCGCTCCCTTCCCGTCCCTCGTCCCGTCGCTTTCCTCTCCTCGTCCCCGTTCCCTCCTCGTGGGTGCCTATGCCCGGGCCCCTCTCCCCTCCCCTCCTTGCCCCTCGAATGTTCCCTGCGTGGACACACCTAACCCAGCAGCTAGCCTGCGCGAGTGTCTCCCCGTAGCCGGGAGCCGGGACCCCAGGTACACCTGTGGTATTTGCCAGAAGGGGTGTTGGGGCCTGACCTTTCACAGGTAGGCGAACTCGAAGCTTCCCAGGTTAAGCCTCGTGCCGATTCTTTTCATATTTTTTTTGCTCTTGTTTATATTCGAAAGGCATTTGAGTAACTGGATCTAGGCGGATCATTCACTGCTCTCCCAGAGAAAATGTCCCTATTTTCCTAAAAGGTTCTGGGTGATTAACTTCCTCACTCTGCATTGCCCACCCTCTCTTTATTTCTTTCTCTTTCTTTAAGCTACATTTTTTATTTGGTTTTTTTCTCATCGGCTCTTACTGCTTTGAGTTAATTTGAGAGTTTGGCCTTCAGCCTTGGCGAAGGGAAGGGGCTTTATACTAGATGGAAACGTTATGGAGAGGCTGTGAGATCTGCCTCCCGGGTTTGGTTATCTGTGAGCTACTTGTAACAGGCATGCAGAAATTTTGAAATATTTCATAGGACGCGCACTAACAGCTTCGTCCCCTGGTCACAGTTGGCTGGCCCAGGCCCTGAACTTTTTCAGAGAAGTGTTACATGGGGCTTTTTTTCATTTCTTCTGTTCTCCAAAGTAGAGACACTCAGGCTTGTGACACCTGTGTGTCTACCTTCACTCAATAATACCTTTCTGGAAGCAAGCAGAAAAAAATAAACTTCAATTAGGTGAAAGTTTGTGTATTTGCTCTTCTCCTAGCAAAAACTCATGTCAGGAGGCTGCATGAGAGAGCGGTGTGTATTCAGGAAAGGAACAACTGCTCTCATTGTCCCTGGATTGACTCTGATCCCCCCTCCCGAAAAAGCTTTGGTCTCCTCTCCCTAGTCTTCATTTAACACTGACATCCCAGCGGCGCTCCCTAATGGCCCAGCGGGTTGCACAAATTGGCAGTGAGCTGAGATATTATCAGGACAACACCCCATTGAGTAAGTTCTTGAAACGCAGAAGTGGAGGCCCTTTCTCGGGCCACTGGGCGCCTGTGGCCTTTCCACCAATCAGAGCTGGAGGTTGCAGTGGCCACCTGTTGTCTCGCAAGAGAACATCTTTTAAGTTTCACTATTAGTATTTAACAATGGTTTATAGTGCAGGATCTGGCCACAGGAGAGGGACAGCGTGCTGATCTGGGGTACCAAAAGAGAATTTTTTTTTCTTTCTACTTAGCTCTTACAAGGAGCCAAACGTCTGGGAAGCCGAGTTTTTCGTTGCACGCTCAAACTCCTCACCTTCTGCTCATTCTGTCGTGCATCTGGAGCAATCTGAGCTTGATTACAGAGGATGAGGGAAAGTATAATCAAAGTTACGGAGAGACTAAACCTGAAGTTGTAATCAGACCTTGAGGATCAGGAATACAAATACGCTTCGCAGTGGAAACTCCGCTAGCTGCGAGGGTGAGAATTGCTTGAGGGCTGATGCGTTCCATGGAGCCGTGGGCTGTGGAGCCTGGAAACTGAAGTCAGGACCTTCCTCCTAACTTCCTCCCTACCCCCACCCCCAGGCTCTCAAGAGTTAGGAATGCTTAGTCACATTCCACACCACCTCTTAGCCCTTGTTTTGGAAAAGTCTTTCTCTTAAAGTTCCCTTCCCTGTTCGGATGCAAATGTCTTTGAGAAGGGAACAATATTCATCAGTCTACATTTTATTATTTTGTTTTAGGATGTAAGGTAAGCAAAAGTTATGAGTTTAGTTTAATGGGGGGTGAGGAGTTAGAAGACACCTGGTGATGAGACTGAAGACGTGTATGTTGAGACATTTAGAATGAGAAAATCACTGGGACAGAAACAGTTCATTTGGGAAGGCTGCAGACTTGACGATTTTGCCCAGTCTCCATGCATTCAGCAGCTATTTTTTTAGTACCTACTCTGTGCCAGACACTCTTTTAGGCACTGGGAATGAGAAAGAGGACCCCAACATGACACATATGGAAGTCTTCAAAGAGGACTATGAAGTGGACTCTTCACACATACGCACGCATACACTCACATGAGCACTCTCATGCGCAAATGTACACATGCCCTGAACCACTCAGTCACCTGGAGATCCTGTTGTGCCACAGCCACTGCTGCTTTTGGGAGATGAGATCTGAAAAACAAATTCACATGTAGTATGAAGGATACCAGGCTCTACGCCTCCATGGTATTTGTAGAAGAAAGCTCAGTGGAGGGGTCAGTGCATACTGCCGGATCACTGCTGTATCCCAAGAACCTCGAACCATGCTTGGTACATGGCTTGTTTGCAATAAATAAATATTCATTTAAGAAAGGAAGTTTAGAAGGAAAATGGGAAGGAAGAAAGGAAAGAAGAGAGGGAGGGGGAAGGGGAAGAAGACAATGTTTTGAATAGTGAGATATTATTTGCAGAGCTGTTTAAGGTAGGATTTCAGAAGAGTATATCCAAGACCTCTGATTTGGAGAACAATCCACCTGGTGAGGGAGGGAGGGAGGGGACAGGCCTTTTGCACTCTGCTGTTCATTTTAGGTCCTTTGTATACATTAAAACTAGGATTGTGTGTTGTTTCATTTACAGTGAATCTGATTAAACTCTCCATAGCATTCCAAATACCATCTAATTTTAAGCGTTCCAGTGGATTTGAAGCCCATCCATTGAAAACTTTAGAATGATGCTTTTACAAAGTTAATGCTATTTTAACTGTCATGCTATTTGTTATCTTAGGGGTGTCACCTTTTCCAGTCTGTCAGCAGTCTTCTTTCTGAAATGCCATAGACAAAGGTTTTCTTTATACTACATTAGCCTTGAATTTGAAGAAACTTCTCTAAGAACATATCTTAAATATGCTTTGAATTTATGCAGAACAGTGCTAACAGTTATTGATTTAGAAGGGCAGCACAGGAGTCAGTCGTGTGGCCAAAATACAACTTCTGAGCATAAGAAAACACCTTTAAGGTTTTTAGATGATTTGGGTCAAAACTGTTAGTCTTATTACCTTGATGTTTCTAATTAAATAGCTGGTGTCATCCAAGAATCTCTAAAAAACCGGGGAAAAAATACACAAACTTTACATTGTGGAAAAACTACATCTTGACAGAACTCCAAAAACTTTCTCTACTTTATGTGGTTCCAAATTATCCAAGAAGGTCTCCTTGAGGACTGCATTAAACCTGCTGAGTTTTATGACCAAAAATCATACTGTAACCCCCACTTTTAGGAATCTGCAAAAGTAATTTAACCTCTCTGTGTTCTGCTTGCCCAGATGAGATGACGATACTGTTAAGCAATATATATGGCTTAATTCTCTTGGGTTTTGGTGATGAAAACTCCTATCCAAATATTATGATCCTTGTTTGCAATTTGTAATGTAGACAAATTACCGGTAGCTCCAAATGGAAATTAACAAGGCCAGAGCTACTCAGGTTTCTTCTCATCTATTCCCATAGTAACAGCTAATGTATTATGTTGGTAAAACATATCTGAATTTGGCTTCATGTCATAAAGCATAGCATTCCTGTCCGTCCCAGATTCTTAATATGTATATAACCATCTCCATGAAATTTAAAAGAGTTCATGTCAGAGAATCGACACTTCCCACTCATAGTCTAAATCACATGCAGGTAAAATCAAGCCAAAACCTACCAAGGTTCTCACAAAAATGAACCTACACATGGTATAGAGGAAAAATTCTGACCTTGGGACCCTCATTACATGTCTTCAGTGCAGGATCCAAAACTAATCACCAGAAATTACAGTGTGAAAAAAAATCCCCAACTATAGTCGTCGTTAGTTTCAGCTTTCAATGAATCCAACCATTTCTGGTCTGAAAATGTGAGCTATTTTGATATTTTTACTTTGGTCAAAAAATACAGAAACATGGGAAAATGGGGTAAAAAGTAAGCACATTTTTCCTCCATGATAATAAATATATATTCAGTTATGTATATCAGGTTGCTTCTCATATTACTACAACCAATTTTGGTCATATTGGTCTCTGTACTACCAGGCACAAGAAGAGCTCTAAAAAACCAACCATTTTCCCAGTTGACTATTACTTTTACTAAGAGTAGATACACCCATAGCTTCTGACAGATATATAGTAATTATGGAATGATAACCCCCAAAACCCTAGTAGCAAAAAAGTACTAAGCTGAAAATTCATTCCCAGAAATATGAAATGCAGCAAGTATTTGCTTTTGACCTAAGTAACTCTTCAATAAAGCTATTTTAGAAACCAATACACTCAACGCATGCAGGAGGTGTGCAATTTTCAGTGTATTTACACCCTGCCTTAAAAAAAAAGAAAAATCCTGTGTTCACAGAAATCCTAAACTGTTGTCCTGCCTGTTTTCTGAAATATATTCTATTTCTTTTAAAGTGAAAGAATGACCTCTTTTGCAGGAACAATTTTCAGAGACAGTATGTTTATCAAATGGTTTCTCTGCTTTCATAAAAACAATTTATTTTCACTGAACCCTTCAAGATAAGCATCAAAGCCAGGAAGAATGTACAATGAAGTTTATAATTACACTCCAGAAACAAATACTGGGTAGTTTTTATTTTGCTCAAGTGAAAAAAGATTTTTTTTTCCCCAAAGAGACAAAGGTAGTGATGGGGGAGGGGACTTACACAGGAGTGAAAATCAGGAAGCCCGGACAGTTTACAGCAGGCGGGGCCCCACAGTGTTGCCCACAAAGACCACTGGCTGGACAATGAAAGCTGAAGACCTAATACTTCCTTAGTAAATGGGTGGGGGTCAGACCATATTTTATTTTTCGCTAAGGGACAGCTATAGGGGCATTAAAGAGAAAAAAATCACTGGGCAGATATTAATTAAGCCCTTCCATGACAGATCTGTATAGCATTGCACATAAATATCTCTCATAGTTGGAGCCTCTCATGACATCCTTTCTTTGATAAGCATCCGTGTTTCTAGGCTTAGTTTATATGGCACGTTATTTTTAATAACCGTAGAACAATAAAATTGTAAAAATAACCGAGAGAAGAACTGAGTCTAATAAAGATTCTGTTTCTTAAGAAATGGGAAACAATTGCATTTGATCACAGAACAGCCAAGGACTAGCAGCAAAATAATCTCCCCTCATTTACATAGATCTGTGTGTGCCAAACAGATGAGTGTTTGCTTTTCGAGTAATAGTGCAGGTGCATATCCTGCAGTGACTAAATCTCTAACTCATCAAACTGTTTCACCAGAGTGGGACATGCCCTCTTTTTCTGGAAGAGTTTCAAGTTTTCTCCCCAGCATTCCAGCCACCTGTTTATGGAGTTCATCCTCGGGAGAAGATGCATGCGATTAGAAACAAGAAAATGAAAATAAATGACCTTGTTTGTTATTTATAACAAAGAAACTCAGCAAAATTAATGCTGTGGAGCTTGACCTCCTGACCCCAGAGAAAGAGCCACCTCATGGCTTTGTGGCCAATGCACAATAGTCCAGCAGCTCCCATTGTCCAGCCGCCGTGACTTTTGGATGGTCATTAAAGCTGTATGTCCAAAATATTAAATGTTTTACAAGTTAGATTAGAGGATTTTCACTTTTTTAAATGCATGTTTAAAAATGTGAGGCTTGTTGACACAAGAGATATTCTTTTTTGAAGAAGAACAGGTAAAAGTATTTAGCTTTCTTTACTCCCTCTGTCCTTTGACAACTTGTAGAAGAAAAGGGAAATATTTAAAATTTTTGAGCTAGGGCTGTAGGAATTAAAGAATAGTTAAATATATAATAGAAATCAAATAGAAAGGTGGCCTTTGCAAGGAGTTTGGGGAAAACATCGTGTTTCCTCCCTGTCAAGGCTACTGGTGGGAAAGGATACAACTTCCTTCTGTTACGTTAACGTGGAGTGGATGGTGCCCCCTAGGACTGTGCAAAGAAATAGCATGGCTGTTTTCCCTTCTGTTGCTTACCCCAACCCACACACCCCAGAAGCCCAGGCCAGGCAGGAAATGATCATAGTGGAGTTCTGGAAGACTCTTCAGAACTAGTGCGTGGTTGTGACATCTTGAGGTATAATGGCTGTTACAAATGACACTCTCATAACTTGCATGGCTGATTCTAAGACAGGCCTCTGCTACGACCTATTGCCTCTTTCCCCTCTTTTGTCCCCTCCCTTGTTCACCCACAACAAATTTCATGAGTGTCCTGGATTCTTCTAGACCTTAAGTTAAAATCCACATTTGGTATTTTTCATCCAAGTCGCTTATTTATTGGCCTGTCTGCCCAGTGCTACCATATCTTTAACTGTCTTGTTTTTCCTCAGGAGGAAATAACTTTTTTTAAGAAGAACTCTCTGCTCGTCCTCAAAATATCTTCTTCACTGTAAAATAAAGTCATAATTTCTTAAGGCATGCAGATTGTCATGCAAACTCCACCTGAGCATTGTAGACCATCACTCCTCACCTTCCCTTTTATTTCGGATCCCACAGGGGTATTTCATCAGGTGCCTCTCCCCATCCTTCATCAGAGACACTGCAGTCATAAATCTGGAGAGATCACTAGAAGCCCTGGTTGGTATCGCACATACCTACAACAACAACAAAATTATAGCCATTGAAGAGCCAACTTTCTGGTTAACCTTTGTGGAACTGGCCAATTCTCAGGCCCAGAGAAAGGAGCTTAAGGAAGTTTTTGCATTTCATTGGTCTGAAGAAACCCATTCTGCAGTCCAAAGCCACATGTCAGCTATTGTTTTACTAAAAGACTGAGCTCTTTTAATCTGGAGCCATCACCAACTGAATTCCCACTGTGTGCTGTAAGTACCACGTTATATAGCTGTGTTCAGTGCCAGGGTGAGAGACAAAGGGTAGAGTGTGATTACTCCATCTTACCCAGAACCGCAGGCTATGTCATTTATTTTTCAACAAATGTTTACTGTGCCTAAGTATATGGTACTAAGTTTCCAGAAATGGGAAAAGCATGATCCCTGTCCACACTAAATATTATAAGGCATGGGGGAAGTATTGTAATAATGAAATATTATAATCAGTGCCATAGGAGAAGCTTTCCTTTGCTAATGTAGTCAACAAACATTTATTTACAGATACCGTTACAGATAATGTGATGGGGTGTTGCTTAGAAAAGGGAGATCATTTGTGATCAAGATAATCAGAGGAAGCTTCACAGAAAAGGCATTTGAGAGTAGATACCATTTTGGGAGGGCAAAAGGGATGAAAAAAACGTGCTAGGGAAGGAGGTTTTGTACACAGTTACTTAAAGAGAAGAGGGTGCATGTGTGGTGGGGGTTTGGGGTTGTCTCAGCCATCTCTTGGGTAGATTATGCTTTAGTAACAAATAACCTCTAATATCTTAGTGGGTTACCAGCATAGAGGACTATTTCTCAGCCTCATTCCTGTCCACCACCGATCAGCTGCTGCTCTTTTGCACATCTTCATTTCAGAACCAAAGGTGAAAGAGAAGGTTCTATTTGGAGCATGTTGGTCTTGTGCAGAGCGAAAAGAGAGATGGACGAAACATGCTGTGGCCCTCAAAGCTGCTCTCACATCATATTTCCACTCACTTTTTACTGGTCAAAGCAAAGCAGATGGCCAAGCCTGATGTCCATGGGGCAGAAAGTATGATCCTCCCGGAAGGACTGTCCTGGCAGGAGGGGCCCCCAATATTTAACGCAATCAGTGACTCGGGAAGAGTTTTTCAGAGACCTATCAACATTTTCAGACTGCAAGTAGAATTGCTTAGCAGGAGCAGTGAGTGAGTGTTGAAGGTAAGAGCTCGGTGAGATGAGATGCTGGGAAGGTGTAGGGGGAGAAGACAGGATAAAAAGTGAAACATAATGGAGTTTTGAAGGCCAGGTAGCTGAGTTAGATTTGATGCAAGAAGCTGCATGAAAGGTGGCATGAGAAACATGCCGGGGAGTTCTGATCTAAAATTTGTTTTGACCCATATACAGCAGACTCATTTATCATTTAATTAGTTTATACTCTGTGCCAGTTGTGGTGCCATGTAGGCATTTGCATATATATATATATTTAAATTTTAATCCTCATGACATCTCTCTGGCGTAGATAAGTATTATTCTCTTTTTTAAGTTGAAGAAGGAGGCTCACAGAGGTTAAATGACTTGTTTAAGGACACAAAAGTAGCACATAGGAGAACTGTGATGCAAATTGAGATCTTTTCTTTCTACTGCATCACTGCGGGGCAAAGAAATTACAGTGTCACCTTTCTTTAGCATTGACTTGTTATTCTTTATCTTCTCCTTATATTCAGTCTGAAAGCTTTTTCTCCTCAAGCAGAAGTCATCATTAAAGTGATGTTTGTATAAACCACTCCTTGCACAGCATAACTTTGTAAGTGAATAAAGAAGAAACAGATCTTTACCTGAGATATTTATTATAAAGTCTTGTGGCAGAGACAGTTACTGCTTACCAAATATTCACGTGCTCCTTGCCATGTATTCCCTAACCTTTCTTGCTGTTAGGTGAGGGGTCATGTGACCAGTTCTGGCCAGTGGAATGTAAGCAGAAGTAATATGTGTCACTTCCAGGATGAGGTAATTAAGAATTGGCATGCATCCTCCATATATCTCTTGACCTACTGTGTTGTCCTTGGAGGCCAGGTGTTCTAGAAGGCATAGGCAAGAGATGGAAGATGACCATTCATGTCTCAGAATTTACATGAATGAAGACATGTCTCAGTGATATCAAGCTACAAGATATCAGTGTTTATTTGTTATAGCAGCATAGCCTAGCCTATCCTGGTTAATACAGTTCCTTGTGACTTTAATTGATATGAGGAAAGTGGCCATATCTGTCGGGCTCATAACCTTATCTGTACTGCTGAACACAGGACCTCCCACCTAGTATATATGCTCAATAAATTTTGGTTGAAGAAAAATGAATGATTCTTAAATTGAGTCTGTCCTCTGTATGCTATTTTGTTAAACCACTTATGAACTATTTTTAGAAACCACTGGTTGATCAATCTTCCTGAAATATTTCATCAGATCACTCCTCAGATTAAGATTTTACTATATATTTAATCAATTTTAAACCCCTTCTTCTGACGTTCAAGGTCCTCATAATCTTACCTAGATTCCTATGATTTTACTACTTTATCTCTCTAATCTACTCTAATCTAATCTATCACTACTTGCTGACATGTGCCCCCTAGTCATTTTTTCACTATTCTAAGAGCAAACATTGTGTGTTCTTGTGCAAACCATTTCAAGTCTCTGAGCCTCAGTTTCTCAATTCGGTAAAATTGTTATTGTGGGCAAATGACAGAATGCATACAAAAATTTTAAATTTTGCAGGGTTATGAAAATATGAAAATCTGAACTTATTTTGTATTCATTTTTGCTGATGTATATTAATTAAATTGATAGATCAGAAGAGTGATATTAAAGGTGTCACCATTTCAGTAACACATTTGCCAAAATCTCCCATGATAATCTTGTACATAAAATTGCTGTCTAGAGAGCGTGGATGAAAGGAACCGGGGGACACTGCTGGTTACCTACTCCAAATTCATTCCCCCTTCTCTTTTCTTAACCCTACCTCCATTGTATTTAGGTCCTGCCCTTGTCCTTGAAACCATACTCATCCAGGTTGGATCTTTCATGATGGCCCGATTTTCGTTGCCAGTGATTAGTGTAGTCATTGGCTATGAAGCATTCCTGGTCAATAAGACATGTGCAAAAGAGTACAGGAGGGCTTCTAAGAAGGATTTTCTTGCTTTTAAAAAGAAACCCTAAAGAAAATATAATAATTTCTTCTTCCAGACAATGTCATGTCCTGAAATGTTGCAGCCAGCTTGTCAACATAAAGGAGTCTAGCCTGAGGTCAAAGCTGATGTGCTAAGAGCAGAAACATGGAAAGAAAACAGATCCTTGACAATGTCTTGAGTCACTGATTAACCAACCCTGGAGGTCTTTTTGTCCTGATTTCTAGCTGTGTGAAATAATATATATTCTTATATTTTGATCCAGTTGATTCCAAGTTTTCTACTATGTGTGATCAACAACAGTGAAACCCACTTAAACTTACTGTATTAGTCTGCTAGGGCAGCCATAACAAAATACCGCAGACTGGCAATTCGTTTTCTTAGAGTTCTGGAGGCTGGAAGACCCAGATTAAGGTGTTGGCAGGTTGGGTTTCTCCTTTGGCCTCTCTTCTTGGCTTGCAGAAGGCTGCCCTCTTGCTGCGTCTTCACATGGTCGTCCCTCTGTGCACAGGTGCCTCTGATGTCCCTCTGTGTGCCCTAATTTTCTCTTCTTATGAGGACACCAGTTAGTTTGGACTAGGGCCCACCCTAAAAGCTTCATTTTAACTTAATCACCTCTTTAAAGGCCCTATCTCCAAATACAGTCATAATCTGAGGGAGTGGGTTTTAGGGCTTCAACATAGGAATTTTGAGGGGACACAGTTCAGCCCGTAACATTTGCTCATACCAAAAGGGGAGTTTATTTTAAAACTACAGAAAAACCTCACAGAATCAAAGTGTAGGTTATAAACTCAGACCTCTCAAATTTCTATTAATATTTCTCACAGCATGTTTGCTTTGATTTTTTTCTTTCTCCCCACAAATCAGCACCTACGCTTCTGCTTGTATAAGGCCCACCATGAGTGCCCCACAATGGTGGCCTCAGCCCCTAAGTCACGTGACCCTTATATTTGGCTCCCTACAGCTAACAGACTTAGGTTCTGTGCCTCTTTGCAAAATTCTTGGGATAGAGAATCTGATTGGCCCACTGTGCATTTAAGTGTTCACCCTTGGTCCAATCTACTGTGGCCGGGGATGGGGCGGGAGGTCCATAAGAGCTGGCTCTTATGGTCTGTGGCTAAATTAGTTCACCAAGAAGATTTGAATGGGAATAACATATTTGGCAGCTTTAGTGGAATAGGCAAATGTGGATAAGATTATACTGTAGTGGATTTGAAGCAGATTAAACAATCATGCACAAAGGTGTTTATTGATTATTGACAACCTGGAGAGAAGTCTTTAGTAAAGTCTCACTTTATTCTGCACTTGATTTTGATTTTTTAAAATTTTCCCGATATTTTAATAAATATCTTAGAATAGGACATAGAAGACAATCGTACTGAATTCTTAGTTGGCAAAATGACGGAAGCATTAGTTAGGATAGTTGGAGACAAAATTCAGACTCAAAATCATCTTAAGGAGCTAGAAACCTGGGTAGAATCAATAAACTGAAAATTAGCTCAGATAAGTATTAACTCCCAAATTTGGATTTCAGTATTCACTTGGAAAATGATGGAATGGAGTTTTCAAATTGAGCCCTTATATAAATTATAGCACTCTGTTGATATGTGTCTCTCTTTCCAAAAAGAAAGTCCTTTCTAATTAGTTGCATGCTAAAGTTAGTTTGGCTAAGTAAATGTTTTCCTAGAGTTGAAAGATTTCTATAATTTTAGTTTCTCTTTTATTTGCAGATCAAGTAGATTAAAAGACCCAGTAAGTAATTTTGAGTCCCTACAGGTAACTCACCAATCTAGAAAATTCCTGAACCAAGAGGCCCCTTCCTAAGGTAGCTTAGTGAGGGGTAGCTACTGTAATAAACAGCATGAGTCTAATCATGATACCATGTTTTTTCCAATATAGCTAGAAAGTCTATAAGCTTGGCTTTCCCAAATTAGGAAACAGAGATAAAGACAATCTTACTTTCCAGCTATTTTGTTATGCCATTTTTATTTCTTTAATTTTTTGGAAATGACCTTATTATTTTCCTCTTATATATAAAATTTATCCTTATTGAAAACCTGAAGTCAAAACATTACAAAACTATATCCAGTGTGGAAAACGTAATATTGCACAATGGGTAACCAATGTAAAAGGTTAGGTGACTCTTCTTTCAGATTATGTTCCTGTGCATATTCTAACAAATTATCAATATTTTTATTTTAATGAATATAGGATCATGCTATACATATTCTTTTGTAACTTGCTTTTCCCATGTAACAATATAACCTGCAGGCTTTAATGATAGACTTGTTTGTTGCAGATCAATCCATCACCCCAGGACAACTAAAAAAGCCAGACAAAATATTTGATTGATTTGGTTTGAAGGCATCAGAGAGCTACCAAGGCAGCAAGGACTTGAGGGGCTAAGATCCTTGAGAAAAGGCACGTGCAAAGAGGTGAGCTTGACATTCAGTCTGCTTTTCCCCTCAAGGCCTTTATCTGATTCACAAGCAGTGGCCGAGAGCAGAGAAGCTGAGCATTACCGAGGGGGAAAATGGGAATTCAGAACCCAATAAGGAAAAAGGGCCATAAAGAGCACCCCAAATTTTTAGTTGACATTCATTCACAAAGGGCTGTACCCTAGAAGTAGGGGTGAACCAGAAATACACCAGCCCTCACAAAGAATGAAGGCCGGCTTTGAATAAACTTAATCCCTGATTGGATTAGGTGATCCACCTCTACCTTAATGGTTTACTAAGAATAAAAGCAAATCTTTGTAAGAAGATAAAATTACCTGGAGTCTCAAATTATCTTAATTTTTGATACACATCTGGCATCTAATTTCAAACTACCAGTCATTTCAGGAGACAAGAACACATGACGGAAGAAATAGATGATAGGGCATACCTAAAGGGTGTCCAGATATTGGAGTTATTAGGCATGGACTTTAAAATAACCATGATTACATAGCCATTCTCTACTTGCATTATTTAAGAGATACTTAGTACATGGGCTTAACATACAAGATTTGTACATAAGTCTCTCAACAAATATTTAGTGATATGAGCTGATAAATTAATCTAAAATAATGGTACTGGTATATTTGCAATTTAACCCTAAATAGTGTGTGGGCAACTTAATTGGGATTTCTGAAGACCCTACCTTAACCCAAGGTACCTGAGATAATTTAATGGAGCCCACAGACACTAAATTACATGGAGAAAGTTATTCTCTTTTCTATTCCCTTTCAGTCCTGATTATATTATAGAGGAGGTCTCAGCTTGGTGCAACATGTCTTTTACACTGTCCTAGCACTATTTGATTTTCCTTTTTTAACAAAGAAAGAACAGGCCTCAAGCTTGGACCATTGGCAGACGATTTCTTGGTATCTCTACTCCAGGATTCTTCAGGAAGATGCTATGAGCTCCTTTGGATGTCTGGTGAAGTTTGAACCCTACATCAAAATAATGTTTGTAAATACATACAATAAAAAGCCTAGTATTACAAAGGAAAAAATACATGGAAATAAAGTTCCATTCTCTGTCCCCTTGGCCCTAAAGTTTGTGATCATTGTATTTATTTTCGTGGTTACTTTCTACTTATGGAAAGTGACCTTGGTTTCCATTTATAGTCGTGACATACAATTTGCATTTTAAATAAATTTATTTAAGTTAAAGAGGAGAGATGAATTAAGGCAATATATTAAGTAAGTAAGAGTAGGAGCTGTAATGAAAACTAAAAGTGGTGTGCCATGGTTGAGTGAATAATGATGATTTAACCCAAAGAGGTGACTTTAGTGGTGGGAATTTAAGGCACCCCTTCAGGTTGGCAACTGCACTATACCAGGCTTGGAGCAAATCTCACTTGTCCACCGGTCAATGTCCATTTATTGAGTGGCCCCACCAAGTACCAGACACTCTTCTTTCAGGTGCCGGGATAGGGCCTTGAACAAGACAATTTATTCTCAAGGTGTTTACATTCTAGGGGAAGAGGACAGGCGACAAGTAGGCAAAAACATTCACTAATAAGATAACTTCAGATACTGGTTTTTGTGTCTCTCTCACTCCTACCCTAAGTCACTCCTTCTCTAGTCTTCTAGAGAAGCTTGGCCCCAGGCTGGGTTAGAAAAAGATCAGGCTCCCACTCCAGCACTGCCCGGGAAAACGCAGAGAGAGACAAGCCGGGATTTTTGGATCATTACCATAAGGAAGGGAATAAATGTGTGTTCTCTCTCAGTTGCTCCTCTTGACACCTGGGTAAATGGCTGTTTACACAGGCAGATCACCCAGCCGCTCCCTCAAAGGTAAACAGCTGCTTCCTGCCTTTCCTGCTGGCACAGATTGGGGCCCTGAAACAGTGTGTACCCAGGCAAAAGAGGAGGTATCCTCCATCCAGGTTTTCATTCATTCATTCAAGCAAGATTTATTGAGTGCCTCCTAAATGCAGGTACCGAGGTAGGTCCTGGGAACACAGTACGGAACAAGAAAGAGGTCACTCCTCCCCTGACCTCTCTCCACTTCAGGGATGTCCAAGCTAGAAGTGCCTCAGAGTCCCTAGGCCACTCCTCTCATGGTACAGATGGGAATATCAAAACCTGAAGAGGCAAAGTGACTTGTCCAAGGTCTGGAGCTAGGCCATTGTAGATCCAAAGCAAGTCAGGTCTCAAAACTCCTTTGTCAACTGCCTACAGTTTCTGAGGTTGCCAATCTTGGACACTATTTGGATTGACTTCTTAGAGTGGTTTCCATAACCAAACTATTATGGCTTAGGGAAGGAGAAACCAGAGTTTCCTCCTATAAGTACACTGAAATGTAATCCAATTCTAAGCCGCTAAATTACTACAGGGACTACTTGGACTAACTAAATTTGTCTTATGTTTATTGACCTTATTCTCCGGGGCACAGCCCCCAATTTCAGTCTCCCAAGTTGAAAAATAATTATAAAGCCTATAGTTAGGACAAACATACATTACATTTGACCATACCTTCCATTTCTTTATAATGCCCTGTATTTTTAATTGTTTCATTCTGTTAAATGAGCAAATGTTCATGAGTATTCACTGTGTGCCGGGCTCTGGGGGAGGTCCTGGGATTTAATGGTAAATCAAAGACAAACATACCCCAATCTGGTCTTTGCTGTCATGGTCTAATCTGGGAGGTAAGGAATCATCAAAGAATTGCACATATATGACTGTGGATGTGTATTTAAAACTAAATGTTTTATGAGATTTTTTATGAAAAAAAATTTTTTTAAAGTTTGCCTTCAGGAATTAGAGCAAGGAACAAAAATTAGTCAGTTACAGAAATAATTGCGCATATAAATATAAATTTACTACCATGATAGATACTTGTGTTAGTTTAGGTCTTCCAAGAAGCATGCCAAAAGAGGACTCAACGTGCAAGAGATTTACTGGGGAAAATGCTTGTTGTGAGTGAGGTGAGGGAGGGGGCTGGACCAGGAGAGCTGTCACACGGGAAAGCAGTTCTGTGAAGGAGAGAGGGAAGGAAGAACAGGTGGGTAGTCTTAGATCGCAGTATAGTTCTCAGGAAATTCTGGCAAGGCCAAAGTCGCCCATCGGAAGAGTCTGACTTTCTCAAGGATGGACCTACCTTGGTATTCCTGCCGTGCTCAATCATGGGCTGGGAGCAGCCCTTGGGAAGTGTGGCCTCAGCAGAAATGTGGTGTTAGATTCAGAGTACAGCAGCTGGGGCTGTCTGTCCATGACGAACTCCTCAGTAAGAGACCTAAGAAGTATATGTTCATGACCATCACAGTGCTACCAAAGAGCAAAACATGGTAATAGCAGAGCATAAATTAGAGGGATTGATCTGGTCTAGAAGAATGGAGATTCTCTGATATGAAAATAATGTCTGTGTTACATTAATCAGGGGAAAGTGCAATGTTCCAGGAAGAGGGAACAGCATGTACAAAGGTCCTGTGGCAGAAAGCAGCATTGGATGTTCAAGAAACTAAATGAAGTCCTGTACAGCTTAGTGGAGAGAATGTAGGAAAGAGAGGAATGTGACACTGAGAAGTGGGCGTTACTGGGGAGTTCTACAAGGCTTTCAAACAGAGGACGTTGTTTTAAACACACCTCTGAAATGTACCACTATAGACGGAGGGCGGAGGGTGGAGTACCACGTGTGTGCCTGGATTTCCCGGTGGTTCAACTGTAGCAAGACTGGTGCAAGTGGAGGCATGGCGGGGCTAGGGCCTTGGTGGTGTATGCTTTTGTTAAGGTTAGAACAGAGGTCACAAACCGGTGGCCCCCATGCCGAATGTTACTTAAAGATATGTTTATTTTGGCCCAGGCAGTAGTTTAAAATTTTTTAAATTTGTTGTGCACATTTAAAAACTGGGCAATTCTACATAAAAATCTGAATTACTAGCCTCTCTTAAAAAATAAGCTCTAGCAACAGTAGGCCCACATTCCTGCCTGAAAATAATTAGCTGGAAAAGAGTAGAGGCTGCCCCCTTTAGACATGGTATAAATAACATGGGAGTTGATCAATAAATATTTACTGAATTAATGAATAAATAAATGAAAAGTCAGAGACCTATAGGTCAGGATGAACTGTGGTAAAGGAGCCCCTCTCAGCCCAAAAGAGAATGTGATATAAGATTAACTCCAGGGTGTGATGGTAAATGTTTAACAACCCACTCCTTGGGTAGGAAAAAAAAGTCCAGATTTGTAGTGTTTGCTGATTATTGTGATGTAAATACTCCCACCATGACCAATTTCAAGCTCCCAACATGCTGTCACTGAAGCTGGAGTTGGAAATAGATGAACAATCATAATCAGATCTCAAGACATGGGGCAAACCAGCTCCAGCACACTACTGTTATGTGTGAGGCTAGAATTACTAAATTACTAGAATAATGACCTTCTGAAACAGTGCCTGGAACATAGCAGGTGCTCAATAAGTGTTTATTTAGCCAGGAACTGAATGGGTTGGAGCTCACAGATGGGAAATCAGTGGAAATCAGGACAGAGTAAGAAGGGGAACAAAAAATTCGAGGTGCTGACCCTAGGACCCCAAGTTAGGGGAATGTTATAATTCTTTTGACCATTAACCTTTCAGATTTTCAGATCCCTCATCGGTCATATGAAGGGGAAGGATTAGATTCTCTCTCTAAATCCTCTTATAACTCCATGATGCAAATTAGTGATTTTCAATCATTATGAAAAAGTGTAATTATCTTTTCAAACAAAATATCTCAAATAAATCTAATAAAAGGAAATGTACTTCTGTTGGCAACCCTGATCCTATAACTAGTCTTTCCGGAAGCCCTTTGTAGTAGTCTATTAGATTGGTGACTGTCTTCTCCCACCAAATGAATCACATTTTCCTATATCCACACCCTTGTGAAGTTCCTTCCCCTTGAATCTGAGCTGGTATTATGACTTGACTCAACCCATAGAATGCAGCAGGGGTGAGGATAGGTTTCTGATCTGAGTGCATCTTTCAGCCCTGAGATACTGTGTAAGAACTTCAGCTACCCTGCTAGAGAGGCCCTGTGGAGAGGCCAGAGAGAACTCACAGGGAAAGAGACCCTGATACTACATGGGACAAGAGAGAGGAAGACCCAGCCACCCCAGTGTCCCAGCTGAGCCCAGGCCCAAATCAGCCTGCCAGCTGAACATATCCACGAGAGTAATCACCAATAAGACCAGTAGAATTGCCCAGTCGAGCCCAGTTCAGGTCGCAGATTGTAAGCAAAGAGAACAGTTGTTGTTTTAAGGTTTTAGATTATGTTAGGATTTAGATTATGTTAAAGAAGTGAGCTTACCTAAATAACCATCAATACAAAATTGATTCATACAATACAGAACTTCACAGCTATTAGAAGAAGAAGACAAATCTATATTTACTGACATGAAAAAAAATCACCAAGATTTACTGTCACAAGAGAAAGCAACATTCAGAATAGTCTGTAGGGTATAGTACAGGATTCTATCATTTAATAAAAAAGAGAAGATAAACATGTGTGCATGTGTGCGTGTGTGTGTGTATGTGTGTGTAACTGTAAATGCATAAAATATTTCTGGAAAGATACATAAGAAATTACTAACAGACTGACAGACTTGAATAAGAGGGGAGAAACTCACTATATATCCTTTTGCAAATCTTTTTTAACTTGTTTGCATGTATTACTTATTCAAATCATAGAAATAACATTTTAACAAAACCAAAACAAAAAAAATGAGATCTGCTAACATAATGTTGCAGACAACTAGCTACAACACCATGGGAACACACTATTATATTGGACTTGATGATTTAAGTTTAACTAAATTTTACCCAGAATAGAATAAAAGAATATAGGAAAGAATTAAAAATCCATCTGGTTAACGCATACCCTTGTCAACCACCCTATCAGAAGGGAAGATGGAGGTAGGAAAGGGGTTCTTATGATGGAAAAGGTCTCCAGTTTCCTAGTGCCTGAAGTTGGGTTCTCTAAGAAGCAGATCCAGAGTCAAGGATTTTAATAAAAGAGTTATTTGGAAAGTGATCCCAGGAAGCACCAAAACAGAGGTGGGAAAGGGAGACCAAAGGAAGGAAGTCAATAAAGGGGGTGTCAATGAGTTACCATTGTGGGCAGCTGGGGTCAGTCCCACTGGGGACCTCTGGGAGACAGCGTAGAACATGCTTCAGAGTCGTTCCACCCAAAGTGGAAGGAATCCGAGAAATTTATCCTCTGCTTCCAGGGGCATCAATTCTCTAAGATTTCCAGTCTGCCCCACTTGCAGGCTGAGACACCAGAGAAAGTGCTGGTGGTAGGAAATTTTCAGTGTGTAGAAGTGAGTGCTGAGCAGATAGATACAGGCAGGGCACTGTTTGTACATCTGCTTACCTAGAAAGCAAAGCCTATGGCAAAATCTTATGTGCTTATGAGGCAGGGAGGGAGAGAGAGCTGTACAGGGAAGTGCATTACTTTATGACAAGTTGATTTCTCTTAGTCTTACTGGATGTCTTCCTGGAGACCACAGGAAACTACCTCATCCCCACATCGTGCCTCTGTGAGGAGGAAGGATTCCCAAGGACTTCAGCTCCTCTGCATTTTTGGGTTGTACACACAAAGGTGCCTAGTGGTATGTATCAGGGTGTCTTGCACCTTAGTGGCAAGAGGAAAGTCCTAGGGCAGGAGGTGAGTACTACATAGTGCAGAAGTGAGGAGAGGCCGTGCCTGATAACCTAGAGAGCCCGGGTGCTGCTACCGCAGCAAGCCCTTCCACCTGTAGCACCAGCAGAAGCTGTAGGAACCGGCTTCACAACAGTGGGGAAAGCACATGCCCAGGTCAGGGGGGCCAGGATGGATCTCAGGTGGTGCATAAATGGAACCTGGCCCAGGAGACAACCAGGCAGACTGAGTCAAGTCCAAGTGGAGTGTCCTGATAACTCACATCATCTTAGAGTACGTTGTACTACATCAATGAAAAATTTCATAAATATTTTTAAAGGTAGATTCTCAAAAGCTAGAAACATTATTTTGATATTGCTTCCTGACAATTACAAGGTGGAGACTATTAAGCAATATTGATAAGCAGATAGAAAAGAAAGAGGTAATTACTAAGACCCAATATTGGTTCTCCAGGAGTAGATCATATTGTACCACCAATTATCATCTTTTATGAAGTTACTTTACTGATAAACACTGATCTAAGCAAGGCTTCTGGCCATGTCACTGACAATATTCTTGTAGACAACGAGCTAAAACATAGGACAAATGACTATACAGTTGGCTGAGTTCAACCAACTGTACTCAGTTCTCTACAGATATGCCACAGGTGCTTATCTTTACCCCTGTTGGGTTCAGTATTCTTTCTTCCATGATTTAGAAGAAGACATAGCAGGCATTCTCACCAAATTTTTGGATGGCATAAATAGGAAAGGAATAGTTGGTATGTTTGATGGAAGAATCAGGATTCAAATTGTATTGACAGGCCAGGATGTTAGGTCAAAACAAACCATATACAATTTAAGAGTAGTAGAATCTGTATTTAATATCCAAAAAGTCAATTGTGTCAGGACAGGGTTGAGGGGAGCTAGACAGACAGCAATTGAGTTGGAAAAGACCTGGTGTTTTAATCAACCCAAAACTCAATAGGATCCAACAACGAAAGAGCTTATTTTTTTAAAGCAATTTTAGGTTGCAGTAATAGAAGTCTTATTCTCAGTTGAAGGGCAGTGATGATCCTAATAGATTCTGTGAGCGGCATACTATATCTAGAGTATTGTGTGCTCAGTTCTGGGTGAAAGAGTGAACAATTATATACAAGAGGGATTTCGAATGCATGTCACACAAGGACTGGTTATCCGCACCAGGGATAAATGAGAACAAAATGATAATATTTTATAGGAATAATAGTGACCTCCATCTATTTGATGAGCATTAAGGTATAAAAGGGAGTAAACCTATTATTTTTGCTCTATGTTTGAATCAGCTATTGTCACATTTATACTGCATTGGCTTGTAACAACATCTATCTATCTCTTATACATCTGCAGATGAGCTGGAGTTTGTGTGATCTACTGTAGGCAATGTTCCAGGAAGAGGGAACAGCATGTACAAAGGGAATATTTTCCTTATGGCGGTGGAAGAAGCACAAGAGGGTGCACACATTAAAAGCCTATACTGATATCCCACCTGCCAACACCCACTGCCCAAATCAAGCTATCCCAAAGTAAAGGGGTAAGGAAGTCTTCTTCACCCGCTATGAGGCCATAGGAAGGGAACTGCATGTATTCCTATTACAGACTATGGGGAAGGAATTGCATGTATTTCTATTACAGAGTAGTGGAACCAATAATTCAATTTACTCCACTCCAGACTAATAGGGCAAAACTAGGGTTAGTGATCTAAAGTTACAGGAATATAGATTTTGGTATAATGTAACAAAAAACCAAGTGATCATTGGAACTGTCCAAGAATGAATGCAAACTGGTGAAGTCCTTGTCCCAGAAGGGGTTAGACAGAGTCCAATGGCTCCTTTCCCAAGAGCATCTGAGATGGAATTCCAGTATCACTTGGGAAGTTAGACACTGAGCTAGTCAGTATCTTTCCTCCTCTAACTTCCCACAATTCCACAATCCTGCTCTACCCCACACTTTTCTCTCCTGACTCTAACATCCAGAGGCTTCTTCTCTCTGTGCCATCCCTTGATGAGCCTAATTATATATGACTTCTTTGTGTCCCTGAGAGTTTCTGTGAGTATTTATTGTCTTCCCAGTCGCTTTGGGAGCATTTCCATGGTACAGGCTGGGTCTCAAACTTCTCTTGCATTGCCCACAGCCACTAGCTCAGTGTCAGGCACCAACTCCTTAGCATCACCCAACACCCAGTCCAACCCCAAAACATCTTTCCGGCCTCATCTCCGACCTTCCCCACCCTGTGAGCCAGTCATATTGAGCTACTGGGGCTTCCCCATATACAACCTCTGCTTTTCAGGGCTTTGCTTACTCATATACTGTTCTCCTTATCCTCAAAGGCCAAGACCCCACCCATCCCACCCAGTGCAAACCACATGCTATGTTCTCCAAGATGTCTTCACTGATACTCCATCCCAAAAGAAGTCTCTCCTCCTCTTCTGAAGTCTTAACATTTCTCATAGTATTTAGGATTTTCATGGTATAGAAAAGTAGTTCTCAATCCTAATCCTATTAGGATGATTTGAGAATACTTAAAACATATATGCCCAGGTCCCATCCCAAGATAGTCTCATGTTATTGGTCTGGTAACAGAAGCTCCAAGTAACAGTGGTTTAAGCGATAAAGCAATAATTCACATAGCAAGGTGCATGGAAGTAAGTGGTTCCAGAGTTGGCATGGAAGTTTAATGATATCACCAAGAACCTAGGCTCTTTCTTCCTAATCTACCATTTTCAATGTATCAGCAATGTCTTTCCTTGTGGTTGCAATATGGTTGCTATGGCTCCAGGCATCACATCCTCAACACCAGCATATTAAGCAGGAACAAAGTAGGCATGGGAGAAGTGTTCTTCTCACATGTCTCTCCTGCCAGAGAAAGAGAACTCGTAAGTTTCCTGCAGACATTTCCTCACATGTCATTGGCTAGAACTGGGCCACATGCCCATCCCTGACCTTTCAGTGGCAAAGAAGAATGGGTTTCAGGCATGAGCCATTGTTGGAGCTAGACTGTCCTGAGCAAAATCCAAGCTTTGAACTTTAAGCAAGAAAAAAGAGGGAACAGCCACAACTTCTCTTACATAGTGAGTAAGAAGAACAGCTTCTATTAGTAGATACCCCTATGGGACAGTCAGCTCGCTGAGGGCAGAAACCTGTCCATGCACACAGAAGCTATATGAATCTTCAGAGGTGCTGTACAGTCACTTCTGAATCACTGGAGCCTCTCTCTCCAGGCCAATGTCTTGAGCTGTTTTTAACCAATTATAATGCATGCAGCTCCCGTGCCCCACTTATTTTGTCCTTTGAGGATGTTCATCTCCCCAGTATCTACAAATATGTCAGGTTTTTACTGCAGAGCCCTCATAGGTGTAGAAATCGTGTAAATGTATGCTAATGATTTAGGTTCCTAGAAAAATGTATATCTATAAAGGAAGTGTAGATTAAGCACCGTTAGTACATAGGATTTTCTGTTTCCTTGTATCATCTCTCACGAGGCAGGATGGGGAGTGAATGTGTCAGACAAGCCAGGGATCAAATACCAGTTTCAGCATTTCCTCCTTGTGTGACCCGGGGCAAACTCTTCTTTCCTCCATGAGTAGAGTCCAGTGTACATGTCGCTGTCCTCAGTGATTGCATGGTTTCACCTACTCGTCATAAAGGAGCCATTCTTATTGTTAAGGCTGATAGTTTCACATTGTAGGTGATTTAGCCTGAATCTATAGTAGCCACAGAACATCTTCTAGAAGTTTAAAAATAATAGTATAATAAAAACCCTTATGTGACCTTCTCTTGAAACATAAGTGTAGCAAAGAAATTTGAGAAAAGAGTCCCAAAATAGGTTAATTGTAGTTTAATTGTAAGAGCCATCACTGATTAAGCCCATAATAATGCCAGTAATTCTCCTAAACATGTTCCATACTTTATATTAACATTGTTTAATCTATACAACAAGATTCAGGGGAACATATTATCATCCCAGATTTATAGACAAAGTTAAGGCTAAGAAGGGTTAAATAATTTGCCTAATACCATGCCACTAGTAAGAAGCAGAGAACGGATTTGAACCCAGGCATTGGCTGATTACCAAGTCCAACAGTAGCTTAGCTACTGTTATCCAGCGTCACTTGCTTTTTGTTCCATGTACTACCTCTCTGATGTTTCCGTATTTGCCTTCTGGTTAATGTTTACTCTCTCCTTCCTAGTACTCCACATCAAGGGTGTGGCGTGGGCTTTTCACTTCCTGAATGTTCGTTACTTAGTTTAAACCAGCTTCACACCCTTCCAAAGGGACATTAAAAGTGACAGGCCTAAATTCATGGAGAACTAAGAACTGATTCCAGTATGCAATTGGCCAATATGTAGGATTTTGTCTTTCCTTTTACACTGTTGAAGATTCTTTGATGGAAAAATGGTCCAAATATATAATATATTTATTACCTGACCTTCAGACAATCCCAGAGGAACTGTAGCAAACCCCCAAGCACCCAGGAGGTAGGGGGGGTCACTGAAAATAAATGGATTAGGAAACACCCTGATTCACAAGATTATTGGCTGGGAGGGATTATGGACATTTTTTTCTTTTTCTATTGCAGAATCAGTATGGTAGAGGGCATGTGGGCTGTGGGCTTTGAAGTGGGATGACCTGGGGAAGTATTCTGGGCATCTTTGTCCCACCTCAGCTTCCTCAGTGGTAAAAATGGAGATTACAATATGCCATCCTAGAAATATTTCATCGATGTATAGACTTTGTATATAAACCATTCAGCAGATACCTGGCACACTGTAGGTGCTCCCAAAACCAAAGCAGCAATTCTTCTTAGAGACTTAGCTTGGCTTGGGTTGAAATCTCAAGTGATCTGGGGTTCGTTTTCAGCCCATTTCTAAGCCTCTGAGTGAAACTGAACTTGGTAATTCCATTGTTGACTTCAGCATCCTAACGTGGGAAGCAGAACTCATCGTTCGGCTCTGCCTTCTATGTATTTTGAACAGAATAACTGAAAGTCCACATAGCACTTTGCAGGTCTAAAATACTGTTAGATCTTTTTTTGTTTTGTTTTCATAGTAAAAAAAGAAAGGAAGAAGGGAGGGAGGGGAGAAAAAGAGAAAAGAATCCAGGACTGATGTTTTCAAATTTGCAAAGTAAACAAGATGGGTGTTTGGTACTCTTTGATCTCTCCTTTTCTTGTCCCTCTTTCTACCTTAAAAAAAGGGGAGTGTGTTACAGTCCCACCCTATCCTCTTGAAAGACAGAGAGAGAGAAGTAGGCACATCCCTCCCATTAGCACTCAAATTATGCCACAGAGAAAACTGCTTGCTCCACTTTTTTAAATTTCAAAATATTATGGGGGTACAAATGTTTTTGGTTACATGTATCAACTTTATTATGCTTGAGTCAGTGTTATAAGTGTGCCCATCACCTAGATAGTGTTCACTGTAGCTGTTAGGTAAGTTTTTGCCCATCCCCTCCTCCCCCACACCCCCCCTGCTTGATTTCCACTGAGTTTTACCTCCCTCTGTGTACATGTGTGCTCACCCATCAGTTCCCGTTTAATAGGGAGTACATGTGGTGTTTGTTTTTACATTCTTTAGATACTTCACTTAGGATAATGGTCTCTAGTTCCATCCAAATTGTTGCAAAAGGACTTAATTCATCGTTCTTCGTGGCTGAGTAGTACTCCATGGTATACATATACCACATTTTGTTAATCCATTCATGAACTGATGGGCATTTGGGTTGATTCTACATCTTTGCAATTGTGAATTGTGCTGTGATAAACATATGAGTGCCTAAAATGACTTCTTTTCCTTTGGGTGAATACCCAGTAGTGGGATTGCTGATCAAATAGTAGGTCTACTTTTAGTTCTGTGAGGAATCTCCTTCCTGTTTTCCATAGGGGTTGTATTAATTTGCAGCCCCCACCAACATTGTATAAGTGTTCCTTTCTCTCTCCATTCACACCAGCATCTATTGTTTTTAGACTTTTTAATAAAAGCCATTTTAACTGGGGTAAAGTGATATCTCATTGTGGTTTTAATTTGCATTTCCCTGATGATAAGTGATGTTGAGCATTTTTTCATATATTCATTGGCCATTTGTCTATCTTCTTTTTAAAAGTTTCTGTTCATGTCTTTTCCCCACTTTTTAATGAGGTTGTTTGTTTTTCCCTTGCTGATTTGCTTGAGTTCTTTGTAGATTCTGGTTATTAGCCCTTTATTGGATAAAGAGTTTGCGAATATTTTCTCCCATTGTGTAGTTGTCTATTTGCTCTGTTGATTATTTCCTTAGCTGTGCAGAAGCTTGTTAATTTAATCAAGCCCCATTTATTTATTTTTGTTGTTGCTGTGATTGCTATTGGGGTCTTCTTCATAAATTATTTGCCTAGGCTGGTATCTAGAAGAGTTTTCCAACATTTTCTTCTAGAATTCTTATGGTTTCATGCCTTACATTTAAGTCTTTTATCCATCTTGAATTAATTTCTGTGAGTGGTGAGAGATATGGATCCTGTTTCAATCTTCTGCATGTGGCTACCCAATTCTCCCAGCACCATTTATTGAATAGAGCTTCATTTCCCCAGTGTATACTGTTGTCTGCTTAGTCAAAGATCAATTGGCTGTATGTGGAGGGTTTTATATCTGGGTTCTCTGTTCTGTTCCATTGGTCTATGTCTGTATTTTTGTGCCAGTACCATGCTATTTTGGTTACTATAGCCTTGTAGTATAGTTTGAAGTCTGGTGATGTGATGCCTCCAGCTTTGTTCTTTTTGCTTAAGATAGCTTTGGTTATTTGAGCTCTTTTCTGCTTCCAAACAAAGTGTAGAATTGTTTTTTTCAGATCTGTGAAAAATGACATTGGTATTTTGATGGGGATTGAATCGAATCTGTAAATCACTTTGGTAGTATAGACATTTTAACAATGTTGATTCTACCGATCCATGAGCATGGTATGATTTTCCATTTGTTTGTGTCATCTGCGTTATCTTTCCTCAGTGTTGCTCCACTTTTATATTAATGATGTCACTGCCTCAGTTTCCTCATCTGTTGAAATGTGTTTAAGGACAGCTTCCCTGCACACCTGACCAAGTTGTTAGAGGAACCAAATGGATAAGGTGATGGGGAAACATAAAGTAGTCTTAAAAGTGAGGTGGAGAGGAGAAGAAGCACCTGGCCAGAAGTGAACAAATCCGAGTTTGAAGTTGGGTTTGATCAATCAGCAGTTTTGTGACTTTGGACAAGTCACTTCACCTCTCTGCACTGCAAGTTCCTCATCCTGCAATGAGGAAACCAGACCTGATGGCTGTGCCTCTCTGGGTTGGAGGGTTCTATGAGATCCCAAGTAAGATGGCACCTTGACACTGCATGTGCAGGACATATTATTTCTGCCATCATCCAAGGTCAGTCCCAGGTTATTACTGGCCTTTTATTTTGTTATAATTGTCCTTTTGTTCACACAGTAAACTCACAGACATGTAAATTTCCTATCCATATGCATTTTTAGGAGCTTCTAAGGTCTCTTACGGGTTATAACTTTCCCCAGCCTCTTACGTACCCCAAAGCAAGGTGAGTACAGGAAAAACCAAGTGTGGGCACCAGGTGGGGAATGCATGCCTCACAGGGAAGGGAAAGCCAGAGCTCAGCACCTATAGACAGGTGCCATGAAGGAGTATGAGTCCAAGGTGTCCAGATCTGATTTTTCAAGAAATGCCAGTGATCTTGATTATTTTAAATATAAAATCTACCATTTAAAAAAATACAGGTTCAAAAGTAATTGTAAACACTGTATAGGACAAGTTCTATTGCCTTTTTAAAAGGCCTGAGAACCATAATCTAGTGCATCTGCCCCGTGTTGCAGAGTGGGAGCAGAAGTCCAGAGAGTAGAAGAAGGCTGGTCAGCAATGTAAGCACAGAGCTGGGACCACCTAGACCAAATGCAGCATGCATCATTCTTTGCTAACTACAACCAAGTCTCCTGATTTCCTGGGCGGTGTTTGTTCTACCACACCAGGCTTCCTTTTCTAGAAAGAAAGTGGAAAGAGAGAAAACAAGAAAAGGGGGGAAGGAGGTATTGAAGGAAAGAGAAGAAGAGAGAGAAAGATCCCCGATTGGTACTACCTAGCGAGTGCCTAGCGTGCCTGTCACAGGAACACAGGTGGGTACCCCTTTCTCCTGCCTACTCCAGCCCTCCCAATAATGACAGTGCACCCTGGGTTTGGCTGTTGCCCCTATGCATGGAACAGAGGTACAGCAGGAAGAGTTTTCAAAAGAGAGTTGGAAGAGTGGCTTCTGAAAGCCTGGCAGGGCTGGCTCCATTCCGGTATTCCTGCCACTATGCCAGGTGAAGGGGGAGTAGATTGTAAAGCACTTTGGATATTATCAAAAGTTATTAAAAAAAAAAAAAACAGCAACCACCTCACCTGATTGTACCAGGTTTATGACAGGATGTTGGAGGGGCGTCCTAATGTCCTTAATGACCCACATTTCTAGACTGGCCCTTGGCCCACCTGCTGTCTCTGGGGTGAGTCAAGAGACACAGCTTTCTTGATTTCCTTCAACACAGCCTGCTCCCTGCTGCAAAGGCCCAGGTAGAAAATGCAGTATCTTGAAGTCACGGCTTTGGTGTCTTATGCCAGGGAGGAGTCCAGGTTTCAATAGGGCCACTCAGAAGCCGTGTGCTTTAATCTCTCTGAACCTCACTGTCTTTAGCTCTAAAATGGGGATAACAACGCATATCGCTCAGCCTCAATGAGAAAAGTAAAAGAAAACAATGAGTGTAAGGCACTTGCCCCAAGATGAGGCACATGAGAAGTATTCAACAAAGGACTGCTCTAGCAGCGGTGGTGGTGGTCTGTAGAGCTTCCAGACTCACATTCTAACCAGGAAGCCATGAGAGATGGTCTAGCACATGCCCCCCAGGGTGGGCTCCATGCTGCCTGAGTTTGAATATCCTGACTGTACCACGTACAGTGGTACAGGTATGTGGCTCTCTGTGCATCTTTCCTCATCTGTACAATGGAGATTATAATAGCGCCTACCTCCCAGGGCTGCCGTGAGGACTGACAGAGGTAACTCTCACAATGTGCTTAGCACAATGCCTGGCCCACGATGGATGCTGACCAGGCCATAGATGTTATTATCCACGTGGGCACCATGGAGCACACACCGGTACTTAAGCTCAGCCCTTGACCTTGTGGAGCTTGCACTCCAGGAAAAGAGATTGAATAGATGCACTTGAGATTTTTCACAGTGAAGCCACAGGAGAGGCTGCCAATGCCCACCCACATTGTCTCAGCGTCCTAGCTCATGTGTGTTGCGGTGACTCATCTTCCAATTGCTGGCGTCTCTGCATCTCACCTGCGAGCCCTCCCTGGCATCCAGAGCCTGCTCTGCCCATGTGTTCAGCAAGGCAGAAATCCCGGAGAATTAATGCCCGACCAGGAGTAGCCCTCAGTCAATGATTGATGGGAGCCACGGTATAAATACCCCAGCTGCCTCGTGTGACGTGAGATAATTCTGGGGATGTGTTCTACACTGGCTCGTGGAGTTCCCCAGCAGGACTAGAGCCCCAGTTGCTCAGTCGCTGCCTTGATAACACACCATTTACTGGCTGTCTTCTTGCCTTGTCCCAATGCTTCATTCTTCTCCTGGTATTTCTGCAAATAAGTCACTTGTACTTGAATCCTTGTCTTAGGATCTGCTTTGGGGGGAACCAAATTGTGACAGATACAAATTGAAGTGCCAAGCTGAGTACCCCAAAGTGCTATGATGTTTGGTTAGGCTGCAAGTGCCAGGAATCCATGGTTGGGACCGCTGGGAGGGAGGCCCTTTCTTTGCCTTGGTTTCCCTCGCTGGGAAACTGCTGTATGTCTGACTACCTGGTACCTGTGCTCCTCTAATCTACCCTCAGGTCCTTGTTTGGGAGCAGGCTTCCTTAGCAATGTCCCTGGAGGCATGGAGCCATGGGTGGGCTGATGCAAGAAGCTGGAATTGTGTCTCTAGGCTGTGACCACATCCCAGCTGTGTGAGCTTCTTAATTTAAACACAACATCTGTGAGCAAGAGGAAGCACACTTCATCCAGGCAAACTGAAGTTTTCTTTCTTTTTTTAACAGAGGGTAAAATGTAAAAACACTTAACTCTCTGGACCCTGTTTTAGCAAAAAAAATAATAATAATTAGAACAGTAGACCCAGTTGAGAGAAGTCCATCTCATGAGAGAGATTAAAACACCCTCTCCCCCAAAACAATTAAGGAAACAGTGAACCAAAAAGTAAAACTTAGAGGTGCCGCTTCTGAACTGGGTAATTGGTGTGTGAATAAGTTCTAGCCTAATTTTCTATGAAAAATAAAAATGTAGAAAGAGGAAAGAAAAAAAGACATTCAGAACTAGCTATGGCATCCAAGTGTTCACTGAAGAAAATTAATATGTTACAGAGACAAATCTGCATTTTCCAAAATATTGCCCCCTGCAAAAAATATGCTTTTTGTTGTGGCGTTTTTCCTTTACACTGACAGATAGTTTGAAAATACAGCAGCAGACTAGAGTGTGGGTGCCCAGGCCTTAGAAAGAGCAAAGAGATTAAAGAATAGGCTTTTCTTCAAAGAAATTAGATTTCTGCAACAAATTTAGGGCCTGGACAGCTTAGTGGAGAACAAAGAATGCTCAGAACCCCCCTCGTTCAGCTCTTCCGAAACAAACTGTCATTTCCAACCACTCACAGGTGTTTTCCTTCCCAAAACAAACACAGAAACAAATATTTACAGAGTTATGAAAATTCAACAGAAGTCACCTGGGCACAAAGTTTCCTCACCTGTGCCCAAGATCTCTGGCCTGGGATTATTAAACAGAATGTCACTCCTACTTTCCATTGTGGGACAGGAAACACTTAGGCCAAAGGCAATCAGTTACCAGAATGTATTCATAAGGATAAAGGCCACATCTTTTCACAAAAGTCTTTGCAGCCCCAAGGAAGAATTGACTTTAGACAAAGGAAACACCAATGACTTTTTCCTCATCTGCTCAAATTTGCAGAAACGCCCTCAAAGAGCACATGACCACCTTGTGAATGAATCCAGTATGTTTACTGACAGCACAGAGTGTGGTGCCGAACAGCCGTGCTGACCACCTTGAATAATTTTTCATTTGGTTGTTTGTAGGAAAGCCTCTTGTTTGCGTTTCTGCAATATCCCAGACGTGAACAGGTCTCAAAATTAGGAAATGCAGCTGGGAGTGGCTGCTGTCAACACTTCCTCTTTCATCCCTTTCCTTCCTTCAGTGGTGCTAGAGAAACAGGCAAGAAAAGCAAGTGAATGTAGTTACAGATGATGGAGGGAAGAAGGGAGGCAGGGAGAGAGGGCAGAGAGAGAGAGAAAGAGGGAAAGAGACAGAGACCTGCTGTTGTCAGCCCTGGGCTGGTTTACACTGAGGAGCCAGATAGCCTCTCAGTGAAAAGCTGAGATTAAGCTCACAACATAATTTCCATTATGTTAATGTTGCTTTAAAATATATTGCACAGAGTGCTGCAACAATCAAATTATCAATTATAATGTCTACTCAGAGTAGAAAAGTGTTGCAAACAGAGGGCTGATTACTGCTTCAGTACATCCAATCTGCATACTCATTGTTCAGTACAGGGAAAACAAATTATCTTGTGTTGGCCCCAGTTCAAATTTAATTAAATGAGTGCAAAGCAATTATAATAAAGTACAATAGTGTAGTAATGAAAGGAAAATAACTCATTAACCTATTAATCTTTATTTATGTTCCTCTCAAATAACTATGTAATTTCTTTATCACTGCATCCCATAAGAAAGAGTAGGGTCTCATTGCTCATGGCCTGGTTTAACAGGTTCTATTTGGTTAAGATGCCTTCGTGGCCACCATTTATACCAAATTTCCTTAGCTTCGGGGCCACCCCCCCCAGCTTTCTGTCATGCTCCCTGCCCCCATGTACATGTATATGGTCTAGAGTTAACACTCCCCTCCTACATTTCCCTGGCACTTGTCGGTTGCACAGGGTAAATCTCTCTGGAAGTGAAATGTGCCTACCACAGCACGTGGCAGAGAGGCATCCTCCAACATCTGGCGTGTAAAGTAATGCAAAGTAAGGGAGGGGACAGAATCACTTCTGGTTTAGAAAGAGCCCAGTGCTTTAAAGCCTGAAGAGATACTAATAATAGCTAACACTTCACGGTGCTTTCCAATGGACAAAGTTTTCCACATGTATGATCTCATTTAAGCCTCACAGCAACATTATGTGGCTGCCTGCTTTACAGATGAGGAAACAGAGTTTTGGAGGAGAGAAGTGTTTTGTCCTTGCCTTGCCATGCCCAAGTAGCAGATCCAGGTTTCTAATTTAGGTCTGTAGCCCCTAAATTCTCACTTCCTTCCCCTAGAACCTTGCTATTCCAGGTGCGATCTGGGGACCAAGAGCACTGCCATCTATTGGAAGCTCGTTAGAATCTTGGCCCCCGCCCCGGAGCAGCAGAATCAGAATCTTCATTTTACAAGATCCCCTGGTGATTCTTATGCACATTGAAGTTTGAGAAGTGCTGGCACTATTGGATACACACTGCCTTTTATGGAGAGAAGAGTGACTCAGACAAGTCTCCTAGGGAGATGATTTTCTGTCACTCTCATAGCAACTACTTGGCTAGGCCTATCCTTGCAACTCGCAACACCTTGAGATGACTCTGAAATGATCTCAGGTGATCAGGGTTTACTATGGCTCTATTTGCATATCATCTGAGGACAAGGCTGGAGGTAGAGGATATAGTAAAAGCAGAAATGGTTTCTCTTTCTCATTCCACACCTGACCCAAAAACCTTTAGCCTTTCCTTCCAGGAGAATTTGAAACACAGAGAAAAAGGAAAAAGGAGAAACTGATGAATTGAGGAAGGAAACAGACATTTCTACTCTGTTCCTAAAGATTTTCCATGTATTACTTCATTTAATCTTCACAACAAAAACCTTTCTTAGATAAAGTGACTGACAACAGGTTTAAGTGATATGCCCAAAGTCGCTCACACAGCTGGTAAGTAACAGAAATGAGATTTTACTTGGCTTCAAAGTTTACCCTTCACTGTACTATATTTTCTCTACAAAAAGAAAGAAAAAAGGAAGGAAAACAAGATGAGATAAAAGGGGGGTATCGTTGTCTTTAGCGCTTTTCACCAAACACCTCCAGTTCTTATTCTTCAAGGCATGTGCAGAATTATACTTCCCGCCCTCTTTAGAAGTAGACAGAGGCCACGTGAATAGCTTTGGCCAATGAAGTGCCAACAGAAGTTTCATGTTTCATTTTTAGGTCAAATATTTCATTGCTTATGGACACTGTATAGAGCTTTCTCTCTTCTCTCTGCCATGGCAATTGGCAATATTCCAGAGGGTGGCCGTGCCCTCAGCCTGTATCCCAGAATGAGTGAGTGTGCTGAGCAGAGACCTCCTGCCAACCTACTGATAGATACGTGATGTGAGTGAGAAAAAAATAAACCTTTGTGCTATTTTGAGCCATTGAAGTTTGAAGTTACTTGTTACTGCAACATAACTGAGCCTATCCTGACTCTTACAGAGGCTGATCTGGAAGAAGAAGTAGGAAAGGGAAATATTTAACACTTGTACACTGCATTTTTTTTTCACTTGAGGCTCATGGCATTCCTACGACAGAGGTAGGGAATGGCTATTATTTATTACATATTTATAAATTATTATTTACTTTACAGATAACTTAATGAAGACATAGAAGTTTAAGTGTCCTGTCGCAGGTCCCAAAGCTTATAAGTGGCAGCGCTAGTTTGGAGCACAAATCTCCTGATGACTGATCATTTCCCAACATAGAACACTTCCTCCAAGAAAGGACTGGAGCACCATTCCCTGCCCTTCAGTCCAACTCAAGTCCCAAATTGATGCATCTAGCTTTATACATATGCTTTCCTTTCCCTACAACTCAGGAGGAATCCAAATTATTGGGTAAAAATGAGGCCAAGGGAAAACAGATACATGCAGTTGCCAGCAGATGACTACATTGGATCTTTGTTGGGGGCAGAAACTACCAGATTCCAAAATCATGACCCTCACTGAAGTCAACTGCAAGGAGCTCTGCTGTCCAATTTTAGTTTGCCTTTGTTATGATTGTTTTGGGTTGTTTGAAGGATAGAAAGGCAAAAGCCAGTGATTAAGGGATTGGCCTTTGTAATACGACCTCAAAAATATTGAATGATAATTTGCATACAGAAGAATCTCTCTGAAATAACCTTCATTCAACCAATTCACCAAATTAACCAAAGCTGTCCCTTCCTCCTATAAAACACACTTCTGATACTCCCAGCAGGTGGAAGGCTTACGGCAGGTAGGCTATTTTTCAGTGTCCTTGGTCCTGCTCTTCCATCAGGTGAATGTTGCTTACTGAGGGTCCCTTAGATTCAGTCTCAAGCCGGTTTATTTCCACTATATTTGTTATTATAATTATGTAAGTTAATGTAATGTGAGCAAGAAAGGAAACAGAGATGTTTCTGTGAAAACTAGATAGAATGCTTTGGAAAGATTTGCTAAAGGGAAGTCACTAAAAAAAGTGTCGGCAAATATGTAAAAAATTGAGGAAAATTGTGAAGATCTTTATGGAAACTGCCCTCAGAATATTCTTTTAGTTTCCTAAGCTTTCACATTCTATTTTAAAGAAATTGAAACTTATAGATAATGCATTGTGAGTATAACATATGCAAGAAAGATAATCTAGAAGTCTTAGCAATGTCATGTAACCATATTTTTAAAAAAGCATAAGTCCTACATGACATGATTATAAAATGATGTATATGTTTTGTGGGAGGCCAAGGCGGGAGGATCACTTGAGGCTAGGAGTTCAAGACCAGCCTGAGCATCACAGCAAGACCCCGTGTCTACAAAAAAATTAAATTAAATTAACTGGGCGTGGTGGTGTGCACCTGTAGTCCCAGATACTTGGGAGGCTGAGGCAGGAGGACCACTTGAGCCCAGGAGTTTGAGGTTTCTGTGAGCTATGATGATGCCACTGCACTCTAGCCCAGGTAACAGAGCAAGATCCTGTCTCAAAAAAAAAAAAAAAGAACTTTAATATATGTATCATTTTTAACCATACCTAATTTCAACCCTACCTTTTTGTCCCAATTACTTCTGATAAAAGGACTTTCATGTATCTATTTTTCCTGTTCGACATTTGCCCATTTCTCCTTCATCCCATAGACACACTATGTGCTATTTTTAAGAGCAAAGTCTTTCAAATATTCTTTATTAAATTAGCTTATTCAATAAATATTTCTTGAACAACTACTATGTGCCAAGCATTGGGCTGGGCGCTGGGGATAGATCAGTGAACTATAGAGCTTCAGTGGGGAAAACAGACTTTAAATAAATAATCATAGAGTCATCACTTAATAATAATTGTGATGTGTGTTATGGAGAAGGACAGGGCTTATCCTGTCTTTATATAACTCAGACCTGGGATGGATGTCCTACTTCCAGATGGTAAAGTAAGTGTTTGAATAAAGAGCCAGTAACTTTCTTCCTTGGATCCTAATTTTAATGCAGTTTCTTTGGGCTAATTGTTGGCCATCATCCTTACCAGCCCCAGACTGTGATTCTTTAGTGACTGGAGCAGCTTGGAACTTAGAGCAAGTTCTCTTAGTTTGCTCTACCAATTCTCTCTCCACCCTTCTCCACCCTATCTGTTCCCCAGGAGGCAGATCTTTATGGCCCCTTACCCTGTGCCGCCATGTGGACGAGGCCAGATGAGGGCCTGGAAGGCAGGAGGAGACCAAGGTCATGGGTTTCGTTCCCCATCTCCATGTCTTCAGAGTTGCTATGTGTTGGCTGCATCTTTCTCTGCAAAGCCACAGCCCTTCTCCTGATAGCTACTCACCAGGCCCAGACTAAGGGGTAGCAAGTGAGGTACACAAGAAGCAAAATTTATGAAGGCACTTACCCTCAGGGTTGTGCAAGTACAAGGCCTGAGAGAAGTACTTCCTTAAATTTTGCACCCTAGACACTTCACTTGCCTTTCCCGGCCCAGATGCAAACTTCTTTTGTAAAGAGGTAGATAGTAAATATTTTAGACTTTGTGGGTCATACAGTCTGTGATGCCGCTATTCAATTCTGCCTTTGAAATGTGGAGGCAGTCATAGACAGTATGTAAACAAATGAGCATGTCTGTGTTTCAATAAAACTTTATTTTCATAAATGGGTAGAGGGCCAGATTGGGCCCATGGGCCATAATTTGCTAACCCCTGCTCTAAGCGAGACAGTTCCCCACAGTTGCTAACTCTGGGGTATAGCACTCTCCTTTGTGGTTTCCTTTAATCCCACTCACATCTTTGCAAAAAGTCCCTTTACTAAGCTCCCCTCAAATTATTCAAATTGAGTCTGCCATCTGTTTCTTGCTAGGACCCTAATTGGTGCACTTGGCTTTGCATTTCTCCAACACAGGCTTTAATTGCAAAGTAACAACAACAACGAAAACAACAACAAAGAGGAAACTATAACCAATCACTGTGTGGCGGGGACCTGGTGGTTCACTTGTTCATCCATTCCCAGACATGATAGAAGATTTCACAAAGTTGCAATATGCTCTTAAATTTGACGGGAGCTGAAATAAATAACACTTTTTTTCTTAGGGCCTGTAGTCTCCTGCTGCCCTACTTGTCCTCTTCTAATGGAATGGAGGTCTATTCTAATTAAACAAGAAAACACAGCTTTTCACAAGGGGAGAACGGAGGGCATTGTACTCTGTGCCTCAAAGAAAGCATGCTTTAATAAGAATCCTTTTATAATCCCTGCTTTTATTTGTAGCTTCCCAAAGCTTTTGCTGGTAATAAAAGGATTGTAAAGTTGACAAATATAAGCAGGGACAAAGAAGTTTGGGGAGATAATGCTTTGGTGAATGGGCAAGTATTTGAAAGCATATTGATCCCACAACACATAGAAGATGATCACAAAAAGCCAAAGCTGCCATCAATCAGGGTGATATTTCTATTACAAAGTAAAAGCCCCTCCAGGCAGGACCATATATTCCTCATATCATGTACAATTATGCTTTGTGTTAAGAAAAATAATTCAGGCCAAAACGCAGGATTTGGTATCTGGAGATCTGGATTCAAATCTGGATTCATAGCACTTCCCCTAACCCACTGTTTTATCCTACATAACCAGTAAATGAAGCTGCAACAAATGTGTTCATTTCTCTTATGAGTATGTTATGGGTGTCTGTTGTCATTCACCACCACGACTATCGCCAGCAGTATCCATTACTCCTTCTGGCAACAGCAACCAATATTTTCTTGAGAGGTTTCTTCACTGTCATGCATAAAGCCTTTATACTTCCAGTGGCATTCCTTTCCCAGGGCAAGGGTGGAACATGTGACCAGGCCCAGACCAATTAATGTACTGCATCCCCCTGGCCACAGAGATTGGTTTAATTACAAGCAAATGAGCCAGTTGGAGCCAATGAGACTTTCTGGGAAAGTGATCAGATGGGCTATCCCTTCCCACTAGACTTGAATGTGGGAGCCAGAACTGCTGCAGCCCTGTGACAACATGAGGAGCCTGAGGCTGAAGTCAACAGAGTAGAAGGATGACATTGTTCAAGCCCCAAATACAGCCTTGCCTAAAGCCAGTCTTAAAGACATTGGTTGGGAAAAAATATAGACAAGTTTTCACACTTTCCTGTGTCTAAACCCTTTGTAATATGAATTTGCAGATTCTCCCATTGAGAACGTTAAGAGATGGAAACTATTTTCTCCTCCTCGAATATGGACTGGTCTTATAACTTGCTTTGGCCAATGTGATGCTGTGGAAGTGATGGTGTGTACTTTCGCTGTCTCTCAGAATCCCACCACCATGCAAAAAAGCCTGGGCTAGCCTCCTGGAGGATGAGAGACAATGTGGAAGAGAACCCAGGCATCCCAGCCAAAAGCCAGCTAACCACCAGAAGCAGTGCTGCTCAGCTGATCCACAACTAACTGCAGCTGAATGAGGAAGCCCAGTTGAGACTATAAGAAACGTCAGCTGAGCCCAGCTTCAATTGCTGACTTGCAGATTTTGATCTAACTGAACAGTTATTTTAAGCTACTCTTTTGAGGTGATTTATTATTCATCAATAACTAACTGATACACACCCCACCTCTGGATTTTTTCATTTATTTGAACGAACAATTTATCTTTTTTATTGTAGTCAATTGGGATTGGGTTTTCTGTGATTTGAAATAAAAAGATTCCTATTATGTCAAAGATGTGTCTTCATTCCCCAACCAGATAGCATTGTCAGGGGTCCTGTCTTATCTGGATCCAAAGCTGAGTCATTGATCAATACACACTTAGTGATTGTCTATGCAATCTGGACAGACTCACAAACCACATTTTGAGGAGCAAAGGACATACTTGGCCTTGAGGCTCCAAAGTCGTCTCTAGCTCCTCAAGCTATTCTTCCAAACAGAAATTCAGAAGATACAAGGGGCTTCTCCAACCAGCACCATACATGAAAACAGGTACATCTGAGATATGGTATCTAAAGAACCAAACTCAGCCATCTCCCTCGAGGGAATCCAGAAAAATCCGGACCTTACTCCTTCTATAGAAACCTGAAATTTCATCATTTTTTTCTTTCTAAAATAAAATAAAGGCATACATTGCTTCTAGGCAAGAGGTCCAAGATCCATTTGTCTATCCTGTGTTCTAGGATGCTACCTACTTATTGCTATAATTTTCTGCATTATTCCTATAATTAAAAAAAAGAAAGAACTAAAGCAGGGATTCCATACACATCTTGCTCTACTGCGGTATAAAAGGTAGAATCCATCTGACCTATTCTGTATGTCTGAGTGGAATCCAGCAACCAGTTCTCACAAACTATTGACAAACCGTGTGTGTGTGTGTGGAGAGAGCTAGAGAGAACACACTCACCATTATTTTTATTCTTAAATCAGAGATAACCAGGCTTTCTCCACCCCAAGTGAGTTTACATTTTAAGTCCTTAAATGGCTTTTCTTTGCTCAGATCCACAGACAAAGGTCGCAGGAAGAAGACCCTGTTGAAGACTAAAAAGAGAAACAGACTTGGTGGACAGACATCAGGTGAGGGAGTTGTGAGCTGACACTTACCCCCCTCTCTAAGCACTCCCGGTATCAGTAGCTCCTTCCTTCTCCCTCCCCCCACTCACAGGCTCATCTCTTTCCCCAAGAAGGGCTCAAGGAAAAGTCCAAGGTAACAAATTCCACTCGTGGGAAAAGGAAGACAGGGGTTAATTTGGTTTACTTCCTGCAACCTAGACAATAGCTGTGGGTTCTGACAATTGCCTGTGGTCAGACTGAGGCCCGGAACCATTAACCCTCCCTTCCTCATTAGGTGACAAGTCTGCAGGGTGGAGAGGACACCACATTGGGGAAAGTGGGTGCCAACGAGCAGACACTCAGAAGGTAGGTGATCAGAGAGAAGGTGGCTGCAGGGAAGCTCCGAGGAGACAGGAAAGCAGAGCTGGGGGCGGAGGGGAAGAGCCAGTGGAAGCCAGGCGTGAACATGGGAAAGAAAAGGAAGCACTCATGCAAATCAGGGGGGTAAGGGTGAAGTGGTCAAAAGCGTATTTAATTCACATCCCTCACCCCTTTGCTTGTATTATAAAATGCAAACTCCGTGACACGGTCTTTCGACTCCATGCAATTGACTGGCCTGCCCCCCACCCCGCACACCTTCAGTCTCTTCCCCCAAAGACCCCTTCTTATTCCCAGCTGCACAAGCCGTCTTTCATTTCCTCCCACAGGCCAGACTCGTCCCTGCCTCTGGGTCTTGGCATTGTCTGTTTTTTCCTGCTGGGGCAGGCTCCTTCCCATCCTTCAAATCTCAGCCCAAACAACACCTCCTCCAAGAAGTCATCCTCGATCACCTTTATCCAATACAGCTTGCCCCTGCCTGCTACTTTCAATCTCATTGCTCAACAATGTCCCCCTTCGTGACACTTCACACTAGCTAAAACCATCGTGTGTATGTATTTGTTTACTTGCCTACAGTCTGTTGCTGGCTCCAGAGGGTCGTCTGTCTGTCATGGTCTGTCCTGTCTCCTGTGTGGTACCATCTGTGCCCAGCGCCTGGCCTGGCACATAGTAGGAACTCAATAAATACTTTTTGAATGAAAGAAAAGTAAAGAAATGCAGCCTTGGGAGAGAAAACAACCATTAAATAATTATTTCATAAAGTATTTGTTTATTTTATTAATTATTCGATGAATTTATTTCATAAAACAAAATACAGTCTTTACAACAAATTAGTCTTTGGAGTTTGTGCCTCATGAATCTTCACATCCCATGGGGCTAGTGATGGGAGGGGGCTGTGTGGGAAAAAGGGAGCAGGAAACCACCCTGGACTGCAGGGGTTAACTGCCCCATGCCCCACGGGTCCCTGCAGACCCCATTGTGCTTTTCAGTGTCATGGCATGAGGGTGGGAAAAGTCGTTTAGAATTAGTGGAGTATGACGATACTAAAAAACAAAGCAACTCTTAGTTGGTTATATCATTGTTTTTGAATTCTCTACAGACCATGAACCCCTCATTGCCTTCGCCCTGGGTGGCCTGCACCCACCTCCACCCCACCCCCACTTTCATATACCCCTGGCTTTTTCCCTGTTCTCGACTGAGCACATTCACTGGGAGAGCAGGTGTCCTTGAATGTACCCTGGAGGACCAGCTCCATGACAGCACACACATCCTCACAAACACACACATAAACGAACATGGTAAAAATTAGAATCTTTACTCTGGCTACTGGGAGTCCTTGCTCTCAGTCCGCTAAAGCACTAAATCACTTCTTCTCCTGTCCCTGGCAGAAATCCCTTCCCTCATTCCAGCCACTCCCTGGAGGGCAGGCAGAGCTCTGTTGATCCGTATCCATGAGCCATGCCACCCAACAACACAGCTCCGCCACCTCCAGTAAGGCCACATGGGCAATGACACAACTGTAGTATGGAATGGGGAAGAGGAGAACTGGTCTCGTTATCCTGGCACTGTGAACCTCATGATGACAAGAGACCTTAAGGTCAGTCACATTTACTTCTCATCTCTACCCTGGCCTTTTCCACATCCAACAAAGTATTGCTGTCAGTATACAGGTAGTGCCCCGCTGAGTGACCCATCATCCCACTTCCTGCCATTGGACGCTGATGTTCCAACCCCTCGTCACAACAAAGTTCCACTCTACGTGCTACCTCCACCTTGTTTCTTCCTTGATTTCTACTCTTCTTTTATCCCACTTAGCAATTTTGTATTATTACTTTTCATTTGGTTCAAAAATATATTTCTTTGTGCACAAAAAATACCATCCACAGACAAGCATGTCAAATACCTCTGTATATTTACAAATACCATATTGATAGACAATTGGTACACAGTATTCTAAGGGTTCATCTTCTATGCCAATTCCAACTGATTAGTAGGGGCTGCCTACAGCATGGTGTTGAGAAAGATTCTGAGGTTGCATCTGAGTTCAGTGGCAACGAGAGCTGTGATCAATTAGCAATGTCTGCCATAGGCTCAGAACACGAGAAGGACAATCATTGTGTCCTGTATTTTTCACCCCTGCAGTCAACCCTGAACATTTAAGGATTTAAAATTCATGGGTTCAGACATCGGGGAGGACTCCAAAATGTTTCAAAACATGTAGCAATTTTCTATATTTGTATGGTTTGGATTTGAATCCCACATATTTGATATCTGGGAACAAGTCACTTTGGTGGGGAGGTTCGTGGAATTTCCTCATACTCACATTGCAAAACTATTTTGTGTCCTCTTCGCCTGGATGATACTCTTACAGAAATTAAAAGCTTTATTTGGTTGTAGAAAACTAGATGTCAGCCCCTGGAAGGGAGAAACCTTAACTAGTTATTATTATAAATCTAGTACCAAGTAAGTGCTTAGAAAATATTTATTAAATGAAAGGAAGACAGAGAGGGAGGGAGGGAGGGAAGGAGGGACGGGGAGAGAGCAAAAGAAGCGGGCAGGGAGGAAGGGAAAAAATCAATTTGGTTCTGAAAGTCAACCGCTAGGACTGTTACTGGGAGTCAAGAGAATGTAAAAGGTTGTCAAAAAATCCAGAAAAAATAAGTTTGAGATAAAACAAAAAATGAAATGGCCCCTATTTGTAGAATCATTAGGGCTTTGGGGAATCATTTAAATGATTGTTGAACATCATGACTTGTAAATGAGAAAATTAAAACTAGGGTGATAGTTGGGACTGAAAGGTCTGCGGTGCCAGCCTTACCCACTTCTCATCCCAGAGCAGGGACTCTGTGTTGTTTGTGACTGAATATCCAGAGGTATCTTTCCCCCACCAGGATTTACTACATGTTCATGGGAATGAGAAGGGATTCAAATCGAAGTTTCTAGGTCTCGGTCAGAAGGCGGCACTGTGTGAGCCCAGGGCAAAGGAAGAGTGGAGACAGGGTTGGCCCGGCGCTGGCCAGAGGAGCCTGAAGATGTGCATGGGGAAAAAAGAAGAACCGAGGTCATGGAACCTGAAGCCAGGTGTCCTCTGGCTTTGGGTCTCAGCACAGTATTTTACTAGTCGTGTGACTGAGGAAATCATTTCAGCTCCCTGAGCCTCAGTTTACTACTCTTCTAGAGAACGGGGTTAACAACACTAAATAAGAGAATATGTGCAAGACATCTAGCTCAGGGCTTGGTACATATTAAACAAACAATAACTGTTAGCTATTGTTGCTATGATTTTTGCTGCTGTTATTATTATAGCTAAGATGCTGTATTAGTCCATTTTGCACTGCTATCAAGGAAATAACTGAGAGTGGGTGATTTATAGAGAAAAGAGGTTAATTTGGCTCGCAGTCCTGCAGGCTGTTCAAGCATCATGCCAGCATCTGCTTCTGGTGAGGGCTTCAGGGAGCTTCCAATCAAGTGGAAGGTGAGGGGGGAGCAGGTGTGTCACGTGGCGAGAGAGGGAGCAAGAGAGGGAGGAGGAGGTGCCAGCCTTCTTTAAACAACCTGCTCTTGTGTGAACTAATAAAGCGAGAAGGCACTCATTATCGTGGAGAGAGCACCAAGCCATTCATCAGGGATCTACCCCCATGACCGAAACACCTCCCACCAGGCCCCGTGTTCAACATTGGGGATAAAATTTCAACATGAGATTTGAAGGGGACAAACACCCAAACCATGTCAGATGCCTATTGCAAGACTAATTATTCATGAAATGTTTTTTCCTATACACACAGTTTAACTGTATCTTACAGCTTACCTTACAGTTACACATAGCCATGTGACTGGGTTCTGGACAATGACCACTTACTTCCAGGACTGGCTTACAAAAATCTCTCTCACTTTCCTCACCTGCCAGCCAGATCCAGTGGAGGATTCCAAAGTCCTAGGGTATGGCAGAGCCACTAGACGGAAAGAGTCTGATCCCTGAATGACTGTTTGGAGCAGAGCCTCCACTCCCACCCCTGCTGATCCACATTGCATGGGAATTCGGGGTAGAAATGCATGTTCATTTCTCTTATGTTGCTCAAATTTGAGGACTCTTTGTTATAGCAGCTAGTGTTACTTACCCTAGCTAATGACCTAAGGAAGTTTTTCAGATGTTTTGTATGGACTGGCCAAAAGACACCCATAAACACAGCTCCTCTGAAATTCCTCTTTGCCATAAATCACGTCTTCTGGGCCTTGGAACATGAATTCCAACTGCTCTGTCAACCTATGTCTAGAACCATTTTCACAGCTAAGTGCAAAGTCTTCATTCATTAGGTACTCTCTAAACACATTCATTCCACGGCATTCATTTCTTGCCCTAGAAGTGTGTGAGGAGCACAGCACTCCCTGGATTTATATGCTGTATTACCTGTATTAGTGGGAACACTAGGCTGTATCCATTCATCATCCACCAGCTCACCAGACAAAATGATTCACCCTAGACTTAAAGACTGAAGTCGATTGTGTATCGTTTTAACTGCAAGAAGAGGCACTTCTATAAAGTGGTGAGAGCTTTATGGCAGAAAGTTGTATTAATGACCCCAATTCAGTGCTTATCAGGAGCAGGCCATATAATCCCTTCCCGGAATTACATGCTGGCCAGTTCAGATAAATAACACAGATCTCTGCCATTCATAATCCAAAATGTTAACAATTAATTTCCAAAATCAATCCTAAAGAGGGCTGGAAGCCTAAATCGCCAGGCCCAGACAGAATTTCTCATGAGTCAAAATGTAAACCTCAAAACTTGTAACTAACTGTTGTCAAGACACAGCTGACTTAGGCAATCAAGATAACAATATTCAGCAATAACCTGAGTGAAACATATTCTAAGTGTGAATTAATAAGTCGGCTGACATCAGGCCCCAGATGTTTCCCGCTCTGGCAATATGCCCGAAGTGATGATAAGCAGATTTACATACTTAACTAATATGTTTATTTAAAGGAAATTTCCAAATCCAAAATAACATCCAGATTTCTTATTTGGCTGCAGATCAAAAGACATCCTATCAATAAAGACAGAATCCAGGATAAACCTTTTCAACATCTGCTTAAAAACCAAACAACAGATTTGAGAGTTTTGGTAAAACTTAATTGCAGACAAATTTCACTGCCTCTTACATAAATATATATTTTCGTGTCCCTGGGGTGGTTCTGACCTCACTGATTTTCGTGTTCACAATACATGACATTGTTCTTTTACCAGCACTAAGTCTGCCTTTATGGGGAATTCCAGTCCCAAGGTTCTCTTTCAGACTGAAGGATGAACAGACTTTCTCCCTCCCCAGGAAAAGTTGAGCTAAAGTCAGGGGCATGTGCTAGAGCTTGGAATGTTTACTATAGAAAAGAAGAATCCACGTCTCACCAGTAAGGCTTTGTTTTTCCATAATTACCAGAAAGTGTTAACTTGGTCTCTCAGAGTTTTAGTAGGAGAAAATAGAAATTGTTATGTTCCTGAAGCATCACTTTTTGTTGTTGTTGTTGTTGTTGTGTTGTGTTGATTCTCCAAGGGAGAGCTCAGTAACTAGATCAAAGTCATAACAGATTTAGATTTGTCTGCTTCTGAAGGAGATGATAATAGGATGGGTGCTGGCCCTAATAGCATTTATTCCTTTAGTGTGAATTAGTTCACTTTCCCCAGGTCTTAACTGTTTGAAATTGGACCATGATTGTTGGGCATTGAGGTATTTTTCCTACCCACTGGCTAGGGCTATAATGGAGCTAAGGATTTGGTTCAGAAACTCTCTTTGCCTGAGGATCTGTTCAGTGTCAGGACCCATCTTAACTGGTTGACCCTGGGGTTGGGTGACTTAGAGAGTCAGAAGTTATCCATTTTGCTCCTGCTCCATCCTTTGAACTTAGACATGTTAAACTTCCGGGTCCAATCCTGTCACAGCCAAGATAGGAAAAATAGAGTGGTAGAAGCAATCAGAGAAAAGCAAACTAAGACAGCAAAGAGACACCAATTTCCTCCTCTCAATTGGCAAATACTTTTTAAATATCCCATTTAAAGGTAGTTCGGGTTTTGCTAGTTATAGATGATATCTAAAATAACTATATATGTAAGAAATATATATGCCAAAAACTTTAAAATTTTTCTGACCTTTGACCAAGAAATTCTACTTCCAGAATGATGCATCTTAAGAAAATAATTGTGGACTTGTGCACAAATTTAACTATGAAAATATATAGCCTCACTTATGATAAGAAAAAAATATCACAAATGACCTAAGTGTCAAACAACAGAGACCAGCTAATTAAATGATGGTCCACAATTTATATAATCATTCAAAATATTTAGAATGTTTACATTAAATATAATTCAAAATATCTAGGACACTTAGGTTGTTTCCAGTTTTGGGTTATTATGAATAAAGCTACTATTAAATACTTATACAAGTCTTTTTAAAAATAAATAAATGTATTCACTTGTTTTGGGTAAATATCCATAAATAGAGTTGTTGGATCATATGGGAAGTGGACATTTAACTTTATAAGGAGCTGCTAAACTTGTTTTCAAGGTTGTTATGCCATTTTACAACCTTGCAGCAATGTATGAAAATTCTAGTTGCTCCATCTCCTTCTCAACACTTGATTTCCCAGTCATTTTAATTTTAGTCATTCTAGCAGGTGTGTAGTGATATCTCCTTATAGTTCTAATTTTTATTTCCCTAATAACTAATAATGTGAGCATATTTTCATGTGCTTATTGTTCATTTGTATATTTTATCTTGTGAATTATCTATTCAAATCTTTTGTCCATTTTTATTGGGTAATTTGTCTTCTTATTATTGAGTTGTAGGAGTTCTTTATATATTCTGGATATAATCCTTCATTGGTAAATAGCTTTCATTTTCATTTTCTTCATAGCATCTTTAAAAGAGCAAAAGTTTTGAACTTATTTTGCTTTTGAGGAAAAGAAATGGCCAGTGGTATTTAGTGAGAAGGTTCAAGTACATCTGCCTTTCAACCCTGACTCACCTCTGGTTTTTCTACTTGGTTCCCATCTCTCTAGCCATGTGGACTTTCCCTCATCAACCCAACCAACTGGTGCCTACTGGAGGAAGCTGTGAGCCGACAAAGGCAAATGAGGTGTCAGGGAAGCAATAGTAGAAACAGAAGCAAAAACACCTGACCTGCCTCAGAGTTTCGCATGAGCTCTAGGAAAGGAAGTGCCATGTCTTCTGGAGTACCTTCTAGTACTTTCTGGCTTTAAACTACACATCAATTTTTTCATTCACAACTAACAAAACCTCTTGTCCAGGTACATTTGGCAGGTGCTGTCATGCTTCTTTGCCACAGCAAAACAAGAAAATAGGAATTCTTCAAAATCCTATTAGAAAATAGACTTTTCAGGAAATGTTGCAGCATTGGGCTTTCTGGAATATGGGGCTAAATATCTCCATTCCCCTAGAATTGACTGCTTTCTGCTGTATACCCCAACTGAACTCCATGCATATGTACATTGTTATGTCTCTGAATTTTTAGGGCTCATATTTCTTTACATGTCTGCCTCCTGCAATTACACTGGAAACCCCTTGAAGACATGACCGTGTTTTGTATATCTTTGAATGTGTAGTGCCTGTCTTAGTCCATTCCTGCTGCTCTAACAAAATTCCTTAAACTGGGTAAATTATAAATAACAGAAATCTATTTCTCACAGTCCTGGAGACTGGGAAGTCCAAGATCAAGGCACCAACAGATTTGGTGTCTGTGAAGGGCTAACTCTCTGCTTCCAAGGTGACACCTTCTTGCTGCGTCCTCACATGGCAGAAGGACAGAAAGGCAGAAAAGACTAAACAGGCTCCCTCAAGCCCTTATATAAGGGTACTAATTCCATGCATGAGGGCAGAGCCTTCATGATCTAAGCACCTCCTAAAGGCTCTGCTTCTTAATACTATTGCATTGGTGATTAAGTTTCAATATGAGTGTTGAGAGGCACAAATATTCAAACCATAGTAGAGCCTAACATAGAACTGGCACAGAATAAGAGCTTAATGCATGTGACCTGAATGGCTTCATGAATGAATGAATGAAGTGAATTAGTTGTTCATATCTCAAAATCTGAGATACCTCTTTCTGTTCTATACTCTATTTTGTTAAAGCTTTTGCTCTGGAGTTGGACAGAACTGGGATCACATCTCAGCTCCAGCTCTTACCAGCTGTGTTATTCGGACAAAGTTCTCAGCCTCCTTTGAGCCCCAAGGCTTATTAAAGGGTAATGATGGTTATGATTATAAAAACTACCTCATCGGTTTGTGTGGATTAAATGAGTTAACACCAGGAGTTCAAGCCAGTGCCTGGCTCACGGTAAGTGCTCTGTACACGTTAGCTGTGATTATTTATATGCTGTATTTTGTGTGACTCATTTCTTATAAAATAGTGTTTTCTGTGGGTAAAAGATGATGGTGATGGTGATAATGATGACAAAATAACTATCGGACTAGGCACCTTCTGCGCATTATATTTTTTAATCTTCATAACAACATTGAATCACAGTTATTATTATCCTTGTTTTATTTGTAACTGAAGTAACATGCATGAGGTCACAAAGCTATATGTGATAAAGCTGGGATTCAGACTCAAGCTTACCAGACTCTAAGCTCTTTACACACAGTCATTCCGCCCTTTCACAAATGAAGGCATTCTCTGACTCAGAGAAGGGGATACCTGTGGCCAAGGAGGGTAGCACAGGCCATAGACATGTGGTTGGCAAATTCTTTAGCCTGGAAGAACAGGACTCAACCAACATTGAGGATGACCATTTCTATCCCTTCCTCCAATATCAATTAGGATTTAGTTCTGTAGCATATTGCAGAAAACATAAATATCAGTGGCTGAAACAAGATAGAATTTTTTTCTCTAACATAAAAAAATAACAGCCTAAAGCTTATGTAGCCTGAAGCTGGGACGGTGGGTTCCAGTCCACAGGACCAAGTTTCTTTTACTTTTGTACCTGCCCAAAACAAGCAGCCAAGACGAGTGCTTTCCTTCCTCACATGGCCTGAGACTCTCCTCCCCTACCAAGTGCCACCTTTCTGCTGGCCTGGGGAAACCCCTTTGTCCCCTCAGGCAGTTTCACTAGGGACCAGTGGGAGCCCCAGCAGATCAGATACACCAAGCAGAGCAAAACAACACCACAAAGGCTCTGAAAATTAAACTGTCTTTGGAACCACAGTCCATAAAAGTATGCCAGGACCTCTGTGCTAAACCTAAACAGGGTGACTACCTGCTAAAATAAAAGATTAAAATAGGACCCGGAGTCTCCTAACATAATAGCCAAAATGCCCACTATACAATCAAAACCCATCATACCAAGAGCCAAGAAAATCACAACTGAATGAGAAAAGACAATCAAATGAAACCAAAGCTGAGAGGAATCAGATGTTGGAATTATCTAATAAGTGTTTTAAAGCAGACATCAGAAAAAATGCTTCAACAATCAGTTACAAATTCTCTTGAAACAAATGAAGAAAATAGAAAATCTCGGCAAAGAAATAGACATTAAAAAAAAAAAAGAACCAAATGGAAACTACAGAACTGTAAAATACATAACAGAAACAGAAAGGGTGTGTCTCCCAGCTGGGTTAGCCCTTTCAAAGAACTGCAGAAGAACCACTTGGTGATTGCCACTTAACCTCCTTGACTACCTTCTAGCTGCAAGGGAAGCTGGGAAATGTAGTCTTTAAGCTGGAACAGTAGTGATAAATTGGAGTTTTGTTTACTGGATAAAAGGAAATAGTAGGTATTGGGTTATTAACTATGCAAGCCTGCCACTGAAACAAAGGGCTCGCACAGTGTAAATGAGATCAAGGCTCTAGCAATTGGAATATGAGCTTACTATGGATAAGACCAGAGAAATCGTGTGTACACTAATGAGAATTATAAGTCACTTTGGTTCAGGCTGGCATGATCCACTGTCACCACAATTCCTGTACACCTGCATAAAGACAACTTGATGTGACCTAATGTCACTTACACCTCGACAACCTCACCTTTTGAGGGAAGGCCATTTAATTACCTGGTTAATTTGCTCATCTTAATTAACTTGTCCCTATTGTTGATAACCTTGTATTGATTGTTCTGCTGGTAGTAATTAGAAAATGGTGAAGAAGTAAATGGAGAAGCCACAAGAAGGGGAGACAGAGCACAGATTCCTGTCTCCCAGGCATCGACCATCTAGGCTTGGAGCTTAGCACTTTTGCTTCTCCTTCCGGGAAAATCTGTTAGAGTCACAAATAATTTTCTCTGCTAATCATTTCTATCCACCCTCACATTCCTTCTTAGTGGATCTGCCCTTTTCATTTTCTCAAAGAGTCTGCTCTCATATCCCTCACATGGTCTGCCCACCTCAACAACAGCTGATTGGATGAGTACCCGACCTAAGCAGGTCCAATCACATTCTATTTTTTCAGGTTTCTGAATTGGAGCATGAATAAACAGTATCAGTTAACTTTGGAGGGTGGCCAAGGCAGCCATTTTGTGATAGCCACCTGGGCCACCTGTACTCCTACCTGCAACTAAGGAGAACTGGTCACTGGAGTTCACCAGATGCCTAATGGCTTCACAGTCCTCTAGCCAGACTTCTCACCCTAGAGTTTGTAGAATACCTCTGATTGTTTTACACAAGTTTCCCTGTACATTAGCTCACTCAAGTTAGTTGCCATTTTTTGTAACCCAAAGAGTCCCTTATATAGTAAAGCACTCTCATCATTGACTTCTCTCTATTTTAGTTTCAAACACCTCTGGTGAACATGGAAATTTAAGGGGCCTATAAAAAAACAGTAGAGTGGGAGTTGCTATCAAATAAAGTATAAACTGCTCAACTGCTCCGGCCTCCATCAGAACAAGTGCTGTGTCTAATTCTTTCCAACCCAGTAAATCGAGGCCCTACTGCCCACCATCAATATGTCACTTTCCCCTACTAACTTCAGTCCTTTGGGACCCCATAATTCTCATACCCCACCCAGCTTCCCAGAACTCTATTGCCTCCCAGAAGTAATCATAGTCAACATTTAGTGCCAGTTATTTTGGCTTGAGGCCATGGTCTTGCAAAGCTGATATTGAAGTGATGCTCTCCTATCTAATTTGATTGAATTGAGTGTTCCAGTAAGACTAGTGATGTTTTCCTTGCTTCAGGGTCCATCCTAATGAGCAAATGCTGCCTCACTTTCATAGAAGGCTGCAAATGTGGGCTTGTAAAGAAAATCTTTATAAACACTTCTTGGTGTCTGAGAGATCATCCAACACAGTTACACATGGGGATATGCTGGGAAATACTAAAATAAACCTGATTTACCCTTCACATATGCCTTTCATTTACTATTGTGGCATCAAAGTTCAAAAAAAAAAAGTGTTTCTCCGAACTTTGTTTATTAATTGAGAATATAATGGAAGTGAAATAGCCAACAAAAATTAAAAGCAGCCTAATCGGGGAGACAGAGTCATGACTATCTGAAGTCTCATATTCTTTGCTACTTTGTCTGGAGTCCTCATAAGCACTAAGTTTGCACAAGTCCTACAAACTAAAATGACTCCAAACTTCATTAAGAAGAACGAGGGCACCTTTGCAAAGAAAGAGCAGTGCAAAGGAAGGCCATGTGTTGCTTACAACTCTTTGATGTCTACCTAGTGCCAAGGGTTTTATTTAAACCAGTCCTGACAGGGAAGAAATCTGGAGGCTCAATTCTAGAAGACTGAGTCCCATCATTGCCCTGAACTCACCTAACAGAAAAACTGTCCTAGTCTGTTTTGTGCTGCTATAACAGAATACCACAGACTGAGTAATTCATAGTGAACAGAAATGTATTTTCTCACAGTCTTGGAGGCTGGGAAGTCCAAGATCACGGGCCCAGCATCTGATGAGGGCCTTCTTGCTGTGTCATTCCATGGAGGAAGAGCAGGAGAGTGTGAGAAAGACAGGCAAAAGGGAATGAACTCATCCTTTTATAAGGAACCTACTTCCTCAATAATGACATTAATCCATTCACAAGAGCAGAGCCCTCATGGTATAATCCCCTCTTAAAGGTTCTACTTCCTAATACTGTTACAATAGCAATTAAATGTCAACATGAGTTTGGAAGGGGACAAACATTCAGACCAAAACAGAAACAAACTCTTCTTTTGTTAGAGCAACACTTTCTTTCTTCTCTGTTATCTCCATCCAGCCTAATCTAATCCTAGTGAATATACACACTTCTGTGTTGAAAAATATATGTCTACAATGCCATTTAAATGGTGGCATGGTATTCCAAAATATGGAAGTGCCACAATTTGCTTAACCAGCCCACTACTGGAGGGTGTTTAAGCTATTTCCAATATTTTGTTATGTTAAACAAGGTATTGATGAACACCGTAGTAGCTAAACATTCATGCACATCCTCAGATATCTCCTTAGGATAAATACCTAAACCAGTTCATGTATGCTAGTTTAGCTGGGCGCAGCTAAACTATCACACATATTTAAATTTTTTTGAAACTTATTGCCAACATTCTTCTCCAGAGAGGTGGTATCAAATTACGCGTCTACAAAACTTGCAGGAGGTTACCTGCTCATCCATACTCTCACCACACTGGAAATCATTATTTTTTACCTTTGGCAATTTGATTTATGCTGGGATTTTGCAACCAGCAGCAGGGTATAGTATGTTATCTCCTAGCCTAATAATAACTTCCCTCTCCCCATCACCACCACCAGCACTATCGATTTCTCTGCATTGGAGATATCAGCAGCAATATTCCTACCACATTTACTTCATTTTGGGGAAAAGAAAAGTTACAACCATTGATTCCACCAACATTATGGAGTACTTACTTGGTACCAGCAATGTTGTAGGTGCTGATGATATAGTGAGGGACAAAGATGACTAGATCCCTATCTACACTGAGCAAAAGGCCCCTGCCATCGTTTACATAGCAGACTGCCTGGGGTTCAGGGGCTGCTCCCATCTCAGCATGTTAGAAGCATCCCATCCCAGATGCTCCTCTCTTTCCCACAGGCGCGCACTCACCAGCCATGGAGAGTTCTATGGGCATTGTCTTCTTAGCCCTGCTGGTTGTATTGGAGATGGCCACCATGGCAGACTGAGCACTGTAACAGACTGCTTATGAACAATTTCATTATTAGACATAGCAGAGTGGTCTTAGTATGCTAGAGAGGAGACTCAGTATTTAACCCATAGAAGATTAAGTTTTCCTGAACGCTGTCTCTCAGATCTAGATGGTATACTCTCCCTGACACTCAAATGACTTCAACCATATGACAAAGCCATAGGTCCCACCACCCATCAACTCCTAAGCATCTCGCCATCCCAAGGAATTCAGTGGTCTGGAATGTTTCAGGAATCACAAAATCTCTAGGGCAGATGGGATCTTAGAGGGAGTGGAGTACAACCGCTCTCTTGTTTAGGAATTTTTCCTGAGTCCACTTTTCACCTGCTCTGGTTCTAGAGTAGCCATCTCCATCTTTGCAGCTTTTCAGGGTAACACAGGGGGACATGACCCAGAAGCCACCATCCTTTCCCAGATGCAGCCAGAGTCAGCACCATAGGTTTAAAGCTGCAAAGAGATGCCCAGGTGTTCTGATTTGAGGTACAGAACCTGGCAACTTCTCCAAACAAACTGGAATCTCTCTGGATTGATGACAAGCTCCCCATTCAAGGCACATGGGTCTGTCGCTTGCAGATTTGGCAAGAAAAAATAACGTCTAATTCAGGAGCATTCCAAGTCCAATAGGGCAGCGTGTGTATATGTGAGTGTATATGTTTATAAACATGAGTATATGTGTGGTGGTGGTGGTGGTGGTAGTGGGGTTCTTTGGAAACCACCTAGCAAATACAGACAAATGGGCCTCACCTAACATGTGTGTCTCCTCTATTCTGCTATTTTACACAGGGGCAAGAGAAAGGGAGCAAAAGTTCCTGAGCTCTGCAGTTTTCATTGTGTACTTATTTGGTTTTTTTCTGTTCCCTGATGGAAGATAAGCTCTATGGGAGCAGGAATCTATCTGGCTTGGTCCCACCTTCCAATAGCTTAGAGAGGTGCCTGGCATATAACAGGTGCTCAAAAAATAATGTAAACAAATAGATCATCACATTTCATTCACACAGCTACTCTGTGAGAGAACCTCTAGTATTCATTCACTCAAGCTTTGCTCAGGCCAGGCATAAGCCACAGTTAATCTTTTACCTCCACCCTGCCAGGTGCCTTTTGGGGCCCAATTGTATCACCAAAGATGGGAATGTGCCCTTGTTAGCAGGTTGCACAGACACTTGGCATTTTATCTGTCCCTTCAAATCCATTTTGGAACAAGGGAGGAAACTAAAGACATTTGATTTATCACTGACAATGTAGATGAATTTAGTCCCTCACACATACATATACTCACACACGTGGGATTCAGTGGAAAGGATGAGGTTCCAGTCACTCTACATTTATGTCCCCCTCCATCCCAGCGTGGCAGGCAGAGTCCCACCCAACTCATGCACAGGTCTCAATTTCACCACCTCTCCCCTCCCCCAAACACAGAGTCTCTGCTTAGACTGGGTCTCGTGCTCCACAGGACAAGCCCTTCTCATCCCAAGCTGGGGATTCTCAAAGGGGCCTGTGCCTCTAGCCAGAAATCAGGTTAGAAAGTCAGAAGCTTGCTGGCCATCTCAGTCTTCTTAAGGGGGAGGTGGGGAGAAGGACCCCAGAGGGTTAAAGTCTCCTGCAGCCAGCTCGCTGGTGATTGGCACCTAAGTTTAATGGGGCTGGCTTTGGGGCCTGGGATCAGGCACACTGCCATCTTGACAGATGGGCACATGGGTAGATAGCCAACAGATAATGTATGAGCAACAACTGTGTTTGTCGAGGGCAGTTTTCCCAAGCAGGAGCATCAAAACAGGCTCATCCTAAGTCTTCACACCTGTGCTCCTCTGCTGGAGGCTGTAGCAGCCCCAAATATGGGGGAGGGACCCACACAAGTGCTATCTAGTCCCTGCAAAAGGGAGAAAGGGTGGCACCAGGGAGCACAGGGCAAGGATACCCCCAGGGGACAACAAAAGATGCCACCCCCTATTTTCAAGGAAGGCAACAGGAGGGAGTGAAGTTAGATCCCTACAGGTCTGTTGAATTGTGAGGTTGTGAAAACCCATTTTGTGACACTCATGTAGCCATGACGAGCTTTGAGGAAGAACAGGAAATGTGCAAAACGTTGACACCTGCTCTGAGATCTTTTCCCTGGGAAATAAGAAGCTCTATCTTCACGAGGTATAAATTATGAATCTCATGACAAGTGTCCGGAGGTAACAAATGTCAGCCCATGTGCTGCCACTGCTTTATCCTGTGCCCATGGCAGACACTGCTAATTGATTACAACATATTTATTAATAGTATTTTCTCATGAAGCAAAGGTTGGGCTTCAGACCTTCTTTTCGATAGCTGGTACCCTCCCAGGGTACAAAAGTCAAAAAATACAAAAGGATAGATATACTTGAGAAATCTCCTTCCGACCTTTGACCCCCAGACATCAAGTTCCCCTCCCCTAACTGAGACCAAGGTGCCCAGTCTCAGAATCTTTTGTAAGACATTTTAGGAAACCAATAGCTCTGATAGGACATGGCACAGGAGATGAAACTGGTCAGATCTAGCCTTTCAATTTCAGGTAAGCGGCCTTGTGGCATTTCTCCACCATCCAATAGTCAGCTGGGACAGAGCAGATTTAGCTCTGTAGCAATGACGTAGACCCATGAGAACAATTTTACATCGATGGGCACCTCTTTGCCCACCATGACCAGGACATTCCTGAGTGATGTCTGGGATTCACAGGGGCTGATGTCCACCGAGCAGAGTCAGCACCACCGGAGCTTAAGCCTTTGCTGACAAGACCTTTTCACGGACTATCGTAGGCCTGCTCTTGGGATTAGCATCAGATACCCAGCTGGAAAATTTCATGGGCTCCGAATGTTGAGGAAAGCCTTGGGAAAGCAAGAGGCAGAAGAGCAAGCACTTGGCCTGGGAGTTGGAAGAATCTAAAAATTCCTTTTTTAGTTCTGGTATCTCTTAGCTCAGTGACCCTGGGAACATCATTTCCTTTTTCTGGCATCAAATGACAGGGCTGCCCTGATGAAGAACAGTAGGCAGGATGGTTACACCCATAGGCTTTCAGGCCAGGCATGCTAGGTTTGAATCTCACCTCCATCACCCACCAGCCTTGTGACCTTATGCGAGACAGGTAAGCTTTCCTAACTTTCGTTTCTCCCTACTTAAAGTGAGGATGATAATACTACCTACCTCATAGGGTTATTGCTAGAATTAAATGGACTCACAATACATTTAAACTGCATGGCACAATGCTTAACACATGGTAAGCACTCAATAAATGTTAGCTCTTATTTTATGATGACTTTCAAAGGTTACATTAGATAGTAAAGGGAATAGACAGAGGAACTAACTACCTATTTTAATACCAACACTACTGATGACAACTGTCTACTAAGTTATTTGAAATTTCTCAGTTGGCTATGGCTACCACCTGCATACTCCAAAGATAGTACTCTTAATTGTTGCAATCAATAATTAGAGTTAGAGATGTTAACCTTCTTCTACCAGATAATGCTTCCACTTTAACACCAAAATCACTTAGGCCAATAGAGAAATAAGGAAATGCTCATAGGGCAGCCAGGCATTTAGATCCTATACACTGAAGGAAGATGGGGTCATGACTTTTGTTCTTAGTAGACAAAATGTGGAAGATCTGTTTGGTGGCGAGAGGGTTTAATTCCCATGTTATCAAAGTGGCATCAGATCTCCATTAAGACATCTTCCCATGGTATCACTGAACTTCAGAACCCCAGCATAAGCTAGACCACCAAAAGGTTGTGTGGCTTATTGAATTTCACAACTTATATTTGGATAGCATTTCCCAGCAGGTGAGGAAACTGACATTCAGGGACATTAAATGACTTGCCCAAGATCACACAATAATTAGTGCCATAGCCAAGACCTGAACAAGTTCTCCTAAAGCCATATCCAGACCTCTGGCCACATACCAAATTGACTAACCCAAGCCCATTACAGAATTACAGAATTCTGTAAGCAATTGTTAAACAGAATCCAATTGAAATGACTTCAGCTGGTGAACATTCTGGAAGATTCCAGAAAAGTATGAACAAGTTCTTGTGTGCCCTTGAGAGCATCGTCTAACCTCTTGGCTCCTGATTCATCTATTAGGGGACACCCAGTCACCTTGTTCCCATTTTGAGCCCAAGGGCCTTTTTATGTAAATGAGTTATTGAGCAGGTGGGAGAAAAAGTCTGGGCTCCACTGGAGGTGTATTTTGGAGCAGTTTGCTGTTTTCTTAAAGCTGGGGGAAAGGTAAGCAGTAATCAATAGTGAAATCTGCCTGAATCTCAGAGGCTTGATGAAGGTGCTTTTGAAGCACATCACAGAGCTTGATTTCCTGTTATTTAGTGCCAAAAGTTATTACCTCAGCAGCAGTGCGATGTCTAATTTATACCAAATTGTTAGCTGAAATCTATTAAAGTTATTAGCACCATCTCAGAATACAGTAACATCTCAATGCTTCTGCTCCTGTTTAAATTGACCAGCTGGTTTAACTCTATTAGCTTTGAGGCTGAGATAAACCGGAGTCCTCAAGAGCCATCCATAGCACTGGGGGAGAATGAATACAGACGAAGCTTGGGGTGTTTGGGGGTATTAGCTGCTACCGAATTGCTGCAGGCTTTATCTCTCTTGATGCAGCCTCAACCCCGTTATTCTATTACCAAAGGGATGGGGAGCTGTCCTCAGAATTCAGAAAGCAGCTGTCAATGTGATGGGGCTTTCAGCAGAAAGGAAGGCATTTCCGGCAGTGTGAGGCTGACAGCCCACAGCAGTGACCTGGGGCAACTTGGATTGTCTGAAAAAAACTGATTTTTCCAGAAGTTCCCCTAGATTGCCAGCAAACCCATGACTTCTACAGGGCACTTCTCATTGGATTGAAGAAAGACAAAAGATCCAGCATTACCAATAGAGAGATGCTCTGACCTTAGGTCCATCCCACCTGTCCTCAGGGTCAGGACCTCAAAGAAAGAAGACCACAAACATACGGAAGCATTTAAGTAGAGACTGAATGACCCTCTACAGTGGTACACAATGTTTGGTTGTTTTGGACAGCCTGGAGCAGTGGGAATATTAACCTTAAAAGTCACCCAGAGCTGGTTTGAAAATTGACTTCGTTGCTTACTGGCGCACAGTCTTAAAAAAGTGACCTAGCATTCTTGGTCACGGTTTTCTCTTTAGCAAAAATGGTGTTTTCTGAAAGTTTGAGTGTTGTCCGTTCAGTGTCCAGCAAAGCCTCAGGAACATAGTAAATATGTAATCAACATTAGTTTCTTTATCTTTACCTCTGCTTGGCATTTTACAGTCATTCAGTTAATTATATTTTCATTTTACTTTATGCTTCATCTAAGCTCCCTCGTGTTCATTGTTCATTATCTTTTTCAAGTCTGAAAAGAACCCAAAGAAGTAGGTGGAGCAGGAATTTATAGCCCCATCTTACATGTTAGGAAATCTTTGATTTAGAGAGGTTAAGAAATCCACTCAACGTCACATCATTGATGTAGAACGAGGTAAGTAGGCTGAGTTCCTAAGTTCCACTACAGCTCACCACATGGTTATTATGCCAGAGTCCTGTAAGGGAGATGGACTTCAGAAAAGTCCAAGCACACAAAGCACACTGAGCCCCAATGTTAGGGCCACAGCTGTATTGTCTCAGAGGCAGCAGAAACAAAATTCTCAATTACTTGGAAGCACCTAGAATAGTGCTTAACACATAGAAGGTACTGATCATGTGTTCTCTGAATGAATGAACTAATGAACCAACCTAAAGTCACTCAATCAGGATCTCCAGAACAAAAGAGGGAAGAAGATGTGCAGGAAGCTATGATAAATATGAGACACAGTGGGAAGATGGTAGAAAGACACGATCATTCACTGAATATGTGTAAAGTATGCTCAGTTCAAAGGCAGCCAGGCCATCCTTAGCAGGGGATAGAAGGCTCCTGGGCATTGGGCTATTATTGCCCGAGGGGCATTCAGCCCTGACTCCCCATACCTTCTGCTCAGCTGCTGATAGCAAACCTCCAGCCCTTGGCTCTCTTCAAGACCCCTTAAACTTTGTTCAACATGCTCTGTGTCCCTGGAACCTAGTGCAAGGCCTGAGGGCAAAACCTGTTTTTCTGTGTTAAATGAATGAGATCAAGTAAAACAGATATTATTAGCTCCACTTTCTAGCTAAGAAAAATGAAGCCCAATGGAAGTCCTTCATTCCTTCACAAATATTAATTCAATAATTAAATATTGACTCCGTGTCAGCCCTGTCTTAAGTGTGGGGGATACCATGATAAACAGGGCAGGCACTGTCCTTGCCCTCAAGAAGCTGACATTCTAGTGGAGGAAGACAGACCCAAAGAGGAATGTAAGCCCACATCACACAAGTAAATTGTGGCATGATGAGTCCAACAAAAGATGGACACAGAGAACAGTGTTTGGGGGTAAATGTAATCAAGGTAGGGTAATCAGAAGAGCCCTATATGAAAAGGCGGGATTTAAGTTAAGCCCCAAAGGATGATTGGAAACCAGAAAGAGAGAGAAGAGGCGACTGGTAGAAGTGGAGAGAGTGTTCCACGGAGAGCAAAAAGCCCATAAAAAAACCTCATTCAGAGAACAGCTTGGCGATTTGAAGAACTAACGTGAAACTCCAGGGCTGGACCTTGGGGAATGAAAGGAAGCAAGGTCGGGGGTGGAGCTGAAAAGGAAGGTGGGACTGGATCACATACAGCTTGGTAGGTCATGAATTTTGTTATAAGTAAAATTGGAACCCCAACAGAGGGGTATTGAACAAGGAAGTGATATGATTCATTTATAATTTAAGAAGATTACCCTGTGCTACAGGGTGCAATATGGATGGAGAGGGAGCCAAGAGTGGAAGCCAGTTGGTGAGTTGGGAGGCCATTCCGGTTGGGGCAAGATATGGTGGTGGCTTGTCCTGGCACCTGAGAGGAGGACTGACTGAGTCAGAGAGCTAGTTAAGGCTTTGATCAGAACTAGAGCCCAGGTCACCCGATTGTCCAACTGGGCCCTTTAAAACTGACCAAGCTCTGATGGTGCACAGGGCAAAGGGAGGTGATTGGTGGGGAAATAGGAAAGTCATTAAGAGAATAATACCTCTAGAATACTGCACTTCAACTGAGTCCACAGCCCCCGAGGGTCTGCACATGTTATTCTCACCCAAAGTAGCTTTTATTGTCACACGAAACTTCAATGACAAGCAAAAAGAAACCAATAGGAGCATGTTGTAGACGATTTGGATGACCACTTTCTCATCAAGCTCAGCCACACTATTTTAGGAAAAGCCCTTTGTTTTTTTAATTTGCCATCCTGCAGGCTCCCAATACTACTACCTTTGATCTCTGCAGAAAAGAATAGAGAAGGATCCAGTGCATAAATTCATAGGAAATGATAAATTCATGCCAAGCAATGAAACAGAGAAGAGGGATGGGAGCATTGTTGGTACTTTATCACCTAGGTTCCCTACCCCAAGAGAACCTGCACCAAAGCCCAAAGTGTAATAGTCATGTTTAAAGAGGAGATTCCATTTCAGCCAGAGAACACAATTCATCGTATTTATTTAATATTGTTAATTTGAATTTTATTGGCTCTGCAGTGGTGTTTGTATTTAATTTCTAATTTGTTTTGGTTTCATAATTGACTAAAACAATAAGCATGAAGCATTTATATCTGATTTTATGTTTATATATATACTAACATTTTAGTAAAAATCTTTTATATCCTCATTGGAGTCCATGATGATTATTTTCCTCTTAAAGAGTCTATATATCACTCACGTTTGAGAAACCCTGGTCTCACCTAGATAAAAATCAAGTAATGGACTGCTCTATTCTAAACAACAGGAATTTTTTTTTTTAACTGGTGGTCGGGAGGGAGAAAGAGCACCAGGCAGAAGAATCATTTGTTCTTCCTGGTACAGTTCCCAGAAGGTGCTAACTTACCTGCTAACAGTTAAGTTTAAAAGAATGAGCTTAAATGGTGTTAACTTATTATTGGACTCTTCCATTACAGTCGAGTATTAGTTTCTGCTTCTTAAAATAAAAAGCAAGTTATTATCCTCAACATCCTGTAGGAAGAAGCTCAATTAGTTCAGCACAGCGAGTTCTCCCTGTAACACTGGAATGAGTGAATGTAGATTCTTGGATCTGGTTTCGAATGACGCAGTTGGCTTGGAATCAAGGGCTGTGCTCTGTGGAAACTGTATGTCTTTAAACCCTACACCTTGCACTCAGTCGAGGGAGCTGTTCCTGGTATCCGGAGGCCGCTAGCAACGGAGACCATCCGATTCCCACTCCCCTCCTGATGTGGAATAGACCCATAGGTGAACTCATCGTCCTATTTAAATTTTTTCTTCTCCTCCTTCTTTCTGTTGCTTCCTTTTAGTTGAATTCTAAGACATATGGGGCTATCATGTGAATAAACCATGCATGTAAGCAGCAGAACTCTGAGGATATGGTACAAGGGAATGTTAAGTTTTGATGAAGGAGAGGAGGTAAAAAAATTTGGTGTTATTCTGTATGTGGCACCCAAAGCATCCCAGGTAATATTAAGGATCCTGGGGCTCTGGCGTGGATATTTTTAAAAAGAGAGACAAAGATAACTTTTGCCCAAGACTTGCGCTCATGGAAAGTACCCTACATTAGCTGTGTGATTAGGCATATGGAAACCCCAATACCTAAAAAAAATATGGAGGCTGCCATCCGAGGACCCAGACCAGGAAAGTGAGCCTGGGACAGCAAGAACAGGCAAGTGTTTGTGTCTTGACGGTGTCTCTTTTCACCCAGCTCCAGGATGGAATGGTCCATCCAAAATTCAAGAGAGGATGAGAACCAGGTGTGTTAGCCCAGGGAGGGGGGGGATGGCTACTAAAATAGATTTTCTTTGTTTTGCATCATGCATCCCACTGACCTCTATCACTCATCATTTCCAAGGCACACAGAGCCCATTCCTGCCCCATTGCTTTTTAGGTAAACATTAAACAGCACTGCACATGGAGAGCAGCCAAAGTGTTTGATAATTCATCAGCAGCGGCAAACCTGAGTGTTTGCATGCAATGCAAATTGCTTTGGCTTCTGTCGCTTCAAGTGTGGATGGTAAATAGCCTTCCTTGGGATTACTATCAAGTATTCATCTTAACAACATTAATTTACAACATGTTATCCCCCTTTACATGGTGCTACATGACTTATTCACAGAGCTGGCCCTTTGGTGACTGATGTCGATTCATTCTAATCACCATACTTGCCTAAGACTTTTAAGTTAATGGGACCTGAACTGGAAAAGGATCGTGTGCTGCATTGTTTGTGTGGGGATCGTTGAATGGCAAAGGCAATGACACCTCCCGAAAAACCTGTGTCTTTCCAGCTGAGTAGTGGAGAGGAGAGGCCGCTGGAGAGGCTGAGTCCAGTCAATTTCCCCACCTGAGGATTCTCTAAGACCTCCGAGGGAGCAGCAATAACAACAGCAACAACAGTAATGCTGATGCTCCCTTATGGTAAGTGACACTTTTCAAGTCCCGTCTAATATATTATTCTCATGATAACCCTGTAAGGTAGACACAGTGGGGCGGTTCAAGAGTGTGGGATCTGGAGACTCACTGCTGGGTGGAAACGTGATCTACCACCTTCTAGCCAAGTGACCTTGGGCAAGCCACTCAATCTTTCTTTGCCTCAATTTCCTCATCTTCTTTTTTTATTGATATATAATATTAATAGTTGTACCTGTTTTGGGGGTGCATGTGATATTTTGATAGGTGTATACAATGTGTAATGACCAAATCAGAGTAATTGGGCTATCCACCATCTCAAACACTTAGCTTCTCTTTGTGTTGGGAATATCACAATTCTTCTCTTCTAGCTATTTTGAAATGTATAAATTATTAACTATAATTTCCCTACTATACTATTGAATACTAGAACTTATTCCTTCTATCTAACTTTGTTTTTATACTCATTAGCCAACATCTCTTCATCCTCCCCTTCCCTTCCCATCCTCTTATAACCATTATTCTACTCTCTACCTCCATGAGATCCACTTTTTAGCTCCCACATAAGAGTGAGAGCATTGGATGTTTGTCTTTCTGTGCCTGGCTTATTTCACATGACATAATAACCTCCAGTTTCATCCATGATGTGGCAAATGACAAGATTTCATGCTTTTTTATGGCTCAGTAGTATTCCATTGTGTTTATACACCACATTTTCTTTATCCATTCATCTGTTGATGGACACTTAATTTGATTCCCTACCTTGGCTATTGCGAGTAGTGCTGTGATAAACATGGGGGTGCGGATACCTCATCTTTAAAATGGGGATTGCAATCATAGTTACGACATAGGGCTATTGGCGAGTAAGTGAGTTGTTACAGTAAACCACTTAGAACAGAAGCTGGCACGTGGATTATGGCAGTTAGGAAATAGTCCTGTTCCTCTTCTTCCATGAACATGGCAGGACTGCACTTTCCGGCCTGCTGGAGCTGAGCTGTGACCACATGACTTGCTTTGGTCAACAAAAGTGGAAAAATATGCATCCCTGCTGAATAGAAGCCAGAGACCCCCCTCCCCCTGCTTCAGGGATTGTAGAGATGCATGCCATGCTAGAGCTCCTGACCGCTGAGGTCCTAGAGAAAGGAGACATGGAGCAAAGCTCTCAACCCACTCATGATGTAGTGTGAGTGAGAAATAAATAACCCTTTGTTGCTAGACATTGTTTTTTCTCAACTGAAATATAATCCAACTTACCCTGACTCACGGCAGAAAGTCGCCTATCAATGTTAAGCATCATTATAGTCACTATTTTTATTTTACAGAACAATCTAAAGCTCAGAGTAATGGTCCCAACACCATGCAGCAATTACGTGATGGAAACATAATGAGGGCCCAGATCTTAAAGCGAACACCAAGGAGAGAGAATAGAAATACAGATTTCCTAACTTCAGGGAATAATTACTATACAAGTGCAAAGAATAGGCCCCACTACTTCCTAGCCATGCCTCAATTTTCTGATCATTAAAATGGGAATAACAAAATAGCATCTAGTGCAAGGGATTAAGGAAGGATTAAATGAGATAATACGTGTAAATTGATCACTGGATTATCTGGAACATATCAAATATTCAATAACGTTAGCTATTGTTACTACTATTAATGTTATTAAGTATAAATTGCTATTGTAATCTTAATGTCACCTGTTTCTCATCAGACTGTGGCAATTATATAAAAAATAATTTATATAAATATGTAAAGCCAAACCAGAAACTCCTAATTGCCTTCATACTTGCTGCTTCCTCATCCTGGAATTTAATTTCTTTCTCCCTCCTCACATGGCCAATTCCTCCTACATCTCCTTTACCAGGAAGCCTTTCCCATTCACCCCCACCCAAAGCTGTTATGTGCGCCAATAGAACCTCATGCAACACTTTCATAGGCTGCGTCCTTGTTCTTCTACCATTGTTCAAGGTCTCTCTTCCCTGCTGGACTGGAAGCTCTATAAGAGAATATACTTATCTTGTGTCCAATGGCAGAAGCTCAATATTTACTCATGAGAAAGAGTAAACAAACAACAGATACGTGGATAGGTGATATAGGCAGCCATTTACAGAAGAAACACATTTAGCAACAAATGTGAAATGGTGCTCAATCTTAAAGAAATGCACAAAACAATGTGATATTTTCACTATACAGATGAGGCAGAAAACCAAAAATCAACATTGATAACATTAAGTGCAGGAGAGACTGGAGGGAGGAGAGCAGATTCATTCTCTATTAAAAATTAGGAAGGGGAAGGACGTGAGGCAGCCTGCTCAGCCGTGATTGGCTGAGAGCCAGGAGAGACTCCCCAGTGTGGGGAAAGGGTAAGAAAGAGACCTCCCCCCAGCAGTCCACATTCCCACTGCAGACTCCTACAATTCTAGCCATGGGAGATCCCCTCTACCCTTGTGGGCCCTGAGACTAATATAGGGAGCTCCCTGGTAACCATGTGAAGGCATTGTTCCAAAGAAAGCTCACATCGGGACCCCCAAGCCCCCAAGTCCTGGGCAGCAGCAGCACAGTGCCATTTTGGCAGCACAGTCTCCACCCCTCCAGTCTATGTCCTGCCCTGTAGCTGGGGCCAAGGCGGCAGCCACAAGCATCAATCCTCCCCTGCACCCCCCTTTGATGAGAGGTGACTGCACATTTTCATGCACAAATTCCACTGCCTGCAACCACTGCGGCTGTGGACTGCTGTGGGCCAAGGCACAGGCGAAGCTGCCTGCCCTTGGCTCCTCCTGGGGTTCCAGGAGGAGCTAGTGCAAGCAAGCAATTCTGCCCTCCTCAGTAGCAGGACTGCAGAACAGCCACAGCCGCCTCCACCTAAGCATTCTGCCAGAGGCCTGGGGCTCACCCCACCCTGTATACCTCAGCTAGCATCTTTACATGCCACTGGGGGGCGTAAGGGCACAGCCTGGCCAGGCTTCACCACCACCCCCACTACCCGAGCACACTGTCCAGGGGCCTAGGGATTGCCCAGCCCAGTCTACCACCAGTGGCACCTGAGCATTCCTCCTGGGGTCTGAGGTCAAGCTCATTCAACCTGCTGCTACCACCACAGCTGGCACCCACCCCCACATGCCACCTGTAGGTCTGGGGTCTGGGGACTGGCCTGCCTAACCCATTGTAGACACCATCAACACCAGCACAGACCACTTGGGTCCCAGAGGGTTGTTCCATCACTGCCATTGTCCACACCACTCCTACTGCCCAGGGGCTTGAAAACCCACCCACCTACCCAGCCCACCACTGCCATTCTCACACCTGATCAAGCTACCTGGAAGCCTAAGAATAGGCCTGCCCAGATCTGCTAACACCAGCACCAGCATATACCACCCTGGGGCCCCAATGACAGGCATGCTCAGCCCACCACTGCCACCACTGCTGCCCAAAGACTGGCCTACCTGGCATTCCAGTCCCCAAGAAAACTTCACCACAGCCTCCACTAACAACTGCACCCTAAGCTACCAAGGAAATCACAGACACAACTGAAGCTGTTTACAGCTGAAGAAATCACACAGAGACTACACTACTGAATGCACCCAGAATCAAAGTCAAAGTGCTCTACCCACCCAACAGCACAGACACACCTTCAGGAAAAAAGTCCTCTCTACAAAAGCAAATTCAAAAAATTTTAGAAAGCAACTGTTATACCAGATGCACAGATATCAACGTAAGGACACAGGAAATATGAAAAAGCAAGAAAATATGACACCTTCAATGGAGCACATTAATTCTCCAGTAAGAGATTCAAAACAAAAAGAAATTCACAAAATCCCAGAAAAAGAATTCAAAATTTAGATACTAAAGAAGTTCAGTGAGATACAAGAGAATTCCAAAAAACAATACAAATAAATCAGAAAAACAATTCAGGATATGACTGAGAAATTTACCAGAGAGACAGATATCATAAAAAAGAATCAAACAGAAATTCTGGAACTGAAGAATTCTTTGAATGAAATACAAAATATATTTGAAAGCTTCAACAATAGACTAAATCAAGCGGAAGAAAGAATCTCAGAACTTGAAGACAGGTCTTTTGAAATAACCGTCAGACAAAAATAAAGAAGAAAGAATAAAAAAGAAGGAGCAAGACCTTCATGACATATGGGACACCATAAAGCAACCAAATATTTGAATTATTGGGGTCCCAGAAAGTGAAGAGAGAATGAAAGGGTTAGAAAAGCTATTTAACAAAATAATAGATGAAAACCTCCCAAGTCTAGCAAGAGACTTAGACATTCAGGTACAGGAGACTTAGTGATCCCCAAACAGATACAATGCAAAAATGTCTTCTCCATGGCACATTATAATCAAACTGTGTAAAGTCAATGACAAAGGCAGAATTCTAAAAACAGCAAGAGAAAAGTGTTTAGTCATCTACAAAGGAACCCCCATCAGACTAACAGAGGATTTCTCAGCAGAAACCTTATAGGCCAGGAGAGAACCAGATGATATATTCCAAGTGCTGAAAGAAAAAAACCTGCTAGTCAAGGATACTACATCCAGCAAAATTGTCCTTCACAAATGAAGGATAAATAAAGTCTTTTCTAGGCCAGCAAAAGCTGAGAGAATTCATCACCACTAGACTAGCCCTACAAGAAATGCTCAAGGGAGTCCTAAACCTACAAGTGGAAGGACAATATTTATCATCATAAAAACACATGAAAGTATAAAACTCACTGGTAAAGCAAACACACAAATGAGGAAGAGAAAGAACTCAAATGGTAGAACTATATAAAACCACCAAACCATGATGACAAACAATAAGAGAAAAAGAAAGGAAAAAAGAATATACAAAACAACCAGAAAACAATTAACAATATGACAGGAACAAAACATCACATATCCATAATAACCTTGAATGTAAATGGACTAAATTCTCCACTTAAAAGATATAGCCTGGCTAAACAGACAATTTAAAAAACATGATCCAACTACATGCTGCCTATAAGAAATGCACGTTACCTGTAAAGACACATATAGACTGAAAGTAAAGGGGTGGAAAAAGATAGTCTATGCAAATGGAAACCAAAAGTGAGCAGGAGTAGCTATACTTATGTCAGATAAAACAGACTTTAAGACAAAAACAGTAAAAAAAAGACAAAGAAGGTGATTATATGACAAAGAAATCAATCCAGCAAGAGGATATAACAATTCTAAATATATATGCACCCAACACTGGAGCACTCAGACTCATAAGCAAATATTACTAGATCTAAAGAGAGAGATAGACTCCAAGACAATAATAACGGGGGATTTTAACACCCTGCTCTCACCATTAGACAGATCACCTAAACAGAAAACCAACAAAGAAACATTAGATTTAAACTGGGTTTTAGACCAAATGGACCTAATAGACATTTACAGAACATTTTATCCAATAACTGCAGAATACACATTCTTCTCATTACCACATGGAACATTCTCTAGGATAAAGCATATGTTAGGCCACCAAAAAGTCTCAACAAATTTTTAAAAATCAAAATCATATCAAGTATCTTCTCTGACCACAGTAGAATAAAACTAAAATCATTACCAAGAGGAACTTTGGAAAGTATAAAAATACATGGAAATTAAACATACTTCTGAACAACTATTGGGTCAATGAAGAAATTAAGATGGAAATCAAAAAATTTCTTAAAACAAATGAAAATGGAAACACAAAATACCAAAGCCTATGGAATAAAGCAAAAGCAGTGCTAAGAGGGAGGTTTATTGCAATAAACACCTACATCAAAAATGCAGAGATTTCAAATAAACAATCTAATGATGCACCTCAAGGAACTAGAAAAGCAAGAACAATCCAAACCCAAAATTAGTGGAAAGAAAGAAATAATAAAGATCAGAACAGACCTGAATGAAATCGACACCAAAATAACAATACAAAGGATCAAGAAAATGAATAAATGGTTCTTTGAAAAGATAAAAGAAATTGATAAACCACTAGTTAGACTAACCAAGAAAAGAAGAGAGAAGGCCCAATCAAGCAAAATCACAAATAAAAAAGAAGACACTACAACCAATACCACAGAAATACAAGAGATTATCAGAGACTACTAGGAACAACTATATGCTAATGAACTGGAAAACCTAGAGGAAATGGATAAATTCCTGGAAACCTACAACCTACCAAAATTGAATCAGGAAGAAGTAGAAAATCTGAACAGACCAATAATGAGTAGCGAGTGAATCAGTAATAAAAAGTCTCCCAACAAAGAAAAGCCCAGGACTGGATGGATTCACAGCCAAATTCTACCAAACGTATGACGAAGAACTAATACCAATCCTCCTCAAACTACTCCAAAACAATTGAATAGGAGAGAATTCTCCCTAACTCATTCTATGAGACTTTGGTACTCTGATACCAAAACTAGACCATGACACAATAACAACACAAAACTACAGACCAATATCCCTGATGAATCTAGATGCAAAAATCCTCAGCAAAATACTAGCAAACTGAATCCGACAGTGTATCGAAAAGTTAATACACCATTATCAAGTGGGATTTATCCCTGGGATGCAAATATGGTTCAACATACACAAATCAATAAATGCAATACATCACAGCAACAGAGTGAAGGACAAAAATCACATGACCATCTCAATAGATGCAGAAAAATCATTTGATAAAATACAGCATCCCCTCATGAAAAATACTCTCAGAAAACTAGGCATAGAAGGAACATGCTTCAAAATAACTAAGGCCATGTATGACAAACCCACAGCTAACATCCTACCAAATGGGGAAAAGTTGAAAGTCTTTCCTCTAAGAACTAGAACAAGACAAGAATGCCCACTTTCACCACTCCTATTCTACATAGTACTAGAAGTCCTAGCCAGAGCAATCAGGCAAGAGAAAGAAATAAAAGGCATCCAAATTGGAAGAGAAGAAGTCAAATTGTCCCTCTTTGCAGATACTATAATCTTATATTCAGAAAAACCATAAGATTCTACCAAAAAACTCCTAGAATCAATAAACAAATTCAGTAAAGTTGTATGATACAAAATCAACATACAAAAATCAGTAGCATTTCTATAACCAATAATGAAATAGTTGAAAAAGAAATCAAGAAGGCAATCCCATTTACAATAGCTACAAAAAAAATTAAAATACCTAGGAATATATTTAACAAAAGAGGTGAAAAGATCTCTACAAGGAAAACTACAAAACACTAACAAAAGAAATTGAAGAGGACCAAACAAATGGAAAAACATCCCATGCTCGTGGATTGGAAGAATTAATATTATTAAAATGACCATATTGCCCAAAGCAATCTACAGATTCAATGCAATCCTTATCAAAATACCAATGTCACTTTTCACAAAAATAGAAAAAACAATCCTAAAATTTATATGGATGGAAGCAGAGTGTGGAATGATGCACAATGGAAATTCAGAGAGGTGGGGGAGGTCGCATGGGGGGTTAGATGATGGGAGGTGGCTTGGTGGGTACAATGTGTGTTGTTTCAGTGATAGATGCACTGAAGGCCCTGACTTCACCACCATGCAATATATCAATGTAGCAAAATTGCACTTGTACTCCACGAATATATACAATTAAAAAAGTAAGTGGAAAAAAAATCTGTATGGAACTTAAAAAGAATCAGAATAGCCAAAGCAATTTTGAGCAAAAACAGCAAAGCTGGCAGTATCACATTACCTAACTTCAAAATATATTACAAGGCTATAGTAACCAAAACAGCATGGTATTGGTATAAAAATCAATATATAGACCAATGGAACAGAATAGAGAACCCAGAAATAAAATCCACATATTCAGAGCCAACTGATCTTTGACAAAGCTGTCAAGAACATTCACTGGGAAAAGGACACTCTCTTCGATAAATGGTGCTAGGAAAACTGGATAACTGTATGCAGAAGAATGAAACTGTACCCCCATCTTTCACAATATACAAAAATCAACTCAAGATGGACTAAAGACTTAAATGTTAGACCCCAAACTATAAAACTAATATAAGAAAACAAGGAAAACTTTTCAGGACATTGGTCTAGGCAAATATTTTATGGCTAAGACATCAAAAGCACAGACAACAAAAATGGAAATAAACAAATGAGACTATATTAAACTAAGAAACTTCTGCACAGCAAAAAAATACAATAAACAGAGTGAAGAGACAACCTCTTGAATGGGAGAAAATATTTGCAAACTTCTCATCTGACAGGGAACTAATATCCAGAATATACAAGGAACTCAAACAACTCAACAGTTAAAAAAAATGCTCTCATTAAAAAATGGGCAAAGGACATGAATAGACATTTCTCAAAAGAAGACATACAAATGAACAACAGGTATATGAAAAAATGCTCAACATCACTAATTATCAGGGAAATGCAAATCAAAACCACAATGAGATATCATCTTTCCCCAATTAGAATGGCTACTACTATAAACACACACAAAAAAACAGATGTTGGCAAGGATATGGAGAAAAGGGAACCCTTATACACTGTTGGTGGGAATGTAAATTAGTATGGCCACTGTGGAAAACAGTATGGAGATTTCTCAAAAGACCAAAAATAGAACTACCATATGATCTAGCAAGCCAACTACTGGGTATTTATCCAAAGGAAAAGAAATCAGTATATCAAAGGGATACATGAACTCCCATGTTTATTGCAGCACTATTCACAATAGCAAAGACATGGAATCAACCTTAGTGCTCATCAATAGATAAATGGATAAAGAAAATGTGGTATATATACACAATGGAATACTATTTGGTCATATAAAAGGAATGAAATCATGTCATCTGCAGAATGGATGGAACTGAGGTCATTATGTTAAGGGAAATAAGGTCAGGTACAGAAAGACAAATATTGCATGTTCTCACTCATATGTGGGAGCTAAAAAGAGTAGATCGCATGGAGGTAGAGAGTGGAATGATAGATACCAGAGACTGGGAAGAGCTTATGAGTGGGAAGGGGAGATGAAGAGAGGTCAGTTAAAGTGTACAAACATAGAGTTAGAAGGAATAAGATGTAATGGTTGATAGAGAGTAGGGTGACTATAGTTGACAACAATGTATTGTAGTTTTCAAAATAGCTAGAAAAGAAGACTTGAAGTGTACTCAACACATAGAAATGATAAATACTCAGGCAATGGATACCTTAAATACCCTGATTTGATCATTACAAATTCTACACATGTAATAAAATTTCACGTGCCCCATAAATATGTACAAATATAATGTATCAAAAAATTAAAAAGTAAAACACTGGTAAAATATTTTGGAAGATAACTTAGTAGTATCTATTAAAATGTTAAATGTGACTTAATTTTCTTTCTAGGAGTCTACTCTACAGAAATAATAGCATGAGTATGTAAAGCTATATATTCAAGTGTTTTCATTACAGTATTTTTTGTAAGAACAAATAAAATTGAAGCAATCTAGAACGCTCATCTATGGGGAATTGTCTACACGAAATTTGGTACATCTATGGGATGGAATATTACATCATAAGGTCAATTTTTTATTCATGATCCATTAAAGTACAGAGTTTGTCTTGTTCACCACTAAGATATATAGTCAGTGATCACTAAATATTTGTTGAATAAACTAATGAATATATGCTGACTGAAACATTTTCATGAAACAGAATTAAGAAAAAAAGATTTTAGTCATTTTGTGTAGCATCCAATTGTTGTTTCAAAATGTATGTATATTTACAAATTGATCAAAACCGTATATATAAATGGATGAATGGATGATAGACAGATAGATCTATATAAGAATAACTTTACCCCAACCTTTTAACAATGTTCTTCTTTGAAAGGTGAGTCTGATCATGCCGGAGCTGGGTGGTGGGGAGTAGGGAGGCAATCCTTTCCCTCTCACTTTGAATAATTTACTTAACTCCTGATATTGTAGATGATTTTTCTTTCTTTTTGCTGTTTTTCTTAATGTGTCAAATAAAAACCTTTTTTATCATATAATAAATAATGATTGATTGAGCAATCCTGAGAGGGCAAATTAGGAACTAAGACCCCTTCAAAGTCTAACCCTCTTATTTCCATCATCCTCAAAGAAAGTCTTCCCCTCTACCCAAGCTATAAAAAAAAAAAAAAAAAAAAAAAAGCAGCCCAGTATATCAATGGATGTTAGCTGATGGAAAGGGGAAGGTTGCCTACACTAGTACTTTCTGGACTGAGCCCCACCAGGCGAATATGCCCTTTCATACTACCAGAGCCATGAGCCTCTGGATGAGATGGGGCAGGGTAAGAAAGAAAGATGAAGAAATAATCCTCTAAAAGATTACCATTTTGCAGAAACTCTATAAATGTCTCATGAAAATTGTGATTTCCCAGGAATCACCAAGTCATACAGACCTTGATTTGAACCCCCTGTCTAAAATAAACTGTGTGACTATGAGAAAGTTATTTCAAGTCCTTGAATTCAGTCCCCTGATCTGTAAAAGGAGAGTAATAGTCAGCATAATTAGCATGAGCTGCTGTAACAAACAAACTTAATGCAATCAAAACTCATTTCTCACTCACACAAATTCCGTATTGATGTTCCTGGTTGGATGGCTCTACCAGACAGTTTCCTACCCAGCAGTGTGTCTTAAAATGGTCCCATAGTGAGAAGAGGCAAAAGTTTATGTGGAAGTGCTTTATTAGGGAATATGATATGAGGCAGCAAGAGCAAGAGTGAAGCAGGTAGAAGGGAGAGTCAACGCAAGGATTCCTTGTTGTGTTGTCTGCCACTTAGGGCAACTGGCTGTGTGGTCCCACAGACTATGAGAAAAATCATGAAATGGGCTTTATGACTATATGTCTTGTAGGAAAAGGGTGAAGCATTTATCCATTGTCTCCCATCTTCATGGATCAAAAGTTTTCCCCAGTGGGGCTTTCACACCTGCACATGTCTGAGTTACCCATATGCTTACTATCTTCAGTGAAGCCTTGGTGTAAAGAGTTGCATGGTTGAACCTGTGGAGAGCTGGTAACCACAGCAGTGGCTGGAATAATGTACAAGTGAGACCTTGCGAATCTGAAGAGGTGCATTTGAGATCTCATATGTAGAGATTTGGGGATACATGTACGTATAAGGGGTATAGGCTTCTTCCATATAATAGCCCGACCATCTTCACATGTAGCCTCCAAACTACGGAAGGGGAAGTTGGAGAAAAAGAAGCCAGGCCTGGAGGTAGCGTATGTCATTTCTGCCCACATTCCACTGACCAGATCTGGTCACACACACCCTCACCCTCCCATCAAAGGGGAGACTTAAAAAATGTAGCCTTCTTGTGAGCCCAAGAGAAAAGTAAATGGTTTGGTGAACAGAGAACCTTGTTTCTTCCAATGCCTATACTGGCGATCTCTCACAGCATTTGAGTGCTTTAATTGAGATCATGTATGTTCAAGGTTCTGGGTGTTCCAGGCATATAGTGGGCACTTGACAAATGATATTTCTAATTAACATTCTGTAAAATGAAAAATATACGTGGCTATAAAGGGTATTTCTCTATGAGAAAGCTAGAAAAATGACCTTGGCTAGCAGAGATCTCACTCAAAAGTAGGAGAATTGGTGCTAATTACACTCAAATAATGGACTCGCAGTTACATGCCTCATTGTCTGGGGTTCACTAAATGAAACTGCCAACCATGACTTGGGTAGAGGGTTGCACGAGGAAACCAGCCCCCTTGCTACCAAGTTAGGCCACTGCTGTTGACCTATACAGGTATCACATTTCCTCTGGGTGTCTCTCTCACTCAGTGGGCAATTACTGACTAGAAAAAACGAATTTATCCAGGGGGTCAGGAAAGGAGTTCTCATCTTTATACTCTCTGCCTGGAATTCTTTTATCTCATAGCTTAACAAAGATAAAGTGATCTTTGCCTATGTCTTGGCTTTGAGCTGGGGAAATAGGCTGTTTGGTATCCTGACTTCCACACCCTGTCTCTGCCTGGCATCTGTGATGGTTAATTTCAGGTGTCAATTTGACTAGAATAAGGGATACCCAAATAGCTGGTAAAGCATTATTTCTGAGTATGTCCGTGAGGATATTTCCAGAAGAGATTGGCATTTGAATCAGTGGACTGAATAAGGAAGATCCGTCCTCACCCAATGTGGGACCAGATAGAACAAAAAGGCAGGAGAAAGGCAAATTCTCTCTCTCTCTCTCTCTTTTTCTCTCTCTCCCCACCCCTCTCTTCGGGAGCTGGGATATCCTTCTACTCCTGTCCTTAGACATCAGAGCCACAGGTCCTCTGGCCTTTGGATTCTGGGACTTGCACCTGCAGACTCCCAGATTTCTCAGGCCTTTGGCCTTTGACTGAGGGTTACACCATTAGCTACCCTGGTTCTGAGGCCTTCAGACTCGAGCTGAGCTGGCAACTGGCTTTCCTGGTTCTCCAGATGGCCTGTGGCGGGACTTCTCAGCCTCCATAATCACGTGAGCCAACTCCCCTAATGAATCCCCTCTCATACACACACACACCACACACACACACACACACACACGTATATGATTGATTCTTTCTCTGGAGAACACTAATACGCTTCCACTCAAAAAAATACTTATGGATAAGCTACAATGTGCCAGGCTCTCTGCTAAATGCTGGGGACACAGCAGGAACAAGTCAGCAGGTCATAGTTTTGGTCTAGCGAGAAAGATATTGAATAATAACCACACAAATAAAGCTCTAATTACAAATCACAGAAATGCAATAAAGGAAAACTGTAAGGCTCTATGGCAGTTGTATTTTCATGCCCACTCTCCCCTTCTCACGCATTATCAGACCTCTCTACTTTTTAGCTGACACAAAGCCTTGTAGAAACAAGGCTAGATTCCCTTGCAGACACGTGTGGTCATCTGAATAAATCCTAGCCATTGGGGTGAGACTTGTTCTACTTTCTTTTCTTCCTTCTAACTGATTGGAAGTCACATGTGATGGCAGGAACTACAGCAACATTTTTGGACCCCAAGACAGAAGCCACGTTGAAGAAGGGGCCTGGTCCTTCATGATTGTGGAGCTGTCTACTGGCCTTTAACATCTGCCCACACTTCAACATTAGACAGAAAGAAACACTGCTATTTGAGGATCTCTTTGTGGGGAAAGCAGGACCTATTTTTTTGCAAAGATTGTCTCACACAAAAGATGAAAAGGTAGCTGAGCACATGAACAGTGGAAGAGTGTTCCAGGCAGAGGGAACCTCATGTGCCATGAACCGAAAGAAAGTCAGAGTAGTTTAAAGGCAAAGAACAAGAAGAAAGTAGTGTGCAGTGAAGTAGGCAGGGGATGGCAGAGCATGAGTTGCTCTGCAACTAAATATGTTTTCATTCTTGGGCCCGAGTTCAAATCCTGTCTCTGCTGCTGACTAGTTATGTGACTGGTGGTTAGTTACAAACACTTCGGTGTGCCTCAGTTTCTCCATCTATAAAATGGAGGTAGTAATAGTATTTACCTTGGAGGGTTGCTGAGAGAATGAAATGAGTTAGTATTTGTCGAGTACTTCAGAATAGTACCTGCCGCATACGAAGTGCTGTATATGAAAGACAACTGTATAAGACTTCAAAGAATTACATCAACTACATATAATCGGCTCCCACTTTAGAGACTGTTCCGGATTTTGACTTTGTCCATCACTTCCCACTACTCCCTATCACCTAACGAAGTGTCTCCTTTTAAAATAGTCTCATTAAAAGTGACTTTTCAAGGAGGCAATTAAGCAAAGTATTTAAGGCACAAAGGCCCCACACTCTCGTTCTTTCTTCACCTATAATAGTTGGGGTAACTATAGTCCCTACTTAGAAGACCATTATAAAAACAAGGTACATCAGTAGGGGTTGGCAAACTTTTTCTGTAAAGGGCGAGACAGTAAATATTTTAGGCTTTGTGGGTCATACGACCTCTGCTGCAACTGCTTACCTCTGCCATCATAGCCCACAAGCAGCCACAGGTAGTATATGGAGACGACTGTGTTCCAGAAGACACAGTCCATGGAATGAACGAATGGATGGGCATGGCTGTGTTCCAATAAAACTTTACTGATAGACATTGTGATTTGATTTTTATGTAATTTTCATGAGTCATGAAATATTCTTCTTTTGATTTTTCGGAATCATTTAAAAAATGTCCCAACCATTCTGAGCTTGCAGCCTGCACAAAATGAGGCAATAGATTAGACTTGGTCCATGCGCCATCTTTTGCCAATACCTGTCCTAAAATATTTGGCACAATGCCTGGTGCATAGTAAGTGCTCAGTAGCTGTTTGTTAACTTGTTTGATACTAATATTAATAAGAAGGCATCAGGCAGTGGCTTCTTAGTCCTGCAACCCACCATTTCACAAGCACTGGAAAACCAGTCCTAAGCTGGGACTTTACTTTTTCCTCTTGTCTTTTAAGCAGCTGGGCCTGACCTCAGTGAGAACTGGGGGTTGGGGCAGGGGTGGGGGAAGAGCGTTGCATGAAGTCAATGCCTTGGTTCAACACCTCCCTCAACATCCTGACTGCTTGAACCAAAAACTGCCAGTTTGAAAGGGGCTTTATAAATGGAGAGCCTATAAAGCAATTCAGAATCTGATTTTTGCTGCAAAAGCATGATTTTAACAGATCTGTAGCTGTTCCCAACCTTTTAACACTGTCTCCTGTGAGTCAAGAGATTTTGATCTTGTAACTAAATTGACTCTGCCGCAGGTTTGCCATCCTCCTGGGTAAATTCTCTGACATGCACAGCTTCAGACCCAACCCCCTGTCCAAAAAAAAAAAACAAAAAACCTTCTTCTGTACCCAAATCATCCCCTATCTCATTTTCTCCAAATTGAAATATATGTTTTAAAATATCATAATGAATATTGGAATCAACTCCCTTTGGCCCTACACCTAGCATCCTTTTTTTTTTTTTTTTTGACTCAGAGTGCTGCAGAATCCAACAAGACATGGTTTCAAAATAAAGAGCTCAAAGAGTAGCTTGGCTGGGGCTGAAAGCAGCAGCTCTGGAAATGCAGGCTTTTCTGGATGGAGCAACACTGTCCGAATTTTACAGAGCCAGGGAAGAGGCTGCCGTGCTGTGTTCCGGTGCCGGACTCCCTCCGGGCAGGTGCCCGCCCACGAAAGCTGTGCTCACGCGCCATGAACATGGCCCTGGGCGCTGGTTTCGTGGAGCTGAAAATGCATCTCCTCTCCTAGAGCTGAGGATAGGATATGACCAGGAATGAACACGCACCTTGAGTAACAGAGCGGGCAGAGAGAGGTTGGAGGAGGGAAAGAGGGAAAGACAAGGGTGGGAAGAGGAGAGGTCGAGGGGAGAAGACAGAGAGGCGAGAGGCGAAAGAAGAGAAGAAACAGGGAGCAAGTGCATGGGGGGCTGGGCAGGAAGCAAGAGAAGGCGGTAAGAGGAGTGGCAGGGGAGCGCCAAGGCTTCCATCCTTATACCGTTTAGGATGTGGGCACGATTAAGAGGACAGCCTCCAGTAAGATCTGGAAAGAAGAGCTATCACCATAAACTTAGGAAAATAGGTGTATTTTCTTACAAATCCAAAAATGCTATCGCTCAGGAACAGAGAAGGGCGTGTGTGAGTGTGTGTGAGAGAGTGTGAAAAGGATGAATGACTTTCCTGACCTCTGTTTTCTCTTTCAGAGTAAGAGGTTATTCCCCCTGGAGTTCTGCTTAAGAACCGAGAGTTCTAGGACTTGACAAGAGTTCCTCTATTGTCCCGAGATGAGCACTTTTCTGGGATGAATTGGAGGCTTGGCTGGCAAGCCAGGAAAAGGACGGAACAGCTCTGCAAGGAAATCAAAGCTCAACTTGTATTTCCATTTCTTCCCCATCCAGGAAAAGGGGAATGGAATCAAAGCCAAAAGAGAAAAGTGGCAAGAGATGAACCTTTTAGTTTATTAACCAGAACCTTCTGGTAACCAGCACTTTGGCCCATCTACTGAACAGCGGTTTATCATTGTTCTTAGTAAAGACCTCCAAGGTGCATAAAATTTTTTTGTTTGTTGAAACAGAGTGTCTTCTAAGTCATCAAATAGAAGAGAAATTCTGTTCATAAGATTTTTGTATGAAAGCCAACATTTGTTGAGGCTTACTATGTTACAGGCATTAATCATCTCATTAAATCTCCACACTATAACCCTTATAGGTAAGTCTTATGATTATAACCATTTCATAGGTGTGAAAACAGGGATGGAGAGAGTAAGATAACTTGCCCAGGGTTACAGCTAAGAATTGGAAGAGCTGAGATTTGAACCCTGGCGGATCCATCTCACAGCAGAGGTCTCGTACTTAATCTCCAAGTTATACCACTTTCTTCTGCAAAGGTATGTGTTTGCAGGAGAATAAATATGATGATAAACAGAACAATGCTACTCTAAGGGAGCTCAGAGTCTTGTCTAGTATATGTGAATAACTTGCAAATGAATAAAAAGAGAGAGATTGAAGGTGGTGTTATGCATGGAGGTATCCATCCTCAGAGTGCCACTCTGTGTTGGGTTCGGTCACTCCATCATCCCATTTTAGGAGAGAGACAGAGAAAGTGTCTCAGGGAGAGCTTCCTGGAGGGGGTATGTATGTGAGCCAGGTTTTAATGTGTAAATAAGAGTTCATGGTATGGACAGGTGATGGTGGGAAGAGGGTTCCAGAAAGAGGGAACAAGATGTTCAGAGGCATGGGATCACAAATGCCATACACTGTTTCAGGAATTAGAAGCAGTAATAAGTGCCTGGAACATAAATTGCAAGATCAGGAGTGGTAATAGTTGAGACCAGAGAAGTGGGCAGGAGTCACAGTTTAAAGGGCCTCATGTTTAATACCAAATAATTCGGACTCACTAGGGTCTTCGTGAACCTGACTTATCTGGAAGCATCATATACACATCTGTAAGGCAGGATAATAAGACTGGTAGAAAATGAAGTTATTGAGACCAAGCAAAACAGACTTTTTTATGCACAGTAGGAACAACTAGAAATACAATCTTGATATGGTCAAAGCTTGAGTTTATGAAGAAGATTAGGCTCATATCACTGTTTTCTTAAAGGATGGCATTTAAAATCAGCAATGCCGATTTATTTATTTCTTCCTATAACTGAGCTTTCCCTAAACTAGCCATTTGTGATTCATCCGCAGAATGGGAGCTCAAAAAGGGACAGATAGTATGTCATTTTGAGAGGTGAGGATGGTGGGGAGTGATCTGCCCAGCCTTCAAGTAATCCTCCTCTGTTTTAAGAACTTCCTTTCTACCTACAGGGATGGATCTTGACAGCCATGTTTACACTCTTTGATCCATCCTACAGACAAAATTGATTGAATCAAAGAGAGACATATGGCTTAAGTTAGTTTAAACAGATTCTCTTTACCAGGAATGTGAATAAAATAGGAATTCAGAGATAACCAGTTAGTGTCTGTGAATGGTAGAATATAAAGGACACGTTAAGAGCTTGGATGCTCTAAGACAGGCACCTTTTTAAAATGGACTAAGAAGCAGAAGGAACTGATATAGAAAAAGAACAATGAGAGATGCTCAGAGAAAAGCAGAAATGGCAGGGAGTACTGCCGAGGTTCTTAGCAGCTTTCTCAGTTTCTGACAGCAATTTCTTTCTGAGACCCAACTATATTTCTCCCCTTGGGTTCCGTGAGACATTCATATTCTTTAGTAAATCCATATTTTTTGCTTGAGCTCTCTTGAATTGGCTTCTGTTACTTGAAACTCAAATAGTTTTGATAGTACCTAAATCAGAGTTCCAACCTGCTAGTGGCCACCAGAAGTCATAAAGACAAAGAAGGTAGATATACAGGATGAAATGAGAAAAATTCTCAGGTGCTAATATTGTTGAACCAAGTTCCCTTATCTAAATAGCCTGAGCACATTCCATTTTTGGGACCTTTTCTCCAACATGGCTTGCCAAATACTCCTCAAATGCCTCTTTGATCAATCCAGTGCTAAAACCATGGCTAAAGTGTAATGGCTAAAGATATGGGTTTGATCACCATAAATAGCCCTCGTTGTGTCTGCCTCATTAGAGAAGCTTTCTTTGACCCCTCAGCCTACATAAATCTCTTCCTCCCTGCTCTTTCAATGAACTTCACTTGCATGTATACTACAACACTTAACGGTCAGTCTAGAGCCATCATTGGATTTATACAGCTGTTTCCCCCAGCAGATGGTGAGTCACTTGAGATGAGAACCATGTCTTACTTATGTCTGTTTCTCTCACAGTTGTCATTACAAAACCATGAGCCTGCAAGCCTTTTTCACAAATGAATGAGGTCATATTGAGATATGACTCTCTCAACCCCCTTCAGGCATCATTTTAAGGGAAAGGGAGTGAATTCTATGGATGGGGCCATAGAAATTATGACACAGAAAGAAGGCCCTTACAGATGCCGGCACCTTGATCTTGGACTTCCCAGCCTCCAGAACTGTGAGCCAATACATTTTCCAGTTTGGAGCCTGTAGCTTCCACAAAGCTCACATCACTTTGATGTTTAGATATGTTGTCAGTTCATTGGAAAAAGGGGAAAAAGACAGAGTTGCTTCAACCAGGGACAGAGGGCCCAGGAGCTGGTAATCCTGATGCTGTCTCTCCTCTCTTGATCAGTCCACGCTTTGTTTCTTTTCCATCACAATGACATGGAGATTGTAGAACTCCCAAGAGAGATTGGCTGAAAGGGTTTACCTGCCCTTTACACCCAATCTTAAGAGCCAAACCATATCCAGATATAGCACACATTTCTGCCTCTGCCCGAATGTGGAATCTTCAAGCATCTGAGCGGCTCTGAGCCTCAGGACCAGTATTAAGACCTTTTAACCAAATTTCTCTCCTAGGCCACCAGTGCAACAAAAGAAAAGAGGGTATTTCTCCTTGTCCACAGTGAAATTCATTGCTTTCTTCAGAGTACAAGGGAAAAGTCATTTGTGAAGAAATACAAAACCAAGAAATAGATCAACTGAATTCTTAATCAAATGGGCTCTGCTGTGGTTTGAATGTGTCCCCCAAAATTTATGCTTTGGAAACTTGATCCCCAATGCAGAGGTGTTGGAAGGTGGGAACTTTAAGAGGTGATTAGATCATGAGGGCTCTCCTCTCATGAATGGGTCAATGCCATTATCACAGGAGTGGGTTCTTTATAAAAGGATGAGTTTGGCCTCCCCCCACCCCACCCATGTGATGCCTCCTATGAGGTTATGACACAGTAAGAAGGCCCTTACAAGATGCCAGCACATTGATCTTGGACTTCCCAATCTCCAGAATTGTGAGCCAACAAATTTCTGTTCTTTATAAAGTACTCAGTCTCAGGTATTCTATTATAGCAGCACACACAGACTAAGACAGGCTCTCAACAGATTTTCAGTGTTTCTCACTTTCCTTTAGTACTGGCATGTTCCTACCTTACAGAAAATAACTCAGTGATCTCTGGCTTATCAAATAGTGGCCCTAATTTATTAGTATTCTCTGTTCCTGAAAGAAGGGAAAAAATAATCTCATGGTTTGTGATAAACTTTTAAGCCCCACCTAGAATCTTTCCAGAAAATTGTCTATAACAAAGCTTTCAACCCAGGCTCTTAGAAAATGTAAGGGAAAACCTAAACTCAGCTCTCTGAATCTTTATGGAAAGAACAGACACAGTCTTCAAATATTTTTAATTCTGTTTAGGACTTGCTCTGTGCTTTGTAGTAGACCTTCCAGAAGGTAGAACCAGTGAGGGACACCCTAGGGCAAGAAGAACAAATAGATGTTTGTTGATTTCCTCTTGTGTGTTGAACCATTTTCTAGCCACTGTGGGGAAATGGAAGCAAATATAAGACAAGAAGCTCAATATTTTTGATACTTTATATATATTCCAGGATTTTCAGTTTATGAAATGTATTCACTTAATTAGTTCACTTAATACTAATAACCATCTTATGAGACAAGCAATGAAAGTAATGCCTCCATTTGCCAATAAGGAAATTGAAGCTCAAAATGCCTTTGCCCGAGGTTCATACGATGAATAAAGGTGGGGAGAAGGGAGATTAGAATCCTAGTTTGCTTTCTCTTGGTGCACTGGGCTTTCCATTCCCATAAGTCTCCACTTACCATACAGGGGAAGACGCACGAGGAGAAGCAAGGCCAGGCCATGTGCAGTTGATTGCTAAACTGCATGGTCCAATAAATTACATGAGAGGATCAAGAGTGAAAAAATTAGGATGAACCAGGGGGTCATGGAAGGTTTCATGGGGGATAAGTGTCTTGAGTTGGACCATGAAGAATGAAGACAATGTTCCCATGAAAGGAACAGAAGCAGTGAGAAGAAGAAAGTTTCTCAAGGAGTCTGCTAGTTTTCCAGAGTGTGAGACTCAGAAAAACAAAAATGAAAAATGCCGAAGTCCCTTTAAAAAGAGACCCTCAGAAAGCAGGGCTTAGCAAGTCTCCCAGCACTCCATCCATCCTCCAAGATGCAGAGGAGGAGGCACAACGGCCACTAGCTCTACCGTGAGTTTAATGCAACTTTTGCTGTGTGGCGATGCCAAGAGGATGGGAAGGGGTGACTGAGAAATTAGTCAGTCTTTCACACCGGAGAGAGAATTTGAGGGTGGTCCTTATTCTCTTCTCCTGAATTTCCATACTGGCTTCTTTCCTGAAGTTTAGCCCTCCCAGCAACAACCCTGGCGTCATCGGGCCAAGGTGAGGGCCTCTCATTGGACTGGTGGAGGAATCACTCTGCAGGGTCTCTGCTCTGTCTGTATCTTTCAGAACTGACATCCATTGAACCAAAGGGGCAGTTGAGTTGGCCTTAAGGTAGAAGGACTTGGGCCATCTATTCCTGAGCCGCCCAGCTAGAAGAACCCATTGCTGTCATCAGAATAGCAAAAAAAAAAAAGTCAAGGTCAGCAAAGGAGGCATCTTTTCCCTGCCTCCCCCCCCTGTCCCACTTCTTCACAATCCACCTGCTTCAGCCACCTCAGGCCTGATCCCAGCTGCCAGATTCCAACAGAGGCAGTTCCTCAAATTGCCAGGAGATCGCTATCCAAACTGTCACCCCCCTGATCAGAAAAGAAGGAGTTATGTAAGTAACTGACAGCACCTGAGCGATCTCTCATTTGGATTAAATCAAGATCTTTAAATATTTATAAAGTTCTAGTATCTAAAATAGCCAGCCTCTGCCTCGCACGTGGGCTGTTGAAATATGGGCCTAGTGCGTTCTCAACTGATTCCTCATCTGAACAGTCATATATTTTGTTTGTGCGTGAGTGTGTGTGACAGTGTGTGTGAGTGTGAGAGTGTGTGTGGGTGTGTGTATGTTGAAAAACCTATTGCATTATGTTAAATATCCCAAGGGCTCAGCATAGAACATGACTGGAATGAATACAGGACGAGAATAACTTTTTTCTATCTCATTAGATGGTCTGAGTTTTGAAATCTGCTCTAAAAGTGTGGTAAAGTGTGCAGTGTTGTAGATTAATGCACTGAATACATTTCTACAGTTCTTGATGTGTTTCATAAAAGGTCCATTTCAAAAGTGTGCTGTATTATAGGTGAACACTCGCAGTAAATAATCTTGTTACAGAAACCTAAGCAATTTTTACAAGGCGTATTTCTGGCTGACTGAACAATTTATTCTCCAGATGTCACATTGTATTTTTCCAATATAAAATGAAACAGCTTTTTTTTTTCTTTTAAGGCCGACTGTGCTGCTTTGTCTGGATCTGGAACAAAAGGATCGCCCCTTAAGGAGGCTGATGCAATGTTAAAGCCCATCACTTTGAAATTAACACCACACCTGGGAAGAGCAGGCAGCGCCATCGCTGCTTTTCCTGGTGGGGAGTGGCACTTGCCAATCAAGCAGGACGTTCCCCTGGGTCGTCCGGTCTGAGGAAACTTGCCAAAGAGGAGAGGGGTGAAGGGAGAGGCGTTGACAACAGGCGAGGGGCACAGACAAGAGGAGAAAGGAGAGGAGAAGGAGGAAGGGAGGCAGGAGGAATCAGAAGCAAAGGTAGAGTAGTAAGAGGAGGTGGAAGGAGCGGCAGAACAGGTAAGAAAAGAGGAGAGAAGACAAAGGCGAGGAAGAAGACGAATAGTGAAAAGACAGCTGGAGGAGCTGGGAAATACGGGAGAAATGCAAAATCCTGCCGCCACCAGAGGCAACATTTGCCGATGTTTTTGCAGAACATTCAGCCCACGAAATACTCTACGGAAGAAAAGAAGAGTTCTGTGATCAGACAAGACTGGAAAACAGTGAATTCTATGCACATCCTCTTCCCTTGGACATTCACAATGCACTTTAGCATATTGAAGGCTCGGAGGAGTCTTGCTGGAAAGAGACCTGATTAACTTCATTTAACCCGGTGTGTTTCCAAGCTCCAAATCTCTCTCTCTCTTTTTTTTTTTTGCAAAGCATCTATGATCATGTTGTGGTTTGAACACATTCATCTAAAGGTTTCTGACACATCCATCATGTGTTATTTCTAGAAAGGGTGGACCATCCATGCCCTCCACATCAATGTAAACCAAAATGTTCTCCATCAAGCTCTACAGCTACATAAAACTTATCCAGGGCAGGTCCCTGGGAAAGATGACTCTTAACATGGTATCAAATGCTGACAAGGTGTATTAGTCAGCTTCGGCTAGGTAAGGCTACAGTAACACATATTCCCCAACATTTCAGTGCTTTATGAAGGTTTATATCTCACTTCGTATGTCACTGCAGTGAGGCTGAGGCTCTATACTTCTGCCCCAATATGTTTTCCATAACTTGAGATCCAGGTCTCATGGCACAGAGAAAAGAGCATTATGATGAACTGCGCAATGTCTTTGAAAGCTTCTGGCCGCATGTATCATACATCACATTCCATTGGCCAAAGCAAGTCACATGACCAAGTCTGAGGTCAAGGGGGCAGGGAAGTACATTTCTCCCTCAAAGAGGCTCTGCAAGCCACGTGGTAGTCGGTAGAGGAGTGTAAACCTCTCACAGGGAGGAGGTGAATGAATGAGAACATTAACAGATTCAACGTGGGGGTTAGTGGGAAAAGCTGTGGTCTATAGGTATTAGGGACTCTTATTTAGAGTCAGCCACCTCCTGGTCCCAGAAAGTGAAAAAACTTAGACAAGGGCTGGAACTTGAGCTGGTACCATGGCAACTATGTCAGGATATTAATGAATACAGGTGGGTCCCACTGTAAGAAAATTCAATACATGGAAAGTTGAATGTATATTAGGGTTTAAATGTTCACAGAAGACAAAGAAATCTATGCTTAGCAAAAGATTCCCTAGCGAGGTCCACTGAACAGAGTTGTTTTTAATTCCATGTATTAGAGTGAACCATATAAAATTGCCACTTTTGAGGTTTAAAAAATTGCCTATCAGCAATTTCATATGGTTCAACATAATACAAAAATTCAATTTATCGGCATATTATCCAAAATCATCATCAGGGATGGCCAAAAGGTTTCATCTGGAGTGCCAACCATGACTAACTGGGAGTGCTGAGGATTCTGAAGCAGCGTCTAGTGTTACCAGGAAAGAGCACCATAGTCAACAAGCAATGTCTGCCATGGCATCAGGACGTTTGTTCCATGTATTTGCCATCCCCGGTCTCCTGCGAGGTAGGGAGTACAGCCCCTTTTACAAGCCGTGAGCATACCAGCAGTGGTGCCTTATAGCAGCCATCCACGTGCATGTGGCTACCCCGTCACTCTCGGCCTCCTTCCCCTGCTGTATTTCCCTGCAGAGCACTTATGACCATCTGATGTGATGAATGATGTAACAGGGACTCCGTAAATGACTCTCGAATGAGTGAATGAATGAATGGATGAATGAAATCAGACTGGGAACATTGTGGCCCAGCAGAATAGGAATACCTTGGCGAACAGCCTTTTGTATATAGGTTTATTGCTGAAAAATTGAAAAACAAATGGTTAAAAGAATTCTGAATAGTGATTTCAAAAATATTTAATATAACATTGAATCTGTGAAATCAGACTAAATAGTCAAAAAGGAATAATCTAAAAATGGGAGTAAGTTCAGAGGAGCGAACAATAGAATGAATAACAAAGAAACATACCAAATGAGTGAAGTAGAAGACAGACTTGATAAACACAGCCTCATCTCAAAGGAGGATAGAGTTTAAAAATGAAAAGAAGAGAGAAGGAATATGGGAGGGCATATTCAGGAGATGCAGTTTACATATAAAAGGAATATCAAAAAGGAAAGAATAGAAGGAGCAGAAGCAAAAAAATCAACGAAAATGATAGAAAATTTGTTTGAGCTACAGAAAAGTCTGAAAGGGTTTTCTGAACACCAGGAAAATTAGTAAAAATGAGTCTTTTTGGCCAGGTGCGGTGGCTTACACCTGTAATCCTAGCAATTTGGGAGGCTGAGGCAGGAGGATTGCTTGAGGCCAGGAGTTCAAGACCATCCTGGGCAACACAGCAAGACCCCATCTCTACAAAAAATTTTAAAAATTAACCAGACATGGTGGCACTCACCTGTAGTCCCAGCTACTCAGGAGGCTGAGGCAGGAGGATCACTTGAGCCCAGGAGTTTGAGGTTACAATCAGCTATGATGACACCACTGCACTCTAGCCTGGGGAACAGACTGAGACACTGTCTCAAAAAAAAAAAAAAGATACTTTTTAAAAACTAACTTAATTTGAGGACTTACTATGTGCCAACCACTGTGTTCAGTGTTCACAATACATCATCTCATTTAATCCCCACAACCACAGGCAAGGTAGTACTAGTATTACACCCATTTCACAGATGAGAAAATGGAGTCCAAGAGTGGTCAAATGAGTAGTCCAAGGTCACACCAAGAGCCAGGAGTCAAGACTTTCCAGCTCCCAGGCCTTGCTTTGACTGTCCTGCTACTCTGCCTCTTGGAGAATGTGAAGAATTCAGTGCAGACTGCCAGGGAGCACACTGTAGGCCCAGGCACTGAATGGGTGCCTGCAATGTCAGCAATGAGTAGGATACACCCCTTTCCCTCCGAGAGCTCTGCGGGCTTTGAGTTGATTTTCCAGAGGTGGGGATGTTTTTCACTGAGCCATTCTCCCCCTTTCTCAGTCTCTGTCTCTCTCTCTCTCTCTGTCTTGGTCTCTATCTTTTTCTCTCTCGCACACACTCATTGACAGCACTGATGGGCAAAGTCAGGAGGGCAGTATTTGTTCCTAGAGCAAATCACAGTGCAGTGGTTAAGTTTGGCTTCTGGAGCCAGAACGACTGAGTTTAAATCTTGGTTCTGTCACCCACTAGCTGTGTGATGTTTTGCAGGTCAATTAAGTTCTCTGTGCTTGTTTCCTTATCAGAAAAAAAATAACAGCCAACTCAAAGAATTCTGCTAACAACTAAATGAGTTGAGACACATAAAATCCTTAGATCAATGCCTGGTATGTAGGAAATACCCAACAAATGTGAGATTTCAAAAGCTCTTGGGCCCTAATCAAGCTCTGCCATCAGTGTTTTGCACCCACCCCCTAGGACCCTGCCACGAGCCACTGCTGGCATGCAGATTCTGCTCCGTGGAAGAGGTTCTGCCCCTTGTTTAACCGGTTTCCAGCCAACCCCACTTGACACCCCTCCAGAGTGGGCTGCAGCAATCCCTATGCAGCCTGGCTCTCTCTCCTTGGGCCTTCTGCACGGCCTCTCCCCCTTCACACCATTTAGTCAATGCCATTAATCAAAATCCTATAGCAGAAAACGCATGCATAAGTCCGACACATTTATTGCTATGGCAACAATTCAGGCACTTGTCCCAGTGTCAAGCTATATCAGTGGAGATAAATTCTATTGTTTTCACAGTGACAGTTTTCTCTGTGTTGGACTTAATCCATGGAAAAATATAGCCTTTCTCCTTATTTAAGAGAGTGAGAGAGAGCTAGAAAGAAAGAGAAAGTGACCTCTGGGTTTCTTACCCCATCCATTCAGAACTGAAACCAAATTTTTTCCTTTCTTTTAAATGAAGGAAGACATTCAATGATTTGCAGCAGCATCACACTGATCAATTGATCAACAGTATCCCCATAAGCAAAATTCCCTTCTTTGGAAACAGAAGTTCCGGAGGGCCCAAATGCATGAAGAACATTTGCAAAATCCTTCTCTGCAATGGCTTTCACTATCTTAGCCTGTACCAGGGCCCGGCTCTTGGGACACACTGGGTGAATTCAGCCTGATTCCTCAGCAAACAGTGTTGGTAAATAGAAACGGGCTTGCTCATAATGAACATTTTCCCCCTGATGAATAGCATCTCTCACCCAGAGAGACGGCCTCTTCTGCTTCGTGGAGATGAGTGAAGGGTCCTCCCCACCGTCTTCCCCAAGCATCTTCACCTGGAGCCTCAGGAAGCAGCAGCATTAAAACCTGGCTTCTGTATTATATGCGTTTCAGGGTAGTCTACACTCATCAAACACACACTTCGGAAGAAAGTCGCTTGGCCTTTTATAAGCACTTTGCTCCTTTCTATGTGGAATCTTTTTCCCATCCTTCCTGCCAGAAAGGTAAAATTCAATCTGAAGCTAGAAACCTTTTTGAGCATTGACGTGTGCACTCTGCTAGGTGCCGTGGAGAATGTAAGAGAAATAAGAAACATTGTCCTCAGGTTGCTGATAGCCTAGTGGGAAGAACACTGACATTCATTCATTCGTTCATTCTCTGCCACCAATTATTAAAGCACCCGCTATGTGCCAGGTGCTTTACAAACAACACCTGTGTGTTAATTTCCTCTTGCCGCTGTAACAAATTGCCACATACTCAGTGGCTTAAAGCACCACTGGGCTAAAAGCGAGGTGTCATCGGAGCTGCATTCTTTCTGAAACTCTAAGGGAGAATCATTTCCTTGCCTTTTCCAGGCCACCAGCATTCCTTGGCTTGTTGCCCCATTCTTCCATCTCCAAAGCCAGCAACCTCAGTGGGAACCCTCATAGCACCGTCTCTCTGGTTCTCTTCTGCCTCTTTCTTCCCCTGTGATTACAATGAGCCCAACCAGATAATCCTGGATAATCTCCCTATTTTGAGGTCAACTGATTAGCATCCTTAATTCCATCTGCAGGTTTACTTTCCCTTTGCTAGGTAACATAACATATTCACGAGTTCCAGGGATTAGGATGTGGACATCTTGGGGTGGGAGGTTAGGGGGTGGTATTAGTCTGCCTACCACAATCTGTAGATTTTGACACTTCACTGAAGGTATGTATTATTCTCATTTTATAGATGATAGAACTCAGGGTCAAAGAATTAGTCTTTCCCAGGACCATAAAGATAATCAATGGTACACCTGGAAATGGAATACAGGTTCAAAAGAATCCCACATTCTTTCCTACCGGGACTATGGCTCTTTCCTCATGTGTTCACTCAAGAAATAGCAATTATTCAGTACCTACTATGTGCATCTCTGTGAAACATGCATGCTTGGAGGGCAGGGTTGAAAGAGAAACAAAGCAATGCCCCTAACAGAAACATAGGATGGTGTCTAATTAGGTTAGGAAGGAATAGCACGCTTCCTATTCCTGAGAAAAGTGCTCTTCCTGAGAAAAGGAAACTCAGTATGAGTTGAGGTAATCCAGAAAGGCTTCCAGAAGGTGGTAGGGGCTGAGGCTGTAGCAAAAGAAGGTACAGAAAAATGGCTCATTCCTTCCAGATCCTTGGGCGTGTGGATACGGGGAAGAGGTACCCTCAACCCTGGCCCCCGGCTCCTTGGGGAGCCCATCACAGGGCAGGGACACTTGATTCTTTCCAATCCTGGAGTTCAAAGTTGCTGTTCCAACTTCCACAGGGGCCTCAGCAAATTTCCACTGAGGTCATTTCCCCTTGGATTCAGAGCAGAATTTGATGCTGTCGATCCCAGGTGCGAGAGGCAGCAGGTGTAGAGTCAGAGCTCTATTAGGTTGCAAGTTAGGCCCAAGACCTGCAATTCACACGCTGAGCACAAAGCTGAAGCTGCCTTTACTTCTTATTTTCCTCCTTCCCCTTCCTTTCTGTCTTCCCCTCCTTCCCTTTCTTTTCTTTTCTTTTTTCTTTTTTGGCTTCTTTTTCAAAAAAGGAATTGGGGGGCCACAGGATGAGTGCTCTGTGTCCTAAGGAGTCCCTTGGGAATCTCATCCATATGAATGAGGCCTATAGCTCTTAGCAGGCATCCCTGCTGCGGGCCACATTACCTCCTTCTGCGCTGGGTCCTGGCCAGGCCTCATGTCTGGAGAGGCCTCTAGCCCCTTAATCCCAAGCGTGCAGCAGCAGAAGGCAAGACCGTGCTGCCCTCCTGGCCATGGGCCTCTCCTGGTCTGGCACAGGGGGTGGGGGGAATTGCCTGGGGGACAAAGGTCCTATACTCCTGGGCTCTTTGTCCCAGAAACAGCAAACACGGAATTGCAAAGATGAACTCTGTATCTGGATCAAGGTGTGGCTGCCAGGAGAAGGAGGTGATGGTGTATTAGGAAGGGGTCTTTGCGATGGCATTTTCTAAGCCCCGAGAAATGTCTGTCCATGAATTATGGAAGAAAGGTGACATTTAAACATTGTGTTTTCAGTGGGTAAGCCTAAAAAGAGGCCCAGAGAACCTAAGGGAAGAAAACCAGGTGACAGAGGTCTGGAAAAAGAGAGGGAGGGAAGAGAAAGAAACTTGAGAAATGGCAGACAACGGAGGTGGGCTAGAGCCATGAGCCACACAGAAGGGAGCGGGGGATTCAGCAGAAACTACAGTATTTCTAGATAGGAGGAGTGTAGGGGAAGCAAGCTGGCAGGAAGGAGGGCTTGAAGATGGCCTTCCAGAGGTATTTGCATAAGACTAAGAGGCTATCAATTCTCACCTCAAACCAAGGTGGGGGCGATGGAGATCATGGGGCATGACGGCATCCCTTGGGGCTGACACCGGGTGTATTAAACTGGAAGGAAGGCGAAGAGTAGATTGCAGGCCGGGCAGTTGGAGCTGAGATAGGGCCGGGGCCACACCAGCAACCAGGTCAGGTTCAGAGAAACCCCTGGGGGAGGGGAGAGGGGGAGTCAAAGGGAGGAGGCTCATAGGTGGCAGTGAGGGCTTATTTGTCCTTTGGCATTCTTTCTTGTTAGCTATTTCCATGCCTGTAGTTATAGACAGGAAGAAGTGGGGATCTCACTGTCACACTGTATAAAACACAGTTGCCAAAATCTACTTAAAGACTAGGAGATGTCTATGCCCTGGGGAGAAAGGGGACCACTTAGAGCACATAAAGAGCACAGGGAAAGGCTAGCAAGGAACAACAAAGGTTTTCAAATCAAATTGGAGGGATGTTGTTGTTGCCCCTACAGTATCAAGCAAAAGCCTTTGCTCTAAGGTAGTTTCCTAAATTTCAGCAGATCGCCTTCCACTTTCATGGGTTGGGCCACCCCCTTGTACTATGTACAATGTGCATATTTGTCCACTGTCCCGGATCACTTCCCTGTATTATTTGTTTTTAATTGACTTTTCTTTTAGTTAAATTTATTTGAAAGGAAGATGTGTATCACTATTATAAATGAGTGTCACCATAAAGAGAAGCTAAACACAAAATAAATACACTGGAAATGAAGCAACGTGATTACATGATAAGTGCTTATGATTTCCACTGAAGGTTTTCCTCCTGAGATCTGGTGTCTTGTTTGTTGAAGGGGAGTTTATTAAGAGTGGTAGAGAATCATTTAAGACAAAGCAGCTCCAAACAGAAACTTTCTCCACGGGGCAGTTAAAAGGACTGAAAGCAAATTGAGACAGAAGTAACTTCCCCCCACCGGATTCAACGTTGCATGGGGCACGACATCTAAAGTAATCTCCCAAACACCCGTGGTGGCGTCCGGTATCGGGGAAATTGTTGCTGAGAGGTGCTGCCTTAGCACAGTCCCCCAGAGAATAGCCTGAGGCGAAGCTTATGGTCTAGGGCTTTCCTGGAGGGTACAATCTAGAGTGAAGGAAAGGACACGAGCAACAGAGAGGAAGGAAAAGCAAACACAAGGAGGTGCTTTACAGCCTCCCCGGAAACACGGCCAGTTGCTGGGTCAGGTAGGACATCTCTGGGGAAACTGTGGAGTCAACTGGCAACTGTCTGTGGAAGAAGGAAGAGTGAGGAATTCATTTGCAGACTTTCCTCATGTCCGTTTCTCTCATTGGATGGAGTTTGCTCCACAAAGTGTTCACTCTCCGCACTTCCGGTTTGCGTTACCTCTTTGGACTCTAGGGGTCCACACTGCTGAGACCTGGGCGCTGGGGCAGTAGAGCGAGTAGGATGGAGGCCATGCTGACGTACAGCTTGGCACTTGGGGGGGCTGAGGTGGCAGGGGTGTTAGAAGACCAGGAGATGGTGGTGGCACTGAGATACCTCCAGTTCCTCTTCTGTATGGTGACAGGCTGAGGTAAGCGATGTGGAGACCCCATCACATGCTGCAATTCTGTGGGTCTGAGCAGTTCCAGCACCTCTGTTCCCTCTTCTGGGGAGCGAGAGACCAGGACAGGGAGCGCTGCAGATCCACCCGTGCAGCTGCGATGCAGGCAGAAGTGGGCCAACCCGGCCAGGCACAGCCCCTCCTTCCCACACTGGTGTCAGTGAAGGTCCGCACTTCATTGGATTGAAACGAAAATGCATGGCAAGAAGAAAAGAGGAGAGAGATAATTAGTGACAAATTGTGACTTGGGACAGGGCGACATACTTGCTTTTCCACAGCTTACTGTAACTGGGAGTCAGAGGACAAATTCAGAGCTGGAAGGGGCTGCCAATGTCGTCTCCTCTAACTCCTTCATTTTCTGGTAGGAGAAACTGAGTCCCAGAAGAATGAAGATCACAGTCACAGGCAAAGCTGGGATTTGAATCCAGCTGTGCCAACCCTAAGTCCAACGCACACGCCACTCAAGTACACTGCAGTCACAGGAAGTGTGGCTTCTCCTCCTCACCATGAAATGACACAGCATTCACCAGAATTACATCTCCGCCTTACTACTTTGCTTGATAATGTATTTCAGATGGACTTATTGCTAAAGACTCATGATATAGAAGCAAGATATTAAGGTAGTAAACCTGTGTTTTTTCTGTTCCTAACCTACCATTCTATCCTATATACTGCATTGGTTTAAATCACATGTATTTTTCTATTTTCTATTTATTATAATGTATGTAGTACACACACACACACACACACACACACACACACTTTTTAAATTGTCAAAATGTTCCTGGTCATAGGCCAGTCTCTTTCACTTTCCTCAATGACATTGGAAAATCACTCTTTAGGCAACTTGGCATTATATTGCACTTTTCCCCCCTGCCAGATTTATGGGGTTTTTTGTTTTGTTATGTTTTGTGTTTGTTTGTTTGTTTTCTTTTCCATTTCTCAAACTGACATTTTGAAATGTGCACTTATTTTTCTATTTGTGAAACTCTCTTTTGTGGAAATGAAACTCCGTTTGCCTAACAACTAAGATTTTTGTTTTAAAATGCTTAGGGTTGTTCTAAGGAAATTTCATCTCTGGGGAAAAAATAAACTTGTAATAGAGAGTTGAATTGGGGAGCTGAGTTAAAGGGGGCCTATGTAGAGAGGAAAATCAGGGAGAGTTTGTTTTATTTTAAGGTATTACAAGTACACAGCAATCTTTTCCACTAGAGTGGGGAACAGGATTTCATTTGGTTTCCAACATTAGCATGGAACTTTCTGTTTTGCTCAAAGAAGTAACAAGATGTCAAAATGCTATGGATACAGGGTTATGCAGTAAAAGGGGTATTTTCTTAGGAGTCAAAAGAGCTAAATGCAAGCCGTCACCTTCCCCAATCATCAAATTCCCAGGTCCAAAATTGGGAATAAAGACACCTTTCCAGTCTCAGTGGGAACTTTCGGATCAGAAACGAGTTGTGGGGGAAAAAAAGCATGTTGGCAAAACCAGAAAAATTCTCTTTGCTGGAATCACTTGTGTTCAAATTAGAGAAATCCAACCCCTGCCCAAACTCCATAGTGGATCTTTACCCATTGGCGGGAGCTGTCAATCCATCTTCCATTTCCTCTGCTGTGGCAAAGTTTCTATCCTCCAAAGGTTCATGCTTCCCTTTCCGTGGTGCAGAGCATTGCCAGAAGCAACTGCCCAGGTGGGGTCATATTTCCCAGCCTCCTTGGCAGTTCAGCGGGACCATGGGACTAAGTTCTAGTCAATGGAATGTGAGCAGAAATGATGCCCACCACTTCCAGATGTGGCCCACTAAAAAGGGGTAGAGGTATGCTTCCATGCTCTTTTCCCCCTGGAATATAGAAGACCAGCAGAGTGAGTTTGGGAAGTACCTGATAAGATGTAGGGCTATAAGACAGTAGGAACCTGGATCCCCAAATTACCCCTTGAAAGTGAGCCTTCCAGCTAGAAACCACCAAAGTGAACTATTATGTAAGTGAGAAATAAACTTTTACTCTGTTAAGCCAATAAAGAGAATTGAAGGCATTATCTGGTATAGCAGCTGGCCTTCCCTTAATTAATACCACTTTCGAGTGCCACGATTTCCTCTTGGGATATTAGCTCTCCCATTGTGGGTCACCTGGATGGGAGAGCAAATCAGGGGCTCGTTCCCCATGGTGGAAAGTGAAGAGACCATATCTTTCCTCTCTACTCCTCAGGACAGCACAGGAGCAGCCAGGGACCTTGACTTAAACTCAGCTAATCAGATGCTGTGTCCTGGGAGAGAGTGAAACAAGGGGAGAGGTATTTTCATGGTTGGAGGTGATAGTATCATTCTGGCCATGCTGTTCTGCTGCAAGACACTTCCTATGATTCCTATTTTCTAGCCCTTCACAGTTGCCCTGGTTTCCGTCCATTCCTGATCAAACTCAAGGCTCTCAGCAATTCTGTAAGCTTCTGATATCCTTCCAATGCATTTCCTCTTCTTAAGTTAGCTGGAGTTAATTTCTTTTGCCTATGACCAGGAAGCCCTAACTAATACTAGCCCCTCAAAAGAGCAAATACTAAAAATAAAATTTCAAAGAGCCCAACCCATGTTCCAATAGGTACTTTGAAGACTGGGTTTGGTAAACAATACTCAAGGCAAATATAGATCTCTTAAAATATAAATATGCTTTACTTAGATGTCTCCTTGAGTTTTGCAGGGGTACGGAGGGAGAAGGGGGGAAGTGGGAAAGAACATTGTGGTTTTCCATAAGCTGCAATAAATATAAAGACAGTGTAGTCAAGTCAGAGAAACTGTGATTGATTTATTACATTATAGTTCATTAAAAGTGTTCTATTGCCTTTTTAAAAACCACCCAGTCATTAAAAAATCTTTGTGAATACCGTTTCCAGCATCGTTACAAGGGATTCTTGCCGGCTCTTCATCTTTAATGGCACTGTTATAAACAGGCTCCATAATGGTTCTGCTTAGTGGGAGGCTGGTCTGGAGGTCAGTGACTGAGGGAGCCCAGGCTGATGTGGTGGCCTTGTGCAGAGACTGAGTCTGAAGTTAATTTGTGTAGAGTAATTCAACTTCAGTTTCACAGTGTAATACTAAAGAGACTTTCTAAAAGGGGCTAGAATACCAAACAGGGCTCTAAAATGTGTTTTCTCTTATACATCTGAAAGACAAGGAGAAACAACCAAAGTGTCAGATTGTCCTTAAACATCCAACAGGAAGAAATGGTACTTATATGCAATTCAAATTGGAAAGGAAAGATTATGCCTCAGGCCAACTGAAGGGAAAATGCTGGTTTTCTAATTTGTAGCAAATGGAGATGAGCTCTCAGAGGCTTTGGCCAGAGTCCCCAAGAGATTGGGCAGCTGGGAAGAGATTCTGGGGTGGGAGGGGGCCACATTCAGATCTGTGCTCCTTCTCTCTCCTCTGCCCACCCCCCCACGATAGGGAAAGTACAAGAAACACAGCCTCTACCCTCAGGACATGGAAAATGACCATTGTGCCCCAGAAATGAATGTATAGGGCAAGCGCTTACACCCAATTCAATTCCACAAACATTTACTGAGCACTTACTAGGTTCCTGACACCATACCAGACATTGTTGAGATATAGAGATGAATAAGGCATAATACTTGCCGTCAGAACTAGTTTGAATAGTAGGGATCACAAGGAAACATGAGCAAAGCCAATAACAGAAGTGCTGAAGGAATTAGAGAAGAGATCTATTATTTGTACCTGCCCAGCATCACTTCTTCTTGGGACAAGAACCTTAATTTTCTTTAGAGGAATTGCTCTTCCATTCAGCTGAGACAGACTTCTCCCCACCCCACTTCATGCCCTGGCTCCAGAGCTGGGCACATGAGCCAGGTCTGAACAATCAGGGCATTCCACTCCCCTGGTCCTAGAGGTCAGTTCAGGCATGGACACTCAACCCAAGCCAGGTCAGTGAAACTCAACTCTGGCACTTTGGCTGGAACTATTGAGGAAGAGGCGTTGAGTTTTCACTGGGGTTGCTCAGCCAGTGGATGCAAACCTGGAGCTGCTGGTTCCTACATGAGGAGCTTCTGCTTGAGAATAAGGACAAGACAGAGGAGAGCAGAGTTGAGAGATAGACAGAGACAGTTACCTGATGACATAGTTGAGTATCTACATCTATCTCTGCCTGAAGCCTTTTTACCCAGGATATTTCAGAAAAGTGAGCCACTGGCTCCTGAAAACAGTCCTGATTGTTGCGAGTGCAGTAGCATCGTGTGGAAAGAATTAAGTCAGACCTCCAGGAATCAGGGATGGCTATAGAGCAGGTGCCATATGAACTGGTTAAAGGGCAATCTATGAAGTTCCACAGGCCTTTTATGTCCTCGATTCTATGCTGAGCCAAGTGGCCACAGTGGTTCCTTGGAAGTTCTGTGCCTTGCTTTGTGCCACATGACCCTGGGTACTGGTCACTTGCCCCCTTTGCTCCCAGATCCCTTGCCTGCCCTTGCCCTGCCCTCTTCTGTATCCCAGGGGCTGACCCCTGCCAATTACAGTGTCCAGGCTCCACAGCAACAGGCTTTTGGTAAGAGTCTCCTGGGTGCCCCAGCAGGAGGTTGGAGAGTGACAGAGGGGAAGAGCTAAAGTATGTAAATGCCCCCCTCTTCTCCTTTGGATTCCACTGTTCCTGGCAGTGGCTACATCGCCTCTGGGGTTCCAGCTCCCACGAGGCAGTCCCCACCACGGCTCCAGCTCCTGCAGTTGGCTCTGGTTCCTGAATGCTGGCAAAACCTCCTGCTCTCTGTGTCCCCCCAGTTCTATGAGCAGTGGTGCCTTTTTGCCATTGCTAACTCTGGGTGGCTTCTCCATTCCTTACTTGCCTTTTGTACTCTTCCAACTTTTTTTTTTTAAACTGATTCTCTAGATTAATTCCCCTCTATTGAATTATCTGGCAAGGAGTCTGTTCCCATTATCCATTGCCATGTTAACAAACCACCCCTAAACTTAGTGGCTTTAAACAACATCAATCATTTTAAGATTTCGCAGTTTCTGTCGGTCGGAATGAGGGCGACGATGAAAGTAAGATCATCCGCCGCAAAAGAAGACAACCTAAAAATAAATGCAAAATAATATGATTAAATTCTAGCAAGAGGATGCTGATTGGAGAAGGCTCTTAACCTCAGCCATCTCCTCTCTTTGTTGAAATAGGAAATTAGCAAGTCTTAGGTGTTAAAGACAAGCATCAAACCGAGATAATCAAAAGGACTGAAAGGGAATTTCTCAGGATGGAAATCGATGGTGATGTTTTAAAAGGCTGTAGCTATGCACCACATAAAATCATCTCTCCTGCTGCCTAAATATCAGTTTGTGCACCCCAGAAGCACACATCCCAGATTTGGGGAAGCAGTTCAGGTCAAGACAGGTTTGCTTGTAGAGAACAGAAGCCCAATTAAGCGAGCTGAAATTAAAGGAGCTTTATCTTGAGAAAGCACAACCAACCCTCTCCCTCAACCGTTTCTTCAGAAGAGCTTCTCTGCTCCACCTGCAAGCTTGAAGGAAGTCTTATCCCTCACATCTAAATGACCTGCTAGGACTAATGACACATACTAGAGACTCTAATTTAATACTAAACATGGGGAGAGAATATCTGATTGGCCCAGATTGGGTGAGGAATTCAGCTCTGACTCACAGCCCCAGTGGGGGTGTGACCTCTGGGGTAGGCACCCCAAGATACTGAGACAAAACTTGGGAGGGAGTCTTCACGGCCTAGAAGTCACTGTGGAAATCAGGAAATTAGCTCTGTCCAGAGTACTCCGGGAAGCCACTAGCGAGATGGGGAGAGCCTGAGGCAATGCAGTTGTTACAGGTCTCCGAATTATGTTTAGCTAAAGCTTCAGGTCCCTGCCTAGAGGCCACTTGTGTCCTTTCATCAGTTGTTGATGGAGTTATGGTTGTGCCTATTGTTGCTCACTTCTGGATAAACATACCAGTAGGAGTGCAAATACTCTCATCTGCAACTACTCAAAACTTATTTTTAAGTGGATTTTTTGTGCTTGTTTTAGTTCCCTGTACATCAGGCTATGCTTATATTCTCACTTTCTTAAATTCCCAGGAGGTAAAAGTAATAATGACTTACCTACTCTGTGTCCTGTACTGACTTGCCAGACTTTTCAGTTCTAGGCCTGGGATGCTTGGGGAGAAGTAATTAGGGCTATTTTAGCTTACACTCCTCTGTTTCTAATGACAACAAAGATGTTAAGTAACTAAAATGGCTATCCCTTTCTCCTAATTCCTAAATTCCTGTTTATGTTTGCCTAACAGTTACACCATTTTGTCCTTTTTGAAGCGGTGGCAACGTATCATTATATCTTCATCCTTCCCCCATGATTAGTTAGGAAATTGGTCTCCAGCCTACAACCCTAACACCAACCATTCAAGAACCTAGATCAGGGACTACAAATAGGTTTCATTTTACATGCCAGCTCTGATCAGTGGTGGAGGCCACATGGAGAGTTGTATTGAAAAACATTCTCAAGTGGAGCCAAAAGGTTGAGCTCATCCAGGTTGAGGCAGAAAGAGTGCTGAGATCAATTGATGATGTCGGCCACAGGTGGGGAAGGGGGCATGGCATCCTGTGTGGGTATAGCTGCCTCCCAGGACCAAGACACTCCAGCATAGGTCCAGATGCATCTCCTTGGGGTATATGAAACAACATCGGTCCTCATAACACCTCAGTGAAGTAGGCGGGGCGGAAATGATGACCATTTGATAGATAAGGAAGACTGAGACACTGAGGCCCCCTGGAAAGAAAAGCCACAGGAGCAGAATTCCTGTGTGTTTGATTCCTCCTGAGAAGCAAGACCACAGAGACACGGGGAAAGGCCCAACACTGAACATCTCATGATATCCTGCCACTCTTTCCTGTTCCACGGTGATCTTTTGAATTAACCAATTAAATAATTGCACTAATACTCCTGTAATAATTGTGGCAGTTGTGCTAGTTGCCCACCTCCTCTCTCACACACGGGCTCTTTGCAGTACCCTGTCCCACACTCTTACTTGCAACATACCTGGAAAATATTCTCTGGGCCACAACCTCATATAAGTTGGAGGCATGGAACATACCCTCATCCCTTTTTATCCCAGAGTAACTGTGCATGCAGTGGCACTCAGTAAGTGCTTACTCAAAGTCAGCAGCATCCCCCCCCTCACTATTCCAAGCAAAATTGTGAAGTAGGCAGGTCCCTGGAGGCCCCCACTTTCATTCCTAGCATCTTCTTATCAATAGAGAGCACATCTAATCAACTCCCTCCCACTCACACCAGCATTTGTTTATCCCTTTCTGAGCCATCCCTCCCCAGGGCAATGACAATTTAAGATGATTATAGAGAAAGGGGGTCTTAAGTGGGCATTATCACCCCATTTGGGGTCATGAAAATCTCATGAAAGCTGTGGATTCTGTCTTATCAAGATTCTGTCCTGTCCTCCATAACAGGTACCTAGTGGAATTAGCTTATGCCAAAAAGGGCCATTTATTGACTCAAATATCAAATTTAGAAGGGGCACAGGTGGAGCTGGCCCAGAGGGTGACCAGATCAATGCAGTCTCTTGCGCTCTCTCTCTGGCTCTCACTCTTACCTCTGCTTTGTTCCAGTTGATAGCTTGAGTCTCTCCTGTTGCAGGTGGGCTGCTGCCACGTGGCAGTGATGTGGCTGAGTCTTCACACCAGAGAGTGGAGTTGGAAAACTCCCAGGGAAGGACTCTCATTGGCCCAGTTGGGTCGGATACTCACCTCTTATTTCAAGCATTGTGACTGGATCGGTGATAACTGGCTGAACTATGCCCCTCCCTCTTGCTGGCTCTTTCGTCAAAAGGGGGAATGACCTCTCTGAGAATTGTCATGAGCCAGGTAGCCTCCCCCAAATCTACCTACCACAGATCCTTTCCTTCAAAAACACAGACACACATACATGCAATTTTTCGCATAAAATTCTAGGGAGTTGTTGGACCCTTCAGGCCCATTTCAGGCCCTGAGATTAACCCTGTTTGCACAAAGGATTTGAAATGCTAGTGGAAGAATTCCTGATGGCTGATAATTTGCAGAGGCAGAAGCCCTTCCTGTAGCCCCTCAAATCCCATCCAGCTCTATTCCTCTAATCTGCCCTTTTTTTTTTAGGTCTGTTTTGGATTTTCATTCCACATCCTTTCTTACTCTTCCCCTTACTCTCTACTCCAGTCGCTGCTAGGATAATGTGAAGCCATTTCTGTGCAGGGAGACCTGAAATGGACTACATGATATCAATCAACTTCGAGCATCACCAGGAAGGTAAAAACAATGGCACCGGATTACACATTGGAGAGCTGCAGAGATAGAGTTCTGTTTCCAAAAAAGAGGGTGGGTTCTTTTTTTAAAAAAAAAAAAGTGTAGAAGAATATTTCTCAATATTTCATAAACAGCCATTTGAAAACTCCCCTAGAGCAAATTGGAAGTCAGTACAATGCCCAGGCATTCACTTGTTAGACTTGGAAGAACGTGCACACACATACCGCATTCTTTATACATACATATTTACACACAATGTGCATAAAGAATGACCTTCCCCCACTCCGCCTTTCCACTGCCTGCAATGGTAACATTTACTGCAGATTTTATTACAAAAGCCACAAAATGAAATTCTAATCAATAATAGTTTTCAGGATGATGGAAAAAAAAAGGGAATTGAATACATTCATAGGTAAAAGATGTTATTATCTCAGTTCAGTAACTATGAAAGAGAAACAGATGAAAAAATCTGGGTTTTATATTAAAAACCGGCACAGCTGTAGAGTTACATAATAAAGTATTGCCTGTATCCATGGAAATGGAGAGTAATTGATGCACCACAAGTTATTTTTATAAACCCAAACAAAAAAATTCAATCAGAAATGTCTTTCCCCGTTTTGGGGGCATTGTATATTTTGTATCTGTACATAATGCACACATTGAAAGTGTGAATGCACTCATTATCGATCAGCCGTGTTGAATAGGCCATGCTGCTTCCCTGAATATTCAAGATTAGAGCCCTGCGGCCCAGCTCCCTCTCCTTCGTGAAAGACTTCCTCTGAATAAATCACGCAGTGCTTTAAAATTCAGGCATTTCCAACTTGGGGGAATAAAGGAGCCCCGTTCCTGGTTTTGGAAGTCTTGAGGGGGAAAATTTGGAAGGTGAGAGTCCTGCCAAATGCGTGTGCTTAAATTCTCCCACAACACCCCCATCACCTCCTCCTCCACACACGTACCTACATGCAGTGCCTAGCACGGTGCAGAGGAACAAGGAGATCCTCCAAAACGACCTGGGTACACAGCATATTGCGATTTGTCCACTTTGCTTGGCAGTAAGAATCACCAGACACCTGCTAAAAATACAGACTCCAGGGCTTCACTTCAATCCCCTGTATTGAGTCTCTGGGAAACAGACCTAGAAATGTTTAAATATCAATGCACCACCCCCCCAAGTAATTTTTGTCGTTAGGCAAACTGAAGAAACATGGATGCAGAGGTGCGTGACATTTGCGGTACAATAGAGCCCTGCACTCAGAAGGGCCCCTCTCTGTTTAAGGCTCTACTATCTTCCCCTTGAAATTCTTAATAATTTTTTAACCAGGGGCCTTGCATTTTCATTTTTCACAAGGTGCTGCAGATTATGTAGTTGGTCCTACGTAGATGTAATGATTAAGAGCATAAATTTAGCAAACAAACGGGCTTGGACGAAAATTCCAACTTCACCACCTAACTGGTTCGGAGACCTTGAGCAGGTTAGTTAAACCTCTGAGCTTCTGTGTATTCGTCTATAAATGGACATAATAATGATATTGACCTGATGGGCAGTTAAATGACACAATGTTTGTAACATATTCACTGCTTGAAGAGAAGCAAATCCTCCATCAGTGGACACCATTAACATTAGTTGTATCAAGCCGAGTTGTGTGAAATAGGAACCTGAAGGAGGGAGGGAGATATTTCAGCTGGGAGCTGAAGAGGGATATTAATTAAGCCCTGGCCTTCAGGTATTGAGTCAATGTCCAAAGCGTTAAATAAAGCATCTGTGCTGTGGATCAACCTTAGAACCTTAGTGCTTAACTCCACCTTCGTATCAGCTTCATATTATGACCTGGTTGGTGACTGAGAAGAAATAGCCTACCAGAATGAAACCCACTCTATCATCACTTCTAGATGCATTGACCACAGCTGGGGTTTGGGCTGGGTTGGGACAGGGTCCTATGAATGGTTTTCCAGCATAGATCTCAAATATGTCTATTTCTCTTCATTTCCACAGTTGTTCCATTTTCCATGTCACCATCATCCCTCACCAGGACTATTAGACTGGCTTTCTGCTGCCATTTTGTAAAAATTTCAAAAAATTTTTAATTGATGCATAATGGATGTACATCGTTTCAGGGTACATGTGATAATTTAATACATTCATATAATTTGTAAAGATCAAATCAGTGTACTTGGGATATCCATCACCTTAAATATTTGTCTTTTCTTTATACTAGAAACATTCCAATTACTCTCTTCCAGCTATTTTGAAATGTACAATAGATTATTGTAAGCTATAGTCACCCTACTAATCTATCTAACACTAGGTCTTATTTCTTTTATCAAACTGTATATTTTCCCCCTTTAATCAACTTCTATTCTTCCCCCCTCCACTACAATTCACAACCATAAAATTTACAATTTGGACGTACAACTCAGTGGTTTTTAGTATATTCACAGAGTTGTGAAGCTATCACCACTGTCTAATTCCAGAATATTTTCATCAGCTCACAAAGAAACCCCATACCTATTAGCAGTTCCTGACCATTCTTCCCTCCATCCAGCCCCTGATCACCAACCTACTTCCTTTCTGTATGAATTTGTCTATACTAGACATTAATATAAACGGAATCATGCAATATGTGATCTTCTGTGTCCGGCATCTTTCATTTACATAATGCTTTCAAGGGTTATTAATGCTATAGAATGTATCAGTACTTTACTCCTGTTTATTGCAAATAATATTCCGTTGTATGTATATACCACATTTTGTTTATCTATTCATCAGTTGATGAACATTTTGGTTGTTTCTACTTTTTGGCTATTTTGAATAAGCCTGTTATGAATATTTATGTGTAAGTTTCTATGTGGACACATAGTTTCATTTCTTTTGTTTAGATACCTAGGAGTAGAGTTGAGAGGTCACATCATAACTCTATTTTTAACTTTCTGAAGAACTACGAACCTGTTTTCCACTGCAGCTGCACCATTTTACCATCCCACCACCAGAAAATCCAATTTTTCTACGTCTTTACCAATACTCATTATTGCCCGACTTCTTAATTTTACCCATCCTAAGAGTGTGAAGTGGTATCTCATTGTCCTTTTGATTTACATTTTCCTAATGACTAATGATGTTTATCATCTTTTTGTGGGCTTATTAGCTATTTTATATCTTTGGGGGGGCAGAAATGTCTATTCATATCCTTCATCCATTTTTAAATCTGGCACCATTTGTTGAAAAGACTTTTAAAAATTAACTGACTATAATGTAAGGATTTGTTTTTGGACTCTTAATTCTTTTCCATTGGTCTATATATTTATCCTTATACTAGTATAGAATGTCTTGATTACAGCAGATTTTGAAATGTGGAATTGTGAGTCCTCCAACCTTCTCCTTCTTTTTCAAGATCATTGTAGCTCTTCTGGGACCCTTGAATTTCTATATAAATTTTAGGATCAGCTTGCCAATTTCTGCAAAAAAGGCAGCTGGGATATTGATAAGATTGTATTGAATCTGTAGGTTGCTTTGGGGAGTGTTGCCATCTTAACAATATTAAGTCTTCCAATTCATGAACATGGGCTGTCTTTCCATTTATTTAAATGTTCTTTAATTTCCTTCAATAATATTTTGTAGTTTCCAGTGTACAATTCTTGTATTTTTTTGTTTAATTTATTCTTGAGTATTTCATTATTTTGATGCTGTCATAAATGGGATTGTTTTCTTAATTTCACATTCAGATTGTTCATTGCTAGTGCCTAAAAATACAACTGATTTTTGTATCTTCATCTTGTAACCTTCCTACTTATTAGACTACTTATTAGTCTAATAATTTTTTGGTGGATTCATTAAGATTTCTGTATTGAAGATCATGTCATCTGCAAATAAAGATAGCTTTACTTCTTCCTTTCCAATATAGATGCCTTTTATATCTTTTCCTTGCCCACTTGTTCTGGGTAAAACCAATACAATGTTAAATAGAAAGGCAAGAACAGATATCTTTGTCCTACTCCTGATCGTAAGTCAAAAGCATTCAGTCTTACACCAAGTATGATGTTAGATGTGGGTTTTTAGTAGATCTCTCTCTCTCCCCTTCCTTATACTCTGGCCACACGGACCTCCTTTCACTGCCTTTGTGCTTGCTGGTCCCTCTTCCTAAAACTACTTCCCATTGCCCTTTTTGCAAAGTAAATTCTTACTCATTTTTCTATTGCATTTAGTTTTCTGGGAAGGCTTCCTGGCCCCCAGACCTGTCCAGATATCACAGCTCAGTGTTCTCAGAGCTCCTTTTCCTTAAAACTAGCCAGCAGTTTGTCATTGTTTATTCATGTGGTTATTTGACTGATGTCTGTCTTCTCACAGAACATACGCTGCATGAGGTCCTTGACAGTGTCTGTCTTCTTAACCACTTTATCCCCAGTTCCTGGGGCAGTGTCTGGAACAAGGTTTTCAGGAGATATTTAATAAATGAGTGAATGCAATCAAACCAACCAAATTGTAGGGACACAGCTCTTGGCTATGAGGATCCTTAATGGTTCATTATTTTTGTTTTTCTCCCCATGGCAAAAACCTTTGACATGCTTTGGAAGAAATGACCTACTTTAGATTCTAAGGTGACAAGGGAGGTCCTCTCTTTGGAGATGACTTTTAACCTGAATAGATATTACAAATCCTTCCCATCCTTCATGAAACCTTTCTAATTCCTGACAGTCACAGAAAATCTCTTCCTTCTCATAATGTCTACAGTGTTTCATCCATATCCCTCTTAAAAGCATTCATAATTTTCATTGTGTAATCATCACATGCATGTTAGTCCTGTCTCCCCAACCCTTTGAAGTCAAAAACCACACATGGTATATCTTGGGATCTTCTCATCACCCAAATTAGTCTTCAGAACTGTGTTGAGTGTACAAAAGAAGGATGATCAATTTAAGGATGTTAAAAAATACAGTTTTGTTTAATCCAGTTTCATTCTCAAGCATATGTTTTTGTGTTCTTTTAACATTAAAAATGTTATGGCATTTTATCAAACCACAACTTGGTAAAAGAAGAAAAAAATGTTATGGCATTTTAATTCTTAATAAAAATCAATGCTTTGGTGACCCTATTAACCAAAACCTCTAGCTATCCAAATGCAGTCATGGTAAATCTTGTACTCCAGTCAGTCACGTACCTCCCTCATCTGCCAATGTCACATTATCATTTCTCCCGTCTGTGCTTAGTCAAGCCATTTTCACCCACTCAGAATGCCTGCTTCTTTCTACCCAGCCTTTGGGGACCATTTAAAGTCCTACCTCATCCTTGAAGTCATTCCTGATCACCTCTCCATCCAGAGATGTGCTGAATTTCAATTTTGCCACTTCGTAACACTTGTTGTTTCTGACTTCATCATGAGCCCCATTTTCCTGCATGTTTAATGGCTCTTCAAGCCAATGTAAGCCCCCTGCAGTCATAGGTTTTGCTAAAGTCCCTTTCCATGGTCTCAGCACACCCATGGCCACAGTCACCAGAACTGGAAAAACAGCCATTCCCATGCCCAGAACTCAATTCCAGAATTATCACTCTGCCCAGAATTCAGTCCTAGAGTTATCCGGGCCCAGTACCCACCTTCCCTACCAGATCTCTGCTTGTATTGGACTTTCCTTGATCTACACCTTACTTGATTTTATACCTTGTCTCATGTTTTTGTTTTAGCTCTAAGTGGTGACACTGGCTCTGACCTATCACTGCCTATAGATATTGGCTGCACACATCACAGTAACAAGACAGAGTGGCCATGCCCAGACTCTCTCATATACTATCTTCTCCTCCTGCCAGCAGAGGACTATCAGACAGCATGAAGTAGCTCTCAGTCATGTTGAGTATCCCTTGGTCCCTGGCAAAGTGCCTTGTGCCAAATGGATATCAGAGTATTAATTCTAAAGAGAAAAGGCAGTGTGAAAATAGTATAATACATAGTAAAGTTGGAAATGCTTTCTTTGTGTAGATGCAGCCTATATAACGAGATTCTTTTTTATGTTTGGAAAACTGGGATAATTCTCTACCCTGGTCTTTCCACACATATTTGTTAAATAACTTCATCGAGGGAGAAACGGAGTCCAGAGTGAGTTCCAGGCAACAAAGGAAAAAATTCCAACTCAATTGATCATAAATCATTAGTTTAGGATTTTGTTGTTGTTGTTGTTATGTCCCCGGAATGGAGGTCCTAAATTCTTGATGGGCAAACAGTTCCTGGCTACTGGATTTTGTGCAGCAGTGTATTGGTCAACCAGCTCTCAAAATAAAACAAACAAAGCATACATATAAACACATACACATACACACACACACACACAAACCTTGGTTTGTAGTGTTTATTAATTTCTACAAATATTCCTACTATGGCTAATTCCAAGCTACCAAATATTTTGCAAATTGCTTGTGGAATCCCTGCAGCTTATAAAAACAGATGCAAGTCAGCACCATCACCGCATTATACAAGGCACCGAGTCTGGTGCTACTAGAGACACAAAGCCCCTCCCCCTGACCTCAGCGAGCCTACAGTCTAGTGGAGACACAGACACACCTACTTTGGTTAATTGTTTTGGGTTTTTTTCCCCCAAAGAACTCTGCATCAGCCTTGGTATTTATTGTTATTTGGATACCATCAAGGTAAATACAATGAGTTTCCCAAAGGTTCAATTCTCAAAGATTGAAAAGTTGACAATTTGTAATAATACAGTTACAATACATAGCATCTGTGCCAAATGTTCTACCTTATTACATTAAGATCCACACTCAAATAGAGTTTTGGGGTAATTTTTTTCAACACTAAGGCATTTGTAGCTAGACACAACTAGTCTTTCAAGATATTTAAAGACCATTAGGAAAAAAAAAGTCCTCCCTTCAACAGAAATTCTTTGATGAAACAAGATAAAATTCCTCCATTTGCTCTCAGATTTTGTATTATTTATGAACAAATCACAAATCACAGGGGGAGGGGCAGTAAATAGAGATGAAAGCACGTCAAAGAAACACATGCTGAGGTTATTGCAGCACGTACTGAAAATATTCCCCTGCTCCTTAGCCAAACATGTCAAATGATCTCTGTGGTAACACAGCTCGCTCAGTAGTGTGACTAGTAGGGAACCTGCAGAGATTTCTGTCTCCAGTAATGAGTGAAGTCTTTGCGATTTGGATTTGTTTTGCAAGTAAATTTTAGGAGAAAACCAAGACTAAAGGTAAGAACCAGAAAAAGGTTACTTTAATAGGTTTCATTAAGAGGGAGCCATTATCTGATGACACTTCTTATTAGGATTCAAAGCTCTAAGTACTAAAACAAGAGAATACTATGTTCCATGCAGCTTGCTTTGAATTTGGCCACTAAATTTTTCTTCTTTCAAATTGTGCTCAGCTTTTCTGCGCAGGCACCGTACTCTCCTATCTTGGCTGCAGCATATCTTCCCGCTGGAACAGGATTCTCTGGGGATCCTAGAACCCTGAAACCAGAAAAGGTCATACGTTGGTTGCTATGCAGCCTTCTCACTGATGATTATGTGTAGCTGTTTAGCTACTGTGATTCCCTAATGCTTCTTTTTTTTTTTACTTTTATTTTTTTTTCAAAATATTCATAAAAGGGGTACAAGTATTTTTGTTACATGGATATCTTGTATAATGCTTAAGTCAGGGCTTCTGGTGTTCCCGTCACCAGAACAGTGTTCATTATACCCAAGAGGTAAGTTTTTGTCCTATGCCCACCCTCCTGCCTTTCCCCTTTCTTGGTTTCTCATGCCCTTTGTGCCTGTGTGTACCCATCTATTAGCCCCCACTTATTAGTGAGAACATACAATGTTTGGTTTTCCATTTCTGAGATGTTTCACTTAGGATGATGGTCTCTAGTTCCATCCAAGTTGCTGCAAAAGACATTATTTCATTCCTTTTCATGGCTGAATAGTGCTCCATGGTATACATATGCCACATTTTCTTTATCCACTCATGAATTGATGGGCACTTAAGTTGATTCCACACCTTTGCCCTCACACTTCTATAACTTCTATCTGTTTCCCCCTGAGAAATTTGCTAACACCATTTAGGATCTGGCTGGGAAGGTAGGCAAGCCCACCAGGCTGTGGTGTCAGATAGGTGGGCCTGGACTCAAGCCCCTTCTGCCACCCCTCCCTTCACTAACCTCATTGCACTAGCTAGGTGACCTTGGACAACTTCTTTAGCCTTCTGAGGAAGTTTTTTCATCTCTGAAATGGGTACATGGTAACACTTAACAAACGTTGTCCTTAATTATCCAGTTCAAATGCACTTGTAAAGGTTTGTGTAACCTCTCCAGCCAGAGGGAGTCTCTCCCACGTCTTGTCTCCCAGTAGACTCAGTTAGGTGTGTACCCCATTGTCCTCCCCCAGTTGGAGTCTGCTTGAAGTGGCCTCCAATCCATCATATCGTATTCATCCAGCATAGTTGAGTGCCTGACAATGTCTAGCAGAATGTCTTGCACACTGGAACCTCCTTAAGGGCAGGTGGCATGTCTGTTTTGTTCATTGCTTCTGCGCTTTAGCAGAGGGCTTGACAAAAACTAGACATGCAGGAAATATTTGTTAGATGTAGAATAGGCACATAAGTAATATGTTAATTAATATATTTTGTAAGAAATGATGCATAAATCAATGGTGGCCAACATGTGAGTTCTTGAAAGTTCTTTTTCACCATTGTATGCCTGCTGTTCAGTGTGTTTATGCTCAATAAATGATTAGTGAGTGAATTAATCAATGAATCAATCAATCAGTTTGGTGGCCTAGTGTCTCACATTGCTCCGTGGAAGTCAATTTGCAGCCTAAAAGTACTGCTGAGTGCAGTTTGAGTAACACTGTATAATTAGAACCGTTGGAACAGATTTCACACAAAAACAGATGAGTTTTTCCTAAATCAGTGATTTCCAACCAGGGCAATTTTGCCCACCAGGGGATATTTGGCAATGCCTGGAGACCTATTTGGTTGTCACAACTGGGGGAATGCTGCTGGCATCTAGCTGGTAGAGTCCAGGATTGCTGCTAAAGATCCTACAATAAACAGGACAGCCCTTAAAACAAAGAATTGCCCAGCCACCAATGTCAATAGTGCAGAGGTTGAGAAATCCTGCTTTACATGATCAGCTATGAAGACACTTTTTTTTCATAGCAATATATTAAAATGTGGGCCAAAATGATTGAGGCTTTCTATATAATGGCCTGCCTCATTCACAGAATCATAGAAAGTCAGGGTTGAAAGGAACACTAGAAATCATCAAGTCCAAACTCCTCATTTTACAGTGGGGACCCTGCAAGTCCAGAAAGGGAAGTGAAGGCTCAAAGTCACACAGTTGGTGAATGGCCGAGCCAGGACAAGAAGCCAGGCTCCCAAGCTCCCGGGCCATTCACAAGGCCTCTTCCCACTCGCTTTCCAAGCGCCAACAACTGAGCCTCCCTTTAACTCCCACCAGAATTTTTGAGCCCCAGGCCAGATACTGCAGCGCATGGCACCCCTGGATTAGACCACCATTTCCCAACTTCCATGATTCAGATCCTGCATCAGTGACTTTCGCCATATCCATGAGCCACCCAAGCTATTGTTTATATAATAATTCTATTTAAATTGAAGCTGACTTTTTTTCTTAAATAAAAGTTTAGCAAGCAACTATTTCATCAGTACTATAAGTAAAAGCTAGTATCATTTGCCATAGTTTAAAAAGACCTAAAAATTGACTTAATACAAACAAAAATGCTCTTCAGTGCTACCTTAATACTGTCGTCCCTTTAAGTCCCTGAGTCTGAGCCCTGCCTTCTCTTTGTTAAAAAGGGAGATTCACAAGTGTAGGAGGTGTTAAAGACATACTGGCACCAAACTGAGACTTTCTTCTCAATGTAGTAAGAGGTACTGGGAAAAAATGACCAAGGGAATGCATTTCTCGAGCTATGCTTTGGTATTATTTTTTATCATGCCTATGCATCACTTAAAATCATCTTGTGTCCCCTCAGAAGTATACTTATTTTGGAAAATATTGTATTAGAGGAGTAAGAGTGGCTAAAATTATTCCTTTCCTCTTTGATATAAGTTCATTCTTTTGTCTCCAAGACAAAGAATGTAGGCATCTTGGGTCCTTCTTTGTTCCCATGCCACATACAATTAAATAGGAAAATTAAGTGAGGAATCATTCACTATGTTGCAAACTTTCACAGGACACATTTCAGGAGGTAGAGGGTATGGTAGGAGAATTCTATGATCCCTAAGGACCCTCACCCTTGTAAAATCCCTCTCCCTTTGAGTGTGGGTTGAACCTGTGAACATGACTATATGGTACCTGTGATTGTTGCCTTTTATGGCAGAAGGGAAATTATCCTGGGGGCCTGACCTAATCATGTGAATGCTTTAAAATCAGATTTTCTTCAGCTGGTTGTGGAAAAGGAAGTCAGAGAGATGCACTACAGCTCTCCTGGAATAAATCAAACATCCATGTTGTGAACTGCCTATGGGAGCCACGTGGCCAGGAACTCTGGGTCCCCTCTATGAGCTGAAAGCAGTTCCTAGCCAACAACTAGCAGGAACATGGGAACCTCCGTGCCACAAACGCAAGGAAATGAATTTAGTTAACAACCAGTGATTCTGGAAGAGGACCCTGAACCCAGACTTCTGACCCACAGAAACTGTGAGATGATAATTTTTTGTTGTTTCAAACTGAAAAGATTGTGGGAATTTGTTACACAGCAATAAAAACTGATATAAAGGGATTCAGAGATGAACATGGCAGGCTCCCTGGCATCAAGGAACTTATATTCTAGTCCTGGACGGAGATAATATACACATAAAGTAACTTTAATATTAATCAGTGTATATAATTAATATTAATCAGGGTATATAAGCATGTGTCTGAAAAAGACACAAGCAATGTGGAGAAAGATTATGGCTGAAGAAAATCGAGGAGGGCTTCATGGAGGAGGTGACGTTTGCACAGGCCTTAAAATTCTAAGGGAATTTCATCAAGGAGAGAGGCGGACCCATTGCAAGCATCTTCTGGAGTGACCAGATTCCTGCTTGGCCTTGGATACAGGGCCATACAATGTACAGGCTTTGGGTTCAGTTTGTTTAGATTCAATCCTCGCTCTACCACTTACCAGCTGTGTGACTTGAACAAGCAAATAAAGCTCTGTGATCTTCAATTTCCCCACCTGTGAAAGAGGGGTGATGATAACAGTGCTTACCTCTGGTAGACAAAATAACAGCCAGAAAAGAGCAGAGCCTTCTTTGCTTGCTCATGTTGACTGCACACCAGTACTCACCAATGTGGACTCAAAGCTTCTGAGATTGAACACCTTCCTTGACGTGCCTCCAACACAGGGCCCAGAGCAGGACTGCAAATAGAGGCCCACATACCATATGTCTGGATATCTAGAAGTTATAAATCAAGCCAAAAGCTGTTAAATAAAATACGTTCTATCCTCCTACTTTGGCAAAATATCATGACAAAAATGTAAAGAAAAAAAATTGTCTTTTAAAAGATCGGTTCATGCTGCCTTGCCTCAATCTGGGACACCTCTGAATGGCTATGTCAGCTCCAGAGCTCCCCATAAGATCGGCTGAGGCCTCAGTTGTAGCCATATTGAGGGTCAGTTTCTCCCTTTGCCTGATCCTGCCTTCCCTACGTTCTTACATACATGTCTCCTGAGAACACGTCCCTAATCAGCCTTCCACATGCAAATCTGTTCCCAGGTGACCAGTCCAAGGCAACCGTCCTCTTGAACCTGATTAATGTGGCACATAGGAATTTTCACCTATGGAATATCTCCCAGTAGGTGGTCTTTCTAATCTGCACCTTTGGCTCCCAGGCCCCTCACCCTTCCACATGCTGGTCCTCACCTGCTGGCTTCAAAGCCAGGAGTCGCAGCTAAGGAGGGAAACGTTGCTGTTACCTCTTTATTAAAGCAGAGCGGTCCATCCTCCTTTGGCAGTTTGCCACATGAACACTCCACCTTGGGAGGACCAGCTCTGTGTGCCGATCACATTTGGCTTTTAAAAAAACATTTAATTATGTGCAAAGAGAGAGTCCATGTGTCATTTGTTGGCCAGGTTTGTTTGGGACTTTATTATCATACATATCAGTGTAGCCTATTTTTCCTCGGCAGATTGGACAAGTTTCAAGGTTAATACAAATGTTCTCACAAATTGTTATTTTGAAAGTGATTGAAGGAAACGTCCCACTCGAAGCATATGTTTGACCTTTTAGGGGAGGAAAAAGAAGAAAATGCTTGTGGAAGCCTCACGCAGTTTGAGTTCTTTTGACAGCTCTAAATTGTTTGGCGAGCGCTGCGTTGCTCTAAGCACCATAGAGACCAGCACTTCCTTCCGAAGTCTCTCTCCCTCCACTTGAACTTGTCACTTTAAGGAATAATGATAATAATCATAATGTAATAAGAAGTTGCATGTTTTAGTCAGGCCCAGAAGCTTTGTGTATTACCTCATTCAGTGTTCCCACTGCACTCTGAGGAGTCAGAACTCTGTTCACCTCCGTTGTGTAGAAGAGAGAACTGAGGTTTAGAGAAATTAAATGACTTGCTCAAGGTCAAAGTGTTTAAGTGGTGGAACCTAGATGAAAACCCAGGTCTGTCCATCTCCAAACTACCCAAATACTGCTTGTCTTCAGCCAGAGCTAAAGGATGCCACACGTGCTGTCAGAGACTCAAATGCCCATAGCTATTTCCTGGCTGACTTCCAACTGCCAGTGTCTGTATCTCTGCATCTCTGAGCATTTTTTCTGGATCTGCCGAAGGCTGCATTGCCCGTGCAGAGCAGCCCAGAAGTGCTAGGGAATTAACCCAGGAAGAAGCCTTCGACCAATGAGTCCTGAGAGTTGGCATATAAACGTTCCGGTTCGCCCCTTGGGTGAGATAGTTCTGAGTCCTGTGTTACACACTGTTTCTCAGTATTTCCTTCTAGGGCTGAGCTCCAGCCATCCCCACTGTGCTGATTAATGACGTGCCTTTTATTGGCCACCTTCTCTTCCCTGTACCACTTCTCCACAACCCCACTAGTGTCCTCTGCACCACCCACATGAACTACTTGTACTTAAATATTTGGCTCAAAGTCGCTTCTGGAGTCATCTAAACTGAGACAGGGGCTTCCTAAAAATGTCCCTGGGATTAAGATACCTGTGGCCAGTGGAGGCTGAGGAAGGACAAGTAAGTGTTGGGCTGACCCATGCTGCTCCCTGATGATAATAGTGACTTGTGATAATTCTACCACCCCTGCCCCGTTACTTTGTTCCTAACACTAGTGACCCAAGGTTACCTGCCAATCACCCTCATGTTAGCAGGAAAATCAACTGAAGGTAAAATCTTCCCCAAGGAAAAGTGTTTCCTTTTATACCCAGAACTTTTATACCCAGAAGTTACAGACTTAAGGCTTCCAGGGATGCTAAAGGGCACAAACAATCAGAGAATTTAAACCAAGGCCTCTAGGTGTGATTTCTACCCCAGCCATCCAAGGCGGTGTGCTATGGTAATCTATGGTGATCAAGTCCATGCACTCTGCCCTTAGACTCCTTAGGTTTGAATCCTGGCTCCAGTATTTACAAGCTGTGCGACCTTGGGGGCAAAGTTCTCGGTGACTTCATTTCCTCAGTAGTAAAATTATGGTAATAGTAATATCTACCAAGTGGCTGTGAGCACAGTTTAATTCATACAGTGTTTAGACAGTGCCTGGCACATAGTAAATTTGAGATAAGTATTACCTAACACTATTATACTAATATTGTTACTAATACTAGTATTATTATTATTAGAATACTGAGGAAGAGATGGAGGATGAGCACCCAATAAATGTAAGATGTTATTTACCAAGTTTGCCTAATTGTCTTCTTGTAGGGCTCATTTTACCATTTACAGAACCACAGTGCAAATCAGTAACTTACACAGAGTCATCAAGATGCATGAATTTGCTGACGGGGCTGAGTCCTTCCCTGCCATACCTCTGTACTGTACACACCTGTCCAAGTGGCACATTATGGTAGAATTCCAGATCTGCTGGAAAAGTAAGCTAAAGGAGATACTGTCCTAAAGTACTATTATACTTTTATTCTTCAGATGAAGACCCAACACTGTCTCACAAGCAAGACCCACCATGACCTACCCCCCACCCCCGACCTACCCAACCTTTATTACATGTCTTTTCTGCTTTTGGGGGATTACTCATCCCCAGACCTCCCTAACACAGCACTCTGTCCAGTCCAGCTTCTGTGCAGTTGCTTCTGCCTTTTCCTGCCTTTCCTGGAAACTCTTTTCAAGGGATCCCTTAGACTTTTTCTTCCTGCACAAGATCATTGATTCAACCTGACCCATTCCCCCATGTTTACTTAACCCCTTATCATCCTTCTCCTTCCTGGCTCCTCATTCACAACCATTCTATTTTGTCTTGTGAAAAGAAAAATGCACGAGGTTTGTCATCAAAAGGCCTAGGCGCAAGTCTCTTTTACCTTAGCAAAAGCACATAACCTCCCCAAGTCTCAGTTTCCACATCTATTACCAATCATTCATTCAGAGGTGCTGGGAAATGACTCCTGCTGGAGCAACTCACAGCCGATGAGAGAAGGGAGTCACTGAATGAATCCCCCACCTTCCTTGACTGTAGGTAGGACAACTCTGAGATATGTTCTAGAGCAGGTCAGCAAACTTTTTCTTAAAGGGCCAGATAGTAAATACAGATAGAGATAGTAAATATTTTAGGCTTTGCAGGCCCTATGGTTTTTGTCACAACTATATACTTCAGACAGTACATAGGCAAATGAGCGTGGCTGTGTTCCAATACAACTTTCTTTACAAAAGCAGGCAGGTGGCCCCACCCACTGTTCTAGAGCGTCTCAGAGGGTCCCCAGGGGGATTGGACCCCACCGTTCACACTCATTAACACATTATTTATTGTCTTTACTCCCGTCCCTGCCTCCTTGCTCTGCTCCCTGGCCACATTTGCTGGGGTCTTCTCCCAAATCCTGGTCTTGGTTCTGCTTTTGGGGAATCCAAGCTGAGACCAAGAGCTATGAAGGCAAAGTGTAAGGAGTCATGAGGCCACATAATGGGAGACTCATCCAGGCTGATGGGGACAGAGGGAGTGCTCCCCGCAAAGGGAATAGCACAGGCACAGCCCTGAGCAGGGAGAACTCATGGCTGCCCTGAGAAACTGGGAGAAGACAGAGTGGTTGGAGCACGGGAGGAGGTGGGAATAACAGAATCATGTGGCCAGACAGAGAGGTGGGGCCAGGTCCCAGGGAAACTTAGAGGCTGTACTAAGGCCTCAGGTCTAGATCCTGAGGCAGCGGGGACCATCCGAGTTTGAGAAGTCGAGTGGGATGACATGATATGTGTGCACTGGCCAAGCTCAAAAGGGGTCACCAGAAGCTCCGCCCACCTGTCCTCCATCTCCCAGCCCCTATTAGTGACCTGCTCACCCCTGGTCTCTTAGAATCCCAGGCAGGAGAACAAAAACATCACCTTAAAACAGACCCATAAATAGTTAAGTACCCTCCATCAACAGGGAATAGAGGGAAAAATAACTAATAAAGATACACAAGAAAACAACTATAGAACAAACAGAGCTGTGGCACTCAGGCTGTGCCAGGTTATTGCTTAGACTTGGAGAAGGATTTTGTAATAATATCATTTGATTCTGCTGACTCCCTGCCAACTATTTCAAAATGCCCTTTACTCCTTTCTACTTTGTACTTTTGTCTTGAAGAACTGATGTTATAAAGTCTTCAGTGAGGAACCCTAGAATAATAGCCCCTTTCCCTGCCCCCTGCCCCCCGCTCATCACACAGGCAAGAAAAAGAAAATGTCACCTGGTTTTTCATGTGTTTTTATTTCTTCCAGAAATCCCCTTCTTCCAGGCATGTAGACACTTCTGAACCTAGCATCATCTTGAGGGGTAGCCCTGGACTGCTTGTGGGCCAACCTTCCTCTATAAGAATCCACCCCAGTATTTGGAACTTGAGGGTGCAATAAATGCATGAGGACATAGAGAAGCTCTTAGAAGATTTTGGCACTATCACCAGGTTGGTGATGACCTTTTCTTAGGAGAGGTTTGAGAGGGCAGCCACTCTGATCCATGTGGATCGATTTAGTCTGTAATAGCAGCCAGGCCTTGCAGAGGTAGATTTCGAGACAAATAACCACACTTTTCTGTGACTAAAGCCACTTGGCCATAGACCCCATGCTTAATGAGCATTACAGAGGCCTCCTTTCCCTCTCTCGGCCTTCCCTGATACTTTGCCCGAACATGTGAACATGTGTGTGTTGATGTGCATGTGTTCATTAAGTTTCTTCTGGATCGTTCTGACGAAACGGTACTTCTCCTCTAAGTAGCATCAGGGCTGACTTATGTGTAGACCCAAAGGAAAAGTCAGCCCCCATATTCCCACTAGAGGCATCACTTGCGTTCTGCAGTTGGATAGGCCTTTTCAATTATTTTTCTTTTCTTTCTTCTGCTATATTTTTGACAATGGGGAACTGAATGCATCCCTCGGCCAAGTAATTAGGGGGATCATAAATCCCACACAGCCAGGAGCACCTATTTGGTTCATGTTTCAGTTAGATTTCTTCTGGTTACAACAGACAGAAAATCCATCTCATACCTGCTTAAGCAAAAAGGAAACAATTAGGCAAACCCAACTAAGAAGACCAGGGGTAAGGCTGGCTGCAGGTGCAGCTTGGTTCTTTCTTTTTTATTAAATGGGAAATCAACTATTTATTATTTTTTAAGTCACTTCAGGACTTTTTAAAATAATTGCTTTGTATAGGGGAAGAAGTTCCCAAAATTTATCACTTACTAGCAGTGGCTTTGAAATATTTTTGACCCCCAATAGCAAATATATGTCATTGTAACCCAGTTATTCTTTCCCATTCTACTTCATTTTTTTAATGCTGGTTATGACCCATTGAATTTATTTTCACAACTCAACAACGGGTTACAACCTGCTGTTTGGAAAACACTGCCTTAGATATTCTGATCAAACTTGCCTACTGAAATAGAAAAGGGAGAGGGTAATGTGTCACGGGGACTCAGTTTCTCTCTCTTTCAGCTGAGTCTTGGCTGTATAGCTTCATCCTTTGGTTTCACATAGGCCAAGATGGTACCAATTGTCCTAGACCCTATATCCTTTCTGCTTTAATGCTACAGGCCTGTGACTCTCCCAGCATCCTCAGGGAAAACCTTACCATGTCTTTTCATTAGCTTTGATTTTTTTTCCTGTTGACTTTGATTAAATCAAGCACCATCTCTGAAGCGATTGCTATGACCAGAAACATCTTGTTTATAGACTGGCCTTGATGTTGCACTGCATCCATGACCAGGCATGGAGTTCTATCCAAGCACATGAGCTGAAAGTGGGGGAAGGAGGATCAGGGCTTGCTTACAGAAGAAAGGTAAAGGGAAACAGAACTGCAGACATGATAGATGTCCTCTACAGGGTTAGGCCTAATTACAGGTGAAACTGGCACTTAGCTTGTGATTGGCAAATGGGAGTCACTGCCCCACATGTGGCCCTCTCCTGACACACTAATGCCAGGGGTAACTTTAACAGAAGCTTTCTTGCTAATAGGTAATAAAGCTTAAGGTACAAATGTCTCTAGGAGAAAGGAGTCAATTCAGACTAAAGTGTAAATAGCTGATGCAAAACTATTTTTGATTGCAGTAGAAGGGAAAATATGTCTGCCTTAGTCCATTTGGGATGCTATAACAAAATACCATAAACAGGGTGGCCTATAAGAAAAATTTATTTCTTACAGTTCTGGAGGCGGGAAAGTCCAAGATCAAGGCACTGGCAAATTCAGTGTGTGGTGAAGGTTCATTCCTTGGAAAGGGCCATCTTCTCTTACTCACACAGTGGAAAAGCAAGGGATCTCTCTGGGGTCTTTTTTATAAGGACATTAATCCCATTCATGAGGGCTCCCCTTGCATGACCTAACCACCTCCCAAAGGCCCTACCTCCTAATACCATCACTTTGGGGGTTAACATTTCAACATATGAATTTGGGGGGGACACAAGCATTCAGATCATAGGAGGATTCATGCAATGGAGTAAAGAAAGGCATAGATAAGAAAGGTGCAAAGAAGAAAAAAAGAAGTTCCCATCACAATTTGACCTGCTCTAGTGTATTGGAGAAGCCATCATATTTTAAGATAAGCTTCCACATCATACAAAGAAAGTTCTTCTCACTACTAGGATAAGGAGTAGAAGGAAGAAATGGAAAATACCTTCCTTGCCCTCAGAAGAATTGCAATTTACTTGGAAAACAGAATATGTGGTACAAAATCAAGACTACCACTTATTGTAGTGCAGATTGCACCATGAATGATGTCCTCTAAAGTTGTGCATAGTACAGCCTGTAAAACCATAAACAGTGGCACTGTAAAGATGTCTTAAAGTAAGTCATCAGCAAATCTAAGTAAACTTAGGGAAGCATTCCCCAAATTGTGTTCTGTGGAATAATAATTCTTCAGAATTTTAATAGGTATTATATAATAAAAAGTTCATTGAATTAAGGAGTTTGAGAAATGCAAAATTCAAAAAGTCCTTTATTGGAGGACTTCTCAGAGGGTTTAATATGCTAACATGTGCAGTTAGTCTCCAAGAAGGGAGTATAGAATAAGGCACTTTCCAAATATACTGGATGATTGAGTTATATGCAATAAAACCACACTTTGCAAAAAGCTGACCCAGTGCACAGTGAGTGGTAGACATCCTTCCTCTTTCAAGGCTTGGTTACATCCACTGAACAACTCATTATTGAGCACCTACTCTATGCCAGGCACTGCACCAGGTATTGGAGATATACCAGTTATGACCAACACAGACAAGTTTCATGCCTCTGACGCTTACAAAAATTTATTGAGGTCAAGGCCAAGATTCTAGTCCAGCCCTCCAGATGCTGACAATTTAAGGAGGACATGGACCTACTGACAAAAATATGCATATAATAGTAGTAAGAGCTGAAATGGATATTTATGCAAAATGAAACGGGAACATATAGAAGAGGGCTACACTTGGGTTGGTGCGGGGTTGTTAGGGGAAGGCTTCATCCAGGAGGGAGCATATGAACTGAGCCTTAAAAGATGAAGAAACAAAGCCCCAAAGAAGTGAAGGGACTATAAAGCCACATGATTAGTAGTGGCATATGCAGAAGAAAAAAACGCTAGTACTCCATGAGGCACAGCAGCTCAAGCTGACTTCTCTGGGGTTCTTGAGGGGAGCTTTGGCCCCTTTTAGAGTTAAAAACATTAAGAGAGGGGATATGTGAGCCAGTTCAAAAGAGCTGCCACATGACAGCTCTCTAAGTCTGTGTGCATCTGGTAAGCCCTGTGCAGAGCTGAGCAGCTCTAAAGCTCATTGGTCTTAGCCAAAGAACAATCTTGTTTCCAAGGTGTGTTTGCTGGCAATTCAGATTACACCTTCCACTTGAAGAGAGAAGCTGGGACTGATGCCAAACTCACTGTAAGCCACTCTGGTCTTTAAAAGGGCACTTATGGGGCTGTAGAAAATATAAACTGGATCATTCACTCAAGACAGAAGAGCAATCATAAACGTAAAATTCTCATTCAGCTCAATTCAATCAGTAGTAACCAAGGGACTAATTTTTGCCAGCCTGCCACTAACCAATTTTTAAAAAATTGCGATAGATAGATAGATATATTATAGATAGATAGATGTGGATATGATATATACACATGTATATACCCAAATCATAGGTATACAGCATAGTATCCCATTGTGTGACTATACCACCATTAATTTTCTATGCTACTATAGATGGTCATTTGAGTAGTTTCTACTTTTTGGCTACTAACAAATTGTGCTCTTATAAACACTTTAGTACGTATCTTTGGTAATCACATGTATGGATTTCTCTTGAGTATATTTCCAGGAGTATTCTTATGTTCAGTTTGTAATAAGTTATTATTTATATTTAGACACACCTGTCTAAGCTGCATCCAGATCAAAAAATAGACCACAACCAACACCACAAAACCCCACCCCTCCCCCACCCCCGCCCAGCCTTCTGTTTCTTTTTAATCAATCCCCCAAAGGTAACCACTGTCTTTATTTTCACCAGCATGGATTAGTTTTTCCTGTTTTGTATTCTATAGAAATGGATCAAACAGTATTTACTTTTGTATGGTGACATCTTTTAATCCTTATGCTTGTGAGATTCATTCATATTGTTGCATATAATTGTAAATTATTATTTAAATCCATGCATAGTATCCCACTGTGTGACTATGCCACCATTAATTTACCTATCCTACTATGGATGGGCATTTGAGTAGTTTCTACTGTCTGACTACTACTAATTGTGCTCTTATAAACATGTTAGGACATATCTTTGGTGATCACATGTACGGATTTCTCTTGAGTATATTTCCAGGAGTGGAACTTCTGTGTCACGGGATGTATATAAACTGAGCTTTAGTAGATATTGTCCAACAGTTTTCCAGAGTGATTATATCAAGTTATATTCTAACTAGCAATGTTCCAGTTGACCCATGTGTCTAGAATCTTGGCATTTTCTGTCTTTTCCATTTTAGCCATCTGGTTGGTGTGTAAGTGTTATTGCATTGTAGTTTTCATCTGTGTATCCTGGATGACTAATGAAATGTATCATTTTGCATATGTTTATTGGTTGTTTGGATACTCTCTTTTGTGAATTATCTGTTCAAATGTTTTGCTCATTTTTCTATTAGGTTATCTTTCTCTTCCATATTGATTTATAGAAGTTTTAAGTATATTTTGATATGAGTCTTTCATGGATATACATGTTTGGGAGGCTGCCTTTTCACCTTATTGTGTCTTTTGATGGATGGACATTTTCAATCTTAATATACTTCAATTTATCAATTGTTTTTCTTTCATGGTTAGCAAGTTTTGTGTCCTGTTTAAAAAACCTTTACCTACTCCAAGGTCATAGATATTTTCTCCTGTTTTTCTCTAAAAGCTTTATTATGTTGCCTTTCACACTTAGGTCTGCAATCTATCTGGAATTAATATTTTTGGTATGGTGTGAAGTAAGGGTCAAAATATACTTTTTTCCACATGAATATCCAATTTACACCTGACAAGTTTTAATACTGAGGTAAGACCAGCAGATTTTTCTTTTAAACAAACCAGCATGGGATAGAGAGAGAAATTCTTGTTAATCTGGAACATACTATTAAAGCAGAAAGAGAAGAGTCTTCATATTAATATTTATGTGATTGCCCTTAGGGCTTTGTGTAAAGGTCCTTCAAAATGACGCTAAGTCTGCCTTTCTAATCTAATGACTCACCATTTTCCACTCAAAGCATAAAACCCAATGACTAATTGTGGCTACTCTAGCACAACACACTTTGTTATGGCACCATGCTTTTGCACATGCCTGGGATACCTCCCCTGTCTCTTGCTTACCATCTGCTACTCCTTCAAGACTGTTCTAACCCTAACCCTAACCCTCCATTGTCTATGAAGAGGCCCCTGACTCTGTCCCTATCACAGTTTCTTCCATAACATATTTCCCCTGTTCCTGTGACAGCAATTATCTCACCCTGTTCAAATTATTTCTCCATCTCACTTCTACTAGTCTAGACCGTGAACTCTTTGGAGGCAAATACTGTAGTTTATCTTGCGGTCTCCACCATTCGCCAGCATCTAGCCCATATAAAAATTTAATATGTTTTTATTTGATGAATGTTAAATAAGTCAGAGTAGTGGGAATGCCATCAATAGAGGCATTGGAAGATGGAAATAAGAACATGCCATGTCTTGAAAGCAAAAGATGATAAATAAAAGGTCTATGGCAATATCACCCTTTTTGAATAGGAGAGAAAACTAAGAGGGGTGGGGGAGAAATATTATAGCAGAGACAAAGGAGCAGAAAAAAGGTAAAGAGACTGCTATTTCTATCAATGATGGAGTAACTGGTATTGGGCTTGTCCACCCACCATAAATTGCTATAAAAGTGAATAAAACATGCAAGACAGTTATTTTCAAACATTGGACAATACACAGCATAGGAATGTAAAAAAGGAAGGGATATAAATAAGGTGAACCCCATGTTTGCTGTACCGTGTGTATAAGGACTGTTTCATGATCATGGCGCAGGAAGATGAAGCTAAAGCAAAACATGATGGTCCTGCTGAAAGGAGGAGACAGAGACTAGACCTTGAGAATGATGAAGCAGCTGGCACTCGCAGGACAGGGTTCTGGGGAGGAAGCTCCTTCACAAAGAGAGGGGTTCTAGAAGTTTATATAGAGAAACTCAGCATGCTTGGTCACTGGACTACTCCGAACAAGGCAAGTCATCACAAAGCCTGGCAGAGAACAATTACTATGTCATTGAGAGTGAAGTAGAGATACTCAAGGCCACAAGTAAGTTAATTGCCAGGACAAAACTCAACAGCCTTTAAAGGAAGACAACATAATTCAACCACCTTAAACTATATCATCTACCATGTCCAGCATACAATTTTGAAAAATTAGACATGTGAAGAAACAGGAAAATATGACCCATAATTAAGAAGAAAGTCATCAATAAAAACAGGCATTGAGATGATTCAGATGCTGGAACAATAAGCAAGGACTTTAAATCAGCTATTACAAATACGTTCAAAGACTTCAAGGAAAATATGGTCTTACTAAATAAATAGATAGGGAATCTCATTAGGAGGTGGGGGGAAAGCCATAAAGAGAACTAAATGGAAATTCTATAACTCAAAAGTACAATGTCTGAAATAGAAAATTCACCAAATGGGCTCGACAAAAGATATAGTAGAAAAAATGGTCACTGACCTTTAAAACACAGCAAATGTAATAATTCAATAAGAAGATCATTATTTTAAAAACTAAAAAAAAATTAATAGAGCCCCAGTGGCCTATGGGATGACAACAAACGGTGTGATGTGGTGCAAGTGTGACTGGAGTACCAGAAAGAAAGGACAGAATGGGAACAAGGCAGAAAAGTGATGGTGTCAAATTTCCTCAATTTCCTGAGAAACAGATTTAAGAAGCTCAAAAAACCCTATGCAGGATAAATACAGAGAAACCACCACTAGGAAAATCATACTCAAACTCCTGAATATAAAAAAATAAAAAAATAAATCTCCTGAAACAGCTACAAAAAATGATATATTTCATTGAGAGAAGTGATATGAAGGTTGGCCAACTTCTTATGGAAAACTGTGGTAGCCAGAAGACAATAAAATAGCATCTTCAAAATGCTAAGAGAAAAACACTGTCAAACCAGAATTTGACATGTAGCAAAATATCTCCTTTAGAAATTAAGATGAAATAAAGACACTGTCATATAAATGAAAGCTGAGAGAGTTTGTCAGCAACAGATCTGCACTACGAGGAACACTGAAGGAAATTCTTCAGGCTGAATGGACAGGAGCCACATAAAAGCTCAGATCTGTAGGAAGGAATGAAGAGTACCAGAAATGGTGAACACGAGGGTAAATGTAAAAGACTAGGGGTTTTTTTTCTTCCCTTAATTTCCTTAGAAATTAAAAGATGGAGGGGAAAAGGAACAGGGAAGAGCAATGAAGTAAAAACACATACAATCAGTGGGGCTTAGAATTAAATCCCAGCTCTGCTGCTTATAAACTGTATGACCATAGACAAGTTGCTTAGCTTCTCTGAGCCATTTTCTTCATTCATTACCGGGTTAATAACACTGACCTTTTGTGTGGTTGTTAAAAAAAGATCTGGAAGAATGTACATAAAGTGCTTAGTGCTTAGCACAGTGTCCAGGGCGTAGTGGGCACACAGGAAAAGGAGCCGTCACTATGCTGGATGTCAGGACGTAACATAAGTAGAGTCAAAAATTGAAGTTCAGAACGGTCTTGTCTAATGCAAGTGTGTCTAAAGTTTTAATAACCTTCCCTTCTTTTCCATTTTGCTTTCTTTTGAAAATAAAAATCACGAATGTTCATGTCGGTTTTGATCATCTTAGGTCTACAGATTCAGAGACATTAAGTTTCAGAACCATTGATCATTTCAAGTATTGCAAATCCCAGTGCTATGTACTTCCTTTTAAAATCTCCAGAAAATGTGTGCCTGGGATGCAAGTGGATTTTAAAGTATGCATGAGCTTTTGTCAATATGACTGAGACAGCAGGAATTCCATTGTATTTCCCGAACTTCAGTCTTTTGCTTTACCCCTTTCATAAATGTCGCCATTATTTACTTAATATCTTTAAATGAATCACTATTTTTTTTGTACTTAAATTAATTTCAAAGGCAACTCGGGGTACTACTATATATGGAATACCAATGTCGTTGGCCATAAATTGAAAATAAACATTTAAAAATTCAATACGTGCAAAACAATGTTGTTACAATCTAGCTACAAACTGTTGCTTTCCCGGGAGGATTCTGAGCTTGAGGCTTGCTCTGTCTTTGTTGGGAGAAAGAGAAAGAGCTTGAGAGAAATTGATTTGCAAGTGTTACAGAGGTGTTAAAAACATACTAGCACATAACTGAGACTTTCTCCTTGTTGGAATCATAAGGAATGAAATAATTTAAAAGGGAATAACTCTCAATGTGCAATTCAATTTCATTAATGTTCTGTTTCTAAGCTTTTATTCCCTCATATATAAAAAATGAAGATAATAATATAACCTAGCGCAGGTTTGGAATATAGGATAGGGAAAATAATTTATGTCAGCCTCTTAGCACAGTGCCAGGCATATAGACGACACTCAAGAAATATTAGCTACAATTTAAAGTATTAAATATGCACTCAAGACTCACATTCTTCTTGTTCATGGGGAAAACACAGATGGGCTCTTGCCATTTACCTTTTCCATATGCATGTTGAAATTGGGGGAAGACTCCTTTAAAGAGGAAATGATGATGGTCTACAAGTTTAACTTGTTAGTAGAATTTTTCAACTTCAAAATTTCTGGACTAAATATAGAAATAAGATTATTTAAAGTCGGAACTCAGAAAACAGTACCCCAAAATGAAAGCCTCAGAAGCAGCCTCAGAAGCAAAAGTTTTTCTCTGAACTTCTCCTGCCCTCCTGCCTTCAGCTGCACTCTCCCCTGAGGCTAGCCCTGGAAACTAGACTCCCTCTTCCCCAGGGCGAGTCATAGAAACCAGAACCCCTTTTCTCCAAAGCCAGCCACAAAACTTAAAATTATCCTGTGTAAAAAAACTGACCATAAAGAAATTATCTGACCTACCTTGTTTGACTGTAGGTCATAGGACCCCCACGTGGCCCCATGCAGAGAGGGCCCTGCCTCACACCCAGAAGGAAGGAACACATGCTCAGAGAAGCCAAGAAGCATCTAGACAGACAGCTTCTGGGCTTCCCAACTCCGTCTGTTAGCATTATGTCATACCCTTTTTGTCCGGTCCTATTTCTACACGGCTGTCTGTACTTTATTGAACCTAAGCATAAAAATGGACAATTTCCCCTGTATCTTTGCTTGGGTCTTCATTCTGAAGGCTCCTGTGTATACACATTAAATAAATTTGTATGTCTTTTCTCTTATTAATCAATCTGCCTTGTGTCAGTGATTTTCAGTGAATCTCTAGGGGGCTAAGGGCCTTGGCCCCCATGTTACTAAAAGACATTTGAAAACTAGCATTGCTTGTCATGTGGGCTTCTCCCTCCATTATTCTACTCTATTCCTCTCCACGTCAGGGGAGATCATGTCTTCTCCTTTTCAGCTTCTCTCTCTCTCTCTCTCTCTCCCTCAGACTCTTTGTCTCTCACACACACACACACACACACACACACACAAAACACAGCCCACCACTGCAATGAACACTCAATTAACAGTTGCATAATGTGTCTTCTTTTAAGATGGAAGCCCCGGGTCTATCTCATTTTCAAAATACCTTACAACAGAGAAAATATGACTGCACGACACTGGTCGTTTCACTAGTCTAATAATAAAAACTTTGATTCTACTGAAAACAATTTCTAGTAGCAAATTAAAGAAAACTTTTTAGTAAATTTGAATTTAGGACAACTTTAAAGAATAGAACCAGAAACTTCTAGAAATAATGATATATTTACTCCTGGTGGAAAAATCTAAAGCTCACTACATTAATACTGTATCTTTTTCTTCCATGGACATGAGCTGTTAATTAATTGCACATTTTGCACTTGAAAACAATAAAGAACAAACAACATAAAAAGAGGATTTTGTCAAATCGTCACCATACATCAGACATAATGTTTTTTTCACTTTCATCAGATGTTTACCATCCATCAAATATGTTAACATTTATGGAGTGTTTATGGAAGAAATGTTAGAATTAATAAATAATAAAGCTAATATTTAAGAAAAGAAGAATCTCGCTGTTAAGTTGCCCATAGGTTACTGCAGCAATTAAAAAAACAGAAAAGAAGCAGACAGATTATATTTCATTATTCAGAATAACTCACTACACCCAAAGTTATTTTTTTACGAATGAAATAAAATGTTTTGGCAACTTCAACTTCTAGGAATCTTTTCATCAGTCTGTATAAGGCCATAGGTGATTAGATATATATAACAATTCACACTGAGAGATTCTTTTCTCCCGATTTGAGCTCAAGATGTTATATTTGCTAATATATTATTCAAGATTATAGTCTCTATATTCCAAACTGAGACTGATTTTCTTATTTTGTGCTTTTTTACTAGGTTTTAGTATTGGGATTATGCAAACTTCTTGAAATTGATGGAAAGTTACTTCTATTTCTAAGTAACGTGTTGACTGAATATTCCCTGGCTTTATCCAAGTGGTGCAAATTCTTCTACTGGTCAAAAATTCCTGGAGAAGGGAGGGGAAATATAATGTTTAAATTTTTTTTAGCATAAAAAGATAAGGGAAATAAAAATATTAAAATTTGTTGATGCAAACTTCTTCTGTAGTAGAGTAGTGATAAAAGGATAAAAGTATGTCACTATATACCAACAGACCTGAGCTCTGGTTAAATTTAGTTTTTCTCTTCTTTGATTCAAAAATATAGTTTCTCTTTCTCCTGATTATTGAAGTCTTGTTTCAGTGATAACCAGTTCCTAGGAATAAGGGAGTTAGCTTTCTGTTCAAAACTCAATGTCTTCAAACCTCTGTCTTAATAACTGAACTGGACTAAATTGAAGCGCTTAACATGATTGAATATACTGAAGTTTGTGAGTCACGTAGGTAAAAAAAAAAAATCAGAATTTGGTCCAAAATAGTCACTTCATGAACACGTATTACCTATAAGTTGCTGGGAAAGGAACAGTAATTTTGATAGTAGCCAGTGCTTACATTGTTTTTGTTTTTGTTTTGGATTTTAGATTTTAACAAACAATTTGCCAAATTACTTTACAAATGCATTGGATTAATTTTTATTTATTTGAGCAAAGTATAAGTTAAGAGAGTTTGTTGTTTCAAAATTTTACTAGAATTAAGTATTTGAAATGAGTTTCTTATAGACAGCATCTATTGGATGGTATTATAAAAATTCATTCTGTCAATCTCTTTTAATTGGTGCTTAGATCATTTGTATTTAAGGTAATTATTAATATGTCAGGACTTAAGTCTGCTCCAAATATGTTCATGAATGTTATTTCAAAATATTAATGTGAGATTAAGGGTTAGGAGAAATAGTCTTCTGACCAATCAAATAACAACTTTAGACTGAGTGATAAACTACATTGTACTGTCCGTCAATAGCACAGCCCTCACCTAGCCACGCCCTGACGTTACACTCTTGGCTCATATTGTGAGATGCTTCCAGAAACTGCTAAATAAACCTATTACTTCATTTATTATAGAGAGTTTTTTAATATATCATCCACTATATTCAGTGTCCACTCTATAAATGGCAAATTAAAATTTTATTTTAAGCTTTGTGAGAAAGTTTTATGTCTCCTGAGGAATAAGAATGAATTTTTTATGGGCAAAATGATTTCAGAAATAGTATATTTCACTTTTTTCTTTGACTTCTAGGAATCTCATCATCAATTTTTCATCTTAAAATTATAATCTTATAATTAATTTACCACCTCTACACTTTATGTTATTGTGGTTTTATATTTTACATCATATGTTATAAATGCCATGAGATTGTCATTATTGTTGCTTTAAATAGTCAGTCATCTTATACATATACTCACATCTGTACCCTTTTGAGAGTTCTTTGTTCTTTCTTGCAGTTCTGTCCTCTCAACTAAAAATATCTCCCTTCAGCCTGAAGAACTTTTTTATCCTTTCACCTGCTGATGAACATTTGGATTGTTTCTAGGTTTTGGTTATTATGAACTAAGCTGCTATGAACATTTGTGATCTCTCTTGAGACGTGTTTTCTTTTCTCCTGAGTAAATACCTAAGAGTGGAAATACTGGGTCTTATGATAAGTAATTGTATGTTTAATATATAAGAAAGTACCAAAGTGTTCTCCAAAAATTTTGTACCATTTTACACTCCCACCAGCAATGTATGAGCATTGCAGTTGTACAGCATCCTCACCAACCCTTGATAGTGTTAGTCTTTTTAATTTTAGCCATTCTAATGAATTAGTGATTTTGATTTGCATTTTCCTAATAACTAATAAAGTTGAACAATTTCTTGTGTGTCTACTAGCCTCTTGTATGTATTCTTTTGTGAAGTGTACATTGAAATATTTTGCCCATTTTATATTGGATTCTTTCTCTTCTTATTATTGAATTATATGAGTTTTTATATATTCTGGATCCAAGTCCTTTTTCAGATATATTGTGATTATTTTACTTCAGTCTGCAGTTTGTCTTTACACTTTCATAACAGTACCTTTTGAAGAACACAAATTTCCCCTTCACTTTTGAAGATTTTTTTTTGCTAGGTGTAAATGATAAATTGGCAGATTATTTTTTTCCTTTCCACATATTGAAGATGTTATTCTGTTATCTTTTGACTTCCATAGCTTTAACTGAGAAGTCAGCCATAATTCTTAATGTTGTTTCTGAAGGTGACGTGTCCTTTATTCTGTCTGCCTGAAGATCTTTTTCTCTTAATCTTTGTTCAGTTTCAGCAGATCGACTATAATGTGGCAAAATGTTATTTTCTTTGTAGTTACCTTGCTTGGAGTTTGCTGAGCTTCTTGAATCTGTGGATTGATATCTTTTATAAATTTTGGAAAATTCCTAGTTAATAAAGATGTCTTTATTATTACTTATGTCCCATTTTCTCTCCCCTCTCCTTCTGAATTTCCAGTAACATGTATGTTAGACCAATTGACAATGGTCTATGTGTCTGTTCCTGCTTTGTCTTTTCTTTCTGTCTGTGCTTCAGTTTAGATGATTTCCTTTAACCTGCCTTCAAGTTTACTAATTCTTTTTTCTGCTGTTTCCAATGTGCTATTAAGTCCATCTATTAAATTCCTAATTTCAGATATTGTATCATTGAGTCCTAGAGTCCCTATTTGGTTCTTTTTTAGATATTTTATTTCTCAGTTGAAATTCTCTATCTTTCCATCCATTTCCCGACACCTTTATCACTTCTCTTAACATATCTGTGGCCACTATTTTAAAGCACTTGTTTGCTAACTCCAAAGGCAGGTCTGTTTCTATTGGCTATTTTTTCTCTTGATTGTGGATAACATTTTCCTGCTCCTTCTCATGTGTCATATTTTTATTACATGCCAGAGGCTGACATGAAAGAACTTAGAGACTGTGGTTAATATTAAGGCACCTCCTTTCCATTGTCAAAGACGTTGGTTGAGGGACTGATCACCTTGATTCAATCAGGAATTAAGATGGGTTATGGCTGCATTGCTGCTAAGTTAGTTTTGGTTCACCTCTGATTTCAATTGTCTTGAAGGTAAAGACCTGCCTCATGTTTATTGTTGGCCTCTTTCTTTAGTAGAATTTTTACTTCTAGGTACTTTGAGACTGTGAGTGATTTCACTTTCCATATCCAGCCCAGTTACCAGGCTCTCTTGCTGTGCCGTTTCCCAGCAAAAGTCCTATAGAGGAAAACTGATGGACATAGAAAACTGGTTTCTTGACCCAGACCACTTTTATTAACCATATTATCTTAATATGGTTTATTTATGTTAACTTCCCCCAAGTTCTTATCCTCTATTATATCTATATTTCCCAAGGCCCTGATTTTTTCTATTTTATTTCTTATCTTGAAGTTGCTTCAAATGTTTGTTAACTAAGACAGGGCCTAAATATGTAAATAAATGAAGTTAATCTAAAGTTACTGCATTAATTATATCACATCAATGTGTGTTTTTAAAGTTGTTCTTTAAGGTCTTCAATCTTCTCTGAGAAGTTGTAGTTAAAGATAGTTTTTTTTTTAATCACCCTTGATTTTTCAAGATTATTGTTGAAGTCTCAAAGTGATACAAGAATCAACACTCAATTTATATGTAGAATCTACAGTGGATGGGCAGTTGTTGGCTACTGAATTAAATTCACTTTTCTAAGCCAGTCTCTTTAATGAGAAAAATGAAGGAAATAAAATGGGACATTTAAAAGCTAATAGAAATTTTGAATATAATAACTATTGACAAAAGTCAATTAAAAACTCTCTTAAAAATTTTAATAGAAATAAATGAGAATGTTCAAATGACAAGCACCCAAAGGAAAGAAGGACATTTGTTAAGTATTGCATTACTCCTAAGTATTTTCCCTGAATCAAGGAAAAATTTTGCTACTTTTTTAGAAAGTTCTATAAATAATGATCCCTGAGATTATCAACATATAAAGGTGAATTAATATTGCTTCCTGTGTGTTCCTAATTAAACATCCTTTTGCCACCATATAGGCCCATAATGCATTCAGAATCACATGCCCATGTTGCATTACATGGAGAAATGGTGAAAAATCAGAGCAGAAAGTTCTTTTCAATTAATTAAGGAGGTTTGTAAAAGAAAGAAGGAGCACTTATTGAAACCACACAATCTACACCTCTAGGACACCTCTTTTAAAAACACCATTTTGCATTTCTAGGTTTTTCCAAGACCTATAAAGTCTGATGATACTTATAAAATTTTCAAAGATCACATGCTAAGGGAGAAAAAACTACTCCAAAAATCCAGTGGGATTCACTCAGGGCAAGGAGAGCTTGCCATATATTTCCAGCTATGTTCAAGTGTTCCCTATACTGTCCAAGTAAAATGTTTGCCAGATTCGCATTTCAGAGTAGGGAAAACTGGGGTTGCAGGGAAGGTGAAGGATATAGGGCAGTGATCTTACAGAAGGTCTTCATGAGGGTTTTCATGTTCAATGACCTTTTCGCCTGCTTAGAATTCAAATACGGTAACAGTAATCTGTTTCCCTTGCCAATAATTACTTAAGCACTCGTCTGCTTATATTAAAAGGAAGTTCAGTATCTTCCCATAAAGGTTTCTATTCAGTTGTCTATGGAAACCATGGACTCATTTGGAAGCACGGGAGAGTCAGATAAATCCTCTCGTCACACGGGAACACAGTGTCACTCTTTTTCTTTCTTTCTTTTTTGTTTTTGAGACAGGGTCTTGCTCTGTCTCCCAGGCCAGAGTGCAGTGGCGTCATCATAGCTCACTGCAGCCTCAGACTCCTGGGCTCAAGTGATCCTCCTACCTCAGCCTCCTGAGTAGCTGGGACTACAGGCGCGTGCCACCACATGCAGATAATTTTTCTATTTCTTGTAGAGACGAGGTCTCACTCTTGCTCAGGCTGGTCTCAAACTCTTGGGCTCAAGAGATCCTCCTGCCTCAGCCTCCCACAGTGCTAGGATTACAGGCGTGAGCCACCACGCCTGGCCACAACTTTACTCTTAAACATCTGTCCTGCGCAGTCATATACCTATCCTGAAGTCAGATTGTTCAGGATATATATGTGAGCAAAACACCAAGCTCATAGGTGATGTTGCCTCATGGTGAGTTACACCTACAGACCTCGTGTTGGATTATCCAAGTTTATCGGACAGGTTTTTGGTAATGTTGCACCTCAAAGGGGGTTGTGTTTATGAAGTATTCTAGAGTATGACTCTATCCCAGGGAGTTCAGTGGCCCAAACACCACCTGGTTCCTCACTACAGGTTCTTTGGGAGGAACAGCCTTGGCCAGGCCAGAAGAAATCCTGTAATATCTGTTGCAGGGAAGTACCTGCTTACCTATGTTTACATAACCACAGCAAGCCTTCAAGAAGGGATTTTTTGCATCCATCTAGACGGGGTAGTAGCTGAAAGTTTCACTCACAAGAGAATCCCAAATGCTCTGCATTTCAGGGATGACTACCCTTAGAAAACAGCAAGAAGAAATTGGCCTTTGATGTTCCCACCCCTCCTAATGAAATATACTCTTCCCAACAAGGCTTTGTTCTGTAGAATTCTGTCTGGGCCCTCTTCCCTTCTCAGTCTATATACTCTCCCTGGTCAGTTCCACCTGGTACTGTTGAATGCATGTGTGTGTGCAACTCCCAAATCTGACTCTCCAGGCCAGATCACTGTCCTCAGCTTCAGATGTATGCACCTAACCCTTCTAGACACCTCCACCTGGATATCTCACAGACATCTCAGACTCACCACGAATGAACTCATTTTTCCCATCCCCACACCTGCTCCTCCTCCTGCATTTTCAGCATCAATCCATGGCACCAAGGTCCACCCACGGCCCGAGACAGAAACCCAGGAGCCATCCTTGCTGTGCAGTCCCTCATGCACATCAATTCTATGTCCTAAATATCTCTCAAGCCACCTTCTCATCATTAGACCACTGCCATTATATTAATAGGTTACCATTGTCTCTTGTTTGGATTACTCCAACAGCCTCTTAGCTAGTTACCAAATCACCTGGTTTGTCTCTCTTTAATCGATTTTCCACCCTGCAGTCAAAATGATCCTTCCAAAAGGAAATCTGACCTCACAACCACCACCTCCCAACAATCTCTATGACACCTAAAACTTGTTCTGAATTCCCTAAGGGTAATGTCTGGACTTTGTAACCAGTTTTCCACAAAGCGTTTTGGACTGGCTCTTGCCTCATTCTCTCATATTCGTCCTCTCTCTCTCTCTGTCTCTCCCCCCTTCCTCGCCTCACTCTTACCCCTCCACCCCTTGACCCTCCCCGTCACATTATAGTCCCCTCTCTTTTGCCTGAGTAACTCTTACCCATCATTCAATGCCCATCTTAAATGTCACTGCCCCTGAGAAACCCTCTTCACTTGCTTAGGTTAGGCTAAGTGCCCCTTCTAGAACCTGGTATTTCCCTAATCAAAGCATTTGCCCTCCTGTATTAATTATGTCAATAAAAATTTGTTGGGCCCCTATTATGTACCAGGCAATGGAGAAATACAAGAGATAACAAACATAATCTCTTCTCATGTGAAGGACACAGTCTAGTGAGGGAGACTAACAGCACACAATTACCAAAATATTGTGATCGATTGATTGTTTTATCCACAAGAATGTAAGCTCGGTGAGGTCAATAACACACCTTCTGTATATGTTTCCTGAGGCTGCCATAGCAAGTAACCACAAACTTAGGGGCTTAAAATAACTGACATTTATTCTCCCACAGTTCTGGTGGCCACAAATAGAGCAGGGCCACACACCCGTGAGAGCCTATGAGGTAGAATCCATTCCTTGCCCCTTCCAGCCGGTGGCTGCAGCATTACTTGGCTGTGGCTGTATCGCTCCTCTCTCTTTTTGTCTCCATGGTCACATTGCCACCTCCTCTTCTGTCAAGACTGCCTCCTCATTCTGAAAAGGACACTTGTCATTGGATTTAGGACCCACTGGATAAGCTCATTCTCTCAAAATCCCTAATTCCATCTTTTGCCATATAAGGTAATATTCGCTCTTCTGCCATATGAGGTGATATTCACGTGTTCCAGGGACTAGGACATGGACATGTCTCTTTGGCGGCTACCATTCAGTCCATTATACCTGTCTTGTTCACTATGTATCCATAGAGCCTAGCGCATACCTGGCACTCGGTTCATATTGGTTGAACAAAAACATATGTGTACCCACCTCCTTAGGCCACCCATCCTTGATTTTTTTTTCAGCATCCTCATTAATTATTGCTTTTCTCACCAACATTGAAACACACTTGGCCTTGTGTCTATTTACTTATGGCCTAGCTACTGATCTCTCTACCCAACTAAAAACAAAAGCCATAATGAAAGTTACCCAAAGATTAGTAAAAGACATTGGCCAATAACAATGTGTCCACTGCAAGGTATTCTCTGACCACTTCCATGAGATCATGAAAGCAGGGATGTCCCAAGGGCAGGGCAGTTGGAATGACCCACCTCAGGTGTAGCTGTAAGGAAGCATATTGTAGAGATATTAAAAGCAATGATCAAACTGACTAAAAGTCAGTTTTCTTTTTCATGTCATCGTGTACCAGCAATTCTAAATAGTGTCAGTGATAAATACTCCTCTCTGGAAAAAAAATCTTTTCTTAGTCTAAGTTCTAAATAATTGCTGCATTATCTGTTGAGTTTTAACAATATATAAGCTTCAAATCACACATTTTATTACTGTGCCTTAATAAATACTGCATACTATGTGCAAAGTGTTATAATTCAGAGAACTCCCAGTTATGGAGTAGGACCCCATCCCACGAGAACTCAGCTACAGGGTATGTCTCAAGAGGGTAATTTTATAAAGCTTCAGAGTCCCCTGGGCTTGCTTTCAGTGTGGTTTGTGTCTCTAACCCCTGTGGTGTGACACATTCCTGCATTTATATGGTAGATTTAAAATAAACAATAAGAGTAAATGTAAAGATGAGACATTTGAGTCACTTTAGTTCTGTCATTCTTTGTGACCAACAGGAGTTTTTATTTGTATTTAAACTAATGAAATAGTACAAACAGCTAGGTGTAATATTTTGTCTGGTAAAAAGCAAAGTTTGGTTCATATGTGAAATGTTTTACTGAACTGAAAAAAAATCTTTAAAATTGAAATTTATTCTTTTAAAATATTTATTTTTGTTTTAAAGCTAAAAGGCAAATCAAAAAAAATAGTTATTACTGATGATTATATAATTATTACTGAAAATAATACGGTTGTATAGAGAAGAGGGATATTTTTAAATGATCTGCTTTATGTTTTTAAAAACACTAGGTACACCACTAAATATAGAACTCACATTTGTAAGAAATTGGAAATTATTTGCTGCTATCTACCTGACACTAAGTGCTTTGCATGCATTAAATTATTTAACTCACATAATAACTTGGTAAAGGAGAAATTTTATTATTACTGTGATTCCCATTTTGTAGACGAGATTGAGGACACTGAGCCATAAAGATGCTACACGAGAGTGAAGCTGGGCTGAGAACCCAGGTGGTCCGACTCCGGAAGCTGTGTCGTTAGCTACGGCGCTGTGTTGCCTCTCGATCACTCACCCAAAAAATAATCATCACAAGCTACCCTTTATTGAGCTTCAGATTTAATGCTTTAATCCTCATAACAACCCTGTGGAGTAGTTATCATCCTTCCCATATTACAGATTTAGGAAACTGAGATTCAGAGTTCAGTAACTCACCTAAGAGCAAAGAGGTATTACCTGGCAGAAAGGGCATTTTCATCCCGCCCTGCCTGGCTCCAGAACCTTTTCTCTTCCCACTGCCATGTTACCTCCTCCCATTTGATTTTGCAAAAAAATGATCCGTGGGCTTCTGAAGTGCTAGAAAGGGCTTCCAGATCAGGCCCTAGCAAGCCCTGATGGAGAGGCAGTGTTTGCCTATTAAGTGTGGCCCCATTCTCCTTTCCACCATAGCCACGAGAGACAGAAAGAGGGAGAGACACATCCTGTTAGTGCAAGGAGCTTGTACGATCAAGGGTTTGAAGCTCTCAGGCAATGTCAGAAGCCTAGGAGTTAGTGCAGCAGAAGGGAAACTGAGGCACATGTATTGAGCTTCAAAGTGCAACAGCTAGACAGAAAGGCAAACATTTTCTTGATTCCTCAGAGACGAAGCTCTCTCCCAGCAGAGTAATGCAATGCCCAGTCATACCAAAGCAAAGGAGTAGTGTCAGACAAGTAACTGCAGCTGTCTGGTTTAAGCATGGCTGGAAAAAGGCAGCACGAATAGGACTCCACCTCTCTCTTTTCATCTGTTGGCTTTAGTCTTGAGCAGAGCCTCCTCCAGTGGCCAGATGGATGACCTCTTGCACTCCAGGCTAACATCCCACCAGCTGCACAACCCCAGCAGATTGAACTCTTCTCTCTTGTTAGCACCAGCAAAATCCCTAAGGCTAACTTTTAATGTCCCAGCTTGGGCCGCAGGTCTATCCCCACAGCAATCGGGGAGGGCATGTGAAAATCCTCACTTGTGGAATCTGAATTATGTGCCCACCCTTGGTGCCACGGAGTGAAGTCAACCCATCTGAATTGCACCAATTGAGTGAGAAAGGACATCCTACTACTTCCAGAAGAAAAGAGAATGTAAGTTGTACAGGCAAAAAACAAAACAAGACAAAATAAAAACAGATATTCACCTTGGCAGTTATCTTAATTGCCAAATGTAACAATTCTCTCTCAGTCCTCTTCTGACTTGTCTTTCCGGGCACATGTCCCCCTGTTGGCCATCTTCTACCTGACTTCTCACCGGTGGCTTGATCTTGGGATCATACCTGTCATCAGAAAACAATCTAGGTGTCTGTCCAGTGGCTACCCTTGGGCCAGTCTTCCAGGCCACACAGATATTTACTACTCCAAAGACCTCAGCCTCTCCTTCTATATTGCACAATGGAAGCCATTCATGTGGTGACACATTTCCCCTGGGTATTACCACTCAACTAGCAATAGCTGTAATGCCACTTTCTCCTCTCTTAAGAAAGCATACAGGAATGCAAGCCACAGACAGCAACATTATTAAAGGGATAGCATTAATTCTTCTCTCTCTTTTTTGAAGGCATTTGAAAATTTCAGTTCCTAATTATTAGTCGTTTGGCAAGGCAGCTTCCAAACCAATCACGACAAACAGGGTTTTCTAAGTAAACAAAGTCATATAACCCCTTAGTCATTTTATCATCTCATGCACAGTGTTTATCTGTACCATTCATTTGATCATGCAACCATACATTATGTTGCATTTTTGTTTGTGTTTTTCTTACATAACTGTTCCCAAGCCTATAAATGCAAATGCCTATTGGAGCAAGGCAGGTAATGTAATGAGTGAGTCAGGCTGGAGCAATACAAGAAGGAGTGGTGGGAACTGCAGTGAACTGGACAGCACATTGCTCAACATAAAGAAGCAGCCACTACTCAAGTCAAGCTGGCTGTTGCCATGAGGGAAAACCGAACAGGTGTTTGTAAATCATCTGCTATTTTTCAAGAGAAGTCTGAACTCTTGATTTTCAAGTGAAACATTCCAAATTCTAAACACTGGCAACAAAAATATAGTTTTTATTTTATTTATTTACTTATTTTTGGTAAGACACTAAACACTCCAAATGAAATACACCTACAGGCTCCATCTCCCATTTTGCAACCTTTGGTCTCCATGCTTTGCCCTCACCAAGAGTGTACACTCTTGAAAATATAGGCGAACTAGGCATTTTTCTGCAAAGCCTAAAGCACTTTTCACAGGGTGGAACTCATGGCAAGCAGTCAATAAAAAAGAGAAATAAAGTAAGGCTTGCTGACAAATGTTAGAAACACAACAAATGCTGCAACAGCAATTGCACAGGGCATTGCATCAATTTGGATTTGTTTTCAAGGATGTCAAATGACCTCACCAAGACTTTCATTTAACCAAAGCCTGTGATTCTGTAGAAGCTACCTTTCCAAGCCTGATAAGTCACCAAACAGTCCCCGCGGCACAAGGTCCTGCTGTCTGGAGGAGGTAGAGGGTCTGGAGGCTCTGATTGAAATCCCTCACCCAACAAAAGCCACTCATGGCACGCACCACATTTTTCCCTCAGCCTTCTCTTGTTTTCTTTAGCAAGACCCGAATCTGCACATGGTACATACCAATGAGATTTACATTTGATTTTAGCAAATCTCTGAAGCTATTCTGCTACTGAATTTCTCAATAGCAGAATAGAGAACTGATTTTATGTGTCAAAAGTACGTTTAAGGAGATGTCTTCAGCCAAGCACAAATAAGGAAACCCAACATGGCCTTGGTCTCTGAGCCTACCCCTGAGAAGGGCAAGGTGATGATTTGTTTAAGTAGCAAAGGTTTTAAACATACATGGATCAAGCATTATTTGAGAATCACGTAAATAGAAATGGTACATAAAAATCGATATTTAATTGATTAATTTAGTTTGCCGGTCAGTGACTGGGAAGACCAGAGACTGCTATCAACTGAAGTCTGAAGCCAAACTTACGCCAGCTGGTTGTTCCTTGCCCAGCTCCAGCTTTAGAATTAAAATCAGCACAACTCTTTTGAGTGTTTGAGGATGGCAGGAGAGTGGAACAAGCTGTCTGGGTGAGAGAAAGCCATCTATCCCCTCCTCCACTGTTCCGATTCACTGTTTGCTGATCCGATGAAGAAGAGGATCCTTCTGCTTCTGCATCTTGCATTTCATGCAGTGCTCTGTCTCTCTCCATGTCAATAAAAAAGATGAGCAAGCCGGCTGGGAGAAACTGGGGGGCAGGGTACGGCTGGTGAAAGTTCCACATTACCCTAGCACGAAATGTTACTGCAAAGTCCTTGACTGAAAAAGGAAAAAGAAAGTGAGTGTGTCCCAAGGAGCAGGTGAAGGAGTTCGTTCTCAGCCTAGGACAGCAACAGAGTTGTGATAATACTTTCTCTTGATTGACTTACTCTTTTCTTACTTATTACTTATATTATACTTGGCCCTTTATTTGCTATATCAGCGGATTATCGAAACAACATGAGAATTACGACGTATTTTTTTGACAATGAGAAGTTGTCTTAGAGAAGACAAATTATAATGGAATTGTTGAGTTGGAAGAGTCTTTATTTAGACACCATTAATCTTAATCCACTTTATAAATGTGGAAACTGATGCCCAGGGAGAGTAAGTGGTTTGCATAAGGCAAGTGGGTAATCATGGGCAGACACCAGACTAGAATTCAGGCTTTCTAACCTGTGGCACCCCGTTCTTGCTAAGTGGTCACGGAGCTGCCCAAACAAGCTTTCCTTCCTTGTCCTGGTGCCAAAACTACTCAGGACTGTGTTCTACGAGTTAGTCTTTCCATTATCTCAACTCTAACAGATAAAAGGCGACAAATAGGATCTAAGGCAGGGTGGTCAAGAGGTCTTTAAGGTCTTATAAATCTACAGTAAATGAAGAAAGGAAAGGCAATGTAAATCAAGCAAATGCCTTAAATAAGAAATTTCAAGAACTCCCCCCTCCTTGTTCAATTTCATCCTTCTAATACTGACAAAATTCTGCTAAGTATGGATACCCAGGACACCAAGATTAATGAATAGACCAGGATTACTTATAATTGACCTATTCATTGTTCCTATGCAGATGGTCCTACTAAGTATGTGAAAACAATTTGTTCTCTTAAATAGGTTATATATTCCCTACCCTCAATCTTGTTTACACTATTAATTTGCTTAGCAAACCCTTTTTTCCATATCTAGTACAAAGGTAAACTTCAGCCCAGCCAGAGGGTCTGAATTATTCATATGTTCTAAATTAGCAGGGTCCAGATTAATGAGGTTTTACTCTACTTTTTATCCTCAACTACCTTCCCTTGGGGCATAGAGTCCTTGTTTTCCTCTCTCTCCTTCCCTATTATCATAAGCTATGTCCCCAAAGTGATACCCCTATAAAGGGGCACCTGGTTACTGTCTCGCCAGGGCTGCTCTGAAGGCACAATGAAAAGAAAGACAAGTGGTCACAGAGCTGGAGATTTCTTGTTACCCCATTCTTGGTTCAAATTCTTTTCAGTAAGTAGCTTTTGAATGCTGACAACTAGCCTAACTTCCTTCTCTCCTACATATCATATTTTTTCAAAGCCCTGGAGCACCATAAGGCCACTAGCTGGGGGGACTGAAGCAGAGTAAGCTTGGGAGGACTTCTCCAAGGCACCCTTTGCGGGTCATGTATTGAGTGAAAATTAGAACTCCAGCTCCAGGGGACAGAACAGAGGGTTGGCTGGTTTATGATCATACCCTGCTCTTTGGTGTGCTAGAGATGTACATTGTAAATGTTATTTTCCATGGACGATTCACGAACAACAACACTTTCAAAAATAAATAAATAAGTACAGGAAAGGAGCTGGCACACTTTCTCACTCTCTCTCTCTCTGCCAATGTCATCTTTATGATGTGAAAATAACTATTTTGCGATTGGTACAATCTGTGAAAACTAAAAGCAAAGAAATTATGTGTGTTTATCCAAGGTAAGTATGTAAGCACCAGGAACATAAGAACATGGACATTGCTGAGGATTAGCTGAAAGCCAGTCGCTGTATGCATGCTCATTTCCTCTTTTACTACTTAATTCCCCCATGATGCCATCTGATCAGTCTTCGAATGTCCCCTGTGTCTTTGCCTTAACAATCGAGCCTGGTAGGCCATTCCACACATTTGTGATTCTCTGCATGAAAAAAATGCTTCCTGACATCTGTTCTGAATTTGTTTCTCTTTAATTTCCATTTATGCTCCCTTATCCTAACATCTGTGTCATTCTGAAAACAGTAACTCAGACTGACGTTATCTGTGCCATTTACAATTTTATATTCCCCAGCTAGAAGTTCCTCTTAACCATGTAGTGGATGTGGAATTCTGGTTATGTTCAATCCAGCGAGTGGGGCTCAGCTGTGATTTCAGAGGGTTCAGCAGATGTGTCAGCCCCCAACCCTTTCTCAATATCTTTTTCAAAAGAGAAGCCAGGGGGTCAAATCTGGATAAACACAGTCTTTCAGCAGAAACCTTTCTGCTGAAGCCTCTCCCCTGGCCCCTCAATGTAGAGGTGTATTTTACTCTTAGTGTTTAAGGTTCACTCATCTACTTTTCTGATAGTCATTTGCCAGCAAGAGCCAGAGCCCTAGGATGTTTCACGCACTCAAGAAATGTTTGATGAATCAATGGATGAACAAAAGAAGGCAGGTAGGTGGGAAGATAGAATGGAAGGAAGGAAGGTTGGTTGTTTCCAGAAAACAAATGAAGACAGAATCTAAAACTCAAAATCAATTCTAAAGTAATAGTGTCCTTCATGAAATTCACATGCTTGTTAATGTTATTTGGATGTTCAAAATTTCTCCGCTATCCAACAATTCCCACTCTTCAAGTAAATCTCTCTCCAGTGGGCTTAACAAGGTCATCCTGTGCCCAAGTCATCACATAAATTCTAGTCATTGGGACAGAAGGCCACTTTCTAGACACTGCCACATTTTTTGGCATGTGGCTCCCATTTCTGTATCTCCGGTTTCCATCTCTTCCTCTAAACTTAAAAGTACACACCTGAAATGTGTTCTGAGATCCAAGTGCTCCTGCAAGAGTAAAAGGGCCTTCAATGTTAGAAAAATAATGCAGCAATCCAATCAAGGAATGTTTATCCATTGCACAACTACCATGTGCCAGGCAGGCACGGTGCTACATGCTTAGAATTCAATGAGGAGAAATAGACATGGTCTCTGCCCTGATGGGACTAGTCTAATGGGGGAGGCAGAAAAAAGCACAAACAGGAAAACAAATGAAATTAATCTCTAATTGCACATTGTGGCTAATGCAATGGAGGAGAGGCACAGGGGACCTCTGAGAAAGAATGAGAGAGAGCTGTTTTTAGATTGAGTGGTCAAGGAGCAGTCACAAAATATAATCTCACAATAAATATATAGCAAAAGCAGCCATGGGCATCGTGATCAATGAGTTTATGTCAAACATAAAAGTTACTATAAGCCGTGTGTCACTGGAGGAGAGATGGGACAAAGGGAGGTTGGCAGGCAACCTCAGACATCGTGGCAGACATAGATACACCTGTACTAGTGTTCAAGGGAGTAGAGAATCAAACCAGGCTCCTGACTCTGCTTGTTTTCAAATATGAAACAATTCTTACAACATTGCTAGTAAAGCTCAAAGAAAGGAGAGCTTTGTGAAGCCTGGAGATGGCAGGAAAGTCTTTGAGAAAGAGAAGAAGGGATTTAGGCAAGGCTGAGAGAGAGAAGAAGGTTAAAAAAAAAAGCCCTGTCTCTCTTTTGATCCAAGACACCACCATCTATAGCTTTGACAGCAACTTAGCCTACTACCTGCTCTCCTTTGTGAAGCTAGAATGAAATTCCTACAATGTAAATCTGTCAATGTCCCCTCAGTGCTTAAACCCTTCAATGGCCCCCATTGTCCTTAGGATGAAAGCGGAACTCCTTCATGTGGTTTGCACGGTCTGGCCTCTGCACATGTATCTAGCCACATCTCTTAAAAGTCTCCGTGACCCCCTCTCCCCACTAAACTTACGTTCCACTTGCACCAACTTCTTTCAGTTCCATGAATATGTGATGTGCTATTTGAAGATGCTGTTCCTTCCACCTGTGTCACTTTTTAGCCTTCTACTTGACTACATCCTGCTCATCCTTCAGAGGCAAGTGATGAAATTACCACTCTGGGAAGGCTTCTCTGAGCCTCCCCCCAGGTCTGTGTTGGGGGCCTTTGCTATGCGCTCTGACAGCCATAGTCCCCTGATCACGCTGTATTCCAATTACCTGTTTGCCTCCCCTGGATCATAAGTTCAGTGAAAGCAGAGCCCATATGAGTCTTGCCCACCACTAGTTCCCCAAAACTGGCACAGGTCTTTTTAGAAACAAATAATGAGTGAGTGCCAATTAAATTGTCAAAATGCGTTGCTGAACTGTAAGTATCTCCGGCCAGCGGAATTAGATCTTCCCCAGAAAGAAGATAATATTGGCTGATCCCAAGCTTTGTCATTGAAATCATCTCCATCTGGAGATGAATCAGCCTCTGAAATGCAACGATGGCCCAAACTAGAGAGCCCCCAAGAGATGAAGCCCTGTTCTGCCTACTAGCATCCAGGAAGGAGTTCAAGGAAGGCACGAAAATGGAAGAAGCAGGAAGGGGTGTTTCATCACTTCCCCAGACGATGCCAGTCTTGACGTCGGAATGTCCAAGAAAAGCACAGCTGCCTTTCTCCCCTCCCCCCAAGTTATGATGAACTCCCCGCGTCAGGATTCCGTTTCCCCCTCTTGGAATTATTTATGGGGCACTGGGCTTGAATAAAGAATCCTCTCTTTGGGGGGAAACCATTGTATGTTCCAAAAAAAAAATTTTTTTTAAACATTTGGTATATGAATCCTGATTTTAACTAAGCCCCAGTCTATAAGTTATAGGTAAGTTTTCTTTCATGTGATATCATACTGAAGCTTATTCAGATGTGATAACATTTTCGCTGCTGTATCTTGGCAACATGATTTATTCTGCAAATGCTCAGTGTTACCGTCTCACAAAGCTGTACCATCTGGGTTGAATTAATAGGCTACCCAGAGAAATAAATGAGAATAGTCTCCCATAATTAACATGTAGGTAAAGTATATTTAACAGATTATTATAATTAATATGTCAGTTACTGATTTCATGCTAAATAGAATTGTGAACACAAGATATTAAGATTAGTTACCCTTTCTGTGTGTGCCTCAAAGAAATGCAATGGGGAAAGAAAAGAGGGCACGGAGTTCAATATCAATAAAATTGACCTTAACATTAAGAACATCAGATACCCAAACTCTAAGCAAACAGTGACAACGTCAGGCATTACAAACGGGGAGCAGCAAATTACTGGTTTCATAAATTCAGCGTTTATACCAGAGATGTCCAGAACATCCCAGATGTGACCTGCAAAAGCACAAGAATGTGCTTAATTTACACACAGCTGAAGGCGCCTATCTAAAGGAGGGAGGTTGGAGGGGGAAGGGACAGGGGAGGGGGAGTTAAGACAAAGAAAGAAACCAGATTTGTTCCTAATGCCAGCCTGAGTTCCCCGTGCTCAGCACCACATGCCAGTTTGAGTTAGAAAACCCACAAAGGAGACCTAGAGGCAATGGGAATTCAGGGGGCATGAGCGTCCAGGCTGGATGCTGAAGGGGAGTAGATAGAGTTTTTTGTTTTCAACTGGTATGGACAGCAATGGACAGAGGCTGGGGAACAAGGCAGCAGGGGCTGGGGAGACAAGACAAGATGCCTCCCTGTCCTTTAATGTGTCTTTAGAGACAAATTCCTCTATCAAGATTATTAAGTACCATTTCTTTCAAAGCTACTGGGAAAAGGAGAGATTCATCTTGGCAGAGATTCTCATGGGATACTGAACTGAACTGTTAACTCACCCCGCCACAAAAGCCACTCTTTTTGATACAGTTTCATCCAGATTTCCCCTGAAAGATGTATGTGCTTCATGCCACAGTGATCCAGCAATAAAACTTTTAAAATGTATGTTTGTGTATGCATATGTGTGTGTAATTAAAGCAGAAATATGAATTTGTTTTCATCTCTCTGGGTTTTCCTAGTCATTGAAAGGAAATATTTTTTCTGGACAATCTTGTTGCCTTTACTCCTCATCACCACTCAGCGAACAGAAAATCTTTGGGAATGTCTTTACTTTCTCACTGACTTTGAGCTTCTAGGCTTGGATTAAAATTATAACTCTGATTTAAACGGGCATGTCCAAGTTGTCAGTTTCTTCAGGGGAAAATAGGAGAGCTTTCACTGGCCTCCAAGATGAGGCCACATTTCTGGGGAAGTTTGTCCAGGAGATGTGTTATGTCTCCCATCTCCACCCCACAGACAGCAATGAGGAGCATCCCACCCAGCGTGTCTGCTTCCTGGGCTCCCTAATTGATGAACAAATGGATTCATGAATCCTCCAAGCTGAGCCTTCTTTAGGGAGTCCCTGAGGACAGAATTCAGCAAGTTTCCAAAATAATCAGGCCATCAGAAAAATGGCAGGTGGAGTCAAACAGAATGTATCTCCCAAGAATGTATCCTATTTAGCCTTTAGGAACAGAATAAAAAGAAGCTTCTCCATTGCTCTTTTCTCAATGTACAATGAAGGGAGTAAATATTGTCTTGGCCTGGGGAGTGGGGGTTGTTATTGGAGAGAGGAATCATCCAGGTTACTCAAGAAAAAGCAGGGATTTGTTGGAACGGTTCAGGGAACACTCAAGGGAACCCAAGAACAGGAAGTGCGCCTGATCTCAGGAGAGAATCCTGACATAGAGGGAGCTACCCTCCCCAGCTCTCTTTTCCTTTCTGGAGCGTCACGGTTATCTTCTCTGCTTATTTCCTTCTACCAGCTTCATTCTCTTTCTCTGCAGTGTGGCCTTCTCTGCTCCATCTGCCCATGGGCCAGGACACGGTTTCCACCTTTGTAATGCTTCCCAATTAAGCAGCCCCAAAAAGCCTGCTCTGAGTGGTGATGTTACAACACCAGCTCCCCAAGAGAGACTGATTGGCTGAGCCTAAGTCAGGGGTTCAATCCTGGTCCAATCAGCTGTCCTGGGAGTAAAGAGGTCACATGGTCCCCTCAGCAGGGGTAGGGGAAACAACTTTGCAGGAGGAAGAAGGGGGAGATGAAGACACATTGATTAACATCATTTGATTTAATTTTCTATCCCAATTCTCTGTTGACTTACCATTGCACTGGGGAATGTTATTTGCTTTTTTAAAGGAAGGTTTGTCTTTGCCCCAGCTTGGGTTGATTAGTTCTGGTTTCTAAAATACCTTTTCAAACGAACCTTTTAATTAAGGTGTTTCCAAGACATGAAAGCAAACTCGTACAGGAGAAGAGAGTAGCCCTAACTGTGGTGATCTTAGAGTCACCATGAGTAGGGGTGCCACTTGTGTTTTTGGTGATCTATTGTATCTCTGAGTCTAGTCATAGTACTTGGCTCATAGCAAATGCTCAAAAAATAGTTGTTAAAGGAATGAACCAATTAATGAGGTTTTGTCAAAAGTTGTCAGCCTCCAGCATCTCTATTTCGGGCAACCATTCTTATGCATCTCCCTCACACTCTTCACAGACAGGGGTTTCAGGCTTTGGCCACGGGCATCACTGAGGTACAACCAGTCATTGCCTGGTTGGGCAGCAGCTCCCAAGCCCCAGCTGATGTCTGCAGGTGGGCAGCATGTGTTCTGAGGGGAGATGTGCACAGCTTGGGAAGTTGGCTCCAAATCTGCCACAATAAACGTAAGCCCTGGACCGCTCAAGGGAAGACGGGACTCAGATGAGCTCTTGAATATAAAGAAGGCTCCAGTGGGGAGTGTGACAACCAGAGCAACCAGGAAGGCGTGCTGTCCCATAGCCAAACGACCCTAAGCACAGGAAAAAGAGCCAAACCTAGCAAGCTCCAGGACATTTCACTGGAATCCCTTTAATAATGCCAAAAATGGTCTCTCATGCATTTACTTTAAAATAGAGAAGCAAGTTTGACCTTGCAATTCTACTTGTAGGGATCTGTTGTATGGAAATACTCAGTCGTATGAGCAAATATATATACAAGTACATTCACCACAGCAGGGTTTAGAATAATAATTTTTAAAAATGGAAACAACTGAAATGTCCCTCAGTCAGTGAAGGACGAAGCTAAATATATATGTCCATATCTGTGTATTAAATGTAGCCGTCAAAAGCACAATAGTAGATCTACATGCACCCCTGACATGGAATGGTGCCAAGATATATGACTCTACTTTTGCTCAGAAATAAACTGTACAAGCAACGTAACTATAGTTAGCAATACTGTATTGTATACTTGAAATTTACTGAGGGTAGATCTTAAGTATTCTCACCACCAAAAAAAGAAGAAGAAGAAGAAAAGAAAAGAAAAGAAGATGGTAACTATGTCAGGTGTTGGATATGTTAATTGGCTTGATTATGGTGATTAGTTCACAATCTGTATATATGTCAAAACATCAAGTTGTTTACTTTCAGTGTATACAATTTTGTCAACAACACCTCAATAAAGGTGGAAAAAAATAAAATAAACTCTGTACATGTGTGGTGGGAAGACAAGGGTTGAGAGAATATACACCCAACTTTAAAACTGATGACGTCTTGGAAGTGAGATGGCCACAGCAGAAGCCACTGAGGGGAATTTTCATGCTGTGCCTACTCTCTCCTTTCCATTTCTGTGTTGAGTTTTTATAAGCCCATTTTCCTTTTGTAATTCTCCAAATTAAAAAAAAAATAAAGAAAATGGAAAAAAATGTACTAATATTAGCCACATTCCTCATAAAAAGAACCTGAGTCTCAGGCAGGAAATAATTTACCACAAATCACACGCCAGATTGGAACCAATGTAATCCCATATTACCTACATAAAGCAATGGGTTTAAACTGCATCATGATGGCTTTAAGTTAGATGTAAGGATTCAAACTATTATGGACGGTAGTCATTGTTACCTATTAGCAGGGTAATTGCTAAAGTCAGTGAAATGATTTAGGATGTGTTGTCTTGTGTCTTCTAGACTTAGGTTTAGATTTTGCTTACTTGTAAGCTGTGTGACCTTGAGCAAGCTACCTAACTTTTCCACCTTTCAGATTATTCATTTGTAAAATTAGGATAATAATAATATCCACCCCATAGGGTCATTGTAAAAATATAAGTAAACACTACATGTTAAGTACAATGGCTGGGACAAGGTAAGTCATCAAAAATCTTAACCAGCAAATACATATCGTTCACAAGAGATCTTATAAAATATAAAAGGTATCACCTGTCTAGGTTCTTACTGCATGATCTGGAATCCCCAGGGTCCATGGCTGGGTTTCTGTGATTCTGTGAGCTACCCAAACTTACATGAAAACCTTGTGGGAAAGAGCACACGTGGATCTTTCTAGGGAGAAAGGGTACAACTTATCACATCCTTAAAGGTACTCCAGAAGGCTAAGGATCCCTGGTTGGAGGCAACTTCTTCCTAGAAGCAGGGGTTCTAAACAGTGTCCCAAGACAGGAAGGCCTCCAGCTGAAGCTCCTCGGCCTTTGCCCACCAGCCTCTGTACCCAGATTTTCCGGGCCACTCTGCCTCTGCTGGGGAGCCTGTGGCCACACTCTTTCACTGGAGCTGAGTCTGCCCTGGGCTGTCCCACCATCAATCTCACTAAGTTACAATAAATCTAGTCTAACAGGAGGTTGATAAATCTATAAATACATGTTGTCACTGAATTGACCAGTTGGGCTGAATTAACCAGCTGGACTACTGAATTAGTCAGGACTATTTCAATTTCCAGGGACAAAAAGCCAACTCATTCTCAACGAAAAAGAATAGAACTTGTTCATGTAAACAAGTCCAGGAGTGCCTCTAATTTCAAAGAGGACTGTATCCAGGTGCTCAAACAATATCATCAGGAATCTGTCTCCATCTCTCATCTCTGCTTTGTTATGGGACAGCTTCAATCTCAAGTGATCAGGTGATGATGATAAAGTTCACAGCTCCAAGCTAGTAACCTCAGCAAAAACAAGAGCTCCTCTTTCCAGCCAAGGTCCAAGATTGAGTCCACTTAGCCCATCTTGGTCATTGGCTCACCTCTGGACCAATGGCCATGGACAAGGAAGGAGGTGGACAGCTCTGATTGGTTAGCCCTGGGCCCACCTCTGGGGCTGGTGAATGGAGTCACCTACACAGAACCATGTGGATTAAGAGTGGGTGAAGAATGGTTTCTCGGAGAAAATCAGTGTGCTGTTACCAAAAGAAGGGCAAATGGATGTTGGACTGGACAGCTGTTTGCCAACCTCTTAGTCATCTCAAAGACACAGCCTCTGTGTTGTTTTATCCAAAACATGATAACCAAGTCTTTTCTGATACAAACACCCTAGCCCAATCTTAATTATGCAGCACCATGCCACAAGTTCAAGCAAAAAGATTCCAAATCGAGGGATGGCTGCAGCCTTCTCCAACAGATAAGCCAAGCAGACACAGCTTCTGCTACTTAACGTCCTCTCGGTAGCTCTCCGCTGTGATTTTCAAGGCTCGTATTAGCCTGTCAGAAGGGAAGGATTAACATGTATTTTGATTTCTGTTGAAAACACGTTGTTTCAGAAATAAAGTTGGCATGGCAGGCATCTTGGTTGATTTAATCTCTGACACAGGAAGCTTATTTATAGCATCACAGCCTTCTGAATGTTTAAAAACTCAAGCATTATAAGCCTGCTGTGCTTTTCCTGCAAAGTATGGAACGGCACGAAATGAGTAATGCCACCTGGGCCAACAGCACAGGCATGATCCAGAATCAAACACAGCTTTCATCTGCTCCTGGTGTGTGTGAACTCCCCTCTGCTGGGGCTGGATCCATCCCGCCTGGTGGGTTTCCTGTACTCCCCGGTCCACATCTTAAGAATGGAGTTCTTGGGTGGAGGGACTGGTCTCTAAACCCTTTCCCCATCTGTTTGTTCTCCCTCTCTCTCTTCCAAACCCTCTCCTAGATGGCCGAAGACGTTCTGAATCAGCTGAGCTTTTCTGTGCTGCATCTTCCCCCCAACATAACCCTTTCTCCTAGCAGTCCTTCCTATTCCACTAGACATGTGTCAAGAATATTTTTGAGAAATGGTGTTAAAGCAGCCTAAGCTGCTCTCCTCATTTTCCAGGTCACATCGAGTCTCAAATAGTATATTTCCCCCCAATAACTAACTCTCACTAAAAATAGATATCGAAGACAGGGATGTAGGTTAATTTAGGCATTGAAGTCTGCCTTCCTGTTGCAGGAAAAATTGATTATACTCAAGTTAAGAGGTAAGTTGTTCTGGGTGTATGTAATAGAGCCAGGCATTGGCATCCTTTTGGACAGAGGATCCCAAATGACTACTGCAAGTATAAACGTTTTATATTAATTTACAGGCAAGCACTAACAGCCTCAATACTATAATCTGAATGCAGTGTACTTTTACAGGTCAAAGGATCAGGGAAAAAAAAATTTTTTTTTAATCTCAATGTCAGAGGTTATGGTTTTGACGTTTAGACAGAAAACAGACTGCATGCACTTTAAATCAAGTTAACACCACCTACTTCTGGAATCTGGCTACAAAGGAATTCCATACCAGGACTTTTCTGTAAGAAATAGAACACAAAACAGATAGAAACTTAATCTCCTTTCCTAATCATAAACTTGATTACAGGAAAGTTCTCATCAAAAGAAGAAAGTTCTCAAAGCCAGACCAGGGATCTCTGGAAGAGACACATGACAGTCCTTGTGAATTGCTAATGTTGGGTATTACGACAATGGCCACCCCAACATCAAAATAAGTGGTCTGAGAAACACAAGAGTTCTTATCAGGATAAATATTGAAATGAAGACCATCACCAAAAAAATGTACCATTTTTATGAGAGGACACAGAATAATATGTTGATCCTGGAGTTAAGATTGGGTTTGAATTCCAAATGCACAAATTACATGACCATGAGCGAGTTATTCTTTCTCACTAAGACTCAGTTTCCTCATGTATATAATGGCATTAATATTATCTATTTCAAAAAGTTGTCATGACAATTAAAGGAGATAAACTGAATATTAAATTATTCTCTGTTTCACTAAAACCCTAAAAGCCAAAGACAATACAACAGATGCCAAATCACCCCTGTAGGACATACTAAGAAATTGTAAAAATGACTTTTTTGACTTGTAGTCGTCAATAACCTTGCAGGAAGGCAAGAAGTTTGAGAAGGCCGGTACTGAGGATTTAAAAAGAAATCTCTGGTGGACCCCGATGTTCTGTTGTCACCAAAGCTTGAGTTCCCAAAGGCATCATCACCTGGATCCTCACCCTCTGGCTGCATCCAAGTGCCTACTGTGCTGCAGAGTCCCAAAGTCACTGAGCTCTGTGGAAATAAGGTTTTTCAGCAAACACCCCTATATCTTCAACTTCTTCCCTGAATATCTCCTTCAAACTGACAAAGAGATTCTCTCCTTGTGACAAAAGTTCCCTTCTTAACTGAACTTTAGTCAGGCTCCTCTGACCCCCTCCTTGGGCGTGTCCCCCAAGAGCCCAATTTTAGCAAAAATCTTGCAGAGTCAGTTTAGCCAGAGTCCCCCACCCTCCATATCCAATCTCCTTCCACATCTGATCAGGTTTCTCATCCTCTACCATCCCCACAGATGATGTCTGATCATCCTGGCCTGCCTTCAGCAGGAACCCTATTAGGCTGGTTTAGCCAGAATCCCCCCTTTACCCTAGAAGTTTTCTCTTAGTAATTTTCCATCCACCTACACCCTATAAATTCCTACTTCTCCTTGTTGTATCAGAAGTTGAGCCTGATCTCTCTCCCCTGCTACAAAACCCTGTTGTAATAGCCCCGCCTTGAATAAGGTCTTTCTACCATCTTTAGCAAGTATCATGAATAATTTTTTATTTAACACTTGTCTTCACCAAATCCTGGTTAACCCTAAGTGTCCCACATGGGGTTCCCTGCAAGCAGATGCTGAAATGGAATCTGGCATGCAATCTGATATTTGTTAGGGATCACAACCCCTGTGACAGAGGTGGGGAGGAGGCAGGAAGGAGCAGAGGGAGAGGTTGAGCCTGCCTTCTGTGTCTTTGGGAGAGGTGGCTCTCCTCCTGCAGCCCTAGAGAAACCAGTAGCTGGAGGTGGTCTACTGACAGCATCCCCAGCAGAGGGGCAGCACATCTCTCCTTGGAGGGGAAGTAGGTGGCACATCTCTGTGTTTGCCACCCCAGGCACACACTCTGCGTACTTCAAGGCCTGGAGGAGCGTGAGTGCCCCTCGCTTCCCTCTTTGCCTCCTTCATTCCAATTTTTCTCCCCCCTCCAAGGGCACCAGTGCAATGAAGTTCAGGCTGTCATGATCACCAGCCGATCCTCCTTAAGTCATTTGCAGATCCACGGCCACCGCTGCACCAGCACCCCTTCTCCTGGACGGCTCCAGCACTGGTTTACTCCGTTCCTCCCCACCCTGCATCCTGTGCCATTCTTGGTGACTTCCACACCCGTGGATATGACATCAACACCCAATATCTTGGCCTCCCAGTTGCTCCATCGTCTCACTTGCAATTCTATGTTCCTACACCTCAGCCAGCCTGCCATTTGCACCTCACCCTACTCCGGTTCTTTTTATAGCTTATGCCGTGAGGATGTTATTAATACCTATTTGTTTGTTTCTTGTCTGACCTCCCCCTGCCTTGCTGAATATAAGCTCCAAGAGAGAAGGGTCTTTTTCTGTCTGCTACAACTGCTTCATCCCAATTACGTTTTTGGCAGATACTGGGCATTCTCCGTAAGCATTAGTGGAATGAATGAATGAATGAATCACAATGAGATGTTCTTGTTGAGGTAATAAGAAAAACTGAAATAAAATTTAAAAGTGAATTGTTTTTTTCCCCTAGTGAGTCAATGCTAATTAAAGCTCTGGCCTCTTAAAGCCCTCCTGAATGCTCCCCCATACGCTGGGAAAGGCAGACGTGATTCAACCTTTCCCTTTCAGTGATGCAGAAGGTAAGACCAGGATAGGGCAGGGATCTGTCTGAGGTCTCAGGAAAGGAGGCCTCAGCCGAGCCAGGGTAAGGATCCAGGAGTATTTCCTGTTCAGCCATCTCCAAATCCCACTGTCTGCTGTCTCTTACGGTCAAGACAATGGTCATTTCATCAAGTGTTGTTGTGGTCTTGTGAAGGTCTGGCCTCAAATTCTAGCTGTGCTCCTTACCAGTTGAGTGGCTTTTCTCAAAAATGGGGACCACCCTCGAAGATGGGGATGTTAACCCCTCCTCTCTGTGGTATTGAGATGCTTAACCAATTAAGAACCTCCAGGGGCACTGATATATTGCCAATACTCAATAAATGTTAGTTCCTTTCCCAAGACATTCATTCTATATTTAATTAATTTTATTGAGCTGCCTTAGAAGTGTCAGGCGCCACCCCAGGCCCTGACAATTTAGTTAGTTCATGGACTATTTCAGATGATGGCGGCATGGCTGGTAAAGTTCGGGTCATGTTTTGATAATGAAGACTCTTTGCATTTGCTCGGCAAATAGAAGGCAAGCAGATAAAGTGATAAGTAAGAAGATAAGTCACAGAAAAGTCCTCCACAGAGGGAGTCATCAAACTTACACATGACCCAAACTCATAAGACCCTCCCACCCATACGAGAAGGGCTTGTGGGGGAAGGTGGAGGGAAGGAGTGGAGAAGGAGCACCCCCAACCTCTGTGCAACCATGGCCATCGGAGGTGACACAGGACTAACAATGGTAGTAAAAGTTTTCAGAGCTCAAGCTTTGAAGTCAGACTTATCCAGGTTTACACCCTGGTTCTGCTACATACTCACCATGTGACACTTGGGTGAAAAAGTGTTTATCCCTCAGAGCTTCAGGTTTCCCACACTTATAGTAAAGATCATGTAGGACCTTTCTTATAGACTTGCTGTGAGAATTACATAAAATGATGCATGAAATCATGTAGCACAGTGCCTGGAACATCAAACACCCGATAAACACTTGGTGGTGGTGGTAATTATTGTCGTTGGAATAACACCTTCTTTCATCGAGCTCAGGTTGGAAGGAGAGTCCATCACTGAAGGGAAGCAGTTGTGTTCTCATCAACTCCGAACACAAAATCCTCCTCCTCCTCCTCTTCCTCCCTCTCCCCTCCTGCACCTCTCCTCCTCCTCCTGAATTCACTGATAGACTCTGGTTTTAATGATTCCTGAAAGAGGACACAGAATTTCAGTCACCTGGTCCGGGACCAGGAATCAAAGATTAGGATCGGAGTCTTGGCTCTTTGCTTACTGGCCACCCACATTCAGGCAAACGCGTTTTCTCTCTGATCCTCAGTATTCTCCTCCATAGAATGAAGGTAACAACCACTCCTTGGGAGGCCATGATGTGTGGTCCTAACAGAAAAAAGACTTTGGGGTCACCTAGACCTTGCTCTGACCTTGGCTGAACAACACCCTGATGACTTCAGGAAATATACTTCTTTTTTCCATGCCTCAGTTTCCTCATCTGTAAAATGGAGATAATAGTACTCTCTCCCAGGTAGTTATGAAGATTAATAGAGCTAGCTAACATTTCTTAAACACTTATTATATGCCAGACATGCTTCTAAGAGCTTTACAAGTATAAAAGCATTTACAGATGAGAAAACTGAAGCAGAGAGATTTTCAGTGACTTGCCCAAGGTCACCCAGCTAGGATCCAACCATCTGGATCCAGAGCCTGAGTGCACTTTAACTTCTCTTGCCTTCCAGGTTGCCTTCAAAGTGCTTAGCACAGTGTTCAGCACATGGTGAGCACTTGGTAAACTCCTTAGCTATTACTACTACTGCACAGGGTTTTTGTGACGATAAACAAAAGATGTACCTTAAAATACTCAGGAAATTGTAGATACAATATAAACAGAGGTCAGCAATGCAAATAGTATTATTATACTCAGGACACTTGAAATTACAGTTACCCAGCTCTGTCTCCTAAATAAGGGGTTGGGAGAACAAATCCAGCTGCCATCTGTTTTTGTAAATAAAGTTTTATTGGAATGTAGCCATGCATAGCCATTTATGTATTGTCTATAGCTGATTTTGCACTGCAATGGCAGAGGTGAGTAGTTTCAACAGAGAATATACGACTCTTAAAGACTGAAATATGCACTTCCTAGTCCCTTACAGAAAATATTTGCCAAACTCTGTCCTAAATCATTTATTTTAAATAGAGTTCCTCAACAGTCAGAATGTAAGATGTGATGTGATGGAAAAAAATATTAACTTGGGAGTCAGGACAAAACAATAGCTGAGACAACCGATTCCTCCTGAGTGCTCATCCTATGCCTGGCAATAACTAAGTGTCTAATCTGCAATAGAATCATTCCCATTGTACCAATGAAGAGATTGATGTCCAGAGAGGTTAAGTAACTGGCTTAAGGCCACACAGCTGCAAAGTCGGGCAGCCAGAACTCAAGTCCACATCCAAAGCTCCTGCTCCTAACCCCTTCCTCCTGCTGCCTCTAGGTTCTGGAGCCAGCTTTGCTCCTTTCCAGCCAAGCAGAGAGAGTAACTCATGTTCTTATTCTGGCTCAAGGTAATTTACAGAGTAAATAAGTACCAACTGATGTCTTTGTCAACTCCAAAGCACTCCCTCTTATCATTTGCCCTTCCCTTTTCCCCACATTTTTATTTCTTTCTAAAGAAAAAGGGCAGGTCTCTCCCACCCCCCACCCAACATACACACAGATGCACACACACCCCCCTCAGTGTTGTGTGCCAAGCAGAGGTGGATTAAAGTAAAGGAACAGATAGGAAATCAATATGTAGATAGGTGGGGCTTTTTTTTTTTTTTTTCCAGGTTTGCACTTCAAAGTCACTTTGGCCAATTGTCAAGATGTCAGGTGTGGGTTTTCTCTCGTCTTTTCTCTCCGCCTCCTTCTCCGCTTCCTCGCATTTCATGGTGTGCACTCTGTTTTTGTTGGCTGTGCTACAGAAGAGGGAGAAATCCATCGGTTTCATTAGCTCTTTGAAAAACGAGGTGGGACCATGTTGGCGAGGTGACGAGGTCACCAAGAGTCATTTATCATTTTCGATGAGGCATAATGAACTCCTCAAAGCTGGACTCTAATTTAATTGCTTTCTACTTAATTGAGAAGAAGGAAGCCAGTTCCAAGGTACTGACTAAAGGTGTTTTTATTGAAACATAGACAGTTCTTATTTGTACTATGTAGGTGACAGAAAAACTGCTTCAGCTTAAGCTGTCTCACTCTCTCGTGCAACACAATCTTTATTTCACACCTAGTGGAGTCTAGATTTGTCTCTCCAAACTGATTCATCTCTTTTAGCCAATGGTGCTACCATCTTCCCAATTTCCCAGACCAAAAATAAAGGCATAAACCTTGATTTCTCATACCCCAAAGCCTCATCTGTCAGCCCATCTTCAGATCACATCAGCTCCACCAAAGCCGACTTCTTCTTACCACCCCTGGCAAAACCCCCTTGGTTCAAGCCACCACCATCACTCACCTGAAAACCTACCAAACCTTGCCAATGTTCTCCCTGGACTCTTTACCCCTCCAGGATTCTATGTCCATCCAGAAGTCCAAGTGTAGAAAATCGGAATCAAATGATACTACTTGAATTCGTTACCTATGGCTGCAGAACATATTACTCCAAAATTTAGCAGCTCAAGCTAAAAAATGAACATTTGCTATCTCACACAGTTTCTGAGGATCAGGAACTTGAGACCAGCTTAACTGGGTGGTTCTGATTTCAAGTCTCTCCCAAGGTTGCAGTGAAGATGCTGGTGAGGGCCACAGTCATCCAAAGGCTAGACTGAGGCCGGAAGATCCACTTCCAAGGTGGCTCATTCACACAGATGCTGGCAAGAGGTCTCAGTTCCTTGCCAAACAGACCTCTCCTACAGCTGCTTGAATGTCTCATGGCCTGGCAGCTGTCTTCTTCCAGAGCAAATGAACTGAGTGAGAGCAAAGCAGAAACCCCAACATCCTTCACAGCCTAGCCTCCAAAGTCACACTCTGCCATTTACACAATCACCTGTTAGTTACAGGTCAGTCTTACTCAATGTGGGAGGGTGTGAATACCAGGGAGCAAGGATCACTGGGGCCCACCTTGGACACTGGCTATCAGATGACTCCTTTGCTTAATACCCTCCCATGGCTTCTTACTGAAATTGGAATAAAATCCCAACTTGTTACCAAGGTCTACCAAGCCCTGTGTGGTCTTTCCTCTACTTACCTCTCCCTTACCCACTAGGCTCCAACCTTCTTTCTGTACCTCAAGCATATTCCTACCTCAGGACCTTTTCACCTTCTGTTCCCTCTGTCTGGAATGCTATTCTTCCAGACTGTCACATGGCAGACTCTCTGTCATTCAGGTGGAGAGGCAAATGTCTCCTCCTGAGAAACCTGCCCACCAACTCTATCTAGAGGAGTCACCCTCCCCATACCCACCTCCCATGTTGAAGGTTCAATAAGGAAACTAATAACATGTAATATAATGTTATGACATATAATAACTACATGTCAAATTTGGTTTAAAACTTATCCTGATCTAATAATTTAATTGGAATATACATTTTTACATAGCACTCATATGCTTGGGTAACTTCTCCTACCCCACCTACCATTCATTGTGCACAACAATGCATCAGATACTATGCTAAGCACTTCAAAAACTCATGTCTCATGAAGACAGAAATCTCTGTGAAGTACTGAGTCTTGTCTCTACTTTACAAATGAAGGAACTGAGGCTTGCTTGAGACTCCACCAACTAAATAACATGAGCCAGAATTCAAACCCTGCCTTAACCACAAAGTCTGTATTCTTAACACTACATTAGACTACTTTTTTAATGTTTACAAAGGCACTGTATGCAGTCTATAGAAATCCATTGCATTTCTCTAAATAATTTAATATTAATATACGAGTTTTTCTTATCTTAACAAACATTTAGTGAACACCTGCTATGCATCCAGCACTGTCGTGGTTGCCATGGGGATCTTGAAAACCATGACACTATTCCAGCCCTCCAGAAGCTTGCAATTATGTGTTGGCTTGAGAGGCTAAATAAAATCGAGTAATTTCTTCAATACCGTATTTAGGGGAGTGACAGCATCACTGAGATGGGCAGAACAGGGTGGGGAGGGGCATTTAAGGTCAGAGGGGAAATGGAGTTTGAATCAAGCCTTGAAGAATAAGCAGCATTTAAACCAACAGAAGGGAGGGGGGAGGTATTGTAAGGAGAAGGAACTGCTCTTGCAAAAGTGAGGCAGGAAGAGTCAGAAAATAGTGAGATGACCAGTTTGAATGTAACTGAGGCCACATGCATGAAAGTCAATGATGTGAAAACATAAAATCTAAAGTAAAAAGAAAATGATGTGTGAGAGTAATTAACTGATTTACACGGAAGGAGGCAATAAATATTTGTTGAATGAAGGAATGAGGTATGGTAAGAACTAGTCCTCTCCTAAGGAAACACCACTGGATACTTACCCTGACGCCCTATCTGCTTACTCTAAGCAACCTAAATGTAAAATTGAGAAGATTGAATAGTCACATATTTCCAATCAACCATGTGTTTTGGATCACATGAATAAAGTATCAGGTACTTTCAAATTTTTCTTTTCTAGTGCAGTTCAAGAGAACTGGATCCTTCTTACACGGTCAGAACTATGAACAGAGTCCAACAGAGCTGGTTTCTAAACCTGGCTCAGCCACTTACTGGTTGAATGACCTGATCAAAGTAGATAGTTTTTCTAAGCTCATCTGTAAAATATGGATAATAGTACCATATTTACAGGGCAATTGTGGGGATTACTTTAGATAACATACATATTTTATGGGCATTCAAATGTTATCTTTCTTTCCCCAACCTTGACCTTTTATTCTATAAAGCAGATGGTCAGATTGGGATGGGGGGAAGGAAGCGAATGGGCATAGCAGGTAGTGGTAACCTCATAAACAGGCATTGGGATATACATCAATTATTTTTCACTGCCTGGAATACAAGAATAGCCTCCTTTCTTGGGCTCTGCTCCATGCTCCTATTCTAACCATGTTACAGATCCCACCTTCCTGGCCAGAATTATTACGGGTAGAGCTTATCCTAAACCAAGTAGGGCTACTGACAACCTCTTGGCTATTTCCATTATACCAGAGTTGGTCACCTGACACAAACTGGGTCAATTAGAGCTCTTCCCTGGAATTTTTGAACCTGAAATCACGAAGACTAACAGTTTCACTTCCTCTGCTCTGATAGCCCCTATCAGATTGAATCTTCACGTCCAGGTGGAGGCAAAGACTGGGAGACACCATCCGAGAAACACTTTGGTCCCTAGTTCCATTTGTGCCAAGGATCTAGCTACCCCTGCCTTCCTTGATTTGTGAGACTATAGTGTTCCCTCTTCTGCCTAAACAAATTTGAGTTGGATTTTTGTCATTTGCAACCTACAGAACCCTACTCCAGAATGAAGAAGGAAATGGGCTTGCCATGTTTGAAGAACAATGAAAAGACCAACTTCACTGGAATAACAGGTTTATGTTAAGGAATTGTGAGATCAGAGCTTAATTAGGAGGGATGTGAATGCCAGGCAATGGGGAATTACTGAGCGTTAAAGCATCAAAGCAACATGGTGAAAGCAGTCACTGAGTAAGGGGGTGGGGAGAGCATCTATGATGAAGAACAGAATAGAGCTGGAGGCAGGAAGACCACTTGGGAGGTTGTTGGCATGGAGCAGAGTAGATTCCATTGCATCAGCCTTCAGTAAGCAGTGGAAAAGTGTGGGATTTCACCTTGTTGGCACGTGAGCACTGAAAGCTACCTCCACCTTTGGAATTTCACTTGACAATGGCCTCATTAGGGAAAGGCTCTATCCACAGTCACATCAATAACTAGATGTGTAATTAACTTGGATTCCCACCCCCCAGGGGGTAGCAGTAAGGAGGGCTGAGAATATAAGGGCTCAATATCATAGTCAACACTTTTACGGATGTGTCTTCCTCCAGTGGGTGCCACACTGGCAGCCTGGCTAAACGAGGCTTAATTTGACGATCCCAACAATCCATTGTTAATGACGTGCCATTGTTGTGATTTGCATTTGGTAGATGCAATTTTTTGACTGTTTGGTCTCCCCTCGCTTTCCCCTCTGGGTTCCTGGACCCCCGTGTTCTTTGGTGGGCAAGTTTCCTTTTCAACACTGTAGATGCCATCTCTGCTATTGGGGCACAACAGTTAAATAATGTGAAATTGCACTGATGCCAGTGAAATAAAAGTGAGTTTTACAAAACCGAGTTCCTTCCCTGAACATAATAACAGTAAATTTCTAGGGTCCTATAGTGTAATATCCATTAGATTTATTATGTTGCAATTCCCAGTCCCACTAGTTCTGCCTGAGGGTGAGTATATTACATTTCATCACGGTTTCATTTTCTCCTACAGATGAGGAATGTGAACATGAGCGCAGTTGTGCGGCGTGCATGTGTTAACTCTGATCTCTAATAAAATCAAACACATCACAACTCAAAGCACTTTAGCACAGTGTCGGCAAAATGAAACACCATCTGTCATCATGTAGAGATTGCCTTATTATAACACAAAATCAGACTGCTCAGTGTGAACATTGTTACTTAATAAATGGGTAAATGAAAACTGATAATTATGATCTTATTTATTTTAAATGATTACTTAAAGCCACCAAAAGCGCAACATAATTTGTCAATTAGACACTCTGGACCCCATAACAGCATATAGAGCAAACACCCCTCGGTAAAAATGGTAAATAGACTTGGAGAGAAACAAAGGGGAGGGATTAAGAGGAACTTTCAAGAACTGCCAGAAGTAGAGTTGAGGAAGGAGGGGAGCTTAAAGCTTGAGAAATCATGGTCAATCCCGGTTCAGTGACTGCAGTTTCTACACCAGAATCACCTAATATTTTCACCTGGAAAAAAAAATGCAACAGTGTCCAGTGCACTGGACAATACAATGACAGACTGAAGACCCCAAGGACAGCTGGTGACTCTGCCTTGGTCCCCATGAGACACGCCTAAAACTGGGATGTTACTTTCAACTGCTGGATGCAAGAGGTCTTCAACTTCATTTTAATCTTTCATTTGAATAGAACACTATTAGTCAGAGGTTAGTCATTTTTGAGAATGGACATTAAAGCAGATAGAAAATACACAATTTGGAAGAGGGTAATGCAAAAGTTGAAGAAAAGATAAAGGCAGTGACTATTGTGAATCCACCATATCATGTGGATAAGGGCTTTGCTCTTTCCTGGAAAAAGAAAATGGAAACATCTAAATGACTCACTGTAATTGTAGATACACAGTAAAGTCTCTTCCTAATGCTTTCACCTATAATCCTGATTGTCTGCCCTGATGAAATCATAACCATTCCTGGGATCCTACAAGATGTGTCAAGAATCTGCAAGCCCAGTAAACTGTAGAAATGCTTCCTGTCCTCCTGCTAAGCAGTTTGACGTGAGTGTACTACACAGGAATTAACAATTCTTGTCCCATCCCTTGGCATGATATACAGTTTTTCGGTCTTGCAAATTCTGCATATTCTCTTAGTTCCCTAAGAAACTGATGGAAGAGTTTATAGATTTCTCCTAGGCTTCCTAGACCTCCCCTAAGATCTGGATATGATATATTAAATGGCAGGGAAATAAATCAAGTCTGAAAAAATATAGTATACTGCCATCATGCCATGCCCTTTACACTTTAAAGGGTGATTTCATGGAGGGTTTGTCCCAAGCTCCAACTCAAATAATTTATTATCTAATTTCAAGAACACTTTCTTACAAGGCAGTTTCACCTCTAATATTTAATTTAATTTGGTAAATATTTTTGAAGCTCTTGCTATATTTAAATCAATGAACTGATTTAAATAAATAAGCAGTTTGTGTTTGCATATAATTTACAATCCAGTTATAGAGAGAAAACTTGTAGCAAGGATTAGAATTTGTGATAATGAAGGTAAAGTAATAGTAAAAGAAGAACTATCTTTGTAGCAGTTTAAAGGTAGGAAATAGTATATTCAGTTGAGGTGATGGGGAAAGGCTCACAAAGGAGGCAGCATCTCGGACGCATTGAAGGACTTCAAGAGGTAAAGAGACAGAATAACATGTACGGTAAGCAGAATTCTACAACAACCCTGTGGTATAATAAAGAATTTGTCTGCTCTTTGTCCTGGGTTCCTTCCTGGCTTAGAGTTCTTAAAAACTTTAGGATTTCCTGAGTGAGAAGAATGCTTTTGTTATGCTAATAGGTGGTCCCCTAAATACCTCCAGCATGGAGGCTGGTCACCAGAAAGACCAGGTATGTGATTAGAGGGTTAGAACTTTGGACCAGCCTGGAAATTTGGACCTCCTGGGAGAAGAGAGGGGCTGGAGATTGAGCTTGATCATGTGGCCAATGATTTAATCAATCATGACTACATAACAAGACCCCAGTAAAAACTCTGGACACCGAGGCTTGGTGGAGCTTCCTGGTTGGTGAGCACATGGATGTGCCTGGAGAGTGATGCACCCTTGGCTCCATGAGGGAGAGGGTGTGGAAGCTCTACATTCCCTCCTAGACATCACTCCCTCCCAGACATCACTCTATGTATATCCTTTATAATAAAATTGTAATCATAAATATTGCTTTCCTGAGTTCTGTGAGTCATTCTAGTGAATTATTGAACCTGAGGAGATTTATAGCCACATTTATAGCCAGTCAATCAGAAGTATAGATGACCTTGGATCTCACTTGCAGCTGGCATCTGAAGTGGGGTCAGTCTTAGAAAGGGCTTTACTCTTAACTTGTGGAGATTATTCTTATAGGCCTGACATAATCAGGTGATCTATTTAAAGGGATGGGGCTCTTCCTGGCAAGAGATTTGGAAACATCAGAAGTATTCAACAGGAGGGACATTCTCTACTGCTAACTTTGAAGATGGACAGGAACATGTGGCAGGGAATATGGCAGCCTCTAGGATAGGGGCCCCCAGCTGACAAACACCAAGGAAATGGAGACCTCAGTCCTGCAACCTCAAGAAACTAAATTATGTCACAACCATGCGAACTTGCCAGAGGACGCTGAGCTCAAGATGAGGGCCTTACTGACACCTTGATTTCAGGCTTATGAAACTCTGAGAACCAAGTGATGCCATGCCCAGACTTCTGACCTACAGATCTGTGAGCTAATAAATAGGTTTTGCTTTAAACCAGTAAGTTTGTGGTAATTTATTACATAGCAATGGAAAACAATAAAACAGGGCCTGGTGATGAATATGTCATGAACCACACCGTCATTCTGCATAGCCTTACTGGGTTTTTTTCCTGCCCAGCTTCTCTGATTATCTGGGAGCTTCCTCATTATCAACCTGCATCCCTCCAGTCCTTGTGGTTATCATGGGAGCAGCCATTTTGGACATATGACCTACCGCTGGACACAGAGGATTGGTCCAGGAGTAAGACCTAGTGGACCAATTAAAGCCCTTCTCTGGAACTTTCAGACTTGAGACCCAGAGGATGGTGAAATGATAAGATGCAAAAATCAAGACTGTGTTTTCTGCTATGTGGGAAAAATTCCTGTTGTGCATGAAAAGAATGAAGTTAGCACACAGAGAGAAACCAGGACAAGAAATATAGCAGCCATATTTGAGCCCCTGGTTCCAGTTGTTTCATAGGCCCAAACACAATCTGTGTGTGGGTTCTCAGAGACACTCAAGTATCTTTTACCATAAATTCCCTTGTTGCTTAAGCCAAATCAAGTGGGGTTTCTGTCTATTGTAATAAAAACAGTCCTAACTAATACAATAGTAATAGTTAAAAATCATAGTTTTCTGATTTCTATTAGGTCTAGCCTAAATTCTTCATGTTCTAGGGCAATGTTCCTCCTCCAGGGAATATTTTCCTGAATACTCCACAGATAGTATGCCAGACTCCCTGGACACTAATTTAAACAAGGCCTTTATTTTTGTCTTTTAAACATTGTTTCCACAGGATGCCAAATCATTGATTCATTTGATCTATTCAGCAAACAACCTGTTAATTAAGTTTTTTAAAAAAGAATTTAGCCAAAGTCGGTTCACTGAACTGGCCTTATAGATAAGCTTCAAACATGTTGTTGAAATATTCACCTGAGTCACGACACATCCAAGGCTTTGTAGGCTGAAACATAGAGGGACATCAGAGTTCCATCGGCTGTTCTTCCTCTATATTTCTGATTAATCCAAAACAGCAAATGTAGCCATTTCTCTTAGACTCTCTCCAATAAGTAAGGGCATTAGCCGACATGCCCATTTCACATGTGCTCATGTCTACCAAAGCCCAGAAAAAGTTCAAAACAATTTCAGAGAGTCAAAGAAAACACTGGGTATTTGGAGGAAACTTGGCATTTCAAGCCTTCTACCCATTTTTCACACGAAATCCAAATGGAAGTGCAGCAATAATGAAAGGTTGCAGGTAGTACTACTTTTCTTGTTGTGAGCGAGTAAAAAACAAAACTCACATTGTCTTCAGCAAAAGGGGGGAAAAAAAGCAGCTCAAATAACTGCAACTGTGGAAGGTCTGGCTGCATGAAGACATAGCTACCCCACCCCCCGGGCTCCAGCAGGGCTTTAGGATGTGGGTCCTCCCTCGCATCCTCATCCTGTCTTGGCGATGCTTTTCTCTGTGTTGGCTTTACTCTTGCTCAAGCTTCCTGCGGTGACCCCAGCCAGGCCCAGATTAGCATCCTTGGAGCCCCAAATCTGGCAGAGCGAGTCTCTTTTTTTCCCAATTGTTCACAAAAGTGCACAACTCAAATACCACTGGACAAATTTGAGTCACATGTCCATCCCAAAACATTGTGGCTGGGGGTGGGCTGGGTTAGCTTTCTTAGGCCTGAATTATATGGCCACTCCTGGAGCAGAGGCTGGGGTCAGTCTTACTCCAAAGACTGAGGTAGGAGGAGTGGTTTCCCAGAGAAAATGAGAGTTGTTACCAAAAGTAGGAATGACTTCCAGGTCAGCAAAAAAGCAGGTATCCACTACCATAGTCTTGCCTGGTTCTGGCCCCACACCTAGAGCCACTTGGCCTCCATCTGTGAGCCCATCTGGACACAGTCCTGACCAGGTATGGGGTATTTAAGGAGAAACAGTCTATCATCCCAAAATTCCGCCTCAAGTCACTATGGCTGGTTATTCAGCTCTGACCTTACTTTATATCCCAGGATCCTGTTCTTGTTCCCTAGACATTCTTGTCTTGGCCAGCTGCCTTGGGTATCTCCATTCACCCTAGGCATGCCCTGACCTTGCTTTGCTTTTGCTAATTTTGTCCCAGAGAGTGGCTTGGAACCCCAGTCCCAGATGTGAACAGACATGAATGACATCAGCATGGATGCTAATGTATTATGTGTTCCTGAATTCTCAGCCACCATGCTCCACTTCCCTATTGGGAACCCTCCCAAAGTCTATCCCTAATCCAAATTACCACCTGTCCTCCAAAAGCTAAAGTCTGCTTGCTGGGTAAGACTTTCCTCAATTATTCACAACTATGTCTGATTTTTTTTAACATGCCTGTCTGTAGGGGGCATTTTTATATTTGCAGCCCTTCCCCTTCTTTACAGCACCCTAATTTTCCTCTTGGGAACCCATCCTGTGCCAATCCTTAGCTTGTTTGCGCCCAGATCCACTCATCACCTTTCCCTTGCTTTATTCTATATTTCAGGAGAGCTGATCCCTCCAAGTTGCATTTCCCAGGCCCCTGAGTCAGCTGGTTTTGCGAGTGGATTAAGCCAATGAGAGGTCATGCCAGGAGACTGGAGGGCAGAGGAAGATAGAAGCCAGGATATTTCTCCCCCTCCCTCTCAGCCTTGGGTGATGACTCCAGCAGTGGGAGCACCTTCTCCATGGCTTCAGCTCCTGCCAGACAGGTTTTGCTGTGGCTCCTGCTTCCCCCAGGTAGACCTGGCCCCTGGATTCTAGGAACACTGCCTCCTTCCTCCTTTTGTTCCACCAGCAAGTGACGGTAGCAACATCCTGCTCTTGTTAATCTCGACGTTATTTCACCATCCCCACTTGGCTTCTCGACTTCACCATCACCTGTGCAACCGATTTCCTGCATTAAATTACCTCTGTTTTAAAGACTGAAAATGGTTTCAGTATTCCTGGTTGAACCCTGACTGGTGCCACCTTTCCTCCATTCTCAGCCCATTTGCTTCAAGTGAAGTTGACCCCACTCCCAGCTGCGGTGGTGGCCATGTGTCTTAGACTTGGCCAATCAGAACATCTCATCCCTCTGGCCACGGTGATTTGTTCAGGAATTGGCACATAGCACAATCTGAAGACAAAAGAAACTACCTCAAGGAGGGTAGGGGGAACTAGCTAGCTAGCTATCATTTATCTGTCCATCTGTCTATCTATAATCTTTTCAAACATCCAAAAAGGCTAGTTGAGGCTAGATCCAGGGGCTCAAATAATGTGATCAGGGCAAGATCTCCCCACCTCCCCACCCTTCTGGTAGCTTGATTGGCTTGATTCATGTGCCCAACTCTCAACCTCTGTGACTAAGGATATATTATACTTCATCGCCCTGTCCTGGTCATAGGTCTGCCCCTAGGAAGATAGGAGAAGAAGGGGTCAACCCTACCCAAACCACATGGAAACATTTGGGGGAGAAGTGGCTCCCTGAAAGTGTGTGAAGTGCTGTTACCAAAAGAAGAGGGAAGGGGTACTAAGGAAGCAACAAGAGTCCCTGACCTAGTGTGGTACTTTCATTTCGTAGACAGAAAAACAAGACTGGAGAAGAGGCGTGGCTTGCTCCAGGCCACACAGCTCCAAACCACCTGTCTATGCCTAGTGTCGTAGTAGTTGGAGACCTCATTAACCTCCTTCTATGAACATTCACCTGAAGCAGGCCCCACGATCTTCAAACAACACCTAGAATGTTCCCAAACTTTCTCAGTTCACAGTGCCCTTGGAGTCTGCAAATAAATTTAAAGGAAAAAAAAATTGGATTTCATCCTTTCATATCCACAACTACTTATTAATGAGAGGCAGGCACTCATTGGACACTGCACAACTTCTTAAACCTTGGAGTCAGATTAGACACCACCACTCTTATTTTCTGTTCCACATCATTGTTCACACTCTTTTTTCTTTAGATCACAGTAACTGTCAAAAAAAACCCACAAAAAACACATCATGAAGATACATCACAGAAAGGAATGTAGCATAATCTAATATTAACTATCTTAAGCTAATTGTTTATACAGTGTCCAACAGATGCCAACTATCATTAGTTTCCTTCAAAAATGGTAAAAATCCCATGGTGCCCCTGTGAGTTAGTTGTGGTGCCCCAGTGTGTCTTTATACACAGTTTGGGAACCACAGCTTGAAGATAAAGGTGCATGGACTGCCCCAAATCCCATCCCACCCACAGGGTAGCACTCAATGACCTTCAGGGGCAGAAGGGAGCTATAGAGAAGAATTGGCCAGATTTGGGGCAGTTCCAATGCCATCTGAGCACAGAAGACATCCTCTCTGAGACTCTTGCTCTTCAAAGAAAATGGCAATGCCACCTCCAATTCTAAGGAATCAGGGTAACCACCTTTGGCCTCTATCTATAGACAATGGGACAAGATGTCTGCTGCCCGCAAAGACCATTTGTGGTGCTATTTAGCATTTCAGATGTTTACTTCTCCTTGATTTAGTTTCTATTTCATTTTGCATCTCTGGCCTATAATCTCATTGCAAACAAAGCATGTGCATTATAAATTTCTTCAGACACTGAAGCAAAAGCCCATTTAAAAATTACATTTTTTCCCCTAAAATAAAAATTGATGTTGCTCATTTTCCCTCCACTGTATTCATTGACCTGGAAGGATAGAGACCTGTGCTCTAAGCCTGGCTGTGCCATCCCCTTGCTGTGGGACGCTGGCTGACACACATACCCCTAGACCCCATTTTTCTTATTTGTTAAAAAATAAAGGGAGTTGGGGGGAGATGTTGAGATTTCACCAACCAGTAAAATTTTTAATGCTTTGGAGGTCAGCCTATGTTTGCCAATATTTAATTTTGCCAAAGACACACAAAGACTACTACCACATTATTTTATAATATAAAGGTCATTTTACTATGAAAAAGTAGAAAGAAAATATCCCAAGGTATCTCCATTTCAAAAGTTTATTTTTTTGTTTTATCAGAAAAACTCCCCGCTTGTCCTTTTTTCCATTTTGCTTCACACTGATGAAAACTTCATCATAGATCAGGACAAGTTACGAAGGAACATTTGCATAATCATTGCATCCCCCCCACAATGGTAGCAGCCATTGCAGATATTCACTACAATGACTTAAGTTGGTGAGTCTCAGTTTCTTCATCTGGCAAATGGGCACAGTAAAACTTGCTGTATTTACTTCCCAAGGTTATTATGAACGTGAAATGAAAAAGTGGACATGACAGTGCTTGAAGAAGAAAAAGAAGAAGAGAAGGAGAAAACAAGAAATGAAGAAAGGAAGATTAAGGCATCAGCTCCAGCACCATCTTTTGGAACACTTTATGTTCTACCCAGAATCAAGGTTGCAATTATGAAATCTCCAACTTTTCTCTAACTCTCTGGCCTTGACTGGTTTAATTTAGACCCTGAACATTAGTTTAACAAAGTGCTTTCATGTTTATTATATTGGATTAGCAAATTATAAGCTATCATGTGAGGCTTTCGAGAACACCCAGACAAATGGCCTGCACACAGGGAACCCTCATATACTCACCATATGGGCTTCATTTATTAAAGCTTTGGACCGCGAGCTTGGGGAGAGCCAACCTCTTTACAGACAGACTCCTGAGGATTGGTTGCTAGGAAGCTACAAAAGCTAGTGTTTTTAATGAGATTTAAAGTATCATAAATTATATATTATTTTCTGCACTTAGGACATTCATAGCTCTTTGGTTTATTTTGTATTTCATTTTGCATTGGTGACATATAATCCCTTTACATACAAAATGCCTTGCATAAGAATTCCCTCAGAAATCAGAGCAAAATTACATTTCGAAATTATTTTTTTTCCTCCCTAAAATAAAAGTTCACATTGCTTTGTCTCCTTTTGCATGTCCAAGGCAGGCAATGGCTAAGAATTTATTTTCTCCAGCTTAAAAAAAAAAAAATTAATCCCAGCCTTTCCCAGTGATAATTACTCCAGTGAATACTGTGAGTGGAGTCTGGAGCTGCTGTTAATAAGAATTCTCATAATTCCATTTTCTGATGAGAGTTAATGTGGGTTCTGCGGGTTTAATTCCACAGATAATTACGGAGGCAGTATTTAAAAAGCCTGTTTAGTCAGTACCCTTCCTCAACTCCCTTCAGTTTTCAACATTAAATAAAGAGGCAGCCATTCCACAAAAGAAATTCAAAAACTATTTGGTTTAACTGCTCGTCTTTAAGGAGGGGAGGCATTATGCAAATGCAGTGCCCAGAAAAGGCTCGCAGAGGCTGCTCCGTCCAATCTGCATAAGAAAAGGCAGCCGCTGCTCGGTCGCACAGGGCCACCGGCACATTTCTGCTGAAAGTGGCCACCGATAAGACAAATTAAGGCCGCGGTTTTCGATTAAGAAATTGTTTTGATCAGAGATCCTTTGTGAAATGAGATTTTAACATCTTTGGAAAACAACAGTCCCTGAGCAGCACACATTTGCTTTCTTGTTTCCCTCTTCGTAACTTCTCTTCCCCTCTGTCGTGTGCTTTTCATTCACACTCCTGAGTGTGTTTTGGAGACATTTGGCTGCCTTCAGGAGCATCTCTCAGCAATTTAATTGAATGAGCTCTATTTTTCACTTTTAACAAAAATCAAGAGCTCCAAGAAGGTGCAATTAATCAATTCCAGCAAAAGCTTTAGGAACATTGATAAGTCCAGACGTGGGGAAATCTGTGAGACAACAATGTGTACAGGCTTATCAATAATTGTATGCAGTACTGTGGGGCCCATGCCGGGTTTTGTTTCCTTCTATTTCAGAATATTACAGCGGTACAAATGTTTTAGTTACATGAATTGCTTTTGTACAGTTTGAGTGAAAGTTGTAAGTGTGTCTGTCACCCAGACAGTGTGCATTGTACCCATTAGATGTGAATTTACCCATCCCTTCCTCTGCCCTCCCACCTGCTTGATTTCCGTTGAGTTTGACTTCCATATGTGCACATGAGTGTTGATCGATCAGTCCCAATTTAATAGTATGTACATCTTAAAATGTTGAAAGTCAGCTTTGTCTTCCCTTAACACTAGCCCATTTACCGAACTCTCTCCATTGCTTTCCTGAGAGGTCTATCTGCTTCAGATTTCTGATCTCCACTTTGATTGCTGGGTGTCTGCAGTCAGCCTACCCCCTACTTGGCTAATAACTGACCAATCAGAAATCTGGGCCTCACTTAGCACCCCAGTCCCACGTTCCTTCTGCTCTGCTCTGTACCAAAATGCCTTTTCCAGTTGCATGTTGCTTCAGTGGGCCACGCTGAAGTGGAACTGTTCATAGACTTGTCAACTTATGAACTGTGTCCTTTAGCTGTAATTTCAAGAAAGCCACGAGAGGGTGGAAGGATGACATGGGGAGGCTGGAACAAGTGGCAAAATGGAAAAAATAAGAACTTGTTGGCAGATTGAAAAGAGCAGTTGAAATAGAAAAAAAAATGCCTGAAAATATATACATACAGTGTATGTATATATTTTTATATACATACAGAATTATTACAGTGGCTATATGTGAAGTTTGATGGTTGATTTATATTTTCTTTTTTTGGCCTGCTTGTCTTTTCTACATATTCTACAATGATCTTGCATTATAATTATATTATTTTAAAGTGTTTTTTTTTTAAGCATGTACCAATTTCCGGTTTTAATATGGCCAAGTGAAGCCATCCAGGTGTGGCTGCATGACCTTGGACACATTCTACCATTTGGGACTTCTGTTTCCTGATTTCTAAATACAGAAGTTGATACTGAGGTCTCTTCCAAGGCTCATATGTTGAGTCATCTATGAATATCTGTTTCATCCTTGGGATAAAATAAGAATAAAGAAGCATAAGGAGAAGGAAGCAAAATAAATCTTAATCCTGCAACTCAGCAATACTTAGCTGTAAGAGTGCTTGGAGATCTTCCAAAATGTTCTTGTGTAAGAAGTATTTCAAAGAAATATTCCACTGAGGAGGAAAATGGTTGGGAACCTCTGATCAATGCCTTAGATAAGAAATAAGTGGCTCAAGGGTGGCAAGCTGGAAGAAGGCAGAGAGAGGATTAGAACTTCAATGTCTTAGATCTGTTTAGAGTTTTTTTTTTTTTTGAGACAAGGTCTCACTCTGTTGCCTGGCTTAGAGTGCACTGGCGCCATCATAGTTTACTGTAGCCTCAAACTTCTGGCCTCAAGTGATCCTCCTGCCTCAGCCTGGGACTACAAGCATGTACCACCATGTCTGGCTAATTCTACCAGATCTACAAAGAACTGGTACCTATCCTACAGAAATTATTCCATAACATCGAGAAGGAGGAAATCCTCCCTAACTCATTCTATGAAGCCAGTATCACCTTGATACCAAAACCAGGAAAGGACACAACCAAAGAGGGAAAACTACAGACCAATATCCCCTATGAATATAGATGCAAAAATCCTCAACACAATATTAGCAAACCGAATCAACAGCACATCAAGAAAATAATTCACCATAATCAGGTGGGTTTCATCCCAGGGATGCAAGGATGGTTCAACATAGGCATATCAATAAACGTGATTCTCCACATAAACAGAAGCAAAAACAAAGACCATATGATCATCTCAATAGATGCAGAAAAAGCATTCGATAAAATCCAGCACCCTTTCATGATAAAAACTCTCAACAAACTAGGCATTGAAGGAACATACCTCAAAATTATACAAGCTGTATATGACAAACCCACAGCCAACATCATACTGAATGGGGCAAAGTTGAAATTATCCCCCCTAAGAACTGGAACAAAACAAGGGTGCCCACTGTCACTACTTTAATTTTTTAAAATGTTTTTTGTAGAGGCAGGGTCTCACTATGTTGTGCAGGTTGGTCTTGAAATCCTGGCCTCAAGTGACCCTCTTTCCTCAGCCTCCCAGAGTGCTAGGTGTACAGGTGTGAGTCACCACACCCAGCCCTTGTCTAGAGTTTTTTCTCCCAAATTATGTGTTATCTTTAATTTGCAATATTTTCCTATTTGACCCTAAAACATGGTGACCACTCACTGCAATTTGCCTGGGATCATCCAGGTTTATGGCTGCTGTCCCAGTGTAATCAGTCATAGCATCCCTCTTGCTCTTGAACATGTCCTGAATTAGACAATAACTTTTATGGTCATGTCACCTACCCCTTAACCCAGTCCTTGCCCCTCTCTCAGTCTCACAACATTTCACCTTGTGACATAGCTTGACCTGGGCTTCCTCTCAGACCTCTATCCTCATCAGAGGGAGGATTGACCCTAATATCTCAGAGTCCATACTCACTCATGGGTTTGTTTCTTAATTCTCAATCATGGTCTGGAGGCATAAGCTAGGGTTTGGCCTCCCAGCTCAGGAACCAAACTCTTCAGCAAATCACAAAATACTACACAGGGAAAGGTAAGATCTGCTTAACAGGAGCCCTTCATGCCTATGTAGTATAACAGCCTCTCTCTTCCTGAAAGGCAGGATATTGTACATGCAAAATGGCAGGTATCACCACTAGGCAGCCTTCTTTCATTCACTTATTTGACAATTATTTTGTGCCAGTGTGCATGTTAGTTCTTGAGGAAACACAGAGATTACACAGGGGTAGAGGGTAGGAATACAGTCGTTACATAACACTGACTTATTTCATCACTTTTAACTTCCTCCAGACAACATGACATATATATAGTAGATGCTCAGAAAGATTTGTTGAATGCATACCTATATGTATTAATTAATATTGCCTTGTTCTCTAGTTGCATTGTGCTTCTATCTCTCATATCCCAAAAGGTAGAAATACGCTATTATAGGATGATAGGTCAGAGAGGCATAAACCTGTAGCATTTAAGAGTTTGGGTCCAGAGACACAGTTCCTGGGTTTGAATCTTGGCTCTGCCACGTGTTAGCTGCACAATCTGGGGCAATATACTTTACCTTTCTGTGCCTCAGTTTCCTATTCTGAAAATGTGGATACTAACCTCATAGGGTTGTTGAGAGGATTAATGAGTTAATATACACTAAGTGCCTAAAACAGAGCCTAGTGACATTGTTGTGCTGGTAAATGTTTTACAACTGGCTCTCTAAGAGTAAAGAATAAAAATCCCTGATTTTTAGTATTTGCTGATTTTAGTGGTATAAATGTTCCTGCCAAAGTGATGTCACTGAATGGGGAGAGTTGTGCACAATTGGTTCTTTGAGATGGCACACCATTGCTTTACACTTAATGAAGCAATGTTGCATTTCCTCAACTTTGCACATTTGAGTTTGCTCTATTAATCAATCCTTTTTCTGGTTTTGGTCCCCATTGTGTTTAACAGAATGGTGAACACATGGGATCAATATTCTAAATAATTACACAGACAAGCCAGCTACACTCTCCAAGTCAGGCTAAGCACCGAGGAATGAGGGAGGGACCCTGCACAGCACTGTCTGCCATGCATGATGCTGTCCAGGTTCTTTAGAATGATGCCATGATGATAACAGCTACTACTTCAAAGAGCTTACTGTATCCCAGGAACTGTGTTAGGTGATTTAAATACCTAAAGCACCTATGTGAGGATGATTCCTTATCCTCGCAACAGTTTTGTGAGATTGAAATTGTGACCCCCCAATTACAGATAAGGAAACTGAGGCTCAGAGAAGTAAATAACATACTCTTTTTCCACTACTACTAAGTGACAAAGCCAGAATTCAACCCCGGTCAAAGCTCACACCCTCAACCACTACCCTTAACTGCCATGGCTCTTTTTAAGTCCTAATGCCATTTTAATTTTGACTCTTGGTGCCAGCAGGCAATATATCATAGTGGCCAAGTGGATAGACTCTAGAGCCAGGCCAGGTTCAAATATTCCTCTGCTATTTACCAGCTTTATGACCTCAGGCAAGTTACCTAGCCTCACTGTGACTCAGTTTCTTCACCTATAAAATGGGGATAATTATGGTGCCTGCTTTATGAGAATTAAATGAGCTATTATGTATAAAATAATTAGAACAATATCTGGCACATAGCAAGTTCTATATAAATGTTTATTAAATGAAAACAAAGTTCTTTGAGGTGAGAGTTTCTCCCCGGGTTTCAAGACAAAAATGGTGTGAAAGTAACTTTTAGATGCAATAACCAAGCTGTCTAATTCACTCTCCAGAAAAGATCCAGGCAGATGAAGCCAAACAATATCAGGACCAAATACAGACAAATAGCAGGTCTATCTTTCCTTGGGCACATGCACTCTACACACTGATTTTCCAGTTAAACAGCCTCTATGGAAACCACAATCATAACATGTGAAGCACAACTAACATTTTTCTAAGCAGGTTCTTCAAAGGTGGCTATTAATGCCCCTCCGAGGACACATGATAGAAAGAAAATAGGGGTTTTTATATGGTGATAAATTCATGACTTAAGCTGCCTTCCCTCAATTATAGGTAACACAGACTCCACTCAGCTAACCAATTCCAAACAAGGCCCTCCAGGCATGGCTCTCCCTCACAACGCTCATAATAATAATTAAACACTCCTGTTGAAAGGCAAAGGCTTTTGAAAAATTTCCTAAAGATATAGACCTGGGTGAGGTTGCTGTATCCGTCACATGGGTGGCTCTCCAGAGATCCTTGGATGCTTTTCATAGTGTTCATCTTTTCTTTCCAAAGCATTTAGCTAAAAGTGGTGGCAGCAATACAAGTAGGGGGAACAAAACACACCTCAAAGAACTGTTTTGCATAGGCTTGACAGCACCCCCAAAACCCTTACCCACACATATATCCATTTAGTCCATCACCCCTAGCATTGCAGTTACCATGTTCTCCAATAAACTCTATCATTAGGGATTGCCCCTTCTATGTAGAAAGTTATAATAGGATCTAACAACCAATTTACAAGAAGATGAAGGTCAGAGGAACATGATAAATGATACCACCAGGATGCAATCATCAAAACTAGGAAATTCTGTAGGATAAATGGCCTAATTTCTTCAATGACTAAAACAACACAGGGGTGATAAAGAGAGAAGGGGAACTGTTACAGACTAAGAGACTTTAGAGCCATACCAACCAAATGTAGTGTGTGGAATTTACTTGGATCCTGATCTGAGCAAACCAACTACAGAAAGTCGTTTTGAGACCATGTAAACACTGGTTGAATAATTGGTGATATTAAGGAATTAATGTCAATTTCTAGGTGTATTAAAGATATTATATGTATGTTTCTGAAAAGTTATTATCTCTTAGGAATATATACTGCAGTATTTATGGATGAAATAGCGAGATATCTGGAATGTGTTTTAAAACATTCCAGGCAGGGGTGAAGGATGTGGGATGAGGAAGTCAACCGAAATTGGCTATTTGTCAATAGTTGTTCGGTGATAAGTATATGAGGCTTTACTATACTAGTCTCTCTACTTTGTATATATTTAAAGATTTCCATAATTAAAAGTCTTTCCAACTTTCTGAATCAGAAACATTGAAGTCCTTTCTGACTGTCCTCCACTTCTTTCCTCCCAAACACCCATCCGCACCCCATTTGATCACTGGGGCTGGTCTCTTCTACATACTACAAACCGTCTCCTCTCCACTTAACAGCACCTACCTTAGTCAAGCCCTCATATCTTTGTTCCTGCATTATTCCAACAGCCTCCTAACTCTCCCCAGTCTCAAAGCTCCTAAGCCACCATCCTCTTTCCCACCAGAGTAAACTTTCTAAAATTCAAATATGATCGTCACTTCCCTGCTTATAACCCTTCAATGGCTCATCTTCACCTACCAGGAAATGTCCAGTCATGACTCACAGGGCCCTTCATGGTCCATTCCTCTGCCTGTCATCCCATCCTCATCTTCCCATCTTGCCTTCAAACATGGTAGGTTCTAGTGATACCAAGCTACTTGTCATTTATTTGACAAGAATTTACTGGGTCCCTATTATAAGAGGAACACCGTGCTAAGCATGGAAAACACGATAGCAAACACCACAGATGAGTCCATATGTCACAGAACTTACCTTCTAGTAGGGGAGACAGACATTGCATAAGTGAACAATAGATAGTGATAAATGGTAGATGTATTCACCTGTAATTCCCTGAGTTTGCTATGCTCTTAATCTTCTCTGTCTTTGCATATGCAGTTGCTTTCGCTTGGAATGCACTTCCACAATCAGCTCCCTTCCATTTGCCGAATGCCTGCTCCTCTATTCACCCTTTAAGATTCAACCCAACCATTGCTTCCTTGGGGAAACCTTCCCTACCTCCCTCAGACTTGGTTTTTCATCATTATGTCACCAACATCTTGTACCTTACCTAGACCAAAGTAAGTATTTAATAAATGCTTACTGAAAGAACAAATGAGTGAATAGATTGATGGATGGATTTCTGCCTTCCTGCTTTCAGGGGATTTCGAGTCATGAGTGTTACAAGCAGAGGTTATATCCGAGCATTATCCTATATCTTGAAGCACTTGGGATTATGACGTACACTTTGTTAACCAAAGTCATTGAAAATAGATATTTGCTTAAAGCAAAAATTTCCCTAAGTGTTTCCAGTGAATTTGTGTTGTGTGCAAAAAGGGTTCCACTGTGAAATGTTTTAAGTTAAACAAAAGTCATACTGAGTTATTCTTTTTTTTAATTCCAGGATTTCTCAGAGTCTCTAATATGCTAATTTACATTGTGACCTTCCAGGATGAGACTTTATGTAATTTTCCAAAGCATGTTTGACCAACAGATCCTTTTGGTCTCAGCACATCTCAACAGACTAAAGTCCTGAAAAGCATCTCTTAGGAAATATTGGTCTACCTGATGCCCTAAGAGTTTTCCTTTACTGATCCATTTGACTTACCTTAAAACAAGGTAATAAACAGGGCTTTGCCACGGTAGCTGTGCAACAGCAGGACAATGCTGAAGCTCTCTGTTCCCTCACCACCTCATCTGTTAAACGATGGTAGTAATGCATGTCATGACTGAATCAGCAGAATACAAAGTAAACTTTACAAGGACAGGGCATAAAGGTTTTATTTTCCAGCTTTCTCCCTTTCTGTTTTTATTTCTCAGTCTGTACTGTAAAGGTTGCATTGCCTTAGTAATTGAGAAAATGGCATATCAATCAGTGCTTGTTAAAACAAACATACAAAAATGAAAACCTTTAAGGACAAAATCAGTAGCTGCTAAGGCTGCTTGTGGATATGTGAGAAATGAAATAAAAGTAGACAATATGCCATTTGGGAGAAGAGAGTTTCTTTTAACACAATGGTTTATATTGTTTTCTAAAACAAAGAATGCAATAAAATACATGTGAATGTGTGATTTTACACATATATCCGTCGTACACTATTGCATGAGAAAATACAATTGACAAGGGTTTTCTTTTCAGTGTACATCTTTGTACTTAAAGGATGACTAATCTTATAGATTACATCCGACCACTGGATTATTGATATTAATTCTTTCTTTGGGTTGACAGTGGTAGGATGGAAATGTCTTAGGAAACACTCTAAAATCGACTGAGACCAATTAAACAGGCAGGACCTGAGCCAACACATAGAAAATACATCAATCACAGCTCACAATTTTATTTTTAAGTCAGAATATCTTTATAACCTGAGAAAGTAAGTTTAAAACACTATATTAATAGCAATATTATTTTACATGATAATTTAAGCTTTATTTCATTGTTTTAAACCTAATCTGTTAATAGTAAAAATTTTCTTAAACTCTTTTAAAGCACAATTTGATCAGGAAATGTTTGGGGATAGAGGAGGCTTTATCATCTTCAGTATTTTAAGCCCTGCGTTTAGTTAAAGCTTTTAGTTAAACAAGGACAAGTCTAATCTGGCAATTTGCAAATAGGCTCATTTCTGCACCCGTTCATTAATGTGCTGATTAGAATCATAATATAGAGTTGGGGGCATCTTAAAGTCAACTCATTTATGGAAATGCTCATAAATTTAGCAAATCATTGTTCAAATAGAAACATTCCATGATTATAGAATGTAGAGAAAAGAGTAGATTTTAAGCAATCAAGGATGGAGGAGCATACAAGCTCCTTGTTACAAAGTTATCTAGACTGAAGTGAAAGATATCCAGTATCAGTAAATGGTAGAACTGACAGATTCCAACAAGACTGGTCAGCATCCAAATATAGAAGGCAGTGGGAAAGAGGGAAATTGAGGTGGATAAAGAGAACAAAGTTAAAACTACATTTGAAAGAAGCAAGATTGACCAGAGTTGAAAGTAGATGATTGATACATGGGGGTTCACTACTTTTATATTTGTTTGAAACTCTTCATGATAAAAATGTAAAATTTTTTTTTAAAAAACACTTTGACTTCTAGAAAGAGAAATACTAATTTTGAATGAACAAAAAGGAACCCAAAAGCAAATCAAAAACTGTGAAAAACTATAAAGAGGAAGGAAGGGAAGAAAACTTTCCAGAGAAAGGAATATTTAGAAGAAAACCAGGATTAAGAATAATTACAGATGTGTTTTGATAGATAACATATTTTTTTGATTTCAAGAAAAAGCAAACAATCATTGAACACTTCAAAATTTTCATAAGAAGTGGGTGGTAGAAAAGAGAGTGGATATGAACTCCCAAGTGTAAAGGGGGGACTCCTGGAGATAAAAAGGGCACCTCAGAAAGTTCGAGAATTTCTGTCCTCTCTAGGACAGCGTGCCTCCCACCCACACTGGCCACCTTGCCCCTTCTGCACACTGTGCTTCTAGTACCTCCCTCAGCATGTTTCTGACCGGTGCTAAGACAGGGCGGGGGACAGATGCAGTTCCAAGTTCCATCTCAACAGTCACAGGTAGAATGTGACCAGGTGTGCAGCTATGTTGCTTTAAGCCTTAGAATCTTTGTGGATTTTCTTTTTCCTGAGTTTCCAACACTGTGTTTCTTGTGACTTGCATCTAGCAGATTCTCAGTAAATATTATTGAAATTTACTGAACGAAGAAAGGAATAAGTGAGTAAATGAAAGAATGAACGAATGGATGAACCACAGAACTTCTCCCCCCATTTCCACTAAACACCTGGGCCATGTGGGTTGTCGGACCGCATTCAGTTCCATCTGACCTTGGAACGAACACAACAGGAAAATGGGGGGTTTCAGAGTCACCCTCGATTCCTCCCTGTCCCTCATCCTACCTGTCCGAGCCTCCCTGTTGAAGCCTGTCTCTCACCCTTCCTGTAAATGTAATGACCTAGTAACATCAGTAATTTTATTTACCAAGTTTTGGGGACCCAGTACTTTTTTTGGCCAGATAATAATACCAATCAGCTTGGAACATAGACAAGGAATAGAAATGAAGTGACCCCCAGGTTCCATCAATCCCCCCTCCTATATATCTCTCAAATCTACTCCCTCTTCCATTGTCCAGTTGGACCCTCTGTCATCTCTCACCTAGACTGTGTCAATAGCTTCCTAACTAGTTTGCTCCAATATGATCCTCCTCAACTGCAGGTCCCACCATACCATTGAAAATGTCCCCTGGCTCCATGTAACTCCCAGGATAAAATCGATGCTCCTTGGCATGGCAAAGGCTCACCACCTTTGCATACGCTATTCCTAAGCCTGGCTCCATTCCCAGGCTCCCTTTGCCCATCCACCAGCTCCCGCTGCTCCTGAGGTAGCAGCTCCACTTCAGGGGGATCATGCTGGTCTTGCACATGCTTTTCTCTACTTGAAATGCTTTTGCCTCTTTTTCTCCAGCTATAGCACTACAGAGTGCTCCGAGGCCCATTTCAAATGTTACCTCTGAAACATTTTTCAATCACTTTTTCTTCTCTGTTCCTATTGGCATTTAGGCCATAGGCTCTCCTAACCCTTATCAGATCATCCTAGAATTATTGGTTGACTTGCCTGCTTCTCCCACTAAACAATGATTTCCTAGATGGCAAATATTGCTTCTTATTCCGGTCAGAATCCCCCACTCACAGCGAGCCACCTGACGTATAGTAGGTACTCGGTAAATGCTGGGTGTAGTAACATAATCTACATCTGGGAATGAGGCAAACTAGAAAGGAGACTGACTCAAGATAGAATCAAAAGAATGCTATGAAAAATTCCCAAGTTTCTTGGGAAGATAATAAAGGAAGATATATGAACTGAACACATAAAGATCCTAAAGTAGCAAATGTTGGAGTGTAGCAAGCTTTCAGGCCCACTGTGACTCCATTGTTAGGAAAAATGAGAGCAGTTGTCTAAGTTTTCCCACCATGTCATATCATTCTACCCCAAAATAATTTTTTCCTCATCTGGCAAAAAGAAAAATTTGGTGCAAGTAGAGGATCATGCACAGATTTAAGACCTGAGTTATAAAGGAAAGAAGAAGAAAGAAAGAAGACAAGGAAGATCTAAAAAGATAAAAGCAATGACCTAGTTACATCGGGAATTTTATTTACCAAGTTTTGGGGACCCAACGCTTTTCATGGCCTGCTAATAATAAAAATCAGCCCAGAACATAGACAACAAATAGTAGTGAAGCAAACTCTACTCTCTTCTTGCTTCCTTCTTTGCTAAAATGCCCTTTATTTCCCCCCAATTAATTGCACACCAGTTCTTCTAACATACAGAATTTCTTCTAAATTACCCTCTGGTGTGAGAGATAATGTAGTGTGTGAGATGAATGAAATACTCAGCTCCTCAAAGCTCCCCAAATACTTCTTTCAAAAACGATCCACTATTTTCTTAGCTTGAATAGTCTTTTCATACCAACCTCAGTGACTACCAAAACAGTTTAATGTTATTAGAATATCATCAAGTTTCATTATGTTTAATAAGAGATAGTGACAAGAGATAATTTTAAATACATTTTCACCAAAATTAAAATCACAAGTTGTAAAATTAATCCTAGAAGTGTCAGTTATAATGTGATGTAATTTCAGTCTCCTTAAACTTATCCTTGTTAACTGCTCTAGTATGGAGCTCTAGCAATAAAATTATAAATATGGCAAAGAAGCTAAAAATCTCAAATACTCATCTTCATTCTTCATAATAAAAATTGTGGTTTATCTCCTCAATTTCATTGCCAGTTTAAATGGATTATGTAAAGAAAATGATTGACATGGTCAAATATCTCATTGTCTATTCATCATTCAGTGCATGTTCATTGAATATTTATATGTAGAGCATTATTGGTAGGCCCAGTGTGAACTAACGAGAAAAAGACATTGCATGCTCACTTCCCCCATTCCCTGTAATGAACTCACTTAGAGGACAACCTAGAATAGTATAAAATTAAATATGGCTTATATTTATTTATTCATATCATTCATGTTTTATGTTAAAAAGGGGTTTTGAGTTTCCTTTAAAAATATATATGAAATACAACAGGATAAAACAGAATAAACTGGGATGAAAGGAAAATGAAAGACAGCAGATAGTTAAGTGAACGTTCAGTTGAAAGAGGTGAACTTTAAGTGAAGCAAAGAGCTCCCGAAGAGCCAAAGCAAAGAACAAATGCACACAGAGACACACACATACATACACACACACACACCAGTTGCTTAGAGGAAGCCAAGCTTTTCTGGAAATAAGACTCGAGCGATGTTTTCATGGAACATATAAATGCTGCAATGTTTTCTTGACAACATTATCCCTAAATCTATTGGAGTAGTGAGTTCCATGTACCTTTGCTGATGGCAGAGTGGCAACACAAGAGGCCAAAGCAACATGGGCTAAGCATGCTGTTTTCTAATCCTATCTCATCTCCCGGGAGCTAATCATCTAGTTGGCATCTCTGAGGAGTCCAGTAAGAATTATAGGCCACATGACAAGAGCCGTAGTAGACATATGTACAAGGTATCATGAAAGCATGAAAAAGAAGAGGTGATCTTTGAGCAAAATTCTAAAGGGGGAGGGGGAGTTAGCTTAGACTAAAGGAAGCAAAATAGCAGGGTATAGGTCAAATCTGACCCTCAGCTGTATCTTGTGGTTCTTTTCAAAATTAAAACTAGTTGCTAATATTCAAAAATCCAGATTTCCTATTTCTCAAAAAAAAAAAAAAAACTGGGAGATTTGCCAACACAGAACCCACATTCCTCTATGGCAAATATTGGCTGAGGCTGAGCAGTAGCTTCTTCTTTAGAGACAGTGAGCACTCTGCAGTTCATCCCAGACTCAGTCCACTTCACTTGTTTTAGCTTACCTTGCTTAGCCCCGTGGACACCTAATGAATAAGTGGAGAAAATGTGCCTTGGTTAAAAGAAAAAAAAAAAGGAATAGGATATGCAAAGGTATGAAACAGTATGGTGCCTTGGGGACACCTGAGTGAAGGGTACATGTAGCAGTGGTGAAGAGGAGGCCAGAGTGGCAGGAAGAGCCAGACCCTACTCAAGACAGCATTACAGGCAGAATAAAAGCTGTCAAACCTATTCTTTGATTCGTGTGGTCCATTGACTCCACTTGCTGGGAGAAGCTCTTAGGGTCTAATTGTTGTTGTGGTTGTACATCTTTAATGGTGAGGCCAGGCTGGGTATCTAACATACCTCTCTGCAAGAGGCTCCCTTTGAACGTGAGCATTCAAACTTTCCCGTCTCCATCCATTTCCTGCCACAGGATGAGTTCCACCCTTCAATGTAACAGTCATAAACAAACCTCAGGAATCAATGTCCCCTGGGGACATTTCTTCTGTATTTGGAAACCCATACTAACCATGGCAAATCTTCCCCATGCCTCTCTGCACATCCAATGTGCAAAGATTGCATCCTGCATGAGGCCATCTGCTTTTCATCCACCTGGGGATAAACTCTCTCTCCTTTGAATCCCCTGTGGCCCTCAGAGCTTGATATTTTGTATCATTGTTATTTGTGTGTACATTTGTTTCCTTATTTGCCTGTTGAGATTTAGGGGGAGGAATACCAAAGATACAGCCAGAAGGAGAGAATGGGTGTTCTGTTTGATATTTGTCTATATCCTGCACACAGCCCCAGTCATTCAGTCCACAAACCATGATTGACCACCTACCATATGCCAGACACTGTTCTAGGCACTAAAGAACCACGGTCCAAAAGACAGAATATCGTCTGGTCTCAAGGAATTCACATTCCAGAAGCCAGATATGTTTATTTGTAAAAACATAAGACTATGGCTGGGATAGGAGTACCCACTTGGACATAGGGAATTAGGAAGGGCCTCCATGAAGAGGTGGCATTTGAGTTGAGACCCAGATAAATTATGAGAAGGAAATCAGCCATGGGAACATCTGAGGGCAAAGTGTCCCAGGCAGAAGGAACAGCAAAGGCACAGACAGGCCCTGACGCAAGAACAAGCCTGGCATGCTCACAGAACAGAAAAGAGGCCAAAATGACTGGACAGTAGGGATTGAGAGACAGAACAGGAAATGAGGCCAGAGAAGTGAGCACTTTTGTGTCCTGTGGACTAACCGGACCAGGGGCCAGCAAACCCTGGACCAGGGGCCAAATCCAACCTGCTATTTGTTTTTATATGGCTTGTGAGCTAAGAATGATTTTTACCCTTTTGGTTGGAAAAAATCAAAAGAAAAATGATACTTTTATGGCACATGAAAATTATATGAAGTTCAAACTTCAGCATTTGTAAATAAAGATTTATTGGAACTCAGCCATGCCCTTTCAATTACCTATGGTCTATGGGTGCTCTCTCACTACAGCGGCAGTTGAATAGACGCAACAGAGGCCATATGGCCCACAAAGCTTAAGATATTTACTATCTGGCCCTTTACAGAAAAATTTGGCAACCCTTGAAGTAGACTATAAGTTTCCTAAGGTCCATTCATTTATTCAACAAATATTCCTAAAGGGCTTTCTGTGCCAGGCATTGTGTTAGCTCCTGGGGATACTTGGTGGATTAAGTCACACAATGGAAGATTCTGAATTCCAATAAAAGTACATTCAATACTGAGTGAGAAGGAAGGCAGTTTTCTTTGAGTTCAAGGGTTTACAAAACTCTGTGACCCATGTCTTCCTCCCACTGAACAGAGGCATCTGGCCCCATTTGTGTCTATCCAAAAAGAAGAGAGAAGCTGGGTCCCGAAAAGTGACCAACTCGTAATAGAAATATAGCCAATCAGCAAAATTCAAAGGCTCTGAAATATGTTGAGTCAAACTTTTTTGTTTCAGAGCAAATACGAAAAAAGAAGATGAAGTCCTCAGAAACGGAATATTATTTAGCAAGCGATGGAAAGTGTTCTCACTGCAATAATGAGTCATTAAGTGAGGCGTTTGGGAACTGGGGAGGCGCTATAATTAGGTTATCTGTATTTTTAACACAAGAAAAATAATCCAAGGCGGCATTAACCAAAGCAGCTGTATTGGAAGGGGGACAGCTCTCTGCAAGTCTCCAAACAGAGGGGAATCATTTTTAACAACTCAGAGCTCAGCTGAGCAGTTAATTTAACAAAATGCTTAAGAACAAACCCTCAGCCGTTGGTACCCATCCTTAACTGTCTCCTAGCTTTACTGTAACTAGAAAGCAACACCCCATTCCAAAACACCAGGCCTGTACAGATATCAGTTTAGATGGAGTGGAAACAGCAAATCTGATCATAACAAAAGGGGAATAGAAATGAAGTGAGTGACGGGTTAGGTATTTCACATAATTAAATTGTCAAAGGCCACAAAAGGAATGTGAAAATCAGGGGCTATCACCATCCTGGGGGAAGAGAGAGGGGATTTAGTTACAAATACATTTCTCAGGAAGATGAAGAAAAAATAGATGTCCAGATTGCTCATTTTTGGCCTAATGAATAAATCATCTTGCCCCCACCCTCCACCCCCAATGCACCTGCTGCTTTGAAAAGTCCTTCCACACCAACCCAACAGTAAATGCCTCACGATGGCTCCAACAAGGCTGGAGTCCCGCCAACGAAAATTACCACTCTTCAACCAAGATAAACATCATATTACTTCATTACCCTTTTAAAACATATGCAAATTAAATCCATTATTCTTTTTTCACCCAGAAATGAAGTTCGTTTGGCTGGAATTCAGCGATTCCTTTTGTTGCAGTTGACCATGAATGGATGAACTTCATGTAGATGGTGCCCACTCCCCATCTTTGAATCAAACATTAATACCATTTGACAGTAATAAATAACACTTATCACAATAGGGATGGAATAATGATTTTCCCACTCAGCTGGCTCATCAGAGCCTATCAGCTGACAACTGCATAAATGAGATTAGCATAACAGCTGCCTATGACAAATGTATCTAAATCCTTCTAATGCCAACTAGTGCTTTGATCTCCCTATCAAGTCGATGCCAAAACCCAAATCCATTTCTGCAAAATACATCTTGTTTATTATAGATACATATGTATGGCCCAGCACAGTCTGCAATCCCAAGACATCCTTAATTAAAAGAATTTGGAATATTGATTGAAAATTGTCACCTCTGGCTTTGTACTTCCTCCCATGACTTTGCTGAATATTTTAAGAAATTTATTTTCAAAATGGAGCTGACACTTGCCTTCCCATACTTCCTCTTGAGTCACTCACCAGAATGTAATGAGGTCCCATTCTGATGTTTTCAAATGAAAATAATTACCATGGTTTCATTTTGATTATTGCCTTTCAGAGGTATCAGGTTCATAAAAATTTAAATCAACTCCAAGTAACATAAGCCACAGTCCTTTACTTCCTATTATACAATCACAATGAAACACAGACTTGTTCTTTGTTTCGAAATGCAAATGAGGTTTGAGATCAAACCTGAACTATAATGTCTTCATTTATCCTCCTGAGCAATCCACCGTGCTGATGAGGGTAATACGAGGAGTAGTAAATACCCATTTTTGGTGTCCAGATCCCTGCAAGCCTCAATTTGTTTCTCCTACTGAACTTGAAGTTGAGGCAAGACAGAAAATCCAGTGTCCAGGGAGTAGCACATTAGACGTTAGGGAGACTGGGATGTAAGGAGTTAGAGAGTCCCTGAAGATAACAGAAGCATTTCAGAAAGCAAGGCTCACACATGAGTTGAAAGTGAGTCTAGTTATTCCATGACGGTGCGTGCTAAAGGTAAGGGTAATAGTAGCTAGTTTACTTCTCCCTCCTCTGTGTGAAGCCTTTTAATCACATCCAAATCACAACACTCCTCCAAACAATTAAATTAGTCAATCAGTCAACCGTCATTCATTTATACAATAAATATTTGTCAGGGACCTGCTATGTACTATTATTCTAGGTGCTAGCATGTCACAGACACCAGATAAACAAGGTCCTGGCCCTCACGGGACTTAGATTCTAGGGGACCTGATATCAAGAGCTATTGAAACCGCACAGTGGTGAAGAAAGACAAGACACATTTCAGATAGCATACTAGAGAAGACCTGAAGATTCCAACATTTGCACAAATATGGGCAGTCACAAATAAGAACATACATAGGAGCTTTAGGCAAATACAGTTGAGTGGGACTACAGTTTAGGTCTGACTTTTGAGCAATTTTTAGAGCAAGGTTGAGACTCCTCCACAATTAATTAAGCAGCCCAATATATGCCAACCTACAGCTCAGTATGAAACGGTACATGATATTCATTAATTTATTCAGCAAATGTGTATTGATCAGCCACTGTGTGCTAAGGATACAAACGTGAGTGAGACAAAGTCTCTGCTCCCTGTGGCACACTATCCTGACGGTGGAATTATGACACAATCACAATACTTTACACAATCACTATACAAAAGTAAAGTTACAAAAGGCCTCCACGAAGGCATGGCCTTTAACACATTGACTGCCGCACTAGAAAAAAAAATTTTTTTCTTGGGGCCATGGTGTTTTATTATGAAAATAGAATAAAAACTTGGAAAACAAAATGATCCTTTCTAATTTAATGAAAAATTTGTTATTTTTTATTGTTTTCTGTGTTCTTTTCAATTAAAAAGTAATATAAAAACTTGAAAATTAATAATGTAAAAAGTAACGTGAAAACTTGAAAAACAGTTCATAAGAGTAAAGTGTTTTTCTTGACTTGTCAGGCTTAAGTGTAATTTAAAGGTAAACATGAATAGAAAAATGAAATTTACTGACTTCTATTCATTTAATCCACATTTTTGGAATTAAATTGACAATATTAATTGTAACAATAAGAACATCAACAAGTAAGGTTTTCACAAACCAACTGCAGGGTTTTGTCCAGGGGCCACCCATCACACAACACGTATGCTACAACATGGCAGTGCGAGTTGCCTGAGTACCACACGGCTCCCAAGGTAAAGAGACATGTGAGTTATATATGCTTGATGAGGCCCCAGGCTCAAAACTAGCATGAGTTAAGTACAACTCACATGGCAGTTAATGTGTTAAACTAGGAACTAAGGATGTGCCCTAGTCCAATACATAGAGAAGGATCAGTGTGACATTAGATAATATTAACAAAAGGCAGGTATGTGAGAGCAAAACTTTCACCAAGATCCAGTTAAGGGGGTCTTGGCCATTAATACCAGATATAGTTGTCATAAAGTTATTTATAGATGGCTGGACATGTGTTTCTTTAACTTAACTCTTGGTAAACCATCTATGTTTCCTTGTATAACATGGGTCCAACCATGAGTAAAAGATTCCCACAAGTATTATTATGACGGCAAGACTTCATCTCCTACCCAGAGAAGGGAGCTAAGAAAAACAATACACATAGATGAAAGGCGTTGGAATGGAATCTAGTCTTTGGTTTGCCACACAAAAGCTACACATTCAATAAATATATGTTAATTGATTTTTATATCAGTGGTTCCATTGGAAAGGACTCTGGTAATCTATAAGTACTATATTAGTTGTCTGTTGTTGGAATAAATGTATGTATCACATAAGCAAATTCTACTGTTTTTTGAATATATATAGATGGTACTATGGACTAACAAGAAAAGACAGACTTTTAAAGCATCACTGAATTTTTCATAGCTCTATCATTGTGTATTATATCAGTCCCCGGGCACAAAAGCACTACTATTATAAGATTAGTGTTAAATATAGGCATTTTCATATTGGAAAAAATTAGAAACTTCTGGTCTATATGATGAAAATGCCATATGGAAAAATGATGGGTTCTTTGTTATTAATCTTAACTAGCTAATGATTCACAATAACCAAGCATCTGATCCACTTGACTTCACAGAATTTCATCCTTAATATGACCGCAGGGACCTCTGTATGATTCATATCAACATGCTATATATCCAAACTTGGAAACAGAATAATAGAATCAATAAATTCAGTATTATTAAAACACTCATACGTTTCCATTTCAGCCTTGATTGAAATCTCTGACCATGTTTTTGGTTTGTTCGTTCACATTCTGAGCACTTACTATGTGCCTGGCACTTTGATGGTGCTGCGGAAGTCATAGTAACGCTAAAATCGTGTTTCCGAACTTCAAGGAACTTACAGTGTAATTGGGGAGCAAAGATATCATGCCCAAGTTCTAATACAAGACAGGAAGGCCCAAGTGCCATAAAAAATATGGGCACTCAGAATGGAAAAATTGTCCCAAATACTTGTATCACAAATAACCACTGGAGGAAATGACACAGAAGGTGAGTCTGGGAGAGTGGGCTACACCAGGTATGTGGGCCACAAAGTGGTCAGACTGGCTACTTCACGGGACTAAAGAACCAATGGAGAACCAAATTTTAGGGCCAGTCGTTGGAGGATCTTGACTGACATACTGGGAGTCCGTAGGCTTTAGGGAGCCATCATCTACTTTGTTTTTTTGTTTGTTTGTTTCTGTTTTTGTTTTTTAACTACTGAGTAGGGCTTTATTTTCTTTACATCACAAGTCTGGAGGTGGGCGGCTCACGGCTGGCATAGCTGCTCCTCTATGCTGTCAGTTTCTTTGTGTCTCTCTGTACCGTCATTTTTTTTTCTTTAATTGTGGTTTAAAAAACACACACACACACATACATACTATAAAATTTACCATATTAACCATTTCTAACTGTGGAGTTCAGTAGTGTTAACTATATTTACATTGTTGTGCAACAGAGCTTCAGAACTTTTTCATCTTGCAAAACTGAAACTCTGTACCCATTAAACAGCCCCCTATTTCACCACCCCCCAGCCCCTGGTAACCACCATTCTACTTTCTGTTTTGATGAATGTAACTGCTTTAGATAGCGCAGATAAGTGGACTTATATAGTATTTGTCTTTTTGTGACTAGCTTATTTCACTTATTTATCCATGTTGGGGCATATGACAGGATTTCCTTCTTTTTTAAGGCTACATAATATTCCCTTGTACGTATAGAGCACATTTTGTTTATCCACTCATCTGTGGAGGGACTTTTGGGTGGTTTCCACCTCTTGGCTATAATAATGATGCTGAATAATGTTGCTATGAACATGGGGGTACCATCATCCACTTTTGAAGTGGAGAAAATGGTAACCACATAGGCACACAGTCATTAAGATTTAAGAATTTTTATCTCATTTGAGCTCTGACTGCCTATAATAGTAAGTGAATAGAACTTATTTAAAGGTATAACTGGCTATGGCTCAGACCCATTCGACTTGAAAGCCCATGGAGAATAGCCTGTCCGCCCAACCCTCCCTTCACCCTCCCACCCTCAGCTGGCAGAGCTTCCCTGGGAGTATGGTGTTCTGCGCCTACTGACCTTGAGGCCCAGTGTGGTTGGATTTGTATGATTTCGCTGCTCCTTTTTTCAATGGTGAAACTCGGAGCTTATAGGTTTGTTTGCTCATTCATTTGATGTGTTTTCTCCAACCAATATTGGCATTGTTCATTATTTAATTTTGAAATGCAAGGAAACATGATTTGTAACTAGGATCCCTAATTGCAGACACTTGGGATATCTGGCAAATATAAATGTTGAATTAACATAAAAGTTCCTACTTCCTAGAAAAAGAAACTTCTGTGATAAACTTCAAAGAAAACAAAAAACATTTTAAATTGTCATCCTGTGTTTTGCTGAGGTTTAATAAAAATCAACTCAGCACTGAGCATCCAACATCCACATGATTTCCTCAATTGCTTCCTTCAGGACTTGGTTCAAATAGCACCTTCTCAACCATTCCTGAACAAACCTTTAAAATTACATCTCCCCAACCCCCTGGCATTCCTTATTTCCCTTCTTTGATCTATTTTTCTTCATAGTCCTTATCACCTCCTAATCTCCTTATTTATATTTATTTATTTTTCTTCTGTCTCACCATTCCAGAATGTTCCATGAGGTCAGGGATTGTGTCTGCTTTTTTTCTTTCAGGGAATTTTTGTTCTCTTCTGTCTCCCCAGTACCTGGCATATAGTCAGCACTCAATATTATTTGTCAGATGAGTGAATAAATAAATTCATGAGTTATTATCTGAAGGTAATTGTAGTAAACGCCTTTTGATATCCACAGTAACCCCTTTTCTCAGAGAGCTGCCCCTGCCCACAGACTTGAGCCCTAGCAGCAAATACCTACAGTATTCAAACAGTTCTCCCACGGCCTCCTAGAAGAGGACACGATCTAACTAGACTTATCAGATTACCTCTCCCAGAATTTAGCAGTGGAACTAAGAGATGCTAATCTGAGGCTCTTCATGTGGCTTCAATTGAGGTGGTTCAAAGTGGGGGGCTGGAGGGCAGACACCTGAAGAAGGAAACAAGGAGCGCCCATCTTCTGCAAAAGAGTGGGGGGCTTGTACTGAGAAAACTGGAGATGAGAGACCAGGTGACCCCAGAGAGAGACCAGAAGAATCAGTGCCTTAATTCTGGATGGTTTTCTCAGTTCTACTCCCAACCCCTTGTAAATGCTGGCACATACCCCTCTATACTCACAATAAATTTCCTTTCTTGCTTAAGCTAGCTTGGCATGGGTTTCTATTCCTTACAACTACAACAGCCTTAACTGGGATAGTGACATAAAACATATCCTAGTGCAGATGATAAATGTGTTTGCATTCTTCAAAGTGATATTTCAATGGGTCCATGGTCAAATAACTGCTCTCGCCTTTTTTGCACTTGGTCGTTTCATTTAGAATCACTTAGAGTAGGGTTCACTCTGCAGTTTGAAGACAGGCCTCTTTATGTGGCTTTTTCATATGATAATGTAGAGTATATTTTCAGCCTAGCCCTCAATCAAACGGGCATCGTCTTAAGGAGATATAATTATAGACGCTGTTTTGCTGGCTCTTAACTGAAGACAAAGCAAACAGTGTGCTAAGAAATTATATTCGATGATGACACTTCGAACAACAGGGAGAAGAGGGCCAGTCAGCACAGAGGAACTACATATCCCCAATGTAGAATCTTATCCTCAAAGGACCCCCTATAAACGGAAGGGACAAGAGGATTATTGCGTGTTTTTCTTGGGTAGATGGATTGTGGTTACTTACATAGGCTGTGAAATGATTGATACAGGCAAATCCAACAAGTCCAAATAAAATAAGGAAAAATAACTTTGATTACCTCTGAATCATATTCAGTAATAACCATATTAAGAAGCCATTGAAAACAATGGAAGTAAAACAATGAATCGTTTTTTGCTTTTGTTTTATTTTTGGTTTTGTTGTTGGTGGTGGTGGTTTTGGGGGTATTTTTTTTTTAAGGTTAACCATTCAAATTCACACTGGAAACTTGTATCTTCCAGTGAATAGTCAGCAATTTGAATATCCTTGACATTTTTTTGTAGTTTAAAATTGCACAAATGTTACAACACTGTAAAAATGATTAACAATGGTAATGTATTCTCTCTTAATGCCTCAGACAATCAGCAAGTGAAACATAATTAGAGAACAGTTGGTTTGTAGTCCAATTATTTATCCGTTTCTGTTTCATAAGAGAGAAATTTGACTTGGTCAATCATAAAACGGATCAAACCACATTACGCGTCTACCGTTGTAGAATAATTGCATTTCATATATACAGGAAGTGCATTTGAAAAGTAGGGGAATAAGAGAAAATAATTTCAAGAAACACAAGAGACATGTGCCTGTGCAAAGCTTTCTAATTTTTTTTTTTCACTTCAAACACTACATAAGGTTCACTCAGACAATTGGGTTTGTGTGTAAATACAACTGACTGGTTCTCATTGCAGAAATTCTTTTCTCGCTCTTCAGCTAATAATATTTCCCTTTTGTTCCACCTCATTACTTCTAGCTTTCCACCACTGTTCTAAGCTAAGTGATTTCTCTCTCTCCTCACTGTCTGCACCTTCACAAATATTTGCAAATGGTTATCATGCTCTATCTTGGTACTTATCACACAGAAAAAACCTTCAGTGTCTTTAATTCTTAATAACTAGGATGGTGTCTTCACTGGTTGTTTCCCCTGCAATTTCAACTGTCTAACATGTTATGGTAATGATCTAGTGCGGTCCTCTACAGCACAGTGTTGAGCTCAAAATTCATTTTGCTTTCCTTAACAAATGCCGTGTTGGGTGAAACCGCTCTAAGAGGTTGTCACAGCCACCACGAGCTTATCAAAGAGTCATCACTGCATCTCGGACAATCAGGAGACCTTGGTCACAAGATCTAACTCATGGTAATCTTACATCTGCTACTGTGTGGCTCTGGGCCATCACTAGTACTACGAACCTCACTTTTATTTCTCACAAAGTGAGAGTTCAAATAGATTGCCTCTAAGATGTCTTCTAAATCCATGATTGTAAAGCTAACCTATATTTTTAGAGTATCTGTTTTAAAAATCGAAATCTAATCAAATCACTCCTTCTTAAGAGCCTTCGGCTGCTTCCTATTGCATTTAGGATGAAATCAAACTTCTTTACAAACCTACTAAGCCCCAAATAATCTAGCCTCTGCCCACGTTCCCAGTCGCAGTTTGTATCATCTTTTCCACTCATCTTAGGTTAGGCTCCTCCAAATGCGACTCTGGAGCAAGGATATAAGTCCAAGTAGCTTATATGGAAGGGGAATGACAAAGGAATGGGTAGGGGACGGAAGCCAAATGAAAGGAATGCCATCAAAGAGCATCACAATGGACAATCAAGGCTCGATCCTACCGAACATGCCTCTGAGTTATCCCTCCCAAGAGGCAGGGAGGCTGGCATCATGTCGGCCCACCAGCTCCCCTTCATCATAGGTTGAGAACGGCTCGTGGGTCATCAGCCTCCTGGCACCTGTAGGCTGTCTGGTATGTTGACCTAGCATGCCAGAGAAAGCCACTACTGTATACAGAAGCACTGAGCGCTGTGGGGATATGAATAGGATACGGACACATCTGCTGCCCCACTGCTTACTAAAACCCAGCCTTGTGGGCCTTTGTCCAGTTCCCCAGACCCGAACTCCTTTCCTCCCTTAGGGCCTCCGCACACCCAACCCCTCTGATTCAGACACTTTGCAAGGTTCACTCCCTCTTGGTCTAAGCATTACTTTCAGAAGCAAGTCTTCTCTGACCACCCTAATTAGCTTCCCCTCCCTTGTTTTATTTTGTTAACACTCCATGTGTGTTTCCTTCATAGCATTCTTGATATTTTGTAATTATTTATTTATTTTATTATTAATATTTTTTAATAGAGACAGGGTGTCACTATATTGTCCAGGCTGGACTCAAACTTCTGGTCTCAAGCAATCCTCCTGCCTTAGCCTCCCAAGTAGCTGCAACTACCCGCTATTATTTTAATTTATTTTACATCTTTATGCTCCACTAGACTATAAGTTGCCCTTGGGTAGGGACCGTGTCTATTTTATTCCCCAATATATAGCCAGCGTCTGTCTTGCTCAGTACCTGATAAGCGGCTGGTATTCGCTAAATAGATCTCACATTAGCGAACTTTTGAAAGCCCACAGTTGTTTGTAAAAATCATCCATTTATATGCAACAACTAAACATGTTTTGGTCAGATGGAGAGAAAGTGTTTTGATGCCTGATTACTTTACACATTAAAAAGTGCTCATTTCAATGGTCCCCCACAGAAGCACTACTCCATAGGTACTTTAGCTTAAGTAACTTATATAAGTACAGTAATAGATATAAGCAAAGATTCAGCATGCTAAAGCAGTCAAAAGATAGAATTCCAGTCTTAGCCTTCTATGCTTCTGATCATAATTGTGAATTTCTGGACCTCTGGTGTGTTTGTCTTTGTTTTTGTTTTGAATTTTTAATCTTTTCAATTAAAAAAAACTAAGGAGAAATTGAGTTCTCTCTTAAATCTCCCCTTAAGCCCTAATATTCTCTCAGTCTATTAAGTGAGAAACATAAACATGGTCCTTGCATATTATAGGTGCTCAGCAAATATTTGTTTTTTGAATGCTTAAAACATAAATGGCTGGAGAACAAGTCATGAAATTTTGCTAATTAAATCTCAGATTCTTCATCTGCAAAAAGTGGTAGTCTTATATGAGAGCCAGGAATGGCAAATACCTACTGTGAGTACCACTGTTACCTAAATCTGTACTCATGGTAGATGTCACTAATCAATTACCACACTCTTCTCCATTGATCCAAACTGTGGCCCCAGAAACCTGGCAGACACTACCTTAATCAAGACATCAAGGTTAACCTTGCCAGCGATAAATTATCTTAAAAGCAGAATAGTATGATATGATATGATGAGAAGGACACTTCACCTTTGTAGCAGTCTTCCCCCAAACCCATAACCCCACTCTAATCACGAGAAAAACATCAAGACAAACCCAAATTGAGGGACATCCTATAAAACACCTAGCCAATACTCCTCAAAACTGTCAAGATCATGAAAATCCAGGAAAGACTGAGATACTGTCACAGAGTGGAAAAAACTAAGGGGACATAAAAACTAAAGGCGATGTGGTATCACAAATATCCTTGATCCTGATATCCTGCATTAGAAAAAGGGCACTAGTGAAAAAAATAAATAAATACCAGATAAAATCTGAATAAATTCTAGAGTTTAGTTAATAGTAATGTACTAATGTTAATTTCTTCGTTTTGAAAAATACACCATGGTTATGTAAGAAGTTAACATTAGGGGAAACGGAGTAACAGGTATGCAGAAAGTCTTTGTATTATCTTTGTAACTTTTCTTAAATCTAAAATTATCCCAAAATAAAAAGATTTTTTTTAAAAGTCAGTGTACCAGGCCCCTCAGTATCCGTATGAACATGCACAACACATTTAACTTTCTTGACCTTCACCTACCTCATCAATATAAGTACCTTTAATCTTTTCAGATATATGAATGCAGATAAAGAAGACCAAAATTATACACTATCAGTCCTTGCAGTTAGAACATCCAGCTTGAGGCACATACTAGGAAATAAATAAATGATCCTGCCAAACCCAGTGTTGCTTTTTTTCCACTTTCAAGTAATTTAAGAGTTACTACGCAGCCACAGACTTTCTTAAATTAATGCCTTTTAAAAAAAAACTTTAATTAATTTTCAAAACATCTTTTACTTACACCCAAATTTAATTGCAAAGCTTGAGACTCTGGCATAGGGAGAATTTATTGAGTACTTTGATACTAAGGAATTGCTGCCCTTAACACTAACAATCAACTAAATTGCTACAAGTCTTCTCTGAATACCCTCCACATGACATCTGGGCTGGGGATAGTCTTTGTAAGATTCATACAGCTTTTCCCTTGAAGATACGTACCAAGTGCAGGATTCAGGCTTTCTATGTACTTACGGATCCCATAATTCATTGTCTAGGTGAAATGGGCTGCTTTTGAAAACTTGGAGACGACAGCCTTCACTTTTCAAATTGTGTAGCTAGCAGATTTCATTTACAGTATATTGCAACAAGTCCCTGGGAGTTTCCACCGAAACCCATAAATCAGAATCAGTTAAGAAAAATGTTCAAGAGAATTTCCCATTTCTGCAGATAGACAAGGTTGAGAAATATCAGAGGTAGAGTTATATAGTGTGAAATGACACTTTCTAAAGGGCTCTTTCGAGCAATTTATTAAGAATTTGTCAAAGACATGCTAAGTGCTCATCAGTGAATTAGGCATGTATTATAATGCTTATTGTAGCATTTAAAGATCGTGATACTTATCACTTAGATTGTACTTAACATGCTCAAAACATTTTCAATTCTAATTAAATATTCTCCCACGTGTATCTGTGTAGAGAAATAACCATTTATAGGAGGAAGAAATACCCAGACTCACAAATAAAAAAATCCATCAAAGAAGGCTTGGGAACTTGAGTACAGTATTAAATATGTAGGCAAATGTATAACATCTTGAGTTTCAGCCAGAAATCTCAGTTGGTTCCCCAAACAACCATTTGGAGTTCCGTCTTCTCATCAAAACGAGCCTTCACGCTTTTTTTTTTTCTGAAGTTTTAGCTGCCCTAGACAGAGTCTTTTGAGGTTTAGGCTAATTATGTGGAGAAAACAGAGAAAACAAGCAATTCCATTTTCCCAAATATGGGGTTTGTCTTTTCAGAAGTCAAGCTCAATGAATATAGGCTCAACATATTCTAGCTTCATGACTTCCTTTTCTTCACTTTTTTCCCCCAAGTTTTAAGGCGTATCACTGTTTCCCAGTGGGATTGACATTTTGGTAGAGGGAAAAATCAAAAGGAGAGTCCATCTTCACAGGTAATCATTTTGCTATTTGAAAACAGGGCTAAGGATTTTTGCTGAGAGAAATTTGCATTTCAAAATTCAAATTCCACCACTCAACCAGGAGCTCTGATTTTAATGTTCCAACCGTGAGCCCCAGTGTTGGGCAAGATGGCAGTATTTATCCAAATGTAACATGCATATCCTCTGCTCCAGGCATGGGACTTCTAGGAATCCGTCCCATAGTCACCCTAGCACAGAGGAAGTACCCAATAGATATCACCTACTGTTATAATATACAGCTAGGAAGGATCTTAGAGCCTCAGCCCTCAAAGTGTAGTTTGTGCAGAGGCAGCAGCAGCATCACCTTTGAGCTTGTGCGAATGCAGAATCTTGGGCCCCACTCCAGATCTACTAAATCAGAATTTGCATTTTAACATGATCCCCAAATGATCAGTATGTACATTATAGTTTGAAACTAGCAGACATGGGGTACGAACTGAGATTCTGCATTTTCAACAAGCTCCCAGATTCTTCTGCTTCTGGTCTGTGGTCCACACTTTGAGTAGCACATCAAAGTTTGAGAAGTTCTGCCTTAAAGAATACACAGTTCTGCCCCCCACCTTTTATAGATGATGAAACTGAGCCCTGAAAAGCTTAACCAACTTGTTCAAGTCACACACCAGTCCATAGTAAATCTGGGACTCAGACACAGCAGTCTTTACTTTGAAATCTATACTTTAAACAAAGGTTTTCGGGTCACAAATTGTCAGATCAGTGCAGTTCTCCGAGAGCATAGTGGACGATCTGAAATGAACTCACTATTGGATTCTGGTATTCTGTACGCATGTCAAGGTAAGTGCGACCCTAAATGGTTGTTTTAATGAATGCAATGTTATAATTCACGCAGAGTCGCTGTTGTACCTGGCAAATTCATAATTAGAGGTAATTTTGCACCTGCTGTCACGGGACGATGGCGTTTCCTTTAATTTAGTTTGATGCCTTGATTATACCGTGGGAGCAGCAGGAGACAAGGCAATCTCTCACTCCACTCCTACAGAAAACACCCAGCCTTCAGTTTGTGGTTATGATTAATAAAGTCATTCAGTTTCCTTGGAATCATCAGCCACCATTTCTCATGGTGTTGATGCAGAGTCTTCCACGGGGCAGGAGCGCTTGTCACCATCCAACCTACTGCAGAAACGATAAAAGGCTACTGGATTCTTTTTAGGGTGAACCATCCCAAGAATTCCAAATCAAACCAACTTGGAAACATAATCATTGGAGTGGCTAGGAATCTCAGGCCACTAAATCAGAGTCACAAGAAACTTAATGTTATTTGTCTATAACTGAATTTACTTTCTAGTTCAAGACCCTGCTTCAGGAGTTTGGGGTTCCTCTTTATTTTCATAGTCTGTTTTAGTTTTGGGTGATTTATCAACAGCCAAGTCACTAAGGAAGAGGAACACTTAGACGTGCGTACTGACACCCCCTGAGAGGCCTCCATCTGGCGCTGATCATAAATCCCCAGTGGTCACGGCTGTGTCCTCTCCTGTTTGCAGTTGCAGGATTCTCCTGGCCGGGTGGTCTCTCGGTGGCTTTCAGACACCCAGGCTTCATTCTGCTGCTCTGTGCCAGCCCGAGGAGGAGGGGGCGGCTAGGTGAAGCCTATCCCTCAGACCACCACAAAGCCACTACTTCTGCTCCAGTACCGCACTGGGAGGGTGTGGAAAGCTGGGGGGCTTTGCCAGCTCAAGATTCAACCCCAGGTTTAGCTGAGGCCAAGTCACTCCTTAACCTCTGCACCACTGAGTTTCTCATTTTCCCTTAGTGTTGTTCACAGTGTGGGAATGCTGGGGTTCTTGCTATCTAACTCTATGACACTTAAACCTACTGGGCATTCTAGGGAGCAGTTAGGAAGGCCAGGACTGGGAGCCAAGGGAAGGCACAAGTATGGTCTGAGACAAGTCCCTTAAGCTGTCTGGCTAACCCTTTCAGTCCACTCTCAGTGAGGACATTCTGTCCCGTGGTTGAGGAGTATTCCACTGTGGGCAGGTGCCCTCCTTCATTGCTCTGTTACCTTGGTGATGAAAAAGTAGGTAATTTTCACTTTTTCCTATTTTATACAAAGCTGAAGTGGACATTCGTGAGCAAGTGTCTGCTCAAGCTGTTGTCTGGCCACCAGGGTTTGGGATAGAACTAAAGAGCTGGAACCACCCATGACTTCATTCCATAAGCATTCAACCCTTTCCCTCTGGGCTGCCTCTTTGGAATGAGTGTAACTCCGTGGTGAAAACAGCATGCCTTAGAGCTTGAAGACACAGGTGCACATCACAGTTCTGCCACTTACTAGTTGTGTGACCTTGAGCAAGTTTCCTGACCTCTCCCAGCTTCAGTTTCCTCACCTACGAAATAAAAGTAATACCTACTTCACAGGGTGTTGCAAAGCCTAAATGAGAGGTAAGTTATACACACACACACACACACACACACACACAGTATTTAGCATTGTGCTTGGCTATTGGCAAATACTCAAAAATGGTTTGCTCTTGATGATGGTGATGATGATGGTGATGATGATGATGATTTTGATTTGGGTAGGGAAGAAGAAGGAGAAAAGCAGGAAAGGAGAAAAGGAAACTGTTTAGGAAGAATTTATCATTCATAGACACTCTCACCAGGGAGTGTTCTACGCCTGCTCAAAAGTAGCTGAGTAAGATGAACGGCCCCTGAAGAAGAAAGGATGAACGTCATTCCCCAGCCCACCCCCAATTCCTGCCCATATCTCCTCACCTCCAGGAGAATGGGAGCCCATCGGGGGTAGCTCAAGACTTTGCAATGCTCTGAAAAGGCAAATTACTACTCAAGTGTGCAAAATTCATGATAACTTGCTAATGTAGACATAAAAAGTCAATATGAACTCCCAATGAAATGTAATTAACTATAAGCTATTTTGGTAAATGTGAGACCTTGTTATACAAGAAAATAAATGTATGACGACTTGAAGCCAAACTACTATTCCAAAGAGTATGTGTTATTTGGTGTTTGGGATTTGCTTTTTAAGCTCAAGTAGTAATGGGTGGGGTGCAAAATTATGTGAAAAAATTACAGGGCATAATTTTTTTTTTGTAGGTTTGTGTTGCTGCTTTTTGTTCTTTTAAGATTTTCTTGTTTTTATTCTATTTGCTTCTCATGAGGTTCAAACTACAATTGAGACTGGTATTAAAAGACAGTCATTACCCTAAGCCCAGAGGACTAAAGACTCTGCATGCTGCATATGAGGCACTCAATTTCAAGTGGTGTTAAGAGGGTTTTTAATTACTCAGCTTTGGACTCAGGTATCACCTTCCTGACAAAACAGCAAGGGAGAAACAGCTTTCTAACCGGATTAGATAACTTCCCCCCCCCCCACCAGACCCATGACCAGGAGCCATTTTGCCACACAGGAGAAGCTATTTTAAACTAGCTCATTAGGTGAGGCAGGGAGAGGAGGTATTTAGAGTTCCCCAAGGCCAATGGGGAGAAAGAGGAGGGGAAAATAGACAATTCTCATCAGTAGCCAATAGCTCAACTTTTTCCCCGCTAAAATCCTACCTTTTACAAGTACACTACTCAAACTACATGGGAGAAAAAGATTGTAAAAGAACAATATATAAAAGCAGAAACTTGGGAGTTGATCACAAAGACCTGATCTTCAATCCCATCTTAGGTACATGCAAGATTAGGCAAGTTCTTCAGGTACTTTAGACTCACTTTACTCATCTGTGAATAAAGTACATTAATATTATTTGCCCCATAGGATTTTCTTGAGAATTAAATGGGGGAGAAAAGGTATATAAAGATCTTGGCACAGTGTTGGGCATTCAGTAAATGCTCATAGGTGGCAACTGCAATTTAGCGTTGTGATGATAGCTCGTCTCTTCTCTCTCTACTAAATCAAAGTCACTCAGCAACTTCCTTCTTGCCATGTCCTAAATCATCCCTCAACCCAGTGCATCTTCCATCCCACACAACAAGTCCTGGCCACCCTGCCTTTCAGCTCTACCATCTTTCACCCCACCTCAAACCCGCAGTGCAAGCTTTCTTTCTAACTCCCGCCCACACTCCAACTACCTGCCCCTGTAACACAAAAGGCAGCAATAGATTCAGAGGATTGAAAGTCAAACAGGTGACGCATCCCAGAAGTCCTGAAAGAGGCAAGCTCCAGGTGGGCTGGAGGGTTTGAGCTCAGTTTCATGGGGAGAGAAGAGGAAGTGGTGACCAAGGCGGAAGGGCGTGCACCTCTGCAGTCACACACAGCCTCACACTTTAAAAGGTTCTGCACTTGGTTTAATGTTCTGCTGTGGCCATCTTGAAATTCTTCATTTTTTAACAAGGTACCCCATATTTTTATTTTGCACTGGGCCATGCCAATTATATAGCTGGCCCTGCAAAGAGGCAAGTGCAGAGATGAAGGCTAAGCCGGCTTCCTATCCCAGTTCCACTATATTCTAGAAATGTGACCTTGCATAAGCTCACCATTTATTCCACACACATTTTATTGATTGCCTCCTATATGCCAGCCTCAGTGTTCTCATTCATAAAATGGGCATGATGATGCCATCTATAGGGAGGGTTGTTTTGAGCAGTGAGAGCATGCATTAAGGCAGTGGTCCTCAACCTTTTTGGCATCAGGGACCAGTTTCATTGAAGACAATTTTTCCACAGGGGGTGGAGGGTGGAGAGGTGGAGCTTAGGCAGTGATGTGAGTGATGGGGCAGCTGTAAATACAGGTGAAGCTTCACTCCCTTGCCCACCACTTACCTCCTGCTCTTCCTAAATTCCATGGAAAACAATTTTTACACAGACCACAGAAGAGGGGCAGGCGCAGAGCTCTGTGGACTGGTACCAGTCCACAGCCCAGGGGTTGGGGACCTCAGCATTAAGGCACTTAGCACTGTGGTGGTACATAGCAAGTGCCCAGTAAATACCAATCATTATTATTAAGAAGAAAATAAGTCTAGATATTGGGGTAAGAAGGAAAACAGAGCTGCCAGCAGACTCTGAGAATGAAAGATTCTCTTTCATTTTAAATCAGTCTATATATTTTGAGGCACCTAAAAATGCAAAACACAAGAAAGGGGGATGGATAAAAATATAAGTAATGAATGAGTACTTCTTCCTGCAGGTCATATTTTTGCATGTGGAGGGGATGGTTGGGAGTGACTTATCTACATCAGGATGCTACAAGTTCAAGGGTGGTAGAGGCTGGGATCAAAGTACCAAGAAGTTTAAGGATGCGAGAATACAGAGGGAGAAGTACGTTCTCCTTTGGAGTAGCTAAGGACTCTTGAGATCTGAGCAGGCTCTAGGAAGAATGGCTTGGAAAGTAGAAAAGGCACAGAGGGCTGCTCTGTGAAGGGAATGGCATGAAAAAAGCCCCAGGGGTGGGGAAATGGGAACAGCATTCAGGAAATGGCAAATGGGTTACATGTAATGGGTATGAATTTCAGGCCACAAAATACTGGCATGCTAGAGAAATGGGTTTTTTTTTTCTTTAAATCAACTTATATTTGACTCCAAGCCCTCAACCCCACAGTCAGACAGGTAAGTCAGTCTGTCATTATTGGAGCTCTCTATTCGGCCACTCCAGATTGTTCCAAAGCCCTAGAGGTTTCACAGCACTTCTGGTCGTAGGTCCTTGGTCTACACTGGTTTCTGCTGAGCCACCTCTGCCCCTTCTGGCCTACAGGGTGCCTGTTTAGGGCCAAGGTCTAAGAAATGCATGACCCCGAGAGCAGGGAGAAGTCAGTGGCTCCAAGAAAAGCCTACAGCTGCCACCAATCCAGCCTCCAAACTGACGCTGATGTTCAGTCAAACCTGATTTCAACTTAGTGAGACTTAGAGAGTCACAGTGAGTGTTGCTGAAGCTAACTAGCTCCCTAGGAGGCCATAAAGCATAGTGGTTAAGAATCAGGCCTGGATCTGTGTCCCAGTTTCACTTCTTACCAATTGTGTCACATTTGGTAAGTTACTTAATGTCTCTGAGCCTCATCTTTCTGTTTTATCATCTGCAGTCATAGAACCACATTCACTTACAAGGATTATTAAGGAGCTCAGATGAAAAACCCATGTGAATGTGCTTAGTAGGGAGCAAAGTATAGATCAAATACTATTGGCAGTTATCAGCCTGCCTCTTCTTGCTGCTACTCCTCCGTATCACCAAGTTCATGCATCACCCCCCACTCCTTTGGCCTCTTTAGAGATAACTTTTCCCAAGAAGAGGCCTGCTTCCTGTGCAAACAGTCTCCAAAGGCAATTAGGACCCACCCTTCCTCCCCAGGGTTTGTGAAACTGTGTGCTCCATGCTTCTAGGAACATTAACCATGACTTGGTGACACAGTCCCAAGAGGGACCAATTGGCTTTGGTATAGCAGACGATGACTTCATTGGGAAGGCCATTAATCATAATTATGAAATAATGAAATGACTGTCAATTTGCCCATGCCTAATAACACCTAGTGAATAAGAGGGTCTTTTTATTTCTCACAGTGGAAATGGATGGCAGAGGATCCTGTTTCGGGGAGAGCATTACACGTCTTGGATGGCTGAAATGCCTTGGCCAGTGGAAGTCACTCGACTCTTGGCTGGATGCCTCAGCAGCACTCTATGAGCCGTGCAATAACCTCTCCGAAATGCACCGCTGCTCCTGTCTTATTGCTTAATTAATCCACTTCTAATTGATATGGCCTTGCATTACCATGGTTGCTTCCCTGCAGTGAGAGCCATAAAAACATATTTGGCTTTTCTAACAGGACTTTTGAAACAATGTCAAGAACATGAACTTGCAAGTGACATCATACTTTGTCAAGAAATGTGAGTCCTGTGACTTTGGCCAAATATTATCCTGACATCTAATAAAAATGCCCAGGTCCACTGAAAGCATTATTATATTTCAAAGGATTAATATTGCAGGGAGGTGGGAAAGAAGGGAGCTGGAGAGAGGACAGGGACCAGTCGGGGAGTAGGCGCTGATACTGGCTTTTGTGCCCACCCCCCAGCAGAGGCCCTTCCTGTTCCTTCCTCCTAATCATGTCATAATCACCAGACATCCTCTATGAAGTACATAACTGAACAGTATGCTGGGGGAAGCACCATCCTGAAAGACAAGCTATTTCTAGATCAGTCCATTCTAGAGGTTTGTGAGAGGCAATTCTAAAAAACAGACTGATATCACTCCAAAATTACCCCACCTCTCTGGGACTCAATTCTCCTTTTTGCAAATTTGATACTCTCAGACATTTAAAAAAAAAAAATCACACAGAACAAGATATGAGGCCGGGGTTGGAAACAAGGGCTTTGCAAAATTACGTTCAATCAAAATCATCTTTAGAAACCCTTTTAAATCACTGTTGTCTCTATAAACTTATCCACAGTAATCCCCAGACACATTCAAGTTTGAGAACTACAAAAGGAGAGTCTAGATCAAGGGTCAACAAACTATTTCCCACGGGCCAAATCCAAGCAGCCGCCTATTTTTATAAATAGATTTATTGGGTAACAGACACCCACATTCATTTACGTATTGTCCATGGCTGTTTTCACACCACAACAGCGGAGTTGAGTGGTTGCAACAGTGGCCATATGGCCCACGAATCCTAAAATATTTATTTATCTGGCCCTTTACTGAAAAAGTTTACTGCCTCCTGGTCTAGATGCAGATGTCTGTCTATTCCACCTCCTCTGCCTTCAAGATAGCTATCAAATCCCTAGCAGTGAAGGGGCAGAGGGTGGAGAATGCTAAAGCACACTGCTTGCCTGTAGGGTCAGCGGCATTCAGTCGTAATATTAAACCTCTATGGCCTTAATTTGGGTTAATGGAGTTGTTTGTTGTTGGGAGAATTAAAAAGAGGTCTTGGTGTACATCTCGTGTAAGGGTTAAGTTCTAAAATTTGCTGTAGCTGCACATGGGATTTGATTTCCCTAAAGACAGTGTCCCTCTTGCCCAAGCCAGAGGTAAAAGGTGAGGGGTTGGGGTGTCAGCACAGAAGCAAGGCCTTTGGGGAGAGCCCTAGGGCGAGGCTCAATTCCCCAGGGAGCTGACAGTTGAGAGACCCTAAAGAATTCTCTGTGAGGGGGCACATCAGGGCTTCTGTCTGTAGACTCACAGGAGCCTTTGACAAACTGGTTTGCCCTCCAGGTCAATATTTCACTGTCAGTTCCCAATTTCATCTCCGCCACTTTGCCTGCCTCCTGTACCAAGAGCCTCTGCAGGGTCCAGGCGGATTCCAGCTCCTTCCCTGCTGCACGTGGCTTGGAGACACTTCGCAGGCGATATTAATCATGCTGATCAGGCATGACCTCCCCTTTTGTAAACTCATGTTGATGGCCTCAAACTAATCAGTACCTGTCGCAATGTTTACGATCCTTAAATGAGGGTGGAAGACAGTGGAAAAGAGAGCACTTTGCGTGAGAATGAGGCGTCCCTCCAGGCCCAGCCTGCTGGTGACAGCTAATGCTTCCGGGAGGAAGTGGTTTTCAGAAATTTGTTCATTGCTGTGGCTTCTTTTTTGGTCTTCACTCATAAGACTACCCCCGCCTCCTTGGTGAAAAAGAAAATAACACTCCACGTGTGTGCCACAATTTTTTCTGCATGCATCATCTCCCTAGAAAGGTGTCACAGGCTAATGGCAATGAACAGGGGCCCTTGATTCAAACTGCCAAGATATGGATCCTGCCTGTGCCTCTTAGTAGCCAGTGGCCTTGTAGGAGGGTGAACTTCTTTATGCCTCAGTTAAATCATCTGCAAATGAGGGACAATAATCAGGGCCCATGTCGTGGACATTTGACCTCTGCAGTTGCAGAGGACTCCACGCGTAGAAGGGCTTTGCATTTGGTTTAGTGCTCTGCTGTCACCACCTTGAAAGTCTTCATAATTTTTCAACAAAGATCCTGGCATTTTCATTTTGCACTGGGCCCTGCAAATGATGTCGTTGTCCTGAAGAGGGCATCTCCCTTATAGGGACACTGGGACAGATTAAGGCATGAAAGTTCTTGGTGTAATACCTGGCACATGCTAAGCACTCAAATAGGCTATAATTATCAATACCGCTTTTTTGACCTCACAAAGGCCTTATAAGGCAAACTGAACTGATAGTATGATTTAGCTGACAGCATGGTTTTACTTTATGAATGAAAACATTGACACTCAGAGAGGTGAAATAACTTCTCAAGATCATCTGACTTGGGCTTAGTTCAACAAATGTCCTTTCCTTTGTTCATTCATTCAGAAAATGGTTCCTGGGCTCCAACAACAGGCCAGTAGGCTTGGGGAGACTTTGGTAACAAGACGACCCGGTGTCTACCCTCATGGGCTGACCACTCAGCACACGAGAAACTGCTCAGCACCTGCTCTTTAAAGCCACCAGCTGAGGGTATCGCATTCTGAAAAACCCACAGTCCCAAGATTGGCAGAGCCAGCTCTTGTGTCCTTCCAGGCCATGGGGTGAGGCCAAAGCACCCTGTACATACCTTTGGTCATATCTCAAAGCTTTTGGGGAATTTTCCAGCCCTGGTCTTGGAGGCCTGTCCACTCCCCAATGTCTGACCACAGAGTTAACCTCCAGTGTCATCTGGCATTGCCAGGTTACCGTTCCAGGAGGATATGCAGGGGGATGGTCTGTTGATGCTTAATTTTAGAGCATCAACTAGGGAGGAAGTCTATGTGCTAACACTGCCCTGCCCAGCCCAGTGCTCTCCATTATGGAAGGGGGATGAAACAAAGGGCACCTAGGGCCTTGGTGGCTAGTCACGGCAGAGCCAGAGCGAGGACTGAGGCCTCACCCCCTGGTCCACCTGGTTTCCATGATGAATTAGTTCCCTTCCGGTGCATACCCCTTCCCAGTTCCTCCGGTGCCTATCCTAGTCAATGCCAAGAGTTCAGAACCTTCCCTCTGCCTCGCCCACCGCCATTACGAGGCCTTTCCATCTATCCAGACATAAGATATGTTGTTAAAACAGTGTTTCCCATATTAGCCATTCAGGGTATTTTCCACATCCATGCACACCTATTAGGTAGATAGCAAGGGATTCTGGGTCTCCTAGGGATGAAAGTGGGTGCCATTGTGGTTCATCCCCTCAAATGAGCTTTCAGAGAGGCTCGTGGGAGATCCGCATGCATAGTAAGATTCAGGTCATGTAACTCCCAGCTTTCCAATCAAAGTGGTTCCATGGTGATGTCTGAGCCACGGGGAGGTCCCTATCTGGGTACTATAAAACAAGACACAGACCATAACCAAGGTCTCTTTTGCTACAACAGTGGGTCAGGTCATCATCTGTGGCATATGTATCATGCTTTGTAAACCTACATCTTGCTCTTGCTCTATGATCCTATCTTTCTCTCCTCAATAAACCTCATTTTTGTGCTTGTCTTACTTGGGTGCATTTGATCATTCTTCGGCCATGAGCATGCCAAGAGCCGACATTTCAGACCCCAAAACCCAATACACCTATATTATAACATATTATACTTAATATTTTTCTTCAAGTTCCCTTATTAAAAATTAAATGAGTTTATTTAAAAGAAATTTCATATCCCTAACCTGTATAAATAGGTCCACTTGCCTCACATAGAAAGAAAGCAATTAAACAAATAAAAACATAAAACAAAAGAGAATACTGGATTCAAGAGTGCAGGTACCACCAAAACCATCTCCTGTACCAGAAGGGGTATGCACAGTGTATTTGGGGAAATTCAGGGTTAAACTAATTCCCAGCACAGTGTTAGTAGCTGACAACACCTTAGTGGACTACCTATTTGTGCATATTTGCATTTTTATAGGGGACTCTTGGAAACATAATGCCTAACCTATAGAAATAATGTGGGAATTCTAGGTAGCTGGTAATAAAGAGAAGATATTTTTGCTTAGAGTAGGGCTTTTTGGTAAGGCTGAAAGCTTAATGCATGGGCAGCCACCTTACTCATCTCTGAGTAATGTAGGCCTTAAACACTCAAGAGTGGGGTCCGGACTCCCTAGAGAGCAGAGGAAGAAAGGTGACCTGCTTTTCCAATGGGCCCATTTGCTTTGTGCCTCATTCCGTTCCCAAGTGAAACTAGATTAAGATGCTGTTGCCAGGTTCTCTTGTCATTACAAATGACTGGTGAAGGAGTGAGCTATGGAACAAATAATCTAACAGGTATCTACTGAATAGATGCTCAAGTGCTTATCTGCTGATTGCCAGGGCTGGCCTGCGGCAAAAGGGAGAAGATAGCACTATTTGTCAGCCTTGCCTTTCTTATCCTATCTTGCGTTCCTCTTAGGAGTCAAGAATCGCCTCCACTTCTCGGTGCTCCACCCTCTCACAATGCACCAGCTGACTTTTACCTCCTCACTCCCCATCTACATTTGACTGTCTTGATCCATTTACCATAGGACCCTGCTCCAGGTAACACAATTAGAATATTGTTGCCCATGGCGAGCAGTGTAACTTCACATCCCTTATTGCCAGCTTGGTATGCAAGGCTTCCTCACTTTCTGCCCCATGATTAATCCCTTCCCTGCCCCATGATTAATCCCTTCCCTGCATGATTGACAACAGAAACATTCATTTCCTTCAGAGAAAAACACCACTTCCACCCACCACATGTCATCTTGTCACCATGGTCCCAAAAGACAGCCACAAAAGAGTCAGCCATCAGTACATTTCACAATGTCTGATGGGCAGTCTTATCCATGACTAACTTGTTATGTAGATATACTATCTATTAATGTATAGACCCTTCCAGAGACTGTAGACTCCTACTGTTAAAATGAAATGACTCCAAGGATAGAAGACATTGGAATGAGTTCTAAATTAGCTAGAAGGCTGGAGAGAAAGGTAGAAGGACCTGGTACCTGCCAAATTGCATTTTTTTAAATATTCAAATTATAGTAAACCAAGTCCTCATATGCCTAGGTTCTCAGAAGTCCAGTCTTTTCCTGAAGGTTTCTCCTCAAATATCATGAGGGATCCCCAAGGGTGCACACCTGACCTGTGATCAGCCTCCTAGATGTTACCTGCTGCCACCTTTTGCCTCCCAGATTCGAGCGTAGCCCTGCAGGTTCATCTTCTGCTCTTGGTTTCCCAGGAGCACTTCCCACTCCCATGGCCAAAGTGGCCTCACAGCTAGAACTTGAAGAGCTCAAGAAGTCCAAAGAAATGCCTGGGGACTGCCCAGCATCCCACATGCCCTGCTTGTACCCCAGCCATGGCTAGAGCAACCATGGCTGCTGTTTGGCTCAGGCTCCCGTGGCTCCTCAAGTATGAGAAAGGGCAGTCACGTGCAAGGAAGCCCTGCAGCAAAGCTGCCTGGGCCTAAGCCTTACAGCTCTTGGCAGTAGGTCTGTGTAATTCACACACGGGTAGCCGTTTTCCCCAAGACACATGGGGCTGTCAGATATCTGGTCAGGAAAAAGGCCAGCATCAGCCATTCACATTGTGCCAGTATAAGAGCCAGGTCTTCCCACTAACTTTGTGGAAGGAACAGGATCTCTTCGTGTCCAAAGACTTGGTCCAGCACCTGCTCCACTCCCATTTCTACTACCACTAATGACAATGCACACATGCACACATACATACATGCACACAGACACACAGACACATATACATGTGTGCACACACATACATGCATACGTGCATGCACACATACATACATGCATGCATACACATGCACGTGCATGCATGCATACCTGCATACATACATGCACACACACATACATACATATACACACACACGCATATATGCATATATATCTTCGTTTATTCTCTGATCTTCCTCATTTTCTGCCCCAGTGTTTTAGTTTCCTGTGGCTGCCATAACAAATTCCCACACACTTGATGGCTTAAAACAACAGAAATTTATCCTCTCGCTGTCTGCAGGACCGAAGTCTGAAATCAAGGTGTTGGCAGAGCCATGCTCCTTCCAGAGGTTCCAGGGGAGTCTCTGCTCCTTGTCTTTCCAGCTTCTGGTGTCTCCAGGAGTTCCTTGGCTTGTGCTGGATCATTCTAACCTCTGCCTCCTTGCTAATGTTGCCTCCTTTTCTGCCTGTCTCTCAAAACCATCTCTCTCTTATGAGGATAGTGTGATGGCATTTAGGACCCACCTGGATAATGCAGAGTAATCTCCTCATCTCAAAATCCTTAACTTGGTTACATCTGCAAAGACTCTTTTTCCAAATAAGGTCATATTTACAAATTCCAGTGACTCGGACTTGATATCTTTGGGTGGCCATTATTCAAACTCCTACACCAGGATTAGCTATTTCCCAGAAGAATAAACTATGAGAACATTCCTTTCCTTTGGATAGAGGAGACACCTTCATCCCTCAGGATTCTCTTCTCCCATGTCCCCACGTTTCAGACACAGAGTATTTACACTTTAGTGTTTTTCCCTGGTATATGTATTATTCACCACATGTAAGGGCAGCCCAATGTGGCTCCAAGTCATAGTTTTTCTTGCATGTGGGACAACAACAGTCTGGCCACCAGGCATGTTAGAAACCACAAAACTGAAAATTCAAAGTCACAGGACCTTCCTGCTCAGTGACTGCCATCAAACAATCGTCCTTGCTGAGTCTTCCTTGTACAGGTGCTCGGCTTTGGTTTGAAGTCTTCTTTGTTCACTTGACTGGAGTTGGGATGAGTGTCCTCTGAGGATAGTGGCCAAACTTAGTGTCAGTCACCTGAAGGAGAAGTGGCTCCGTAAACAGAAAATCGGATTTGGAAGGCAGGCCTTTCCCACACAGAGGTCACTCTTGTTTCTCTGAGGACAGGACCTCTTGCATCTACATTCTAGGGGATTTAGACTTGCCAAAGGTATTTCCAGATGGGCAGGGGAAAACAGTATAGTGGAGGGCCAGAAATCAGGCAGGAAGGCAACTCAAAGGGACCCAGCCACTTCTATCTTTCCCCATAATATACCTCTCATGCTGTGCTTGGGCTACCTTGCAACATAAATGTGTCCAAATGGGCCATGTGCTCACATCTGGACCTTTGTACATGCTATTCCCTCTGCCTAGAGCACTCTCTCCTCCACCCCTTTCTAGCCCAATGCCCTTATACACACATACCATCTGCAACTGAACCTAAACAATTTCTTGTTCTTCGCTTCTTCACTTTTCCAGAGTGCTTTTCCTCCCCCACTCCCCAGGGCTGAATTGGGCATGCCTCATCTCTGCTTTCACAAATTGAACATCTTCCCTCTACACGAAAAGCCCCATGAGGGTAGGTCCTCTGCTCTATCCATGGCATATAACACGGTGCCTGGAACACACTAGCTGCTCAATAAGTATGAGTTGACTAAAAATGACTGTGATAACCCTTATAATCCCTCTCCTTAAGTTGCCCACTGTTTGTCTCTGTGTCTATTTCCCTATTGTTATCCCTGAGCCTTTAGTAATGTCCTATTTAAATGTACCCACCTGGTCTCCTGGTACTGTCAGGAATTCATGTATTAAAATATAAGTATGAAAAGTATGAGTAGCAGAGCATTAAGAGAGGAGAATTTTGCTCACTGAGGCCTGGGTGGCCACAATTAGTGACTGACTCCAAAAACATAGTGAATCTTGGAGACAAGAGTCGTCTGAGGTTATGAAAGAGCCTTCCCCTCCATCACTGAGCTTGAAGGATCTGGGATCAAGCTTTAATCCAGGGAGCTGGTGGCTTTCCTTCTGATGTCTATCAGTTCTCAAAACTTTTTCTCTTTTACACTGAATCACAGCAGGACCCCAAGACCAAATTCTCCCTGTAATAGACATGAGGGGCAGGGAGAAGAGTGAAAATAGTGTGTTCAGCAGATGAGTAAGTGCAGGTTGGAAAACAGCTTTGTAGGAAGTAAGAAATGAGCTGGATGTCAGACTCAGGCTGGGACATTTTTACATTATTCCTAGGCATTTTGCAAATGGAGGCATAAGGATTAGCGTTTGATTTGGACCACCTGGTCTACCAAGGTTTGTGCTTCCCACTACTGCAGTCGCAGTTGTGATAGGGCTAATAAACTGAAATTTGTGAACCCACATTGCTTCTGTCTTCCCTGAGGTATTACCACATGGGGGGAAACAACACCCCACAACAGACAGAACAACCAGGGGATAAATATCCTCCAGCCCCAACATCTATCCAAGATAAATGAAAACATGGATAAAACAAAAGATTCTTAAAGAATAATTTTGAGTGCCTTGAATTCATAACAAAACCTCTGAACAAGATTGTCCTAGGAGGGGATAGAAAAATGCAACTCAAGTTGCCTTTTGGAAACGAAAAAGAAATGGCACATTTGACAAGGGTCAGCTGGCCAGGCTCCTGTGTTGACAGCATTTGGGAGTATTAATATGTACCAAGAGCTGTAAATGGTTGCAAAAATGTACATGGATTCCTTGACATAACGTACAAGCTCACACCATCTGCCACTTTCAGCAGTCATGGACTGCATACTTGAAATCCTTTTTAATCACTTTCACTTAACAAGTAGTTGAGCTCCAAGTTAATTTTTGAAAATCTGCCACCAGAACAGTTCCTTAGGGTTGTTGCTCCAGTGACCTTAACGGGTACCTAAGATGAACAGAAATCTACTGAAGAATGCCAACAATTTCAAAATTCCTTGTGCTAGTCAGCCCACATTGGGTACTAAATTGAGCTTCTCTTATGCTAGGGTTGGCCACACACAGTAGGCAGGGTAGTGGGATCCCCACAAACAAACATGCAACTTCCACATAGTCAACTGAATTTGCTCAGGGGGCAAAAAAAGAATTTTTAATGTCCCAAATAACAGAACATTGTCTCTACATATAAGCCAACTACTCTTTGTCAAGAAACTCAAGGTCTATTCAACTCAAGAGGCTATGATTCCAACATTAGAGGAAAATATGGCAGTACTGGACTTACTATGGTCTGACATTGTATGTCTCAAATGATATTTTCTGTGTTTCCTAATGATTATAAAATATTTTTAAGGAAAATTTTGATTATACCAAGTTTTTGCCTTACACCTTTAAGCTTAACCCCAATCTTAAGAGTTAAGCCTTTGTAACATTCTTTCCAAGTCCAAAGAAAGCCAGTCCCACTTTGGCACCTGGTGAGAATACACGTGAGGAAATTTCAGGTAACCACAGGCAGTGGATGTAAGGGTCTCCGTGGTACTCTCCAACTTACAGTGGGTTTGTTTTGTTTTCCCAGGGAAGAGTCCTCTTGGCAACATTTCGCCAAAAGGTCAGCTTTTAGGCCCAAATAACAGGACTTTCTAAGAGGGAAATAAACATTTTTCCCATTATCAAAAAGACCATTAGAGAGAACAAATCCCAGATCGGGGCTATATGCACCCCACATACCTTGAAGAGACATGAGGCTGGAGGCTGGAACCACTAACTTTCACCTAAACAGGGGCAGTTATATAATGAGCTTTTTATGTACAAGCCACAAATGCTTGTGCCTCCCTCAAAAGAGTGGTCTTTGGGGTCACATTGGCCAAATGAACTGCTTTTACCACTAGATTCGATTGTTCCTAGATTTATTCACCCTGGAATGAACTTGTTTCCCACAAAGCCTCAAATGCCTCTGTAACCAGAATAATCTCTCTGGTTTGTACATCAAAGTAGGTCTCAAACTGACTATAACCATCAGAATAGGCCAGAATATGCTCTGGTTACTAACAATTCCAAAAGCTCAGGGACTTAAAGGAGCTGATGTCATGACCACAATACATGTTCATCCCGGATCAGTAGAGGAGCTCAGTTCGTTGCAGTCACTCAGAGATTCAGGCGGATGGAGCAGCCACCGCTGGAGATCTTGCCAGTAACTGTGCCAGGGGGAAAAGAAATTCTGGGTGCTCTTGCACCAGGAACAGAAATATTCTAGCCTGGAAAAGACAAATATAATATTCACTTACAACTCATCAAGCTGAGCTATCACATGGCCCCATCCAAACACTAGGGACACAGGAAGTGCTATCCTACCACATGCCTGGAAGGCAGAGAGCTGATAATATTTGTTAAGGATTGCTAAGGACTGCTATATTCATTTAAGATGTGACTCGCACTTCCTTTGCTACCTTCCCCAGTTGTCTTAAAAATCACAAAGCAGTCTGTTTGATCAGATCTTGTGAACTCACTCCTAGAGCAGTAAAAAGCCCTTGGGCTGGTAGGTTGTTCAGAGTAGTGGAAAAGTATTACTGCCCAAGATGAAATGTTTTTCCTTGCTGGTCTGTTTTTATCCTCTATCCAGTTTGTGGGCAATGAACTTTCCAGAATTCTTATCTTAACAGTCTCCATTCTTGACATTAGTTCTCATACATTTCCCCAAAATTACTCTATCTTCCTTCCTTTCAAGAACTGATGTTTTATTCAGGTGAGATATAATATTTATCTCAAGAGCATTATTATACAAATCATAAAACAAGGCAGTGTGGAGGGTAGGCTTAAAAATCAGAATAATGCCTTATTTTACAGATAAGAAAACTGAGGCCCAGAGAAGAAAAGTTATTTTTCAAGATCAGAGTCAAGCCTCCTAATTTTGAATCCAATTCACTTTCTACCTGACTATGTGTCACACTGCAGGGACCAGAAAAGGGGTTTATTTTGCCCAACAAGCATAAGAAAATATTCTAACAGGGGGCTTGTGCTGTGAAACACAAGGAAAGAAGAGATGCTAGAAATTGGGAATCAGTGATGTTTAAGGAAAAAACTGGAGACGCTTTTCCGTATTCAAGATTTCCAAAAAAGTTGTATTTTACAAGGCTGATGATTTACTCTCCCGCTTCTCCCCCTTTACTTTCTTTTTACCCGCACACAAAAAGACACGAGCTCAACAGTAACAACAGGATAGGAAATCATTTCATTGAGCATTTGAATAGAGCCGGGTCATAAAGGAAAATGACCACGATTTCTGAAGATGAAAAGAAAAAACAGGGGTTCCTACAGCCTCAAGTACATGCTTACTGTTGACTTTTTCCCTATGATTAGTGTTTTCCCTGGGAGTGGTATTCTTATTCATATTCATAAAACAAAGTGTAAAAATCAAATGATAAATAATATCTCTGGCCTTAGCCACCCACCTCTTCATATGCACAAATTGCATTCTAGCCTCTCTTCTAGCTCTTTGATATTTGACAGATATTTAAAGTAAATATCAGTCATATAGAACATCTGTGTAATCTTGGAGAGGGTTATAGTCATGCAAATAATACTACTAGATTAGGGGCTGAGGGCTAAAGGCAGTGTTAACTCTAGGTCAAAATTTGAAAGCTAGACCTATAACCTGTCATTCTGATTACACCAGTCCTCCATCCCCTGATTACACATACATGTGTTGTGGCTTTCAGTGGAAGGGACAAGGCATTTTAGAGAAACAACAAAAGTGCTCTTGTCAATTAGAGCAGCTATTAATACTAATTGTGCTTTAGAATTCTCACTAACAGCAGCGTGAAAGACCCTAATTAATATACCTCAGTTCACAGAGATATGATGAAACCTGAGATGTTACTAACACCAGTCTAATAACTAGTAGAGTTGTGATGATGACTGGCTTAGAATTAGAATTTTAAGTACCATGCAGAAAAGAAATTAGCATTCCTTAGTCTCCTGTTGCAATGGGACTGAGAGGAGCTGGCCTGAACTACAGAGCTGTGGTTGAAGGCACATAAAGCCCCTGAAAAGGGAATCTTGTTTTTCACATCTTTTGATAAATGGAAGGGCCTTCCAAGTGTCAATCTGGATGAAAGCAGCAGGGAGTTTAGCCTGGGAACGTTCACCATCATAGTCAGACTCCACACAGAGAAAGAGAGTTGCAAGGTGGCTTCCAAACACCCACTTCTATTTCTTATCTGGAAGATAAATCTGAACACAGAGTTCTAGAAAAGAGGAAGGAATTTGTTAAGATTAAGAGCTTCCCACGGCGGGGCGCGGTGGCTCACGCCTGTAATCCTAGCAGTTCGGGAGGCCGAGGTGGGAGGATTGCTTGAGGCCAGGAGTTTGAGACCAGCCTGAGCAAGGTGAGATCCTGTCTTTACAAAAAAAAAATAGAAAAAATTAGCCGGGCATAGTGGCGTGCACCTCTCCCAGCTACTTGGGAGGCTGAGGCAAGAGGATCCCTTGAACCCAGGAGTTGGAGGTTGCAGTGAGCTATGATGACACCACTGCACTCTTGCCCAGGAAACAGAGCGAGACTCTGTCTCAAAAACAAAACAAAAAAAAAGATTTAAGAGCTTCCCTTGAAAGGAGGGAGGAGATTTGCACTTACAAATAGGTGCTTATTGTTTTCACCTGTGAAAGAACACACAGAGACACACACACGCTCACACGGGCCCCTTTCTTCAGCTGCTGTTCTACTGGGCCATGCTTTGCCAAGTCACGTCGACCCAAATGTCCTCTTCATTCTTTCGGGAGAGCCCCTTTTATCACACATCTCAGAGGGCCGAGAGATTGTTGCAGATGGTAAAACAAACTCCCGTCATTGAACCTGAATATGTACCAATATTTTTGTACAATAGATTTGAGCATAGAAGCAATTAAGTGTAGAGATTTTGTGTATCTACTTGTATTATTTTTAGATCCCTGCTGTTCTGTGGCCTCTAACCACTGTATAATCCTACCACACCACATTTCCCTGCACAGACATTAAAATCAGGGAACATGCATTGAAACTTGCACTGCGGGTGTCAGGGGGTTGGAAGGAAATCCCAGAGACAATGTTTTTAAGAAATGTTTTGTTTCCCAAACTCTTGATGACATAAAGGAAGATACCATGTGGAAAAACACAAATATCAATGACTCAGAGTCAAACAGTGACCCAGAAGAGTCAAACTCAGATGAAGAAGTTTAAAGATACCTAAGTAATTTAATTTGCTTGAGTTTTCTTCATTAGGTATGCACAAGAGTGATTATGATAAAAATCTATATTTACATAAATATAAAATTTTCAAGAACTATAAAATAACAATTCTAAATGTTAAGAAAGAGTTGTTTCTTGGTTTAGTTGGTAGCAGTTTGTCTTCCTTATTTGAACATAAAGTAATGGTATGTATTTATTTAATGCCATTTTAGATATTAAGAAATATAATAGTATGCAAAGTTTCCCAGATGTTTTTGAACAGGAAGGCCCTTTTTTCCTCAAATCATTACATGAGACTTGCTTTTTCTGGAGCATGCTTTGAGAAGGTTGCATTAAGTTATGAAATACTGAAATCTGAGGGTTAGCAGGAGCTTCAGAGTACCCAAACCCCCTCATTTTCAAGATAGGAAAACTGAGGCACTGAAGGAGAAGTGACTTTCCCAAGTTTACACAGCACACTAATGGCAGATATAAAAGCAAAAGCCAGGTATTCTGACTCCTGACATAACATTTTTTATCCCTAGATCAATTGAATTCTTCCTGGATTATATCAAACTGATTGTTTCTGACTCAACTAGAATTGGTCAATGAGCGTTCTATTCTTTTGTGTCTTGACAAATTCAAAACTTGTTTATAACTTTTTTGTTAATCATCAGTGTAAAACTGAAATGGTTGACAAACACAAAAAATTCATCAAGAGGTCTATAAGCCCACAGATTCAGGAAGCTCAATGAACCAGACACAGAATGAACATCAAGAAAATTGCACCAAGCACATCATAATCAGATTGCTGAAAGCCAAGGATTAAATAAAAAATCTCAAAAGCAGCCAGAGAAAATGAGCATAGGTTAAAAGTAAAAGTATAGAAAAAATATATCATACAAACACTAATCAAATGAAAACTGTAGTGACTTCAATCATATCAGACTAAGTAGACTTCAGAACAGAAACATTACCAGGAATCTCTAATTATATTTCTAATATTATTACAAATATTACAATATCCATTATCTAATGATAAAAAGGTAAATCATCAAGATCTACCAATCCTAAATGTATATGCCCAATAACAAAATATATGAAGCAAAAAATGACAGAACTAAAAAGAGAGATGGAAAAATTCATAATTATATTTGGAGATTTCAACAATCTTCTCTCAGTAATCGATAGAATAAATAGTGAGAAAATCTGTAAGAGTACAACTGGATGTGCAGAAATGTGTACATAACCCCTTAGAGAAGCATAATTTGAATCTGGGCCCTGACACTATAAAGTAATGACATAGACTGTACAGGTGCTGCTCAGTGTAGGGTCATGTCAAGTGCAATGGGCATTACATGTGTCTCAGCTTACGATGAGAAGTAAAAAATTCACGAATCATTAACCAGCCACTCTCCACCCCTGCCCAAAGCATTTAAGAAGCTAACAGGAACTTTTACAGGGAGTTTGCCATCAAATGGCTGAAATATGTGTGGCCCCCTTCCTGGGGACAAAAAAACCCATTAGGACACATAACAGGTGAAAAAATCATACTCCCCTTCCTGTGTCCTTTATCCCTGGAGAATGCTAAATGTGTGCTAGATAATCCCTATGTGGTAGTTCCATACACTATGGCCCCCAGTGAATCATGCCTCCTTGTGTCTATATTCATGTGCATTTCCTTCCCACAATGACTGGCACCTTGGTCATGTGACTTCCTTTGGCCAGTGGGACTTCAGCAAACATGTCACAGGGAGAGGTTTAAATGGCACTTGCAAATTGGGGCTTACCCTCTCTCTTGTTGTTTTTGGAACCCAGCTGCCATGTAGAAAAAAAAAAAGCCCAGGCTAGCATTCTAGAGACATGTGGACCGGTTGACAGCCAGAACCAACCACGAGACATGTGAGTTAGGCCCTTTTATTCAGCCAGCTCCAGTCAAGCAACCAGAAGTGATCCTAGGAAAGACCAGAAGAAACCTAGCCCGAATTGCTCAGCCACAGAATTGTACACAATAAAACTGTTCCTTTGAGTTTTGGGGTGGTTCGCTAGGCAACAAGGGATAACTTGTTATACCCCCAAGCAATCAGCCAGCTTTACACCAAGAAAGGCAGGAGTAGCAACCACTCCTCCGGTTACTCAAAGGAGAGACAGAAAGCGTCTTATTAAGTATTGCCTAGAAATTCAGAGTTAACCTCTTTTGACATAGCCCCTCTCTCAGCTCAGCAAATCAATGTTAATAAGACACATGTACTGGAATTCCCCTGATGCCCTTCTAAGGCAGAATTTTTTGGTTAGGAAAAGAAAAAGAAACTTAATTTTAAGCCTTAATAACCTTCCAATTAGGTTGTTTCTGCTAACATTAATATTTAATCATGACATTACTGTGACTATTTTAGAATTGAACTGAAATTAAGTAAAAATGTTTGATCATAAATAATTGCATTATTAAAGATAATCTTTGTTATGTATGTTCCTGTGCCTATCTTTTATTAAGTTTACTTTTCATGTTGACATTTTTAAGGGCATAATTGTATGTTTTTGTTCTTAGTAATATTGTTACCATATATTAATTATGGCATCATGCCAGGAACACTAGTAATGAAATTCTATAGTTTTTCTACCTTGAGCCAGCAATAGGCTCTCTCTTTCACAACTAACAAATAGATGATCAACTTTAAGCTCTAAATTTATTCCCTGAATTATTTTCTCTCCTTCTTAATTTGTCCATAAGCATCATTGGTCTTGATTTATGGAAAAACCAGGGTACGTGAGAGTGGGAGGGTTATCTTTGCCCTCTTTTCAGGAGTTTCTTGGAGGTCACATGTATCACCAAAAAAGGGTGGCATGGTGGGCAAAATAATGATCCCCCAGAGATGTCCACCTCCTAATCCTGGGAACCTATAAATATGTTACCTTACAGGGCAAAAGGGACTTTGCAGATGTGATTAAGGACTTAGAGAGGGAGAGATTATTCTGGATTATCTGGGTGGGCCCAATGTGATCAGAAGTCCTTAAAGGTGAAAGAGGGAGGCAGGAGAGAGCGTCAGAGAAGAAGATATGACAACCAAAGCAGGGTTGGAGTGACACAATGTGAGAAGAACTCAACCCACCATCGCTTTTGAAGACGGAGGCAGGGGCCATGCATCAAGGAATGGGGGCAGCTGCTAGAAGCTGGAAAAGGCTAGGAAACACATTCTCCCTAAAACCTCCAGAAAGGAACGCATCCCTTGCTGACACCTTGGTTTCAACCCAGTGAGATCTGGGTCAGGCTTCTGACCCACAGAACTGTAAGATAATAGATTTGTGCTCTTTTACGCACTAAGCTTGTGGGAATTTGTTACAGCAGCTATAGGAAACTGATACGGATGGCATTCCCTAGACCACCTCAGTTTGAATCCTGGCAATCTCCCTTATGGGCTATGTAACAGAGGGCAAGCTGTTTAACCCCCCTAAGCTTCAATTTTCCGGTCTGTAAAATGAGGATAATAGTGGTTATCTCATAAGATTATTGGGATAATTAAATGATATAATTTGCATATAAAGCTCTTAGGCCAATGCCTAGCATATTTTAAGCACTTGCTAAGAGTCAATTATTGTTGTCATTATTAAACCCTGTTGTGGCAGACTGTTATTGTTCACATTTACTTGTGTCCTTCCCTGTTAAAGGACCCTGCCGTCTGCCCTCCGGCAAGTGACTCGCAGAGTCTTTCTGGAGGTGGTGAACACTTCCTGCCCCATTGTCAGGCTTGGCCATGGGACTTCTTTGTCAAAGAACTGTGAGCAAACACGAGCCAAGCCACATTCAAGGAGAAGATTTTAGAGCAAGCACACAGCTTGGCTTTGCCTCTTGTTCTTTCCTCTTTGTAATGAGAAAGGCATTTCCTGAATTAGGATTGTTCCTTCCACCTCAGTCCTGGCTAAGAGGATACATGACACAGAACCACAGAACTGCAGCAGGTAAAGGAGATATAAATGTTTATTGTCATAAGTCATTGAGATTTGGGGGCTAGTTGTTTTCCTAGTAAATTTGACAAACATACCCCTTGTAGATACTGTTTAGAGAGTCTACCAGCTCACACCACACACACACACACACACACACCACTATCTACAAGAACTACACTTTGATCACAGCTGCCCTGACACTCACACTGGTACCATGTGACCACAGACTCCCTAACCATAGTTAGTTCAACCGTTGATGAACCCTTGGCCCTACATGGGCTAAACAGATTCCCTTTCCAAAAAATTTGAGATTGCGGTCTAGGGGCAGCTAGAGACAAGCTATGCCTATGCCTAGAATTAAGGAATACGGGCAGAACGGGAAGTCTTGGGAATGATGACCTGATCGTCTTGGACTCTGCCGCTGGAGAAGCAGGGAGAGAAGAGTAGAAATGTGAGAAAAGAGAAGGCTGACTGAGTCCCTGGTGGTTTTCCAATTCCTGGACTTGGTCTACCTTGAGGCCCTTGAGATGTGCTCCATGAGATATGCCAGTCTCCTTTCCATAAATCCCTCTCTCTACTGAAGTCAGCTCAAGTTGGTTTGGGTAACCTTAAACCAAAAGCATCTTGGCCAAGATGAAGTTCTAGGCAGAAGTATTGCTACCAGAAGGTCTAGAGGAAAAGTTTCCATTGATGGGAATTCCCAAAGCCCTGAGGAATCAGTCTGCACATCACAGAGGACCCAACCTTCCCCTTTTCCCCATCTGCCTGAGCCCCCATCAGTGCCCCTTTTGGTACAGAGAACATGACTCTCCACTTGCCACTGGGCGGATGAGTCAGAGAGATAGAAGAAGATGGATTCAGTATAGTTTGTTCACCATCAAACATATATATTAAAGTCTTACTCTGTTCTGGACATGATGATAGCAGAAGAAATATAAAGAAGAGAACATTTCACCCTGCCATTTATGAGCATATAGCTTAGTAGCGGAGAAAAGGATGGAAAAGAAGTTCAAAAGAAAGTTTGGGGGTAAGAGATTTAGCCCCACCTCTGCCACTACTAACTGTGCACCTTTGGTAAGCCATGTACCCTCTCCGTCCTTCAGTGTCCCCATCTACAAAATGAGGACCTAGATTAAAAATGATCTCTATAGTCTATTCCATGATGCCCAGGCCACTGCCACCACAGCTAAGATCTGATAAGCAAAAATTAGCCATTGCCTTCGGACTGTCAGTAATTTCCAAATACAGTATAAGACTGGCTTCATCAGGATCATGTGGGGAACAGTCTAAAAAATGCATGTTTGGAGCTTTAACCTCAGAGTTCTGACTCAGTAGGGCTGGGTAGCACCTTGACTTGTGTTGATTCTGATACATGGACAGATTTGGGAACAACCATTCTGGGCTATTGTAGAGTACCAGGTGGAAATGTCTTAGCCCTCCTTTAAGTGTATAAACAATCAGCAACATAAGCTGATAAACTGCACATTAATTGTTAATACTTACATAGCAATGCTTACATACCATTACTATGTGCCTGGCACTATACTAAGTGCTTTACATGTATTAATTCATTTACTCTTCATCACACCCTATGAGTTAGGTATTTTACTGTCCCCAGAACGATTTTAATCATTTTATTCATCTCTTTCTTCCTTGATCCAGCAATGGACTTTGATCCATCCCTTCCTGTGAGAAAGTGATTTGAATAAATAAATAATTAAAATTAAGTAAAACTTGAAAGAAGAAATCATCTTAATTTGAAAGCTAGCTGCCTTATGACGCTGCGTCATACCTATGCTCTCTTCGTGACTTTTTGTCCGTGTCTACCACGCCTCTGGTAAACTGTGAGAAAAGTGGCAAAAACACGGATTGTACTTCCCAGGGGTGGAGTGATCTAAAGCAACGGAGACAGGTTAGTCACGGGTTTATTCTGCCATTGTTCCAGTTGTCAGAGGAATTTGCATATTAGATGAGGTAGCAGTAGTAACCCAATTGGATAATCTGGAAATTTTATCATCAGCTTTGATATCAGACATTTACCCCTTGGGTAAATTAATAATCTGTGAGCATGGGAGTATAAGCCACTGAGGATTTTATTGGATCTAGGGAGGGTTCTGTCTCAAAGGAAGGGTAACAAATAACAGTAGTTTAAACAACAAAGCATTCAATTATCTTATATATTTAAGTCTGGAGTTAGGGATTCCTAAGTTGATCAACATTGCATCAGGGAATCCCCATTCTTTTCATTTTTTCCGTCCTTTTACTGTACTATCCTCCGTATGTAAATTCTCAACTTCCAGTTTATTACTTCATGATCACAAGATGGCTGCCATGACCCCAGGTAATACGTCCTAACATTACAGCATCCAAAGCAGGGATAGAACTGGCCCCTTCTTTATACATCTGTCTCTATAACCAAACGGGGAAAATCCCTCCAGAAACAGCATTCCCCTTATGCTTCATTGGCCAGAACTGTGTCACATGGCCACTGTTATGCGGGTTGAATTGTGTCTCCCCAAAATTCATATGTTGAAATGTTAATCCCCAGTACCTCAGAGTATGACCTTATGTGGAGAAAGGGTCCTTACAGAGACAATAAAGTTAAAGTGAGGTCATTAGGGTGGGCTCTAATCCAATATGACTGGTGTTCTTACATGAAGAAAAAAATTAGACACAGACATGTAGAGAGGGAAGGATGATGTAAAGACACAGGGAGATGACAACCATCTATAAGCCAAGGAGAGAGGCCTGGAAGAAATCCTTTCCTCACAGCCCTCAGAAGGAACTAACCATGCTGACCCCTTGCTCTTGGACTTCTAACCTTCAGAACTGTGAGATAATGACTTCTTTCTGTTTAAGCCAACTGGTTTGTGGCACTTTGCTACAGCAACCCTAGCAAACTAATACAGTCACCCCTACCTAACTTCAAAAGATGCCATGAAAGTGGGTATACAGTCAGCTTCTATTGTGTGAAGCAGATCTATGAGCATAGAATATGGAGAGGAGAATGTCTGTTGACTGGTTGACCAATGGTGACTGCCCCATATTTGCAAGTGGCAGAAATAGAATCTGGCTAACTTAGAAAGGAATATATTAAAATAATATAAGGAAGAGGTAAGAATTGATGGGAAGGCTACACAACCAAGCTCAGAAAAGTACCGAAAACAGGACAGAACTAGGGGCCCGAGTAGCAGGAATGACATAATCCTCTTATCATGGCTCCACCACTGTGATGAATAAGCTCCTAATACATTTTCTGCCCTGAAAATGTGAAAGTTCCAAGCCCCAGGAGAGAAGGGTCACACCTTTTGACCAGGGAAGAAGAGGGAATGGCAACCTGATTTAAGCCCAACCAAGACTGCATGGAGCTGGAGACAGACAATTCTCCAAAAGGAAATCAAGGAATTAATTCTTAAAGAATGCAGAATAAAATCTGGGAGACCAAAGAAATTAAATGTCTACTCTGCTTGTGGAAGAAAGACAATGGGTGCAGAAATTGGAGACAAACAGGGCTTCCTTACAACATTGTACGTTGTCCCGTCTCCTGGAGATGCATCCTCAGAGCCAAACTCCAAGTTATTTTAAGCTACCCACAGTTCCCATTCTAAAACTCTCAATTCCTGAGCGTGATAATTAATTACTCAGTATCCTTCAGGAATCATTTTCTGATCTCTCCTTCTAGGTCCTCCCTCTCCCCTTTGGATCTTAAGGCCTCAAAGGATCAAATTAAAGAGCAAACACAAAAGCAATGATTTAAATTCACCAGGATCACCCAATTTCTCTAGATTTAGTACCTTTTTCCATGCAAATAACAAAGAAAAAAATCACTTGAGTCTGTGTCAATGATACCAAAATATTTAGTCAATTAGATCAGTTTGGCAAACAGCCCACCACTCTGGTCAAGGGAGGGGAGAATCTGCCAGAGTAGTTGTTTGACTGAATTGACAGGCTGTTATGGTCAAAATAAGTCTTTTTTATTAAATTTGACAGATCATAGCATATCAGAAAGAAATCTATAAAAGCCACTTTTCATCTATGTAAACAGTAAAATCAAGGTGGCATGTTGGAAATCTCTAAATAACACTTTGTCTACATAAAAGGGTATAATTCTTTAGGTCAGAATAAATTAGGAAAGAAAGCTGCCTTTTCAAGTAGAAAAGGATTAAGAGTCTAAATTACTCCAGACGGTGTGTCACCAATATCAGTATGGTCCCTCACCACCTCCCCACCACTTCCCACTACTTCCATAGTGACGGTCCTATGTGCTGAGTGAGCACCATGCTAGGTGTTCTCCATCTAATAGCTTCTTTTCCTTTTTTTTAACAATTTTTATTTCAAAACATTAGAGGGTACAAATGTTCTTGTTACATGGATGAATTTTATAATGCTGAAGTCAGGGCTCTTAGTGTGCCTATCACCAGAATAGTGTACATTGTACCCAATAAATAAACACAACAAAGTCCCAAGTTACAAAAGTTTCTATCCCTCACTCACCCCTCCTCCCTTCTTAGTTTCCAATGTTCTTTTTCTTTTTTTTTAGAGAGAGAGAGAAAGAGATTTATTTTAAGGAACTGGCTCATGCAATTGTGGGGAATAGCAAGTCCAAAATCTGTATGGCAATTATTTACATCACTTTATGACCATATGTACCCATCATTTAGCTCCCACTTAATAGTGAGAACATGTGGTGTTTGTTTTTCCATTCCTGAGATACTTCACTTAGGACAATGGTCTCCAGTTCCATCCAAGTTGCTGCAAATGACATTATTTCATTCCTTCTTATGGCTGAGTAGTACTCCATGGTGTATATATACCACATTTTCTTTATCCACTCATCAATTGAGGGGCACTTAGGTTGATTCCACATTTTTGCAATTGTGAATTGTGCTGCAATAAACATTCAGGTACAGGTGTCTTTTTGATAGAATTATTTCCTTTCCTTTGGGTAGATATCCAGCAGTGACATTGCTGGATTGAATGGTAGGTCTACTTTTAGTTCTTTGAGGAATCTCCATACTGTTTTCCATAGAGGTTACACTAATTTACACTCCCACCAACAGTGTATAAGTGTTCCTTTCTCATTGCATCCATGCCAACATCTACTGTTTTTTGATTTTTAATAATAGCCATTCTGATAGGGGTAAAATGATATCTCATTGTGGTTTTAATTTGCATTTCCCTGATGATTAGTGACATTGAGCATTTTTTCATATGTCTGTTGGCCATTTGTATATCTTATTTTGAAAAAACTCTGTTCATGTCTTTTGACCACTTTTTAATGGGGTTATTTGGTTTTTTTCTTGCTGATTTGTTTGAGTTCTTTATAGATTCTGGATATTAGCCCTTTGTCAGATGTGTAGTTTTTGAATATTTTCTCCCATTCTGTAGGTTGTCTATTTACTCTGTTGATTATGTCCTTTGCTGTGCAGAAACTTCTTAATTTAGTTAACTCCCATTTATTTATTTTTATTTTTGCTGTATTTGCCTTTGGGGTCTTAGTCATAAATTCTTCACCTAGGCCAATGTCTAGTAGAGTTTTTTCTATGGTTTCTTCCAGAATTTTTATGGTTTACAGGTCTTATATTTAGGTCTTTAATCCATCTTGAGTTAATTTTTATATATGGCCAGAGATAGGGATCCTGTTTCATTCTTCTGCATGTGTCTATTCAATTTTCCCAGCACCATTTGTTGAATAGGGCATCCTTTCCCTATGTTGTTGTTGTATGTTGTTGTCTGCTTTGTCAAAATTCAGTTGGTTACAGCTATATGATTTTACTTCTGGGTTCTCTATTCTATTCAATGGAATAGAATACACTCCATCTATGTCTCTACCTCTATATGAGTACCATGCTGTTTGGGTTACTGTAGCCTTGTAGTATAATAAGTAGTAAGTCTGGTACTATGATGCCTCCAGATTTGTTCTTTTTGCTCAAGATTGCTTTGGTTATTCCAGCTCTTTTTTGGTTCCATATGAAGTTTAGGATTATTTTTTCTAGATCTGTGAAAAATGACATTGGTATTTTGATGGAAATTGTGTGGAATCTGTAAATCACTTTCGGCAGTATGGACATTTTAACAGCGTTGATTCTTCCAACCCATGAGCATGGGATGTTTTTTCATTTTTTTGTGTCATCTATGATTTCTTTCATCAGTGTTTTGTAGTTCTCCTTGTAGAGATCTTCCACCTCCATGGTTAAGTATATTCCTAGGTATTTTTTTTTTCAGGTTATTGTAAATGGTATTGCACTCTTGATTTAACTCTCAGCTTGACTATTATTAATATATAGAAATACTACTGATTTGTGCACAATTGATTTTGTAACTAGAGACTTTGCTGAATTTATTTATCAATTCTAAGAGTCTTGGTGGAGTCTTTGGGGTTATTTAGATACAAAATCACATCATCAGCAAACAGGGATAATTTGACCTCCTCTTTCCTGATTTGGATGCTCTTTATTTCTTCTCTTGCCTGATTGTTCTGGCTAGAACTTCCAGTATTATGTTGAATAGAAGTGGTGACAGTGGGCACCCTTGTCTTGTTCCCGTTTTTAGAGGAAATGCTTTCAACTTTTCCCCATTCACTATGATGTTGGCTGTGGATTTGTCACATATAGCTTTTATTATTTTGAGATATGTTCCTTCTACGCCTAGTTTGTTGAAGGTTTTTATCATGAAGGATGTTGGATTTTATCAAATGCTTTTTCTGCATCTATTGAGATGATCAGATGGTCTTTCTTTTTACTTACGTTTATGTGGTGAATCACATTTGTTGATTTGCATATGTTGAACCATCCTTGCATCCCTGGGATGAAAGCCACTTGATCATGGTACATTATCTTTTTGATGTGCTATTGAATTCAGTTTGCTAGTATTTTGTTGAGGATTTTTGCATCTGTGTTCATAAGGGATATTGGTCTGTAGTTTTCCTTTTTTAGATGTCCTTTCCTGGCTTTGGTATCAATATGATACTGGCTTCATAGAATGAGTTAGGGAGGGTTCCCTCCTTCTCAATGTTATGGAAGAGTTTCAGCAGAATAGGTGCCAGGTCTTCTTTATAGGTCTGGTAGAATTCAGTAGTCAATCTATCTGGGCTGGGGCTTTTGTTTGTTGGAAGATTTTTTATTACTGTTTCAATCTCATTACTTGTTATTGGTCTCTTCAAGATTTCTATTTCTTCCTGATTCAGTCTTGGGAGATTGTGTGTTTCCAAGATTCTATTCATTTCCTTTAGGTTTTGAGTTTTTGTGCATAGAGGTTTTCATAGTAGTCACATATGATATTTTGTATTTCTGTGGTATCAGTTGTAATGTCTTCTTTTTCATTTCTGATTGAGCTTATTTGAATCCTTGCTCTTCTATTTCTGGTTAATCTAGCTAGTCGTCTATCTATTTTGTTTGTCCTTTCAAAGAACCAACTTTTTGTTTCATTGACCCTTTGTATTATTTTTTTGGTTTCCAATTCATTTAGTTCTGCTCTGAGCTTTGTTATTTCTTTCATTCTGCTGGCTTTGAGTTTGGTTTGTTCTTCCTTTCTTAGTTCCTTGATCTGTGACATCAGGTTGTAAATTTGTGATCTTTCTATCTTTTTGATGTAAGCATTTAAGGCTATGGACTTTCCCCTTAGCACTGATTTTTCTGTATCCTATAGATTTTGGAGGCTTGTGTAGCTTTAGTCATTCAGTTCAAAAAATTCTTTGATTTCCATCTTGATTTCATCAATAACCCAAGGATCATTCAGCAACAGGTTGTTTAATCTCCATGTATTTATGTAGTTTTGAGAGTTCCTCTTGGAATTGATTTCTAGCTTTATTCCACTGTTGTCTGAGAAGACACATGGCATGACTTCAATTTTTCTAAATTTGCTGAGGCTTGTTGTGTGGCCTAACATACGATATATCTTGGATAAGATGAGAAAATGTATATTCTGCAGTTTGGGGGTAGAATATTCTGTAAACATCTGTTAGGTCCATTTGTTCTAGAGTCCCATTTAAGTCCAGTGTTTCTTTGTTGATCTTCTGCCTCAATGATCTGTCTAGTTCTGTCAGTGGAGTGTTGAAGTTCCCAGCTATTATGATGTTGCTACTTATTTCTTTCCTTACATCTAGTAGAATTTGCTTTACAAATCTAGGAGCTCCTGTGTTAGGTGTATGTATTAATATATTTAGGATTGTTATATCTTCTTGTTGAATTGATCCTTTTATCATTATATAATGACCATCTTTGTCTTTTTTACCATGGTTGACTTAAAGTCTATTTCATCTGATAAGAAAAAAGCTACTTCTGCTTGCTTTGGGTTTCCATTTACATGGAGCATTTTTTTCCACCCCTTTACTTTGAGTCTACACAAGTTAAATGGGTTTCTTAGAGACAGCGTATATTTAGGCTATATTTTTTAATCCATTCAGTCAATCTACATCTTTTCAGGGAGGCATTAAGACCATTCACATTCAATGTTAGTATTGATATATGAGATATTGTTCTGGTCATCATTTTGATTGTTACCTAGTTGCCTTATTCTCTCCCTTATGTTACTGTTTTATAAGAGCTATGAGTTTTAAATTTGGGGTGTTTTTACAGTGGTGGATATTGACTGTTCTGTTTCATGTACAGAACACTTTTAAGAATTTCTTATAGGGTAGGTGTAGTGGTGACAAATTCCCTTAGTGTTTGCTTGTCTGGGAAAGACTTTATTTCTCCTTCATTTATGAAACTTAGTTTTGCAGGATACAAAATTCTTGGCTAGCAGTTATTCTGTTTAAGGAGACTAAAGAAAGGACTGCATTCCTTTCTGGTTTGTAAGGTTTCTGTTGAGAAGTCTGCTATTAGTGTAATGGGTTTTCCTTTGTACATTACTTGATGTTTTTGCCTCACAGCTCATAGGAATTCCTCCTTCATGTTGACTTTGGCCAGTCTGATGACCATATGCCTTGGTGATGCCCTTTTTGCAATGAATCTCCCAGATGTTCATTGAGCCTCTTATATCTGGATGTTTAAATCTCTAGCAAGACCAAGGAAGTTTTCCTCAAATATGCCCACAAATAGGTTTTCCAGGCCTTTTGATTTTTCTTCTTCACTCTCAAGAATACCTATGACTCTTATATTTGGCCATTTTACATAATCCCATATATCTTGTATACTTTGTTCATTCCTCTTGATTCTTTGTTCTTTATTTATGACTGACTGTGTTAATTCAAAAGAGTTGTCTTCAAGCTGTGAAATTCTTTCTTCTGCTTGGTGAAGTCTATTCTTAAAACTTTCCATGTGTTTTGTATTTCCCCAAATGAAGTTTTGATTTCCAGAAGTTCTATTTGGTTTTTTGGTAATATATCTATCTCTTTAGTAAATTTTTCATTCATTTCCTGAATTATTTTTCTGGGTTCTTTTTTATTTTATTTCAGAATATTATGGGGGTACAACACTTTGGTTATATATATTGCCTATGCACTGCCCAAGTCAGAGCTACAATTGTGGACATCCCCCAAACTGTGTGCCCTGCACCCATTAGGTGTGAGTTTTCCCATTCCCTCCACCCCCTCCCACCTACCTGACCCCCTGATGAATATTATTTCCATGTGTGCACATAAGTATTGATCAGTTAGTACCAATTTGATGGTGAGTCCCAGTGGTGCATGTTTTTCCATTCTTGTGATACTTCGCTTTGAAGAATGAGCTCTAGCTCCATCCAGGATAATACCAGATGTGTTAATTCACCATTGTTTTTTCTTGCTGAGTAATACTCCATGGTATATATATACCACATTTTATTAATCCACTCGTGTATTGATCGGCACCTGGGTTGTTTCCACATCTTTGCAATTGTGAATCTTGCTGTAAACATTCTTTTCTGGTTTCTTTGAATTGGTTTTCCATTTTCTCTTGAATCTCATTGAGCTTCCTTACAATCCATATTTCAAATTCTTTATTTGTCATTTCAGTATTTTCATTTTGGTGGGGATCCATTTTTAGAGAGCTGGTGTGTTCCTTTGGGAGGTTCCTTTCACTTTGATTTTTCATACTTCCAGAGTTCTTGTGTTGATTCCTTCTCATCTGGAGCAGCTGTTGCTTCTTGCTTTTGGATTTTCTTTTGTTTAGATGGGATTTTTTTTTCCCTCACTCTTAAGGGTGCTCCTGTAGCACACATTGGGTAAGGACCTTTTCGCTCTTCTCCATAGTCCCTTGCCCGACAGATTTCCTTCCAGCATCTTGCCACAAGTAGCTGCTCAAACTATCTGAGCAATGGCACCACAGGCTGGGAGCTTCCCTGCCCAGGATCCTGCCCTGAACTGAAGGCGTAGCTTTCCTGGGGTGGGTGGGGCAGTGCTCCACAAATGCACTGAGGCTCAGACCCACATCGCATTCTCCTTTCAGTTTTGCCCACATGCGCTCCCTTGCCTCCCAAGATTAGTTCACAAATCTCTCCTCTGTGCCCCCAAGCAACACAATCAAGTCCTGGGGGTACAGGATCTGGCCTGCAGAACTGTCCTTTGATCCCCCAAATTCAATCTCTGACCATGCCAGGGATAAGCGTGTGGTCCTGAGTTGCCCATGGAGTGCTCATGCAGGTTTACTGTCCCTCTGCTTCAGGATATGCCCTGCTCTACTGGAGCAGCCTGGCAGGCAGCACTGGGGAGGGCTGGCAGGCAGGGAGCTCACAATCCAAGCACCCCTTGGTCCGCTGCAGGTCTTTAAGAGGAAAGGCATGAGCCCTACTCTTTGTGAAATCCTCAGTGTGGTGGATGCACCAATAGAGGGAAGTAGCCACTCCTGAGAGCTCCAGCTCAATCGTCCCTTGAGGCACCCATGCCAACTCACATGGGTGAGTTGGCAGCTGTGAGAGAGGGAGAGAAGCAGGAGGAGAAGAATTTGAATGGAGGAAAGCTGGCACTCTTGTCCCCTTTGTCCTGAGGCGCCCCCCTGGCTTGCTGCACTTTCCTCTCCCCTGAAGGCAGCCTGCCATGACTGTCTAAACTCTGGGATCACACAGGTCCCCTGGGACCCACTAGCCCCCTGTGGCCACCACAGTCTGGGCAGGAGTTGGAAAATGTTTGTGTGGGGACAAGGGATGAGAGAGTTGAAGGGCTTGGCCTCCCTGGGGAGGACAAAGGCACACAATGGGTGGAAAAGCAGTATGGCACCCACCGCCTCAGCTTGGGTCTGTGGAGAGGGGGAGTGACCCCCAGGGGGCTGGCAGCCCAGTGCCCTGTTCTCAGGAAGCCCCCGGTTCACTGGCAGCAGCAGCTTTTGGGTTTGTGAGGGTAGAGAAGCTCTCCAACAGTCTGGGAGCCTGTGGTCTGCCAGAGGTGTGAGGGAAGGAAAAACAAACGCTCCCACCCACCCTTTCCACAGGGCTCCAAATTCCTCGGGGGTTGATCTCTGCCAAAATCTTGCTCCTTGTTGTTCTGCTCCACAACTTCTTCCTGTGGAATCTCTGGTAGGTTCTGGCACTATTGCCTCATACTTACACCTGGGCTATGGTTTGTTTTTTTTTTAATCTAAAACTTTTCCTTCTTTCTGAGATGATCTGGTGATTGAGGTCTCTTGTCAGCCATCTTGCCTCCCCTCTCTTAATATCTTATTTAATCTGATCAACAACTCTATAGGATAAAGACTACTATTCCCATTGTAGAAGAGGAAACTGTGGTTTATGTGGTCTATGTAGATCTGAACTTATATCTGACTTCAAAGTCCCAGGTTTTAGCCATCATGCTGGTGGCTCCCTTCTAAGAGTACTTAGCTATTCATTCCTAGCCACATTATTGGCATCTTTCTCCTTGGACTGACTCAAAAACCCTAGACCGTTTGTTTCCAATTGCGGGGGTGTCAAAGAGTACCCCCTTTCATCAGCTTAATATCTCTGGCCTCGAAATTCCTTTTCCCAATGTGGCCGTGTCTCAATGTCACAGAGTCCAATAAGGTCTATCCCACCCTTTGTAACACCCTGTTTGCCACACGCAATGTGGGATCCCACTTCGGCCACACAGTCTGTGTTCTTAGAAAGAACTTTCACACAATACTGTCTGACTCAGGATGTCCGATACTGCCTTATTTTATTTAGCTCAGGCACCAGGGGCTCTTTCTATAAGCACTATGGTAAGATTTTAATTGTATTGTCATTGATTTTTGTCTTATATTTATGACCGTGTCTTCAATTTCTCCTTTAATTTAGACAAAAAGAGTAGCTTGAAAGATACCACAGCAGGCTACTCAGTGGACTGTCTCCTTCCACTTCTTGATGGCTTCTTGCCTTTTAGTTATCCCAACTTCAATTTCTTCTTTGTGCAATGTGACCAGAGCCCAAGGGTGATCACAGAACATGAAGAAATGGTTTCTAGTTAACATTTTTCTTCAGGGATAAGGGCTCAAGGGGTACGTAGAACCCTTCATAGCACATAGACTTTTTTTATTGTTTGCCTTAGGGTTATGACAAAAATTAATAAAAAGAAGGAATGAACTTCCCACAATCCTTTCTAGTTAGACACAAAATTATTTTGAACAGCTGCTTCAAAGCCTGAATCAATTTCTTTAAATTCTAGAACCTCTATATTTCAACACTTATCTCTTAGACAAGTGTTATATATAATTGAGCTAAACTGCAGAGTAAGGCCTAGAAGGAAAAGAAGTTGTAGGAGAAATGAGGTTTGGAGATATGGATTCTCTTTAAGAAAAAGAAAAAGAAGAAACCTTCACACAAGGCCAAACTTCTTGCCTTTAATCTTACCCATCTCTACTCTTAAAACTTAAAAGAATATTTTGTGTTTCCTACAAGTCTTTTTTCCTCTGAATTTGTATCCATATTCCATGACAAGGGACACGTGGAGATATAAAACTTGCTCACGGAATCATCTATCCCAAATACACCCCAGGTGGCTCCCCATGGCACTACTCTTAGGTTCATATCATGTTAGCAAAGTTGGGAGCTTAGTCTCTAGAAAGAGATCCATTAAAGCCCCAATAATTTCTTGATTCTAAACAGTATCTCTTTCCCTTCTCCCCACCAAAAAAAAATTTTTATTAAATAGATGATACACTTTATAATCCATGGCAATCAAAAGAAATAATCAATCCTCCAGACTCCTAGTCCAGGGGACTCTTGTTAATCTATTATGCAATATTTAATATATATTACATGTGTTAATTGGGATGCAAATCGTGCGGCATACAACAAAATGAAGAGCCGTGAACCCATACCACTATTGTTGTGTCTACCTATGAGCTTCTTCCCTATCCCAACTCCCTGCCACCTCTAACAGCAAGATCTTTTATTTTTTATTTTCAGTTTTTACATTTTACACTTGTGTCTTCCTAAACATATTGCTTAATTTTGCTTATCTTTGAACTTTAAAAAATAGCATCATACTGTATGATGTCTCCAATGACCTGGTCTTTTCATTCAATCTTGTGTTTATAAGATTCATTTATGGTTGGTCTATGTAACTGTGACTCATATATTTTCTTTGCTGTGTAATATTCCATTGCGTGACTATATCTTAATTCATTTAACTCTTATTGATATTTGGATTGTTTCCAGGTTGCTCCAAATATTCTTTTATGTCTTTTGATGAATACATCTAACACTATCTCTAAGGTACATACCAAGGAGTGGAATGCTAACTCACAGAGTACACAAAAGTTCATTTCTACAAAATAATGCCAAATTGTTTTCCAAAGTGGTTGTAACAATTTATTAATATAGCCCCACTATCCTTTTTTGCAACTGCTGTTTCAATCTTGTAAAAAACCAACAACAGGACTGAAAGAGTGAAACAGAGGATGAACAAGGTTTGATGTAAGCCAGGAAGAGGTACAAAAGAAGGTTGCACTTGGGGGTGCTGCCTATGCCAGGAAAGCCAGGCTAGCATCCTCTTCCTACCTGTGTCTTTAATCACTGTTGACCTGGCCCAGCCCCTAGCCACAGGCAACTAAGAAAAATCCACCACAGCTACCTGGTCTTCAGGGCTCTTCTCATCTTGACCTCACACTTATTCCCTTGCCAGTGTCTCACAGTCTCTGTCCTTGGTTTTTTTCCTACATACAATCACTCAAGAAGATCTTCTTGAACACCTATCATACACCAGACACTGAAGGTATAGCAGGCAAGGCACTCACCCTCACATTCCACTGGAGAGAAACACATAGGAAACAAATCTATTTCCCTGGGACCAGGTGAAGAGCTTGGGGAGAGCATTCCAGGCAGAGAGCAAGTGCAAAAGCCCTCAAGCAGGAAAGGACTGGAATACTCGAGAGTCAGATGCTTTGTGCAGAGTCAGAAAGGAAGCCAAAGCAGCCCCCGAAAAAGGAGAGTGATAAAAGCGAAGATTGAAAATGTAGACAAAGGCGAGATGGTGCAGGGAGCCTTGCAGGCCAGGACAGTGACTCAGCAGTGTGGGTTGACTGGAGAGAAGCAGAGAGATGCAAGACAGATGCATCCATAGGATGCAGAGGAGAGCTTGGCAAGGAGGGGTGGGTAAAAGGGAGACAGGGAGAGGGCTATCTTCATCAACTGAAATACTCCTTCCCTACCTACCACCTTTTGAATGACTGGCTAATGCTCATGGTCCGTGGGGTTCCGATTCTGCACTTCCTGGGACACTGCTTCCAGGACAGCTGAGGGAAGGAAAAAGAAACAACACAATATGCCTTCTTCATCTTGGCCCCTCCCGACCCCCAAGTTTGGGCCATCTCTGAACTGTTGCCAAATGAAGCTGTGGCTTCAAGGGGAGAGCCTTGAATGGGAATCATGGCTCCAAACCTACTAATTCTTGGTAATGTAACATACGGACAAGTTGCTTACCCTGAGCCTTAGTTTCTTCAGATACAAAATGGGATAACGGGAGACATTTTGAGCATCAGTTGCACATCAGGCACTGAATGTACTTCATATCTTTTGATCCTGAGAATAACACCATTTTATGGATGAGAAAGCTGAGGCTGAGAGTTGTTAGGCCACAATGCTGGGTTTCTAACCAAGGTTCTAGAAGACTCTACAGAGCATTGCCTCAGGGATATTGACAGCAGTAAGTAAGTGAATGTGTGTGAAAATGTTCATCAAGCTGAAGCATTCTTTGCAAATGTAAGGTATAATTACTTTTATTTTTAAAAAAAAAACTCTTTTCAAGTTGTTCCCCCACATACTTTCTGCCCAATGAGCTATTTGTCTTTTCCCAAAAGCTCTGTGCACTTTAATAAATACCTCTGCTCATCTAATTCCTTTGCACAAGTCTTCTTCCCCTTCTTATCTACCAGGTAACCTTTTATTTTGTTTTCAAAAGGCTTACTCAGAAATTACTTCTACTCAAATCTTTCTTACTTCTGTCCTGCAAACAGTGTTGATTACCATTTCTTCTGGATTCTGATGGTACCTAATGGATAGAATATTTATACAATATTAGCTACCACATTAATACATTAACAATTCACCCCCAAACTCGTGACTTCAAACAACAATAATTTTTTGTTGCTCACAGATCTGGGTGTTGGCTGATCTAGGCTGGGCTCAGCTCCAAAGCACATGTTAGGTCCAGGCCTGCTCCACACAAGTACTACTTAGAGCTACTCCACAGAAGTAAGCTCTTTTTCCAGTGGAAATAGCTTTAAAGTCAAATGGCAAAGGATGTAGAATCAGGGATAGGTGAAGATTTAAGGTCAATAACTCAATCTGTCACACATACATTTTAAAACACTCATATAACCATCCACTCAGCAATGCCTTGTTGAGTGCCTCTTATGTGCCAGGCACTCTTCTAGCCCTGTGGGCACTGTCATAGACAAAAACAGAGAAGGTGCATATCTACATGGAGCTGACATTCTGGTAGGAGAACACAGACAAATGGACAGGCATGGTAACTTCACATAGTGTTCAGTACTGTAAAGAAAATAAAACCCAAACGTCTGAGAGAGTAATCAGAGCAACAGTGGGAGCACAGGAGAGCGTAGCTACCTTAGATGGGGTGATCAGGAATGGCCTTTCTGAAGAAATAGAATTTGAACTGAGAGATGAGTAATGAAACGGAGCTGGTCCCACCAATCACGGGGAGATCTGGGAAGGAGCATTGCAGGCAGAAGGATGTCTCCTGGGTCTGAGAAACAGAGAGCAGCCAGCGTAGTTGTAATGTATGACTAGTATCAAAAGCACCTGGAAGGTTTGTTAAAACACAGATGGCCAGGCCCCTGGAGTTTTTAATTTAGTAGATCTAGTGTGGGCCCAAGTATTTGCACCTCTAACAAGTTCCTGGGTGATGCTGTTGGTGCAGGGACCCCATTTTTGAAACTGGTGCACTCATATGATCGGGAGAGTGTGGCATAACATACGGCTTTTCAGGCCATGACAAAGAGCTTGAATGTTTCACTGTGGGCAGTGGGAAGCCATTGCAGGACCTCAAGCAGGAGAGTGATGTGACCAGATTTGGGATTTTGGTGCTTTTTTTCTGACTTTACTGAGGTATGATTAACAAAAATTGCATCTATTTAGGTTTAATAGAGCACTCTGGCTTCTAAGTGGAGAGAGGTGTCACAAGGAAACAAAAATGGAAGAAGGAAGTTGAGGTACTTATCCAAGTTTCCTACTTGGTGTGATGGACATATGGTGCTGTCACCAACAGAGAGGAGAACCATGACAGAGAGAAGGCTTGGGAAGGGGGTGAGGTCAATTTTGAACTCAATTTGAGGTCCCTTTGGAGCATCCAAGACCACATGTTGCACACCTCGAGGGGTACCAAGCACACTGCATTTTGTGTGAACAGCAGCCCAGCAGCACAGGATAAAATGACAAGTGAACAGCACCTCCTAAGTTACATCCTAGTGAGAGGAGATGGATAACAGGCGAGCAAGGTGCTTTCAAATGGTGTTTGATGTTATAAAGAAAATAAACTCTCAACTCCGTAGATGTGGGCCACTCATGCTGCTGCTAGCAGTCCCTGACTACGTGGCCGGGGCATTCTTGTGCTCATTCCTAGGACGACTTGGTTAAAGGAGGCACATGGAGAATGGTAACTTGCAGGTAAATAACAATAGCTAACATTTGTTTGTGCCTATCACATACCAAGCACAAGGATAAGTTCATATATTAGTTCCAACAACCACCCTATGACACATGTGTCATGATTATCCTCATTTTACCAATGGGAAAACTGAGGCACAGAGTGGTTCAGTAACTTGCCAAAGGACACACAGCTGGGAAGGGGTAAAGATGAGATTCAAGACCAGGGCTAACTGCAGAGCTGGCTCTTGTACACGCTTGGCTACACAGCTCTCAGTTACTTGTTCACAGAATCTGTCTGAAGGGGGTCTGTGTCACCCTTGTCCCCTGGCCCAGCTCCAGTATTACCCAAGAGAAAAGTCCCACCTTGCCAAGGCCTATGTTTTTTTTGCCAATAAGTAGCTAGAACTGTTGGAGGGTCTGTAGCATTTAGAAAACCACATGACTGAATCTATGTGCAGACCTTTTACACAGAGAAAATATGGACATTTTCTTTTAATAATGCTACAGAGAAATAATGAAATGGTAGCATTACAGAAACATAATTAGGTCTTCAGGAAAAAAAAATCTCCACTGGAGTCCTATAAAAAGACCACAGGTGTTCGTCATTATTTTTTATTTAGCAGACAGTTTTAGCCATTGTTTGTTTTTTCCCCCATTTATTAAGTTCTGGTATTTTAGGATGATTTGTGTATAATAATAACAATAATTTCCTGTTTGCTTGTCAGTTGTGAGCTGCTTTAATTACAGATATTCATTTTCAGAAGTTAACTTGGTAAACACACTCATTTGTTATGTTCCCTGTTCATTAAATCAGTTAGCACAGCTAGTAACTATGTTAAGTATTTTAATGTCGGGTTTCAGCAATGTATCTTCATTGGTTTCCCATACTATTTCTCACAGAGGCAGACACAGACTTCCTGAGAGTCCCTTCCCCTTGGATTGGAGATGCCAAGTCTTTCATCTCTGCAAGACCAGGTGCATTAGGCCAACGAAGGCATCCCCTCAAGGCTTTGTATGTCACAGTCAAAACCATTAATTCATACTAAAGTGCAGTACTTGGTAACCAGAGGCAAGATATGGGATAAGGGAAGAGAAACCTGATGAAGGAGGATTTGAGTCAATGGGTTTGGAGCGCACCTGATCACAACCCTGTCCTTGGACAGCCTCCACCACCCGCTCTGCAGAAGGGGAGGGCCTTGGTAACCATGGCTACACCATATGACCCTGACCTCTGGCATCAGAGGCCATCAGTTGTCTCACTCAAGCATTTGAAGGAGAGATGTCAAGTTGGGGATGTAAAATTCAGAGAGAATCAGGGCTGAGTCTCTGAACCATAGCAGTTCCAAACCACACACAAGCTACTGTTATGGAAAGGTTTGAAGGGAATAATGAAGCATCCACTCCTCAGCAATGAGAGAACATGCAACCAGAAAAGAAAAAGCAGAGGGAGAGAAGATCATCTGAAGATACTGCAGCTCCCGAGAAGAACAACTGCTTGTTTCTTTGAGACTTCCACGCATCTATATGATAAACTGGCTACTTAGCTAATTCAGTAGGTCTCTGTTACCAGATGCACTCTGAGCAATACATTTTTAATCATGGTGACTGGGATGACAGTGGTTCCACTAAAAGCATCACATTCAGTAAATTCCAATTTTTCTAGAAAGGAGCCATGGATACCAGGACTGGGTCATCAGTCATCAGTCACCTGTTGATTAGATGTTTCATTCAAAGTTTTCCTTTGGTGGGGGCTGTGATTAGTGCCGACAGGACAATCAGGACTAAGGGAAATACAAGGTTATAAGCTGCCAATAGCTAAGTCACAATGAGACAGAATGAGAGGAAGGTCTGATGTGAGTGTGGGGCAATTAGGGAAGATGATATTTAGTCACGTTGAGTTTAAGGTGGGTCATCTAGGTGGAGACCTCAGATGCTGAGGAGCACGTTAAATCATCAGAGGGTGAAAGCCACCATATTTAATAAATCTAAACCAATCTGGTAAGGCTTCTCCAAAAGCCTCCAAAACTAACCCACACTATTTTCTCCGTGATACATTGCTCTACATTGCCTTCCTTTGCAGTTTCAAGCCCTCCTTACTTGTCTCCTCATCTGCTCAGCACATGCCCACCTTTTGATTTCTCCTGTGGGTCTCAGTTATTCCTGGACTCCCTCTCTTTCCAGCCCTCCTAAATCCCTAGGTCAATTCTGGAAATACATGCTGGAATTCAGGAGAGAGCTTAGGGTCTCCTGCTCCACCCAGACGTAAGGATGGAACACTACCTAAACCACAGGGTCATGGAGGTGCATGGTCGTACAGAAAGAATTTTTGCACCAGGACCCCCAAAGGAGGTGGGTGACGATATAGGACCTAGAGTTATGTGAAGAGTTAAAGTCTTAGAAGAGAATGAAACTTGAAATGAAGGAGAAATGTTGAGGTAGAGCAGAGGAGTGATAAGGGACCTCCCTTTAGAAGAGGTCCCTTTATCTTCTCTGTAAAGTAGAAGTGTGTGCGAGTAAGGGGCTCAGAGATAAAATTACAGGCATAAATGAGTGATAAATATTTGGAGACTGGTAATGCCTGCGTACTTTTGAGACTTGCTTTCTTGAGCAAATAGACTCATTCCTGCACTGGAGCACTGTAGCTTTGCCTATTCAGCTTCCATTCTTCCCCTCTGACAGCAGCACCTGATTTTGACTTGGAACCGCCAATGAATAGTCTTATTGGGACTGTCAATCAAAATGTCCCACCCTCCCCTGCCCAAGGGGTTGCCGCATGACTCAAGCTAGACCAATCAGAGGTCTCTCCCTGGAATTTGACTCTTGAGTACAGTAACACAAAGACGCAAAACACTTGGTTCTGATTCCTTCTGATGGTGGCTCCCAGAAGGGACTTCCCTTCTGTAGTTCCTGCTCTCCAGAGCCACGAAGCATTCTGGTGACAACCCTTTCAGAAGTCGGGTTCTCCAACTCTTCTTTGAATTTTGTGAACCACCTCATATCCATTCAAGAAGTTCCTTTGTTGCTTATGTTGGTCAGAGCCAGGTTCTGTTGATTGTAACTCCCAGCCAAGGCATAAGTAGTATTACCAGTGTTAAATAAAAAGGAAGACATGATGGGAAGAATTAAGAATCCCCAAACCAGGGTTCCACTCCCAGTGTTGCCACTGCCACTAAAACACTGGGCATGTTTGAGCAAATCCCTCAAACTCATTAAGCTTCATTTCTCACATCTGTAGAAGAGGTTGAACCAGAAGCTGCTAAGATCCTTTTCTATCGTCACAGATTTTTTTCCCTTATCTCTTATTTTAACTAGTCTCTAGTTTCCATTCACTGGCATCTACCATCAAAGAACTTTAAGCAAAGCAAAGAAAAGAAGCATATCATAGTCCATTCTCATGCATAAAGAGAATTCCAAATCACATGCATAGGCCAGTTTTGTTAAGCAATAGAAGTTTAATCTGATTTCACTATTTTTCCATTCTTTCACTTGGCATCCAGTAGGCACTTCTTGCACAGATTTCACTTCCTTTAGGGGATAAGAAAAGAAGTCAGGATTTGATCTCTGTCCTCAAGAAGCTTAAAATTTAGTTGAGGAGATACATGAAATCCCTAGAGAATATTTCCAGGAGGTCTGGAATCACATACCCAGCACGTAGCAGGTGCCAAGTATATAGTAGGTGCTTAATATTTGTTGATTGAATGAGGTACGATACATGTGCACACACTGTCAAGGAGTCTATAATCTTAAGAATTCAGAATGATGAAAAGAAGATAAATATTTATTTTGCAACTACTCTGCAAAATAAATACTACATAGAAGTTTGACATAGACTTCACATAGAAGTCTACATAGAAGTTTGACATAGACTTCAATTCTGAAAATGTTGTTCAAAATAGATCAACTGAAGGGTGATTATTTGCATTTCCAAAAAGAACATTCCTACCTTAAGAAAATTTATTTAAAGAGTCTAATGCCTTTAAAATAGATTTTTCCTTGTGTGGAAAGTTAAGAACATTGCTATAGTAAATTAGGGTAAACCTGAACTTAACATGCCAAGACATACCTCCATCCGAAAACTTTGGCCTGACCCTCAGATGCCAGTGGAATAGCATTCGACATGCAGCAGTGTTAAGCAAATGAAGTTGTCAAAACTGCAGGCCACTCGCCGGGGCTGTCAACACATAGAGGTCTGAGTAACACGGGGGACTCTTGATTCAGGAGGCAAAGTTCACCCTGAAGATCACAATCCATTAGGGAGTAACAGAGCCTTCTGGTATGGCCAAGTGGACAAGAATCAGGAAAACTTGAACAGGGAATGCAATAAAATTAAAATGCGAAGGGGGTGAACTGCTGTGGCAGTGAGCGTAACCTTCTTGGTGTCTTTAGCAGTGTTAATGGATCTACTTATGGCACAGATGGTGGTTTTCAGAAAAGTCATTTTTTCTCTAACAAATTCATGACTAAACTAAAAAGACCACTATCAACTTCATTATGCTTTCCAATTGACTTGCTTTAAGGGTTATTCTTTTATTATAGCTCTTAAGATCCCATTTCTTTTTTAAAGTACTTCTTTTAATACCAATTTTCACAGCACTAAGAAATTTAACACTCTTCAATGGTTATATTAACGGCAAGGAACTGTTGCAGGCTGGAGGGAGGCGTGAAAGCCGCTGCTGTTGGTCATTTGTTATCTCTCTACCACAAGTTAGGGACCTGGATCCCAGGAGGTGACAATCAGATTGCCACTGAGGACAGTGGTAATGAGAGAAAGCCGGTGCCCATACCTCCTTGGGGAAAACATTCTTCCTCCCTACCACCTGAGGGTTATGGCACACGGCATATTCCACGTTACTCTTTTCAAGCATGATTCTCCGTCAAGCCTCTGCCATCCAAGTGTGCCAGTTAGCCTTTGCAAGTGGCCAGCAGATCTAATTAATTGCACAACAAATCCATAAGCATTTTACAAACATCATCACCAGTAATTGTAAACACAAAGATAAAACAGCGTTTGTACAACATGGGATAAGCCAGAGTTCTGTATTATGAGCCAGCCAAACAATTAGATTTTTTTCTAAGTGAGGTTGACTTGGAGGAAGATCAGATTTCATAGGAATGCGGACACTTATTATAATATTATTTATAAAAGCAAAAATCGGGATGAATTTCCTAGCAATAGGGAAACCATTAACCATATCTGCTCAGCTATTAAAAAGAATAACCCTTAAAAGGATAACCCTTAAAGCATATTAGGAAGAATATTCACAACTATGGAAAATCATTATAATGCCAAGAGAAAATCCAAGAAGTAAAATATCTATAAACAAGATAATACAACGATACAAGACACTTGACGTATAGGAAAAGTACTAGTAGAAATGCATTAAGATGCCACCGATAGTTGTTCTATGGTGGTGAGATTACCTGTTCATGCACTTCCGTTTTTCTATTTCCCAATCTTATTTCAATGTGTTTATCTAAATTCTTAATGAAGAAAATTTAATATTTTATCTCATGTAAAGAAAAGACAGTGATCATTCACACAGAGATTTAGTGGTAGAAAATTTGCTTTTAGGGATTTGAATTCTGTTTGAAGGCCCCCTAGGGTGTGGCTTTTGAACTACTGAAAACTTTACATTGAGAAATCACGTTTGGCATCAGAGCTGGTCAGAGCAAAGGTCACATGCTCCAACCCCTCCACTTTACAGACCGAAAAACTGAGGTTCAGAGGTTCGTCGCCTGAGACCTAAGAAGACACCCTTTCCTTCCTTCAGCTCCTTCACCTCTCAACCAGATCATGCCTTTCAAGACATATCTTGCCTATGGCAGAAATCTCTAAGGCTAAAAGGAAAAAAAAGTTAAAATTTAGACCCCACTTAAATCAGGCATAATCAAACTTTTTCACTCTCTTTTGCCATTAGGTCCCAAAACAATCTCAAATTCTGCCACTATGTTAGCTATAAGGAGACAATTACTCATAATTCTTAATTTATAAGAGAACCAAGATGGTATCCAAAGCCCTTTCATTTTGAGGCCCACTCTTGGGTTATAGGGTGTTGTGTGATGGTGTGCACAAGTGACCACAGTTGTGAGCTCTTGTATCCCTATGTGGCTGAGAAAAACTCTGGAATCTGCCTTTGCCATGCTTCTCCATGGCATAGGCTGTGCCCAGTACAGATGTTCCAGCCGTACAGAGACACACAGAGCAGCCTGCATTATCTAGAAAACAGGACCTTGACTGGAATATTCTAAAAAATTGGCTTGTTTAAACTAATCCTATCCTGGAGAGGAGGTGGGAACTAACATATCAGAATATCTGAGGGAAATTAAAATGCTTTTCAATGAAAGGTTGACGTTTTTTGAGAAAGTTTTCTTCCCTCCTTTCCTCAGAGACATTTCTCCCCTTTGGAAACGGACAGCAATTATTTTTTATTCAACCTGTCTTTAATTTTTATCTCATGTGAAGAAAGAACAGTGATCACTCACAAAGAGGTTTTAATGACAGTAAAAATGGTCTTATGATTGATCATTTCATATCACGCATTCCACCCAGAGCACTTGCAGATCGCCAGCATGAGAGCGCCTCTCTCAGCACAAGCCAGGGGCAAGCCCCAAGGGCTTTGTTATGGGGGGTAGTCTTTGAACAAAAAAAAACACCACGGAAAAAAGGGCCACAATTAGAGGCACCTTTAGAGATGGGAGAAATAAAGACTCAGAATGTAAAATATTTGAGCACTTTTGAATGTACTTTAAACTTTAAAACTCTCCGATCATTTCTCAAACCCTGATTTTTAATGAGGAACACTGCCGATAGAGAGATACCAAAAAAAAAAAACTGAATGAATAATCAGGAGAGTCCTTAAAAATCAGAAACATTTGAAAGAAGCGACATATATTTGAGATTCAACCTTTAAGTTAACATAATGTTGAACTATAAGATGAAAATTGTTCTTTGTCTCAATGTGCAAAGTTTCTTGCTAAGTTATACTTAATGCAGTATTTATCTCATTTCTGTTTTGATTTCCCAAGACAGTCTTCTCTGCAGCAGAGTCTAAGGTAGAATGGAGCATCATGTACCCTCTTGGAAGGTGTTTCTTTCTGTGGACTTCCAGATTGCGTGGAGGCTGATTCATACTCGTACTCCAAATCTCCCAATAAAATGCCCACAAAAGTCCTATGGTGTCTACAACACTGTAAACCAAAGATTAGGAAAAAAATAAATAAAGACCCAAAGACAGGGGGAATTGATTCTTGCTGTGTCACTACATGAGACTGATTTAGAAACACACATATACTCTCTGAACTAAAAGAAGACAGCTCCAAAGAAGGTAAGAGAAATTTTTAACTCCCCATTCACTATCTATGGCCCAACTCTATGACCCAACAGTGGAACTGGTAGAAAAACAGTCAGCCATTTCTCTGTCCCCAGCATGCCTAAACAGAGCCCCAACTTTCTCCCCATCAGTTTTTGTCTCCATCCATTTGGAATATCAAATTCCAAAAAATAACATGGCATGGCTGAATTTAGAGGGGTTTGGCAAAGGTGGTTTTGCAGCTGGAGGTACATTGTCTTCACAGGAATAGCATAAGAAACAGGATGGGGACGAAAAAGTGCAGGGAGCCATGGAAGGTATTGGAGAGAGGGTAGTTTTTACTTCATACACTACTCACAATATTGAGAATGATCTGTGACTCTTAATTTTAAATCAACACAATCTATAAAACAGACAAAAATAACATATAGCCCAGTGGGCAATATGCAACTGATTTGTTGTCATTAAAACATACACATAACATACATGTGAGCACACATATGCATGCATGCATGCACGCACACACATACCCCTCTGTTTCAACCAAATCTTTATCATGATGAAGGTGAGGGTAAAGTCCTAGATATGAAAGCATCAGAGATGATACTGAATGCTTAGGAAATACAGAAGCCCAAAGAAACAACAAAAAGCATCAGTCAGAGCTGAATGCTTAGAAATGATTTAAAACATTCCTCTAGTCTGAACTCACAAAAATTAAATCCTGGGAAGTTTCAGAGGACTTCAGCACTTATCCTTCAGTAATTGTTTAGTAACCCACTTTGGCTACTTCAACAAGAGTTTCCCAAAAGTGACAAAATGGTTTTAACCATTATCATTTGGCTTCACTTCCTCATCTTAAGAGAGGAACGTGATAATGACATTTCATGAAAGACTACAAGAAAGAGAAGATATTAAAATATCTCAGATGGTCTGCCTGGAACACTCTCTAAGGCCAAGAGGAAGTCATATGCATTTATTACACTGCTGAAGTGGCAAATTTGAGAGGGGCTGGGGAAAGATCCTGTTAAATGAACCCCTTCACTCCTACTGTATTAACATTTTATTAACGCTTCCTTATGTGACCTAAACAAACTCTCAGGCTTGGAGAAAGTTCTTCCTCAAATCTCGTTTTGTAGGTAGATACCTAAAGAAAGGCAAGCTATTGTACATCCCTAGATATCGTAGAGTCTCAATTGCCTAACATTTCTGACTTTGTGCTTTTAAAACGTAAGAGTATAAAAGTCCACAGGAGGATCATTGTTTCAGTGGAAGAGCACTGTTTAAGAAACCCAAGTCACTTTATTCTTTGGGAGACTTTTACATAAGAACTATTTTATGCAACTTACACAAGTTCTAGAATAGCCATTGTTAGGAGTGCTACACATTTTCCAGGACTAAACTGCTGCTAGCAACATCAAGGTACAAACTGGGTATTTATTTTACTGAGACATCTGCTCTTACCACTGTCCAGAAATTTTCTGCTCCAAGAAAAGTCCAAATTCTGAAGGAAAGTTCATCAGACTACATTCAACCAAAATGTATGGAGTCTCTAGTAGAAATTGAAGGGAAAGAATTGTAGAGTTTCCAGGGACTCAATACGGAAATCCTGTCTTATAAGGTTCCAAAAGAGTTTAAAAGAAAAAAACTAAACATGACCCTTGGAGGACCTCATTCATAGTCATAATAACATGTATCTCCTGTGAGTGGCTCCAGGGAGCCACACCATCCAACATGCTTCTCCCTCCAGAGAGTCTCTACAGCAGTGGTCCCCAACCTTTTTGGCACCAGGGACCATTTCCATGGAAGACAATTTTTCCACGGAGCAGGGAGGAGGGGGGGATGGCTTGGGGATGATTCAAGAGCATTACATTTATTGTGCACTTTATTTCTATTATTATTACATTGTAATATATAATGAAATACTTATACAACTCACCATAGGCTTGGGACCCGTGCTACAGCATTTCATACCGTTGACCACTCCCACTATGTCAAAAGCCTTCTCTTGGCTCCAGTGACTCTGACTTTTCCCTCTAACCTCAATGGCCACTATTTCTCGACATTTTTCTCAAGGCCATCTCTAAATGTTGGCACAACAGATGAAGTTTAAGCTCAAGAGTTTTCTCTTCTCCATCTACAAAGTCTCTGTAGGTGATTTATTTATTTTTATTTAGTTTCATGGCTTTAAATACTCTATATACGGAGGAGTCCTGACCTCTCACCTAAGCTACCAGCTCTGGGTCCATCTGCCTATTTGGCATTGTAACAGGTGCTGCCCACATCCCTACCTTGCCATACCTCCACCTGCCAGAGCCTGCTTCTCCTTACCCAAGGGCTTTCTCTGACTGCTAAGGGCTACTCCTCCTGCACAAACAGCAGGCAGCAGGTGCCAGGAAACTCATTTCCCCTCAAGAACAGCCTTCAATCAGTGGCTGCAAGGAGCCAGCAGATCAAAAAACCCAGCTTCCTTGCCACCTGGGTGGAATATCGCTGAGGTGCGTGTTCTACACTGACTCCCAGAGTCCCCGTAGAGGATTAGGCTCCAGTTGTACTGAGTCATAACTTGCTTGATCGTGTACCCGGGATTGGCTGCCTTCCTCTTGCTGCCTCACCTTCCCTGTCCCTTACCAGTGTTTCCTGGGCCTACCTCCCCAATAATCTAATTGCACCCAAATCCTCATTTCAGGATCTTCTGAGGAAGCTCAAACTAAGATGGCATCGCTACAAATATATATTATAACCCCGCCCCACCTGCTCCTCCCCCCATGTCTCTCCCATCTCAGAAAACAGCACTGCTATTTATTATTTACCCAATTTTCAAACAAAAATCTAGGAGCTATCCTTGATGTCTTAGTCAGCTCCGGCTGCTATAACAAAAATACCATAATCTGGGCGGCTTAAACAACAGAAGTTTGTTTCTCACAGTTCTGGGGGCTAGAAGTCCAAGGTCAAGGTGCCAGCCAATTTGGTTCCTAGTGAGGCCCCATCCTGGTTTGCAGACAGCTGTCTTCCCAGTCTATCTCCATGTGGTAGAGAGAGTGAGCTCTGGTGTCTTTCTCTTCTTATAAGGACATGGACCCCATCATGGGTGCTCCACCCTCATGACCTCATCTAAACCTAATCACCTCCCAAGGCCCCACCTCCTAACACCATCCCATTGGGGCTTAGGGTTTCAACATATGAATGGGGGGCACAAACGTGCAATCCTTAACACTTGATTTTTCCCTTTCCATCCATTTCCACATCCAAGTCCTGCCTTTTGATATGCCTCTAACAAACACCCCATGTTCTTCCAACTTTCTTCTCTGAACTACAGAAACAGCCCCCCCATCTGGCCTCCCTGCCTCGACTTTTGCCTCTATATCCAGATTATATTCTCCACAAGGCATCCAGAGTGATCTCATAAAAACCTAAATCAGATTCCTTGCTTAAAATATCACAATGGTTTCCCATTACATTTTGAGCAAAATCTAAACCAATGTCTTCTAGGCCTCTCACAATCTAGCTCCTGCCTACCTCTGGGACTCTCCTCTTGCTCACTAAACTCAAGGCCTTCTTGCTCTTCTTCAGGGATGCCAAGCTCATGCCTAACTTAGGATCTGGGGTTGGTCTTCCTTCTGCCCAAGTTGCTCTGCCCGCAGGTATTTCCATGGCACATCCTTTGCCATTGGTCTCTGCTCAAATGTCCCCTTTTCACCAAGACGTCCCTGGATATTCAGTCTCGTAAGTCATACCCAGCCTCTCTCTATTATACCACCCTTGTTCTTCTCAAATCTCATCACCACCTGAATTCCTCATTTCTTTACTTGCAGCTTTCATCTGCCATAGGCAACACTGTAACCTCAGCCTCTGAAACAGTGCCAGGCATGCAGCAGATGCTCAAAAATACTTCTTGAGTGAGTGCACACTACATGTGAAGCACCATGCTAGGTGCTTTACAGCTACAAGGAAATCATTGCTATCGACATTTTCCACTCTGACCTTCAATTTTTCCATCTATAAGTGGCTTGCCAAAGATCACTCAGCTAATTAGTGGAGATAACTGCCTACTCAGGGATGCTGAAGAGTTAGGAATGAGGGCTTGTGGTTAATTGTTTCAGTTCAAATAGCTAAAGTCATGAACAGCTGCCACATCCAGAAAACCCAATAATTAGGTCATACATTTGGCCTAAATTTTCTACCTTCCTTATAGTCATTTTCAAAGAAACTAAACTTGAGGACACTAGTACCTTGGTATATAAAAAGACATCTAGGACAGAATTGTGAATGGAAGCATTCTAATTTAAATTCTAAAAATGCAAATACATCATCTTCTATGCTAAAGAGACAAACTTTATCAGATAATTGGAAAATTAGATTTCATTGACATAGAAGTTACCAAATGACAGCAGGGTCTTATGTTATGACAGAGTTTTTATCAGAAGTCACACTTCAGAACCTCTTTGTGGGTGAGATTATTTTTAGCATCCTTTTGATAGGTTGGGCTTGCTGGATGATCAAGGCCCAGTAGGAAATATGTGTGTGTGTGTGTGTGTGTGTATAATTCTATATGACTTTTACTATGTTTTACTATGAAAAAGTGCACATTTATCAAAGTCCCAAAGGACGTTCAGAATTTAGAATCCCAGGCACAGTCCACATAAGACCATTGTATTATTTCCTGCTTAATAAGGGAATTACTTGAACCCAAAAATTGTTTCATTATCTAACCACAATTTGGTTACAGAAGATTCAATTCTGATTGGAAATGTATTTCTTGACGAGCCCAACATTCTAAGAGAATGTTTGGGGATGAGAAAGAGTATCTCAAAAGAAGCAACATCAAAACTGAGGAGGGAAAAAAGCCTTACTTTTAATAAATTCATAGCACTAATTTGTATGGCTCTTCCCCAGTAGGCATTCTGTTAATAACAGTTAGAGGAGAAAAAAATGAGAAAAGAAGACTATGTCCCTACGACTGTGTGGTATCTTAGAGTTAGAAGCTGAAAACCAAATCAGATATTAGGTGGACACCACGGACATTCCCAAGATAATTGTGCCTTTTGCCCATTGTAATCCAGACACTAGCCCTTCAATAGAGGGATAGGAGCCAGTGGATAAACACCCCCCACCTCCCATCCCTCGGGGGGACATTTCTGGGAGGCATTCTATTTGCTTCTCAGGAGTCCTGGTGAAATTGAAGCTCCACTTCCCAAGAAACAACCTCAATCACACCCCCTTATGTTGACTTCTCCTCCTTCCCCTGTTGCATTCTCCCTGTTTCCCAGCTCCAGCTTCCTGGGAGCACCTACCAAGTCTTTGTCTCAGGTTTTCAGAGTGACCTAATTAAGACACTATTCATTGGAGTTTGTATACATAATTTTAAATGATCACCTCTTCTATTTTATATAGTACTTTATTCCTCCTGATTTCCAAAAAAATTTCACATACTTCCCTGTCTTAGTCTGTTTGTTGCTATAAAGGAATACCTGAGGCTGGGTGATTTATAAAGAAAAGAGGTTTATTTGGCTCATGGTTCTACAGGCTGTGCAAGAAGTATGGCATCAACATCTGTTTCTGGCGAGGGCCTCGGGGAGCTTCCACTCATGGTGGATAGCGAAGGGGAGCCAGTGTGTGCAGAGATCACATGTCAAGAAAAGAAGGGAAAAAGACAGGTGGAGGCACCAGGCTATTTTCAACAACCAGTTCTCGTGAGCACTAAGAGTAAGAGCTCAGTCATTACAGCGAGAACAGCACCTAGCCATTCATGAGAGATCTGCTCCCATGATCCCACCAGGACTCACTTTCAACATTGGGGATCAAATTTCAATATGAGACTCAGCAGGGCCAAACAAACCATATCCAAAACACAGCATTACCTCATTTAGGTCTCTCAGTAACCTTCAGGATTGTTAACAGAAAGAAGGTTATTTTTCTCATTTGGGCAGTTGAAGAAGTTGAGATTCAGAGGCAAAAAGAGGCTTGGACAAGAAGACAGGCGTTGTAAATGGTATGGCTGGGAGATCATCACCAGCCTGGGCCCAGCACTAAGTCCCCAGCCCTATCCAATGAGCTTTGATTTTTCTCAACTGCCTGCATCCTAGTCTGCCTGGCACCCTCCTACGAGAGTTAGTTCCAGCCTCATTGAGTCCAGGAAGCCTGCCCTGAGCTTTTACAGGGGAAACACAGACCAGGTCTTGCTACTTGTATTAGTCAGGGTTCTCCAGAGAAACAGAAGATAGATAGATAGATAGATAGATAGATAGGATGAGGTTTATGAGAGGATTTGAAAAAGCTTGTGGAAAAATGAAATTTAAAGATAAAAATAAAAAAATATAAACTTTATTTCTCAACATATGCTCCATCAAATTCAAGACACTTTTATAAGTGATGATACCAGCCATTTAGTCCATCTCTAAAGAACTGAGCATCCTGGGAATTTAATCCCATCAATGCAGCCTTTTCTACATTATTAACTGAAGAAAAATTGGTACCCTTTAAATACTTTTTGAGATTAAGAAACAAAAAGAAGTCAGAAGGGGCCAAATTAAGACTGTAAGGTGAATGTCTAATGATTTCCTTTTGAAACTCTCCCAAAATTTCCCTTGTTTGATGAGAGGAATGAGCAGGAGCCTTGTTGTGGTGGAGAAGGACTCTCTGGTGAAGCTTTCCTGGGCACTTTTCTGCTAAAGCTTTGGCTAACTTTCTCTAAACACTCTCATAATAAGCAGATGTTATTGTTCTTTGGCCCTCCAGAAAGTCAATAAGTAAAATGCCTTGAACGTCCCAAAAAACTATAGCCATGACCTTTGGTCTTGACCCGTCCAGCTTTGCTCTGATTGGACCACTTCCACCTCTTGGTAGCCACTGCTTTGATTGTGCTTTGTCTTCAGGATCATACTGGTAAAGCCATGTGTCATCTCCTGTTGCAATTCTTCAAAGGAATGCTTCAGGATCTCGGTCCTACTTTTTAAAAATTTCCATTGAAAGCTCTGGCTCTTGTCTGCAGCTGATCTGGATGCAACTGTTTTGGCATCCATCAGGTGGAAAGTTTGCTCAATGTTTTTAGTCAGAATTGTGTAAGTTGAACCAATTGAGATGTCTGTGCTGTTGGCTATTTTTTCTGCTGTTACTCATTGGTTCCCTTCAATTAGAGCATGAACAAGATTAATTTTTCCTTGTAAATTGATGTGGATGGCCTGCCGCTGCAGGCTTAATCTTCAACATTGTCTAGTTCCTTCTTAAAACAAGTTATTCATTTGTAAACTTTGAGGGCATTGTCCCCATAAACTTTTCATAAAGCATCAGTAATTTGACCATTCCTCCACCCAAACTTCACCATAAATTTGATGTTTGTTCTTGCTTCAATTTTTGCAGAATTCATGTTGTTCTGAGAGGGACTCTTTTCAAACTGATGTCTTATCTTTCTTAGTGGCTCAAACTAGATCCTGATCAGACATGTTATAACAAGTTAGTATGAGTTTATTTTGGTGCAAAAAAAATTTTGAAATCATGCACAGTTTTTTCATAATATGCATTTTCCATGACCTTTTTGAAGACCCCTCATATTATAAGGAATTGGCTCATGATCTGCCATCCCAAGATCTGCAGGAAGCAAGCTAGAGACCCAGGAGAGTCAATATGTAGTTCCATTACAAGTCTGTAGGCCTCAATCCAATGTGTTTTTCCAGTCCAAAAGCCAGCAGGCTTGATACCCAAAAAGACCCAAAATTTTAGTTCAGGTCCCAAAGTAGGAAAAGACTGATGTCCCTGCTCAAGCAGTCAGGCAGGAAGAGTTCCCTCTTACTAGTCGGAAAGTCAGCCTTTTTATTCTCTGTGGGCCTTCAACTGATTGGATGAGGCCTAAAGTGGGGAGGGCAGTCTGCTTGACTAAGCCTACCAAGTCAAATGTTAATCTCATCCAAAAATACTCTCACAGACATACCCATGATAATGTTTGACCAAATATCTTGGCACCCCATGGCCTAGTCAAGTTGACACATGGAATTAACTCATCTCATTGCTATTAGTAGTCCATCACTACCACAACATCAGTGGTATCCATTCATAATCAGTATTATGCATCTGTTTCTTAAATTTAAAAAAAGACAGTGAATCAATGAATTAATGACTCACTCTTTCAGGCATTTCTCACTCTGCTCTTACAACCTGCTTACCTGTCTGCCCCCCATGAGTTTGTGAGCTCCTTGAGAAATCATATTAGTCATCTTCATCTCCTCCATGCCTATAAACAGTGTCATACACAAGCTGGTACTTAATAGCATTTCCCGAATGGAAGAGAGAATGAATGAGCAGAACTTTAACTTCCTAAGGATAATACGACACTAGTCGTAGGATAAACTGGCTAGAGACATCTTGAAGAAAACTCTGGAATCAGGTCAAAGAAGAATCAGATTCACAGAGAAACAAAAATCTAGCCCAAGCTTTTTCTAAGTAATTATTGGTTGTCTTAATCCAACAATTAAAATCAAATATTAAATATATCAGAATTGTTGATGCAAAATGTATGCCTAGTAGTTGTTGCCATATAATGATGGTTTTTCACAGAAAGGTATGTAATCATGGACAAGTTTCAAAACTTTTGCATACTTTGGGTTTCTCATTAATGATAGTAATAATAATTATAGCTTCATATATCAGGCACTTTGTGTCAGAACCGCCACATTGCATTGTGGTCTATGTGACTGGTGCCCTGTACAGTTGTGTGGTTCACAATCAATATGGCTGTCCCAGCAGCCCTACATTGTACCAAGTACTCCATGTGTAGTATCTCATTTAATCTGCCCCTCAACAACTCTGAAAAATATAGAATTACAGGTTGCATATCACAAATAAAGAAACATGTCTAGAGAGGTTAAGTGATTTATCCAACACCACACTGGATTTGTACCTATGAAGTCTAGCTCTGAGGCCCCTGATACTTCATGCAGTACTTTACAGTATTATCACAAAGTTATAATAAATTTGTATGCCTGTAATATTCTGAAATTTTAAAAAACTCCTATATAAGAAACATTTTAGCAAAGGGTAAAGTGAGGATATCTTTAAAAATTATATTTTATCATTACTTTTCCTTGATGGTCAACCCATGACGATTAAAACCTGAGAGGTTTTATAAATAACCTGGGAAAATGTCTAAGGCATCTTTACAAATTCATATTTTATAACTTGAACATAAACTATATCTAAGGAAGAAATAGAATAAATCTCAGCCATTATTGATGTTCCTTATCAATAGTGATAAATATAGAATGACTCAGAGCAAAGGGGTGAAAGAGATAGAATCTCTTGAAGGGGGAGTCACAGAATTTCCTTCCCTGAAGAAAGTTCTGGAGAATGTATTGGAAAAATTCTCCGAGGCATCAGCTCAGCAGCAGCCCAACTACTGTAGAGTGATGTATTCCCTGGGTTTCAAGCTAGAAACAACCAATTTCCCTCCAAGTTTAGCAAAACTGGTCCAAGATACCCTTTTTCCTAGGAGACACTGTTTTTCAGCAGTCACCTCTGTTCTGCATAGATTTCTTTTTTAAAAAAAAATAAGAGGAAGCAGGGAGGGTAATGCAGATTTTGAATATTCTACTAAGCCCCACAGAGAATCTCTCCAAAGATCCATATAGAAAGTTGGTTTCATTAGCTTAAAGAGCAAAAGATAAAAATATAGCAGCACTTCAAGAGCTGCAGATTTCAGAAAATGGAGAATTCCATGAGTTGTTCAGGTAACTGATGCTTACCACCTTAAGTGCCAAAATTCCTTTTTATTTTCATCTGTTTGGTTTAACTCTCTCAAATATATCCCCTAATTCCCTGTCTTTGTAATCAGAACGTACAGAATACATTTTGGTCATTCCTGTAGGACTTTGGGCCATCATTATGAATATCAGTTATCACATCTGAAATCATATCATCAATTATATATTATGATGTTCCCAGGATGATTTCCCCCTTGGGAAATGAATGGTGTACTTTCTACATGGTTCTGTCAAGATGTCTTTTTTCTGTCCTGCTACTTCTAATCTGCCACCATATTTTAGATCAGGGGTGGGCAAACAACAGCCTATGGGCCAAATTCAGCCTGCTGCTTGTTTTGTAAATAAAGTTTTATTGTAATACAGCCACGTGGATTCCTCTCCATATTGTTGGTGGTTGCTTTCATTCTACAACAGGCCAAGTTGAGTAGTTGTGACCAAGACTGCATGGCCTCACAAAGCCTAAAATATCTACTATCTGCTCTTTACAGAAAAAGTTGCCAAACCCTGTTTTAGATCGATGGATGAGTTAGAGTCTTTTGGAAAAATTTTGCCCTCTCCTTCTGGATAAAAGACGGTGCTTGGCAACAACAGTGTTCTTGGCAACTGAAAGGCCTTTTTCACTTCTATCTAGGTTTCCAAATCTGTCCTTGGTGGTTGAGGAGGCTAAAAACCTGAACTTCAAAGAAGGGAGCATTTCCCAGACTTTTAAAAGTTATAAAACTCCATTATGTTTGATACTAGTTTCCAGTATCCTAAAAAGAGCATTTGTATATACCTGTAATAGACCTATCTCTATAACCTGAAGCCATGTGTATATTTATCATTATCATTCAGAGAAGTTCCAATGCCTTCAAGTAATTAAGCATCCTCAAAGCACAACTAGAGTCACTGACTGAAATAATAATGGAAAAATGAGATAGGAAAGAGAGATTTAGGAAGTCACCCTGTTGAAAAAAAATTACAAGGAACAACAACTGAATCAAACCTCTCCCTGAGATTTACAGAGGAGAAATCAACCAGAGACACTGTGTAAAAATGAACATGGCATTGTAACCCAGAGCAGATTTCTAGCTACAGGGATTACAGCATATGGTATTTCACACACAAAAGGTAATTAAGAACTGCCTTGGAAAAGAGCATTTGTAGCCACATCATCAGTAACCTAGCAGGCTGGTTTGTATCAGTTACTATTCATTACTGTCAGTAAGAACAAAACAGGGTATGATTAATGTAGTCCAGTGCAATGAATTGCAACAGAGGATAACGCTTCAAAAAAATGAAGTTCAGAAATAAAATGCCATCATTTACTAAGGCTAGGGATTCCATTTGCATTTTATATCCATAGTATTGTCATTATTATTACTAACAAAGTAATGAGCATTTAAACAATGCCTAATACTAATATGTGCTCTATGTGTATTAGCTCATTGAATCCTCAAAAAAGTCAGTGAAGTAGATATAACATTATCCCTCACTGACAGGTAAGGAAAGAAGCTTCAAGAAGTCAAGTAGTTTGCCCAGTTAGTAGGTGCTAGAGCCAGAATTCACACCCAAGCCTAACTGACTCCCAGTGCCATGCTCTGAATCCTGGTTCTATATTTCCCGCTGCATATCTTACTTGGCTTTAGAATTTTGCAGCTTTGGTACACTCCAGTATAGTCTATTATGTCAGTGCTGTCCAAGAGAAATATAATAAAAGCCATATATAACTTTATACTTTCTAAATAGCCACATCCAAAGAAAGGGAAAATAAATAAGTGAAATTAATTTTAATAATATATTTCTATTTAACATAATATATCCAAAATATGATCATTTCAACATATAATTAATATAAAAACTATTAATGAGAGACTTTACATTCCTTTTTATGCTATGTCTTCTAAATCTGATGAGTGTTTTATGCTTACAGTACATCTCAATTTGAACACTAAGATCTTATCAAAAAATATAAAACCCGTATCTATATCATAAAATTTATCATTAGAAAAATTAGATTCATATATCCATGTTATTTCAAACATGCTTAAAAGTTTTCCAATACTTAAATTGAGCATGTCTTTAAATTTGTTTCAATTAATTAAATTAAAATCAAAATTCAGTTCCTTAGCTATGGTAACCACATTTCAAGTGCTCAATAGCCACATGTGGCCAGTGGCTACCATTTGTTGACAGTAAAAGTCTACATCCTACTTTTCACATCCTAAGTATTAGAGCAAACTGAGCAAGGGATAAGCGGCACTGGCGAGTTAAAAAGAAAAAAACAAATTGAGAATTCAGGGCCCAAGTTCTCCTGATTTTGAGTGTTTAAAATTGTGCAGCCTTCGGCAAGTCATTTAATTTCTCTGGACTTCTTTTACCCTTTATGCAAAACAGGGGTAATAATAGCTGCTCTATATATCTCCTAAACCTTTTAATTAGGGTTAAATAAGATGATACATTTGAAAGAAGTCAAAATTTTAAATGCTATATAAATGTAAGATCCTATGATCATGCTATCTACTTTTTATGATTAGTAACTCAAATTCTGTCTGGGGTTACAGTTTAGTGTCAGATCAAGCCAGATCAGCATAAATGGTCATTAGGGTTAGGGAAGGTCTAGAAGAGCAATAATTGGAGTATTGCCAAGTTAGACTCACATGTAAAGGTCTCTAAGCTATTTCCTCCTTAAAGCTAGGGGCTGTAACAAAGTAGTGACTCAATAAACAATTGTTGAGAACATCAATAAATGATGGGGTGGATGAGTAACACTATCTAAGCCAATCTGCCTGGTTTAAATATCAGATCTATCCTAATTTGGTTGCTTAGCAATCTAAATGTGTGCCTAAAATATTTACATTTTGCCTGTCAGATACATAGTGTCTATTTAGACATATGACTCCTCATGGATGGTACTTTAGCTATAATATGGCAGTACATAACATCTCCAGGGGGGCCAAAATTGGAGGCAGCCCCAGCCTAATCACCTGAAATATGGGAGGACTCCTTCCTTCCTAGAATAGAAGGTGGCAAAGTGTGTTCCATAGTACAGTAACAGGTATGAGCAAAAATTTTAAAAAATGGTACCATGGCCAAGTAAGTCTTAGAAAAACAGAGCTAATCAAATTTCTTAAATTCTGAAATCCTGAGCGCCTTTAATGTGCTAAAGTGCATTGAGAATTGCCAAGTAGGGGCATCTAGTCCACAGAATTTACCAAATTCATTTGACCATAGAAACACTTTTTTTTTAAGTATCTTATAAAACTATTATCCTGAGAAATCCATACTGGGAAATGTTGTTATAGAGAAAAATGAATGCATAAAATTTTTTAAAAAGTACTAAAAACTTACTTATGTACACCTTATAAACACAAACTGGTGGTTCCAAAAGAGAGGAACCTGGGACATTTACTCTTGTCAGGAGTAGATCCCTGGCTTCAAGCACAGCTGAATTCTGGAGCTCAGACATGGTCATCAGGCTCTCAGTTCCTCCCCAGGTCTCAGCATGTTCACCCACTCTGTGGGTTTTATTCCCAGGCTTCATAGAGTAGCCCTGGCTGCTCCAGTATCACATCCTTCTAGGTCCAAGCCCAGGGAAGTGAGTGCTTCTCACTCTTCTCACTTGCTCAAGCAAAAACCCAAGATTTCTCTGATCGAGCCTAATTGGCTTAGCTTAAGCATGCCCACCCCTGACCTAACCACTGTGGCCAGAGGACCTAAATTCTCTGAGTGGCCAGGCCAAGCCAGGCATTCTACCACTGTAACTCAGTATAGAATTAATACTTCCCAAAGCATGAGGGCTGATAATGGAGGGTAGAATGAATCTCCAGGGGAAAACTGGAGTACCCTTACTAGAAGAAAAGAAAATGGATGTTAAGAGGCTAAAAACCAAATCGCCAATACAAAAATTAATTTCCCTAGATTTCTAAAATGCAAGTAGTTTTCTGACTGGTATGAGTAATGCCCCCTCATATTAACAGCTGATTAAAATTCCTAAACTAAAACAGCACCTGGGAAGGATGTCAGATCCCCAGAACGGTTCAAGACCTAACTCAACTGTAAACCTTATTCCTTGCTATTTGTTTCCCTTTTAATCCCTATTTCCTAAAACTAAGGGATAATTAATCTAAGAAAAAGCCAAATACATGTATATGCTCATGTCCTTCTTGACAAGTCCCAAATCTCTCAGTCCTATAATCTGTATAAGGAGCAATCTGATTTCACCACGGCTATTTCTCTATTTTTCCTTATTGTACATTTTATCATCATATTGAGAAAACTGTTAAAAATAACAGGTTTTCATATTGTTAACCTGACAAGGAACTAAATGTTCACCTGCCATTATAGGAAACATCTAGGTCTGTGCTGTCCAATATAGTGGCCACTCACCATTTATGTAGCTACGTTATGCACTTGAAATGTGGCTAGTCAAGATTGAGACATTCTCTAAGTGTTAAATAAACAACAAATTTCAAAGACTTAGTACAAAGAATATAAAATATTTCATTAATAATTTTTATATTCATTGCATGTTGAAATGATAATATATTGGATTAAACATAATACAGCCATGTGTCACTTAACAAGGATATATTCTGAGAAATGCATCATTAGGCAATTTTGTCATTGTGTGAACATTATAGAGTGTATTTACACAAACGTAGATGGTATAGCCTATGACACACCTAAGCTATAGGGTATAGCCTATTGCTCCTAGGCTACAAATCTGTACAGCAAGTTACTTACTGAATACTGTAGGCAAGAGTGTATTTGTGTATCTAAACATATCTAGACACAGAAAAGGCACAGTAAAAATACGACAGAAAAGATAAGAAATGGTACACCTGTATAGGGCACTTACCATAAATGGAACTTGCAGGGCTGGAAGTTGCTCTGGGTGAGTCAGTGAGTAGTGAGTGAATGTGAAGACCTAGGACATTACTGTACACTCCTGTAGACTTTGTAGACTCTGTAAACTTAGGCTACACTAAAATTATAAAAAATATTTTTATACACTAAAAATATTTTATACACTAAAATTATAAAAAATATTTTTCAATAATAAATTAACCTCAACTTACTGTAGCTTTTTTACTTTATACACTTTTTAATTTTTTTAACTTTTTGACTCTTGTAATTAATACCTAGCTTGAAACACACATTTTACAGCTGCACAAAAATATTTTCTTAATATTCTTATTCTATAAGCTTTTTTCTATTTTTAAAGTTTTGATTTTTACTTTTGAAACTTTTTTTGTTAAAAACTAAGACACACACACGTATTAGCCTCTGCCTACACAGGGTCAGGATCATCAAATCACCGTCTTCCACGCACATCTTATCCCACGGGAGGGTCTTCAGGGGCAATAACCCACATAGAACTTTCATCTCCTATGATAACAATGCCTTGTTCTGGAACACTCCTGAAGAATCTGTCTGAGGCTCTTGTTGAGGAGTGTGTTTGCTTACCCCAGCATCACCACAAACACATAAGTAATGCATGTGATAGGACATTACCACAGCTACAAGGTTATGACCACTACAACATCACAATAGGAAATTTTCAGCTCTCTTATAATCGTATGGGACCATTGTCATACATGCAGTCCATCACTGACCGAAACTTCGTTATGTGACACATGATTGTATATTACTAAAATTCACCTCACTTATTTCTTTTTCCTTTTTTTAAATGTGGCTACTAGAAAAGTTAAAATCACATAGGTAGTTTTCATTATATTTCTATTGGATGGCACTGCTCTAGGTAATCTCTACGATTGGCAAATAAAGAAATAGCAGTATGAGCACTTTACAGATACGGAGGTAAATATCAGGAGAAATGGATAGGAGAGTTCAATGTGATTGCCTCTAGGAAGCAGGGCTGACAATTTTCACATTATACATTTGTCATAATTGTACAGTTTCACGGTACAATCTAAACTATCTTGAACTATGTTCATCCATCACGTCAATTTTTTAAATTTAGGCAGCATCAAAATAATAATGAAGCATTTCAGGGGAACTTTATTGAGACATTTTATAGTAAAGGTGGGCATTTGTCTATAACTGCTTCAGTTTTGTTCCAAGCTCAATGCCTGTGCTTCTCAACCAGAAGGATATTTCAGAATCACTTATGGAGCTCCAATAGACATACTTAAGCCTGGGAACCAGCCTAGATTTTTCAAGCATGTTATTTTTTCCCAAAGATTCAAGGTGATCCGTCATTCACACCTAGTTAAGAACCTCTGGTCTATGGCATGGAGCTCTGGGACCTTACAGTAAGTGTTGTAACAGAGCCAAAACTATTTATTGAGGAAAATCTTCTAGGTCAAGCTTATAGATATTCTGTAGGTAACAGGTGCATCTTCCTTTGATCCATCTTAAAATCAGGAGTGTCCCTATTAGGCTTCTCAGTTTCATCCTTGAGAATACATGACTGTTAGACACATTATGGTTTAATACTTGCTGCTTCCACAGAACAGCGACAAGGCAGGTATTGGCCAAGGTGTTAGCTCAGATGCACCACCACTTAGTACATGTCTAAAACCCAACTCAGGAGGCTATTTATGGAAGATTTCCTGAGGGACACACAATCCAGTCATTTCTCTAGACCGGTGCTTCTCAAAATATGGTTCAAAGACTATCTGCATTGGAAGCTACTGGGGTTCCCATATGAAATACAGATTCTCTTCTTCCAGGCCCAAGGTACAGTTGCACTTTCCTGCTCCCTTTGCAGTTAGACATGACCATGTGACTTGCTTTGACCAATGAAATGGACTTGAGAAGTAACATGCATGCTTACCTTCCAGGTGGAAGTTTTAGGAGCCTATATGCAATTTGCCCCAGCCTTTTTTCCACTTTGGCAATTATGGAAGCGTGGAGAAGGAGCCTCCCTTAGCCTGGATCCCTGAGTGCAAAAACCACAGAGCACAGACACCACCCTCCACCCCTTACCCACTTCTCTGGCTGACCCACAAAGGTTATATAACATGAGCAAGAAATAAACCTTTGTTGTTTTAAGCTCCTGAGATTTAGAAGCTGTTTGTTTCTGCAGCATTACCTAGTTTATCCAGGTATAGATAGAAGGGAAAGAGGAAAGCCTGACAACTTTTATTTCTTGGGTGAATCTTTTGCACAGTGAAGTTTGAGAGTCACCGGTTTGGTGTGCTAAGATCTTTTCTTGGCTTAAGCAAGGACAAGAGAGAACTGCCTGTCTAGGCTGCACATTTGGCTTCTATAAAAATGCGTTTGCTGCTTGGTGCTGTGCCACTGGCCTTCAGGGAAGCACAAGTATAAGGAAAAGCCCAATTAATTGATTGTGTTTCTTAAGGATCTTATTGAAGACTCTTGTCCCTGAGTTATAGTGTCCTCATATTAAGAGCCAGAGGGAAAAACTCTCTCTGGTAGCAATACCAAGGACAGTTTGGCTTCTCTTGAGTCATTAATGTGTTTCTAATCTAATGGTTACTGAGAATTATGACATTACTCCTAGGAGGAGCCTCGAAGCCAAATGCATGGTTCTCCTCTAGCAACGTGCCAGATTGCACAGCACATCCATTTTGTGCGTCAACCCCATGCCTTCGTTTTATTCTTCTGAACCTATTTCCCCCTTTCCACCAATTTTTCTGACTCACTCATTTTGATTTTATTTTGAATTATGTATTTTTGCAAGCTGCCTTAATTCTTTCCAGGAAAAAGGTAGGACATGAATAAAAATATATATGCAAGCATGCATACATAAATAACAGGCCCTTATTTCCAGAGCTACAATAATGAACCTCAACTTGCTTTTTAACGATGCAAGGAAGAGAGGAAAGAAAAGACAAGGGGGAGAGTGGGGAGGGGATGGGGGGAGGTTGGGAAGCCATGAACGCTCCACAGTATTCGAGTTCTGGATCCTAGTTAATAGGCAACAGAGGAAGGCAACTTTATCTTCAAGATAAATGTTATAAATTGCACATAATGAAATAAGGTCTTATTTTCCTACCTTTTGGTTTCTTATTTTTAAGATATACAGTCCTGTGTCAACCAAAATATCTAGACTTATAGCACACAATTCTATTCAACTTGTAGAACAAATTCACTGGCACAGTCGATTTTTATTTTAATTATTTGTATAGAGTAGAAAGGAATGGCCTGATTTATTACTGAGTTGGACTCCAATGGCAATATTATTATAGTTGCAACAGATGAATAAACCAATATATTTCTTAGAGCCATAAAACAACCAGCTACATGTCAGAGAAAATTGTTCTCCAAAACAACTGAAAAAAAAAAAAAATCAAAGGAAATAGTGGCCTCCTTAGGCTCCCAAAGCATTCCAAAGAAAACAGGACTCCCGCAGACCAGGAAAAACTCATTTCAACAAAGTTACTTTCCATCTACCCACTGAAATTAAAAGTTCGCTGAAATAATTTATAATATTGTCTCCAGCATTGATGTGTTTATTCCATTTGAATGTGCTTAAAAAAAAAATTGGTAGCCACAGAAGATCATTGTTCTTCCATAACCCTAAATTTGACATGCTGATGCAGCCTTCGGCAACAAGCTGCAGGATTAAGTTGATCAGAACTATGAGTCATGATGACATTTTAATGCCTGATCAGAACAGAGCTGTTCTTTGCAATTTGCTTTGAAGGGTGAATGAGGAGGGAGGGGGCAGAAATGGGAGGGTGGTGTTTGCATCCATCTCTGCTTATCTGCGGCATGCATGCCATCCCCACATGGGCTCGTCGCAACGAGAAGCGGACCACAGCGAGTGGGTAAAAGTCAAGTGCCGCACTGAATGCCTCTCCTGAAGTCTCCATTGGATTAGGCGAACTCAGCCTGTGCTGATTGCCAGGCCTCAGGGCAACCAGAGCTTCTTGGCACTCTGTTATCCACCGAGATGCCAATGTTGATTTTCTGGTGTATTTCCTATATGTCTCTATTTCAAGTAATGCCACTAGGTGGGCCACACACCTTAAAACATGCAGAACGACCCAGTGAATGGGAGATGTGTGTTTTCAAGAAATGTGTAGCATTGAAAACCTCAGGCTCTAGAATCAGAAAAATCTGAATGAAATCCTGGTTCCATACATTTCTTGCTTTGTGTCCTTGGGCAAGTTCCCTGACCTCTCTGAGGCATACTTTTCTCATCTACTGAGTGGGAATATTAATGCCTACCACACCAATGGTTGTTGAGGGGACCCAGTGCAATTCACCTAGCACAGTGCCTGGCTCATAGTAACAACCAGCAGCTCCCGTTTGCTATTTCCCATAAATTCAATCACTTTTAAGTTGTGCGTGCTGCCTTTTATACCAATGGCCAGTTCCAAGTTCTCTCATCAGGCCTACACTCGCGAGTTCTCTACAGGTACTTGCAGTTTCTCAGATTGTCCTATTTGAAGGTCTGTCTGTCAAAGTGAGTGCTACAGCATCTTCATACAGAGAAAATAAAACACTAGGCTGGGAAATATGGAATGTAAATGCTATAGGCCTAAAATACCAGCATGCACCAGACCCCACTGTTGTCAAACATCAAGGCTTTTTCTCTGATGGGCAGCAAAACGTAAAAATAATAACCACCGCCACCACCACAACCATAATCACACTCACTATGTACCAGGCCCCATACCACGCCCTTTCCATGCTGTAAGCTCATTTGATCATCACAACCCTAGAAGGCAATCACTAGCTGCACCTCTTTCCATTTTACAGATAAAGAAATTGGCTCAAAGAGGTCAAGCCACTTGCCCAAACTAGGAAGTGACTGTGTGAGAATTCAAACCCAAGTCAGTGTAATTCCCCAGCCCAAGCTTTTAATGAGTCCCTAGTGAAATTCTGAGATGGGGGTCACCCACGTTCTGGTCCCTCCCCTTTCAGGTCTTTCTTGCCCCTGCTATTGGTGGGGAGCCAATACAGCACCTCTTGCCTTTCCCACTGGCACAACTCCACTTTAAGGAACCCATTCTAAAGGCACTGTCATTATGCAGAGGAATGAATCCAATCAGGGGAACTTCTGGCTTTGGAAGAACAGATTTTCCATCACCAAGAATTCGGCACACACCGTTCAGGCACTGTAGCATTAGATCAAGTTATCAAAAAGGTGGTCTCCGCTCTCAAGGAGTTCCCCTTTAAAAGCAAATGCACAAATGAAAAAGTCTCCTATTCACAAATGCCCCCCCACTTAGAGGGAAACATACCATAAAGATCAGAGTAAAGAAGATCTTCTTTTTCTGAATGTCTATCTTCCCTCGGCGTAAGTAATTAATTTTATAGCTAGAAAGCCTCCAACCTGTACAACCTGAAGACCTCGTCTCTAGCTCCAACTAGACAATGACCAAGGGATGATCAAAAGATCAAAAATATATGATTTAAACCTTCCTCGACTGTGAAAGAAAAACATTCATATTTATTTATTCCTTATTCCAAAAAAATTGCATTTCTGACTCTAAAAGAATTCATAGTTTCTTTAAGCCATTGTTCTGATTTGGAGCAATTCATCACAGTGCGATAACATGCTGATGATGTGTTACACTAATACATCCTTACATTGGTAATGCTCTAATGATCTGGCAGGCTCCTAAATCACCAGAGAGCTGTCACTCCTGTGATGTGTTACTCAGAGATACGGCTCTGATCAGAGGAAAGCATCCAGGAATTCAACAATGGGAGAATTATATTTTTTGACTTCAGAATTTCTTGACTATAAATAATAACCTCTTTCATAGAAAATAGAAAACTCAGCCTAAAATCAAGAGAAGCAGCAAAATTTCTTATATTTTGGCATATGCCAGAGATACAAAAATAAGCATAGATATTAGTGGAACTCTTAACCGTGTAGAAGAGGAGATCACTGATAAGAAAATGATTTCTGAAGTATCAGTGGGGTGCTGAATCTGTTTCTGAAAGGTAATCACTTGGGTGCTTATGGACCCGTTTATCACCGATATGGATTTCGTCAATGCCCTAAAACAAACAATGTTAAAACCTGAGTCAGGAGAAAAATAACAGAATGGGGAGAGAGGTACCCTTTTCAACACTGTTGGCAGGAAAGTAAATTGATATAACCTTTCAGAGGGCAATCTGGCAATATTTATCAAAATTTAAAGCAGGTATACTCTGGGTCCAGCAATTGCATTTCTAAAAATCTATCCAGCAGATATATTTACACACATACAGAAGGATATATATGTATAAGGACATTTACTGCAGCAATTGTTGCAACTGAAAAAAAAATGGAAACAACCTAAATATTCATCAATAGTGGAGTGCTTAAATACATCAGTATGAATCCATTCTATGAAGTTTAAAAATTATGATGTGGATCAGTGGCTTTGAAAGTGTTGCAGAGAATTGTAGAGATGTGGTTGTCACATTTCTGTGTGTACCAGCATCACATGCTAATAAAGAATACAGAGGCCCAGGCTTATGGAATTAGAGTAAGGCCTGAGCCTTTGTATTTTCATCAAGTTCCCCAGATGGTTGTGAGATACACTAATATCTGAAAACCACTTTTCTAGAATACCTCAGAGAGGCATCCAAGACCCTAGATCCTCACCCTATCTCATCCAGAGAAACTTCACTCTGTGTGTGTGTGTTTGTGTTTACTTACAGCTCTGCAAAATATTTTTTACAAGGCTGAACTGCTTTAAACTAGTTTGGAAACCATTGATGTAGACAGATAGCTAACATTATTGAGCTCTTATACTGTGTTCAACAGTTGTTCTCATTTAATCCTTGTGGCAACATAATGAAATAGGTCATATTATTCCTCATTTGGCAGTTTAATAAATAAAGGCACAAAGAAGGTAAGTAAATTCCAGAAGATCCACACAGCTAGCAATTCTGGAGCTGGGCTGTGGACCTGTGCTTTTAGCACCTTAGCACTCTGCTTTCTGACTCCAATGTATGTGTAAAGTCACATATTTGTTGGCTTGAAAACCAGTTGACAATATATCAGTTTTTTTAACGCAGATTAATAGGCAGCATGTGCAATTGGACACCATTTTATCACATATTCATAGAAAGGGATGGATGTATTACTTTTGTGAAAAGAAAAGTAAATGAATCTGTATCTAAAATGAAGAACAGAGAAGCATGGGTAAGCCAGCTGGAGAATGTGTTCTAAAGATTCTGAATTTGGTATGTTCCATTGTCCCAAGCACAATCATACCCCTTCTTCAAGGGTGGATCGCCCTTTGGAGACTGATACGTACTGCAGCCATTTGCGTGACCAGCCCACATTTTAGAGACTTAGATGTGTCGGGTGTTAGGGTCCCATTGAAGAAGGGGATCCTGTGTGAGCTCCACACAGGCAAGTTTGCAGAACTTTCAATCACAAGTTCAACATAGGCATGATGAAACCATTTTCTTGCCTTTGCTTAAATCATCTAATCTAGATAAATCAATTTCATGGTTATTTTTAGAATCTATGGGAAGAACTGAATTGAACTAACTCAGAAGCCAAGGGAAGGGTGACACAAAAGAAGCTACAGGTGGTTCCCCTGTCTTCTTGGAACTTATAAGTTATTAGAACACACGCATTCTAAGGAGAATTACAAAATGACACAAGAGGTTACATATTAGAATACATGGTATAGGCTAAATTGAAAGAAGGGAAGAAAGTCAGCAGAGTCTAAATGTTCAAAAAAGACATTTAACTGGACTCTGTAAAAATAATTTGCATTGGCCAAGAACAAAAATAGATTTTCCCTCCATAATATCAAGATCAGTGGTTCTCAAGCATTGAGCTGTAGCACATTAATGAAGCATGAGACCAGAATAGTGGTACAACCCAATTTTGCCCAATGTGACATTTTTTTGAAAATACACACAGTTGCAACATCATCTGTCTGATGGACAGTTTAGTTGAGCAGGCAGGAAAACACAAAGGATGGTCCAACCTGCTGTGAACAAAGTGTGAGCTTTGGCTTTTGAGTATGTATGTGAGTAGTGTCAAGGCAGTAAACAATTCTACTCAAATAGCAGGATGGTATGACAGGGTGACCACTAACTTCTTTCTGAACAGTGGGACTCATTGTTACACTGTGGTAATGACTGCATTGTAATTATTCATAATTTATTTAAATGCTGTTTTTAGTCTCCTAATCACTCCAAGAGGGCTGCCAAAATGCTAATATTCCAAAGTGTGCCATGAATACATAAAGTCTGGGAGGCACTGATTTAAGTCCTCTTCCATGCCACATTTTTCTTCATATTACAGTTTGCCCTTAGGAAACAGCATTTTAATAATACCCAGCAAAAGCACTTATGGGCTATAGAATTTTGCGATTACCTAGAATTGTTTAAGTTGAGAAGATACTTTTTTAAAAAAATAATTTTTTATTCTGAAATAATCAAAAACTCACAAGAAGTCACAAAAATAGTATGGTGTTCCCACATACCCTTCCCCCAAAATCCCCCAATAATAGTATTTTATGTAACCATAGTATGTTGTCAAAACCAGAAAATTGCTGTTGGCACAATACTATTGAGTCAGGTTGTCTGTTTATTTTTAAACAGTAATCTCCAAGTCTACAGGTAATCTATATAATATGAGTCAATGAGTTTTATGAAATTAATCAACTAGATGTCAAGTTTTTAACTTCGAAAAATTTGAGATATCTGACTCTGTGTGTTAACTCAGTTGGCAAAGTGAGTAGAAAAATTTGTTTCTGGTATCTGAAAATCAGAAAGCAATGCTTTATTGAACACCTAGTATGAACTAGGTATTGGGCTAGTGAGTCAGACATACCAACAGTCCCTTCACACAGCTCACAGTCCAGAGGGAACTACAAAGAGGCATTGGTAACACAGCAGGAAACATGCTGTGATGTTTCTTAATAAACACTTGGGAACACATAGGAAAGATACATCCTGGGTTTGAGAAGGTTTTCTGCGGGAAGCCAAGACCTGAAAATTTACATAGGAGCTAGCCAGAAATGGAAGGAGGGGGAAGAGTGTTCCAGGCAGAGGAAATAACCTGTGCTAAGACCAGGAAGTAAGAAAGAGCATGATCCACCTAAAGACCGGACAGAAGTTCTGTGGTTGAAGTAGGGCACAGGAGATCAGGGACAAACCCCACGGGAGGGCAGTTGACTTCATCTGCAGCTGTGCTGTCCAGTGCAGGAGCCCCTAGCCACAAGTGGCTATTGAGACTTAAAATGAGGCTAGTCTTCATTGAGATGTGCTTTGAGAGCAAAGTAGGCACCAGATTTTAAAGACTTGCTACCAGATAACAGTAATAATGTATCTCAGTAACTTTTATATTGATTTCATATTGAAGTGAAAATATTTTGACATATCATGTTAAATAAAATATATTATTAGAATTAATTTTACCTATTTCTTTTCATGTTTGTAACGTAGCTACTAGAAAATTTTAAATTACCTATGTGATTCATGTTCTATTCCCACTGGACAGCGCCGTTCTAGAGGGTCTGGGATGGCGTCCCAGGAAAAATGTTATTTAAACTGAGATCTGTAGGATCGAGAATAAATTAGCCAGCAAGAAAGGGGAAGGGACAACATATGGGAAGACCCAGAGTAGTGATGGAAGAGGTAAACAAGAGCCCCAAAATGCAGTGTCTTCTAGGTTAGGTTGAAAGTGTAAACTTTAATCTCAGGGCAAAAGAACCATTGAAGAATTTTATGCAGGGGAATGACATGATAGTTTTTGGGTTAAGAAGATCACTCCAACCAATAGGATGGAGCAAGAGTGGAGGAGGAGAAACAAGTCAGGGATTGTTGAAGGATTCCAGGGCTAAATATCTTTCTTCCTGCCCTGTCTCTCAATTCCCCATGTCCACCCTGATGCAAATCCTATCCAAGCATGTTCCCTACAAAGGGCATCAAGGTGAGGTCAGAGCACACTTGAAATCTTACAACAAAGCCTCTTCTCTACGCTTCATTTGCCAGTTAGTAATTAAAGAAAGAATTCTGAGGATTCTGAAACACTAAATCATCTGCCATTACATTCCGGCTTTTCAATTACCCATGTCCATATCAATTCTCTATTTAGGTGTCCTACCTCAGAGATCGGAGCATAGGGACTGAGTGTGCCTTCCTAACCCTGTCATCAGTTCCAGCCATTGGCCACTCGAGTGATCCTGCTACCAGCCAATCAGATAGATCAGATAAGGGGATAGAGGTGGGAACAGAATCCAGGCAACATGACTCTATCAATGTGCTTACCTTGACCACTGTCCACGACATCTTTTGGAGGTGATTTTAACTACCAAGCGCCCAATTATACTTTTTTCCTAGGTTGTCTGTATTGCTGTTGTTTTTATTCTTATTGTTTTGTTTCTTATTTCTATTGTTTGGTTTGGGTTTTGCTTTTTTCATTAGTTTCAATTTCTGGATCATCTTGGGGACACTGTGTAGATGGAAACTGAGGTTTAAAGTTAAATGTATCATTTGTCTACTGGGGTACTGAGAAATGGATGCAAAATTGAGTAAGGAAAGAGGGACTTGCCTTTAAAAAAAATTAGCCTAGAAAGATAATGCAATAGGATAAGTAACAGTATAGATAATGTAGTCCTATATGCAAATGGGGGGCATAATAAATCGAAGGGCACAAATCAGCTGTTGCCTAGCACACTAAGCCTGCAGATGTGTTTGGTTTAACTTGAACATTGGCTGTAAAATATTTGAATTAGTTGCTGGCATTTAAAAATTAGAGACTTTATTTCAGAATCTACGTTTCCGTCTTCTCTTGAAAAGTTGGAAGTTTTTGCCACGCTGGACCATCTTCCCACTTGGCAATAATGAACTGGAGCAGTTTGGTAGCCGCCGCCCATGCATCTCCAGGGATCCAGTCTCCACTCTGCCCCACTATTTTGCACTCAGCATCCCTCACTTGCTTATGTTGTCTGCCAGGCTCCTGTAAAATTTGGTTAGCAACCCTTAGTTTTGTAAATGTACAGAAAAAAAGGAGTACAAGATATGCCTCATGCCTTAAAAGTGGTTACCTATGAGAAGGGTCATGGGATTGGGAGACAGTCTCTGTTTTCGCATTCATATCCATATTTTTGAAGGTTTTAGGACAAGAATATAGTTATGCTTCATTACTGTAATTTTTCAAAACAATGTTTATTAATAAACTATAATCATGTATTTAAAAAACTAAAAACACTATAAAAGCAGAATAAATGGAGTACTACGGATTCTTAGAAGAGAGATTATTTTCAACTGGGAAAATTATCCTGGACGGAGTAGTAAGATTATGCTGGACCCTCAGCTTCCTACGTTACTTGGCATTTAGCATAACAGATGCTATATGGTAATAGTCAACATACTTTCTGTGATCAGACTCCCTAGATACATGTAATGACAAAATAGCCAAATTGGAAGCTCAAACAGAACTAGTACATATGAAACCTTGGACATAGTAGGTCATATTGAAAGAGAAAAAAAATCAGCCTTAGATCTATCTATGGTTTTATTTTTGCTTTTACTAATACAAAAAATAAGCTAGACCAGGATTCATATCTTTTTAAGATGGAACCATCTGGGCTAGTTGTGCTCTTGCCCCATCCCCTGCAGAGGCACGCAGAAACATGACCACCAGTTGGGCAAACCTCAGAAAAGGCTCACTCTCAATATGTGCTGCAGGACCAGAATGTGTGCAAATGAATAACCACTATTTAAGCAAATCTACTTGACCCAATTTATGGCCATGTTAACTTTGATCTTCTTAGCTTATTCTCTACAAGATAGCTTTGTCCCATGCATTATGAAAAATTCTTTAATCAAATTTCATTTTTAATTTTTCACTAAAACCTGAAATAGGAGATTCTCTAGCATATTTCAAAAATCTACAGAAAGCAGTGAGAGTAAACTTAATAGTCAGCTGAAATACAGAAAATAAAAAGAAATATTCTTTTACTCACATTGAAGCACTGGGGGGGAGTTGTTTTGTTTTGTTTAATTTCAGAATATTATGGGGGTACAAACACTTTGGTTACATATATTGTCTTAGTACCACCCAAGTCAGAGCTACAAACATGCACATCCCCCAGACAGGAAGCACTGGTTTTTAAGGAAAAGGATAATATATATATTACAATTTCTGAATCAGCAACAACTGCAATTATTTACCCATACTTTCAATTTGTGGTTATGCAGACAAACCAGCTTTACTTGAAAGATTTTTAAAAGAATTCCCTTCGTCTTAAAAGAAGTTTGGATGAGATGAATCTGTTAGTCTGCCCAGCTCAAGGATCTTCTGTTTTGTGACAGTAAATTCACTCAAACAGCTGTTGTTTTTTAAATAACTAATTAGCACTACCATAGCTGGCTACTAAAGTTAATTGGTAGGGGAAAAAAAGCCCAGCAATAAATTGTTTCACCATGTGATGATTCTTTATTATGTATTATCTCTAAATGTTTTCATGAGATTGTTTTGTTATAAAAAATAGTGATAATATCCATTAAGTATTGAGTGTTTTTATGTGACAGAAATTTTACTTGTGTTATCTTTATCTTGACATCAACTCTATTAAGTAGATACCATAATTTCTCCCATTTTATAGATCAGAAAACTAAGGCTCAAGGGGCTAAATAATTTTTCCCAAGGTTATAGAGATAAGAAATGGTGGAGCGAAGATTCAAATCCAGATTGATTTTATGCCAAAGATTTTGCTCTTATTCATTATACCATACTTACAGATAAGCTTTTTTATGGGAACAAACCAATTTTAACCCACCCCTTTGATTGATTTAGTGATAGTCCAAATAGCCTCTATAACAAGACTCCAATAGGGTAATAGGAGCCGATTTTTCCCACCGTTGTCCATTCTGCACATTTTAATATATCTTTATATTTAATATAACTTTACAGTTATAATATGGCACTCACTTAAAAAGAATCAGTGACCTGTGATCATTTTTATCCAGTCTCAAACACAATCCACACTTTTAGGGGGAATTCTTATAAATATATGTCTGAGGCCTCCCACCCACTCCCTATACATTGCTTGATTACTCAGCCGCCTGCATGGTTTCTTTGACAAAGAGTATGTCACTTTCATATCTAATAGCTAAATAGGATTGATATGATACCAAACAAATGCCTTTCCATTTGGGAGAGTTTATACTTGAGAAAACCTATTTATTTCCCCCAGGAAGTCTCCATTTAGCCATCAAGATGAATCAGGGGATGGGTACAAGTCAGTACCCAAAGGGAGGATTTGCTCACCTGCTTTGATTTGTTGAGATTTCAGCTCTGAAAAATGTGTCTACAAATTAAGCATGTAGATTATTTTCTCAAAGTCTTCTTGGTTTTGTTCATTTCTGTGGGAGAAGAGTATGGAACATGAAAGTTGGGTCCTAAACATTTACCAAGAAGGCATCCTCAGAGTCCAGTCATCTTATTTCAAACAGAAACATTGTTTGGCCAGAAATCACGTAAGGACAGAGCTGATTTCAACATACGCTGTGGCGACAAAAAGGATTCTATTTTGGCCAGTAAATACTTTGAAAGAAGCATTTTTAGCCATCCATGGAAAAGGAGTGAGTGCCCCCTGGTGAAAATGTGGGAAACGTTTCCATATGTTATTTTTGGCTGGCAAGAAGGTGCAGATGTCTTCACAATAAAAATATACTCGCTGTGAGTGCTCGTCTCCTTGAGAAGAGTTGGCACCATTTGGAGCACTGGATCTACAGTGTGGCAAAGGCACACAAAGGGAGGAGGAAAGCCAAAGCAACCACCAAGACACAGTTAAGAGGGTGGGCACTGAAGTTACACAAGCTGGGATCATGGGTGACTTTTGTTTTACTTTTTATACCTGCGCTGGATGGTCCCTTTCTGTCCCCTCCAAGCCCACTCTCCACCTAGCTCCACTCTGCTCTGTGTCCTAGGAGGCTGACTTTTAGGGACAGGTTAACACATTCATTCCCTTGCCCTCTGGCTTCTAGTTGGGTTCAACCAAGGGGAGACACCAGCAGGTGACTAGAGGGTGGGAGGAGAGTGATAATTGGGATATTTGTTCCCAGGGCTCTCTCCTTGCCAGTACAGGTTGGAAGGGACCATATCACTCAACCTGTGGTCTCAGCTCAGTTGGACAGCAACCAATATCTGTAAGTCTCCATCTGCGGTCTGGTGAGCTCCGACTTCCAAAGTTCCGTCAGGCTTAGGGGTGGTAACAACCCACTGTTGCTGGCCTCGGGTGCTTCACCATTCTTGTTGGGTTCCCTAAATCCTACGCATATCTTTGTAAAAAGTCCATGCAACAAACGTGCCCTCTTGGTTTTTCCCATGAGCACTCTGACTGATACAGTACTTTTCCATATATTCCAAAAATTCTACAATAAGCATCCATCCCTATGCAAATCCAGGGGAACGTAAGACTTCTGGTAGTCCCAAATTCCAATCCCACCAGTTCTGACCACTTGGGATGGGGTTAAGTCAGAAGAATCACAATGGGGGGGCCTAGTTTTCCAGGTCTCATTTCACCTCCCGTGTTCCGGTGGCTTAATCAGTTCACTGCCGTTTAACTCAAACTGCTGGCTTCAACTGTATCTCTACATTTTGAACAGGAAGAAAAAAGATTCCATTTACATTCAGCCATCACCTATCTCAGCAGGAGGGAAGGAGAACAAGTTGTTCTGTCAGAAGGAATCTAAAAGATTAAACAAATAGCAGACTGGTTCTGTGGGTCTAGAGTTGGCAATTCCAGGCACTCTGCAAACCACAAGAACAGAAGGGCAACCCGCTGGGTCAGCTCCCAGGGCACCCAGCCCAGGGGTCTGTTTTTGACAAGAGAACACAGACATAGTTGGACCTTGCCAGTTTACACCTATCCTCCAAACTTCCGGACTTCCTGTGTTAATCTATTGTAAAACTGCCATCAGAGATTGTGCCTATGAACTTCTTGATGCTGTGAATGGAGATGATGAGGGAGGAACATGGACTTAGGCCCCAAAGCTGGTCTCAACTTCCAGAATGACTCCTCTGTCACCGCGTGACAAGGAACAATTTTAATCTTCCCGAGACTGACTGTCTACCCTGTCAAATGGAGATGATAATACTCACAGCATAGGGTGTTTTTAAGGGTAAATGAAGTCATGTGTATAAGGGGCACCATCCCAAACAGAGTTGGCACTCAATGAATATGATTTTGCTTCTCCCCTTTTACTTCTTGAGGTACTGTAGGGTTCCATATCTTCATCGAAATTCAACAATCAGATCTTCATGAAGAAAACTGCTTAGGACTAACACAAAGACTGAATTCTTCAATATCAAGGAAAATTTTTCTTACTTTCTTTCATATCTGGAAAGAAAGTCCCAGGATTGAGTACACTAGGGACAATAAATTTAATGATAAGAGCTAATTACTAAGAACTCGTTACACAGCCGGTACTCTGCCAAGACTTTTTTAAATTTTATGTTTATCAAAGATCTAAGTGTACACATTTAAAGAGTCAAAGAGCTACCCACATCTGTACAAAACTCAGCAATGTCGACCCTTCACCCCATGTCTGCCTTCCCAGCAGACTACACTTTCAAATCTCTGAAAAGAATATTTTGGCTTTTACCGTCATATCTCTAAACAACGTACTTACTATCATGTCTTTACTTTTTAGTTTTAGACATAATCTTTGACGTCCTTCTATGGATAATGACAATGGAACGCTTATTCATTCCCCTGACCTCACCACACACCCTTTTTTTTCCCCCAACTTCCCCATATAAGTATTTGGTGACTTTGTCAGGTCGATATTCAGTGTTGACATATGACTATGTAAACGCTGTTCACGGCTGAGTCATGAGTAAACTAATGATTATTTTTCTTTCCTGTACAAATTTTAGTTTCCCTAGAGATAATTGTCATGTTTTCTCATTTTTGTTTTCTATGTATTTATCGCTAATGCAACTCCAAACTCTGCCTTTTGTCTACATCTCTTTTTTAGATATTTAGATGATCAGATAGTCTATAAATTTCTTCTTCTTGGAGAAATCTTCTGTGGAGGCTTCTGGTATGCTCCAACCTGAATCGGTTGCCCTCCAGGTCGGGTGCACAGACACTACCCTGGGATCTCCTTCAACCTCCTCCTGTGGATTCTCTTTGCCTCTCCCCTGTGTTGGATCTCCCCTTTCCTGAATCCCATGTCTTCCTCCTTATTGGTTTATTCCCTCTTTTGGGTAGAGCACATGTTTCAGCAGCTTCTTGGGAAAAGATATGTAGGAGATAAAATTTTTGAAACATCACTTACCTAAAAACACCTTTATTTGAGTTTCATACTTTATTTTTAGTATGGAAAATTATGAAATGCTTTTTAATATTATTTTTGAGTAAAGAATTTAAAGACAGTAAAAATGACAACAAAAGCTTTTGACAACTCTTATTATCTAGACAACAGGAAATCTCCATCTTTACAGGAAAAGAAACAAAACTAGGGCCAGACCAAAGAAAAGAGCCTCCCTCGTTTTGGCATATACCTAAAACAGTTCCTATTGCCATTTTTTCAGCATCTCTGCTTAATAGAATATTCTTTCACATAAGACTTGTCCACCCTCATAGTTGATTGTTTGGCTGTTTGTAATCATTTTTCTTCAAATTCTGAAGACATTCTTCCATTGTCTTCTGGCATCTAGTATGGTTTTGGGAAGTTCAAAACCATTCTGATTTCTGGCCCTTTGCATGCAATTAGTTTTTCTCTCTCTCTCTCTTTTTTGTCCCGTGTTCTGAGATATGTGGGTCTTGTGTATTTCCAACCACTGTGCTGATAACTCAGTGGCTCTTCCTATCTGGGAATCTGCACTTCAGTTCTGAGAAATGTTCTTTACTTGTTTCTCCCTCCATGTTCTCTTTCTGGAACTCCCATTATTCAGATATTGAACTTCATGGATTGATCCTCTAAACTTTCTTACTTTCTATCACTTTGTCTTTTTACTCTACTTTCTAGGAAATTTTCTTGGCTTAATTTTTCCTCAGCTTAATCCTCAAACTCTTGAGTTTTTCATTTCTACTCTTATTTTTAATTACTGAGAATTCTATTTAGTTTTCTAAATGTTTCTTTTTTAAAGCATCCTGTTCTTGATTTATGGATGTAATAATGATAGGGAATTTTTTTCATTTTCCTGAGTGGTTTCCATTTTTTCCAGATTGGTTTTTGTTGCTGTTATTCATTTAGATTTCTGTCTGTCAATGTTTAAGCTTTTTCTCAAGTCTGGTAATCCAGTTGTCTGCTGTATTTAAGAGCATGGGGAGAAAAAACAGATTAGAAGCTCTAAGTGGTACATACTGACTGTGAACTTTACCAGATGATCTGGCTGGGCCATTCCCTTGTAAAATGTCCACAAACCAGACCAGATTCCCCAGAGAAGACCCATTGCCTAGAGCTCCTAGGAAGGAAAAAGGCCTGAATGTCACTTTCAGAAGCTGAGTGAAGGGAGAGTTGAGAACGCATTCATTCACTTAAACCCTGTGTTTTCGGTAAGATAAACCCACCATCCAGAATGACTGGGGTCCCCTAATCCAGATACCTCTGTTTTAACCTCTCCAAAGAATAAGCTCCTGGTCTTTTGTTGGGATAAAGGAGGGGCAGTTGTTCAGCTGTATGCCATGGGGGAGGGGATTTGAGCCTCAAACTGTTCTTTAAAAAGCTTCAACCAATCCTCCTGGACTCTGATCTCCTATTTCCGCCCTGTTTTGTGTCACCAATTCCAACCCTTTGGGTCCCTGGTTTAAATCAGGTTGATTTTTTGCTTTCCACACTGCAGGCTTAAGACTCTGCCTTTTCAAGTATGTTAAGTCACTTACCATTCCAGCTTCCAAATATTTGTTGCTGCTGTCTTCTCTCCCATTTATTCATTCAAAAAAACAACAACAAAAACCAGCCTCTTTTTAAAATCAGTTTTAACAGGGTTTCAGTAGAGACGTGGAAGTAAATAAGTAAAATGCATGAATTCCAAATATCGTCTCACTCAGATGTCCACTAAGCATTTTACATACATTATTTCATTTATTCCTCATGACACCCCTCTAGACAAAGTACAGGTATTATCCCCATTTCACAGATGTGGAGACCAAAGCTCAGAGAGGTTAATTTACCCAAGGAAACACAACGAATGGGAGGCATAACTGGGATTTAATATCAGGTAGGTTTCTGGCGACAGGTACACTAAAAATTTAATTAATTAATTAATTAATTAAAATTAAAAAATAAAATAAGGTAGGTCTGTCTGACTCCAGAGCCTTAATTTTAATCACCATACTGATGTGCAACGTACAGAAATAATGTAAACCTAAGAAGAAAAACATACAGATGAGACTCTAGACCCTATAATCTGCAGTTTCCTATAATCATCAGATATTATACAAAAACTGGACTGGGTTTGAATTAAAATGCATCGCATAAGTATTTGTCGTATGATGTCTTTGTCTTAAACATTTGTTTGAAAGTTTGGATTACAAGTGGCATCTTATTGGATTGTAATATCATGGGTAACATTTTAAATAAAATACAATAGAGAAAGGAAGAAACCTTTGAAATTTGGGCTCCTTCAGTGAGCATTTGGCACAAGGGCAATAATATTATTAGAGGAACTTGGCTGGTAAACATTCATACCTTTTATAATTTGAGTTGCTTTCTCTTTTTCTTCTTCTTTTTTTTTTTTTTTGTATGTTGTTTGTCTACTGGAAACATCTTTCCTCAGGGAAACCTCAGTTTTGCTCTTAAAGCCTTTCAATTGATTGGATGAGGCCCACCTGGGTTATTGAGGGTAATCTCCTTTATATAAAGACATCTGATTGGCGATATTAATCACATCTACAAAATAATTTCACAACAGCACCAAGATTAGGATTTGATTGAATAACTGGGTACTATAGCCTGGCCAAGATGACACATAAAACTGTCCATCACAGTGTTGAAGCTCATTGTTGATTCACACCTAAGTCACATTCTCAGATATCCGCTTTCCTTGGCACTTAGTAGGTGTTCAAGAAGTACTGATTTGAATAAATACATGAATGGTATTCTCCATCTGCTTATCTCAACTTGTTTGGAACTCAGGATGCATGAAGGGATACAGCTCATTGTAGCCCCTCAAGCACTGTGCCCCACCCCCACTCCCCAGTCTGAGTCCAGTAGGTTCAAGGAATGATAGATGCCAAGAAAAACAGTAAACAACTAGAGGAGAATTGTCCCATAAAACAAAGAGGGGTCCTAAAGTGGGGTTGCCTGCAGCACTGTTGGAACAAAAGAAGTGTCTGCCTGATGAAGAGCCTTGGACAAAGCTGGCAAGTTGCCCTTGACCTCAGAGTGGAACAGGAGGGTGATCAAATGTTTTTCATGACCCTAAATGGGGAGCAGCAATAGCTGAGCAAGATCAGAGCTGGAAAAGCTGGACTTCTAGAAGTGAAGGACAATACAGCAGCCTGGACCAATGATCCAGGCCAGATGGGACCTTCTCAGCAAATGCCAGCCATGAGATTTGGGGGCCCAGGACTCGATACCCCTCCTCTATAAAGCTGTAACACGAGTAGGGACCCCAGAAGTTAGACACAACCCTAGAAGAAATGTGCAGGGCCTAGCAGAATAGACCTTAAATAGGTTGAGATTCTGTCCCACACCCCCCACCCTTCCATCCCTCCCAGAATAGAAGTTCAACAGGCAAGTTAAGTTTGGTCATAGAAAAATGACTTTACACTTTCCACACATCATTTTGTGGGCCAATATTCATACTTGGCTAAACACACAGACTGGTGGTGTGGACTGCAGGTGCTTTAGTCTGAAAGCCCTTTTTTATAAACTAAATAAATCTTTTTGGATCTTTTCATAGATCAGACCTGGGCTAAAAGAGTGCCCTAAGTTGTCTAGGATCTATCTTTCCAGTGACTAAAGAGACAATATGATTATTATTGGAGCAGAAAAATATGTGGATGTGTCCTTTAACCCAGCAAAGAAGCATATAGGTGCCTTGATTTACCCAGAAGGAGGTGGAGGGTTTAGGGAGGTGTTTTTTTAGTTGCATACAAAACATATTTTGAAAATGAAGTTTAAATTTGTGTATTAAGGGAGCTGACTGTGTGGATGTACCATCACATTGATTCCTTATAAAATTAAAGGCCTTCTAAAATACCAAATACTGGTAAAGATGTGGAGAATCTCAACTCTCATACATGCTGTTGGGGGTAGAAATTGGGCAACTACTTTGGAAAATATTTCACAGTATCGACTACCTCTGACCCAGCAACCCACTCCTAGGCATAATCTCAACAAAAATGTGTAAAGTATTCACCAAAAGACATTGTGATTGACTTAAAACATGGCCACAATATTCAGCTGCTTCTCCCATCCAAAAGTGGAGTCATTTCCCAACCTCTGGAATTTGGGTTGGCCGCATGGCAGAAGTGACAATCTGCGAGTTCCAGAGACTTGACCTCAAGATGTCTTATAGATTTTGCTTTCACCCTGTGGAACACTACCTGAACCTGACATGGAAAAAGGCTAATCTAGCCTACTGGAAGATGAGAGACCAGGTGGAGGAGTTGCACGATGCCTCAGCTAAACGCCAGCACCCAACCGCCCAGACGTGAGTGAAGCCATCTTGAACCCCCCATTCCATCTGAGTACAGTTGCAGGTTGAGCCCACACTGAACCAGCAGAACTGCCAAACCAACCTGTAGAATCATGAGAAATAATATATCATTTTTGGTTTTATGGTTGTGGTTTTGCACACTGCAATACATAATGGATATGAGCATGTTCTAGTACGTTCATAGCAATACTATTCATAGTAGTCCAAAACTGGAAACTACTCAAGGTGTCTATAAATGACTGAATATGAATAAATAAACTATGGTATAGTCACACAATAAAATACTCTTCAGTAATAAGAGCAAACAATTTACAACTACACGTAAGAACTTGGGTGAATCTCACAAACATAGAGATGAGTGAAAAGAGGCAGAAACAAAAGAGTACACACACTATGATTCTTTTTGTATAAAGTACAAAAATAGGTAAAAGTATTCAATGCTGATAGAATTCAGAGTAGTGGGCATAGTGACTAAAAGAGAACACAAATGGGGGGTTGGGGTGCTAGAAATGTTCAGTTTCTTAGGGTAGCAGAGGCATGGGTGTGTTCAGTCTGTAAAAGTTCAACAAACTGTAAACATATCTCATGTGCACTTCTCTGTATGTAATATTTCAATAAAAAGTTTAAAATACATATCCACCAGGTTATCTACTATATTGGAGTTGTTGAAAGTGGTAGACGCCATTCATGTCAATGCAGAGTTCTATATGGATTCAGATTCTCTGAAAATGAGTTCCCCAAATGTAGCTTAAAATTATTTTATTGAGTTCTGCTAGCTCTGAGTCCTAGTTACAGTTGCCTTAAAATTTAGATAATTTATTTCCTAGGGGTTAGCTAGAAATATGAGGCCAGACCAAAAATGAAAATTGGAGTCTTTCTATCCTTGAATGTTCTCTACAGTGTCTTTGATAAATAATCAAAACACTGTTACATAATCTGATAAATTAATCAAAGTACATAATCTGATAAAGTATTCAATTGATGTTAATTGGGTATGTACTATATCTCGGATTTTACGCAGTCCCTAGGGAACACAGTGGTGAGGAAGATGGGCACTTTGGCTACTCTTGGGGAATGTACATTCTAGTGGGGTCTACTTCAACTTGACCAGTGACAAGGAACTCATTTCACAAGGGAGACTACTCTATTCAGCTAACTTTGATTGTTAGAAATGGTTTTCTTATGTTAAAGCAAAATATCTATCCCCGTGGCTTCCAGTTCAGTCTCTGAAGTAACAGAACAAACCTCCATGTCTCCGGAGCCTCCTTTTCTCTAAATTAAGCAGCCTGGATGCCTTTCCCCATATCTTGTTTGATGCTGTTTCAAGTCACTCCACTTTCTGGCCACCCTCTTGAGACAACTTCCAGATTGGCAAGATATTTTTTTTTTTTAAGAGATAGGGTCTCACTCTGTTGCCCAGGCTGGAGTACAGTGGTACAACCATAGCTCATTGCTGCCTGGAACTCCTGGACTCAAGTGATCCTCCTGCCTCAACCTCCCGAATTGCTGGGATTATAGGTGTGAGTCACTGTGCCCAGCCCAACAAGATTCTCATTAAAGTTTTGGACTCAGAACCAGACACAATATTCCAGGTGAGACTTGATCTAGAGTAGGATTTCTCAATGATTTACTCTCTTGACATTTTAGGCAGGATCATTCTTTGTTGCAGGGCTGTCCTGTGCACCGTAGGATGTGTAACAGCATCCCTGGCTTCTACCCACTACATGTAAGTAGCAAACCTGCCCTAGTAGTGACAATCAAAAATGTCTCCAGACATTGTCAAATGTCCCCTGGGCGGGGGGCAAAATTGCCCCCAGTTGAGAACAGCATGATTGCCAGGCTTTCAGTCTGGATGTTAGATGTCTACCCTTAGGCCACAAAGGTGCCAATGTCTCGTAGCTTCTCGTGCACTAACTACAAGGTTGCTCTTACTTGCAGGTACATCACTCAAAATAAATATGTACATAAATGAAATAAAGTGGCATAAAAAGGCAATCGCCCAGAGAAAAGCAGTTTGTATTGTGCTCCCACAAAGTGGAAACTCTCTTTTTCTGCTGTCTATAAAGTTGATAGTTTTATTTTACATCCATGGCTCTTTCAGAAGAGAATTATCAAAGTAGAATTCAACAGACAAAAATTGAGTATTTACGACCAGATAAAAGAGAACCAGGGTCCAGAAACAGTATGTATAAGTTTAATTTCACGCTCACCCCATCCTCCATCTCCTTATAGTGAGGCAGAGGAAAAGAAAGTTCATGGGAAGGAGAGAGATCCAGTAGGCCATCGGGTTCTTAAAATCTTTGAAAGTCTTACAATCAAAAATCTGGTCTTTGTCCTGTGCTTAATAAGCAGATCTTTTAACTGAATAAATAACAATCTAGTGTGTAAAAACAGACACTGAGAAATTAGGCAGGCAGTGTGATTTTACTACGGAGCCCAGTGAGTATCTTAATCAGGCTGATTTTAGTTTAGCAGGTAGACTTTTGAAATGGGCAACAGATTGGATTTTGGTTACTTGGTAAACTATAGAGATTCAAGTTTGTTGCTGTTGTTAGTGCAACACTTATCTGTTGGTACATACTAGAATTCTCCTTAAAATGAGATCAGCTTGTCACCAAATTACGTATCTGGAATAGGGTGGTACAAACACTTAGCACAAAAAGGTAAACAAAGTGATCTGCTCATTTTTTTTTCTGTCTATAGTAAATGCTCTTTGAGTTTTCCCATTCACTTGAAGGAGGGAAAAACACAGTATTTTGGTTTTGGTGTGCATAACTAGAGGAATTCCTTAAAGCTTGGGGTGGGAAGCAGGCAATGAAAGGCTGATGGTTGATTCTTTTGTTTGGTTTTTATTGTGCATGACTAAATGTATTAGACATGTTGGATCACAGAGAATATGTGTCCGTGAATCAAGGCGCTATTGAATTTGTATGTGTTTCGCCTACTAAAACCAGTTGCCCTTTCCAGCTACAAAAGGCCTCCCTACTAACATGATATCTGAGTTACTTTAATGAAATTAGAGACAGAGCATGCTATGTGAGTCTTCTGTAAGAAACAAGAGATCGTTCCCAAAACCTTTATATATTATATAATGATTTTTGGTGATTTGTTTTTTATTCAAAAACAAAATAGTAAAGGACCAGGGATGGGGAAGTAGGAAGCATGGCACAGGAAAACGAGTAATGAACATAATAGATTTTAGAAACCACTCGTTATAGCCCACACCAAACTACAAGTAAAAGCATATTTTTAATTTAATCTTTTCAGCAAAAATACATGAGCCTCTACTATGTGAAAGGGGTTTGGCTTGGCCAGGTCACATTCCCTATGATTGCTGGAAAGCTACAGATTCAAAGGGCAGACCATTCTTTAAATCTATCGGTGTTTTTTTTATTCTTTTGTGGATGCAGTAGTAATAAAGTATTGCACTGGGCTACTACTAGACACCAGGGGGAGAAATCTGAACGTCAAAAGGTTTTCATCAGCTTTATTGTCATTCCCTGGGAGAAGAAAAATGAGATTTACTTAATCGCAGAAGTATGACAAATTTCTTTCTTCAAATCTCAAAATGTTTTTCAGTGAAGATTTTCAATTGAGAGAGATTATTATTTGGAGCGGGGGAGGTGGATCCTTGAAAATGTCCATGTTTGAAAATCCCTCGCCAAGAGGATTACTGCTAGCTTTATTGCCATGTCAAAAAGCCAGGTGCTTTGTGTTTAAAACAAAGGTAATGTAGCATACTGAACAAGGAGTCAGTGGTCTGATTGTGCTTAGTCCTCTCTCTGCTAAGTAACCTTGAATAAGTCACAGTATTTCTTTATGCCTTGGTTTCCCCATTTGCAAAAGAAGGGCTTTGGGCTAGATTATCTTTAAAGTCCCAACAGCTAAAGAAATCTTAAGATTAAATTTGTTCCTGCCTGCCAGCCAGATACCATTCTGAGCAAACATATTTGCTCCACTGAATGGCTGTGTTTTTCCATACACATAATTGAACATATTTTATACCTGAAGTTACAATTTCATCACTTACCTACCCCCATATCATTTAAGGTCTCCTCATTCTGCTTTGAAGTTCAAAGAAAGAGAAGACTCTGTATAATGAGAATGGCCCCTTTGAAATACTCCCTTTCGCAGCTGCAAGCTTGGCAGATCCTGCACTGTACGAAGGCGAGGAGGCTATTGTGATGCAGATGTGCTCCAAAGTGCATCTGCAGCAAGAACATTTCCATGGGTCTTTACTGTATTTCTTCTATTATTCATAGAACACAATGTAAATGAAGCCATAAATTTTACCCCCCACACTAGATGGAGAAAGAAGATAATGGAAATTGTGAATTATGAATGAATCACTGTTATTGTAATTCCTTAAGGATTCTGATGGAGATGATTAAATTCATGCAAAGACACAGATTCTAAACTTTTATGCCTGAGTCCTTAGTAATGCCACTTGGAATTTCACAAGGAATGGAATTAGAGATGATCTTGGTTTTGCATTTACCTGCCAAATAATCTCACAGATAATCTACCAAGACCTGGCCAGATCACCTTATTAAAGACAAAGAATTCATTCCCGGGGGAGGGAAGGATGTTGCAAAATATGTGTCTTCCAACTATTCAGGCATATTGCTTAGGATCCTAAACACAAAACAGTTGAAGCCTCAACCCTGAGTCCTTGGAATTTATTCTCTCTTTTAGAGAACTCGAAGGAGAAAAAGGAAAATAAGTAGAAGTCAATATCCCTCTTAAAAAGATGTCCCAGAAGTCTAATGAAGTTAAGGATGCAGGGTTTTTTTTCCTTCTAAATTTGTTTTAATAACAAGAATTCCGGTCAACAATTATGCTCTCAACCATGGTACGCAATTCTCCTAAATAATGACAGTAGACCATGAGATTCAGAAGCTCTTCTGGTTTTGGTGATGATAGAAAGTGATTAGAAGTACTTCACTGATCTGAGACAAAGCCTCTGGGAAATTTCAACCTTAATCCACTTTAGTCTTGTGCCAGGCTTTTAGAAGGTTATAGCCCCCAAAATGAGATTTGAGATGATATTTAACAGTTCAAGTGTCATTCCGGAAAGAGTTCTCTTTTGCAGAACCCCAAAATAGATTTTTGACATTTTTATACAACCGAATATGCATGGATAGATAAAGATATAGGCACATGCAGACTTCTGTTCAGTAGCTGCTTTCTACTCTCAAACACAAAATAATTTAAAATTTAGACTATTTCAGGATGTAAAAGGTAGGAGTGGAGATTTTCCATAAAAGATGTTAATATTCACCAAAATGTAGTTGATGCAAAATGAGCTAGGAGTTCTTGGGCAGCCAAAATCCCTTCCCTGAGCCTCAACACCCTTATCTGCAAAATGAAAAATTTGGACTCGATGGTCTCTAAGGTAATGTCCTGCTTTAACCTTCTCAGTTCTTAAGTAGAAAGCAAAATGAGATGCAAATGTTCTTACTTTACCACTGATGGGGCCTGGGCTATGAGGATTATTAGAGGCTAGGACCCCACCCTCTGTCTTGAGGGCTTAGAAGTGTCCTGGAGCTTTGAATGGAGGTTTTCTACATAGGGTATAGTTTGGGGGCACACACAACGTCACTACAACTGCTGCCCAAGAGATGTCTTTGTCAGTTTCCAGAGGGAAAGACAGCTAATGGTCTGAGGATGCTGATCCTCACCTAGGATCTGCAACCTATGGTGCTCACTTTATGGGGTGCTCAAATGTAAGCCAGGCAGTGTCTTAAAGAAACTCCTGTCTGATCCGTCCAGGTCTGCTTCCTTCAGCCTGGGCTCCCCCCCGCCCATCTCTCTCCCTCCTCACAAGCCTTCCTGACAACTCCAGGATATCAGTCACCATCCAGTAAGAAAACAGAACTTGGGCCAAATTGAGGGCATTTAATGTGGAAACCAAGTAACAGAGGTGTTAGAAAAGCTGAAAGCACCATCAGGGGACAATGAGGCAACCTGGAGAGATGCAGGAACAGCTGTCCTAGAACTGTAGAGACAAAGGGCAGAGGTGGTATTCCCAGAGCCCAGACACTCCCTACAGGCAAGAACCAGAGGAGGTGGCTACCCGCTGGGAGCTGGAACTATGGAGGTGATGCAGTCACTGTCAGAGATGATACCAGAAGCAGAGAGAAACAAGGGACAAATACCCTAATGTCTCCCTGCTCCCATCCTCAGACATAACGTCTATGTCTCATCTTGGACCAACCTACCTAGAGGACAGCTGGGCAGGAGAGCCTGGGAAATGAAGTCTGCAGGAATCAACCTGAGATACGAACCAGAGCAGCAGAAGGTGAGTAATGAGTCTCAAAGCAAACGGGCCATGACCCACATACCTGGGAAATTTTTTCTAGCATGAAGAACCACAAGTGTTTCCTCTTAAGTGACTCAGATCCTTCCTGTTCTTACCAGGCCTAGCCTTTTGAAACTCAAAACCAAGAAGAGACAGTGGGGAAGATAAAACTTTCCCTCTACCTTCCCTGGGATTGATAATAGAGTCTATGAGAGAAACTAACAATAGCAAGATTAACAGGAGAAAAGGTAACAAATGTATTATGTGCGTTGGGTCATCACATGAAAGAAAAATGAATACCCAAAAGTCCAGTGAGATCTAGAAGCTTATATACTCTCTTCATAGGGGAGAGGGGAGGGGATATGTAGGCAACTTAGGGAGAGCAAATGATTTTGGGGAAAGACGAATGGGCCTTAAGAATAGGTGACAGCCTGGGACAAAGTCTGTCCGGGCTTGATGTGGACCCCCAGTCTCCTCTCCTGTGCCACCAACCAATCTTCCCTGCTTGGTGAAATTCCTGGGGAGGGAATTCACGACAGTTGGGTTCCTTTTGGAGGACTGTGTTTAGGCAGATAAGGGAGGTTCAGAGAAAGCCTCTGCCTACATCAGCTGTTCCCCAAGTGCCCTCAGCTCAAAGTAATCAGCATACCAAAGCTTTACATTTTGGGGTGACATTTCCTAAACTCCTTCAAGACTCTTGTCTCTGAATCCCTGCTAAGGCAAGAATAATAGTGTCAGAACGACTGAATGGAAAAGTACCAAGAGCCGGAGAAAAATACAAGAAACTAAAACCACGTGGTTATGACTTCCAAAATGTTACACCACTGCATGTTCTTTTCCATGTTCGCTGTCATTTTGCTGACCTCAGGGCCCTGTTGCCTGCTACAATAGCCTCCTAACTGACCTTCCTGTCACTGCTTCCCTGGATTAAAATTCACTTTTTACATGTGGAAAAAATCACATCAATTTTACCCATGCAAATTTATTTATATTTAATAAATGTCCAAGTAGACAAATCAGTTATTTCTCATCAGAGAGATGACACTCTTCAACTAGCAGTGTTAGCATCACAGACATAGCTCGTATTAATTCATCATATGTTCCACTTTGATAACACCAGGAGACAAATGCCTATGACTCATTCCTCAAAAAGATCCAGGTACAAGTCCTTTCCCCCCCTCTTTTCTTACTCAGGTGTTGGGTCACGCTTCCATAGTGCACACTGCCTCTCTCTTTGTAGCATGCTCATACTTGCAATTACCCCTACAAAGCCTATCTTTCCCTGCATTACCAAGCTTTCACATTGTAAGGACTGTGTCAGTGATTCGCCCATATATTCCATATATTCCTAGTTCCATGGTACCTAGCACATAGCAGGCATTTCATAAATATTTGTGGAATGAATGGATGAATGAATAATGAGCTACCTTCAAGCACGCTGAAGAGACATTTTCCTCTTTGGACATAGACAAAGAAGGAAGTACCAAAGATGTCATGGGCCACAAAATTATCCACCTGCTGACCTGCCATGGTTACCAAATTCTTTGCACAGATTCACCTCTTGGGGTTCACATACATAGACCCCCAAGAAGCAGCTAAGTAGAAGTTCTTATTTAAGTGGCATATTTAGGCCATATCAGAGGAGAAAGCAGTTGACAGGGATGAAATGAACATTCGGAGGCTACAGGAGCTATGGGATTTAGGCTTGGGAATAGCTGCTTCAATTAAAATAATTCCCTCCAAGTACAATTTTCAAAATGTAATTTTTATGTCTGACTCTCCTCGAAAATCTTTCACCCTTTTATGAAATTTCCATAATTACTTTTTTGAGAGGAAAGTTTCCTTTTCCAAAAACTGTGGGTTTCCAAAATATCAGTGATTCCTTCCTCAGCCCCACAGTTCTTACAGTAAGAGAAAACAAAGGTTCAGTTTATACAGAAGTCTTAGATCAATGATTGAGTACACAGATGTTTACAAACCACCTGAAGTATTAAAATATGAGTGGGAAGAACAAGGAATCCAAGGAAGAGGTTCCCAAACGTGACAGCTCTTCAAAACCATCTCAGATTTTTTTAATGCATATTTCCAAGTCTCTCGCTAGAGATCTTGATTCAGGCCTGAAGGGCAGCCCATAAGCCTGCATCATAAAGTTCCCCAGGGGATGCCAATGAGCAGACACCTGGGTCCCACTAAGCTCCCTTCCAGCTTCGATGTTCCAGTCTTTTCATAAGTAAGGAGCACTTGCCCCAGCAGCCCCTATTTTGTAAGGGGACTGTCCAAAGGCAAGGGTTCTCCCCCTGCAGGGCTCTGCTTGGTGATTCTCATTAGTACTAGCAGCAGCCTCTGTCACTGAGTGCTTTCTCTACATAGGTGTGTTCTCAGCATGCACACACACATGCATAACTGAGCCAAGGGCTTTCCAAGCACTGCTTGTTAAAGGGCTTTCAAATACTACCTTAATTTCTGTAATAACCCTCCTGGGAAGGTCTAAGCATCTCCCTTCCACAAATGAGCCAACCCAGGCTTAGAGACATTGAGAAGCTTACCCAAGGTCTCCTATCTTGACGGTGGCTCAAGCAGGATTTGAACTCACAACTGTCTGATTCCAAAGCCGTAGGTTTAGCCACTGTGGTAGCCCATCTGCTATAACAAAAGGCACAGGATTCCCATTTCTACAGAGGCACCAGGGACAGGGACAAGATTCAAATCCTACCCATTCCTCTTGACAAGAAAGCAACCACAAAGTAAGCAAAGAGAAGGGCAAACACACCCATTTCTTTTCCAGCCAAAACTCCTGCTGCTAACATTATTCACAATTGCCAAAAGGTGGAAACAACCCAAATGTTCCTCAACAGATGAACAGATAAATAAAGAGTGCTACATAAATATATGTGATGGAATATTACTCAGCCTTTAAAAAGAATGAATTTCTAATACATGCTCCAACATGGACGAACCTTGAAAACATTATGCTAAGGGAAGTAAGCTAGACACAAAAGGACACGTATTTTAGGAGTCCACTTATACACATATGAGGTACCTAGAATCGGCAAATTCATAGGGACAGAAGCAGAATACAGAATAACAATAACCCCCCACTCTGGGGCTGGGGGAGGGCAGGTGGGGAGTTATTGGTTAATGAGTACAGAGTTTCTGTTTGGGATGACGAAAAAGTTCTGGAAATGGTTGCACAACATTGTGAATGTACTAAATGCCACTGAATTTTACACATAAACTTGGTTAAAATGGTTTAAAAAAATACATCACAATCACAACCAAACTGGATTAATCCTAGAAACACAAGAATGGTTTAACATTAGAAAATCCACAAATATAACTCACTTTAATAAATTAAAAGAGATAAAATTTTTTTTAAATCTGCTCCCATCACTGAGCCCAACATTATTTCCTACGCTAACGATTGCCAGTCAAGTCAACCCTGCTTGAAATTTTTAAGCAGGCCTTAAAGTGAGATGTCAGAAGGATACCATTGTAAAAGTGGCACCGGATGAGGGTCATTTGTAGAGTTTTCTATGCTTTTATTTTACATTTTTCTTCCGTTTGTCCAGAGAAATCAATTTGGTAAACACGTGGACTGGCTTTTAAAATGTGATTTATGGGGCTGTTTAAGCACTCATGGCTGGAGGTGCTTTTTTTCTACCCCCAGCCCTTCCAGTTTCCCTATCCCCCAAGACTTCCAATCACAGATGTTTCAGCCAAGTAAACTTTCTAACGTACAATGGATTTCAATTTTTTTTTCCCATCACAAATAGTGTGGCGGTCCCCACTCACCTGTAAAGAGACTTTAATAGAGTGGTTCTCGACAGCTTTGAAGGAAGAGAGATAAAAGAGCATCAGACTATAAAATCACAAGCTGCATGAGCCTGCAGAGGGACATGCACCAAATCCTACAAAGCCAAGGTCTCGGGAACTTCTGCCTGTAGGTGTCAAAGAGGTAGGTAAAGAATAAACAAAAATAAAATGGTTTACCCAACATGCAGTGGTACAATGAATTGATAAACATCGTTCAGACTATGCATATAAATACTGCCGAGGCTGTGGTTAAGTTTGTGGATAACGTCTTTATTCTGGATTCTTGAATCAATGCTCGATAATTATTATTTATCTATCAATTAAACGTAAGTGACTTAGAATGAATAATATTTTGAGAAATCTAGGTATTTGTGAGACGCCCCTGCCCCTTCCAGAGACAGCAATATTAAGGGAGGATAAATTAATTCATGGATCAGACAGCAATAATGGGACACCAGGGAAAGGAGTCTATGGGTTGCCTCAAGTTACCAACTGGGAAAATCTGTATAAACCTGACCACAGAACATGCAGACCTAGGTGTTCTTGCCAAAGACAGAATACTCCCTTGTTCACTGTGGTCTACCCACACTGGCCTCCTCTCCGATTCTAACAGGTTGAGCTCCTTCCTGCCTGGGGGCCTTTGCACGTGCTGTTCCTTTGCCTGAAATAATTTCCCTAGAGAACAATGCATGTTTCAGACATCTGCTTAAATGGCTCTTCTTCTGGGTGTCTTCAATGACTCCAGACTAGACTAGGTCCCTGTGTTACATGCCCTCTAAGCACCCTGTACCTGTCCTTAATAGCCTTATCACAATTGTAATTAGTAGCTTAGGTAATTAGCGCATGTGTGTCTCCCCCTTTAAGTTCTAAACTGCGTGAGAGCAGAAATGACTGTGTATTTATCAGAACCAATGACATATTTTGCAGAGCCCTCCTAAGCATGGATTGCCTTAGGCAATTGCATAGGTCATTTATCCATGAAGCCAGCTCTGGTCTTTATTGTTTACCACTGTATCTGCAGCTCCTACCCAGGGCTTGGCACATAGTAGGTGCTCAATAAATATTCACTTATAAGTAGATAGAGTACAGGAACTCTGTGACATTTTCCTCCTCCTTTGTTCTGCCCAACTCCTACCATTTCAAGCCAAGAAACATGATTCTTGCTATGGTCATTCCTTTGCAACCAGCTTTACACATCTTTCTTTAAAAGTCAGAAACTTGTTCAGCAACTTCATCCAGAGTCTCTAAGATTGAGATTTCTCAGAAGTTGCAGCTGAGAAACGTATTTTTGTGTTTCCTTAAAGGAGACTCCAGTGCATCCTTCAGTGAACTGTTCTTGAAGAGGAGGGAAAAATCGATGCTTTCAGATAGCATTACCTTGCCCTGAATAATCCTGAAGCTACCCATGACTTACTGTAGAGGATATAATTGAAGTGAGGATAAACTGCACACCATTTCAAAGTCTACTAAATTGAAACCGTTCTTTTTGTTGACACATGCTTGGGAAGCTGTAGATAATGTGATTTAAAATAAATACACTGGTACAGTATACTTATGTAATTGAAATAAATATGGAATGACCCATAGAGTCCGTGGGCAGTTGGGTAAATTAACCCCTTGTGGACCAGGTGACAGGACACCTGCCTAAAAGGAAGACTTGGCATCAAGTAGATTTTGGAAAGAAGAAGAGGGTTCACACTCTCCAATGAGATGGACACTTTCAAATACTGAGTTTTTAGAAACTTGGCCTGGGTTTGTGTCAAAAAAATATCCTACCAGGTGATGAATCCTCTGTTGACTCTCTCCCCATGTAATACTGGTGAGTCAATATTAAGGGCTTCTGATATCCCAGGACAATGGCTGCAGAGGCTTTAAAAAGAAAGAGAGAGAGAGAAAGAGAGACAGAGAGAGCAAAGAATCATTTCCCCTTCTTCTGACAGTTTCCAGGGAACAAAGAGCATAATACCCAAAGCTGCATTAAAATGGTTTCATCAGAGCCCTTTTGAGCAATATTTGAATGGGTAGCTTCAAAGGATGTACCAGAAGACCCAAGGGGGTGTGTATTTGACAGTTTTGTTGCATTAAAGAAGCAGAACCACCATGAGTGATAGGACAGTCTTGTTAGAGAGTTTTGGTCATCCATGATCATGGTTGCCTACTAGTGGTCTGTGAAGGTGTCCACCTGGTCCTGAAGTCAGCAGTCCCAGCCATTGTGAAAGGAAGATGGACAACAAGTGAGGGTGAATAAGGACAAAATGGAACCAGAACATTCTGGAACTATGTATAGGAAGCGGAACTGGTGTCTGGCTCTCACCACCTGCAAACCTCCAGCATCATTGATAACAGGTAAACTGCAGGGGAACTGGTGCCCTTATCTATGAGCCACACACAAGCCTTTTCCAATCCAGGATTCTTAAACACTGGAGGGAAGATCCAGAAGGGGCAGGAGGGGCTGTGGGTGCCACAGCTTGTCCACACCAGCCATGTAAGCCAGCAGACAGAGACACTCAGTGTGGGCAGATGCTGCAACTATAAAACAAAAGTATCTTAATAACCACTGTTTTTATTACAGAAAGGACTGTAAGACAAAATCCCCTCCCCTCCCTCTTGGGATGTTGGACATATATATGGTTGCAAGCATTTTGATACCATCTAACCCTTGTACTGAAGATGCACATACAAAAGAGGGTACAGTATTTGCCCTAAAAAACATTTGGGGTCTACAAAGGAAGACAGTGATTGTCTAAAGGAAGACCACATTAAGGATCTTTTTTCTGGTTGCAATTTTTAACTTTTAGGATACGTGACATAGTTATATTGATTTATCAAAGAGCTAGCCCCATCACAATCACCAGCCTTTGTTGAGCTTACATTCTAGAATGTGTGTGAGCTGGGGGTAAAGAGAGTGGAAGAGGAGAGACCATAAATTCAATAGTGATAAGTAAAATAGAAGAAATAAACTGGAGTCAGCCAGTATAAAGCAAACGAGGGCTATGGAGTCCCCTTCAGCTGGGATGTCCAGGGAAGAAGGTAACATCTGAGCTGTGACCTGGATGAGGAACAAGTCTGCCATGTTCTCTAGGGAAAGAGAGTTCCTGGCAGAGGCTAGAGGAAATGCAAAAGCCCCAAGTCAGGTAACTCACTTGCCTTGTTGTAAGTGTGGCTGCATTTTAGCAATCAAGGGGGACTGTGATAAAAGATGTGGCTGGAAAAGTAGGAGGGTGCCAGATGGCAAAGTACTTTACTACATGGTTCTACATCCCATAAGGACTTAGAGCTTTACTCCCATTGCCGTGAGCTGACATAGGAAAATTTTTAAGAATTAATTCAAACTAATTTACATTTTTTAAAGACCACTCCTAGAGACCATGTAGAAAATGAGCACGGGATAGGCTTGGAGGGGACAGGAAGACAGTACAGATGGAGACACTGAAGACGAAGGTCATGAGGGGAACTTGTTCAAGGTCAGGCATCAAGAAAGTGGCAACACTGAATGAGCCCACTTCCCTTCTTTCAGACAAAAGCCTTTGCTCTAGCTGGAGAGAGTGTACCAACAGGAGCCCTCATCCATGGCAAATAACCAGCCCTCCCGGGTGCCACATAGCCGCTGGGCTGCCAAAAAACATTCATTGTTGGATTTTTAAATGTTTTGCTAAATGTGTTAAAAAAAAATAGACTCATTTTATTCACAGTCACTTTACAGCTGGTAGCTGCTAATTGTCATCTGTTAGGTTGGGCATCAGAATGTGGCATCAGAAAGTTTGTCCATCTGTCCTGGGCTCTGTCAGGCTTCCTTGTGCTTCCCATCCACAACCTTCCCCCTTACCCCTCTCTCCTTACCCAGTGCCATGTTTCCAGGCTCTTAAGCCAGGCCTCTCTGGGAGAGGAAGGTAAAGTCTTATTCATGAGGTTTCACAGGCTGCAGAAGTGGAAACAGCCACATGAATTCTAAATAAGTGTCAGGGTGAGGGGGAAACTTCCCCTTTCCCCTGAAAGTTGGCTGAAAGACAAACTCACTTAAGACAGATTAATAAGAGAAAGAGGTTTATTTACCATGCACATGGGGAGAATCACAGAGTGATTATCCAATATCCCAATGAAGCCCTGAAATTTTTATACCCTCCTTTTAGAGGGGAGGGGAGAAGAGGAACCAGGCCTGGCTGCATTCTTGGTCTTCTTTTCTGCAATATATTAAGATAATATATCAAGAAGGGAAGTCAATTGTTCTTTTTGATGGGTCCATCTGATTTATGCAGATAGAGGGAAAGCCCCTTCCAAGGCCTGTCGATCTCTAAGGGCCTTTAATTCAAAATATTCTTCATATGAAGGAGTCATATTTTGGGGTGAAATTTCCTGAGCTCCTTCATAAGAGTCTGAAGAAATGGGTTCAGTATGGGTCTGTCACTCACTGGCTTTGTCAGCCCAACACCTCAAATCCTTTTCGTACAGAGGTTGTCAGAAAAAAATAATTACATGAATAAAAGAAAGAAACAGACACACAATGCTCATCCTCTCTGACCCTTGTCTTCACTTGTAAAATGAGAGTACTAAATATGAGCGGGGAAAGATGAAGAAAGATATACACCAAGGTGTTAACAGTTTCTATCTCTGAGTGATAAGATTTTTTTCTTCTTTTTGTTTGTCTGTGTTTGGTTCAACAGGAGACATGTATCATTTTTGCAATAAGAAATAAAAACAATGAAAACTATTTTTAAATGAAGAGAGTGAGCACTGTCTTGCCTACCTCAAAGGGCTGTAGGAAGAAGAAAACAAAATGACATCTGTGAACGTCCTTCATAAACAGGGAAGCCCCGACACAAATGTTAAGAATTACCACTCTCCTTGTTAACCAGCCTGAACACCTTAACTGCTCTGCATAGAACTTCGTCACACACGCTGTTCTTTTCTTTTCCTTCTTTCTCCCCATTCTTCCTTCCCTTATTTTTGCCAAATACTTGGCCAAGGAGAACAGAGTATCCAACAGTCTTGCTCAGCCCCACTGAGATTCTGGACCGAAGAGCTTCTGGGCAGAGAGCACTCCCAGTTCAAATTTCAAATCGTGGCTGCTGCCTTTGGCTCCTTCATCCTTCCCTACACCTGTCATCTCTGAGAATCCAGCATCAGGACATCCATGAACACCTAGAATCTGCCCCAGTCTCATAAAACCAAGAAAATTTCATCCCAAACACGCCATTACCCCCCACTCCTGCTTTCATTCATTGATTCATTTGTTATGCTTTGAGGATCTTCTCTGTCCCAAGCACTGTGCTGGGTGCTACAGATTCCTAGATGACAGGGCAGGTATGTTTTCTGTCCTCATGAGGCTTGTGTTCTGACAGGGGAGGGTAATATTAATTACTAATAATCAGTGACATGATCATTTAAGTTCATTTGGCAAAAAAAAAAAGATACAAAAATTAAATACAGGGTGCTGCAAGAGTGTGTCTTAGGGGATTCTAACCTAATCTGGGGATCTGTAAAGGCTTCCTGGAAAAGAACAACATTTGAGCTGAGACATGAAAGATCAAGCCAGAGGAAAAGGAGGAAAGAATGTCTCAGGAAGAGGAAACAGCCCATGATGCATTTTTTAAAATGCAATTGTGTAACAAATGAAGAAAATGCCAAGTTGGTTGAGAGGGCCAGGAGGCTGGAGAGGTGGCAAGAGCCAAGGCCTGCAGGCCTTATAAGCCATGTGAGGGTCTTGGTCTTAATCCAGCCACGGTGGGAGGCCACGGAAGGGTTTTAAGCAGGAAGATGACATGTTTAGATTTTCGGGGGCGTGTGTGTGTAACATCACTCTGGTCTTTTGTGTAAGGAATGGGTCTGAAAGCTGCCATGTGGCAAACTGCCAGTTATCCCCAAATCCTTCTTCCCTTTTTTCTGGGCACACGTTCACCCAGCTAGAGCCTCCATTTCCCATCCTCCTTTGTTGCCATGTGTGCAATGAAACAAAGTCTTGCCATAGCATGGAAGCATAAGCAGTGTGAGCAATTTCCACTCTTTGTTTAAAAGGGGAATGTTTGCCCCAGGCTTCCTCTGGCCTTTTCTGTGGGCTGGAATGTGGATGTGGCAGTGACCCAGCATCAACCAAGATGATGAGGACAACACCCTAGGAACTGGCAGAGCGACAAGGAAAAAGCCACCTGGGCCCAGGAAACCTCATGGCACAGACCTGCTCACCACCTCCAGACTGTTACAGGAGAGAGAAACAAGAGAAACACACTAAGATCTTGTTTGAAACACTGTATTTTGTCGTCTCTGTTACAGCAGCTTAGTCTTTATCCTAACTAATATAGTGAATATTAAGAGAATATTAGCTAAAATACTTTGGTTGTAAGCAATAGAAACTAACTCAGGTTAGCAAGCAAAAATAAATAAAGCAATATATTGGAAGGCTATGCCAGAATCAAAACCTAAAGAACATGGTGGCTTGAAGACAAAAATTAATAGTCTCCTGTGGCACTGCCAAAGGAGTGAATAACTCCAGTCATTTTCAGTATTTATTATATTCTGCTCAAAATTCAAATTCCTAGGACAGAGAATCTGCATGCCTAGCGGAGGTCACACCCTCACCCCTGGCCCAGATGAAAGGGGTTGGAAGGAATGGAGAGCACCTTGTTTGACACCCTCACGAAGGTTGTATCTAATGGAGCTGGATGGTTCCCCAAGAAAAATAGGAACAGATGTCTACCCCAGGAGACCAAGAGTGACTACGGAGCAACCTGTTAGGAGGCTACTGCACAAGTCCAGGCAAGCATGAATGCTGTCTTAGATGAGGATAGTAATAGTGATGATAGAAAGAGACAGGCAAATGTAGGATATATTATTAAAGAGGTAGAATCGAAAGGACTTCATGCATATCCACTGTACACTGAGTATCTGTCTGATAACACAAGTAACTTTTGAACTATAATACCCCAAACCAAGACCACATTTAATTGAATTTCCAGTTCCAGCAATGGTGGAGTAGCTTATATCAGATTAACCCTCTGGAGTATAACAAATATAAATGTTGAACAAAATACAAAAAAAAATTATTTGTAGCTGTTTTTGTTTTGAAGAATGAGGTAGCTGTATATAGGCTGACGTGAGATGATATCTATTATATTGATTGAGAAAACCTAATTGCAGAGAAATATAAATAGCATGATAACATGATAACACTTAGACATGTGTGTTTGTGTGTATCAGAGAGAGAAAGAGAGAGAGAGAGAGAATGCATGAATACAAGTCAGCAAGAAATATATTGGTCAGGCAGGGAGGAAGAGAAAATACAGCTACTAATTATTGTCAACTGAGGAGGAATATAAGCTCAAATACATTTTTTAAAATCTGTGTCATACACTGAGAGTCTAGAAGTCTTCTTGCTAACTTGAAGAAGAATCATAGCCACAAGGAAAAGTTCTTATAAAAATATTTCTAGAGACCACAGGCTGAAACTCAATCCCAACTCATCCCTTCCAGACCTTCTGTTTTATTAATCTTCTGCATAATTCTTTTGGAATCAATTTCATTTAGTTCTGCTCTGACCTTAGTTATTTCTTTTCTTCTGCTGGGTTTGGGATTGGTTTGCTCTTCCTTTTCCAGTTCCTTGAGATGATTCATTAGATTGTTGACTTGTGAGCTTTCTGTCTTTTGGACATAGGTATTTAAGGCTATGAATTTTCCTCTTAGGACTTCTTTTGCAGAATCCCACAGATTTTGGTAACTTGCGCCCCCTTTGTCATTTAGTTTGAAGAATCTTTTTATTTCCATCTTAATTTCCTCCTTGACCCAATAATCATTCAGAAGTAGGTTGTTTAATTTCCATGACTTTGTGTAGAGTCGAGTGTTTCTGTTGGAATTGATTTCTAATTTTATTCCACCGTGGTCTGAGAAGATACATGGTATAATTTTTATTTTTTAAAATTTCTGAGACATATTTCAAAGCCTAGGATGTGATCAATCTTAGAGAATGTTCTGTGAGCTGATGAGAAGAATGTATATTCAGTAGTTTTGGGGTGGAATGTTCTGTAAATGTCTCTTAGGCCCATTTGTTCTAGAGTCCTGTTTAAGTCCATTGTTTCTTTGTTTATTTTCTGTTTGAAGGATCTGTCCTGTTCTGTCAGTGGGGTGTGGAAGTCCCTGGCTATTACAATGCTGCTATTTATCATTTTGTTTAGATCAAGGAGGATTTGCTTTATGAATCTTGGTGCACCTGTGTTAAGTGCATAGATATTTAGGATTGTTACACCTTCTTGTTGAATTGTTCCCTTCACCATTATACAATGACCGTCTTTGTCTTTCTTTACTTTTGTTGATTTGAAGTCAATGTTATATGATATGAGAATGACTGCCCCAGCTTTCTTTTGGTTTCCATTTGCATGGAGTATTGTTTTCCATCCCTTCACCTTGAGTCTGAATGAGTCCTTGTGGGTTAAATGTGTTTCCCCTTTCCAGACCTTCTGACATGCCATCCTTCAGCAAATAACTAGTCTAGGAAGAACCCCCAAGTCTCAATTTAAAAATGAGTGATAATTTTTTAAAAAGCCACTATCTGACTTATGCAAAGAAAATGCAAGGAAAAAAAGGAAAAAAAAGTCAAATAAAAGGCAGATGGAGAAGACACTAAAAAAAATCTAAAAGCAAGAAAAATTTATGACCATAAGTTTTCCATGAAATCAAAAATCTAAAGAAAATGTAATCTCTATGAAACTAGATCCCAAAGAAAAGATATAAGAGTTTAAGGACAAAACAAAAACACAATAAAAGGAGGTTTAAAAAAAAAATCTGGTAGAACTCAGAAGAAAAGTGTAAGAGAGCTTCCTCTCTAAGAAAACACCTAGTGGCAGATGACACCAGTGCAGCAGGAAGGCCTGGAGGCCTTGGAGGCCCTGGAGGCCCTGAAATGGGAGGCCTCAGTGGCTTCTGTGAACCATGGTCAGGGCTGGGCCAAGGCCAGAGCTCCTGGAGGCAAGGTCAAGGACAAGGAGTGAATGCCTGTCACCAAGCTGGGCCACCTGGTCAGGGACATGAAGATCAAGTCCCTGGAGGAGATCTATCTCTTCTCCCTGCCCATCAAGGAGTCTGAGATCATTGACTTTTTCCTGGGGGCATCTCTCAAGGATGAGGTTTTGAAGATTATGCCAGTACAAAAGCAGACCTGTCCTGGCCAGTGGACCAGGTTCAAGGTGTTTCTTGGCACTGGGGACTACAATGGTCACATTGGTCTGGATATTAAGTGCTCCAAGGAGGTAGCCACTGTCATCTGAAGAGCCATCATCCTGGCCAAGCTCTCCATTGTGCCCTTGTGGAGAGGCTACTAAGAGAACAAGATCGGCAAGCCCCACAACATTCCTTGCAAGGTGACAGGCCACTGAGGCTCTGTGCTGATATGTCTCATCCCTGCCCCTAGAGGAACTGGCATTGGCTCAGCGCCTGTGCCCAAGAAGCTGTTGATGATGGCTGCTATACCTCAGCCAGGGACTGCACTGCCACCCTGGGCAACTTCGCCAAGGCCACTTTTGATGCCATCTCCAAGACCTATAGCTATCTGACCCTTGACCTCTGGAAAGAGACCGTATTCACCATGTCTCCCTACCAGGAATTCACTGACCACTTTGTCAAGACCCACACCAGAGTCTCTGTGCAGAGGACCCAAGCTCCAGGTGTGGCTACAACATAGCATTTTTATACAAGAAAAATAAAGTGAATTAAACCTATTCAAAAAAAAAGTGTAAGAGAAAAGGGAAAAACTAACACAAAAATAAAAGTCACATTAGAAACACCAAAAAAAAAGAATTGACATTACTGAAAATTGGTATTTATAGACATGTAGAACTGCCTTAAGAAAACTGAGCAAAATGAAATGGAAAAGAAAAAAATATTAAAAGTATTAGAAAATAGATGGGGAAGGCAAGGAGAGCTAGTGGTGCTGTCTCTGAGGAAACATACAGAACAGAAAAAAATAATAATAAAAGATAAAAATCAAGAAAACTTACCCAAGAAGAGGAGATCTATAGATTGACAAAGCACTGAGTAGTAAAAATTGCTGGATACCAACAATAATGAAAAAATCCTATGGACAAGAAGTCAGAGAAAAAAATGATATCATATCTACAGGGGACAATATCACTCTGTTCTTAGATTGCTCCGTAGCAACATTCAATGGTAAAAAAAACAGTGAGATGAGGTCAACAAATTCCTCAAGGAAACATAAAAGCAACGGAGATTTTCAAACATGTGCATACTCAGGAATATTATTCCCTTTAATGTTTTTTGAAGAAACTACTAAAATTCTAGTCAATCAAGAAAATAATTGACAAGTTATAGTAAAAGAACTGGGAATGAATAACAAATAAAATTAAACAATTGTGAGCATCATGATTGTTTATGAGTATATAATGTTATAAACATGATATTATAGAAATCACAATAACAAAAATTAGAAGAAAGAAGGTGCAGGGATCAATATACACTTTTTAAAGGTACACAAATAACTCCATTGAGTTTCACCTTTAATGTATTGAGGCAGAACCTTAAATACATACTGCTAAATGAAAGAAACTAATCTCAAAAGGTTACATACTCTATGATTCCACCTATATAACATTCTGGAAAAGGAAACACTATGGAAATGGTAAGAAGATAAGTGATCCCTAGGGGCTCCATGAGAGAGAGGAAGGGATGAATAGGTGGAGCACAGGGGACTTTTAGGGCAGTGAAACTATTACTCTGTTTGATAATATAATGGCAGATACATGTTATTATACATTTGTCAAAACCCATAGAATGATAGAATGTACAACACAAAGAGTAAACCCTAATGTAAACTATGGACTTTAGTTAATAATAATGTACCAATATTGGTTTATCAATTGTAACTAATTTACCACACTAATGCAAGATGTTAAAATTGGGGGAATGGAGGGGGAATAAAGGAATATATAAGGACTCTCTGTATTTTTCCTTTAATTTTTTCTATAACCCTAAACTGCTCAAAGAAGGTAATAAAGTCCATTAATTTTTTAAAATAACCCTATTGAGAAACTATAATAATATTTATGCCAATCTCTTGAAGGATGGCATTTAGGGAGGAGTAAGTGTATTTTACCAAGTTATAGTGATCTGTTAGAAAAACTAAAAGTGCAAAAGACTTGAAAGAGATACACTAATGGTCTGTAAGCCCATGAAAATATGTTCATCCTCACTAATCATCAGGATATTGCAAAATTAAAATCACAGCAAGAAACCACTGCTCTCCTACTAAAATGGATAAAGTTAAAAACACTGGGAATACCAAGTATTAATGAGGATATGGAGCATCTGGAACTCTCATACATTGCTCATGGGTGTGTAAAATGGTACAACCACTTTAGAAAACAATTCTGCTAAAAAATTAAGCACATGCACCTACTATATGACCCAGCCATTTCACTCCTAGGTATTTACCTTAGAGAAATAAAACCTATGTCCACAAAGAGATTTGTACGTGAATATCTGTATTGGCTTTATTCATAATAGCCCCAAACTGGAAATAACTCAAATGTCCACCTCATGTTAAACAGATTTTTTTAAAAATTTTGGTATATCCAGCCAATGCAATGTTGCTCCGAAATAAGAAGGAACGAACTAATTATGCACACAACACGAATAAATCTCAAAACATTGGGGTGAGTAAAAGAATCAGACAAAAAAGAGTAAAATTTCATTCATATGAATTTCTAAAACAAGCAAAGCTAATCTATCATACATAAAGCAGGTCAGTGGTTGCTTAAAGCTGGAGTAGAGAGGGGATTTATCATAGAAGGGAATAAGGGAACTTTTGGGGGGTAATGAAATGATCTTTATCTTATTGGGGTGGTTACATGAATGTATACATTTGTCAAAATTCATGCAATTCTACCCTTAAAATGAATGTATCTATGGTATGGAAATTATTATTTTAAAAAAATTTTAAAGAGTATAAACTTTCCAGATTATCAGAAGGAATACACCACACATAAATACACAAACATATGCTAAATTAAATTAAATTTGACCTAAACCTGCCTCCATACATAGTGAATTGCAGTCTAACTTACTATGTAAAAAAATTTTTTAAGTGCAACCTAAACGTATATTCTTGTAACAAATAGCTGAGTCTCAGCCAATCACAGCAGCTGAGCTTCAGCCAATCACAATTCCTGATCAGACCATGTCCATGTAAGGCAAATGCCTGGCTGTAACCAATCAAATTGTCTCCATACATCACTTCCTTTTTCTGTCTGTAAATATTGTCTGCCCACGTGGCTGGGTGGAGCGCTCTGATCTCTCCTAGTTCTGAGTGATGCCTGGTTCGTGACTTGTTCTTTGCTCAGATAAACTCTGCTAAATGTCGTCTGTCTAAAGCTTTTCTATCAACAGTTTGGCATCAGAAGTGGGATCTGAAGTCTCCGGTGGTCCCCAAGAGCACCAAGTGACCAAGTGAAGGTACCTCCCAGGCCCATTGTCCCCACTGCTCTCTCACAGCAGCTGGGATCGTGGGTGAGTTCTTGTATTTTGAGCTCTCCATATTTATTGCAGCATTTTTTAAATCCAGACTGGGTTCATAAGTTGTGACAGAAAATAGGACTGGCTCCTTTACGGAGGCCTCAGGTGTCTGACTGGGTCAGATAGAAACTGGACTGGGTTCAGTAGGTAGGTAAAGTTACTAGAAGACAGGGAATCATGGGTTTATCTGAATCCAAGAAGTCTAGAATTCTTCCATCTGGAACTCCAGCCAATTTAATATATAATAATTATGGGTCCAGAGCTTGTGCTTTTCTAGAGAAATGGGTGAACCTTACCAAAGGTAATTTAGAGTTACAGTAACCACAGTGAAGAAACTCCTTACAAAAGGCAAACAGGAATGTGTATTTATAACTACAACAGCTACAGGGACCAAAAGGACCTTCTATACATATTTTAAATCAAGGGGTCCCAAACTAAAGAACACTCTTCCCTGAGATGTCTGCCTTTATTGTAAACAGCCAGGCCATTGGAAAAGAAAATGTCCATTTTTGCACCAGCCATCTGATGGATCCACTCCTTTTGGCCTGAACTATTTCCCCACCAGAGGAAACCCCCAAAGGCTTCACTCCTGGGAGGATAATCAACCAATCTCTCAGAGAGAAAAAAGAATATTTCTTTGGTGAGGGTTTCAAATCAAGTTTGAAAGGGCTCCATGTCCAAATCTGTCCAGTTGACACTTGGACCATTTTCAGAAAGACATTTGTAAGAATTAGTCCTCTCTGTTTTCTCTATTCAGTCCTGCTTCTCCTATGGGGACTGCGCAGTCGACTGAAACCCCTCTTCTCACACCCCTGTGGGCTATATGCTCTGCCAACTCTGTCCACCTCTTTCATATTGTCATGATCTTTGCTGTGCCCCAAAACTCTTTCCTGGGCGGGGTGGGGGGGGAACAAGTGATTGGTCTGTCATTCAACCTTGAAAACAAACAAAAAAGGATGACACAGTCTCTGACTATAAGGCGAGATTAGAAGTATCCATGTTGAGGCCAAGCATACAACATGATTGTATTTTTGTACCTGGCACATGGCTAAAATTTTAGAATGAAAGCTGTAAGATGTATTTCTGTCTATGTTTGTGTATGTCTGTATGTATGATACATATGTGTGATATTTTTCTACCTCCTTATGATATTGCCAAAATTAAATTGTAAAAGAGCTCTATTTAGTTAGCTTTAAGAAAAACAAGTGCTTATATAAATGAAGTATTTTCTCAGGAAAATAAGAACTAACCCAAGGGCTTTTCAAGTTCACATGACTTGGGTAATCCTTGACAAATAAGAATATTGTTGGTCTGATTAAAACAGGCATATCTTCAGAGTTGTCAGCATTAAATATAATACAGATGCATGACTTTTTCTACCTAGGTTTATTGGTAAAATAAGCTTATGTTATCTCCATGTTATAAAATTTGTCAGAAAAAAATAACATAATCTAGCTGTCTCATCTTCATGAGCAATCCAAGCATAATTGTTTTTTTAAAAGTGAGTTAAATAGATGTAAGTCAGATAACTTTCCCATGTGAAAGACACCGTCCCTGTATCAGAAGATTTTAACATTTTTATTATCGGAAATGAAAAGTTGGGGCTGAGGGAAATATTTACAAATAATAATTTAATTCTCAAGCCTAGCAAGAAACATCTAAGGATAGAGATAAAATTTTGCCTTCTCTACAGTTGCTGATTACAGAGTGACTAAAGATATTTGGGATTGTTAGTGAACATGTTTTGTGCCTCATCGACAAATTGTACTATAAGAAAGCACGTGCTTCTAGAAATGAAGATTCTTAGATTTGCCAATCTGCAGATTGCTGATGTGACAGACAGTTTACAATTGCTTGCTTCCTAGTGTTCACTGGAAATTAAGGTCACTGACGTTTATGAATTCCAATTAATATATGTAACTAAAATTACTAGAAAGAATTAGGGAAACAATTCTATGTGCAAGTGTGCAAGGAAGGTAAGATGTGCTTTTGGTAAGGAAAAGCTATAAGGTATGAGGATTTTTTGTTTTGTTAAGAGAAAAAGAATAATTTTTGTGCTAAAGTAGAATGACCAGTTGTTCCAAAATTAGAAAAGAGCAAGCACAGGGCAAAAATAGCCAAATGGATAAGAAACCTGGGGAAGGTTTGTGAGATATGAATCTTGTACAAGGACTATTATGTGTGATCAAACTGGCTTAAATTAGAAGAGAATCATTTATAAGTTTTTCTAAAACTTTAACATTAATATCAAAAGTACACTAATGCAAAATTAAAATTGAGTTCTCTCTGTGTTAAAACAACAAGACTCTCTTGGAGTATTGGTCTGCTTTTAATAGGAAAGTATGAAAGGTTTCTCTTTACCTTTTAGGTAATTGGCTTAGGAAACAAAGATTCTGTGTTTTACCAAGGTAATTTCCTGTGCTTCATGTTATCTTTCTTAGGCTTTTGATCACTTGAGAAAACTGAGTCCTCACTATTAAAAGAGCTAAAGCTTTTCTACAACTATATAACTTTCTGTATTTTGCCTTTGAATCCTTTAATTAACACTTTGGTTAAATGAGTGACTATTATTTCACAGTTACCTGAAATTCTATTTTGATCAAGTGTTTTAAACCCTTGATATTTTTGACAAACTTCCAAAAATCAAATTCTGAGTTAAGTCTTTTTCTTGATCTCAGATTAACTTTGGGATTTTCCAGATGGGCCCTTAGAACACATTAAAAGGATATCTCTCCTTTGAAAAAGAAAAATATTAAACCAATTGGGTTTTTTGATATATTAAATTATATGGGAAGTATTGTCAAATAATACATAATGCTAAACATTTTTGAGTAATATTTGCATGGATCTGTTATTAATATGTGTCTTAGGAATTGTATGAAATGTATAGAAATCTAATAGTTCTAGCATAATAATATCAGTCATAATTCTAGTTATTATGTAAATGTATGCCACAAATACCAAATCTCCTTATAAATTGCATCATTATTATAATGAACTCTCATCAGATCTTTAACCATGGCCATTTTATATCTTACCATTCACAAAGAGTTAAATGTTTTACTCTGGTACTTTCCTGAAAGATAATCAACTTCAAGTAACTATAAACCTAAAGTGTTTCATCTGCAAGGAGATTCATGGAAAGAATTCTGACAAGTACAGGTTTCTGATAACTTTAAGATCATACCATTGGACTGGGTAAGAATTCCCAGAACTCTAAAGAAGAAACTGATTGGCTTCATAAAGTGTTAACCCAACATCCAGCAGAACATGAATTAATTGAATACCAAGGAAATGTTTTGGCAGATTTTCATGCTAAGTTAGCCTGAAATTTAAGATATACAATTTGAATGAATTCCATAAGACTGATCCAAGTTAAATTACCTGTGATAACTTATTTAACAGTTCTATGCACCTGAATTAGAGAAACAAAACTGCTATTTAAGAGGATGTAAACCCAACATTAAGCATGGACTCATGCTGGATAGCCTCCTTATCCTTTTTGAGTTCTTAAATCTTCCATTATTAAAAGCTCTGTACTCTATGACTCATCATGGAGGAGATAAAATGATACAAATTATGGGGAAAAATTAGTGAGGTAACTGTTCTGAAATTGCTATAGTGGTTTACAACCAATGTTTGGTTTGTCAAACCCATAATTCTGGTAAGACAACAAAAACCTCAGGTGATACATTTCTGGCACCTGCTGGATCATTGGAACACTTAAAATGAGTTTCATTCAAATGTCACTTTCAAGGCATGTTTTCTGGTTATAAAGAAGCTTTTCCATGCAGGAAGGCAGTGCTATAATAATAGCTAAAAGGCTATTAGAAAATATACTTCTCTTATGGGGCATTCCTGGAGAAATCTCCAGTGATAGAGGTACTTGTTTCACTGAACAAGTTATAAAACAGTTAAAAAAGATATTACAAACAAAATGGCATTAGGAAAAGCTAACTAAATTGATTGTGTTGCCTTAGCCAAAAGTATTACTGTTGGCCTTAAGGACAATCGTATCTTCCCCCTGTGGAAAACACAGATTGACTCCTTATGAAATAGTTACTGGAAGCCCTATGTGCCTAATAATAGAACCTCGTGTATCTCCTGCTCGTATAAACACTGACATGACTCAATATTGCCAAGGTATGCCAAAGTATGTTTTCACAAGGTGAAAGCCCTTTGTGATCCACTAAGTGATGACAACCAGATTTTCCACAATCTAGAACAGCGAAAATAGGTCTTTTGGAAAAGACACTAGAGAAAGACTACCCTTGAACACCTTTGGAAAGGATCATACCAAGTTCTTCTCTGCAGCAAAACTTCAGGGTTAGCTGGGCATAGATGTGCATGCTTGTAGGTCCAGCCACTTGGGAGGCTGAGGCAGGAGAATTGCTTGAGCCTAGGAGTTCAAGGCCACAGTGAGACCTCATTTCTAAAAAAAGAAATACTTCAGGGCCTTGAGTCTTGGATCCACATCTTTCAACTCAAGAGGGCAAAGTAAGACAAGTTTGTTTTCTCTTGCAAAAACTGAATACCTGAGGCTGGGTAATTTATAAAGAGAAGAAATTTATTTCTTACAGTTCTGGAGGCTGTAAAGTCCAAGGGCATGGCACTGGCATGTTGTGAGGGCCTTCTTGCTGTGTTATAACATGGTAGAGGACATCACATGGTGACAGGGCAAGAGTGTGTCAGCTTAGGTCTCTCTTCCTCTTCTTACAAAGCCACCAGTCTCATTATAGGGCCCCTTCCCTGATGACCTTATCTAATTCTAATTACCTCCCAAAGCTCCACCTCCAAATACCATCAACATATGAATTTGGGGATTAAATTTCCAAAACATGAAATTTGGGGGACACATTCAAATCATAGCGAGGGCCCCTCCAGACTCCTGGGACACTGCACCCGTTGGAAACCTCAAGGTAAAGCTGACTGGGGAACTTTGTCCCCAGAAGCAGATGGCATCCTAGACATGGACGGCTTTCCCTAGATCATGGATCAAGACTTCTCTCCTCTGTCACCATTACACCTTTGTCCCCTTTCTTATTTTCCCTGTGTTTCTTTTCTGTTTATGCATGGCAAGATAATGTGATAATTAAGATTTTATAATCATAGCTTCTGCAGGGAACTTAATTGAATATTGGATTGTCATGTTAAACCTAAACCTTTACATGACCTTAGAGATTCTCTGGTTCACTTTGTAACAAATTTCACTGGAATTCCAAGCTTGACTATTTGTTCCAATTTCACATCTGGTCCTTTCCATAGGGTTAGGTTTTTAGATTCATGTATTCAGATTTCTTGTTTAAATCTAAGAGTAGGCAAAACCTATAGTGAGGGTTTTGCAGCTAAATTATGCCAGAAATTGAATAAGAAAACAAAAGGAAGGGTAATTTGACAGTTTATAGGCAAATTTATAACCCTAATCCCTTAATTGTCAGTAGCCTCCAACCATGCAAGGATTCAATAATGGAACCTTAGACAAAATTACTAGTGCTTTTCTCTTGGTGATTCCTAATGCACAAAGTGCCCCACAGGGAAATGTCTGTGTTGTCCTTCTAAGATGTATTTTTATCTGTGCAGGATTTAACAACCAACCATATATGTGGGCAACTTCATGTCTCAATAAGAGGAAAATAAGAAGCCAAGTGGATTAAGGATTCTAACAGTAACACTGTCATTCCACAACCAATGGGAAACTGAACATTTGTATACACCTCTTAATTTGCACTATAGAATAAGGGGAAATTTGCCAGCAGGTATAAGTCCCTCTAAATGGGCATCTTTTGGTAAAATACCCCTTCCCTGGCTTGGCATGAATAAAAATTAAGTTATGATTAGAAATCTGTCTCAAACATTAGCTACTATAGCTGATTCTACTGCAAAGGCTATAGTAGCCCAGCAAATTTTTTTAAATTCTCTTGCTAAAGTTGTTTAGATAACAGGATTGCTTTGAACTGTCTTCTGGTTGAATAGGGGGAGTGTGGGAGCTAACACCTCCTGCTGCACTTGGATAAATATGTCTGATATGGTAGAAACTCAGTTGCAAAAAATCAACAAATAAGTTACTTGGTTAAAACAAGTAGATTTCTCTTCTGACTCATTTTTTATACATTTGATTTTGATTGGTTTGATTCATGGGGGCTTCTGTTCAGAACTATACTTCAGTCTCTCTGTATTATCCTCCTGATAGCCATCATAATAGTTTCCCTGGTGGGCTGTATCCTCTCAAGAGTCTTAAATGCTTATATGCAGCCATTCACTATACATCAAAAGGTCTCACTGTGGTTAAAATAATGCAAACATAAAGAGAACATAAGAAATCATCCCATTGGTGATGTCACAAATTGTGAATTACATATTGAGACCAAACAAGTCCATTATGATGGTGACAGAGAGTGGCATCACTGCCCAAAATATTGGTCAATCTCTCAAAATAGAGAGGCTGACCAAAAGAGAGGAAAATGTTAAATTAAATAAAATTAAATTAAATGTTGTCTAAAGCTGCCTCTATACGTAGTGACTGCAACCTAACTTAAGTATGTAAGGAAATTGCAAACTATCTTAAGAGTATATTCTTGTAATAAATAGCTGAGTCTCAGCCAAGCTTCAGCCAATGACAGGCTGCCAATAGATCATGCCACACCCAAATAAGGCAAATACCCAGTTGTAACCAATCAAATTGTTTATGTCACGTCCTTTTTCTCTATAAATACTGCCTGCCCACATTGCTGGGTGGAGCTCTCTGAACCTCTCCTGCCTCCAAGTGCTGCCCAATTCATGAATTGTTCTCTGTTCAAATAAACTCTGCCAAATTTAGTTTGTCTAAATTTTTTCTTTTAACACTAAAATAAATCAAAGAAAATACCATAAAGCAAACTATAGGACAAGAAAAAGGAGAAGGAGGAAGAGCAGGAAGAGGAGGAGGTAAGAAAGAAGGAGAGAAAAAGAAAAATAGGCAGTGTCAGTGACAGCCTTAAAAACAGAAAAAATAACATAAGATAGGCCAATCTAAGACACAACTGTATTCCCAGTAATGTAAATAAAATAGAAGTAGTTCATGTAAGATTTAAATTGAAAGATACACACACTCATTGTAATTTTAGTTTTTGATTCATTTAACAAAAAAAAATCTGTATTTTTTAATTAACAGATGTGGAGTGGCCATATAGACCATGTCAGGCTTCCCTTGGCCCCTGGAGACCTTAGTGGGGCATGCAACTTCTAGTGATGCTGCCTGTAAGGCTAAGCCCCTACCAAAACTGAGAAGCTCAATCTTTCCTGCTCCACATGTGACTTACAGGAAGAATGTGCATAAACAATTTGTGCCCTTGATAGAGAAAATTTACAGACATCCTAGGCTTTCCAACTCTTGAGTCAAATTCAAGGTCAGCAAGGCTACATTCTAATCCAGTGGGGGGGTGGGGAAAGCAAGTCATTGCCTAGGTGTTTCTGAATAATATTTCTGGCCCAGCTTCCCAGCATCCCAGAAAATTCTGCAAAGATAAGTTCACCTCTCATAATGGATGCTGTCAGTGCCCTGTCCATAACACCCCAGCACTCGCCACTCCCATATGGGCCAATGGCTTCTTTCTGCAAGAACCTGCACAGTGCCAAAGGGGTCTGGCTATAGGATCATGTTAAGCCCACACAGGGGCAAGACAGAACTGCCAGGCACTTAATGCCTGAGGGACCAGCTCTCGGTCGATGAAGACTGGGAGTGGATGGGTAAATATCTCGTGTCATACCCTTTGGGTAGATAATGCAGAGGTGGGTGTGGCACAGTCTTCCAGAGGTCCCCAGTGGGATCAAGTAGTAATCTGATCATTCCTGCTCCCTGTATTGGCTGTCTTGCCTTCCCTGTCTTACTTCCCACTTCCCTTCTGATACCTCCTGGATCATCTCCCAGATAAATTGTTTGCTCTAGAATCCTTGTGTCGGGACCTGCGGAATCCCCACATTAAGATACTTGTTTAAAGAAAGAAAAGATTCTTGCCAGGTGCAGTGGCTCATTCCTCTAATCCCAGCAGTTTGGGAGGCTGAAGCAGGAGGATCGCTTGAAGCCAAAATTTCAAGACCAGCCTCAGCAACATAGTGAGACCCTCATCTCTGCAAAAAAATAAAGACTCTAAGATTGGATAACAATGAAAAGTCCAACTATGTGTTTCACATAAGATACATATCAAAAGCAAAATTCCTCAGAAAGATTGAAAGTAAAAAGACAGATAATACCCAGGTAAAAACAAACAAAAAAATCACTGGGTGTGAGTGAGGCCATAAATAAAACAGATTTTCAACATTAGAAGCACCTCAGACAGCATTCTATAATTCCAAAAGTAATAAAGGAAAAAATTAATAAGAATGCAGTAAGTAAGTCTAAGACCATACCACCCTGAATGCAACTGATTGTGTCTGATCTCAGAAGCAAAGCAGGGTTGGGCTTGGTTAGTACTTGGATGGGAGAATGCACTACATAAGAAATACACTGTACCTGAAACAGTGCATCTTAAATAATTTTTGGATCAAAGAAGAAATCCACATCTAAATTTCAGATTATCTACAATGGTAAAAAAATATGCAGGAGAACCTATACAGTAAAGCAAAAGCAATGTTCAGTGGGAAAATCAAAGTTTAAAATGTGTATATTACTAAACTGAAAAAAATAAAAATAAGTTAAACTCCCGAAATTTAAAAAAACACACAATAATAAATAAAATAAGTCTAAGGAAATCAAAGATAAGGAATAAGTAGATATAAAAACAAAAATTAGTGATTTAAAATCATAAAAAGTTATGACAAGCAAATGAATCCAAGAGTTGGTTCTTTAGAAAAAATTAATAAAATGGATATGCCATTAACTAATCCAACAGAGAACAAAAGAAGAAAACATAATATATAAAAATATATACAAAATATCAAGTGATAATGAGGAAATAATAATAAAGCTATAATTCAAAAAATCATTAAAAAGGACATTAACCAATTTCATGTGAATTTGAAGACCGGGATGAAACAGGTAATGTCCTAGAAAAGTGTAATCACAGTTGACCCAGGAAAAGGCAAGAGTCTAAACACACTAATTTTAAAAGTAATTCAGAAAGTAATCAAAGAGCTAGCTACCCAAAATGTAGAAGACCCAGATGGTTTCATAAAGGAAAATCACCAAACCTTCACAGAACAGATAACTACTACTACTATTTAAACGGTTCAGTTTTAAAAGAATATTTCCGACTTCTTTTTACAAAGCCAGAAAAACTTTGACACCAAAATCTGACAAAGATAACATATTTTTTAAAAATACAGAGCAAATCTCACTTATGAATAGTAATGCAAAAATCCTGAATAAAATATCAGCACTTAGAATCTGGCAGCACACTAAAAGAATAATATACTAAGATTTAAAATGCAAAGATAGTTTAACATTAGGGACTCACTATAGTCACATATCAACTTATAAAAATGATATCATCATCAAAGATGCTGGTAAAGGTATTGAACAAAATATAACGTTCGGTCTTGGTTGAAAAAAATAAATTATTAAAATATAAGAAATAGACACAACTTTAATGTGACTTTAAAAGCCTATATAAAGAAAAAGTCATCTCCTGTGTAGTAGTGAATCATCAAAGCATTCCCATTAAACTCTGGAATAAAATAAGATTACTACCACGATTTAACACTGTTCCAGATGCTTTAGCAAAGTACAAAAATGTGATAGTTAAAATTGGAAAAGGAAAGGAAAAATAATGATTATTTGTACATTATATGATAATATGCCTATGAAACCTGAGAAGATCAATGAAAATCTATTAGAAAAATCAAAATAACTCAGGAAAGTGAGTAGTTAGATTTTATATACAGAGAACAATATCTTTCTTTATATACAAATATCTCAATGAGATCACATAATGGAAAAAACTCTCATTTATAAGTAGGAGTTTAAGAAGATAAAAATACCTGGGAATAAACTTTAAAAAGTACAGAATCTATAAAAAACTTTAAGGCACTAAAGAGGAACATGAAAGAAAACTCAAATGAATGGAAAGACAACCCTGTTTTTGGAAGGAGAATTGAGTATTGTAAAGATGTCACTTCACCCTAAATCAATCTATAAATTTTATATAATCTCAATAATATGTCAATAGAATATATCTTGAATGAGCAAATCTCATTCTAGGGACATATAAAGCTATAGTCATTAAAATAATTTGGTCCAGGTGCACAAAAGAGCCAGAAAAGAATAGCAAGTCTAGAAATGAATCTAAATATGAAAATGTATTATGTGACAAAGGTGGCAGTTCAATCATTGGGAAAAGGTAGATTCTTTTCAATAAAAGATATTATGACAACTGGCTAGTCATCTGGGAAAAAAATACAGATCCCTAATTCACTGCTTACCCCAAAATAAATGTTGAATAGTTTAAACATTAAACATATCAAACATTAAGACATTTAAAATAAAGTAAAAACACTAGGATAATTTATTTTCTAATTTTGGAGTAGAAAAGACCACTCTAAGCATGATATGAAACCCAAAAGCCACAAAACAATTTTAATATGATGCCATGAAAATGTAAAGTGTCTGCACAATAAAATGATCACCATAAACAAAGTCAAAAAGAAACAAGAACTAGAAAAAAGTATTTGTGACACATACACCAAAGGGCTAATTTTGTCTAACATAAGAAGTTTCTACAAGTAAATGAGAAAGGTCCAACAACCCAATAAATACATGTGCTTGAAATATGTAATGTGGTTCACAGGGTAAAAAAATATATATACACTTTAAAAATATACTGAATGTGACTCACAATTATGGAAATGTAAATTAAACTATTGAAAATATGCCATTATTTTCACCTATCAGATTGGCAAAAACCAAAATGCTCCCAGGGATGTGGAGAGAAACCTTCGCCTTCATATACTATCAACAGGTGTGTAAATTGGTACAAATGCCATACAATTTTCCAAAAATTTACATGCACATAATCTTGACCCAGCAATTGCCATAGAAACGTATCCAAAAATGTATCCTAAAGGTATGTTCACACATGTGCTCAAAAACACATACACAAAGATGTCTACTGAAGAATTCTTCCTAGTAGCAAAAACTGGAAACAATCTAAATGTCTCTCTCTATGGAAATAGGTTTGGTTTTTTTTAAATGTATATAGGTAACCTTTACAAAGAATGAGATATTTCCTGGTATGCTGATATAGAACTATCTCCAAGATACACTGAGTTTAAAAGAAGAAAAATCAAGGTGCAGAACAGCATGTATTGTATATACATCCATATATCACTGATAGGTGTCAAAGAAACTAGCCAGGATGATGGATTCTAGGAAGGGTAGTTTGGGGCTGGTGGTCAGATATGGAGGGAGCCTTATTTTTCACTGTATATGCTATTATACTGTGTGAATTTTTTGCTGCATGCCCATATGATTTGAAAACTAAACACTTTAAGAAAATAAGTTACCAAAAGTAAGTCTCCTTGAACAATGCAAAAGGAAATTAAGAAAACAATTTCATTTATAATAGCATCAAAAGAAGAAAATACCTATGAATAACTAAACCAAAGAGGTGAAAGACACACTGCAAACTATAAAACATTGCTGAAAAAATTAAAGACATAAAATAAATTGAAAGATACCCATGTTCATAGGCTGGGAGACCAATGAACATGTTGTTATGATATATTATGATGTCAATACTACTCAAAACAATCTACAGATTTAATACAATTCCTATCAAAATCTTAATGATATTTTTTGAAGAAATAGAAAAATCCATCCTAAAATTCATATGGAATCTTAAGGGATCCCAAATAGCCAAAACAATCTTGAAAAAAGAAAAACAAAGTTGGAGATCTCACATTTCCTGACTTCAAAACTTATTACAAAACTACAGTAATCAAAACAGCATGGTACTGGCGTAAAGACAAACATATAGACAAATGCACTAAGATACAGAGCCCAGAAAAAAAACCTTGCATATATGGTCAAATGTTTTTCAACAAGGGTGCTAATATCATTCAATGGAGAAAGGACAGTCTTTTCAACAAATGGTGTTGGGAATACTGGATATCTACATACAAAAGAATGAAATCAGACACTTACTTTACATCATATGCCAAAATGAAGTCAAAATGGATCAAAGATCTAAGCATAAGAACTAAAACTCTAAAACTTATATAAGAAAAGCTTCATGACATTGAATTGAGCAAGGGTTTCCTGAATATGACACTAAAAACACAGGCAAAAAAGGTAAAAATAGACAAATTACACTACAACAAAATTAAAAACCTCTGTGCATCAAAGGATATAATCAACAGAGTGAAAAGGTAACCTATGGAATAAGGGAAAATATTTGTAAATAATATGTTGATAAAACAATATGGCAGTTCTTCAAAAAATTATGGTCTGGCAATTTCACCTCTGAGTATATACCCCTAAAAATTGAAAGTAGAGTCTGAAAGAGGTATCTTCACACCAATGTTCACAGTAGTATTATTTACAATAACCAAAATGTGGAAGCAACCCAAATGTCCATCAACAAATGAATAGATAAACAAAAGTGTGGTATGTACATAAAATAGAATATTATTCAGCCTTAAAAAGGAAGGAAATTCTGACACATGCTACAACATGAATGAACTTTGAGGACATTATGCTAAAGGAAACAACCCAATTACAAAAAGACAAATACTATATGATTTCACTTATATGAGGTATCTAGACTAGTCAAATTCATTGAAACAGAAAGTAGAAAGGTGGTTGCCGGGGGCTGAGGGTAGGGAGAAATGGGGAGTTATTGTTTAATGGGAATAGAGTTTGAGTCTTGCAAGATGAAAAAGTGTGGGTATCTGTTGCACAGCTATGTGAATATAGTTAACACTATTGAACTGTACACTTAGAAATGGTTAATATGGTAAATTTTATGATATGCATTTTGTTACCACAAAAAAATTTTTAAGTAAGTCCCTAGATCCAAGGTTTTCCAAGTAATTCCTTCTGTTTCTAGGTCCAGCAAAATATCATTGTTGTCATCATCACCAACACTACCATTTCTTGCATACTTACTATGTATGCATTACCTTATTTAATCTTCACATCTGCCCCATAAGGTTATGTAGTATTTTTTTTTTGTACAGGAAATTGAAGCTCAGATGAGTTCAGTAACTTGCACAAGATCAATAGTTGGCAGAGCTTAGACTTGGACCCAGGTCTGTCATTCCAAAACTTAATGCATTCAACCAACTATGCCTCCTATTTGACCACTTCTTCTGCCTCCCAGGAATTGGGATGTGGGGGTAGGGAAGGGAGCAGGAAAGTCAGGCAGGGAATATCCAGTTGTTCTTGTTTTTCAGGGACTTCCACTTTCAATGGCCCTACTACCCCTTAACGCTGCCCATCCATGGGAGGTTTCAGGTGAATTAAATCAGACACATGTGGCAGCCTTAGGGAACTAGATGAAGGTCTTATTGTATTAGTCATTTTTCCTGTCATCTTGAATCAGTGTCATGTTAGCTTAATGCAATACTAACATGATACAGAAATGTTAGCATATTACAGACTACTCAGTATGTCAAGTCAGAACTTTATTGTATTACTCTGCCACTGATATTCCAAAGAAGGGAGAAAAACATGAGTATGCCTATAAAATAGAGTCAGTTAATGCCAAATCCAAAACCCCCAATTTGGAACTTGAATTGGAGAAAAGGGCAAGAGACTGTATCAAGATACCTGATTCTAAGAACTTTAATAGAATATATCTTAAGGTAACATGGGTATCTTCTCATAATGTAACAAAAAGGATAAATCCCTTGTTAATCAATATTTTCAAGCTGATGCCCTTTTTCCTGAATTGTTGACAAAGAGCAGACCTGAAAGGAACTGATGGGCAAGGCAATCCCTATTATGACCCAAAAAAGTTAGATCTTCAGTTCTCACATGAAATCTAAACCTCTGCTAGGTGGATAACATCTTATTGCTAGGTAAATGGCAGGGGTTCCTATCTTGAGATAAATAGACCTTTTGGGGTCTACCACTGACTTTCAGAGGGTGATCAAATCCCCTGAATTTGTACGTAAAATTGTGTGTGTACAAATGGCTTTTTTTCCCCTTGAAAAAGGTCTGTAGATTCTTGAAGGTGAGCCCCAAACAGTTAGGCCCCTCTACATTAAAAGTAGATCAGGAAATATCAAACTAAAGTGAGACCAAGAATAGCTGGAAGACCTGGGGTCTAGTCCTAACTCTGTCATTGACTTGCTGGATGACACTAAATCACATCTTCCTTGAGTGCTTCATCCAGGAAATAGGGATCAGTGTAACTGTGTGATATACCTCACAAGGTTTTGGTGAGAATTAATGAGACAATGTATTGGAAGGAACTTCAAAAAGGATAAATCCCTTTTAAAAAGTAAGCTATTAGTACTTCCTGGAAAAATTATCATCAACTTTCAAGTTCACATATACATATCAAATAGATTTCTATAAGGACTTTCTCGTTTCTCTCATGGTAACAAGTCTTTGTGTTCCTCCACCTGCAGGGACAAACAGACATGACTGAATCAATTCCCAATGGAATAATCTAGTCTATGATCAAAAAAACCAAAAAACCAAAAAACTATCAGCCACTTTGGCCAAGAGAGATCAAGCCAATTTCTCAAAGTGAGTCCAAAGCTCCACATCCAAGCCAGGGGAAGAATATTGAACAGAAGGCAGTGCAGCTCTACTATAAATGTGCAGTTCCCCTTAATTAAAAATCTATTAGCAAATTTCCTGATAGGCCGATGGTATTTACAAATATAAACTCATAGCTATTTATTAGAATGTTTATTCTAAGGCCTTAAAATGAGTTTTTCCTTGTAGTGTGATAATTGTTCAGATGGCTTCCTGCTGATTTAATTACTTCAATTAACGAGGATTCTCTGAGACAAGTTTCCCTTGGCTTTGGATCTTCTGTGTTGTTACCACTGGGACCTCATTGATTATAGCTCCAGGGCCAAGCTGTATCTGTGCCACCTACCACCAAATATCAATGTTGAAAGAAGCAGAGTCAGTATGAAGAGGAAGAAAAAAGAAATCAAGCCTGTGTGTGTGTTTCCCAGGCCTTCCTTCAGCGAGAAAGAGGATGTCACTGATCCCACATCACTAAGCTGAGTCTCTTTTGGTTCAAAAGGTGGGGCTGGTTGTGTTTAATCATCCATATTTTCACCTCTTGCCACCTTGTCACCAGCGATGTACTTTAAAAGGTTAGAAGCCCGGTGGAGAAGTATTACAGCTCAGCAAGGAGTACTAGGCTTACAGCCTGATGACCTGAGTGTGGTGGTTTTCAAATATGCCCACCAATTCTGCAACACCCCTCCCTTCAAGAGGTGGTATTTAATTTTCCTCCCCTTGAGTGTGGGCTGGGCTTAGTGACTCTCTTCTAACAAATAGAATATGGCAAATGTGACGAGGTCATAAACAACATCATAGCTTCCCCCTTGCTATTTCTCTCTTAGATTGCCTATTCTGGGTGATGTTAGCTTCAGTGTCAAAAGAGATTCTGGAGAGGCCCATGCAGGAAGGAATTGAGGCCTCCTACCCGTAGTCGTGTAGGTGAGCCATCTTGGAAGCACATCTTCGGCCCTAGTCAAGCTTGACTGCAACCCCATGAGAAGCCAGAAGCCAGGAGCACCCTTCTGTTCATGAGCTCTATTTATGTGCTAGAAAGTGTTCTAGATTCTAGGAACACAGCAGTGACAACTCAAAGACAGCACCTGCTTTCATGGCAATAACATTCTAATAGAGTAAACTAATAAACAGATAAAAACAAACGGGATAATTTTGGAGAGTGATAGCATTGTAAAAGAAATTAAACAAGATAGTAGGATAGAATCTACATGGGGAGGCCAGCAGAAGTCTCTCCGAGGGGTGACAGCTGAACTGATATTTGGAGACATATAAGACCTGGAATAGAGCATTCTGGGCAGAGGGAAGAGCAAGTGCAAAATCCCTGAGGCAGGAAAGAGCTTGGGAGTTTGCATTGTGGTGAGCAAGGAGATAGTGTTGTGCAATAAGGTCCAAGAAGGTGTTGCGGGAGACCAGAGCATGCAAGGCCTACGGAAGGAGTGGCTCTAGTTCCAAGGGAAGTGGTAAGTCAGTGGAAGATTTTAAACAGAAAAAGGACACAATCCCATGCACATCTTTAAAAGGTCACTTTGGCTGCTCTGTAAAACAGTGTAAAAGAGGGGACAAGACAAGCTCTGAGATCTATTAGCCTCAGCAGTTCACTCAGGAGGTCAAAGGCCACAGCCAGCCCAGGGTGGGAGTAGGGAAGATGGGGGAAAGAGAGATTTGAGCTCAGTTGTGAGTGCAAAATGGATATGACTGCTGAGGGATTGGACTTTGGGAGGTGAAAGAAAAGGAGGAATCAAAAAAGGCTTTGACTTAGGGCTTGAGCACCTGGGAGGAAAGTGGAGCTAGTGACTGAGACATTGAAGACTCAGGTAGGAACAGGTTTGAGTCCTACCTGTGTGACTCAGGCCTCAGCTGGTTATAGCACTGTGGTCAATGAGGCCAGGCTTATGGGTCCCCATGGACCAAAGAAGGGTGCTATGTTATATAATGCTGTATAATTTGCAAAACGTGGTTTAACGTGTCATTTATTTGAAAGCCACAACAATTCCATGAGTTAATCAGGTGAATGTTTATATCTCCATTTTAACAGATGAGGAAAACTGGGGTTCAGAGAAGTTATGGTGGCTTGTGTAACATCACCAGCCAGAAAGAGGCCATACAGAGGTTCTTAAAGGGGTAGGGAAAGGCATTTTGGACAGGACAATTATTTGTGCTGAATTGTTTCCTTCATGTTCCGCATCCTTCAATCCTGCTCACTAAATGGCAGTGGAGAGCCCCTCTCACCCGTCCACCCACCCAAGCACTGTGACAACCAGATGCATTTCCAAACTCCTCCTAGGAGGGCAGTTACACACACACACACACACACACACACAGTCCTTCAAAATAAAAAATAACCTGATCCATCTGCTCCCTCCCTGAATTAATTTGCTCATGGAGCACTTCCTTTCTGCCAGGCACTTGCTGGGTGCTTAGGACACAGAGAAGGATCAAACCCAGTGCCTGACCTCAAGGACCTCTCCGTCAGGTAAGGAACTTGCAATCCCTGCACTATCTAGAGAAAATTTTAGGAAGATTTCTCAGGCCGGTTGCATGCAAAACCTCCGGTAGATCACATGAATTCCTTCCTGCTGACGATAAACAAATATCAGAAGTCTGAATACACGAACACCCCATACAGAAGAGGATTCCGGAACCTCGGGCAAAATATTATAATATTTTCATGGGCTGCCCAAATTCCAAGCATTAGATTTGATGAACAGCTTTATTGAATTTTGTGGATAAATATTTAAAGCCTTCAAGGGCTTGTGTAAATCACACCTAGGCAGACGCACTTGCTCACAGCGCCATCTGCTGATGGCCACTGGTGTTGTGCAGGGAAATTAACAGGTATCAAGGACACACTCAGCTGAGGACTCCAAGGCAGGTCTGGGAGGGACAGGACATCACCAACTGGCCCCAGAACCCAGACCTTATGCAAACCAACCCCTAGGTACCAATTAACAGGAGCTTCAAGGTGTCCAAGAGCAAAAATTTGCAAAAGCAACATAAGATGAAGGAAGCAGAAGAAAGGAGGATATAAAGGAGATGCAAGAAGTTCTTGTTTTCAGAAGAATTTTGGAAACATAGCGCCCTCCAGAGTTCATACAGCCCTTCCCCGCTCTAGGCAGCAACGTACCTAGAACCCTCAGGAGAAGCAGGAGTTGGCAATCCCTGGGGTACAACCTCCCAGTGTCCTTTATTACGTTGCTTATCACTCTTCTGTGACACTTACCATATAGAGGGATATTGTACAGCCCTTAAAAAATTATGTCATAAAAGCATATTTAATGGCATGGGAAGGGTTCATGTGGTCAGATTGTGTATGGGAAATATTACAAAACAGAATGTGTGTGTGTGTGTGTGTGTGTGTCACCAGAAGGGTATGCATCAAGGTAATAACAATGGCTATCTGCAGTGTGAGAATAAGGATGATTTTTTTAAATTTTCTGCCTTGTGCCTTTCTGTATTTTCCAAATTCCAAATCCAGTTCTCTCATAAACATGTATCACTTTGGTTGCGAAGAAGAAGAAAACTTAAGGAAAAAATACTACTCCAAGAATAAATTCTTCCTTTTCTCCCTCCAGCCATATTGCGAGTTCATTTCCTTTGGTTGTATACTTAGGGTAAGTAGGGTAAGGTAATTACTAATAACCACAATAATAGTAATAACTTACAATGGAGCATTTATTACTAAACGTGGTACGTGGAAAATACCTAGCCCACTGTTGGCACGTAGTAAAAACTAAGTTAATATAAGCTATTGCTATTATGGCTATGTGTATTATCATTAGCCTTTCCTAAATATACAGAACACTGACCTCAAAAAGCTTACAGCTTAAGTGGAGAGAGAAAAACATTACATAGAAAAGATCTAATAATAAGAGAAAGAAAGTGACATTGATAAATCAAACAGAAAGTGGTGGCCTTCAACCCTCGATTCTAGGCAAGCTCTTTCAGCTGCAAGAAAAAGAGATCCGCTCAATCTAGCTCCACTGAGAACTGTCCTCAGAGGTATCTCATGGAGCCCAAAGGTAAGAACCAAAGCACAGGTAGGCGCCATGGGAACCGGAACGGGGAGGCCGGGAAGAATCAAAGCTTCTCTCCCTCTCAGCCCCGGCTCTGCCTTTCCTCCTGCACTTCTTTCCATGCACCTGCTACTCTCTTACTAAGCTTCGTCCCCTTGACAGAGCTTGTAATAGCCCCTCCCAAACCGTCCCTACTACCTCTTTCATCCCCTATACACAATAGCTAACCAGCTCAGCTTCTGTCTCCCCATTCCAAATCCCTGAGTGGAGAATGTAATGGACGTGGCTCACCACGTTTCTGCACCAGACCACCCAAGTCACTTACTCCTGGCCAGCCAGTGGATGAATTCCCCTTGGATCAGGTACTTGCCTTGGGTGCAATTGACTTGACTAAGAGGAACCGGGTCACAGGGTACAAAACATGCCAGTGCCAGCCTTCAGCTAGGGTTATGGGTGAGAGTATTAACGGGCAAAGAAAGCAATGGAACTTCTAGAATGACATTTCTAGAACAGCACTCATTGATTGCCATTTGTCCTTCAAGGTTTCTTTCCTACCCATCCTCACAGACCTGCTCTTCTGTGAGTGTTTAATGCATAATGAAGGAAACGTCTTTTGTCACAGGTTGGGTTTCCCCAGAAGCAGATTATCTGCTTGATTGTTAATCTGCTCTAGCAAAGCTACCACATCTGGTATAGTAGCTGCAGTGGGAACTGCTGCATGGTTGAGATCACAGTAGTCCTCTGTCATCATCCATCATCCCTGATTTTTGCAGGGGCCAGACTTTGGCATTCACCTAGATTGAAGGAAGATATAGCAGGAATCACCACCTCTGTATCCTTTGGGTTTTTAGGATGGCACTAATTTCTTCCATCCTCCTCAAGATAAGGTATTGTCTTTAATTGACTATCTTTACCAGGGTTAGAAAGGGGGAGGGGCAGTTTCAGAGCCTTCCACTTGCCTTTTTCCACTATGATAACTCCTATCCTATAGGCCAAGGGCCAAATGTATGGGTTAAACCAACTACGAAGAATGTCTCTCCCAGTTACACATTTGAGAACCTGGGACATGATGACTGGGTGACCCCATGGACTTTGTGGGGCTATTGTGAATTGGACTGTGGCCAGGACTTCATTTATTACCTGGTTCCCCAACACTAATGGGGGGCCATGATGACACTTTGGGCCTTGGGGTGTCAATGTCAATTAGGTTCCTGTGTCCAGTAGTCCTTGAAATGTTTGGGCACACACCTTTCCCCAGTGTACATCTACTCAAGTAAATGGCCATAAGTCCCTTTGAGGAAAGCCAGGAGGAATCATTACTGTTCACATTTGCCATGATATTGCAGAACTGGCCTCTCACTGGGTTTCAGGTTTGAAAACTGAGTCACATCTAGCAAACATGGGCAAGGGATTGTGCCTTATTCTTGGGGTGATTGCTCCCAGCGTTCTGATCATTCATCCTTGATTTCTTTTGATCGTACAGATTGAGTAGTATTCTTTTTTTTTAAGCATGTGCTGTGTGATTTTTTTCTGATACAAGGTCTCACTTTGTTGCCCAGGTTAGAGTGCCGTGGCATCATCATAGTTCACTGCAACCTCAAACTCCCAGGCTCAAGCAATCCTCCTGCCTCAGCCTCCCGAGTAGCTGGAACTACAGAACACACTACAACACCCAGCTAATTTTTTTGTTTTTTGCACATATGGGGTCTCACTATGTTGCTCAGGCTGGTCTCAAACTCCTCACCTCAAGCGATCCTCCCATCTTGGCCTCCCAAAGTGCTGGGATTATAGGCATGAGCCACCTCACCCAGACGAGCAGTAATCTTGTTGACCGCTCATCTATTTTGCCCCTGGAGGTGCTATTTTCCGTAACCATCTTCAAAACTCTCTGCAGGAGGGGTCTTTCTGGTTGCTCCTCCATATTTTCCACTCATTACAATAAACGTCTACCTGATGGTTAAATGTCACCATCTGGCCTCTATTATCCCAGAGTGTCATCTTCCCCATTGCTATTGGTAAGCCCAGTTCTGTTGTGGTGTTTCCTACATTTAGCCCTGGACTGCCGAGGAGCCACCACTGGACTTCTGAGTGATCCTGGTGTCCTTCTCACCAGAACATTTCTTATTTCCTTACTAAGTAGTATATCTTCCAATCCTCTCCATAGCACAGAATCATCTGGTCTATTTTCTGGCCTTACTCTGAGACTTTCAATCCTATTTCCACCATCTTCCATGTACTTTCTGGCATTTCTACCTCACCACAGGCCATGGCTGTCCCCATGCCTCCAAAAATCATTCCAGTAGCAGATCCACACTATCTCCTGGGTTACCTCATCATCCCCTGTTGACTTCTCAAAAATTCCATCATGTGTGTAACCATTTTCTTTTTGCATTAAATCCCTTCATTTTAAATACTTAGAGGTGTTTCTGCTTTCCTGGTTAGACCTAAATGATTCTCCATTTGACATCTCCAGATTAAAACTCCCCAAAGGAAGGAACCATCTGTTCTCCATCTCTGAGGCATCTAACTAAGCACCTGACATTCAGTAAGTGCTCAATAGAAGTTTGATTAATTTACTGGACTATATTTACATAGAGGATGATTTTTCTAGTTACAGATGTCTGCCATGTGTGTAGTGAAAGGTAACTTTCTTAACATAAAGATGGCGAAGCACTATCCTTTGAAAAAAGAATTAGAAATATTCCTGTCTTCAGTAGAAAGGAAGACTTTAAGTTACTTTTAAAGATAATGAACTGGCAAACCCTCCTATTACAACTGTGTTTCTATGTCTGTTTCAGTCATTAGCATTTATTTCCTCATAAAGCTTCTTGCCAAAACTCCAAATCAATTTCTAAAGTCATCCCACAATATAGGCACAATTTCCTTCTGTCATCCATCCCTATAGCTATTTCATAATGTTTTCCTTTCCACCCTTAAAGCTTTAACTATAGAAAACCTCAGCCATTGGTCTCCAACCCTTTTTTTAAGTAAGTGAAGAAGCAAAAAGATGCAAGAAATATCAATGATTTGTCCAAAGTCACAAAGTTATGGCAAAACCAGGACTAACACTGAAGTTTCCTGACCCTCACGTGGTTTTCTCCCCACCACCCACCCCACCCACTTTCCTGGAACCACCAGAAAGTGATTACAGTATTGCAGCTCCGTGAAACACCAAAGAGGACAATCCTTTCTTTTCTTCCAAGCCCCTGGAAGCCCAGGCTATGTCACTGAAGCTTTGAGAAACAGCTTTAACTAGTCAGTACGTACTTACTGAGTCCTTCGATCACCAGTCATTATGCTACACGTTGGATATAGGGTGGTGAAAAGGGGGCATGGTAAATAATAGTAGTAGTGGAAAGAAGAAGAAGAAGAAGAGAGGAGGAGGAGGAGGGAGAGAAAGGGAGGAAGAAGTGGAGGAAAGGAAGAGAGGAAGGACGAAATGTGGTCCCTGATCTCATGAAGCTTCTAGATTAGAGCTTATGTCTATTTGGAAAGTGAAACTTACAAAAAAAAATAGTACTAGGACACAGAAAATAGAGGTCAGTCTAATTCAAGGCTCAGCAGTCTATGGCCCATGGACCAAATCCAACTTGCAGCCAGTTTTGCACAGCCTGCAAGCTAAGAAGATTTCTACATTTTTAAAGTGTTGTAAAGCACAGAGAAAGAGAGACAAAGAGAACACAGGATATGTTGTGTGTGTGTGTGTGTGTGTGTGTGTGTTTTAGAGTGGGGTCTTGCTATGTTGCCCATGCTGGCCTTTAATTTTTGGGCTCAAGCAATCCTCTCACCTCACCCTCTCCAGTAGCTGGGACTATAGGCAGGTACTCAGCTTAGATATGTTTTTAATTGACAAATAAAAATTGTGTCTACTTATAGTATACAGCAAGATGTTTTAATATAGGTATACGTTGTAGAAGAGTTAAATCAAGCTAATTAACATATACATTACCTCACATACTTACTATTTTTTGCATTGAGAATACAAAATCTACTCTCATAGCAATTTTTAAGTATACAATACATTGTTATTAACTATAGTCACCATGTTATACAATGAATTTCTTGACTTACACCTCCTGTCTAACTGAAATTTTGTGTCCTTTGACCAACATTTCACCAAACCTCCCCCACTCTCCAGCCCCTGGTAACCACCATTCTACCCTTCTATGAGTTCTATGCTTCTATCATTCTATAATTCTGTGAGTTCAACTTTGTTAAAGTCCGTACACAAGTGAGATCATGTGGTATTTTTCTTTCTGTGCCTGGCTTATTTCACTTAACATATACCCTCCAGGTTTATACATGTTGTTACAAATCTCAGGATTTCCTTCTTTTTATAGGTGAGTAGTATTCCATTGTGTATATATACCACATTTTCTTTATCCATTCATGTGCCAATGAATATGTAGGCTAATTCCATATCTTGGCTATTGTGAATAATACTACAATGGACATAAGAGTGCAAATATCTCTTTGACATACTGATTTCATTTCCTTTAGACATACATCCAGTACTGAGATTACTGGATCATATGGTAGGTCTATTTTTAGTTTTTAAGGAGCCTCCATAATGTTTTCTATAATGTCAACTGAATATTTTAAAACTATAAGTTGTTTACAAAAGAGATATCTAAAATATAAGGATACAGAGAGTTAAAAATGAAAGGGCAGAAAAAATATGCCATATAAACATTACGTTTTTAAAAACTACTATATTAATATCAGAAAAAGTAAACTTTAAGGCTAAAAGCCTTATCATAATGATAAAATTTTCAGTTGACCCCAAAGATATAGTAATTAGAAATTTGTGTGCACCTAATAACATAGCCTCAAAATATATAAAGCAAAAATTGACAGAATATAAAGAAAATGAGTACACAATAACAGTGGGAGCTTACAGAACAAACAACTGAAAGTATTTTATCAGAATAAAGTAATACCAGTAAAAATCTAGAAGATTTGAATAATACAATTACAAAGTTGACTTTATGGACTGTACCCAATAACTGCAAAGAAACCACACATTCTTTTCAAGAACATGTGGAATATTTACAAATATTGATAAACAAGTTTCAAAAAATTTCTAAGGCTTGAAATGATCAGCATATATTTTCTGATTCTGATGCAATTAGTCTAGATATCAATTACCAAAAAAATTTTTTAAAACACTTCTAAAACTATAGAACAAAAACATTATAATAAAATTTGTACATATTTAACTGAATAATAAAACTACTACATATAAACAGTTATGAGCTTCAGATTAACCCATGCCTTAAGAAAAATTTATAGCTTTATTAGAAAAAGAGAAAGATGAACAAAGAACTAAGCATATAAGTCAATAAGATAGAAAAAGAAAATCAAAGGAGGTATAAAGACATACAGGAATAGAAGTTAACTAAATAGAAAACAAACATCAGCAAAGAAAACCAACAGAGACAAAAATTAATTCTTGGAGAAACTACTAAAATTAATAAACCCATAATGAGACCCCAATAAAAGTACATAGGAGGCACAAATGAAGTCAGAAATTTAAAATGAGGCATCATTACAGATCCTATAAACATTGAAATGATCATAAGAAGTTATTATGAACAATTTCATGCCAATAAACTTAAAATAAATTTAGTTGAAATGGACAAATCTCAACAAAAACTGACATAAGAAGAGGTAGAAATAGAAAATCTGAATAGTCTTATAACATTCAATATCAGAAAATGGCCATTTTCAAATGGAGCCTTTAGCCCAAATTATAGAGAAAAAGAAAACTGGTATCCTCTGGGCAGCTCCTGTTACAAACATTTTTATGATCTTAATTTTTTGTTAACTCTGAATGCCTTTACACTAGGCATGTGTTCCTCAATTAACCACAGATCCCACCTAGTGATTCACTCATTTATGTTTCCTTTTTGGGACCTTTAGTGTTTAAATTTGTAACCCCTGAAATAATTAAAAATCATTAAGATTGTTATAATTTCAAAGCTGCATGAAAAGAAGTCTATCTAATGCTGCTTTTCTAAACTTACCAAATTTAGACTATTTTACAAGTATCTCCATGGGAATTTTCTTGTTTGGGGGTGTTTTGGGGTGTGATATCATTGCTATTTGTAACTGACCACATTTACACATCAATAGACCCCTTTCAGTTATGGTACTTAACCACAGTTAGTCAAACTGCAGTGATTAGAGGGAATAGCCCCCAAGACTCCCTTCACTTCTAAGACCAACTATAAGTTTGAGGGGTTGCCAAAACTACCCCTAGTTTTTATAATTCACTAGAAGGACTTACAGAACACACTGAAAGCTGCTATACTTGTGGTTATGGTGTATTACAGGAAAAGGATACAGATTAAAATCAGACAAAGAAGAGATACCTAGGGAAGAATATAAAAGTGTTACAAACATCCAGTTTCTGTTGTCCTTCCCCATGGAGTCAGTATGTGTTACCCTCCTGGTATTGATATGTGTCAAAACACAGGAAGTGTTGCCAACCAGGGCGATGCATCTGAGCCTTGGAGCTCAAAAATTTTATTGCGCTTCATTACATAGGCATGATTAATCAGTTGATTGCCCAAGCTGTTGAACTCAGTCTCCATGTCAACTGATACCATATGACCCAAACTCTCACCATAAATCACATAGTTGGCCTTTCTGGCACGGCCAGTCCACACTCTAAAACTATCAGGTATGGTTGGCCCCACCCTAAGATCCAGTGTGGCCAGATACCACTCTAAACAGAGACTCTTATATCAGGTATAACACAGATTGCCTCCCAGAAGCTTTCCAAACCTCTGGTTTGGCAAACCTTTGGTTTGTCAAAACCAAACCTCTCTTTAGTCAAGGCCAAATTCTTTATCACACAGTACTGACATATAAATGATGGTCCTTAATTCAAACTCTCTGGAGTCAGATCTATCAGTCCATTTATATATAGGCAGGAACATATGCAAAAGGACCAGTTTCAACAAGGGGGCTATAAAACACAAAGTAACCAAAATGCAAAGTAACTTTATCTTACTATATTCCACAGTAGACCTTTCTCATGATTCTTAACGTTACACCCCTGGATAACTCATTTGAGATCCCAGCTGATTCTCTAAGGTAATTTAATCAAAGTAAAAAGGCTAAGGAAGGCCCAGTCACCTAATGGAGAAGGTATTGGCTTCCTAAGAAGGCTAAGGCATACTGAAAGCTCACCCTGCCTCTTTCTATTAACTATAGTTTTGGTATCTCTTTCCTTCTCAGCAATCTATGTGGAGAACTGAAGAGATCTTTCCTACAGAATAAGCATCTCTGTACCTTTGTTTTGGCTGACACCTTTCAGAAGGAAGGAAAAAAAAAAAAAACAATTCAACATGCCTTTTCTATTTAAGTTTCTTGACAACCAGACTACCCAACCACAAAGAGATCATGGGTGTCATAGAAACAAGCCTTGGGATTTTTCATAGTACTAGTCACATAAATCCTTCAATAAAGTGGTCATTCGCCTTTTAAACATCCAACTTGAAAATTCTTATTTGTCAGTGATTATATATTCTCTGGAAACATTATTATAAAATTCTTTGAACAGGAAACTCTCTTTGTGAATTTAAAATCTGATTTACATATGGGTTTTCAGGAGCATAGTATAACATACAGTAAGATATACCTTGCTGATTTTGCTCAGCAGACTTTGTTTTACCATAAATGGTATAGTGGTAACATTTAGCCCAGGCTGCATTTGAATTATCAAAGATTGTGAATTAATGGCACCTCTGTTTGGCATAGTATCTCATGCACAGTGAGTGCTAAATAAATATTTGTTGTATTGAATTGAATTTGTGCATGTTTTCTTACACATCCATGTTAAAGCGCTAAGAACTTGAGATAAGAGGTTAATGGGCTAAAGGGTAAAATGAATTCCACTGTTTAATATCCAAGAATCTACATGAGAGGATAGTCATTCCTCTGCCATGTATGTTGCTGAGGGAAAGCACGTTTGATCAGCACCGATAAGACAATAGAACAAGTCATAGAGCCCATGTCACTTTTTTTCCAAATCCATGGTCACATATATATACATCTTGTCGGATTGCTATATAAATAGATGAGGTAAAACAACATGGCATTTGTTGTACTTCAATTACTTTCTTGTATAATGTCAAGAAGTAAAAGCTAACAAACCATAACTTTTCTTGACATTTCCTCCCTCAAGTGACCAATGATGGATTTGCCTTTAAAAAGCATTCATCATTTTAAAGAAGGGTAGAGACAGTAGATTTTTTTGTGTGTTATTTTTTTTTCCATTTTTTAAGCCAGTGGTTAAATTGAAAAGCCCAGCTCTCCTGCAGACGGGAACTAAACCTAGTTGATAAGATTACATGTTTCTAATCCTGGGGGATGTTTGAAGTCATCCAAGTAGAGAAGGCATTTGCTGTCATAAATGGTCCAGAGATAGAACTGAATTCCCAGAGAGGCCAAGAGGCCACCCTCACCACCACAGCCCCCGCCTCCCCTCTGCCTTCAACCTACATTCCCATTAAACAGCGTACACTTTGCCAAGCAAATCTTTTTATGTGGCCAGATCTGACAGCCCAGCATGATTGTTAAGAACACTGGCATTTGAGTTTAAGGTACATAGTTTCAAATACCATCTCTACCATTTACCAGCTCTGTGACCTTGCTCAAATTACTTCAGTTCTCTAAACCAGTTACTTTTTCTGTAAAACAGAGACAATAAAATATAATTCACAAAGTTATTGCAAATGATAAAATTAGATAGTATGTTTAAAGGGCTCCCTGCAGGGACTGCTCAAAAAAAGAAAATGCACCTGTTAGCAAACACCTCGTAAGCTCTGTGAAGACAGGAACAACATCAGGTCTATTCACCATTTCTATCCTCAGAACCTAGTACAGAATTTGGCCCAAAGGTGCTCAGTATTTGCTGAATGAATGAATGTATGGATATTATTATGATGCTTATTTTTATTATCATTAGTATCATTAAGGATCAGTGTATCAAAATAATAATTATAGATGTGATCTATCGAGCATTATTAAGTCTAGGCACCTATGATTTCATATGTATTAAATCCTTTAATCATCACAACTACCTTAGGAGATAGGTACTATGATTGTTATAATTTTACAAATGAAGAAAATTAAGCACTGAGAAGGTAAATAACTTGTCCAAGCTATGCAGCTAGTTAGGAGTGAAGCAGGGATTCAAGCTCAGCAGCAAAGCATTAAACTATACTCTACCAGAAAGCAGAATAAGCCATTGTTCAAATAATAATGATAATAGCTACCATTTATTGAACACTCACAAAGTCATAGTCATCTCAACAGTTTTTCTTTTATTTAACATTCACAATGACCCTAATTAGGAAACAGCCATAATTATCCTCATTTTCCAGGTAAGGAAACTGAGGCACAGATTGGTTAAATGAATTACCCAAGAGTACATAGTTAGAAAGTGGCCCATCTGGAATTCAAACCCATTCAAAAGACATGCTTTTTGAGCCCTATTGGAGAACGCAGTAGGGTAGCTTGAGAATGAACCTTGAATTCCATTTTCTGGTTTTCCATTGTGCTGCATATGGCAAAGATTGCCACTTGTTCACCATTATGTTTTGTTTTCTTCCTGGACACACAGCTAGACTACATTTTCCAACCTCCCTGGTAATCAGGTGTTGCCATGTGACTGATTTCTAGCCAATGAAGTATGAGAGGAAGCGATGTGTTTTACTTCTAGGCTGGGCTCCTAGATACCTCCCACACTTATTTCTCCATGCTCCTTGCCTTTCTCTACTGAATACAGACGGGTATGACCAGGTTTGGGGGCAAGGGTCAGCAAACTACACCTAAGAGCCAAATGCCGCCTCTTTTTGTAAATAATGTTTTATTGAAACACAGCCATGCCATTAATTTAAGTATTATCTATGACTGCTTTCATGGTGCAATGGCAACATTGAATAAATGTGACAGAAATGCTTTAGCCTGAAAAACCTAAAGTATTTACTATCTGGTACTCTCCAAGAAAAGAAATTATAAACTCTGCTTTAGGGAATGGCAGAGCCACAAAATGGAAGGAGCCTGGGTTCCTGAAGAAACTGGTCAAGGAAAGCTATACTGCCAACATGAACACTCACCCCAGACAGTTATTGAGCAAGAAATAAACTTCTGTGATGAGTCATTACATTCCTGGGTCTCTTTGTTAGAGCAGCTATCCTCCCATAACCTATTTGCAGGAACTCCAGTTAGGGAAAATAATTACATCCACATTCAGTAAGAATAACCTCTTTGGTTTTCCAGAATGATCCATCTCATTTCTCGATATCACACAGTCCTTACTTCTAGCCACCACACTCAGTAATGGAGCCACCTCCCCACTTTCTGAGAGTATAACACACGGTCATCCACATTGCACCCAGGAGATACCTGCCAATATCAATGTTCTACCTGGTATCCCTACTGATTGGTAATTTTTTAATTGGCTTTTTTTTTTAATTTGGGGTTTCAAAATTCCGAACAGAAACAGAATTACAGCACTTATCCAATAATTCTGTCTCTGTTGAGAAATAGGATTCTGGCAAGCATAGAAAAAAATATATTTTTATTAGTATGTCCAAATCTAGAATGCAATAAAACACAGACCTTTCAAAAGAGGAGGAAAAAAATCCTTAGTACTGGGAAGGAAAGCCAAGAGAATAATAACTTCAAGATTGATATTTGCAAAATTTTTTCTTTTACCACCAACATTTTAAGCTTTGGCAGCTGTCCTTACTCAATCACAGAATACATGACATGTAATGTTTTGAAGATACAGATTTAAACAAAGTTATCAAAGATAAAATTTCAATGTTTCTTTGTACAAATGCTATTGGTACCCAAGTGAATATGGCATGTCCCTAAAATTTAATGTTAACCAACCCCAAGGGATGTTTGTGGAGAGTGGAAATTGTGGAAGTTTATGAGATTTCAGGTCGGTCTGTCAATGATGGTTGGTACTTTGGTCTCCCAAATTATATGGTTACATCCTACCCTCAGTGATGGCATAGGAGGGGCATTGGAGGGATAGGTCATGAGGGCAGATCCTCATGAATGAAGTTTCCTCTCCACTAGAAACCGATATCCATGCTAACACTCTGAATTCCTTGATCTGGACTTCTAGCTTCTAGAACTGTGAGAAATAAATTTCTATGGTTTATACATCACCCAGACTATTGCAACTTGTTATAGCAGCCCAAATGAACTAAGACAGCCTCTTCCACTAGTAGGAAACAGAGTTCACATTATTGCTGAGGTACCAAGGGTAGACAGATCAGAATCAAATCAATTTGGGAATAGACAGAGTTCTCCAAGTTCTACTTTGATGCTCAGGAAATGTTGATGTTTTTCAGACACATATGGATATGACTTCATATGTGTGTATGTGGATATGGAGCCACGTCTACTGGTGGACTAGAACTTATAGGAATTTGCATCTTCTTCTTAGTGGTCCAAAAAGACCACCTAAAGTAATAGATTCTGATCACCAAGGGTTATCATCAATCATTCTTTCATGTAATAAATGTTGAGTTACTCTATGTGCCAACCATCACTCTACATACCGGGAACATGATAGTGAATGAAATATAATAAATTCCTTTGTTCATGAGGATCACATTTCAGTGGGGGAATATAGGAAATAAATAAATATATATATAAATGTAGTATAGATATTGAGACAGAGTGATATTACATAGACCACAGTCTCTGATGACAATACAATAAAATTCAATAACAAAAGAAAACCATAAAAACTTTATCTGTTTGGAAATTTTTAATTTATATATATAACAAATTCACCCATCAAGAAACAAACTAAAATGGAAATTAGAAAACATTTAAAACTCAATTTGACAATGAAAAACACTGCCTACCAGGACCTTCAGAGTATGATTAAAGCAAATATATATATATAATGAGCTAAGCATCAACACTCCCCCAAAAACTGATATTAGGAATGAAAAGGAAGCCATAAATACAAATATAGCAGCAATTAGATGTTAATAAGGTTATACTATAAACATTAGGTCAATAAATTTAAAAATTTAGATGAAATGGACAAACTGCTAGAAAAATATAACTTGCCAAAAGCAATTCAAGAAGAAAAGAATAAAACTGAGTAGACCAATAAACATTAAAGAAATTGAATAAGTAGTTAAAACTTACCCACAAGAAGAAAAATGTTAGATGATTTTGTAGGTGAATGTTACCTAACCTTCAAGAATACATCATACCTCTCTTACATAAAATTTTAAGGAGTAGAATAATAGTAATAACAGCTAAAACTAAAAGGTTGGTTGCTATATTATGGGCACTGTTTGAATTGCTTTAGTTATTTTAACTATTTTAATCCTCAAAACATTCCTATGAAATTGGGTATTTTCATTTTCCAAATTAGGAAACTAAGGCAAAATAGATTACGTTTAATTGCTGTAAGCAGCTAGAATAGAAAAGAAAAACAGAATAAAGCATTCCAACTCATTTCATAAGACTAGTATAACATTGACATGAAAAGCAGACAAGGAGAGTACTAGAAAATTATAGATCAAACTCACTTACAAAAGTATAAAAATCCTAAATAAGATATTAACAGATCAAATCCAAGAATGCATAAAATATTTAATAGTATAACTAAATAGGGCTTATCCCAGGAATGCAAGGTTGGTTTAGCATTAGAAAATTTACTGGCATAATCCATCACATCAGAGATCAAAATATATGATAATCTCAATAAATGCAGGCAAAAAAGGACTTTTAGCAAATTTAGAATAGAAAGAAAACTTACATAAATTATAGAAGACATCTGTCAAAAACCTACAATAAACATCACATGTAAGGCTAAAACATTTCACATATGTGGTCTCTTGCAAGGAAGAAACAAAGATGGCTATTTCTCCCCTATACGTAACATTGTACTGAAGGTCCTAGCTAGCACAGTGTGAAAGAAAAAGAAGTTTCTGAATATAAGGAAGACAAGCCACACACTGGGAGAAAATATTTGCAAAAGACAAATCTGATAAAGGACTGTTATCCAAAATATACAAAGATCTTTTAAAACTCAACATTAAGATAATGAAAAACCAATTCAAAAATGGGCAAAAGATCTGAACAGACACCTCACCAAAGAAGATATACAGATGGCAAATAAACATGAAGAGATACTCAACATCATATGTCATTAGGGAAATGCAAATTAAAACAACAAGATACCACTATACACCTATTATAACGGTCAAAATCCAAAACACTCACAACACCAAACACTGGTGAGGATGTGCAGCAACAGGAACTGTCATTCACTGCTCATAAGAATGCAAAATGGTACAGCCACTGTGGAAGACAGTTTGGCAATTTCTTACAAAACCAAATGTACTCTTACCATACAACCCACCAACCACACTCCTTAGAATTACCCAAATGAGTTGAAAACTTACGTCCACACAAAATCTACACACTGACATTTATAGCACCTTTATCCACAATTACCAAAACTTAGAAGCAACCAAGATGTTCTTCAGTAGGTGTATGGATAAATAAACTGTAGTATATCCAGACAAAGGAATATTATGTTGTACTAAAACGAAATGAGCTATCAAGCCATGAAAAGACATGGAAGAACCTTGAATTATATTACTAAATGAAAGAAACCAGTGTGAAAAGCTACACGCTGTATAATTCCAACTATGCGACATTCTGTAAAAGGCAAAACTTTGGAGACAGTAAAAAAAAATCAGTGGTTGCCAGGGGTCAGGGAGGAGGAAGGGATGAAGAGGCAGAGCACAGAGGATTTTCAGGGTAGTGAAACTATTCTACGTGATCCTATAATGGTGGATACATGTCATTACACATTGTCCAAACCCTTAGACTATACAACACTAAAAGTGAACTATAATGTAAACTATAGACTTTGAGTGATAATGATGTGTCCGTGCAAGTCCACTTGTAACAGATGTACCCCTCTGGTGAGGGATGTTGATTAGTAAGGGAAGCTCTCCATGTCAGGGATCAGGAGATATATGGGAATTCTGTATTTTCCACTCAGTTTTGCTGTGAACCTAAAATTCCTCTAAAAAATAAAATCTATTAAAATATATATTTTATATATGTATACATGAGATTAACAAACTGTCATTATTCACAATGTAATTATTGATGTAAAAAACCCAAAAGAATGCACAAATTCTAACTGTCAAGAAAGTACAATAAAGATACTTGATACAAGGTCAATATCCAAAAACAAATACACTCCCATTATATAACACAAGAAATCCATATAACCAATATGCTATTAATCAATAAGTGATTAATATCAAGACTATATATTGATGCCTATAAGTCAATAAGAAGACAACCCAATAGAAAAATGGCCAAAGTGTATGAATAGGCCATTCAAAAAGAAACCCAAATGACCATCTCATTAGTAATCAGGCAAATGAAAATTAAAACTAAAACAAAATATTTTCACATGCATGAGAATGAAAAAAGTCTAATATCAAATGTTGGCAAGGACACAGGGAACTAGGAAAACTCATAGATGGGGGGATGGGAGGGGAAGTAAATTGATAGATTTGGAAAGTAAAAATTGGTAAAGTTAAGACCAGAAATTTCACATCTTAAGTGTTTACCTTAAAGAAATTCTTGCATAGGTGTAAGTTCTGTGCAAGGATATTCTTTATAGTATTGATTACAATTGTTGCCTGATACATCAATCTGTACCTCAGTGATATGAAATGGTCACCTGGGCTCTCCTTGCCTTCCAAGAGAATGTTCTGTGTTTCCATCACTTCAATTACTAGTTTTCCTTGCAGTAGGATTAAACCTGCCTATAAATAATATCCATGCTCTTTCTGCCTTCTCTCTTCCACAGGTCTTCTCCCTTTTCTGCAGGGCTATTCTTTGAAGTAATCTACTACAAGCAACCAATGTTGTGATATTACTAAGTGCTAAGTGGGTAAGGTGGTGTTTGTGTGCATATTAGTAGAGGCTGCTTTCAATGCCAGTGGGTTTTAACCCAGACTGCACGTTAGAATATAACTGGAGAGCTGTGGGGTTTTTTAAAAGTAACACTGATAGGCCCTACTACAGAGATTTTGATCCAGTTGGTCCAGTTGAGATACTCTGGAGCTGGAGTATTTATATTTTTTTAAACTACCCAGGTGCTTTTAGTGCTCACCAGAGTTTGGAATCACTTCCCTGGCCTGCAGGGCCTTAGAAGCAGATACAGTACAGTACAATGGGTAGGAACAGAACCTGGGCAGATGCAAAGGCTTATGAAATATTGTGCCTTTTCCTCAGCAACGGGCAACCTTGTCATCTGGCTTAACAGAGAGTCAGCATAACCACATGTTACCAAACGTGAATTTAATATTTTTTAAAGAACTGGCAGATATTTAATGGGAAAATACTACTGAACAATATTTAACCTTTGATCTAAAAATTCCCTTGAAGGATTTCACAAATCATCAGCTTTGGGATATTAAAACTATAAGGGGTTATTAACAAACATAAGTTTTGGTGCTTTTGTTTTTACTGGATTTGGGAAATCAATAACCCTCAGGGTGATTAAGATAACCACTGCCAAATTGGGTTCATAAAGAACTGAAATTCCACTTGGGAAAGGCACAGTTGTGCTTCCAGGAAGTTGTGTCTACTGGAGAAAAGCCCATCTTCCTGTTCTGCAAAGGAATTTCAAGGTGTTTACATTAAAACAATGATACAGATGTTTATTTATTGAACTAGAAAGACCTTAATGATACTTTAAGTGAAAAGTAGTACACCTGCATACACAGTGTGATCTCATTTTCAAGAATATTTTTATTGATCGATGTTTGTATATTCATCAAAAATTTAACAGTAGTTATCTCTGTATGGTGGATATTGAGAAATATTTTGTTTTATTTTTTCCTATAATAAACAGATATGTATAACATGTTCTAAAAGATAATTTTCAAAAACAGGCAAATCACAACTCTCATGTAGATATAAAAATGAGCCTGTGTTAGAGAGTTTATTTTACTCACACTAAGGGAAGCAGAGAGATGTTATAATCAAAGAAAATGTTGAAAAAAAAAAAGCACAAATTTATATGGAGCAAAGAGATGTTTAAAAAAAAAATGAGCAAATGGAGAAAAAACTGATTTTTCCACAAGAGAAGAAAATCAATTAAACATATAAAGTAGAACATAATTCTCATGTCTATCATTACCTACAACTTACAGAATTGTAAGTTAGTGCTAATAGTAAATTAGACAATGAAATTATGTCACATAATGACATAATATTTTTACATGTGTAATAAATTATTTTTAAGGAAACAGTCACAAAAATAAAGGCTTCAGGAAAGCCTTGGACCCATGTTCCAATTCTACCACTTTCTAGTGAGCAAGTTATTTAATTTCTCTTTGCTGTTGCCTCAGTTTCCTGATCTGTAAAATAGGATAATAATCCCTAGCATACAGCCTTAACTGTGAGGATTTAATGTAAAGAGTTCACTGGCCTGGCACACCGTGAACACTCCATACGCTGACGGTGTAATTCAGTAAAGCACAATGCCTGGCACACGAGTGCTCCATCAAAACTGAATGGATGAATTAACGAATGAAAATGTGAATTTCAGCTAGTGCTCCCAGGTCCGCGCTGGAGGGCTTTGGTGTTGCTGCTGGCGTGGTGCCGCTCTCACCATGGCTTGAGTCCTAGACTGCACCACAGCTTCTCAGGAGACATGGGTCATCCGGAGCCCTTTTAGTGCCAGAGCTTTGTTCACAGGAAGCTCCCCAGTGGTGGAAAAACAGAACCTCTGAACTCTTCCTGGGAAGCTCTGCTAATTTGCAGCAGCTGGACAATGTTCCTCATTAACATCTGTCAGTCAGCGTAGATGTCACATCATTTTACTGTGGTGGCAGGGACTCAGCTCCAAATTCCATATACAAAAAGCACCAGGATCTCAGTCTTTCAATGGCTTTGAGACAACCAAAAGTGCCTACTCTTGAGTGGACATCTAGGCAAGATGTCACTGTCCATTAGGATATACTGCTGGGCATTCAGCTATGCCAATGTCCTTGAGGATCCTTCACCCATGACTCCTCCTCCATCAGACATGAGCAGCATCCCCTGGAAGCCACTGATTCCACAGCACAAGTATCAGCATATCACAAAGGTAGAGTAAGGAAACACCAGTGTGTCCTCTACTGCCATGACCCTATCATTGGCCACTGATAGTACAGACAAGGTCCCACTGGTGAATGCAAAAGCTATGCATTCATCATAAATTCTCTGATCACAAAACAGACCCAGGAGAGCATTTAGCATTTTAGGCAATAGGCAGAGCTGAGAGATGCTGCCTACATACCCCACAAGGGCCTTACCATTGAGAAGACCAAGTACCTTCGAGCAACAGAAGCACTACCCAAGCTAAAGCTGCAGAGTGGAGAGGTAACAAAAGAGGAGAAGCAGATGGCACCAGCTTCTCTGATGCCATCAGTCCACCCCAAGCAGCATTCCCCACTCTTCCCTAAGCATCAGCCCAGAGGCTGGTCCACTTCTGGTTCTTCCTCATTCTTAACTTGCCCAAATCCTAGCTCCATGGATTCTGGGAGTGGGGATAAGGACAGAAACTCATCAGATAAACGGAGCCTCTTTGGACCAAGATCCCCTCAGAAGTACGATTAGAGAGGTTTTGTCAACCAGGGCCACAGGGGAGCCCAGAGGCCCTCTCTAATGGAATTGATCCACGTCCAGGCCACCTGAATGGCTGAAAATTAAGAAACCTTCAAGGCACCCGATATGGACATCCCAGTGATAGAAGAGAAGAAAAAACCACCAAGGACCCATAATCTCAAACCCCATGACTTGAATGTGCTCACATCCACTGGCCTCTAGAGCTCTCTCTATTCCAAGAACGCTGGATAATAGGTGTCTTACATTCCACTTCGCTTTTACCCTGGATCCAATGGAGGAAAGATACATTTTTTTAAATCCCTTAAACTGAGGCTAGAGCTGGAGAAATAATTGCTTTTTGAGAAACATTAGTGCAAAGCTTGTCTTTATTGTGTGAAAGAAGCATTTAAAAGATAAGCGCACAAAAATAACGATAACCTATATTAATGGGTACCCAATATTTAAAGATGTAATTTGTGACATCAGTAACATAAAGAGTGAGTGGAGCCATAAAGGAGTAGTGTTTGTACATGATTGAAGTTAGATTAGTAGCAATATAAGGTAGATTATCATGACTTTAGAATGTTATATGTAATCCCCATTGTAAATACCAAGAAAATATCTATAAAATACCACAAAAAAAAGGATATGTGAAGGCAATGAAAATGTATCACTACAAAAACTCAACTAAACAGAAATGAAGGCAGGAATGAAGGAAAAAAGGAACAGAAAAGCTATAAGACAAATAGAAAACAAATAGCAAAATGGGAAAAGTACATGTTTCCCTATCAGTAATTACTTCAAATGTAAATGAATTAAACTCCCCCAATCAAAAGACATAGACCGGAAGAATGGGAAAGGGGGACAGAATCCAACTATACATGTCTATAAGAGATGCACTGCAGCTCTAAGGACACACATAGGTTGAAAGTAAAAGGATGAAAAAGATATTTCATGAAAATAGTAATCAAAAGAGAGTAAGGGTGGCTATACTAATATCAGACAAAACATACTTTGAGTTACAAATTGTTACAAGAGACAAATAAGGACATTATGTTAAAATAAAAATTCACCAGGAAGATATAGCAATTATAATATAAGCATATATGCACCAAACATCAGAGCTCTAAAATATATGACGGAAACATTGACAGACTAGAAGGGAGAAACAGACAACTCTACCATAATAGTAAGAGACTTTAATACCCCACTTTCAAAAATGAATAGAACAGCCAGACAGAAGGTCATTAAGGAAATAAAAAACTTGAATAACATTCTTGACCAAGTGGACCTAATAGACATATACAGACCACTCACCCAACAGCAGCAGAACATACAGTTTTCTCAAGTGTAAATGGATCATTCTCCAGAATACAGCATATATTAGGCCACAAAACAAATCTTAATAAATTTTAAATGGTTAAAATCATACAAAGTATCTTTTCTGATCATAACAAAATAAAACTAGAAATCAACAGCTAAAGGAAAACTGGAAAAGTCACAAATATGTGGAAATTAAACAGTATACTCTTAAACAACCAATGGGACAAAGAAGAAATAAAAAAGGAAATTAGAAAATACCTTAAGATGAAGGAAAATAAAACCACAATATAGCAAAACTTATGGGATGCAGCAAAGGCAGTGCTAAGAGGGTAAGTTGCAGCTATAAACACATTTAAAAAAGAAGAAAAATAACTAACAACCTAACTTTACACTTTAAGGAACTATAAAAAAGAAAAAATGCAAAGGTAGTAGAAGAAAAGAAATAATAAAGATCAGAGCACAGATAAATAAAATAGAGAATAATGAAACAATAGAGAAAATCAATAAAATCAAGAGCTGGTTCTTTGAAAAGATCAACAAAATTAACTAGATTAACTAAGAATTAAATTAAATTAAATTAAGCTAGATTAACTAAGAAAAAAGAAAGAAGACTCAAATAAATAAAATGAAATAGAAAAGGGGACACTACACCTATTTTACAAAAATAAAAGAGGAGTACAATACTATTATGAGCAATTATACAACAAGAAATTAGATAACCTAGGTGAAATGGACAAATTCCTAGAAACACAGTCTGAATCATGAAGAAAGAGGACATCTGAACAGATCTATAACTATTAAGGAGATTGAATCAGTAGTCAAAAACCTTCCAACAAAGGAAAGCCCAGATGGCTTCACTAGTGAATTCTACCAAACATTTAAAGAAGAATTAATACTAATCCTGCTCAAACTCGTCCAAAAAATTGAGAGGTAGGAACACTTTCTAACTCATTCTATGATGCCAGCATTATCCTAATACCAAAGCAAGATTCTACAAGAAAACTATAAAACAACATCCCTATGAATATTGGTATAAAAATCCTCAGTAAAATACTAGAACATCAAATTCAACAGCATATTAAAAGGATTAAACACTAAGACCAAGTGAGATTTACTCCTGTTATGCAAGAATGTTTCAACATATGAAAATCAATCAATATAATACACCATATTAACAGAATGAAGGGAAAAAGACACATAATCACCTCAAATGATGTAGAAATAAATATGACAAAATTCAACACACTTTAGTGATAAAACACTCAACAAACTAGAATTAGAAGAAAACTTCCTCAAAATAACAAAGGCCATATATGGAAAAATTCACAACTAACATCATATCTCCTGATCCTCTAAGATCAGGAACAAGACAAGGAGGCCCACTTTCACCACTTCTATTTAACATAGTACTGGAAGTCCCAGCCAGAGGAATTAAGCAAGAAAAAAAGTAAATAAAAGGCATCCAAATTGAAAAGGAAGAAGTAAAATTTTCTTTGTTCAAATGACATGATCTTATTTGTGGAAAACCCCAAAGATTCCACCCAAAAAACAAGCAAAAAAATCTGTTAGAACAGATTTTGCTAAAAAAAAATTTAGCAAAGTTGCAGAATACAAAATCAACACCCAAAAATCAGTTGTGTCTCTAAACACTAACAACAAACAATCTGAAAAGGAAATTAATAAAACAATTCTATTTACAATAGCATCCAAAAGAAATAAAATATTTAGGAATAAATTTAACCAAGTAGACAAAAGATTTCTACACTGAAAACAACAAAACACTGCTGAAAGAAATTAAAGAAGGCACAAACAAATTGAAAGACATTCATGTTCATGGAATGGAAAACTTAACATTGTTAAGATGTCAATATGCTACCCAATGTAATCTACAGATTCAATGTGATCCCTATCAAAATCCCACTGACCTTTTTTTTTTTTTTTGCAGAAACAGAAAAATCCATCCAAAAATTCATATGGCATCTCAAGAGACCTCAAATAGCCAAAACAATCTTGGAAAAAAAGAAGAAAATTGGAGGTCTCACACTTCCTGATTTCAAAACTTACTATAAAGCCACAGTAATCAAAACAGTGTAGTACTAGCATAAAAAATATATATAGACCAGTGGGAGAGTAGAAAGCCCAGAAATAAACTTTCACATATATGGTCAAATGGTCTTCGACAAGGTTGCTAAGACCATCCAATGGGGAAAAGACAGTCTTTTCAACAAATGGTGTTAGGAAAACTAACACCACATGCAAAAAAAAATAAAGTTAGATCCTTACTTTACACCATAAAAAAAAGTTAACTCAAAATGAATCAAAGATCTAAATGTAAGGGCTAGGAGAAAACATAAGAAAAAGTTTCAGGACATTGGATTTGGCAAGGATTTCTTGTACAGGACACCAGAATTATAGGCAACAAAAGAAAAAATAGATAAATTGGACTTCATTGAAATTAAAACTTTGTGTATCAAAAGGAGCTGTCTATAGAGTACAAAGGCAACCCACAGAATGGGAGAATATATTTGCAAATTATATGTCTGATAAAGGATTGATATTCAAAATATTTAAGGACTCCTACAACTCAACAACAAAAAACAACTCAATTAAAAAATGGGCAAAGTACTCAAATAGACATTTCTCCACAGAAGATATACAAATGGCAAATACATGAGAAGATGCTCAATATTACTAGTCATTAGGGAAATGCAAATCAAAACCACAATAAGATACATTTCACACCCATTAGGATGGCTACTATCAAAAAAAATGTTTTTAAACAGAATATAAAAAATTTGGCAAGGATGTGGAGAAATGGAAACGTGTGTGTTACTGGTAGAAATGTAAAATGGTACAGCCACTGTAGAAAATGGTATTACGGTTCCTCAAAAAATTAAATATAAAATTACCATATGGTCCAGCAATCCTACTTCTAGCTATATACCCAAAATAATTGAAACAGGGATGTGAACAAATATTTGTACACTCATGTTCATAGCAGCATTAGTCTCTGAAGCCAAAAGGCAAAAGCAACCCAAGTATTCATCAACGGATCAATGGATAAAGAAAATGTGGTATGTACATACAATGGAATATTACTCAGCCCTAAAAAGGATGGAAATTCTGACACTTGCTACAGCATGAACCTTGAAGACATTATGCTAAGTGAAATAACCTGGTAACAAAAGGACAAATACTGTACAATTTCACTTATACGAGGTCCCTAGAGTAGTCAAATTCATAGACACAGAAAGTAGAATGGACATTGCCTGGGACTGGGGAAAGGGGAATGGAGAGTCATTGTTTAAAGGGGACAGAGTTTCAGTTTGGGAGGATGAAAAGAATTCTGGAGATACATGGTAGTGAATGTACTTAATGCCGTGGAACTATACACTTAAAATGGTTAACGTGGTGGATTTTATGTTATGTATATTTTGCCACAATTTTTTAAAAGTATTTAACAATTTAAATTATTTTTAAAACATTTCCAACAGTTTGACCAGAAGATTTTTACTTTCCTAATCGCAGTGATCATTCCCATATTTTTCTCATTGTATATTCTATAGAGTTATATTGTTACATTTTGTTTAATTTACATTTTATAGGTGAGTATTTCTTAAACAGGGATCTATGGATTCCTGAAGGGGGGACTGTGGATATATACTCAGCCCTTAAATATCTGTATGCTATTTTAAGTTGTGTTTTATAAGCATTTGTAAATATTAAGCATTTTAACATCTGAGTTACCTGCCTATCCACCTTTGACCTAAATCTCCCCACACAATTTCTGTACCTACGTTGATGTTTGGGCACTGTGTTAATAGTGATCTATCAGAGGAAGAATAAAGGCAGACTTCATTCTTAAAAGACGCTTTCAACATCAAAGCCGATGGGGACATGGCTAACTGTGAGGTGAAAGTTCCACAGTAGTTAGAACGGAGACATGTTGTGCGAGGAATGAGTCATCACTCGGCCCACGCAAATGAAAGAATCCTGACCTGAAAAAAAACTGGACCACAGCAGTGTGGCCCAAATTCATTCTGTATATGACAATGTGCTTTCTGCAAAACTGTGTCTTCTATCACCTTAAATTAACGCTGTTAATTACATGTCTTAATTCATAGGGGTTTTTTTTTTTAATGTGCAGATCTATTTTGGTTTTTATATGAATTAAAGCCATAAACTTAAAGAGTATATAAAACATTTGATATTTATATTTGTTTATACTTTCTGCAGGTAACGTTGTAAACCATTGAAAATTAGTTTTAAATGACGGGAAAGGACATATGAAGATTGGGCAACTTGCATGGAAATCAGTGGGCAGTTAGTAATTCAGGTACAATATTTATAATTGCATTATTAGATTTGAAACGCCTTTCAATTTGAAGAGTCTGGACTTAACTGACAAGGAAACACGTGAGAAGCCATGGAGATGGACTGTAAATGTCAGCATCATGTTTGATCATACCAAGGTGACCTTAAAATGCCATCTTATCCACTTTAATTTAACAAGGCTGATTTCCTAAAATATCAAATATTTGATATAACCAAGAATATATATTGAACTACTGGAACAAATAGCTAGCAGAGATTTCAGTTGTCCCACTTGAAAAAAGCGAGATGTAGGCAAACTCTTCTCAACCTGGGTGGTGGGGAGGTGGGGGGGGATTCCTCCTTAAGTGGAAAGTTTTATCTTCCCTCTTCATTGAAAGCCAGGACAGCCAACCTTACCCAGATATGAAGACTGTTTTCTTTTACAGGATTTAATCTAAGGGCCCTGTTTCCCCCAAATGCCTTCCATCAGCATGTCATTCCTTTATTCAGACATCAGACCTCTTCCTTTCTTAAAATGCAATTTCCCTGGGAAGAACTGACACATTAAATTCCTAAAATCTTAATGGAAAAGCATTAATCAAACTGCTTTCTTCCTGAAAGGATAGGCTAGACATATAAAAATGGAAAGAACAAAACTAAAAATAAATAAATAAATAATTTTTAAATTATCATTTATTGAGAGCTAATTCCTTACCAGATACTGAAGTGGTTTTATGTACTACCTCCAATTCCTACAACTCTTTAAGGGTTTTATTTGCCCATTTTACAAATGAGGGAACTAAAACAGAGAATTAAAGTAATTTGCCCAGCTACACAGCTACCAAGGGGAGGAGCCAGACTTTGAACCCACATCTGACTACAAAGCCTGCATTCTTTCCCCCAGACCAGATGTATGGTCACAGGAGGATAAACAGAGTCAAAATGGCTACTAAGCACTGAAGATAAATTTCTCGCGTATCACGGTTTTGCTGAGAATAAATCCCAGTTGGGACATCAATCCTGATCAACTGAACCTCATCCCAAAAATTGTGTCTGAAATGGGGTTCAATCATCGAGGAGAAATTGATAAGATCGTCAGCCCTGTGTCCTTTAAATCCTTAAGGGTAACACTAATTTCCACCATCCCTCCATCCTATTGTTTATTGTTTTATTATTTTTTATTTACCGTCTCAGCCGGGGCTGGATTGGACAAGGGTCTTCTCCATTATGACAGCTCCTACCCCACAGTTTAAGGACTCAACTACCAAGAATGTCAGTCCTAATTATACATCTGGGGACCAGGGAAATAACCACCATGTGGGCCTGCAGATGCAGTGGACTCCACTTAGTACTTGGTCCTCACATGCTCCCTCTCTAAAAGGAGGACCAAGATGATGCTATAGATATCTGGATGACAACATCCACTTTGGACACTAAGTCCAACATTCCTCAAAATGTTTGTGTGCTCCCCTTTCCCCAGGGTAACAGTCCCCCTAGTTAGTGGCTATAGGCCCACTTGGAAAAGGCCCAGGAGAATCATTACCATGTATACTTGCCATGGGGTTGCGTGCAGAGTCCTCTTTGGAGACCTGATCTGTTCTTCAGTCATTGGGTTCTGAGTCTAAAAACTGGCTCAGGTCTGAAAACAAGGCAAGAAAATATTGGGTTTTTATTAGGGTCACTGCCCTCAGCCCTCTTCTGGTCATCCACCCACGATTTCTTCTGGTGGTACAAGCTGAGCAATACTTGTGTGGACTGCATATCCACTTTGTGTAGGAATGCCATGTTTTATTAACCTTCTCCCTAACTCTCTGAGGTCCGTCCCTGTACTTCAGCCTCTGCCTCTACCTCCTGCTACTACTCCAGCCCTGCTACTCACAATGATAACTGCATCCCCCTGGCACTTAGCGATCATCATCTAACTCCACTGTTTTCCCAGTTTTGAGTTCCCCCATACTTCTCAAACACCTGATGCATGGCACTTCCACCCCATCCCAATTCATCATTGGTAAGAGTTTTAACAACTGCACCTGCCACTTTGTGCCACGGGCTGGCTGTGCTCCACCAACCACCAATGATAAAGTCCTCATTGCCAGCCAGATGGCAAGCGATCCAACTCCCTGCCCCTATCTTATTGCCTGCTTTATCAGACCACTCCCAATACCAACTGTTGCACGTTCGTGTCTCCGGAAGCAAATGCTGAAACAGAGCTTAACATGCAGGGTATTCATTAGGGATGAACCCCTGTGGAAGGGAGGGGGAGGAAATAGGATGGGGCAGAGAGAGAAGCTGAACTGCAATGCAGGCCAGTTAAAGCCTGGCCAATATATCGCACATGTAGTGCGATTATCCCATGGTGGAACCAAAGTGACCAGGCCTCTTTACCCCACTATGATCAATCAGTGGATGTTGGCCACCCCAAGAAAGTGTGCCATTGGGCAAGGAGGCTTTCTGCAGCTTAGGCAAACCCTAAAGAAGCTGGGGGCAGATGGCTATCTATGGATAGCATTCCCAGTAGTTCTGGCAAAAAGTTCTTCCTTCAAAAACAATGTTATTGGTTTATCTCCATGTCCATCACAAACATGCTGCAAAGAAAAAGACAACTACTATACATAATAACATGGTCAAATACAATGCTAAATAAAAGAAGTCAAACCCAAATAAGCATATACTATAGGATTCCATAAAGTTCAGAATACAAGCAAAACTGAATTACGTGATGGAATTCAGAACAACATTCTCTTTTAAAGTGGCATATTGACTGGTGAGAGTCTAAAGGAGACTTCCAAGGTGCTAGTCCTGTTTAATTACTTAATCAAGTGCTGGTTCCATGGGTTTATTCACTTTGTAAAAATTCATCAACCTCTACAGATATGACTTGTACCCTTTTTAAATCTTCATATCATATTTCAATAAAATGTATTCAGCAAGAAATAAAATGAAAGTTAAAATTTTATTTCAAGGCATAGAAAAATATAGAATAATTTCAAAACCATGATGGATTTCATTGCTAGGGTATAAAATTTGGTTGATTTTTAAAAAATATTTTAAGAAAATAATAGTATTGGTGATATGTGGATATTGCAAAAATCTTGATGGTGGTCCTGGAATGACTGAAGTTGTTGGGCAAACTCTAGGCCAAATGTAATATATTGCCTTTCTAGAATTTTCCTCTTAATAGTGTGGACGGTTCCAGAATGCAGTAATGCTCTGTTACTTGTTTAAAAGCACTTCAGGTTAGTAGATGTGTGTCTGTTTGATTCCTAATTCGGTTTGTCATTTAAAACTGGGTGTCATGTTATCTTATATCATCTCTTTTGTGGAGATGATCTGATACAAACCAAAATATCGGGACCAGCAGATCAATCAACTGAATGTTCTCTTCCTTTCATCATTTTGATTTTTGAAAACTCCTGATATCAAAGAAGTTTCTTCCTTAATCTTTATATCTTTACATTTCTCTGTCCACTTCTGAATGCCACGAAGAGCTATGCAAAATGAGAAGAGAAAAAAATTCACTTCAAACATCCAGTGTTATTTTTACCACCACCTCTGGGAAAAAGAATGTCCAGAAGGCTCCGAAAGAGAAGACAGAGACCATAGGCTGTGTGCCTTTTGGCTGAAATCCCAAATGCACACACATACACACACACACACCCTTGTTAATCAAGTCCTTGATCACTATATTTTGACCAAGATAACTTCACCTTCTCTCTGCCCCACAACCCAGCCAGCCCATGGCTCAGGACCCAGGTCTCGAGTAGCATCTTCTCCACGAAGCTTTTCCTACTATTCCATTCCATTCCATCGTTTCTTCTTCTCTCTTTCCCTACACAGTTTATAGTCAACAATTCTTAACTATTACAGGAATAGTTACGTAATGTAATAATGATAATAAGTACCTGTCATGGATGTTTGTCATTTGTAGGCTGCTCAGTATCCTTGCCTTCTTTTTAAAAGCTCTGCAATTTCCTGGGGTATAGTCTTCATGGATGGGTGTAGTTCCTTCCCCTCTACACCCCAGTACAGTGGGAATGAGGGAGAGGTACAAGCACATGACCTAAGCTCAACTCATCCATTACTCACACTTAGGATTTCAAGTCTTGAGAGCATTAGTCAAGGAAGAAGAGAAGGATTAGAGGCTGTTTACCACTGTATCCCAGATATATTAATATTGATCCTTCTGTTCCTGCCACAAGCCAGATTCCCAGTACCCAGGACTGCCTTGGCCCCTTCCCTTTCGTGAGTCAGTTTTCCAGACCACTGATACCGAAGTGTAAGATGTGGCGCTTGCTTTCATAGATTCATTCACCTGCCACTTTGTAACACAGTAGTGAGCCATATGAAACAGCGAAGTAAGAGACACCACAAAAACATACCACATTGTCTGGTACAGGTAGGTAGAGTAACAGGCAGTATAACTGCAATGGGCTGAATTTTTGTGTGCCCCCAAAATTGACATGTCGAAACCATAACCCCAATGTGATAGTATTAGGAGATGGGGCCTTTGGGAGGTAATTAGGTCATGAGGGTGAAGCCTTCTTGAAGAGGCCAGAGAGCTAACTAGTTCTCTTTCCATCTTGTACGGAAAAAATAAGTCAGCCATCTGCAACCAGAAGAGGGCCCTCACTAGAACCCGACCATGCTGGCACCCTGATACCAGACTTTCAGCCTCCAAAACTGTGAGAAATAAGTTTATGTGTCTATAAGCCATCCAGTCTATGGTATTTTGTTATATCAACCTAAACTAAGAGACTAAAACAGCTGTGAAAAGTGTGAGCTCTCAGGCTTTGCCTCTGGTTCCTGGCTCTGCCACTTACAAGCTATATGGTTTGGGCAAGATGTTCAAACACTCCAAGCCTTAGTTTCCTCATCTATAAAACTGAGACAATAACAATACCTCAAAGGATGGTTGTTAGAGCTAAATGAGATAAAGTAGGTAAAAGGTTTGGCATAGTGTTCATTATATAATGTCATACAAGCCACCAGAGTTATAATAATGAGCAATTATTAGTATAATAAACACAGTTCTTGCCCTCATGAGGCATATTTCTCACAACCTCTAATACAACAGGGAATGGCTCATATGTAAAGGCAGGCTGCATGTGCAAAGAGAGATGATGGCTGCAAGTATTCAACATGCTGGACCATAAAATAGGTGAAAGAGCAGCAAAAGATGAAGAGAGAAAGTAGAGACCAGACCCCAAACAATCTAGCAGATCATGCTAAGGGGGCGTTTATCCTGAAGGCCAAAGACAGCCATTGAAAGGCTTTAAGCAAACTAATTAGAGGGTTTTGAAAGTTTGTTCTGACTATGCTGTAGAGGATAAATTGAACATGGCTACTACCTGGCAAGAAATGGTAAGGACCTAGGTCAGCAAATAGCAGTGATGATGTAGGGAAAAGGAACAATATTTAGGAGATAAACACACAAGGAGAGTGGACATGATTTGCAATGGTTTGGATGTAGAGGGGCTTAGATAAAGGGAGGCTCAAGAATTAATCTTCCACCTCATAGACATTTGGATGGCCACTAACAAATAACAGAAAATAACAAGTGTTAGTAAGGATGTACAGAACTTGGAACACTTCTGCACTATTGGCGGGAGTATAAAGTGGTGCAGCTGCCCTAGATAACAGTACAGCCATTCCTCAAAAAAATTAAATGTAGAATTACCATGTGACCCAGCAATTTCACTTCTGAGTATATACCCAGAAGTGAAGACAAGGACTCAAACAGGTATTTGTACACCCATCCATATTCATGGCAGCATTATTCACAACAGCCAAAAGGTGGGATCAACCCAAAGGTCCATTGACACATGAATGGATAAACAAAATGTGGGGAGCGTGTGTGTGTGTGTGTGTGTGTGTGTGTATACATATATATATATATATATATATATATATATATGTATACACACACAAAATGGAATATTAATCAGCCCTTAGAAAGAGGAAATTCTGACATATGCTATAATACAATATTGATGAACCTTAAAGACATTATGCTAAGTGAAATAAGCCGGTCACAAAAGGACAAATACTATATGATTCCACTTATATGAGGTTCCTAAAGTTGTCAAATCCACAGAAACAAAAAACAGAGTAGTGGCTGCCAGGGGCTGAGGGAGGAGGATGGGAAGCTGTTGTCTGACGGATACGGAGTTTCAGTTAGGAGAAGATGAAAAAGGTTCTGGAGTTGGAGGGCGATGATGATTGCACAAAAATATGAATGTCCTAATACCACTGAACTATACACTTTAAAATGGTGAAGATGGCAAACTTTATGTTCTGCTTACTTTACCACAATTACAAGTTTTTAAAGAAATTTTTTAATTTAAAAAAAGAATCAATCCCAGGTCACTGGATAGATCCTGGTTTTATTCTCCAAAATAGGAAATCTGGAAAGAGGAACACATTTTTCATGCGGGGATTGGAGAAATGAGTGAAATGATAAGGTCACATGTAAAGCCCTCACGTGTTTGAGGTATCTAGGCAGCGCCCAAGTGGAGAATCAGACACAGGGAGCCGAACAGAGGGGGCGGTTGATAAAGATCTATTTGGGCATTGAGATGATGGCCGAGGCCATGACAGCGGCTGAGACCACTCAAGGAAAGTGTGTCGAGTGAAAAGGGGCCTGACACAGGACCCCAAAGAAGCACCAAGGTTTAAAGAGAGAGCAGAGAAAGAGGGACCCAGTGAAGGACTCAGTGGCAGACGAGAATTAGAACAAAGTAGTGACCCAGAAACCAATTTCATTGACTTCTTTTACTGGCCGGAATAGAAAAAGTGAAAAAAATAAGATAAATTTGTGTATTCTGAAGAGAATCAGTAATATGAAAGCAAGCTTCAAAGTCCCTACGTTCAAGTTGTAAGACCATGGCCAATTACTGCCCTTTAGGATTTGACCTCTGGGCCTACTTGTATCTTTCTTTCCAGCCCTTTATTAAACTGATCTTTGTGTTAGTTTCTATGGCAACAAGATTGGTCTCCCATGGTAACAGATTATCACAAACTGGGTGGCTTAAAACAATAGAAATTTACTCTCACACAGTTCTGGAGGCCAAAAATCTGAAGTCAGTATCACTGGGCCAAAATTAAGGTGTCAGCAGGGCTGTGCTCCCTCCGAAGACTCTAGAGGAGAATCTGTTTCTTGCCTCTTCCAGCTTCTGGTAACTGCCTGCATTTCTTGGCTTGTGGCCACACCACTGTTATTTTCTAGGCCATAATCTTCCAATTTCCATCTGCTCCATTTTCACATTGCTTCCTTCACTCTGTATTAAATCTCCCTCTGCCTCCCTCTTGTAACAGCATTTGTGATTGCATTTAGGGCCCACACAGGTAATCCGGGATAATCTCCCCATCATAAAATTCTTAACTTAATCATATCTTCAAAGTCTTTGAAATATAAAGTAGCATTTACAGGTTCCAGAGATTTGGCCCTGATATTTTGGGGGGTCATTATTCAGCCTACAAGAGTATTTTACAAAAGTGTTTGAGATTTCTATGAATTCATCTGATGTGGCCTTCAGCATTCAGAACAGAAGTTTATTTATTCAAGAAGTAAGTGAAAATGAGAAATAAGACAAAATAGTGAAAGGAAAGAAATTTTCATGTTATCCCAAAGCAGTGTTCATTAAGCTGAAGGAGTCCAGAGATCATAGTGCAATTTGCCCACTCAAAGTCTCTTTCCCTAAAATAAATATTTCCAAAACTCTAGCATTCATGCAACACTTCCAGAATTTTGCCTATCCTTTGAGCTGAAGTTATAAGGTAAAGATAAGAAAGCAAAAAATTTTTCTTTCAATTTTAATTTTTTAATTAAAATTTTCTTTTAATTTCTAATTTTTTAATTTAAAACAAAATTTTGCCTAAATAGAATACCACCTATATTCTGCATGACACAATTATTATTTACATAATATTTTTGTTAAAGGCACTTTCTTTTTAACCTAAATAAACACTGTTTTAAAGAAATTTTTATTTTACTATTAAAAGGAGAAAATGAATATCACCTCTGTCATAAAATACAAATAAAATAAAATAAAATGAACATTTGCCTGCAAAGGCTTTGAGTCTGAGGCTTGGTCTCTTTGAAAAAAGGAAGATTTTCCAAGTGGTAAGTGTTAAAGACTAGCACCCATCTGACACTTTCTCCTTAGTATAATCAGAACTGAAAGGAATAACTCTCCCTCTAACCAGTTCAACATTATAAAACTCCCTGTGGACCACCTAAAATCATAACTCATTAGCTGCTTAAAATGTTCACACTGTAGACTTTAAGAATCTGTCCCCCTAGCAAAAAAAGAGGCTCTGAAATCTACCCAGCTTACCTCACCTTGAGTTTCTAACCCACCCTTCATCTTCTCTGTCTTTGGAGTCTTCAATGAAAGCGACTATCTCTGTAGACACAGACATGAAGAAAAAGCACATTTGTTGTTCAGTTCCTACTTAATCACCCTCTGGACCTCAGTTTTCTTGTCTGCAAAATGGGCATAATAATAGTACCTTCCATAGGGTTGTTGTGAGAATTAAATCAGTTTAAAATATATATATGTTAAAAAATATTGAGATTAATACCTGATACATAGTAAATGCTATATTGATAAAAACTTATTATTCCCATTTTTTGCCATGTGCTAAGCTTTGTGGGGACTAGAAGAGGAATATGCCATAGTCTTTGCCTTTAGTGAACTTATAATATTACCAGAGGTAAGTGAATAACATACAAAAAATAAAAACAACACAGTTCTATAGCAATTTTTTAAAAGCCTACACTAGAAGCCAAAAATCACACTAAGTACAGATAAACACTGAACTGCTGGTCGCTCCCACTTCTATTTGCCTCCATTCTTTGCCCTTCCCTCCCTGCTCTGAGTCTCTGAGGAGCTGACCCCTGTGGTCTGGTCACCCCAACCCCTTGCTCTCTTCCAGTTAGAGTCAGCCAATGGGAGGCAGCCCTAACCCTAACCCTAACCCTAACCCATTACCTATGTGGGCCCTAAATGCAATCACAAATGCAATCACAGCAGATGGTGAGAGGAGAGAAAGGTCAAGATATTTCTTCTGGTTTCCCCCTCCATTAAAGCTGTGCTTCCTATAGTGGATGCCTGTCCTCTATGTCCCCAACCCAACCCGACTCCAGTCACTTTCTTCCCCTGGCTCTCCAGGCTTCCCCCTCTTGCTGGTCCCTGGAGACTTCAACATCCTTTATTGGTCCCTCAGCTCTGCCTACACCTCTGTAAATAGTCGCTTCATTGAACTCTCTTCAATCAAATCTTTTTGAAGGAAATTCTGTTTCCTGCCAGGCCCATGACTAATCCAAGAACTTTAGGGCACCAGTACTCTGAGAATTATCTAATTACTCTAATAACTCTAAAAAGTAGTATTAAGGGAAATTAAGAGCTTGATAGAGGAGAAAATAGAATAATTTAGATGTTCTCTATTGGTCAAATGATCCTGTAGCAATAATAGTGATTATCTGCCACGTTTTGAACAGTCACTATGTGGCAGGCACTTTGCTAAGTCCTTTGCATGCCTCATCTCATATCTCCTTTAACCCTCCCCAAAACCACTGAGTTTATTAACCCTAATTTAAAATTAAAGAAACTGAGCTCGAGAGAGATAAAAACAAAATAAAACCAAAAAAAACCCTCCCCGGCTGAGGACAGGGCAGGCTACGCAGCCTCCCTTAACCACCAAGCTGCGATGAAGCTTCCCCTCTGCCACGGTGGCCCTAGACCTGAGACATCACGAATTTCAGACAACTAGGAGAAGGAAGCACCTCCACTGCCTTTTTTCTGGAGCACATGATTTCCTAGAGTTTAAGTATATTGTCCAAAAATAATGTGTTGTTTTCTAAAATTCCTCAGATTTGCTTTCTCTTGGCTATTTTAGAATATTTGAGTTAAAACAAGCAGGCAGGAGAAAGAAATGCATGTATATTTCTCCTAGTTTGTAAAAATTGATTATATCACTTAAAATCACATTATTTGACTCAATTTGCTGATCTGATTACCCAATTAATTTCTAGGTAGCTTTGAACTGGCACCCACTGGTGTAACACTCCTTTCTAGGCAGGAGTCTCTCTCTGCCCCCCCCTTTTTCCTCACACTGCTGTCCCCTCCTCCCCAACTCCAGGCTTTACTCACATCTACCTACTTTTCCCCTAAACAACAATTTTTCTACCTATTTTTTCAATTATTACAACAAAAGCTTTCAAGGAAAGAAAACAATGCTGTTTTCTTCCCAAAGCCGGCTGTCCCCTGACACACAGTAACAGTGATACTAAACATTGCTCGCAATTGTTATGAAAATGCATTTCTCTGTATCCTGTTGTCATGGCAGCTAAAGATCAAGACATGCCTGCTACATACAGCAATTTATACTGATTTGAAAGACTGTTTGGGGGGAAACATTAAAATGTATAATCGAATGCATTTGAAACCATAGCCCAACAAAGTACAATATCGGTTATTCAAATAACATTTCTAAAGCAAAGTACATCATTTATTTCAATCAATGTTGTGTTCATTATTTATGCTCGTGGAGTTAACTTTAATTTCCAGCACGCTGGCAATTTTATTATTTTTCTCCACATTCAGAATCTTCCCATTACCTTTGCTCGGGCAGTGGCCAGCCTAACACAGACAGCAACACCCGAGTCACGTCGCGAGACCCAGAGCTCCTATGGCATTTTTCTCCATTACTTCTTTGTTTGCTGGGCTGGGGGCATCTTTTAGGTGAATTTCTCCCTTGGACAGCAACTACTTGAAAAGTCACAGCATGGCCAATTCTCCCTTCATCCGGATTGTAATATCACTGCAAGATACTGTACCGTATATATCACATTTTTGCGTCTCCATGGGGGATGGGGAGAAAAGTCCAAGAATAAGGAAGACAGAGGGTAGAGGATGCCAAAGAGAAAATATAAGGAGTTGATATGCAAATAATTGAGTACAAAATACCACTTTTATTAACAATGTGGATGGTGTTTCTTGTTTCTAATCCTTTTTATTGGTTATCCTTCAAAATCACCCAGGGAGACGGCTGGCATGTGGCAGGCAGGGAAACAGAGGCATGGGGGATTAAGTGACTACAGTCACAGAACCGATCAGTAGCCGAGCCAGGAGGAGAACTCAGAATTCTGACGTTCCTGAGCCATTGTTCAGCCAGTGGCCTGCTGGACATGGGTCTAAGGAATTTTATTGAGATTGTCTAAAGCTTAACCGACTGCCACCCCTCCAAGGATAATTAGTTACACTGCTTTTCCCATAGCTGTGTAATGCACACTAACATTTTGGCCTTGACTTTGTGAAACTGATTTTCATCCCACTCTGGATGGTCACTAATTTCATCCTCTCAAATCCTGCCCCTTCAAAATTGACATTTGCATGCCAGAAGTTGCTAGTAGCCTCCCCAAAGGTCCAGCTTTCCCTCTTAAATTGTGCACTCAAGTCAAATGTAGACATCCACATTAGCATGGGATGGTGCATTCATGGAAATCGCCAACTTACTGCCTCTCCCCTCTCATTCTTACCCCAAAATTCACAGAATCTGGCAAACCTGGTCATGTAGTTGACAAGGGAAGCAGCAAAAAGTGTCACTTACAGACTGCATCAGGCACTATTCCAAGTGTTCTAGACATAATAACTTTAAATGACACATTAAATTATTACTATTAGCCTCAGTTCTACAGATGAGGAAACTGAGGCATGTGGTGCTTAAGTAACTGCCCAACGTAGCACAACTAGTAAGTGGCAAAGCCAAGATGTGAACAATCTTGCTTGGCTCCAGAGCACCTGTGTGCTCAGACACTATGCTAAGCTATGCTCCCTCTGTGTTCCAAAATGATCGAGAGTTTAAGCTCTGCGACCCAACAAACTAAGGTCCATATTCCAGCTGCACACACACCTTGGGTAAGGTCCACTAGGCTGCAGTTTCATACGTTGTAAGAATTTCAGCTGGATTTGCTAAATAAAGTCATTAGCACTGGGCCTGGCACATAGCAAGCTTTCTAAAAACCTTAGCTGCTCTCTATGGTTCAGGAATGGACAAGTAGAGAGAAAACGGCGCAGGACGTCTGGCCCATGGTAGAATAGTCCAAGGAAGAAACAGACGTGGGGAAAGAACCCATTCCCTACACAGTCCTGTCCTTGCCACTAAAGGGTGGGCCAGGGCAGAAGGGGAAAAAAATGAGAGAAGAGGGATGGCATGGCCAGGGAACAGAGGAAGCTTGGCTTTTTCACGTGCGAGGAGGCTGGCTGTGTTTTGGACAAATTAAGATAAAAAAGGGGAACCAACACAAGACTTGCTCTGGGGATGAAAGACACTCTAATGAGCTAATTTGAGGCAATGGCCTCCCAGGGTGATTGAATTAAATGCTCTCTTCAGCCAAACAACTAGTCTAACTGATTTTTTATTTTTACCAAGTCCTTAGTTGCCTGAATTAAGCAACTCCTTGGTGCAATGTGATCATTTTTCCTCTCTGTCTTTATCTACTCAAAGCCAGAAGAGTTTAAATTTCTCTTCCAGGAAAGAAACATTCTCTCGTAGGAAACTGTGGAGCCAGAATAAAGTTCTAACTTCTGTGTGACCAACTTCCCAACACGGGGAATCATGGAATCACCAGATACTGAAAATTCTTCTAGGATTTTCTAGTCCAAAATGAGTATCTTACAATATCCTCATGATCTGGAAATTTTCCTGTGGTTCTAGCCTAATGCTAACCTTGCCATCTTTCTGTTTTCTCAGAGCCTTGCTCTTTGAAGGTGCTGAAGTCTTGTCTAGGAGTCAAAGTCCTAAAGACTAAGTCAGACACCTGGGATTGAGTCCAGGCTCTGCCACTCACTGCATGGCTTTAGGAAAGTCTTGTCTCATTTTGTGTCTGCCTTCTTGTTTGTAAAATGAGGACCATTTATCTGCTTTAGAATTCTATGATTTTTGTGAATTCATTCTATGAGATATTCTTTGATCTGTAGATACTATCTATTGCATGATTTATTATGGGGGGGCATCATTTTCATGGTTGGTGGTTTTATATGATAATTACCAGTCCCTAGGGACTAGGAATAATTTCACCATCAAAATTTTCCATTATAGTAGCATTATAGCTCTGTTTCAACAAGCTTGCTCAAGTAACTTTCCCATTGCAAATTCACATGATAATAGCATTATAAATGGCATCTCCAAAGACTTCAATTAAAATTGATTTGTCATTGTAATCTTAGCTAATAATGGTATGGTAATGGCATTATAATGAGGAGATCAAAGACTTACATTGAAATTATTTTGGCATTGTTATCCTATATTCTAAATGCCTTTGAATAGGCTGCTCTATACATAGATTTGAAACTGTTGTGTCATAGTGATATTAAAAGCTAAGAGAATCGGTAATGGAATCATCCACTCCTTTCCCCAAAGCCCAGCTTGGAATTTCTTCTATTCTTTTCATCTCTTGTAAAGGTGGAGTTCAAACAGGGCTTCCGTCTAATTCCCCCTACCCAGCATCGCAGGAAAAAGGGAAGAGATGGAGAGGATGCTAATAAGTGCCTAGAAACGCCTCGCAGCTGAGGCTGGAGCCAGCCCAGCTCACCCTCCTTCAGCAGATGCTGGGCCCTGAGTGCTCTAGGCTGGGGCTGATTCATGCTGACCTAAGAGGCAAAACCCAGACCTGAGCCAAGGGGTCCTGTTAGTGGACACAACATTCCTGCTCCTTCAAAGTGATCATACCCAGAATCAGGATTCTGCGGCTTCTAAACTTTAGCACCTGTCTCTGTCTTTCCTTGTGGCTTTGCAGATATAACCCTTGAGGGCATTGAGTTGGGTTGAATCCTTTGGCATAAGGCTGTCTAGCTGTGAAACCAGTTGTGTGTATGGTTGTTTGTGTGTTTATTTGTTTACTTTGACCGGGATGTAAATGAAATGGTATGAAATATAGACTCGGTTCATACTGACTTTGCAGAATATTCTGTGATTCTGTTATTATTCTGGTTTAGAAAATATTATTATTATATTGGGTGACATTATAACCTAAAATAAGGTAGTTCTTACCACATGACAGAAGCTACCCTAAACACTTTAAATATAGTCGACTCTCATTATTCGAGGTAGTTATGTTCTATAAAGTCACCATAAACACTTAATTAGTCAATGCTGAGCCATTGCTCCTAGAGGAAATACAGGGTTAGGGTCCTGTAAGCCTCTAATCAAAACATTTTTGTCAACTGATCAATACAGAAACTAGTTTTATGTGTGTTTCTGTCTAAAGGACCTTATTTAATATGTATTGTTGATTCATTCACCCATGACCAACAACACTACAATTCATACCTGAATGAAGTTTATCAAATACACGTATTTTCTCCATAAGGCACATAACAGCTTTCTTGTGCGTAGGAACAATAGAAAGCACTTCAGCATTGTGCTTGAGGGCCATTTTAAACAGCAAAATCTCCAGCAAAAAGCACAAAAATGCAAAAAAGCATGGCACCAAATAGACCATGAAAAGAACATGTGTTTATAGTATGAGACTGAAACAAGAAGATAGAATGTTGCCTTGTTCGACTTCACCTGGGAACATGCACATCGAGCAACTCAACATTTTTGTTTTTCTGCATATGTCCGTGAAGGACCACAAAATTGCCACAGGTTTTGATTTGGGGATTACAAATAAATTGTAGTGAATAGGTGAATTCACAAATATAGAATCCATGAATAATAAAAATTGACTGTGTAATTATTTAATCTCTACATCAGTCCTATAACTTAGGTACTATTAACTATCTTCATTTCATTTAGATGAGGAAACGGAGGCATAGAGAGATTAAACAACTTGCTCAATGTTCAGTTTTAATTCAAATTGATTGACTTGGGTTTTTTTTTTCTTTTTAAAACTAAATAAGTCACATGCTTGGTATTTAGTTTAGGTTTTGTTTTTTTTTTAATAGGAGATCAATTTAGAAAAATAGCATGGCCCTAGTTTTTGGATGAGAAGAAGGATCTGTGGACCTCCAATTTTTCAGGGCTTTGAATCAGGCCAGATTGGGGTAGGAGCAAGTAGAAGATGTAGCAGACCCTATTGGTGCCACCCAATTCCATTCCTGCCCCCTTCTTCCTGGTTGTAAGAATGCCAAGCCTCTGTGTGGCTCTGTGCTGAAGAAAAGAGCCCTCTCCGTTCCCAGGAGGGAATCTTAATTATTATAGACCTGTCAGAACAATTCTACTTCCCGAATCAAACTAGTTTAGGCAAGAGCATATGTTGCAATTCTATCCAAGGAGAAGTAAAGAAAAATATATTGCAAAGCTTTAGGAAAAGGTTTTTCCTTCTTTTAAAAGACATACCTAAGGAGGAACAGTTTCTTCTCCTGCCTCTGGATGTCACTGTGTGAGAACGTGATACTCGGAACCACTGCAGCCATTATGTGACCATGAGGAGATAAACTGACATGGCAGAGCTGAAAGATATATCCTGGAAGATATTGACAAGGCACAGAATTAAACAATCCTGAACACACCCTACTTCTATCCCTTTGGCCGTCTGATATAATAAACCCCCACCTATTTAGGCTGCTTTTAATTGGGTTTCGATTAGTAGAAATTGAAAGTATCCTAATGGATATATAAATTTTGTTGGGAATCCATTCTAATGGAGAGCTGGGAGGCACTGTCACAGAAATTGTATAGACAGAAACAAATAGAGATTGAACTCTGTTTAAGAAACACAATGTATTGATTGCTAAGAGCTGCTGAGAGGACATAAATGGCCAGGGAAATTTCCCCTACTCAGAAACAGCTTATAATCTAGTTTGCTGGGAAAACCAAACACAGCCATTTCAAGAATTCATGTGCACAGAAACAGTAAATTCCACTTAATTATGCCAGCATTAATTCATGCAATATATGTGGTAGAGGGTATGCTGATGAATTCTGTACATACTATTGGAGCAAATTAGACTGACAGGTAATTATAATTCAAGGACAGATGTGGAAAGATGTTGTGGGAGAAAGATAAGTGAGGGATTAATTTCTTTGGCAGACCCAGGAGAACCTCATGTCTCTCCTGCTTACAACTCTTCAGTGTTTCCCAAATGCACTTCATTCATTCAACTAATATTTATTGAGTAATTACTCTGGGGCAGCACTGGTCTAGGTGCTGAGGACACAGTAATGCACAAAACAAAGTCCTTGCTCTTGTGACCTTACATTTTAATAAGAGGGAGACATACAATAAACAAATAAGTAAATATATACTATGTCAAAGGTAGTAAGTGTTACTAAGAAAAATAAAGTAGGGTACACAGTGTGGGATTTGGGGTTCAGGGTGCTATTTTATATAGGATGGTGAGAAGGTGGCATTTGAGCAGGCAGCTGATGGAAGTAGGGAGTGGACCATGTGTGGATATCTGGGGAAAGTGTTCCAGGCAGAAGGAATAGCAAGTGCAAAGGCCCTGAGGCAGACAAGGCCTGGCATACTTGAAGAACAGGAACAGGTCAATGTGCCTGGACCAGCAAGAATGATGGGAGAGCTGTGGGAGGTGAGATCAGAAAAGCAGTTGGGGACAAAGCCAAATCTACCATGAAGTCAATGAAGCCTTGACAACACGCTCAGAAAGTCACAGGTTTTACTATAATATAAAAAAGTAAGATATGTTAGCCACAGTTAAGAATGCTGTCTCGTCCCTCTCTGACTTCTGCTCTCCATGCTGTGTCTTTAGACAGGCTACAGGTATTTTAGGAACCTGACTAAGAGGAAATTATCTTGGTGATACATGTAGTCTGTGTTCAGTTAGACACATTTACATGGATCACAGTCACTTCCACAACTAGCTGTCCCTATGCAGGAATGGCTTCCAGGAGTACTCCTGTAAATCACCACCCAGCATTGTAACCCAAAGATTCATGGCCGGAGGGCCAATGGGAATAGGAACTTGTCCTACAGAACCCAGGCCTGGAACTCTGTGGGGAGTGGAGAAGAAACAAGGAATTAAATATACAGAACCTGAAATAGTCTTCAGAAAATTCTCCCAACATCTGATGTGTAAACTCCTAAGCAGAAGTTTCGCTTCTCACTGACACTTAGTCAAAACGGAAGTTCTCTCCCATCAGGAATATACTCAAGACTGCAGATACTGGAAGGATAAATGCACCTCTGTTGATGGAATCTCAAGAAATAGAATTTATCAAGCAAGGGCACAAACCCGAAGCAGTACCACAAACAGCAAGTCTGTCTGTGTGTAAAGTCACCAATAATAAAAAACAAATCTCAAGCAATCATCCTAGAGGAAAAACTGAATTATCTTCCTATTCTCTCTATTGAGCATGATATTATAATATCCTTGTCATATGGAGAGGCAATCAAAAAATATGCAGACAAAGAATTTAGGAAAAAATGTGACAGAGGGGATTTAGGCAGATCATTAATGAAAGCATTATGTTGTTTTTCTGGATTTTGTGATGTTTCTGGTATTTGTCAGCTTTTTAAATTTTGTAATTTGTGATGAGTTATTTTCTTTTACTAAAAATATATTCACTTTCAGCATTATTTTGTATTCTTAATTTTGTGTCATTTATTTTAAAGAGGGCCTTAAAATTGTTTCAGCTTCAGGTCTCAGAAAGCCTGGGTCTTCTGTGGGTCAGAACCATTTTGAAGGCTTATGAAGCGTGGTGACAGAACCCCAGCTACAGTTCAGTGGTGATTTCCAGATTTGGGGACTTCATGGACCAGTAACATTTCCAAAAAAATTTTTTGGAGGGGACCAATATTTGATTGCAAAATTTGGAAATAAAAAGCCAGAGGCCAGGTGTGGTGGCTCATGCCTGTAATCCCACACTTTAGGAGGCCAAGGCAGGAGGATCACTTGAGGCCACGAGTTCAAGACCAGCCTGGGCAACATAGCAAGACCCTATCTTTACAAAAAATTAAAAAATCAGCCAGGCACACAGGCGTGGTGGTGCACACCTGTAGTCCTATTTACTCGGCGGGCTAAAGCATGAGGATCGCTTGAGCCCAGGAGTTTGAGGTTACAGTGAGCTATGATTGGGCCACTGCACCCCAGCCTGGGCAACAGAGCAAGACCCTGTCTCTAAAAACATAAAATAAAATAAAATAAAAAGCCAGGTAAATGAGCACTTAAAGCAACCATATCTACAGTGGTGATGGGTTTTTTTAATGGTTCTTACACAGAAACATACTGAAGTATTTATGGATAAAATTATATAATGTCCACACTTTGTTTTAAACTAATCCAACAGGGTATTGGGGCAGGGGTAGGAAGAAGGTTATATGAAACAAGATTGGTCATTTGTTGATATTTGTTGAAGTTGTGTGCTGGGTACATGGGGTTCATTACACTGTTCTACTTTTGTAAATGTTGGCAATTGTCAAAATAAAAGGTGTAAAAATTAACCAGATCTAACACACCCATAATTTCATCAAAGAAAGGACATATGAGTACTCCAAAAGTTGGGAAGCCATAAAGTGCCACCCTTTGTATTGAATAAATTTAACCTGATGAAAAACTCACTATACGGTGCTTCTTTTTATTATTGCTGTTTCATAGTCAATCAGTGAAAATTCATCCCAAGCTATTCAGGAATGGCCTATGTGGGGGTGGGGTCAAATTGGCAGCTTACTCCCAAATAATCCAGAAAAAAAAGTTCTTTGAATTGTACTGCCCAATTTTTTGTAAGTTTATGATGTGTGTGTGTGTGCATGTGTGTGTGTAACAGAACTGGGGTTGAATCTTGGGCTTTGCACATTTACACACATATTACTATGTGTGTCATGTAACCTACCTGAGTCCTCAGTTTCTTTATCTGAAAAATGGGTATATAATACCTCACACAGTTTAAGGACCAAATAAGACAACATGTACATCCTACACATTGGTGGTAGAAGCATGAATTGGTACAAACCCTAGAAAGGGCAATCTGACAATACCTTCTCAAATTTTGCACACCTTTACCTATGGCCCAGCAATCCAGTTCCAGGACTTTATCCAATCCTGCATACTTGTGAAATGACATATGTACAAGATATTCATTGCAATGTCTTGCTTTTAATTACAAACCCTAGAAATACCCCTAATGTTCATCTATAGGAGACTAAGTAAATTATGGTACCTCCATACAATGCAGCTGTGAAAAAGAACCAGGAAATTATGCACTAATATGAAAAGATCTCTAATATAAGTTGTTCAGTGAAAAACACAGGATGCAGAACATGTATATAATTTGCTACCTTTGGGTTAAAAAAAAAAAGAAGGGAAAATAAGAACATATTTGCTTAAAGAAAATGTAAGAACATGTAGTAAACTAATAAAAGTGTGTTCTTGTTTTTGTTTTTTGTTTTTAAGGATTGGGAACTGGGGAGATGGCGACGGAGATCAAGACATTTTGCTATATGGATTTTTGTGTTTTTGTTTTAAATTGTATGAATATATTCAAAACTTAATCTCTAAAACAAGACGATGTGGGTAGAAAGAGCATTCATGGCACATGGTACAAAAAGAAATGGAAGTTATGATTCTTATTATTACTACCATCATTTTAATAGCATTATCCTCTAGATCTGTACTGTCCAATACAGGAGCCACTAGCTACATGTGGCTATTCAGCATCTGAAATGTGGCTGGTCCAAATGGAGATGTGATGTTAGGGACAAATCCACACCAAAAATTAAAGACTTAATTTAAGAAGAAAAGACAGTAAACTATCACAGGAACAATTTTTATATTGATTATACATTGAACTGAAAATATTTTTGATAGATGGTGTTAAATAAGATATTATTGCAATTAATATCACCTGTTCCTTTTTATTTTTTTGACATGCCTACTAGAAAATTTTAAATTGCCTATGTGGCTCACATTTGTGGCTTATACTATATTTCTATCAGAGAGTGCTGCTTTATTCAGTCAAATACTGGGACTCATACATGGGAGATGCTTCATATATGTTTGTTAAGACAGTGAGTGAATAAATCTCCTGTGACAATCTTATAACATATAACAAGAACATGAAGGAGAAGATTAGATTAGTGCTACTCAGATTGCTTCTTTAGGTTACCCATGAAAACAAAAGCAAACTCTCCTCTTTGTCAGGGCCACCAAGTGCTGTAACCATGGGTATACACGTGGAATTTTAATTTAACAAATTTAAACGTTCTCTCAATTATAATGAGCAATTACTCAGTATGAACATTATGTGTTTACTTCTTTCACACTGGATTGTTTGGAGTTGTTCAAGCACAACTGCCTGTAGAAAATGCTCACCTTCCTCTAGAGGTTTGTGAAAGCAGAAAGTACTTACAGAATCCCATCCAGAAAAATATCTTACTTTTCAGTTCAGAAAATGAATCCATCTTATAAAACTCTCAGTTAATGACACACATTACCACATTATGGAGCAACGTGGTATAGGAGAAAGAACACCAGCTTTGGACTGAGACAGATCTGAACTCAAAGTTGGGCTCTATATTAGTTTGCTAGGGCTCCTGTACCAAAGTACCACAAAGTGGGTGGCTTAGAAGACAGAAATTTATTGTCCCACAGTGCTGGAGGTTAGAAGTTCAAAATCAAGATGTTAGCAGGGTTGGTTCCTACTTTTTTTTTTAAGGCTAGTTAAGTGAGGCAGCGGGAGTGGAGAAGGAACAAAGGAATCTGTAACTGGTTGTGACCAATTAGTTGTAAACATCACTGCACTCAACCAGCCAGAGCCAGTTCCTTCTGAAGGCTGCGAGGGAAGATTTCTGTCCTAGGCCTTCCTCCCTAGTTCAGAGATGGCCGTCTTCTCCCTGTCTCTTTGCATCATCTTCCTCCATGCATGTCTGTCTCCAAATTTTCCTTTTTTATAAATACACCAGTCATATTGGATTAAGGCTCACACTAATGATTTTATTTTAATTTAATTACCTATGAAAAGACCTTATCTCCAAATAAGGTCACATTCCGACGTACTGGGGGTTAGGAGTTCAACATAGGAATATTAGGGGAGATACAATTTAACCCATAATTAGGCTCTGCCTTTCCTTGCTGGGTGACCTTTACTAAATAACTTTTCTGAGCCTCAGTTTATTCACCTGTAAAATGGGGATAATAATAGGTACCTGGCAAACTTGCATTGAGAATGGGAGATTATATATGTAAAGCTAAGCTGATAACCCTGGGACTGCTGACAGTCATCTTTGCCACCACTTGGGGTCATCCTGTTTGAAAATGAAGCCAACATCAAGAAAATCAGAGATGGAGAGAGACAGCTTCTCATGTCGAGCACCTGAATCCTGCTATGACCGAAGTGTGACTCCATGGAGTGTTCAGGTATATAAGCAAATATGTCCTTTTGGCTTAAAAAAAAAATCAACAAATGTTTAAAAAAAAAAGTTTCCCAGTGCCTACAACATAGTCAGTCTTTACAAAATGATGTGTATTTTTCATGCCTGGAAACCCCTTATTTCTCAGAGGCTGTCATAAGAACAGGAGTATCATTGTCGGGCCCTCCAGAGAGGCTGTAAGACAGTGCCTTATAATAATTAAACTGTGCTTTTAAGGCAAAACTCCTCATTGTGGTGTGTGGCTCCACAATGACACCAATGCTATTTGTGTTTCAGACACCCTTAAAAGGACCCAAGACATTTGCCTGGAAAAGTGGATTATTTGTCTCTATTTGGTGCCTTTCTCTTCCTTCAACACACCCTCCACGGCATTCAGGAACGTGCCATCTGACTTCTCACCCCTAATCAAAATCGGCTTACTTCCATCTTTCATCGATCCTAACAAATTAAATCACCGCTAACAACTGCAAATTTTCACCAAAGTGTAAATGACCAATAGATCCTCTACATATATGTGCATTTTCCTAAGAGTCAAATCCCTGAGTCTCTAGTGAGGAAACTGAACGCAAAGACTGGGGGAAAGCAATTGATGCATCAAGACCTTCCTGGTTTCAGAAGAAAAGATAAACAAAATTAACCAGGATTATGTACTGTTTCCGTGCCATGCCCCCAGACCTTTCATAAACATTCTCCACTTCCATTTTCACACACACATTTAAATTTTAAAAATCCACAGAGTAGCTATTATGCCCATTTTACAGGTATAGGAACAGCCTAGATTATGTAGTAGAAGAGCAAGGATTTGCTATCCTCAGATCTTTCTGACTACAAAGAGCATCTTGCCTCACTCTCCAGCCCTGATGCTTTCATGGCATGGTGGCCCCTGAGCAGCTCCCTGAAAGACAGCCTTTTTCATGAGTATCTGGAGCATTCTGAAAACATGTGCAAATGCAAGACACCCATATAAAACCACAAATCAATTTCTCAAATCATATGGTACATCTGTTGGAATTGGTGGCACCCCTATTGGAGTTGGTTGACCCTTAAAGTCTCTCACAGGCCTGAAATTGTAGGATTCTACAGCCATAAAGTATATACTTGGAAAGAAAAATCCTGTAACCTATGAAATCCTGCTTCTTTCGGGATGCTTTCAATTGTAAGCAATGATGGTTTCAACAACAGAAGGAATTTATTATCTCCTGTAATGAAAAGGCTTAAATGCAGATTCAGAAGAGGCTTTATGCTGGGATTCAGCAGTGTCACCACAATCTGCTTCCTTCTGTCTCTCAGTTCTGCTTTCTTCAGTTCAATTTCGCCCCAAGAATGGCTTCCCCTGTGGGCCTGCATCTTCATTCACAGCCAAAATAAAAAAAGAGAGTCTTGTTCCAGAATTCCCTGAAAGAGTCCTGAGATTCATTCTAATCGGACAGTCTTAGGTCACAGGCTCACCTCTGTGCAGATCCCTATGGGCAGAAAGAAGAAATGCAGCAGTTGACTTAGCAGGTCATATGCTATACCAGCGGTCCCCAACCTTTTTGGCACCAGGGACCGGTTTCATGGAAGACAATTTTTCCACGGACATGGGCGGGGGTGGTGCAGCGGTGAGGTGGAGCTCAGGCGGTGATGCAAGCGATGGGGAGCAGCTGTAATAACAGATGAAGCTTAGCTCACTCCCCCACTGCTCACCTCCTCCTGTTCAGCCCCCCAGTTCCTAAGTTTCATGGAAGACAATTTTTCCATGGAAGAGGGTGGGTGGAGCTCTGGGCCCAGTCCCTACCAGGCCACAGACCAGACCGTACCTGTCAGCAGCCCCAGGGGTTGGGAACCACAGTGCTATACCCTTGGAGCCTAGGAAGGAGTCTTTGACCTTAAAATTGCCAAATAAAAATTAGGGGCTGTTGGAAAGCGGGGAGGAAAAGAAGCTAGAAAAATATTCAGTTAGTATCCACTATGTCCCTTTGTGCCCCTGTGTGTCCACTATGAAGCCTTTAAGTTTTAGCCCTTCCTATCCCATATACCTGATTTGAAAACTGTTTTGGAGCTTCCAGAACACACTGATCTAGCCCCTAATTAGCTGGATTGCACCAGATTTTACCATCTAGATTTCTGTTCACTGAGCACATCAATCCTCCACTTACTAATTTTATGATTCAAATTAGTAAGACCCTTTCAATAGCTTAAATCTCACTGCTGAACAAGCTTGTCTGTTATCTGGAAATATATGGTCACATGAACTTATTCAAAACACAACATTTTCTCATTATAATGAGACATGATTATTAATGGCAGAGTGCCCATCAGAAATGAAACTAATCCTTCATTTTGTTCAAAATAAATGTACTCAAAAAGGTACAGAGATGGTAAAATTAATTTGAGAGTAATCAATTCCTGCATTTTAAATGAACATAATTATGTAATCATTAAATTATTTAATGGGCTTCATTAAGCTTATTTCTGGCTTGGGTGTCACATTTTTCATCCCAATTAGCTCAAGTGCTAAAATTAATTTTTTATTACTGGTAAGAGTACTAATCCAAGTCAGGATGAGCATAGCTGGGGTCTGCCCAGCCCAACCTGGAGACTAAGATAGGCCTAACAATGGGGTTTGCTGTGTCAGTACAAAGACAGCCAATCAAGGTTCAAAGAAATAGCCCAGGTAAATGTCTGAGCTGCCCCTAACCAGACAGGATGCTCCTCTGTCAGATTTGACTGGGTATTCCATGGAAAGCCTTACAAAGGAGACATCTCCCAGAGGAAACCTACGTGGAAGCTACATCAATGCTATAACCAAGAATGGGCCTAAGCACTATTTAGAACAGGAACAATCTGGGCATCCCACAGACCTGTGCCCAAATCCCAGTTTTACTAGTGGTAGACTATGTGACCCAAAGCTATTTATGTAACCTCTCTGAGCCTCAGTTTCCTCATCTGTAAATGGGGATGATGAAGTAAATAATTATTTCTCAGAGTTGTTTGTAAGGATTAGCAATTATGTGCACAAAGTGTCTGGTGTAAAATATTCACCAGAATAAGTGGTAGTTGTATTCTCGTTATCACAATCAGACATCCATAGATTTAGTCTTTAGGGATGTTAAAGTTAAGACATGGACTGACTTTTTCAGTATGAACGCTGATGATAAACCCCATAAATAGCAAAGGATTCTGCTGAGAGACAGTGTTGCAAAAGATGAAATACTCCAAAAAAATTATTTTAAGAAGACTTTATATAATGGAGGTGTTTACAATACCAAAAAAAGAGAAGCAGTAATACTTGGGGTTTAAGAACATGGGGTATGGAAGCAGACTGCTTGTCAAATGAAACAACCACTTTCTAGCCTTGCGACTTGGTGCAAGACACTTCATTTCTCAAAGCCTTGGTTACCTCATCTAAAATTGAGGATATGCATGCTTCCCATAGTAAGGCTAACAACAAAAAATAAAAATAAAATAATAAAATTGAGAATAATAATAGAATGGCTTTGTGATGATTAAATTATATAATATTTAGAAAGCTGAACAACTAGCACATGGTAAACACTTAATACATATTATCTATTATCATTATTAATTAGCAGTAGCAGTATTATGAAATGCAGAACACTGTCAGATATATTTCCTAGACTTTAAGAAAACAAAGATTTTAAAATTCAGACAGTAGATTTGATCCATTAGCTTAAATTCTAAAACAAACTTCATTCATTTAACAAATATTTATTGGTACCTACTATGTGAAAAACACTGAATTTACCCTGTAACAGGAGAAATATTGTGGAATTTTTCAAGCTTATTATTCTAATCTGGTTTTTTATACCAACCAAGTTAGAAAACTTTTCCTAATGTCTTCTCAGGAAGAGGTGACAGAAGAAGGTCGTGGGCACATCATTCAGGTGGGAAGCTACCTTCCCTGTTCACACATCAGTTCAGTCCTCAGGTCACAGCTAGAAATATGTAAATGAGGGGCTTAGTGTCACAGCCAGTGTGGCCTTTCAGGAACTTGACATAGCCACACCAGGGACCAAGGACCTCTGTGTTCCTGAACAGGCTGTCTTTGTTTGTCTTGCCATATTACATACATTATGGATGTCTAACATTGAAGAGATCCATCAAGATTAAAATTACGCACAGACACCTGAAAACCTGCCGTCAACCTCTTCCGTCTTTCTCTCTTTCTTTTTCTTTTTTCTTTCTTCTCCTTCTCCTTCTTCTTCTTCATGTTTTTAAAGCCAGAGCTGCTCTTGGAACTCAGATGAGGTTCCCCGAATCAAATCAGATGCAGATCTTGGGCGAGCTGGCTCATCATCATACCTGGGAGAAGATGGACAGCCAGACAGACATTGCCTCACACAGGCTAACCCCTCTGCAGACTCCTCTGTGATCTCTGATTTAGCAGAAGACTGAAGCCCTGTCCGGTTGGCCTGGGTTGCCAACAGTCACATCTACCAACATTAATCAAATAAACATTCATTAACAAAGCAGACACTAAGCACTTCATCTGACTAATTGTGGGGCTGAGGAAGCCCTAGCTTTCTGAACTTTCAGGTTCTCTGATCTGTCCCTGTATGAAAGTTTATTCAAAGCAGATTAGAACAGGATTCTATGATCACTGGTGAAAATCATAATGAGCAGAAACCTCCTAAACTAATGGCTGGACACAGGACTGATTAAGGATCCAGTTCCAGTGTCAAGTATCCAGTTCCAGTGTCCAGTGTACCTGGATCCAGTTCATGCCTTGCTATGTTCACGCCATGAACAAGCCTTGCTAGGTTCATGCAAGGCAGGAGAATGTCTCTAAAGCTACATATTTTAGTTCAAACTGCATATCTGAAGCTCATTTTGAACACTCATCAAGTTAACAGTCACTAGATTTGCCAATAAAAATTCATTTTTGATACCAGTGTGCTAATTAGCAAATCCTTTGCTGGTGATCTGGAAAGGACAGAAGAAAGATTTGCAATAGCCAGCTCTGTCTGGAGTCTGGTTCCACGTGATGGATGGTAGCTGTCCACCCCAGACTGTGCATGCTGCTGGTGTGTTACCTGACCATCAGGCAAATTAACTAGCACATGCCTACTCTCACACTAATTATTCTAAACTGTTTTAAAAGAAATTATAACCATTGTAACATGCTAGAAGGAAGAATGTTGAAATTGGCATGGAGGAAACCAGGTAGAGAGCAGAAGCCACAGGATCAACTCCATCTGTGAAATCTGAAGTCACCAAGTTGTACTGGCAGAGAAAAAAAAAAATGTTCCTGCAGCCTCTTGAGGGATTCAAGAACTAATACAAGTTTGGAAAGGAACATGGGGCCTTTTTCTACTGGGAAGACATGACATCTGTTACTGTCCTACCATGGGATCATGGATCAGCTTCATAGGCTCTTTCCTATCACATTTATAACGTAAAGCCTTGTGTTACCAAATGAAGAGTCATTGGGATGGATTCTAAACATAGGTTCCCTCGGGAAAGGCCCTACTTTTCAGCCCCCAGGTACTTTTACTAGCCTGGTCAAACAAAGTCCACAAACACTGCCCTATGATCATCGTGTTAGAGGACAGAGTCAGCTGAAAGATGGGTGTCTCAGTCTGTTTTTGCTGCTATAACAAAACACCATAGACTGGGTAATGTATAAAGAACAGAAATTTATTTCCTTACAGTTCTGGTGGCTGGGAAGTCCACGTTCAAGGTGCTGGCAAGTTCAGTGTCTAGTGAAGGTCCAGGATGGTGCTTTGTTGCTGCATCCTCCAGAAGGGAGGAATGCTGTGTCCTCGAATGGCAGAAGAGCAGAAAAGAACAAACTCCCTCCCTCAAGCCCTTTTATAAGGGCCCTAATCTCATCCATGAGAGCTTTGCCCTCAATGACTTAATCACTTCCTAAAAGCCTGACCTCTTAATACTATTGCAGTGGTGATTAAGTTTCAACACATGAATTTTGGGGGACACATTCAGACCTTAGCAGTGGATCACATCAGAACTAGAAGACATTTTTTTTCTTTTTCCATTTTTATATGCAAATACTCTGGCTTATTTTAGCCCTGTTCTTATTTCTGCATCCTTTATTTTTCAGGAAACTCTTTTCTATGGGAGATGCTGAGGCATTCCATGAATTTAAAAGCCACATAGATGGTCAATTTTTTTAAATTAATTTTATTTTTTTTATTTTTTAGAGACAGGGTCTCACTGTCCAGTTGCCCAGGCTGGAGTTGCTATTATAGCTCACTGTAACTTCGAACTCCTAGGCTCAAGGGCTCCTCCTGCCTCAGCCTCCCAAGTAGTTAGGGCTGCAGGCACATGCCACAACACCTGGCTATTTTTTGTTTTAGAGACAGCATCTCGCTGTGTTGCCCAGGCTGGTCTCAAACTCCTGGCCTCAAGCAGTCCTCCCACCTCAGCCTCCCAAAATGCTGGGATTACAGGTGTGAGCCACCACACCCAGCCACATTGTCACTTTTTAAAGTATGAGAGAGTCTGACAAATTACATGTGGCACTAAAACTCTAACATTTCATCTCACAATTAGCAAATTTTTAATGATGCTATTAATAAAGATTTGGTGAGACCAAGATCCAACAGAGCTGATAAAAGTGTAAAGTGCTATAAACTTTTTGTAAGGTACTTTAGAAATATGTATCAAGAGCCTTTGGCAAAAAAGTTTTTGTCTTTCTATTCAGTAAATTAACACCTTTGAGTCTATCTCAAGAAATGTTTAGAGATATATGTAAAGATTTGTCTATGGACATGTTCCTCACACTCTGATTGATAATCATGACAAATTCGAAACATTTCAAATATCCAATAACAGGGAATTGGTAAATAAATTGTGGCACATGTATACTATAGAGTCTTGTGCACTCATTAAAATCATGTGTTTTAAAAAATTAATGACATGAGAAAAATGCTTATGAGATGTTATATGAAAAAAATCAACATATAAAACTACGAACATGGCATGTTCCCTATTTTGTACTAGTAATTTGCATACACGTTGTGCAGATAATTTTTTAAGTATTGGAAGAAAATATCCCAAAATGTTAACAGTGATCAATCTGGAGTTATTGGTCATCTCTATTTTCTTCTTATGTTGCTGTGTATTTTCCAAATTTTCTCCCATGGCCATGCATTTTATCATTTTATATATATTATATACATATGTATGTGTATGTGTAAAATATCATGTTTAAGTGTTTATCTCTTTGATGAAATAATTCTAGGTCTAAAAACACATTCTGAAAAAAAGAAGGGATACAGACAAACTTTATGTTTCCCAAGGTCATATGCTGCATTGCTATGAACAAAGACTATTGTGCTGCAGATAAATTGTACAGACATTGTTAATAACAAAGGACTGTGGCTAAACAGAAAGCCAGATAACGGAGAATAAGTGATATCTTCATAAGGCTGCTGAATTTGTTGAATAAAAATTATACATCTTAGAACTGACTGAGGCCCTACAGATCACCTACTCCAGTGGTTTCAAATATTTTTTAACCATAGAATCCTTCCTTTAAATAAAATCTTAGAATCTTTAATGCACAAAACTAACAGAGTGGCTGCTTTTGTTGAAGTGAGGGATGCAGGTCTAGAACTCCACCCATGAGATCCCTGCTCTGAGGAACGAAGGGGCTGTGCAGGGTAGCATTTGAAAACCGTTCAAGGCAGGATAATTTATTGATCCTTTTCACTTGTACTTGTTCCATTAATATTTGTTCTGTTTAACTATTTTAAGCAGAGAGGCAGATCCTTTTGCTTCCACAGGAGTAGATGTTGGAAAGCCCAAAGCTGAAGTTGCCCAAAAGACACTTCTCTTCCTGGACTTTGTATAATAAAAAGCCCTTTGACAAGGTTACGCCAAGTGTAGCAGGAGGGAAGTACCAAGAGAGAGTCCCCAGACTGGGGACGGGGTGGAGGTCAGTGGGTCCAAGGCCTGAGACCCTGTTTCCTGAGGTGGTTAAACCCCAAGGATAAAGGGCTATGAGGTGCACCCAGGCCTGGGTACTAGGCACAGGGGTTATTAAGGCCACCGAAGTTCCCTGGCTGCATGCATGGCACCCACAGGGACCACACAGGCTGAGACAATGGACATCTCAGAGGTGGCATTAGAGACCGATGTTGTGAAAACCAGAGTAGCCTGCCTGGTGAGTGTGCATTCTGGGATGCCCCGAGCTTAGAACAACCAGGAACAGGGAAAGCTCCACCAAGCAGAGTGATTTTCCCCTAGCAAGCAAGGTGGGGGCTCAGCAGCTTCAGAATCACATCAATATAATCAGATCAATTAAAAGAATATCAAGGAAATGGTGTTTTTGCACATCTGAAGTTGGGTGCCACATGATGAGTCTAACCCTTGTGTTACAGGTGTGGATTAGTTCATACCCAAGATCACACGTGGGACACGTCGGTGGGAATGACAAGCCTGGAACCAAGCTCCCCTGATGCTCCACACTGGCTGAAGGAAGTTCATGAACAGGACAAGCCTTTTTAAAAGGACGAAAGGGAGAAAAAAGTGTGGCAGGCAGGATAATGGCCCCCCAATAACCATGCCTTAATCCTGGAACCTGTGGATATTCTACCTTCTATGGCAAAAGGGACTTTGCAGATGTGATTAAATCAAGGATTTTGAGGTGGAAGGATTGTGCCGGACTACCTACTTGGGCCCAGGGTAATCACAAAAGGCCTTTTATGAGACAGAGGGAGGCAAGAGAGTCAGAGAAGATGAGACAACGGAAGCAGAGCGATATGAAGGGAACCCCAAGTCAAGGAATGGGAGAAGCCTCTAGAAGCTGAAAAAGTCAAGGGAACAAATTCTCCCCTAGAACCTCCAGAAAGGAACACATCTTGCTGACACCTTGATTTTTTAGTCCAGTGAGACTTCTGACCTGTACTGTAAGACAATAAATTTGTGTAGTCTTAAGCCAGGAGGTTGGTGATCATTTGTTACAGCAACGATAGGAAACTAATACAGAAAGAAAGAGGGAGGGGAAGAAATACGAGAAGGGAGGAAAATGAGGAAAAGGAAAAGCTGGTCACTTCTTCTTGGGGTTCTGTAAATGTGAGCCTCTCAAGGTTATGATGGCACGTCCCCAACACCCAGCATGGAGCCCGTGCTCAGTTCATAGTAGGCATTGGGTCCCTTCAGTGGAAAATTAGCAAGCATGTGCACAGCCCTCCTGACTTACCAGGCACTGTCCTAAGTGCTTTATTTACATTAACCAGGTTTGTCCTCCCAACAACACTATGAAGTAGGTGCTATTATTATTCCCATTTTACAGATGAGGAGACTGAGGCAGTGACATTCTGAGACGCTTGCCCAAGATTCTGCAGGTATTAGGTAGCAAGGCCAGGTTCAAACCCAAGCAATTTGTACAATTTATTACTGTTGCTTCTAAACTGAGAATGGAGGAAGGAAATGAGGGGAAGAGAGGGGTAAAAAGAGAGAAAAGATGGAATCTTTTCTGCCAATGTTTCCCACTGTCTACCTGGTTTCAAGGGCAGTCTCCGTACTGGGCCTGCTCCACCCAACAGGGAGTGCAGTACACAGGTAGGCCACCCACCTCCAAGGGTTCTGCCCCCACACCAGCTAGTATATGCTGCCTCTGTCCAGCTGCCTGCCAGGGACTGAAGAGACCCCAGCACCCAGCTCTAACAAGCATGTAGAAATGGATGGGTCACATATAAGCCAATTACAGCTGGCAGCCAACTTTGGGGAAATCACTTTCCCTGGAACCAATTGGGAGCCCATTCTGGAGATAAAAGGGATAGCACGTTAGTCTCTGTGGTCAGAAGCAGCTTTCATGCATTTCATGGAGCAAAGGAAATCTGAAACGTTTTGAAATGGGAAGATGGGGTACGGCCAAATTGCTCAGTCAAGGCATTTAAGGGGTCTTTAGTGTGACATTTCATGCAGGACCTAGTAGCTTGTTCAAGCATGCAGATAGAAACTAACATTAGTCTGCCTAGAATGTGTACATATTACCTGCCCTACATGCCTCCACATGTATTTAATACTTTCATCATTAAGACATCCCATCATATATCCATAGAAATGAGGAGGAAGGAAAGCCTGAACTATTGAAATTCCCAAATAAACTGAAATCTCATTATTTGCAATTAGTTAAACCTCCTTTTCCATTCAAGTTTTTTTACCAGCATCAATTTCGGGAAGTTAAATACTAGCACCTTAGAAAAAAGACTATGTCACGAGAGTCACAGAATCAGAGAATCTAATACTTGGAAGGAGTTGAAAGATCACAGAATCTAACCTAAAGGTACAGCCAGACTAAAATGTTTGGGGGAAGCTTCAGGGAAAATCTGGTACAGGATCAAAATTTTTGGCTTAGACATGGTTTTTTGTCTGGGAACACTGCAATGCCTAGAACTACTCAAACAGCTTCTGCTCGAATGCAACCGGTAACGGGGAACTCACTACTAAAGATAACTCAATTCAATCCCGTGTATGTCTAACCCAAAGAAGAAATAAAAAGCCTTTCTTATATTAGACCCACACCTACCACCTTGAATACCTCCAGTGAGGTCATGACTCCCCGAGGACCAATTGACTCTCAGAGGTTGCCTCTAAGACGTGCCTTCAGTGCATCAGCAGACTCAGGCCAGCACTGCAGCCATCAAAACACACACGCACATGCGCACGCACGATCTATAGACTGGCCTGACATCTCCGCAAACGACCAGCTCAATCGTCACAGCAAAAGAAGAGAAAGAGATGAGGAAAAGGAGAAGGGGAAAGAACTGGAAGAGGAAGGAAGAGAATCAAGTGAGAAAGGAAGAGCAAAGAGGAAAAGGGAAAAGCGCAGGAGGAGGAGAAGGAGAAGGAGCTGGAAAGCAGGCGGCGCAGGTTGTGGGACTGCGTGGGCACTGGCTCCTTTGCCCTGCAGGGGAGGAAAGCCACATCTGAAAGTGTGGCCGCTGGACGCAGACATTCAGTGGAATGCATTCCAGTCTTTTAGAAAAAGGAAGTCGTAGAAGAGTAACTGCTGAAAATATTCACAATATACTGGCCGGGCGCGGTGGCTCACGCCTGTGATCCTAGCTTCTCCGGGAGGCCGAGGTGGGTGGATGGCTCGAGCCCAGGGGTTCGAGACCAGCCTGAGCAAGAGCGAGACCTCGTCCCAAGGAAAAAAAAATCAGCCTGGAGTCGTGGCGCGCGCCTGTAGTCCCAGCTACTCCGGGGGCTGAGGCAGGAGGGTCGCTTGAGCCCAGGAGTGGGAGGTTGCGGTGAGCTGCAATGACGCCGCTGCACTCTAACCAGGGCGACAGTGCGAGGACTCTGTCTCCACACACACACACACACAAAAAAGTGCAACTAGACAACCCTCCTCACAAATCGGCCCCCCTTAATATTCTATAAAAAAAATTGTTTTAGACACATATATTACCAAGTGAAAGGAGGTTATAAAACATGTAGGGCATGATTTCATTTCTTATTGTGTTAGTTATTCCTGTCTACAGACAAAATAGATATTATTTATCAATAAATGTAGACTCATCTGTATGTGTACTGGCTACCTCCAGGTGGGGTAATGACACAGTGATCTGAGTTTTAGACACACACACACACACACACAGAGTCATACACCACATAATGATATTTTTGTCAATGACGGATCGCATATACAACAGTGGTCCCATAAGATTTTTTTGCTATACCTTTCTATGGTTAGATATGTTTAGACACACAAATGCTTACCATTGTGTTTCAACTGCCTACAGTATTCAGTACAGTAACATGCTATCCAGGTTTGTAGCCTAGGAGCAATAGGCTGTATCATATAGCCTAGGTGCTTAGTAGGCTATATCATCTAGATTTGTGTAAGTACACCCTGTGATGTTCACACAACAATGAGATTGCCTAATTATGCATTTCTCAACACATATCCCCATTGTTAAGCAACTCATGACTGTATACATATGTGTGTTCAGTATTGCTGTTCTTTGTTTTCCAATTTTTCTGCATTGATTAGTATTACTTTTATTATACAAATAACTTTTAAAAAACTGATTTAAAAATTATACTGAATATCTATCCAGTCCTGAGACTGAGACATTCTGGACTTCTAGCCTATTTGCTAAGATGCTTTTGAAATGGGAAAATGGTGTGTGACCATTTGGGGTCATTTCTAGAACTGCAGAATTTTAATGGTGTAAGAATTTTCAATTAGATCATCATGATCTGTATGCCATGATATCTGTATCATGATAATCTAATCGAATCCTTTCATTAGAAACATTGAGAAACTGAGTCCTAGAAAGATAAATGACATGCCCAAACTCACAGCTACTCAAGTGACTGGTGAGTCTCTTGTGAAACCAAGGCTGCAGGTACACAAAGCCAAAATAATTCTCTCAACCAAACAATTTGTCAAAAATTGGATTCATTAGGTATAGAGAAGGCTAGAGATAATGCCTAAAGATCTACAAATCTACATGCACCATTTGAACAAGAAAGTCAAAGCTGTTTTACCACCTCTAAGCACTCAAACCACTGGTCAGTATCGTGGGATTTAGCCCTGGCCTATTGAAAAGATGCCATCTGACTAATATCTAAACACCACTTATGACATCCATGTTGAGAGATTGCTCAGCAACCCCTTAGCGATGTAAGAGATTTTTGCAGGCAGCCAACAACAGGACTAGACACAATATAATCACTGCCATTCAGAAACCATCCTAAAGTTTGCTTCTTGAGCACCAAAGGAGAGACATTCAAAGACAGGGGGCTCCTAGCATGCTGAGTCCCCCTAAAATGCTGCAAGGCAAATCTACAACACTTCTACGCATTGGCGAAACTGATTTGTTTCAAAATTGCTTTCTGATCAAGAGCAACAATAAAACCACAGCCATACCATGTCAGAACTGAACAAGATCTTGAAAACCATCCAGCCCATGTCTTGGTTCACAGATGAGGAAATTGAGGTTCTCTAGTTCTTAGAGTAAGACCCTGACCCTGCCCCACCCCACCACCACAGAAGAATCAAAATCTGTTCTCTTACTTGACTATAAACACCAAAAGACGGAGACCATGTCTCTCCTGTTTGCCATGATGGATGAATGGATGAATGGGCTTCCCGAAGATTATAGGAAGGGGATATAATGTCAGAGCAGAGACTAGAATCCAAACCCTCTAATTACCATCCCAATTGTTGCCATTATTTTAGAGTCAAACCTCATTTATGTTCAGGAACAGTGTCAAACATATCGATAATTCGCTATGTCAGAACATTGACTTAACATGACTATTGGCTATTTCCAAAAATAAAATCTACCCGTAAAGGATAAATATTTCCTACTCATTGGATTTTCAAAAGGAATATACATTTATTCATTCATTCAGCAAATACTTTCTGAGTACCTAAGTGTCAGATTCTGTGCTAGGCACTTGCCACATTTTATCCCAACAAATGGTAGGACATGTTAGGATTACACATGATGTTATTTTCATTTCTTTGTTTTCTAAAAATTCTATAACATAATATATTGCATTTATAAATGAGAAAAAATCTTCAAAAGAACATTCCATGTGCTCTGGAATTTTAAAATTTTTCAGAGTAATAGCAACATCTTGAGATTGGTAAGATTTCCAAGTAACTATTTTGGAAGACAAAATTCATGTTGATCTGTAGGTGCTGATTTAAGTGTAGGTAATGGGTCTCATGATTTTAGACATATTTATAATGTTCTGTGTACACATTACAGCAGCAATGTATTTCTTGCACGTGAGACCAGTCCTTCCTAATTCCATAGAAAGTGCCTCTATCAGAAAGTACCTGCTTGAGGCCAAAAACAGGTGTGTTAGCAAGGACTCTTAGAGTGAGCATCACCAGGCACAGCAACCTGCTGCCATTGACCCCAAGCAGTCAGTGACTATTCTTGTTCACAGAGATCCTGACAGAGGGAATGTGCATTTTTCAATCAATTAATTCATTAATTCATTGCTTAAATGAATTAATGAATAAATAAATGAAAAAGTGAATTTCAAGAAAATCAAAAGTGGTTTAAGGATGCCAGAGAAGTCTTCTGACCAATTGAACTCCAGTAATCTGTTAAAAAATAATCTCTCCCTGAATCTCTTCCTTGATATCTGACATTCCACCATTATAGCCCCATTGCTTTAGGTAAGGGTTTGGCAAACAACAGCCCACAAGCCAAATTCATCCCACTTCCTGCTTTGTAAATAAAGTTTTATCAGAACACAGCCATGCCATTTGTTTCTTTATTGTCCATGGCTGCTTTCACATTATAACAGAAGAGATTCTGTGACCTGCAAAGCTGAAAATATTTACTAACTGGCCCTTTACAGAAAAAGTTTGCCAACCCCTACTTTATTTGTTTCCTTTTTTTCAGCTCTATTGAGGTATAATTGACCAATAAAAATTGCATATATTAATTGTGTACAATGTGGTGTTTTCATATACATATATATTGTGAAACAATTACCACTATCAAGGTAATTAACATATTTATCATCTCACATAGTTACTGTGTGTGTGTGCATGTGTGCACACTTGTGTTGTGAGAATACTTAAGATCTACCGTCTTTGCAAATTTTGGGTATACATTATTATTAACTATAGTCCCCATGCTGTACATTAGCTCTCCAGACTTATTCGCAGTATAAGTGCAAGTTTGTACCTTTGACCAACATCTCACCATCCCCCTGCCCTCCACCCCTGGTAACCATCCTTCTACTCTATTTCTATGAGTTCAGTTTTTTTAGATTTCACATGTAAGTGAGATCATGCTGTATTTGTGTTTCCATATTGGGTTTATTTCACTTAATGTAATGTCCTCCAGGTTCATTCCTGTGGCCATAAATGGCAGGAGTTCATTCTTTGTTAAACCCAAATAATATTCTATCATATATAATATATATGTTATATAATATATGTGTTATATATTATATATGTGTTATATGTTATATGTATTAATATACATATTTTTATTTTTTTATATATATATATAAACATTCACCCAATATTATTGTGAATAATACTCCAGTGAACACGGGAATGCAGATATCACTTCAAGATAGTGATTTTATTTCCTTTGGATATATACCCAGATCTTTCTTTTTTTTCTTCAGGTAGACATTTGTCACTATAAACATCCCTCTTAGAACTGCTTTTACTGCATCCCACAAGTTTTGATATGGTGTGTTCCCATTTTCATTTGTCTCAATATATTTTTCATTTCCCTTTTGATTTCTTCTTTGACTCATCGGTTATTCAGGAGTATGTTGTTTAATTTCCACTTTTTGTGAATTTTCCAGTTTTCCTCATGTTATTGATTTATAGTTTCATATCCTCATGGGCAGAAAAGATGCTTGATATGATTTCAATCTCCTTAAATTTGTTAAGGCTTGTTTTGTAGTCGAACATACGATCTATCCTGGAGAATGTTCTGTGTGCACTGAGAAGAATGTGTATTTGCTACAGTTGGATGGAATGTTCCATACACGTCTGATAGGTCCATTTGATCTAAAGTATAGTTCAAGTCCAGTGTTTCTTTACTGATTGTCTGTCTGGATGATCTACTCATTGTTAAAGGTGGGTTATTGAACTCTCGTACTATTATTGTATTGCTGTCTATTTCTCCCTTCAGATCAATTAATATTTACATTGTATGCTTAGGTGCTCCAATGTTGGGTACATATATATATAGAATTGTTATATCCTTTTGATGAATTGACCCCTTTATCATTATATAAAGACTTTTTTGTCTCTTTTTACAGTTTTTGATATAAAGTCTATTTTGTCTGATATACGCATAGCTAGCCCTGCTCTCTTCTGGTTTCTATTTGCATGGAGTTTCTTTTTCCACCCCTTCACTTTCAGTCTATGTGTATCCTTAAATCTGAAGTAAGGCCCCATAGTTGGGTCTTGTTTCTCTAATTCCCTTCAGCTACTCTATATCTTTTTATTGGAGAATTTAATTAATTTACATTCAAGGTAATTATTGAGAGGTAAGAACTTACAACTGCCATTTTGTTATCTGTTTTCTGGCTGTTTCGTTGATTCTTTGTTCCTTTTTCCTGTCTCATTGTCTTCCTTTGTGATTTGATGTTTGCATGCTTTGATTCCTTTCTCTTTCTCTTTTGTGTATCTACTACAGGTTTTTGATTCGTGGTTACCATGAAGCTTACATTAAACAATTTATGGTTATAACAGTCTATTTTAAGCTAATAACAACTTAACTTCAATCACATACAAAAACTCTACACTTTTACCCCATACACTCACATTTGATGTTCATAATGTCACAATTTACATCTTTTTATATTGTGTATCCATTAATAAATTATTTTAGCTACAGTTATTTTTAATATTTTTGTCTTTTAACCTTTGACGAGTGATTTACACACCACTATGACAGCACTAAGTATTCTGAATTTGACTGTACGCTTATTTTTACCAGTGAGTTTCATACTTTTATGTTTTCATGTTACTAATTAGCATCCTTTCATTCCAGCTTGAACTACTCCCTTTAACATTTCTTACAGGCAGCTCTAATGGGATGAACTCCCTCAGCTTTTGTTTGTCTGGGAAAGTCTTTATCTCGCCCTCATTTCTGGAAGACAGCTTTGCCAGGCAAAGTAGTTTGCTTGGCAATTTTTTCTTTCAGCACTTTAAATATATCATCCTATTCTCTCCTGGACTGCAAAGTTTCTGCTAAGAAATTTACTGACAGCCTTATATAGCTGTCATATAAGGGGTTTCCTTATATGTAAGGAACTTTTTTTTTCTTACAGATTCAAAATTCTTTGTCTTTGATTTTTTCCCCCAATATTAAATGATTACTTTTAAAGTGTGTCACGTTGTATCAGCCTTCTCTCCCATAATTCTGGGACTATAGAAATGTCACTGTCCCTGCCCCACATCTTTATTCTCAGGTCACAACAATAAGTCTTCCTGAAGAAGATCTTCCAGAAAAACAAGATATTTCCTCGGCTCATATTTCCCTCTTTTTGTAGCATGCACCAGCAATCTATCCAAGAAGTATACACTGGGGAGTAAGATGGGGATTCAGCAGCAAGCCCACCATTGTTGACAGCCATAAGATTAGAGACAGGCACAAAAGGATAGGTCAATATACTGGCAAAAAAATCCTGTGACAGCTTGGGAATAAGTCTTTATTTCACTCATGGTGGAAACTCCACTGTCCAGTGCATAGGTATTGATGAAGTAAGCCAGTGAATTACAGAGCCACAAAAAAAGATGTCACCTAGGGGGTAAGGAACAAGACCTGTAAAAAATCCTAGGCTGCCCTCTTCCTGATAGATGGTTACTATGGAGTCACAAAGTCCACAGTACTTGGATTCTCTGCCAATGAATTGTACCATAGATCTCACAGTGTTCACATGGAAGGGATTTTTGATGAGGACAGCAGCAGAATGAACAATCATCTCTTGAGTTGTCTCCTTGATAACTTAGTCAAAGTTGAGATTTCTTTCTGTATATTTCAAGGTCATAACTCCTCAATCTTGTCACACTCCTGGTAATGCTGTAAAACTTTACCATGAAGCATAGTTCCAAGAACTCCTAAGCACAGTCTTGGCATTAAGCCTGTAAACAACCCATGCCTCCCACCAATGTTCTCCACATGCTGAGCATGACAAAAGAGACCAGGAAGTTGTCATACTTGCTGCCCAAAAATATGCTGTCCTATTGTTGGAGGAAGAGGCTTATATCCCACCTGGATGAGCACTTTCACATACATGCATACATGAGAGGTGAGACCAGAGCCCAGAAGCACCTGACTGGCTGCACCCACCATAACAGTATCTGCAGATGGACTTGTCTTTGATTTTTGACAGGTTGATTATAATTTGTCTTGGTGAAGTCTTCTTTGGATTTAATCTGATTGAAAATCTTTCAGCCTCATGTACCTGGGTGTTCACATCTCTCCTCAGATTTGGGGAGTTTTCGGCCATTATCTCTTTAAATAAGCTTTCTGGGCCTTTCTCAATCTCTTCTCCTTCTTGATCGTGTAATGTGAATGTTAGCTCTCTTGATGGTGTCCCATAAGTCCCACAGAATATTTTCATTCTTTTTCTTTTTCCTCCCAACTGTATATTTTCAAATGATCTGTCTTCAGGTACACAGATTCTTTCCTCTGCTTGATCAAGTCTGCTGTCGATGCTCTCTATTACATTTTTCATTTCATTACTTGTATTCTTTAGCTCCAAAATTTCTGTTTGTTTCTTTTTTTATGATTTCTATCTATTTTTTTCCTTAGATCTACCTCATTTGTCATGATTTCTACCTTTCTATTGAACTTCTCATTTGTTAATGTATTATTTTTCTAATTTTGTTAAAGTGTTTATCTGTGTTCTCTTGTAGCACACTGAGCTTCCTTAACACAATTATTTCTGTCAGGCAATTTGTATATCTCCATTTCTTTAGGGTTGGTTGCTGGAAAATTATTGTTTTCAATTGGTAGTGCCATGTTTCCTTGATTTTTTGTTTCTTATTGTCTTGTGTTGATATCTGTGCATTTTCTAGAGCTGTCACCTCTACCAGGCTTTACCAACTGGTTTTAGTGGGCGAAGACCTTCTCCTGTGGGTGGCTGTTTGGCCTGTAGCTGATCAGGGTACAGAAGTTCCAGGTCTGGTGATGAAACAGCAGCATAGTTTCTACGCAGCTCTGTCACCTGAAGTCAGTGTTAGTAAAGATTGCAGGAGTCCTTAGCAGCCAAGGCTGTGAGTATCCACAATAGCAACAAGGGCTGTTGGAGTTTTCAGTGGCAAAGGCTTCTGGGGTCCTCATGATCTCTTTGTCTCCCATGAAGGAAATCATGGCCAAGGGGATCCCTTTTGGCACTGGGTCCAGCTCATGGGTGTGCTCACAGTGGAGGTGGCACCAGTGTCTGATGCACAATGCCAATGGAGCAGCCATAGATCTGGGTCTGGAGCATGAGCACATATGGAGAAACCATGGCTCCAGGGTCTGGAACGTAGGCTAGCCCATAGCAGCGGTGGTGCCAGTATCTGAGGCATAGGCATGTGAAGAGTGGCTGCAGTTCATGATGCAGGGCATGCATAGGCTTCAGGTGAGAGGGTCCCTCAGTTCTGGGGCAGCACAAAAATGACTCCTTCTTGGGGGAGGGGTACAGCAGCATCTCCCTCTCCAAGAGGTTTGTGGCAGTGATGGCTATTGGTTACCTCAATAGCAAAAGTTGCCAGTGTTCTCTGTGGATCAGGCTGCTGAGGGCCACACTGACAAACACTAAAGGGATCTCCACTGTGAAAGCTACAGGGAGTTTGTGGCTGCTGCAGGAATTATTGAGGTCCTCAGGGGCAAAGGCTGCCTGGATCCTCTGCAGAGCAGGTCACTAGGGATTGCAGTGGCACCTGCTGTGTGGCTAATACTCGTAGCCCCCACCATTTATCTTTGTTCCTAGCCATCTCCAGATGTATTGGCTGTGCCGATCTCCTTAGTGATCCTTTCTGTACAGTTATTCTGGGTTTTGCTCCACTGTGTTGCTACAGGTTCTTAATTGGACTCCTCAGTCCTCCCAGGGCTATTTTCATGCATAGGTAGCTGTCTAAGTGTTGTGGGGTTTTTTTGGTTTTTTTGTTTGTTTGTTTCTTTTGAGAGGGGGATGGAGGCTGGTGTCTCCTACTCTCTACCATGTTACTCTGTCAACCTCTGCTTTATCCTTGGTAATGGTTACACTTTGAGCCTACCAGTCAGTTGTACCTCAGTGTGAACTAGTTTATTCCAGGGGCACTTAGCTGTTTGGTAGATAAAAGGTAAAAAGAATTTAAGGATGCAGAATTTTTGGTGTGTCAGGGAGAACATCTCAGGGCAGAAAATGAGCACAGAAAAGAAAAAATGGGAGAGTGGTAAATAGACTTCATTTATTTTGCAGTTCATCTTGACCTGTGATTAAAATGGAGATGAGGCTAAGGACTAAGGACTGTCAAGTTTTGAATAGTGAGAGTGTCAGACTTCCGAATCAAACCCAAATAGTTCTCTTTTTCAATTAAAAGAAAACTCAATATTCTAATTTTTCTTCCACCTAACAGTTTCCTCTGCTTTCAGACATGTCACTTTGCCTTCCTTTCTCTGTGGTCTGAAGAGTTAGAGAAATTGTTTTAGATTCCTCCCATCCCAAGTTATGCACTTCTGATTTTTTTTTCTTTCTCAACTGACCTCATTTAGCAGTGTGGAAGGCAGCTTTTCCTAGTCTATTAAGACTTCAATAAAATCATCCATTTCTAGTTAACTGGAATAGTATTCACATTTAGACCTGCATATTAATTGGCTGATAACGAGATGATAAAGCTGCTTTTCTCTGCAGGTGTACCAATCAATTTCAATGAAACAGAAAAAATGAGTTCTTTTCTTGTTGCATCTGAAATTAAAAAGTGATTTATATTTTCTAATAAAGTGGTTTTCATTGATCTCCTTCTGAAAATGTATGGTTTCATTTGCACCCTTTTAAATTATAATAGTTTCCGTTTGTAAAATAATGGTTTTCCAATATCATTTCTGGCTTCCAATTGATGATTAACTTTAATATGAATTTGAAGGGGAGTGTTTGGGGTGTATTAAGAGTCTCCATCTCCCTGTCACCCCCAAAAAAGCCTGCTATTTTTAATGACCTTAATATCCTGAAACTACAGAATTTTTTTCCTAAATACAGTGTTGTCAAAGGAAGTTATGTTTTTCCCCCCAAGAAATCTATTTTTCTATTTCACAAGTTTCCTTTTGTCATAGAATTTTATGCCCGTGCCAATTGTTCTCCATTTCTGTTGTGTCAGCCTGACTGCAGGGCAAATGTAGAAAGGGGAGTTTTGTTTCTTTCTTCCCCCGTCACCAACAGCAAATTCTTACTTGGAGGTACTCACAGAATCCTGTTGTTATCAGCTGAATACTGGCAGTGTGAAAACTGGCAGAGCAATTACATTTCACTTTAATTTAGTATTATGGTCTTCTAAGCCATAATAATTAAGCAGCCGTGAAAGGAAGCTATACTCTGAACATGTGATGGAAACTTGCAGAGTCCAGGGTTGGTGTGGAAGGGGCAGTGTCATGTCATTTTCCTGTCACCCAGAGGCATCCGGATCCACACTCAGGCTGCAAACAGGTGTTGAGTGGAGTTAAGAGACCATGTGGGCATTAGACCTACTTTAAAACAGACACCAGGGGCTCTGTCTGTTTAACCACATAGGAGATGAATGTTGGCTGATAAACGAATTAATGGATGGATAGACGGATGGATGGATGATGATGAGTAAACGGATAGATGGATGAATTTACGGACAGGCAATTTGCAGCTCTCATGCAAAGATCACCTTTGTGGTAAGATTTGAGTGCCCCCTACACAAAAATATTTTATTCCCTCTAAGTCTCACCGTGCCTGAATATTCTCTAGTGTTCCCAAATGTTTTTGTCTGGATTAACTATTACCCTCTTCTAAATTATTTTGTTAAATGCACCCTGAAGGGGCAAGACTTGGATGGATAATAACACTGCAGCACGGAGTAGTTCATCACCTGCCTCCCCATGTATCAGGAAACTGTGGACTTCACAATGACAATGGGCTTGACAGCAAAGCCAGAACCGTGATAATTAAGGTTAGAAAAAGTGGTGTGTGGGGTGGGGAGTGATGAAGCAAAGTCCCTCAGCTCTGCAGAGGACCCTGTTTTTAGTCACACTCCCAGGTACAGTACTCCTCAGGTCTCTAGCCAAGCCAACTTTCCCTTCTTTAAACTTTCAAAGAATAATTTTTCAAGACCACCCAGGGTTGAGGATTGCTGACTTTTCTCTCAGCTTGAAAATAAAAATAATGGTAAAAATAAAAAATTAGTATAAAAATAAAAAGGAGGAGGGTTGATGGAGCACCTTGTATATGCCATGCACTTTCCATGTATTGTCTAACCCGCTTCTGTGCCCATTTTATAGTGGAGGACACTGAGACCTGAGGAAGATGGGTTACAGCAAGTAGGGGACAGAGCCAGGATTCAAACTCAAGATATGCATGACTCTCCAAAGTCCACACTCCCAACTCCACTCTACCTCCTACTTTGGGCTGCTGTTAAAAATAAATCCTTTGGGGAAATTCTACAAGGCAAATAACTCCATTTCTTCAAAAAATAAATTGCAGTGAAAAAAAGACAAAGGAGAAACTTCTAAGTGAAAGAGACTTAAGAGACCTATCAACCAAATGCAATATATGTATTTTGCTTGGATTCTGATTCAAACAAATGAATTGATTTAAAAAAAAGAAAAAGAGGCTGAGCATAGTGGCTCATGCCTATAGTCCCAGCTACTCGGAAAGCTGTGGGGGGAGTTTCGCTTGAGCCCAGGAGTTTGAGGCTGCAGTGAGCTATGATCATGCCACTGCACGCCAGCCTGGGTGACAGAGTGAGTCCCTGTCTCAAAATAAATTAATTAATTAATTTAATTAAAACAGAGAAATGTGTAATACGTGAATTATATCTCAGTAAAGTTTTATTTAATGATCTAAACAAAAGATGTGAAAGTAGATTAAAGAAAGTACAGCCAATTACATCATTTCCCTAATTTTTCATGGAATACCTCTCAGTAGATGACTTTTAACACATGAATACACACATACTTGGGGGGGAAAAAATAAAGAAACACAACTTTGTCCTATTCTGGCCTTTCTGACGAGTTCTGGACTGTTACTCAAATGCTTTGGCACACGCCCTCAAGGATGTCTTCAGGAACTTCAAGTAAAACATTTTTAAACCACAAAAGCAAATGAGATTATTAACAGCATATTCTCTTTTCCTTCTTCTTTGAGAAGGGAAAACCTGGTGGAGACTTGCTGGGCTGTCCCTAAGATTTTGTGAAGAGAGACGGGACAAGGAGCAGATACCGTTCAGTGCCTGAGGCCCCGGCCCCTGGAAGAGCTGCACACATACCCGGGCTTGAGGGAACGACCCAGCCTGCTCTGAGGAGGGAACTGGCCTTTGTCTGGTACAGCCTCTCTTCAAGTTCCCATCTCCTGCCCAGGGACAACAGTAACCTCCTAACTGGCCTCACCTGTTGTTGCCAGAGTGCTCATATTCCCTGCCATTGCGTTCCTGGCTAATGAACGCCCCTGAGAGGGTCTTTATTGCTCTCAAGATAAAGACCAATAACCTAACTATGGCCTAAAAGGCCCAGCATGGTATGACCTCTGACTATCTCTCAAGCTTCATTTCACACCCAGACCTGTCTCTGAGCTCCAGGAACACTGACTTTCTTCTCCCAGTAGTTAAAGGTCCTCCCACCACAGGGCCTTTGCACATGCTGACTCCTCAATCTGGTTAATACCTACTCATCCTTGAAATCTTGAGCTCTCAGCTCACACAAAGATTTCCTTAGAACAATCTTCCATGATATGTCAGAGTCAAACTCCCTTTTATTATTAATAATCCCAAAGCATTTGTCACGGTTGGAATTTTACATTTATTTGATTTCATCAGAGTCCCAACTAGGCTATATGTTCCATAAAGAATGAGACTATGTCTTTTTTTGCTGACCACTGGATCCCCCAGAATCTCCCCACAAAACCTGGTATACGGTAGACACAAAACATTAGTCAAATAAAAAAATGAATTTATGAAAGAAGAATGAATGAAGAGATGGATCAATGAAACCTCCAAATCCACTGACCTCTGCAATCCTGTTTAAGAACTCACACAGGCTCCATGAAAGTGTGTCCTCTTGCAAATTTGAGAGTGTTTTTCAAAGATACCTTTTATAAAAATCCACCTCCAAAACAACCCACTTAAGAAGAATTTACCAGCCGAGTTCAGTGGCTCATGCCTATAATCCCAGCACTTTGGGAGGCCAAGGCAGGAAGATCACTTGAGGCCAGGAGTTCGAGACCAGCCTGGGCAATATAGCAAGACCCCATCTCTAGAAAAAATTTAAAAATTAGCCAGGCATGGTAGTGTGTACCTGTAGTCCCAGCTACTTGGGAGGCTGAGGCAAGAGGACCACTTGAGGTCAGGAGTTTGACACTGGAGTGAGCTATGATTGGGCAACTGCTACAGCCTGGGCAACAGAGCAAGACCCTGTCTCTAAAACAAAAAGAACTTACCAGTGGCCTCTCTGGCACAAATCCATTTCATGGAAAGAATTTTTAGTACTTTAATGATGCCTTTCTGCCCTATAGCACATGACAATAAGGAGCAATTAACTCTACAACTATAATATGAAAAGGGTGGAGTGCAATTAAATTGGAATTGATTTCTGTGTAATCTCTGTTTTCATGGGCAAAAATCAGGTTTTTCTCAGCCAGCTCATTAGAAAGGACAAGTTGATGGGGCTTAGGGGATGTTGGAACTCCTCTTTTCCAACAGAAGGGACAGAACTCACCTTCATCCTAGCTTGACTTTTCCTAGAGTCATTGTTTCCTCTACAGGTGTCCCCTGAACTTGGACCTCAACCCAGCTCAGATGTAAATGCCTGCTCTCAGGTGTATACACCTCTTCCATTATTTATATATCCTGCCCAGGGTAATTGGCCTCAGGAAATATATCTTTATCTACAGGTTCCAGAGTATGGGCACTAACACAATTGAGTACTTTAGTACAGGCTGGTTTCTGCCAAGAATGATGACCAGGGAATAGCTGTGTGGTCAGGAGTCATGGCCTCAGCTCTGCAAATGGTTTCTCTTTGACCATCTAGATAATAAAAATATCATTTTATTTTTTTTAAGAGACAGGTCTTGCTCTGTCACCCAGGCTGGAGTGCAGTGGCATGATTGTAGCTCACTGCAGCCTCAAACTCCTGGGTTTAAGCAATCCTCCCATCTCAGCCTTCTGAGTAGCTGGGACTACAGGTGCATGTCACCACAATCAGCTAATTTTGTTATTTTTTTTTAGAGATGGGATCTCGCTGTGTTGCCCAGGCTGGTTCCCTTGAACTCCTGGCCTCAAGGGAACCTCTCACCTCAGCCTCCCAAAGTGCTGGGATTACAGGCATAAACTACTGTGCCCAGCCTAAAAATATCATCATGTGCAGAGGTTTTTAACTCAGTATGTGCCATAGAATCTCTTATGAAACATTTTGAATATGCCACCAAGCCCCAAACCAGACTTTCCAGGGCATCTGTGTTTTTAAAGTACCACAGTGGTGATGCACAGGAAAGACTGAGAGCCACTGATACAACAGCACTCTATAACTTGCAAAGAGCTTTAGGTCTCATCCTAAAGAGTTAGGCAAGGAAAGCAATAATCACCTCAACGTACAGATATGAAAACTGAGGCTCAGAGAGGGTTAGTGACTTGCCCAAGGACACAAAGTATGCAAGTGAACTAATCTAGACTCAAACAAAGGTGTCAGCCTCAAAGTCCCTTAATCCAGAATGAATGGAAGGTGGTGTATACTCGGTGGCCAAAAAGGATGATGATTAAAAGCCAGGTAGCCTGAGACCACTTAGCTGGTTTGGTAATGGGCTGGTAGTGCTTTTAATTTATTTTCAAATATTTTGGAGAATAATTCAGCACTCAACATCCTTCTGAGGTGCTTCCTTCCATAAAGTTGTTGTGGTTAGTGCCATGTGGCCTTGCTACCCTATCCACACTGCTGATTGCAGCAGACAGAACATAAGGCAGACCAACAGCCTCTAAAAAGGCCACTTACAACCAGGTGGGTGGCAGATGATTTCCTGATCACTTCTGGTAACTACCGATCAGCAGCTCAAAGCAAACCTTTCCTAAGGTATCTGAGGACGGGGATCTGGGGAGGGGCAGCAGTGAAGAGGCAGTAGCTGGAGGTCAAAAATAGAGAGAAAGCCATTGTAAAAGAAGCACACACGCACAGGTCATTAAGTACAACAGCATCACAAAATTAGGGGTAGCAGATGCCCACTTTAAAGGGCAACAAGATTGCCAGGTCACTATTGCTGCTTTGAGTCCTGAACTCATTCCAGAGATTCAGTCTGTGCAACTTCTTGGATAACTTTCTGTCTCCTTCACATCCCTGGCTATTCCTAAGATTAACCTCTGACGCTGTCCTCCTTACGCCTGAAAAGCACAGTGAAGGAATGGCAATAACCAGGCATCTCCCTGCTTGCTGAGAGTCTCCTCAAGGGAGACTTCTTTGGCCTCCAGCCTCCAGAAATATGTCTGGATGACTCTGGAGCTTCCCAGAGTCCTCTGCACCTCTGAGAAACTGCAGGGCATCCACTGTTCTGGACCACTGCCTGGTGGAGCTGTTCTTCATTCCTTTGCCTGTGTTGCCCTCTAGTGCTCACTTCCTATAGTTATCTTTAGATAACATTTCTCTTTCGCTAATAAGTTTAAGAATCTAAAACCTGGGGAAAAAAAACAAACGTCTTACAAGTTTATCCATTATTTAGTGGAAATTCATCTAGCGGTAGCCATATGATATGTTTGCTTTTCTGTATGCACATTAAACTTCAATTAAAAGTATTTTGAAAGTCTATCCATGCATGCATCTACCAAATATTTGTTGAGTGCCTACCACAGGATAGGTAGGCCCCCTTTTAGATGATAGAAAATATAGTTCTTGCCCTCATGGAGACCTGGCTAAGGAGACTGACAATAGATTTCATAACAAATGTGAAATGACAATATGACAATTGTGGTGGTGCTGCAAAGGACAGGTACATGAGGAATCCACTTGTTAGGGAAATCAAGGAAAGATTCCCTGGGGGAGTAAGAATGGCCTGAAATACTAAGGAAGGAGCAGAGTTACGGTGTCAAAAAGCCCAGGGTGAGTGGCAAGTGCAAGACCTTGGGTCAAAATGGTGTGGGATGTGTTGGAAGATGTGAAAGCAGGGCTGTGAAGCCGGAATGTGAAAGGAAGGAGTCTGGGGCACGGCAGGAGAGCAGGAGAACTGAGGAACAGTCCTTATGTGGGCCTTGTTGACTACACAAGAATTTTGGTCTTTATTAAAACAAAGAGTGCTTGTTTTGTTTTGTTCTGTTTTGTTTTGTTTGGAAAAGAAGGTAGCGATCAGATTTGTGTTTTGAAAAGATCCCACTGGTTGTGGGTAGAAGATGGATTGAAGCTGGACCATAGCTTTGAAGGAGACTAGATCAAAGGCCATTATTAACGTGGTCCTGGTGGGAGATGATAGGGACTTGGCCTTGGTGATAGTGACAGAAGTGGAAAGTAGGAGATGGAGTCAAGGGGTATAGAGGACAACTGGACTTGGCAGTAGATTGGGTATGGGAGGATGGAGAAGGACAGGGACATGTCAAGGATGATACAGGATTCTGCTTTGAGTAACGGGTTGGATAGTGGTGTCATTTCCTATGATGGGGAACATTGGCAGAAAAAGATGTTTCAAGGGGTGGGGGATGAGAAAAGCATGAATTTGGTTTTGGACAAGTTAAGGTTAATGTGCCTTTGTGACATTCAAATGAATATATCAGTCCATTAATTTATTCAACAAATGCTTGCTGAGCCCTTAATATGTATTCTAGCCTTTTTCTTTCGTAGAGTTTACATTGTAGCTCACCCCTTGACTCTGTGTAGAATCCTGCCCACCTGTCCTAGCCAGATAAAAATCCATTTAGTATTCAATAAGCTTATTCTGGGAGCTGACTATACCTGAGACATTCAGCTCAGTGCTGTCTTGATTGGGAGATTCCGTTTCTTTACTTATTCCCTTGCCAAAGTAACCCTGTCCTGGTGCCCTCCCTGACATTACTCAAAAACCAAACTGGATTATGCTAGGTGGGAACATTGTCATGAGGCTTATCTCCATTTATCTGGATTCCAGTAAAACTGTTCACATTGGAAGCAGAAGAAATATGTTTTCCTATTTTCTCATCTATTCAACTGCTGGTCTAACCTAGAGAAGCATTTCTTCCTGCAAATCTTCAGGCCTTAAGATTCAAGAACTTCGAGGAGCTGATAAAGAAAGCCCTTAGGATCCTTAAGCAGAGGAACCAGAGAAACAGAATCTTGAGGAGGAAGGAAATTTAGAATCCATCTAACCAGTCCTTCCCAAAATGAATTCCATGGAACACTGGCTCCTAAAGATGCCCAGAAATAAAATGACACCACAATTCAAAAAGTTGGAAAAATATTTCATGCTTTATTGCCATGTTAGAATTTTATGATTGAATAGGAGTGTGGGGGGGAAGGCTGGGTACAATGGCTCATGCCTGTAATCTCAGTGCTTTGCGAGGCTGGGGCAGGAGCATGGCTTGAGGCCAGGAGTTCATGACCAGCCTGGGCAACATAGCAAGACCCTATCTCTACAAAATATAAAAAATAAAATTAGCCAGGCATGGTGGCATGCACCTGTAGTCCCAGCTACTCGGGAGGCTGATGCAGGAGGATCAACTGAGCCCAGGAGTTCGAGGCTGCAGTGAGCTATGATTGCACCACTGCACTCCAGCCTCTGTGACAGAGCAAGACCCTGTTGCTAAAAAAATAGAAAAAGAAAAGAAAAGGAATTTCATTATATACTTTAGGACATTAAAGGATCTGAAAAGTCCTACAGCAAAGGAATCTGTTTAAATTCTGTGGAACAGGTGTTCCCAAACTTATTTGACCATCCAACCCTTTTTCTCACAACAGCTATCAGCTTGCCTGGGGTTATATTCTGTTAAATATATTCACCAATCTAATGATTATAAAAATGCCCATTATTACTTATTATCTACTCTATACTATATACTTCTCATCATCTCATTTAATATTCAAACAACCTGATATTATTAGTATGTAAGAGTATAAATGTGTATGTGAAATTAACCCATTCAAGCTTAAAGCTGTTGGAACTTTAAATTATTCTGAGCTTTGGGAGGAATATGGCTGTGCAGCCTGTGTCACATAGCATACAGCTGCAACTTTTGCTTCTCTGATTATAGATTAACTCTGACAACCCAAAATAAGTGACTGAGGCAAAGATGTCAATCAATGGAGGTTTATTAAACCAAAGTTTAGGATGCACCTGGGAAAAACACAAACCACGAAAAATCTGTCACCATTTTTCCAAAGGGGAATTTGGGAACTTAGGTATTTAAGGGAAGGCACATAGGGAAAAAAAGAAAAAAAGGAGGCCAGGTGCAGTGGCTCACACCTGTGATCCCAGCACTCTGGGAGGCTGAGGTGGGAGGATCACTTGATGCCAGGAGTTCAAGACCAGCCTGAGCAAGGGAGAGACCCTGTCTCAAAAAAAAAGGCGGGGGGTGGGGCCCAGGAATTCTACATTTTACATGAGATAAGATGACTGCTGGAAGAGAAAAAGAGAGTGAAGGAAGCACTAATAACGTACATGTCCTTGGGTAGGTGAAAGGATGTTTGATCCTGCCTTTTCTCTGTTTGGCACCTGGGAAGATAAACTTGTAATCGATATTATTAGTGTGGAATCCAACAGACTTTAGTTTTAGGAACTACACTTAGCCTGCAGACCCAGAGTTACAACTTGCATGTTCTTGTTTATGGGAAGCCAGCAAAGAATTTCCTTATGAATGATCTGTGGGGGCAGTGCTTTGCAGATGCCTGAGGCCTTTTACTTTCTGGCTGATGCAGGTTGGTAACAGCTATTCATTTGGCAGAGGGTATTGCGTGACTCAGCCTCTAGGCTTGACCTTCCTTTTGCATAAGTAGTTGGGAGAGTAGTCCTGATATTTTTATTTTCCTTTACAACTCTTTTCCTTATTCTTGTACTGTAGAGAATTAGGAAGGCCAAGCAGCACCAAAGATAAGACCCCCTCAGATTATGGGCCCTCCTCACAGAGTAATAAAAAGATCTTTATTTCGTGGAATGTAGCAATCTGTAACCAATCAAATCACTGTGATGTATGCACTGGTCTTATATGGAAAATGTCATACTCCTGCTAAAATTACTCTGTCTCTGCCTGTATAAGTAAAACCTTAACTTCTCTACTTTGGAACACTGACCCTATTTGTTTGGAGTTGGTGTTCCCTGGGTGGCTATCCTCAAGCTTTGCGCTTGAATAAACTCTATACTTAATCATATTTTATGAATCTCATTATTTAAAGTTGACATGTATATATAGCATATATATATATTATATTACGCAACATTTAACGGGTGAGAAAACTGAGGCTCAGAATAGATAAGTAATTTCTCCAAGGCCACACAGCTGATAAGTGGTGATAGGGTTCAGTACACACCACCCAAAATATGACTGTAGGAGACCAGATTATGCCACCCCAAATATGGCTTTTTGGCATAAGGATTATTTTGAGTTGATTATTTTGGGAAACAGAAAACACAGAAGAAATTACCCTTTTATAAGAGAAATTTACATCTATAGAGGAAATCTCCATTTGTAAGGGCATCTCCCTCTCTGCACCAGGAAGAGAAGGATGACTAAATCACCAGAGACTCTCCTCAGTGAAGAAAGCATTGACTTAATCTGGGGAATAAACCTTGTTCTTATTTACCCTACTTTTCCTGACCATCTCCCCATAACCAGGTTTTCCCCACATCCTTCTTTCTCTGTTTCAGCAAACTATGGTATTTAAGCCTGAAGTTTAAACTACCCCTTTGAGATTTATTCTTGACAATTTTAGCTTTTGAGAATTTCCTGAGTATCTCACATGTACACAGGAGGTATACATGTTATTAAACTTGTTTGTTTTGTTCTTCATAAGCTGTCTTTTGTTATAGAAAGTCCCAGCTGATAACTATGGAGGGTAGAGAGAAAATTATTCTCTCACACACACACACACACACACACAGTGGTCAAGTCATGCTCTGAATGCAGGTCTTAACCATTGAGCTATACTGCTTCCCATCTAACCCAAATCCTATCCCATGCTTGAACAGACCCACACTATTGTGGCAGAGAATTATCCAATCTTGGGAAGTTTAAACATCCCCAAGACAGGAAACTCACTGTTTCTCAAACTAACATGTTTTATTATTGAATATCTTTAAGTATTTAGAAAGTTCTTTATATTGAGTTAAAAATCTGCGTTTTTGTACCTTCTACTCATTATTTCTGATCTCTACCTCAGGAATGATATAGATTAAGCCTAATGCATTTCTGTTACCAAGAGCTCAGCACTTGTCCTCGAGGCCACATCAGAAGAACAGGAACAAGTGGTTGGAGGAGAAGGAAAGTGAAGGTCATTCCTTTGCCGGCAAAGGAGGAAAATGGCACACTATCATCTCAGAATCCAAATTCCTCTACATAAGCAGAATATACAGAGCTTTTAAAGGGAGGGCCCTCAGTTTTAGGCTCTTGTCAGTGCACTACGGTTAATGATTCTAATCTCCCATCTCTGCCAAAGACAAAGCCAGTGACCTCTGCCCACCTGGGAGGCAGGCACCGGCCACCTGGTCCATCTCCCACAGTGTAAAGAACAAAAGATATTCCCCCAACCCTCCTGACCCCTGGCCTGGGACAAGGATGCAGGCCTCAGTTTCCAAAAAGAGTGGGGGAAGTTTTAAAGAGACGGAAAACATCTTTTGCCTTTTTTTTCTTTGTCCAGGCCATTACCTCTGTTACATACTCTCCACTCTCAATTTTATGCTTCTGTATCTCTGGGAGGAGGGGAGACTACTCTGTTACATTTCCATAGGGGCACGATTCAAATATTTGAAGACAGCTATTAATATTTTGTCTGCCTTCAGAAAGATAACCAAAGTATAATTACATTTTTAGAAATGGACTGTAGTCAGTATGTAAATTGGGACTTGAACTTGGTCTCCTAAATGTTTTGTATAATTCGCATTGTCTTGAAAGATTTTCTAATTTCCATGGAGGCAAAAAGATTTTTTTTTGAGTCATTGGGAGACCAGAGAGAGAGAGAGAGAGAGAGATTGAGAGAGTGTGTATATGATGTATGTGTTCAGATGCACTTTGGAATAATCGTATACAAATGCATTTGATATTTAGCAGTTTTTAAAAAGAAAGAAAGTAATCTTGGAACAAAGAGGAATTATATAATTGTGTGACAGGAGCAAAGTTATCAAAGTGTGAGCATTCCCAACATTCCCCCACTGGAGAATTCTTTGACAGATTGGTTTCGGGGAATTTTTTGTCATATAGAGTCATAAAAATAATTCTACAGCAGAGGAGGGGGGAACGAACAAAGTCTTACATGCTCTTTTCTGTTATGGAGAATTGTGTAATGAGCCAAGGAGAAAAGAAACTTTTTTTTAATGGCAAGGCAAAATTGATCTTCATAATAAAGAACAAGGTGGGGGAGAGCAAGAGGCAAGACGCTGAAGAGCCACAGGGGCTAGAAGCTGGGGAAAGAGTTTGAGGGTCTTTGATAAGAAGCTTATAGGCAGTTCTGGGTGTAAGAGAATTGCAGAGGAGAAGGAAAGGAATTTTGATAAGTTTTGCTGTGGGCTTTGAAATGGATCCTGCTTAATGTTCTTTAAGAGAGGCAGAAATGATGGAAATTCCTTTTTAATTAATTTTGGTTGGTAGATTGTGGTTCTGAGGCTGTGGAATTTAGAAGGATTATAGTTGCTTTTGACGTTCCTGCTTTCAAGTCCTACGTGTACTGCAGATGGACATTAGTCCAGAGCATTAACAACAAAAAACTGCATATGCTACAATCTGGAACGATATTTACCAGAATATCGTAAATGACTAATATTAAACAGTGGGATTTGGGATGATTTCATTTTCTCCTCTTTTGCTTATCTATTTTTCTGAATTCTTTATAATGAACATGTATTACTTTTAATGAAAAGAAATTCAAGGTCATGCAATAATGGATAATCTGGACATTTTCTTTGGCATGGTGAGGGTGTTTCCCCATGTTTTCTTCAGGTGCTGTTGGGGGGTGAGAAGGGAGTGGGGACAGGGGGGTATTCCGAAAGGATTCAGAAGAAAAAAAGAAGAGTCAGGAAGGTTTATGAGATTTTTAAGTGTCTCTGTTCTGAAGCTTAATTTCTTTGCTGCTGCTTAATTCAGGATGTTAACCAGGCACAATGATACATCCACCTTACTCTTTGGAAGGGTAGCAGAATATGTTACCCCAAAATATGCCACTTTGGCGTATTGATTGTTTTGAGCTTTAGACAAGAAGAAACAGATACAAGAAAAATTCTCTGTCCTCTCCCTATTTGCCTAAAAACAGGACATAAATTTGTAAAGATATCCCCCTGTTGCCTCTCTACCAGGAAGAACAGAAGTTAATCACTGGAGGCAACTCTAGAAACTTTAGCCCAATAGGAGACCAGAGGAATCTACATAACCAATCTTGCTTACTGGCCCATATCTTCCATTAATATCCCATATATTTTTATCTTCCCTCAATTTGCCACCCTAAAAATTTAAAGTCCTTTTCCTTTGTCTTGTCATTTCTCTAAAACTTACTACTCTCTTGTTAAGATGCTATAGAAGCCCAAGTTCTACCCACCCCTTGGAGTTACTCATTGGTGAGTACTCCCATGTGTATATACGATGCATGCACTAATAAATTTTTGCTTGTTTTCTCTTGTTAATCTATCTTTTGTCAATATGATTTTTGGGGATCTACCTAATGCACCTAAAATGAATAACGGGAAAAAGATCTTTTGTTCACTTCCATATACTATCAAAGGATGTCAGGTGTGGGACAAGACAGGCAACACTTCTGGGCAGGAAACAATTGGCCATAGGGCTCAGAGAGGGCCCAGTGGAGTTACCCTTTTATGGGAAGAGCCTGTCGTAATGATCCTCCATCCCCACTCCAGCCCAACCACAACCCCTTACACACGCCAGGCAAAGTACATCCCGGCCTGTGTCTCTCCATTAGAGATGATCTTTTCAAGGTGTACTGAGCACAGAGTGTGACACATTCTTATCATAATCAGTGGCTCTTTACAGCCATGGTGTGGAGGGGGTAGGGATGAGGATACTTCAAATCAAGGAATGGACTTGCATACCTTAAGAGGCCTCAAGTGTGGTTCAGAAACACATCTGTCAATGGGCAGGCTCTACCATCCCTTAACCCTGAAAACCCAGCTCTCCTGGAGTTCTTTGACACCCCTCTTTAGGTTCTTCTCCTCACAGAAGGAGTGACAGCATGGTGGCTGTTTTAGTTTCCTAGGGCTGCCTTAACAAAGTACCACAAACTGGGTGACATAACAGAAATTTATTCTCTCACAGTTCTAGAGGCTAGAAGTCTGAAATCAAGGTGACAACAGGGCTATCCTCCCGTTGAAGGCTCTAGGAAAGAATCCCTCCTCGCCTCTTCCAGCTTCTGGTGGCCTCGGGTGTTAAAGAAAAACTTTTCATGACACTTACTAAAGATGGCAAGGAAGATCTTATTCAGGGGGTTTACTATGACAGGGTTTTGTAGTAGGGGAGAGAGATTATGCTCAACTCAGAATACAACAAGGAAAAGTGGGAATTTATAACCAAGGAGTAGGTTGGGGGTCAGTGCATGGAAAATCACTGAGAGGAAACATCAGAGGCAAGGGGGTAGTCTTGCTAGACCAACCCGAGGGCTTCTTGCTGAAGTCTGGTCAGAGTGATCAGATATTGAGAATGGGGGAGGAGGAATTTGATCAGATATTGAGAATGGGGGAGGAGGAATTTGATCAGATACTGAGGGTGGAGGATTTTTGCTAAACTGACCCAGCTAAACTCAACTAAACAGGCCAAAAACAGAGCCCAATGCCAGGGCCTTGAGGACTTAGAGGAGCCTGACCAGAGTTAGGTCAAGACAGTATTTGTCAGAGCTGTTCTTTGGTTTGTGGCAGCATAACTCCAATCTCTGCCTCCCTCATCATATGGTCTTCTTCCCTTACATCTTTGTGTTCAAAACTTCCTCTCCTTTCTCTTATGAACACTCCAGTCATTGGATTTAGGGCTCACCATATTCCAGCACGACCTCAACTTGATTACATCTTCAAACCCTATTGTCAAATAAGGTCATATTCCGAGGTCCCAAGTAGACATGAATTTTTGGGGGGATACCTTTCCACCCACTACTGTGGTTGAAACCATGGCCTCTAGTACTTAAATTCTTGTTCTGCCACTAACTAGCTACGTAAACTTGGGCAGTTCACACACTCTTCATAAATGTGTTGTCTCACTCATAGTGTATGGGTTTCACCTTCTTTGTGGAGCTATTGTGAGGAGCAAATTAGATAACATTTGTAGAGCATCTCTGAGCACAATGCCTGTGTTGGGGCTCAGAAAACAGTACCCCAAAATGAAGGCCTCAGAAGCAAAAGGTTTTTTTTTCCTGACATTCTCCTGTCCTCCTGCGTTCAGTCCCATTATTCCCTGACGCTAGCCCTAGAAACTAGAACTCCTTCCCCAAGGCAGGTCATAAAGGCCAGAACCCCTTTTCCTGAAAGCCAGCCACAAAACCTAAAATTATGCTGTGTAAAAACTGGCCATAAAGAAATTATCTGAACCTATCTTATTTGACTAAAGGTCATAAGACCCCTCATTCTAGGGAGGGCCCTGCCCTACACCCAGTAGGGAGGAATGCATGCTCAGAGAGGCCAAGAAGAATCTAGACAGGCCAGGCACGGTGGCTCATGCCTTTAATCCGAGCACTTTGGGAGGCCAAGGTGGGAGGATTGTTTGAGGCTGGGAGTTCAAGACCAGCCTGGGCAACATAGTGAGACCCCCCATCTCTAAAAAATAAAATTTTTAATTGGCCAGGTGTGGTGGCACAGGCCTGTAGTCCCAGCTACTCAGGAAGCTGAGGCACAAGGATCACTTGAGCCCAAGAGTTTGAGGTTGCAGTGAGCTATGATGACGCCACTGCACTCCAGCCTTGGGGACAGAGTAAGACCCAATCTCTAAAAAAAAAAAAAAAGAATCTAAACAGACAGGCCTTGCTGGGTTCCCCACTCAGCCTATTAGCATTAGATAATACCCTTTTGTCCAATCATATTTCTACACTGCAGTCCATACTTTGTTGAACCTAAGCATAAAAATGGGCAATTTTCTTCGTATCTTTGGGTCTTCATTCTGAAAGTTCCCGTGTATACATGTTAAATAATTTGTACACATTTTCTCCTACTAATCAATCTGCCTCGTGTCAGTGGTTTTTCAGGGAACCTAAAGGGGGCTAGGGAGCCTGGGTCCCTACACCTGGCACTTGGTGAGTGCTCCACAAGTGGAAGCCATCTCCCATCAATCTAACCTCTAGCCCTTCTCTGGCTCCTCTGTGGCTTATCCACCCCATCTGCCCTGTACCTATTGTTTTTTCCAGAGTTTTGTCCTTGATGCTCTTCCACTTTGGGCAGCCCCTCCCCTCAGGGTATATGTGTGTGGGGAGAGGATGCAGGCACCTAATCTACTGCAGGATGAGAAAGAAAAGAAACTTTTTATCTGAGGAATGTGGGCCCCTTTAAATAATCAGGCCCAGAGAGGCATTGAACAGTGACAGCAGTCACATGTGACTTCCACGTTGGGCCAAGTAATCACCTCTTGAGGCCACTTACTAAGTGGACTGTAGACTGACTGAGCCAAACCACCATAAAATTAACCTAACAATGCCGTACACTGGACACCATAACTCACACCCTGCAGTTCAACAATGGATAGCAAATCACTAATCCATGTTATTTCTGTAAACCAGCGAGAATTTCTGCCCAACAACTTCGTATTATCCCATTCCTTGTTCCCTTTTGCCTTTAAAAACCTGCTTGTCACGAAGGCTGAACGGAACGCTTCCTTCCCAAGGCAACTTGGAAGGGTTTCCCTGGCAGCTGTCCTCACTGTTGCTCAAGTAAACTCTTCAAAATATATTTTGTGCCTCAGCTTCATCCTTCAGATGACTCTCTTAGGAGGAAAATTCTTCTTCCAACTTGGGTCCAAGGGTTGGGGGTCTGCAAATTCAACCGACAAAGGACAGATCAGGGCTTTTTTTCATACTTGCATATGGGAGCTTCCAGGAATGGGAAACTCATGGAATAGCCCAAAGTAAAGGTTTATATGATCAATTTTAACAGAAGAGTTTTCAGGGCTTCAGTGGGAGAGTATAGAAGGTTCTATTATGCTTTTTGATGCTAATGGATGGTCAATCTGTCTTCTTGACAGCTGAATCTGCTGGAAACTCCCCCAGAGGGGGATTAATGGAGCTGTATTTTGGGGGAGGCTCTGCTTTAGTCAGATAAGGGAAGTTCAGATAAGATTTCTTTCTGCATCGTGTGTAGGTCGAATGTTTTCACTTTAAAATAACCTTGATACCAACTCAAGATCCAAGAGAGTCCCCACAACTCCCAAATGAATTCTCCATGTCTCAGCCTCTAAAGCCAAACTATCCAGTTCATGCCCCTGCTCTGTCCTTGAGAGATAAAAGATCTGGTATAACTTATTTAACCATCTGTATTAGTCAGGGTCCTCTGGAGAAAGAGAACCAATAGGATATATAGAGATTTATAAGAGGAGATATTTTATGGGAAATGGCTCACATGCTTATGGAGGCCAAGAAGTCCCATGGTATGCCATCTGTATGCTGGAGACCCAGGAAAGCCAGTGTAACTCAGCCTGAGTCTGAAAGCCTGAGAACCAGGGGAAGCTATAGTGTAACTCCCAATCTGAGGCCAAAGGCCTGAGAACGAAGGAGGATGCTGATGTAAGTCCTGGAGTCTAACGGCCCAAATACCAGGAGCTCCGATATCTGAGGGCACGAGAAGATGGAGGTCCCAGCTCAAGAAGAGAGAAAGAGAATTCTCCTCTCCCCCACCTTTCTGTTCTATTAGGGCCTTCATCTGATTGGATGAGGCCCACCCACACTGATGAGGGTGGATCATCTTTACTCAGTCTACTAATTCAAATGCCCATCTCTTCCAGAAACACTCTCACAGACACACCCAAAAATCTATAAAATGAGGATAGGGTGGTGGTGAGAATTAAAGGAGTCCTATATGTAATGCATTCGGAATAGTGCCTGGACATAGTAAGCGTGATATAAGTGTTTACTATCATTATTTTTATTTTGTCCCCTGAGCACCTAAAACTCAACCCCTTCAAGACTCAACACCTCATCTTCCCTTTACACCTGCCACTCCTTATACCCCTCTCTCCTAGGTTGCCTCCTAATTGGTATTCATGCTTCTAGCTTTATCCCTCCCAACTCCATCCTCCAAACAGCTACCAGGGTGCTCTACCTAATATACAAATATAAACTGATCTGATTTACTCAGAACTCTTTGGAAATGACAGAAACTAAATTCGAACCACTCTAAACAAAAAAGTGAGAATTTATTAGTTCACAAATGATCATCTAGGGGTAGTAGTAGCTTCTGGCATGGCTGGATCCAGTTGCCCAAACAAGTTCATCAGGAAGATGTCTCTCCTCCTCCCAACTCCACTCTGCTCCGTGGCTTCATTCTCAAGCAGGTCCTCCCCAGTGGTTAAGAGTTTCCAGGCTTAAATCCTACAATTTTATTAATTCCAAAAGAAGGTGAATATTTCTTTCCTAATTTATTCAATAAAAAGTCCAAGGAAGATTCTCACTGGACTAGTTTGGGGTATATGTCTGCCCTTGAACCTACTGCTTTGGCTGGGGATATGCAGTGCCCTCCGCCTGAAGTCTGAAAATGGGATCAGCCCCATACAATCTTGTCAACTGATAGTGCGTAAGAAAAGGATTCCCCAAGGGGTAAAGATGGGATTTGTTATCAGAAAACAGGATACTAAGCAGTCAAAATCAATTGATGTCCTGGCATTATTCTTCTGCCTAAAGCCCCTCAGTGGAGTTTACACTGAGCCCATTTAGGAATAAACCGTCAGCCTCTTGGTATAAAATACAAGGCCCTTTACAATTTGATCCTTTTTCCTTGTCTAGCCTCACCTCCCTGACACTTTTTGATGTGCACTTCAGGCTCCTATAAGGCTGTACATCATGCCCCATGTAGCTCCTTGCATCCAACCCTGGACCATACATTCCCTTTCTGAAATACCCATCCTCTTTCCCTGCTAATTCCACCTTACTCTTGAAGGCTAAACTTGGGTCTCACCTAGACCGGAAAGATCTCTCTGGAACACTCTGTTCCAGGCTGTGCTTCCACAAAGACACACTTCAACATTTTATTAACACTAAGGAGTTTGGCATAGAGTAGTTACCCAGTAACTATTGAATTAATAAATGAATAAAGGAATGAATGATAGAGTAGGAACTCAACAAATATTTGTTGAGTGAATGAATTGGTTTAAAGAGGGAAATTTACTGCCTCATACAACTGAAAAATCCATGGTAAGAGCTGAATATATGAATAAATGGATAGATGAATGGATGGATGGATGGATTGAAGGAAGGATGAAAAAACAAACTCTGTAAAATAATTTAAAGAGGTTTATTATGGGGGAAAAAAACCCCAAACTCTGTAAAATAATTTAAAGAGGTTTAATCTGGGGAAAAAAAATTTTGTAAAATAACTTAAAGAGGTTTAATCTGAGCTGAATATGAGTGACCACTGCCTAGAGCTACACAAAAATCTCAAGAGTTCCTGAGAAAGTGCACCCAAGGTGGTTGGGTTATAGTTTCATTTTATACATATTAGGGAGACAGGAATTGCAGATAAAATCATAAATCAATACATGGAAGGTATACATCGGTTTGGCCTGAAAAGGCAGGACATTTCGAGGGGAGGGGAGGGTTATAGGTTATAGATGGGTTCACAGAGTTTTTGATTTGTAATTGGTTAAAGAAATAATGTTTTGTCTAAAGGCTTGGAATCAGTAGAAAGGAATGTTTTAAGTTAAAATAAGGAAGTCTGGCAATCAAAGAGCCACAATATACCAACTCAAAGTGACCAGTTAAGCAAATTGATGGCCTGCAGGCATGATTTAACCTTTGCCTTGCATGGCCCTAGGTCTTGTTTGTAATTTAGTGTCTTATTACCACAAAGAGTCTGTTTTGTCAGTCTTATGATCTCTATTTTAACATCAGTGCTGGTCAGTTGTGTCTAAACTCTGAAAGGGAGGAGGTGTAATGAGGCATGTCTAACCTCCCCTACCTGGCCAGAGAACTCAGTTTTAAGGTTTTTCTGGGGTTCCCTTGGCCAAGAGGGGGCCCATTCAGTCAGTGGGGAGCTCAGGATTTTATTTTTAGTTTATAGAAGGAAGGATGGATGGATAGGTAAGGTAACTAACAAACCCCTCCTCTACCAGCAGTTTGGGAAGTGGGCTAGAGCAATGACTTTCAAGTCATGGACAGAGTCTTTGCAGACCTGTTTTTCCAGAGGTTAAAGCCGTATTTGAGTAGACATAATCCTGAGTACTTTCACCAGGCACGAGGAATTCCTGAGCCTCACGGGGAGAGAAATGAGTGATATTAGGCCCCAGTGGAATAACTGGAATGTCCTTAAAAGGAAACTGGGTGCCTTTTCCTGTTACAGATTAACTTCCTGGCAAATTGCAGCATGCCTGCCACAGCTGGAGGTGGATGAAGAATTCTGTTTTTAATAGTCCTCAGAGACCTTGAATTTAATTAAATGAGCATTTTATTTCATTCCAAAAGGAAGCAAAACAAACCACCCTGTTTCTGAACTTGTAAGGACTTGGAGCTTCCTTCATTTGATTTGGTGAGAAGCTGAGTGAGTTCTGTCCCTCAGGAGCTAGTGAAATAAGCGCAGCCCTGCCTCAAAGCCTCACCACCAGCTGAGAACTCTTTCCACAGAGTCCTAAGTGTGGACATTGTAAGCAGCTCTCACCAGGCACAGTCCTGTTTTGCAAGGTGAATTTCCATTAGGAGGGAGGAAGGAGAAAAAGAGAGTTGTCTGGAAGAAAAAATTGAAAGCAGTTCCCAGAACTTGGCCTATCCCCAGTAAGCTGTAGAAAGAGGCCCTAAACTTCCTGATCCCCAGCTGCAAGCCCAGGCCCATTTCCTGGCCCGCTGAAAGCTTAGCACCCCGAGGGACAGGGCAGGGCTTTGGGCCAGCTGATGGAGGCCCCCATCTCTCCTGCTCCTTCAGGCTCTGCTGAAGCAAAAGGAACCTTTGTAGTCAATTTCAGGCTGAATTGCTTTATTTTTTGTCCGTCCTTCCTTCTTTTCTTCTTCTTTACCACCATCTAGGCTCAAAAGAATCCTATTTAGTTCCTTAGGTTTTTATGGCCAAAAAGAAGGGTCCTTTCCAGTAGCTTACTGCTTCTGCCTTCCTCCTCCCTCCCTAGTCCCACAGTCCTCCATCTCCCCCTCCCTTTCTTCCTCCCTCTCTCCTCCCTCTGCCTCCTCCTTCCTCCTTCCTCCTCCTCTTCCTCCCTCCTCCCTCTCTCCCTCTCCCCCTTTCTCCTCCCCCTCTCCCTCCCCCACCACTAGAATAAGAATAAAAAGGCCCTCAATGCATCACCCAACCTGCAGTGGGGCAACTCCAAGCTGACCAGTTTCCTCTTTCTCAATAGGCCGGTAGGTCCACATGAATAGAGAGATGGTCCCCACTAATCATAGGCAATACAAGGATTTGGATTTCAGTTCATTCAGACCCTTTGCTTTAAGCAGGACTCTGCATGCCTTCAGAAGCCACATTGCTTGGGTTCAAATGTGAGTTCTGCTCCTTCCTGACTGGCCATCCTCAGGCAAGTGACTTAATTTCCTCCATGTCCTTATCTATAAAATAGGGATAGCCTGGTTGCATGAAACCATCTACAGGAAGTTCTCAGCATGATGCCTGGCTCCAAGCAAAGGCTCCCTTCCCTCTTTTCTCACTTGTGTTGTACAGAATTACACCCACCCTTCCCTGCGGATCCTCTAATCTCAGATCCCTAATTCTGTCTTTCAAATGTGTTATGTCATCATTTATTTGCAAACATGTCTGTTTGATTTCAAATGAAAATGCTTTTGAGTCAAATTAAAAACAAACCACAGGCTGGGGGGGAAAAAAGAAAGGCTGACAGACGTGTTAGTAAACAGCGAAATATTTTTGAAGGCTGGATGCAGATATAGCTCACACGCTAGAGGGTTCAAATTGACAGACTTTTGATATGAGGAGGCACGTGACTATTAGAGGGATAATTTTCTGAGGATTTGAGAACAAGGAGCGTGAATCCTACCTCCTTCTTTCCCACCAGCACTCAGGGCTCTGCTCCCTGGGTGACCGGCCCTTGTTGCCTTCCATTTGTGTGATCCCAGCCTGATCCCGATCATCCCTATGATCCATTAGCAACACTCCAAGTTGGATATTAAATTATTCATACAAACAGGATGGAGTGAGCCAAATGCAAAACCTTCCCGTGGGGGATGTTTGCTATTCGTCCAGCTGTGGGGGAAAAAGGAGAGAAAAAAAGAGAGCAAACTGAAATTCACACACCCCACACCACTTCTGACCACAGCGCCTTCAAAGTTCTGGAAATCAAGGCAGATGAGCATCACTGGATGTTCCCAGCTCGGCAGCAAATGGTCCCTGGAGCCAGAACAGTCTGCTCTTGGCCTCGTGCATTTCCAGAAGCTGTGGGCCCAGGCCGAGATGACTTCTTTTGTCCTCTGTGGGAGAGCTGGGGAAACAGGATTCCCCACAACCTTATCCTCCTGAAGGTAACTTCTGAAGCCTCAATCCCAAAGGAGGGACTTCTCTCTCCTCCCTCTATTTGGAGCTTCTCAGGATGGGGATTTTCTCATGTGACATGGGCTAAAGGTAGTTCCAGGAACAAGGCGAGGGTCGGACTCTAGAGAAAAGCATCTCAGCTCTCTGGCTCCGGGCTTCCATCCTTCAACGAGATGTCGTCCTTGCCGGCCGCTGCCTCAGTGCACGTCTCCAGAGTTGGTTCTTCTCCCTCCAGCTGTTCTCCGGCCTTCTGAGATTCATCCACCACCTTGGTGCTCTTGCTGGAGTGGCACCCCATCTCGGTGGGGCGCAGAGGGCCTAGTGCCCTTGGACGGATGTTCTGAGAGGAGGAAGGTCTGTGGGGCTGATCCGTGGGTGCCAGAGTTAAATAACCCTTCCTCAGAGCGCTGCTGAAAAGAGAGCTGGTTCTGTTTCCATGGCCACAGGGAGACGCCTCCTGTGCTTAAGGGCTCCTGCGGGGTGGGCAGGGCCTGGAGCCTGCCCTTCCTGCTAACCTGGCTAATTCCAGGCACCATACCCCATTCATTCCATCAGAAGAATTCCCTTTTGTTTAACCTATAACTTCTGTACAGATCACTCCCCCCAACACCTAGTAACCTGTAAACACCAGCCCCTATCTTCGCACGCAAAGAAAAACATGTTACTATGCAACTAGCTTTGGCCTGCATCGTATCCCAGGGCCACATTCACTTGCCGGAACTCACAGACCCCCTGCTTGGAGGCCACTCCTACCTAGAATGTCAACTCCACCCAGTGTTGAAGAATAGGGAGTCCTATTCTTCATGGACTCCTGGGTTTACCCAAACATGTAAATAATTAAAAGAATCAATAGATACTGGGTGCTACTCCATGCCAAGTGGAGTTCACATTCATTATCTTGTTCACAACTCTAAGAAGTAGGCTGTATTATTTAATCCTCCTTTAACAGATGGAGACACTGAGGCACAGAGAGACTGAGTAATTTATCTGAGTTAGTTTCTTTTCTTTTTTCTTTCTTTTTTTTTTTGTTTTTTTTTTTAGAGAGAAGGTCTTGCTCTGTCACCCAGGCTAGAGTGCAATGGTCCAATCATAGGTCACTGTAACCTTGAACTCCTGGGCTCAAGCAATCCTCCCACCTCAGCCTCCCAAGTAGTTGGGACTACAGATGCAAGCCACTACACCTGACTAATTTTTAAATTTATTTTGTGGAGATAGGGGTTGGGTCTTGCTATGTTGGCCAGGCTGGTCTCAAATTCCAGGCCTCAAGCAGTCCTATCTAAGGTAGTTTCTAACAGCCACAAAATAGCATAGATGAGATTCAAACCCAACTCATCTAATTTCCACTCTTTATCACTATGCTAATCTTATCTATTTTAAAGACCCCATCAGGCCATCTTCACACACCATTACAGATGTTATCAGCTGAGTAGGCTGTCATTGGGCTTTTATCTGGGAGGCATGGGCAAAGGTCTCAAAGCTGTGAATGATCTCTGATGTGAATGCTTCTGGAGTGAAGTCTCCTGTGCTATGGAACTGGAGTTAGGAACTCCTGTGCTCTATATTTGAGCCCTATTTTATTTTCTTTTCCTAACTCTAATAGGGGCCCGATAATCCTGACCCAGCTCCTAGGAAGCTGGAAGGAGGATCAAGCAGGTCTATGAAGTGGTTCTTCAGAGAAATACAAAATGTACATTGATTTTTGTGCATGCACATGGCAGTCAAAGGTGACAGCAACTCTGGTTCACTTGTACTTAACTCCTTACAATCACACAGCTCATGAGGATGTATTATCATTCCCACTTCAGAGTTGAAATCATTGAGTCCAGAGTGGTTAGGTCTATCCAAGGTCATGAATCGGGTAAGCAACCAGCTCAGGAGCAAACCCAGGTCCTGCTGCTTCCTGTGATCTCCCCACGGCAAGCCCCCTTCTGCCCCTGTCTCCAGTTAATACCATTCCTCCTCCCCGGACCTGGACATTCAGTGATCTGCAAGAATGTGGTAAAACTCCCCTATAAATCATCTTTCTTTAAACAAGCTTCTTGCCAACTGGGCCTGGCAGAATGACAATTAGAAAGACATTATTATGCTGTCTATTTACTTCTCCTATATAAATGCCAAAGTACACTTTGGGCTGTCAGGGTAGAAGAGGGAGGTTCATTTACCTTCCACTTTAGATTCCCTAATTAAGGCAAATCCACATTTGGATATTGGGATCCTAGACCAACAATCCTCTTGTGAAGTCTCCGAATTAATCATACTTAACCCAAATCAACCCAAGACACAGCAAGCAGGAACACCCAGAAGCCAGGTGAGAAACCCTCAGACTGGGCTTGGATCAGTTTAAAGGCATGGTCCATGGGAACAGAGAGAGGGTCCTTTGCTAAGTGAACATGGCAAGAAACCTGGCTTGCTCCCTCCCCCCACTCAGGACCAGTTATATAATCTGTGGGGCCTAGTGCAAAATAAAAATATGGGCCCCTTGTTCAAAAATTATTGAGAATTTCAAGATGGTGACAACAGAACTTTAAATGAAGCACAGGGCCCATGAAGCCAGCCCTGCCCACACCTAACCTCTTCCTCGACTCCCAGAAATGGATTCACCTCTGCTGAGGACTGTTATTTGCCAGATCCACTAGTTGGCTCAGCTCAGGAGACACTGCCCTCTTAACAGAATGAGGCCAGAAGACAAGAAAAGAGAAACGGGGTATGGATAACCCAAAGATGGATGGGACCTCAGTAGAACACATTTAAAATATTTTCAGCTTTAAACTGTTTCCTTAGATATTACTACCTACAAAACATAGCACACAAACACACACACACACGCACACACACACAAAATCACCATAAAAAACACAAAAACTGCTTGGAAAAAATATTGACAATGCCATATGTTGGCAAGGCTGTGGAGCAACCAGGGAAAACGGTTTGGCAGTTTCTTAAGAATTAAACATACACTTACTATAGGGCATTTACCTGTATTGGTTGGCTCAAGATACCGTAAGAAAATACCACAGACTGGGTGGTTTACACAACAGATATTTATTTTCTCACAGTTCTGGAGGCTAGAAGTCCACGGTCAAGGTGCTGGCAAATTCGCTTCGGGGGAGGGCTTTCTTTGTGGCTTGTAGATGGCTACCTTCTCTTTGTGTCCTCACATAGGCTTTCCTCAGCACTCCTGGAAAGAGAGAGCTCTAATATCCCTTCTTCTTATAAGGACACGAGTTCTATCAGATTTAGGCCCCACCCGTATGACCTTATTTAACCTTAATTACCTCCGTAAAGGCCCTATCTCCACACACAGTCACATTGGGGCTTGGAACTTCAACATATAAATTTGGGAGTGGGAGAACCACAAAATTCAGTTTATAATGTTACCCAAAGGAAAGGAAAACCTGTGTTCACACAAAAACCTGTACACGAATATTGAGAGCAGCTCTATTCATAATCAAAAACTGGAAACAACTCAAATGTAAATGGATAAATAAACTGCAATACATTCATACAATGGAATACTACTCAGCAACAAAAAGGAATGAACTATTGATACATGCAAGAAGTTAGATGAACCTGAAAGGCATTATGTTAGATGAAAGAAGTCAGTCTCAAGGTTACCTACTGTTTGATTCCATTTATATGATATTCTTCAAAAGACACAACTATATGGATGGAGAACAGACAAATGGTATCACTATGAAGTGATAGCTGGAGAGAGTTTCTGGGGTGATGGAACTGTTCTGTATCCTAATTATGGTTAGTTACGCACATTTATGAGTGATAAAATTCATAGAACTGAACATCGAAACATTTAAAGTGACTGTATATTAAGAAAATTTTAAAGATCAAACAAAAAAATAAATAAAAACAGTTTGCCAGGAGCCTAGGGGCTTATTTGCCATCTGGTCCTAGTTTTCAAGATCATTTAAAATCCTTTTTGTCTGGATTCTCACTCACTCAAACAAACAAACAAATAAAAACACCTGCCTCTAATTTACCTCAACAGCTCTTTATTGAACCACATGGTACAAGGTTCCATTTGGGGTATTGTGCAGTTTACAGAACCTTAATGTATCACTTAATGTATCCAGTTAAATAGGCCGGGACCTGGTGGTAAAGGGGGCTTGTGTGCAGAGGGTAACCTCATAACTGTAACTATAGGTCAGGAGCGTGGCCAACTAAGGCACCCTGCAGAAGGGGAGCTGGGAGCATATGCACCCAACCTCACTCTCCTCCCTCCCTTTGGTCTCTCCCAGGGTTCCCATTGGCCAAACCCAACTTGAAGCCAGTGGTCATATGAACCATTGGTATTGCCCTATTTAGGTCAACCTCCAAGAGCACAGAGCAGAATGGAGAGTAGATATAGAGAAGCAAACAGAACACATCTAACACCACCCACATGGACCCCGTTCACAAGGGGCATAGAATCTCTTGGGGGATTCTTGCAGCAAATTATACTATGTAAGCATGCAGTAAATGCTAACTAAGCATGCAGCAAATGCTTTAATACAGAGAATGAGTCACACAGGAAATAGGGGTCAGGGGAGGGCTTTCTAGAGCAGGCCACATTTGAGCCAGAACTAGAAGGATGAACAGAATATTAGCTGGTAGAGGAGGGAAGGACATGGCCAAAATGAACAAATACAAATCTCTCCCTAGGAGTTCAATTCAATTCACCAATCATTTATGGAAAGGCAGGAAATGGTCATGGTTGGAAGCATCAGTTTTAGCATGAGAAGAACATGGGATTGAATACCAACTCTACAGTGTATATGCTGTGTGGCCCTCAGCAAGTTGCTTAATGTTTCTGCCTCTGTTTCCTTATCTGTAAAAGGCAACTAATAACTGCTTCCTGGCACTTGTGGAAAGAGTCAATGAAACAGCATCAGTGTCATCCTGCTGTTACACCTCACAACATCCAAGAGGGTTTGCAGGTACAATCCAGGAGCAGAAAATGACCACTCTTATTCCTGCCAAACATAGACATACTATGACCCCAAAAGTCAAGCTGCCATTCAGTCCACAGGGCCAGCCTCACAAGACCAAGTGTCCTTCCTGGGATGGGCACCCAGCCCCTTCCCCCTTGGTCTCTTTGGCATTCCAGCCTCCTTCCTTCTCCACACCTCCTGCCAGGGTCCTGACACTGTCCTGCCCATGACCCTGGTGCTCCCATTACTAGCTTCAGCCACTTTGGACGGTAGAGGATACTTACCCTCTTGAATGGAGCATCACTCTAGAAGATAAATACACCCTTTCCTACTAAAAAATAGGTCATGTCTCATAACATAACTTTATGAATTTATTTAAAAAAATAAAATGAGGCTGGGTGCTGTGGCTCATGCCTGTAATCCTGGCACTTTGGGAGGATGAGGTGGCAGGATTGCTTGAGGCCAGGAGTTCTAGACCAGCCTGAGCAAGAGTGAGACCTCATCTCTACAAAAAATAGAAACATTAGCTGGGTGTGGTGGCACTCGCCTGTGGTCCCAGCTACTCAGGAGGCTGAGGCAGGAGGATCACTTGAGCCCAGGAGTATGAGGTTGCAGTGAGCTATAACAAGGCCACTGCACTTCAGCCTGGGTGACAGAGGGAGACCCTGTCTAAAAAAAAAAGAAAAGAAAGAAAGAAACAAAATTTTCCCTTTAAAGGAAAGGATGGACAGAACAAGTAAGCAAAAGCAATAAAAATGAGAGGACATTGTCTATCCTGTACCATATATAAAGCAGCGTCCAGCACATAGTAGGTGCTCAGTAAACAGTAGTGAGGCGCTCCAGGGCACGTACTCTGAAATCAGGTCATCTAGATTCAAATTCTGGGTACATCACTTGCTAACTCTTCCACCTAGGGCAATTTACTTAAACATTATGAGTCTCAGTTTTTTCATTGATAAAATGGGAAAAAATAATAGTGCCTACTTCATAGGGTTATTGTGAGGATTAAACTAAATAGTCAACCTAAAATTCTTACCACCTAATACATTATAAATATCTTAATATTATTATTAACACTACTTCTGCCTATCAAACACTGTGCTGTGCCCCAAGGAGACCACAATCTCTGGGGAAAACAGACTTGTTGATAACTTTGCAGTTTCTAAAACGCTGTGATTAGTAGAATGAGAAAAATGCTAGAATTCACAGGAGAAAGTCATTAAGAAGACTTTGACCTCATCAGGTGATGCCAGAATACCGAGGCTGTAATCTAGGACTTTGCCCGGGCATGCTTTGGGGCACAGTGGTGGGAGGGAGTTATTGCAAGGATGAGGCAAGAGTGGTCTGGAAGTGACTCAGAGACACTAACGTGAAAGAATGGGAAGTTACCTGCCAGCTGCTACTTGCCATGGGCTATCAGCACTTGTCTGACCGATTTACCTTCACCAGGGCACCAGCCTGCAGTGAGTAGGCTGGGGCTGGCTCCTGTCAGTGACATCCACCAACCCCTTGCCCTTCCAGGCATTGCCCACAGGTGACACCTCTTCCTCCTCCTCGTATGCCCTTGATGTTCACTTTGACCAGATTACCTTCCCCAGGACAGAGTCCAGAGATTAAGTAGGCACACACACACTGGTTGAGCTAGAACAATCATTTTCTGTTGGGGGTTGCGGGGGAGGCAAGCCTCACTTTCACAAATCCTGTCAAATTTCCACTGGTGACCTCATCCTCAAATATTGCCACAGAGATAAACTGCCAGGGTTAAAAGAAGTTCCCCACGTAATTTTGCAACACTTGTATCCATCACCAGGCCTCCCTGCCGTCAGTGTCCTATAAATAGATTTTAAAAAAATAAATCCTGTACTTATCCCACAAACAGCAATTACATTGCATTATGTTTGTGTATGTGTGCATGTGTTAAAAGTATTAATGTGTTACATTAAAAGCAAATTCAACAAGGGCAGAGATTTTTGTGGTTTGTTCTTCATTGTATCCCTTATTTGTAGAAAAGTAGCACATAGGTGCTCAGTTAATATTTGTTGAATGAAGAAATAAACGAAACGCAAACATGCTAAATACGCCACCATTTTTGTATCCGTTTTGGCACATTATCACTTAATAAAAAAAAATACTGGGAAACTCAGAAAAGCGAGGTGACTAAGGGTCCCCACAGCTCTGAAAAGCCTGACAATGAGACTCCCCTGGACATTACACTTCTTTAAGTGTCATTTGATATTAATTACCAGCTAATAAGGTCTCAGCCTGGGCAGTTCTCCCTCCACTCTGGGAGACAACTGGAAATATGAAGGGGTGCTTTGGGGGTCACAATGAGGAAGGGTGGCTACTGGCATTTAGTGCTAAGGTGTTGGGGATGCTAAATGTCCCGCAGGACCAGAACAGCCCCTGAAGAAAGGCCAACAGCGCCCCGGTGAGAAACACCACCTGGGTTGCCAACTGCTAAGGGACCTGACTGTGTCTCCCTGACTCTACACTGGGTCTGACCCAGACTGGATGTTCAGACTGGATGAAATCCCGCCAAAGAGAACGGAGAGAGCTCGGTACAGGGGCAAGGGGGTTGGGGGGTGGCAAGAAAAAAGGGTTGCTGGCCTCCCTGGGCTTGAGAGAAACCCAGTCCTTTGCATCCTTTGACAGTCCCAGCATACCTAACAGAGAAACTCTGCCAAACTGGAGTGCATCGGAAGCTGCTGGGTGAAAGAAAAGATTCCTGACCCAAGCCAGGAAAATCCCAGGATGGGTCCCAGGCCGAGGGCCTGACCGCCCCTCCGTGCCCTCCAGAGAAAGTTCAGCAAGATCGGGTCCCAGCACCCCGCAGGGGACGAAGGGGATCCCGCGCCAGGCCGGATCTGCGCCCCGGGGCTCGCAGCGAGCTGGGACGCCGCCCACGTGGGAAGCGCTGCCTGCATTTCCGCCCCGGACCGCGCGCCCGCCCCCGGCCCCGGCCCTGCGCCGCCGCCCCGCGCCCGCTAGGTGGCGCCTGCGCTCCAGTGGGCGCCTCTCAAGCGCAGGCAGAAGCGACAGATCGAACCTGAGTCCCAGGATTCCGGGGACTGGAGGGCAGCGCCGGCAACCAAGGTAGGATTCCTGAGCCCGGGCGTTTCCCTAGAACCTCTGTGGCGGGGTGGGCAGCGTGGCGGCCGCGGAGCACTGCTGGCGGTCTGCAGAGGTAGCCGGAGAAGTCGCAGCGGCCGCACGTGTTGCCGCCTAAGGGGACCCGGAGACCCGCGGTCTCCAAGCTGGGCCTAGGAGCAGAGCAGAACACCAGGTCGCTGGCGCACAAACATCCTCCACGAGCCCTTGTCTCTGGAAAGCGTGCCCAAATCCCCGAAACAAGAAGTCGTGAAAGCAGAGGGAGCTGCGTGGCTGATAAGATCCAAAACACCACTTCTTAAACTTGTCTGCACGTTGGCATTGGTTGGGGAGCCTTAAAAAATGCTGATGCCCCAGTTCCAGCCCCCAGAGACTCAGATGTAATTGGTCTGGGTTGAGCCCTGGGCGTCTGGATATTGAAATGTTCGCAGGAGATTCCAGCTTTCAGCCAATCTTGAGGACCCCTGATCTAAAGAGTTGAGGACATTTGTTTGTCATAAGCCAAAATGTTAATGACTCCCTCCCCCCCACCTCCTCCCCCCACTCCTTCCCTGCCCCTCCTCTTTCTCCTCTTCCTTCTCCTCCTCCTCCTTTTTCTTGTGCCTGAGCCTTTGAGCGGTCAAACCTAAGATAACAAACCAGCACCCCTCTCCCCTCCCCGCAAAGTGCTGGTTCTGAAAGGATCGAACTGGAAAGTGAGCAGAGAACAGAGAGACACGAGTGTGGAATGTGGGAGAATACTATTTATATAACAGCAAAGTGTTACCAGCACGGGCTTGGAGTCCCCCAGAGCCAGCCCTTCCTTACAGGTGATCCCTGATGCTCACTGAACCGCCCTCAGCTTCAGTTTCCTTATCTGCAAAATGGTTATGATAGTATAAAACTCTAGACCCAGCGCTGGCTGATGCATGCAATCCTAGCACTCTGGGAGGCAGAGGCGGGAGGATTGCTTGAGGTCAGGGGTTCAAGACCAACCTGAGCAAGGGTGAGACCCCGTCTCTACAAAAAATAGAAAAATTAACCAGGCGTGGTGGCAGGCACCTGTAGTCCCAGCTACTTGGGAGGCTGAGGCAGGAGGATCACTTGAGCCCAGGAGTTTGAGGTTGTTGTGAGCTAGGCTGATGCCACTGCACTCTAGCCTGGGCAACAGAGTGCAACTCTGTCTCAAAAAACAAAAAACAAACAAACAAACAAAATGATAGTATAAAACTCTTAGGGGTGCCATGGGAATTGTTAACAATAAAAGCTAGTGTTTACTAAGGGCTCACCATGTGCCAGGCACTGTGCTAAATGCTTTCTTTGCATTGCCACATTGACTTCTGACCAAAACCCAAAGTAGTACTATAAGTACCCCATTTGACAGCTGAGGAAGCTGAGGCTCAGAGAGGCCCAGGAACTTGCTCATGGTTATGTAATTAATAAGAGGCAAATCCCGTATTTGAACCCAGGCAGTCTGATCCAGAGCCCATGTGCAAAAGAACAATACTCTGCTGTTTCCCTTGTTGACAGAGAACATGGAGAAGGCACTAGCACAGAGGCAGGCACATGGTGTGTCTCTGTAAAGACTAGCTATCATTGCTCTGAACAAAGCACTTCCACTGAATTGACTCATTCATTCATTCCAAATATATTTATTATTGAGAACCTACTGTGTGCCAGGCAGTCTTCTGAATGCTGTAGATAAAACGGTAAGACGGAGGTAAAGCAGCCCTCAGTGAATTCACGCTCCAGTGAATGAAAGAAACAGGAAGAAAGTACCTTGGATTCTCATTATTTGCAAGCTCTGCATTTGCAAATTCCTCTACTCACTAAAATGTATTTGTAACCCTAAAATCAATATCCACGGCACTTTCACAGTCATATATGGACATGTGTGGGGCAGTGAAAAAGTTGAGTGGTCCAATGTGCATGTTCCCAGCTGAGGTCAAACAGGGGGACACTCTGCCTTCTTGTTTCAGCTCTTATACTATGAACAAGTGTCCTTTCTAAGGCCTATTCGGTGCCACATTTTTTTGCATTTTTGTGCTTTTTGTTTGTGATTTAAACTGTTTTAAAATGGCTGTTTAAAATGGCTCCCAACCATAGTGCTAAAGTGCTGTCTAGTGTTCCTAAGCATAAGAAAAGGTTGTGGTGTGCCTTATGCAGAAAATACGTGTGTTGAATAAGCTTCATTCAGGCATGAGTTGTAGTGCTGTTGGCTGAGTTCAATATATCAACAACAAGATATATTGAATAAGATGTCTTTAAATGGAAACACACATCAACCAAGGTTATGTATTGATCTGCCAGGCAGGGGGTGTGGTGAGGAAAAAGTGTTTTAGCCAGAAAGTGCAGCATGTGCAAAGGTGACCAAGAGCTTGGCAAGGTCAGGGAACTCAAGGAGAGCCAGTGCGCAGGGAGTGTGGTGGTCAAAGGGAGCAGAGGTGCAATAATATAATAATATGCTGGAGAGAGAGGCTGGGGCCAGGTGGCACTGTGTTTTGTGGGCAGCTCTCATTTCATCCGATTAGCACAGTAATCCTGGCAGGCTGGACAGGATCGTTTCCGCCTTTGACAGATGGCAAAATTGATGTTCTGCGCCGTTAAATGACTTGCTCAAAGTTACCCTGCTGGTAAGCAGAAAAACTCACCCCACCTCACCCCCTCATCTTAATCTTATGTTGAGCAGACATTTAGTTATTGAACAGAGATCTCAGGACACGGTCCTGGGCTGGAGGTTTGGTTTGTTTGGGGGAGGAATCAGTAACTAAGTGGTGGCAAAAACCATCAAGTGTAGATGAAACCACCCGGGATGGTGGCAGGGTGTGGAGATGAAAAGTTCTCATGTCCTTTAAGTCAGCGGTCCCCAACCTTTTGGGCACCAGGGACTGGTTTCATGGAAGACGATTCTTCCAAGGATGGGGGGAGGGGATGGTTTCAGGATGATACAAGTGCATAACATTTATTGTGCAGTCAAACCTCTCTGCTAATGATTATCTGTATTTGCAGCCACTCCCCAGCACTAGCATCTCCACCCCAGTTCCACCTCAGATCATCAGGCATTAGATTCTCATAAGGAGCCGCAGCCTGGATCCCTCACATGCGCAGCTTACAGTAGGGTTTGAGCTCCTATAATAATCTAATGCCACTGCTGATATGACAGGAGGCGGAGCTCAGGCGGTGATGCCAGCAATGGGGACTGGCTGTAAATGGAGATGAAGCTTCTCTGGCCCCGCTGCTCACCTCCTGCTGTGTGGCCCTGTTCCTAACAGGCCATAGATGGGTACCAGTCTAAGGCCTGGGGGTTGGAGACTGCAGTTTTAAAACATAAAAATATTCCTGGTGTAAAGGCATTAATGTGTCAGTGAAAGAGTCTTAGAAACCTGCAGAGGGCAAGAGGAAGGAGGGTGATCATAAAAATGTGGAAAAAGGACATGTGAAGTTCTGATCCAAACTGCCCCCTGAATGCTCGGTCTGGTGATTGGCCTCCCCATTCTCGGGGCTGCCGGGCCTCAGTCTGCCTCTTGTCCCTTGAACAAGGATCAGCAAACTTGTTCTGTAAAGGTCCAGATAGTAAGTATGTTGACCTTTGTGGACCATATGTTTTCAGTTACAACTGCAAGGTCTCAGTTAACATTGTCAGTAGGATCTTGGAAACTTCGATGACATACAGCAGGTCCTTAAATAATGTCATTTTGTTATAATGTTGATGGGAAACTCTGCCATTGTAGAGTAAACACAGCCACAGATGGTATGTAAACAAATGAGTATATCTGTATTCCAATAAAACTTTATGGACACTGAAGTTGGGATTTCACATAATTTTTTTATGTCACAAAATTTTATTCTTTTAATTCTTTTCAAACATTTAAAAGTATAAATTAAAAAAAAATTCTTAGCCCACAGACTGTACAAAAACAGGCAGTAGGTCCGATGTGGGCCATGGGCTTTCATTTGCTGACTCTTGATCGAGAATCATGGGATCTAAGGATCAGAAGGATACTAAGTGTCCATCTATAATAGTTGAATCCCTCCCTAACCCGTGAATCTCCATTGAACATTCTCAGCCATTTCTTGAATGCCCCAATAAAATGGAACTTACCATCTCACTGGGCAACTTGTTCCATTGTAAGAAGTTTAAAACTGTGCCATAGTTGGGGTTTCCCCCAAAACAGATCATGAGGCAAGGATTCAGGTGCCAGAATTTTACTTGGGAAGGGATCCCAGAAAGCCCAGTGAGAATGAGGTGAACTGAGGACGGGAGAAAAGCCAATAAAGGATGTGTTGATGAGTGAGTTACCCCTGGGCAGTGGGGGCTCAATCCCTCAGGGACCCTTGGAGAGACTGTGGAGCATATTTCCAAAGTATCCCACAAAGAGACAAGGAAGCTGGGCTATTTCCCTAACTCCTGTCCCTCATTGGTTGAGGGTTGCTCCTAAGCCCTTCCCTCCCGGACAGGTCTGGCCTGTCCCACTCACTGTCTGCTCTGCACACCCTGTGGCCTGAAAATGACTTAATGCAGAACAAAGTGAGAGGTAACCAGTGCATCTGGAAACCGTCTGCAGGTAACCTCTGGGGTGTGCTGGGGAGTATGGGTGGGGCACCCACAGCATCTGCTACAAAGCGTTTCTGTCTTTGCTTTCTGAGATGTGCTACTCATACCACTGGGGGCCCTGTGAGATGATTTAGTGCAGCACAGAGAGAGACGCGGCACTAAAGAGGGTGAAGTCTTAGAATAGGAAAAGTATTCCCTTTTGAATCCAGCTCTTTGATCCTACCCTGCCTGCCTCCCAGCCCCTCAGGCTGCCCTCTCTCCCCAGAGCAGATGCTCCACCCACACTGGCCTTTCACTTCCTCGAACTTGCCAGACTCTTCCTTCTGCCTACAGTCAACAGAAGTCTCAGTGAAGTACTAGAATGCTTTGTAACACTTGGTTGTCTCCCTCTTTATTGAAAAGACAGCAGCAGTCCTCCAATTCAGGACACTTAACAGACAATGGTGTGACCATTTGATAACATTGTTAAAATGGTAACAATCTAATAACAGTGTTTCATTTTATGTTTATCTTTTCAGTTTCTACCAATACACAAGAGTTACTAACTTTGCATGTACTGTAGTAATAATGTTTCCTTTAAAATAAATTTATATAAATCATGTGTCCATTTAAAGAAAAATATTAAATAATAGGATAGGTGGTATGAGAATATAATGAAATATAATAGCCACTACTTATTGAGCATTTGCTTTGTGTTAGATGATCTAAGTATTTTACATGTATAATTCAATTAATCCTCACCAATATGGGTTAAATACTGTTTGAAGTAGGCACTATTATTAGCCCCATTTTGCTACTGAGAAAACAGACATGGGAGGTTGAGTAACTTGTCCAAAGTTATATAGCCAGTAAGTAACAAGCTGGAAAATAAACCCAGGTGGCCCTGCTTCCAAGTTTGTGCTCTGAACTGCAGGATTACACTGCTTCTCACAAATTTGACAAAAGAGAAAAGAAAAAAATATGTGAAGGTGATATTTGAGTAACTAAAGTTAGAGGAAAACTGCCTTAAAAGGTTCCTCTGTTTTGTCTGTCTTCTTGTATCTGTATGGTACCCCTTGGTTGCCATACTTTCTTCTGGAGCCTCAGAGAATAGATCTATCCCCTTTTCATTATGATAGTTCTTTCGATATTTGATGACAGGGAACTGGTTGGCCCTCCCAGGTCCTCCTTGTTCTAGGTTAAGCATTGCCAGTTCCTTCCTTCTGCTTGTTCTCTATTGTATGTTCTTGGCATCTTCCCCCAAGCACAGGTCCTCTTTATTCCTTATTCTTTTTTTTTTTTTTTTTAAAGACGGAGTCTTACTTTGTCGCCCAGGCTGGAGTTCAGTGGTGTGATCATAGCTCACTGCAGCCTCAAACTCCTGGGGTCAAGCAGTCCTCTTGCCTCAGCCTCCCAAAGTGCTGGATTACAGGCGTGAGCCACCGAGCCCAGCTCTTCTTTATTCTTTTTTATAACCTATAAAGTTAGTTTTGTTGCTGTAGCACTTTTTTTTTTTGCTGGTCTCCCGCAGCTCATTCTGGGCTCAGGGTAGATAGTTGTGGTTGGGGTGACTGACGTGACAAAGGGCAGCTCCATGGTGGTGTCCAAGAGGGAGGCCAGCTGGTCCATCAAGGAGAAACCTGCCAGGGCCAGCATCACAGGAGCCTGGTGATCCTGGTTCTTTGCCAGCCAAAGATGAAGGTTCTTTAGTGAACTTGGAGCTAATCGGGCTGAAAGCAGTGGACTAACCAAATTCACAGGAGCCTGGTGAGGAAGCCAGGCCACAAATGTATTAAATCACAATGGGAGAAGCAACTGCAAAGCAGCCTGAAACCTTTATGCCAACTTGTCAGCACATTCGTTCTCCTGTGGGAAAGTCTACATGGAAAGCCAAATTCTAGTTAGAAGGTAGTATTTGTAGAATCAAAGCAAGGTGAGCAAGATGAATGATTTTAATAGCCAGGGTAGCCTAAGGTATTTGTATCCTCTGGAGGATACAAGAGTCTGGAATGGCAATACTGCTGGTGTAATTCCCCATCCCTGTGCTCGTGGTAGACACGACTGAATCAATTACCGTACCATGTCCTTCCTACTTCTTTCTGGACAAGCCTTGAGATTCTTACCGAGAGAGTATTCCAGGAAGCTCTGGCCAGTCCTCTGAGCTGCCTGTAATCCTCAAGGAGGTTTTAAGAGCTCCCACTACTCTGGACAACGTGAAAGACAAGACAGACTCTCAAAGACTTGCTCTTTGGTGTTGCTTTTTCTGAGCTCCTCACACATCACCATTTCTCTCTACCTGTTATTCCTCCATCTTGTGTTAATACAATTGGCTTTTTTTTTTTTTTTGGTCAAGTCTTGATTTGATTTCCAGGCCTTGATCTCCCAGCTTTGTCCAGAGACACATCCTGTTCTGTCCTTAAGGATTTCTGCAGATCAGTAATCACAGATGGTGTGTGCATTCCACTGATAGACACTCTCCTTGTATTTTGGGGTGACTTACTGTGCACCTCCCAGAAGCAGTTTGCTGGGATGTTGGGTTTTGTTCTATTATAGAATTGGTAAAGTATCACAGTTTTAAATTGTCACTACTGTTATCACTCAGCTACAACTGGGTCCTGGGATACAAGGGGTACTAGAGAATAGTGATGCAGGAGAGGAAGCTTAGACACTAAACCCAACAAATTACTGAGTTTGCTGCTTTTGAACACTGGTTATGCTTAACCAAAGAGTTAGGAGTCTTTTATTATTTTGGAGCAAGCAGACCTTTTACCAGCCTTTAAAAAAATGTACATTATGTACGTGGCCTCTCTTTCTACCCATACAGAGAACCTTGACTTACCTAAAAGAAAAATAAAATGCATGTGGAGAATCTGTGGCATCTGGAGCTGAGGGATACCTCGAGCTCCTTGGGAGGAGAGGTAGCCTCTGCCATCAGGGGCAGCCCATTCTGACAGGGGAGACCCAGTCCTCAGCCTAGGAAGGCTGCCAGTCTAATGAGAGAGGCACCGTTCCTAACCTCAGGGAGTCTGATGGAGGAGAGGCACACAGTTTTCTTGGTATGAGCTTGATTTCCCTCTTTGCAGATATTGCTGTATCTGTTCCTTCTCTTCTGTCAATCAGCAGGCAGGAAGTGGGGGCCATCATTATTCATGACGTCATTACACCTGTGTAAATGCATATTAAAGGGCCAGTTTCCAAGGGTGTGACCTAGGAATTTGTTTGTTTTTAAAAGACTTTATATATTTTTAGGTTTAGATTTACAGAAAGAAATGAGACAGTAGTACAGAGAGTTCCCATATATGCCATACCCAGTTTCCCCTGTTATTGATATCTTATATCACTATGGTACATTTGTTACGATTAACCGATATTGATATTCGATAGGGTACAGTTGTTACAAACTGATATTGATATATTATTATTAACTAAAGTCCATATTTTATTCAGATTTCCTTAGTGTTTATCTAATGTCCTTTTTCTGTTCCAGGATCCCATCCAGAATACCACTTTACATTTAGTTGTGTGTCCTTAGGCTCCTATTGTGACATTTTCTCAGAATTTCCTTGTTTTTGATGACTTGGACCGTTTTGAGGAATACTAGTCAGATATATTGTAGAATACTCCTCTATTGGAATTTGTTTCCTATTTTTCTCATGATTAGGGTCGTGGGTTTTGAAGAAGATCCCAGAAGTAAAGTGCCATTTTTATCACATCTAAGCAAGTATACATAATATCAATATGACTTATCACTATTCATACTGACCTTGATCACCTGGCTGAGGTAGTGTTGGTAAGGTTTCTCCACTGTAAAGTTACTTTTCCCTCTTTTCATCTTGTACTCTTTGAAGGAAGTCATTGTGTGCAGCACATGCTTAAGGGAGTAGGAAGTTATATTTTGCCTCCTTTAGGGGAGAGTATCTACTTAATTTATTTGGAATTTTTCCACATGAGAGATTTGGCTCTTTTCTCCTATTTATTAATTTTAAAATTTACATTACTATGGACTCATGAATATTTATTTATAATATGGGTTATAATCTTATACTACTTTGTTTTGTTGCTCAAATTATTTCAGATTTGGCCACTGGGAATGGAATTTGTTTTTTGGGTTTTCTGTTTGTTTGTTTGTCTTTTGAGACAGGGTCTTGCTCTATCACCCGGGCTAGAGTGCAGTGGCATCATCATAGCTCACTGCAACTTCAAACTCCCTTCAAGGGATCCTCCTGCCTCAGCCTCCTGAGTAGCTGAGACTACAGGCACGTGCCCCCATGCCAGGCTAATTTTTCTATTTTTAGTAGAGACAGGGTCTTGATTTTGTTCAGGCTGGTCTCAAACTCCGGCTTCAAGCAGTCCTCCCGCCTCAGCCTCCCAAAGTGCTGGGATTACAGGCATGAGCCACCGCTCCTAGCTTGAATTTGTATTTTTTGACTAGCTCCCAAGGCATTTCTTGTATGTATTAAAGTTTGAAACCCATGTAGGCCTGGGTTCATACCCAGCTCCACCACTTACTGACTATGTGTGCCCTTGGGCGAATTGCTTAACCTCCTGGACTTTAGTTTTTTTAGCTGAAAAATGGAGCTAATATTGCTACCTACCATTTAAGGTTATTGAATAAGATGCACATAGTAAGTCCTCTATGAATAGAAGTTGTTGTTATTGTTAGTCTGGTGTTCAAATTCCTTCTGGATCTTGCTCCAGATCCAGACTTAGCTTCCAAGGTAACAAGACAACAGGCTTGTATGGCAGATGTTCCCACGCTGAGTTACCTTCTTGCTAATCACCTCCTCTCCCCTGCCCTGCCGATCCAGCATTCTCTCCACCTTCTGCCTCTCAGCCATACCACACTTCAGCCAAACAAATGGGCTGCCTAAAGTGCCCTCCCCCAGTTCACACATCTGCACATCCTCATTGCCTCAAACCCACATAAGCACCACTTCCTCTGTGACACCACCTGAGAGCCAAGGAAGCAGTCCCCTCTCCTCCCAGGGACTGCCACAGCACCCACAGCCCTTACCCCTTTAGACCCTATGTCAAAGCAAGGTGCACTGTCCTCCCCCTGAACAATCCTCATCTTTGTTCATCTTTCTCTCCCACCTGCACACACCGGGCTCCCGTACAAGCCTGTTGTCTTGTTTGTACCTGTGGTAGGTTTTGACAAGACAAGGGAAGTAGGGAAAAGGCTATATCCTGGGTGCTGAACTGGACCTAAGTGGGCAGCCTATGAGGGCAGAACTTCTCAGAGGTCAAGAGGCTGACCCTGGGTCACTTCCACTATTTTATATATCTCTCTACATATTTTTTTCTTGTCTTTTTTGAATTTGTTCTTTACCTTGTAGCTTCAGCTCAAAGGATATCTATATGTTTTATTAATATTATGGTAAAATATACATGATGTAAAATTTACCATTTATGCATTTTCTTTAGTTCAGTGCATTAAGTACATTCATGTTGTTGTACACCCATCACCTCCACCCATCTCCAGAACTATTTTCATCTTCCCAAACTGTTGTCCCCATTAAATGACAATTCCCCATTCCCCCTCCCCCCAGCTCCTGGCAACTACCATTCTACTTTCTGTCTCTATGAATTTGACTACTCTAGGGACCTCATGTAAGCAGAATCGTACAGTGTGTATTCTTTTGTGACTGGATTATTTCACTGGGCATAATGTCCTCAAGATTCATCCATGTTGTAGCATGTGCCAGAATTTCATTCCTTTTTAAGGCTGAATAATATTCCCTTATATGTATACACCACATTTTGTTTATCCATTCATCCATTGATGGACGTTTGGATTGCTTCCACCTTTTGGCTATTGTGAATAATACTGCTATGAACATGGTATATAAATATCTGTTTAAGTCCCTGCTTTCAGTACTTTTGAGTATAGACCTAAAGTGGAATTGCTGGATCATATGGTAATTCTGTATGTAATTTTTTGAGGAATCACCATATCATTTTCCATAGCTGCTGCACTGTTTTACATTCCTACCAGCAATGCACAAAGGTTCCAGTTTCTCCACATCCTTGTCAATCTTGTTATTTTCTGGTTTTTTGTTTTTGATTTGATCATAGTTATCCCATCCTAGTGCGAAGTGGTGTCTCATTGTGGTTTTGATTTGCATTTTCCTTATGATTGGTGGTGTTGAGCATCTTTTCATGTGTTTATTGGCCATTTGTGTATCTTCTTTGGAGAAATGTCCATTCAAGTCCTTTGCCCATGGGTTTTGTTTTTGTTTTTATTTTTTGACAGTGTCTCGCGTTGTCACCTGTGCTACAGTACGGTGGCATCATCACAGCTCACTGCAACCTCAAACTCCTGGGCTCAAGCAATCCTCCTGCCTCGGCCTTCTCAGAGTGCTAGGATTATAGGTGTGAGCCACTGTGCCTGGCCGCCCATGTTTTTTTTAATCTGGCAGCCTCCTGAACCAGAATAGGTTCAGAGAGACTCCCCCTTTGCCCATTTTTTAAATCAAGCTGGATTGTTCATTTGTTTGTTTGTTTGTTATTGAGTTGTAGGAGTTTTTTTTTTTTTAATATATATTCTGGATATCAATCCCTTACCAGATATACGATTGCAAATATTTTCTTCCGTCTGTGGGTTGCCTTTTCACTCTGTTGATTATGTCCTTTGATGAACAGAAGTTTTTAATTTTGATTAAGTTCAATTTACTTATTTTTTCTTTTGTTGTCAGTGCTTTTGGTGTTGTATCCAAGAAATCATTGCCAAATCCAATGTCATAAAGCTTTTCCCCTATGTTTTCTTCTAGGAGTTTTATGGTTTTAGCTCTTACATTTAGGTCTTTGATCCATTTTGAGTTAATTTTTGTAAATGGTATAAGGTAAGGGTCCAACTTCATTCTTTTGCATGTGAATATCCAGTTTTCTTAGCATCATTTGTTGAAAAGACTGTCTTTTCCCCCATTGAATGGTCTTGGCACCCTGTCAAAATCATTTGAACATATATGCAAGGGTTTATTTCTGGGGTCTCTATTCTCTTCCATTAGTCCGTATGTCTTTCTTATTTTGATTACTTCAGCTTTCTAATAAGTTTTGAAATCATGATGTATGAGTCTTCCAAATTTGTTCTTCTTTTTCATAATTATTTTGGCTATTTGGGGTCCCTTGATATTTCATATGAATTTCAGGATTGATTGTTCTATTTCTGCAAAAAAGTCATTTTGATAGAGATTGCACTGAATCTGTAGATCACTTTGGGTAGTATTGATATCTTAATATTAAGTCTCCCAAGCCATAAACATGGATGTCTTTCCATTTATTCATGTCTTCTTTAACTTCTTTCAGCGATGTTTTGCAGTTTTCAGTATACAAGACTTTTGCCTCCTTGGTAAAGTTTATTCGTAAGTATTATATTCTTTTTGATCCTCATGTCCACTTTTTGAGGCTCCTGATAAATTGAATAATGCAGAAATGCAAAACAGGATACCAGTACGGTAGTCGATTTAAACTGTTCGACCTTCTCAGTGTGTCTTAGAGACAGTGTATATAGACGATGATAGGGTTATAGAGTGTCAAAAGCCTAGGTATAAGTTGTTTCACAAATGTAAGCCCCTGCCCATTTACACCCACTGTGATTGTAGGGAAGGGCCTGGGGGTTCCTCTTACTGGGGTAGGAATGGGAATAGCATGATATTTCCTCACGTGGGCCCTCCTGAGGGACCCAGCATAGACTTGTCATCACCATAGGCCTAATCAAGACATATTCCCAGAAAATCACGCTGAGAACATTCAGACACCTTTGAAGCTTCAGGCTAGAAGACCCCAGAGCCCCAGCGTCATGGAGACTTTCTGCCTGAGGCAGAAACAGTCACCCAAGAGTGCAGAAGAAAGAGAACAACCAGCTTGCCCATCCCCTCAGCTCTGCTAACCCTGTGGGGATTTTGTCGCTGGTATTTCTGGCCTGCATCAATTTGATTTTGAAGGGTTGTTCTGAAGGAACACAGAGTGTGACAGTCAGTCCCTGTTCAGGCATTTCCCCGAACCCCTGGATGGCTTCTCAATGGCAGGCCTCTCCTCTTCTGTCATTCAACCATTTGGGGGCTTTCTTGCCCTCAGGAGAGGTGGTAAAGCTCTGTTCTTTTTCAGGCATTGGGTTTATTTTGCTTCTTGTTCTTCTGGCCTCTGGGGATACATATGCAACACAGACACACATGCACACACGCTGCATTCTGTGTTACTCCAAATGCCTGCAGAATTCATAGGCTCCGGTGTCTGGAGACAGTGTCTGTCTCCTCTTCTCCCTTCTTTCTGCCTCCTGCTCTTCCCTGCTGAAACCTGTTGTCTTATTCCCAGCCGGAAGCCCCCTCTGTCACAGGGCCAGCTTCCCGTCCACTTGTTCCACTCCAGCTGCTGCTCCTGCAGGCCCCAGCCAACTCCTATTTCCATAGCAACTGAAACTCATTTTTCTATCCCTGCATTTCTACTTTGGAAAGGAAACCTATAACAGTCTTTTTTTTTTTAATTGGGACTCCTGCTTTATTTTTTTCCAATTTTTTTATTGTGTTAAAATATACATAATGTAAAATTTACCATCCTAACCATTTTTAAGTGTGTAATTCATTGGTATTAAATACATTTATAATGTTGTACAACCATCACCTCCATCCATCTCCAGAATTCTTTTCATCTTGTAAAACTGAAACTTTGTACCCTTTTGATTTTCTCCTCCCCCCAGCCCCTGGCAACCACCATCCTACTGTCTGTCTGTATGAATTTGACTACTCAAATTCCACTTGTACCTCATACAAGTGGAATCATACAGTATGTGTCTTTTTGTGACTGGCTTATTTCATTTATCATAATATCCTCAAGGTTCATCCATGTCGTAGCGTATGTCAGAATCTCCTTCCTTTTTAAAGCTGAATAATATTCCATTGTATGTACATACCACACTTTGCTTATCCATTCATCTGTCGATGGACAATGGGGTTGCTTCTGCCTCTTGACTTATGAATAATGCTGCTATGAGCATGGGTATACAAATATCTCTTTGAGACCCTGTTTTCAATTCTTTTGGATATATACCCAGAAGTGGAGTTGCTGGATCGTATGGTAATTCTATTTTTAACTTTTTGAAGACTTGACATACTGTTTTCCCCAGCAGGCGTATCTTTTTTACACTCCCACCAACAGTGCACAAGGGTTCCGATTTCTCCACATTTTCACAGTGCTTATTTTCTGTTTTTTGAGAGTAGCTATCCTAATGGGTATGAGGTGGTGGCTCATTGTAGTTTCGATTTGCATTTCCCTAATGATTAGTGATGTTGAGCATCTTTTCATGTGCTTATTGGCCATTTGTGTGTCTTCTTTGGAGAAATGTGTATTCAAGTCCTTTGCCCATATTTGAATCATGTTTTTGTTGTTGTTGAGTTGTAGGAGTTCTCTATATCTTGTGGATATTAATCCCCCATCAGATACATGATTTGTGAATATTTTCTTCCATCTGTGGGTTGTCTTTTTCTCTGTTGATATTGTCTTTTGATGCACAAATTTTTCAATTATTTATTTATTTTTAAAATTTTTAATTTTTTAATAATTCTCCAGTTAGCTTTTATACTGCCAAATTTTTTTAATTGATAAATAATTGTACATATTCATGTTTTGGTGCATATAATGTATAGTGAACATAAATTAAAAATTTTTATGACATCTAATTTGTCTTTTTATTATTATTTTGTTTGATTCATTAATTTTATTTGAAAATTTTTTAAATTTTATTTTTAATTGATAAAAATGGCACAATATAAGGTTTTGGTGTATGTTTACAATGTGGGATGATTAAATCAGACTAACTAATGAATCTGTCACCTTACATACTTATCATTTTTTTGTGATGGAAACATTTGAAATCTACTCTTTTAACAATTTTGAAATATACAGTGCATTATTATTTATTATAGTCACCATTCTGTGCAGTATATCACTAGAGTTTATTCCTTCTGTCTAACTGAAACTTTTGTACCTGCTGTGATTTGAATGTTCCCTCTAAAACTGGTGTTGGAATTTGAATGCCATTGTAACAGTATTAAGAGGTGGGACCTTTAAGAGGTGATTAGTTAATGAGGGCTCTGCCCTCATGAATGGATTAATGTCATTATCTTGGGAGTGGGTTAGTTGTCTTGGGAGTGGGTTCCTAATAAAAGGATGATGTGTGGTCCCCTTTCCCTCTCTCTGCCTCCTGAGCTCACTCGCCCTTCTGCCTTTCACCTTGGGATGATACAGCACAAAGACTCTCACCAGATGCCAGCTCTACACTATTGAACTTCCCAACTTCCAGAAGTGTGAGCCAAATAAATTTCTGCTCATTATAAATTACCAGTCTGTGGTATTTTGTTATAGCAACATAAAACAGACTAAGACAGTATTCTTTGATCGTGTCTAGTTTTTCTTTTGTTGACTGTTCCCATAATAGCCTTGTAAAAGAAAATAAAATGAGCCACATCTGGCATAGTCAACTTGGACTCTACAGAATTCCTAGCTCACCCAACAGTTCCCTAAAGACCCTTACCTACTTCCTTCCTTGCCTTTACTCTCCTAACTCCTCATGGCTCCTGGCTCAGAAGTAGTTTTGAGCAGAAGTCTCTGTGGGTCCTTTCTCTCTTTAAATTAATGCAAGACTACTTTGTGCTTTGCCAATCCAGAGAAGAGGAGGAGACTAGATGCTCTATTACTTTGTATCAGGTGATGCTAATCTGTGTCACCAGGAGTATCTACTTATTAACCCTCTACCTCCCTGGAGAGGTTCAGAGGTTGTTTGAATGTGTTATTATGTCATCTCTGAAAATGAGGCTTCTACTCTGCAACCCTTGGGCAGCATAACTCCTAGGTTGGTTGAGCAAGATTTGATGACTACACTCCCGGTAGGGTTTTTTTGACTAGCATTAAACATAAAGGAGCCTTGGAGTATGATGTGAAGGGGCTTGGGAAAGCTCTCCCTTCTCCCAGCCCTCAAAAGACTTCCCTTACTGACCTGGTCCATCTTTGGTGCCTAAAATTCCACCACTGGTTGTATATGCCATTGGGCTCATGCACCATTTTCTATTAAAAATGCAAAGTGCATGCTAAGCTGTAGTCAGCTTAGACACCTCCACCCTTAGTGCTATATCTTGCACACAGTAAGTACTCAGCTAATGTTTGTTTGATTGAATTAATGTCTTAGCATAAAATGGTTTCAGCAGATGACTTTTGAATCTGACATCTGGCCAGAAACACTTCTGGAACTGAACTCTGGTTAGGCGCTGTGGACAAAAAATATATTTGGTCTTTGTCCCTGGTTCCAGGCACAGAGCTCCTAAATCCCTTGGAAATTCCAGAGGGATTGGAGTATCTTTTGTTATTTATAAAAAGTCCTTTTCAATTATACCTCAGTTTACGTAGGTAGTCTCAGGATGGAGCTGGTCACCAAAAAGACCGAGTGATTGGAGGATTAGAACTTTCAGTCACACCCACTGACCTCCTTCTAGGAAGGGAGTGGGGATGCTGGAGATTAAGCTGTATAAGAATTCTTGAACCATGAGATTTGAGGAGCATCTAGGTTGGTGAACACATCGAGGTGCTAAGAAGGTGGTGTTCCCAGAGAGAGCAGGGAAGCTCTGCATCCCCCAGTACCTTGTCCATGTATCACTTTCATCTAGCTACTCCTGACTTGTCTCCGTTTTAATAAACTGATAAACATAAGGAAAGTGTTTCCCTGAGTTCTGTGAGCTGTTCTAGCAAATTATTGAACCTGAGGAGGGGGTTGTGGAAACTCCCTGAATTTATAGCTGTTCAGTCAGAAGTCCTAGTGGTCCAGGACTTGTGATTGGCATCTGAAGTGTGTGATTGGACAGTCTGTGGGACTGAGCCCATAACCTGTGGGATCTGATGCTAACGCCAGGTAGTTAGTGTCAGAATTGAATTAAATCGTAGGACACCAGCTGGTGCTGGAGAATTGGTTGGCATGGGAAAAAAACCCACGCACTTGTTATCAGAAGTGATCTGTGGGTAGCAACAGATCTTAGGAGGCGTGTTTTGGAAAAAAGGGATTTTATTTTTTTTAGTTAACCACTTTTTTTATCCCTCCCCTGTACCCTACCCACACCCCCGTCAACATGGATAGCTGAGAGGTACGTGTAAAGTGCAGGAATCGGTTTCTAGTATAGCAGTTTGTTATTACAGTTGCTCAAAAAAAAAAAAATTGTGTGCTGGGAAAATAAGGAGTGTCACTATATACCTCCAAGGGGGAGACAATGTTTGTCTAAACATAGGTCTTTGTCTCTACAACATGCTACCCCACCCACCCCTGCTGCCCAAGTGAGCTGGGCTTTTTGAGTCATTCGTGATGTGTTTTTGAACACAACATGGGGGAAGAGTTCCCACAGTCTGTTCAGCTCTTGCTATGAAAAATACAAGCTGCGTTTGACTGAATGACAAAAAGAAATCTGTTGAGCCAGGAAGCGTAGTAAATACCGTGACTCTCTGCAAATGTGCACAGCCCAAACAGCTTTTTCCAGTCTGGAAAAATGAAGAGATTTGTCTGTACAAAACCAGCCAAGTCTCCACCCCTCTCCCTTTCTACCGCTCTACCCCCACCTCCTGGCAAGGCCTCCCATCCTGCCCCAGACATTCAGTCATCAGCTTTCATCCTCTGTGACTTGCATTGCCCCAGGAAATAACATTGCCCAGGCTCTGGGGAGATACACCAGCCTCCCCCAAGCATCTTTTAGGGATGTCTGTCTGGTTGGGTTTTGCCAGTCATCTCTGACCTTGGCCAGAGTTGGCTAACAGCACCGTTGTGCAGTCAGCAAAGTGGGTCTCTCGTCTCTTCCCTTGTTCACTCTCTGCTTTCACTTTCCCCCTCAATCTCCCCCATTTTGTCCCATCCCTCCTTCCCTAAGGCAGTGTTTTATAGAGAAGACTTGCCAAAGGTGAGATTTTGAAAACATTTGCTCTAGGCTGGTTCAGGGGGTGGAGGTGGGGTGAGAAACCTCCCTGCGACTCTCTAAGGCAACCAGATCTGGACAGCCTTTGGTGGGTACAGAGTTTCTATATGGGAGGGACTTGCAAGGAGAATCTGGTTCTGTACCCTGTCTTAAAGATACATTTGCATAACAACTATGCTGTTTTTTTCTTTGGTGGTATGTTTTAGGGGGTGGTAGTGCTGACTAAGACTGTGGGGCGATAAAGTACCCGCCTAAGCCACTGGAGCACTGGAGACAACATATCAAACCTGCAGTACCGTGTGTTGGGAAGGGCACCGGAATTGGAATCACAATTTCAATAGGTTTGAACCCCAGCTCCTATGAGTAGGGAGTAACTATCTTATTCACCACTCTATCTGCAGTGCCTGCTGCAAGCCTGCCAACAGCAGGTGCTCTCTTAATATTTGTTGAGTCCGTGAAGGAATGAATCAACCAATAACCTTGGATACCTTTCCTTTTTGAGCCTCAGTTTCCTCCTCTATAAACAATCATATAAAAAATTTAACATGTACTCTACCTAGCTAACCAGGTTTGTGTGTGTGTGTGTGTGTGTGTGTGTGTGTGTGTGAGAGAGAGAGACAGAGAGAGAGACAGAGAGAGACGGCGGGGGCGGGAGGGAGAAAGGGGGGTGGGAAGAGAGAGAGGGGACAAAATGTATGAGTGTTCTTTGTCCCCTGTAAATTAGAATTTAAGAGTCAGTTTCCTTCAGGCTCTATGCTTTACCCTTAGTGTTTGCGATTCTTAGGAGGAGGGCCTATATTCCAGAGTGTTCCCTAAACAGTTCTCCATCCTATATTCTGAGTACCCTAAGGACAGGAGAGCATTTTAAATGTTTTTAACTGAGAACAAAGATTTTTAAGGTTCTCAGCCTTGGCTTATGGCCACTGCCACGTTCATCCCTCACTTGGCTCCAGAACTCCCCTAAAATCCTTCCCAGGATGGACCTTGCTTCAGCTCCAACAGATCTTCCAGTGCTGGGGGAATCCGACTTCCAGATCTTTGCCCATGCTATTTCCTCTGTCTGAAATATTCTCCTTAATGGTTTTACCTGTCCAGTTCCAGCTCATCCTTCAGATCTCTTGTCTTCAGATCTCAGATTAGACTCACCATCCAGGACAGGTTCCCCAGCTCTTCCTCTCTGCCTTTCAGGTCACGCTTCCTCCTCCACGCCCTCTCTACTTCCCCTGTCTGAGTGTTCACCCCACTGAACTGTAGTCTCCCATCACTTGTCTGCCTCCCTTTTAAACTGTGGGTCTCTTGAGGACTAGGATTGTGTCTTTCTGGCTCCTTGATGTAATCCCAGTGTATATCACGGTGCCAGATGTACCGAGAAGGTGCCCCATAAATATGTATTGATTAAGTGAGTAACAACAGTGTGTCGGGGAGATGGGAGGGAGAGAGAGACTGGAGTCCCGAAGGTCCTCGTAGGAGGGTGTTGTATTTACTGAAGTTTAAGAAATGACACTTCTCCTTCTACCCAAGTGGCTTACATACAAACTAAGTATGCAAATACACACCCAGACATTCCTGCACACACCCTGCCTCAGGCAATCACTGGTGCAACACACTTTTCCTTGCTCTGGAACTTCCCTTCTTCTCATCTCCTCCCACTCCTGTTTCTCATTCCCTGTGTGTAGGGAATTGCAAGACTAAAAGGATCTAACTGGCAGCAAAAAGGTACTACCAGGAAAAGAGATGAGGTTGTCACACCTTTGCCTAAGACTTTGTCCTCATCTCTCTGCACTTTAGATTTCTGTACCATTCCATTGCAAGGAAATTCTACTTATCTTTATTATGTACAATTCTGGAAGACACCTGAGCTTTTAAAAAAATACCTTAGTACATGGTTCTTCCAGCTCTTTGGAGTCCTGCCAAACATGTCTTTTGGCAAATAGTCCCCAACTCTGTGCCTCAGTTTCCCTCTTTTCTCTCTCACATGAAGAACAGAAGTTGTCCTTGAAACACAATTTTTTTTTTTTAAAAAAAAAGAAGAGCGCCTTAAATATGCAGAGTTACTGGTCATGACTTTGTCGAGCTTGAAAGAAAGGAAGGTGTCACTTGATTCTTCTATGGGCAGGTGAATTTTAAGTTGTTATTAAGTTTGACTCAAATGTGGTCAGAGTCTGAAGTGACAGTTTGCCCTACCCAGAGAAAGAGTTCTGAACTGGCCTTGGAGAAGAGGAGGGTTTCTGAAGAGGGTGGGAGGGTTGTTGGTAAGGACCCAGCTGGCAGCACATACAGCATGATAAAATCACAGACGCCTGAAAGTGTTTCGTGAGCCCCAGGAACAGCAGGCAGTCCTACCTCCTTAGGATGCTGCTCAAGGCCTTTTGTGGTGTGGCTTCATCTGACCTCCTGGCTTCTTCTCCCCGCACCCTCTGCCATACTGCAGGCATATAGGACCTATTTCCTAGGTCAGGGTTGCAAACAGAGCGGGGGGAGCTCAGATGAACTAGGACTGCTAGACAGGTTTTGTTTGGCTCATGGTGTCGGTTTTTGCAATACCTTTTATTTAAATCAGTTCCCAAATTGGGAGACTTCACATAAAATCCAGATCTTCACTTCTTTTGGAAGAATGGAAGATCTGGCAACCCAGGGCTTACATTCTTCCACAACAATTAGTCAGACGTTAAGTAGCTGCTGCCCCTTTCAGAGAGGATTTGCTGTCTCCAGTCCCCACTACTCCAGGTCAGCTTCCTTTGATCATCTTACCCCCCAGGACATTTATGTTGCCTGCTGGACCCCTGAAGGCATCTGAGGGTTCCTGACCTCTGCCTGGGTAACACCCTTCTGTCCCCTAGGCTCTTGGTGCATCAGACATCCTTTCCTCCTGCCCCCCATTGAAGCTGATTTGTCCAGCATGTCAGTGCTGAGAGCTGGGTTCTTTCTGCCTTCAAGGGGATGAGTTGCCATTACATAGAGACATGCATGGCCACAGGCTAAGGAGCAGACAAGGATCTGTTCCTCAGTTCCCAGATAACATACTCCCACTTCAGCAATAGCCCTCTGGGAATCATGCCTGTTACTTTCTTTTTTCTATTCCATTAGTGATTTTCAAAGAGGAAGCTTCAGCCAGATAAAGGAAGCAGATGGCACTGTATCCGGCCTCCTGCAGGATAAATGTCTTGGAGGAGCCAGGGCCTTTCTGTGAGTTGTTCCTCATACCTGATAAACTTTGATCTCCCAGGTTATTGAGGTGTATTCTCCTAAGGAAGGAATCAGGCCTTGCTTAACCTTGATAATTGCAATCACGGTTCTCCTTGCCCTTCTTCCATAAACAAGGAAATTGGAACAGAGCTGAGAGAGGCTTTTTCATGCACTTTAGGAAAGAATGAGCAATGGAAAAAGGAAATTGAGAGCTTTGGGGAGTTTATAGCAGAGGAGCATTTGAGTTTGAAATAGGAGCTGGGAATCCATATGTTTGGGAGGGAAGAAAAGAAAAGAACAGCCACATGCACAGAGCTTCAAGGGCATGTGTGGAAATAGTTATGGGAAAGGGGGCCGGGAAGCCCACGTGGGTCTCCCTTTATCAGACCCAGATGTTCAGGCAACAGTTCTCAAGATGCCCATGAAAGGGTCCAGAGCCTGCCGAAGTAGACGTAGTGTTTTCCTAACTGCCAAGGAGCACGTGAAATCAGTGGCTGGGAGCTTTCCACTGTGCTCTCAACGACTCCCTGAGGCCCTGCTGGGGTCAGCGCCACATCAGTTATACACAGGCTGGGCTGCCTCGGGGCAGGACTTGAAAGTGGATAAGTCTGGCATACTGGGTAACTGTCCCTGCCTGTCAGCCCCTGCCAATTAGAGGCTGCTGAACCTGCCTCTGTTGCCTCCTGCCTCAGACTAACTTTGGAATGAAGGAGGTGGAGGGCCCAGGTTCAACTCTCAATTCCCCCCTGTGTGAGTGACTTACCCTCTCTGAGCCTCAGTTTTACTGTCTTTAAAATGGGGGAAAAACAATTTATTAGTGCATACAAGATATGTGTGAACAAACTCTGCAAAGAATAAAGGAAAAATCGTGATTTTTTTATTATTCATTATCCTTTTAAAAATTACTAAGGAACATTTCAAATGTCTGCTCAGGTAAGCAGAATAAACCCTCATAACCCAGCTTCAACAACGATCAACTCCTGGCTGATCTTATTGTATCTATAGCTCCACTTACTCTCCCCGTTCCCGTGTTGTTTTGAAGCATATCCCAAAATTGTCTTGTTTTATCCCATTACCAAACTTATATGGCTGACTTGTTCCCTCAACCAATTTTGAAACTTACCCAATCCTCAGGTGGCTCTTTCTGTACCTTTTTCCCCTCCCAGGGTTCCCTCTCCTATCCCCACCATGCACCTATTGCCCTAAACCATCTCAAATCCATCATTCCTACTAAACTGCTATGACTGACAGTAGCTCAGGTTGTAAGCCCTGGGAAGCCTGAGATATGTTTGCATTTTATCAGGCCCCAGGATCTTTAAAGAAGAGAGTGACCCCTACCAAGTGAATGCAGAAGTATCAATCCCTGGCAGAAGCAGGAGGTGTTGGGCCATTTAGAGCCCTCAAAACCCCTGCCATCAAGTGTACGTCCCATAGGAACTGACTGAGGCCCTCCTCCTATTGGTGCTTTTCTTCCAGGGAAAGGGCACATGAAGCAGAGAACACCAGTGAATTATGTCCTCTCTCAGCTACTGGCTGCAGGGGAATCAGGCTCTCCTCTCCCAACTAGAGCTCTGCTGCTGACTTGAAGTACGTGACTGAGCTATGAGTACGAGACTCAGGTCTATTCCCAAGTCCTTGCGTGGTGGATAGAATACACGCTCCAGAGGCCAGGAGACCTGATTCAAATCCTGCATCCATGACTTGTATCACATAGCTTCTCTGTGCCTCAATTTCTCTTCCTCATCTGTAAAGTGCAGGTTGTAATACTTGCTTCATAGCTGTTGAAAGGACTCTGAGATAATGCTGTGTCCATTAGGATTCTTTTAGTAGCAAGTGGCAGAAAATCTAACCCAAGATGCCTTTGAGCAAAAAGGGAATTTGGGGGTCCACCTCAAGATGAAAACTCCGTGGATGGATGTTGATGGATTCAGGGTTCAGATGTTAAAATCAGGACTTGAATTCTCTTTACTTCTTGGCTCTATCTTTTCTCTTTTAACCTTAATCTTGGGTTAATGTGTGACAAGGTGACAGCATCAGTTTTAGCCCCTATATCCTTTAGATTAGGTTTTAGATCCAGAGAGATTCTTTTCTAAGAGTCCTAGCAAAAGTCTTATTGACCCTGATTGGATCATATGGCCATCCTTGAAATAATCACTGTAGCGGAGGAAAATGAGATGCATTTATTTACTTAGGCTGGTGTCGCTGCATCTATGTGGACTGAGAAGGTGGGAGAAGGGGTAGTCCATTAGAGGGAATTGCAGAGGGGATTGGGCATGGTTCCCAAAATGAAAGTGAATGGGTACTGGTGCAAAACTGAAAATGCTTGCTATAAATGCTTAGTAAGTCTTTGGGTACATTATAGAAGCTTATAAGATTATAATTCCCTTCTCCTATCTCATGGAGCATTTTTTACTCCTTTTCAAATAAGTTCCATATATTTGATCTCATTGAGCTTCGTAACAATCCTAGGAGACAAACAGGAGTACAGGTATTATTAATATCTTCCCATTTTACAGATGAGGAAATCAAAGTAGAGAGCAGGTAAAGACTTTACCCACAGTCACACAGAGATATAACTGGCTCTGAATTCCCTGGCAGATCTGCTGGGACTAGAAACTAGGATATACAGGGTATGGGTTAATCAAGGCCTGCCCTGGGGTTTGGATCAGCCACCCAGGTTTCTTCCTGAATAAACAGTCTGGACTGGTAGCAGTTAGGTATGTCAAGGACACATTGTTGATGCCCTGGCAGGTGGCAAGGGAAAGGACTGGTACAGAGGCAAGACACTGGCACCCCAGAACACCCTCTTATGACTAATCCCCTTTACACCAAGCAGCTGGGTACAAGACTTGGTTTTCCTTGTCCCAGAAAAAAATGCCAATCAAAAAAAAAAAAAGAAAAAAAAAAGAGGGGGAGGCAGTGCTGGTTGCAGGGCTGGTTCCTGGACTTCTCTCAAGGGAACTTGGTCCTGGAGCCAAGAGCATCCTTTGCCAGGATGTGGAGGGAGAGCAGAATCCCTCGGTCAAATGGGAGTGGTTTGGCCAGAGCTCTCAGCACCCTCCTAAGTGTTGTTGAGATCTCCAAACAGTCTTCCAAAAAACAGCGTCCCTCTTCCATATCCAGGTTCTGAACATGTTAAGGAAGAAGACAAAGGGATGGCAAAGAGCCAAAATCCCACCTTAATTACCACTAAAGCTAGCATGGAGGATGTAGCTTAGTATGAAAACAAAATTAGCTCTCTGGCTGAGCCTGGGAGAAGCATGGAACCAATCGATCATTCCAGAGAGCCTTCCCAAGTTTCCCAATCAGATAAGTCATTCCATTGCCATGGACACGGAGAGTAAAGACAAAAAGTGTGTTTAGGGAAAACCCCTCCTTGTGAAAACTGGAAGCAGGGAAAACGTGTGGCCGTGGTAGGTTATTAATCTCTCTGTGCGTCAGTCTTTTCTTCAGTATAATGGGGATAATGACAGTTCCTCCCTCACAAGGAGGCAGTGAGGATTCTGTGGGAGCCTGTATATGATGACCCTGGCACACAGTAATCTCTCAGTAAAGGCTGGCTGTTTTTGTGTACAGTCCAGGTTCATGGAAGGTGGCCTTGCTTTTCTCCCCGGCATGGAGCCCAGGGCCCCAGAGTCCTGCTGTGCTTGTGTAGCTCTTTCTCTCCAGCTGTAAAAATTCATGAGAATGTGCGTATGCAGTGGCTTTCCAGTCTCTTGGCTTCTTCCCAGGCTGTGTTTTCCCACTTGGGGGGCAGGAGGGGTGGCAGACATCCTTTTCACCAGTGGTGAGTGCTGCCCCCCCCAACCCCCAAGCCCCGTTCCAACAGAGCCTGGCTCAAAGTTCAAAGCCGAGGTGGCTTTGTTGAGTAATTTGGTGACACTGCCTGCCCGCCCGCCATGTAAGGGTAAGCCTCACTCCCACACACCCATTTGCCGAGCATCTGTTGCCCTGTGTTTTGTGGTGTGGAGGCTGGGAACAGGCACACCACCCCGACTGACCGCAGTGAGCCTGAGCTTCCTTCCTCTCCCCACTGCCCTTGGGCTCTAGGTCTCACACACAGCCCTGCTCAGTGAGGTTTCGGATCCGCTCCCAGGCTGGTTGGCGCTGACTACATCTGGATTCCCACCAACCTCTTCCTCCTGGGAGTTCAGAGTGTTCTTGGAAGGAAGCCGGGAAGGGAAAGGCCTTCCCCAGCATTCCCCATCCAGTGGTTGGCTGACAGCGTAGCACTGAGCTGCCAAGAACTCCAGAGTCATACAGATCTGAGTTCAAATCCCTGGGTGACCTTGGCCAAGCTGCTTGCTCTCTGCTGCAGTTTCCTCATCTGTAAAAAATGTGCCAGTGACAGAATCTGCCTCCTGGGGTTATTGTGAGGATTCAATGAGATACTAACTGGGGCACACTCACCCTTACATCTGGCAAGTGGGGCGTGCTTGAGAAATGACAACCCTTGACCCCAGAGCCCTGGAGAGGCAGGGACCTCCTGCCCTCCAGTGGGTGCGCTCACAGGGGTTGGGGGTGAACACCTTCTCTTTTTGCTCATCCCACCTCCCCATATTAGATTTCTATTGTAGTTACTGTGACGTGACCAAACCAATTTGGTTTTTTGCAAGCTCCTTTTGGTCAAGGACTCGGTCTCATTTGTCTCATACCTCCCATGCCTAGTGTGGTCCTGGCACTTATAGCACTAAATGTTTGGAGTAAATAAGTGGAGAGTAAAGGCGCAGGGCAGTGCCTGGCAGGCAGCATCTGTTCAAGGACTGTTTTCTGAACTCTAGGCAGTTATTTCTGCCCCTGCCATTTTCCATCCCTCCCTTCCTTCTTTCCTTCCTCCCTTTTGATCTTCCTTCTTCAGACCTTCCCTTCTTTTTCCTAAATGGAAAGAGCTTCCTCCTTTCCTTTTCTTGTAACATCCAAGCTGCAAGAGCATCCCTTGAGAGCCCTTCACCCAGCCGAGAGCAGCGATTCCTCTTTCAAATTGAGTCTGTCCCCTGAATCATTCATTAAAATGCGTAGGGCATGTGACCAAACTGCATAATGATTCTCTCATGAGGAAGGCTTGGAGGCAGGGAAATGCTGCCAACTGCAAAGGCAAATACTTCCCCCCAGCTGCGGATCAGGCTTATTGGCTATCATGCCCTAGGATGGCTGGGGCCTGCCGTTCGTCTCCAGTAAATCAGCCAAGCCCTGGAGAGCTGCAGCCTGGCACAGGCTGTGCAGTCTTAGAAGCTGTGTTGCTTTGGAGAGTCCAACCCATGACCTTTTCTCAACCTTCTTCCACCCCCACTTCATTTAGTTTATGATTTATTTAAATATACTTTTAACTACATAAGTAATATATGAATACATTCTTATCAAAAAAAAGTCAAACATAAAATAAAGCCCCCTTTGATAACTCCTCCATACTGCTACCCCTCTTAGAGACAAACAACTGTTGTTATATAGCTCTTTTCTTCCAGGGTGCTAGGTGACAGCCACCCCATGAAGGTAGTTCAGGAGCCCAAACACTCTTTTGTCCTTCTGAAGTCCTAGGCCAGTTTTCAACAAAGCAGTCAACATTCACCTTGGACGCCTTCTCCGCTCCTGTCCTAGCCACCCCTGTATCTACCGTGCGTAACCCCCACCTACCCACCCAGGCACACCCCCCCCAACCCCCGCATGAATCCCTCCCTGCAAAAGAACCCTACTGTCCACACTTAGGAAGCAACCAGATAAACTAGATTATTCCCTCATTAGATATTTAGGTTTGACTGTTTTCCAGAGGCACCTGCACTTTAATATGGGATTCTTGAAGAGGGGGAAAGGTATCAAGATCCAGTGACTCTCATCACAGCCTCCCAGGCACTAGGGCCACCTGTGTTCCACTTTCAGGTGGTGAGCTTATCTGAACCTGCAAATTTATATCACTTGGGTAACAACCTATTCAGCTAGCTTTGTGGCCTTGGGAAAATTACTAACTTCTCTGAATCGCATGAACTCATCTGCAGAATGGGAACAACCTCCTTCATTGAGTTGTTGTGAAGCTTAGATGGGATTATTCATGCACAGCCCTAAGCACTATGCCTGGCACATAGTTAATATTAGTAATTATCATCATCATCATTTTTACTCTAATCTGTAATCAAATCTTTTTTTTTTTTTGAGACAGAGTCTCCCTCTGTCACCCTGGGTAGAGTGCAATGGTGTCATCATAGCTCATGGCAACCTCGAACTCCTGTGTTCAAGCGATCCTTCTGCCTCAGCCTCCTGAGTAGCTGGGACTACAGGCGTGCGCCACCGTGCCTGGCTAATTTTCTCTATTTTTGGTAGAGATGGGGTCTCGCTGTTGTTCAGGTTGTTCTCGAACTCCTGACCTCAAGCGATCCTTCTGTCTCAGTCTCCCAGAGTGCTAGGATTACAGGCGTCAGCCACCATGCCTGGCCCACTTATTTAAGAACTATTTATTGAGCATCTACTGTGTGCCAGGCACATTGTCCTCAATCCTGGGAGTAGAGCAGTTCAAAGAGTCAGACAAGGTTCCTGCCTTCCAGGGGCTTATATTCTGGTACAAATGTACTGCACCTTTCTGTTTAATAAGCACTTTCTTCCCCATTGTACAGATAAAAAGCTGAGGCTTAGAGAATTAAGCTAATGGAGACAGCTGTTAATAGAAACTGACCAGGTATGACTTGCTCTGCGTTATTCCTGACTCCAGTTACAGTGCTCTCATGATAGACACTGATGATGGCTTTAGGGTACAGAGGTGGTGGGCCTGGAAGCAGCTCCCAGAGTCTTCAGAACCCTGACCCACCAACAGAAGCACAAAAGACAGTCAGGAACTGCCCTTGGTGTGCCTCTCAGAGTCCCAGTTAGTTCTGTCCATGAAGTCTGTCAATCAACTGGGCCTAACACCATGTTCCTCTGCCTGGTGTCAGCCTGGGGAGCCTTTCCTTAAGACTTTATCTTAAGGAAAAAGTGTTTGCTCCTGGCCATGACAGCAGGCGGGTCAGCTGTCTGAGAGCGCTTCACCCTGGGCTCCCCACAGAGCAGGAGAGAGGATGTTTAGGCCTGTAGGCTCAATGACCAAACTGCATGGGCTTGGCTTTCATCTTTGGTTGGACCTTGCACAACCTGCATCTGGTTATTTGCTATTTATCTACATGTTTATTTATTTGCTTATAACATAGTGAACCCACTGCAAATTCTTCCCTTATGTTCTTCCCTTCCCATTACTCTGCTGTCCCCACCCCATCCTGAATCTTGAGTTTATCATTCCTTTGCATTTCTAAAAAATTAATTTTATTTCATATAGTTTTCTAAAAGGCATATCATTTAGATTTGTTGTTTTTTACTGGCTTAAGAGAATATCCTGCTGTATGTTGCCTTCTGGGATATAATTTTTTCTCATAAAATTATGTTACTAAAATTCATGCATACTGTAGCATATAGCTATGTTTCCACGACTATATTATAAGTCCTCTCTATTATGTTCCACATATATGTATTTAATCTCCTGTTAATGGACATTTGGGTTGTTACTAGCTTTCCACTACTTTGAACATGCTGAGCTGAACGTTCTTGTATATGTCTTCAGGTAAACATTGTGAATTTGCCAGTGTACAATCCCACTAACGACAAACATATAAAGATCCTATTGATCCATATCCTCTCTGACACTTGGCATTATCATACTTCTTCATTTTTTCCAACTGAAAGCGTGCTAAGTGGTATCTCATTGTGGTCTCTTCATGTTCATTGACTTTCCAGATAATGGTTTACAGTGGTCAGTGGTGCAGTGAGGATCACCCTGCAAGGGGACCGTGAGGATTTAGTGAAGCATAGTATGCTTGCAAAGCCTCTCCCAATTGGGACCACGTCACTGTCTTATTCAACTCTGGGTCCCTAGTACCCAACACAGTGCCTGGTACCTCATCATTATCTTCATTGGCATCATCATAACAACAACAATAATTATAGATAACATTTATTGACTGCTTATTAATTGCCAGGTGCTATGTTAACTAACACCTTTACTTTTATTATCTCAGTTAATGATTCCAGAAACCCTATAAGGTAGGTTCCACATTACTCTCATTTTGTAGATAGGAAACTGAAACTAAGTATCTCTCCCAGAATCACACAAGTATAAATGATAGAGGCGGGATCTGAACTCTGGTATCTGACATCTAAGTCTTTAACCACTATATTATAGGTTCCCAATAAATTCTTGTATGAAGTACCTTTACCGATTGTATTAGTCTGTTTTCTGTTGCTCATAACACAATACCTGAAACTGGATAATTTATAAAGAAAAGAAATTTGTTTCTTATAGTTATGGAGGCTGAGAAGTCCCAGGTCGAGGGTCTATATCTGGTGAGAGCCTTCTTGCTAGTGGGTACTCTGAAGAGTACTGAGGAGGCCCAGGGCACTAAATGGTGAGGGAGCTGCGTATGCTAACCTGCTTGCTCAGGTCTCTCTTCCTTTTCTTATAAAGCCACCAGTTGCCCTACCATGCTAACCCATTAATCCATTCCCATGAATGGATTAATCCATTCATAAGAGCAGAGCCCTCATGATCCAATCACCTCTTAAAGGCCCAGCTGTCAATACTGCCACCTCTGGGGATTAAAGTTCAACATGAGTTTTGGAGGGGACAAATATTCAAACCACAGCACCTACCCATAACCAGAGGGTCACATGCCATGGCACTTTTACTTTTTATCTCCTATCAAATATGTTCAAATTGCACCCATATTTTTATTATAAACAAAACTTAAAGGATTTTTATAATTTTACTCTAGTCAAATGTAACTGATCTAATTTATGATTGGTTATAATTTCTCAGTAATCATTATGCAGACTTGAGAATGTTCACTGTGAGGGAGATCTAACCTACATATTATTCTCAAATGTCATGAGATGTTTACCAATTCCTCCTTTACCAACAATTCCCCTAACCCTGCTCTATTTTTTTTGTATTAATCATACCTACTATCTCTAACATACCATATAATTTACTTATTATTGTGTTATTTATTTACTTATTTATTTATTTTTGAGAGGGGTTCTTTCTCTGTCGCCCCGGCTAGAGTGCATGATCATAACTCACTGCAATCTCAAACTGCTGGGCTCAAGCAATCCTCCTGCCTCAGCCTCCCAAGTAGCTGGGACCACAGGTGCACCACCATGCCCCGCCTATTGTGTCTATTATTGACCCACAAGGGCAGGAATATTTGTTGCTTAGTTCTGTCTGCATCTTTACTTGGTTTATCACTTGTATATCCCTGGTGCCTATAACCGTGCCTGGCACAGAGAAGCAGCTCAACAAATATTTGTTGAATGTATGAGATAAAGGTATGCTTGCAGGAATGAATGAATGGATGGAGTGAATGAATCAGTGAATACTAAATTAAACAGTTCATGAAGATTGACTATGTTATTTTGATTTTGTGGTTTTCTTGTTTATTTGGGGGACAACTATTTTTTCAGGTTTCAAACACCTCTGTAGGCTGGTAGAAAAGTTGGGAGGCCTGAGATTTTGTGTCTTTAATGCCTAAGGGATAAAAGCAGTCCTGACCTGAAGACCCAAAACAATGTTTTGCTGCCTTTTCCTTTCTCTCTTGTAAACCACAACATCAGCAATGAGTAGCCTGCCTCAAGTGTGACTCTGGCAATGAGGCAGGAGGCATTAAAAACAAAACCAAATCAAAAACTCCTGGCAGCTTTAATAGAGCGATTTTTCTAGCAGACTACATTGGCGTACAGGCCCAATACACCCCATTACATATGCAAAACGTCTGACATTTTTGCTACTGGCCCTTAACCCCTAGCTGTTATGCTTATTTCCAAACTAGGGTGCACTAGATAAGTGCAGAAATCAGGAACCGTCACTCCTAGTCAAGCGTCTGTGGCTCAGTTCTCAGAGCCAGGCCAAACGGGTAATTATAGCTTCCCTCTATGGTGTACAGGGCAGGAGGCTGATTTAATAAAGGAAGCCTGCTGTCTGTCTCCAGCCTGGCTCTGACTCATGGAACTAGGGAGTCCCAGAAGCGCTACCCACAGAGGGTGGTGAGCAGCTAGGGGTGGGAGGCGAGGGTGGCCGGCTAGCAGGGCCTGGGCTGAGAGCCCCGAGAACGAGGAAACTCCCTGCTTGGCCAGGAGGAACCTGCAGCTGGAGCCAGAGGAAGTGAGGCTCAGACAGAGCAGCTGCCGTTCCAGCAACAGCAGCAACTGCCGCACCCTTGAAAGGAGGCCTCTGCCGGGTGGACGCGTAAAATAAAATGGGTTAGTAATTTTCATATTCAGAATTAATTGGGGGAAGCAATCGAATTGCCTCTAATAGGGATGGCTGCCTTTGTATGATGTACCAGTGTCTTTGGTTTCTTTTAGGGGGCCTGGGTTGATGAAGTCTGGAGTGATGACCATTCTGTTAAATTTGCTTTCTCACTTTGGCAGGGAGGCCGCTAATTAGGTCTTCACAATCACAGAGACAGTTTGAGCTGGGAGTGGTTTCAGCTGCATGGAGGGTGACAGCCCGCTCTGGAGTGGATTTGGATTCCACCTTAGAAAGGTCACCAGAGGTCATTTTATCTCTCCTTCTGTCTCTAGCAGCTTCTCCTTCCTCCCCTGACAACCAGCCAGAAGCAACTTGACCTCCTCCTGCAGGCCCTGCAGGGCAGGAGATTCCGGCTCGGCCCCTACCCTTCCCTTCCCGCTGAGTCACACACCTCGCGGTCAGGTGATCCTCCCCTGGGCCCTTCAGAGAGCACCTTGACCTATATTCCGCACGCTCCATTACAGCAGATTCTAATTGTCCTGGGAGAGGGCCCCGCCAGGCCGGCGGGCGTGGTGCCCTGGCAGCCCCAGGCTGCAGACGGGCGCCCCGGGAGGGGGTGCACGGGCTCCGAGCACGACCCGAGAGGCCTGGAAATGGAAAGTTGGGAGGCTGGAAGCTGTGTGCGGGGCGGGGGAGGAGGCGGTGGTGGGTTGAGTCAGCTGGGAAAGCCGACAGCCACTGGGAGCCGCGTGCTTCCTGCCCTCCCTCTGTGGGCTCAGGCAGCTCCCTGCCAGCCCCTGACTGTGCAGACTGCTGGCAGTGAGGTGGTGGAGGGCAGATGCCACTGTGGCTGGGTGATCTTGCTGCCCGGGGGAAGGGGAGAGGTGAGGAACTTTGCCAGTAGTGGGATAAACCTAGATGACTCATCCAGAGAATGTGAGCCGAAGAAAACTTCCCCCCACCACCGGGAACAAATTCCCATCTCCAAATTATCCACAAAATGGCCTCTACTTATTTTGTCTGTGGGTCCTTTGTGCAGTTGCTGCCTGTGCAGTCTTTGTGTCCTCTGAATGTGAGGAAAATGGGGGTGCTATGGGAAAGGGAATTGAAAGAGTACGTGTTCAGAGTCAAACTTTAAGCCTCATCCTTGGGCTTCGAGCTTGTAAAAAGCTATATGAACCAAAGATCACAATTCCGTTTGAATTAGCAAGGGCTCTGAATTCTGAGTCATTCTTTAAAGCCTAGCTTTACCAGTTAGTAGCTCTGTGACCTTGGCAAGTCACTATAGGCCTCAGTCTCCAATCTGTAATAGGGAGATTTTAATAAAACCATACTACTACTACTATATCCGATGGTGTGAACATGAAATCAGATGATATGCATAAAATATATTAATTATATAATTATGCAAAGCTATATAACATTTTCTCTAAATGATTAAATCACTGCCCCTTTCCCATCTGAGACGATTATTTGTTCAATGTGCTCATGATAGAAGAGCCTGCCTCTGGGTGTGTTTACAAGTGTAAATAGAAAACTAGCCTCTGGCTACGTTATGATTTACCGCTTCTAACAAGCAGCCCCACATAGCCTGTTTACACATCACCCACAGGTTTGCTGTACATCGTTTTATTCTTTTATATCAAGAAAAGTTGTGTGTTTATCATGATTTAGACAAAACATGATAAACGCAATTTTTTAATCAGGTTGTAAACTTACGAAGTTACTGCCTGGTACACAGTGGATGTGAAATGGTAGGCCAGGTGGAAGTTAGATAAATGGAGAGAAAGAAGAAGGGAAGAAATTGGGCAACTGTAGGAGCAGAGCTGGATTTACCAGGAAGCTAATTATGCTTAAACTTCAGAGCCTTTCACTTGCGTGTGTGCCTTTCAAGGCCTTGTACCTAATTTTTATTTCATAATTCCTTTCCCGCCAAATCTGGATCTGCCCCTTTACAGGAGGTCTTTGAGGGACCCAACCCTTTGTTCTTGTTTAAGATTCTTTTTATTAAGAGACAAGATCTCGCTCTGTCACCCAGGCTGGAGTGCAGTGGCCTGATCATAGCTCACTGTAACCTCGACCTCCTGGGCTCAAGCGATCCTCCCATCTCAGCCTCCCAAGTAGCTCAGATTATGGGCATGAGCCACTGTACCAGGCCCTTATTTAAGATTCTTAAGCACAAGTGAAAATGCAAGTAGGTGGAGACTGTAGTATTTCCATGTGGTCTCCGTCATGAACTCAGAGATCCACATGTAGGCCAGGCAAGGACAACAGTGTAAGGAATGGGATGTAGAAAGAGGGTCGAGTGGAATTATTGGGCCAATTCCAGTTGACTTCTGTAATTCACTCTGGTACTTCCAGGGCTCTTAAATTTCCAGAAGGTTTGAATCTGGGCAATGCTGTTTGCACTGCACAGGGCAATGGAGAAACAATGGCTTGCAGTCTGGAACTCTGTTACTATCCTGACTGGTCTTCACTAGTGCTCTCTCACTAACTAGTTGTGTGGCCTTGGTGGAGTCACTTAACCTCTTTGGGCTTAAATTTCTCTATATATGTGGTAGGTGATTTCAGAGCCCCTTGTTTAAGCTTCATGAGGCAGGGATCAAAACTGCCTTGTTTACATCCATTGTTGAATACAATATCTAATAATAATAATTATCATTATAGTAACAGCAAATTTTTTCAAAGTGCTTATAGATGAGGAAACTGAAGTTCAGAGCTGTTACATAAACTCCCTGGGTCACCCAGCTAGTAAGTGGCAGAACCACAATTAAAGTCCAAGTGGTCTAGCTCCAGAGTCCCTCTTCTTAACCATGATAGTCTATACTATACCCACAATAAATATTGTTTTAATGAACAGATTTTATTTATTTAGAGACAGGGTCTCACTCTGTTGCCCCAGGCTAGAGTGCAGTGGTACCATCATAGCTCACTGCAGCCTCACATTACTGGGCTGGACGCAAGTGATCCTCCTGCCTCAGCCTCTGGAGCAGGTGGAACTACAGGCACATACCACCATGCCTGGCTGATTTTTCTATTTTTTGAAGAGGTGGGGTCTCGCTGTGTTGCTCAGGCTGGTCTCAAACTCCTGGTCTCAAGTGATCCTCCTGCCTCGGCCTCCCAAAGTGCTGGGATTACAAACATGATCCCCTGCACCTGGCCAACAGATTTTATTTTTAGAAAAGTTTTAGATTTACAGAAAAATTGAGCAGATAGTATAAAGAGTTTGATGAATGAGCAAATCAATGAATGGATTGTCACTTGATTGAGACCGTGATTCATTACCCAAGGTACATGGAAAGGGAACTCATCCTTGTGAATTTTCTATGTGCCTAGCACTTTATGTGCATTACTTCACTTAATTCTCATAGCCGTCTTGTTAAATAGGTAGCATTAACCCCATTTTGCAGTGAGAAAACTAAGGCTCACAGAAGGGACTTTCCTTAGGTCATCTACTAGCTGATGGTGTAGGGCTAGTAAGTTCTGATCTGTCTGATTCTAAAGATCACATTTGCTCCTCTGATTGAAAACTTCATAATTATCATCAAAACATATTTTTTCTTGTCTATACCTAACATTGGTCTTTAGTGCCTTATAGTTTTAAAAATGCTTTTGTATCCTTGTTATCTTTTGGTCATCACAACAGCCCAGAAACGTGGGTGAGGAACTATTGTAATTCCACTTTATAGAGGAGGCTACTCAGGCTTAAAAAATTAAGTGCATATGACAAGGGTTGAAGTAGCATCAGGACTGAAACACAGATAGGTTGACTTCCTACTCCATGTCCCTCCCTTCTCACCAAAGCTCCCCTCTGTTATAAACTACCTCAATGCACAGGATTCTTGCTGGGCCTGCACAGAGGAAATACCTTGTTTGCTATGAGTCCTCAAGGCACTGCTCCTCTTTCCGGGGGTCGACCACAGGGGGATTTTCCCAAAATCTAAAATTTGACTGCATCTAAAAGGGTGAACTTTGACATTTTTTTCCTCCTTTTATTTAACCAACACAAAGAGTTGGCCATTTTCAGTTACAGAAGGTTACGTCTGATTTTGATGGCACAGTCAGAAATTACATTGCCAATGTTGGAAACCCATTTCATGATGGCAGCAAAGAAGGGATTTCCACTCTATCCTTGGCTCTCAGGCCAATATAAGCATACCTCTGAAGCAAGCAAATTATCTTGGGCACTTCTTCCTTGACAGTCCTTAGCTGGAAGCACCTAATTCAACACCCTAGAGCAGAGGTTCTTTTAAAAATTATTATTATTAGTTAATCTTCGTATTTTGAAAAAAAATTCAAACCTACAGAAATGGTTCAAGAAAGTTACAATGAACTCCCTTCTCTATGCCTCCTAGATTAAGAAAGGTTTAATTAATTGTTAAAATCTCATTTAATGTAATTTTGTTTCTCTTTAAAATATTAATTTTATTTGTTTTGAGTAGGAATTACATTTGTTTGGTTCAGAATCAACAGGATATACAGTGAGGTGTCTCCCTCAAACCCTGTCCATCATTATCCGCTGCCTTTTCTAGAAGAAGCCAATAATTTCAGTTTCTTATGCACCCTTTCAGAGATATTTCATATGTATATGAGGAATGTGTGTACATATGTATACAAGGAGTATGTGTGAATTCTTGTTTTGCCTTTTTTTTTCATGGTACCGTACTCTTCTTCCACAGCTTGATTTTCTCATTTGAAATCATTCTAATTCGTTTCACAGTTTTTAAAATGATTTTATTGTATTCCATCATATGAGTGTTACACAATTTGGTTAACCAATTCCTTAAGATGATCACTTAGGTTGTTTCCAAACTTTTGCCAATGCTAATAGTACTGCAATAGTACCTTGTAAGTATGTTATTCTGTAGGAGGGCTTGCAACTTTTAATAGAAACTGGAATCAAAGTTCTACTATAAGACTATGTCCAGGAAGTTTCATAAGTTCAGGTACGTAGAAGGAGGGTCATTCCTTGTCTGTATACTCCCTGGACATGGGGATTGGTAACCTAATCTTGACTGTTCTCGGTCTTCAATTTTCACTGGTGATATTTCTCTCTGGTCACAACAGTGATAAGAACTTTTTTGAACAGATTATTTTCTTGTGCTAAAATGGTGTGTTTCTCATTTTTCTCCTGTGCTTCATCTCTGTTCAGCACGTTGGTCAGTTTGTTCAATACAGATCGCATCCGTGTTGCCATCATGAATCTAAAATGGTCTGGGATCCATCCATCAATTTGTGTTCTGACCTTGGTACCAGGTTAGAATACTTGAACCAGAAGTTCAAGTTTCATGATGTTTGTATTTGGGAAATGAACCAAAGTTTTCTAAGTGTGCTGTTTAGGGAATTCAAAGAAGCATAGCAAAAAGACGTAAACACCAACAAAAAAATGATAAACATATTTTCCAAAGGATAGCTGGAAGGCAGTGCTGGAGAATTAACTAGCCAGGAACATCCTCTGTTTCTTTTTCACATTAGGTATTATTACATGTATTTACTAGGACACATTTCAGATAAAAAACAAAAACAAAACTGAGCCCCCATCATTGTTAGCTCAGAGGAAAAGAAGAAAGGCTCATAATCTAATTAATGATGCACCTGAATCAGACACACAAACACACACACACCCCACACACCGTACATACAGTATGGTTATGGTGCAGCATTTTGAAAGAAGAAACAAAAGGTTATCCCATTCAGCATCCTGCTTCCCAAACGGCCTACCCTACGTCTATTCTAGATTTTAAAAAAGAAGGAGAAGGAGGAGGAGGATGAAGAGGAGGAAAAGAAGGAAGAGGAGGAAGAGGGATATGTCTCATCCTTGAAATATTTAGGAAAGGAAATGTGTATGTTCATTGCAAAAGATATATACACAAAGGAAAGATGACATCAAAACTTCTGAGCTCCCTTCCAGCTTTAAAATATGTAGTCACCCTCCAGAAGTTCCACTTTGCATGTGACTATTAACTATTGAAATAATTAACTATTGAAATAACTGTCACCTTGTTACCTGGGCTTGGGCATGACTAGTTCATTTATTTAACAAACCTTTACTGAGTACCTACTGTCATAGCACTGAGGACGTAGCAGTGAACAAACAGAAATCCTTATCCCTGAGGAGCTTATGTTCTAGTGGAGGGAGAGAGACAGTAAACCAAAAAATAAGTAAAACATAGTATATCATGTGGTGCTAAGTGATAGGGAGAAAAATAAAGCAGAGAATACAACAGAGAGTATGAGGTGGGGGGAGAAGGGCCTTTATTTGGGAAGGCCTCATTGAGAAAGTGGCATTTGAATTAAGTCCTGAAGTGGAGGTGATAAAATGGTGACCCTTCAGGTAAAGTAATAAACCTCCTTTGCAGTATAATTTGAGGGTAAGGCTCTTTTCATCTTCAAAATGTTCTTTTCACCAACTAATCCTGCTCTCTAATATTCTATTATTAGCAGTACATACTTTTAGGTTAAAATGCTAAAATAAAAATATACAGATAGCCACAATTAAAACCTCTGTGTGAATTTGTTCATCTGATAGTCTGGTAAGTTTTAATTAGAGAGGAGAGTAAGGTGATTGAAGGAGAGGGGAGTATGTGGAGATAACCAATCTTGGGAAAATGCAGGGTGGAATGCCAGTGCTGGACGGAGCTGCCCCTTCAGAATTCTCCCCTCTCTCAAGCTGCGCCCACGTTGCCCAGTCCTAAGGATGATCCTGGGGCTCTCAGCCAGTTCTAGTGCTGAGTGAGGTGCACTGGGATGCAGGAAGCAGGCTGTTGATGCACCTCCTTGGGGGCTGGGAGTGTTTGGAGTTGTGCTGCAGATAATGGTATAAATGGGGACACACAGGAAAGCAATTGTAGGACTTGTCGTCCTCCTAGCCTATGGTTAATTTAACAGCGCTCAGAAAAAGAAACAGTTCAGGAAACCCTGAAAGTTCCCTTCTTAATCAAAGCAGGAAAGCAGTATTATTTATGATGGCGTTTACCTCATCTTTTGAAATTAGATTGTCCCCTCTCTCTGTATCTAGGCTTATCTTTGTTCCTACAAGTTCAATTCTCAAAAATTCTTCTTGAACATAAGCTTTAGACCATGGGTCACAAACTCAATTGCCTATAGGGACCAGAGAGTAATGGATACAAGTAGGTATAAGGCAATAGGGACTAGTGGGGACTGTGACAAATTGAAGAGGGCATGCCTCTACTCAACTCCTGGGATTGTTATCAATTGGGTATGGGAGTTCAATGTTCTACAATTTTCTATTTTTCAATAGAAGCTGGAAATCCAAATTTTAGGTAAAATATTCTGATTTTTAAATGTCAGTACATAATTCAAGATAGTTAAATATAAACTGTGCAGGCCAATTTATGATCTCTGACATAAACAGATAATTTTGGTGCAGCATGGAGCATGGTAAGAAAGGTAGGCAAAGGAAGGACATCTGATCAACCTGATAGTTTGAATAGGTAATTTTTTTAGATAGTTGACCTTTACCAAGTTGACCCCTTTACCAAAGTTCTGCTTCGCCTATTTAACCAATAGGTTATTTTGCAGAAACAAGTAATGGCTAAGTAGTCCTCGTGGAGTGGAAGAAAATGCTACACCGAGAAGTCATAGGCCTGGGTCCTAGTGTTAGTTCTCCCACAAGCTTATTGTGCAACCTTGGATAAATCCCTCAGCCCTTCTTCTAGCTTTAATTTTCTCATCTACAGAACGAGGTGGCTGGACTTCAGGGTTTTCAACATATGCCCCCCCAGGCTCAGGAAGTCTGCAGAGATGCCTTCGAGAGGTGAGGAAGGGTAAGGGATCCCAGGGCTTGCAGGAGGGCAGCTCAGCCTTTGTTCTGTTTTCTCTTTGGGGCTTCTGCTTTTCTGTTTTACATCTTGGGCTTCTGCCAAAATTAAAAAAAATTTTTTAATCTTTTCGAAGAAAGAGTTTCCTTGCTTTCAAAAAAGTTTGAAAATCTTTGAACCAGTTGATCAGCTCTAGTGTAAGGTGTTACCAGCCCAGGTTTGCAGACTCTATGAAGGCTGCAGTTAATCTGAATGTTAAGTTTTTTCTCCATTTGTCTCATGCTGCTTGTCTGCTTACAGTTGCCACTAGCTCCAACCCCAGGCATAAATCAAATGAACAAGTAGCCAACAAATATTATGGGGAGATTCTGACACATTACCTAGTTCAATAGCTTGTTTTGGGGGATGTTCTTTCTTTGTTTTGGTGAACAGAAGTGTTATTATTTCTGATATTATATTGCAGCCAGGTGTAGTGTCTCATGCCTGTAGTCGCAGCTACTCGGGAGGCTGAGGCAGGAGGATCGCTTGAGCCCAGGAGTTTGAGGTTGCAGTGAACTAGGATGATGCCACTGCACTCTAGCCTGGGCAACAGAAGGAGACTCGGTCTCAAAAAAACAGAAAACAAACAAACAAACAAACAAAAAACCCAAAAAACCATTGCTCATAGACAATGTAGTCATATTTGCTACTAAGAAACCTTTTCTGTTTCATATGATTTGATACAATATATCAACATTTCGTAGTGACTGCAACTTGCAGGTGCTCTGCCACTTGAATGAGTCTGAAAATCATTCAGCGGGCTTTATTTTTGTCTCTGTCTTACTGATACATAAGGAAATTAAGTTTAGGTGAGGTTAAAGACTTGCCTTGACCACACAGGATTCCAACCCACACCATTCCCGGCATATTCTCAACCAGACAACCTCTAGGTTACTTCTTGATGTGAGAACTCAGGCAGCAGCAGGTCTCCTGTTTTAAGCTGTCCAAAGATCACCTGCAAAACTGCTTTCAACTTTCAACTTTGCAGATCCTCTTATCTACTGAAAATGACTGAATGGAAGCTTGTTAACTCACAACTGTTCAGGTTTTTTGCCCCAATCTTAACCGTTAAGAGGGTCCCTGAATTTAAATAGCCCCTTCCAAGGTCTGGATTTCTTCAGTGGAAATGAAAGAACTTTAGATTTAGGGGTGGAAAAAGACTTTGGGGAATGAATAAGTGGATTCTTAAACGTTATTCCTGCACTTGGCTGAGCTGAGTTTCTCCTGCTGCAAAGGAAATTGCTTTCCTGTTTGTTGATCTACCTACTGTTCTAAGTCTAAAGGGTCAGTTTCCTTAGTGGTGGGTATATGCCGAAAGTGTGTCACAAAGCAATTATTGATTTTGGACTATTTTTGTTTAGCACTTTTCTGGGCACATAGTATATCCTAGGTCAATACTACTAGTTACTATAATCACTGGAATTTTTCTTTTTCTTCTTCTTTTTTTGCTTAAAGTTCACCCATAAGACAGAAGACTGGTAATTTTCATTTTCACACTATAGTATTTTCAGAGAATGCTTGTGAACATTATCTGTAAGAAACAACAACAATGTGAGACACGCAGCATAGGTGTTGTGATTCTCATTCTCACAGGCAAGAAAAATTGCTGATCATTCATTTATTTGGTCAGTGGTTGAGCCTGGACTACAACTCATGTATTTCCACTTTTAATCCTGTGTCTTCATTTTCCTATAGTCATTTGGCTTTTCTAACTGAGCACAGTAGGTTCCAATTGACTTCCAGCATAAGCATAGTTTTTGTTAACATCTCTTATGGTGATTTGGGGGAAAAAAAGTTTATTAATTACATTGCTTAAGAAAAATATCAATAACCATTGTTTTTCTTTAAAAAAAAAAAGTATATCTGCAAAGCTTGATACCAAAAAAAAAAAAAAGTAGAGGTCCCAATTATAAGTAAGGCCTTAAAGTTTAGAGTTTGCCATAACAAAAAATATAAACCAGCATATCTAAACCCACCATTACTTGGTCTCTATTTCTTCCAGGGAAGGGGGTGGAATTTGGCCGCTTTTCTCTCCTATGAACATTATTTTTTGTTTGCTTTTAGCTCGAGTACTTGATTGATTGATTACATCTCACTTCTACAGCTAAATGAAGGTATTTGTTGATGACTTTCTTTCAAGAAGGAAGAGAGAAGTGTGCTGGAACTTTCTTTTCCTCTTTAGTTTGAGGATTTCAGGACAGGTACTAACAGATGAACCTAGGTTACCCGAATGCCTTTTCTCTTTCCTGAGAGGTTAATTTTTCATCTGGTTTGTGCCGGATGCTGCCCCTTTGTGGTAATGAGGCAGGTATTTTTAGAAGCCAAGAAAGTGGTAGGAAGAACACTTTGGGGTGCCCTTGATCTGGGTGACACAGGAAGGACTCACCCAGGGGATAAGAACTTGATAGTCAGGTAATTATTCAGTTCTGTGTCACTTACAGCAGTACTTTGCTATGTTGGTTGCACAAGTAATTACACAGAGAGCTTTTAAAACATACTGATGCTGAGATCCTTCACCCCTAGGTCTGGGCAGGGTCTGAGCAAAGATAATTTTTAAGTTTCCCCAGGGATTCTAATATACAGTCAGGTTTGAGAACCTCTGATAGATGCTTCCAGTGTCTTGTTCAAAACCAAGTGGGAGAATTCCAAATGGCAGCTGTTTTTCTGCCAGAACAATAGGGGTATGTTGGGTGAGCAGTTCATTGAGTGTAAAATACACATCTATTGAGCACTTGTGTTCTAGGTGTTGGGGTTACTGTGAGGAACAAGACTCAACCTGTTTATTCCTCAAGATACTTTCTATTTAGTAGATGGAAACAAAAATAAATATATAAATAGGACTGTGATAAAAGTTAAGAAGGAAATAAACTGGGTAATTAGAAGTCAAGGAAGATCCCTAATATGAGGAACCATTTTTGCAAGACCTGAAGGAGGAGGAGAAAGAGCAGCTGCACCTAGAGCCAGTAAGGCAGAGGGAATAGAAGGTGATAAGATCCTGAGACAAGGAGGGTGGTGTGTTTGAGGAACAGACTCCAGCTGCTTTTAGGTATCTAGAAAGAGGAGTAGCAGACAGTGAGCAAGTGCCAGCCTGACATTTCTTGTAGTTTACATAAATCACTCAGTATGTTCTTGCCAAAAAGTACACACTCTGCGAAGGAAACGCAAAGAGAAGCATCCTCCAGGAGCCAGGGTAACATGTGCTGGACGAAGAGGGCTCTACTTTGTTAGCCAGAAATTGCTGACTATGAGAAAAAGGTTAGGCAGTCCTACATGACAGAGATAAACAATGAAAAGGAAAAAATTCAAATATATATTTGATATACAGAGGATTTGGGCTAATCCCTTAGTCTTTTATCCCATTGTTTAATCGTTACTTGAGTACAGGTTACTAGTATAGCAGAATTATAGAATACAGACTATTAGTGTGGTAGAACTTGCCCCTGACATTTAGTTCTCTGATGTACTATATTTGAGGTCTTTATCCAACCAAACTTTCTGGAAGATGGAAAGTTTCTCAATCATCTATGAGGTTGGAGAAATCAAATATGTGTTTATATGAGACCTAAATCTTTCTATGGATTTCAGGTTTTAAGAAAGCTCCCTTCCTTGTTTCCACACAAGACTTCTGCTTGAATTGTACAAGGCCATTAACTGCTTAACATCTAATGATAACCAGAGAAAAAGTCTATACTGATTTATATTCAGCAAAACTTTCTAAGATCCTACTGCTCTTAAGTTAAATTTTTTTCAATCATATAACCTGGAACTACTTTTCATGGTTCACATGTTGTTACTCATCCTCTATAAACCATGGGGTTCAGTGCAAAGAAAGCAACTATGGTTAATATATGTCCTAAACCAAAATGTCTAAGAATTCCAATAATCTCCAAATGCTTTTATATGAGAGATGATATTGATGTCCTGATAAAATAGGAGTGCTTTAAAACATGATAAGATAACCCTTCTTAAACCCACCTCCCCCAAAAAACTAAAGGGACACAGGGAAACTTTTGAAGGTGATGAATATGTTTATTACCTAGATTGTGGTGATGGTAATAACACAAAAGTATACATATGTCCAAACTTACCAAATTGTATACATTAATATGTGCAGTTTTCTGTATATCTGTTATCCCTCAATAAAGCTGGGGGAGAAAGATTTAATTATTAAATTATTTAATATCATATTTTTGTACATTAAATATGCAAATCCATATGTGAGGCAAGAAAAAGTCACCCTGTTATAAAAAATATATGTAAGACTGGTAATTGTTAGAGGAAAGGATTTGTTTTATTCCTAACAATAATATATGAGTTTTGTAAGCTCTTCCCAAGACCCGAGTAAAGGTGTAAAACCTAGCCAACGGTATCATGGAAAGTTGGTGACCAAATTATAATCCTGGCTATAACAAGTGAGGAAAAATGAGTCAAGAAATATTCAGGGAAGTCTGATACTATTTTCTCTTTTTTTGAAACTTAAACAAGACAAGATTGGTTTAAATTATACCAGGATGGGTTTCTTCTTCTGGAAATAAGATGCCTGTAATACCCATAAAACAATCCAATTGATTAGAAAAATACATATTTACAGTTTCCATCAGTCCCATAGACTAAATGGTATACATCTGTGGTCCCCAACCTCCGGGCACAGATCAGTACTGGTCCCTGGCCTGTTGGGAACTGGGCCGCACAGCAGGACGTGAGCAGGCGAGAGCAAGCGAAGCTTCGTATCTATTTACAGCTGCTCCCCATCACTGGCATCACCATATAAGCTCCACCTCCTGTCAGATCAGTGGTGGCACCAGATTTTCATAGGAGCATGAACCCTACTGTAAACTGCGCATGCGAGGGATCTAGGTTGCTGCTCCTTATGAGAATCTAATGCCTGATAATCTGAGGTAGTGCTGAGGCGGTGATGCTAGTGCTGGGGATCGGCTGCAAATACAGATTATCATTAGCAGAGAGGTTTGACTGCACAGTAAATGTAGTGCACTTCAATCATCCCAAAACCATTCCCACCCCCCCACCAGTCCGTGGAAAAATTGTCTTCCATGAAACCAGTCCCTGGTGCCAAAAAGGTTGTGGACTGCTGATATAGATCATACATGCTTTTAAAGAACACCAGTTACAGCACCCTTCAATGAAGGTTGTGTTACCAAAATCAATAAAAATAATTAATTAGTGGGTATTTATTTACTTTAGAAAATAATTTGCTATAATATATTTATATTATATATAATATATAATATATATTTATATTATATATAATATATATTGTATATATTATTATGTATATTATATATAATATAATTATGTCTATCTTTTTCCTTGTTGTATTCTCAGCACCTAGCATTGTGTCTGACACATTACAGATACTCTTTAAATACTTGTTGAATGAATTCACTTTTTTAATAGCAGCCACATTTCATGCATTTGATCCCTCCAAACTTGATTTAGATGCACCTTCTCCAGGAGTGCTTCTATTACCCAAAGAGAAGCAGATGTATAAAGAGAGGGGTACGAAACGCTCAGGGATGTTTTATCAAGGAAAACAGCAAAGCTGCTTTTTCCCAAAGACCTTTTAAGATTAGGACAAGCAGCTGTTTATAAAAGCAGACAGTGTAAGATTTGAACTGTCAAGTAGGATCATGCTTTGAAGTATATTCCTGGCTAAAAGCAGGGGATAAACTAGATAAAACTTGGAGACTCTAAGATCTGTACCTGATTATGGGCCTAGGAGTAAGAATTTAAAGAACAGCTCCGTGGCTAAACATATCCTTAGGATGTTGTTATTATCAGCAGCCTCTAAATTTGAAAACAGTGCTGAGCATACTTTTAAATGATCTTTGAGGTGCTTTAAACTACAGCTGAAATTCTAGCTAGCCCTCATTTCTATTTGCTTAAACAAGAGCCTGAAAAAGAAGTCTAAAGAACTTTCTGGAGATATCCTTCACTCCTGTTCTATGACGAACCTGTATTCTTCACTGGGTGAAGGAAGTTTCACAACTCCCAGGGGTTCATGTGAAGTTAGTTTTTACTCACTGCTGAATCAACTAAAGTTTTTTTCAGATTCTTTTCCTAGAGTGGAAAAGTATCTGAGCTCTTCAAGCTACTTTTCATTAATGCATAGAGATGAAAATCATGTTATATTCTATAACATAATGGGGTATAAAACATCTAAGTTATGAACCTACATAAAATATGTAAAAGATTTAAAAAGTATTCCTTAGACTGGGCATGGTGGCTCATGCCTGTAATCTCAGCACTTTGGGAGGCTGAGGCAGGAGGATCACTTGAGCCCAGGAGTTTGAGACCAGCCTGGGCAACATAGCAAGACCTTGTCTCTGAAAAAAAAAAATTAGCCACATGTAGTGGCATGTGCCTGTAGTCCTAGCTACTCAGGAGGCTGAGGCAGGAGGATTGCTTGAGCCCAGTAGTTTGAGGATACAATGAGCTATGATCATGCCATTTCACTTCAGCCTGTGTGACGGAGTGAGACCATATCTCTATAAAAATTAAAAAATAAAACAAAATAAATAAAAAGCATACTTTAATGTTTATAAGTACTTATCATTGGTCTGTGAAAGAACATTTTCTTTAGTGCATCACCCTGTGATTAATGTCAATAAAGATGAGTGAGAAGCTATTTTATACACATAATTTATTCAATATTTATATATTTATTATTCATACTTTGCTATTATTTATATGGGAATAATAGTCCATTCTTCTGTAGTCAATACAGCACCTACCTTAGTACATATACATGTTATAGGTATTTAAATATATGTAAATTAAGTAAATTATAACAAAGTCACAAAATCAGTGAGCCCAATATGAGAAATAAAGGTGCCACTACAACAATCTCCAAATTAAAAAAAAATCATTTCTTGTTTAATTTTATGAATATAATTAAAATATATTCTTTTGTCTCAACATACGTTCATATAGATATATATGGATTTAATGTATACAATACTATAACAAAGTTGGAAGTTGCTGGCTGGAAATCACTTTTTTTTTAATAGCTTTATTGAGATGGTATTTACTTACTACAAAATTCACACTTCAGTGGTTTCTAGTATGTTCAGAGTTGTACAACCATTACCACAATCTAATTTTAAGACAATTTCATCACCCCCAAAAGAAGCCCTGTACCTATTAGCAGTCAGTCTCCATTCATCCCCTTTCCCCCAATCTTAGCCCTAGGCAACCACTAATTTACTTTCTGTCTCTATAGATTTGTGTATTCTGGACATTTCATATAAATAGAATCATACAATCAAGCCTTTGGATCTGGCTTTTATCACTCAGCATTATGTTTTCAAAGTTCCTCCATGTGTAGCATGTATCAGTACTTAGTTTTTTTATGGCTGAATAATATTCCATTGTATGGATATACCACTTTGTTTATCTATTCATCAGTTGATTTGTTGTTGGGTTGTTTCCACTTTGGGGGCTATTATGAATAATGCTGCTATGAATTTTTGTGGGCAAGTTTTTGCGTGGACATATGTCTTCATTTCTCTTGAGTTTCTGGGTCATATGGTAACTATGTTTAACTTTTTGAAGAACTGTTTTCCAAAACAGTTGGAATGACTTCATCATTTTACATTCTCACCAGCAATGTATGAGTGTTCTTATTTCTCTGCATCTTTAGCAACATTTGTTTTTGTCTGTCTTTTTTATTATAGCCATCCTAATGGTGTGAAGTAGTATCTCCTTGTGGTTTTGAATTTGCACTTCTCTAGCAATTAATGTGTTGAGCACCTTTTCATGTCCATATTGGCTATTTGTATATCTTCTTTGGAGAAATGTCTATTCAAATACTTTGACCACTTTTTAATTGGATTATTTGTCTTTTTATTATTGAGTTGTAAGAGCCCTTTATATATTCTGGATACTAAACCTTTATCAGATACAGACAGTCCCTGACTTACCATGGTTCAACTTATGATTTTTGAAGTAAGTGCAAAAGTGATGCAAAAACAATACACATTCAGTAGAAACTGTACTTTGAATTTCGATCTTTTCCCATGTTAGTAATATGTGGTAGATACTCTCTCGTGATTGCCTCAGCTCCCAGTTAGCCATCTGATCACGAGGGTAAGCAATCCATACTCTATGTTGTATTATGTTGCCAGATGATTTTGCCCAACTGTAGGCTAATGTAAGTGTTCTGAAAATGTTTAAGGCAGGCTAGGCTAAACTATGATGTTCAGTAGGTTTGGTGTATTAAATGCATTTTCAACTTAATGATATTTTCAACTCGCAATAGGTTTATTGGGATGTAACTTCATCATAAGTTGAGGAGCATCTGTATATGATTTGCAAGTATTTTCTCTCTTTCTGTGTTTTGTTTTTCTTTTCACTTTCTTAATGGTGTCCTTTGAAGCACAAAGGGTTTCCTATTTTGGTGAAGTTCAATTTATCAATTTTTTCCTTTGGTTTCTTATGCAAACGTTTTAAAATTTGATGAAGTCTAATTTGTCTATATTTTCTTTTGTCACTTATGCTTTTGGTGTCATATATAAGAAACCATTGCCTAATCCAAGATCCTGAAGATTTACTTGTATGTTTTCTTCTTAGAGTTTTATAGTCTTACCTCTTATATGTAGTAGTATGATCCCATTTGGTTTATTGTTTTGTGTAGTGTAAGTTAGGGGTCCAACTTCATTCTCTAGTAGTGTATATCCAGTTGTTCCGGCACCATTTGTTTAAAGGACTGGTTTTTTCCCCAATTTAAGTGTCTTGGCACCCTTGTCGAAAATCAGTTGACCATAAACGTAAAGGTTTATTTCTGTACTCTATTCCCTTGATCCATATGTCTATCCTTATGCCAGTACCACAGTGCTTTGATTTCTGTACTCTTGTAGCATGTTTTGAAATCAGAACGTCTGAGTCCTCCAACTTTCTTTTTTTTCAAGGTTGTTTTGACTATTCTGTGGTTATCACTTTTGCAGGTCTCACTGAGGTAGGATCTATTCCTTAGTTTTGCAGTTTCAGGATCTTGATTATATCAGTTTTCCCTCAAAGTGAACAGGTACTAAAGGACTGGTTCATATTCCTCAAACTTGGAGGAAAATTCCATAAATTTGCATAGTGGGATATTCTTTTGGTAACCTGAACCAAAATGCCTATGCAGGGAATTGTCCCTTCCAAGGTGCTAAAATAAATATGCTTGATAAACATGGACTTGGAAACTCAGGTGGAAGGGTGGGATATAGCATAATGGTTAAGAGTTACAGCCTCTAGGGCCAGACAGTTCTAAGTATAATTTCTTTCACTCAATGACTGTGTACTAGGGCAAGATTTTGGACCTTCTTCACCTGTAAAATGGAAAAAAAAAAAAGTCCCTTCCTCATAGAGTGGTTGTGAAGATAAGATGAAATAAGAAATCTAAACCCTTAACACAGTGCCTGGGACTAGTTAAATTTCAGTAAATGACACCTATTGTAGAATGGTTCATTCAGGTATGGACGAACATCATAGCACAGGCTTTCTGGTGACCCACATTATTGTGTCCACTGTTACAGGGCCTTTTTGATTTGAAAGCCATTGAGTAGGAATGGAGCCATTCTTATTCTAGAGTGGGATGGGAGGGACCTGGAGAGCATGGCCACCACTTGGTTTTGGACAGTCCATGCCTGGTGGGAATGGTAAAGTATTGTTAGATTTTGATGTTTATGATATTGATCCTTGCTAACGTCAGTTGCAGAGGGTGATATTTACTAATGTAGCCTGGAAATTCTGAGATTCAAAGCTATCCTCTGCAATAATTTTTCCAGAGTCCACATATCCAGAAACCTGTTACTGAAAATACCTCCAAGATTTAAGAAATAAGTGAAAACCAGTCACTGAGCAGTTAAAATAGATATCACAAGAACTCATGTACTTAACCCTCAGGAGAACCCCACACAAAATCTTTACTTGAAACCTGAGAGTCTAAACTAATAAAAGTTTCTCTGTATCTAAGTTCCTAGTAGCATAGATGCATCAGAAAAGTAGGTTAGGTAAAAGAATTGAGAAGAGTCCACGCAGTAGTGAGGAAGGAGACATGTACAAGAAACAGACAAAAACAAACAACCAACCCAAAAACCCAGCACTCCACAGGTCATTTATCACAGGGACAAATTCTACATACTTTTCAGGGCGTTCATTGATTATAATGGAATGCAACAATGTTGATAATTATAGCACTGCTCCTTCATCATCAATTGTAAGTAATTTTCAGAGAGCTGTGTTCAAGAAAAATGAAAGTTTTTCATCAGATGATGGGGAGGAAAGTTCTTTAAAGTAGCTAAAGTTTTTCGTTTAATATGGAGTGTCTTATTCTATGATGGCAGATAAATGAGATGTTACTGGCCATGAGTTGGACTCAACACGTTGAATTTGCAAAGTAAAGTAGTATTCAAATAAGAAGCAGTGTAGGGGGCTCAGGGATGAACGCTTTCTGTGCATTCTTATTCTAATATGTGGTTGTTATTAAGTATCCTTGAGGGAATCAAAGCTGTAATTGTAACCTCTCTTTCAGCTGGGTTTCCTCCCAGCTGTCAGTATCTCAGCTAAATAGAGTTGTGTTGATCTACTCTGGAGGGCCTTCATGGGGAATAAAAAGAAATGAAATTACTTGGCAACCACCACTATGTATACCGCAGCCATTCCATTCCGGTCAGGCATAAACAAGCACAGTGACACTCCTTTGTGGAGGCTGAAATTCAAGAGATTTCTGTCAACTCTAAGGTGAATGTTAAATATCACCCACACTGGATTTGAAACAGTAAACAGTTTTGAACAAACTATAAAGTAGGCTGACTGAAGTTCATTTAATTATTTTGTCTATCTCGCATTTTAATATGGATTTTAAATTTTTTATTAGGTGTAAAGCCAGCTCAGGGCCTGAAAGTAGAGACCCATAGAATTTGAAAGCTGCAAGCCTTTTAGAAAACTTGTCCAGCCTCTTCATTTTACACAAGACAAAACCGAAGCCCTGGGACACGTTATGATTTAATGTAGGTCACTCAGTTAATTAGTGACAGAGCGAGAGGGAACCCAGGTGTCCCAACGCCTTCATAGGCCAGTGGTTTTCCAATACGCCCCCTACTCCTAAACCAGTGTCATCCTCCTACACCACTTTTTTTTTTTTTTTTTTTTTAATTCTTGCGTTTGTTCTTTCTTTCCCTCCCTAACTGTGCAATTTAGAACGTGAGCCTGAACCTCGGGAAGATATAGGTTTCAGCCCCAGCCGGGGCGCGCGCTCTCGCCCTGGAGCAGGACTCGGGGATCGGGGTCTCTGCTTAGCTTGGCGTGTTTTTCACGGCAGGTGCTTAGCACCTGGCCCGAATCGCTGCATCATCGCGGCACTCTGCAGTGCTCCCGATTTTACAGCACAGGCGCGTGTCACCAGGGTCTCAGCGCGAAAGGAGAACGTGGCTCTAAACCCACGGCCCTTTGCAAAGGAAGTCTCAGGAAACCTCCGTCGTTCCTCGCAGGACCCGGGCTGGCCGAGGGCCGCCCTGCGTGTGAGTGACCTCGGCGCCGACCCCGCCACCGGTCAGCTCGCGGTCGGAGCGTGCCTGCCAGGGCCTGACGTGGCGGCAGGGACGCGGGGCGGGAGGCGCGAGGGCGCGGCCTGACGTGGCGGCCGCGGCGGAGCGGCGAGGGGAGCCCGGGCCACTGCACTGCCCCGGTCTCCGGCCAGAGGGCGCCCGGTCCCAGCCCTTCCCCGCCCCGAGGCCGCCCAGGGCTCCTGGAGTAACCGCGGCGGCGATTGGGTCGGCGGCGCGGCGGGGCCATGTTGGAGCAGGGCAGCGACCCCGCCTCCCACCGCCCTCCGCCCTAGGTCGGGCAGGGCGGCGAGGGAAGGGCAGCGGCGAGGGGGATACCCCCTCTCGAGGAGCCCCGCGCGGCGGGAGCGGCGGCGGGAGCTGCGGCAGGCACAGCCGCCCCTCCGCGCCCGGGCCAATCAGCGGCGCGGGCACAAATATGCAAATGACGCGCCGGTGCTGCCGGAGTGCCGCTCGCAGGGGCTGGTGGGGTCGCGCTGGGGGAGCGAACTGGGCCAATCAGGCGGGTGCGTGGCGGCGCGGGGGAGGCGGTGCCCCTTCACTCCTCCCTCCTCTCCCTCCCGGCCCCGCGCTGACAGGGGGGCCTGGCTGCGCCGCCGGTAAGTGCCGCCGCCGCCCGCCGCTGCCACCCGCCGCCTCAGGCGTGGGGAGGAAGCCCGGGGGCACCACGGGGCAGCGGCCGCTGCTCAACTGGTGGGGAGGTGCGGGGGCGGACTGTGTCAGCCGGGTGGTCGCCTGAGGCCGCCCCCGCCCGGCCAGCCGCGCGTGTCAGTCTCGGTCGAGGCGGGGGGCGGCGGGGGCGCCTCAGTCATGGCGAAGCGCGAGAGCCAGCGAGCGGCGGTGAGTACGTGCCGCCGCCGCCGCTGCCGCCGCTCGGCCGGGGGGGTCGGGGCAGGCGGGGCCGCGCGGCCGCCGCCGGAGATGAGGGGCTGGGGCCCGGGGGACGGGCGGGCGTGCGGGGAGGCCGAAGAGGGGACGCTGCCCGCACGTGCGGCCCAGCCTGCCGGCGGCCCGCCCCATGCCTGTCATGGCTGCGGGCTGCTGCCCCCGCTCCCCAGCCTGCAGACCCTGGGGTCGGGACCCGGCCGCCGCGCCTGTTGCGTCGGATGGAGGTGAGGGCAGGGTGGGCAGGGCGTGGGTGAGGCGGGCCCCCTTCCCCGCCCCGCGCGAGGTCGGAGCCAACCCCCCGGTTCGGTTCCCTCCCGGGGGTCGGGCTTCCCTCCATCCTGCAGCCTCTTTCCCCGCCCGCCTGCTGTCTCGCCTCCGTGACTCATGACAGGGCGTCCCGCACGAACACTGGGTGCCCCGGAGCACGGGGCGCCCCCGGCGCTTTCCCAGGCCTTGCCTGTCGGGTTCTGACCGCACTGCCTTTCCTGTGATCCTTGCCGGCCGCGAGGGCCTCTCGTCTGCAGTGTAACCCGGACCCCAGCAGCCCCTGTCTGTGACCGGCTGCTGCCGCTTTCTTGGTGTCTGGGCGTGGGACGTGCTGGGTGGTTCCAGGGCTCTCTTCGCAGACATCCATCTCAAAGCCAAGCACGACCCGGAAAGTCTGGGTGTCTTACTGGCCTGTCGCAGCCGCCAGCTCAGAGAGTGGTTTCTGTTTGTTTCTTTTTTTGGTTTTGTTTTGCTTTTTTTTTTTAAGGAAAATAAAACTTTTCATAACAAAGTAAACAAGAATTTTTTTTTTTAAAGTTGTGATATTAACAGTGCTACACGGTTACTTTCCTGAAAGCCTGGGATTTGATGCTATTGTGACTTTTATACATTTATGTGAAATATTCACACCTACCTAAGAATTCCCCTGTATTAAATAAAGTTTATCTTCATTAATAAAAACACTATCACAATTTAGTTTCTCGATTTTGCATGCTACTTTTCACCTTTTTCTCTAATTTCAAATTCTCCAGTTCTACTTAACCAACTAAAATCTTGAACAGAAAAGAGGGCGTATCTTGTGGGATGTTACTCTCTGCTTAAACTCTGTACCTAACTGTACAGGTGATTTTTAAAATGTATTTATTAAATAGACATAGGGTCCAGCTCTATTGCTCAGGCTGGAGTGCAGTGGCCAAATCATAGTTCACTGTAACCTCGAGCTCCTGGGCTCAAGTGATCCTCCCGCAGCAGCCTCCTGAGTAGCTAGGACTGCAGGCGCACGGCCACCATGCCCAGCTAATTTTTTAATATTTTGTAGAGACAAGGTCTGGAACTCCTGTCCTCAAACATCCTTCTGCCTGGGCCTCCCAAAGCGCTGGTATTACAGGCATGAGCCACCGTGCTCAGCCCTGTACATGTGGTTTTTTAAAAACCACTAGGTCTTGTGACAAATGCTTGAATCTATAGAACGTGAACTTAGGAGAGGGTACCACATTGCAGAGGGAGGATGTTTTCGTTTTGGGCAATCAAAAGGATGATCAAAATGTTTATTCTTTTCTCTTGGATTCACAGAACTTGAATTTTTGCTAACAGCAGGCAGCACAGAACCTGCTGATATGATATTTGATAAGTATTTGTTAAATGAAAGACATCTATTACTTAAAACAAGTTAAACTTTTATTTCCGAAGACTTAATGTTTCTTCTGTTGGTTTAACAATTCACATTAAGCAGTTATAGTGTACTATAAAGTATTGGCAGGTCTCAGTCCTTTGGGAGTTTCCTGTGAACTACAGACCACGTAATATAGGCATGAAATGCACTGGGGAAAAAAGTAGTTGCCTCCCAGATTTGGTTAAGGGTAACTGTCATCCCTGAACAGTTTAGGGGAAATGGATACAGTGTTGTAGTTTAAAAAAAATGATTGACAATGAGGAGACACCATCCTAAGCACATAGGAAATAGCATTAGAAAAAAACAGTGCTGGTGTAACCAGTAAAATTCTCTTCTTGACTTGGACAGAGTGCTAGTTGGAGAGAATCAGGACTTTGTCACTTAACTGTGTGCATATAGTCAAGTTTCCTAACCTCTGTGAGCCTTAATTTTCTCCTGTATGAAATTCTTTTACCTCTCATTTTACAGTTTTAGGATTCTAAGTATCCCGTGAGGTCTATCCTCTGAAATACAAAGACTATATTTGGATTTTAAGTGTAACAAGGCAGAAGTTTTGAAACAAATAGTGATACAGTTGGCCTTACTCAAACAAATCATTTTTAAAAGAAAAATCTCAAGTGGGCAGTTGTGAATACAGATAAGAAAGCAGTGTCATCAATGGAAAAAGCTCATGACAAGCTAAGATTAATGAAACTATATAATTTTCAAAACGGAAGTATCTTCAGGAACTTTTTACTCCAAAACTCCTTACTTAACACAACTGAATGCCTTCTACAAGGCATTGTGGTAGACCTAACTGTTTTACCTATGAAAACAAGGTAGAACTGAAGGAGAGGCTTAATGTATGAATTTAAGAGGCAGAAACTGAAGTAGCATTACAGATTTAAAAGTAAAATCTATTGAATCTACTATCAGTAATAAAATAAAAATTTTGGCATTTGTGAAAATTTTGGATTTTCTAAAGGCTTAGATGTGTTTATCATTGATGTAAATGTAGTAGAACAAAAAGCCAGGTACTGTAACTAACAGAAGAAAAACAAATTACTAAAGAGGTCACAGTCTATAAAGGAAAAAACTATGTCTGAAATAATCTGGGGAAATTTCATCAAGTAATCACTTAGTACAGTGACTGAAGATTATGGGTGGGTATATGGAAACCTGAGGAAGTTAGTAAAAACTAATGAAAGCATTTTATAGTGTTTGGAAAACTTTAGAAGCCAAAATTGGAGTCAGAAGAGATTTATAGACACTAATGAGATAGAATGATTTTATTTTAACCATTTAAATGCTTTGTAGTTATTATAGTCTTAACATGAGATAGATTTCTTTAATTATTATGATTATTGTATTTTTATTTTTTATTTTGAGACGAGGTCTCACTATGTTGCCCAGGCTGGTCTTGAACTCCTGGGCTCAAGGGATCCTCCCGACTCACAGAATAGCTGGGATTACAGGTGCACACCACCACACCCATGATACAGATTTTTTAATATAAGATTTAGCTTTTTTACACTTAACTTATTTTGTAAATATAAGTTGCCACATTCCTGTTTCTTAACTGTCTTCTAGCACTTTGTGCCTATTTACTCCCTTATTTGGGCTTTATTCCCTTGCTTTCCACCTCTTGGGATTTTACCAGTCTCTGAATACTCAGGTCAGATTCCACCTTGTGAATAAAATCAGGTCTTGTCATTGTAGTCCTTAGGGATTTCTCTTTCCCATAGGATCTTAGCATTATTATTTATCTTACTTGTTTGACATAGCACACACAACTTCTTGGCATTCCCTCTTTTGTATTGCCTTCAAGTTTTCAGGAACACTTTTTGCTCTCCTCCCAAACAGTTGGATCTGGATTTCGCTATAGTATTCTGAAATTAAAAAAATAAATTAAAAGAGAAAAAAAAAAAAAAAAAGAAACAGTTGGAAAGCTGATCAAGTGACAGTAGGAGATCCAGAGAAGGGAAAACCTTCTCTTGAGCTGTAATTTATTCTCTGGACTCAAGGTCATTCACTTCCATTTATTCATTAAACAGATGCATTAATTATATATGTAATATATTTATTAAGTACATAATAAGTGATCCCTGCCTTCATGGAACCTACAGTCAAATAGTGGAAACAGATAAAGAACAAGTAAATAAATGTAAAATTACAACTTATGATTAATTCATTGAAAGAAAAGAACAGTACTATGAGAGAAAAATGGGTAGAATTTTAGATTTTATGGTCAGAGAAGGCCTCTCTCAGGTGGTGATATTTAAGTGCAAACAAAGAATAAGAAGCAAGACAGGTAAAGATGGAAAACAGTTTCCTGAAAGAGAGAAAAATATGTTTGAAGGCTATGAAGCAAGAAAGAACTTAATATGTTGGAAGAAATGAAAGTAGTTCAGGGTGGCAGGAGCATAATAAGGAGGAAAACTATGTAAGATGAAATGAGAAGGGTAGGTAGAGAGCAGATTGTAGGGCATGTTAAAGACTTGTGGGTTTTACCAAGGACATTGCAATAATTGAAGAATTTGAAGCAGATAAGTAATATACTTTAATTTAAATTTTTAAAATGCCACTTTGAGAATGGATTGGAGAAAGGTAAGAGTGAAGGCAAAGTTACTATAATACCAGATTATCCAGGTAAAGCATGATAGCCAAAACTAGGATGGCAGCTGTAGAGGTGAAGTAAAATAAAAGGAAATATGTATATATTCCAGAAAGAAGATGGAGAGATTGGAGGGAAGGGAGAAATTGACAGCTTCATGATGGATTGGATGTTAGAAGAAAGGTGTCAAAAATGATTTCTTGGTTCCTGGCTTGAGGAACTAGATAGATAGTGGTGTGTGATTTACTGAGATGAAGATGATGAGGGAAAGGAAAGGTTTGGCAAGAAATCAAGTTTTGAAAACCATCCCTAGACAAGTGTTTCTGAAGGTGAGGACCTGCCTTTATCTGAATGATAGATGCCTCTGTCAGGATAGGTTTAGCTGTGTGACATCATACTGTATGACATAGTCATAGTGTGTTATTTGAGAGTAGGAAGCAAGCTTTGTGTTAGAAAAACTGGTAGTTGATCAATGCACTTCATTTTTTGTTTTTTTTTTACTTTTATTAAAAAATTTTCTTCTTTTACTTTTTATTTTATTTTATTTTTTTGAGACAAGGTCTGGCTCTGTTGCCAAGCCTGGAGTGCAGTGGCACAATCATAACTCACTACAGCCTGGAACTCCCAGGTTCAAGTGATTCTCCTGCCTTCATCCTCCCCAGTAGCTACAACTACAGGTGCCCGCCGCTGCGCCTAGCTAATTTTTAAAAATTTTTTGTGGAGACAGGGTCCCACTATGTTGCCCAGGCTGGTCTTGAACTCCTGGCCTCAAGTAATCCTCCTGCCTCAGCTTCCCAAAGTGCTGGGATTACAGGTGTGAGCCACTGCACCCAGCTACGCTTCACTTTTTGAAAGCTTATTTGTGAGTATTTCATAATACAGATTATATTAGATATGAAAGTTTAAGAGAAACTCAGATATAGTATTATATGGGTATATATAGTAGTTGGGGGATAGTGCAGAATACAAAAGTTTTGTAGTCTTGATAGTCTCAGAACAGTAGCATTGTTTTCAGTTACTAGCTTGTAGGCAGTCTGATATTAAATTTATAACTTTTAATGAGGCTTCTCATTTAATGGTGCTTATGAGTAAAAATTATAGCTTAGGTCATTACTAGCTATTGCTTACCAAACAGCTGTCAGATAATGATGTTTCTGTTATAATTTGCCATTATTAAGTGAAGTTAACCAAGCAAATACTTAGTTTTGGGTTGTTTTTTTTTTCCTATAAAACTAGTTTTAAACCAGTAATTTTAAACATTGTCATTGCTATAAAGGGGCATAGTTTGAAACCAGAAAAAAGATCATTTTTTTCTCCAGTGGTCATTTCAAATTACTTCATTTGACAAGCAGCAGTAGTATAAAGTATATTAAATTTTATTCTATTGGAAATCAATGACTATGATTCTGAAAGATAACTACTAATATATCTTGCTAGTTGAGGAAGGAAAAAATAGGATAATGGTTAGGTTTCATATATTTTGCATAAAGTTTGTTTTATCTTGAAATTTTGTGCTGTATAACACAGGTCAAGTAAATTGAAAATCATTCTTTTTTTCCCCAATTATGTTTCTGTCTTTGCAATGTTTATCTTTAAAAAAGTTAATTAAATATTCATTAAAGTTTTTTCTTTCAGTTAAGGAACTGAACACCTGTACCTAAAACAAATGTAGGAATTTAAAATTACAGATTTGGTGCACTTACTTAGTCTGTTTTATAGTTGAAGCAACTGAGGTACAGAGAATCTGAGTTGCCTGAAGTTTTAGTATTGGGAAGATTCCATAAGTATTTCAGAGGTTCCATAATTTAGTGAATTCATTGCGTATCCAAATATAAGAATATACTTATTAGTTCTGGTTTGGTGAATGTGTGTCGAAATCAGTAGTATACAGAATTTACTGAAGTCCTTTCAGAGATCACTCAATATTTGTTTGCCAGTTTTTTTTTTTTGAGTGACATATACTGTAAATGTTGACTTATAAGTATTTATTTACTTATGCTTCATCTTGTTCCAGTTAGGTTTTTTAAAACTTTTTTTTTTTTTTTTTTTGAGACAGGGTCTGTCTCTTTCATCCTGGCTACAGTGCAGTGGCGTCATCATAGCTCACTGCAACCTCAAATTCCTTGGGCTTAAACGATCCTCCTGCCTCAGCCTCCTGAGTAGCTGAGACTACAGGCACGTGACACCGTGCCCAGCTAATTTTTCTATTTTTCGTAGAGATGGGGGTCTCAGTCTTGCTCAGGCTGGTCTCAAACTCCTGGCCTCAAGTGATCCTCATACCTTGGCCTCCCAAAGTGCTAGGATTTTAAAAAACTTTTTAAAGGTATAAAAGACATGCAAAAAAGTATATAAATCATATTTATAAGTGTATGATTTATTACAAAGTAACAGATCTCTGAAGCTATCACTTAAATAAAAAAATAGAACATTACTATAATTGGCACCCCAAAAGTTTCCTTCATACTCTTTTCTAATTATTATTCTCTTTCTACCTTCCCAGATAGAAACCATTATCCTGGCTTCTAAAACCATAGATAAGTTTTACCTATTTTTGAACTTTATTAAATAGAATCATATAGTATGTATTCTTTTGAGTAACATTATTTCTGTGAGACTAATCTGTGATTTTCTGTGCCATAGTAGTTCATTCATTCTCATTGCTGTTGATTCTAACGTATGATGGGCATATTTTTAGTTTTGGACTATTATGAATCATACTGATATGAACATTCCTATATGTGTCTTATGTGCACACATTTCCACTGAATGTCTATCTAGGAGTAGAAAAACTGGTCATAGATATGCATATGTTCAACTTTAGCAATAATGCCTTATGGTTTTCCAATTTGTTGTTCCAATTTGTACTCCTTTTAGCAATGTATGAGAATGTCAGTTACTCCACATTCAGGTATGTGGTTTGATTAAAATACTGCTATATTTGAAATATCTTGTGTTCTTTTTTTGATCTTCAGAGATGAATATTTGATGATGAATAACTATTTCTACCTAACTTAGATATATTACAGAGGAATATGAGATAACAAATATAAAGATTTTTGTTCAAAAATGAATACCTATATTGTGCCCATTGGGTTACAGCAGATTCTGACCGAATACAATTTTATGTTCTTAAAGTAAAATCGTAAGAGGCCCTATCCCTTCTGGATCCTTAAAAAAGTTTAGTTTTTAAAATAGAATGAATGGTATACCATTTTAAGGGATATGGTTTGTGAAGAATGAAAAAATACATACCTAAAGTTTAATCAAAAAGGTCTTATTGAAGGAGACAGAACAAGAGAAAACTTTCAGTCAAGTTGAATTCGATAGTTATTAGGTGAGATGAACAGGATACTTTGAAATAAGGTCCTGCGGAAGGAGGGGGAAATTATTACAAAGCTCTGTATTATTCCTGAGATTAATAGAACTTTTTCAGAAAAAAAGTTCAGAAATGACCAAAGTTCCCAGGGCTACTGATAGGGAATACATATAATTATGTAAAAAGGGACCCAAGCTATTGCTTTCTTAATATACCTTAGGTCAGAGACTTTAAGAAGGGCACTAAGATGCAATATGGTCTTAAAGTAGTGGGAAATTGGGTTTCATATTTTTATTTTACACCAGTAGTAAGAAAAAAAGTTTAAAGAAATAATTTATAGTATTCAAAAAAAATGGATTTGAATTTCTGAAAGACTTGAATGTGAAATCACGTTTTGGAGCGTATGTTGAAGAAAATGTGTCAAGATTTGATTGAATTTAAATGCTAAGTAAGTGGATTTGGTAGACATGAAATCACTGAATAGAAACTTATGTCTATTATTAAACTATTTTAAATCAATCAGAAAAGCAAGGAAAGCCATTGGAAAGAAAATCCAGGGAATGTGGTGTCACAGAAGCTAAGAGAATTTCCAGTACAGGAAGGGGTTAATTGAACTGAATTCAGAAAACATTTAAACAGCTTTTATTATTAGCCAGGCAGAGTAGTAGCTGGTACTTGAGATGAATAAGTCATAATCCTTTTCATTAATTAATTTGTTTGTTTGAGACAAGGTCTCACTCTTGTTGCCCAGGCTGGAGTGCAGTGGCGTGATCATAGCTCACTGCAGCCTCAAACTCCTGGGCTCAAGCAATCCTCCTGCCTCAGCCTCCTGAGTAGCTGGGGCTATAGGCATGCACCGGCACGCCCCACTAAGTTTTTTTATTTTTTAAAAATTTTTTGTAGAGACAGGGTCTAACTATGTTGCCCAGGCTGGTCTTGAACTCCCGGGCTCAAGCAGTCATCCTACCTCTGCCTCCCAAAGTGCTGGGATTACAGGTGTAAACCACCAACCCAAGCACTGTTCCCTATTCTTAAAGTACTCAAAGCCTAAATGTGTATGATAAATTGGAACACACAGACAATTGGAGGCTTCACATAGAAGGTAGCATTTGTGTTCAGCCTCTGTTGTCCCTTTGGTGGTGGCAAGCGTTAGTGGTCAAAGACAGATTGAGAGAGCATTTGGGTTTGTCTAAGAGGTTGTTACCTTTGAAAGTATAGTTGCAGTAATTTTATTTGGACAGAAACTACAAAGTTCGAGAGGTTAACAGGCAAATGGAGGCATTGGATTGTTTATTTTCATTATTTGTCATTGAATGGAAGAATAGTAATAGGATGATATGGTTTGTACATTTTTGTTAGGGAAAATCTGCTAATGCTCAAAGTTAGAAGGGAAGCAGGGAATTAGAAAGTGATGGTTAAAGATCCTATGGAGAGATGGGATATGTGTGGGTAAAAGTCCTGTTGACAGGCTAGATGGAATGGTATTAAGAGGTGAAAGATTTATCTTTGGAGAATAGCTAAAAGAAAAAAGGTATAGATGTAAAGACAAGTATAGTACTTGTTTCTGCAAAGGTGATTGTTTGGTTCATTTCAACTGGAAAACCTCAGAAGACTAAGAGGTAAAATTGTCCTTGGGTGAGAATGGGAAAATTAGGATTGAAGGCTTGAGGAGAGATAATAAAATAACTGCAATGAAATAGTCTAGAAGCATATAGAAATGGATTTAAAAATTTCTAAGGAGCAACAACATGGCTGGAACTGGAGAACATTATGGTAAGTGAAATACGCCAAGCACAGAAAGACAAATCTTGCATGTTCTCACTCATATGTGGGAGCTAAATATTGAAACAATTGACCTCATGGAGACAGAGAGTAGAATGACAGTTATCAGAGGCTGGGAAGGGTAATGGGGAGCGGGGATAAAGTGGGGATGGTTAATGGGTGCAAGAATATAGTTAGATAGATAGAATGAACAATATTTGATAGCACACCAAAGTGACTGTAATCATCAATAAGTTAGAGTATACTTTAAAGTAATTAAAAGAGTGGAATTGGAATGTTCCTAACATGAAGAAATGATAAATGCCTGAGGTGATGGATACCCCAATTACCCTGATTTGATTAATTCACATTGTATGCCTGCATTAAAAGGTCACATGTACCCTATAAATATATACAAATATTATGTATCCATAATAATTAAAAATAAAAAAAATTCTATAAGTTTCTAAGGAGGCTCGGGGCAGTGGCTCATGCCTGTAATCCTAGCACTCTGGGAGGCCGAGGTGGGATTGCTCCAGCTCAAGAGTTCGAGACCAGCCCGAGCAAGAGCGAGACGCCGTCTCTACGAAAAATAGAAAAATTAGCCAGGCATGGTGGTGCATGCCTGTAGTCCCAGCTACTCAGGAGGCTGAGGCAGGAGGATCACTTGAACCCAGGAGTTTGAGGTTGCAGGGAGCTATGATGACACCACTGCACTCTACCCAGGCGACAGAGGGAGACTCTGTCTCAAAACAAACAAGCAAGCAAACAAACAAAAAAAGTTTCTAAGGAGAGGCAAGGGCCACATTGAAGGTAAGGTGTATAAATTAGTATTACCCTTTTATTAATAAGATGACAGGCATATAATAAATATAAATAGAATAAATATTCAGAAAATGTTAATTGAATTGGACTGAGGACTGGAGATAAAATTACAGTGACGTTATAATACAGTCTGGTGGGTTGTGTGAATGAAGAGTCACAAGGGTAATGAAGGTGATGAGAGGACAGCATTGGAGATTATTGGCAAAAGAGCCGAAGGAAGTCTGGAGAAGCCTGTTGGTCATGGGAGGGTTTAAATGACTCTGTGCTCTTGGGAAGGCAGAAAAGAGATGCTGGAGATGATGGGTATGAGAGGGAAAGCTACATTTATTAAGCACTTACTATATTTTGAATGTATTCTTTCTAAATCCTACAACAGCCCTGCAAGGTAGGTGATGATGATAATCAACCCGGATCTTAGTTTTTAGTTTTTATGTTTCAAACCTTTGAAAATTCTGCATTTAAATCAATTTCCTATTTTTAACATTAATTGAAATTTATTTGGCTTTAGAATAAATATTTAGACTTAATTTGGTATGAGTGTAGTTGATGTTCAGGACTTCTTCAACTAAGCAACTTGACCTGACTCAGTAGCAGTTAGGAAACTTGTAATCTGTTTTCAGTATCAGCCCAAAATTAGTTATCCTCAATCAGTTTTTGCCATGAGTAGAGAAGAGATTGTGTTTTTAAGATTTTTCCTTTCTATGAGATGCAAAGTAAGACTAAATTAAGTGTGAACGCTAACAAAGTAAACAGTTGAATTTACTAAACGGCTGTCTTGCAGAAGGAGATGTTAATAATATAAGCATTAGATGAATTGTATTTAGACATGTGGACTTCAGTTCTTTTAAACCAATGAATTCTTTGCTTTTTAAAAATCCTACCTGAAAGCTCAATCTGTAAAATAAAAGCAGAATATTCAGGGTGAGGTGTTATTGGGAGGAAATGGAAGAAGGGAGGGCCAAAAGCCTTGTCTTCTTTTCAATGGCTAAAGATTACCCAGTACTCCAAGAAGCACAGTTTGAAAACACTGAGTGTTTACACAGTGCTTTATGTAGATTATTTTACAGTAGTTATTTGAGATCAGTGCTGTTACAATCCCCATTTTTACAGATGAAGAAACTGAGCTTCAAAATGATTAAGTGACTTGCCTGGGATTACATAGCTATTAGGTGATGAAGCCAGGATTCCAACCTTGCCAGTCTGTTTCCAGAGCTCCTAAAACTACTATGCTATAGGGTTGCTTGTAGAATTACTTATCAGCGAAAGTAGGATTCTTTCACTGGGGGATACCTGGGAATTAAACTTTAAATTGGATCACTGGTGCTTTTTAAAAAAATTGTGGTAAAATATTCATAACAAAGTTTGCTACTGATTAAAACCATTGGTTAAAGCCATTTTAAGTGTATAGTTCACTGAGGGCATTCTTAAAGTTATAAAAATGATATTTCATTGCTTCAAATAATACTTTCAAATCTCAGCTTTTAAAATAACCATAAAGGATTGAGGGGTTTTGTTTTGTTTTATTTTAGGGCATTACTGAATTCCCGAAAGCATGTGAGTATTCACTATGTGTTGGGAATTATACTTATAGATGTTAGGGATACGAATACGAATAGGAACCCATCTCTGAACTCATATTGTTTAGTAGGAAAAACAGACAAGTAGACTAGAAATGATAATATAGTGTGTAAGGTGTGCAGTACAAAAAAATTAGTGCATAACAGCTTGAAGTATGTGTGTGTATAAAGGCTTCCTAGAGATGGTACCTGAGCTTAATCTGAAAGATGTTACTTTATCAAATGGAGGAAGGCTGGTGGTAGGGGCAATGTTGTAGGCCTAGAGAACTTCCTGTACGTATTAATAGAGGTGTGAGAAGGTTTGATGAATTCAGGCAACATCTCAATGTGGTTGAAACATTGATTACCTATGGGGGAAGCAAATAAGGGTATTAGGGGCATTGATAACTTTAGGAAGGTAATAAAACAGCAAGTATATATGTTGGGAGGCCAAAAATAAATTTAGCCATATTATGGTACTGTTAATTAGTATAAATATTTTTAAATATCTTAAAAATGAAAGTAAAATACAATCAGATGTAACAGGCTCAGATCTTGGTAATATTTTAGCAAGTCAACAAAGAATCTTGATATATATTCCTAGTTCCATAGGTCAATGAGAGGGAAATATGTAATTATCAAGCACTTACTGTATTTTAGGACTTTAAATATATTCTTTCTGAACTCTGCAAACTTTTTAAACCCTGTGATGTAGATGGTCAGATGAGGAAACAGACTGGGAAGTTTTAAGAACCACTCACAGTTACACAGCTTTGAGATGGTGGTTAGAATTTGAAACCACACCTGAGTTCTTTCACCTATGCCATGACTGACTTGTATTTGGCAGATATTTTTCTAATTGGTGAAACCTATTTACTTTCTAATTAAACACTTGAATGTTGTCTTAGTCTGTTTTGTGTGGCTATAACAGAATACCACAGACTGGGTCATATATAAAGAAAATAAATTTATTACAGTTCTGGTCCAAGGTTGAGCAGCCCACATCTGGCAAAGGCCTTCTTGCTGCATCCATCATCCATTGGTGGAAGGCAGAAAGGCAAGAGAGCACTTGAGAGAGAGTAACAGGGGGCTGAACTCACTTTTATAACAAGCCCACTCTCGAGGTAACTGACTCACTCCTGTGATAATGACATTAATCCATTCATGAGGACAGAGCCTTCATGACCTAATCACCTCTTATTAGACCCCACCTCCCAACACTGTTGCTTTAGAGATTAAGTTTCCAACACATGAATTTTGGGGGACACATTCAAACCATAGCAAATGTATAGAAAATGTAGTTAGATTATCAGAAACATGTCAAGGATATATAAAGCAGAGTTATGGATGAAATTCAGTAGAGTAGTGTAAACATGGAATACATGACATTAAAGCCTCATCATGTGGGCTTCCATAATGATTTTGTATATTGTATATTGTACATTAATAGAATAATATTTGTTATTTAGCTACTGGAAATAATTTAGAAGGATGTACTTTTGGATAACTATTACAAATTGGATTATTTTTCTCTTAGGTTCTAATTTTTGCTAGGACTTACACAGTTGTATGTTAAGGTCATGTTAGCCTGAAAAATAAAAGAATGAGGACAGTGATACTCCCACAGTTAACATAATGACCTTATCGAGCATAATTTTTTTTGAGGAATTTTAGGTGTGGAACATGATGGTTGAGATTCTGAAGAGAAAAATATCATGATTTTTTTAAAAATAAATTATTTTTAAAAATTAAATCTCAGGGAAGTTTTTATTATAAAATATGAAGCCCACTACTTTGTAGCTTTCTTGCATTTATTCCTTAATGAGTATTAAGGTTTTTTTTCCTGATGAAGTTTATATTTCTGATTTGGTTGGGGTAGGGTTGTTTCCTTTTTAAAATTATTTTCTTGGACATCTATAAAGTTTTTAAACATTTGTGAACGTGTAAATAGAAAATGAACCAAAATATACAGTATGAGATACCTTCACAAGCATCCAATTCAAAACTGTCATTGTTGAGGAAACTGAGGGCCAGAGGGTTAAATATATTGTCACTCATTTAGTTAGTACCAGAGATTAGAATTGTGGTCTCTGATGAGAAAACAAATAATGCTAATAGGTTTTAGTCTATATGTTAGGGTAATGAAATTTCTTTTTTGGAACCTTTTGTCCTATTTTAAAATGTCTGTTTAGGCTTGTAAGTAAATATTAAGTAAATTAAGCAGAGACAGATGTCCATTACTAAAGAATTGCTTTTGGAATACTTTGGTTAGAAGTTTTCCAAGCAGTTTAGGGCTGGCTGAAAATTGAGTCACAGTTTAGGATTTTCTATCCAGAGACTTTTTTTTACTCTACTTCTTATAAAATAGCTAAGTATACTATGAAAGGCTGGATTCTATAGCAAATCATGCTTCATCTTCAAAGAAACCTTGGAAAATACAGAAAAAACAATAAAAAATGAGCCATAAAATCCATATAATGGAATATTAGCCTTAAAAAGGAAAGAAATTTTGACACATGCTGCAACATGGAGGAACCTTGAGAACAGAGCCTTTATGACTGGCTAAGTGAAATAGTCCAATCACAAAAAGACAAATACTGTATGATTGTACCTATATGAGTTGTTTAGAGTGGACAAATTCATCAAAACAGACAGTAGAATGGTGATTTCCCGGGGCTGGGGGTTAGGGGAAATGGGGAGTTGTTTAATGGGTATACATGAAAAAGTTCCAGAGATTGGGTTGTACAACAATGTGAATATACTTAACATTATTGAACTGTAAACTTAAAAATGGTTAAGATGGTCAATTTTATGTTATGTGTATTTTACCACAATTTAAAAAAAAAATTTTAGTGGGCCATAAACTCAATGCCCAGATAACCATTGTTGCCATTTTTTTAAAAGTGTCACAAAAGATTTTAAAAGGAAAAAAACCCAGTTTCTGCCTTCCATAGCATTCTCTCTCCCCCACCAAAAAAGTGTTTTGTTTGTCCCTTTCATCTATGAATACTTACTGACTGATACTATGTGTTACTGTTTAGTAGGTACTAGGAATATATCACTAAAGATTTCTGACCTCCTAAAATTTACATTTTATGGGGAGCATAGGCTTGAAACAAGATCAGTGTGTAAGATACAGAGTGGTTAGCTAGTGGTAAGGCAGAAAATAAAGCAGGGAAGGGGAATGTGAAGCATTGGGGAAAAGGTATTCTAGATAGGGTGGTCAGGAAAGGCCTCATTGGGAAAGTTACTTTTGAGAAAAGAACTGAATGAAATGAGGGAACAGTGCATCTAGCAGAGGGAACAGCAAGTGCAAAGGCCTTAAGGAAGGTACTTGCAAGGCTTTTTTTTTTTTTTATTGTGGTAAGATTTTATATATATATATATATATATATAAAACATAAAATTTGCCACTTTAACCATTAATTCAGTGGCATTAATTCCATTCACAGTGTTGTGCAACCGTCATCACTGTTTCCAGTTTTCTTTCATCATCCCAAACAGATATTCTGGACCCATTAAGAAGTAACTCCCTACTCTCCCCTTCCTCCAGTCCCTGGCAACCGCTAATCTATTCTCTCTTTACCTTCTGTCTATGAATTTGCCTGTTCTAGCTATTTCATATAAGTGGAATCATATAATATTTGCTTTTTGTCAGCCTGCTAATTTCACTTGATATTCTTAAGGTTCGTCTATGTATCAGAACTTCATTCCTTTTTATGGCTTAATAATATTCTATTATATGTATATACCACATTGTGTTTATTTATCTGTTGATGGACACTTGGATTGTTTCCCACTTTTGGCTATTATGACTAATGCTTATATGAATGTTCATGTATAAGTATCTGTTTGAGTCCCTGTTTTCAATTCTTTTGGTATATAGTATATACCTAGGAGTGGAATTGCTGGGTCATATGGTAATTCTCTCTTTAACTTTTTTTCCCCAACAATATCTTATTTGGCTGTATCCATATTTAACTTTTTGAGGAACCACCACACTGTTTTCCACAGTGGCTATGCCATTTTACATTCCCACCAGCAATGTCTGAGGGTTCCAGTTTCTCCACATCTTCTCCAACACTTGTTTGTTTTTTGGTTTTTTGGGGAATTTGTTGTTGTTGTTTTTAACCATTCCTAGTAGGTATGAAGTGATATCTCACTGTGATTTTGCATTTCCCTAATGATTGATGTTTAGTATCTTTTCATGCCTTTCTTGGCCATTCTTTTATCTTCTTTGGAGAAATGTCTATTGAAGTCCTTTGTCCATTTTTAACTTGGGTTGTTTGTCTTTCTGGTATTAAGTTGTAGGACTTCTTTATAAATTCTGGATATTAAACCCGTATCAAATATATGATTTACAAGTACTTTGCCATTCTGCGGTTGTCTTTTCATTACCTTGATAGTGTCTTTTGATGCACACATTTTTAATTTTAAAGAAGTCCAGTTTATCTATTTTTTTATCTGTCACCTGTGCTTTTGGTGTAATATTTAAGAAACCATTGCCAAATCCAAGGTCATGAAGATTTGCCTATTTTCTTCTAAGAGGGTTAGCTTTTAAATTTATTAAATGGTGTTAGCTTTTAAATTTAGATCTTTGATCCATTTGAGTTAATTTTGGTATTAAGGTGTAAACTAAGGGTCCAACTTCACTCTTTTGTAAGTGGCTATTCAGTTTTCACAGCACCAATTGTGGAAGGGACTATTCTTTCCCCATCACATGGTTTTGGCACTTGTTATGCTTTGAGTTTGTCCCCACCAAAACTCATGTTAAAATTTGATCCTTAATGTGGCAGTGTTGGGAGGTGGTGGCCAGTGAGGTATTTGGGTCATGATGGTTGATCCCTCATGAATGCCTTGGTGGTGTTCTTGCAGTAGTGAGTTCTCACTCTTACAGGACTGGATTAGTTCTTGAGGTAATGTTCCCACAAGAGTGGGTTGTTATAAAACCAGGACACCCCCAGGGTTTTCTCTTTCCACATGTGTCTGCTTCTCTCTGCCATGATATGATGCAACACTAAAGGCCTCCCCAGAAGCCAGGGCCATTCCTTTGAACTTTCCAGTCTACAGAACCATAAGCTAACTATTAATAAAAAACCTCTTTTCTTTACAAATTACCAAGTCTCAGATATTCTGTTACAACAACACAAAACAAGCTAAGACAGTCCCCTCATCAAAAATCAATTAACCATAGATGTGAGGATTTATTTCTGGGCTTTCAATCCTAATCCATTGGTGTATATGTCTGTCCTTAACGCTTGTACCATATGGTTCTGATTACTATAGTTTTGTTGTAAGTTTTAAAATCAGGAAGCATGGGTCCTCCAATTTTGTTCTTTTTCAAGATTGTTCTGGCTATTCTGGGTCCCTTGAAATTCCATATAAATTATAGAATGGATTTTTCCATTTATACAAAAAATATTTTTGGGATTTTGATAGGGATTGCATTGAATTTATATATTACTTTGGATAGTATGTTATCTTAACAATATAAAGTATTCCAATCTGTGTACACAGGATGTCTTTCCACTTATTTAGGTCTTTAATTCCTTTCAGCAATGTTTTGTAGTCTTCGGTGAACAAGTCTTGCGGGTTCATCAATAAATTAATTCCTAAGTATTTTATTCTACTTCATGCTATTTTAAATGGAATTGGTTTTTTATTTCCTTTTTGGAATGTTCATTGTTACTTATAGAAATAGAACTGATTTTTCTGACTAGATTTTGTATCTCATAATTTTGCTGAATTCATTTACGAACTCTAACAGTTTTTTGTGTGTGTGTGTGTGTGTGTGTGGATTATTTAGAGTTTTCTGCCTATGAGCCCATGTTACCTATGAATAGAAATAGTTGTGTTTCTTCCTTTCCAATTTGGATGCCTTTTATTTTATTTTCTTGCCTAATTTCTCTGGCTAGATCTTCCAGTACTATGTTTAATAGAAGTGGCAAAAGAAGGCATCCTTTTCTTATTCCTGATCTTGGGGCAAAAGCTTTGTTTTTACCATTGAGAATGATGCTAGTTGTAAGTTGTTCACATATAGCCTTTATCATATTGAGGAAGTTCCCTTCTAGTCCTGTTTTATTGAGAATTCTTGTCATGAAAGGATGTTGGAAGGATATTAGATTTTGTCAAATGTTTTTTCTGCATCAATTGAGATGATCGTGTGTTTTTTTCCTTCATTCTATTAATGTGTATTTCACTGATTGTTTTTTGTGTGTTGAACCACATTTCCATGCCTGCAATTAATCCCACTTAGTCATTTTGTATCATCCATATGTGCTGCTGGATTTGCTTTGTTTGTATTTTGTTGAAAACTTTTGCATCTATATTCATTATATTCATAAGGGATATTTGTCTTTAGTATTTTTTCCCCTTGTAATAACTTTGTCCATCTTTGGTATCAGGAAAATGTTGGCCTCATAGAATGAGTTAGAAAGTATTCCCACCTCTTCATTTTTGTGTAAGAGTTTGAGAGGGATTGATGTCAGCTCTTTAAATATTTGGTAGAATTCAGCAGTAAAGCCATTTGGTCCTGGGTTTTATTTGTTTAGAGGTTTTTGATTACAGTGTCAATCCCCTTACTTGTAGAGTTCTATTTATATTTTCTATTTCTTTTTGAGTCAGTTTTAGTAGTTTGGTAGTATTTTTAGAAATTTGTCCATTTCATCTAGGTTATCCAATTTGTTGGTGTTTGTTGTTCATAGTATTCTGTTAAAATCCTTTTTATTTCTCTAAAGTCTGTGTTAATACCCTCGTTTCTGTTTTTAGTCATTTGAGTCATCTATTTTTTGTCAGTCAATCTAGCTAAAGGTTCGTCTGTTTTGTTAATTTTGTTGATCTTTTCAGAGAACTAATGTTAGATTTCATTGATTTTTTTTTCCATGTTTTTTCCTTTCTCTATTTCATTTATCTCTATTCTAACCTTTATTATTTCTTTCCTTCTGCTATTTTTGGGTGTAGTTTGCTCTTTTTCTGTTTCCTTAGGTGTACAGTTAGGTTATTAATTTGAGATCTATCTGTTTTTAATGTAGTAGTTTACAGGTATAAGTTTACCTCAGAGCACTGCTTTCACTATGTCCCATAGGTTTTTGCTGTGTTGTATTTTCATTTTCACTTGCCTAATAGAAGTATTTTTTAAATTTCTCTTGTTATTTCTTCTTTGACCCATTGATTAAGAGTGTGTTGTTTAGTTTCCACGTATTTGTGAGTTTTCTAGTTTTGCTTCTGTTACTGATTTTTAGATTTATTCAGTTGGGGTCAAAAAAGATACTTTGGATACTTGTAATATTTTAAAATGTGTTAATATTTTGACCAATCCTAGAGAATGTTTCATCTGCTCTTTGGAATAATACATATTTTGCTATTGTTAAATGAAGCATTGTGCATATGTATGTTAGGTCTGATTGGTTTATACTCTTGTTCAAGTCCTCTATTTTGTTCTTGATTTTCTGTCTGGTTATTGTATCCATTATTGAAAGTGGTGTATTTAAGTCTCCAGCTATTGTAGAACTGTTTACAACTATATTGTAGACCTATTTCTCCCTTCAATTCTATGTATTTTTCCTTCATAAATTTTGTGGGTCTGTTAGGTGTGTATATGTTTATAATTGCTATGTCGTCTTGATGGATTGGACCTTTTTCTCAATAAATAATGTCCTTCATTGTCTCTTGTAACCTTTTTTGACTTAAAATGTGTTGTTCGATAATAATACAGCCACCTCAACTCTCTTTACATTACTATTTGCATGGAATATATTTTTTAATTCTTTGTATTTAAAATGAGCCTTTTGTAAACAGCATATAAGATGGATCATGTTTTGGGTTTTATTTTTATCTGTTCAGCTAGTCTCTTCCTTTTAAGTACAGAATTTAATTCATTTACATTTAACATAATTACTGTCTTCTGTCATTTTGCTATTTGCTTTTTTATGTCTTGTATGCTCTTTATTCTTTAATTCATCCATTACTGCCTAATTTTTTTATTTAGTTGATTTTTTTTTGTAGTGTACCATTTTAATTCCCTTCTGTCCCTTTCTGTATATTTTTTAGTTATCTTCTTAAAGGTTATGTTGAGGATTACAATTAACAAAACTTTTAACAACATATTTTAAATACCAACTTAGTTTCAATGATGTACACATACTGTGCTCCTAAACATCTCTGTCCCTCTGCCTTTATATTGTTATTGTCAAAGATTACATCTTTATATATTGTATGCTCATCAATGGAGAGTTTTTGGGAGTTTTCTTTGCTCAGTTGCCTGGGCTGGAGTCCAGTGACATCATCATAGCTCACTGCAATCTCAAACTTCTGGGCTCAAGCATTCCTCCTACCTCAGCCTCCAGAATAGCTGGGACTACAGATGCATGCAACCATGCCTGGCTAATTTTTTTTCTTTGGTAGAGCTGAGGTCTCACTATGTTGCTCAGGCTGGTCTCAAACTCCTGGCCTCAAGCCATCCTCCTGCCTTGGCCTCCCAAAGTGCTGGGATTACAGGCATAAGCCACCAGACCCAGCCCATTAACAGAGATTTAAAATGAATGTTTTATTTGTTTGTCTTTAAGCTCATATTAGAAAGTCCTACCTGTTGCCTCTAAGACAAAGAAGAAAAGAGAACAAAAAAGATCGTATAAAAAAAAAAAGTGTTACAAACCAAAGGTACACTAATACTGGCTTTTGTATTTACATATGTAGCTACCTTTGCCAACATTCTTTGACTCTTCATATGGCTTCAAGATACTCTTTCATGTCCTTTCATTTTATCCTAAAGGACTCCCTTAAGCTTGTCTTTTAGAGCAGCTCTACTAACAAACTCCCTTAGCTTTTGTATAAGACACTGTTGTAGTGTCTTAATTCCTCTTCATTGTCAAAAAATAGTTTTCTGGATTTAGAATTCTTGGTCAACAGTTTTGTTTTGTTTTTCCTGCACTTAAAATCTGTTACTCACTGCATTCTGGCCTCTTGTACTTGATAAGTTTTTTCTCTCTTGCTGCTTTCAAGATTCTATTTGTCTTTGTCTTTCAACAATTTGACTATAATGTGGCATGGTGTGGGTCCCTTTGAATTTTGTCCTGTTTGGAGTTTTTTGAGCTTCTTGGATATGTAGATTCATGTATTTCATCAGATTTGGGGAGTTTGGGCCATTACTTCTTCAAATATTCTCTCTGCCCTTTTCTCTCTCTCTCCTCCTCCTCATGGGATGTCCACAATGTGTATTTTGGTCTGCTTGATGTTATCTCACATGTTTTTTAGGCTCTCTTCTTTTTTCTTCATTATTTTTTCTTTTTGAACCTCAGATTAGATAATTTCAATTGTCTTCAAGTTTGCTGATTGTTTCCTCTGTTTGCTCAAGTCTCCTATTGAACCCCTCTAGTGAATTTTTTATTTCAGTTATTATACATTTCAGCTCCAGGATTTTTATTTGGTTACTTTTGAGATGTTCTGTCTTTGTGTTGATATTTTCATTTTGTTCATATGCCATTTTCCTGGTTTACTTTCATTCTTAGGCCATGATTTCCTTTAGCTCTTTGAGCATATTTAAGACACTTGATTTAAAGTCTTTGTCCATTAAGTCCAATGTCTATCTGTCTTTCTCAGGGACAGTTTGTCAAATTTTTTCCCTTTGAATGAGCTATGCTTTCCTGCTTCTGTGTATGCTTTGAGTTCTTTTGTGTGTGTCTGAGAATACTGGACGTTTGATATTATGGTGTGGTAACTATGGAAATAACATTTCCCCCCTCCCTTAGCATTTGCTGTTCTTGATTGTTGAAGGCTGGAGTCATTCGTTTGGTAAATTTTTCAAAGTATTGTATTTTTTACCATGACTGTATTTCTTGTGTGTAGTCATTGAAGTCTCTGTTACTTTAGGTTATGTTTAGCCAGTGTTTTAATATACATTTCCTTGAGTGCTAGGAGTATTTTTTTTTACATTGCCCTTTTTAAAAATTTCAGCATTCTCTTGGTTGTTGTAAATCTTTGGCTGTTTTCCAGAGTTCTGATGAATTTGCTTCTGACAGTTCCTGCTTGTTTTTTGATGTTTCTGTGGAGCAATAGGTGTTTGGAGCTGTCTACTCTGCCATTCTGCTCTCATGCCTTGGTTTTTTAGTGACCTGAGGCCTTTATGGCTGAAGCAAAGGAGTGAGCAAGAGGGAAGAGTAGTCAGAGATGAAGGCAAAAGAGAGCTGTTCATGTGGGGGTAATGGGCTATAATATATGAATTTACAAGTCATAGTAAGGATTTCAGCTTTTAATGCGAGTGAGATAAAGAGTCACTGGAGGGTTGTGAGCAAAAGAGTGACCTGAATGACTTGCATTTTAATAAGATCACTCTAGCTGCTAGCTGCTATTTTGAAACAGGGCAAGGTGAATAGCAGGCTACTAGTTGCCAGTCAGGTGTCCAAGAGAAGAAGTCAAGTAGTTAGGTATATATGAGTCTAGACTTAAGATAGAGATATATATGTAATAGATATAAAATTGGGAATCACCAACATATAGGTGATATTTAAAGCCATGAGACTGGATGAAATCACCTTGAAAGAGAGTACAGATAGAAAAGAGAAGAAGTCAGAGTACTCCAACATTTATAGATTTGAATCTGTAAAAGAGACCGAAGATAAACAGTCAAAAACGTAGGACAGAAACCAGGTGAATACCATTCTAACAAGTGAAGTTAAGTGTTTCAAAAAGGACTAGGCTATAACTGCACCAAATGCTGCTGATGGGTAATGTTAGAGGAGTTCTGAAAAATGCCCCTTGGATTTAGTGATGTGGAGGTCAGTATGCCCTTGATCAGGTCAGTTTGGTGAAGTAATGGAAATAAAACCTGACTTAAAGAGAGTGGCAAGAAATAAATTGAAGATAGCAAATATAACCAAGTTTCTCAAGTTTTGTTGTAAAGGATAAGAAAGAAAGGGGAGGAAATTGGAGGGAAATAACAGCTTGTTTGTATACTGATGAAAACGCTCTAGTAGAATGAAACAAATTGATGACTCAGAAGAGAGAAGTAAGAATTACTGGGGCAATGTTTTTGTCAAGTAAGAATTACTAGGTGGGAGTGGGGAAGGAAGGCAGAGGAAGGAGTGTATTAAATTTTTACCGTTTATTACAAGAACCAAACCTTTTTCAACTTAAATCTGAAAGAATGGAGGAAATTTTTAAAAAGTAACGTTGGCTGGGTGTGGTGGCTCATGCCTGTAATTCCAGCACTTTGGGAGGTTGGGGCAGGAGGACCACTTGAGCCCAGGAGTTCAAGACCAGCCTGGGCAACATAGTGAGACCCCATCTCTAAAAAATAAAATAATTTAAAAAAGATATTAGCCAGGCATGGTGGCACATGCCTGTAGTCCCAGTTGCTCAGGAGGCTGAGGCAGGAGGATTGCTTGAGCCCAGGAGTTTGAGGCTGCAGTGAGCTATGATTGTGCCACTGCACTCCAGCCTGGGCAATAGAGCGAGATCCCATCTCTTAATAAAAAAAAAAAAAAAAAGAATTAATGTCCTCTAATAATTTTTAGATTTATTTGTGATGTAGTTGTGGGAAGTTGATCAGAAATACTTAGCATTTCAGCTTGTAGGTAGGAGACTCAGTTATTCTGGTATGTGAATATCTGTATTCTAGCAGGTAAGGTCCGCAGGAAAGGAGAGATCAAGTAGAAAATTTTATATTAAAACCTGAATGGGGGCCGGGCTCGGTGGCTTATGCCTATAATCTTAGCACTCTGGGAGGCCGAGGCAGGAGGATTGCTTGAACTCAGGAGTTCGAGACCAGCTTCAGCAAGAGCAAGACCCCATCTCGTCTAAAAACAGAAAAAATTAGCCAGGTGTGGTGGCACATGCCTGTATTCCCAGCAACGCAGGAGGATCACTTGAGCCCAGAAGTTTGAGGTTGCAGTGAGCTATGATGATGCCACTGCACTCTAGCCAGGCAACAGACTGAGACTCTGTCTCAAAAAAACAAAAACAAAAACCTGAATGGGAAGATTACAGGTCCCTGCCTGCTTTAATCCTTTTTTTTCCCCCCGTTTTTAAAAAATTTTTTTCCTTTTCTAAAAATTTTAATGTGTCATCCTTGCACAAGGGCCATGCTAATCTTCTCTGTATCATTCCAATTTTAGTATATGTGCTGCTGAAGTGAACACCTGCTTTAATCCTTATTGGAGACAGAATTTAGCAGTTCTTGTTACCTTTTAAAGGGCTAGCCCTAAGTAAGTAACAGACAATATTGAATCCATCTTAATTTAATATTAATATCCTTTCAGTTAATATTTATTGCTTAAAAGTCTATGGGCTTCCTATTTTTTAAAAAAATATTCTAGATATTCTAAATTGCAAATTCCATTTTTCACTGATATTCTACTAATATTTCCTAAGTTGTCATGTAACATTCTAAAGCAAACTCTTCCTCAATTCTAATGTCATTTACTGTTATTAATGATAATAAAAACCTCTTGCTTTTGTATGGAAAGCATTTTAGTATGTATTGTATTATTTAATCATCATATCAAATATGTAGGATAAGCAGAGGGCTTTTTGTTGATTCTTTGGTTTTTATTTTTCTTCAGGTGCCTAATAGTAAGGAACTTTGTGGATGACAGTATGCATCTCCTAGAGTTTATCATTTGTGACAGAGTCAGTAAGGATCATTTTAGTTAAATTTTGAGGTTTTAAATTTTGATTAATTAATATGATCACAATAGCATACCTTCCAAAGAATTTTTTCTCAAGTCATTAAAAAAATATGGTTACTCTAGAGTTTTTGCTTATTTTAAAATTTTACAGGAATGTAATTTTTACCATTATTAGCATATTTTAACATTGTCATAAGTTTTAAAGTCGTATTGGATAGTCAGAAAACTAACAGACTTCTACTGTACCTTAACCAAATCTTCCAAAGTAACTTCATTTGCTTTTTCTCAGAAAAATCTACCTTGCAAATACTTACCAAGTAAAATTCGTCGGCAATTAGGTTGAAGAAATTAAGTTTTTTTTTTTTTTTTTTTTTTTTTTTTTTTTTTTTTTTCTGCCTTCAATTAAGTCTGACCAAGACTTTGTTTTATTCTTGTGGGTCTCCTTATAAGTCATGTGTATTTTTTTTTTTTTTTTTTTTTTTATTTATTTTTTTAATTTCAGAATATCATGGGGGTACAACATTTTGGCCATACACATTGCCCCTGTTCTGCCCGTGTCAGAGCCACAATCGTGGTCATCTCCCAACCGGTGCTCCCCACATCCATTCAGTGAGAGTTTTTCCCATCCCTTCCACCCCCCTCCCGCCCGCCCGCCCCCTGATGAATGTTATTGCCCTGTGTGATGTAAGTGTTGATCAGTTAGTACCAATTTGATGGTGAGTACCAGTGGTGCTTGTTTTTCCAATCCTGTGACACTTCGCTTCGAAGAATGGGTTCTAGCTCCGACCAGGATAATACCAGATGTGTTAATTCACTATTGTTCCTTATTGCTGAGTAATACTCCATGGTATACATATACCACATTTTATTGATCCACTCGTGTATTGATGGGCACCTGGGTTGTTTCCACAACTTTGCAATTGTGAATTGTGCTGCTATGAACATTCGAGAGCAGATGTCTTTATTATAAAATGTCTTTTTTCTTTTGGATAAATACCCAGTAGTGGGATTGCTGGGTCAAATGGTAATTCTACTTTTAATTCTTTGAGATATCTCCATATTCTTTTCCATAGAGGTTGTACTAATTTGCAGTCCCACCAGCAGTGTATGAGTGTTCCTACCTGTCCACATCCCCGCCAACATTTGTTATTTGGGGATTTTTTGATATGAGCCAATCTCACTGGAGTTAAGTGATATCTCATTGTGGTTTTGATTTGCATTTCCCTGATGATTAGAGAAGTTGAGCACTTTTTATATGTTTGCTGGCCATCATTCTGTCTTCTTTGGAAAAGTTTTTGTTCATGTCCTTGGCCCATTTTTTAATAGGGTTGTTTGATTTTTTCTTGTTGATTTTCCTAAGTTCTGTATAGATTCTGGTTATAAGCCCTTTATCAGAGGTGTAGCATGCAAATATTTTCTCCCATTCTGTAGGTTGTCTGTTCACTCTAGTGATAGTTTCCTTGGCTGTGCAGAAGCTTTTCAATTTGATCAGGTCCCATGTATTTATTTTTGTTGCTGCTGTGATTGCTTTGGGGGTCTTCTTCATAAATTCTTTGCCTAGGCCAATGTCCATAAGAGTTTTTCCAACATTTTCTTCGAGAATTCTTATGGTTTCATGTCTTAGGTTTAGATCTGTTATCCATTGTGAATTGATTTTTGTGAGAGGTGAGAGGTGTGGGTCCACTTTCAGTCTTCTACATATGGCCATCCAATTTTCCCAGCACCATTTGTTGAATAGGGAATCTTTTCCCCAGTGTACGTTTTTCTGGAATTTGTCAAAGATCAGGTGACTGTATGAGGTTGGTTTTATATTTGGGTTCTCAGTCCTGTTCCATTGGTCTACGTGTCTGTTCTTGTGCCAATACCATGCAGTTTTGGTTACTATAGCCTTGTAGTATAGTTTGAAGTCTGGTAGACAGATGCCTCCCAATTTGTTCTTTTTGCTTAAGATTGCTTTGGCTAGACGGGGTCCTCTCTGGTTCCACACGAAGCGTAGAATTATTTTTTCTAGATCGGCAAAAAATGATGTTGGTATTTTGATAGGGATTGCATTGATTCTGTAAATTAATTTAGGTAGCAAAGCCATTTTTACTATGTTGACTCTGCCTATCCAAGAGCATGGTAAGGTTTTCCATCTATTTACATCCTCTGCAATTTCCTTTCTCAGTGTTTCATAATTCTCTCTATATAGGTCTTTGATCTCCTTAGTTAGATATATTCCTAAATATTTAATTTTCTTTGTTGCTATTGCAAAAGGTATAGCATCTTTAATTTGTTTCTCGGCTTGATTGTTATTAGCATATATGAAGGCTATGGATTTGTGTGTATTAATTTTGTATCCTGAGACTTTGCTGAATTCATTTATCAATTCCAGTAATCTCTTGGTTGAATCTTTGGGGTTTTCTATGTATAATATCATATCGTCTGCGAATAGTGAAAGTTTGACCTCTTCTGCCCCCATCTGGACGCCCCTGATTCCTCTGTCTTGTCTAATTGCTGTGGCCAGGACTTCCAGCACTATGTTGAAAAGAAGTGGAGATAGTGGACACCCTTGTCTGGTGCCAGTTTTAAGGGGGAATGCCTTCAATTTTTCCCCATTCAGTATGATATTGGCTGTGGTTTATCGTATATGGCTTTAATAGTTTCTAGGAATGAGCCATCTATGCCTATATTGTTAAGAGTTTTTATCATAAAAGGGTGTTGGATTTTGTCAAAAGCCTTTTCTGCATCTATTGAAAGGATCATATAATCTTTGTTCTTGCTTTTATTTATATGGTGAATTACATTTATAGATTTGCGTACGTTGAACCATCCCTGCATCTCGGGAATAAGCCCACCTGATCATGATGGATTATTTTTTTGATGTGCTTTTGAATTCGGTTTGCAAGGATTTTATTGAGAATTTTTGCATCTATATTCATAAGGGATATTGGTCTGTTGTTTTTTTTTTTGTTGTGTCCTTTCCTGGCTTTGGTATCAAGGTGATATTGGCTTCGTAGAATGAGTTTGGGAGGATTCCATCCTTCTGGATATTTTCAAATAATTTCTGCAGTATAGGCACCAGTTCTTCTTTGTAGGCTTGGTAGAATTCAGGTGTGAACCCATCTGGTCCAGGACTTTTTTTTGTGGGTAGATTTTTAATTACTGTTTCAATTTCGGTGCTTGATATTGGTCTGTTTAGAAATTCTGTTTCTTCCTGGTTGAGCCTAGGGAGGTAGTGTGTTTCTAAGAATTTGTCCATTTCTTCCACATTTTCGTGTTTGTGGGCATAGAGATTTTTGTAGTATTCAAAGATGATGTTTTGTATTTCCATGGTATCAGTTGTGACTTCTCCTTTTTCATTTCTAATTGAGCTTATTAGAGTCCTTTCCTTTCTGCTTCTGGTCAACCTGGCAAGTGGCCTGTCTATTTTGTTTATCTTTTCAAAGAACCAGCTTTTCGTTTCATTGATCTTCTGTATTGTTCTTTTGTTCTCGATTTCATTTAATTCTGCTCTAATTTTGGTTATTTCTTTTCTTCTGCTGGTTTTAGGATTGCTTTGCTCTTCCTTTTCCATTTCCTTAAGATGATTCATTAGTTTACTGATTTGTGACTTTTCTGTCTTTTGGATGTGGGAATTTAGGGCGATAAATTTTCCTCTCAAGACTGCTTTTGCTGTATCCCACAGATTTTGATAACTTGTGTCCCCATTATCGTTTAGATCGAAGAATCTTTTGATTTCATTTGAATCTCCTCTTTGACCCAATACTCCTTCATCAATAGATTGTTTAGTTTCCAAGTTTTTGGAGGAAGATGTGAGTTTCTGTTGGAATTGATATCTAATTTTATTCCGCTGTGGTCTGAAAAGATACATGGTATGATTTCTATTTTTTTGAATTTGTTTAGATCTGTTTTGTGGCCTAGGATGTGGTCAATTTTAGAGAAAGTTCCATGAGCTGATGAGAAGAATGTATATTCAGTGTTATTTGGGTGGAGTGTTCTGTAGATATCTGTTAGGCCCAAATGTTCTAGAGTCCTGTTTAGGTCTTTTATTTCTCTATTTACTTTTTGTTTGGAGGATCTGTCCAGTTCCGTCAGTGGGGTGTTGAAGTCCCCTGCAATTATGGCATTCCTGCTTATTATGTTGTCTAGATCTAGCAGCATTTGCTTTATGTACCTGGGTGCTCCTGTGTTGGGTGCATAAATGTTTAGGATTGTTAAATCCTCTTGTGAAATTTTCCCTTCACCACTATATAGTGTCCATTTTTGTCCTTCTTTACTTTATTGCTTTAAAGTTGATGTCATCTGAAATGAGGATGGCTACTCCAGATTTCTTTTGGTTTCCATTAGCCTGAAAAATTGTATTCCATCCTTTCACCTTGAGTCTGAATGCGTCTTTGTGTGTGAGGTGTGTTTCCTGAAGACAACAGATACTTGGTTTGTATTTTTTAATCCATTCAGCCAGCCTATGTCTCTTCAATGGGCAGTTCAAGCCATTTACATTTATTGAGAGAATTTGATATTTGGGGTAAATTTCTGATTATTCTGTTGGGTGGTATCTTTTGTTTTACCTCTTGCGTCATTGTGGAGTCTGGTTTCTGGGGTTTTAGCCTTTGCATAATTTTACATAGGTGGGTGTCTGTTGCGCTGGTTAGTGTATAATGCAGGTCTAAGCATTTCTTGCAAGGCCGGTCTGGATTTCGCAAATTCTATCAGTGATTGCTTATCTGGAAAGGTCTTAATTTCTCCCTCATATAAGAAGCTTAGTTTGGCAGGATACAGAATTCTGGGTTGACCTTTGTTTTGTTTTAGGAGATTGATGATGTCTCCCCATTCCCTTCTGGCTTGTAAGGTTTCAGTTGAGAAATCTGCAGTTAATCTGATGGGTTTCCCTTTGTAGGTTACCTCCTTTTTTTGTCTTACAGCTCTGAGGAGTGCCTCTTTTGTGTTTACTTTGGTCAGTCTAATAATTATGTGGCGTGGTGAATGCCTTTTCACGTTGACTCTCCCAGGAGTCCTGTGTGCTTCTTGTACTTGGATGTCGAGATTTCTGGCTAAGCCATGGAAATTTTCCTCTATTATTCCTTCAAATAAATTTTCCAGCCCATGCAAATTTTCTTCCTCTCCCTCAGGGATACCTATTATCCTTATGTTTGGCCTCTTTACATAATCCCACATTTCTTGTATGCTTTTTTCCTGTCTCTTGTTTTTGTGTTCTTTCTCTTCAGCTGATTTATTTAGTGCATAGAAGCTGTCTTCTAGCTCTGAAATTCTTTCCTCTGCATGGTCCAGCCTATTCTTAAGGCTTTCCACTGTGTTTTGTAGATCCTTGAATGCTTCTTTCATTTCTAGGATTTCTATTTGATTTTTCCGTAATATTTCTATTTCTTTGGAGAATTTTTCATTCATTTCTTGCATTTTTCTTGTGGTTTCTTTGTGCTGGGATTCAATTTTCTCTTGAATTTCATTGAGCTTTCTTATAATCCATAAACGAAATTCCTCTTCTGTCATTCTACCCATTTCATTTGGGTTGGTATCCATTGCTGAGGAACTGATAATTTCTTTTGGGGGTGACTTTTCACTCTGATTTTTCATGTTCCCTGAGTTCTTTCGCTGGTTTTTTCTCATCTGGTCTCTTGGTCAAGAGCTGGGGGTGTTAGAGCTAGTTTATGGCCCTGTCACCAGGCCCACAATTATTTTTCCTTGGCAAAGCCAGGGAGAGAAGTAGTGGCCTGTATTGCCTTAGGTGTATTTTAGCAAGTTTGTTGGATCTTGAGTTAACTCTGACCTGTGGTCTTCTCCTCTTCCCAGTGGAGTGTGGTGAGAATGACCTCCCAGCGTGGGCTCTGAGCTAATGGATTGTACTTGAGAATATGAGTCCTCCGCTCTCTATTAGCTAGGTATTCTGTTATGTCCGTAGCAGACTCTGATTCCCCAGTTGGGGTATGCGAAAGCCCTGTGCTTTGGGAGGGTCTTGTAGCTCCTAGGGGTTACTTTGACCCTGTTCTTCCTGAGGTTCTGGTAGAACACACAATTTCCTTTGGCTGCAGTGTGAGAGCTGAGTTGGGAAAATTTTACACAGCTCAGAGGTTGCTCATCTAGCCACGTGTGGCTGCCCTTCTGATGTGTGTCTCCGCGTGAAACTGGTTGATAGGGGGATCTCCAATTGTGTACCCCTTTTCCACCACTAGACCTCAAGGCGAGGCAGGTGGCCGTCTCTATCCCCAGCAGTCTCCACCGGGGGATGTTCCCACGGGGAGGGGGGAGTAGTGGCAGCTGGAAGCACTCTTGGGTGGCGCGAAATTCCCTATTGAAGTGGGCAGGATTATGGGGAGCTGCTCTGGTTCAGCCTGTGGCTCTTGAGGTATTTGGTTGTCATGGGAACCAGCAGTTATACCAAATGAGTCACTATGGCCAGCAACCTTCAAAATGAGCGATCTCTGGGGTACAGGAGGGCTGGGACCTGAGGGGCGGGCACTAGGACCGACACGGAGCGGAGTTGTCGGAGGCCAGAGCCGGGGTAGCAGAACCAGATGGACGAGCTGCAAACTGTTTCCAATACTCAAAGGTCCCACCGCTACAGTTCCGGGATCTCGACCCACCTGGAACCCACGGATGCAGCTGTCCCTGGCCACCAAAGGCAAAGCCTGTCTCGCCCCAGCGGATGAGCCCCGGGCCGGGGCGGGGGGAGCTAGAGACGCGGGTCACGGCTCCGCGCGGGCGGCTGTAAGATGGCGGCCGCCGCCAGCCTGGCGCACAGCCGGACTCCGATCGCGCCGGGAGCGCAGTTTTTCTCCGCCGGTAGTTGTTAGCAACCTCTAAGGGCGCGTCCCGCTCTCCGATAAACTCCTGGGCCCAGTCCCGCTGACTTCTAGTGGCGCAGTGCCGGCCTGCGGGTTCCCGCGCACTGTCCCGGGAAGCTGAATCTCGGTCCCCGCCCAGTTCCTCCCCAGCCCTTGGCAGTCTCTGTATATCGTAGCGAGATGTGTCTGGCTCTGGCTACTTCCTCCTCTCCACAGGGCTCGCCGTCCCTAGCCACCGCTCTGTCCCAACTCTGGGCTTGTCCCTGACTGCGTGTATGGGGAGGCGTGTAACCGCTTGGGGGGCAGGTCGCGCTGCGCCGACCTGGCGAGTGCGTCCTTCCCGCGCTCTGGGCTCTATTGTGCTCCGTGCGCCCTCCGATCTTTGTGAAAATTTTGTACCTGTTTTCTTGGGCTGGGCGTTCGGCGTTGTTTCTCTGTCATTCGCAATGCTGTTTTTGGAGTGAGTGGTCCGTGTTCGCCGGCAGCCGCTGGCGTTCTTCACCTCCTTTCCTGGGAGCGGTATGGTGGGAGGACCCTATCACACCGCCATTTTTCGCATTCCAAGAGAAATTAAGTTTTTAAGTGGCCACTATAACCTTCATCCTTATCTAAAAGATATAACAGAAAATTAGAAGTTTCAATAATTTTGCCCCTATAATTTTTTCTTAAAATAGCTTATCGATATATAATTCAGACACCATACAGTTCATCCATTTAAAATGTATAGTTCAATGGCTTTTAGAATATTCTGAGGTGTTTATCCATCACAACCAATTTAGAACATTTTCATTACTCTGAAAAGAAACCCCATAACCCTTCGCCAACACTCAACCAATCATCAATCCCTCCACCCACCCACCCACACCCAGCCCTAGTTTACCACTAATCTACTTTCTGTCTGTATACTCGCCTACTCTCGACATTTCATATAACTGGAATCATAATATGTGGTCCTTTGTGACTGGCCTCTTTCACTTAGCATAATGTTTTCAAAGTTCGTCTATGTTGTAACATGTATCAGTACTTCATTTCCTTTTCTTGCTGAATAATATTTCGTTGTATCAATATAACATGTTTATCTGTTCATCAGTTGGTGGACATTTGAGTTGTTTCCTCTTTTGGACTATTGTGAATAATTTTGCAGTGAACATTGGCATGCAAGTATCAGTATCAAGTATTATATGAGTCCCTGCTTTAATTTACTTCAGATATATACCCAGCAGTGGAATTGCTGGGTCATATGGTAACTCTATGTTTAACCTTTGGAGGAACTATCAGACTGTTTTCCAGAGCAGCTACATTCCCACCAGTAATGTGTGAGTTACAACTTCTCTACGTGGTTAGCTGTTGTTTCCAAATCTTCTTTTTCTCTATTTAAGTTGTACTTTGTGAATGATTTTTTTTATTCTGTAGTTTAAGTGACACCTTTAGTACCTGGGTTTTTATCACCTTGAACTTCACCTTACTAGTACTGCATTTTATCCTATTTTTTATAAGATGATTTTTTCCCCAGTTAGGATTATTTTGAAGTATATTTAAGTTCTAAATGTTTTTGCGATTTCATATACAGATGCTCCATGACTTACAATGGGTTTACATCTCAGTAAACCCATTGTAAGTTGAAAATACTCTAAGTCAAAAATGCATTTAATACATCTAACCTACTAAACATCATAGCTTAGCCTATCCTACCATAAACATGCTCAGAACACTTGCACCGGCCTACAATGGTTAATGGGCAAAATCATCTAACACAGAGCCTATTTTATAATAAAGTGTTGAATATCTCATGTAATTTATTTAATATCATTACAAAAGTGAAAAACAGTGGTTGTACGGGTACTCGAAGTATGGTTTCTACTGAATAGCATATCACTTTCACACCATCATAAAGTTGGAAAATCTTGAGTCTAACCATCGTAACTTGGGGACCATCTATATTTTAATATCATCTTCAGATTTAAGGTACACATTTTGCAATTCTTAGATCAGTTAAAGATATAGTATAAATTGATCTATAGGCCTATAAACCTTGTTGAAACCTAATAAGTAACTTTGGGGTACTATACTAAAGCCAAGTATTCTCATATGCCAGGATTCATAAAATATCAAAATCAGAAGGGACTTTGGAGGTTATCCAATCAGTCACCAGTATACTGCTAGACTCCTCTTCATAGTATCTCTGTTGAGGGTTTGATTAGCTTGAGCGTGCAATCTTAGTGATAAGGAGCACATTATCTTTGTCTTTGGGTAACTGTAACTATTTTAAATTTCTTTCTTATATTGAGGCAAAGCAATTTTCCCTATCATTTTCTAGTCTCTGTTATTTTAGATCTTCCATTTGGAGGCCTACAGATAGCATGAGTAATGGCATGACAAAATGAACAATAAGGACATGTTAGAAAGATAACAAGTACATTGGTGTAATTAGATTGTAGAATATGTGGAGAGAGTGAGGCTGGTAACTGAAGATGAGAAAATTCCTGGAAGTCCAGGATGCAGCTGGAAAGATGGTACTGAACATAAAGATTTAAAAGCTGTCAGCATATAGATGATGGAAGATACGATTACCTAGGGAGAATATCTAGAATGAGAGAAGAGGACTGAGGAGAGAGAGACTTTGAGATTTCAGATCACTTCACCAATCCGATTACTGTCCCCTGAATATGTCCCACTTTGTCTATATTCTCCTTTAATGGGATGCTCAGGTCTGGATATAATACCCAGATTTGGTGTCACCAGCATGTATGAATATGACATTTTGTCTAACCAGTATTCTATTGATGGACATGTAGGTTGTATTCAGTCTTTTGCTAGAGCAAATAAATGCTTCAGTAAATAACCTCTGTCATTTCACTCGTACATAAGCATATTTGTAGAATAAATTATTAAAACAATTTGTTCAGGCAAAGAGTATGAAAAATTTATGGATATTAGCAAATTTCTCTCCTTAAGAGGTTTTACCATTTTAGATTCTTACAAGGAGGAGTGTATGAGAGGGTTTTTCTTTTTCCCTCAGCTTCACCAACGTGTATTATTAAACTTTGGAATCTCTGTCAGTCTGATAGGTGAAAAAAGAAAATCACTATGGTTCTAATTTGCATTTCTGTTATTTTGAATGAGTGTATAAACTGTATCCTTTGCCCATTTTTCTTACTGATTTATAGGAAACTTTGATGCACTACTTCATCAGTGAGTGAGTTGCAAATATTTCAGTTTGCTATTTTTCTTTTGTAATCTATTTTATGAATCTTTTCATAAAGTTATTTAATTGATGTAATTTAATTCATGGATCTTTAATGACATCCAGATTTTTGTACCATGGACGGAAACCAAGGTATCCTTTTCCATATTTTCTGCTAGTTTTTCATTTTTGACATTTATACACCTTTAGTCTATTTGAAATTAATCTTGGTTTGAGAAGCAGGGTTTGGGTTCTAACTATATTTCTTTCCAAATGGTCATCAAATTGTCCTGTTTATTTTATAGTTCATTTTGCCCCCAATTTGAACTACTAAATTACTTTCTATTGTGTATCATTTATCTGCCTGCCTTCTCATGTACTAATAGCATTGTGTTTGATATATGAGATTTTATAATGATTCGATATTTGGTAGGGTTAGTTCTTCCTCATTGCTCTTCTCTTTCAGCTTTTTTCCTAGCTTTGCTTTTTGTCTACTTTTCTGTATTAACTTTAGAAATGCCTTGTCTACCTCTGAAATAAACTTAGAATTTTTTTGAGACCACATTCATTTCATAAAGTAGCATAGGGAGAACTCGTATACATATGTATAATATTAAGTTTTCTATCCAAGAGCATGGTATATAAAGGATTTGAATTTGTTGACAACATTTAAAAATCAGGAAATTTCCCATAGAAGTCTAGGTTTCCAGTTCCTCTTTAAAAATTAGAAGCAACAATTAACTGAAGCTGACTACTGGCTGGCTGCACCTTTGTACTATTTAGCTAGTTCTCTTTTGGCCAGCTACACTCATTCATATTACTTGCCTTTGCAACCTGAATGTACTTGTAGAGTTGATTGTCTGTGATGAAAACAGGACCTGATAGTTACAAAGTATTAGATTTGATCGATGACTCCATCCTCTTGAGATTCTTTTGTATCTTGATTCTATTAACTATTGTATTCTCCCAACCTAAAATCACCTTGTTAAGCAAACTTTCTATACCTTCATTTAAGTCTGATAATAAATACTGAGCTACGCAGGCTGAGCATAGAAATTCTGTGGTACACTTCTAGAAAATTAATTTAACTAATACTATTCTAGTGTGGTTATTACTATTTGCTAGCATATTGTCACATGATTTTTGCATTAAGCTAGTAAACCTTGTCAAATTCTATACTATATACCAGTCATGTACTTAGAAGCTCTAGGGGAGCCATAAGGAAATGAGTAATTTGGGTGCTAATAGTAAGGATATTCTTTAAAACGACTAATATCCCCTGTCATCATTTTATTTAAAAAAGTGTTCCTGAGTACAACTTAAGTGTTTTGGTCACTGTCATAGAAAGAGTTGCTATTCACTTTCTAAAAATAACTTCAAATATTAGTAGCCACCAGTGAGAATAATTTTACCATAGTAAAAATGTTAGTCAAACGTTAAGTCAGAGAGGAAATTTTAATGAGTGAAATAGCTCCCTACTGCTTCTAGGATAAAGTCCAGTTTTTTTAACAAGGGTATTAAAAGCCTTGGGTAGCTAACCTCTGCTTACCTCTCAACTTCTCTTTCTATTTGACTAATAGAATTCTCTCGCCATACTACACTATTGAATAGTTCCCCAAATGCCATGTCCTGCCTCACCTCTGGACATTTCTACAGTGTTCCCTGTGCTCCTGCCAGTTTTAGGTACAATGCAAGGGAGTGAAGGGATTGTATTAATAAAAGCCCTGTTTCCTAACCTAAATTGGCATTACAGCTTACTAGTAGAGACAGTAGTTCACCTTTATTCGCATTTTAAAATTCACCTTTAAGGTACACAGGACTGTAGTTCATAGTTTTTACTATTGTTATTTTTTGTTTTTTTTCTTTACAAATGAAAACAAAAATTATGTCATCTTCTCAAGGTCACACAGCTAGAAGGTGGTAGAGCCAGGATTCAGGTCTAGAATTTTTTTGTTGTTGTTTTTCATTTTGAAAAATTTAAGTCTAATCTTTTTTCTAATTCCTATGCAGTCATTCATTCATTTAGCAAAAGTTTATTGCATACCTAGTATGCTAGACAACATGCTAAGGGTACAAAGATGATAAGGGTATTCCTTTTTTCTAAGGGTGTACAGTCTAGTGGAAAGAATAGATGATCTTATTACAGGGCAATATGATTCGTGGTATTCATAGAGTACTAGACTGAGACTTGAGTAAGGAGACCTTCCATGGGAGATAAATCCTAAACTGAATTTTCCTAAGTATAGATTATTAAATAACTGTAAGTAGTTCATAAACAAAGTAAAAGGTAATGTAACAAATTTAATACTGTATAGATGTGCTGAAGGGCTGACTAATAGAGGACTGAATAATCTGGTAGGGATCAGTGGTTATATTAGATGAAACAAAACTATTAATGTGTAGAATGTATTGGGAAGACTAATTCATTTATGAGAAAAATATTAAGGGACTTATTTGCAGAGTAGAGACATGTCTTGGAGCAAAAGCAACTGTTAGACACTGAGGAAAGTCAGTTTGCCATGGAAGTGATTTTGTATATATAAATTATGTTATAGATTGTATATTCAGTTATCTTATATTTACTCTTAAGGACCAACTCAAATGTTACCTCATCTCTATGTCTTTCCTGACCTTTTCCAGATATAATTAATTGCTATCTAATCTGTGCTATCATAATATAGTACTTTGTATACATCTCTACTAAGCCATATATCACACTATTTGTTTATGTGGTTTCTTCCCCTCTAGATTATGAGTTTTTTGAAGGCAAGAATTCTGTCCTATTGATATTTGAATCCATTTTGTATGATCATCATATAGTTAGCATTGAATAAATATAGGAATAAAGATAAATAATTTGATTTTAATTCTAAATATTTTTCTCAACCTTAGAAGAATTGTCCCCCATGTATACTATTTTAAGGTGCGTGACTGATAAGGACCCGTACAGCAATGCTTCAATTTATATTTCTGCCTTTATTTTCTATGGCTTTACTTTCCATTTTTCTCCCTTTGTTTACCCTCTGCGACGGCCATATTGTTCCCTAAACATTTACTTCCTTGCTGCCGTTGCTTTATTTCTGAATCTTTTACCTGGGCTTCTCTTCCAATCCCTTTGTAAGGACCCCCTCAAATGCTACCTATTCCAAGAAGCTTTTCCTGAATAACTGGCCACGTATACTCTCTTCTCTTTATGAACTATTTATAGATGAACTTATACCTCCCTTAGGCCACATTTACTGCATTTTATTCAGTATATAATGTGTTTTTCTTATGCCATCCTTCTATTCCTCCCCCATTTAGAGTCAACTTCCTGAGGTCAAGGACTTCTGTAGTTTATGCAAAGATGCTTTGAATGTAATGGACTGTCCATAAATATTTGTTTAATTAACTAAGTTAAAATTAGACCGATGTGATGTTTTTATAAAGTTGGAGAATGGTACAGACATTTATTAGAATGAATTGTGACAATAGATCCGAAAGAGGAATTTACATGAGCATTGTATCAATTGTAGGATAACTATTCAAACCAGAAAACATGCTTCATTGGATTTTATGGGCATTTTTTCATAATTATCTTTTAGTCCCTATTTTTATAACTAAGATTGACTACTATCTTGTCACACGTGAAATGTAGGTCTTCTTCTTATACTATTGTTATTATTATAATATTGGTATCTTTGTTCATTTTCTTTACCATTAGATAGATGTTCCTCCTCTGTGCTTACCTTTATTAAAGCACAAATAACATGTGTTGGTAATGATCTATTTACTTGTCCACATCCCCCTTTAAAGGTCCGTTATTATTCATCATCCTAGTAACTAAAAGTTATCTATTAATAAATGTGTATTGGGTAAATAAATAAAATTATTTTCTTAATTAAAATGACCACATCTCATATTTTGGGTAAGCCTCAGGTTATATAAATGTAGAAAACTCTGTTTTAGCTAATCTAACATAATGTACAAAAATTCAAAGTCCACACCAGTCTCTCCTGTATGGAATATTACTACTCTTGTATATCATAAATTTGTTTCCAGAATAGTCTTTTAAAATTTTCTGTTTCTAAAGAATAAAACAAACATGAAAGCCTAGAGTAAATCAGTATAGATGCATAATGTTTTATATTTATATTTTAAGTTCACTGTTACCACAACAAGAATATATAGGAATACATGAACTAATGTTATATCATTCAAGTAATCTACAGTTGGGCAATAATTTTCTGTAGTTCTGGGTTCTGAGTTCTTTTTTTTTGGTGTTTTTTTTTTTCAATTCAAGACCATTTGATTCTGAAGTTTTGCCAACACAGAAAGAAATACTTTCCTTGAAGAAAAGTGCATTACATCTTTCAATTCACTTTAACACTTCTTGCTTAAAACTTCAACTGTAATGCCCATATTCCTAATGCTAATTCTTAACCTAATCCTATATTTTAAAATAACTTTCCTTTTCCATCTAGATACATTCTAATATTCAAGAACTAACTTCAATCAATTGCAAGATGCATTTTTTTTTCACTTTTAATATATCTGAAATTGGGATGTGTCTCAGTACTGTGCCAGGTAGCTGTCATGGAGTAGTTGTTATTGTCTGTGCCTACACAAACTTAGTCATAGCTATTTATATTGTCATCACTTCATTTGGGCTATGTATATTGTTACTACTACACATAGTTAATTACTGTTTAAAATGTCTTTGGAAATTACAGTGTTATTCAACATTTAACCAAAAAGTTATCGAGTATGCAGAAAGGCACAAAAACAGAGCAGCATAATTCTGCTATTAATGAAGCAAATATTTGTTGTCAAAGAAATAAAACCAATTCCACACTTTTTTGCAAAGCAACAATCAGGTGTTTTATGAACTAAGCAAACCACCTTAAGACAGAAGAAATTGTCAAATCCCATGGAATAAGTCTAAGTGTAGATAAGTTTAAAATTATTTCATTAATAATAAAATAATTGCAAGTGTCATAGTGTCAGTTTAATTGACATCATTTTTTTCTTCAAGTTATATCAACTGATGGTGTATATTATAATTAATTGATGACACATTAAATTTAGTATCTTTCATTGTATTTCTTTTTTATGTTCCACTTGATACATAATCATAAGACGTTGCTTTCCTGATTAATAGCTTAGGTATACACATAGATGCTCCCTAGTCTAGTGTCTGAAGCTGAATAGAAGGTATGTTTTGAAAAAGTTACTTAACCTACCTTATGTTTTGGCTAATGCTCTGTTCAGTTCAGACTACATAATTCTGCGTATACTTGGTCTCACAATTGTAAAACCTGGAAAAATAATTTCTTATATTTGCATTTTACTTTTTCTAAAGTTACATTTTTATTAAAGTACTTGTATACAATTATGATTGATAAGTCAGTTTCTAGGTAAAATTAATATAGAGTTGGTATTTTTTAATTCTCAGAATTTTTAAAAGTATTTCCACTTGTGATCCTCTTGCTCATCTACCATGGAAGATCAGCCTTCCTGACGGCCAACTGATTTAAATATCCATGAAGCAAAAACAAGCATCTTCCTATTAATAGTTGTATTCATTACTCTGTCCCTAATTCCACCCGGTTAAGTCATTTGGAATATACATGTTGCTTATTATATTTACTGAACTGTGTAAATAAATGTGTCCTGAGAATCAAGTTGATGAGAAAACAGTAGCTTGAGCTAAGCAATAAACTTGTAGACAATTTGTTTAGGAAATATATATTTCCTAATTGAACCTCTAAAAATAGGAATTCTGGAAAAGTGTCTTAGATCTTTGTCCATTTTCAGATAATATGTAGAGGAGCAAGAGCTTCCATTTGTGAATCTCTATTTAACACAGTGGGGACAGAACCATAAATTATCTTTGTTAAAAATATTTGGAATAATACAAGCCTGGGGCAATAATGGCCAGCCATTTCATATTAGCAAGTAACTTATTAGATCCTTTCTGTACATAAATAGCATGTGTATGTATATATACACGTATACAGATGCTCCTCGACTTACAATGGAGTTATGTCCTGATAAACCCGTTGTAAGTTGAAAATGTTGGAAGTTGAAAATACATTTAATACACCTACCCTACCAAACTCATAGCCTAGTCATAGCCTACCTAGCCTACCTTAAACATGTGCTCAGAACACTTACGTTAACTTACAGTTGGGCAAAATCATCTAGCACAAAGCCTATTTTATAATAAAGTGTTGAATATCTCATGTAATTTATTAAGTACTGTACTGAAAGTGAAAAATAGAATGGTTGTATGGGTACTTAAAGTATGGTTTCTACTGAAAGCATATAGCTTTCATACCATCATATAGTAGAAAAATCATAAGTCAGACCACGGTAAGTCAGGGACGTCTGTATATATAAATATAATCATTTTTCTCTTGAGACTATCATAAGACAAGTTTATTGCTTAGCTCAAGCTACTGTTTTCTCATCAACTTAATTCTCAGGACACATTTATTTACATAGTTTAGTAAATATAATAAGCAACATGTATATTCCAAATGATTTAACAGGGTGGAATTAGGAACAGAGTAATGAATACAACTATTAGGAGGAAGGTGCTTGCTTTTGCTTCACAGATATCTAAATCAGTTGGCTGTCAAGGAAGGCTGATCTTCCATGGTAGTTGAGCAAGAGGACCATGAGTGGCAATATGTTGGGATATTCCCCAGCACATGTCTGTGCTGTCAGCTGACCAGATGTCTAACTTACCTCATTCTGGACCAGCTTATCATGGCCTCATGTACTTATTGTCCTTGATGCATTTCCACATGTACCCTATTCTGTAACAGATTTACCTGCTCAAGAGGTCTAAAGCAAAAGATCACAATGTACTTACTAATCTGAGAAGGTCTGACGTCAGCTATCTAAACAAGACATAACTTTGAAGTGTAATACATATATATTTTATACATTGGGTAGAGGGGCTGGGAAGTGATGGCCTTTTCATGGTATGGGAGAGAGGGTGACATACTATTCCTAGGTAGACTTTACATTCTTTCATCATAATATATGAACTTCAAAATGAAGTAGTGATTGTTATTACTTTTGTTCTTTTATTTTTTATTTTTTTGGAAACAGGGTCTCTGTCACCCAGGCTGGAGTGCAGTGGCATCATCATAGCTCACTGCAACCTCAAACTCCCAGACTCAAACAATTCTCCTGCCTCAACCTCCCCAGCAGCTGGGACTACAGGCACACGCCACCATGCCCGGCTGATATTATTGCTTTTAAATACATATAGTCATGTCCCCTGCAGGAGCCTTTTCTTTCCCTTGTAGGGAATGTTAATGAGCTATTTGCAATGAATTATTCTACAAAAAAATACTATATACCGAGACGTTATTTTTTAAAATCATAGATAAACTTTGTTCATAAAAGTTTAATGAATACTCATTATTAAATTTAAATTGTTTTGTTCTTATTTTCCTAGGATTCTGACACTTCATGACATGTCATTACCTACAGCAATAATGAATATTGACCTGTTTTGGAATAGTTGACCTTTGGAAATGATCCAATAATATCTACTACAGAGAAGCTGAATATACTCTATTTGGAGTGAACAGCCCAGATTGTTACTGAATTTTCAAGATGACAGATCCAATGATGGACTTTTTTGATGACGCCAATCTTTTTGGTGAGACCTTAGAAGGTTTGTCAGATGATACATTTGTACAACCAGGACCTGTTTCACTAGTTGATGAACTGAACTTGGGTGCAGAATTTGAACCTTTACATATAGATTCACTGAACCATGTTCAGGGCACTCCAACACATCAGAAGATGACTGATTTCGAACAGTTAAATCAGTTTGATTCCATGAAATTTCATCAAGTTAATCAACCTTTTGGTAGTCCAGCTGAACACGTGTTATCTCCACACTCCCAGTTTAACTGTTCTCCGATCCACCCCCAAAATCAACCCAACGGTTTGTTTCCAGATGTAGCAGACGGTAGTCCAATGTGGGGCCACCAGACAGCTACTGGCATTTCAAATCAAAATGGATCTCCTTTTCACCAACAAGGACATGCGCATTCTATGCATCAGAATAAAAGCTTTGTGGCACACCATGACTTTGCCTTATTTCAGGCCAATGAACAACAAACACAATGCACTTCACTACGATCACAACAAAACAGAAATAATCTCAACCCAGGGCAGAATTCTCTTAGCCAGTCTAAAAATTTTATGGATGTTAATGTTTCTGGTCCACACAGAGTCAGTGTTAACCACCCACCACAAATTACCAATACATCTAATTCACAGCAATCTCTTTCGTTGCAGCAATTTTCTCAAACGTCAAATCCTTCAGTACACTTTCTCAAGTGTAGCAATCATCAAGAAGGAAGTTTTAATGGACCTTCCCCAAATATGACTTCTTGTTCTGTCAGTAATTCACAGCAGTTTTCTTCACATTATTCCTTTTCCAGTAATCATATATCACCAAACAGTCTCCTTCCGTCCTCTGCAGTTCTTGCACCTAACCATACAAATCAGACTTTATCTGATTTTACTGGAAGTAATTCCTTTTCACCTCATAGGGGAATCAAGCAAGAATCCACTCAGCATATCCTAAACCCCAATACATCATTGAATTCAAATAATTTCCAAATGTTGCATTCGTCACATCCTCAGGGTAATTATAGCAATTCAAAATTATCTCCCATGCACATGAACTTCCCAGATCCTGTGGACTCAGGAACTCAAATGGGCCATTTCAATGATCATGTAGAAACTAATGGCTTTTCATCTTTAGAAGAGAATTTACTTCATCAAGTGGAATCTCAAACTGAGCCATTCACAGGACTTGACCCAGAGGACCTCCTTCAGGAGGGTCTTCTTCCCCAATTTGATGAGTCGACATTTGGACAAGATAATTCAAGTCATGTTTTAGATCATGACCTTGATCGGCAGTTTACTCCACATCTTGTAACAAGGCCTTCTGGTATGACACAGACTCAGTTGCAAAGTCAGGCTCGGAGTTGGCATTCATCATTTTCTAGTCATCAGCATTTACATGACAGAAATCGCCTGTGTTTACAGCGACAGGTATGTAGCTCTTTGCTTTTATTTTGGTGATTTGGGGTATAGTGGGCTTTTATTCTTTGAGTTAATTTTGAGACATAGTCAAGACTTCTCAAACTCAGTAATTCTATTAGGTGAACATGCATATTTTGATATAGTTTTATGTTGCTTTAAAAGTCTTGTGTTGAAAGTGATTCATTGATGTGCTCGAAGCAATAGACTAACTTCTATATTTAGAAAATTATGAGATTTCAAGACCTCTTTTGTAACTTTTAATTATGATTACCTTTAATAGAAGGTTATTTTATCAAAAACAAACAAAAACTTAATCATAATTAAAAGGGAAAGAACAGACTGGGAAAATTTTTTTGCAAATATGATGGACATAGAGTTAATATTCCTCTAGAAACTCATATAAATTGATTAGCAAATTTTAAGATCTCAGTAGATAACTAGATAAAGCATATAAGCCAAAATTCACAAAAAAGGAAATTAAATTAGTGAGCAAAACAAAAATAATATGCAACTTTAATGATAAATTCAATTTGGAGTATGGTTTCTTTTTACGTATTAGAAAAAAAATTCTTAAATGTTAATGCTGGCAAATTAATGGTGAAATTGATACTTACCATGGCTTTGTTAATTGATACAAATATTTTGGAAAGCAATTTGGTGGTATATTAAAGAATATAAAAGTAAACCCAAATGTAGCAAAAGTAATATACCCAGAGGTATTTATCTTACTGTATTTATAAGGAGCAACTGGAAATAGCATAGCTCATTATCATATCCATATTAGATGGATTATTGTAGGCTAAAAAGACTTTGAAGACCAACACCGAGACTGTATTAATGATAAGGGGAAAAGAATTCAAAATTAAGATCACAGTAAAGTGGTTAAGATTACAGGCTCTGGTACCAGACTACCTGGGTTATAATCTTGGCTCTTGTTACTTACTAGCTGTGTGACTTTGAGCTAATTATATAATTTCTGTATGTCTCTTTTTCTTCATCTTTAATATGTGAACTAAGTTATAACAGGTAAAAGTGTTTAGAACTGTGCCTAGCATATAGTAAGAAATTAATACATTTTTTTTAACTATACTTTTTTTTTATAGCAGTATGAAAATATACATATGAAAAAATACCGGAAGGGAATAGGTTGTTTTAGGGTAGTGCAATTATACTTCTCTTTCCCTTGTTTTCTACAGTATTTGTTGTGTGAATATATTACTTTTATAGTAAACAAGTGAATTTATGTAATATTTTATATTTTTTTTAAATTCTGTTGCTAAATTAAGGATTCATAAAATGTTTCAATACCTTGGTTACCCTGTGAGATTCGGTGGACAATGAATATACCATGGCTCTTGAAATTAAATATTTAGGGACCAGTTTTTCATTTCAAAACCTTGGGGTATTTGAAAAAGATAAAATCTTTATCTTTTCCACTGAGTTGATTGTAGTTCTTTTCAAATAGTGTTTTCAGCACATCTTTTAAAATGTCTAGATAGATGTAGCAATTCTTAAAAGACACTTATAAATCCTCCATCTCCCCTTCTTTTTGTGACATGAATTGAGTATTATGATTTTGCTCCCTCTGCTGGAGGAGAATCAAGCATGTTATTATATTTAGAATGACCCTGGAAAAACTCTCCATTGATTAAACTTAGGTTCATTCGTCTATCCACTTTGCATGTAGGTTTCTGACTAGTTTGACCAATCATTTTGTCTAGTGTATAATTGAAGTTATGAGGCATAGAGTTCATTAACTTCTTTCTTAAATTTTAGTTTTCTAAGGCCTGACATCATTTTAATTCATGTTTCTTTTGTTGTTGTTATTTGTTTTTTAATTCATGCTTTTCTAAATGTTTTTCCTTGGCTTTAAAAAGTAATAAGGATTCCTTATAGATTTGGAATGAAAAGGTGGTAATTGTAAATAACTAAAGCAGCCTCTAATGCTAGCATATAGATAGATAGCACTCAGAAGTTCTTTTCAGACCCATGATAAGCAACCTTTCATAAATCCTCTTATTCTACATTGATAATGTAGTTTAAATCACTTACCTTTTTGTTTCAGAGTTTGTTTTGTTCTGCTAACTTCTTATTCTTTTTTTTACATGCCCAAAACCAATAAAAGGCAGTTCATGTGGAATACCTTTTTGACTATTGAAAGTCTGTTCTCGAGATTCCTATTACTTATTAGGGTAAAAAGTGATATTTGGGATTTGTTGATTGTGGGGGTGGAGAGATGGATTGGTAGAGAGGGTAGGGGATTATTATTATGGATTGCATATCAGTTTTATATATACTGAATTAAAGGTCACATATTCTAAACATGTGAACTTCAAATGATTTCATATGTGAGGTTTATGACAAAACTTGACAGAGCATGTAAGTTTTTTGCCTTTGTAATTTTTGGCATGGTCTGGATGGTTGTGGTTACTAAAGAGCTGAAATGTTACATTAATAAGGAGTTCTTATATTATTATGATACCTCCCCAGGTCCTATGGAAAGAAATTTTTTTCTGGGTTCTTTGTCAGATTTCTTTAACTCTCTCTCTTAATTGCGGTAATTTCATTTTAGACTAAATTAGCATTATTACATATGTATAGAAGTTAAGATTTAAAAATAATAAAGTATCATTATTTTTTAGTTTATCAAAATAATTCTGAGGTACATTTTGTTATAGCCAAAACAAGATACTCTTTACTGTTTGAAAAATCATGGATGACACTCTATTTAGAATTCTAGAAAGCTTCAGTATTTGGAGAATATTTCTAAGCCTTACCTTTTCTTATTCCCCAACTAAAGTTGGGTGGTTATAGATATCATTTCAAATATCTCAGAGTATCCTGAAGTCTGTGTCCAATTGTTAACAACAGTGAATATTGATGATTTTATTCTAGAATTTTACCACTTAAAAAAGAGGAGAGAGAGAAGCCGGGATGCAGAAGGAAGAGACAGACCTGAGGGAAGAGGCCAGGAGGAGATGGAGGAAGGGGCACAGGGTGGGGAGTGGGGCAAGGTTGTTGGTCTGAGGAAGAGAAAAGAGAAGAAGTGAGAAGCTATAGCAAGTGTTTCTAAATGTTAAGTATATACAAAACCTAACATAGATAGAGATACTACTAGGTTATCTTCATCTCTAATTTTTGGAGCAAAGGAATTTTGAGAGGATAATACTCTAAATTTTTCATTGCTCTCTTATGACATATTTTCTGCTGTTTTTGTAACACAATCTTTATTTTTTGTCTTATTTGTGAAGTGGAAATAACATATGGAGCCCTGCATGATCTCTTGGTGTTTGTAAATTTAATTTAGCATAAAAGTTGTATAGCAGTGAAACATGTCATGTGGGATGGCTGAACTAGCAATCAAAATAGGAAATCGAATTTTAGAATGGGCTTATACGCAATGCTTTGTTTGTGTTTGTATTCTGACGAATTTCTTACTTTGTTTACTACCTTGAATTTTTTTCTTTTTTTTTTCCTGAAGGTTGACAAATTTATATTACTTACAAACTTAAAAAAAAACTTACAGACAGGTTTGAGCAGCCCATGTAAGGCATATTTTAAGATACTGATTTTTTTCTGACAAATTTGTTTTTATGAGATGGTTGTTATAAGAAATTGGACCATATAGAAAACAAACATAGGAAAATAAATCACTTGTAATATTACCAAAAGATAACCACGGTTGACATTTTGTTATATAAGTTTCCAGTGAGATCTGTTGTCCGTTTCTTCCCTGTCCCCCACCTACATACTTTAGCATTTTTAAGAAACAAAGTTGAGACCATATAGTTTATACTTTTTGGAAAATTGCTTTTTAGGCTTCCAATTAATATGTTGCATATATTTTTCATGACATTAAATATTTTTCTGAAAATGGTTTTGAATGGCTGAATAGTTTGCCATTATAAGGTTGCTAAAGTACTGGATAAAAGTAAGCTTATTATTGAGATCTGGAACAATCTGAATCAAGGTGATTAAAATATCTTTATAATTTTCTTGCACATATTACCATAATAATAGAAATTAAAGTAGGTGCATAGTAATAAAAAATTATAGGTAACACATACAGCGCTTACTTTGTGCCAAACACTGTTCTAAATACTTAACATATATTAACACATTAATCCATCATAACAATCCTTTTATTTGGGTATGATTTTTTTCCTTCAATTTACATGGGAGGAAATGAGGTACAAAGCAATTAAGTAATGAATCCCAAGTCACACATCCAGTAAGTGTCCATACTGGATTCCATTATCTTGTGGTCTTAACCACTTTCACTTTACTTCAGAGTATGTTAATGCATTGTAATAGCTAACAATAATGTACTAAATGATTTTTCCCCCTTCCCATTCAAAAATCTACCTTACTGATGAGGCAAAAACTTGCTGTAGAATCTGTAAGTGGAGAAGACCATGCCTCTCATGTTTTCTGGCTACATTGACAATAGTTTATCCGTTAGCAGAGGGGAAAAAACCCCAAACAAACAAGAAAACTAAAATAGATACTGCTTTTAGAAATGTTCTGACACTTTTTATAAGATTATGTATAAGGTGATATCAACAAATACGTCAAAGGTAAACCCAATAATTATCTTCAAATGTTTGAAGGACATTAGAGGTCATTATTAGGCCAGAAAGTGGAAATCACATAAAAGCATATTATCATTTAGTATAAGGAAGAAGTTTGAAATAAAGCTCTTTCAGTGAAAACAGGGAGAGGGAATAGGTCAGCTGTGTCACAGAAAGAATTTCTGTAATGAGTGGAAAATGGACTAAATTGGTAGGTTATTTCAACTCTAAGATTCTATGGTTGTAATTTTAGGTTTCATTATGGGATATATCATTCATATTGTCTATTTAGCTCCTGAGTGGCAATTACAAATGGTGAAGAAAGGTGAAGAAATATGACAAGTCCTCCACTGTCCAACAATGTCAGGGAATTATTTGTTATAGATGATTGTATTTTCCAGGTAGTTGGAATGTATTTTATTAAGCATCAAAAACTTTAATTACATGGCTTGTCCCCACCCCCAAGAGGGTAATGGTGATGGTGGTAGAATTGCTCTGTTAGGAAAAGATGAAGACAAATCTTAGATTTTTATAGAGAGGTCTTGTATGTTCAAAGTTTTGATAGTTATTTTTATACCTCCAGGAATGACCCTCACTTAAGTAAGACTTTATTGGAACACAGTAGACATTTGGAAATCATCTTTAACAGAAACATAGTTAATATTATGTATAAGTTATTATAAAAAGAGAGGTAAACCTCTATAAAACTAAAGCAATGGATTTATTGTACTTTGCTCATACCTATTGAACTCAGAGCATCCCAACCTCTTCAATATTTTTTTTTTGGTAGTAACTTTTCCTAAGTCTAAAAAGCATCCAGATATATGCGCAATTTAAAAACTTGTCACTTCACTTATATCCTAGACAAAAAGGAGAGGAGAAACTACCTAAGTAATATTTAGATTGTTCCCTTGAATAATTAAAATTTGTATAAGGTACCATCCCTCTATTTACCAGAATTTTTTTAAATCTCTATTCATTTGGCATGGTATTACTTATAAGAAGTTTCAAAATTTTTAATTGTCTGACTAAGCCAAAGCACAAAATAGAAATTCTGTCTAGGAATTTCTTTTTTATTTGCTTTGTTAGTTAAAGGGGACTAGTTTTCAGTTTTGACATTCCTGTCAAATCTTCTAGATTAAAATGTTCTATTTTAACTGGGAAATTGTAGAATATTAACTAGTTCTGAAATATGATTTTAACGATTAAACTATATACTATATTATAGAAGAGTTAAGCTCTGCACCGTCTGCCAGGAATCAGAGTAACAGAAACTCTAGTTGTTAACAGTAGCTTTAAGGCTGTTGACCTCTAGCACACATACTTAAGGGAGGTGAACAGGAGGTAAATTCCAGGAGTGGGGAAAACCCAGCAGTTGGTGAGAAATTTGTAGATTAGTGCAGTACATGAAGTGCCCAAGTTTCAAGCCAAACTTCAAAGTAGGTCTAACAAAATTTTGTTGTATTTAAATTTCTTTATGAGGTGCATTCCCAAATACTTTAGGGCTACTCAGTCATTTACTTATCATTATTAATATCTGAAACTGAAAATAATGTGTTAGGACCTACAGAGTCATCAAACTTTATTCCTGTTGTTATGACATGGATACAAAGCTATTTTGTAATACTTAAATAGGGGTGACCAGGTTTCTTTATTTGGACTGAAATGATTTTAAATTAAGGAAATATTGTAATACAACATGATGTAGGTAATATATGGAAAGAGATGGTAAGCATGTAGGAAGCATGGACTGCTTCAGTTAAATGAGATCTCATCATTTGCTGTGGTCTGCTGTGTAAATAATATCTTGCACATTCACGAATATGCAGGGAATACCTCACAAATTATGGAAAGAGGACGATCTTTAAGAGAGGTTTTTTTCTTACATGAGTATGTTTGTATACCTGAAAACAGTACAAGTTTACATTGACCATTTCATGCATTCAGACAATTTTAGAGCCGAACATGGTGTTACTCTGTCTTCATATACAAAAAGCAAACTGTTAGAAAAATGACTTCCTTGCTGTCACATAACTAGTTAGCAGGTACCTTTCATAGGTTAAACTCTGAAGTGTTTAAGGGTTATCAGAAATGACAGTAATACCATGCTATGATCAGAGACATATTTAATGTGTAGTGTTATAAAATACAGTTATTACTGGTTGTCTTCAGTTACTGAGAAATACTTTTTTAAAGTTTTTTTTGTGTGTAGCTTTTAATGTGTCTTAAGTTTTTTAACTATGTCTTTAGTGTTTAAAAATGTAACCTCATTGTATCTTGTCAAATGTAGGTATATAAGTGTATGTATATAATAATCTAAAATAGCGGTTGATGCTAAAATACCACTTATACCTAGCTTTGTAAGATATTTTTGTGTTTCTCCTTTGCAAATTGGTAATATTTAAAATCTACTAATGAAAACAATTTAGTTCAAGCATCTGTCAACTGCCTAGTATGTGAAGAGAAATAGACATTTGACAACTACAAAAGTAATACATATTCATTGGAAGTATTTAGACAGAACTTAAGAAAGCACAAAAAAAAAAGGTCACTCCTCATCCCATCAACTAGAAGTCCTCACTTTTTATGTTTTTGGGATACGTGTTTTTAATCTTATACTCTATAGCCATTTACCTATTTTTTTCTATTTCAGATTTTTAGCTTTATTGAGATATAATTCACATATAATAAGCAACATATTTAAAATATAAGATTTGGTAAATTTTGACATATGTATATACCAGTGTAATCAACATCAAAATCAAGATACTGAGCATATTCATTACCCTGGCAAGTTCCCTATTGCATCTTTGTGGTTCTTCTTTCCATCCCTCCCCTTTCCCCCACCCAGGCAACCACTGATCTGATTTCTGTCCCTATAGATTAGTTTGCATTTTCTACAATTTTACATAAATGAATTCATACAGTATATACAGTATGTCTTGCTTCTTTTACTCAATTATTTTGAGATTCATCCAATCATTACAAGTAAAATAGTTCATTCCGTTTTATTGCCAAAATAGTATTCTATTATATGGACATACTATAATTTGTTTATCCATTCACCTGCTGATGGATATTATTTCCAGTTTTGAGTTACTATGAATAAAGATGCTGTGAACATTTGTATATGGTCTTTTGGGGACACATATTTTCATTTCCACTGGGTAAATACCTGGCAATGGCTGGGGTTGTTTGATAGGTATATATTTAACTTTTTAAGAAACTAGGAAAATATTTTCAAACGTGATTGTACCATCTTACATTGCCTGTAACAGTGTGTGAGAGTTCTATTTGCTCTACATTCTTGTCAGCACTTGGCATGATATGTCTTTTTAATTTTAGCCATTCTAATAGGTGGGTAATGGTATCTCATTATGGTTTTAATTTGCATTTCCTTAATGATTCATGATATTGAACATTTTTCATGTGTTTATTGCCATCCATGTATCTCCTTTGGTAAAGTTTCTCTTCACATTTTTTGCCCACTTAAAAAATTAGGTTGTTTGACTTGTTATTGAGTTGTAATATTCTAGTTGTCAGGTATATGTTTTGCAAATATTTTCTCCTAGTCTGTGGTCTGCCTTTTTTTCCCCAAATAGTGTATTTTGTTTGTTTGTTTGTTTTAGAGACAGAGACAGAGTCTCACTCTGTCACCTAGACTAGAGTACAGTGGTGTGATCATAGCTCACTGTAACCTTGAATTCCTGGGCTCAAGCTATCCTCCTGCCTCAGCCTCCCAAGTAGTTAGAACTACAGTGCATGCCACCACACCCGGATAATTTAAAAATATATATTTTTGAGAGACAGGGTCTTGCTATATTGCCCACGCTGGGCTTGAAGCAGTCCTCCTGCCTTGGTCTCCCAAAGTGCTGGGATTACCTTTGAAAATTGGTAATATTTAAAATCTATTAATGAAAACAATTTAGTTCAAGCATCTGTCAACTGCCTAGTATGTGAAGAGAAATAGACATTTGACAACTGCAAAAGTGATACATATTCATTGAAAATATTTAGACAGACTTTTCACTGAGTCATGAGCCATCGCACACCCGCCCAAACAGTGTATTTTGAAGAGGAAAAGTTGTTAATTTTGATAAAGTCTAGTTTATTACCTTTTTAAAAAAATAGAATGTGCTTTTTGTATCATATTTAAGAAATCTGTCCCTACCCTAAAGTCATGAAGATTTTTGCTTACATTTTCATGTAAAAGTTCTATGTTTTCCTTAAATGTTTGTACAATTCACCATTGAAGTCATCTGGGACTGATATTTTCTTGGTGGGAATATTTTTAATAATTTTAATTTCTTTAATAGGTGCAGCTCTCCTTAGGTTCTCTGTGTTTTTGAGTAAGCTTTTGGTAGTTTGTGCCTTTCAAGATATTTTTCCATTTCATCTAAATTGTCAAATTTATTGGTATAATATTTTTCATAACATTTCCTTATTATCCTTTCATTGTGCAATTTATAATGTACATTTCTTTCTTTTTTTTTTTTTCTTTTTGAGGCAGGGTCTCGCTCCGTTGCCTGGACTAGAGTGCAGTGGCATCATCATAGCTCACTGCAGCCTCCAACTCCTGGGCTCAAGTGATCCTCCTGTGTCAGCCTCCAGAGTAGCTGGGACTGCAGGCACTCCCCCATGCCCAGCTAATTTTTTATTTTTTTTGTGGAGACGGGGTCTCGCTATTGGCCAGGCTGGTCTCAAACACCTGAGCTCAAGCAATACTCCTGCCCTGGCCTCCTAAAGTGCTAGTATTACAGGCGCCTGTGCCTAATGTACATTTCTGACAATGGTAATTAGTGCTTTCTTTTTTTCCCTGTACCAGTACAGCTAGAGGTTTATCAATTGTATGGAATCCATTGATTTTCTCTTGTTTTTCTGCTTTATATTTCATTGATTTCTGCTATCTTTATTATTTCCTTCTTTTGCTTATTTGGGGCTTAACTTTTCTTTTTTTAAGATGGAAGCCGATGTCATTGACTGAGCTCTTCTTTTCTGCTATAGGCATTTGATGCTATACATTTCCCATTAAGTGTTGTTTTAGCTGCATCCCACAGATTTGTATTGTGTTTCATTTTTATTCAGTTATCCAAGGTAGTTTTGAATTCCTCGTTTGATTTCTTCTTTGACTCATGTATTCTTTATTAATAGAAATGTGTTAATTAACTTATATTTGTTTTGCAGATACCTTTCTGGTGTTGATGTCTAATTTAATTCCATTTCTAAGTTTAATTTCAGAGAACATGATTTGTATGTTTTGAATTTGTTTACATTTATTTAGACTTGTTTCTATGGCTCGTGTTCATGGTTTTACATACATTCTTTGCTCTGATACCTACTTTGATGTTAATATAGTCACTTCCATTTATATTAACATCTTTTTTATGTCCTTTTACTCTTAACCTGTTTGTGCTTTTATATTTAAAGCAGCTTTCTTGTAGGTGATATGTAGTTGGTTCTTCCCTTTTATCCAATTTAATGATTTTTTTAGTTGAAGTGATTAAACCATTTATATTTAATGTGATTAATTGTATTGATATGTTTGAACCTACCATCATATTATTTTCTACTTGTCCCATCTGTTCTTTGTTCTGCTTTTCCTTATTTCTATTTTTAGTTTAACTGAGTATTTTTTTTAATTTTTAAATTTTTTAAGCAGACTTCTCAGCAGAAATTAACTGAATGTTTTTTATGATGCCATTTATGTCAGGGTTCAGTGAGGAGACAGAAACTACACAGTAATATGAACAGGCAAAGTTTAATAATAAAATTATTAACTAAAGCAGGATTGTAGTAATGGGAGACTGACTACTAAGCCATAAAGAGAATTCTAAAGAGTTCAAAGAAGAGCAGGTGAATGGAGTAGCCACTGCCTCTAGGATGGACACAAATCTTGAACTTGCAACCTTCAGCCCTGGAGATGTGCTATACTTGCATGCCAGCCTAGAGGCAGCATGGCCATGGTTCACTGGATGTTAGAGAAGTTTGCTGAAGTGTCATGCCAGTGGGTCTGATTGGGAATCTGCTCTCTGGGGTACAGAGGAAGATGCTCATAGACAGATGTTAAGTCTCAGAACTTGCTGTGAGGCTACCTAAGGTGTCTGGGGAAGCTGTCCGTGGGGTGGTTTTGTGTGCCGCTGGCTGCTAGTGCTTCTGTAGCTTAATGAGAAGAGCATACCGGAACAGGAATTGAAGTCCCTTCATCTTACAGTAATCCTCCAGTACCCTTTACTAGCAAACATTAGCATTGTGCCAGCTGTCAAAGGAAAAATATACAGATTTCAGCTAGGTTATTGCAGAGCAGGTAATGAAAGATGCATCTAGACCTGAGAGGTGATAAATTGAGAACTGGCATGCATAATAATGTTTTGTTGACTTACTATGTAGTACTCTTTCTTATGTTATTTTGGTGGTTGCTTTAAGAATTATAGTACAGGTTGAGCATCCCTAATCTGAAATTCATAATGCTCCAAAATCCAAAACTTTTTGAGTGCTGACATGACACTCACAAGTCATGCGCAAAGGAAATGGGCATTGTAGCATTTCAGATTTTGTATTGTTGGATTTGAGATGCTCAACCAGTAATAATGCAAATATTCCAAAATCTGAAAAAAATCCTAAATCTGAAACACTTCTTGTCCCAGGCATTCGAATAAGGGATACTCACCCTGTGTACATCTTTAATTTATCACAGTCTACTTTTAATTAAAAGTATACCTCTTCACTTATAGTATAAGAACAATATCACAGAATACCTCTATTTCCCCCCTCCTGGCCTTTGTGCTTATAGTTGACATACATTTTACTTCTACATATGTTATAAACTCCATACTACATTTCCATTATTTTTCCATTAAGTGATTATCTTTTAATAAGATTTTTAAAATAAGAAAAATATTTATATTTTCACACACATTTACCATTTCCAGTGTTCTTCATTTCTTTTTGTAGATGCAAATTTCTATTTGATATTTTCTCTACTTAAAGGACTTCCTTTAACATTTCTTGTAGTGCAGATCTAATGATCATAAGTTCTTTCAACTTTTATATGTCTGAAAAATCTTTGTCTTTATTTTTGAAAGATGTTTTTGCTTGGTATAGAATTCTAGGTTGACAGTGTTTTGGTTTTGATTTTTTTCTCGTTGTACTTCAAATATGTTGCACTGCTCTCTTCTAGTTTGCTGTGTTTCTGATGTGAAGACTGCTGTAATTGTTATCTTTGTTTCTGTATGTGTAATGTGTATTTTTCTCTGGTAGCTTTTATGATTTTTCTCTTTTTTACTGGTTTTAAGCAATTTGACTCTGATACTTTTTGTTGTAGCTTTTTGTTTCTTGCGCATGAGTTTTAAGGTTTTTTACATCTACAGAGTTATAGTTTTTGTCAAACTTGGAAATTTCTCCTTGAGATAATTTTTTTGTTCTTCCCTACAGATATATTAGGCTGCTTGAAGTGTTACACAGCTTACTGATGCTCTGTGTGGTTTTGTTTTTGTTTTTATTTTAGCCTTTTAATCTGTCTTTAATTTTGGATAGTTTTTATTGTTCTGTGTTTCATGTAGTTTTTATTCCTATATATTCACTATTCTTCTGTTTTATCTAATCTGTTGTTAATACAATCCAGTGTATTTTTTAGAACATGTTTTTAAAATTGATACATAATATTTGTATATATTTATGGGGTACATGTGGTATTTTGACACATTCATACAATGTGTAATGATGAAATCAGGGCATGTAGGATACCCATCACCTTGAATGTTTATCATTTCTTTGCGTTGGGAACATTTCAACTCTTCTGGTTGTTTTAAAATATGTATTGTTGTTAACTCTAGTCACCCTACTGTACTATCAAACCCTTGAACTTATTCCTTCTACCTAACTATATGTTTGTACCCATTAACTAACCCTTCTTTATCACCTCACAACCCCCAAACACACCCTTCCCAGCCTTTGGTAGCTGTTATTCTATTCTCTACCTCCCTGAGATCAAATTTTTTAGCTTCCACATATGAGTGAGATCATGCAATATTTGTCTTTCTGTGCCTGGCTTATTTTACTTAACATAATGACCCTAATCCCATCCATGTTGCTGCAAATGACATGATTTCATTCTTTTTTATGGCCAAATAGTATTCCATTGTGTGTATATACCACACTTAGGTTGATTCCGTGCCTTGGCTACTGTGAATAGTGCTGCAATAAACGTGGGGTGGGGGCAGGCATCCCTTTGATATACTGATTTTCCTTACCTTTGGATAAATATCCGGTAGTGGGATTTCTGGATCGTATGGTAGTTCTATTTTTAGTTTTTTGAGAAACTTCCTTACTGTTTTCCATAATGGCCATACTAATTTACATTCCCACCAACAATGTATAAGAGTTCTCTGTTCTGTGTCTTCGTCAGCATTTGTTATTTTTTTGTCTTTTTGATAATAGCCATTCTAACTCTGGGGTAAGATGATATGTCATTGTGGTTTTGATTTGTATTTCCCTGATAATTAGTGATGTTGAGCATTTTTTCATTTGCCTATTTGCCATTTGTATGTCTTATTTTGAGAAATGTCTACTTAGATCCTTTGTCCACTGTTTAATGGGATTTATTTTTTAATTTTATTTAATTTTATTTTTTGCTGTGAGTTGTTGGGAGTTCCTTGTATATTCTAGATATTAGTCCCTTGTTGGATGAATAGTTTGCAAATATTTTCTCCCATTCAGTAGGTTGTCTCCCAACTCTGTTGATTGTTTCCTTTGCTGTGGAGAAGCTTTTTAGGTTAATACAGTCTCATTTGTTTATTTTTGTTTTTGTTGCCTGTGCTTTTAAGATCTTAGCCATAAAATCTTTGCCTTAGAGTCCAATGTCCCAGAGCATTTCCCCTATGTTTTCTTCTAGTAGTTTTATAGTTTTGGGTCTTACAATTAAGTCTTTAATCCATTTTGAGTTTATTTTTGTATATGGTGAGAGATAGGAACCTAGTTTCATTCTTCTGCACATGGATATCCAGTTTTCCCAGCACCATTTATTGAGGAGGATGTCCTTTCCCCAAAATTCTCATTTTCATTCATTTGATATCTTCCATGTCTCTACTTAAGATGCTCAGTCTTTCTTCTAACTTATTGAACATTTGGAATACTGTATAGTTATAATAGCTACATATAACTATATATAATAGTTAGGGTCATACAACTAGTAAGTGGCAGAGCAAGGATTCAAATATTGGAAGTAGGACTCTGGAGCCCACACTACCATTTGTTGCATTAAAATATGGGACTATTGAGCTGGAAGGGATCTACAATTGCATATCAGTTTCCTATTGCTGTTGTAACAAATTATCACAAACTTAGGTGTCTTAAAACAACATATACTTATTATCTCACAGTTCTGGAAGTCCAAGTCTGAAATGGATCTCACTGGGCTAAAATCAAGATGTCAGCAGGGCTGCATTCCTTTCTAGAAGCTCTAAGGGAGAATCCATTTTCTTGCCTTTGCCAGTTTATGAAGGCTGCCCACATTCTGTGGCTTGTGGCTCCATTCCATGTTTAAATCCAGCAGTGGCTAGTCAAATCTTTCTCACATTGTATCACTTCTGCCTCCTTCTTATACTTACAAGGACTCTTGTGATTACATTGGGGCCACACAAATAACCTGGGATAATCTCCCAGTTCAGCTGATTAACAATCTTAATTCCATTTGCAATTTGAATTCCACTTTGCCCCATAACCTAAAATACTCACGGGTTCTGAGGATTAGGAGGTTGATATCTTTGGGGGAAGCCATTATTGTGCCTACCACAAACCAATAAAGGTCAATGCTTCTAGCAAGACCCTGTCTCAATAAAAAAAAAAAAAAGCTCCTTTAACTAAAGAATGAATTAACAAGGGCCTGTTTTATGACTTTCTAACCTGACATTATAAAAAAACCTGCTTGAGTACCTTATTTTTCTGCTCAGTTTCTTCTCTCCGCTTTCATGCTAGGAATTATCTGGTGGTCTAGAGTGCGGTGAGTTAGGGGTGAGCTGCTTGGAACTTGTAGTTTCAGATTTCTCAATAATGCATATTTAAACAATTTAAATAAACTCAGTGATTTTTGAAAACAGCAAAATCTTCATTCACTCAACAATTATTTAGTAAGCCCCATCCTATACCAGGCATTGTGCTGGGTACTTTTTATATGTCATCGTGTTTTATCCTCACAACAATCCAATGATGTTAGTGATGGCATCTTAATTTATAAAGAAGAATGAAGAAAACAGGTTCTAGGTACCGTAGCATATAAATCACAGCCCCAAGACTTGAACCCAGATTTGAGATAAGTAGTTATTAAGAAAAGATAAAGAAGTCATGATTTTCTAATATATAATCCAATATTTTTATTTAATCATTTAAATAATTATATAATATTTATTACAAAATAATTTCATATGATTTCAAGTTAAATCCATAGGTATCTTAAATAATGTAGTACTACAATTTAAAAAAATGAGAAAATCTGATTTCTAAAGTGGTATTATATTTTCTTTTGTAAAAATTTCACTGTTCACTATGTTTCATTATATCATGGACTTTGAGTACTTTCTTGGTGTTACTCATGTTATGTTGTATCTCTTACTGCAGGAAATAAGCCATAATGACTAGAAAGTTGAATTCTTGAATTTTTGTCAGTTGACAAATAAGCTATTTATGAAGGAGAGGAATAGATAATTTTCCTTTTTAGTCTTAGCAATAGTCATTTGTTTCTCAATTCCAGTGTTAGTAAACCTTTTGGAGGTAGGTTTTCAGATGTCAGTTTCTTTGATAAAACGGGAAGAGCACTAGATTTGGAGTCAGAATAATTGAATTCAAGTCCTGGCCCTGCCATCTATTATCATAGTCTTATGTGAGTTACTTCTATGGTTTTCTCATCTGTAATATGTGGATATATGTTTCTGGGTTTTCTTTCTTTTCTTCTTTTGTTTTCTTGAAATGGAGCCTTACTCCATTGCCCAGGCTGGAGTGCAGTGGCTATTCACAAGTGCGATCATGGCGCACTACAGCCTTGAACTCCTGGACTCCAGCGATCCTCCTGCCTCAGCCTCCTGAGTAGTTGGTACTATAGGTATATTCCACGACATCCAGCTCATTTCTGGAATTTCTGATTGATAATTTTGACAGTGATTTTGAAAATGCTTTATAAATTGCAGAGTCAATTTTTTGTTTAGTAATGATGATTCCTTGCATTAAGGATTTTTAATTTAGAGCTTGAAGGACCTTTAATTATTTAATAAATATTTTTTAATTTAACAGTTGGAGAAACTGAGGCCCAGGTAGATATAAAGTCTAGATAGGCTGGATTGTAGTAGTGTGATCATAGCTCACTGTAGCCTCCAACTCCTGGGCTCAAGAAATCCTCCTGCATCAGCCTCCTGCGTAGCCAGGACTACAGGTGCACCCATGCCCAGCTAATGTTTTTATTTTTTGTAGAAACAGGATCTTGCTATATTCCCCAGGCTCGTCTCAAACTCCTGGCCTCAAGTGATCCTCCAGCCTTGGCCTCCCAAGTCGTTGGGATTATATATGTGAGCCACTACACCCAGCCGTAAAGTCTATATAGCTTTTTAGTGGCATAATCTAAAGTGGTTCCCTGATGCTATTTCCTTTTCTCTTTATTACATGGCTGTTTCTTAACTCATTATTTATGTAGTCTCACTCCTAATATTTGTCAGTCCCAGGGAGTTCAGGGTTATAGTAAGCTCTGATTGTGTATGTGAATAGCTACTGCGCTCCAGCCTGGGTGACATGGCTGTCTCTAAAAAATAAAAATAAATGAAAAAATAAAGTGAAATTGTTCTATGAATACATATGTGTGAATCACTTAGATTTGGTAGTTAACATTTTGCCATATTCGCTTTATTTGTATCTATAGATGAGTAGATAAGATTTTGTTGTTTTTAGCTGTATGATTGGAAAGTAAATTGCTGTCATCATGAGACTTTAACCTCTAAATACTTCATCATACATCTCCCAAGAATAAGGAGTTCTTCTGTACAACCAGTATAAAACCTAAGATAACTATTAATTCCATATCATCTAAAATCTAATCCATATTCAAGTTTCTGCAATTGTTAGGACAAGCTACCTAATTTTTAAAAATTATTTCACTTAAAATATCAGCTCTCTGAAATATTTTAACCCTCTAGTTTAGATCATGATATGAGACTTAAAAACATACCACTTACAATTCTTGGCAATATACTTACTATTATAGTATTATATATTATATTTTTATATTAATAGTAAACTGTTTACCTGTCTTCTATTAATAATATTTACATCCGTCTGCACCTAGCACATTGTCTTGCAGTTAAAGGGGGCTCAAAAAATATTTGTCAGATTATTAATACATTAAAATGAATTATTTGCAGTTTATTTTTTCAAGCCTATTACAAGATACATAATATATCTTGTACTTAGTCTTATTGTTTTGCCATTTTAAAAAATCACTATTTAAGCATGGCATACAAACTTTTGCATATTTTCTCATTGCCAGGGTGTCCTTTGAGGAGCAGTGATTCTATAAACAGCCATGTCTCTGACATTCTTAAAATGTTACCTTACCTTTGTTTTAATGTGCTTTCCCAATTTACTTTTCCTACTGGGAAAACATTTGCTAAAACTGGGGTAAATTGAAAGGATTTGCATAATTTGAGGAAGACAAGTGAGATGCTAAGGATCTCCTTAAATTTCTTTTATCTTGAGGGAAGAGAAACATGAGAGGGATTATAAATATTTGGAAACTTGTTTTAGTTATATATTAAGGGGAATTATAGATGATAGTACTTTTGAAGGGGAGAATTAATGAAATGTAGAGAAGGGATATGTTTAATTTTCAGCACTGTGGATTTCTTAAGTGCATATCAGCATTATTCTGGTATTTATTAATAATGATATGGTTATTGCAACAGGCATCTCTAATAAGTATGAGAGCCATAATTTCTCAAGTTTCGTATTTCAGAATCTTAATTTTTGGCTGAAGGTAGGGATAAGTAAATCATACTTGTCATGTAAAGATTTTTTAGGAACAGTAATTATTGTGGTACAGTAATTTATATGATATACTTAAGCAAAAATTAGAGTGATATGAAACTTAGTTATAGGACTGAGCAGACCGATATTATAAATATTAGAAAATATTAAAACTAAAAGATTATATTTTGCTCAGTTTCAATGTAAACTAATTTTTTTTTTACAGTAGCTTAGATAGACTTTTGTGGGCTTAATATAAGCAAGTCAAAATGCTTTTTAAAAATTTTTCCTATATGTAAGATAAGCTTAATGTCTCAGCATGATATTGAATGAGTTAACATCTAAAGCACTATTTACTTTCTTTAGTTGATAGTAGTAATCCTCAAAAAGTTATTGAGGATGAGTATCTCTGATTAGAAATAATAAAACAAATATTTTACTATGCATGATTAATTAAGCATGTACAGTGTCATTGCAGTTTGCCACTGTAATTTAGTTATGCCAGAGTATTTGCTTTTAGTGCAAAGAAATAGATTTATAAGACTTTACTTTTTTATTTAATGATTTTATTCTTAATTGGTTGGTCCAGTTTATTTTAACTTCAGAGGATAATCTTTGGGAGATGCTTCATGGAAACTGACATTGTCTGGAAAAAGAGTATTGGTAAGGACTCTTCATTTGTGTTTAATGCCATTTGTGTTACCATTTCAATACATGTTTGAGTTAAATCACAATCACATATTTTAGGTGAGCCAATTTTTTTCTACATTTCTCGTTCTTAGAAAAACCCTTCATTAATTAGACTTCAATACTTATTTAAATATCCATAGGAATTTGAGCTACAAGGAGGAAATCTAGCTAATTAAATGAAAGTACATTTAATTTTTATCATTATTTTAAATGAGATTTCATATATACATGTCCTTAATTCTATTAATAAAGCACTAAATATTTTAGAAGACTTGCTTTTCATTAAAATTGGTTATGTGGAATTGGAAATCCGCAAGATCAAGTATTTTAAATTAATATCATACATGTATGAATATATACACGTATGTATATATTTGAGACTGTATATATCAGCTAACTTTCTATTTGTTTTAGGAACAGATGTCCTTTCAGCAGTTACATTCGACAACCATCCACCTTCATAATACTTTTTAAAATCTGTTAGAATCACAATGAGGAGGCATTTTAAAGCATGAGTTTCTAGACTAAGTCTTGAGTCAACATTAATCTATATGTTGGTACTTTTAAAGGACTGTGGCAGCGCAAAAACAGAAAAGTGGAGCCGGCAGTGTACAAGCACCTATAAACCCACCACCTAGGTTTAACAAACGTAATATTTGTTTCAAAGCTTTCTGTTTTTAAAGAAGTAAAGTATTATGGTTAACTGCGGAAACCCTCAGTCCCAGTCGCATTCCTTCAGAGCAAACCACTGTTCTGCTATTGTCGTGTGTCTTTTCAGTGTGCGTTTCTGTAAATTCCTCGTCGTGGTGTGTCCATGAACATCTGAAGAGGAAAGGGGAAGGCCTGGGGAGGATGGTTATGTCTGTAACAGTTCATTTATTTAAAAGAGGGGTTTGAAGCAAATAAGGTAGATATTAACATCTAATTAACCCCATTTCATGAGTGTCTTTATGTTCTCTGTGATGAAAATATTATATAATTAAACACTAACAATAAAACAAAATCGTGGCTTTGGAGTTAGTCTTAGGTTCAAAACTCTTTCTGCTACTTACCAGCCATATAACCTTGGGCAAGTCTGTTACCCACTCCAAACTTTAGTATCCTCACCCATGAAATGTGGATAATGTTGGTACTAGCCACATAAGATTGTTTTTCATATTAAAATGAGCTAATCCATGCAGCACTTAGTGTGATACCTGGCTGATTTTTTTGAATGCCTGTTTTGTTTCAAATTCTTTACAAATATTGTTCTATTTAATTTTATCTCTATCAATAACTAAAAGAAATAGCTGTGACACTAAAAAAAAGGATATGTATGTGTTTATGTAGTGCTTTGTGGCTTAGACTTATTTTTAAAGAAAGGGAAATATCTTTATTATAATGGATGAGTGGTACTTACAGTGAGATTAGGAAAGATTTGGGAAGTTAGATGGGTTCCATGTGGAACGCCTTGCATGCCAGGCTAAGTGAAGATTTGGGCAGGGAAAATCCACAATAAAAGCTATACCAGAATAACCTGGTTTTGAAGTGGAACAAAACATAGGCAGTGTGAATACTTTAGGTAGGGAAGGTCTATAGTCAATTGAAAAGTATAAAACTAAAATTCAGAAGATATGTATTTTGGGAGTGTCTGCTACAAAGTGGTAACTGATGGTTGAAACTATGAGACAATATAATCGAGGTAGAAAATGTAGAGTATGAAATGAGAGTTTTGTCCAGAGTCTTGGGGAACCTGCATTTGTGAGGCAGAAGGAAAAAAGAAGAATCCAGGAATTAAAGGAAAAAAATATTAGATCTGTAGCATCCTTGAATCCACAGAAACAGATTTCATAAAAAGTCATGATGAGCAGAAGTATCAAAAATTAAAACATGTTGAAGAGAATAAAAACAGACAAAAGATTATGGAGTAGTTATGGGAAGTATAATAATTGGTGACCTTTTTAAAAGGACTTATAGATTAGGAGGAACAGGAATCAAATCAAAAGGATTTTATAAGTAGTAAGAAAATCAGAATTTCAACTGTAGCCCACTATTTTGAGATGTCTGGTTATGAAAGGAAAAAGAAAGAGTAATTTTGAAGATTAAAACGTTAAAAAAGCAGAAATGGGTATTTTAAATGTTAATATTATTATCACTCCCAAAAGAAATCCCATACTCATTAGCAGTCAGTCCCTACTTCCTCCTAACACCTCAATCCCTAGGCAACTACCAATCTACTTTCTGTCTATGAATTTGCGTATTCTGGACATTTCAAATAAATGGAGTCATACGTTATTCTTTATGATGAGCTTCTTTCAGTTAGCATAATGTTTTCAAAGTTCATCTATGTTGTAGCATGTAATAGTACTTCATTTTTTTATTGCCAAACAATTTTCTGTTATATGGATATAGCACATTTTGTTTATCCATTTGTTAGTGATGGATATTTGAGTTGCTTTTACTTTTCTGGCTATTATGAATAATGCTGTTATGAATGTAAAAGTTTTCATTTCTCTTGGATATATACCTAGGAATGGAATTGCTGGGTTATATGATAATTCTGTGTTTAATCTTTTGGGTAACTTTCAGGCTTTTCCAGAGCAGCTTCATCGTTTTACATTCCTACTAGTAGTGTATGAGGGTTCCAATATCTCCATACTTGCCAACCCCTGTTCTTACATCTTTTTTATTATAGCCATCTTAGTTGGGTGTGAAGTGGGATCTCATTGTTTTGATTTGCATTTCCCTGATTGATAATGATCATGGGTTTACTGGGCATTAATCTTCTTTCAGAGAAATGCCTATTCAGATCTTTTGCCCATTTTTAAATTGAGTTATTTGTCTTTTTATTATTGAGTTGTAGGAATTCTTTATATATTCTAGGTACAAGTATCTTACTAGATATTTGATTTGCAAATATTTTCCTTGGGATTTATTTTATATAAAAGATCATGTCTTCCACATATAAAGATAGTTTTACTTCTTGCTTTCCAATCTGAATGTTTTTTATTTCTTTTTCTTTTTCAATTGTCGTGGCTAGAAACCTGAGTACAATGTTGAATAGAAGTGGTAAGAGCAGATGTCTTTGTCTTGTTCGTGATCTTAAGGAAGCATTCAGTCTTTCACCATTAAGTACTGTATGATGTTAGTTGTGGATTTTTCATAGATGCTCTTTATCAGGTTGTGGAAGTTCCTTTCTGTTCCTAGTTTGTTGAGTGTTTTTATCATGAAAGGATGTTGAACTTTGTCAAATTCTTTTTCTTCATCACTTGAGTTGTGTGGTTTTTATTTTTTATTCTATTGATATATTGTGCTACACTAATTGATTTTCAGATATTAAATTAGCCTTGCATTCCTAAGATAAATCCCACTTGCTCATGATATGTATGTATCTCTCTATATATCCCTGGATTGGATTTGCTATTATTTTGTTGAGGATATTTCTGTCTATATTAATAAGAGATATTGGGGTTTGTAGTTTGAATTCATGATTTATACCAGTGTTTGCTGTGTTTGTTTTTTGGTTTTAATATGTCATCTTGGATGATTGCATTAAACTGAACAATTAGCAAACTATTTTTATAGCCTTTTGTCAGACTTCAGTGCATTTGTACACTTTATATTTTTTCCACGTACAGGGTGGTAGGAGAGGTATCAATGAAGACAAATACATTTTCTTTAAAAGTTAATGTCGACAGTATATGTGACCTATATTTAGTTAAGTGTTTTCATATTTAGTAAGTGTTTTGTATTTGTATTGTATTTGTATCTGTATTACAGGGGTACACTTTCATATTAAATTTATTATTTTCTCAACCTCTTATTTAAAATACTCTTTGAGGTTGGGCAGGAGGGTTCACACCTGTAATCCCAAGCACTTTGGGAGGCTGAGGTGGGAGGATTGCTTGAGGCCAGGAGTATGAGACCAGCCTGGGCAGCATATTGAGACCCCATCTCTAAAAAAACATAATTTTAAGAATTAGCCAGGTGTGGTGGTGTGCATCAGTAGTTCCATCTACTCAGGAGGTAGAGAGGATTGCTTTGCTTGAGCCCAGGAGTCTGAAGCCATAGTGAGCTATGATCACACCAGTGCAATGCAGCCTGGGTGACAAAGTGAGACCCTGTCTCAAAAAAAAAAAAAAAAAAAAAAAGTTAAGTCAGGGTAAACTTAATTCTGTTACATTTATACTCACTAGGTAAGTACATTTTAAAATCAATTTTATTGAGGCATAATTTACATACAAAAAATTTACCCATTTTGAGTGTAATTTGATGAGTTTTGAGAAGTGTATACAACTATGTATACCACATTCAAGATATAAAACATTTTTATAACCCCAAAAAAGTTCCATTTGCCTCTTTGTAGGCAGTCGTCCTCTCATCCCTGGCCCCAGGCAATCACTGGTCTACTTTGTGCCACTGTATATTAGTTTTGCCTGTTTAAGATCTCATAAAAATTTAATCATATTACCTGTACTTCTTTGTGTCTGGCATTTTTCACTGAGTGTATTTTAAAGATTTATCTGTGTTATTTCGTGTATCAGTTCATTTCTTTCTTACCTTTTTTCTTTTTTGAGATATAATTTACATATAGTAAAAAGTCACCATTTTTAGTGAATAGTTCTGACAAATATATACAGGTAAGTAACTACCACCATTAATCAAATTAGAGATAGTTACATCATTCCCCCCAAATTTCCTCATGCTCTTTTATAGTAACCCCTCCTCCAACTACTAGCTGCTGGCAACCACTGATTTGGTTTTTGCCACCATAGTTTTGCTTTTTTGAGAATGTCATATAAATGATATTATATAGTATGTAGCCTTTTGAGTCTGGCTTCTTTTACTCAGCGTAATGCATTTGTGATTCAGTCATGTTGTCTAGGGCAGTGTTACCCCTTTTTATGACTGATTAGCATTACAGTTTTAATTAATTAATTCATTCATTCATTTGTTGATATACCACAGTTTATTCATATACCTCTTGATTAATACATTTGGGTTGTTTACTGGTTTTTGGCTATTAAGAGTAAAGCTTCTATGAACATTCAAGTTCAGTCTTTTTGTGTACATTTTCATTTCTTTTGGGTATGTATGTAAAAATGGGATTGCTGGGTCACATGTTAAGTGTACGTTTATCTTAATAACAAACTGCCAAGCTGTTTTCAAAAGTAGTTGTACTATTTTACATTCCCACCAGCACTATATGAGAGTTCCAGATACTCCTTCCACGCCGTTTGATTTGATGTGTATTGGTATCTTGTGATGGTTTTAATTTTTATTTTCCTGATGGATAATGATGTTGAATATCTTTTCATGGGCTTATTGGCCAAAACCGCATGTCTTGTGAAGAATCTATTGAAGTCTTTTGCACAGACATAGAAGAAGGCAATCTCTAACATGGTTAAGACCTGGAAAAGAGGTGTATGTGCCTGCATACGTGTATATGTTTATATGGTGGTGTGTTTGGGATGGGGAAGGAGAGTTGGAGTTGGAATGCCCAGCAGTAGGTTATAGAAGGAAGTCTAATTAGGTCATTGTGTGGGATTAAGGAGGTCTGGCCACATATAACGCAGACTCCTGAAAACAGGTGAGTGAGGAAATAGCATCTAGTTATCTAGGAATAGGCACTATATAGAAGCTTTAATAACAGTCATAGGATAATATTTCAAGGACAGCTACTGGGATTAGGGGAAAGGAATAAATATCAAGACATTAACCTAAATTTAGATGTCTACTGGTATTAGCTTCTTAGTATGGAAATTAAGGCCTAAAAGAACATTAATATTTGTTAAGGCAGGTTTATTGAGATATAATTTACATCCAGTAAAGTTTATCTTTTTTTGTTATATAGTTCCATGAGTTTTGAAAAATGTGCACAGTTGTATAACCATACCGCAATCAAGATATAGATTATTGTTATCACCTCCCAAAATTCTCTCATTCCCCTTTGTAGTCAGCCTTACCCTCTAATGTCAGACCCTGAAAACCAATGATTAATTTTCATTCTTTGTAGTTTTGCGTTTTTGAGAATATTATATGGATGAAATAATCAAGTATATTGCCTTATTAGTCTGACTTCTACTTAGCATAGTGCATTTTTTGTTGCATGTATTAGTAGTTTTTTCCTTCATGTTCCTGAGTAGTATTCCATTATATGAATGTACCACAAATTGTTTATGTATTCACTGTAGGTCATTCGGGTTGTTTCCAGGTTTGGACAATTATGAATAAAGCCTCTGTAAATATATATGTACATGTTTTTTGTTACCATACATTTTCATTTCTCTTGAGTAAATACGTAAGCATAGGATTGCTGGGGGTCCTGTGTTAGATTTGAACCACTACCAAGCTGTTTTCCAAAATGGTGATACCATTTGGAATTCCTGCCAGTAGTTATAAGAGTTCCAGTTGCTCCATATCCTTTCCAGCACTTAATATTGTTTGTCTTTTTTTATTTTTTAACCATTCAAATAGATGTGTATTGGTATCTCATTATGGTTTGAATTCACCTTTCCCTAATAATATGAGCATCTTTTCTTGTGTTTATTTGCTAACCATTCATCTTCTTTGATGAAGTGTCTGTTCAAATCTTTTGCCCATTTTTTAAATTGGAATATTTGTTTTCACATTATTGAGTTTTGAGACTTCTTTATATAAAAGGAAACTTATCACAATAATTAACACTAGCATTTACTGAGTGCTTATATGTCGGATAGGGTTCTTATGTCCTTTACTTGAATTATCTCATTTAAATTCACAGCAACCCTATTAGGTTATATATTATGATTATCCTCATTGTGTAGATGATGAAACTGGAAAATACTGGCTAGGTTTTAGAGATATTGAATATTGACCAGGGCTTATAACTACAATGTATTATGGTAAATATAACAGTAAAATTACATATAGTATAAAGGAAGTGATATTCAAAAGTGAATTTTTGAATAGATATTTTCTAGGCCACCCACACTCTAGATAACTGGAGCAGTAAATTCAAAGTTTTTGGTATATGTCTACAAAATTGAAATTAGTTACGTATTGCTGGAATATAAAGTAACAGGTGTCTGAGAATTGGAGATGTAACTGGAGAGAGAGAGATGATGACGATATTATTCAGAAATATGAGTACAGACTTAATTATTCTGTTTTAGTTTTTTATCCTTCACATGCTGATTGTGGGTTTGAAAAAACTTACTTTCTTTATGCTCCTCCCTTTCCCTACCATTAATAACATTGGTTAAGGTAACTTTTAGGCCTCTTTCAGCATTTTGTAAATTACTCCTGGTATTAGAGGAAATATACAATATTATATTTCTCTTTTACTGATTTCTTTCTGAATGAAAAACATCTAAAATGTCAGGCTAATATAATAAAGAAAAATAATTTGCCTTTAGTGTCAAAACATCATTGTGTTAGGAGAATATTTGATCTTCTCCTTACATACTTGGATGCAAGAAGTCAGATTAATAAGATTAAATAATAGTATTCAATTTGAGTTTTAATGTTTTAATGTAAATTTTATTGAAGTATAATGTACATACAGAAAATATACAAATTCTAAGTAAATATTTTGATCGATTTTTAGACAACAAACATCATCTTCATAACCAGTATCCAGATGAAGAAACAGAACGTTATCAGGCCAGGCATGGTAGCTCGTGCCTGTAATCCCAGCACTTTGGGAGGCTGAGGCATGAGGATCATTTGAGACCAGCCTAGGCAACATAGTGAGATCCCATCTGTATAAAACATTTTAAAAATTAGGGCATAGTGGTACACAACTGTAGTCCCAGCTACTCAGGAGGCTGAGGTGGGAGGATCACTTGAGCTCAGGAGTTTGAAGCTGCAGTGAACTATGCACCACTGTACTTCATCCTAGGCAATAGGCTGAAGTGTTCCTATGTACAGATTTTATTTAGACTTTTGCCTGGGGATATTTAATGAAGCAATTTTCTCAGTCCAGATTTCCTATGGATAAGCCTTTCATAGAATGGAATCATTGCCAATCCTGGTTTTCATTCTTTTATAGATCTTATAAAAATTTGAAAAGCTTTTTAATTAGAGTTAGTATTTGAAGTTATCAGATTAAGATCTCTTTATTTTTCTATCAAACTTTTTTTTTCTTCATTGAGGAGTATTACTTGAGTTAGCCAAACTGCAGAGTTAGCACAGTTGCAAGACTGTCCTCATTTCTTACACCAACTGCAAATTCTGAGGGTTCCCCAAACCACCCTCAGTTTTAATAATTTGCTAGTAGGCCTCACAGAACCCACTGAAAAGGATTATACTCACAGTTAAAGTTTTATTACAGGAGGAGGCTATTAATTAAAATTAGCCAAAGGAAGAGATACATAAAACAGAGCCTGGGAGGGTTTCAAACACAAAGCTGCTGTTGTCCTCTCCCCATGGAATCAGTTCTCAATATTGATGTGTGATAATACATGCAGACTACTGCCAACTAGGGAAGCTCACCTGAGCCTCACTGTCAGAGTTTTTATCAGAGCTCTATTCATAGGCATGATTGACTAATTGATTGCCCACGTGGTTGATCTCACCCTCCAGGTCCACTGATACTAGGTTAACATAAAACCCCTACCCTAAATCATATGAGTGGTCTTTCTGATGTGGCCAGCCCCTGCCCTAAACAAAGACACTCCTATCAGGTATGGCAAAGGTTACCTCCTAGAAGCCAGGAGCAAAAGCCAAACCTCTCTTTGGATAAGGCTAAATTCTTTACTACACAAATAAGTATTAGAAAAATACAGCCTTTTGCAACTTTATTCAGCCTTTTACTCATTCATTCATCAAATATTTTTTATTCTGTGTAACGTGTATCATGTTGAGCTTCAGGTATACAGGACACAATTCCTGACCTTATGGAGCTTACTTCCTAGTGTAAGTTTTGAATTTTTTTTCTTTGATTCTGTAGTATTATATATTAGCCAACATCTCCAAAATAGGACAGAGCAAAATAATAATCTGTGTTGAATTGCTTTACAACTCTCCTCTTAAATGAAATAGAACTATTCTAAGAGGTCAATGAATGCTGTTTTAAAAACTTTTTGACTGGGACCCAGTATATAATTGTCTGTTTATAAGTGTTTATGAATGTATTAATATATATGTGGGGGGGTGTGTGTGTATTGAGATATAACCGGTGTTTCAATGGTCTGTTTCATTTGTAAGGAATGTTAGTTGCTATCCACTGAATTGATGGCCCATAATGAGATTACAGCTCACAGTTCAAAAACACTGCCTTAGATAATCAGACCATTGAGAATAATGATCATGGCCCATTACTAGAAGGAATAAGCTTAAAATTGTAGGACCTGAACAAATAAGATCCAGAGAGAAATTGAGGTAGAGAGTACTCACTTCTACAGATGAGACAGTTTCCCATCTGATGAACAGGCTAGAAAGTATAGTTAGTGGAAATGTTATCCAATAGGGGAACATTATTCAAATATAAAACCAGTACATTAGTCATTTGGCCTTGTGGATAATTTCTCAAACTTGCTTATTATAATTTCTAATTCACCTTTCTTCTGATGTTTACATAGCTAACTCTTTGTTTTCATTCAGATTTTAGTTTTAATGGAACCTCCTCAGTGAGACCTTCCCTGAATCTGTTCTAAAATGGTCACCCTATCACTTTTCATCACATCATCCTGTTTTCATTCCTTGCATTATCTTTACCCTTAACTGATATTTTTCCTCTCTGTTTACCTCTCTCTCTAAAATGTTAGCTACGTTAGAAAAGGAACTATCTTCTTTATTGTTTTATTCCCAGCACTTATAGCAATGTCTGGCAAATAGCATGTACTCAAATAATGCCTTGAATGAGCGCTCTAGTTCGTTCTTCTTAAATCAAGACAGAATACATTTCTCTTGGTGAGACTATAGTGCAATTACTACCTCCTTTGTTCTATAGACCATATTTCTGTTTGTGCCATCTAAGATTGCATTTGCTTTTTATGGCCAGCTTATTACATCATACATTCATTTATTTTACAGGGCATGTACCATATATTTTATACAGTCATTCATTGCATAACAACGTTTTGGTCAACAATGGACTGCATATATGATGGTGGTCCCATAAAATTATGATACTATATTTTTACTGTACCTTTTCTACGTTTAGATACACAAATACTTAGCACTGTGTTACAGTTGCCTACAGTATTCAGCACAGTAACATGCTGCAGAGGTTTGTAGCCTAGAACAAGAGGCTATACCATATAGCCTAGGTGTATAGCAGACTATACCATCTAGTTTGTGTAAGTACACTCTATTATGTTCACTCAACGATGAAATCATCTGATGACGCATTTCTTAGAATGTACCCCCATCATTAAGTGATGCATGACTGTACTTTAGTTGTTTTTTGTGTGCACGCATACATGGCCATTTATATATTCAGCCTCATAAGGTTTTTTAAAAATCAGCATGTTTGGGGCCGGGGGGAGGGCTAATTAAGAACTAATGGTAGGGTTCCTGAAGAGATATTAAACTGAAGTGAAAGGTCGGTAGGAACCCAGGAAGTAGGCCATATGGTACCAGTTCACAAATTTAAACTGGAAACATTTGATTATATTAATAGAAGTTTACTGCAAGCTGAAAAAGAAGAATATGTTGGATAAATTTTGGAAGGGCTCAGGTTTTCTCTTCCTATTCTTAAAAGAAATGTAGCTTGGTTCTACCAGGTTCAGACCCAACATTGGAGTTTTATCCTTTCTCATCTAAATATTATTCTCTATGGAACATAATGTGGAAATAAGTATAATAATACTTGAAGAATTATTTTCTCTATTATCCATCCCCCACTTCCCTACTCTTCCTTTCTTATCTACCCCACACCCACACACCCTGCTTTCAAGATTTTAGCCTTTCTTGTTTAAAATTCAGACTTCCGAGAAAATTCAAATATTGATTACTCATAATGCATTGTACACAAAAAACAAATGTACTTTAGTAAAACAAACTCTCAATGCTCCCTTTTAAACCCCAAAAGAGATTTTTTCCTTTATATTATTAAGACATTTGGAAACATTGTTTGCCAAAAGAATTTAGAGCATGATGGTTAGTGTTACCAAGCCAATTAGGCAACTGTTTGGTTAATTTGCTTACACTATTGCCCTTCTCCTTTATCAGAAACTATCAAGGCTATGCCTTGGGTTTTGTCAGACTGCCTCAGCACTCTAATCTGTCTCTTAGTCTGGGGAATAATAGGTGATGGCAACTTGGTATACTACTTTGGAAAGGTTACTGATTCCTAATAGATTATCATAATCTTTTTTAAGAGGGAAAAGAGATTTCATAGATTGTCATAAATTTAATGCTTTATGAAGTTTGGATCAACAGTCACGTATGTAGGGATGGTAGATGAAGATAATACTTAGCAAAATGATTTTTGAAGAGTTGAACTCTTTATTTCTTTATTTATTTTGCACCTACCATTGACTTGAGAGAGTTAAACTCTTTAAAGTGTGATATTTCAGTGTGATAGGTCCTTGTCCTGTCTATGCCTGAATTCTTTCATCTGCAAAGTTAGAAATAATTAATATTTGGGGGGGTTTTGGTTACTAAATAGTAATATCATGAAATCAAATTTAAAGTTTAAAAAAATCATGGGAATTTGGGGGAAGGAAAATGGTTTGTTAATCAACTTATTCAATAATTTTTTTCTTTTTTAGTACCCCCCATCCACCTCTCAAAGCATTTTAGAAAAGGCACTATGGAGAGTTCATATTATTTACCAAAGTACTATTTATATATAATATTTCAGTTTTTTGTCAATTACATGATATTTTGAATTGTTGTATGGAAAGTGCTTTAAATTTTCTAATCAAATTATAAAACTCACTCTCTAGGGTTTTTTTTGTCTTTCTCTCTCTCATATTTTTTAGCACTCTACTGGCTGCTTTTCTATAGTCCACGAACATACTCAAGTTCCTGATTCCACTGTACCTACCATTTTCCCTTCGTTTATTTAGGAAGAGCATTTAACATTCACTCACTGTATCTACTTCCTTTCCTTCCATTTACTTCTTAACCTACTGTAATATGGTTTTCATCTCAACCACTTCATTAAACTATTTCTTGCCATGAACTTGGAATATCTTACAGTGCTGGAAAGTAAGAAAGTACTTGAAATATGATGGGATTATGTCAGATGAACACAGGAACTAACTTGTAGGAGCTCTGAATGGCCAAAGCTAGGACAATTTTAACAAGTAGTAAATAATCATAGTATCAGATTATAACCTGTAGAATAAAATAAATATCCATGAGTCTATACTGTAGTTAATTAATTAATAGAGAGAAGACAGCTCCTGTTTACAATTAGAATTCTAATTGAAAATGTGGAAGAAAAAGTGGAAATAGAAATTATCCATTAGGCAAATACCACAGTAGTAATTGTTATAGGCAAGAACTATCTTATATCCATGTAACAAAACTGTACTTGTACCCTCAAACCTATAAAAAGAAAAAAAAAAAAAGAACCATCAAAGCATGCTAGAATTATTGGGCAAATGTATGTGAGAAACAGGATATTTGCATAGTCTCAATATTTCCCCATAAGATATGTATTAATTATAAAAGGAGACACTTACAGAGGAGAATCATGGCAGACACTACTTTAACCAGGTGACCAAACTTAACATCGCCAGCAATAAGATATCAACATCATATACTCGCTGATATGATGTACCGAAAAAAGTGCAGTATCACATCACAGCAATAACAATAATAATACCTAACGTCTTTGAGTATTTGTGTGCCCAGCACCATGCTAAGCATTTTGCAAGCATTATCTATTAGGTTTCACAACAGCCCTATAAGGTAGATACTATTATTATCTTCATTTTACAGTTGAGGAAACTGAGGCCCAGGTAAATGATGAAACTGGAACCAGGGCCCAGGGCTGGCCGACTCCAAAGCCCATTCCCTTAATAACAAAATTATGCTGAGGATAGCTTTTAGTGTCAGAGGGTAATTCATGGACTAATGAATTCAACATATTTAATGTTGTCAGTAAGTAGTAAACTTGGTGAGGTTTTGTGGTTTGATGTTTTAAAAATATACTTTTGACTCATTTGGAAACGTTGAAAAAGCATAAACCATTGTAAAATAGAAGGTTAAATTTTACTTGTTTTTATATCATGTATGGCCATTTTCTAAATAAAAAATTTTTCATGAAGTATTCTGATATTTTTATTGAAACCACATAGCAACCCTATATCTAAAAATCTGATTCTAGCTGGGCACAGTGGTGCATGCCTGTACTCAGGAGCCTGAGGCAGGAGGATCACTTGAGCCCAGGAGTTCTAATCTAGCCTGGGCAACAGCGAGACCCCATCTCTAAAGAAAAAAAAAAAAAAATGAAATAAATAAATAAGTACTGCAAAGATGGGAAGGTTCAAAATAAAACTGATTATTAAAAAAATTTTTAAATCTGATCCTGTTACTTCTCTATATAATCATTTATTGATTCCCTAATTCCTTTAACATAAAGTGTGAGTATTTTTTGCATAACCTGTAATACTTTTTATAATCTAACCTGTTATATTTCAGTCTTTATTGTTTATCATTCTCCCAAATGCATCTAGTTTTCCTGTCATGCCAAACTACTTGTTTTCCAGAATATAACTGTTTTAAAATTTCTTTATTATGTAACATTTCAAATGTACACAGTAGCATATCCATACCCAGCTACAACAACCATCAGTTATGGCCGCTGTTGCATATATACTACCCTCTAACTATCATACCCACCCCCTCCATGGATTTTTTGAAGCACATCTCTATCATATCACTTCATCTGTAAGTATGTCAGTTTATCTATCTAAAAGACAAAGATTTTTGTCTTTAAAACACAATCACAAAGCCAGTTTCACACCTAAAAAAATAACCATAATTCTTCTGTAATCAAACATTTGGTCAAAGTTTATATTTCCCCAGTTAAATATAAATGTGTTATTACAGTTGGCTTGTTCAGGTCAGTATCCAGACTTAAAAGACATATCAACCAAATGCAATGGTCCACTTGTTACATTTAGTTGTGTCTTTTTTTTTTAAGAGATGGGGTCTTGCTACATCACCCAGGTTGGTGATGAACTTCTGGCCTCCAGCAATCCTCCCATCTCAGCCTCCTGAGTAGCTGGGACTATGGGTGTGACCCACTGCACCTGGATATATATGTATTTTTTAACTTTTATTTTTTTAGAAAAGGGGTATCTGTGTTGCCCAGACTGGTCTCGACCTCCTGGCCACAAGCAATCCCTCTACCTTAGCCTCCCAAGTAGCTGGGACTACAGGCCCAAGCCAGTACACCTGGCTTGGCTGATACGTCTTTTAAGTTTCTCTTTTTTTCTTCTTTTTTTTGTTTTTCAATTAATTTCTTTTAATCTATGGTTCCCTTTTTTTTGTTTTGTTTCTTACAATTTCTTTTTTGAAGAAATGGAGTCATTTGTTCCTGTAGAGTTTCCCACATTCTGGATTTTGCTGATTGCATCCCCATTTTGCTGATTGCATCTGGATTTTGCCGATTGCATCAACAGGTTCCTTTCTCCCCTGTGGTTCCTGTAAGTTAGATAATAAATTTTTTATTTTTACAAAAACCCAAGTTTTATGAACATCTATTTGCCTGGACTGTTAAGTGGATGATTAAAATAAACACAATACTTAAAAAGTATAACTATATCAATGTAAACTCAAAATTATAACACATACAATAAAAGGATTAGCTAAAAGTAGAAACCTGGGTACTACTGTAAATCACAAGATGAAAATGAGCCTTTTACTTTGTAAACATGGCAGTTCACAGATGTGAAGAAAGTGAAGTGAAATAATTTTTACACGTTCGTCAAAAACTCTGAAAACAAATCTAAGGGTAAAACTCAGAAAAATACTTTGACAGATTATAATTTGCTCTTGTAGTTTTTTCCCCTCTTTTCTCTTTAGTAGCAAGTCTATTGGTAGCTTGAAGAAAAATGTTTTGTGCATTAAATAAAAAACAAAAGTCACTACACTAATGTTTGACATATATTACTAAAATCAACTATGTATCTATTATTTTTAGAAAGTTGATTTAATTATGAACATTTAAGTAAATAATTATTATGCTTCTATTTTTAAAACAAAGAGATTAAAAACTGGCACACTAGTCTACTATACACAATTTAAAAGAACTAAAATGCCTTATAAATTATCTTTATAATACCAAATTACTTCCGGGTATTTACTTTCCTTTTGACTTCAGAGCTTTTAACTCTCTCCTGTTTTGACTTCCATGACACCACTGTCTCCTGATACTTCACTCTCCTTGCATTTGTTTTTCTTCATTAGTTTCTCTTCATGCTAGCCCCTTAAACTTGGGGTTTTGGGTTTTACTACTGGTTGTCTTCTGTTATTCTATGTTGTCTCTCTAGGCAGTAAAACTCTTACTCAAGGCTTTCTCTATTCTCTCTCATCCATTGAAACCATCACCCATCTAGTGCCCCAGCCCTGAAGCCTAAGAGTCCTCTTCTCTTGAGAAAAGTTGGAAGATTTTTAGCTATAATGCACTTATATCTATGTTGTTCAAAATTCCTGTTCCTTTTTTTAGTTTTACTAAGGAATTATATCTAGTTTATTATTTGAGACCTTGTATTCATATTGTTTTGAAAATACGTCATGTAGAACTTATATTTTTCCCCCCAGTAGAGGAAGCTATTCTCTATAGTTTCATATATAGTAGCCATGTGATTATTTTCCCCTTCTCTTTTTGGAAATTTATAATTTCCACTCATATCTACTTGTACAACTAAAATATTTGAAATGGATGAATTCCCCAATGTGGGTGGATAGGTAGGTGGGAAAATTATTTCACCAGAAGAGAAGAGACCTAAGTCCCCACTCAGATTTTAAAGCTTCTAATTTCTTGCCCAAATCTCTTTGCTTCTTTCCCTCATAAAGGAGAAAGGGAGTAACAGGTGGTATAAAAAATTTCTAATTTCATCAGAGGCATGAAGTGCATCCATAAGAGCTAGACACCATCTTTTTCCACTCTATTCCTTTTTTTTTTTTTTTAGTGCTAGTCTGGACCCACTAAATTTATATCATTATAAATTGCTATTAGTTCATGACCTGTCATTTGAAAAACACTCATACTATAAAATCCTTGAGCTTCCCCAGTACTGAAATATGATATCCTGAGTCTTCCATGTATTCCTCCCAGTTGCTATCAAAATAATGTATTACATGTGATACCATGTTTTTCTTTTTTTATGAATATTTAGATATGATAATATATGTGCCTTTTATGTATTTATAACATCATTTAGCATACAGGTTCTTGGGGAGCAAGGCCTGTGACTTTATTTTAAATTTTTAAATAATTTGTATTTTGAAATCACAAACTTACAGAAAAATTGCAAGTGTAGTACAAAGAAATTCTTTTACCATACTCCACTGGAGAGTAGTCTGCAGATTGGATGTTCTGTCATCCCCAAAGACTTCAGTGTATATTTTCTACAAATAAGAATATTTTCTTTCCTATATAACCACAATATAACTATAACAAGTGGAAAATTAATACAGCAGGAGCGGTGGGGACTAAAGAGAAAAACAAAACAAAATACAATTAAGTAGATTTAACAGAATTTGGTAACTGCTTAGACAGGGGGGAATGGGGCAGAAAAACTGTAACTTTGTATGTTTGAGTGTATGTGTGAATTGGGAAATGACCAGCATTAAAAATGTTTACTTACTTAACACCTGAATGTTGATGTTCTGAGGGAATATAGTTTAAAATACTGTATTGTAGTAGTAGAAGAAATATTTGATCACAGATTCTTCATTGTCTACTGTGAAGATTTATTGTTAAACAATTGGGATTTTGAGTCAGGTAATAGAATCTATTGAAAAACTTTATAGGAGAAGTGAGATATTTTGGCAATCCCCCTAGATTCTGTGAATGGAGAGTATCAGTGAATTAAGAGTAATGAAAGAGAACAGCAGGGGAATCCACATCTTATATTCTAGCCCTGACCTCTCTCTCTGAGGATCCAGTCCCTAATTTCCAATTGCTAGAGCCCTCCATTTCAAACTCAGTATGAAAAGAATTAAACTCATCATATACACTCTTTCTTGACTAGGTTTCCTATTTCTTTTACCTTCTCTTGGTCTAGAAACCAAGTACTGGCTCTTCTTGCTCCACAACCATGCCCCACCTATATCTAGTTGAGTCCTACATCTTTGAAAGGACACTGGAAAAAGACAAATTTCATCCTAACATTCTTGCTAGTATCTCTGCAATTTTGAGAAAGTCACTTACTTTCTTTTGTATTCAAATGATTCTCTGTAACTATGATGTTTGAACCAAATGTGATAAAATATAGTGATTAAGATCATGGTCTCCATAATGAGGCCCTCTTATCTTTTCATCCCTGCTTCGCCGTTCAGTAGCTATGGGATCGTGGGCAAGTCATTTCACTGTGCCTCAGCATCCTCGACTATAAAATGAGAATAACAGTAGTACATATCTCGCAGGGTTGTTTTAAAGATTGAGTCTATATATGAGAAATATTAGGAGTAGTGCCTGGCATATAGTAATCACTAAGTTTTAGTTCCTATTGTTATCATTAAGATTTTTGAAATTGTTTGCTGTCTCAGTTCCATTCTGTCACTTTGTAATGTTGCTATGAGAGTATCTCTCCCACTGGCCAACCCCCTTATCTTCAGTATCGTTATTATTATCACATTATCATTCAGGCTTAAATTATTTATTAATACATGTAAAATGCTTAGAATAATGCCCACCAGTTAGTAAGTACACAGTAAGTGTTAGCTCTTACTATTGTTATTATTTTTACATCAGTGACCTCTCAAGTTGGTAAGATCCTTTTCTTGCTCTTACTGGTCCTCTGCCTTTTGTCTCTCAAACTGTTCAGATTGGTCTTTCTAGGACACTGCTCAGTTAGTGCTGTTGCTCTGTTTTGAGGTTTTTGGTTCCTAAAAGGAAAAAAAAATTACTATAAAACAATGTTCTTTGATAGTGATATCAGATGACTAGCCAAGACCAGCTAGAAAAATGATATTAATGAAAGAGGTAAACTTAAATTTTGATGTGGTGAAATTTTGTTTAAGGGACATTGCTTATCAAAATACTGTCAATTTTTTATAGAAAGAAAAGTTGTACTGATGATCAAATTCAAGTGGACTTGCTACTTATTTATTTTTAGCAAGAGACTAAACCTAAAATTTTATCTGAAAAATTCGGCAGTTCAGTTAAAATAGAATGTGAAAGTGAAGGTCAGGAAGGTTTTATGAGTTTTTTTAGGTTAGGAAAATAATGTATTCATTTAGGTTAAGAGAATGAAAAAAATTTAATGTGGTTAGTAATTCTCTATAAATAGCTCTCATTTGTTCATTTCAAAATTTTAAGCCTCTTTTTAGAATTTAAATGAAAATAGCTTTATTTCTCTATTTTCAAAATAACACTGTTAGCTTTTTGTCAGAAAAATCATGAGACCTTATCTAATTTCTTAAAGAGAAGTCACTTGTTATGTGTTCATTTGCACGATCTGCTCTTTAACCCTTTACTCATCCTCAGCTATTTGCATATTTTAAATACTGAGTATCGTGGAGAAAAGTACTTTTCTATAGTAAAAATTGTATTGGCTTTTGTTTTTTAAATATTGATAGCCACATAATGCCATTTCACCACAGTTTTATTTTTGAGATGATTTTTTAAAATCAGACTTTTATGTATATTTTTAAAAACTTTACTGCAGGAAATGGCAGAGTGAGAGTTAATGTGTTACATGGAGGGAAGAACAGTCCATTGGGGGTTAAATTGCAGAGTCTAATGGAATAATAACTGGTAGCACCATCTGCTGGCCTACTTCCGCAGAAGGAGTCAGTATTTTTAACGACATCTCTAATATTCATGCTGATGCATTTTGATGCTTTGTGCATTCATTTCTTTCTGTGCTTTGTTGGAATCTGGCTATCTGCTTACAGCTATTGAGGAAACTCAGCTTTTTAGGAGTGTTTACAACCTTTTTCATACCTAGATAGGATGAACAGTAGATATAAACTTGCCAAGGCAGAAATATGTTGATAAATCAAAATGTGTATTTGTGGAGGGTTGTGCATCTCTTGGTTGCAGCTTGCTAAATAGGCCATTTAGGAATCTTCTTTCAATGCTTTTTTCTTGAGCACTGCCTGGGGTGGTGAAAAAGCAGAGGGCAAGCCTTTGTCTGACGCCAAAAATGTCTTCAGTGAAGAGGCCAAGAGGAAGGGTAAGTGAAAGCCTGAATGAGTGGGAGGAGGAGGGGTTCTTTGGGCTAAAAGGCTAATGGGATTGAATAACCTTCCTTATTACTGGCTGCTGCTGCGGGAGTCGTACTGCATCGCCATCTTGAGCTTGTTGCTGTTTTCTCGAGTCTTGGTTATTTGTTATAGCCTGTAGGCCTTAAGGTGGCATTTTAGTGAACGATTCTAAACCCTCCTTCCTTTCCCAGTGCTGCAGCACTGCTGTGAAACCTTTGATGAGGCAGGTATAGAAAAGATATCCAGTGAAGCACACTGGAATCAGCATGAAAATGTGTTTGGAAATTCCTGATGGTTTTTTCCTTTGCTATAGTCAGAGGCATGTTTACGGGTAAGAACATAACAAAACTGTGATCTAAGTATATGTGGATGAATGCGTGTTTGAAGAGGAAATTCTTTTTAAAATGCTCTTGATCTGCTTCCTGTGATATTGCTAAAATATTAATAATTTTAATGTAAAACTATAAAACTTGTTTCTTTTCTGAATTGCTTGAGCAAAATAATTATGATATAGAAAAAGAAAAAAAATTCACATTTAACTCTTTCGTGGGAAAACTAAAACTTTCTCTAATTTTAAGTATGGGAATGTCTGTTTACTAACTAGCTATGTTGCTGCATTATAATTATTTAAGTGATTTCAGGTTCTAGTTCTAGTCTTAAAGGAGAAGATTTATTTTTCTAAAAATCCTAATAAATTATAAGGAGTAGTCATTCTAAATTAAAATTATTTTTAAATTTATTAATAATGTTCAGAGTTTTGGAGTGGAGATGAAAGAAAAGACTTATTCCAAATGCACAGGATATTTACAGGATAAAATTTGAATCAACTATATTTACAGGACAAAATTTGAATCAACTAACCAAGAATGCTGTGAAAATATCAATGAATCTATATTATCCTTCTTTAACCCTCATTTTAAAAAGTAGCAGTTGAGCTGTTTATACTAATTTCTAGATAAGCAAAATGTCTTAATTTTAAATTTGTAGTAGCACTCACATAAACATTTGCTCATGTAATTTTACTTCTCTATTTAAGCTTAATTTTAAAATTTTAGATATTTATGTTAGTTGTTTTAGATGTGCTTTGGTGTATTCTATAAAAAAATATTTTGGTTTCTCTAGCCTCCATCTTCCAAGAAGAGTGATGGTTCTGGGACATATACTAAGTTGCAGAATACCCAGGTGAGGGTCATGTCTGAGAAGAAGCAGAGAAAAAAGGTGGAATCAGAAAGCAAGCAAGAAAAGGCTAATCGCATAATATCAGAGGCCATAGCAAAAGCAAAGGAGCGTGGGGAACGCAATATTCCACGAGTAATGAGCCCTGAAAACTTTCCTAGTGCTTCAGTTGAAGGAAAAGAGGAAAAGAAAGGTAGAAGGATGAAATCCAAGCCAAAGGACAAAGACAGCAAAAAAACAAAAACTTTTTCTAAGTTAAAAGAGAAGACAAAAATTGGGTAAGTTGGTTAAGAATTAAATTTAATTCCTTTCAATTTTTTCGTAAAGTGCAGACTGTCTAACCATCTACTTTTGATTTGAGTGTGATATGTTTACTCCCATATTAGTTTTAAATTGCTAGATGCCATGTATACTTCATTTCCTTTTTGAATGAATTAGATAATATTCCAGGATCTCCTAAATGTTATTGTTCTCTGAACGTAGCTTTTTGTACATTAATATTAGTAAAAGGGATTTAAGATAGGAAAATGTTTCGGTATATGAAAATGAAAAGGCAAAAAAACGAACAAAATAAAATCCATATTGCTATGCCAGTTCCAAATTCACTTTCTTTACAGAACGTGCATTGAAATTCTTTGTAAGATTTCTTTACCTTTTAGTTGTACCTGTGCTTCACTGGGCACCTCATAGTTTGGAAACATGAAATACAGTATTATAAACCCACAACTTTGGACTAAATGGAATGGCAAGAAAACTAAGACCATATAAAAACAATAAGCAGCTCCCGGCTCTTACTGATTTACTTGCATACAGACTCTAATTTACTTTATGTAATAAAGAGGCCAGGTGAGGATTAATGCTCCTAGAGAATTATAAGGACAAAGAATTGCTCTAGAAGGATACATTAATCCTATGTATTTTTATTTGACTGCCTATCTAATACATTTTCAAAAAATAAAATACAATGTGTTATTATTTGCTTTATATGTGTGTTTGTTTTACATAATCTAAGGTCAGCATAGTTCAGAATTATTTTTGCAGGACTATTTGGTCATTTTTTAAGGCTTTCTGTGGAGTTTTAAATAAAGTGCTTAATCTAAGTTTTCTCTTTTTCACACACAAAAAAATACACAATGAGGAAAGAATTCCCTTATGAAAATCTTCATTTGCTTAAGAAATTATCAATATGTTATATAGGTATTTAGAACTAAAACAATTTTATAAACCACATAAATTGTTAGCATTTTAAATGCAACCACCAAAATTATTTAGTTTGGTCCTAATGCCATTCATTCCAAACCATTAAATAATGTGGGCTCTCTTGTTATAATAGATCAGTAAGTAATATTATTGATTTTGCATTTTATTTGCAGACAGCTAAAATGAAATTTGAAAGTTAGATTTCTACTCCTTTTATTTTTTAAAGGCATTTGGTGTCAAAGTAATTTATTTTTGCAAAAGTCTGTCTAGTTTTAAGTTTGGAAACCCCATATTTAATCTTTTGCTGTACTAAAAGTTAATATAATTAAGGTTTTTCCAGTTTTAACTTGCTCAGAAATCTAGACAAGGTAGTATACCATTCGGAAGGGTAACATTTTGAAAAACTATGCATAAATCAAGAGGAAATTGGTAAATAAACTTTAAAAGTTATGGTAACTATTATTTGCTTTAAATTTGGGGGGAGCAGCTGGCAGCAAAAGATACCAGAAGTGAATCTGGTGTAAGAAAAAACATTGTACATAAGGGAAATTAGAAATAATTAAATTAGAGATTATTCTCCAAATTAGAGCTTTTTAGAAAATGTGAATTAATATGGTAGGAGAGTAGTAGCACTGCAGTGGAGAACTGACTCATTTTGTGATATTTGTATTTTTATTAGAAGTTGGTAGATTATTCACAATAAGTTATTTTAATATTGCACAGCATTGATCAATTACTTTTTTTAGAGGTGCAGTCTCTACAAAACAGAAAATAGGTGAGAATAGTATGGGAAATGATATTCTTCCTGTTTTGGCTAAATATATGGTGGGATATTGAGTAGTTGCTAGAAAAGAAAAGTTGTTGAAGTATAGGCCTTTTTGATAGAGGAATTTATAAGTGGCAGGCAGGTAAGTAAAATTGAAGCTTGCCTATGTGTTTTTAAGCTGTTGGAGTGAAACAGTATCTTGACCATCTATATCAGTTAAAGACAAAAATTATCATCATGTTGGAGGAAAAGGCATAGTGGGAATAAATGAAATTTGCATACAGTCCAGAGTTCAGTATTAACAATTGAAATACTTCATTACTGTGCCTTCCAATAAGCCACTATACTTTGTAATTTTGAATTTGCTGAGTTTTTAATTTTTGTGTGAAGAATCATCATTTAAATAAAGTTCAGTTGCATCATTTTAACTAGCAGCATTTTATGATATATTAAACATTTTCTTTTAAAAATCTTATTTTTCTATTAATTTTAGCAGAATTGGGCTGTTGTTAATATCAAATTATTGATATCACGATATTTGGAAGGTAATGTATGATGCAGCTTAACCACCAGCAGTGAGAAATATAAATTTAAAAAGCAACTAAAATTTGTAAACAATAATTTATGGTGCATGTCTAGCCAGGGTTGGTGTTTATTTAACCCATAGATGTGATTTGACATAATCTAGGAAGGCTAATTTGAAGAAAAATAACACTGCCTCTGCTTGCTAATATGCTTGAAACCTTTTCATTATTTGTCACTTTTATAGATTGATTTTTTTTTTTCAATGCAAGGAGTAGAATATCCTTTTCGGAACACTTTCCTGTAGTCTCATTTAATTTTTACAACAATTCCATGAGTTCAGTTGGGTATGCAGTATGATAATGTAGTTATCTTTGTGTCTGGAGCCAATTGCATTTGTTCAAATCCTAGTTTTACCACTTACAATCAGTGTAACCCTGGACAAAATACTTAACCTCCTCAAGCTTTAGGTTCCTCATCTCTAAAATGGGGATAATGGTAGTGCTTGCGTTACAGTGTTATTTTAAGGATTAAATCAGTTAATAACATTTAAAGCATATAAAACAATACCTGGAATATGCTTAGTGCTCAGTAAATGTTAGCCATTATTGTTTTCTGAAAATATAAATAGCATATAGCTATTTAAGGAAAAAGCCAAGGCCAGGAGCCACACCCCTTCCTTCAAGCCAACACCCATTCAGCTATGTAGGTTCTCCTTCCATTACCTCTCTGTTCCTATATAAAATCAGTTTAAAAATCAAACAGGAAAACACAGTTGCTACTACTTATTAAGGAGAATAATACCTTGACATGAGCATGCCTCTGCTTATCAGGTTATCTAAACTAACATTTAGGATAAGTAAATTTTATTTAAAATATGCCTGGAGTTTGAGAACTTTGCTCATGGTTATGTGTAAAGGTGTGGAGTTGAATGGAAATGGCAAGTACAAAATGAAGGGTGAAGTAAGACTGGAAAACAACCTTTTTCTACTTTGATGTTTTTCATGATCTTGGGAGTCAGCTTTTAAAAAGCTGCCTTTCATGTAAAATAGTAGGTATTCCTTTAGTAATAGTAGGTACGTACTAGATGCTCCATGAATGGAATGGAATGAATTTTATGGAATGAATGAATGGAAAGACGATTAAATATTAAATAATACCAAATGGTTGGATTTGATTTGTTAAATTGAAAACAAAAATGGCAAACTCATCCATTCATGAAACCACAGGGACCGTTACTAATGGTTTAGTAATAGTAGTTACGTTTTTAAATAAATTAGTAAAATTCATTCTAAGACCTCCAGTAGAATTTTCTTACAGCTCTGGTTTTAGATTATGTAACGGGATGCCACATGATTTGATTGAAGCATTTTTAAATTATGATTTATTACTTTGACATTTAAATTGTGTTTCCATGTTGTCAGTTAGAATTTGCTTCTTTATTTGTTTGTTTATTTACTGATTATCTGACTGACATAAGTAGAGTGCTTTTGGTGCTTAAAAATGTTCTCATAGCCCTATAAATTTAATCAATTATTATTCATCATGATTAAACTTAAACTCTTTCCTTTGTGTATTATTCATAATTATTCTTTCTATTTGTTGCAGGAATACTAGTTATCAGGTACTAGACGTAGCTTTTCTCTTTAGTTAAAGCAGGGAATATCTAAATTTGGATACATTTATCAAATTCTGGTAGAAATTAAGTACAAATCATGTTATGAAGAAAAACAATAAAACATTAAAGTAGATCTCAAAATTATATTGTGCTTTTGTTTGCTGTAGTCTTTTGAACCTCCAAGAAGTAAGGAAGAAAATAACATTTATCCTGCTATCATATGTACACATGTATATGTATATGTGTGTATTTTTTAACAAAACTAACATGTATATCCACATGTATGTCTTTAGAGAGACATTTCCATCTATATAATAAAATCTAAAGGACAAGTAATAAGAACAAGAATCTGAGAGAAAAATAAAATATATTATTAGAAATTGTCACTTTATAGTCCGTGTTAATAAAGTTACGTATGAGACCCCACTTGCAAGTTTTTCTAAATGATAGGAATTTTGAAATAATATCTGTTTGAATGAAATATAAGTGTATTCATTAATTAATTATTTCTTGGTGTATAATAAATGAAAAGCAGTTGTAAAAATGCATAATATAAATTTATTATGATTTTTGATCATTAATTATATGCCACTAGTAGACATAAGTTCTAAAATTTTTCAAAGCCAAGCAAATAAATTGTTTTACTGATTTTACTGCGTACTTCTAAGTTATAAAACTCAGTGAAAATCTAGATCATATTTATCTTTGGAAAGAGTTAATATATATATTACTCATTGTGAATTTCAAATAAGATTTACAGTTCCATTTTAAAAAATTTTACCTTTACATGAAACATACAAATAAGGTTTATCATTAGCAAAAAGTTGTGCATATTGCACTGAATCTAATTGATTATGAGGCATTATCTTGTGTGTCAGAAAGAAAGAAAAAAAAATATTGCCAGTTAAAACTATGGCACATCTTTGGTTATTAAATGAATCTGATTGTAGAGATGTTAATATTTGAAAAAATGTATATCTTTTAAGAATTTAGCTGTGCTGATAAATATATTGACTGATTAATACTTAGCTAATACTTACATCCTTAGTGAGTGTTTTATTTATATGAGACAACTCAGTGAATTCCACCTTTTTGAAAAACATGATGTCCAACTTTAAACAGGAAGTAATGAATAGTCGAAGTTATCAAAAGCTTACAACACAATATTGCTTTCACATACTTAAGGATTATAGTTTTAACTAACATAAAGAACCCTTTTGAAACTCGTTTTTTCCAAGTTGAGTTTAAGCTGAAGTCTTGAGTTGAACTTTAAATGGGAGTCATTTCACCAAGTTAAATGTGTTTCTTTTTTAAAAAGGTTTATATTTGAGGGCTTTAAAAATAGCCTCAGTACCTTTCACTTGGCTTGCAAAGAAAAAATAATGTGAAATAGTATTTTTGCCTGTTTTCTTCACTTATGATGAATTGGGTGTATTAATTACAACAAATGGGTTAATTGGGTAAGATTAATTGCAATTATTGCAATGAGAGAATGAACAGGGGCAATTACAGATTGATACAGTGTAGATTGCAGCTTGTTACACAGCATCTCCTAATAACGTGTGGGCAGGATTTAGATGAGTGCATGAATTACATCTGGAAATCAAATATAGACCTGTCAAGTATAAACATTGCAGTTTTCTAATGCCTATACTTATCAAATGAATTAACGTTTCACATTCATACCTTACTTTGAAATTGCCCTTTGCTGTCAGAAACAACCTATGCTTTGATACCTAGTTTTTTTACTTGCCTGAATGTCTGTTGTCGTGTTTTGCTAATATTGGTAACAGATCCCTTTAGTGTTTTTAAAAAACAAAACTTGGCCAGGTGCAGTGGCTCATGCCTGAAGTCCCAGCTACTCAGGAGGCTGAGGCAGAAGGATCACTTGAGCCCAGGAGTTTGAGGTTGCAGTGAGCTATGATTGCGCCACTGCACTCTAGCCCTGGTGACAGAGTGAGACCCTGTCTTCAAGAGAAAAAAACTTGCATAAAACCTTTATTATTAATATATTCTGCATTAAATTCTGTATTGCTTTGTTGCTTTACTTTGGAGATACATCTCCTTAGAACAGCAAACTACCAGTTTACTTGAAGAATGTATTTATAACAAAATTTTATTTTCATTTATAAAGAAATTTTATTTTAAAATTAATACAGTAAACTTTTTATAATCCATGATGGAAGAATGGAATGCTCTGTACCAATTGGGAATTTTGCTTAAAAGATATAGTTTCATATTTCTCTTTAGACATTAAACTGTGGTTTTGTTTTGTTTTGTTTCATTTGTTTGTTTGTTTGTTTGTTTGAGACAGAGCCTTGCTCTGTTGCCCCAGCTAGAGTGCAGTGGTGTTATCATAGCTCACTGCAACCTCCAACTCCTGGGCTCAAGTGATCCTCCTGCCTCAGCCTCCCGAGTAGATGGGACTACAGGCATGTGCTACCATGCCGGGCTAATTTTTTCTATTTTTTTTAGTAGAGGCAGGGTCTTGCTGTTGTTCAGGCTGGTCTTAAACTCCTGGCCTCAAGCAGTCCTCCCACCTCGGCCTCCCACAGTGCTAGGATTACAGGCATGAGCCACTGCCCCAGCTTAAACTTTGTTTATTGATGTTAAATATCTGCTGACTGGTTGAAATATATGTGTTATTTTATTTTAAAGTCAGTAAGATATGTTGGAAATAGTAATCTAGGAATAAAGAGACCTTTATTGTCTTTTACTAGATGTGTGATTTTGGTAGTTTTTTTCATCTTGGTATTTTTGTTGTTGTTTTGAGGCAAGTGTCCTTTGCTCTGTTGTCTGGGCTAGAGTACAGTAATGTCATCATAGCTCACTATAACCTCCTGGGCTCAAGTGCTCCTCCTGCCTCAGCCTCCTGAGTAGCTGAGACTACAGGCATGTGCCACCATGCCTGGCTAATTTTTCTATTTTTTGTGCAGATGGGGTCTTACTATGTTGCTCAGGCTGGTCTCAAACTCATGACCTCAAGCGATCCTCCCGCCTCAGCCTCCCAAAGTGCTAGGATTATAGGTGTGAGCCACTGCACCTGGCCCTTTTTTTCATCTTTTAGAGCTGAACTCTCCCCATCTGTATGGTGGAACCAATACCTGCCTTGCCTATCTTAGAGTTTTTCTCAGAATCAACTGAGATATTGTAGACAAGGCACTTTGAAATTTTAAATGTTCTATAAATATAAAATAATTTCATTATCCTGAATATTTATTCCTAGAGTTTTCTACACTAGTTAACATTTTCTGAGCCAGTGGCTCCCAAACCTGGTAGAGCATCAGAACTCTTGGGGAATATTTTAAAAGTCACATTTGGGGTTCCACTAACTAGATCAGAATCCTGAGGTTGGGACCCACAAATCTGACTTATTATTATTTTTTTATTGTAATTTTGAAATAATGTCAGACTTGCATAAATAGGTCAGAGTTCCCTTAGGCTCTTTACCCAGCTTCCACAAATGTTAACATCTTATATAATCAAAGCTCAGTTATCAAAACCAGGAAATAAACATTTATATAATCCTATTAACTAATCTGCAGACCACATGCAAATTTTGTCAGTTCCTTTTTTTTTTTTTTTGGCCAGGATCCAATTCAGGATTCTACATTTCATTTTGTCATCTCCTCCAATTTGGGATAATTGCTCAGTCTTTTTCTTTTAAGACATTTTCACTTTTGAAGCATAATGGCCAGTTATTTTGTAGCATGTCTCTCAGTTTGAGTTTGTCTGATTCCTCATGAGGAATCTGTATTTTAAATAGACAGCTTTCTAATAAAGCCTGCCCCACACATTTAGGAACTACTGATCTGATAACAACCTAATTAATTGTTTCCCTTTATAGTATTACCGAGATACCATTTTAGAATGTACAACAAATTGATATGACTTTACAGTGTTCCAGAGTTTCATGTAAATAACCCTAGTTTTAAAATCTTTAAAAATATATATATATATATTTAATGTATGTGTGTGTGTGTGTGTGGTGTGTATATATATATATGTATATATACTCACTTTATTTTTTTTTTTAATTTTTTTGTACTTTTAGCAACGAGGTCTTGTTATGTTGCCTAGGCTGGTATCAAACTCCTAGGCTCAAGCAATCAGCCCCCCAAGTAGCTGGGACTGTAGGCACAAGGCACCACACTTGGCTTTTAAACTCAGAATTCTGTCAGTCAAGAATGACTTCAGAATTGGCTTTTTGTCCTATCATGGAAGTGTACCCTTTTAAAATAGAAAGGGCATGTGTAACATTTTGGACTTAAAAGGGCTTAGTAAAAAGCTGCTAGATCTGAAATATCTCATACAAAGTTAGAATTTGAAAAAGATTTTTGCATAGGTTGTTAAAAATGGTTAACGAGTGTATGAAATAAGTTGCTAATCTAGGCCTATAGAACAATGTTGGAAGAAAAATACAGAATATATCGAAGAATATATATAAGTTCCTTTTTGTTTTTAAGTAAAATTTTCTAATAATTCATATAATAAAAGCTTTTCTAAGGTGTGGTGGGAAATATTTTTGTCTAAGTTATCCCTACCACCAAAAGGGGTGGGTATTTAAGATTGATTTGGTAGTTAATACCTATTAATTAGTATTTATTTTCTAGAGATATAGGTATATTTATCTATAAAAATAATGTTTAAGCAGCTTAGTCCTTTGTCCTTAGAGAATCTTCCTTTAATCTCGTCATACCACTATAAAGGAACAGCATTACTGCTTCATAGTCATTTATAAATTTAACAAAAATTTAAATATCTCTGCTTCTCCTTTCATTGAAGTTTTTATTCAGTGGGACTTGAGTCTTTCAGCAGCCACATCAATAGTGCATTAGACTATGTATTTCACATAATCCATTTAGCTTACTAAACATCAGGGAAAAATGCTTTGTTAAGCAATGTATTAAAAGGCCTTGATTTGCATCTCATGGGAAATTGTTATTTAAGCAACTAAACTCTCCTTTTACTAGTGTCGTTCTCATCTACGTACTAGTTGAAAATACCCATTTAGGTTGAAGATGGATAGCAAGTAGGATCAAATACCTATTTCCACTACCCAATTTTACTTAGTATTGTCTGTGAACTTCCCATTGAAAATCATCTGCACAAGTGCCTTAGGATGTAGCAAATAATCACAAGCAGAATATTGGATACCCTTAGGAGAAGGTTCTTACTAGAAGAAGCATGAAAGGGGGCTTCTGGGAAACTAATAATGTCTTGTTTCTTGAGTTGGAGCTGGTTAGACAGGTATTTTCAGTTTGAGAGAATTCATCGACCAGTACTCTTATGTGTACGGTTTTCTGAATTTACATTATACTTTAATATTAGCAGACTGTTGGACTATTAGGTCTATAGAAAATGAGGAATTGGATTTGGGGGCATTTTGAGATTGTGATACCCTTGAGATATCCATATGGATATGTCTAATAAGCAGTTAGTTATATGGGTCTGCAGCTTGGGGAAAAGGTCTGAACTAGAGAAAAGAGATTGGAGAATCTTCAACTTCTAGGTGGTAGTTAAGAATAGATTAAATTAAATCAACCAGGGACAGTTTATAGAGAGGGAAGAAGGCTGAAGACAGAACCTTGAGAAACACCAAAGTGTAAGAGACTGGCAGAGAAGAGTTGTCAATTATTGAATGCTGCTAAAAACCAGCACTCAAGGAGTAGACAGAGAAAAAGGGGCCAAAATTTAGTGAGAGAAAGTTTAGCACGAACCAGAAGACTCTTGTATCATGGAATCAAGAAGGGTGCAAAAAAGGAAAGAGTGATTAGTTACAAGTCAGTAGATAAGACTTTAAAAATTTCTGTTGGATTTGGCCTTTTAAAGGTCACTTGTGGACTTAGATGTTAGGAGTTCAGGCTTTGAAGTAAGGCACACTTAATTTCTGTCTCTATTTTTATTATCTGTGCGACTCTGCGCAAGTTACTTAATTTCTCTAAACCTCAATTTCCTCTCCTTTTAAAATAATAGTACTTGCCTCTCAGAGTTGAGCATCAAGTGAGAGAATGCACGTGAGTCGGCCCAGAGGCTGACTCCTAGTAAACGCTGAATAAATGGAAGCTGTGAATGTGAACAGCAGTTTCAAGAGTTCCAATTATGGTGGGTTGAGGAATGAAACGGAAATGACTTTTTTGAGAACTTATGGATAAGAAGGAGAAAGAACAGGATCATGTGCTATCTAACAGTAAATATAGCCTCAAGGGAAATTTTTATTTTAGGAGAGAAACCAGCCTAAGGAAAAGGGACTAGTACAGGGAGGAAATAAACAATGAAAGTAATGGAAGGGAATGGAGTATAACTATGGTTGGTTCCTTAATGTTGTTTCAGAATATCTTCTTGTATTTCCTCTGATTTTCTGCTTCCAACATAAGCTATATTTTTTACTCTTACTTACTTTCTTCACATATTCAGAACACTACAGACGAAACACCAAGTAAGAATTACCATTATCCTGTTGAACATGGTAATCATACCAATGCAAGAATAATGTAGGGAGAAATCATCCTACAGCCTTTTCTCGCCTCACATTAGTCATCCAGTCAATAACCAAGTCTATTGATTCTGCGTCCACAATAAAAATTGTATCTTTCTTCATTTCTTCATCCGCATTGCCATGGCCCTGGATTACACTCTTGTCTTTCACCTGAGTTGTCATTTGCCTTATTACTGGTTTCCCTGCCTTGCATTTCACTTCGTTATAGTCACATTGCTCCCTTGCTTAAAATTCTTATATCTTCCAATTGCTTAATTTTTTTCATTTATTCAAAATATCTCAGTACCTATTCATTAAACATTTGTTGCCAGTGATGAACAAGACAGGTTCCTTTTAAACTCCTGCCTTGTGGAGCTTAAAAGCTGGCCTTAGCCAGGCACAGTGGCCCATGCCTGTAGTCCCAGCTATTTGGGAGACTGAGGTGGGAGGATCACTTGAGGCCAGGAGTTCGAGACCAGCCTGGGCAACATAGCAAGACCTCGTCTCTTAAAAAATTTTTTTAAAAGCTGACCTTAATATGTTAACTCTTTGCATGTTATACAAGGCCTTCTGTGATCTTCACCCTGTATAGTTGTCTAGCTCTCTGCTTCCTCCTTCTGTCTGTACTCTGTGTGTTCCTGTCATACTGTTACTACTATATATTCTCTTCACTCTTCTGTAGTATCCCCCTGCCTGGAATGTACCCTAACTCTTCTTTCACTACCTGTTAAACTCCTTTTCATCATTCAATTCCTATCTCAAACTTTGCCTTTTCTGTAAAGCCTCCTTTACTCTTCAGTAAACATAAATACTTTTTCCTGTGTGTTCACATTGCATCCTGAGCTAACCTCCACAGCATTTTAACTATGATCATAGTCTAACTATGATACTTTAAGGTTAGGAACTGTGTCACTTTATTTTCAAATCCTAGCACCTAGGAAAGTGCCTGGCATATAATAATTAGAAGTAATTACCATTAGTTGGGAAATTACTGTGTGTCAGGACATAGTAATAGCAAATATAAATTATCCTACTTAATACTCAACGACAGTGGAAGTAGCTATTATAATATCCCTATTTTCCAGGTGAGGAAACTAAGGCTAAAAGAGATTAAATAATTTGCCCAGTGTCTCACAACTAGGTAAATGGTGGAGTCACGGTTTAAATCTTTGACCCTGTGATTTCAAAGTGCATTCTCTTAACCTCCAAGTTTTCCCATATAAGCAAATAATTGCTTAAAGAATTCTGATATTTTTCTGATAAATATACTGGAAAGTATTGGGTGAGCTTTCAGTTTCTGGAATACAGATGTCTAAAACAGAACTTTGCTGATTAGTAATTAGCATGGTTTATGATTAGTATGGTGCTTTAAAATTATGCTCCTAGGTGGGAGGGGGTTGAGGGATGAAAAATTACCTATTGGGTACAGTGTACACTATTTGAGTGATGGGTACACTAAAAGCCCAGACCTCACTGCTGTACAATATATCCATGTAGCAAAACTACACTTGTACCCCCTAAATCAATTGAAAGTTTTGAAAAAAGATTATATCCCTGTGTCTGTTGAAGCAGATAAGGAAATGTGGGATTTCTGTACTTATACCTCTCGTCAAGGAAAGAAAAAAACTTTCATTTTAGATAGTTTCTATTTAATATGTATATGTGTAAATATTAATATATAAAAACATACATATATAAAGATATACTGACACATACATACTGTAGGAATATAGGAAATAATAGTTCTTACTCTTTAGGAACATACAGTACAGCTGAGATAAGCCTTAACATAAATAAAAGAATTAAAGAACAATTGTTAAATTGTCTTAAGTCAGGGAGAAATTACTGTTGGGTAGAAAGAAGTAGAAGATTTTAGGGAATAGGGGGGATTCAAGGACAATAAGTAGAATTTGAATTTAGTAAGAGGTAGAAAGAAAAAAAAATCCTTCATTCCAAATCTGCAAGATAATAAAATAAATGAATTATTTTTATTATTAAATACAGTTATATCACCTGAAATTTTTCCCATGAAAAGTAACCTTGAGCCTGAAAAACAAGTAATGGGACTTGTCTGCCTTTCAATGCTTAGAAATATGTTAACTGTAGTATTGGTTTGTGTTTGTTCCATTAGAACAGAGTTTATGTTTTGAAAATGCCATTATGGATTTCAGGGTAATTATCATCCTTGGTTGGACGTGCAAGTGATATAAAATGGAAGAAAGTTTATCATGGCAATCTTAATTTGACCGAAAGTGGGAAAATGCAAAGAGTTCTTACTGTTTACTCTTTTCCTCTTAAAACAGCAAACTCATTATTACACTGGGTAAGAAACAAAAAAGAAAGAATGAGTCTTCAGATGAAATATCTGATGCAGAGCAGATGCCACAGCATACATTCAAAGATCAAGACTCACAAGTGAGTATTAAAATTTTTTCTGAGAAAAGAAACACTGTTAAGATTATTTAGGTAGCATAATATTGCCTTATAGATATTTACACTGTAGTTTAGTAATAAAAATACATTTTATTATATGATAGAACTTACAGGATAGCATTATTACAATATGCCCCTAGTAGTATTACCATAGAATATTAGACGTGGGAGGAAACTTACATATCCTCTCCAAACCCCTCATTTTTCAGATAGTGAAACTGAAGCCCAAAGAGGTTAAGTAACAATACAAAGTCCTCGATGGCTTTTAGCATGGAGAAGTATCTAGTGATATTATCCTGTACTTACAGCGTGCTTTTGAATTAACTTAATGATGGAGATATTAATTTTTTAAATCACATACAAATGACAAAGCAAATTGATTGAATCATTCCTAGAAATAATTCCTTTAGTCTGTTGAAGAAAAGATAAACGATTATACTTAAAGTCCCCTAATATAGACATAAATACTGTGCATTTGCCTTTTTTGCTTTTGGAATAGGTAGATATTCAAAATAACCCTGTGAAGTTAAAAATTATATAGAGTGAAGGTCATAATTCAGGCCACCCTCTGCTCTCTAATAATTAAAACACAATTGTAGGCCGTAGGGGTGGTGGCATTTGTTGAATTATGGGGCCAGAAAGCCCCTGAATGGCCTTTCTTCTTCCTTATGCAGCTTCTTATCCAATGGGAGAGTAGTGGCTCAAGGCTCCTGGGCTGCTGCAAGAGTTGAGGTAAGGGCAGTGACTGAAGCTCCTAATATTATATGGCCTGGCTTTTTCTTCATATGTTGTCCTTAACTTAGGCAAACTTATATTTAACTTATTCAATATAAGGAAATTTAGTATAATTTTTACTAGAATAATGCTGGCCATTTTTCTATTATGTAATTACCAAACAATGAAATGGTAGGATAGGTCAACATGTACATTTCTTCCATGCTTCTCACTATAGTATTAGGTTGCTTTGACAAGTGTGTTGTTTTAACACACAAAAAAAAAAATGGTGAAGGAAAGAAATATTTTCTAAGGGTTATAAATCTATATTATTGATATATGGTCATTACCCAATAATTATGTCATTATATAAATGATGGAAAGGTCCATGTAGCTTTCAACCACAACAAGGGATTGTCAAAATTTGAACTTTTAGAAACTAACTAAGGTTTGGAGTCAGGTGGAAATCTAAAAATGTGATTTGGTATTTAATTTTGTTATCTTTAATCTTAATAAAGAATATTTCAGTAGTCCAACTATACTTAGAGACCTAAATTTAAAAAAACAAAATGCCCCTGCAGCAGATCATACTATTAGGATCATTATAGGAAACGAGTGAGATGTTATCATAGTGAACTGCTGTATTAGTTATTTAAAAGCATAATGCTTCTGACTTCTTATGCAAAGTGCCGTGGGCTGATCTGTTGAAGCCTTTAAGACATAAGAGAAAAGCTAGAAACAAGAAATTAGAAGGGAGAATTTATCAGTATTTTAAATTGTGCTTTAAAAGACATTATGGAAAAAGCAAGGCAGAAAAAAGCACATTAGCCAAAAATATGGACATCAGATTAGTTTTCATATTTTTAAACAAGTAGAGATGTTGTATGACAGAGAAGGATAATTGGTGAGAGGGACACCTTATTTGGCTTTACCTTGTTAATGTGTAACTATATACTCTAGTCGCATATAATTTATTGTAAAATCATCTATAATCTCATACTTTCATAGACTTCTTAATTAATCTGTTAGACTGATAAAGTCTTCATAGGATGAGGGAGGAGTTTTACAATAAGTGGCCCTCATTCTATTTTGCGAAGAATTACCTGAGTGTGCGCTTTTTGTGTTTGCAGGATTCTTTCAGGTCACTCATTTACTATTTACTAAAGACTAAGTGAGATGTTTCTAAGTGCTAATAGATGCCTAAGTGACCAGAAAGGAAACTATAATGCTGAAAACATCTAACAGAATTTTCTAAAAATATACTGAATTATTCTCAAACATCATTATTTAGAAGTCATGCCTAGTGAGACATTAATAAATACATGTTATTGTTAGAATAATAAATGTCACAACTGTTTATTAATTTAAACTATTCTTGAACATTAAGATCTATGTGATGCCCATAATAGAATTCTAAATATTCTTTTAGCTTAGTGTTAGAAATCCATAGAATTTTCCCCACCAGGGAAAAATAAATAATTCATATCTTTTTCAAAATAGAATGTGGGAAAATTGGGTTTCTAGTAGTCCTTTTATTATAATTTTTATATGCCATCTGCCTGTCTCCTATAAAAGTGTTACTTTAAGGTTTGAAAATCTAAATGTCTTCATGGCCACGAGACAGTGACCCATCCTAAATGAGGCATGGAGTTGTCTACTACATTTGACTGACCATATTAGTGCCTTTGTTTCTCTTAATAGTCTACTTGTCATAAGAGAAACAGGGAGAGGCATGATGTTAAAGGCCACTGCAATCTTACTAGATACAAGTAACAGTTTGTACCCACACTGCAGCACTGACTCAGCCAATTTTGTCATGGCTATGGAAGTAAATGAAAGACCTGCCAAATAGAAGACAGGCAGAAACCAAAAGGAGAACATGTGGGTTGTTTTGCTGGTTCCATTTTGGGGGAATGTTGTGAAAGTTACTAAATATATAGAAGAAAATGGAATAGAATAAAGAAGGGATAGATTTACCAAATGTTGAGCAATGGAACAGTTGGCTAAGATGCCTTTACCCCGTGAGATTTGAGGGAAGTAAAAAAAAGTAAACCTAAGCCCCTTGGGGTTTTCAAACCAACCTGAGATTTTGCTTTTATAGTGGAAACATCAAAAGATATGTAACTTTGTGGGGTTTTCTTAAAGTTCTGGCAATATAAAACTTTTGAAACAAATATTAGATATTTAGGGAGGTAAGTAAAGCCATGTGTATTTGATTCCTGATTTTAAATTACTTAGATTATTTAAAAGTTATATTACTTTACAATATTTTGTAAAAGGCTTAATTTTGTTTGATGAGAGTTATGTTCTTTATTTTCAAGAAAAGCTAGTGAAGTTAGTAAAACAGTTTCTTCCTTCATTCAAATTTAATTATTTGGTAGATTTAATTATTTATTATCTTGTATATTTCCTTTAAAACATTTTATATTATTTTATTTTATTCTGCTTTAAACACAGTTTCACATGTTTCAACAAACATTATTTAATTTCTTCTTCTAGGTTTATGCCTCCAATTAATTATTTAGCCAGTATTCATCTGATATACATTTTAGGTTTTGGGCAAAAACTGTGAAAATATTAATAGTTTAAAATATGTATTGCCAAAGATGTGGCATACTTAAATAAAACAGATACCTTTTTATTCTTAACAATATTTTCTAAAGAAAAGTAATACAATAATAAAGATATTACTAATAAAACATATTTTGCCCAACCTGTGAAATAGCTTTTAAAAAGAGAGATCCCTTTATTCTTAACAATTTCCAGGGAAAGGTAATAAAGGTATTACTAATCTTTGTTATCAGAAATAATAGGAAGTAAAACTATAGGAAGATTGTAAACTTGAGGCAAAGGGCAAATTATACTCCTTTAAGTAAAAAGAAAGATAGGAAAAGATGAGTGTTGAATGTACTTTTAAAATTTAATGTAAGTTGAGGGGTAATCATTTTAAAAATTGTGCTTTCAAAACAAATTATATAAATCTGATCCTTGTGGTTCATTACAGAAAAGAAGATCAAATCGACAAATTAAAAGAAAAAAATATGCAGAAGATGCAGAAGGGAAACAATCTGAAGAAGACGTTAAATGCTCTATGAAAATAAAGAAGAATTCAGCTCCTTTACCTGGTGAACAGCCTTTACAATTATTTGTGGTAAGACATATTTGGGATTATGACTACAAAACATTTTAAACCAACAAAAATTCTATAAAATGCTTAGGTGGTTTTGCGTCCTAAAAACTGTTCCGACTTATCCTCCTGGATTCCATATTATTAGTTAACAGAGTCATTCAAATGAGAAACCTAGGTATTCATCCTTTGCTCGTTTTCCTTTGCTGCTTCATCCAAGTTATCATCACATTTTCTACCTCCTAAATATATATATATTCCTAAAGCTCCTCCAAACTCTCTGTCCTTTCTGCAGAATTTTTCTAAATTAGAGGTCTAATCACATTAATTTTCTACTGAAAATTCCTCTAATGGTTTCCTTTTTTTAAAAATTTTTTTTTAATTTCAGTAAATTTAGGGGGTACGAGTGTTTTTTTGTTACGTGGATGAATTATATAATGCTGAAGTCAGGGCTTTCAGTGTACCCATCACCAGAATAGTGTACAATGTACCAGATAAGTAGGTTTTTGTCCCTCCTCCCCACTCTCCCCCTTCTTAGTTTTCAATGGCCATTACACTGCTTTATGACTATATATATCCTTCGTTTAGCTCCCTCTTCTAAGTGAGAACATGTGGTATTTGTTTTTCCATTCCTCAAATATTTCTCTTAGGATAATGGTCTCCAGTTCTATCCAAGTTGCTGCAGAAGACATTATTTCATTCATTTTTATGGCTGAGTACTACTCCATGGTATACATATACCATATTTTCTTTATCTACTCATCAGTTGATGGGCACCTAGGTTAAATCCATATCTTTGCAATTGTGAATTGTGCTGCAATAAACATTTGGGTGCAGGTGTCTTTTTTATAAGATGACTTCTTTTTCTATGGGTAGACAACCAGTAGTGGAATTGCTGGATTGAATGGGGTTTCCTAAATCTTACAAAAATAATGATGCCTTTTTAGCGTAGTGTATTAAAGCCCTTTGGATTTTCTGGTTTCATCTCCTGCAGCTCTACCCTCTGTTTTATGAACATAGTTGCCACAATGCCATGTTTTGACACCTCCATGCCTTGCATGTGCACTTTCCTCCTCTGTAATTCTTTTAGTCCCTGTTGTCTGCATTATAAGCCACTCATTGCTAGCTGAGTGAGCCTGAGACCTTGGCGGTAATAATGGAGATGATAATAGATTAAATTAGTTGATATGTGTAAAGTGCTTAGAATAATACCCAGCACATTAAACAGCACAATATGGGGTCAGGCGCGGTGGCTCATGCCTGTAATCCTAGCACTCTGGGATCCCTTGAGGCCAGGAGTTTGAGACCAGCCTGAGCAAGAGCGAGACCCTGTGTCTACAAAAAAGAGAAAAATTAGCCAGGTGTGGTGGCACGCTTGTAATGCAAGCTAACTCGGGAGGCTGAGGCAAGAGAATTGATTGAGCCCAGGAGTTTGAGGTTGCAGTGAGCTATGATGATGCTACTGCACTCTAGCCCAGTGAAAGAGTGAGACTCTGTCTCAAAAAAAAAAAAGAACAATTGTTTGCTATGATGATGACATAGATGATGACATGGACAATAACAATTTGTGATATATTTTTTCCATTTTTGTATTCCTAACATCTATCATAGTGCCCAGCGCTTATATAAATAAATTTTTGTTGAATATTAGTGTATGCATAAACATACAAAGTGGCAACTAAAAGATTTTTCTGAATATGTTCCATCATGTTTTCTTTTCCTCGCCCCCATAGGAGAATCCGAGTGAAGAAGATGCTGCAATTGTAGACAAAATACTATCTTCTAGAGTTGTAAAAAAGGAAGTAAGTAATGGTGTATTACATCTTACACTTTATATTCTCTGGTCTGTTTAAAAGAGTCACAATTATTGATTTTATTTTCTTAGATATCACCTGGAATGATGATTGATACAGAAGAATTTTTTGTAAAATACAAGAATTAGTAAGTATTTGAGTTAGAAAAATAATTGAAAGACATTGATTGAAATATAAATTAATATATTTACTAATAAATATGTAAAGTTAAAATTAATTATGATTTTCATTTTATCTACATTTTTGATGATAATTTTTATTCTTTATAATTGCATGAACTTAAAAATCATTAAAAACTGAAAAGGGTCTATTTGAGAACCTTTCATGTCAAAACTGAATGGCTTTTTTCCCCAGAAAATGTTAATTATTATCAAAATGCAAGAATCTTTATAAAATATACTTTTACAAATTAGAGACATTATTCATTGTACTTGTATTGTTGAACTTTTCAGATTTCGTTGTTTTTATAAAAGACATTTCTGATCTATCTGTAGTCCCAGCTACTCAGGAGGAGACAGGAGTTTTGCGTGAGCCTAGGAGTTGAAGGCCAGCCTGGGCAATATAGCGAGACCTCATCTCTTAAAAAAAAAACAAAACATTTCTGATCTTTAAGTTTTTTGTGTCAGATGTACACAGTGTGATGATTTGACATTAAAAAGTTTAAATTTTAATCTCGGTCATAGGTGAATTAATTTATAAGAGTTGCTAATTGTGGGAAAATCATTACTTTTCTTTTTGTTCACTTTTCAGCTTTTCTCTATACCTCTGTGAAAGCATTTTAAATAAAATTATGTTGATTTTGAAACAAGTTAGCTTTCTGATCATGACAAAACTGTTTCCATGAAAAAAATAAATGATAAATCACATCTTGCTGTTAAACTTTTAATAGTTTTGTCATTCTGTTTCTGTATGGCAAATTGTAGACCTTTAGACTACAGTCTCCTTCGGATATAGTGATCACAATGACTTTATTTTATAATAGAAACTATGTGGAATCTATTAAAATTAAATGAAATGATAAGCTTCCTATTTGTAAGGTTGAAAATAATATTTTGTATTGGATGTTATTATTAAAATTCATCTAGAAAAAGATGGTTTTCTGTATCATTCTAATATATTGCTTTTATAAAAATTTTAGCTCCTATCTTCACTGTGAGTGGGCCACAGAACAGCAACTTTTGAAAGATAAAAGGATCCAGCAGAAAATCAAACGATTCAAATTGAGACAAGCACAAAGAGCACATTTTTTTGCAGACGTAAGAAAAAAATAAATAAGACTATTATGTGTTGGACTCTGAACACATGTAGTATTATTTATCAAAAATTATTATTTTAATTCTTAGGCTTCCAACGTTGATATTTGAATACAAATGCTATCTACATATAGTATTTTTCTTTTCCCAAAATTAGCTTGGAAACTAGCTGAAACAGGAACACTGATAATTCAGAACAGTAGATAATGCTTATACTTTTAAGTTAGCCTGTATTTCAATACTTAGAGTTGAATGTGGGTGTGTTAATGTCACAAAGAATTTGTCAGCAAAGTTATTCAAGTAAAGGAAGCAATAATGTAGCAAATAAACAGAAAATAAGATTTTTCAGTACATGAAATATATTACGTATTTTCTATACCAGTCTTGTATGTGTGTGAACAGAGCGTCATTGAAAAAATTCATTTACCTTGCTAGGCCTCACTAAATGGCTTGATGTTCTTTCCTGCTCTAAATTTTTTTTTTAAATACATCATTTTTTAGAGCAGTTTTAGGTTCCTCTAAATTTTTTTAATTTGAAATTTTTAAAAAACTTTTTCTTTTAAACAAAACAGTACAACAAATCCCTACACATTTTAACTAGATTTCCCAAATGTTACTGTTTTACCATGTTTGCTTTATCATTTGTATTTTCTCTCTTTCTCCATCTCTCTTTCTGTCTGTCATGCACACACATTTTTTCTGAACCATTTGAAAGTGAGTTGCAAATGCTTTAGTATTTATTTCCTAAAAAACAAATAACATTCTTTTACATGAAAATAGTGGAGTTAACATTGATGTAGTACTATTATCTCATCTAGAGACCTTGTTCATATTTCACTAATTGTTCACTAGTGTTTTTATGGCATAAAAGTGTGTGTGTGTTTATCTAGTTCAGAATGTAATCCAGCATCGCATGTTGCATTTAGTTGTAATGTCTTCCTTAGTCAAGTCTTTGTTTTTCATTTCTTGGACATTTTTTAAGAGTGCAGCTCATTTATTTTGTAAAATGTTCCTCAATTTGGGGTTGTTTAATGTTTCCTCACAATTCAGGTTAGGCATTTTTTAAAAGAACACCACAGACGTGATGCTTTATCCTTCTCAGTAAATGATATCTCTTCTCAGTGAATGAGATCAGATGGTACATAATACCTATTTGCCCCATTACTGGTGATTAACTTTGAGCACTACATTAAGGTGGTACCTGCCAGATTTCTCCACCATGAAATTACTGTTGTTTCTTTTGTAATTATTAAATCCACCTCAAAAATATGAGTATTCTAATAATTTATCAGTTTGTGAATGCTGGGAGATCCTCCCAGAGCCTCAAAAATCTCTCACCTGTTTACTATAATCTAGAATTTCCTAATGAGCTGAAGATTTTATGAGGACTTAATTGGTCTTTAATTTTTCATGAAGACTGACTTTTTTCACCTGACTCAAGTACAACATTAAAAAGGAGCTATGCAAATTTTCTTTTCTCTTTCCTTTTTTTTTAAATTTAATCAGTGAAGTTTCCTTTAGTTTTGTTTTAGTTTTTTTTTGTTGACATATATTTGAGGATTGTATATTTTTAAGACACAATCTGATGGTTTGATATACCTCTACATTGTGAAATAATCACCTCAAACTAATTAACATCTATCACCTCAATTACCACTTTTTTTTTTATTCTTAAAGTACCACATTACCATTCTAGTGTTGGGCAATGTTCTTTGTTACCAGGTGTATGCTATATAAAGCCATAGGAGTGATAATATCATTCAGGAGAGGTTGAAGATAGTGAAGAGATCCAAAGGCAGAACCGTGGAGTACTGTAACATTCAGAGGCTAGGCAGAGGAAGAGAGGCAGCACAGAAAGCTGAGACAGCTGTTGAAGTAAGACTTTCAGAGATCAGTAGGAACTGGCCCAGCAGATGAGAGACCAGCAGTCTAGTCAGAAGGAAGACGAACACGGGTAAACACATGGAGGTGTGACAGAACATGGAGTTTGAAAAATCATGCTTTTTACTTCTGGAGCATGAAATCTGGGTTAAAGACGTGGCAAGCAGTGGGAGGGGAGGCTGGAGGAAAACACGGGATCCCGTTTATTCCCCAAAAACTAATATGGACCTGATCCCCAAACACTGGAGAGTCAGTGAAGGATTTTAAGCAATTTGTAAGATCTATATTTGAGAAAGTTCACTTTGGGTACAATGTGAAAAACAGATTAAAGGGAGGCAAGACAGTAGTTGGGGTTATTCGTAAAGGTCCGTGTAAGAAGTGAGAATGAGGAAGGAGGAACCAATCTGAGTTATAGTTAAAAGTAGAATCTGTAGGATTTGGTGACTTATTAGATGTGGGGGTGGGGGAGCGGGGAGTAAAGAAAGAGAAGGAATCTAGGATGACTTCTCCATTTCTGGCTTGTGTAACCGAGTGTGGGGCATGGAGAGGGAGCTGTGTTACCATTAATCCAGTTAGAAAATGCAGAGGAGGTGTGGGTTGAAGAGTAATGAGTGCAGTTGAGTTTGAGTTAGCTCCAGTAGAGAGTTTGCCTTCAGCTAGATAAGTGGGTCTTGAGCACAGGAACCGTCAGGCAAAGATAAAGTGTTTGATACAACTGAGAAATGAGCCTACATGTGGGATGATTGGTCTTCAACTCTTGCAGCCTGAGTAAAGTAGCAAAGGGAAAGGTATAGATGCTGTATAGAGGGTATTTTTAAAGAACATATCTTCTGGGCTAACTTATTTGTCTGGAGTACCTTATTTTTTACTGCTGTTTGGTTGGTGTTACTATTTATAACATGGTTATTCATAATATCCTTGGTACCTTTTGGAAATGAAAATGGAAGAATTCCATTTATTGGAAATTAAATTGAAATCAAACTTATGTTCTGTAGCGAAACGCTAGTAAATTTGTCTCTATTTTTACCTTTCCACTTCTTTGTCTGATGTCAATTAAGTTACTTTTTAATTTTAGATGGAAGAAGAACCATTTAACCCAGACTACGTTGAAGTAGACAGAGTATTAGAAGTCTCCTTTTGTGAAGATAAGGATACTGGTGAGGTAAATATTTGGTAAAAATACTTTTAAAGTAAGTAAAGCCTAGTACTTTTTAAAAGTTAAGGCCTAAAAACACTAAAAAATGTTTCATCTGTTTTTAAGCTATTTCTGACTACTCTCTATTTAAGCTATTTCTTACTATTCTGTTTTTCAAAATGGTAAAATGAAAAAAAATTTTTTTACAGCCTGTTATTTACTACTTAGTGAAATGGTGCTCATTGCCATATGAAGATAGTACTTGGGAACTAAAAGAAGATGTAGATCTTGCAAAAATAGAAGAGTTTGAACAACTGCAAGCTTCAAGGCCTGACACAAGACATTTGGTAAGAACCTATCTTGGAAAGCTTTATGAAATCTTAGCATTTCTTTACTTAGTAGGCTTAATGTCTGCTTTGAATTTCTTATTTAGTCCTTGGTATGTAATTAATACTGTATTCTTTTTAACTGTTATATAATATCATATATATGTTAACTTAGCTATTCTTTTATTAGTGAATGGTCCAGTTTTTGCTATTATCAACAATGCTGCATTGAACATCAAGCCCTTGTACATGTTTCTGTAAGATAATTTAGAAGTGTAATTGCTTGGTCAAAGCATATGTGCATTTACAATTTTAATAAGTATTTCCTTTCAAATTTCCCTCCAGAAAAGTTGCTCCATTTAACGCTTCTACCTCATCTCTGAATTTGTTTCTCATTACTCCTTCTCTCATATCATTTATATAAATGTCAGTAATAACTAGTTCCAGGCCTAGTCTAGAGTTATCACTTTTTTCCTTAGTCTGTTTTATGCTGCTAGAGTAATCAATTCTCTATTCAAAGAAAGATCTATATTATGCCTATTTTTTCTTTCTTGTCTATAAACCCATTATTTCTTCAGTGACTATACAGTTTATTTTTCTATAGTAGCTTTATTTTTAGAAGAAACTTTTGTATAGAACATTGTTAAAGGCCTACATAAATTAGGTACACTAATTTCTTCTTGATTACATGCATCTCTCTCCCCACCTCTCAAAACAAACAAACAAACAAAAAAACCCTTGAGTGAATTATTGATTCTTCTAGTACAGAAACCATGGAATTCTAGGTTATGGTAAGTTGTGATATTGCTAATAATTATACAATGTTTTCCTTTTATTTCTTCTAAACAGGATTGTTGCTATATAAATCTATTATAGTTTTAGGAGCCAACCAAAAGAAATTCACATTAAGGAGACAGACATGTTACAATTTTATTAAACATTTTTTGCTGTTCTCTTTCAAATATGATTTGGTCATAGAAATTTCTTTCTTCACTATCATCCCATGTTAAGTTGGCTAAAGAAAAAAAAAAGAAATTTTTTTCTTCACTAAAGAGGGAGTTTATATGTGAAAAGACAGGAGCAGATTACTTTTGGATTAGCACCGGAGTGAGGAAGGCTGCCCTGATAAACATATGTTTATGTTTCTAAATATTTCTAAATATTCCATGGAAGAGATCATATTGTTTTTATAATAATTATTTTCTGGGTTTCCTAATATTATTTTATGGTCTTCTTTATTTTCCAATAATGCCAAATAATTACCAAAAGCACAGCAGTTTACTCCCATTCTTTTTAACTTCTAAAGGCTATTCCTTGAACCAGAAAACAGAAGCATCAGCTAGTTCAGAGAGGAGTGGGTCGAGGGATGTTGTGAAAGGGAAAGATTTTCTGTTGGGGGGTGGGCACTATGCCTTAGTAGTAACCTGACCTTTAGCCTCTTCAGGTAAAATGTTTCTTTAGGTCAGTAGTTCTCAATCAGAGGTGCATATCAGAATCTCTTTTGGAACTTTTCAAAAATTAGAGATGCCTTAGATACATAGTATAGTCCTTGGTAAAGGGGGCTCAGCCAGTAGAATTAATCCCTTTAATAATGTAAAATTGATGACAACAATGCTAGTCTGTTGTAGGTAAATAATGTAGGAGGCAAGTGATTTTTTTGCCAGTCCATTACTGTTAAATAAAATAGCAATATAAATCATATATTTTTAGAGATTCTGTAGCCAAAATTTTTCTCTGAGCAAAAGTAATGAAATATTAATGGTGATTGTGTTGCTGAAAAGAAACTCTACAGAATATGATTAAATATGGAAATTATTTTAAGCAGTAATTAAAATATTATATATTAATTATTTTAAAATTCATTGGATACCATGTAAGAAATGTTTTCTTTAGTAAATCCTATTTGTATTAAGTAGCAGCAGAACTTCAGTAACCAGTTCTGTTTTCATTATACTGATAGCTTGTCTTTAGTTTTTCATTTACATTTAGTATACCCTTACCTGATTATCCTGATAATTTTTAGAAGTGTAATTTTGTTGATTCCTAACAGTATAATATAATTTTAAAGCTGAAGACAATAGGAAACCTTTTGCTTGTTTCTCAGAAATTTATTTATTCTACTGAGACCTAGACTACTAATTTGGGGCTAGGATAATGTTCTTTCTTCACCTATTTAGGAATCTTCAGAAAATTTATGTTTCAGCTTTACAGAATAAATTTATGACAGAGCTTTTTATTGCTGAGAAATAAAAATTATATTTCAATAAATATAACTGCATATGTAAATGAGTAAACATTTTTTACATACAATGTTATACTTCTGTGCTTCTAGATTTCTTTTGAAAGAGATGCTTTGTACCATAAATATCAAAAGTGATATTATGGACAAAAGTAGTAATTTGTTGGTAGATTTAAAATATATGTGAGAAAATCTGATATACATCATCCTTTTTGCTTTTTTTTTTTTTTTTTGAGACAGAGTCTCACTCTGTCGCCCTGGCTAGAGTGCAGTGGCATCATCATAGCTCACTGCAGCCTCAAACTCCTGGGCTCAAGCAATCCTCCTGCCTCAGTCTCCTGAGTAGCTGGGACTACAAGTGCATGCCACCACACCTGGTTAATTTTTTCTATTTTTAGTAGAGATGGGGTCTCGCTCTTGCTCAGGCTGGTCTCGAACTCCTGACTTCAAGCAATCCTCCCGCCTCAGCCTCCCAGAGTGCTAGGATTACAGGTGTGAGCCACTGTACCCGGCCATCATTCATCTTTTTTGAAGATAGGTTTATTAAGGTTGAAGTGACATAGTAAACTGTACATATTTAAGGTATACAATTTTATAAGTTTTGACGTATGAAACCATTACTGTAATCAAGATAATGAACTGCTGTACCCAAAAGTTTTCTCATGTGCCATTGTAATCCCTACCTCATAAATCTTCCTTCTTTCTACCCCACTCCCCATTTCCAGGGAACTACTGATCTTCTTTATGTCACTATCAACTATGTTTCATTTTCTATAATTTTATATAAGTAGATAGTGTATGCTCTTTTTCATATGGCTTTTTTTGTAAGCATAATTATTTTGAGATCCATGTTGTTGCATGTTTCGATAGTTCATTCCTTTTTATTACTGAATGGTATTTTATTGTAATGTAGTATTCCGTAAGTTTTGGTCCATTTACCTTCTGATGAATATTTGTGTTTGCTATTAGAAATAAAGTTGCACTGATCAACACCTACATCACACAGGGCAATAATATTCATCAGGGGGCGGGCAGGAGGGAGGGGGTTGGAGGGGATGGGAAAAACTCTCACTGAATGGATGTGGGGAGCACAGTTTGGGAGATGACCACGATTGTAGCTCTGACACGGGCAGTGCATGGGCAATATATATAACCAAAGTGTTGTACCCCCATAATATTCTCAAATTAAAAAATTAATTAAAAAAAAAAAAGAAATAAAATTGCAAAAAAAACAAAAAAGAAAGAAAGCTGCTATGAACATTAGTTAACAAGTCTTTATATAGACATATGCTTTCATTTCTCTTGAGTAAATACCTATGAGTAAAGTGGCTGGGTCATATGATATGGGTATGTTTAACTTTTTAAGAAACTGCCAAACTTTTTTCCAATTGGTCATACCATGTTACATTCCCACCAGCAGTTAATGAGAGTTCTCTTGATTCACATCCTTGCCAAAACTTGGTGTTGTCAGTCTTTCTAATCTTAGCAGTTCTAACAGGTGTGTAATGGTGTGCTACTGAGGTTTTGACTTGCATTTCTCTAATGATTAATGATTTTGAACATCTCTTCATGTGCTTATTTGCTATTTATCTTCTTGAATAAAATACTTATTCAAATATTTTGCCTATTTTTTATTGACTATATTGTTTTCATATTAAAGCTTTAAGATTTGTTTACATATTCTAGATACAAGTCTTTTATTTGATATATGATTTGCAAATATTTTCTCCCAGCCTGTGGCTTTCCTTTTCATTATCTTAGCAATATCTTTTGAAGAGCAAAAGTTCTTAATTTTGATGAATTCTGGTTTAACTTTTCATACTTTTAGTGTATCTAAGAAATCTTTACATAACCCAAGTTCACAAAGACTTCTCTCTTGCTTTCTTCTGGAAATTTTGTAGTTTTAGGTAACATTTAGGTCTGTGACCCATTTTGAGTTAATTTTGTATGTAGTGCAGTTGCACGGCTCAAAGTGCATTTTTTGCTCAGGGTTATCCAACTGTTATAGCACCATTTGTTGTGTTGAAAAACTCTCCTTTCTTCACTGAATCCCCTTTCCAACTTTGTCAAAAATCAATTGACTAAATACCTGTAGGTGTATTTCTGAACCAGCTATTCTGTTTCACTGACCTGTTTGTTTATCTTTGCATCAATTCTACATAGTCTTGATTCTGCGACTTTTATAAGTCTGGAAATCAGTTGATCTAAGTCCTCCAACTTTATTCTTTTTCAAAGTTGTTTGGCTGTTTCTGGTCCTTTGCATTTCCTTATGCTTTTAGACTTGGCTTGCCAGTTTCTGCAAAATCCTTGATGGGATTTTGGTTGGGTTGTGTTGAATCTATTGTTCAATTTGGGAAGAACTGATAACTTAGTGTTGAGTCTTTCAATCCATTAATGTGGTATATCTCCTAGTTTATTTAGCTCTTTTTAAATTTCAGCAGTGTTTTGTAGTTTAAAATGTACTGGTTTTATACAAATTTTGTCAGATACATTCCTAAATATTTCATATTTTGGATGCTATTTTTAAATGGGTATTGTTTTTTAAACAATGATTGTTGCCACAATATAGAATACAATTGACTTTTGTATATTGATCTTGTATTATGCAACCTTGCTAAAGTCACTGCTTAGTTTGGTTTTTTTATTTTTGTAGATTCCATAGAATTTTCTATGTAGACAAATCATGTCTTCTATGGATAAAGACAGTTTTAATTCTTCCTTTTCATTCTTGATACCTTTCATCTCATTTTCTTGCTTCATTACACTTATTAAAGCCTGCAGTACAATGTTGAATAGAAGCTGGCACAGTGAACGTCCTTGCCTTATTCCTTATCTTGGGGGGGAATGCATTCAGTGTTTCACCTTTAAGTATGATGTTAGCTTTGGCTTTTTCATAGATGTGCCTTAACAGTTTGAGGACGTTCCCTTCTATTCAAAATATTATGAGAGTTTTTATTAGGGGTGGATGTTGAAATTTTCAAATACCTTTTCTGCATCTCTTGAGATCATCGTATTGTTTTTGTTTAATCAGCATTGATTAACTTTCAATTTTAAACCCACCTTCCATTCCTGGTAAAAACCCTACTTGGTCATGATGTATTGACCCTTTTATATATTGTTAGATTCCATTTTGTAAAATGTTAAGAATTTTTTTTCATGAGAGAGATTGGTGTATAGTTTTCTTATAATGTCTTTGTCTGATTTTGTTAACACGGCTTCATAGAATGAGTTGGGAAAAATCTTTAATTTTCTGAAAGAGTTGTGTAGGAACTAATTTGATCTTTGAATGTTATGTAAAATTTCATCATAACATTGTACACTATTATGCTTCCAGGATTATTTTAAAAGCAATGCTTTTTGCCATGAACGAGATGTATGGAAGATTTAAACATCTGATATACATAATTCATTCTTTGTTTTTCCACAAAGGACCGTCCACCCTCTAATATTTGGAAGAAAATAGATCAATCCAGGGACTATAAAAATGGCAATCAACTCAGGGAATATCAACTCGAAGGTCTCAACTGGCTCTTGTTCAATTGGTACAATAGGTATGTAGTGTATCTTAACAGGAAAAATTTTAGTGTGTTATTCTTTTTTTCATATGTGCCAAAATATAGTATGTAAAATAGATACTGATGTTGCTAAATTGTTATTGTCATGAAGTCTTCATTATGTAAAGTAAGATTACCTCAGGAAAATATGTAAATTACATTTTAGAATTTTAACTACAATTGTTTTCTTTCAATGTGTACCAGTCAGAAGAAAGTTGGTATGTTGATTAATAATTAAATTTGAAATACTTTCTGAAACATCTTCTATGTTACAGAATGTTGTTCAGCTTACCCACTCATGTTACTATCTGCCAGCAATTGGTTCTAGTTAGTGAGTTGTGAGAAAGATACACCTGTAAGATTAGATAGATCTCTGTTATTTAATGTAAGTCTTCAAAGAAGTAGGTTGTCAGCAAGTGATAAGAAATGGAGTGTAAAATATGGGAGCCTAGTAATGAATTATCCCATTCTTATTAATTATTTTCCAAGTTGTTCAAAATGCTCCATAGAACATATCTCACTTTCTTTGAGATGAAAATATAACTGCAAAAGAAGTAAAAAATGGTATCATGATTGAGAAAGAAGTTTAGTAGGGTATACAAAAGAGCGAATAAAGGCACTATTATTAGTAATAATAGCAAAATTTGATGACACTTTTATTCAAAATCATTTTTCTGTGTTTTTGCTTCTCACATGATTCTTCTGAGTTTTTTATACTTAGTAATGGTAAGTCACAAGACTTAGTCAGGTGGAGTGAGAGGGACCTGAAGTCCTCTTTCCCCTGGTTTATATTTTTAAAATATTAATCATCCTTTTTCCCAAGAGAAACATCCAGGTAAAATAGTTAACAAAGCATTTTTTTTTTTAACTTGTCTTCCCTCATCAGTACCCTTTCCTATTTCCCACATTGCCTGTTTTAAACTTTCACCACTTTCTTCAAGACCTTTATCACAATTCTGTCCCCTTCACTCTGTGTGACTGCTTTATAGAGAAACCTGGGGACAGTAAGTAAACTCATTCAAATTCTTGCCTGCCCTCATATCCAAACCTACAAACGTTATCTCCATACATAGCCATTCTTACCTCTATCCTCTGTATTAGAAGTTAAAATGTCCAGGACCAACATTAATGCTGCTACCTCAACTCTTGACATGCCATCTCATCCGATCTTCTCAGAATCTCACTTAACTTGTCATCCTTCTTTTTTATATTTTCAAGCCATCCCTGAAGATTATGGCCATCCTTTCAGTCTGTGAACAAATTTGGGTTTGACTTATGTATAAAAAGAAAAAAGAGGCTGGGTGCGGTAGCTCATGCCTGTAATCCTAGCACTTTGGGAGGCCAAAGCGGGAGGATTCCTTGAAGCCAAGAGTTCAAGACCAGCCTGAACAACATAGTGAGACCCCTGTCTCTACAAAAAAATAGAAAAATTAAGGCATGGTGGCACGCGCCCGTAGTCCCAGGTACTCAGGAGGGTGAGGCAAGGGGATCACTTGAGCCCAGGATTTTGAGGTTGCAGTGAGCTAGGATGGCACCACTGCACTCTTGCCCAGGCAACAGAGACCCTGTCTCAAAAAAAGAAAGAAAAAGATAAACCTTCTCTTGGCTTTGCTTTTTCTTCTAGCTACCTTGAGCCCTCTTGGTAACTTCCTAGGCAAATTTCTAGGTAGAGCAGCCTGTACTAGCTCTCCCATTTCCTCATCTCCCGTTGTCTTTTCAGCCTGTTGTAGCCTGGATTTTGTTCCTGTCTCCTCTCTGAAAGTCTTAGTTTTCCAATCCATGGGATGTTTTTGAGCCTTAATTTGCTTCCTCTGCTGCATTGGATAGTAGTTGATACTCCTTTCTTCTTTAAACTTTTCCCCCATTCTAAAACCCAGCCACTTCCACAATGTGACTTTCTTCTAGCTCTCCAATACCTGTGACTATTTCTTTCAATAGTCTGCTAGTTACTCTTCCTCTGCCTGCCCTTTAGATGTTATTTAGATGTTTGTTCTCCCAAAGCCATTTCTACACCCCCCCATGCCTTCACTTAGCAATAATATTCTAATAGTACCACACTTTTATGTCTAACTAAGGTCTTGAACTCTGGGCCCATATTTCTTTTTGCCTCTTGCTACCTGAATGTCTATCTCAATGATTCTTTAAACACAACAGATTCAAAATTAATCTTATTGTTTCCTGTTGTTTCCATATCAAACTTGTTCTGCCTCTGTATTTTCCATGTTAGTTAATAATACACAATTCATTTAGTCACCCAAACTGAAATCTGGCTGTCATCCTATACCCCATACATGTAGTTGGTAACTGGGTCCAATTCATTCAAACTCATAATTAATTCTGGAGTCTTTTCTCTACTCTTAGTCTCTCTTCCCTTAGACCAAGTGTTCACACTTTCTTCCCTGCTCTATTAATGGTACTTTCCCAATTAGTGTTCCAACTTCTAGTCACCTCAGCCTTAATATCCACAATAGCACCAGAGTAAACTTTAAAATACAAACCCAATCTCGTTGGGTTTCTTTTATGATTTTCCGTAACTCCCATTACACAATAGAATAATGTCTGACCTCTTTTATTAATGACCCTACTTGTCTCAATAATCTCCTCTCCCTTGGCCCTCCCTTCCAAACCATTTTAACCAGCTTTCGGTCCCTCAGTTGATCATGTTCTTTACACTTCTGCTCCTTTGCTGTGCTCTCTGGCAAAATCCTACTCATTACTGACCTCCTTTCTGAAGGATGTCTTCTCTCATCTCTTCTAGCCAAAGTTGATACTTATTCTTCCAAGCTTCCATAATAAACTATACTGATAATTCTTAACTGGCCACATGTCGTAGTCATCTGTGGAGCTTATTTTTTTTTTAATTACATCTGATTTGATTCTACTCCATACATACTGAATCAGAATGTATATGGGAGGGACCTGAGTATCTGGGGTTTTTTTGAAGCTTTGTAAGCTCTTCTAATACACAGCCATGGTTGAAAACCAGTGCTTTATTTGTGCTTCTGTGATAGCACATTGCATGGCTATATATTTATTTGCATGTCTGCTTCTCTAATAGATATAAGTGCCTGGAAGGCAGAGAACATGTTCTATTTCTTTTATATCCCATCTTCTCATGCTGTCCTGAGAGATAGAAGGTATTTAATAAATGATTCCTGAATACATAACATATTTAGTTTGCCTTGCTCTTGCCTTCTCACTCTTTAAAAAGTCAAACATCTGATGGGTGGTATCTTTATTTTGGAGCTACAAAAATCTTTAGTTGTCCCTTTGCGGGATTATAATAAAATTGTAATCTTGAGCCTACTCTACACTTCAGCAACTTTTACATTTTTATAAATGCAAGTATTTTTATTGGTCTTTGATTATTTTTGTATATTTATCTTTGAAAACATTGTAATATACAAAAAACCCAATGTATGCATGGATAATATATTTGTTTATTTCAGACGAAACTGCATTTTAGCAGATGAAATGGGTCTTGGCAAAACCATTCAATCAATTACATTCCTCTACGAAATCCTTCTGACTGGTATAAGAGGACCTTTCCTGATTATTGCTCCACTTTCTACTATTGCAAACTGGGAGAGAGAATTTCGTACATGGACTGATATTAATGTTGTGGTTTATCATGGGAGCCTGATTAGCAGACAGATGATACAGCAATATGAGATGTACTTCAGGGACTCACAGGTGTGTTACTGATGATTTTGTTTGTTGTTTGAAAGGTCAGGGCTGAAAAAGATAAGCATTACGTACAAATTACTTTCAGATTTAGGATAGATTTTAATTGCCTACTTAGATCTTAGTTTAAACTCTTTTATTCATCATTTTTTATTTTACAGTACATTTTAGTAGCTGAAGAGTACAATGACAAAAGTCAGTTTAATGGTCTAGTACACCACAGTGAAGTATGCTGCTTTATACAAATGTACAAAATTGATCGTAATCCTTAAATTTTCAACTAGAATAATTACATTACTAATTGTTTTTAAATACACATTAGATTTATTTTTAGAATAATAACTATCTCTTTGATCATCCTCCAGCTTTTTTTCTACATTTTTAAAATTTAAATCTTCAGTGAACACCATGGGTTTAAATGCCTATTGAGGTGAGATCATAGGTTCTCTTTCATGTTCAATGGATTTTGATTTTGAACTTTTGAAAAAATTCGGTTTGTTTGTTTTGTGTACCGGTACAGGCATACCTCCATCTTTTTCCCCTTAGGATTGGTTGTTTCAGTACTCTAGTGACTTGATGGTTTTCTTCTCCCCTGTATTTTGGAGGCACATTTTCCATTTTGCTTTGGTCACTTACTCTTTAGGAAGGGATTTCCTATTCCTCCTAAATACACAGACCATAAAATAAAGAGATGACAGCATAATAAAGAATTGTCTAACAGAAAGTTAAGACTAGAAAACATGAAGTGCTAAGTTAGTCTTTTTTTTTAATGCAAAATAGCCTTGGACAAGACACAGTCTTGAATGTTAATATGAATCATTTTAGATAAAAATCTTTATTAAGAAATAAGAAATAAAATCAATAGATACAATTTACAAAGAATTGTACTTTTTAATTGGAAAATATTTATTGTCTGACACTCTGCCTCAAAAGCACCTTAATATTTTATTTTTCTTTTACTTATTCTGCTGTTATAAAAGTATTATTTTAATGTGTGGCCAGGTCATGGGATATGATAGAAGTTGATGTAAGATAATGTGCATAGCCTCCTACTTTTGCCTCCCAATTATAACTGATTTTCTACCTACTGGAGGCTGAAAATGGATTAATTAACGGATTTTGTTCCTGTAGCCTTATTTTCCTTCCTACTTCCAAGGTTGAAACAATATATTTATATGAAATTAAACATCTATATAATCCTTTAATTATTCCTCATTTGAAAACTATCACTTTTGCGCTGTCACCTTTGGGGTCTATCATATCTTAATTAGGTTACAGTTTGATTCCCTTCCATAATGTTTTATTATTCTTAATCATACATTTGTAGAATTTTAGAGCTGTATGGTGTCATAAAACTGATTTAGTTCAACCATCTCAATTTTTACAGAAGGCACAACTAAAATCTTGAGACTTTAAGAGATTTTTAACAAAGTTACAAGTTTACTATGTTTGTCATGTGAGTTTGGCATAAATATGATAGCCAAAAACCTGAAAGATTCTTGATGTGTAATAAACTGAATTCTATATATTAAATATTGTATTCTGTAGTAAATGTTATAGGTTCTAGAAGGATATTGTCTGAATAGATTTTAAATTTCAAAAGATAAAGATGTGTCATATAATGAGATAAATAGATCTCTACTTCAAATTTAGAAATAACTTTTAGAGTTAACTCTCAAATATATTTTAATGTAAATTAATTGACTATTTAACTTCTCTTTTTAAGTTATCAAATAGCTTCAAATCAAAATAATGCTAAAATTATGCTAAAACTTTTCTAATTGCCCTGGGAAAAGTAACAGAAATGATAACACTAATAATCATAAACATTTATTGAGTATTTACCATGTGCCGGGCATTATACCTTGACAGCTTACATATATTATTTCACTTAATCTTTGTAATGCCAACCTTGTAAAATAGATAATATTATCCCCATTTGGAATATGAAGAAGCTGAGGCATAAAGTAGTTATATATATTGCCCCAAAACCACAGAGCAGAACTGGAATTAATAAACCCAAGTCAGCCAGACTCAAGAGCGCTTGTTAAACATGATGATATCAACTTAACTGAATATATTATATCCCAGGTTTTTAGAGCTGTATAAATGCCATAAATTTATAATTTGTACCTATTCTACTGGAGCTGCTATTCAACTTAATGGCCAGTGTATGCAATCAACATGAACTAATCTAAAATTAATTAGCTTAATATGAATTAAAATCTAAGTCACAATTGCTCTTAACCTTTCCTTTCTTTTACTCCCCAGTAGTTTATGTTTTCAGTCCTATTTAAACACTTCACTTAGATTCCAGGACTTCATGCTGTCCTACATCACCACTTATTATTTCTCAAACCTCCTTTATTGATAACTTCTTCTGTGTATGTAAACTTTGGAGTGACCCAGGGCTCAGTCTTCAAGCTCTTTTATATCTATACTCATTCTTTCAGAGATTTCATTCATACCCATTATTTTAAATACCATCTGTACCGCTGGAAACTCCTAAATCTGTATCACCAACTCTCAACTCTTAAATTCCAGAGCCATATCCAAATGCCTACTTAACAACTCCATGTGGTTATAGCTAGTAGACATCTCAAATTTAACATATACAAAACCAAAATCCCAAACTTCCTCTTTTTAGTAAATAGCAACACAAACTTCCAGTTGATCAAGCTAAAATTTTTAGAGTCAAATTTGAGACCTCTCTTTATTTCACTCCATACCTGTCTATTACCAAATCCTGTTGGCTCTGACATCAAAATATATCTAGAACTGACCACTTCTCATGGCGTCCAATGATGATTTCTTGCTTGAATTACTATGGCAACTTTTAAACTGGTCTCCATGATCCTGTCCTTGGCCTCTTCAGACCATTTTCACCACAACAGCCAAAGGGACTCTTTTAAAGTATATGCCAAATCATGGCCCTTCTTCTCTCTAACCCCCTCAGTAGCTTCTTGCTCAGAGTAAGTGCCAAAGTTCTTATCACAGCTGTCACTTCCCGATCCTGTCCACCTCACCCACTAGGTTTCAGCCACTCTGGCTTTCTTACTGTTATTGGAATACTGCCAAAGATACTCCTACCTAAGGGCCTTCGTACTTCCTACTTCCTTTACCAAGAATGCTTTCGTTTATACAACATGGCTTCCTCCCCATCTTCAGATCTTTGCTCAGACGTCACTTCTTGTCATGTTCTCCCAATCACTCAATATAAAATTGCAATGGTCACCTCCAACCTTATATATCCTTGTTTTATTTTACTCCACAGCCTTTATCTCTTTCCAACTTACTTATTTTTTAAAAATATTTTGTTTGTTTTATTAATGACTGTATTCTGCATTAGAATCATTGGAATGTAAGTTCCAATTGAATAATTATTTTTGTCTGTTTTGTTTACTGCTATGTCTCCAGCGACTAGAACAGGGTCTGGCACATAGACACTCAATAAATATTTGCTGAATAAATTAATTGGATGGCTAATTGTTCTCTACTTATTTATCATTTGTGAACTCACAGATGTAAGTAATAAACACTAATACTGGAATCTCATTGGCCAGATTTTATAATGACCATTTCTTTTGTGACCAAAATTATTATAATTCATAAAAATTATCATAAAACATTTTACCAGGGAATACTTATTTGGATACAATTATAAATAATATAATTGTATTGGCATAATTTTTGACATTATTGAAAACAGCAATTTTATGCAGTTTTAATGCTAAAACTCCTCGTTGTAAGGGAGTGTCTATGCATATATAAAAATTTCAGTGGAAAATGTTTTATAGCAGATGTCATTAGATGCCATTTGACAGGAGTAAAAAATGCAACTGAGACAGTCCAGCCAATTATTATATTTGATAATTTCTAGGGGCGTATCATTCGAGGAGCTTACAGATTCCAAGCCATCATCACCACTTTTGAAATGATTCTTGGAGGCTGTGGAGAGCTTAATGCAATTGAATGGCGATGTGTGATTATTGATGAAGCACATAGGTTAAAAAATAAAAATTGTAAACTCCTAGAAGGTCTGAAACTCATGAATCTGGTAAGTAACTTAATACCATCACTATGACTTCAATTTCGTAGCTATATATTAATAGTAAAAGATAATAGAGAATCATAGTTAATGCTAAAAACTTATTATTTTTAAATTTTGGAGTATAGATTTTTCTGAATCCTATCTGTGATAATTGAGATTTTTTGGCTTTAATTAGTAAGGAAAAAAATCATACCTGTTTTCTGAGACTTAAAAATGTTTATGTTCTTTCCTCCAAAAAACTTTAGTAATTAACTTCTAAAATTAAAAAAAGGAAACCTATAGAGTGTGTACTGTTGAAATGAAAACAAAACCATACATTTTAAGCCATAAATTCCTTAATAAAAAGCCATTTTACCAAAGTTATAATATTATTTAGATTATTTATGGTGAAAGGATAGAATTCCTACATAATTCTACACGCTTTAACATGTATGTTGGTTACAATTAATAATGGGGTTTCTTAAAGTCATCTTTTTTTAGTGTTTTTGCTTCTTTCAAATGAAAGTGGTTTTTAAAACATTTTGATTTTTAATTAAGATCACATAATAAGTACATGAGGACTTGAACAAATAAATATACAGACCCACCTACAGTAAAAATTAAAGTGCTCACCCTCCATCTATGCCCTACACCCAGTTTGACTCCTCACTCTCGTATTTACAGTTTGATGTATATCTTTCTAGACCTTTTACTAGCATATACATAATATTTATAGATATACAGATACATATACAAATATTTAGTTTGGGAATTTAGAGGTTTTGTCAAATAAAATTTTAAATGACAATTGTGCTATCGTTAAAAATAGTCTTCTTCTGTTACTATTATGTTTAATTTTTAATGAAATTCTAGTTTAGAAGCATATTCCATTCTTTACAGTTTCGGGTTATAACCTCAATGATTTGACAATTTGTTCTTGTATGAAAAGTTAAACGATGGTCATCCAAATTATAAATAATGAGTACTCTTTGGTATACAAATTACCATGCCAAGAATGCTTGAGTACAAAAGAAACAAATACCCTCTTTGTTCTTAGAAAGTTTATTTCCTTGCTTCTAAAACTATTTAGATTTTTTAAAGGCATGAATGGATAAATATTAACCGCATACAAAGTGAGATAAAAGATACAAATCGCATACAAGAATAACAGCAAAGTTTTTAAAAAGTGGTTAGGATAATATCTTACTGAAGATTTGTGGGTAGAGATATATTCTGAGTTAACTCTTGAAAATTATGGCCAGAAAAATATTTGCTTTTCAAACGCTGAAAATTTGATGACCTAAGTCAGCTTTCATATAATTTTAGTGTTATGATGTTTGATGTGAATTGTTCTTTCTTTATGTAGGAACACAAGGTGCTTTTGACTGGCACACCTCTCCAAAATACAGTTGAAGAACTATTTAGTCTTCTTCACTTTCTTGAACCCTTAAGATTTCCTTCTGAATCAACATTTATGCAAGAATTTGGGGATCTGAAAACAGAGGAACAGGTATCCTATTGCTCTTTGTAAACAAATTCATCAAATTTTTTATCATTATAATTATTTTGTATGTATAATTGAATATGCACTTATGTTATATACCTTTTTATCATTTTTTATTCAGGTACAGAAACTTCAAGCTATCCTGAAACCAATGATGTTGAGACGATTAAAAGAAGATGTGGAAAAGAAATTGGCACCTAAGGAAGAAACCATCATTGAAGTAGAACTTACCAACATTCAAAAGAAATACTACCGGGCTATTTTGGAGAAAAACTTTTCATTTTTATCCAAAGGAGCAGGACAAACTAATGTACCTAACTTGGTCAATACTATGATGGAGCTCAGGAAGTGCTGTAACCATCCATATCTTATCAAAGGTAGCTAAAAACGATTACAACAAATATTTTTTTCTTTCAACAAATGCTAATGAATACAAACAAAACACCACTACGGCTGTAGTGGCTGTTACAGCTCTCCCCTCTTGTGTTCTGAGGGATTACAAATGTTTCAGAATCAGGGACAATGTGAACTACTTTGTTACAGTGTCTGATGTTAGCACAGCAGGTTATAAGAGCAGGAGTTTGTTCTGTATGATTTGGAGTAGAATTCCTCCTCCAGTTTAATCTTCCTTATGGGTACAGACAGCAAAGCTCATCTTTGGGCTTCTGCATTTACATTTCATTCCTGGTTTCCTTCCAGTCTAGGTACCCCAATTAGTGTTTCAGGTTTTGTGCTGTAATAATGTGACTTTTTAAGGTCTTGTCATGTTCAGTACCGGTTTTCCTTCTGTATAATGCTTGGGTTTTTTTCACTTATTCCTGGGAATATTCTCCTAATGTACTTATATTGTTCAAGACAACTGAAGTCTCTCTTGGAATTCTCATACTCTTTTATGGCTAGACAGGCTAAGGGAAGGAATTCAGAGAGCTTCTTTAATTCTGATCTAGACTCTCTGAAGGAAGTATGCAGCAAGGACCTATAATATGACTTCTCTTTTAACTTTTTCTTGTTTCCTTTTTTTGATGGCTAACAACATACTCATAGACACATCCAGGTTAATTATGATTGTTCCTCAGTGATGACCACTGCTAAGATTAGTATTTAAATATTAGATGTTTGTTTAAAAAATATAACTCACCAGGGTTAGGACCACAGCTGCATTATTTCTTTCCCTAATAACACTCATTAAACATTTAGCAGACATAAATTTATACAGGGTATTATGCTAAGTGTTTGGGAAATCAAAAGATGCTTAAGACATTGTCGGTGTCATCAATGGAATTACAGTCGGTTTTGGTGGAGATTTTAGCCAAAAACATAAATAATTGTAATAAAAGCAACGTGTCTGCCATCAGAAACTTATGTTACAGTAACACAGAAGAGGAGTAATTCTGATTAAGAAGAAAACAATTGGGAATCGCCCGCATTTACATTGCTGCTATCTTTTCGTATTTCTTTGACAGGTGCTGAGGAGAAAATACTTGGAGAATTTAGAGATACATATAATCCAGCTGCTTCCGATTTTCATCTTCAAGCAATGATCCAGTCTGCTGGCAAATTGGTCCTTATTGATAAATTGCTTCCCAAAATGAAAGCAGGAGGTCATAAAGTGCTCATCTTCTCTCAGATGGTACGCTGCCTTGACATCCTGGAGGACTATCTCATACATAAAAGGTAAAGCATATTGTAATCCACTGAATTGTACTATGAATTATACTAAGTATGTGTTATTAAGGGTTGTGCAGCACTGTACTGTAACCCAAATTTACTCATAGCTTTCTCTTTACCTAGATAAGAATGCATTCAAATCTGTAAGTAAAGATTGCTTAGGATTATGTGTTGATTGTTTTCCTAACCTGTATATGTTGCAATAATAGGGTGGGGCTGATGAAACTGATTAAGAAAACTTTGCAAATTGATAGGTATTTGTTGACCTAGGAAGGGGTTTAGTGTAGTGTACATTTTACTTGATTTGTAAACCTCATGGTAATGCCACTTTAAATGGACTTATATTTAAGACAGCCATCTTCAAAATTGAAAAAAGTGATTAAAGACCCTATTGGATCTATTTCCTTGTTATAATTAGAACCTTAAGTTGTACTTTTATTCTTATGCACTATATAAAATTTGTTCATCCTTTAATCTTTTCCTATTTGTTTAATGTGGGTTTCTTGTTTTGTTTTGTGTATTGGTACATGACAGTGAGATAGTCTTAACTATTGTCTAATGAGGCCGGGTGTGGTGGCTCACTCCTATAATCCCAGTACTTTGGGAGGCTAAGGTGGGAGGATTGCTTGAGGCTAGGAATTTCAGACTGGCCTGGGCAATGTAGTGAGACCCTGTCTTGACAAAAAATAAAAATAAAAAAATTAGCCAGGTGTGGTGGCATGTGCCTGTAGTCCTAGCTACTTAGGAGACTGAGGCAGGAGGATCGCTTGAGCCCAGGAATTCCAGGTTACAGTGAGCTGTGATCATGCCACTGTACTCCAGCCTGTGTGACAGAACAAGACCCTGTCTCAAAAAATATATATATTTTGTCTAGTCAATATTTTGGCTATGACAAATAGCATATTTATCATAGGATATTTTATCAGAGCATTAGGATCCAATCTGATATCAACCTATTAATATAAAAGAGAATCAGAAATTTCAGCTCTAAATTTTAATTTGATAGATTTTTTACCCTTATAGATAAGGAAATTTCTATATTGGTATATATTATCAGCAATTATGTAGTTCACTTTTTTTGTTTTGTTTCTAATTCCATTTCTCTTGTCAGTGTTCTACTCCTTTAGCCTCATTTCAAAATGTATATTATTCTCAATTTTATACCATATAAGTGGTAGGAACATTGAATTGCAATATTTCTAAAAATAGCCATCCTTACATTTTCTTGATCTCCTTGCACAGTGAACTTTATACAAAGGTAAAACTGTGCTTCCAAATTTCTATTATAAATGAATTTCGTGGAAAACCCCAAGTTTCACTATTGTCATAAGTAACATTATTAGAAGTCGTATCTCCATTTTGTATGTACTAGAGATAACAGTGGAACTACTGGTAAAGCTAGTCAATCGTATGTGTAAAGGAGGGTCTTGAACCACAGGCGATGTGGCACATGTCATGTTGCACCACGTTCATTCCTCTTCTAGCCCCTGCGTTTTCTGTATTTTGTTTTTATTGGTGTCTTGTAATTTTGGGGTTTTGTGTATGTTAAATGGGGAAGGATAAAAGAAATTAAAAGATAATTGCTTAATAGTAATGACTGTAAAGAATTTGACGCATTCCAGTTTGCCCTCAATAGCTCGTAGTGTAGAAGCAAGTATATCAGTTGAGAGAGTAACAGATTAAGGACAGAAACGTTCATGGCCTTCTTGTATAAAGTCTTGTGAAAATCTCTGCTTATAAAAATAATTTAGTATGAGATAAGCAAAGTAGTTTTGATGGACTTTTTTGTTATTCCAACTTCATAAAATGATGCTAATTATAGTGCTGTTTTACCCACACACCCAGGAATGCAGAGATTTCATATCTTTATATTAGTTTGTGTTCCCTCCTTAGCACCAACACCAAAAATTATAAAACCATAGATACTAATTGAGGTAATATTGCTTCTTAATTTTATAGTAAACATAATGTTACAGGAAAACAGACTTTACATTTGATAGAATGTGTCTTCATTTTCATTATATTCATCTACCTAAATTTATTGCATTTCGTTTCATAGATATTTATATGAGCGAATTGATGGAAGAGTCAGAGGGAATCTTCGACAAGCTGCTATAGATCGATTTAGTAAACCTGATTCAGATCGATTTGTTTTTCTCCTGTGTACCCGAGCTGGTGGGTTGGGCATCAACTTAACTGCGGCCGATACATGTATAATTTTTGATTCTGATTGGAATCCTCAAAATGACCTTCAGGTAAATAAATTCCATGGCTAACAAGAATTGTAATTTTTAAAAAAAAAATCATGTTACCATTTTTGGTAATCCATATCTTTCATTTTTATCTCAACAAACTAACATGTATGTTTCCCTATGAAATATCTGTGCCAAATAGGTGAAATTATTTTAATTTTAATATAATAACAAAATAAAGTATACTTTTTAATATGTCTTACTAACTTATAAGAAGGGGTACTTGAATGCAGTATTTTTATTGTTTAAAGAATATTGTATGAATTTGAGAGGGACCTAAACTCTAACAACTTATTTGTAATAAAAATTTCAGAATTTTAATCCTTAAAAATAAGTACTTGCTTGTCCTAGTTTTATCTTCTAATCATCACATAGTATAGTAAGCATAGAATTAAGAGAGAGTATAGTATGCCTTTTTATAAAGTATTAGAAAACAAAGGCATATATGTCAGTTATGACTATACTTGGACTTCATAGAAACATAAGAATTTTAATTAGAGTGATCAAAGAGGCTCAAAATTTTCAGAAGATAAGCATCTAGGAGGGATATGAGAAGAGAACAAAGTATAAGAGAAATTTGTTTATTATTGATGGTAGTCTTAAACATACTACAATTTATATATATATTTTTTAAGACTAGTCAAGTACAGTAGTGAGAAGGGGGGATATTGTAGAACAAGGACTTTGATCTGTAACTAACTGTAAACAATCAGTTGAGATAACCCCACTACCTTCAGACCAGCCCTGTCATTACTTTAAATAGGTATGAAACCAAATATAATAAATGGTCTTGAGAATATACCTGGGTTAAAACATATAATATTTTAAATTACTCATTTGTGTAACTATATGTAAGCTAGTTCAAAATGTCAAAGGTTTATCCAAAATAAATAAATTAAACCAGGGACCAGCTCTTTCTGTAGAAGGCCAATTAGTAAATATTTTAGGCTTTGTGGGCCACATGAGGTCTCTGTCACACAGTCTTGTTTGTTTTTCACAATCCTTTAAAAGTGTAACAAAGCCATTCTTCATTGGCAGGCTAGAGTTGGTCCACAGGCTGTAGTTTGCCAATCCCTAGGTTAAACTAAAATCATAATTGTATGCCTTTGGAATGAATATATATACTTAAAACCGCCCACAGTGCATGTGATTTTCTGAAAGTTAATTTCAAATAAAATAATTTAAGTCACATTATAGAACCTGAGGAGGAATTGGCAAAATTGTGCTGAACCCCCCCAACTTATCCCTCTCACTTGGTTTTTCCCACTTAACTGCTCAGGTAGATCTAGTCTTTACAGACTAATAAAATATTTGACCTCTAATACTTTCCCTAGACCTAGAGCAAAGTTGTCCATTTACAATTCTTGATTGCAAATGGCACAAAATGGATGTGGATACAATAAAGATGTCAACAAAGGGATGGCTGGGCATGGTGTCTCACACCTATAATCTCAGCACTTTGGGAGGCCAAGGCTGAAAAATCATTTGAGCCCAGAAGTTCAAGACCATCTTGGGCAACATAGCAAGACCCTGTCTCTACAAAAATATTTAAAAATTAGCCAGGCATGGTGGCATGCGACTGTAGTCCCAGATACTCGGGAGGCTGAGGCAGGAGGATTACTTGAACCCAGGAAGTCGACACTACAGTGAGCTATGATGGTGCCACTGCACTCCAGCCTGGGTGACAGTGCAAGACCCTGTCTCAAAAAAACAAACAAAGGACATAGCATCAATCCCAGCTATAATTTTAAGTTTAGCAGGAACTCAAGATAAAATCCGAAGCTCCTCTTATATGTCTCTGATGTCTCCACTTCAAACATGTGTACATACATATTAAATAATTAGTTTGTCCTCCATTTAAATAAAATTGAGATCTCTGGAGTTATTTACCATAATGTTTTTCCCCCCCTAAAATTACCCAGCTTAAGAAAAATATATTGAAAAGATTGTTGATAATGTAGTAGAAAAAGATTTAGAAATTTAGGATTGGATTTTAAATCTTTAAAGCTTGACTTGCCATCAACTAAAAAATCTGTTCATAGATTTTGTCTTCTTGTCTAAAATTATATTGATTTATACCTCCATTAAAACACAGTAATCCTTCATGTAATTTATATTCTCTGAAATATAAGCTTAAATTTTAACTTACTGCTGATTGTGAAATTACTTTTCATTCTGGTAAGCTCTATCTTAATTTCTAGGAAAAGGCTATATCTAATTATCAAGAGTGTTTAAAAATTCTTACATATGTTTATATTCCATATATAGGTTACTATTAAATGCCTTTTGAGAAAAAAGTTAAATCTATAACTTTTCATTTTTTGTAGGCCCAAGCTCGTTGCCACAGAATTGGTCAGAACAAAGCAGTTAAAGTCTACAGACTAGTAACTCGTAACTCATATGAGAGAGAGATGTTTGACCGAGCCAGTCTGAAGCTGGGCCTAGATAAGGCTGTGTTACAGAGCATGAGTGGAAGAGAAAGTAATGTGGGTGGTGTATGTATATTTTCTTTCTTCACTTGGGGTTTTTGTGTTATTTTTTGTTTGCATTTAATTTTATCTCTGGTAGTATATCATTTAATTTTGGTCATACTGAACACAAAATACATTGTTTTATGTGAGGGGACATTTTCAGAATAAAGCTATGTTTAGTTAATACTTTTGAATCCTGTTTTGTCTGTGTAGCTTCACAGCTTTTGAATTCCAAGAATGAGTTTTCAAGATAGAAATTCTTTGCTCTCTTTTTAAGACATTTGTATCATTGCATAGCAAAATAGAATTTGTAAAATTTCTGCATTATTTATATAAACATTTTTTCAAGTTTTTTTTTTAGTGTCAAACTACTAGTACTGGCTTTGTCTTGTTATAAATGATGATTTTTGGCATTTTTTTCCTCAAGATTCTTGTTTAATATCTTGGGTTTGTATCAATAATAGAATCCTAGTACTAACAAAGAACCTCGAAAGGTTACATGTGCCTTACACTTTGTTTTAACTAAAGCCATTTTACAGAGATGGGTAATTCTTACTTTAAAGATAGCAAAGAAGAGTCAACAACTTAAATATATTATTTCAGTGAGTTCTCTCTTATGTGCATCCCAAACCCAAATGCAGTTTAAGTATGACCTCTTGTGTTCCTTTTCATTCTTTAGGGATACTTTCTCATTTTATGAACTTTAAAAAAACTATTGTTACCAAAATTATTTTCTCTTTAGATTCAGCAGCTTTCCAAAAAGGAAATAGAAGACTTGCTTCGAAGAGGTGCTTATGGTGCCATTATGGAGGAAGAAGATGAAGGCTCTAAATTCTGTGAAGAGGACATCGATCAGATTTTACTGCGTCGTACAAAAACTATCACAATTGAATCAGAAGGACGTGGGTCAACATTTGCTAAGGTAACAGTGAGTGCTATTTTATAAATATAGCTGTGATGTTCACATCTCACTACTGAAAAAATTTAACTGTCTCTTACTCTAAATGTTTAAATATACTGAATTTTATAAAGTAGGAAATGATTAAATCTGAATAAAATGAGAGAACAGAGAATAAGGAAAACCTTATTCTCAGAGAAACCTTATTCACAGAGAAAATAATATTTAAGCTGAGTCTCGAAAGAATTTTGGATTTCATTGTGTTACAAAGAGAAAGAGAAAGCCACCTAAATGAATCATATGTTGTGAAACTGCAAGAAACATTTTAGGAATATAACATAGGCATATATGGATGCATGGGATGATTTAGATGGAGATTAAACTGAAGGAGTTAGGGAAGTTGGACCCAAATTCTGAAGAGCTTTGTGTGCCATTTTGAGGAATTTGAACTTGATCCTGAGGCAGTTAAGAAGCTTTTAAAGCCTTTCAAGCAGAAATTGGACATAATGCAATCTAGTTTAAAAATTTAACTCTAGCAGCAGTATAGAGAACAGCTTGGAAAGGGGAAGGACTGGAGGCAGGGAGATCATTTAAGAGGCCTGTGTAGGAAATAATGATGGGTAAACTAGGGTAGTGGACCCACTTGAATTCAGTAGGAGTTAATGACCAGTGAGAAATTTGTAGAAGGCAGAATCAAAAGTGACTTGAAGATTTCTGGCTTGAGTAGCTAGGAGGGTCGTGGTGCATTAAGGTAGAGAATGCAAGAAAAGAAGGTTCATATAGGTAAAATAAAATACTAGAGCTGTTGTATTTGTGACATTTGCAGGGTATCCAAGTGGAGATGTCTAGGAGATTTGCCTAGGACACAGATGTAGATTTGGAAGTAATAGGGAGTAAATCAGAAGAAAGTAATATTTTGGAAACAAAAGGAATACTGCAGAAGTAAAATATAAGATTGAAAACTAAAACTAGTCATGATTGGGTAGATATGTACCCTGACTCTAGTTTCTTTCCTGGGAAATCTTATTTACTTTTGATTCCTTGGTTCTGTACTTTATGTACAGATATTTTTTCCTCATGTTTGAAATTATCTGAAATCTAGTTAATAGTCATGGTTATTGTCTTTGCTGATTAGGCTAACATAGAAATATTCTCCTTAAAGGCACAAAGCATTTAGTGATCACGTGTGATTCTAGGCTTCCTCATTTAAAATGTTATTGATAATAATCGTGGAAAATCAGGAACACCAGGGTTTGAATTCTGATTCATGAGCGGAGTGACCTTGGACAATTAGAGATCATAATAATCATGCTTGGCCTTTCCTACTTTACTGTGAAGTGCTGTGTAAGTATTATTTTACGTAGAGGATTCAAATACACTCTAATCATAATCAGCTATGCTGTGAGAATGAGAAATGCTTAAGCATTTACGTATCTGTTTTAAACCCTCATACCACGGAATAACTGTTACATTTGAAAAGAGCGACTGAAGAGATACCGCAATAGCTGAGGAGAGCCCAGAGAGTTTGCTGTAGTTGTTTTATGATTTCTTCATTTCCCAAATGATTTGTTCATTCCCCTAGTTGTATGGGAAGGCCACTAGATGGTGGACATTTGGCATAATGGAATATTGTGCCACTATATAGTTGCACCAGAGGTGTGAAGTTGCTAGTAATTTACACTTTTTCTTGGCATGTCCAAATACTGTAATTGTCTTCAGTAAATACTCGTCTTCAGTGATTTGTATAAAGTAATTCCAATCTGTGTTTCTTTGCATTATCAATAGTATTTAGTAATGAGTTACATATATGGAGCAGGGTGCTTGTGAGAATATTTAGACTTAGTACATATTCATCAGATAAAACTCATTATTGGTAACTTCATTTTTAAGTGGTTACGTCACCTGAACCTTGTTTTGAGATATTTACATAAAGGCAGTCAGGTGGGTTCTAAAAATAGAAACATTTCAAGTCCGATTTTTTTAAGATTTGGTGTATAACAAAAGACTTTGAATTGCTTAATTTACAAACAAAACAAAACCATCTGAATCATGCTTCAGGTGAATTGCTTATTTGTAAAGGCCCATCTGTGGTATTTAACTATCTTTCTGCTACTTTCTGTTGTAGAAAGATGAATTTCACCGTGAAAAAATCTTCCCTGGCAAGTAATATAGGGATTTGATGGTTGAAGGAATGCATTGTAAGAAAAATAATTTAGGGGTTAACTAGGATATTAGGATTTAACATTTGGAAATAGTCAGTAAATCTGTACTTGCTGATATGTTCTACAACAGGCATTTCATTTCTATAGGCATAATCCATTATTGCAATGCTTGAGAATCAGTAAGTCATCTTGAAAATAGGTTATATGTCAATTAACAGCGTCTTGAAGTATTTAGAAATCTAAACATTTTTTATTTGAAAAATAGACTTATTTTTCTTATAATGAATGTAATAAAAGCTATTTAATTGTGACATTTAGTTTCTTACTGGGAAATTATTTAAATTATGAACAGTTATCTGGTAGCAGAATGAAAATGATTATACACTGTACCATAGAATATTTTTTTTAGGTAAGCAATCAAAAAGTAACATGTTTTAAAATCTGTTTCCTTTTTAAGGACTTTTCGTATTTGATGACTTTTCATGTTAAATGTTCTCCAATTCATATAAAGCAAGTACTCATTTACTAGATTAGTTAAATCTCAAGATGCATGTATCAGTGAAACTGTAGTACAGAATAAAACCCTATGAACTTCATTAAGTGAACTTTTCACTGTTCCTGAAAATCGATGAGTTTATATTAATGAAGATTTTAAAGTATCATATGTCCTCAGTTATGAGAAATTCATTTCTGAATTAACAAAATGAAGTCCCCTCATAGTTAAGGAATTACTTGAGCATAGTTAAATGTCTGTCCTTTATACTAATTCATACAGGTTTGATGAATTGTTATCATATACTTTTATACAATGATGATGGCTATGTTGTTTTCGTTTTATCAGACTAGTTAGCCTTTATTCTTTCAAGTTGGATATGAGTCTTTATAATATGTGGTTTATCATTAAGAGGTGTCTCATATTATTTCCTGTTGCCACTGTAACAAATTATCACAAATTTAGTGGCTTAAAACAACACAAATTTATTCTTTTATAGTTCTAGATGTCAGAAGTCCAACATGAGTCTTACAGAGCTAAAAGCAAGGTGTCAGCAGGGCTGGTTCATTCTGGAGCCTCCAGGGGAGAATCTGTTTCTTATCTCTTCCAGTTCCTAAGACTGCCTGCATTCCTTGGCTTGTGGCCACAGTACTCCAATCTCTGCTTCTGTCGTGTCATATCCTTTTCCTTTTCTAGAGTCAGAGCTACCTCTGCCTCCCTCTTGTAAGGACACTTGTAATTACATTTAGGGCCCACTTGGATAGTACAAGCTTATCTCCCTATTTCAAGATTCTTAACTTAATCATATCTGCAAAGTCCCTTTTGCTGTATAAGGCAACACTCACAGGGTTCCAGGGATTAGGGCCAGATATCTTTGGGGGTCATTATTCAGCCTGCCTCACTCATCTTTTCAAAAAAGTAAAAAATTACTTTTTCAGTAGTTGCATAATATTTAAGCTATAGTTTAGAGCAAGCCAAAAAAAAAGAAATTTAAATTAATTTCATTAAAGCATTTATTCTGTCACTCCTATTTCATAATATGCCAGCAAAATACACATTTTTAACATTTATAGGTTTTTTTTGTTTGTTTGTTTTTTGTTTTTTGGGGTTTTTTTGAGACAGGGTCTCAATCTGTCACCCAGGCTAGAGTGCAGTGGCGTCGTCATAGCTCACTGCAGCCTCAAACTCCTGGGCTGTAGCGATTCTCCTGCCTCAGCCTCCCAAGTAGCTGTGACAACAGGCATGTGCCACCACATCCAGCTATTTTTTAAATTTTTTGTAGAGACGGTGGCGGGGGGGGGGGGGGCTCTTGCTTTGTTGCACAGGCTGGTCTCAAACTCCCAGCCTCAAGCCATCCTCCCGCCTCGGCCTCCCAAAGTGCTGGGATTACAGGCAGGAACCACCACACCCTGCCAACTCTTGCTTTGTACAAGCATCTTAAAAGCTGACCCTCAAAAGAATGCTAGATGGAGTGGATGAATGTACTTATTACTTTGTAAACAATGACATGAACAGAATCTGAAGTTCAGCAAGAGGCATTTAATATTTTAATTTTGTTCCTACTCATTTTTTAGACATTTTATAAAGTTTTAAACTGTAGATATAGACAGAATATTTTAATGAAATCTTGTGTAGTCATCACCCAGCTTCAACAATTATCAGCTCATGCTAAACTTGTTTCATCACCTACCACTTATTTTTCATATTGTTTTAAATCAAATTCCAGATACCATCTCATCACCTTTATACGTGTTTCCATGTGTATCATTAAAGATAGACTTAAAATATAACTACAATATTTTTATCACATTTAAAAATAAAATTGAATATAATTCCTTTATTAATTTTCTAGTGCTTAAACTGCCAGTTATCTTGAATGTCATAAATGGCTTGTTTGCTTTTATCAGTTTTATTACCTTTTTAATGTGGGATTTTCTGCGTTTTTAAATTTCATCAAGATGGTTTTTTAATGAAGACTTTTATCTTTTGATTATATCCCAGGTAATTAGGCATTATCTTAAAGCCACTTACTATTTATATTCTCCTTTGGAAGTCATTTTATGTGAGCATATTCTTCTATTTATTTTTATAACATTGACATGGATTTTTCAGGCCCTTTTCTTTCTTAATGCATTGTTTATCTTCACTGCTTCTTTCATATTTATAAAGCACTTTGATGACATTTCTTTGATGTGGCATATGTATTTTCAGTGACTTTAGTTGTAAATAATGCTTATTAGTCCACAAGTTATTGGGTTGAAATATAATCTGTAAAATTTCTTCTAACTGAAAGATAATTTCTACAATATTTAAGAAAATAAATCGCTTATATTTCCTTTTTTATTTTCCTCTGCATTTTCTTAAATTTTTACAATGATTGTGTAGTATTTTTGTTGTAAGGAAAAGAATTTTTAAAATAAAGACAGAAAATGGTTCATTTTTCTTTATTTCCCATATACTGTGTTGCATTTTCTTTAGGAGACATATCTAACAGAAAGTATGATAAAAATAAAGTAGGAATATACCAGAAAATGAACTGTGTAGTATAGGCAGGTTTTGAAGTTCTTATTCTAACCTAATTTCTTAATGTTCATGTAGTGTTTTCAGAAAGCATATCTTTGTCCTCTGTAGCTTCCTCACCAAAGAGAAGATTTGATCCTTGCTTACCAAATGTTTGAGCTAAATGACATTAATAATTTATTTAACTCTGTACCTAAACTCCAGCCTGTGTTGGCATTAAGCCTTTGCCTTAAGCAGCTGCTGTGCTATGTTTCAGACCACTGGATTTGAAACAACCTTTGAATATATGTGTATGCAGAATTCAAATTCTATCTACAGTAAATGTGAGGAGGTAATGTTTTAAGTATACTTTGATAGATTTTTCCTCTAAGCTTCAAAACATTTTGAAAAACTGCCATTATGTATTTCAGGCGAGTTTTGTGGCATCTGGAAACCGGACAGATATTTCATTAGATGATCCCAACTTCTGGCAAAAATGGGCTAAAAAGGCAGAAATAGATATAGATGCCATCAGTGGTAGAGTAAGTATTCTTTCCCTCTAAAAAATTTTTCTTTTGGGATACTTTGGCAATATTATTATAATATTTTAAGGTGTTCAACTATGCAGTTACTGAAATAAATTTCTACATACATAAGTTGAAGGAGGATAGTAGAATGAACTGAGTCAGGCACTGCTTCAATTTAATACTTCTGATATCTGTCATAATGGGTTGTAATATAGGGAAAGTTTAACTTTTGGATATAATCGACATTCTTAAAATTATGTTTTAAAAAATTTTTTAATGTCTTCAAATCGTAAGTTACTTTTATTTTGCTTTTTAACTTTGTTTTTTTGGTGGCAGAACCCATTAATGATGATTTAGTAAAATATAAAAGAAGAAAAAAGGCAGTCAATAAAATGGCGTTTTAAAACTGTTTCCTTTATGACTTCCCTCAGAGATAGGAAAGAAAGGGCCAAAAAACTAAAATAGAATTTATGGAACTGATAATAATAACATTTTTACTTTGTAAGACACCTGTTTACTTACTAAGACACCTATCTAAGAATAGTGTAGGAATCAGTGTTTGTGAGCCTTACCTATTATCATAATAACAGCTAGATGATTCAAGGAATTTTATATTTAGCATTGATACATGGGATCTCTTTTGATAGATAGCCTTTTAAAACATAAAGCTTTACAATTGGGAATAACTCTATTGCCACCCATAATTATTATTGTTCAATGTGTATTAAAATATGTAATTATGTGTGAAATAAATAAATTTGAAGAGATAATTATAAAATTATTTGCATATGACATATTCATATACCTATAAAAGTATCTGTAAAACACTATGAAAATTCATAAATGAGTTTAGTGAATTAACTGGATAGAAGATAAATTGCCATTTAGCCTTCCTAATATCAGTAAATAGACATAGAAAAATATAATGCAAGAGTAGATCTACTTCACAGTAGAAAAAAGGATATAGAACACCTAGGAATGTACCTGAAGAAAGATGTATATGATTTTAGTACAGTGAAATTTAGTTAGGAGATTTGTCAGTTGGAAATATTTTAAACATCTTAACAGAGTAAGTTTGTAAACATAGAAATTTTAACTTATAGATGTAATGCAACCCAAATAAAATGTTATATAATTTTTTCATATAACTAGACAAAATAATTTTAAAATTTCATTTGGAGAATATTTAATACACACTTAGGAATCTGTCCTGCAGCAATAAGCATATATGTATAATGATAATGTAGTACAGTGATGCTCATTGCAGCATTTTTATTATTATAGGAAAAATTTAGGAAATAAATTTCCTACAGGAGAGCAATTGTACATTTATACTGTGTAATGCAATAATTAAAAAAAAATCATTGGCATCCTTATGTACTATATACTATGTATTAATATAGAGCTCCAAGACAGAGAGAGGTGCAGAACAATACTTACATTGTGACCTCTATGATTTTCCAACAGTACATATTGGTAATTACATTCTTGTGGGTAAGACAGCAGTAAACAAATATATAAGATAATTTTAGAGAGTGAAGAAAATACAACAGTAAGATGGTAGAGAATGTTGGATGAGTAGAAATAGCATTCGGTAAAGTGAACAAAGGAGGTCACTCTGAGGGGACATTTTTACTGAGAACTTGAATGATGAGAAAGAGCCAACACAATGTAAAGATGTGAGTAAAAGCTTTTGAGGCAGAGGGAATGCCAATGAGCCATTGGTGTAAATAAGTTTCGTATATTCCAAAACCAGAAAGACATTGTGGCAGAATGTAGAGTTAGTGAGCATGGTATTAGGTAAGGTCAGAGACTGAAGACATGGGTCACATCAACAGGATTTTATAAATAAACTTATATAAGCATATAGTCATTTAATACATTGTAATAACATTTTTAATTTATACTTTTGTAAAAAATTAAAGAATTTTCTGAAAATGAAATATAATAAAGACAAGCATTACTTACTGTATGTTATAGTGTGAAAATAGTATGTTATAAGGCAACAATAATTTAAATAATATAGTACTAACAGAAAGATACAAAGAATAGAATAAGAACAGAAAGACCAAATTAAAAGATTTAATATAGAAATAGTATTAAAGAAAGAAGGATTATTTAATAAATGGTAATTAGGATATTGGGTTAGCTTTGGGGGGAGCATGATAATACTGTGCTCTATACCAAGTAAACTCGAATTTGTAATAAAAAGTCTTATAGTACTTTTTAATCAAAACATGAAAAATAGAAGAAACTAGATTTCTTTTATCAAATATTTGGTGGGAAAGTATTCTAAATTAGAAATCACAAAGGAAATGATTGGCATGTTCAACTATGTAAGACAGAATTATGTAATGGAAAAATGAAAGCCCAGTCACACTGCTGACGCTATTTGTAGCAGATATGTGTATGAAAATTCATGTTTTATTTTGTAAAAGTTAATATAAATTGATCAGAAATTTATCAAAATCTCAAAAGATGGGCAAAAGGCATTTGAAACTTTACTCCAAAAAAAAATACTATTTTTAAAAAGAAACTGAGAAGAGGAAATAGGGGGAAAGGGACAATTCTTCCTTACAGAAGAATTCCATTTAATAAATGTAGAAGGAATGAGGGAAATAGAAAGTCACCATTAATCCACCATAGTGGTAATTGTAACAGACAAGATCCATCACTGAATTCTGAGATTAGTGGGTGAAAGTTTAAGGAGAAACAGAATATTTATGTATTCTCAAAGTATATCTTCCAAAATATTTATTAATTACAAAAGGAAAGCTAATAACTTTATAGTGGAAAAACCTGTAATAAGACATGTTAACATCATGTACCCCCTTAAATACGATGCACTATGTATATATTATGATATACCAGAACCTTCATGGTCTGGACGCTGCTTTCTCTTCTACTGTTAATCCTCTTCTGCTCTAGGACTTAAGCATTTCTTGAACATCTGATGCCATTTCAGGCCCCTTGCTCTTTCCTCTACTTCTAATGTTCTCTCTTCCCTGGCTGCCTGGCAAACTACTTCTAATTCTTAGAGAATTCTTTCTAGTATCACTATTTTGTGAAGTTTTCCCTGACTTCCTTTGTACCCATCTTGTATCATAAAATATTTCATTCTGAATAGCATTTATTTGTTTACACATTTGTCTGACCCTTAAGATTATGGATTCCTTATGAGTAGAAACTTACTCATCTTTACATCCACAGCCCATAATATAGTGCCTAACTTAGAGAAGTTTCTCAATAAAGGTAAAAAGTGTGTCAACTTAAGTTGTTTTGAATGAATTAAACTGAATTGAACAGAATGAAGTTAATAGATTTGTTGCCTTGCTTTTTGGTATTATTAGTATAAGTCTTTTGGAAAGCATTGTAAAATATTCATAACCTTTGACCAGTATTTCCATTCCTAGATACTTCCCTTCTTTTGGATTTATCTTTAGGATAAACTTAGGTCACAAAGATTTACTTTAGCATTATTTGTTTTAAAAATTGAAAACAGTCTAAATTAAACTATGAATTAAGTAAATTATGAGGCATAAATTCAGCTTAAAATATATTTTATGATTATTGCAGCATAATAACATTTATAATATATTAGTAATAATGCAAAATACCAAATTCTTTTTATCCTATGACTGCAATGTCATAAAATTATACATATGTGGTAGTAAGAATTTTAAAGGAATGTAAGAAATCTTAAGTTGATTTGGTAGGCTAGTGAAATTGTTAGTAATTTCTTTTTTTCTGGCTTTCTCTAATTATTTTATTGTTTGTACAACTTGAAAGATGAAAATGTAGAACATTGTTATAAGCAAAATCATAAAAGAACCTTTAAGTAATAGCTGTTAAATTTTATAGAACAGCTTGGTTATTGACACTCCAAGAATTAGGAAGCAAACAAGACCCTTTAGTGCCACAAAAGATGAATTGGCTGAATTATCTGAAGCTGAAAGTGAAGGAGATGAAAAGCCCAAACTCCGGAGACCCTGTGACCGTTCCAATGGCTATGGAAGAACTGAATGCTTTAGAGTTGAGAAAAACCTGCTAGTTTATGGGTAATATATTATTTTTGATGTTTATTATAAGTAGTCTGGTATATAAAATTACAGAATATATATACTGCTTTCAAATATTTTTTGTCTTGTTACCATCAGTAAAATGTATCTTTAAAGTACCCTAAATTTCTATGTTTAATATATATTTAATAACAAAATTATTGGATAGCCTTAAGTGTTTAAATTCCAAATGTATCACTAAAGTCAAACTCCTTGTTCTCAAATTTGCACATGCAGTTATACCAATTGAATAATATTGTTATACTATCCATTATTAAATAAAATATACTAGAAATTACTATACCATGCCTCTGTGTTTTACGCATGGGGGGAAAAACTGCATTAGCAAATTCTGTTAATAACAAAAGTTTTTTCCTAGTTTTTCATGTCTGTTATCCATGAGATATATTTTTCTCTAGAACTTAACTCAATGTAAACGCACCTTTATTAACCAGGTGGGGCCGATGGAGAGAGATTCTATCTCATGGCCGCTTTAAAAGGCAGCTGAATGAGCACGATGTAGAAATAATTTGCCGAGCCCTCTTAGCATATTGCCTTGTTCACTACCGAGGAGATGAGAAAATTAAAGGTTTCATATGGGATCTCATTACTCCGACTGAAGATGGGCAGACACGAGAGCTACAAAATCATCTAGGTAAGAACATTCTTTTGTTCTTAAATTTATTTTTAGTATTTTAAGTAATACTTAATATATTCTTCTATAAATATTAAAGCATTACAGATAATATTAAAGAACCTTAACCTTTCACCCCCAATTCAAGTTCCAGCTTCAGAAAATAACAATGTTATCAGTTTGGTAGGTTTTACATATTCTTGTCAATATGTATCAGTTTGGAAGTTGTTGACCCAACGGTGTGCCTTAGAGGCCTTTCTGTCTGTGTTCCTAGAGACCTATGTCATTTTTTAAGTTCTGCTTAGTATTTTATAGTATGGGTATTCCACACTTTATTCAGCATCTGCTTTAATTACGGGCATTTATGTTGTTTCCAATTTTAGACAATTAAATAAGTTTCAGTGAAGACCCATGTACATTCCTTTTTGTGCATATGAATACATCTTTCACTAAAGTAGATACCAAAAAATAGAATTATTAAGATATGGCTTATATACATCTTTAATACTTAAAATGTGATCTATGGATTAACAACATCAGCATCTCCTGGGAGCTTCTTAAAAATGCAGAATCATAGGCCTCAGACTTACTGACTCGGAATCTGCATTTTAACAGATCCTCAGGAATCAGTTTGCATATTAAAGTTTGAGAAACACTGACACACATTTTACATCTTCATACTTAATTTGCTGTCCAAAGTGGCTATACCAATTGGCGATCCTATCAGAGATATATGCAAGTACTGTTTTCTCCATAGCCTTGCTAACAGAACATTCTTTTCTACATAAGATAAAAATAATTTTTTTTTTTTTTTTTGAGACAGGGTCTCACTGTATTGCCCAGGCTGGGAGTACAGTGGTGTGATCGTAGCTCACTGCAGCCTCATACTCCTAGGGTCAAGTGATCCTCCTGCCTCAGCCTCCCGAGTAGCTGAGACTACAGGTGCATGCCACTGCACCTGGCTCATTTTTCCATTTTTTTTTGGTAGAGACAGGGTCTTGCTATATTGCTCAGGCTGGTCTCGAACTCCTGGCCTCTAGCAATCTTGCAGCCTCGGCCTCTCAAAGTGCTAGAATTACAGGTGTGAGCCACCGAATAATTCTTTCATAGCGTGAAAAGTAGAATTATCTGTAAAAATAAAAAAAGATAAAAAGATTACTGTGCCTTTAAATTTTTTACAATTTTGTTCTGTTTAATCAAAAAGCATTTTGAATGCCTGCTATGTGCTTCTCGTACAAGGTACTGGAAAGATAAGAAGAAATAAGATAGACAAGATCCCTGAGCTCACAAACCTTACATTCTAGCCAAGTAGACAGATATAGTAAGAATGTAGATTAATTAATTAGTTAATTGCAGATTGTGGTAATTACTGTGAAGTAAATAAACTACTGAGATGGAGAACAACAAAAAGCACCTATTTTCTAGGATGGTCAATGTAGGCCCGTCCTAATAGGAGAAAAGGAATGTATAATATGAAGAGCTGACTTCTGGTTAAAGGTAGAACAATCATACAAACATAATTTACTCTTCCTTAAAATCCCACTTATAAAGAGGAAAAAATAAGGCATTAAGTTTATAAACTCTACAAAACAAAAGACCTTGTTTCTTCAGCAAATAAATTGTGAGAGTGGTAGTCAATGGAGAGGGTATCTAAAAGCAGTGGTTCTCACTCCCAACCCTGATCAGACCCGACTGCAAACTGTTACAACTTTGGGCATGTTGCTGGTATCTACTGGGTAGAGGCCAGGAGTGCACAGACAGCTCCCCAGTGAAGAACTATCGTGCTCAATAGTGCCAAGACTGAAACCTGCTATAATCTAAGAGACTTAAGAGTCATGAACCAGTTGGAGTGTGCAGGCTTTATTTAGATCCTGATTGAAACAAACAACCCATGGGAAACTTTTTATTATCTTTATTAGATAATTGGAATTTTGAACACTGAATATTAAGGACATATTATTGCATTCCTTAGGGCTGATAATGGTATTGTACTTTGTTTTTTTCACTGAGGCCATATCTTTTAGATAGCACCAAAAGATAATTCAGATATTTATGAATGAAATGACTGCTTTCTTAGATTTACATCAAAATAATATGAAAAGTTGGGGCGTGAGCAGAGTTGGCCATGAGTTGATAATTATTGAAGGCAGATGATGGGACATGGGGATCCATCTTACTATTCCGTCTACTTTTGTATGTGCTTATGTTCCATAATTTTTTAAAAAGGCACACACTCTCAAAAGCAGGGAGAATGGGAGAGGAAATCACAACAAAATTTTCAAAGCTGGAAGCAAATATTAGTGATAACTGACGTAGCTAACTTGAGACAGCTGAAACTTAGGTCAGCGGTGGGAAAAGGCAAAAACCAAACCGATCTGCTTCACAAATTTCCCAAAAGTCTCAGAAATTTTGTGACATCAGGAACTTTTGGAAGTAGGTGTGAAAGGATAGTGGCTTTAATTCAAAGCTATTTAAAAGGGGTCAGATCCCTAAATACCCTCATTAACTCCATATAGCCAGGCTGATGACTGAAAGTTTATTCTCTGGAGAGTAAAACAGAGGAACTCTGAGTTGCATTGTTAATTGAGATGTGGAGCTACTAAATGGGGATTAAATGAATATATATACATACTGGCTGATGCAGTAATCAAGGCAGAAAACTGAAGAGTTTACTTTGGTGAATCTCACCGGCTCCAAACCTAAAGATAATGACAGGAAAAAGAAAAACCCAGCCAATTACCCTTCAGTGAACTCACAATCATTATGCTTCATCCAGACTACCTATCACCTTTTCAATGTTGTACTTAAATATGAGCAAACACAGCCAAGGATTGTCAGACATCTGAGGAAAGTCTCTAACGTGAAAAAGACTAAAAACAAACCATTAAAATGAAGTTGGAGAAAACAAGGGTTACAAAAGGGAAAAACAACTTTTTTTGAACTATCATTAATATCTTCGAAGATGCTTCGTATATACTGTGATTTTAAAGAAGAATAAGGTAATGTAAAAACATTGAATGTACAAACAAACCTCCTATAAATTATAAATGAACATGTAAGAGAAATGAAAAAGTAAATGAAAAGATTAATTGATGAATATGAGGAAATCTTGTTAGGAAGAAGATTAGAAATATGGAATATAGATTTTATTAGGAAAATTTACATATGTATATTTTAAAATATATACTGTTTAGTTTCCAAACCAAAAAGGAATAAGGTTTGAAGAGGACTAGAATACAGAACTATTTATCATTCCAGCAAAATACAGGAAGAAGAAGGGAATGATAGGCAGAAAACAATAAAATGGTAAAAAAATAAATAGGAATATATATATAAGCAGACTATGTATATCTTCACCTGTTTGAAAATAAAAATTGTTAGATGGGGCAAAAAATCAGCATTTTTATACTTCTAGGAGATAATTAAGCACCAAACAAGAAGCTTGAAAATAGAGATTTAGCAAAAAACTATACCATGCAAATGCTAAACCAGTAAAACTGTTATAGTAATATTGACATAGAACAAAGTGAATTTAAGGTGGAACGCGTTAATTGTATAAAAAAAAGAGACATACCTAATAATCAAAAAGAACAACCTATAAAAGAAAATATAACAAGTATGAATGTATATGCATCTAATGAAATAGTCTCAAAGTAAAAAGAAAAAAAAAACCCTGCCAAAATTATAAGAAGAAATGGACAAATCCACATAATGCTTCTATTTGTCATTGTAATGGAGTACCTACCTGGTATAAATATTGCAAAGAAAAGATAATGAGATATAAGAATTGGAAGGAGGAGTCAAAACTGCATTGTTAATAATTGTGAAAAATTACAAATAATACAACTCAAACATCATGGAAGATTAATAAATATGAGCAGTATAGCCATACAATAAATTATTACACAGCAACTAAAATGAATGAAGTAGAGCGTAGAGCCTTGTGAATCAGTATGGATAAATCTCAAAAAAATATTGAGAGTAATAAGTTACAGGATTACATGTACAATGTAATGTCTGAAAACCTAAATACTAAATGTTTTCCAACATATGTAGCAATAGTATAAATATGCAGGGACTGAAAAAACTAATTCAGGGTAGTGGCGATCTCTGGGAAGGATTAAGTGAATTGGATGGGAGAGGACTACATAGGGACTTCAAACTGTGTATTATTTCCTTCAGTAAAAAAACAGCAAATATGGAATATGTGAACATGAAAAATAGCAATACTTTTTTGTATTTTTAAAATATTTCACAACAAAAATCTCAAAGAAATAAAATAAAATGAATTCAGCTATCTTGGACAGGAACCCCCAGTCTGTATTATTAGTAAAAATTAATTTTGAAAAGCAAGAGACCAAAACATATACTTTAGTCACTAGGGAAGCAAAAAAAGCAGAGGACAGGTTTGATCTTTTGGTTTTTACATTTGGAAAAAATGTGTAATCTGTTTTGAAACAAGAAATCAGAATGATTACTCTAATTTGAAATACAGAATTGTTAGATATTTGGGGGAAAATGTTTTAATATGTGTAAAACCATCATCTTGACTTGCAATTGGGTCGGTATTGTTACCATTAATATTTTAAAACATTTTAAAGATCTCTGTATAACCTGTACAGACGTCAAAAAGTCTCCAGAAATTTCTTTTGTTGAAAAAAATCTTTCAAATTGCTTATCTTTATACAAATTGTTCCTGACTTCACATGTCCTTCTCATTTTAACAGGTCTGTCAGCTCCTGTACCCAGGGGTCGAAAAGGGAAGAAAGTAAAGACTCAAACAAGCTCATTTGATATACAAAAAGCAGAATGGCTTCGAAAATATAATCCTGAGCAGCTACTTCAAGATGAAGGCTACAAAAAACATATAAAACACCACTGTAATAAGTAGGTAGTAGGATATTTTGGACATGACTCTTTAAATGTTTACCTTTCTGAATTTATTAATAATCTTAAAACATGCTGATTTTGAGTACAGAGACAGCATGGTCTAGGTCCAATCCTAGTCTTAATCTTATAAGGTATACTTCAGCAAACATGGTATCTCCTGTGTCACTGTTTTCACCCGGAGATTAAAAAAAAAAACTGGCCTCCAAATGATCTCATTATATCTTACTTTAATATAAAATAATAATGATTGTGAAGATTTTCGAGAAACCTTTTTTGTATATGGCAGTAATAAGATTCATTTAATCAAGGAATTACTATTATTTCATTATGAAAAATCTGTATACAAATTCCTTCATAATTTTATTGCCATGGATGAATTTTTTTAATGATGAATATCTTTGTGCCTTTTGATTTATTTTCCCTTGTTTTTAGGGTTTTGCTTCGTGTAAGAATGCTGTATTATCTAAAGCAAGAAGTCATTGGAAATGAGTGCCAGAAGGTATTTGATGGAGTTGATGCAAGGTAAATTAAATAATATATTTATTTTTTATTTTTTAGTTATTTATTTATTTTCTTTTTAGGGACAGGGTCTTTCTGGATTCCCCAGGCTAGCCTCAAAATCCTGGGCTCAAGCAATCCTCCTTCCTCTGCCTCCCAAGTAGCTGGGACTACAGGTGCATATGACCCCACCCAGCTTAAATAATATATTTATTTTTCAGACATGATGAGCCACAAATTGTATGACCAGAATATTGTATATTATTAGGTGGCTCCATATTCTGTGAAATTTGCAACAAGGAAAATCCATCAAACTTGGGGAATTAACCCTTTCCACTTTGTTGCCTTTCTTATATTACCTTCATCTTTGGCCCTGTCACTAAAAATCATAACGTTACAACAACAGTAGTAGTAATAATATTAAGAATGATGTCTAACCTATATGCCATTAAAGCAGACACAGATTTAATAACTGATTAGTTCATTCCTACCGAAACACTTTTTTGAGTACTTGCTAGGCACTAGGCACTGTGAAACACTAGGGATACAAAGAGAAAACACAGTCTTTATCCTTAAGGAGTTTATGGTCTCCGTGAAGAGGAAGTAGACAAATAAAACTATACTGCAATGTAATAAGTGCACTGGTGTATGTGTAGGTTACCAGGGAGATGCCACTAGGAATTTTCTATTTCTGGTCTCATCTTGCCTCTTAATACTGCAAGTAATCTTTCCCAATTTTCTTCTCCATTCTCTTTAAGTATCTATTTTGAAAACCTCTCACTCTGTATACCTTAAACCCACTACTCAACCCCCCATTCTCAGCAACTGATAATCCCTCTGTGTAAGCAAGCCATCCAGCAGAAATTCCTTCACCTTCCTGCCACCAGTCTAAAACTTAACTTTTCTATGCTCTTTCTTTTCATCCTCCTCCTTATCACAGTGGAAAGAAGTTTTACGGTGACTGACTCCTATATCCATATATGATCCATTCAGCAACCTGGTCTCTCAGTTCCTTGACCTTTATCTGCAGTCATCTTTCTTTTTCTCCCCACCACAGCCACATATGCACCCGGTCGTGCACTTGATCTTGCCATCACCAGGGATAGCACTACTTCTCAAGTCTGAATTTTGATCACTACCTCTTTCCTTCCAACTCACTTGAGTACTTCTCAGAATTCTCTAACCTCATCGTGATGTCCCCACGTCTCCCCACTTAGCTCACTCGCCATCACCACTTTCATGCCCCCCTTTCCTCATTATTCAACCTAGATTGTATAGTGCAGCACTCTACTTAAGTAAAATCCTTAACTCCCATTGCCTGCCTTTCCTTCTGTTCTACATATCTGTCACAACCCTATCTCAGGTTAAACCCAAATATCCACTCACTTCTTGCCTGTACCTAAGCAGTGAACATTTGTGGAGAAAATCAAGGTATGCTGAATGGATTCACTTCAAATTTATGAGCATAGATCTCAAACGAGATTAAGCACAGACTGTTTAACTACTGTGGCTAGTAAATTCATTTTCCTACTTTTTTAGAGGACCATTTGGTACCTCTCTCCTCAAACCATCTTTCTACCCTGTCACCACCACCCTCCAATAATGACCTTGCTACATATTTCATGGGAAAAAATAGACACAATCAGACAAGCTGCCTTCAGTTCTGCTTGCATATATGTCCACCTAATCCTTTCTTCAGGATATAATAGAAATGTCCCTCCTCCTAAGGCAAACCTTGTGCCTTTGGAAACTTGTCTTTTCTTACCTTTTAAGGACTTTTATAGTAATCTCCTTTCTTTTTTGGATCATTTTTTCTCTCTCTCTCTTTACTGGATCATTCTTCTGACATGCATACATACATACGTGCCTTAATATCATTCACTTAACAAAGAAAGGAAAAAAAGCTCCCTTAACATATCTCCTCTGCCAAATCCCTAGTCAAAGCCACCATGATCTCATGTTTAGACTTTTGCAGCAGCCTCCTAATTGAGTGTCTTTGCCTCTCTACAGCCTGTCCTTCATACAGCAGCCAGCATGATCTTTCTAAGGCAAAAATTAGGTCATGGTATTCTTTTTCTTAAAACTCTCCAGATGCTTCTCATTTCTCTTACCATAAAATCCAAATTCCCTATGGCCTACAAGGCCCTACATAAGTCTGTGACCTCTTCTTACACTCTGTGTCTCGCCTACCATGCCCCTGCCACACTGGTATTTCTATTCCTCCAACATGTCAAGCTCATTTTATGCCATTCCTCGTGGTCCAAATATTCTTTCCCCAGATCTTCCACAGAACTGCCCCTTCAAATCATTTGGGTCTCATCTCAAGTATTTCCTTCTCAAATAGGGCTTCCCTGCCCACCCCATCTTAAGTAGCCCACCAGTCACTCACTACTACTTAACCTTATTTTATCTCATTCATAATGCCTATTACTATTTGAAAATTATGTTTATTTTTATGTCATCTTTCTCCTTCCATTACAAGTGAAGCTTCTTGAAGGTAAGTATGCTATCTGCCTTATTGATCATTCTATTCTCACACCTAGAATAGGGGACATAGTAAGCACTCAGTAAATATTTGTTGACTAATTGACTCCTTTCCCTTGGCCTGACCAGATCTGACCTACTTACGATTTCCCAGGGATTGCCTTCAGTGGATTATCCCTTCCTTTCCTCTTTCATTAATCTCTCCCTTCTGGCTTCTCGTTTGGATTTTAATATGTTTGCATCTCCCTCATCTTAACATACATACTCACACAGACACTTAACACTTGTGGACCCAGTGTCTCCTCAGACTACTATATTGTTACTCCCCTTGATCTCACAGCCACGCTTAAGAAGTATCTGTACTTGCTGTCTCCTTTCTCTTCCCATTTTCTGTTTACTCCACTACAGTGCAGCTTCTACTTCCGCACTCCACCACCCGCTCTAAATAGGATGGCTGTACCATCATGTTTACCTCACTTTACCTTTGTTGACCAATTCCTTCTTTTAAAATGCTTCTGTGATAACATTCTCCTATGGTTTTTCTTTTTAGCTTACTGCTTTTCAGGCTCCTTTTCTATCTCTCTCTTAAATGTTAAAGAGTATTCACGTAGGCCCTTTCTTCTTGTCACGTAATCTTCTTGGATGTTCCATTCATCTTTGTGGCTTCAATTTTTGTCTGTATGTTGATGTTTTCCAAATCCCTATCTCCATCCCTCGCCTCTCTCGTGAACTTCAGATCCACATTTCTCAAATATGCCATGATTAATTACTCTTGCCTGCAGTTCTTTGAATTCTTGCTGGAACATTCTCTTCCCCCTTTGCCTCTGTCCTCTCCCTCTTCTTGCTCAGCTGACATTGACTCAGACTTTTGTGACCTCTCAAGTCTGGGTTAGGTACATACAGAGTACACTGTCACAGCACCCATCACATATTATTGCAGGTACCTCTTTATAAGGGCAGGGGCATGTCTGTCTTAATTTATTATTGCCATTATTGGCACATAGTGAATGCTGTTTAAGTATCTTTTGGATGAATGTTCTAGTCTGGGGAAGTCAAAGGAGGCTTTAGGCAGGAGATGGCACATAAACTAAGTCTTTAAAAACAGAAATCAACAACAGGTACACATCTACCTTATTATATCCTTTTCCCTAGCAGTTCGCAAACACCTAATGTGCACGTGGCACTTACATTTGAGGCATGAGTTACATACTGATTGCCTTTTCCTCTTTACAAGCAGGAAAACCATCCACCTCAGATGATAATCACAAGGTTTTGAACTTTGAGTGCCACCTTATGGTTGGCAAAGGGAATCATCTGACCCACTTTTTTTCCCCCTCTGGGATTCTATCTCCAGTGTTCTTTCCTCTTTCTGTTATGTTTCAGTGCTAATGCTTTGTTTAGTTCTAGTTAGGAACTCATTCAAAAATATTTCCTTTAGCTGTATTTCTCTTCATCTCTCTTTTCCAACTTTTGCCATACCACAAGAAAATCGTTCTTCCTGATTCTCTATTTTTCTGCACTCAGTTAAAGATATGTCAATTGTGAAGCTTTTATTTTAAAGCAAAATTGAATAAAATAAGGTGTTCATTTAAAGTGCTTACAAATTACTTTAAGAATCTAGAGAAAGGTCTCTTCATCCACGTCCTCAGATTCCTTGGGTTAAAAACTTTTTCTTCTAGCAAAACATTTGTTAAATATTTATTCATTTGCTAAATATTGGGTTCTTATCCTAGTCTAGAAACATGTTGATCATTTATCAGTTGATTTTTATATGAAAATTTATCTTGAGTTTCCAAGGACAATCAAATTACAAATTAATTTTTGCCACATAACTTAATTGTAAATAGGAAATGCCCAGTTTCTTCAAATCTATAGATCTTGGTTAATTAACCTGTGAAATTATGGTACCAAGACAAAGAGAAGAGATTCTACTTGGTATTATATTGTATAATTTTTTATTATATCTCTTGTTCTTTGAAAATTGAAAATTTATTAATATCAAATAGAAAAATTCTCAACTACAGTATTTGATTTTCCACAGTAATTTACCCTGTCCAGTCTCTACCTCTTTATTGTTGAATATAAGAAAATGTAAATATATACAAAAATGAATGATACTTATTGGTTAATCATTGTCAGACTTTAACTATATGCTAGGCTAAAGGAGACAATTACTTAAAGCACTGTTATAAAAAAGTGAATATTTCAGTCCTTCTATACATGACATCTTTTTCTCTTTAGAGACGTTATATATGTTACTTGTAAAAGGTTTCTGAGAAAATAATAATTTCAAGTGATGAGCAAAGAAAAGGAATATAATGTTTGCAAAACTGCCAGTGCTATAGTTATTTCTTATAAAAACAGCCAAAGTATCAAAGCATTATGGTTTTATTATTTTAGTTTTTACTACTCCATTATATTGTTATTTTATGGCACAGTATTATTTATATATAGCATAAAAATAGGATTTGAGTGTTTTAATCAGATTATGAGTCAAAACTTTGCCATTTTCAGTGTGATTTTCTTAGCAGTAGTGGCTTAGAAGAGACATTACTTGTTTTGCAGCATAAAGCAATTCATCTACCCTCTTAGGGCCTCGGTTTAATCATATGCATAATGAAATATTTGAACCAGATGATTTTTGTCAAGCTGTTAGCCAACATAATTCTCTGCTTTCTAATAGAACCCTTTGTCTATAAGTAAAGGAATTCAGTGGAAAGAATATGATTCCTCAAGAGAATTGTATAGTCAACTTTGTTGAAACTTATTTCTTCTGTTAAGCTTAACAATATTAGTTCATTCTATGATATCTTTGTTGTACTTGTATAATTTTATAATTTTAATTGGTGGTAATTATGGAAAACTTTTTAAAATTAATGAAATAAAATCCTAACCTCTTTTTCCTAAAAGCCACAATGCTTTAAAAGCTAGGTAAAATTTTGCCTCCTTTTTAACTCATTTGTGATAATTCATAATGCTGTATTGTGATTTTTTTTTAAGTGACATTGATGTTTGGGTACCAGAACCAGACCACTCAGAAGTTCCTGCTGAGTGGTGGGACTTTGATGCTGATAAGTCACTCCTTATTGGAGTTTTTAAACATGGTAAGTAAGTAAGAAGTAAGGTGGGTAAGATCCCCTTCTATGTATAATGCAATTCAGCTAGTTCTCAGTCTATTGATTTCCACTTACAACTTTATTCCAGTAACACCTGTATTATATATACAGCATTAAAAGCATACACTGCCAAACTATATCTATCAGTCACTATATTTCCTCATGAGAGAATAGCATATATAACCTTCATCTCCTGAATGTAAGTCTCAGACAACTTCCTCTCCCAGGAAGAGTTCTTATGTGAAATATGTGTGTGTGTATGTGTATGTGTGTGTATAATGAGGTTATCCTGTTTTTCATATTAACTGATAAATTTAATCTAAATTTTTAGAGATATGTATTACCAGATAATGTAATATTTGTGATAATTTCTAGAAAACCTACTTAACCTATATCATTTGAATATATGGTCCCTTTAGTCCAGGAATATCATGCACCATAAATATAAGGAATGGTTATATTTATATACCTTTCTTCTTTTTATCCTTTTTACTTTTGTAATTGGTGATGCTTCCAGGTTATGAAAAATATAACACTATTCGAGCAGACCCAGCATTATGCTTCCTGGAAAGAGTGGGGAAACCTGATGACAAAGCAGTTGCTGCGGAACAGAGAGCAAATGATTATATGGATGGGTATGCACATTTCAGAGGCATGAATTCTCCATATTTCTCTGTCTTCTATTCAACATCAGCATATTCTATGTCAATGATGTTTATCTTTAAATGATGTAGCAGTGACAGAATTGGGGTTTACAATCTGAAAGAGCTAATGATACTCTAATAAGTTAGTGCTTATCCAACAGAGTATGATCAAGGAAGAGATTGGACCTGCCCCACATGTGTTCTTTTGATGAGTTCTTAATTTTTTCATTCAGCAAGTATATCATGGCCATTAAGTTTGTAAAATTCTAGGAGCATCAAGGGAAAAAGAAAGCAAAGGATATTACAGTTGAGAAATATAATGTTGTTCATTATATAGTCATCCCTTGGCATCGGTGGGGGATTGGTTCCAGAACCTCCTGCAGATACCAGAATTCAAAGATGCTCAAGTCCCTTATATAAAGTGGCATAATATTTGCATATAACCTATGCACATGCTCCTGTATACTTTAAATCATCTTTAGATTACTTATAATATCGAATACACTGTAAATGCTGTGTAAGTAGTTGTTATGTAAATTATTTAGGAAATAATGACAAGGAAAAAAATCTGTGCATGTTCAGTATAGACACAGTTTTTTCTAATATTTTTGATCTGCAGTTGGTTGAATTCATGGATTTGAAACCCACTGATATGGAAGGTCACCTGTACCTGATTTAAGGCCTTATACGATCTTTCTTTTCTTACTAAAAAACAAAAGTAAGACATATGTTGAGGTTAATAATAACACATTTAAAAGTGAACTTGGGAGTAAAGGTACATTAGAACTAGCTTTCTTCTTACTTGTTATATAACAGCCTTCATGCTGTGGCTTGGGCTTCTCTGGCTAGAGAACAGAGACTTTAGTCTGACCTTTAAAACAAACAAAAATCCCTCCAACAGGACTCCATTTGTTTGTCCTGTCAAGAGAAATTTTAAGTCTATCACAATAATTATAGCATTTGTTGGTATTTTACCAGGGATGTGGAAGATCCAGAATACAAACCTGCCCCAGCCATCTTTAAAGATGATATCGAGGTATGCTTTGGATCATATTTTTAAATCCTCAATTTTAGGTATTCTTTGATTTCTTTTGTTTGCTTTTGCATGTTTTTCCTTTTTATTATATATAATTCTTGTGTTCCTCAGATTAGCTGGGTAAGTGATCAACTTGGGTTGACAAACATCACAAATAATCATTCAGAAATTCTCCTGATCTCTAAGACAAAATGGAGGCTGATTTGGACATGTGGATGGAGTGGGGCTTACCTACATGCTACACTTCTTAGAGCTAAGAAACATAGTGTCCAGGGGCAAACTCCCAAAGCAGAGCAAGAACTAGATACTAAAGATACACAGCAAGACATAGAACCTATACCTACATGAAGAGGTTTGAAATAGAGGGTAGAGCCTAGAAGAATTCTGAGCTGCCAAAGCTTAGTTCTAAGTGCTCTGTTTATAGAATGTCAAAAGGAAGAAGAGTTGGGTGAAAATACAGAAAATAATCTGTGGAGTGGGGAAAAGGATGTTAAAAGGAATTTCTATAATATTTATGAGAGCGTGGTAAAAGACTAGATGATGCTATTGCTGTCATGTAGGGTTTACTGTTCTTGGTAGCTGAGGGGCTTAGATATTGATGGTAATATGAGGACAACAGACAAGGCTTACTCCAGTGTGTGGACAATGAGAACTGAAATCCTGCATAAGGTCAGGACTCTCAAAGGCCAGTACTTTCTGACAAACAGCAAAGAGAAATAACAAGGAAATTTATCGCGTCATGGGCTCTAGGTAGGAAAAATATTATCTTCTCTAAGAATGTATATAACTATAGGCCTGCCTTCTCTTGAGTTCATGGTTTGATTCTTTTATTTCATCTGCATGGTCCAGGAGCCCTCATTGTAAAATAAAAAGGGGTCAGTCCTTGGCTGGTAATATCCCTGAGGTGCCTGGTAAAAACACAAAGGAAAAAAAAAGAACTCTGGAAGAAAAAATTCAATTCAGCCTATGCATGAGTCCTAAAGATGAAGCCCTACATAAAATGAAGTCAAAATCCAAAATTTAAAAATGTATGTGGAACAGTTTACTATGAGTGAATGTTAGCATACAATAAAGAATAAGATTAGACCCCTGAGAACTTGTGATAATATATCTATTGAAATAAAAAATAAGTAAATTTTTAAATGACTAAATACCTTAAAGAAAGAACCAGGAACAAAAGACAAGGTAATGATTTTAAAAGCCTAGGTAGGAAGATGTGAAAAAGAATTATATGTAACTTTAAAAATGGAAAATATATTTATTGACATTTAAAACTCAATAAATAGTTTAAACATTCTGCTGGAGAACCAGATTAGACACTTTAGATTAGACATTAGATTAGACATGAGACAGTTCATGAGATAAGAAATCATTTGGAAAACCAATATAAGGAAGTTATCCACAGTGTAGCATGATGGATCAGTTTGGGCAAGTCAGGGGAGAGAAATCACAATGTAAAGAATTATTAATTATAATAGCAGGATTGGAGTAATGAGCAATTGGCTAGTAAAAAGTAAAGAGAACACTAAATAATATAGGAGGAGCATATAAAAGGAGTATCCACCACTCTCAGGGCTCAGATAGAGCACCCATCCCTACCACAGCCAAAATCTAGACTTTATTGGGAGGACATAGCCATGTCTCACTGGATGACAGAAGAGTTGCTGTGCTGCCACTCCAGTACAACTCACTGGAAATCTGCCCTCTAAGGTTGCCAAGGAAGCTTTTCCTGGGAAAGTGTCTTACTGGAAGCACTCCATTACAAAACTGCCCAAAGGGGAAGTTGCTGGGAAAAGCTCTTGGCCAACGAGTGCTAAAGAAGCTGCTGAAATGGCAGGAGCTAGGCAGTGGAGAAGTAGCCTGTGCTGTGGGAGCTGAGCCGTGGAGGAGCTCACAAGAACCAGGAAGAAAACCCCTTTCCTCCTGCAGTGTCTCTCCAGTTTCCTCTACTGACAAAGCTTAACATAATACTGGCTGTCAGAGGAAAAAATATGTAAAGAGTTCAGATCTTTTTCCTTAGAGCAGGCGAAAGGTTTGAGAGGTAATAAATTTGGAGCAGAGAGGCAGTAAATCAATAACCTATACAATGGAGTATATATTTAAAAACTTAGAAACAAGGAGGATAGCATGATAGTGTCTGGCATGTATCTAATAGGTGTTCTAGAAGAAGAGACTACAGAGAATAAGGCAGATGCACTATGAAGAGAGATTAACTGAGAATTTTTCTGATATTATGAAAAACGTGAAACCTCATATTCAAAAAATAAAATAAACCTTGGCAGGATAAATAAAACTAAATCCCCTCCAAGAAACATCCCTGGTGATTTGCAGATACACCAAAAAAGAGATGATAATACAAGCAACCAGAGAAAAAGACCTACCTACAAAGGAATTACGATAATTCTAACTTCAGACTTTTGTAAAACAGCAATAACAGCAATAGAAACTAGTAGTCATTGAAATAAAATTGCCAAACTTATGAATATAAGATAAATAATGTTACAATGCCTAATTGAAGATGCTCTGTTGACAGATAAAAACTGATTCTACCAGACAAGCAAACTGTTTAAGGCTGAAAAAGAAAAGATTTGTAGGTTGTCTAATAACCAAATATGAGAATGAATAAGATATCTGAGAGTTGGTATAAGAAAGAAAAAAAACACACTTGGTTAACATTAAAACCTAGGGCATACTCACAGTTAGAGAAAGGGTGGAGGAAAAGAAACTGGCTCACTAGTATCATAGAAAAGGAAGTAATTTTAGTAAATAATGACTGGTCTAAGTGTCAAACTCGATAGACAAGTGTGAAAGGGTAAGAATGGAGAATAAGCAATTAAAAGTTTTATTTTTGCTAAATTAATTATTTAAAATTCTGCTTCAAAAAAGTTCTCTATTATAAAGAAGTTTGATTCTCTTTTACTTTTATATGTATCTTGACCCAATTACCCTGTGACAAATTTCTATTCTCTTTTAAAAGGATGATGTTTCCTCACCAGGAGATCTTGTTATAGCAGATGGAGGTAAATTGCGTTTGCTTTTTTGCTACTAAAGTATTGTAAATTCACGTTGTAATGAGACTATGAGATCAATAAATTATTACACTCTTATAATGTTTGACATGTATATGAAATTTTTGTTGAATACAAATGTAATCATTTTAGGACATAGTAGTTGACTGGGAATTTAACAGTACTTTTAGTTGTTATGAATCTTTACACTGATTCACTGAGCTTTTATAGAATAGAGGTTTTGATGACCATATGGCTTGATTATTAAACTTGTTTCTGAAATTTCATCATTAAAGTGTTAATTCAATACTACATTTGACTTTTATTAGTTTTCTATGTATGCTAGGAGCCATTCTTTATCACCCAGTTTCTAGAAAGCTTTCTTGTGCAAGGTCTCGCTTCTACTTCCTTCTGATATCAAGACAGAAATACGCTGTCACTAGACTACACTTATTCTCACATAGCACCCAAGAGGAATAGTGCCTCACCCTCCCATAGTTCAGCTGGGAATGAGGGAGTAGTTTTTGCTTAGTGTGAATGATTATAGCTTGATTATGATATATATAATTATAATATTACACCTTGGAAATAGAAAGTTAGATCCTGCACTTCACTAGGTGAATAAAGCCTAAAAGTTACAGCATTGTCATATTGAAATTTTAGAATATATTTTCTTTCCTAATGACTTCAGAAATATTTTGATTCTAATTAAGTTGAGATAAATTTAATACAGAAGGCATCAATTAGAAGAGTTTATAGTATTTAACTTCTCTTGGATTCAGTTTGGCTTTTAATTTATTTAAGTTCAGGCATTGAGTTTTTGCCAGCCAGTATGATGTATTAGACCTGGTAATCCAAGAGTTGTTATTTTCTGTGCAAGTGAAGTTCCATTTAAATAAATAGATAACATTGTGGCTCTTTATTCCACTGTGTCCTGCTTACTTTGAACTGCCTTTGAAGTTTGTTGTGATGTTTTCTAGAGCTGTAATTAAAAGAAAACTTTTTTTATGATGAGAAATTTGGTTATTTTTATCCCACATAATCAGATTGAAGAAAAAAGTTTTAAAGTAGAGAAATTTAGCTACTTTTGTGAGCTTCATACAGTATCTCTTTAGTTTTTAATATTATTATTGCTGTTGACTTGAATTTCTTTAAATATAGATGGTCAACTGATGGAGGGTGATAAAATTTATTGGCCTACTCAATCAGCTTTAACCACACGTTTGAGGCGTCTCATCACTGCATATCAGCGTACTAATAAAAACAGACAAATTCAGCAGATACAACCAACTTTCTCAGTGCCTGCCAGTGTAATGCAGCCTCTTTATGAAGAAGCCACTGTAAATCCTAAAATGGCAGCCAAGATAGAAAGACAGCAGAGGTAAGACAATAGATATTTAGGTATATTTTTAATATGTATTAATAGTATCTAAATATAGTCCATTCCAAAGGCTGTCAGGGTATGATTTTCTTGCTTTGTGAAAAACATAAACGTAGAGAAGTTGGTCAAAGCAAAATGTTTTATGCACATATACACATATACTTACACACTTACATATGCATAAACATGGTAAAACTTACAAAGATTATTGCATCTTATAGTTATGAGCCATACTTTAATCATTCTTTTTCATGTTTAGGAATGCTGAGGTATTAAAAAATGAAGGTGCAGAGCAAACTCAAGAATTAAATTAGCAATAGAACAGAAACTTAAATTATATGAAATAAATTCTATTCTATTATATTTTACATTAAGATATTTATGAAATATAAGAATGTATGGAAGGCAAGTCCACCTCTGTTTTATATGGAAGATGAACCCTGGAACTACTGATGTCAAAGGGAACAAATTGCAAGAGATTTGTTAAGAAGACGGGCAAACTTCTCTTATCTCACAAGCTTTAACTTCTCAAAAAGGATAGAGTACATAGAAAAGAGTAGGAATGCTTAGAAATAACCTGGCCTCTTTGTTAAACCTGAGTCTCTGGATGTTCTCTGGAAGAGAAATCGTTGTTCATTTGCTTCATTTGCAGCACATTGATTGTTGCCTTGTTGTGTTTTTTTTTTGTGGAGACAGAGTCCTCGCTCTGTCGCCCTGGGTAGAGTGCAAGTGGCATCATTGCAGCTCACTGCAACCTCCAACTCCTTGCTTCAGCCTCCTGAGTAGCCAGGACTACAGGCGCGTGCCACAACGCCCAGCTGATTTTTTTTTCTTGAGAAAGAGTCTCGCTCTTGCTCAGGATGGTCTCAATCCCCTGAGCTCAAGCAATCCACCCGCCTCGGCCTTCCAGAGAGCTAGGATTACAGGTGTGAACCACCACACCTGGCCTCCAGCACATTGATTGTAGCCAGCATTTAGTTAGTCTGGAACTTAAGATTTTAGCTATCCTAGCCATAATTTTCAAGTAATACTACCTCTGTAGTATTACTACAGAGGTAAATATACTGTTTCAGTTATCTATTGATATGTAACAAGCCACCCCAAAACACAGTGACTTAAAACAGCATTAATTTTTTATTTCTCTTGATTCTGTGAGTTGACCAGGTGATTATTCTGCTTCATACGGTGTTGGCTGGATTTCGGAGAGAGCTGGAGATTCAAAGTAGCCTCACTCCTGTGGCTTGCAGTTAGTGCTAGCTGCCCACTGGGAACTCAGATTCCAGGAGGGATCAGTCCAAGCAGCAAGGGCAGAAGCTGCAGATTTCTTAAGGCCCAGTCCCAGCTAGAAAGTGCCACTGTCTGTTGGTCAGAAGAAGTCACAGGGCCAGCCCAGGTTTAAGGCAAAGGGAAATAGATTCCACCTCTTAAGCGGAAGAGTGGAAAAGAATTTGTGGCCACCTTTAACGTACCACACACATTATCCCTCAGTCTGTCGGATCTGGATTAATCTTCCTAAAATACTAGGTTTGTCATGGCATTCGATGACGACTCCTTATTTAGTATAGGTATAAGGTCTTAAGTGCCTAAGTTCTTCAGTTTAGGTTTTAGCATGCATCTCTAACTTTATCTACTACTGTTTTTATGTTGTTCCCATCACCTAGAATACCTTCTTCCTACCTATTAGTTCATACCTAGCCCATCCTTCGAAGCTCGGAACATAGCCCATTTCCTGTATTCATTTTTTTAATCAGTCAAGCTCGCAGTATTCCCTCCGTTTTCTGTACTCATATAGCGACTTACCTAAATAACTATTCATTTGTCACAGTAATGTAAGATATTATAATGACATTCATCTTTTCCTTTCTATGTCTTATCTTTCTAAGTCATAAATATTTTTAGGGTAAGCACCATGCCATATTTTTTTTGTATCCTGTGTAATATCAATTAATCTTGTCTTTTCCATTTTTTTTCTTATCACTCAAGGTTTAATTTAAACTTGACTGGTTTCCCAAGCTATTTTTTACAACATCATTACATTAAGCTTCTTAACGTATCACTATGATAAAAATGGCCTATTAACATTTTTCACAGGTCTTTCCCATATGCTTTTTCCCATTTACACAACAATCCTGTAAGATAAACAAGGAAAAGTTTCTACAAATAGACTGAAGTTTGGAGATCTATGGTGTATGATGATAATATTACCCTCTTAAAGTATCAGGAGCTTTCACCTGAAGAGAGATTACTGAATGATTAGCAATTAGAATGTTTCATAATCTGACCCAAACCCTATCTTGCTTTGCCCCCAATATGTGCCATATCTTTGTCAATCTGGAATACTTATCATCCCCCCAAAATGCAGAGTACTTCCTCTTTGCTTATTCTGTGCTCTCTTCCTAGCATTTCCTCCCTAACCTTAGCCTCGTCCCATCTGAAATGCCACTTACTCTGTGACGCTCAAGTCTGAACTGATCCTTTCATCTTCTGTGCTCTCCTAAAATTTTTGGTTTCTATAATTCTCATTTAAAATACTACCTAATACTGTAAATGTGTTTGGAAATATTTTATCTTTTTTCCTGAAGGGCAGGATCATCTTATGTAATCTTGTATGCTATGCATATTTTCTCACATAGTAAAAATGCAAAAAACTATTATTGTCTGAAGGAACAGTATGAGTCAACCAGCATTTAAAAATGTATTTACAAAGCAATAACCCTGTATTTAGTCCTTAAAGTTTTCAGTACTTGAAATATTTTAGGTTTGTATTCTAATCGTTATATTCAGCATTAATAAATATTCATTTTAGTGACTAATATGTTTTTTTCTTTAATCTGATTCAAAATAGATGGACAAGGAGAGAAGAAGCTGACTTTTATAGGGTTGTATCTACATTTGGAGTAGTTTTTGACCCTGACAGAGGCCAATTTGATTGGACAAAATTTAGAGCTATGGCTAGGCTACATAAGAAAACTGATGATAGTTTGGAGAAATATTTGTATGCATTCATGTCCATGTGTCGGAGGGTTTGTCGTCTTCCTTCCAAAGAAGGTATGTATAAAATTCCTTTTTCCTTTTTTATGTCAAAGAAGCAAAATTACTAAAATTCAGAAATCTCCAATTTATCTCTTTTATGTGAAATTTCAATATGATCTAATTCAACTTGTCAGCAATTTTTTAGAATTGTAAATAAACGATGCTTAAAGATCCCCTATTCTTTAATTCTGCTATTAAAATGAGACCTAAAAAGAAAAAAGGTACACACTGAATTTTAAGAAAATAGCTAGTGTTTAGTTAGTATATATTTATGATTAGGAGGAGGTGGAAGATAAAAGATTGGTTTTGGTAAACAGAACTAACCTATATTTTGAGTCCATCTTATAGGAACTGTGCTAGAGGGATTATTTACCTGAATAATTTTGCAAGGAATGAGGCCCCCACTCATAAGACATTTTAAAGAATTTTCTAGAAAAGATCTCTACCCAGGGCCATCTTCAGAAAAGACAACTAATCAGAGATGGTGTTTCAACTCAGCTAAGGAACTGTTCTGGGATGAATTTCATTGTCTTCAAAGCCCAGAGAAATAGCTCATCCTGTCAGCAGTTCCTCTTGGTAATGTTATGTTATAAGCCATTATAAGTTGGCTCCATTCTTTGTTGAATATGATTTCTGACTGTTAAAGCCAGTGGCGTCCTACTCCTATTTGGTACTAAAAAGATAAGTGGTTATAAAGGACTTAAATTCCACATGGGTTTGTTTACTTGTTTTAATATTATTTCCTAACACATTAGTTGTCAATTCACTGAATAGAGTAGCCAATAACTTGATTACCGAAATACCAGGTAATTTGGGATAGGTTGCAGTTTGCTTTCAGGTCTATTGGAATACCATAAATGGGTTTAAAAAGACAGATAAGGCAAAGTATTGCATCTTTTGTTATTGATGGTTGCCAAGAGGCCCTCGTTTCTTTTTCTTCTTTTTCTTAATTCCCATCACCAATATAGTGATGTGAATAAATACATCTTTTCTAGTTTTAAAAGAAAAGGAGAAGGGTTAATTACCAAATAATCATTGAAAGGTAGGTTCCTATCAGAAATGTGAGTGAGGAGATTCAGAGCGGGGACGGTGACAGTGTCACTCAGGTCGGGTCCCCACTGGAGGAGGCTGTGGGTGACTGGAAGCAGGTGCTACCCTGTGTGGCCAAGTCCCCAATAATAGGTGCATCAGCACAGAGACAACACTGCAAAAAAGATACAAAGCTGAGTGTTAGAAAGCTACTCAACAGACATAATATTGTGTTTGGTGATTACACATGGACTGAGTTTGAACCTTTTCTGACCAGAAATGTGAAGTCTGTGTCTATTGTTGACACAGAAGTAAAGGTTAAAGACCCATAGCCCATTGATTTGAGTGCATGCACTATTGCATTTCACATCGTCCAGCTGAATGAAATTGGACCCAGCAGTGAAAATTCAGAGAAAGAGACAGAAAATATAATTGCAGCAAACACTGGGTTCTGCCTGCAGCTGAATTCCATGGGCTTTGGGACAGCCTAATGTGTGATGTGAAGATCAAATCACACCTCCTTGATTATGTGATGACAACCTTACTGTTTCAGACAAGAATGTTGACAACAACCTCACCACCTGGAACTGGGTGGTGCTGCTACACAGTCCTCCAGGAACTGGAAAAATATCCCTGTGTAAAGCATTAGTGCAGAAATTGACCATTAGACTTTCAAGCAGGTACCAGTATGGCCAATTAATTGAAATAAATAGTCATAGCCTCTTTTCTAAGTGGTTTTCTGAGAGTGGCAAGCTGGTAACTAAGGAGTTCCGGAAGATTCAGGATTTGATTGATGACAAAGATGCTCCAGTGTTTGTGCTGATTGATGAGGTGGAGAGTCTCATAGCCATCCATAATGCCTACAGGGTAAGCGCCAAATTACCAGGTAATGTTGGCATGGTCAATGCTATCTTGACCCAAATTAATCAGATTAAAAGGCATTCCAATGCAGTGATTCCATTTACTTCCAACGTCACTGAGAAGATTGACGTGGCCTTTGTGGACAGGGCTGATATCAAGCAGCACATCAGGCCGCCCTCTGAGACAGCCATCTTCAAAATATACCTCTCTTGTTCAGAGGAACAGGTCATATACTGTTATTAGCAACTGTTGAGACTCTGAAAGCTGGAGATGATCGGATTCATTGCAAACAACATGTCAAAATTGAGCTTTCTTTTGAGGGAAATTTCAAAGAAGAGCAAGGGCCTGAGCAACCGGGTCCTGAGGAAACGCCCTCTTTGGCTCATACACTCTATATCCAGGGGTACCCGCCACCACCATAGAGGGGTTCCTCCAGGCCCTGTCTCTGGCACTGGATAAGCAGTTTGAAGAGAAAGAAGCTTTCACCTCACAATTGATCTTGGACTTCCCCATCCAGTAGCTCCATCTAATGGAGAACACGCAGCAAGTGATATGGCTTGCCTCACAACAGATGCCGCTCCGGAAATCCCCTCTATAAAAATTTGCTTAGATCTGCAAGCCAGAAACCCATGAAGCCAAGCTTTGTTAAAAGAAGTGTGTTATGTTTACATTACTTTAAAATGCATATTAGAAGACAAAATGCGTGTCATTTTCACTGTTTTTAAAAGATAATTCAAATTGTTTGTCTCTTTGTAAAGAACTGTCTAAACATGTTTATTCCCATCCTGCCTCCAGTCAATTAGACACACAATGCTAACAAGTTTTGTTTAAAAATAAAGGAAGATTATTACAGGTATTTTAGAAACAAAAGAGAAACTGTATTACCCTAAAGAAGCGTGTAATTATAGCATTTAAAAAATGTGCATATCACTCAAGCTAGAAGGCAGCAGTTACTTTTTATATCAGCTTGTTTTATTTAGTGCAAAAATGCTTTGGAGACTATTTAATGGAAAAGCAAAACCTACTTCTATATTATAGAAATTGAGAAAAAAATTCTAGGTAAAGTGTTCTTTTATAATAATGAGATGTGGTCTAATTTGCAGAAAGAACACAGACCCTCAATGTTCAAGTGAAATGTGTGCTGGACGTCCCTGGTAACCCAGTGCAGGCACATATGCATTGCATGGATATTTCTGCCCATTGTTTTGTTTGTCAATAACATTATTCACATCTCAGATGACGTTATTCATGTCTCATTAATAGAATATAAAATAAATGGGTCAATAATCCATGTATCTCAAAGAGTATTATATTTTGCTTTTATCTCATGCTAAAATAAATTTCATATTAGTGCTTTGTAAAGACATGTGAGTGAGGTTTTATTTAAAGTTTCCCAGACTTCCTCAGTTCACAGTGCCCTTAATGTCTCAGTAATTTTTTTCATTGCACTCAAGGCCAAAAGAAATATTAACAGTTCTATTTAATAATTAGGTCCGACAACTTAATAAGTATTTATGTCCTAACAGTCTAGTAATTGTTTGAAAACATAATGACATACAGTGAAAGAAAAAATAATACTTTTATTTCTTTCTTAAATAACCAGTTACTAATGGGATGTGTGTACCTGTTGGGTACTGTACAACTTTTCAAATCTCAGAAGTAGACTGGGTATTTCCACCCTTGTTTCCTATTCCATATTGATTTTTGCAAGGTCCTTGATTTTTTTTTTCCAACTTTTTTGTTTTGAACTACTTTTTGACTTACAGAAAAGTTGCAAAAAAATATATAGGGAGTTTCCATATATCTCTTTCTCCACCTCACTTAATGTTAAAATCTTACATGACTAATGATAATATAATTATCAGAACAAGAAATTAATGTTAGTACAATGCCATTAACTAAACCAAATACCTATTTGAATTTTACCAGTTTTTCTACTAATTTCCTTTTTCTGTTCCAAGATCCTACATTGTATTTGGTTGTTCTTTCTCCTTAGCTTCCTGCAGACTGTAACAGGCTCTTAGTTCCTTTTCTCTTATAACCTTGATACCTTTGAAAAGTATTGATTAGTTACTTTGCCATATATACCTCAATTTGAGTTTGTCTTATATTTTCACGTGCCTGGATTGAGGCTATGTATTTTGGGCAAGAGTACCACAAAAATGATGTTGTGTCCTTTTCAGAATATAATGTCATGTGGTTCATGATATCAGTATGTCTTATGACTGATGATGATGACTTTAATCACTTGGTTAAGGTAGTGTATGATACATTTCTCCACTGTAAAATTACTATGTTTTCCCCTATTAGCAAACATCTTGAGGCCTAACAAACTCTGTTTTTTCTCAAACTTTAACCCATTGATTTTAGTACATAACAGATATTAAATCTTGTCTACTACTGCTTTTACTGTGGAATTCCGCTGCAGGGAAGAACTGTTTCTTCTCTCTCTTTAATCAGTTATTCATATTAGTATGGATTCATGGATATTTATTTTATTCTATAGGTTACAATCCAATACTATTGTTATTTATTGTTCAAATTGTTCCAAATTTGGTCATTAGGAGCTCCTCAGTTTGGTGCCTGCATTATTTCAACAAGTCCATGTCTTTTTTGAGTACTTTCCAAGTGTCAATAACCCAATTTGCAAAGATATATCCTCATCTAAAGAAATGTAGCATGATCTAATGTTGAAATTCAACTGCACCAAACTAGTAGTTTGTGCAGTGTTTGATAGGTATGCCTATTTCCCTTGAAATTTAAGAAAGCCCTTGGTGCCCCTGTGAGTTCACTGCAATTCCCTGTTACCTCGTGCAGTTTGAGATATGCCAGCTTACTTTTGTTTATGAGGTATCATTTAACAGTTCTAATTTATATTTATAAGTGAGTTCGAGCAAGTGTTTTTCTCTTTAAGACAGATATTAAAAGCATAGCTCATAGGGAATTTCTCAAAGGAAAATCCCTAATTATATTAATGTATTTCCTAAATAGTCTTATGGTTTACATTAATATCCAGTGTTTTATGTTATGTGATTTCTAGTACTTGTTTAGTACTAAACTTTAGACTTTAGTACTCTCCTCATTTAAAAATATTAAAAAGAAATACTGGGAACTATACGATGAAATTGCATGGATATACATTTTAGTAGTTGTATTATTTTAAGTATGTAGTGGTTTATTTATAATTTATTTATAAGTGAAATATTTTTGAGATTAATATTCTTGTCCTGTTTCAATGTAGAATTGGTGGATCCAAATATTTTTATCCAACCTATCACAGAAGAACGCGCTTCTAGGACTTTGTATCGCATTGAGCTTCTAAGGAAAGTACGGGAACAAGCCCTTCGACATCCGCAGTTGTTTGAACGCTTGAAGCTTTGCCATCCAAATCCAGACTTACCAGTCTGGTGGGAATGTGGCCCTCATGATAGGGATTTACTTATTGGTGCTGCCAAACACGGGGTGAGCCGAACAGACTATCACATTCTTCGTGATCCTGAACTCTCATTTATGGCAGCTCAAAGGAACTACAGTCAAAGTAAGATGGCTCATTCAAGGACTTCTACCCCACTTTTACAGCAATATCAAGTAGCACTTTCTGCTTCTCCTCTTACCTCTCTACCTAGGCTCCTAGATGCTAAAGGTATTATTCTAGAGGATATGAAAGTTAAAAGTGAAAACCTTAAAGAGGAGCCTCAGTCTTCTGAAGAAGAATCTATGTCTTCTGTGGAAACCAGGACACTAATAAAGTCTGAGCCTGTAAGTCCAAAGAATGGTGTTTTACCACAGGCTACTGGAGACCAGAAATCTGGTGGAAAAGGTGAAACAGACAGACGCATGGTTGCAGCCAGAACAGAACCCCTAACTCCAAACCCAGCTTCTAAGAAACAGAGAGTCCACAAAAGAGGATCAGAATCTAGTTCTGATTCTGACTCAGATTCTGAGAGATCATCCTGTTCTTCCAGATCATCTTCTTCCTCGTCATCTTCCTCTTCTTGTTCTCATTCTCGATCAGGCTCTAGTTCTTCTTCATCCTCATCTTGTTCTTCAGCATCTTCTTCATCCTCTTCTTCCTCCTCCTCCTCCTCATCATCCTCTTCATCTTCATCAGAAGAAAGTGACAGTGAAGAAGAAGAAGTCCAAAAGCGAGGTATATGCATAAAGTAATTTTGTTTTAAGACAACTTTTCAAGTAAAAATGAAAAGAACTTGATTCAGATAACTTAAGCATGGTATAAAATTGTTAGCTTAAGTTTTGTGTGTACAGATTTTCTTAGGAAAGCACTAAGGAAGGAAACTAGAATTCTGGTACACATTCCCTATTCAATATTCAAGGTATTACAAAATAGATTAATCAGTTGGACTAGAAATTTTACACAGTAGCTTTATTTCTTTGTGATTGCTTTAAGTTTAGTAGTATATTTTTTCCAGCAACAGGTCAGTTAGTAAACAAATAAAAGATAATAATATATAGCAGTCACCAAGAGTCTAAGATTAAGCAGCCCAACAAGAATATCATGGGCCATTTGTCAGCAATGACAAATGTTTGTCAGCAGAGTAGTGTTAGGTGGTCCTCTTCTGCAAGTGTTCTTGCAGTGGTCCAACAGTTCAGGCGCAGGAAAATGAGGCAACATCAAGCATGTGTAGGAGCCACTCTGGCATGAAGAGCCTCATACCCCATAGGAACCAGAATCTCTTGTAACAACTCCATAGGCATAACTTTCAGGGTTGCCATAGGAACATGCCCAATTGTAAGAGTCACCAGAGTCACCTCATTTGGAAAATTATAGTATCCCCTTCATGTATTTGTAGTCTTCCCAGTCCAGATGAAGTCTACCAATCAGGAGTCATTTTAAAAATAATGGATACTTTATTGTATTCTAGGTGAATCTTTTCCCTTTTTTGACCATTTGATTTTACTTCTAACTTTTTCATTTTTAGATATTCTGAATACTTATATAAGATTTTTATAATATATATAAGGTTGTTTTATGCAGTCTTTTTAAAGTGGTTATAATTGTTCTTAGCAGAAGGTACCCCTCACATGAAAGCCTATGATGAAGAAAGCGTTGCATCACTCAGCACCACCCAGGATGAGACTCAGGATAGTTTTCAAATGAACAATGGGACACCAGAGTCTGCTTATATCTTACAAGGTGGATACATGCTGGCAGCCTCATATTGGCCAAAGGTAAAGGAATAATTTCTTGTTGAGATAGGTCATTTTTTAGTACTTTTCTATGTTGCTTTAATGGTAGATATTCTTATTATGTAGAAAAATAGGTCAGTGTAAAATGTAGGATGACATTTTATGTTGTTAGCATCAAAAGTATAAATTATTACTATCAAGTAAATTAGTTCTACTTAAATGTGTATGCTTTTCAACATAACCTTAGAATGTTTAGCATAAAAGATAATGAATCCTTATATTCAAGTTGATATTAAAGTGCTTCTTTATGAAATAGGTGATTTCAACTGAGTCTTCTTGAGGAAATTTACTGTAGCCAGTTGTGACCTAGGAAAAAAGTTCATTTAAGCACATGTACATTCAGTGGCAGAAGCTAAGATTGGACTAATACAATTTTTCCATTATGTGACGAGGCTAGTACAGTACCTTTAGAAATGAGGTTGGGAAATGGGGGAATGGAGGATACTCTTTTGTGTACTTCTAAGTTGTTTGAATTTTTTATAAGGAACTGTATTACTTTTGTAATTATAAAAACAAAAGAATAGAAAACTATCTTCATTTTTGAATTTCATCAAAGGGAATTTGTACTTGAATAACTTCTTACAGAATTGTAGTATGTATGTGAGAATATGTATGCATACCACATGCACATATGTTGGGGTGTAGAGTCTTGATGGAGGGTTAAATCCATCAAGGTTCTTGGGCTATTTGATCTCCAAAGGTCTGGCCTAATTATTAAAATTATACTTGGATGTTGCATGCTTTTCTAGGATCGTGTGATGATCAATCGGTTGGACAGTATTTGTCAAACAGTTCTGAAAGGGAAGTGGCCTTCAGCTAGAAGAAGTTATGATGCTAACACAGTGGCTTCTTTCTATACCACAAAACTGCTGGACAGTCCTGGAGCAGCTACAGATTACAGTGAGCCCAGTGTACCCACTCCCCCAGGTGCCGGTGTTAAAGAAGAACATGATCAGTCAACACAGATGTCAAAGGTGAAGAAGCATGTACGAGAAAAGGAGTTTACAGTGAAAATCAAAGACGTATGTGTATTTTTATTGCCCTAGGGCCTGATTGCGATTGCGGTGTGCAGCATGCTTTTCCTGCAAATGGCTGCCTGCTCTTACTCTTCCTTCCTTCACATACTTGTTTCCTGGTATTTGGATTGTTTTCTTTCTGATATCCAGGTTATTAAACTTGAATATTCTGCTAGAGGGATCATCATTAAATATTTTTCTCTCCTTGTGCTTCTGAAATAGTTCTTCTGATCAAGATGCTTTCTTAAACAGTGTGACAATTTCTAACTGTTTGGTTCTTTTATATAATGGTATGTCAGTGCACTTTCTGTTTTAAACATTTAGCATGTCCTGTTATCAATATTGTTTAATTTTTTAAATGATTTTTGAAGCTTAATTGATTACTCACGGTCTAAAATATGGGTATTGTCCTCCAAAATGTTGTATGAATAATGTATACAGAGATGTATGTCTAAATCTGAAAATGTTACAATGTACTTGTCATATGAAAAACTTTGTTTTGCTCAGAAAAGTGTATAGAGTACCTGTATTTTTTTATTTAAGATACAAAATTTAATATTCATTATTGAAATGGATTAAAATGTATTATTCAGTTGATTTATGAATGAGAAGAGAATTTCATGAATGTATCAAGAGTTTTACTTCATTTTTTTCTAAGTAAAAAGTTTCTCTTAATATTCTGCAATAAGATTTTTTTTTAACAATTTCTGTCTTAATAATGGTATTTGTTTTAACAGGAAGGTGGTTTGAAGTTAACATTTCAGAAGCAAGGGCTTGCTCAGAAAAGACCATTGGATAGTGAAGATGGTGCTCTGGGGCAGCAGCAGTACCTCACTCGACTTCGGGAGCTTCAAAGTGCATCAGAGACCAGCCTCGTCAATTTTCCAAAATCTATGCCAGTATCAGGTGAATATGCATATAATTGTCTTAGTATGAAATATTCCCTATCATTTCCAAATCTTTTATAGACTCTTGTAATAAAAATTCATTTTTCCCTTAATGTTGGGACCTCTCTTAAGTCTATAAAATAATCAATATAATTTTAAATCTTAATTAATATTTATTGGAACTTTTATATAACATTTTAAAGTACAGAGGGCAAAAAATTTAGTTTGGGAGGTCTTGAATAGTGTGGAAACATCATTTTATCAAGTTGCTTTATAAAGATAAAAGTTCAAACAGCACTTCAGTATGAAAAGTATATTATGACTTTTAAAACAAAAACTTAAATCACTGGCCAGGCACAGTGGCTCATGCTTGTAATCCCAGCTATTTGGGAGGCTGAAGCCAGAGGATCACTTGAGGCCCAGAGTTTGAAACCAGCCTGGGCAACATAGCAAGACCACGTATCTAAAATTTTTAAAAATGTATACTTTGGTAAGAATTCCATAGATAATTATATTAAATACTTCTCTTTTTTAGATTGCACAGGGATAGCACTAAAGGGAAAGTAAAATAAATGTAAGGCACTGTCTCTGTCTTTCAGATGCTTGGTAGACTAGACCTACACATTAAAATATTAGACAATACATTAAAAAAAGATAATATATTTTGCTACACAGAACAGAACATTGTATTTAACAAATGTTGGAAAAGAGGAAAGTCACTGCTGTCTAAATGCTTAAGCAAAGTCCTGTGGAAGAGATGGAATTGAATTTGATAAGGATTTGATAAGAGAAGATTAGAATATTGTCTTTCTGGAAAATCAGGTTGGTGGTAGGGCTGGAAGGTGGGCAGGGAATAGCATGAACCAGAGACTAGATGTCAGGAAAATAGTATGGTTTTGTGATGAGACTGACCTAGCTAGTATGTAAATTTTTACTGGAGAGAAACAGACATGTAGAAGATCAGATGTGCTTAGGAAAGGTGAATCTAAGTTATGGAAAGCATCAAAAGCTGAGATCTAGGGCAGAGTTGGGGGTTAGCGATCATGTAAGAATAGAGCTGATGCAAGGCAGTTCATTCATATTAGAATAGGAAGCTATGAGAAATTCTTATGAAATAAAATGGTACTTTTTAAAGCGGTGCTTTAGGAAAGTTATTCTGTTATTATAGCTAAAATGTGCTATAGCAGTGGTCCCCAACCTTTTTGGCACCAGGGACCGGTTTCATGGAAGACAATTTTTCCTCAGGGTGGCGGGGGGGGAATGGTTTCAGGGTGATTCAAGTGCATTACATTTATTGTGCACTTTATTTCTATTATTATTATATTATAATACGTAATGAAATAATTATACAACTCACCATAATGCAGAATCACTGGGAGCCCTGAGCTTGTTTTCCTGCAACTAGACAGTCCCATCTGGGGGTGATCGGAGACAGTGGCACCCAAAGTGTGTTGCTTATGTCCAGTCTACTCCATAATCTCATTTTGGTTGCTGTCACTGCAGAAAACCCTGCTTCGCAAAGATAGGATGTTGGAAATGGAAGCAGTCTTTTCAGTGTTTTTGTGGCAGTCTCAGGATATTCTGCCTTGATTTTAATCCAGAACATATGGAGATTTGAAGTTGTCTCAGATGTACTTTTAAGGCCACCATCAGTTGAGAACTCAAGAGTTGATCCTATTCTAGCACGGACAAAGCTGATTCACCTGGCTTATTCACAAATGGGTCACAGATCCATTCCTTCCCAGTTCTGGGGTCTTTTGTGGTTGGGAAGTAATGTTTAAAGTCTTTTGAAAGCTGAGATAGGTGATTATGCACCAGCTGGGAGAAAGAAGGCCCTGGCTCAGCCTCTTTCAAAATCTCTGCTAATGTTTGAAACATGTCAAAAATCCCCATGTTCACTCGTTGCCCCCATAATTCCAGTTTGGCTTTGAAAGCAGCCACTTTATCTGCTGACTTGAACACAGTTATCATTCTCTCCTGAAGTGACAGATTGAGTTCATTGAGCAGGTTGAATATATCACACAAGTAAGCAAGTTTTGCGACCCATTCTGTGTCACTGAAATGTGCTGCCAGTAGTGACTGTTTTTCTAAAAGAAATCTCTGGAGTGGCTCTAATAACTCAAAAACTCTGGCCGGTAATCTACCTATAGAAAGTTATCTCACTTCTGTGTATAACAGATGTGTGTGCTCTGCATCCATCTCCTCACAGAGCTGTGCAAACAGACGTGAGTTAAGGGCTTGTACTTTAATGTGGTTGATAATTTTATTCACATCCTGCAAAACATTGTTTAGTTCAGGTGACATTTTTTGGCTAGCCAGCATTTCTTTATGAATGACACAGTGCGTAGACTCACATTCAGACGCAACCTCCTTAATACAAGTAGTGAAACCAGAAAGCCGTCCAGGCATGGCAGCTGCTCCATCTGTGCATATAACGACACAAAATGACCAATTCAGTTTTCCTGATATGTAATCATTCAAAGACTTAAATAGTTCTGCAGCTGTGGTGTTAGTTGGTAACAAAAGTGCACATAACATATCCTCATGCATAGCCTCCTGAAAAATATATTGCACAAGAACAAGCATTATTGCCTTGTTGTCAACATTGGTAGACTTGTCAACCTGCATTGCGTACCACGGTGACTCATTAATCCTCTCTAACAATTGTGCCTCAGTATGCTCTGCTGTTTCATCAATTCGTCTAGTTATGGTGCTAGCCAAAAGAGGAACACGTGCCACCTTTTGAACTGCACCCTTTCCTAAAAGTTCACAGCAAATGTCCTTAGCTGCAGGCAGGATCAACTCTTCACGAGTAGTAAAGGGCTTCTTAGCTTTAGCAATGTGGTTAGCCACTAAGAATGATGCTCTCAGTGCAGACACATCTGATGAAGTGGTAGCCTTCAATAATTGCTTCTGTTCTCCATGTTCATGTTTTTTCCTTTTGAAAAATTCCAAAGGCTTGTCTTTTAATGCAGGGTGCTTGGTCTCCATGTGGTGAAGCAGTTTTGAAGGTTTCATGGCTTCATTGGATAGCTGGTTGCCACATATTATACAAAGCAGGCTTGGAGAATGTGAATCACCTGTTGCAATGAACCCGTAATTTAAGTAGGACTCTTGGTATTTTCTTTTAAGCGAAGCTTTCATATTGTTGGCAGTCTTAGGGTCTTCTGCTGTCTCATCATAGGGTCTCTCCCCCTTTTCGAAGAAGCTCTCCAGCAACATTTGTTTTTTACCCATTTTTGTTAGGGCTAGCTTGTGGGCTTACCAAAACTGTGACTGAGACAAGTGTGCAGTATGGGAAAGAGGCACAGATGGAAGTGGTAAATAAAATAGTGCGTGGGCCACGCATGGATTAAAACAAGTGTCATATTCTGACTTAAAGCCTGCCACCAAATGCAGCTGTACAACTGAACTACATCAACTCACTTGCCAATATAAAGCCTGCCACCAGATGCAGTTTAATTGTCACTTGCCACTCACTGATTGGATTTTGATATGAGTCTGCAAGCAATTGATTTATTATGGTCTCTGTGCAGTCAAACCTCTCTGCTAATGATAATCTGTATTTGCAGCCACTCCCTAGCAGTAGCATCACTGCCTCAGCTCCACCTTAGATCATCAGGCATTAGATTCTCATAAGGAGCCTGCAACCTAGATCCCTCTCATGCGCAGTTTACAGTAGGGTTTGCACTCCTATGAGAATCTAATGCTGCAGTTGTTCTCACAGGAGGCGGAGCTCAGGCAGTGATGTGAGCAATGGGGAGCAGCTGTAAATACAGATGAAGCTTCGCTTGCTTGCTTGCTTGCTTGCACACCACTCACCTCCTGCTGTGTGGCCCGATTCCTAACACCACAGACTGGTCCGGGGGTCGGGGACCACAGATTTAAAGTATATACAGAAGGATGTGCATAGGTTACATGCAAATACTGTACCATTTTATAGAAAGGACTTAAGCATCCTTAGATTTTGGTGTCCGTAGGGGTCCTGGAACCAATCCCCTGTGGATACCAAGAGACAACTGTTTAATGTTCAGATTTATATATCAACATATAAATAAAACTTTAAAATGTGCATGGAAATAAAAAATACCCTATTCAGGATAGTACTAACCATAGAGAAGAAGAAAGTGGAACAGAGGATGGGGTACACAGGGACTTTCAGGTATTTTTTTTTCCCCCTAGCAGTTTCTTTTCTATTTATTTTTCTTTTACATGTGTGGTTTTTTTTTTTTAACTTTTTGTTTTGAGATAATTATAGATTCATGGGAAGACACGATAAAATATACACGAAAGTCCAGTGCACCCCCTACCCCAACCACCTGCCTCCACCAGCATCTCACACAACCACAGTACAATATCAAAACACAGTACAATATCAGAAAATATTTATGATATTTTGTTAACGTGATTATAATGAAATTCTCTATATGGATATAATAAAATCTTTTCTTATTTTCCGTAGTGTTGTGTCCCATTAGTATAGTACTTTCATATATGCAAAAGTGGTTTTTAATCATTGTAATTAGTTTTGCCTTACCATATGAATTAAGACACTTTTTTAAAACTGAGATGTGAGTAAGGTGACTTCTACATGGTTATACAGGAGCCAAAGGGCAACACCTTACTCAGGAATAAACAGGACTTGCTCAATAACTTGTCCTTGAATAATTGAAAAGGTATTTCTTACTACAAACGTGTAAACTATTTTAAACAAGAATCTTGCCCTTAATAATATTCTATTTTAATAAGAGAATTCAAGATTATGTACTGTTTGAGGAAAGGAATAATGTCTTATTTGTCTTTGAACCGTAATACTGCCTAGTATATAGGTACTTAAAAATATTTATTTATCGGGAAAAAGGATGAATGGAACTGTTTCATTAATACCTCTTACAAATGTTTTTATTGAATGCCTTCTGAAATGTGAAGGGTCAGTTTAATTTGACAATTAAAAAGTTATTGGTAACCTTAAGGAAAATACCTTAAGTAGGCTGGGGCAGGAATGGACTATGGCAAATTGAGGAATGAGTTGCTTGTAAGAAAAACGAACACAGTAGAGAATAATCTTTCGAAAGATTGGGGGTTATAAAAAGATCAAAAGAAGTTGTTTTTTGTGTGTGGGGTTTTTTGGGGGCTTTTTGGATTTTTTTTTGTTTTGTTTTGTTTTGTTTTCTTTGAGACAGAGTCTCATTCTGTCACCCAGGCTAGAGTGCAGTGGCATCATCATAGCTCACTGCAACCTCCAATTCCTGGGCTCAAGTGATCCTCCTGCCTCAGCCTCCCAAGTAGCTGGGACTACAGGCATGTGCCACCACATCTGGCTAATTTTTTCTACTTTTTAGTAGAGATGAGGTCTCGCTCTTGCTCAGGCTGGTTTTGAACTCCTGACCTCAAGTGATCCTCCCACCTCAGGCTCCAGAGTGTTAGGATTACAGGCGTGAGCCACTGTGCCCAGCTGAAGTTTATTTTTTGTTTGTTTGAGTTAGGCCATATTTTTACATTTGGAAGAAGAATCTAATGTGTAAAAAAGATATTTTGGCACAAGAAAAGCAGAGATAAATGATAAAAGCAAGCTTTTAGAAAATGTAGGAATTAATGGGTTCAAAGAAGGGGGAAAGGTTTGTCTTGGACCAGGGAAAGGCATGCTTTTTCCTTTAAAAGACGAAGAAAGAGAAGGTGTTTGAATATCCCAGGGAAAAAATTGAGAAGACAAGTCAAAAGTTGAAAGAGGCCTAGATTACACTTCTTCAGGTTTTTTTTTTTTTCCTTTGTGTGTGTTCTTCAAGTTTTTAAATGAGAGATAGGGGTGATGTTTTTAGTTCAAGAATTGCTTGATATATAAAATAAGAACTAACATTTCTGTATATTTAGGAAAGTAATTACTTTCAGTTTGTTTAAGAACTAGATTTTCATCACTGTTTTGCATTTTAATTTGACAGATACTTCCATTCAATCAACTCTTGGTGCCAATGGAGTGATATTAGACAACCAGCCTGTAGTCAAAAAAAGGCGAGGAAGGAGGAAGAATGTAGAAGGTGTTGACATCCTCTTCTTTAACAGAAATAAACCGCCTAATCATGTAAGTAAAGCAGTACTTAAAAACTGCTGATCCTTGAGTCCAAAGTTCAGTCATACTAAATACACATATTGCTGTTTTGTGAATGTTTAGTATTAATAGAATAGTAATAATAATAAGGAAATTAGAAGTATATGGTTTTCTACTGTATCTTAGCAGAATCCAACACTGGCCAAAATTCATGAAAATTTTAAGTTTAAAAGATTTAACAGAATTTTAAGCAACAATTTATTTTTCTCTCTTCAAAAAGACTTGCTCCATTGAACCAAAATTAGAATGATAAAGCATGGAAATAAAAATTTCATTTGGTGTTTTTCTACAGGTTACTTTAGGCTTACCCACCTCACAGATTTCCACAGGGATAAATCCAGCCCTATCCTACACTCAACCTCAAGGAATTCCTGATGCAGAAAGTCCAGTTCCAGTTATTAATCTTAAAGATGGGACAAGACTTGCAGGAGATGATGCACCGAAGAGAAAGGATTTGGAAAAATGGCTTAAGGAGCACCCAGGTTATGTGGAAGATTTAGGAGCTTTTATTCCTGTAAGTGATACCTTAGAAATCTTGGTATACTTTATTTCTGTGATTTGTCAAACCCGTAATGATGAAGCATAAATTCTCATCCACTTATGCTAAATATGTGTTCTGCTTAAGATTTAGGAAAATTAGCAGAAAAAATAATTACTTTCTTTCCCATGATATCATACAGTGTCATTTTCCATTTTTCCATTCTGCATTCAACAACTATTTAATAATAAAAATCACTCTGATGTAGAGTGCTATGTTAGACCCAATGAAGGTTGCAAAGGTATAAAACTTCTAATCCTTTCTCTCAAGGAATTTATTTGAAAATAATAATAATGATCATGGTAAACATTTATTGACACTGAACTATGTGTGTACCATTATACTTAGCACTTAACATGCATTAACACTCATTTAACACTAACAACAACTTTATTACTTATTAGGATGGCATTGTTATAACTATTTTATAAACAAAGAAATTGAAACACATTTTAAGTAAATAGTCCAAGGCTACAAAGCAAATAAAATCTTAAATCCGGAATCCAAACTCTACTCTTAAGCCTTTCTTCAGGCTATGAGAGTATACCTCCTATGCCTCTCCAGATGCACAAGTTTACATTAATCAAAGATGAGAATTGTTATATTTTATTTGCATTCTCCTTATCCTCTGAAATACTATCTACTCCCTATCTTCTTATGTGCATATGGCTTTCTCACTCATAGAAATCTATTATTTGATTTTCCAGTACCTTACTATGAGATGCTAATGTACGAAACTTTAGGTCAGTATCACTTAACATTTCTGTGTACTTTATAAGGTAAAAGAATAAAGATACATCCTCTATACAATGAAGTTGAGAGGCCTGTTCTATCGGCCTCCATTATGAAGATTAAATGGATAACCCAAGTGAAGCTGTCTGCTACCCTATGGGCTTCTTAAGGATTATGTCTTATTCACTTTTGTATCCCCAGAGCTAAGCACATAATTCCTGATCCACAGAATAGTATCCAGCTCCCTGAAAATATTTATTGAATCTATGATTTAAAAATGAGTATCTTTTTCTTATTTTTTTTAAATGAGAGAGGGTCTCACTCTGTCACCCAGGCTGTAGTGCAGTGGTACGATCATAACTCCCTGCAGCCTCCAACTCCTGGGCTCAAGTGATCCTCCTACTTCACCCTCCCAAGTAGCTGGGACTACAGGTGCATGCCACCATGCCCAGCTAATTTTTCTATTTTTTGTAGAGATGGGGTTTCACTCTTGTTCAGGCTGGTCTCAATTCCTGGCCTCAAGCGATCCTCCCGCCTCGGCCTCCCAAAGTGCTAGGATTACAGGTGTGAGCCACTGCGCCCGGCCAATGAAAATCTTTTGAAAACTAAAAAGTGCTATATAGAGGTAAAGTGATTATTTATTAACAGAAAAAAAAATTAATTGCCTTGTTATTTTTTTCATGAAAAGGAAACAAAAAACCTCCAGTCCCAGAATGGTCTTTGTGTCTATGATATATTAATATATTTAGATCCAGTATTTTATATTGCTGTTGTTGTCACGAGGAAACAACGTGGTAGGCCAAAACAGAGAGCCTCAATCTTGGCTTTTAGATGCCCTTCATATTCCTAATTTACTTAAAGGATGCCACAAATTCTCAAGCTTTTATTTAATTCCTTTGACTTTAAAAAAAATGGGCCAGGCATGGTGGCTCAGGCCTGTAATCCCATCACTTTGGGAGGCTGAGGTGGGAGGATCACTCGAGCCCAGGAGTTCAAGGCTGCAGTGAGCTATGACTCCACCACTGCACTCCAGCCTGGGTGACAAAGTAAGACCTCATCTCAAAAAATAAAATAAAATAAAGAAAATTTAAAAAATAAATGCCAAGTAATGCTCTTAAAATTATGAGGGGAGAGGTATTCACTAAATATAATGGGCGATCACAGAACAAACACTGCAATTCTAAAAATAATAAGAATAATTGGTTTAACCATATAATTTAACATTTAGAAAATAACGTTCATTTACTCAGTCAGCCTTTCTTAAGTCACTGCTATGTGCTATTTGCTATTTTAAGGAATTGGGGATATAACAGTAAGCAATAAAAAGTTCTTGCCCTCATGACACTTACACCCTAGGCTAGGAAGGATTCTCATACCTTTCTCTTTTTAACTGCAAAAGAGTCTTTATTAACTTTTTAAATTTTTATATCCATTCATCATTTCCACTTCAAATAAACCTTTTATCATAATGTTTTGTATAACTTTATTATAAGATTTTTAAAAATCTATTTTTAAAGGGTAGCATTTGTTCCATCCACTAAAGAATACGTAATTTTTCTGCTTTCCCAAGGCTGCTTTGCATTAATGATTTCTTGGATCTCACACTCTATTGTAATGTCTCTGGAGCTAAATAATTATAACATGGTGTAGAATATAGAATGTACTATAATAGAGGTAGGTATAAAGTGTCATGGGAACAGATGTAAGAACAATTAAATCTGCATAAGCAGAGTAAAGTATCTGGGGAAGATAGAAAGAAAATAGAGCTGACATTTTACTAGTGGATGAGAAAAGAAGGCATTGACCAGACCAACACAAGAGAAGGATATTCTAGGCATTATAGAAGAATTATGTAGTTAATCATGATTTTCCTAGAAGAAATGAATATTAAAAACAGAACAAGAATTGGGAAGAGTTAAAAGAGGATACAAGTATAAGGCATATTCATAACAGGGAGTAATCTGACATTGCAGAGAATGTGGAAGTGTGAGTGGGAATAGTAAGTGAATAGAAAAGGTAAGCTGAATAGGTTCGGGCTGTGACAGGACTGTTGTGTCACATTGAAGAGTTTCTTGAAATGTTCTGATTGGCTGGAAATAGCTACAAACATTAAGCACTGCTTTGTTAACAGTTGTACTATTTTAAGGGTACAGATGAGTAACGTGGTCTGATGGAAAGAGTGTGTGCCAGATATGAGTTCTTCATCTGGCCCTGCTACTTTTTAGCTGTGTGACCTTGAGGAAGATAACCAGTCTGATCCTTGATGCCCCATTTGTAAAGTAAGAATACCTTTTAGTATTGTGAGGATTACATGAGAAGAGATGAGAAAAACAATTAGTGAGATGAAGAGAAATGAAAGCCACTAGAATAAATTATAAATCATCACAGCACAGGGAAAGTCTTATAAGTGAATAAAGAAAATGTGGCATATATACACCATGGAATACTACTCAGCCATGAAAAAGAATTAAATAATGTCTTTGCAGCAACTTGGATGGAACTGGAGGCCATTATCCTAAGTGAAATGACCCAGGAACAAAAAAACCAAACACCACATGTTCTCACTTATAAGTGGGAGCTAAGCATTGGATATGTGTGGTCATACAAAGTGACATAATGGACATTGGAGACTCAGAAGAAGGAGGGTGGGAAGGGGGTGCAGGATGAAAAATTACCTACTGGAGAAACTTATCAGAAGAAAAAGAACTATACAGTAAGTAAAGAAACTTACCAGAAGAAAAAGTAAATAAACGGCTCCAACATCATTGGTAACCCATTCAGGTATGACTCTAGGAATACCATGGTTTTTGAGGTCTTTTAAGGAAAAAACTAACAAAGTCTTCCTCATCAGGAGCCAATGGAAGGACAATGCTTTCATATAGAGCAATCATTGTGATGGCCTTGAATAATTTTTTTAATGTATAATTTGAAGAAAAGATTTATACAATACTTTTTATTAAAATATTTAAAGTTTAAATATATTTTAAATTTTATTTTAATAGATTTAGCAGGTACAAGTGGATTTTTGTTACATGGATGAATTGTATAATGGAGAAGTCTAGGCTTTTAGTGTACCTGTCACCTGAGTAATGTACATTGTACCCAGTAGGTAATTTTTCATACTGCATCCCCTCCCAACCTCCTCCTTCTGACTCTCCAGTGTCTATTATGTCATTTTGTATGACCATGCACACCCATTGCTTAGCTCCCACTTACAAGTCAGAACATGTGGTGTTCGGTTTTTTGTTCCTGGGTCATTTCACTTAGGATAATGGCCTTCAGTTCCATCCAAGTTGCTGCAAGAGACATTATTTAATTCCTTTTCGTGGCTGAGTAGTACTCCATGTATGTATATACCACATTTTCTTTAACCACTTATCATTTGATGGGTACTTGGGTTGGCTCCCATATCTTTGCAATTGTGAATTGTGCTGCAGTAAACATAGGAGTACAGGTTTCCTTTTCATAAAATGACTTCTCCTTTGTGTAAATACCCAATAATGGGATTTTGCTAGATTGAATGGTAGATCTACTTTTAGTTCTTTGAGAAATCTCCATACTATTTTCCATAGAGGTTGTATTAATTTACATTCCCACCGACAGTATATAAGCATTCCCTTTTTACAGCATCCTTGCCAACATCTGTTGTTTTTTGCTTTTTAATAATGGCCATTCTGACAGGGGTAAAATGGTATCTCATTGTGGTTTTGATTTGCATTTCCCTGATGATTAGTGATGTTGAACATTTTTTCATGTCTTTTGGCCATTTTTTTGCTTCTTTTGAAAAATATCTGTTCATGTCTTTTGCTCACTTTTTAATGGGTTTTTTTTTTTTTGCTGATTTTTTTTGAGTTCATTATAGATTCTGGATATTAGTCCTTTTACAGATGTATAGCTTGTGAATATTGTCTCCCATTCTGTAGGTTGTCTGTTTATTGTTCATTATTTCTTTTGCCATGCAAAAGCTTTTTAGTTTAATTAAGTCCCATTTATTTATTTTTGCTTTTGTTGCATTTGCCTTTAGGGTCTTAGTCATAAATTCTTTATTCTAGGCCAATGTCAAGGATAGTTTTAAGTCTTTAATTCATCTTGAGTTCATTTTTATGTATGGTGAGAGAGAGGGATGCTGTTTCATTCTTCTGCATGAGTTTATCCAATTTTCCCAGCACCATTTATTGAATAGGGTGTCCTTTCCCCAGTGTATGTTTTTGTCTGCTTTGTCAAAGATCAGTTGGTTGTAGGTGTATGGTTTTATTTCTGGGTTCTCTATTGTGTTCCATTGTTCTATGTGTCTACTTTTATACCAGTACCATGCTGTTTTGGTTACTATCACCTTGTAGTATAATTTGAAGTTGGGTAAAGTGATGCCTCCAGATTTGTTCTTTTTGCTTAGGATTGCTTTGGTTATTTGTGGTCTTTTGGGTTCCATGTGAATTTTAGGATTGTTTTTTCTAATTCTGTGAAAAATGACATTGGTATTTTGACAGGAATTGCATTGAACCTAAAAGTTTAAATATTTTTAAAATGTAAATAAATAACTAAAGGGTAAATGCTTCTATGTAATATAGGGTTAAATTACTTGGATAAGCTCATTTGTAATATTTGAGTAATTTTGCACAAAGATGTTTAAAGATGTTTTCTTTGTCTATATATTTTAGAGAATGCAACTTCATGAGGGAAGGCCAAAACAAAAAAGGCATCGTTGCAGAAACCCTAACAAACTAGATGTTAATAGTCTCACTGGAGACGAACGTGTTCAACTGATTAACAGAAGAAATGCTAGAAAGGTAATTAGATGTTTGTTGCTAATCTTTTGTATTGACTCACTATTTAAGAGATCTCTAGAACACTATTTTATTATGCAGTAGTATTTTCTAAAGACCTAGAAATGGGTTGAATCTAGCAGATTTGTGGGGAAAGAGCTGAACTATAATTTTATGCCTTCTAATTTAAAATCCCACATCACTGGCTAGACTATTAAATGAAATAAACAAATCACTTAACATATCTGTGCCTAAGCAGTGCCATTGCATATTGTACATTTATTTGCGCAACAGCACTGTATCTAAGGCAGTGGTTCTCATCAGGGGGTGATTTTACCCATCAGGGGACAAAATGTTTGGAAACATTTTTGGTAGCCACAATTCAGCCAGGAGGGGAGGTGATTAGCAGGGGGAGAATGCTACTGGCATCTAGTGGATAGAGGCCAGAGATGCTGCTACACTTCCTACAATAGGACACCCCCCGCCCCGCCAATACCAATCTAAAATGTCTGTAGTGCAAAGGCTGAGAAACTCTCATCTAAGGGGACACCATTAATATCATAGCCATCATAAATTTATGTATTTATCACTGTGTTTTTCCATCAGATGGCCTTAATGTGTCTTGTAACTTTATGTAATATGTCAAAATCGGCATATTACATAATTTTCTGATAGCTGAAAACAGAATGTCTTAAACAAAGGTGCCTTGCAGATTAATGGCACCTTTGTGCTTATCTTCTTGTTTTACTAATTGATAAATTGTAAGAGTTGAGGTTTTTCTAAAGTCTGTTTCTGAACCAGATATGGCTCAACATTTGTTTCCCCAAATTGTTTTGCATTTGGATTGGTGTGTCTCTTTTACCTCACAAGGTACATGACAGAAGACTTGTGACAACATTTTATAAACATATAGTTTTGACACACTGTTTTTTATTCTCATGAGCAAGTAACAAAATAAATAAGAAAGAAAAAGTGGCCTCAGAGTATGAATATAATATTTCTCATTGAGTTTGGCTCACAAACTAAATTACCTTACATAGGTCATGTTAGTTCCTTGGTTCGCTTTACTCTCTGTTAAATGCCCTCACTGGTAGGATAAAAAAACATATAAAAACATTTGAATTTCTCATAAATACTAGAATTAGAAGAAAACTTTTTTCTTTCTTTTTTTTTTTAAGAGACAGGATATTACTCTGTTGCCCAGGCTGGATTACAGTGGCAGGATCATAGCTCACTACAGCCTCGAACTCCTGGGCTCAAGCATTCCTCCCACCTCAACCTCCTGAATATCTGGGACTACAGGCACGTGCCACCATGCCCAGCCAATTTTTTAAAATTATTTTTTGTAGAGACAAGGTCTCACTATGTTGCCCAGGCTGGTCGTGAACTCCTGGCCTCAAGTGATCTTCCCGCCCATCCTCCCAAAGTGCTGAGATCACAGGCATAAGCCACTGCGCCTGGCCAAGAAAACTATTTTTAAATTAACAGTTTTAATAGTGTTGTATACACCAGCTCTTTAAAAATTAATACTAATTTTTCCCCCAATTTTGCAGAGATAGCTTATTCAGCTTTTGTTAGCATTTTAAGGTGATAGCATAGATGTCTTAGAGAAAGAACAAGATGACATGTTAGTAGCATTTTACTTAAATTTTGTGCTTGCATAGATTGTGTTACAGATCTTTGCACTTCATCTTACACCAAAAGTTCACATTACTAAATATTGTGAATGAATATGTTTTAGCCAGTTTTAAGGAAATGAAACAGTTTTGGATTTTTACTTGTTAGGTTTAAAATTAAACATTCTAAATTTTATTTTTAATTGTTATAACTTCATGAGGGGCCTGTTCATTTCCCTTAATTTGTTAGGGTTCTTTATTGTCTTGAATTTGTAGGGTAGAGGCTTAACAGATTGATGAGTTACTTACGAAAAGAATCTACCTGCTAAATCCTCATAAATGCCCAAGAGGGCCTCCAATTTAAATTGAAGCTTAATGAAGGAGATAATAAAAAGGAGAAGGCAACAGAAATTACAGGGACTAAGTAAAGAATATAAGAATACTAGATAAGAATATTTACAGGTACAGGTAATATAACTGACCATATTAAACCCCATGTATATCCTATCAAGATGTAGTATTAATTGATTCAAAGGGGTATGGAAGAAGGAATTAAGACATATCTTTAGACTCAAAGGGACATTAAATTTGTAAGTATAAATCATTTGTCCAAATATAATATTCTTAATTTAAACTTAAAAATATTATTTTGTCTCGATGTCATACTAATTATTATATGTTTTTTTTTTTTAATTTACTTATGATTGGTTGGTTTTATCACTTTTCACATACAAAGTACCTCAGGGTGTCAATATACATCATAGATAAGAAGTGGGTTTTTGAGACCTAGGTTTGAATCCTGACCCTAACATTTACTAGCTGACTTTAGGTAAATTACATAAATTCTCTGAGGCTCAGTTTCTTCATTTGAAAAATAGAAATACTACTATCTCAGAAGGATGTAGTGAGAGCTAAATTAAATTATATAATTATAATATATTGTGCTAAAGTCCTTAGCACAATACTTGGCATATAAGAATAACTTATATTTATTATGTACCAGGCATTATGCTAAGGCACTTAAATTGTCTCATTTTATCTTCATAAAACCCTGTGAGGGAAGTATTATTGTTATCCCCATTTTACAGATCAGAAAACTGAGGCTCTAAGGGATTTACTGATTTGCTCAATTTTCACATAGCTGGTAAGTCTGACTCCAAAGAGTGTACTCTTAACTAGGCTGTACTGCCTATCTAACATAGTAAGTACACAGTAAATGGTAGTTATTCAGTTTACTATTCCAGTTACTGTACTCAAAACATTTAAAATTTACATTACCACATGTTTATATAGTATATCAATATCCATATTGGTTGTGGTGGTCCTTTTTAATATCATAAAGATTGTTGAAGGTGGTTCAAAAAATATGTATTTTAAAGAGATAAAATCTATAGAACACAGAATAAAAGCAAGAAATAGTGCCATATTTAATAGTGTTTCAAGTATTTAACAATCTGTTTTTCATTTATAGGTTGGAGGTGCATTTGCTCCCCCTTTGAAAGATTTATGTAGATTTCTAAAAGAAAACTCAGAATATGGAGTAGCTCCTGAATGGGGAGATGTTGTTAAGCAATCTGTGAGTATTTCACAAATACTAACTCATACATCATTTAAAAAATTAGTTGCCATTCAATTATATCTTAGATTGAGTTTTCAGTTAATAATTAATAAAATATTCCATGAACATGTGACAGTACTTTTTAAGTTCACAGTTTTTATTTTGCAGAACATGTTGCAGATTTCTCAGATGCTTGTTGAGTTAGAACCAATCAATGCAGAATCAATGTATACTGATTTATTTTTATTTTAACCTCTAAGATACTGTTTGAATGATGCCACAAAGAATAATCAGATATATAGGTAAAGAAATACATACATTAATGAGAATATTCATCCATGGTATAGTAGTAAAAAAAACAGGAATAAACTAATGGTCTATCCATATATTGGAAAACTATAAAACTGTTTTAAAATTATACCTTATAAGAACATTTAATGTCAAGGGAGAAAATTTTCACAATATATTAAATATAGTAGTACTTAAGGTCTTGGAATAGTGAAGCCTAATCTTATGGCAAATGGCGAATAAATAATAGATATTATTTCTACAGGTGTTCAAACGGAAAGGGCAGGCTATAAAGCTAAGTTCAGTATGATTGTTTGGGTTTTTTTTTTAATTTTAGAAAGGGAGGTGGGGAGAATTGTAGAATGTGTATAAGTGCACATGGAAAAAATGGAAGAATGCATCCTGAAATTTTAGCTATGTTAACTCTGAATGGTGAAATTGTGGGTGATTTTTTTTCTTTGTATTTTTTGTTGTCGTGCTTTCTGCAATGAACCCAGATGCCTGAAAAAATAAGTTGATCAATTCGAGGCAAAAACGTAGTCAGATGAGAATCTTTCCTTATATCACTGTTTAGAGCTGCAGTGTCAAAAACTGTAGCCACTAGGTACATGTGGCTATTGAGCCCTTGAAATGTGGCTAGTTAGAATTAAGGTATGTTATTAAGTGTAAAATACACACTGGTTTTGGATTTTGAAGACTTCACTTTAAAAAAATGTAAAATACCTCAATAATTTTTACAGATTACATATTGAAATGATAATATTTTGGTTATGTTGTGTTAAGTAGGCTATATTACTAAAATTGATGTTACCTACTCCTATTTTACTTTTTTTAATGTGGCTGCTAGAAAATTTAAAGTTACATATGTGGCTTGCGTTATATTTCTATTAGACAATGCTGGTCCAGGGATTCTAAACTCCTAAAACTTCTAAGAGTTTTATACCCCAGAAAATCATGGGAAGATTACATGAAAGTAGCATAGTTTGTTCTCCATTTTCCTGGACTCCATGGTTCCCAATCTGTAGGTGCTACTGCTGTTCTGAGCCAAGAGATCTTTCCCCCTTTTAAGTATCTTTTTCAGCTTGGCCGTATCTCCCTTATTCCCAAAGTGACAGTCGACAAATCCATATGAAGCATCTCATTTTAACCCTAACCTGTCACTTCCCCTATCCTTTCTTTATTGTTCTTCCCAATGAGAAGGGGGCCACTTCTTTGGTCTTCTAGAACAAGTGGTGATGTGAAACATGTAAGGGTTGTGGAAGTACCCATGAAAAAGTTTCTTTGGATGGTATGTTTTCTAGAACTATTCTACAAACTTATGCCTCACTATATGGAAGAAGGCTAATGGCCTCTTTCTACTCTCTTATCCTATGACGAAATGGAAAGTGGAAGAGCCGTTTGAAGCTACCGCTTAAAAAAAAAATAAAATTAGGTTATATCTTTCATAATTGATTGTTTTATATCAATACAGAATCAATTTACAAATAATTACCTATATTTAATAGGGTATTTATATGATAAACTAATACTATTCATTTTATTTTATGTAGCTATTATTAATGAATATATATTACTTCCAGGGATTTCTTCCAGAAAGTATGTATGAACGTATTCTCACTGGTCCCATTGTGAGAGAGGAAGTAAGCAGGCGGGGGAGACGGCCTAAAAGTGGAATTGCAAAGGCCACAGTAGCAGCGGCTGCATCTGCCACCAGTGTTTCAGGCAATCCTTTGTTAGCCAATGGATTACTTCCAGGTGTGGATCTCACAACTCTTCAGGCCTTACAACAAAACCTACAAAACTTGCAGTCACTACAAGTAACTGCAGGGCTGATGGGAATGCCTGCTGGCCTTTCCTCTGGAGGAGAAGCTAAAAACATGGCTGCTATGTTCCCCATGCTGCTGTCAGGAATGGCTGGATTACCAAATCTGTTGGGCATGGGAGGACTCCTGACAAAGCCTACAGAATCGGGGACAGAAGAGAAAAAGGGAAATGACTCTAAGGAGCTAGAAGGAAAAAAAGAAAGGACAGAGAGCCAAAGTTCAGAGCATGGTGGAGAAAACTCTGTGTCAAGTTCTCCTTCGACATCCTCTACTGCTGCATTAAATACAGCTGCAGCTGCCAACCCATTAGCTCTTAACCCACTATTACTATCTAACATACTTTATCCAGGGATGCTTCTCACTCCAGGCCTTAATCTTCATATTCCAACTTTGTCCCAGTCCAACACTTTTGATGTACAGAAAAACAAAAACAGTGACTTAGGCTCATCTAAGTCTGTAGAAATAAAGGAAGAAGATTCCAGAGTTAGAGATCAGGAAGACAAAGGAGGTACTGAACCAAGTCCTCTCAATGAAAACAGCACAGATGAGGGTTCAGAGAAAGCTGATGCTTCATCTGGCTCTGATAGTACATCATCATCATCCGAGGATTCAGATTCTAGTAATGAAGACTGATTCCCAGACTCTGCACTTAAATTATGAACTGATTTTGGATTTTTTTCTTTAATTATTAATTGTAAATACCCCAGTGTTGAGTGCATCAATAACTTACTGACCGAACATTTCAGTTATTTGTTTAGAAGTGTAAACTGCTTTCAGAGACATTTTGCATGTAGTATTTCTTAAGATTCATAAGTTTCTGAACTCGTATGTACTATCAAATACATAAAGGTGTAAAATTACAACAAAAGGCATTATAATTTTGTTGGGGGTTAATTTTATGAAAATTATGCTCAATAAGAGTTGTATATTTAATATATTTGCAGTGAACACAGAATACTTTATGCATATTACTGATTTAATTTGAATATAGTTTTACAGCCTCCTTGACACCTATAATTTACAGATCAAAACTCAGCAATAATTTGGGCAGCTAATGAATGTCATGAAAGCTGTAGAATCTACATCACCATCCATTGCTTTAATTACATGAAAATGCTCTAGTGTTGTGATGCACTGCTGATGTTTCCAATTCAGGTACAAGTGTGTTTTAAAGAAGAAATAAGTTTCCCAATCAGCCAATTTAACTGGCTACCTGTTACCTCAGCTGAGTTAGTTTAGGAAGTTTACATTCGTTTCTAATTCTATACTTGTTTTCAGGGGTTTTTTAAACACATCCTATATATCATGTTAATCTGGCAAGAAATATGACTTGCTTTTTGCTGAGCTAAACTCGGATATCAGTAAAATTAAGTCATAAAATAATCCTGTGTCAAGTGACTTTGGCACCCTATAGACATACTTAGTTTTAACTTTCCAAAGTTTGGCCTCCTATTAGAAATAATTATGTCTCAGATGAGTAATGTCTGTTTCCAGGGTTCAGAAAAGGCAAACTCATGAAATGCCACTGAAAAGAACTTTCAACACAGCATACTTCATGTAAAAGAAATTGTTTGTTTGCTTTATTTGTGTATAGATTTCTATTTGTGTTTTATGTCACGGAAATATTCCAAAATTAACAAATAGTGGTAAAGTAATATGCAGATCGTCTAAATTCACTTTGAGTTTCTAGGTGTAAGCAGACTAAATGTTGCCCAGAATCAGTGTTGGGTTATCAGTTTATATTAAATATACTGAGTTGCCCATTTTGAAATGCACTTTGAATAATATCAAAAAAAATGTACAAGTTATACCTGTAAACCACAAAAATGAAGCCCAAGGCTTCTGTTCAATTTCTAAAAACCTTTACCATGTAAAATTTGTGTGATAATTGATTTATGATACAATTTCTCCTGCTAAAGCTGCTATTATTCTGACACGGTAGAGGTCCAGGTTCACCTTCATATACATTTAAAACAATTAGAACTGAATTAGACATAAAAATATTTACATTCTATGGAGAGATAAATGTTAGCATTTTTCTGGTACTCAAATAAGTCAGTGGTAACTTTTGCAAGGGGATAAATTCAGGGGGAAAAATCACCCCAATTCTCTCCTACAGAAAAAATAACTTTCAGTATGTTTTGACAGAACTGTTGCTTTGTCATGAATTAAGCAATTGTATTAGGTATTCCAAGACCTTTACCAGTAAATTACGTTTCTGTATGTAAAATAACTAACCCCTTATTAGAGAGACAGTGTTATATGTATTTACAAAATTATATAAGTTCCATTGGGATTGTATTGATTTTGTATTTTCCCAAAATAGTACTTTGAATTGATAGTCCTTTATGCAATGTTTTAGCAATAGTCACTATAATGCCCATCCAGGAGAAGTGGGTAGTAATTCTTCATCATGGAAATGATATATTACATATTTAGTATCTTCCCTTTGCAGTATTGCACTTTTGTTTAACTAGAATACACCTATGAGATAGCCAAAGTTTTTCAAACACAGTTAACTTAGTTTGCCAGTGGAGTATTTCAATACCATCCATATTTCTCTTCTTCCCTTTAGTTCTACCCACATGATCTTTATTCCTTTCTTTCCCCAATTAAAAAAAAAATGGAAAAAAACTCTAGATCTTGTCACTAAAATCTAATTTATATCAAATTTATGAGATAAACTATTTTCCTAATTATGGTCAAATGAATTTGATTAACATCCTAGTAATTCTCTTTCTATGTAATAAGGCAATTACAGTTTTCAAAGCATTAAGGCTAATATTAATTATAAACATTCTCTTAGGTTTCAAGACACTTCTATTTAGTATTGATTGGGGAAAAGTCCAGTTATCAGCTAAGGAAAAAAACATGCAAATATGGTTGTGTAAAGTTAAGGGTTATAAGGAAAAAAAAATCAGTAGAATTACATAATACTAAAGTTACAGTTGAAAGGATATCCAAGTATGTGTTGGTAGTTACTAAAAGAATTATAGCTGTTATTGCCTTGTATTTATAGCCCTTGTTTCAGGTTTCATGATTCAAGTCTTAGTCCAATTTTTCTTTTGGACATTTGCAATATTTACCAGTTGTGTTTTGTGTAGTCTGAATTTGCTTTCTGTAGTTGAGCAAACGTCTTAAAAAGTCATTTGTAATTTATTAAATTACTTTCTATGATGTTCTATAGAGCAAATGGAAGTTTAATTATTTTTTATTAAACATATTCTTTGACTACCCATGATGTCAGCCTCTGTACATGACAATGCTTTTTAAATTGAATTTGATATATAATTTATCTTACTGCAGTTATGAAAGAAAACATAGTCATAAATCTTTAAAAGGAAAGTATACTTTGGAAGAATTTTTAAAAGACAGAAATGACTATAATTATATCCACAATATCTTTTCCTTTTTTTTTTTTTTTTTTTTTGAGACAGAGTCTCACTCTGTCTCCCAGGCTAGAGTACAGTGGCGTCGTCATAGCTCACTGCAACCTCAAACTCCTGGGCTCAAGTGATCCTCCTGCCTCAGCCTCCCAAATAGCTGGGACTACAGGCATGCGCCACTACGCCTGACTAATTTTTCTATTTTTGTAGAGACAGGGTCTTGCTCTTGCTCAGGCTGGTCTCCAACTCCTGGCCTCAAGCAGTCCTCCCACCTTGGCCTCCCAGAGTGCTAGGATAACGAGCCACCACAGTCAGCCCACAATATCATCTTAAATGTTGCCAGTTTTTTTGTTTTGATTTAATTTCATTGTCGACCTGTTGATATTGATGGTTGCAAAAATTAGAAAATGCTTCTTGTTGAAATTCAGATTATTAAACTCTAATATCTACCCCATGCCAAGTAGTAAATATTATTTTATTAAGTTTTCTTCTTCTGGACCTTTAAAAACTCCAGAAAGACTCAGAGACATACCTAACCTTTAAGCAGTCTATTTTGGAAATCAATAATTATTTTTCCTTTGGTGTTAAGAGTTTTTCCTAACTCATTGCCATTATTGGTAGTGATTTTTTAAAACATTAGAGAAAATAGTGTTTTCTCTAATTACAAAAATAAAGCAGTGGAGTCTCATCATATACCCATTTAACTTGAACACATTCAACTATACTTTCATGTTTAGAAAATCTTTTTTTCTGTTTTGTACAACATAGCATATAAACACAAGCCAACTACTTCATCTAGTACTCACCCAGAGGAAGAGGAACACTAACTAATCTATTCCAGTGCTGGAGGAAGAATTGCCTATATTAGATGTTTTTTAGAGAAGATATACTATGTATAAATGATGTAGTCTGTATTTTGTGAGCTTTTAAGGAAAAGGTGATTTTTGACTACACATAATATTCACCCTATACAGTGAATTTAGAATTTAATCTCTACACAAATGCAATTTCAGTGCATAAGCTGTTTATTTTAAAATGTAGAAAAGCATGTACTTAAATTATCCACAAACCCACCCAGAGATAAACACTGTTGATATATATATACATCCAATCTTCTCTATATCTGTGTTACATACATGTAATGGGTTGAATAGTATCTTCCAAAAACTCATGTCAACCCAGAACCTCAGAATGTGACCTTATTTTGGAAATACGGTCTTGGCAGATGTAATTAGTTAAGTGGTGATCATACTGGATTAGGGTGGGCCCTAAATCCAATGACTAGTGTCCTTAGAAGAAGAGGAGAGGATACACAAACACTGGCAAGAAGGCCATGTGACAAAGGAGGCAAAGATTAGAGGGATACAGCTATAACTAAGGAACACCAAGGATTGCCAGCAACTACCAGAAGCTAGGAGACAAGAAACATGTCTCTTGCATAGCCTCCAGAATGAACCAACCCTGCCAAAAGCTTGATTTTGGATTTTTGATCTGAAATGTGGGGTAATAAATTTCTGTTGTTTTAAGTCACCTAGTTTGTGGTCATTTGTTATGGCAGCCCTAGGAAAATAATACAATACATTCTTATGTTAAATCAGCATTATTATGATACATAATATTTATTGTATTACCCTTAATATACTGACCTTTGTCAAATAAGAACCCTGCAGTGTGATTTTTTTAATACATAGTATTAGTTCATACAGATGTAATTATTTGTGTACTTAAAAATGGACATTTGGGTTTATATAGGCATTTTGGCATCCATCTCCAATAATTTGCTTAATTCCTGAACTGAAAATACTTTTTCTGTTTTTAAGGATTTGGGTTTATTTTGCCAAGTTTATAATGAAGCTGTTAGTAGCAATTCTTACTACCATTAGCAGCATACCTTTTTTGCATGCCCATTTACCCCCAAATCCTTACCAATACTGTGTATTGTCTTTTTAAATAATCTTTGCCAAATTAATAGGTATAAATATTTTTATGATATTTAAAATTAACTTTGTTTTCTTAGAAAAAATACATAGAAAATTCAAGGGGAGGGGGGAAGCACAATGTAAACAAAAACCCCCATAATGCTGACACGCTGAGACAATTGTTAACCTTTGGGTAATTTTTCTTTGCATATACATATTATATATTAATAGAGTTATACTGCATATACCATTTTTTAACCTTTTTAAAATTTACTATATCATGATTAACCTTTCATTGAATCTTCCACAACATTTTTAAGGGCTTTCTAATATTCCATTATATAGATATATTATACTTTATTTAATACCAATTATTGAACATTTAGATATTTTTCAGTTTAGGGCTGTTTAAACTATGATGTGTCTGTATTTAAATCTTTGCATATATTTATGATTCTTTCATTAAAATAAACACCTAGGCATGAAATAGTTGTGTTCAAATTTTAAGACCAGTAAGATTGTACTATTTTGTACCCCAACAGCAGAACATAATACTACCTCTTTCCCTGTGTCTCTTTCCCAACAGTGAGCATTATAATTTTTTAAATGTTTGTCAATTTAATAGTTAAAAAATAGATTGTTTTAGTTTATATTTCTTTGATTATCAGTAATATATTAATAAGGTCTTTTCATATCTTTTCATAGGCCATTTGTATTTCTTCTGTTGTGGGTTAACTGTTCATGTTCCTTGCACACTGTTATATAAGTAGTAAATATTTTTCCCAGTTTGCATATTAATTTCCTTTTTTTAATATGCACATTTTAAATTTTTATGTGGTTTTAATCTTCTATCTTTTCTGGCTTCAGTTTTTTATATTTTTCCATAGAAGTCTTTTCACCCCCAAATTATATACATATTTACCTTTATTTTCTTTGTTTTTTAAAAATATTTGTCTTTGTTGAGTTAGAACTCATTTTGGTAGTGTATAGTAAAAGATTGGAATTATAATTTAAATTTTTTCAACTAGTAACTCAGTGTCCTAGTGTCATTTATTAATAGTATATAATATCTCCACTGATTTGACATACTTGCATTTATCATAATCTATTTATATATATTATGAATTATTCAGATCATATATATCATATGGATGCATGATATATCACAGACATTTTTTCCTGTTTTGCATATCATATGAATAGTAGCCATAAGAAAACTGTAGTGACTTTACCAATATCAGATAGACTTTTTTTTACAAAAAAAGTTACTAAAGAAACATTTTACAATGATAAAAAAGGTCAATCTACCAGGAAAATATAACAATTATAAGCATATATGCACCTAACAACAGAGCTGCAAAATACATGAAGCACAAATTAACAACTGAAAGGAAAAATATACAATTCAGCATTACTTATTCACTTTCAATAATGGCTAGAGTAACTAGGCAATGGGTCAACAAGAAAACAGAACACTTGAAGAACACTATAAACCACCTAAATCTAAGTGATATCTAGTAAACATTCCACTCAACAATAGAAAAATATACATTCTCCTAAAGCACATATGCAACATTCTCCAGGATAGACCATATGGAAGTATGTTTTCCAATCACAATAGAATGAAATTAGAAATCAATAATTGTGCTTGGAAATTCACAAATATGTAGAAATTAAACAACATACTCCTCAATAACAAATGGGTCAAAGAAGAAATCTCAAGGGAAATTAGAAAATATCTTGATGAATGAAAACAAAACACAAAATGCCAAAACATGAAATGTAACCAAAGTAGTGTATAGAGGGACATTTGTACCTGTAAATATCTACATTAAGAAAAAGAAAAACTCAAATCAACCTGAATTTCCGCTTTAATAAACTAGAAAAAGAAGATCAAATTCAAAGCAAGCAGAAGAAAACTCTAAAGATTAGAACAGTTACTATTAATGAAATAGAGAATAGAAAAATAGGGAAACCTAATAAAAACCAAAAGTTGGTTCTTTTAAAAGATAAGTGCTATGGTTGAGGGTGTTCCCCAAATTCATGTTGATTAGAGGTGGGGCCTTTAAGAGGTAATTATGATTAGATAAGATCATCAGTGTGGGACCCCCATAATGAGACTGGTGGCTTTATAAGAAGAAGAGAGACCTGAGCTGACACACTCTTGCCCTCTTGCCATGTGAGGCCTTCTGCCATGTTATGAGACAGCAAAAAGGTTTCTCATCAGATGTTGGTGCCCATGCTCTTGGACTTCCCAGCCTCCAGGACTGTAAGAAATATATTTCTTTTCGTAAAAAATTACCCAGTCTGTGGTATTTTGTTACAGCAACAGAAAATGGACTAAGATAATTAAAAAACTGACAAAATTTTAACTAGACTTATCAAGAAAAAAAGAGAAGACTCAAATTACTAGAATCAAAAATCAAAGGCCAGGCACAGTGGCTCATGCCTATAATCCTAGCAGTTTGGAAGGCTGAGGTGGGAGGATCACTTGAAGCCAGGAGTTCAAGACTAGCCTGGGCAACATAGCAAGACCCTGTCTATATAAAAAATTTTTAAAAAGAAATCAAGGAGGGGACATTCCTACTAACCTTACAGGAATATAAAAGATCATAAGGGAATATTATAAACAAGTGTATGCCAACAAATTAGATGACATAGATGAACAAATTCCTAGAAAGACACTACTGAATCTAAATCAAGAAGAAATAGAAAGTCTGATTAGAATTATATTAAGAGATTTAATTACTAATTAAGAACAAACTTCCCACAAAGAAAAATCTATGGACCAAGTAGTTTCACTGGGGAAAACAGTTAACACTTATTCAAAAACTCTTCTAAAAAATGGAAGAAGAAATACTCCCCAACTGGTTTTATGAGGTCAGTATTAACCTAGTACCAAACTAGACAAAGATGTTGCAAAAACACTGCTGATCAATATCCCTTGTGAGTATACGTTCAAAAATCTTTGACAAAATGCCAGCAAACTGAATCCAGCAGCATACTGAAAGGCTCATACATCACACCAATTTGGATTTATTCCAGAAATGTAAGGTTGATTCAATGTATGAGAATTAATCAAGATAATATTAATAGAATGAAGGGGAAGAACCCCACATGATTATCTCAATAGATGCAAAAAAAATGTTTCACAAAATCCAATACCCTTTCATGATTTAAAAAAAAAAGCATTCAACAACTAGGGATAGAAGAGAACTTCCTCAACCTAATAAAAGGCATCTATGTAAAACACACAACAAACACCACACTTAATGGTGAAAGACTGAATATTTTCCCCTAACTCAAGAACAAAACAAGCATGTTCACTCTTGCCACTTTTATTCAACATTGTTTTGGTGGTTCTATCTAGGGCAATAAAGCAAGAAAAAGAAAAAAAGCATCCTGATTGGAAAACATGAAGTAAAAATATCTCTTTCAGATGATGTGATCTTGTATATAGAAAATCCTAAGGAATGCACTAAAAATAAACAACACTGTTAGGACTAATACACAAGTTCATCAAGGTTGCAGGATACAAGACCAATATAAAAAAATCCATTGTATTTCTGTACACAAGGAAGAATAATTGGTAAATGAAATTAAGAAAACAATTCCATTTTCAATAGTTCGTAAAGAATGAAGTACTCAGAAATAAATTTAACGAAAGAAGTGTAAAACATGAACAAGAGCAAAACTTGTACACTGAAAACTGCTAAACATTGTTGAAAGAAACTAAAGACCTAAATAAATGGCAAGACTCCCCAGCTTGATCTACAGATTCAATGCAATCCCTATCAAAATCCCAGCTGGCTTCTTTGCAGAAATTGACAATTTTATCCTAAAATGCATCTGGAAATGCAAGGGATTCAGAATAGACAAAACAATTTTAAAATAAAAGAACGAAGTTGGAGAACTCACACTTCCTGATTTCAAAACTTACCACTAAGCAAGCCATAGTAACCAAGTCAGTATGGTATAGGAAGTGATACAGGCAAATGGATCAATGCAACAGAAATAAGAGTTCAGAAATAAGCCCTTACATTTATGGTTAGTTGATTTTTCTCCCAACTTTATTGAGATACAATTGACAAATAAAAATTGTATATATTTAAGGGTGTACAACATGATGTTTTGATATATGTACACATTGTGAAATGATTGCCACAATCAAGCTAACATATCCATCATTTCAAATAGTTACCATTTGTGTGTGAGTGTATGTGTGGTGAGAACACTTAAGATTTACTCTCAGCAAATTTCAAATGTACAATATAGTATTAACTATAATCATATTGTACATTAGATCTCCAGAATTTATTCACCCTGCACAATTGAAATTCTGTACCCTGTGAATAAGCAGATGATTTTTTAAGAGTGCCAAGACAATTCAGTGGGGGAAAGGATATTCAGAACAATTGAATATCCATATACAAAAGAACGAAGTTGCACCCTTTCCTACAGTATACACAAAAATTAACTCAGAATGGATAATAGACCTAAATGTAGAAGATGAAACTATAAAACTCTTACAGGCCAGGTGCAGTGGTTCATGCCTATAATCCCCAGCACTTTGGGAGGCCGAGGCAGGAGGATTGCTTCAGCCCAGGAGTTCAAGACAGCTTGGGCAGCATAGTGAGACCCCGTCTCTACAAAAAAATTTTTAATTAGCCAGGTGTGGTGGCATGCACCTATAGTCCTAGCTACTTAGGAGGCTGAGATGGGAGGATCACTTGAGCCCAGGAGTTCAAGGTTACACTAAACTATGATCAGGACACTGCACTCCAGCTTGGGCAACAGAGCAAAACCCCATTTCTAAAAGAACAAAAAAAACAAAAAAACAAAAAAAACTCTTGGAAGAAAACATAGGGATAACCTTTGTCTCTAAGTCCTCGAGTTATGCAAAAACTTTTTGGACATGACATCAAAAGCACAAGCAACAAAGGAAAAAATAAGTTGAAAATAAAAATTAATATCTTTAGTGCTTCAGTGGGCACCTTCCAGAAAGTGAAAAAACAACCCACAGAACTGGAGAAAATATGTGTAAATCATGTATCTGATAAGGAACATGTCTTTAGAATATATAAAGAACTCCTACAGCTCAACAATAAAGACAAAACCCAATTGTAAAATGAGCAAAGGATTTGAACAGACGTTTCTCCAAAGAAGACATACAAGTGGCCAATAAGCACATGAAAAGATGCTCAACATTATTAGCCATTTGGTAAATGCAAATCAAAACTAAAATGAGATACCCCATCATACCCCTTAGGATGGGCAGAATAAAAAAGACACAATAACAAGTATTAGCGAGGATGTGGACAAATTGTAGAACTCTCATACGTTGCTGGAGGGAATGTACAATGATGCAGCCACTTTGGAAAACAGTTTCATGATTTCTCAAACTATTAAGTATGGCATTGTTATCTTATGACTCAGCAATTCTATTCCTAGTATACACCCAAAGAAACGAAAACATGTTCACACAAAAACTTGTAGACAAATATTCCTAGCAGTATTATTCAAAACTCAAATGTCCACTGATGAGTGAGTAAGATGTGGTCTGTCCATACAACGGACTAGTCAACCATAGAAAGGAATGAAGCACTGACAGCTGCAACGTGGATAAACCTAGAAAGCATTATTCTAAGTGAAAGAAGCCAGTTGCAAAAGACCACATATTATATGATGTGCATGAAATGTCCATAATAGGCATGAAATGTCCATAATAGGCAAATCTATATAGATAGAAAGATTAGTGGTTGCCTAAGGCTGGGGGCATTGGCATGCGACTCCTAATGGGGACAGAGTTTCTTTCTGGGATGATAAAAAAGTTCTAAAAACAGATGTTTGTAACAGTTGTGTAACTCTGTGAATATACTAAAAACCACTGAATTGTACACCTTAAATGAATGGATTTTATAGTATGTGGATTATATCCAAAAGATTGTTTTTAATAAACTGACAGAAAATAAAATCTACAAACTCAATGTAAAACCTTTGGAACATTAACCTCAATAAAAACACATTTTCCAACATCATGCTCCATCCGTGGAGCTCCATCATGCTACTAGGCTCCATGGAGCGTCCAGTGAGATGTGGAAACTTCTGTCCCCTTTGTCTACCCTTCTTTCTAATCATTGAGGCTCAGACTTAGTAGCAGGTCCTGCTACTAAGGGCAATCCCTGGGTACCAAGAGGAAAAGAGTTCTAGAACCACCTTTCCTCCTCTGTGCATTCACTCCCAAGTTGATCTCACCCAGTCTTGGGTATTAAATCCATCTATATGGTAACACTCCAAAATTTATGTCTCATCCCTGACGTCTACTTGAACTCCAGACCAGTATATTTAATTTACTACCTGACATTTCCACTTGGAGGTCCAAAAGATGTCTCGAATTTAACATGTCCAGAACTAGTCTCTTGATTACTACTCCCCTCCATATTTTAGTTGCTCAGACCTAACACCTTCATCATCCTTGACCTTCTCTCTCCCTCCTCCATATCCAAGCCATCAAGGAATTCTGTTAGTTCTGTATTTCTATTTTCTGGATTAAGGTGGTGGATTGCATATATGTATATACTTTTGCATCCTCACAAATTTCACGACATTGCGTTAAAGGGATTTTTTTTTTTAATGACAAGTCCGTAAGTCCAGGAAGAACAGGAGAAAAAAATTACAGAATGTCAGAAACTGAACAAAAAATAGACCAGTGATAACTGATGATAGACTTTAAAGAAGTTAAGTTTTGAATCAGCATTGCTGTATCCCAAAAAGGTCTAGGAACTGGCAGCAGAAAAGGTCTAGGAACTGGCAGCACTGAATACATTTACAACTAAGGAAAAGAGGGCGGTTGTTTACAGAAATAGTTAAAGCCTTGGAACCCAATCATTCCACTGCCTGTCCCTCCCTCAGATTGACAGAGGTCTAGATGTTTATTATTTGGAAAGGTGTTTTTGGCCTGAGAGACTCCTGGCACGGGCAAGGACACGGGTACCATATGAAAACAAAAGGAGTAAGTGACTCATACCAAAAGTTTAATGCAGATATCATGAGCCATTTTCCTCCACTTGGATCCCAGAATTCTGGCATCCAGACACATATTTTCCAACAGTGTGAATCTGACCAATTTTCTCCTGAGAAAATACTGTGAAAGATACATTCATCATGGATTTCCAACAAACAGCCTACTCTGATTACCCTACAGCAGTGGTTTGTAATGGGGTGCAATTTTCCTCCCCAGGGGACATTTGGTGACGTCTGGAGACATTTTTTGTGTCATAACTTGTTGGAGGGAGGGGGCTGGCATTCCACTGACAGCTAGTGTGTAGATACCAGTGATGCTGCTCAATATCTTACATTGCACAGTGATCATAACCTGCAGAGATCACTCAGGAGGGGGGAGAAAAGGGATCCAGGACAGAAAAGTCACTTCCTCTGCTTAAAGAGGACAGGAAGCAGCAAGGACCAGGATCAGAAAGGGTCCGAATCATTTCTATCAGCGCAAACATGCTTCCTATGGTTTGGATATTTGACCCCTCCCAACCTCATGTCGAAATCTGATCCCCAGTAGTAGAGGTTGGCCCTAATGGAAGGTTTTTGGGTCATGGGGACAGATCTCTCATGAATGGCTTGGTGCTGTCCTGGTAATGAGAGACTTCTCACTCAATTAGCTCTGTAAGTTCCTGGGGGAGGGAGCTGGTTGTTAAAAAGAGCCTGGCACCTGCGCAGTCTCTCTCTCTCTCTCTCTCTCTCTCTCTTTCTTCCTCTCCCGCCATGTGATCTCTGCACATGCCAGCTCCTGTTCACTCTCCGCCGTTAGTGGAAGCTTCCCAAATCCCTCACCAGAAGCAGATGCTGGCCTCTTTATAAATTAGCCACCCTCAGGTATTCCTTTATAGCAACACAAAAACAGACCAAGACAATGCTGTTGTTTCTCTTGTCCTAATCTAACAGCAAACAAAACAACCACCAAATAAATTTCTTCTGACTTTACATCCCTTTCCAGCTCCTGTACTATTTTTCTGCTCCCTTTTTCCAGCAAAACTCCTCAAAAGAGTTCCCTACATTCCAATTTCTCTCCTCCCAAGCCCTCTTGAACCTGCCTCAATCAGGCTTTCTTTCTCTGACCACTCACCAGAGCTGCTCTTGCACGCGTGACCTCGACCTCGTTGTCAGTAACCAAAAGCCCAGTCGTCTTGCTTGGCCCATCAGTGTCATCACACGTGGTGCTCACGCACTCACCCTCGGCACTCTCTCCTCACATAGCTTCCAGGACACTGAACTGTCTTGATTTCCCTCCTACTTCAGGGGTCACTCCTTTGTTTCCCCTCTTCCTCTTCTTCTCTCAGACGTTTTCGCATCGGAGTTAGTCCGTGGTCCTCTTGTCTTCTACACTCACTCCCTTGTGACTGCACCCCAGTCATGTGACTTTAGAGACATCATCGGTATGTCTGTAGTATCTCTATTCACCCAGGCTAGCGGGGCAGAGTGGAGAGCGAGGTGGCTGCAGGAGATGTGCGGAGGGACAGGGGTACATGTGGCAGCTCCTGAAGGACCTAACAAGCCCATTTTCTCAATTTTGGCTTCTACTCTGAATCAGATGGGAAAACACTGAGGAATTTCTGAGCAGAAATGACTGACTTCTTTAAAAGTCACCTTTGTGGTATTAGTCAGAGTTCTTTGGAGAAACAGAACCAGAACCAGTAGGATACGTGTGTGTACAGTTAGTCCTCTGTATCTGCAGATGCTGCATGTGAGGATTCGACCAACCATGGATTGGAAATAATCAGGAAAAAAAAAACCCAATAAAAATAACAGTACAACAATAAAAACACAAATTTTAAAAAAATATTAAAACAGCTATTTACTTAGCATTTATATTGTATTAGGTATTTTTTTCTTTTTTTTAAAATATTGGGGGGTTGTGAGGAGGGTCGTCTAGTTGCATTGTTTTTTTTTTATAGAGACAGAGTCCTCGCTCTGTCACCCTGGGTAGAGCGCAGTGGCGTCATTGCAGCTCACTGCAACCTCCAACTCCTGGGTTCAAGTGATCCTCTTGCCTCAGCCTCCCGAGAAGCTGGGACTACAGGTGCATGCCATGACACCCAGCTGATTTTTTTTTTCCTTGAGACGAGGTCTCACTCTTGCTCAGGCTGGTCTCAAACCCCTGAGCTCAAGCAATCCACCTGCCTCAGCCTCCCAGAAAGCTAGGATTACAGGTGTGAGCCACCATGCCCAGCCTGTATCAGGTGTATAAATAATCTAGAGATGAGTTAAAGTAGGGGCAGGATGGGTGTAGGTTATATGCAAACACTATACCATTTATTATAATATAAACGACATGAGCGTCCATGGATTATTGGTATCCTTGTGGGATACCTGGAACTAATCCCCTGAGGATACCAAGGGACAATTGTGTGTGTATACACACACGCACATACACACATCTATACACACACAGATTTTTAAAGTACAACTTACTATATTTATTATAAACACTTAGTAATAACCACGTGGATAAAAGAAACAACATTAACAGGAACTCAAAGTAATCCATATATCTCTTCCCAGTCTTAACTCTTCTTTCAACCTATTCTTACTTCTATGTAATCAGAGAGAGATTTATTTTAAGGAATTGGTTCATGTGATCATGGAGGCTGTCAAGTCCAAAATCTGCAGAGTGAGCCAGCAGGCTGGGGACCCAGGGAAGAGTCAAGGTTGCAGTTAAAGTTCAAAGGCTGCTGGCAGAATTCACTCTTGCTCTGGGGAGGTCATTTTGTTCTCTTCAGGCCTACCCACATTGGGGAAAGCAACATGCTTTACTCAAAGTCCATGTATTTAAATGTGAATCTCACCCAAAAACACCCTCAGAAGCATCAGAAAAATGTCTGACCAAATATCTGGGCACCGTGGCCCAGCAAAGTGACACAGAAGATTAACCCTAACAACGTCTACGTGAGAAGATACTGTGGCAGGAGAAAGGACAGAAGGGAGACCAGGCGGGAGGAAGCGGCAGTGATGCTGGCAAGAGATGGGGGTAGTGTGGGTCAAAGGATTAGTAATGGAAGAGGTGAGAGTTGGTCAAATTTCAAACAGTTTGAAGATTGAGCTGACAGAATTGCAGATGGATCACATGTAGGAAGTGACAGAGAACGAAGAATCAAGACGACTGACTGAAGTTTCTGGCCTGACCAACTGGAAGGATGATGTTACCACTTCCTGATACGAAGGAATGGGGACAACTGAGCCTAGGGCCTGAGCCTCGATGACAAGGGGATAGAGGAGAGACGGTCTGGTGGGCGCAGTAGGCAGCAGGCAAGACACGGCCAGCCACCGCTCTTGGCCTTGGAGCCTGTGGGATGCAAGCAAATGAGCTGCGAGTTCCAGAGGGCACAAGGAGAGGACTGGGCGGTAGCGCAGGAGACGGAGATTTCATCCTGCCTGCGGTGACTCAGAGAGGAATGACTGGAAGATCTTACTGGAATCATGGCTGAGGAATCTGTTTTATCTTCATGGTGGATTTAGTCTCAGGAGCCCTGGGCCTCACAGAATTCGCCTGTGGCTGGAAGCCAAGCCAAGTGTTTAGCCCATAAACATTTGTTGAGCACCTATTCAGTGCTAAACACTGTTCCCGGTTCTGGGGAGAGAGAAATATTACTGGCCCCCTCAACCTAACACGTGAAGTGGCTTCCAATCACCTTTAGAATCAAGGCCAATGTCTCTGCCAGGCCTTTGACTTTGTCTCTCTCCACACCTTGTGCCTTTTCCCTCTCACTTTTTACACTTTCGCTACGTTCACTTTCCTTCAACACCCAGCACACCCTTCTCTCTTTCCCTCTTGCTCTGGTACACACACGTGGTTAAGGTCTCTGCCATGCACCCCTGCCTCTAGCTCCCTGAATTTCTCTTTTATAGTATATGATATTCACACTTGCCAACTCTTGTTCTAGGTCTGTTTTCCCCATGAGACCACAAGCTCCATAAAGGCAGAGACCGTGCTTGTCCTCATTCACTACCACTTCCTCCGTGTTTGGCAAAGTGCTTGACATGCAGTAGGCGCTTACTATACATTTGTTGAATATTCTAATGGAGGGATGGCAGGCTCTCTGGCTAATGAATGAATGAACGCCCAAGACTCCAAGAACCAAACCTCTTAAACACAATCATTAATATCCACGCCCCCTACGCAAGGTGATGCTGTCCTCACTCATGGCCTACTGATCCTTGACTTCACACATATTCCCAGCCACCTCACTTACTTAGCTTGCTAGTAGCCCTCCCCCCGATAAAAGAAAGGAGAAAGGGGTTACCAACAGGTCATATGGTGAGCGCAGCGAAAAGAAACACCTTATAGCCTGAACGCAAGAAGGAAGACAAAAATAGGTGAAGTGTTTAGAGCCACAGCAGAACCAAGCAGTTGAGGGTAGACAGTGCAATACCCACTCCAGCAGGCCTTACAAGGCATCATAAGGCAATAATTGTTATAATGACAGAAAGGGCTAAAAGGGCACTCCAGAGAGCCAAGGCTTCCCTGTGTATTAAATTAGCTTCTTGTTCATAGTTTATACCATGGATTGAATTTTTAGCGGGCAGATTCTCATTTGCAATAAGAAAAGCTGGTTTGAGGGGTGCCTGTTGGGCTCAGAGTATCAGTCCATAAGGGACACAGGTACCTGACTGGAATTAATCAGAAATAAGGTGCCAATTAACTCAGGTCTCCACAAGAGATTCCTCACGTACCACAGAAAATATAAATTGGCCTGAGCCCTGCCTGAGTAGATAGCCCCCTCAAGTGAAAATTCAAAACAAGTTAACAGTTTTTGCTGGTAGCAACACATCTTTTAAAAAAAAAAATTTGTGAAGCCTGAGCAACAGTGAGACCCTGTCTCTGCAAAAAATAGAAAAATTAGCCTGGTGTGGTGGTAGTCCCTTCTACTCGGGAGGCTGAGGCCAGAGGATCACTTGAGCCCAGGAGTTGGAGGTTGCAGTGAGCTGTGATGACGCCACCGCACTCTAGCCCGGGCAACAGAATAGGACCCTGTTCCCAGAACAAACAAACAAGCAAAAAAATCTGTGGGAGACACATAAACAAATTGCAAACACAGTTGAAGGCAGTTGAAGGCACAGTTTTAATAATAGCCATCTGCTAACTCAATCTGAAAGAGATTAATACAGTTTCATGATCACAGGAAATAAATTTAAATTTCATTGTGAATGGGAATGTAAAATTGTAGTGCCACTTTACTTTTTTTTTAATAGACAGGATCTTGCTCTGTCACCCATGCTGGAGTGCAGTGACATGATCATAGCTCACTGTAACCTTGAACTCCTGGGCTCAAGCGATCCTCCTGCCTCAGCCTCCCAAGTAGCTAGGGTTACAGGCATGTGCCACCGCACCCAGCTAATGGGAGGACACATTTAGTCCATAGCAAGAGTATTGAAAATTTGTGTTGACAAAAAATATATACGTAAATGTGACAGCAGCTCTTCTCATAATCATCAAAAACTGGAAACAACCAAGATGTCTTCAACTGGTGAGTGGATAAACAAACAGTGGCACATTCATACAATGAAATACTACATATCAACAAAAAGGAACAGACTCACATGCAACAACTTGGATCTCAAAGGCTTTAGGCTAAGTTGAAAGAAGCTAGACTCAAAGGCTACATCTTGGATGCTTACATCTATGTGACATTCTGGAAAATAGACAAAACTATGGGACAAAAACTGATTAGTAGTTGCCAGGAGATGGATAAGGAGAAGTTTACTAAGGGGCACGAGGGAACTTTTGGGTGATGAAAATGTTCAATATCTTGATTATGGTGGTTGTTACATGACTGTATGTATTTGTCAAAATTCATAAAACTGTGAGTGAATTTTACTGCATGTAAATTATACCTCAATGAATCTGACATTAAAAACAAAAAAAAACACAGGGCTGGGTGTGGTGGCTCACACCTATAATCCAAGCCCTTTGGGAGGCTGAGGTGGGAGGATTGCTTGAGGCCAGGAGTTCAAGACCAGCCTCAGCAACATAACGAGACCCTATCTCTACAAAAAACTTTTTTTAAAAATTAGCCTGGTATGGCGGCATGCACCTGTAGTCCTAGCTATACTCGGGAGGCTGAGGCAGGCAGATTACTACAGCCCAGAAGTTCGAGGTTGCAATGAGCTGTGATCGCATCACTGCACCCCAGCCTGCCTGGGTGACAGAGCAAGACCCTGTCTCAATCAATCAGTCAATCTGAAGGAGACTTGAAAAATTTAATTTGAATGTACATTTTTGCTGAAGGGAAATATGAAAGAGATAATAAAGGACGGTTAGGCACAAAATATATTAGGATGAAATTTTGGGGAAATAGTAGAACAGAAATATGAGTTAAAGGAGAAAAGGAATGACATAAAATGTCTACTTATTAAAGAAAATTTTGTTCATGTATTTTTAAATGGATGATAGTATCACATTGCTATGGTATTTAGAGTCCATTAGATATATTTAAAGTTTAGTAACAGTTTTGTTTTAAAAGGCTTATAGTTACAATGCTAGATGTTACATCCTTTGTCCCTAATCAAACCTTTAATGAAAAATTTTAGATTTCAACTTTAAAATATGTCAGGAGGTAATTCCTTTAAGGAGACATGACCAAAAAGTTTGAAGACCATTGTATTTTGTTGTATAAAAGGTTTATGTGAAGTTTCACAGTTAAGCCATGTATTTTTAGGATGATATATACAGTCAGCCCTCCATATCCATGGGTTCTGCATCCTTGGATTCAACCAAATGTGGATTAAAAATACTTTTAAAAAACCCAATAAAATAACAATACAACAATAAAAATAATACAAATAAAAAATACAATATAACAACTATTCACTTACCATTTATATTGTACTAGATATTATAAGTAATCTAGAGATGATTTAAAGTATATGGGAGGATGTGCGTAGGTTATATGCAAATACTATGCCATTTTATATAAGGGACTTGAGCATCCACGGGTTTTGGTATTCATGGGGTCCTGGAACCCATAGATACTGGGGACAACTGTATAATGCAAAGGAAAAATTATTTTTAGATGACTGCATTTATGTTCTTTGAAGTTCTATTGGGCTATCAGATCATAACAAGAGTAAGGATTTTACATCTATAAAATCTTAAGATATGTCTCAGTGATCATAATCAGTCATTCCTTTGACAAATATTATGGAGAGTCAACTCAATGCCTGGCACCATATTAGGCACTGAGGTTACAGCCCAGAACCCAACAGACACTTCTCCTATTCTCATAGCACTTAAAGCATAGAGAGGAAAACAGACATGAAACAGTCAAACATGTAAATAATTCATGAGGGTTATAAGTGTCATGAGAATATTCAATAGAGATACCTGAGAGACATTTAAGGGTGGGAAATTGTGGGAGAGTAATTTTCAATGAGGATGAAAGGGCAGGAAGGAGGGAACCTGTAGGTGTGGAAAGTGTAGACTTTGTGCTAAAAGCAGCAGGAAACCAATTAAGCAGGGGAAGACATGATCAGATTTGTGTTTCAATATGGTCACTCCAGTTTCTTGGAGGAGAAGAAGGTAAGATAAGGAAAAGAAATGTTTGGTAAGACTACTCTAGGAATCTAATTTCAACTCTTAGCACCTTGTTCAAAAACTATGACCAAGTCAGTTAACCTCCATCATCAAAAGTAGCTGTGACTTAAAAGCCATCTCTAATGCCAATTATTACATTATTTTAGCTTTTTGAGGTTAAAAAAAAAGGAAACTGTTGTGGTGAGATGAGAGGAGGCATTAAAAATTACCAAGAAAAATATTCAATTATTAAATGATTTTTCTTTCATAATAATCAGTACATACATATTTTACACTTAATCGGTGTTCTGATTATTTATTGCTGTATAACAAGCCAACCTAAAACTTAGTGGCTTAAAACAAAAACAATCATTTCTTTTGCTCACAGACTTCAGTTGCTACAATTTTGGCAGGGCTCAGTGGAAAGGTTCATTTCTGCTGCATCTCATACAGAATCAGCTAGGACAGCCTTACTGGAGGCTGGAGGGTCTGCTTCCAAACTGGCTCATTCAACATAGCTGAGGGCCAGGGGCCCTGGGCCCTATCCACATGGTGAGAAGTGCAGAACTCTCAGCACATAAAGACTCCTTTCAAACCTCTGCACTAAGAAAGGACCAAATTCTAGCAAGGCTTCTAGCAGCTTAAGGCCAAGTCCCTAGAATGACCACAGGCCTTCCCCTGCCTCAATGCTGCTAGAATAATTTACCATTTGTTCCAACTGAAACCTGAAGATAAGTCTCTGACCTTCCTTTCTTAGAATATTTCCTGAAAAGGGCTTACAATTGTGAATTCTTCCTCTGTCTCTTTGAGATATATACGTATCTCCTACAACTCTGGAGTCTCTTTCTCAAGGACCTAAATGATCAGGAAGTATATGGCCTCTGACTCTCAGTGGGAGGACAGAAGCCTGATTTTCATAATTGCTAGCTAGCAGACACAGCTGGCCTAATGACATTAACACTGACCAACACTTTGTAAATTTTCCCTTCAGCTCTGCTCTCTCTGCTTCCCTCATTCTCCCTTTAAAATGCTCAGTCGCCTCTGCATATCAGAACGGAGCTTAGCTCTTTCACCTACAGTCTGTCAGTAGTTACTGAATAAAATCTGTATTCACACTTTCATGTTCAGCTTTGTTTATCTTTGACAATAGGTGACCTGGGCTTCCTCACAGTATAGTGGCTGGCCTTAAAGCACGAATGAAGAGAGAGTGAGAGACTGAGAGACAGACAGGCAGAGGAAGCACACATGCCAGCCAGATGAAAGAGCTGTTGCATTTTATAACTAAGCCTCGGAAGCCAAGTAAGTTCAAGGTAATTTCAAAGACCCCCCACCCCTGGTTAGTTGAAAGGCAAGTCCTGGAAGAGCACATGAGACTAGAAATATTGTTTTGTTGTTTTGGCCACTTTTGGTACTTACAGTCTTCTACAAAGGGCTTTGAAAATATTGGTATTAACAAGCAAAGGATATTTTAATGAAATACATATTTAATGGTTTATTACCATCAATTTTATTTCAATTACACTATTTAAGTTACATTAAATTTTACTAAAAACAGTAAAGATAATTTCATCTCAATAAACCAGTTTTTTTTCTTAGTTGTTAAGAGAAAAACTTTAGACAAATTAAATGACTATTGGAGCAAAGAACAATTCATGAACTGGGCAACACGCAGAACCAGGAGTGGTTCAGAGAGCTCCATTCTGCTGCATAAGCAGCAAGCTTTTATAGACAGAATACAGAAGCAAAGTAGAGAAATTACTTGATTGTTTACAGCCAGGTGTTTGCCTTGTTTGGGTATGATCTGGTGGAAAGCTCCTAATTAGAGGTTAGTTGGCAATTTCTCCTTGGTTAAGCTTGTGTTTTGTTTTACTGTTTACGTTAAATTCAGTTTTCATTTGCTGAGGTAGGAGCTCCAGCTACAGAGACAACCTCAGGCTAATAGCCTCCTTATTTACTTAACATAGTAAAGTGTTGGTAATGGTATCCAAAATAAGAAATACCCTTATTTTAAATTAATATCCCCAGCCTAAATATATGGAAAGTACTAGAGTTTTTTAAAATAAACTTATTTTAAAATACTTACAACCATTTGTGTTGGCCCCATAGTCACCTTGAGACTCAGGACTTAGAAAGCAAATCCAATTCCAAAAGCACTGCTAATTACTGTGAATTTTGCTGAAAGTTTCATGGAGAGGGTTTCATTGTCTCAAAATTGTTCCTGAGATATCCTGTTACCTGTCTCTACCTGCTTCTCTCCTATCTGCAGATTTCTGCCCCCTCACCACTACAGCTTCCATAAACTCCTGTCCCAGCACTCTCCCCCACTCAGTTTACATACTCCACTGAGAAAAACAAAAATAGCAAAACAGCAATGTCTTACAGCTCCTCAAGCTTGAAAATATTTCCTACTATACCCATTTATAAATCAAGAGGATTGGCAATTTAAAAAATTAAAATTAAAAAAGGAGAATTGGAAATAAAGTGATTCAATTCTATTAGAGATATAAAAAGAGAAGGCAAAATAAAAATTAAAAAAGGAATAAAGTAAGTGTTTGGTTGAGGATAGTACAAATATGTCACAGTGAATGTAAATTTGCCGTACAGAAAAAAGAATTACTGCATTTTTAAAAATCCAGTAATTATTTGAAAGGCTCACATAAAATTAAAATGTAGAAAAGAACTAGAAATTAGGAGATTTGCACGTAGGCACACAGGCCCTTGCTATTATCCTTATTTTTAGGTAAGTACTTCCAGGCGACAAGGAAGTGTTATTTCTGCGAACAGCTTGCATACTAAGCCTTCACACGTCAATGTCTCTTGGGCGTTTTCTCTTCAGTACAGCCTTGCTGAATGGTCTCACGATGGGGAGGTACGTACTTAAAATGCGGAGAAGGCGCTTTATTTCAGCCCAAGTGAGACTACGCGATCTGATTTTCTTTTTTTTTTTTTCTTTTTTCCCCATGACTTTTGGCCCCCGTGGACCTCCGCCGTGGACTACATTTCCCAGCAGGCTGTGCTCAGAACTACGGGTACCTGCATGAGGCCCGGCGCGTTGGCGGCGGCGCAGTCGCGGTGCGGGCAGCTGACGGGCGGGCGCTTCGCGGTTTGAATGGCTGCGGGCCCGGGCCCTCACTTCACCTGAGGACCGGCTGCCCTGGGTGCGCTATGCCGTCCGGAGGAGACCAGTCGCCGCCGCCCCCGCCGCCCCCTCCGGCGGCGGCAGCCTCGGATGAGGAGGAGGAGGACGACGGCGAGGCGGAGGACGCCGCGCAGCCTGCCGAGTCGCCGACCCCTCAGATCCAGCAGCGGTTCGACGAGCTGTGCAGCCGCCTCAACATGGACGAGGCGGCGCGGGCCGAGGCCTGGGACAGCTACCGGAGCATAAGCGAGAGCTACACGCTGGAGGTGCGCTCGAGGGAGGAGAGAGGGGCTTTCTGGGCCTAGTCGGCGTGCCCGCCGCGGGAATGGGGTGCCTTCCCACCCAGGGTCGGGCGCCCCGCGGGGACCCTCCGGCTGGCTCCCAGGCTCCCAGCCTGGCGAGGGGTGGGAATCCTCTGCGCACCGCAGTCCTGGAAACCAGGCTTTTAAAAGGCTCTTAGCAGCGCTGAAGGTGAACCCGGTCTTGCTGCTCTTCCCTCTCGGGTTCAGAATGGGGAACACTTCTTGCCCTAAAGTAGCACAGCGAGGCTTGAGATCGTGATGGGCTCACGATTAGAAAATGGGTCTTTGTGACCCATTTGATTCCCCACCCACCTGGTTATTAGAATGAACAGGTGTAGTTGTCAAGACCGTACGTAGAAGGGGAGGGGACTTGCCCATATTTGCACAGCGGTTAACCGGCTTTTAGCGCCTGGGCCTCCAGGCTTCTTCTACTGTATCAAATTGCCTTTGCCCAGGCATTGCGTCGGTTTGAGTGAACGCGCTGTTAAGTTTTGGGCTGTGTTTCTGTGTGTGTAAACAAATTAAGACTAATCTTCCCAGGCCAAATGAAATGCGCTTTCTGCCTACCCGGATATAGACACGCTAGGAGTCGTGACTGTAACTCCTTGAGGACCTTTTGGTCACCCTCGACGTTGCACAGGGCTCCTGTTGTTGCCGTGATCCAGGAATATTTTGTCCCTTTCTTCGGACGGAGTTTGCAAATGAGAAAAATGGCCATTCTAGCCAGTGACTGTCAACTCTGTAGGCACCTCCCCTTCATGGGCCAATGGGAAGTGGCACGGAAGTCCGGATTGTTTATCAGCTGTTTGCCTGTGTGTGGGGCATTTAAACTTCAGGCCGTTTGATTTTCTCAAATAGTTTTACATATATAGTTTGTAGAATAGGCTCAGGACGTGAAGGCCTAACCAAGGTATTATTTAACTATAATATGGTGTTTTTGCCTGTGTGTCATCCTGCTAAGGTTATTTTTTATTTATAGTTGCTTTCATAGAATTTTAATTCAATTACTAGTTCTCTCTCCCCATTGTTATATCTGCAGAGAAAAGATAGTATACGGTGGCTTTAGAACCTGACAGACCTAGGTGACTTTGGCAGTCCCCAACCTTTTTGGCACCAGAGACCGTTTTCATGGAAGACAACTTTTCCACGGACCGGGGACTGCTGGGATGGTTTTGGGATGATTCAAGCACATTACATTCATTGTGCACTTTATTTCTGTTGTTATTACATTGTAATATATAATGACATAATTATACAACTCATCATAGGTTGGGGCCCCCTGCTTTAGACAATTTACTTAACTACTGGAAAACTCAGTTTTGTGATATGTAAACTGGAGATATTTGTACCTACCTCACAGAGCTGTTCTGAAGGTTAATTAGGGTAATATGTTGTTCTGAGCACGTAAAGCACTCAAATGGACAGTGCTGTCAAGTTTGCTAAACTCTTTCGTACACTTACATGGTCCAGCTGAATAGGCCATGTTCCTATTCATCTCTCAGTGCTTTTCTGTAGTCAGGCAAAGAGAAGGACTCTTTTTTGGTGAAGGGTATAAGTACCTCCAAACAAGCTTTTATTTTATCCTCAGGATAATCCTGAGGATAAAATAAATTTGATAGAACAAGCATTATCACCATACAATTGAGGTACTTGAACTCATAGATGTTAAGTCATATGATTTCCAGTGTTATATAAGCAAGGGATGCATAATAGATAGTTAGTAAATTATTTTTGAAAACATGTTTGGTTACTCCATTTTTTTGATTACTGACTTTAGTCTCAGCTTCTTAGCCTAGTTTACCCAGTAAATGAATGAATATTCGTTTATCAAATATGTCTTGAGCACCTATTATTTGCCACACACTGTTCTAGGTGCTGGGGATAGAGCAGTGAACAAAGCCTAAAAATCCTTGCCCTTGTGGAGCTTACACTCAGTATGCTGTAAGATGATGTGTGACGTTGGGCTCATGAAAGTGTACAGTGGAAAATAAAGCTCATGTGATATTTAATACAGAATATTGGTTATAGAATTTATCTTTTAATTTTTGTATTTTCTGTCATTTACACTTGTAACTCATTTTATTCTCACAGTCCTCAGCTAAGAAACTGTAGCCTCTGAGACTGTTAAGTGATTTGTCCACTATGTTATAGCTAATATATGGCAAAGTCAGAATTTGAAACCAGATCTACTTGACCCTATAAGTATATGGCCATGAGTTGTTAATTTTTATGATGACTACTTTTTAGTATTATGGACTTGTTCAACAAATATTTTGTAGGACCAAAGGTAAACCAGGTACAGAGTCTGCTGTTCTGTTGTCTGTGGCCTACCGGGCATAGATTACTTTACAAAGAGCTCCCCCATCCATTTTGTCATTTTAAGCACTATAAAATTCTCATATGTAAGACTAATTCTTTTCTTGTTTTTAAGAATGATGTAGTTGTGAATTCTCTAGAACCAAAATAGACCATTGTAGATTATCTTCTTTAAACTCCTTATTAAAACACAGGATAATGCTGTGACTGACTTAACTTTATATTAATACTTTCTAAGAGATCTTGATATAGTAGAGAAACTCAGTAGTTATAAAACTAAATTTATTTTGAGACTTTGTAGATTAAGAATTTAATAAAACCACTTTCCAGAGATGTGTTTAATACACAAATCTTTGTTGTTTTTTGAAAATAGAACATCTATGCTACAATAACTCTAACTGGGTTTTTAAGCTAGTCTACGTATAAATGTGAAAAATGGAGAATTTCCAGTTTCTCTCATTTCCATTTAGATTAGGATTGGATACAGTGAAACTAAAGGACATCTTCCAGTTCAGCCCTTATAGGGAGAGAAAAATTGTATCACTTCTTGGAAAAAAAAAGAATTATGAAGATGATCTTTTAGAAATAATGCCTTAAAAATTATTTTCTTTGAATTATATCTGGTAATGCTGCAGACCCGAACCCCTGGGCCAGAGACTGGTACCCATCCGTGGCCTGTTAGGAACTGGGCCCACAGCAGGAGGTGAGCAGAGGGTGAGTGAGCAAAGCTTCGCCTGTATTTACAGCTGCTCCCCGTCACTTGCATCACTGCATAAGTTCGGCCTTCTGTCAGATCAGCAGCGGCATTAGTTTATCATAGGAGCATGAACCCTACTGTAAACGCGTATGCAAGGGATCTAGGTTGCATGCTCCTTATGAGAATCTAATGCCTGATGATCTGAGGTGGAGCTGAGGCAGTGATGCTAGCGCTGGGAAGTGGCTGCAAACACAGATTATCATTAGCAGAGAGGTTTGACTGCACAGAGACCATAATAAATCAATTGCTTGCAGACCCATATCAAAACCCCATCAGTGAGTGGCAAGTGACAATTAAGCTGCAGCTGGTGGCAGGCTTTATAGTGGCAAGTGAGTTGATGTACTACAATTGTACAGAGGCATCTGATGGCAGGCTTTAAGTCAGAATCCAACACTTACTTTAGTCCTTGTGTGGTTTGTCCATTATTTTATTTACCACTTCTGTCTGTGCCTGTTTCCCACATTGCACACTTGTCTCAGTCACAGTTTTGGTAAGCCCACAAGCTAGCCCTAGCAAAAATGAGTAAAAAACAAATGTCGCTGGAGAGCTTCTTTGAAAACGGGGAAAGACCCAATGATGAGACAGCAGAAGACTCTAAGATTGCCAACAAAATGAAAGCTGCACTTAAAAGAAAATACCAAGAGTCCTACTTACATTATGGGTTCATTGCAATGGGTGATTCACTTTCTCCAAGCCCTCTTGTATAATAATGTGGCGACCAGCTATCCAATGAAGCCATGAAACCATCAAAACTGTTTCACCACATGGAGACCAAGCACCCTGCATTAAAAGACAAGCCTTTGGAGTTTTTCAAAAGAAAAAGATGTGAACACGAAGAACCGAAGCAATTATTGAAGGCCACAACTTCATCAAATGTGTTGCACTGAGAGCATCATTCTTAGTGGCTAACCACATTGCTAAAGCTAAGAAGCCCTTTACTATTGGTGACGAGTTGATCCTGCCTGCAGCTAAGGACATTTGCTGTGAACTTGTAGGAAAGGGTGCAGTTCAGTAGGTGGCACATGTTCCTCTTTTGGCTAGCACCATAACTAGATGAATTGATGAAATAGCACAGGATATTGAGGCACAGTTGTTAGAGAGGATTAGTCAGTCACCGTGGTACGCAATCCAGGTTGAGTCTACCGATGTTGACAACAAGGCAACAATGCTTGTTTTTGTGCATATATTTTTTCAAGAGGATGTGCACTTTTGTTGCCAGCCAACACCACAGCTGCAGAACTATTCAAGTTTTTGAATGATTACATATCAGAAAAACTGAATTGGTCATTTTGTGTCAGTATATGCACGGATGGAGCAGCTGCCATAACTGGACAGCTTTCTGGTTTCACTACTCGGGTCATGGAGATAGCTTCTGAATGTGAGTTTACGCACTGTGTCATCCATAGAGAAATGCTGGCTAGCCAAAAAATGTCATCTGAACTAAACAACGTTTTGCAGCATGTGATTAAAATTAGCAACCACGTTAAAGTACATGCCCTTAACTTAACATCTGTTTGCACAGCTCTGTGAGGAGATGGACGCACACACAACTTCTCTTATACCCAGAAGCGAGATGGCTTTCCAAAGGTAGATCACTGGCCAGAGTTTTTGAGTTATGAGAGCTGCTCCAGAGATTTCTTTTAGAAAAACAGTCATCACTGGCAGCACATTTAGTGACACAGAATGGGTCACAAAACTTGCTTACTTGTGTGACATATTCAACCCGCTCAACGAACTCAATCTGTCACTTCAGGGGAGAATGACAAGTACGTTCAAGTCAGCAGATAAAGTGGCTGCTGTGATCTCTCCAGCATGGGGTTTCAGGTTATCTGGACTTTTTACGTGTTGGTTCAGGACTCCCAAGGCACATGTCCTGAGATAGAGCGCCAGGTGGAATCTGTATTGCCTTTTATAATCTTTGCAATTACACAGCATCAAATCCACCTGTGCTATTGGTTGAGACAGTTAATGTGAGGGAACACAGACCCCTGCCTAGGTTCAAGGTGAGGGAACACAGATCCCTACCTCTCAGTGGAAAAATGTCAATGTCACATCATAAGAAGAACACGTGGGATAGGGCCATCATTGGAAAATAGTTTCCTACAAACATATAAACAGCACATTGAATTTAAACTTAAGAATTTTTTATATTGACATATATGTAGCTCATTAACTAAAGATCAATTTTCTTTTCTTTTACAGGGAAATGATCTTCATTGGTTAGCATGTGCCTTATATGTGGCTTGCAGAAAATCTGTTCCAACTGTGAGCAAAGGGACAGTTGAAGGAAATTATGTATCTTTAACTAGAATCCTGAGATGTTCAGAGCAGAGGTAACTATGTTAGAGTTTGAAAAGTAGAGTATGACTAATACAAATGCTCATAAGTCATAGTGATAGTAAGAATTCTCTTCATTCATCATTTTCTGAGCATTTGTACCTGTGGAATGCTGAATTTACAAGCTGGGTCATAGTTTTCCTTTATTACATCAAAGTTCATATCCAGTTTATTTTACTTCTTTGATGAAAATATTTAAATTTTAATGTATTAGGCACTTGTATGGAAGAGTTTACTTTTAAAGGTTATGACTCAGTGTAATATTGGGAGAAATTTAAATAAGTCTATTGAGAAACTTTAGGAGACATTCTAGGTTGAAAGGGTAAATAAAATATTATGTATTATGGTATTATACTTAGAACTACATGCACGGGACTTGTGTCATTAATATATATGGAATGTGTAAATATTTCTTAGCTTCCTGTTTGTGGGCTAAGTGACACTATTGTAATCAATCAGAAAGGGTCAAATAATGTTTAAAAGAAGAGGCAGAAGTTGCTTTATCTACCTGTAGTGTAATCGAATTGATTATACTTATTTGTGTCTTCTGGATGAATTTTCTTTTTTGGCTCATTAAAGATTAATGGAAAAAGGATACTTGGCATTGGGGGGAAATTAACACTGTCTAAATTTATGGACCTAATGGTTAAAAATCACTTGCTATTAAAATAATAATAATGTAATATTTTAACTATAGTCTATTTGTTAACGTTTAACTGCATCCTGAGTTATGTTTAGGCCTAAGAACAAAAGGCATTGCATAAAGATTTGAACACCTGGGCTGTAAACATGCAGAAGTAGTCCTATTAATAAATAGGGTACAAAAGTACAATTATTATGAAGAAAAGTAGAGGCAGGATAATCCAGTAAAGTGTCAAAGAACTTTAGAAGTAAGGGTCTAAATTTGTTATGATGGAATCATCATAATAAACTATAGTAAACTAAACTTAACTAACATTTTAAGGCAAGTAATACAATCCTGAGTTTTGGTTTTATTTCCCTTTCAAAAACTCATTTTTTATCTTTAGATTTTTACTTGTGGGTTCAGATTATTTACTTTTCTGCCATAATGGACTAAGTGGATTATGGGAGCAGATTGGGAGAAGATATTTACAATGTATAAAATTGACCAAGGATCAATATCCAGAATTATATAAAGAACTATTAACAAATGGTTAATCAACAAAAATGAGTAACCAATATGACTTCACAAAGGCCAAAACTCACATAGCTAATAGATATAGGAAAAGATGTTCAATCTTACTAGTATTCAGGGAAGTGCAAAGTAAAAACTAGACAATGTTTTATTCTCATCAGATTGGGGAAGTTTGGAATTTGATAGTACCAAGTTTGGTCATTATGCAGGGAAACAGGAACTCTATATTGCTGGTGTACATTTGTGAGAATATAAATTGGCTTAACTACTTTAGTGGAAATTTGACAGTACCTAGTAAAATTGAAGGTGTACATTCTCTGACTCCACTTCTTGGGGTAGTTCCTAAAGAAACTCTTGCCACATGTACAAGGATGTGTTCATTACAGCATTTTTGTTACTATGAAAAATTAGAAACAGTCTAAATTTCCATTGGTTGGGGAGTGAATACAAATAGTCATGGTATATTCATATGAAGGAATGTTTCAGCAGTTTAAAATGAATTAATTAGATCCTATGTATCAACATTAATGAATCTCAAAAGCATTATTGAGTGAAAAAAGCAAGTTGCAGAATGTTACTTACAGAATGACACCATTTATATAAAATGTAAAAACACATATGCAAAAGATACTACTTACTGCTCATGGATACATATATATGTGTAGTAAGTATGAAAACATGGGCAGGGTGAAGACTCGCTTTGGAATGGGGGTTGTCTTTGCGGGGGAAGGGTGGGGAATGGGATTAGGGAGGAGTACAAATGGGAATTTTGGCTGTTTCTATAGTGTTTTTAGTTTTTAAAGAAATCTGAAGCAAACATTATGAAATTTATTCAATATGTTAATGTTTGTTAAAATCTTCCAGTTGGACATATGAATGTTGATTATGTTATTCTTGTTAATTTTGTTTGTATTTTAAAATATTTCATAATTTTTTTAAAAACTTTATGTAATCCAAAAAAAAGTAGATTAGGAGGATCAGAGGAATAAACCAACCTGTAAGAGATTAATCTAGTCAGAAACATAAATTGTGATTTTATTTCGCTGTCTAAAAGTAATATAATTTAATGAGAAATTTCGATTTACTTTTAATTATTTATATTTATATTTACCTTTATGTTAATTAAGAAAATGTCTCATTTTTTATTTTTAATATTAGCTTAATTGAATTTTTTAATAAGATGAAGAAGTGGGAAGACATGGCAAATCTACCCCCACATTTCAGAGAACGAACTGAGAGATTAGAAAGAAACTTCACTGTTTCTGCTGTAATTTTTAAGAAATATGAACCCATTTTTCAGGATATCTTTAAATATCCTCAAGAGGAGCAACCTCGTCAACAAAGAGGAAGAAAACAGCGGTATGTTTTTATTTGTTAGTTGGGAATACACATTTGTCTGTCTGTGCTACAGCTTTGATCCCTCAGTTTATTTTGCTAGTCTTAAAAAAGAAGTGTGATTTCATAAATAATCTTTTTCACCAATAGTTTTCTTTTAATGATTTTTTTTTTTTTTTTTTTTTTTTTGCTTTTCGTTGTGTGTTACATATGAAGAGTTTGGCTTTCATATTGCAAAATGTATGGAGTCTTTGTTTACATAAATTTTCCCTTTTCATTTAAGCAACCAAAAATGTGACTGCACAAGTCAGACGTTAGGGACTTTCACCAATTAGCTATCCTGGGTATAGACCACTAAACATGGGGAAATATCTGATTGTGTATAGGAGTCTTAAAGCACATAGCCTTGCTAATGTCATAAAAAGAAGTATTGTTATTCTTTTATTTCCCACCTTATCTATCTTGATCTCAAAAAACTTTAAAAATTGTTCAGAATTTTCTTTTTTTCTGAGATAAGCTCTTTCCCTGGCTCCTAGCTATTTCCTACCAATATTTGGTTGGGGCAGAACTTCTTGCACATTTTCCATGTGAAACTGAATCTATTGTAGTATCACTCCCTCTAACTGTGGGTTTTATTTTTCACCTGATTTACAATCACTTGGGATGTCTTTTTTTAAATTCTTCTGTTGTCTCATGACTTTTCTTTTCTCCCTCAAAGGCGACAGCCCTGTACTGTGTCAGAAATTTTCCATTTTTGTTGGGTGCTTTTTATATATGCAAAAGGTAAGAAAAGAATAATGTTTATCTAGACATTAATTAGTTTATTTAAATTTTCAGATATTAATTTTGTCAACCTATAATATGTACCAGGAAAAGTTTCTCACTGAAAATTTTCTGAAGTGTTTTAACCCCAGATTCTTTATTAAGTATCACCTTTTCATAAGAGGGTATTTTGAATTTCTTTATAGCATCCAATTCTTCTCTTTTTAAATGGAAAATCCATTCTTCCATTTGTTCTTATACAGCATCTTTTCAACCCAAAGCTAGTCTTCTGAATTATGAACTGAGAATACCTTATCCTGTATCTGCTTGTATTTTTGAGCTGTATTTTTCATGAGACATGTCTCATTTGAGTGGGACTGATCAACCTCAGAGTAGTTCAGATTTTTTTTGCATCTTTTTCAGGTAAATATATGTAATCATATGTCTTTAGATACTATTTATTTTCTCTCCCTTTCTTCTTATCTCATTTAATCTACTCATTTAGTCTGCATTCAGTGAAATATATCTCTATTATTTCTTGTCCTTTTTATATCTCTACGTAGAAATAATTCTTAGTAATCTAAAGAAAAGGAAGTACAGTTATATTAGTTACATAGCTTTTTTCTATAGGGTATGTGGAATGCCTTTGCTACTAAGATAGCCCAATAATATGTAGAGTTAGAAATAAAGAATCATAGAGCTGGAAGGAGTTTCATAAATATATGAGATTCTCATTATTAGATCAACTGGCTCAATTTACTCACTTTAAAAATTAGGCAGCTGAGGCCCAGAAACTAGCTGCTAGAAACAGAGCTGGGATTTGAACCCAGATCTCTTCGTTCCTGGTTTCATGCTGTACATGAAGGCCTCTGGCAAGGATGTGTCACACCATTGGTCTCCAGGTTTGATTTGTCTAATAGTCCTCTCTAGCTAGTAAGGTAAGAGTCATCCTTCCTTCCCTGAGCTGCATGCTTGATTCAAGAGAAAAGTCTTTCTTCTGTCACACTGGCATGTCTCTTTAGCGGAGATAAAGGCGACATGATCAGTGATACAAAATAAAGGCTTAGGGGTATATAAATTGTTTTTATAGTGGCCGCAACAAGTTTTAGACTGTGTGGCTGGTATTATATATGGTAGTAATCTTTTCATATGATTGTACTGGGCAGGTATGTCTGACTTGTAGGATTTTTATCCGTTTTGTTTATCTTTTATGGTATATTTGTGCTTAGGAGTAAATATATTTAATACTATATAAACTATAAAAAAGAATTTTATTGTCCTTATTTTGCTCTCACTTGATCAATTGGGGTGGCATATTTTTTGTCTCTGCAGTTAACTTAGTGTTTGAATTTAATCTTATTAATTCAGTCTATAATAATTTCATCTGAAGAAACTTTGTCCCCTCACAGTCAACTACTATGATCTTTTATGATGTACTAGGATCTTTTTCTTTCTTTCCTTCTTTTGTTTTTTTTTTTTGTTTTTTTTTTTTTTGGTGAGACAGGGTCTAACTCTGTTACCCAGGCTGTAGTGCAGTGGGAGATCATAGCTCCCTGTAACCTTGAACTCCTGGGTTCAAGGGATCCTGCTGCCTCAGCCTCCCAAGTAGCTGGGACTACAGGTGTGCACCATGACGCCTGGCTAATTTTTCTATTTCCAGTAGAGACAGGGTCTTGCTCTTGCTCAGGCCGAAATCCGGAGCTCAAGCAATCCTCCTGCCTTGGCCTCCCAGAGTGCTAGGATTACAGGCCACCACACCCGGCCTCTAGCTAATTTTTTTATTTTTTGTAGAGGCAGGGTCTCACTATGTTGCCCAGGCTGGTCTTGAACTCCTGGGCTCAAGCATTCCTCCCACCTTGGCCTAAAGTGCTGGGATTACAGGCATGAGCCACTGTGCCCAGCCTTGTGCAGTGTTTAACCTAAAAAAGGATAGACTTGAAGTTATTAAAAAAAAAAAAACTAGAAATAATTCTTAATTTCTAAGAAATTTAGATAATAATAAAACTGTTTAACTGCATGTAAACATGCTTTCAGTGTTAGACTTCAGCCAGCACTGGAGAAAGGACATGTTTCTGTAGGTTTAGGTTTTGGTTTCTTATTTCTTTGTTACCAAGCATCAGCAGTTATTCTTGGGATAGTAGCTCTAGAATTTAAATATCTTTAGTGGTGTTCCTGTTGCATTAATTTGTCTGAGCTTATAATATGGAAAAGTATTAGAAATGTTACTCTTAGGAGTCTGATTAAAGGTTCTGGTCTTTTTAAAGTACATATATGAGATTAATAATTATATGAATCATTTTTTCAGCTGTCTACTTCTAAGTATTTCTAGTAGTTTTCATGACAGAAAAATATTTTCATACAAAACAATTTCTTACAGTTTGAGGTAACTTATGAAGTTTTTGTGTTCACAATTTTCAAAGAAGAGACCAATGATGATAGTTTTAGTCAGCTACTAGGTATTTAATAAATACTTAATTAATATTGAATGACTGAATGGCATTCTTAGTAAAATTTTTGTTTTCATTAAACTCTTAGAAATTTATTAATAAGAGTAATATCTCAAAATGTAAATTTGTCAAAACATTTAATGTAACTCTTGAGTCAACTTTGTACAATGTTGTGTAATGTCATTATAATTAAAGGAAGAAATTATTTTTAAAATATTGTAAAATTGATGCTAATTTACCTCTATAACTGTTTGTAATCCTGTAGGTAATTTCCCAATGATTAGTGATGATTTGGTCAATTCTTACCATCTTCTGCTGTGTGCTTTGGACTTAGTTTATGGAAATGCTCTTCAATGTTCCAATCGAAAAGAACTTGTGAACCCTAATTTTAAAGGTAAGTTTGTTAAATCAAAGATTATTGGACCACCCACATTTCTATATTATGTTTACTCTTGGGAATTGTATACATAGTACAGAGAACATAAGTATTTTGAAAGCTTCCATCGTTATAGTTATCCAGGGTTCTTATAACTAGGAGTCAAACTATGTATAAAAATATTTTTGGAAAAAGCAATTGCAGATATCACGAAGTTTAAAGTCTTAGATGACAACTTTACAAGTTTCTGAGATACATACTCAACAAGGAGAAGACATTTAGAAACTCAAAGTAGCAAAGATGACATTAAAGCTGATAGTGTTTTTCTGCATTGGCAAGCTTTGTGCCTGACATACTGCAGGAGGTCAAAAAGGATTTACTGAAGGAATCTTCATTTCAAATTTTTGCTGCAAAAGAGTAGTTATGGTCTAAAATAAGTAAAATGAACTTTCATCTTCTAAACTAACACATGTATGGAAATTATAGCTTATCTGACTGTCAAGGTAGATTTTTTTTCCTTCTTTTTTATTTTTAATTATTATGGGTACATAATAGTTGTATATCTTTATAGGGTACATGTGATGTTTTCATATAGGGATACAATGTGAATTAATCAAATCAGGGTAATTGGGATATCCATCACCTCAGGCATTTATTGTTACTTTATGTGAGGAACATTCCAATTCTACTCTCTTAGTTATTTTAAAGTATACCCTAACTCATTATTGATTATAGTCACTTTGTTGTGCTATCAAATAGTGTTCATTCTATCTATCTAACTATAATTGCACCCATTAAAAGGTAGATTTTTAAAGTTAGTGGAGTTAGTTACTTCAGTTTGCTCCTAGTGTGGTAAATTCAATGTTCCTCATATTCTTTTCTCTCCTTTTTCTCATTTCCTCCCTAACTCCCTTTTACGTTTCCATATAGCCGCTCCCCTCATGTTTACCCTCTTTTACTTTCTTTGATTTCTTTTTCTCTTGTGCTGAGCCTAGGGTAATAATAAACTGCAAATTAATATGATAAATACATCTGCTATAAGTAAATCAAAGTATATAATCTTTGAACAGCACAATTTTTTTAAAGTGGTGTTTTTGTTTGAATGTAAGGCTTATTAACAAAGTTATTTTTTGTTATTTTAGTTTTGTGATTTTTGGATCTTAGAGCAATATACTAAAATTTAATTTTTTAGTTTCCCCTTTAACCATCTCCATATAGAATATTGAATAACTGAAATCTTTTGAGTAATGGTACACTTTTCCTCTATTTGCCATTTTTTAAAGTATATTTAAATAGAGTCAAATTAGGCTCATACACAGTATTTCCCATACATCCATATGCTAACTTATGCTGATTATAATCTATTATTTATATTTTAGTTTCTTACAGTTTGGTTTATTGAGTGCTGGCTGATACCTCTATTTTGTGATTCTATACATCATAGGTCTATCTGAAGATTTGCATGCTAAGGAGTCTAAACCTTCCTCTGACCCACCCTGTATCATTGAGAAACTTTGCTCCTTACACGATGGCCTAGTTTTGGAAGCAAAGGGAATAAAGGAACATTTCTGGAAACCCTATATTAGGAAACTTTATGAAAAAAAGGTTTGTAAGCAGCAAAGAAATAATGTGAAAATGTTTTCTGGAGAAAGAAAAACTTGATTTAATATGATGACTTAAGGATCTCTTCTTTCATCATAGCTCCTGAAGGGAAAAGAAGACAATCTTACTGGGTTTCTAGAACCTGGGAACTTTGGAGAAAGTTTGTAAGTACTTCTGTTATAAAACTGTTTTAATATTTTAAATTGTGTACTTAGGAAACCTCTGAGTTTAGTGTTTTTATTGTTTGTACTCTGGAAATTTAGATTATGTTTTGTGGGAGAATATAGAAAAGCAATAAAAATTCTGTTGACTACTACTATAAGCATATGTTTTTAAATTTATTGAAAATGTATGACTGTTGTTTAAAGTTTTATTAATTAAGCTTCTGGATTATAAATTTTGAAATAAAGAAATTCTTTTGGAACTACACAGGTGAAAAATGATGATGTGTAAAAGGTGTTCAGAGGTGTCTGGAGCAGCCAGGACAGATAGTTAAGCTTCTCATCAGAAGCTGTACCTACCAGGCAGGTGAAACACTATCAGCAAAATATACGCACTGGGTGATGGATGAGCATAGCGTAGCAAGCTTATGTTTTATACTCTTCAGTTTTTACAATTAACAGCGATCCCACTAAAATTTAACTTTCAAAAAATTATTAGAATTTTTAACAAATAACAAAATGAATTAAGTGGCCTGAAACATTAATTGAAATGGTAGTTCTGTGAGAGAGTACATTTTGTCTGTATTTTTTTTTCCTACAGTAAAGCCATCAATAAGGCCTATGAGGAGTATGTTTTATCTGTTGGGAATTTAGATGAACGGATATTTCTTGGAGAGGATGCTGAGGAGGAAATTGGGACTCTCTCAAGGTGTCTGAACACTGGTTCAGGAACAGAGACTGCCGAAAGGGTACAGATGAAAAACATCTTACAGCAGCATTTTGACAAGGTGAGTTCAGCCACGCTGGAATTGTAGAAATGCAGGAGCAGATAAGCTAGGGGGTTCTGTTTTATTTTGGTAATTCTGTGTGCATGTTTTACTTGCTTCCAGTATGAAAAAGAAAATTCCCATCATATTTCTCTTAACTGAAAAAGTTATCTCTATGTTTATTGATTTACTTTTTGTTAATATAATTTCAAAGGTTTTAGTTAGGTCTTAGAAAAAGAGAAATTAATATAAATTTATACAAATGTATCATGCTAATAATTGTTGGTTTTGAAAAGATCAGCTAGTAATACACAGCCTTATATATAATGAACAGAGTAGGCATTTAGAAAATGTAGATTGACCTTTAAGAGACTGGAGAAACTGAGACTCTATAGTCTTTAAGAAAATTCTTTTAAACTGAGTTTCAGGACCACGTGGTGTTATTTCAAGCAAATGCTTAGGATGATAGAGACTACGAGTTTCCCTTCTGTTATGTGGTATTCAAAGAAAACACAAAGCTTCTGACAAGTGTCTCCAGAGGCAGTGTGGATAATCCAAGGGGCAGCTCACCTGTAAGTGAGCTGCTTGAGGCTTGAGACTGCTCTGTTTATTCATTCAACAAATATTCTGAAGTATTTTATGTGCCAGATTGTGTCCTGGACACTGGGGACTCAGCCGTGAACAAATAGCCAAAAATACCCTGTTCTAAAGAAGCTTATATTCTAGTGTGGGGAGATGGACAATAGATAACCAGAGAAGTAAATATATATTATGTGGATGATGACAGATGAAGAAAAATAAAATAGAGTAGTAATACAAAATATTGGGCAGGGGGAAAATGGGTGGGCTTTGGGTTCTTGTAGATAAGGTGGTTGGGAAGTGTCTCTGAGGAGGTAACATTAACTGAGACCAGAGGTAAGTGGGGAAGCAAGCCATGTGAGTAGCTGGAGAAGTGTATTTGAAGCCAAGAGCACAGCAAGTGCAAAGCCATGGAGTAGGAGTATGATTAGCTTTTTGGAGGAACAGTGAGAACAGTAGTGTGGAGGGAATAGAATGAGCGAAGGGAAGGGTGGTAAGAATCGAGGGGAGGTGGGAGCAAGAGAGCTGGGCAGACATGCAGGCTTTGGAAGCCGTAAGGACTTTTGCTCGTGCTCTGATTGAGATGAAAGCCATGAAAGAGGGTGTTATTGAGAAGAGTGACTCCCATGTGATCTGATCTACATTTTTAAAAGTCTCGTGGGGAAGGGAGTGAGGGGCAAGTGTGGAAGTAGGGAGTTGAGAGGCTGTTACAATGATTCTGCTGATAGTTTGTGGTGGCTTGATTCAGAAAAATGGTTGTACTGGGGCTGTGTTTTGAACAGGGCACTCACCTTACTTTCCTCACCCGTTCTACTTATGTCACATTAACCTCAAATGTCACCTTGCTGTTCCCTCTGCCTAGAACATGTGTCTTCAAGATATTCGTGTGGCTTACTTCCTTACTTCCTCACTTCATTCTGGTCTCTGATAATCTGATTACTATATAAAATAATAACCACCAATATTTTCCCCAACCCTTAGGATATCATTCCCCCTTACTCTGCTGCTAGTGTTCCTCTTAGTAAGTTAGTAGATAAGTAAGTAGAAAGAATTGTTTATTATCTTTCTCCCTGCATTAGAAGATAAGCTTCATGAAGGCTGTGACCAGTGTTGTATGCAGTGCTCAGCATATAGTAGGCATTCCAAGGACATTTACTATTGAAATTTATTGAGAGGGAAGAGCACGTCTGGGGAGAAATCAGTTGTTAGGGTTATCAGCATGTTAAATTTGAGATGTCTTTTAGGCATGCTAGTGGAGAAGTTGAGCAGACAGTTTAGGTATTCAAGACTGGAGTTCACAGCAGAGGCTAGGGTTGTGTATATGTGTTCTGGGGTCATCAGGATACAGATGGCTTTTAAAGCCATGGAATGAAGAGAGATTACCTAGCACTATGAATTGATAGACAATAAAAGAGGTCTAAGGACAGAGCTCTGAGACACTCCAAATTTTATAAGTCTTTGCTTGGAAAAGGAACATCCTAATATTTTAAAAATATAAACTTAATATTTATACCTGAGTTAAACAGACTCCTCTTGATCAGAATACACGGGAAGCTTTATGCTAAGCACTTGAACAGTGCTACCAAGAAGCACCTTGTTGACTTTCAGGACTCTGGGCAGGAAGCTGTTTGTGGTTGTCATATCTAGTTTCCTCTGAAACCACTGCTACCTGTGGGCGATGTGGTGATATGCTGCTGGCTGCTGTTGATTCTCCTGTACGTGTACAAGATGTCTTTCCCTCTCAACATAGGCAATGCTTCATATAAAGTGAAGAAGTTGGCTACAAAAAACCTTCTAAGTCAGGGAGTACCTTTGAATGCAGTTAATCTACCTATATCATTTTATTGACTTAAAAAAATTATAGAATGGATTTTTTGAAACAACATGAAGGTCTGAGCTCTATTACTGTTTAGAACGTGAAGAAAGCATATAGATTTGTTTTTGTATATAATGAATTTCTGTGCTTTTCTGTATCTTATGAAAGTTGAATAGTTTGTTCTGTTGCCAGGTGAAAATTTTGCTAGGTGTTTTTAAAACTGTCTCTAGAATAAGTGCTTTTAATACACAGGGAAATTTGGTTTATCTTGAATATTAAAAGACATTAAGCTATCTTAACCTTTCAGAGTTTATTTGCAAAGTGAGAAAAGATGTTTTACTGGCATATGTATAAATGCTTAAATTCTTTGACACTAAGTCATATCTTTTTCCTATTTATATTCAAGAATGTTGACTTTAACTTCTTATATCTGTCCACTTTAAGGGGAAAAAACTGTGATAGGTTCTAGTAACTAAAGGTAGAAGAGGGGGAAGGAGACTGATAAAGGCTGTTCAGTTGCCTTTTTTGGGAATGTTTGTTTCATCCTCTCTCTCTCTGAAGCAAATTTGAGGATTTAGATGGGCTTTTGTTGAATCATGGATTTTATTTGGGCCAGATGTAATTCACAGTTTTCTTTTGTCAATCTTTTGAGTGTTTGCAAAAATAGCAGTAGATGAGAGCTGTGAAATTCTGTTTCTCAGAGATGAGAATGATATTCTTAATTTTTTCAAGTGAGTATAATGCTTATCTTTGCCTTCAAGCTTAAGTTTTAAAGGGGGGATAATAGGGAGCTATACTGTATCTTAAAGGTTTAACTCTTAAGAGACAAACTTTAAGTTAGCTAAAACACAAATTATGCTTTCACACATCTTCACATGGGGAGTGGTGCTCTTAGGGGTGTTATGTTTAAATTCTAGGAATGGTGACATTTGAGTCACTAAAGTTTACTGATACTGTAACAATAAAGTTTAATTGGCTTGAATTCCCATTTGTGAAGTGACTTAAAGTCTTTCTGACCTAAAATAATGTTTTTGTTTTTGTTTTTAAATTCTATTTAATTTTCCTCTTTAGTCTAAAGCGCTTAGAATCTCCACACCACTTACTGGTGTGAGGTACATTAAGGAGAACAGCCCTTGTGTGACCCCAGTTTCTACAGCTACACATAGCTTGAGTCGTCTTCACACCATGCTGACAGGCCTCAGGAATGCACCAAGTGAGAAACTGGAACAGATTCTCAGGTTAGTTTGAGCCCTGTCTGCCTTCCAAGATTTGGTTGATTATTTTCCAATTTCCTATTTTAATTTTTCACTATTAGTGCCTTAATTCACCCATTAATCAATTGCATGCTCAGTCCTGTTGTTAGTCCATAGAGGACCTAGCAATATAAGATGTATAAATAGAAGATCATCTTTCCTCAGATTTCTTTAATGTAATACAGGAGATATTAACTAACAACACTAGATACTGTAGAACTGCGGTCCCCAACCCCCAGGCCGAGGCCTGGTACCAGTCCATGGCCTGTTAGGAACCGGGCTGCTCATCACGGCCTGAGCTCCGCTTCCCCTGCCACCCCCCCTGCCATCTGTAGAAAAATTGTCTTCCACAAAACTTAGGAACTAGAGGGCCGCAGAGAAGGAGGTGAGGGGACAGCAAGCCAGTGAAGCTTCATCTGTATTTACAGCCGCTCCGCTCCCCATTTCCCACATCACTGCCTGAGTTCCATGCTACACCCCTCCACCTATCCCCTCTCCCCCACCCCCACCTCCCATGGAAAAATTGTCTTCCGTGAAACTGATCCCTGGTGCCAAAAAGATTGGGGACCACTGCTGTAGAATAAAGCAGCAAACTGTCTTCTTGCCAACTGTTCTATGCTAAGATTTTAGCATGGGCAGGGGGGAGTCAGTGAAGATGGTAGTTGTCGAAGGTCTTCGTGAAAAGGATTGAACCTGAGTAAAGTTCTGAAGGGTGGGTCAGATTTGAAATATTGATGACATTCCCCATGTTCATAAAGCAAAACAAAACCACTGTGACTTTTGTAAGCTCTGTAAGACATCCTTAGCCTACAAAAGAAGTTAACTGCCTTTAGTTCCTTTGATCTGCCTGACATTGGTAGGAATATCAGTCAGTTTTAGTGAAACGCAGAGTAGAATGAATCTCATTATCTTGTGTATAAACTTTGGTGAGCTGATTTGAAAAATTACCTCCAAGGTCCCTCCTAGTCCTAAAACTTTATGATTTGATGACATAGACCCTATAGGACCCCATTTTATTTCTGGTGGTTTGGCATCAAGAAGACCCTATATACACACATAAGTAATTTTCCACTCATAGTTGTGCTTATTAAATGCCAAGTCTGACAACTTTTCCTTTAAATTTTCATAAAGTCTACTTTATTCACAAACTTGATTGTGATTTACTCTCAACAAGCTAGTCTACATGTCCTCTTTCTAACTCATGTTTTTCAGATGGACCTTGTTTGCCTTGAATTTAGATGCATTTTATAAATACATTTTAGAAGCCTGTCTTAATCTCTGTATCTTCCAGATCTCTTTACAATTTCTAACCAGGCATAACAGCTTCTCTAATCTTAAGTACCATTAGTGGGGTTAAATATTACCAGTAGATACTAGGTAAAACCAAAGGGTCCTGTTTTTGTAAAAAAGTATGTGTGTTCATAAATAAAATTCTGTTTATATATGATATTCAGTAGTTATCTCTAACAGGATTGTAACTGGTTTTTATTTTCTTTACAATTTTCTAAACTTGCTTCATTTTTACAAGGAATATGTGTATTTGTGATCAAGATAAAAGCACAATTGTTACAAAAAAGCTCACATGGTAATAATTTGTATAATGCTTCTGCATTGAACATATATTGTTTTCTAATAAAGAAAATGAATGAAATAAACCTTGTTTTGCGGGAAAAATGTAGAATGTTAGTAACGGTTTATATTAGTCCGTGGTATAGGTTCTATACCCCTTCATTCTGTTTTCTTCCAGAAGTTCTTAATGGGAGTTGTACTGCCCTCTAGGGAAATAGTTGAGGGCAAGTTTGGTTATCATCAGTAATTGGGAATGTGTAGGGTGAGTGGGGGCCAGTCACAGACATCAGGCCAAGGTTGCTAAACTTACTGCACTAAATGGTACAGTCCCACACAAGAACACAAGAAAATTTTTTTTCACTCAAACTAATAATACCACTACCCTTAATAAGGAAGTATGGAACCTCTTGGATTAATTTGGGAAGTATATAGTTTCTGTTCAAAGTCTGTTTTTTTTTTTTTTTTTTTTTGAGATAGGGTCTCCCTGTTGCCTGAGCTAAAGTGCAGTGGTGTCATCATAGCTCACTGCAACCTCACACTCCTTGGCTCACATGATCCTCCTGCCTCAGTCTCCCAAGTAGCTGGGACTACAGGTGCGCGCTACTGCACCTGGCTAATTTTTCTGTTTTTTTGTAGAGATGGGGTCTCGCTGTTGCTCAGGCTGGTCTTGAACTCCTGACTTCAAGTGATCCTCCCACCCTGGCCTCCCAGAGTGCTAGGATTACAAGCGTGAGCCACTATGCCCAGCCCTGGCTAATTTTTCTATTTCTTGTAAAGATGGGGTCTTGCTATGTTGCTCGGGCTGGTTTCAAACTTCTAGCCTCAAACAGTCCTCCTGCCTTGGCTTCCCAAAGTACTAGGATTACAGGTGTAAGCTACCACCCCTGGTCTTGGCAAGACCTTTAAATTAGATAATTTCTTATTATTTTTTTTTAGGACATGTTCCAGAGATCCAACTCAGGCTATTGCTAACAGATTAAAAGAAATGTATGAAATATATTCTCAGCATTCCCAGCCAGATGAGGATTTCAGTAATTGTTCTAAAGGTAAAGTTTAATATTGTCTATACTGCTCTCATCTTTGAAGTTTAACTACATGGAGTCCTTTCTTATTAACTGAGTCAGAAATATGAAGAAAGGATTTATGCCTTTAGACTGAGGGCTAGAATATAGCTGTCCAATTTTTCTGTCAACCAAGTGATTTCTGAGCCCTTCTCAGTAAGAGAGAAATTTTAGGCTGATATCTTTATCATGTTGGACTTCTGATGCGTTTGTATTCGCAGATCTTTAGTTTTCATTTGAAAACTGGAAATTAAATAGAAGTATAGTGATTCTTCAACATATTAAGAACAAGAAGAGAAGATATAGCTATTATATGCCCAAACCTTGCCTAGGAGTTGTTTGATCTCATGAACTAGAACTAAGTGTGTGTGGAATAGTAAACCAATTACATACTTCTTAGCATAGAGCTCTTTTGTTCAAATATATAGAAAAAAGGGGGGTGTAAATGTGAATGGTATTACAGTTCTTTATATGCAAATTTCATTTCACAGTTTTAGAAAAATAATGAATGTTGTCATGAAGAAAATTAAGGTATCTTAGGGATAATTGAAACACCAATTGTAAGAAATGTGTATGTCTGAAGTGTGGGTTGGTTTTTAAATTTTATTTTGTGGGCGGAGAGGGAGGGATGGGCCTTCATTTTCTACAATATTTATTTTCTTTTTTGTGTCATTTTTGTGTTTTTTAATTATTTCTACAGAAATTTCCAGCAAACATTTTCGTTTTGCAGAGATGCTTTACTATAAAGTATTAGAATCTGTTATTGAGCAGGAACAAAAAAGACTGGGAGACATGGATTTAACTGTGAGTAAAACAGCCAATGTATTGATCAGCATAATAAAACATAGTTTCCTTCCTGCCCCACCCACCAAAAAAAAAAGGCATTATTGAAGAAATAATATACGGTTTTGAGGGAATAAGATTGACATCTAAGGAAACTTGTGTTCTGAGCCCTCCCACCTTCAGTCCCCCACTTCAGCAGGCCACGTATCATCGCTTGTAACTTCTGAGGGTGGGAAGACGCTGTAGTCAAGGATTCAAAGATTCAGGCTTAACCTTAAGTTGTTAAATAACATAGCGTTTTTATTCAACCTTATATAGCCAGAATAAATTGAGTATTGACTGGTTAGGACTTTTTATTTTTCTTTTTAAGAGATGGGGTTTCACTCTGTCACCCAAGCTGGAGTGTAGTGTTGTGATCATAGCTGACTGTAACCTCCAACTCCTGGGCTCAAGCCATCCCCCGACCTCAGCCTCCCAACCAGCTAGGACTACATGCGTGTGCCACCATGTCTGGCTAATTTTAAAAAATTTGAGATGGGGTCTTGATTTGTTTTCCAAACTGGTCTCAAATTGGTCTCAAGTGATCCTCCCACCTCGGCCTCCCAAAGTGTGGAATTACAGGTTTGAGCCACTGTGCCTGGCCTGTGTAGGATTTTAACATAAATATTCAACTATTCCTCTTTGGCTAAGAAAATTATTTTTCCTAGATTTTACTGGTTAAGAAATGTAAATTGATTTTTCTATCAATAAATCAACATAATTGATTTATGTTTAGTAACATCAATAAAAATAATTTTTTAAAAAGCTTATTTTTAAAATAACATTTCAAAGAAAATTGTAAAACTGACCAATATTCTAATTCCTTGTAACTATTTACATTTCTTTTTTTATATATTAAAAAATGGCTATATATTGCTGTATGAATTTAAAGAGCTGTTTTATGACTTTATTTTTTGTGTATGTGAACACATAAAAAGGGTATTAAAAATATAGCTATAGTTTAGGGGCCAATATTAAGTGGATAGCTGTATACTTATCTAAGTAACTTAATTAAAACCCTTTTTTTAAATTGTGGTAAAATATTCATAACAGTTACCCTTTAGCCATTTTTAAGTTTATAGTTCAGTGGCATTAATGAAGTACAGTCACAGTGTTGTGTGACCATCACAACTATTATCATACCCATCTCTAGAACTTTTTCACCATCCCGAACTGAAAATACCCATTAAACACTAACTCCCCATTCATCCCTCTCTCTAGTCCCTGGTACCCTCTATTCTACTTTGTCTCTATGAATTTACCTATTGTACGTAGCTCATATAATAGAATCATACAATATTTGTCCTTTTGTGTCTGGCTTACTTCATTCAGCATAATGTTTCCAGGGTTCATCCATGTTGTAGCATGTATGAGAATTTCATTCCTTCTTAAGGCTGAATAATATTCCATTGTATATGTACTACATTTTGTTTATCCATTCATCTGTTGATGGGCATTCAGGTTGTTTCTACCTTTTGGCTACTGTGGATAATGCTGCTATGAACAATGGTGTACAAGTATCTGTTTGAGTCCCTGCTCTTAGTTCTTTCGGGTTCTTCATACCTAGAAGTGGAATTGCTGGATAATATGGCAATTTTATGTTTAACTTTTTGAGGAACTGCCATACTATTTTACATTCCCACCAGCAATGCATAAGGGTTTCAGTTTCTCCACACCCTCAAAACATTTGTTATTTTCCATTTTTTTAATAATATCCATCCTAATGGGTATGAAGTTGGTATCTCCAGATGCTCTTGATTTGCATTTCCCTAAGGACTGTGATGTTGAATATCTTTTCATGTGCTTCTTGGCCCTTTGTATATTTTCTTTAAGGAAATGTCTATTCAAGTCCTTTTTCATTTGGGTTATTTGCTTTTTTGTTGACAAGTTGTAGGAGTTCTTATGCATTTGGATATTAATCTTTTATCAGATATATGATTTGTCAATGTTTTCTCCCATTCTGTGGGTTATCATTTTACTCTGTTCAGTCTCCTTTCATGCACAAAAGTTTTTAATTTTGATGAAATCCAACTTATTTTTTTTTCTTTTGTTGCCTATGCTTTTGGTACCTGAGCAACTTTTTAATTAAAAAATAATAAATGTTTATATATAACTTCAGAAAATTGTAAGCAAAAAAAAGAAAATAAAAATCATCTGTGATTATGTCACCCTGTGATAAACATGTTGACTTTGGGTACGTGGTCATCTAGTCAGTCACCTGCCTGCCTGTCTTTCATCTATCTTTTTATGACAGGGGCCTCTTAATGTAAATACTGTTTTGAAACATCTTTGCACATCGTTATTCTTTACGCATCAGAGTGGTGTGTGTATTTTGGTTAGGGATGTAATCTCTTTTATTAGATACATTTCATAATATGTAAGGTTTTTAAGGCATACTTTTTAAAAATATTTTTTCTTTACTAAAAAATGGGCTTATTTATACAGTAAGAGAAGTTTTGTTAAGAAAATAAGCACTTTTCACTCAGAAAATAAGACTTCCTTTGGTATTTTCATTTAACTTGACTGGCTATGAAATGTTTTTTAAGAATAGGCTAATGTTTCTAAATGCTAATAACTTTATTTTATAGGGTATTCTGGAACAAGATGCATTCCACAGATCACTCTTGGCCTGCTGCCTTGAGGTCGTCACTTTTTCTTATAAGCCTCCTGGGAATTTTCCATTTATTACTGAAATATTTGATGTGCCACTTTATCATTTTTATAAGGTATTTTTAAAAATATAATAATGAGGGAACTGTAGATGAGACCAACTTCCTGTTGTCAGTCATTTAGTTTAAGTTAACATCTAAGTACATTTATTGTTTTTAATTACATATTTAATAATCTGTATTTGGGAAGCAGAGAAGAAATAGAATCTTAGGACTTATATAAATTATTTTAATATTGTATGAAAGATCTGTTTTGGGTAAAAGTTTCATTTGCTTCCTCCCTTTATCTAATAAAGGCTTTTAAAATTGTGTGATTTTATGAGCTAAGAAGGCTTTAAAAAAAAGTAGCACACATCACTAGCTAATCTTGTATATCAACCTTTTCTTATTTTATGAAAATTAAATAACATTGAAAGAGTGTTCCAGAAAAAAATAAAAGTTCTATTTCACATGTTATAGAGAGGCACAGAGTTAAAGTGCTGATTTGGTAGCTGTTTCCTTCTTGATACTGACTTAGCATATGAGTTTATCTTAACTTTCGTATGATAGTCAAAACTAATTTTTATAGTGGCATAGGTTGAATGTTTAGATATTTTTTATTTGTAATTTTAAGAATAATGTTTTATAACCTTGTTTTATAACAAGGCATATTTTTTCATTAAAAAATTTTTGAAATACATCACTATACGAAAGATTTTACATAATTCATACATGTAGTTTAAACAATTATTTACCAAGATAGTGAAAGGAAGAGCAGCTGTTTCAAAATAATATTTCAGCTTGTAATTTTTTATAAATTATTTGTCTAAGTACTTACAAATATTTGCTAATTATTATTAAATGAACCAGGGCATTTTTCTTTATTTCAGGTGATAGAAGTATTTATTAGAGTGGAAGATGGCCTTTGTAGAGAGGTGGTAAAACACCTTAATCAGATTGAAGAACAGATCTTAGATCATTTGGCATGGAAACCAGAGTCCCCACTCTGGGAAAGAATTAGAGACAATGAAAACAGAGTTCCTACATGTGAAGAGGTTTGTGAAAATATCTTAACGTCTTTTTATAAGAAAAGTACATCAGTACCTAGTCTATTCGTAATATCCTTTCACAGAGAGCAATTAAATGTAGTGTCTTCCTTTTGGGAGGTGGGAGGGTGGCTTTGGGTTTAATGTGGTACAATAACCCCATATCAAAGAGGAAACAAGAGTCAGAAATAATTTGTAATTGCCCCAGGGTTTCAGTGACAGAGTAAAACTTCAGTGTTCTTTCTTGATTTCCTGATCAAGTTTCTGTCCCTTAGACTGGTTGATGTCCTAACTCTCCAAATCAGTAATGAAGGTTGATTCATATTTAGTATCCAATTACCAGGTTTTGAATTTCTAAAGACTGCCAAAATTTCTTTTTAACTTTAGCATGAAAATGGAAAAGACAACTGATTTTATTTAGATGGAATAATTGATGAGTCAAGATAGTTTTTTCTTTTGTCTTAGATTATTATTCTATTTTTAATTAAAATGATTTTTTGGATATTACCATTCTGTGTAAACAATTCCTTGTAGGTCATGCCACCTCAGAACCTGGAAAGAGCAGATGAAATTTGTATTGGTGGCTCCCCTTTGACTCCCAGAAGGGTGAATGAAGTTCGTGCTGATACTGGAGGCCTTGGAAGGAGTAAGTTTAAAATACTAGGGGGAATATTTTGGGTCCTAATATCTGGAGATTTAAATTTCATCTAAACCTACAAGGGTAGTTGATAGGGTATATATAGAAGAAAATATACTATGCATTTTAGCACCACATGGATCACCTAAAAGAAATGCTTTTAAAGAATATTTAAGGAAACAGGAAAATATATGATGTAACAAGTATCTTTTAAAAAGGACAGAATGCGGGCCGGGCACAGTGGTTCATGCTTGTAATCCTAGCACTCTGGGAGGCCGAGGCGAATTGCTTGAGGCCAGGAATTCAAGACCAGCCTGAGCAAGAGCGAAACCCCATCTCTACAAAAAATAGAAAAATTAGCCAGGCATGGTGGCATGTGCCTACGGTCCTAGCTACTTAAGAGGCTGAGGCAGAAGAATCGCTTGAGCCCTGGAGTTTGAGGTTGAAGTGAGCTATGATGATGCCACTGTACTCTAGCCCGGGAGACAGAGCGAGACCCTATCTCAAAAAAAAGGATAGAATGCTATAAATTTATTATGATCCCTATTTTTAAAGTGTATGTTTATCTATAAGCATACAAAAGGGTGGAAATAGGAAAACTAAACGACTGTTGTTGGGTGATAGAATTCCCAGTGATTTTTGTAAATTTTTTTTAGGCAAATATGTTACTATTTTTAAAATCAGGAGAAGTATTAAAGCCTTCTTAAAGATAGAGCTGCATGATCCAATTAGGTATAGACAAGCCAGTGAGTTAAGAGGACTAAGCATGTTCAGCTTTGACTCTGTCAGTTGAGATGTGCTACCCTGGCTAATGTGACACTGTTGCTGGCCCAAGAAGTACAGAAAAGCGCAGTTTTGCTATGCATCTGGTTTACATTTTATGCAGCTCCTTACATCTACCAGGTGCAAGGTTTAAGTTTACATATGTGAGATATAACTACTTTTTAAAAGAGCAATTCTGTAAATCCAGAGAGTTCTAAATCTTTGGATGTCATTAGAAGAACATTCTTGTTTCCAGATCAGTTTTATAATGTAATTGATAGTCACTGGCTATAGAAGAAAGATCAGTTTTAAAGTCAAGATCACTCTCAGTCAGTGTATACTCAATAAATATGGATGATCTATATGAAAACTTCCTCATTTTTGAGAGAGGTGTCATAGTGATTAACTATTTTTCTGCTTATTATCCACTCAGATCCACAGATCTGTCAGCTGGTCTTTCTCAGTCTATTTCTGTAGAGGTTTTCCCTTTCCTAATCTACAGATTAGGACTTTAAACTTCATTTTCTCCATACTTATCACTTCTCCATTTTCCTGAGGTCTCTTGGTACTTTACAAGAAAATGATCCTAATGTATTCTTTCTGATTCTGCAGCTTTGTACCAAATACAAATCTAGTAAGTTTATTTTCTTTTATATCATTAAGAAATGTTAAGCCACAGTCTATTAGGATGCACTCCTGTCAGTACCTCTTATGACCTCCCCACATATATTTTTAAATTTTAAAACACACAAATGCAGTTTTTATAGCTATGCAGACACAGAAGAGAGACATGAATGCTTCCCAAAAATTCAGACATTGGTGTGAATACTTTAAAATAAACTAATTCATAATGGTTACAGAGTTTCTGTTTGGGGTGATGAAAAAAATTTTAGAAATAGTGGTGATTGTTGCCCAACATTGTGAATGTAATTAATGCCATTGAATTGTACACTTTAAAATGGTTAAAATGGCAAATTTTGTTATATATTTTACCATAATTTAAAAAATTAATAATATGCCAAAACCCATTGAATTCTACAGTTTAAATGGCTAAAATGTATGGTATGTGAACTATATCTCAATAAAGCTATTTAAAAAATAATAAACTGTGCTTAATTAAACCCAAACCGTGTTATGTTCACCTTGCTGAAGAATATTACAGAGTTTTAATAATTTTCTGTATGTGGAAAAAGACAGATGAAAATTTACAAAACTGGAGGAAGGGATGCTCCTAGATGACATAACATACTACCATCATACTCCCTTATCAAGTAGTGGCTTTATAGTGCAATCACATCTTACATTAGTGTTAGGTAGAAATTAAATATGGTCAAAAATGTTATCGAAAAACAGAGTAAGTCCTTAAATTGCCCCTAAATCATGAAGGCCCTGTAGTAGTGGAGGACAGAGTCTAGTTTGATTTAGGGGAAGGGGGAGTGGAGAAGGGAGCACTGCAAGACAAAAATTCGTTTTTAAAATTTTGCTCTCAATAGTGTTCAGTTGAATTTTCATTAGTGGAATGTAGGTATGATATGACTTCTGTAACTTTTGTTTGCTTTTTAAATTATGAAATATTTCAAACACTGTAGTTATTTTTTAACATAACAGCTTGGATGGAAGCCAGATCTCAGTCTCCTTGATTTAAATGATTTGTTTGATTTGTTTTGACCCTAGGCATAACCTCTCCAACCACGTTATATGACAGGTACAGCTCCCCAACAGCCAGCACTACCAGAAGGCGGCTATTTGTTGAGAATGATAGCCCCTCTGATGGAGGGACACCTGGGCGCATTCCCCCACAGCCCCTAGTCAATGCTGTCCCTGTGCAGAATGTATCTGGGGAAGCTGTTTCTGTCACACCAGTTCCTGGACAGACTTTGGTCACCATGGCAACTGCCACTGTCACAGCCAACAATGGACAAACAGTAACCATTCCTGTACAAGGTAAGGGAAGCAGAGATGGATATTGAGTTCTTTCTCGGTGGCATTTATTGGAAAGTTACCTGAGATTTGGCTGCAGTGACACAATATGGGACAGAGGAGTGATGGGGAGAGGGGGATTGGGAGGGGAGAAATTGGAAACCTCTGCCTGGAGAACCATGTAGTATTAACATTTTCCTCATGCTTTTTTCTCTATAACAAACTGTAGGTATTGCCAATGAAAATGGAGGGATAACATTCTTCCCAGTCCAAGTCAATGTTGGGGGACAGGCACAAGCTGTGACTGGCTCCATCCAGCCCCTCAATGCTCAGGCCCTGGCTGGAAGTCTGAGCTCTCAACAGGTGACAGGAACAACTTTGCAAGTCCCTGGTCAAGTGGCCATTCAACAGATTTCCCCAGGTGGCCAGCAGCAGAAACAAGGCCAACCTTTAACCAGCAGCAATATTAGACCCAGGAAGACCAGCTCTTTATCGCTTTTCTTTAGAAAGGTAATTTTTCATGTACCCTTACCCAGAGCATGAGCTTGGTAAATAAAAGTGTTAAACAAAGTTTGAAATGGTTTTGTTTATCTACTAGGTTTACCACTTAGCAGGTGTCCGCCTTCGGGATCTTTGTGCTAAACTAGATATTTCAGATGAACTGAGGAAAAAAATCTGGACCTGCTTTGAATTCTCCATAATTCAGTGTCCTGAACTTATGATGGACAGACATCTGGACCAGTTATTAATGTGTGCCATTTATGTGATGGCAAAGGTGAGTGAACTGAAAAAGCAAAGATACCACTTCATTACTCAGAATATTTTTAACAGCTTTATTGGGATATAATTTATATACCATATCATTTGCCCATTTAAACTTGCAACTTAATGGGTCTTAGTATATTCACAGATATGTGTAATCATCATTACAATTTTAGAACATAATATTCCATTGTATAGATATACGACAGTATTATCCATTTATCAGTTAATGGACATCTGAGTTGTTTCTACTTTGTGGCTATTATGCATAACACTGCTATTAGCATTTGTTACAGGTTTTTGTGTAGACGTATGTTTTCATTTCTCTAGGGTGTATACCTAGGAATGGATTGTTGGGTCATATGCTAACTCTATGTTTTAACCATTTGAGGAAGTGCCAGACTGTCTTCCAAAGTACTGTACCATTTTACATTCCCACCAGCAATATATAAAGGTTTTAATTTTTAACACCTTTTATTAACTTACTTTGTTTAAATAACTTATTGAGGTGAAATTCACATAATATAAAATCAACCATTTTAAAGTGAACAATTCAGTGGCATTTAGTACATTCACAGTGTTGCATACTCACCACCTCTATCTAGTTCCAGTTTTAGTATATGTGCTGCCGAAGCGAGCACTCTCTATCTAGTTCCAGAACATTTCCATCCCTGCAAAGTAAAACTCCTTAAGTACTTTTGCCTCATTCTCTTTCCCACAGCACCTGGCAACCAGCGATTTGCGTTCTGGCTCTATGGATTTATCTGTGCTTCATAGTTTATATAAATGGAATGATACGATAGATGACCTTTGGTGTATGGCTTCTTAGCATAATGTTTTTTGAGGTTTATCCATGTTGTAGCTTGTATCTGTACTTCATTCTTTTCTATGGCTGAATGATATTCTGTTGTATGGATGTACCACAATTTGTTTGTCCATTCATCTATTGATGGATATTTGGGCTATTTCTACCCTTTGGCTATAGGTAATAGTGCTGTTGTGAACATGTATATGCATGTACTTGTTTCAGTGCCTGTTTTCAATTCTTTTAGGTTTAAACCTAGGAGTGGAACTGCAGGGTCATTTGAGGAACCATCATACTGTTTTCCAGAATAGCTGCACCATTTTACTTTGCTACCCTCAATACACAAGAGTTCCAATTTCTCTACATCCTTGCCAACTTTATTATTTTAAGTTTTTAAAATTATTATTACGGCCATCCCAGTGGTTCTTGAATGATATCTCATTGTGGTTTTGATTTGTATTTCCCAAATGACTAAAGTTGCTGAGCATCTTTTATCGTACTTTGTTGGCCATTATTACCTGAGTTCTTGACTCTAGCCATTCTAGTGGGTGCGAAGTGCTATCTCATTGTGGTTTTGATTTCCATTTGCCTGATGACTAATGATGTCAAACATCTTTTCATGTGCTTACTGGCCATTTGTATATCTTCTTGGGAGAAATATCTTTTAAATCTTTTCCCCATTTTTTAATTGGGTTATTTGTCTGTTTATTATTGAGTTGTTGGAGTGCTTTATATATTTTGGATACAACTACCTTGTCAGTATGTGATTGGCAAGTATTTTCTCCTGTTCTGTGCAATATCATTTCATTTACTTGATAGTGTTGTTTGAAGTATAAAAGTTTTAAATTTTGATGAAGTCCAATGACCTATGGTTTAGTTTGTTGCTTGTGCTTTGGGTGTCATATCTAAGAATCCACTGCCAAATCCGAGGTCATGAAGATTTACCCCTATGTTTTCTTTTGAGGTTTATAGTTTTACTCATACAGTTAGGTCTTTGATCCATTTTGAGTAATTTTTGTATGAGGTAGAAGTCCAAATTCATTCTTTTGTATGTGGCAGTGCAGTTGTCCCAACACCATTGTTGAAAAGACTGTTTTTTTCCCCCACTGAATGGTCTTGGCACCTTTGTCAAAAATCAGTTGACCATAGACACTTGGGTTTATTTCTGGACTCTAAATTCTATTCCACTGGACTATATGTCTATCCTTATGTAGTACCATAGTCTTTTGATTACGGTTGCTTTTCTGTTAAGTTTTGAAATTGGGAAACATGAGTCCTCCTACTTTTTCTTTTAAGATTATTTTGGCTATTCTAAGTCCCTTGAAAAATGAATTTTAGAATCAGATTGTCAGTTTCACTAAGGAGTCAGCTGGAACTCTGATAGGGTGTCATTGACTCTATAGATCAATTTGGGGAGTATTGCCATCTTAATAATTTTAAGTCTTCTGATCCATGAACATGGGATATTTTCCTGTTTATTTAGATCTTCTATTTATTTCAATAATGTTTAGTGCTTTTAAGAGTATACATTTTGCATTTCTCTTATTAAATTTATTCCTAATATTTTTTGTTTGTTTTGTTTGTTTTTTAGAGACAGGGTCTCACTATGTTGCCCAGGCTGACCTCAAATTTCTGGGCTCAAGCAATCCCCCTGCCTCAGCCTTCCAAGTAGCTGGGACTACAGGCTTGTGCCATTATGCCTGACTTGCATATTCTTTTTGATGCTATTGTAAATGCAGTTGTTTCTTTGTTCATGTGCTCATTCCAAGTGTATAGAATACAATTGATTTTTGTATATTGATCTAGTATCTAATAACCTCACTGAACTTACTATTCCTAATAGTTTTTTAGTGGATTCTTTAGGATTTCTATATATGACATTATGTAATCTGCTTATAATTTTACTTCTTCTTGTCCAAACTGGATGCCTTTTTTTCCTTTTTCTTTCCTAATTACCCTGTCTAGAACCTCCAGAAAAATATTGAATAGAAGTATTGAAAACAGAAATCCTTGTCTTATTCCTGATCTTAGGGGGAAAGCATCTAGTCTTTCACCATTAAAGTATGATATTAGCTATGGTTTTTCATGGATGCCCTTTATTAGGTTGAGGAAGTTCTCTTCATTTGTGTGTGTGTGGGTTTTTTTTGTTTTTTTTTTGAGTCAGGGTCTTGCTCTGTTGCCTGGGCTAGAGTGCAGTGGCCTTATCACAGCTCACTGCAACCTCAAACTCCTGGGCTCAAGTGATCCTTCTGCCTCAGCCTCCTGAGTAGCTGGGATAACAGGCATGTACCACCACACCAGGCTAATTTTTCTATTTTTTGTAGAGACGGGATCTCGCTCTTGCTCAGGCTGGTCTCAAGCTCCGGGCCTCAAGAGATCCTGCTGCCTCGGCCTCACACAATGCTAGGAATATAGGCGTGAGCTACCACGCCAGGCCTCCCTTCCATTCCTAGTTTGTTGAGTGTTTTTATCATGAAAGGTTGTTAGATTTTGTCAAATGCTTTTTTTCTGTGTCCATTGAGATCGTATGTTTTTTGTTTTTTATTCTATTAATATAGTATGTTATATGGATTGATGTTTATATGGTGAACCAACTTTGCATTCCTCGTGTAAATCCCTCTTGGTCATGGTGTGTAATTCTTTTTATATGTTGCTGGGTTTGGTTTGCTAGTAGTTTATTGATGAATTTTGTCCTTATTCCTAAAAGATATTGGTCTGTAGTTTTCTTGTTATGGCTTTGTCTGGTTTTATTATTAGGGTAATACTTGCCTCATAGAATGAGTAGGGACGTGTTACCTCCTCTTCTATATTTGGTATTAGTTCCTTAAAAGTTTGGTAGAATTCATCAGTGAAGCCACTGGGGCCTGGGCTTTTCCTTGTGGATAGTTTATTGATGAATAATTCAGTCTCTTTCTTGTTATAAGTCTATTCAGATTGTCTATTTCTTGTAGAATCAGTTTTGGTAGTGTATGTCTTTCTAAGAATTTGTCTGTTTCCTCTGGGCTATCTAATTTGTTGGGATATAATTGTTTATAATATTTCCTTATACTCTTTTTATTCTTTAAGGTCAGTAGTAATTTCCTCTTTCATATATGATTGTAGTAATTTGAGTCTTCTGCCTTTTTTCTTGGTCAGTCTACCTGAAGGTTTGTCAATTTTGTTGATTTTTTTCAAAGAATCAGCTTTTTGGTTTTATTTCTCTGTTTTGCTATTCTTTATTTCAATAATATATACTCTAATCTTTATTATTTCCTTCTTTCTGCTTACTTTTTCTTAGTTTTTGCTCATTTTCTGTTATCTTCACATGGATGGCTAGGTAATTGATTTGATATCTTTCTTTATATCTTTTTAAAGATACCATTCTAATATCTTAATGTCCTTCTTTTTAAACATAAACATTAACAACTATAAATTTCTTCTAAGCACTGATTCAGCTGCATCTTATAAGTGTTGGTATGTTGTGTCTTCATCTCAAGGTATTTTCTGATTTCTCTTTTGATTTCAATTCGATTCGTTGGTTATCTAGGAGTATATTGTTAGATTTCTACATATTTGTGTGTTTCCCATATTTTCTTTCCATTATTAATTTCTAGTTTCATTTCATTGTGGTTGAAAAACCACTTTGTATTGTTTCGATTCTTTTAAATTTATCAAGGATTGTTTTATACCCTAGCATATATATGGTCTGTCCTGAAGAACTTCAAAATACATTTGAGGAGACTGTGTATTCTGTTGCTCTTGGGTAGAGTGTTCTATAGATGTCCATTAGACCTAGTTGTTTTATAGTGTTGTTAAAGTCTTCTGTTTCCTTGATGATCTTCTGCCTAGATCTTCTATCCATCACTGAAAGCGAGGTATTGAAATCTCTAAATATTATTTTTGAATTGTCAATTTTTCATTTCTTTCAGTTTTGCTTCATATATTTTGGTGCTCTGTTATTAAGGACATGTATGTTTACAACTGTTATAGCTTCTTGAGGGATTGACTCTTTAATTGTTATGAAATGTTCCTCTTTAATAACATTTCTTTTGTTCTAAAATCTATTTTATAATGTGATACTTATATAATCACCCAGCGTTCTTGTGGTTGCTGTCTACAGAATATATTTCTTTCCATCCTTTTACTTTAAAAAGTATTTGTAGTTTTCAATCTAAAGTGTTTCCTGTAGATACAATATAGTTGGATCTATTTTTAAATCTAGTCTGACAATCCTGCCTTTTGGTTGTATTTACATTACCATTTTACTTTTTGTTTTCTGTATATCTAATGTCTTTTTGTTCCTTTGTTTTGTCTTTACTGCTTTCCTTTTGTATTAGGTGAATATTTTCTAATGTAGTATTTTAATTTCAGTGATGATATTTTTTACTGTGTGTGTGTGTGTATACAGTGGTTGTTCTAGGGCTTACATATATATCTTAATTCATTAAAAATCAACTTCAGATTCATACTTAATTCCAGTGAGATACAGAAGTGTACTTTGTTTTCTCTGTCCTATTTTCCTTTTCATCCTTTTTGTTATTATTATACATGTTACATCCATAAATGTCACAAATCCAACAGTCCATTGTTATTACCTGATATAATTTTATGACTTTTAAAGGAGCTGAGAGAAGAAAGGAGTATAAGTATTTATTTAAAGCTTTTGTTGTATTAACTTTATTTATCATTTCTGGTTCTCTTATTCATTCCTGAGTTGCCATCTGGAGTCATTTACTTTGCCCAACACAGCTTTGCTCCTGCTCACCTCCTTTGTACTGCTTTTGGCAAATACATTTCATTTCTGTACGTTACTGGTCCAACAATAAATTGTATACCTATTGTTTTATACAGTTGCTTTTTAATCAGTTAAGAAAAGAGAAGAAATATACATTTATACTGTATTTATAATTACATAATTATCTTTACCAGTGCTCTTGGCTTTTTTCATGCATATTTAAATTATTGTATAGGGGCATTTGTTTGTAGCTTGAAGAAATTTCTGTAGAATTCTTGTAAGTGATCTGCTAGCAGCAAACTGTTTTGTTTATCTGAGAGTGTATTTACGTTCATTTTTGAAAGATAACTCAATTTTGAATATTGATATTTTATAGATAAAATCCTGTGTAACTTTTTTGTACATATTGACCACTTTGTATATGTTATCCCACTGCCTCTTGGCCTCTATAGTTTCTGATTAAGAAGTCAGCTGTTATTTTATGGGGGTTTCCTTGTAAATGAAAAGTTGTTTTTCCCTTGATGCTCTCAATATTTTCTCTCTTTATTTGGCTTTCACCATTTTTACTATGATACGTCTGGATATGGATCTCTTTAAGTTTACCCTACTTGGAGTTCAGTGAGCTGCCTGGATGTGTAGTTTTTGAGTAACTTTGGGAAACTTCCAGTCTTTGTTTCTTTGAACACTTTCTTCTGCATCTCTCTCACCTCTCCTCGGCTCTCCCGTCTGTGCTGCTCCTCTGAGGCTCTGTTTATTTTTCTTTGTTCTTTTTTCTCTGTTTCTCAGATCACACAATGTCTTCATGTTTGCTAATTCTTTCTTCTTTGCTAGTTCAGATCTACTGTTTTTCCTAGCTTCTAGTAAATTCTTCATTTCAGTTATTGTAACTTTTCTTACTCTAGGTCTTGGTTCACAAACTATAGACTCCCACTATTCTTACTTAATTTTAGTAGATTTTCTGGATTAGATGTCTCTTCATTTGCTATATGCCCTTAGGACCACTTCCAGAGACTTTAATGGCTATTTTTTATGTAATTTTCACCACTTTTCACTGGGGAGCAGGTTCATGGAACTCCTCATACTATTATGCCAGAAGTTGGTATCTCTCTCAGAGCACTCTTATTATTTGCCAGGTCACAAAAGAAGACAAGTCCTTCCAGAATATTATGCGTTGTTACAGGACTCAGCCACAGGCCCGGAGCCAGGTAACTGTATTTTCTCTCAGGGCTGAAAATAAAGCTTAAAGTCTGTGATAAATACAAACAATTAACCACAGTTGATTCTGTGGCCTTTTTTCCAGGATAAACAACTAAGACTCTACTTTAAGGGAAGTCCCTGCTTTAATCTTCTTTTGTCATTGACAGACAACATCACATTTTGATTATTTTAAGTCCCCTTTTCCTCAGAAGGCAATGTGAAATATTTGATTGGTTTCTTAATTCAGAGTATAACAAGGTAGATGTGAATTAGGAAGTTATTTGGTTTCTATGTCACCTTTCAACTAGTTTAGAAAATTTAAAACTCACTTTAATAGCATTCGTTTGTCTCTGAGAGGCAAGTATGTCAGATCTTGGTATTTGACTTAGAATGACTTAATTTTACGGTTGTGTACTGTTATTGCTGTGTAGTACAGTAGGCAGTACTTGGAATTTGAAGCCAGACAGGCTCCGATGTAAATCCTGGATCTGTTATTTAATAACTGTATGACCTTGTCTGTATTTCTTAACCTCTTCTGAGGAAGATAACTTACTACATGGGGTTGTTGTGAGAAGCAAGGAACATTTGTCAAGGTCCTATCATCTAGGGTATACTCAATAAATACTAGTTTTATGTCCCCTTCTCACTGTCTCTCTAAAGGTGTATAGAAGTGTTTTGATAAAAGGGAAAAGAAAAAGAAGAAGTTCTGGCAGCAGTGATAGCAGAAGCCATCAGAATTCTCCAACAGAACTAAACAAAGATAGAAGTAAGTGGGATCTTTATGAACTCTTACAAAATTAGGAGCTTTTCTTATTTTTTAGGCCTAGAAGACTAAGGATTACTAAATGAAATAACTACTATAGAAACAATCAAAGTGTTTCATTGGCAAAAGGTTGTTGGAACAATATACCAATTCTAAATTTAGTGGCAAAGTTGTCCTTCATTCAGTGCATAACGTTTCAGGCAGGAATCTGCTCGCCTGCGTTCCACAGAAGTCTGTATTGTAAGTTGGAGCCATGCTATGGAAATGCCATCCCTAATTGTTGGTTTGTGCTGCTTACTGCAGGGCTCAGGTCCTAGAAAACTTGGTGTAACTAATTAATGGAAACTACTCAGTAAGCTATGGTTATGGAATGGGGGTAAAGTTATTAATATCCTATCTGAACTTTGTTCCTTAGTATAAAGAATAGAGTACCCATTTACTGTCATTAACAAGTAGTACAGATAGCCGTTCATTTTTCCTACTGGATTTTCTTTTTTAAAACAAGCTAAACTAGCAGCCCTTGTTAGGTTAACAGCCTTTGTTCTACCTTCTGCAGCAAGTAGAGACTCCAGTCCTATCATGAGGTCAAGCAGCACCTTGCCAGTGCCACAGCCTAGCAGTGCTCCTCCTACACCTACTCGTCTCACAGGTGCCAACAGTGACATGGAAGAAGAGGAGAGGGGAGACCTCATTCAGTTCTACAACAACATCTACATAAAACAAATTCAAACATTTGCTATGAAGTACTCACAGGCAAACGTAGTAAGTTTGACAGGGATTACTTCATTGTTTTTTCACTTCTGAGGGATGGGGAATGATTTGTTTTACCTGCTCCATATATAAACTAGTTTCACAAATAATTCCTTAAAGTAAAACTGAGGAAGTCTCTAACAGAAGTAATTTGCCTAACCAACACAATTTATGTGTTCTTAAGCATTAAACAAGAGAAAGATGGTATTTGGATTCCCTACAAAGTATAGTAGTATAAGAGACAGGCTACATGGGTTCAAATTGTCCAATATTTAACAGTGGTGGTGACCATGCAAGTCATTTAACTTTCTCTCTGTCTCTTGTTTCCTCATATATAAAATGGGAATGGAAGTAGTTCCCAGCTTATAGGGTTGTTGTGAGGATGAAATGACATAATGTATAAAAAATGCTTATAACAGTGGCACAAACTAAGCACTTAAAAGTGTTTCCTACTAGAATGATTTTCTTTAGGTTTAATTGTTGCTAATAATCACTGTTTATCATTCATAAAACTACAGGTTTATTATACCTCTTCACTTAATAAAAATACCTGGTTAAAATTTTTTTTCTTAGAAGAAACTTTTTTTTTTTTTTAAACAGATGGATGCTCCTCCACTGTCTCCCTATCCATTTGTAAGAACAGGCTCCCCTCGTCGAATACAGTTGTCTCAAAATCATCCTGTCTACATTTCCCCACATAAAAATGAAACAATGCTTTCTCCTCGAGAAAAGATTTTCTACTACTTCAGCAACAGTCCTTCAAAGGTGAGCCTAACATAAATCTTGGCCTTTACTAACCCCTAAATACTTAGGATACTAGAAATAGGGTTTATGCCAAGCCTAGGCATTCACTAGAGTGATGGGAACTGCCAGGGAACAGTGACTAGTAAGTCCCAATGAAGTAAAACCCAAGGTTTGTTTTAGTTTTTGCTTTTTTTGTGTTTAGAGAATATTAAGGTTGGAAATAGGTAAGGGACTTGGGTTTATTTTTATTCCTTGTTTCCTTTTTGTGCATTTTGAACATCCTGCCATAAATTTGGAAGTTTGTGTTTATTCCATTTGTAAAGTTAGGGAAAGAAAATTTGGATTCCTAAACTCATTACCAAGGGCCTATTTCTGGGGAGCTCATACCCTTTGTCCAATCTTTTTAAAATTTTTGTAGAGATGGGGGTCTCGCTATGTTGTCCAGGCTGGTCTCGAACTTTTGGCCAAGAGCCTATTTCTGTGACAGGCAGTGTGTCTCTGTCCAGTGGAGTCTTTGACTAAGGAGTGAAATGGACATATTGGACAGTGCAGCGTGATAGTCATATTAGCATAGTTTATGTGGTAACATCTGCCTCAGTTTGAGAAGGAGAGGGAAGCTTGAGTCAATCCTTAATGGTGAAGCATTATTAGAAAGCTGCTAAGGCGTGGAAAGGCATTCAGGAAGCAGATAAGAGGAAGGAAACAATGTCCTTGAAGCAGACACAGTGATCTAAAGCCAGATCCCTGGGCATTATGCTGTTAGGGAGGGGAACTAGATCTGGAAGGCCTTTATATAATGAGGTTTGTATTTATAAAGATTGCTTAGAAATAAACACATATACATGACCAATGGCCTGGACTCTTTAAAAAAAAAAAAGTCAGTATCATGAAAAAAATGGTAGAGGGTGAGGAGGGTATTACTAAAGGCAACTAAAGAGATATGGCAACCAAATGCAATGTATGATTTTTGATTGGATCCTGCATAGAAAAACACTGCTATAAAGAACATTTTGGGGACAATTAGGAAAATCTGAATGTGGCCTTCAATGTATTATTTATTTTTATATTTCTTTGGTATTGATGATGCTACATCATGTAGGAGGCTATCCTTAAAAGTATTCAGAGGCAAAATGTCCCAATGTTAGCAACTTACTTTCAAATGGTTCCACTATGATGGACAGATAAGATATCAAGAGCAAATATGGAAAAATGTTAATGATTGATAAATGGGTGTTCAATGTACTATTCTTTCAACTCTTCTGTAGGCTTGACATTTTTTAAAAAGTTGAGGAAAACAAGTAAAAAACAGCAGCAAAAATCTGTTAGAAAATGCAACCATGAAGACAGTTTTCCTGTCATAGTAAAGAAAGGTGTCACATGCCTTAGGAATAAATTTGTAACTTGTTGAAAAATTACTGGAATTACAGATTTTTAAAAACTGGAATAAATGAAGTATACCAATCTTTCTGAATAGGAAGATCAAACCTTAACGAGATGTAATTTCCTCCAACTATTACATACTAGGTTTAACCTAATTTTCATGATAGTTCTAGTAGGATTGTTTGTGAAACCTGGAAATATAAATTGGCAATAGTAGCCCCAAAAAGTAATTGGAATTGGAGGAAATGATTCTGACAGGTCCTCTAAAATTAAGACTCTCATCCTATAACCAAATAAATTCTAAATGGATTACTGAGTTAAATGGAAAAAAGGAATCACAAAACTATTAGGTAAATATACATTGTGGCTTGTCTGATCATAGAGTTAAGAAAAGACTTTCTAAAGAGAATAATATACAGGTAATAGACAAGATGAATTGGAATCATAATAGTTCAAAAGAAAGCTAAAAAAGGAGGAAAAAGGGAAGAAAATATGGGGAAATGGTAGACAAATAGCAATTAAATGCAAATGGTCTAAATACACCAATTAAAAAGCAGAAATTGTCCAATTGGACAAGAAAGCAAGACCAAACTATATGTGGCTTATAAGTAACCTACTTGAAATATAAAGAAGTTTAAAGTAAAAGGATGACAACCTCCTGTCCATTAACTGATGAATACATAAATGTATATCCACAAATGGAAAATTACTTGGCAATAAAAAGGACTGAAGTGTACTGATAACATGCTATGATATGGACAGGCCTTGAAAACATTAAGTGAAAGAAACCAGTCACAAGACTACATATTGTATGATGATTCCATTTATATGAAATGTTCAGAATGTGTAAATATATAGAGGCGGAAAATAGATTAATGGTTGCCTAGGGTTTGGGGGAATGTAGAGTTTCTGCTAGTGGGCAAGAAGTTTCTTTCCTGGGTGATAAAGAGTTCTAAAATTGAATGTGGTGTGGTGATTATTGCACAACTCTGGGAACATACTAAAAGTCATGGAGTTGTATACTTTAAATGGGTGAATTATATGCTATGTGAATTTTATCTCAATAAAGCTGAAAGGATGGAAAAAGTTATACCATGCTATCACTAGTCAAAAGAAAGCTTGAGTAATATTAATATCAGAGAAATTAGATTTCAGAGTAAACAATATTATCAGTGATAGAGTCATTTCCTAATGATAGAGAGGACATATAATCCTAAATAGAAGAAAAAATTTACAGTCAGATTTCAAAATAATTTGTAGAATAAGGAGAGAAAATCAGTAAGGATATAGAAGATGGAAACCTTGCCAAACAAACTAATTGATATTTAGAAAACACTCCAACAGCATCGAGTGCAGATAGAACATTTACCGAGATAGACCACATTCTGGACCATAAAACAAGTCTCAATAAATTTTAAAGGGTTCAAATAATGTATTTTCACTGATGCTGATGGCATTAAATCAGAAATCAGTAACAGAAAAGATATCTAGAAAATCCCCCAATTTTTGGAAATGAAATCACATATTTCAATGGCTCAAAGAAGAAATAACAAGAGAAATTGGAAGGTATTTTGAACTAAATAAAAATGAAAACTTGGTGTATTAAAATTTGTGGGATGTAGTTAAAACAGTGCTCAGAGGGAAATTTATAGCACTAAACATCTATATTAGGAAAGAAGAAAGGTCTAAGTAGTCAAGAAAGACTAAGTAGTCTTAGTGCCTAAGATGTCAGCTTAAGAAATTAGAAAGAGCAGGACCCATTGAAATAGAGAACTGAAAAATTGAGAAAAATCAAGGCAATCAAAAGGTTAGCATTTTTGAAGAAGATTAAAAAGAAAATTGACATACCTCTGTGCAGACTAATCAGGAAAAAGAAGAAATGACACATTAAAAGTATAATGAGTGATAAAGAACTTAATGCCAATAAATGAGACAATGCAGTTGAAACGGACAAATTCCTTGAAAGACATTAACTAATAAAACTCAAGTAGTAGTAATCTCAATAGCCCTATATCTATTAAAGAAATTGAATTTGCAGTTAAAAAACCTCCTGGTAAAGAAAACTGTAGGCCCAGATGACTTCTCTGGTAAATTCTACCAAACATTTAAGGAAGAAATAATGCAAATTCTATACAAACTCTTCCCAAAAGTGAAGAGGATAAATCATCTCAGTAGTTGAGAGAAAACATTTGACAAAATCCAACATTCACTCAGGTAAAAACTCTCAGGGAACTTAACTTGATAGTAAACATTTGCCAAAAAATCTACAGATAATGTCATACTAAATGGTGAAAGACTGAATGCATCCCCCCAAGATCAGGAATAAGGCAAGGTAGTCCACTCTCACCACTCCTATTCAACACTGTAACTGGAGGTCTTAGCATATGCAATATGTCAAGAAAAAGAAAGTATACAGATTTGATTGTCTACACAGAAAAATCACAAATAATCTACAAAAAGTTACTGAAACCAACATAAGGAAGGTTACAGGCTCAATATGTAAAAATCAAATGCATTTCTATATTCTAGCAATGAATAATGAGAAGTAAAAATTTTAAAAACACCATACATAGCATTAAAAAATTTAATACGTAGGGGTATGATAAAAGATGTGCAAGGCCAGATGTAGTCACTTATACCTGTAGTCCCAGCACTTTGGGAGCTCGAAGGGGGAGGATCACTTGAGGCCAGGAGTTTGAGACCGGCCTGGGCAACATAATGAGACTCCATTTCTACAAAAAAGAAAAAAATTAGCCGTGGTGGCACATGCCTGTAGTCCTAGCTACTTAGGAAGCTGAGGCAGAAGGATTGCTTGAGCCTAGGAGTTCAAGGCTGCAGTGAGCTATGATTGTGCCACTGCACTCTGGCCTGGGTGACAGAGTGAGACTCTGTCTCTAAGAAACAAAAGAGGAGAAACTAAAGCCTAAGAAAATAAAGAAATACCATATTCATGAATTGGAAAACAAGATATCAGTTTTCTCCCAACTGATCTATGAATTCAACCCAATTTCAGTCAAAACCCAAGCAGAATTATTTGTATAAATTAACAAACTGGGCTAGGCACGGTGGCTCCCACCTGTAATCCTAGCACTTTGGGAGGCCGAGACAGGATCATCACTTGAGGCCAGAAGTTCAAGACCAGCCTGGGCAACAAAGCAAGACCTCATCTCTACAAAAATTAAAAAAATTAGCTGGCCATGGGTGTGCCTGTAGTCCTAGCTACTTGGGAGGCCAAGGCAGGAGAATCGCTTGAGCCTGGGAGTTTGAGGTTGCAGTGAGCTATGAAGACGCCACTGCACTCTAACCCAGGCAATAGAGTAAGACCTTGTCTCCAAAAAAAAATAAAATAAAATAACAAACTGATTCTAAAATTTATATCAAAAGGCAAAGGAACCAAATAGCTAAAACAATTCTGAAAAAGTTGGGGGACTCACACTATCTGATTTCAAGACTTATTAGAATGCTGTAGTAATCAAGACAGTATAGTGTTGGTGACTAGACAAAGGAACTGAGTAAAGTCTCAGGTTACAAAATGAACATGTGCAAATCAGCAGCATTTCTGTACACCAGTAACAAGCTAAGAATTGAATCAAGAACTCAATCTCATTTACAATGGCTGCAAAAAATACAAAATACCTAGGAATATATACTTAGCTAACGAGGCGAACCACCTCTACAAGGAAAACTACAAAACACTGATGAAAGAAATTGTAGATGACACAAACAAATGGGAAAACATCCCATGCTCATGGATTGGAAGAATCAATATGACTAAAATGACCATACTGCCCAAAGCAATCTACAGATTCAATGTAATTCCTATCAAAATACCAATGTCATCTTTCACAGAATTAGAAAAAAAATCCTAAAATTCATATAAAACCAAAAAAGAGTCCAAATAGCCAAAGCAATCCTAAGTAAAAAGAACAAATCTGGAGGCATCAGATTACCAGACTACAAATTATACTACCAGGCTACAGTAACCAAAACAGCATGATACTGGTATAAAAGTAGACACATAGATCAATGGGACAGAATAGAGAACTCAGAAATAAAGCCATATACCTACAATCAACTGATCTTTGACAAAGGGGACAAAAACATACACTGGGGAAAGGAAACCCCATTCAATAAATGGTGCTGGGAAAACTGCATAGCCATATGCAGAAGAATGAAGCTGGATCCCTATCTCTCACCATACATAAAAATTATCTCAAGATGGATTAAAGACATAAATGTAAGACTTGAAACCATAAAAACTCTAGAAGAAAATCTAGGAAAAACTCTTCTGGACATTGGCCTAGGCAATGAATTTATGACTAAGACCACAAAAGCAAATGCAACAAAAGCAAAAATAAATGGGGCTTAATTAAACTAAAAAGCTTCTGTACAGCAAAAGAAATAATCAGCAGAGTAAACAGACAACCTACGGAATGAGAGAAAATATTTGCAAACTATGCATCCAACAAAGGGTGAATATCCAGAATCAACAAGAAAAAAATCCTAAAAATAACCCCATTAAAAAGTGGGCAAAAGACACGATCAGACATTTTTCAAAAGAAGATAGACAAACAGCCAACAAACATGAAAAAAATGCTCAACATCACTAATCTTCAGGAAATGCAAATCAAAACCACAATGAGATACCACCTTATCCCAGTCAGAACAGCCATTATTAAAGCACCTGCATTCATAACGTTTACTGCAGCACAATTCACAATTGCAAAGATAGGGAATTCACCTAAGTGACCACCAACCGATGAGTGGATAAAGAAAATGTGGTGTATGTACACCATGGAGTACTACCCGGCCATAAAAAAAGAATGAAATAATGTCATTTGCAGCAACTTAGATGGAATTGAAGGCTATTGTCCTAAGTAACTCTGAATGGAAAACCAAATACTGCATGTTCTCACTTATAAGTGGGAGCTAAGCTATGGGTATGAATGGTCAGAGGGGTATAAAGGACATTGGAGACTCAAGGGAGGAGGTGGGAGGAGAATGAGGGATGAAAAATTACCTATTGGGTACAACGTACACTTTTCTGGTGATGGGTACACTAAAAGCCCAGATTTCACCGCAATACAATACATCCATGTAACAAAAACCACTTGTACCCCCTAAATCTATTGAAATTTTTTTAAAAAGTATGTATAGAAAGAGAGATCAAAAGCACAGAACAGAGTCCAGAAACAGACGATATGTATATGATCAACTGATTTTCAACAAAGTGCAAAGGCAGTTGGGTGAAGAAAGGATAGTCTTTTCAACAGATGGTACTGGAACAACTGGATAGCCATATACCAAATAATAGAAGTTGCATCCATACCCTGCACCATATACAAAAACTCAAAATGAACCATAGGCATAAATATAAAACCTAAAACTAAACTTCTAGTAGAAAACATAGAAAATCTTTGTGAACATGTGTTATGGAAAAATTTTAGATACACCAAAAGCACAATCTATAAAATATTGATAAAATGGATTTCATCAAAATTAAGAATTTCTCTTTGAAAGACACTTTAAGAGAATCAAAAAAACAGCCACAGACTGTGAGAAAATATTTATAAATTCCATATCTGATAAAGGATTTGTATATCTATAACATATAAAGAATTCTCAAAATTCAGTAGGAAAACCACCAAATGTGAAAATGGGCCAACGATTTGAACATGCTTCACCCATTACATGCCTGTTAGAATGGCTAAAATCTAGACAAAGACAATAACAAGGACTGGCAACAACAGGGAGTAACTGGAATGTTTATCTGTTGCTGGTGAAAATGCAAAATGGTATAGCCACCCTGGAATATAGTTGGACAGTTTCTTATAAAATTAAACATACCCTTACCATGCAACCAGCAATGTCTTTCCTAGGTGTTTACCCAAGTGAAATGAAAACTTATGTTTATACAAAAACATGCACATGAATGTTTGTAGTGACTTTATTCCTAATTGCCAAAAAGTGGGAAACAGCCTAAATGTCCTTCAACCGGTTAATGGATAAATAAACCTGTAGTGCATCCAGACTGCTACTTTGCAATAAGAAGGAACTACTGATGCACTCATGTAGATGCATGTGAAATGCATTAAAGCTTAAGTGAAAGACACTAGATTCAGTAGGCTACTTACTATATATTCCATTTCTGTGACATTCTGGAAAAGGCAAAACTATAGAGACAGGAAAACAACAGTGGTTTAGAGGTAGGCTGACTACAAGGGGGCGTGTGGGAATCTTTTGGAGTTAAGGAACTGTTTTATGTGACTATAGGTATTCGTTAAATGCAGAAGTATACACTTAAAAGAGTGAATTTTACTTTTACAAAAGGGAAAAAAGACATGTTAAAAAAAAAAAAAGTTAACCATCCAGATCAGTGGTTTTTGATCCTGTCTCTACATTATCACCATCTGGGGAGGTTTCAAAACAAATTCTAGCACAGAATTGGGAGTTTCTCCAGTAAATGACAGCAATTATTAGACTGTTGGTTGGAGACAGCTTTGTCATCATGACTTAATAGGTGATAGCTGAGACCAAGGGTGACTATTACAAAGAACCAAACATATACTAACATACTAACATTTACACTACCAGGAGAAAAGAATTATTAAATACCACACAAGATCAATTAAGATGAAGACTGATCATTAGTGACACTTGTCAGGGTAATTTCAGTGCATTGGTACAGCTTGTTGAAGAATAAATTACGGTAGCATTGCTTGTGGTAATAATAGGGGATTAGCCCTATTAAGCGTGATAAAGATATGCTATAGAATACTATATAGTAGTTAAAGAGATGCAGTAGATTCATATATACTGATATGGGAAGACATAAGACAATGTTGACTGTAAAAATATTCCAAACAGTACACAAAGTATGCCATTATTTTTTTTTAACCCAGTTAATACACATGATTACATTTCTAAGAATAAGTGCATTCCTAGAAAAAGAGGATACCAGCCCGATTTGTTCAGTGAATGAATAGTAATAGTAGTATCTCTGGGGATTGGGTGAAGATAAGGAATCTAGGTGTTTTCTATATGAATTTTTTTGGAATAAGAATTTGTGTTTAAACTATTGTGTGTATATTGTGTAAATAATGATGTATAAAAGATTGTATATTATATGTAAACTTTACATAATAGAATTGAGAATGTAGAATGCATATTATACATTATATGAATGTGCTATGTATATTAAGTTATGTAATTGTACATTGTATAACATATGCAGTGCATGACGTATATATTATATACAATTAACAATGTATACAATGAACAATATAAGGAACATTCAAGTAAATGGGAAACTACAGAGATAGCAGACCAGACTTTTAGGAAGGCAAAAGGGTGTAGAAGAGAAGGGGTCAAAGGAAAGCTTTCTTAAGATGGCTAAGGTTTGTGAAGGTGCATGTGCTGATAATAACTAACATTAATGCTTTTATTTACAACCTCAAAAAAGCTTACTATTTCAAACTAAAGAATAAAAAAATAAATGTTATGAATAAAATATGTCTAGGATTTGCTTTAAAATAATCTGGGGGATGGGAAATGAATGGGGGTATAGATCAAATAAGACTGGCCAGAATTGCTGAGGTAGGGTGATGGGCATGTGAGGATTCATATTTTTTTCTCTACTTTTGGATGTTTGCAATTTCCTATAATAAATGTATGTTAATTTGCTCAGTATACTTTCTATAAGGGAACATGGATAATGAAGCAGTACATGAAAAAAAATTTTAACCAACTACCAGAAAATAATGTGATAAAAGACTTTTAGGGGCTTTGGAGAAACTCAATACTGAAGGCACTGTAAAGAGATCCAGTCTCTCTGGCAACGTCTTTCTCAATCGTGGTTCCTCATCTGAGCCACTACCCAGAAAATAATTTGGGTAACTTTTCTCAATTCTCTCAAGGATAATATATAACTATTACCATTCTAGATCTTACTAATTTATAACCTACATTGGATACCTTAGGAAATTAAGGCTTATTTCTCCAGTGAAATCCTGATTGAGAATGGCTACTAAAAAATGAGTAACACTTGACTGAAAAAAAGGGCATAGTATGTAAAATCATACTTTTTTTGAGACAGAGTCTTGCTCTGTCACCTGGGCTAGAGTACAGTGGTGTCATCATAGCTGTCCCCTCAAACTCCTGGGCTCTCCTGCCTCAACCTCCCAAGTAGCTGGGACTACAGGTACGTGCCACCACCTCCAGCTAATGTTTCTATTTTTTTGTAGAGACGAGGTCTTGCTCTTGCTCAGGCTGGTCTCAAACTCCTCACCTCAAGCAATCCTCCCACCTTGGCCGCCTAAAGTGCTAGGATTACAGGTGTGAGCCACTGTGCACGGCCAAAATCATGCTATTTTTTAAGAAGAAAAATGGATGTGTGTCTAAGTGACTAAATATGGCATAGCAATGTGATGCTCTGACTCAACATTATAGAAATGTATATATCAAAACACCTATGGGGGAGCTTGTTAAAAATAGAAATACTCAGCCCTTACCCAAATAGTCATCAGTCTCAGCCAGCTAAGTGAAGTTGGCAAGATATATAGTGTTTCTTTTCTCTGTTAAGGGTATTGTTCAAATTCTTCCAGGTAAATTGCTTAACTCATTTGAGGTTTTTTGACTTAATACCAAGCTATGTGCATTAGCATTTTGAAGTTTTTATATCTATTTTTTCCCCACCATAGAGACTGAGAGAAATTAACAGTATGATACGGACAGGAGAAACTCCAACTAAAAAGAGAGGAATTCTTTTGGAAGATGGAAGTGAATCACCTGCAAAAAGAATTTGCCCAGAAAATCATTCTGCCTTATTACGCCGTCTCCAAGATGTAGCTAATGACCGAGGTTCCCACTGAGGTTAGTCTCTTGTATTGAAACTGTCTTTTCACAAACTCTGTTTAGCAGCATCCCTTAATGCATCTAGATTATGGAGCTCTTTTCCTTAATCCAGCCAGTCAATTACAGCCTGTTTGTTAGTAACATAAAGGGACATTTTTGTGAGAAATTAGATGGACTCCTTCCACTGTCCATAGGATATTTTCATTCATCCCAACTGCCTTTTCCCGTGCCAATTCAGTGCTTACCATCAAGGCTGCTTAGACTCCAAACTTGGATTTTTATCTCTTTGACAAAGCTTTTACAAGTACTACAGAGAACAGAGTGTACTCAAATGAGAGTATAGGAGGTCTCTGTTGACATGCTCCAACAGAGCATATAGTCCAACAGAGGGACTATATTTCAAATTCATTCCTGTTTCCTGGTCAGCTCTAGTGCTCATGGAAAGCAAAACAAAAATTAGGTATTTTGTCCTAAAACGCTTGGTAGGAGTGTGAGATTTCTGCATTCCAAAAACAGAACAAAGGAGAGCATGCCCAGATTTGGGAGTCCCAGGTCTCCTGTTCCCTTTGTGCACTTCTTCCCTTTCCCCATTAGGTGTGGTGCAGTGCTTGACTGTTCAGTTGTGCAATGTCTGAATGAACCTGTATAAGTGGCGGCACTTTAGGGCTGTAAAACGCATGATTTTGTAACTCAGATTTTGTTGTATATTTGTGATAGCACTTTCTACAATGTGAACTTTATTAAGTACAAAACTTCCAGGCTAAAACATCCAATATTTTCTTTAAAGCTTTTGTACTTTTTTTAAACTGTTAAAGCCCCTGTAGCCACCTTTTGGGCATGTGTTTTAAATTCTCCAGTTTTTTGTTGTTATGTAGGGATCAGCTGGCTAAGTAAACATTTAAATCAAGTTGAATTGAGGGGGTTAATATGAAAAATTATGACCTCTTCCTTTAAGAGGCAGTTATCTAAAAGACATGTGTCTATTAAGGTGATATATATTTTTAAATATTTTTGGGTGTATTCCTGGCAGTTTAAAAAAATAAGTTGGAGAAGTTAGGTTTTTATTAGTACATAGTACCATTTATACAAATTAGAAAATGTTATTTACCAGCCACTGAAATATCTACATACCTTTATTAATCACTATTGTTCCAGCAGTTTTAAAGTTGAATTAATAATCTTATTAGGGAGAAAATTCAATTATAAATTGAATCAGTATAAACAAAGTTACTGGGTAACTTCATATTGCTCTGAAAGAAATATGGAACTTACACTGTTCAATTAGAATAGTGTTGTGCAAAAATATTTATAAAACCTCTCGAGATACTTACTGCTACTGTAATTTTATATGAAGATAAGTGTATTTTTCAATAAAGAATTTATAAATTAGTCTTTGTTATATTGAGAAAAAGGTATTTAATTTCCTGTATAAATGACAAGGAACAATCATTTATTGGTTTATTTTGTCTCTACTGAACACATTAGTCATCCATCATTTAAATATGACTTCATTAGAAACCGTTTTAACACTTTTTCTCCCTCCTGCCAAAAAATACAGTAAGTAATTTGCTTTAAAAAAAACTATGAACAAGCGTTCTGGTTTCTTTTCACTTGACTAATAAATCAGTTTATAAATCAGTAAGACAGCAGGCTGAAGACTGAGATTCGAATGATCTTCACTTAAAAGTGCTGAGTTATGGAACCTGCTCTCTCTCTATACCTCTTTTCTCCACTTCCTAACATATGTACAACTGGAACCACTGATTTAAAAACTATTAAATAGTGCTGAATTCTGTCTGCTCTATTAGTTTAAGTGAATGCAACTTACCTTTAGCATTATATTCAGAAAAATACTTAAGCCTGAAGGTCCCCAATAATTTGGAGTACTTAACTAGATAACCACCCTAAGACACTTCTGACAGAAGTAATGTATTACTTAGAGAGAGGTTTCCAAAACCTGCTGTTAGAACCTATGCATACATGGAAAACACTGGTCATCAGTCATCATTCACACAGTTTTACTCTTCCGGCAGTCCTTTGCCATTGGTCAGCTTTAACTAGGCCAGAGTCCAGCAGGAAAGTGCATGGTGCACCAGATTCACCATCTCTTAAGTTGCTACTGTTTTCTCTTCTTTACTGAAAGGTTGTACTGAGCCAGGCTTTACCCATGACAGGCCAGCAACATGAACATTTTTATTGTGCTGTTCTTCAGGCTTCTTCTAGGCACAATCAAAAACAGACATTTAAAAAAAAGGCTGATGAGGAGATTTCAGCACTATACAGACTTGTTTCCCAAAAAGTTATTTGTATGTAATGAGCAGTCTCCAATGAAGACATTTTAGAAAACCGTGAGTTAGCCATTTCAAAATGGTTACCTACTTACTTTCTGAGTCAGCATCTTCTCTCTGGCTTCATCATGTACAGAAGGATTCCATGGAGAAAAGCTTAAGGGAGAGAAAAATATTAAAAAACTGTGTTTTGGCTTACTAAATGTGTATAACATCTGCTTTTCAATAATTAAGCCAATTCCCCTAACTTAACAAGGAATGGTACTTTTAAGGGGTCATCTTTATATAATGAGTTGTCAACACGTATGTTTTAAACATTATGTAATTGATTTTCTCACATGATAACTACCCCATATACGTGGAGTGTCTCATTTAAGCCTCACATCAACCCCTGAAGTACTATTATTTAAAAATTAAAAAATCAAGACACAGTAAAATTAATTTCTCTGGGTTACCAAAGCTAACAAGTGCAAAAGTCAACCAGTCCATCTACTGAGTCCAGGCTCTTAACAACTATACTCCTCTGCCTCCCCAAGCAGTACCAATGTTGCCAGAGCGCAAAATCACCACTCCTTTATACTCCTCCAGACGCTGGTGCCCAAGATCAAACATCACAGTGCTACAATAACCCACCACTTTCACAATACTGAATTTCCCTTCCTTTCACCAAATCTGAATGTCAATGGGGATATGGCAGTTTAAGAGTGGGATCCAGCTAAAACTGCCAACTGAAAAGAAAAGTCCTGACCTGTCAATAAATGAGCACATTACAAAGATCCTTAGGGAAACCAAAGTCACTAAACAACTTGCTATTGGCACAGTGTGCCAGACGTATAGCTTTTTGTTTAAGGAAAGAGCCTAAGGGGTATCAGAAATCCAGTTGACACCAAGTATAAAGGATATAAGCCAACAGCTCATGCACATGCCTTTTAATCCCCATTCTAAGACCTCCTAGAAAATGGAAGTAGAGTACTGGAAAGGACAATTCATTTAGATGACGTACCACTTACCTAATTGCATAGGGGTCTTCTATTTTAGGTTGGTCAAACAAACGAGCAGTGCACGCCTTAACACTGTCAACCACTTTACTTTTAAAAAGCTGAATATCTTTTTCATACCTGCATTAAAAGTTTAAATCAAAAAGTTACCAACTTAATCTACTTAGCTGCATCTTCAAATTTATCTTAAATAACAAAGCAAAAGTAACATACAGTACTGCAGCCTCTGGGTTTAGGGGGCTTGCTGTATCAATCTTGTAGAAAACTCTCCTTGCATACATTAATACTTGCCAGATATGATTATGGTTCCGCCTAAAGGGAAAGAGCATGGTTACTGAGGCTTCCTCCTGCTGTATTATGTCACTAGAAGAAACACTTATTTACTTACCTCCACTTTGCAAATGCTCTCTTCACATCCAATTCACCTGAGGTGGGATCAACCAGCGGGTGAAAGACGGGAATATCAAACACCAAGCGCTGTATTTAAAGAGAGACATATCCTTTAATGGAAGCAGTGGAGCTTATTAGACCCGTAGAGACAGTGGTAAAAGGAGTTTTCTGACAAGGCAATCATGTTTAAAGTCAAAAATCTGCCTCAAGAGGGATACTTAACTACTTTTACAATTTTCCTGTAAAACTAAATTTTGCAATGAAAAGTCATTCTCCACTACAGCACAATGATCACCATTCACATAGTAAGTGCTGCAGTCCAGCATCTGGCCTCACATGCAGAGAAACAAGGCTAAAGCAAAGGATGGCATGCCAGAGCTGCAACAGAGCATAGAAATACCCTTGGAAGACTACTGGGTAGACAAACATTTTGGGAAACTGAAATCATAAAATTTTAGGAAAAACCCAAGAAAGCTTTAAGCCCCTTATATCCCTCTTGCTGACCCACAAATGAAGCCAGACTCTATCTCCAACTTACCGGACAGTCACCATCTGGATAGTTATCAGGGATGTAAACTGTAAACTTAAACACGCCATCTTGATAAAGTCCATGCCGTATAAATATCACTCCAAACCACACTGAAGGAAAAAATAAAAACGGTTAAGCCCTAAATTTGTGAGAGGAGCCAAATATGCTAAAAATTAGGAGTGAATCCTTGTCTTACTTAGTGCAGAGCGGTAAGAGGGCTGCACATAGACGCCCGGTAACTTCTGCTTCACAACCAAGGTACTAAAACAAAAGCAGAATAATTAACTTGTATGGCTATAAATGACACATATCGATCAAATCACCCCACATTCATTTTTCTGAGACAATGAATGGTCCCTCAAGGTGCAAGTGATGCCCAAACCATACAAGCAAAGTTATCACAATCTCTCACCTGACATAACTCTGAGCAACGGACTTGACTGCTGCCTACTCACTGGCTTCATAACAGAAGCTCCTGGAGAAATGTGCGAGCCAACAAAAAGCCCCATATTAAACTAAAACTAAACAGGGATACACAAAGAATCAAGTTTTCCTCCCAGACATCAGCTCTTCCAAAACATCATCTTGGAAACCAGCTTCGTAGGTAATTCTGAACAATGCAACTTGAAGTAAGCTCTGGACATTAAATTTGAGGTAAATGAGAGTATTTATAAAATTAATTGCTTCTATGACTACAGATGATAGATCTCTCACACACATTCAAAAACTGCTTTTCAATACAATTTTAGGGAATTAAGAATAAATCAAGATTCCATGGAATTGCTTAATGTCAGCTGTCATTTTAAGCGTGAATCACCAATACTCTGGTTTCTCTGCAGATTGTATAACTCTTTCGCCATTTTAAGTTTGGATCACCAGATCCCGGGGCAGAGGGCAGTGTTCAGATTTGCAGTGTTGCTTGGTGAATGCAGCATCGAAGTGAGGCCCCAGTGCAAACACCTGAACTGTGTGGGCCTTGCTAGGGTGTGTGGGACCGAGTGCTAAGAACAAGGGAAGACAAGTATACCGACACAGAGGCGTCACTGGTTTTTCTGGGACCTAGTCACCCACCGACAGCTGTTCTGCCCTGTTTCTTGCAACTGCTAGGAGCCTAAAAAGACAAGGTTGTGACCAGACCTTGAAACAAACGTTCACCTAGGGCCTGAAAACACAGTAACCTGCCAATCCTGAATTTTACCAACAACTAGTTTATTGGACCTTAGTTGATCGTTTTCATTACCTATTTGCCATCACACTTATTCTTAATCATTTTCTAATTTATCTATTCCATTTTTAAGTCACTGAAATTCAGCATGTCAACAGCAACATGACTGCCAGATGTATCTACTATAGTGAGTTTTGTCAGAAAAGGCAATTCTGTGTTCTCATACAGACAGTGGTTTTAATCACTACAATAGAAGCCTGTCCAACTCACTGTCCATCCACATCACAAGCCCTCCATTATAAAGCTAAAGGGACCGTTGCTACCAAATCACACCCAGCCAATTACACTGAGGCCTCTGACCATTACAACATTAGTATGCTGAGGGAGGGATCAAGGATGCTTTTAAAATAACGTCATATACAAAGGAATTTTAAAATGATAGAAATTAAAAATTCTCCAAACTTTCTGTCCTTTTAATAAATTATATCAAATGCCATCTGACTCTGTGTGCTATTTGAGCCCAGCTCCTACATGTGTGCCGGGGGCTGTCATCACTACCATCTCTCTGCACACGTGCTCAGCTCCTTGCACTCTATAGATAGGGTCAACTTCTGTCTAACTGCAGGCTTCTATGACTAGTCAGGTTCTTACTTACACGGAACCCAAATCTTTGTAACTTCCCTATAATTGCCAAGTCCTGCCTTTGGGGTCATACAGAATAAGTCAACTCCCTTCTAATGACAGCCCTTCAAATATATGGAGACAGCTTTAATGAGTACTTAAGATTCCTCTCCTCCAAGACAGCATTCCAGTTCCTTCAATTTTTTTTTCTTTTTTCTGAGACAGAGTCTTGCTCTGCCACCCTGGGTAGAGTACAGTGGCATCATCATAGCTCACTGCAACCTCAAACTCCTGGGCTCAAGTGATCCTCCTGCCTCAGCCTCCCGAGTAGCTGGAACTACAGCTGTACACCACAACGCCCAGTTAATTTTTATGTAGAGATGGGGTCTCACTCTTGCTCAGGCTGGTCTCAAACTCCTGGCCGCAAGCAATCCTCCCACCTCATCCTCCCAAAATGCTAGGATTACAGGCATGATCCACCACACCTGGCCAAGAAAGATTTTATCACCAGTAATAGCCCCCATAGTTCTATATTCACTAAGGCTGATATTGGAGGGGGATAGGTTTGAGCTTTAAGATTAAATGACTGAATCCATCAGAATAAATTTCATTCTCCACCTTCAAGGATCATTCATAATTTAACCAAATAGTTTAAGAACTTACAATTCTGCAAGAAGAGAGTATTCCAGGTAGAAGGGTCCGTAGGAAGCATGTGTGCCATTTGTTGACTGTGCTGCTGGGGCAGGAGATGTAGGCTTAGTTATGGGCAAAGCATTTTTGGGAATAGAAGGCAGCTGTTTCTTTGGCGCAGTTCGTGGAGGACTGGTTTTCACGTCCCCTGTTAATGTCTTCTCTTCACCATCAGATCGCTATTCAAGACGGAGTTGTGAGAATATTTGTTATGATGATTCTTAAATCACAAGAGTACAGTATTAGCTCCATGATGTAAAAGCTGGAAATTACTCTTTTACAAGGGCATTCCAACACCATGATCAAGATGATCTGAAAGTCCTTTGAGCAGGCTGGTCACATAAAGAGCAGACAAAGCTGAAGCAAGACTAAAGCATTAGGGATACTCTTTAATTAGGTGCACCCTTATAAGGACAATACAGTCAATATTCATAGGATTAACTGAAACAGAGAAAGCAATGATTTCTCCTAGTGGCTCCCAAAAGAGGACAAGGGGTTACTAAGTAATTAGACAACTGTACAAGACTAGAAAAGTCCCCTTGTACTGAGTTGCTATAGAAGGTCAGGTGCTAAGAAGCTCAAAAAAAAAAAATATATATATATAGATTGACAAAGTGGTCACTACCTGATGTTAGCACTTGGGTTAGAAACAAAGAATGAAGCTATTCTCTCACTTGCTTGCGTCTAATTTTGATCTTGTCCCTAATGGATATATTTCCACATTTGAAATATCACCAGCATAAACTGTCATCCTTAGTCAAAGACAAAGGTTGACATGAGTCAGACTAAACTACCATCTCATAGGTATTTCCTTGGCTTAAGTACAGCCAAAGGCTGTTTAATTAGCTATATTAAAAAATGTATATCATGTGCATAGAAAAAAGTAATAGTGATGTTCTCTTAGAGATGGGATTATGGGTTATTTTTATTTTCTTATTGTTTGTATAGTTTAAGCTTTCCTAAAGTGAAAATGTATTATTTTTTTAAAGAACATTTTATTTAGAAAAATTAAATTAGTGCCCCTCAAGTTGGACTTGATCATATTAGACTGGCCTTTTCCAAAGCTGTTCTAACCATAGAATCTTGAAGTTTAATAGAAAAACTACTATAACGCTATGTCACAAATTTCATCATGTGTAAATATAAAGAACTGTGACTATCAGAACAATTTCTAGTTGAGATACAATCTCAGTCTCAGAAACTGACTTTAACCAACAAAATAATTATTTCTCGAAAGTAAAACCTACACTAGAAAAAACAGGTAATTTTGTTAAGATTACAGATATAGGTATGGATTATTTTAGCCTGTGTTCTGACCCTTTTTTCTGACAGAGAAGCAAATGGGTTTCCTTACTAAGTTTATCAGCTATACCTACTTTGCGTACAGAGCTTGTAGACATGCTCCAGAAAGGGTTCATAACTTGTACTCCAAACAAAGAAATTCAGTGGTCTGTGTCATCAAACTCTTCCGTCCTCAGCATTCACTTTACCTTCGAACAAGATAGGAAAACAGAAACATACCAACACCAACAGTTTAATAAGACTTCTGACATGGGTAGGAACTAAATCTGCTACCCTAGAGATACAATATAATATTATATAACATCTAGTTATAAGAACCTAGGAAAATGTCTTCAGGCATCTTCAGAAACAGTTTCCTTCTATATCCCCTTCTGGCTGCAGTTTCTTTCACACCTTTAGACGTCTACAAGAATCTGTGCACCAGATCCCTTGCCAGGATTCAGAATATTCCATAACACAGATCAGCTTTGGTGCCAGAAATTAAGAAGATACGGACAACAGTTGCCACTAGCATATCTAGGCATTTAACTAATGAGAAAGTCAGATTCAGAATGCACTGGACCCACATACACAGAAGTTGTATCACTGCTCCCAGGATTATGGGAACAAATGATAAAGATCCAAGGTGGCTGATTCAAGAGTTATCTCAACTCATTTAGGCACAAAATGATTCCTCCAGCTAAGCTATTAACCAAAGAAATAAGAGAAAACAGAGAAAGTAGAGCACACATATGTCAGTAAGAAAAGAGGGGAGTTACCCGAGTCCTGTCAGTACCACCTGCACAAAACTGCCTTTTTCAACTGCTAAGATTACAGAAACTCTACAGGAATTAGGCATTAAAGGAATTGCCAAGCAATAGAAATGCTACAGAGGAGTGCAAAACAGACATTTCACAAACACACATCTTTCACCCAAAGCTCCAAGTAGTGGGTAAGAAAGCATGTCTCAAAGGTCACAAAGTCAGTGGGTCATTTACTAAAAATACAAAGAAGCAAAGGAAAAGCAGCCAAGCCCAGCGTAAGAACAGTAACTTCTCTGCTCTGTGCCCCCAGGCTCTGTTACTTAAAAGCTGAGCTCCTTCTCTGAATGCCTAGTTGAACCAATCAAAAGGTTGAAGGTGAAAAGGGTCAAAACTTAGTAACATTTTCCTAAATTCTTAAGAAGCAAATCATTAGCAGACCATGTACCAGATGTCCCCAATCAGCAATAATTTGTTTTCTCTCGGGAGCCTATGACATCCATGGGTGGGTACCAGGACTTCTATACCTTACCAGTGCCTATTACTGCTGTTTTGCTTTCCAAGAGATAATGCCACCCAGTAATTAAATCACAGGAATGAGGATCCTGGTTCTTCCACTAACATGTTGACTTACAACCAGTAAGCAGCAACAGCTCCGTGCAAATCTGCCTTTAAAGGTGACTATGACACATCGAAAGTAGTTGGGACATCAAGAATTGGGGGGCGGTGCACATTCCTGTTTGGCCCAAATAAAAACATTGATTTTCAGATCGAGCAGTAATATGCAGCACCCCACTGTCGTCTAGGATAGACCTGATATAACAGGGGACCCCAACCCCTTGGTACACAGTCGTGCTCACCACCACAGAATTTTACTGGGGTGGAGCAAACCTGTAAACTCCCTTCCAAGTCTATAACATGTTATGATCCTATGACTTCACCCTTAAGAATTCAATAAAACTTGCCCCCAGTTCTTTCTATATTTAAGCAGGAGATATCATCTTTGCTACCTCATTTTGCAATAGATCTTTTAATCCAATGTTTCCAGCAGCAACATAATCACGAGAAACTGTAGCACGCTTTTCAGGAATTAACTATACTATTTATTGTATCTAGTCTATGGCAGGCACAGCATGACATGTTCCAATAAGAATGACATATATGGAAGGAAGGCACAGGCTACATCATTGTAACTGGGAAACAATTTTAGAATTTCTGCTGGTTTGGCCCCGAGAACAAAACATGATTGCATTCCTCCATATATCACGCAGCTGAGAAGTCTGATCTTTGGCCTGTGCAAAGGATCCATTCACAGCAGAGCTAAAACTAGTCGTGGGTGCTGCTGTTCCTATGTGCCATGGTGCCGCCACAGGCACTAACTTAATACATCACCCAGAAACAGGCTTAAGGAATTCCACGTTAAGAGGCGACAGGGCAGGGCCTGGAAAAAAGACGAAAACAGCCCCTGGCCAGGCTCGCTGGGGACAGCCAGGATCGGCGCCGGCCTCGCACCGGCACCCTCGCCCGGGGCGGAAACCCGTTTCCGAGCACGCAAGTAATCTGGACAAACCTGTCTCGACGTGATGCAAGGAGGGGGGCCATGTCCTGGCCTCGGAGCTAGCTCGAAACTGGCCCGGGGCCCGCGAGCCCCTTCAGTGGGGGGTTGAGGGCCTCCGCGGCTCGGCGACGCCCCCCTCAGCCAGTGCACGGAGCGGGAGACCAGAGCCGGGGAAGGCGGGCCCCAGACGGGGCGAGCCACCCGGCCCGCCTCCCTGCCTCAGGCCGGCCCGGTCCAGCAAGCGCCGCAGCCACCCCTGCGGTCTCCGAGGCGGCGGGCGCAGCAGGTGCCTGCAAACGCGCACAGGTGCCCGGCCCGGCCATGTCCCAGCGCGGCCGCCGTCGCACAGAGTCGAGAGCGCCTGGCAGGACAGACAAATGCCGGGCCCGAAGAGGCTGGTAGCTCCGATTTATAGACTCCTCAGACCTCGCGTACCTACCAGCCTGCCGGGCACTGCGCCTCACCCCGGTGCCTTCAACGCAGAGCTCCCGGCTGCCGAGCGCTGCCGCGGCGGGACAGCATCTCCTGCCGCTGCGCCAGCCCGGCCCCTGACCGCTCCCCGCCCCGCCCTGCCCGGCCCTCGGCCTCAGGCTCCGCCCCCTGTCCCACGCCCCTGAGCCCGGACGCTTCCTCCCAGGCTCCCTGCGCCAACTGGCTCCCACACCTGCCCGTCAAAGACGTTCTTCCGGGGGCAATGGGACGACCACACTCCGTCCTGCCAATTAAATCAGTTCCGTTCGGGTGGGGCCGCACTTGACCCTCCCCTTACGTAACATCGCCCGGGACGAACTGTCAGTCACGGAAGTATCGGCTCGTAGGGAGGGATGGGCGGAAACAAACAAGCGCCGGGGCATAATTGGTCACGGCGTCCGCCAGTCACCATAGAGACCCGCCCAGAGGCTTATGCGGGCAGGCCGCGGCGGCCGCCATCCAAGGAGGTGGGGACTGCGGATCTTCGCGGGCCAGTTCGCGGGGCTGGCGTCCCCTGGAGGAGACTCGGGGCGGGGCCGCTCGGCCGCATGACCGACCCGGGCTCGCCCTCGCGCCCTCCCACACATTCTGGCGGCGCCGCGGGGCCCGGGACCGCCACGTCGGGCCCACTCGGGTCCCCGGCGGCCGGAGCGGGAGGGGCCGCAGCGGCTGTCAGGTCGGAAGATCGCTTTGCTGACATTGAGAAGCGCCCATTTTATACACCGAAGAGCGGAGGAGCTGAAGGCCAGAGACGAAGGGAGCTAAACTCCGAGTCATGCCTTGGCCCTAGCGCAGCCAGAGGAACTTTTTGAAAACGCTCGTCGGCCCCAATCTGTAGAATCCGAGTAGGGGAGGGGGAGGGCCAGGAATCTACATTTGTCACAGGTTCTCCTGGTGATGCTGGTGCACACTGAAGTTTGAGAACCTCTCCCATGGCAACGTAGCTCCTGGTCATTTCTTTCTTTCTTTCTTTCTTTTTTTTTTTTTTTTTAAACCCACAGCCCTCACTTGGACCTCCCATCTCCTTTTCCCTTAAAGGTCTGTCTGCAGCCTAATTCCGTGAACGCTACCCTTGCCTTTCCAAAGCCTTTCCTTACAATGGTGCCTCCCCGTGCGATCCCCCTCCAGTCTTGACACCATAATCCTGAACACCCATGATAACCCTCCCCCACCAAGTTTCTACCGCTTCTCTAGACACCAGTGGCACTGACTTGTGTCTGTTACACCACATAACTTAATATGTGACGCTCGGAACAGAAATAGTCTGACCAGGTTGTTTGGTTGCTTCTGAGATTCTGGTAAATGACTTATGCTAAATGGCAGGAAGAAAAATTCTCCGGATGTTAATCCCAAGGATTGATTCTGAAATCCAACTTCCTCCCCCAGCTGAAAACACTCCTAAGCCACTTCCTTTTGTCCATTTAGGATATACTTAGCAATGTTATAATGCCCTTAATGTGAGTCTTAATATAAAAAGGAAGGCAGGCCACAGGTGGTCTCCCTCCTCACTCTCTGGCCCAGTTTCCCCCAGTCTTCTTCCAAGCTCATCATCCTCTCCCAAGCTTTTTTCTGATGGCATCTCTTCCCCGAACTTCAGTTTTCACCAAGGACTCACATATGTAATTCTCCAGCTCAAGTCTCTCCACTGAGCTTCAGATGCACAGATCCAACTGCCCACCCAGCACTGAATGACCCAGATACATACCAATATCAGACGCTTATAACTGCAGATGCTGGAAAACCCAACTCAAACTGACTTACATAGCAAGGGGATCTCTTTCACATGGTAGGGTATGCTTTACTCACAGCCTCTGGATTTGCACTTTCAGGATGGTAGCAAGATGGCTGCTGCCATTCCAGGCACATCCAGTGTCTAACAAAACAAAAAGTATCCTTTTCTCCCAGTGATCTCTTTTGAAGTGCAAGAATACCTTTCCCAGAAGCTCCCAAGAAGAAATGCCCACATTTCACGAGTCACTGAGTCTCTGTCCACAACAAAACCAATCAAAGGGCCAGATATGGCGGCTTGCGCCTATAATCCTAGCACTTTAGGAGGCCAAGGCAGGAGGATTACTTGAGATGAGGAGTTCGAGACTAGCCTGAGCAACGTAGCCCGAGATCCCATCTCTACAAAAAATACAAAAATTAGCCTGGCATTATGGTGCCCACCTGTAGTCCCAGCTACTCGGGAGGCTGAGGCAGGAGGATCGCTTGAGCCCAGGAGTTGGAGGTTGCAGTGAGCTATGATCACACCACTGCACTCTACCCAGGGTGACAGAGTTAGACTCTGTCTCAGAAAAAAAGAGGTGGTACGGACAGAACTTGGCCATGGAGTAGATGGGGTGTGGGGGGTGTAGGAGGAGGTATCGGGGCTGACGCCTAGATGGTGAGGCCATTCTCTGCTGTGAGAAACAGTGAACTATAAGCAGGTTTGGGAGAGTGGCAAATGGGAAAATATGAGTTCTGTTTGGGGTATTTCTGCAAGCACTGTTGCTCATGTACCTGATACCCATGTCCCCCTTTTTCATTGCTGACAGACCCTCAGTTTTGTTGAGGAAGGAGTTCAGTTCCTTCAGTGGTTCCCCACTGGGCGAAGCGTAAACTCCTTACCAGGGCTGTGGGTCCAGCCCCACTTGGCCCCAGGCTCCAGCCACCCTGGCCTCCTTCCAATTCCTGGGAGGCAATGCTTGCCCACCTGCCCTACCACAAGAGGGGGCCTTGCACTGGACATTCCCTCTGCCTGGCTCATTCCTGTCTTTCCCCCACACAGGTCTCAGCTCCAACACCATTTCCTTAGGGCAATTTGCTATTTACTTGGGAGATGACTTAATTAGTGTCCATCTCCCACACTGTACACTCCTTGAGGCAAGAACCATGTCTGTTTTGGTTCCCATTGTCTCTCCAGTCCCCAGCCCAAAGCCTGGATATACTAGGTATGCAATAAGTATTTGGCAGATGAAGGACAGAAGCAACTAAAGTACGCTTAAGACACGAACCTGCACGCCCACGGCTCTGCACCAAGAAAGTAGCTCCTATGAAGATCAGGGTGATTTATTCAAAGAGAAATGAGAGGCAGACTCAAGGTACCGTTTCTTTAAGACTAAAATATAAGTGCTGAGAAAAATCCCAACTGACTCTAAACCTTACCTATAAAACATTTTCAATCACTTCATATTACAGTGGCTATTCTAAATTTTGGGAGCATATTTGATATTATATTTGTGTCAAAAGGTTCTTTTTGCATCAGGACTTAATGGCTTTGTGACCTCTACATATTCAGGGCTCCTGGTCATGTTCTAATCAGCAAGATAGTCACTGAATCCATTCTTCTTTTGGTCTCTGAAAAATTAATTATACAAAGCAGTTTAGATCACTGACTTACTACTAAAGGCCTTAACATAAAGAAGGAAGGGACAAAATGATGGTTAGTTGAAATGTATATTTTTAACTCAATGCATTTGCCCCTAAATCCTTTTGTAAAAGGTACATTCCTATGTACATATCACTGATTACACGTATTGTTCAAGATACGAAATGATTATCTAGGTATGCATGTTAATGTCTTAGAAAAAATATAATACATACATTAAAACCATGATTTTATATAGATAGTAATGTTTAGGATGAGACCAGAGTAGGCATTTAAGGTTTTTTTTTTTCCTTCTAAGTAAATGGATTTAAGGTAGGATATTAAATAAGTAATAGTCCTATAGTTAATTATGATCCTCAGATATGGCAGAAATCACAAATTTTTGAGAATTATTGAAGGTTTAGAAACACCCCTGTAGAGGAATGATGTAGTTTCTGTGCTTTCTACATCCTCACCGAGCAGTACAATTCTTGCTTATACCATCGCAAGGGTGCTTCCAGTGCTTGGTTGCATCACATTTTCCTCCCGGCCCTGTTACCCATAACTCCCAGCCCTTGAGTAAGCAGGTGGATAGATGGAGAGACAGATGAAGGAATGAATTTTACAGACAGACTACAGCATTTCAAAATGAAATCAGAGTATCTGATAGACCACTATGAATATATATGCCTTAAGGAAAAGCAACCAATATACAATGTTCCTGCTTAAACAGGGCTGAAGAAAACTGATTTCCTTTTATAATCAAACAGCATTTTGAACATGGCATGACACTACAAATAACCACCCACTCTCTTAGCATACTGATGACTATCCCACCAGCCACAAGAGCAATCTTCTCTTTGATTGACATTATCTTTGGAAAACCACCTTACTCTGTGGTTTCAAAGCGTTTGGAAAGATGATAAAGGCTTAAGGCCAGTTTTAGCTAGAGTGGCACACTCGGAAAAAGAAAACTGAAGGGAGAGAGAAAGCAATTTTCATTCATTGATAAATAATTCTGGGTCTGCTGTGGGAAGGACACTATTCAGGGCACAGACACCTTCCTTCTTGTAATAGGTAAATGGTGATTTGCTGAAACATATGGAGTCTCAGTGATTTTGAGAGTCATCTACCCAAAGCAAATAACATTGTCACCATCATTTATTCCATTTTATTATGAAAACTGTCAGCCATACGGAAAAGTAGAGTACAGCTCCCTTATACTCACCACCTAGTTTCAGCAATGGTTAACGTTTTGCTGTATTTCCTTTTTCCCATTACTTTTCTTCCTGAATCATTTAAAAATAAGTTGCAATCACCATGACCTTCAATATTTCCTAAGAGCAAGGACATTCCCTTACAGAACTACAGGGTCACAGTCACACCTAAGAAACTTCACTCCAAATTCCTAGCCTTGTTGCATGCCCAGACCTACTTAAATTGTCCTAGTCGTCACACACCAAGAAAAAAGCTTTTATAATTATTGCTATAGACTAATTGTGTGTCCCCCCAAAATTCATATCTTGAAAACTTAGTCAATAATGTAATGGTATTAGGAGGTGGAGCTTTTGGGGGGTGATTAGGTCACAAGGGTGGAGCCCTTGTGAATGGGATTAGGGTCCTTACAAAAGGGTCCCCAGAGAGCTGCCTTCCATCTTCTACCATGTGAGGACACAGCAAGAAGGTGCTGTCTGTGAGGAAGCCAGCCCTCCCCAGACACCCAAACGGCTAGCACCTTCATCTTAGACTTCTCAGCCTCCAAAACTGTGAGAAATTGATTTTTATATTTTATAAGCTACCCAGTTTATGGTATTTTGCTATAGCAGTCCGAACAGACTAAGACAGTTATCATTTTTCTAAACCAGGATCCAGTCAAGATGCTGTCACTGCATTTGGCTGTTATGTCTCTTTAGTCTCTTTATTCTAGAACAGTCCTTGCACCTTTTTCCCCCCATAACATTGACGATTTGAACAGACCAGGATATCTGCATTTTGGATTTGGCTGGGTGAGAAGCTTATTATGACTCTTTGAGCTATCGATTTAGTTGAATTGCATCCCAATAGTTATACATGAATAATTCAAAACAGAAATACACTCTGTGCTAAAGAAAATTGCTTGAGTATCTGGAACTGTACAGATTAGTCAATTTTTAAGCTTTCAGCTGGGTACTGTGGTCATTCCTACTTCTCACTTTTAAAGCTGACTTATTGTCAATAATTTTGTTATCACAAACATCAGCGAGTCCATAATTCAGACTCGTCCTCATGGCCACTCGCTGGATACTTTAGCTACTCGAGTTAATGCAGTTGAGAGACAGTCGGAATGTGATTCGGAAGACACTAGGTGGCGAGCTGTGGTTGCTGTGCCAGTAAACGTCAGTGCGGGAGCAGCTGCACCTCGGGACGGATGTTTACGGTTCCACACTCAGATATCTCTACATCCTACCCACAGGCAAGTCGAGCCCTGGGGTCCCTGGTAACAGTTACACCATGAACTCTTTCTTCAGAATGTCCACTTTTTTTTCCCTCTGATGTGACAAGGAGAGGAAATAAAGACTGTTTGAAGGAATATTAAAACCAGGAACACAGTTGCTTCCTCTGGGAATGGGAATCTACTCAAAGGTGACAGGAGAGAGGCGGTGGTTGTCATTCCTGATGGGTTCATATGAATATAGTTTGTATTTTCCCCAATAACAGGCAGCAGCTTCTCTTGACACTATTTATATGGCCTTCCCCTTTCAGTTGACACGGAACAGGCAAACCTTCCCCTGCTCTGTCGGGGCTGTGAGCCCGGGAAGGCGCTGGGGCGCTGAAGGAAGCGGAGGGGTTGCCGACCGCCACCGGGGGGTGGTTGAGTGCCCTCTGGTGGGCAGCGGGAAGAATGCAAGCAGCAAAGCCGAAATTTCCCCAAGTATGTTTTAAACAAACCTATGCTCTTAAAAAAAAAAAAAAAAAAAAATCCTTAGTCTACATTGCATTCCTAAAAAATTCCATGCTTAAAAGAGTTTTATATTTTCTTTAAACAAAGTGCTTTATTAAGCTCTAAGCAGGGTAGCATCCCCGCCAGACGTTCAAGGACACAGGAAATGAGGTAGATTTGAGAAAAACATTTCACTGAGCCCTTCATCTAAGATGCCTTAAATGCCCTGTAAGTACCATCTCTGAAACCGTTCCTCGGGCTGCCCCCCCTGAGAAATTCACGCCTTTCACCCTTCACCCCCAGAATCGCCCCATCCAAACCAAACCTTGGAATCTTCATTCCCAAAATATAAGTGACTAATGAGTTTAACCCTCCCACACACATCTAAATCAAAGAGATGAAGCGCTCAGTTTCCAGTACTGGCCCAGAGCATAGTGAGGAATTCTCTCCTCCAAAGCACATGGTCTGGGCTGGGACAGGAGAGGACAGGGAGAGGTCACAGGCTGGGGGGGGGGTCACTGCACACTTACCTATGCAGGAGCCTATCAACACCGCCTACGTGACTAAGGACCAAGGTTGTGTTTAGGAGGAAATGCAAGGAGGAGGTGTCCCCGGGGAGGTGCAGCACTCCTGGTGATACAAGTCATTTAAGAGTCAGGCTGGCACCCAAGGGTCATGTGACCCAGCTTCTCAGGACAAACACTCTCTGGTCAAGTAGAGCTGCTCTGGTTGCATTGGTCTGGGGGTACCAGCAGACTCGGGCAGGAAAACATGTTAACCCAGGTGGCGATGCCTCTGGGGCCAGCAGGGGAAATCCCAACTGCTTGGGACAAACCCCTCAGTCCCAACCCACCATGTGTCTACATCTTCACAGGGGTACTGGTGTTTTCTGGGGCCTTCCTCCCTTGAGTCACAGGTCGTGGGGTGTGGCAGGAGGCCCTATTTGGCCTCAGCACATCTTCCCTTCTGGATCAGCCACAGTCCCTTAACCTTGATCTGCCTGTGCAGATGCAGCCCTTCTGGAAATGTGGGCTGATTAGAGGGTGTGTCACTATTGCAAATAAAATACACGGTCACAAATGGGGGTGGGGGGTAAGGGATCACCCTGCAAAACAGCTGATCCCAAAATCCTCCACTGCTCCTACCCTGATTCAAGCCACGCCCTCTGCCCTCTGGCCTGGAGGAGAGCACCTCCCTGATCCTGGGCTCTGCCTCCCCCACCTCCTCTCAGTCTGTCCTCAGCGCAGCTAAACCTCAGCCAGGTCATGTCACTCTCTGCTCAGACCTCTCCCGTGGCTTCCTATTCCACATAGACTAAAGGCCTAGAGGTCCCAGGTAATCCAGCCACATGCTTGACTGGCCGTGGCTCCCTGTCTGACCTCATCACCTGCCACACTTCCCTGCCTTACTCCTCTCCAGCCTCCATGAGCTCTGCTGTTCCTGGAACATTTCAGGCATACTCGTGCCTCAGGGCCTTTGCACTTGCCTGTTCCCCCTGCCTGGAATGTACTTCCACCCAGATACCGGTGTACTCACTCTCTCCATCCCTCCAGTTTTCTGCTCAAATGCCCCCTTCTCAGGGAGGTCTTCCCTGGCCACCTTATTTAGAACAGCAACTCCTTCCCCAGCCTCCAGCACCTGCTCTATTTTACTCCATAGCGTTTATCACCATTGAGCATACTAAATGTTCACGTATCTGTTTATGGTCCATCTCCCCCATCCATCCCTATCGCTGACTCACACAAACCCAGAGAAGGCAGGGATTTTATTTTTATCTGCTTTGGTCACTTCTTTAGCCCCTAACACCTTAAAAAAAGAAAAAAATAGGAAAAGGTGTGACGCTTCATAGGCACATGTTACGGGTTGAACTGTGTCTCCCCTACACATTTATATGTTGAAGCCCTAACCCCTGGTACCTCAGAATGTGATTGTGTTTGGAAATGGGGCCTTTAAAGAGATCATTAAGGTCAAATGGGGTCTCATGGGTGGGCCCTAATCCAGTTTGACTGGTGTCCTTGTAAGAAGAGGAAATTTAGACACACGAGGAGACATCAAGAATGTGCACTGTCAGAGGGATGGCTGTGGGAAGAGGCTGTGAGAGTGGCCTTCTGCAAGCCAAGGAGAGAGGACTTAGAGCAAACCAACCCCGCCAGCACCTTGATCTTGGGCTTCCAGCCTCCACGGAACTGTAAGAAAATAGCTTTCGGTTGTGTGAGCCACCCAGTCTGTGGTATTTGTTTTTATTAATTTACTTACTTATTTATTTATTTTAAGAGATGGGGTCTTGCTATGTTGCCCAGGCTGGACTTGAACTCCAAGAGATCTTCCCACCTCAGCCGCCAGAGTAGCTGGGACTGCAGGTGCATGCCACCGTGCCCAGCCATCCTATAAATAGTTGTTTACTGACTAAATGCCTTTGGAAGGCGGCAATGGCTGCTTCCTCTGCAGCCGTGGACCGGCCTCAGTGTTTTTCTTCTTCCCATATTAAGATAAGCATCCACCATGCAGCCCTCACTCCTGGGGGAATCTGTTGACCCCAGGGAAAGCCAGCTTGTGATTAAGGGTTTCCCCACACTCTGTATCACATGTAGAAGGGCCACGTTGAAGGTTCTCAAGGGATGGTGGTACCAAGGTGCTTCTAAAGATGTTTGTACCAGACGTTTCACCGCAGGCACCGCCAGTAGAGTTGGCCATTGCCTACGATGCGTCTGACTACACTCAGAGTCAGAAAACCCATAACCGGAAGGACCCTTAAAGGTCACTGTCACAGTGGCAGCAGCAGCGGAAGTAATCAAAGCAGCGGCAAGAACAATTATTGGAGTTAACATTTATTGCTCTCTTACTCTGGGGTCCAGCAACATAAGCACTTTATAAACCTTAGCTCAACAAATCCTGCAGTAGCCCAGTGAGACAGGAGCATTCATTGTCCCTACCACACAGAGAAGGAAGCTGAGGCTCAGAGGAGGAGGCTACAAGCTACAGAAGCAGAACTGGAATTTGTTTTTATTTTTCCTTCTCAACAAATTCTGTTCCTCCTCCTCCAGATAACAGCACCCTCATTGCCTAGTTTCTTGGGGAACCACTCTCCCCGACTGGCTCTTTGTTCAAGCTCTTCAGATGGGACTGATCCACCCCCAGCTCCAGCCCCAGTGCACCAGGGCGGACCAGTAAAGAAGAGTCCATTTCTCCCTTCCCTCCACACCCCTTCCCCACTGGTTTAAGGACTGTCCTGGGACACAAATGAGTCTAAAGAGCCTCCATCCTGGAGGTGTGGGCCTCTGGCACAAGTCTTGGGAACAAGAAACTCCTGTTACTAAGCCAAGAGAATGTCAGCCCTGGATGCTACCTTCAGCAAGACTTAGTTCTTCATGTCCTTTAATCAGCCAGTCTCGCTCCCGAGCAGGGGACCTGATGGTTCTGGCACAGGCCAGGCAACCACTCCACATCAGTTGTCCATGGCTACGCAGGTTGGGGCAGGACACAAGGCACCACTTAGCATCAATCACAGATACTGCAGAAATGAGAACTGATACAATAGAATGAAAGTCAAAGCCCTCGACAGCCACAGTCTCTCCAGGGGGAAAAATGGGCCCCGACAGCTTGGCCCCCACGTCTCCATTGATTCTTGAGCCATCTTTGCCAATGACAGGTCAACAAAATTCTCCTAAGCGGTGGGCTCAAGGCACAAGTCTGTAGGGGCCCAGCAGGGAATGTGAACGTGTGAAGGAAGCCAGGTAGGAGCCAGCAGATCTAAAACTACTGCTGCTGTGGCCAGACCAAACACCTGCCTAGTTATGTCGCTTCTGAAACAACATAGGCCAAAGAACAAACAACCAAAAATAGTCGCAGGCTGCCAGCTTTCAATTCCTGTCTTAGTCCATTTGTGTTGCTGTAAAAGAATCCCTGAGGCTGGGTAATTTACAAAGAAAAGAGCTTTATTTGGCTCATGGTTCTGCAGGCCATACAAGAAGCATGGTGCCAGCACCTGCATCTGGTGAGGGCTTCAGGCTGCTTCCACTTCTTGTGGAAAGCTAAGGGGAGTCAGCATATGCAGAGATCACATAGCGAGAGAGGAAGCAAGGGGTGGGGAGGTGCCAGGCTCTGTTCACAACCAGCTCTCACAGTTACTGAGAGCAAGAACTCACTCATTACTGCCAGGATGGCACCTAGCCAGTCGGGGAGGGATCTGCCCCCATGACCCAAACCCCTCCCACCAGGCCCCACCTCCAACATTGGGAATCAAATTTCAACATGAGATTTGGATGGGCCAAATATCCAAACCATAGCACCCTACAAAAACAACTAAACATTGCCTATCTGGGCTGGATGCATTATTCTTATGAGAGATTCTGGGCAATCTGTCAGCCATCAATCCAATCCCTATATATTTGGGCAGTAACACCAAGGAAAGAAAGACCTTTTTATGAGAGGCATAAATAAGTGAAGAGTGGATATAGCATTTGACTTCAGAAAGCTTGCAGTCTGGTCCAGGGGAAGTGACAAATGCAATAGAAAGTAGTTAATGCATCAGTTCCTTCCTCAATGGGCCCAGGCTGGGCTCTCTCAAGGGTACAAGAGGTACGATGGGCAGGAGGCCACAACAGCCACTTGAATAGCTTGACATGTGAGCCTTGCACTGGTGAGAAACCCAAGACAGGAAAGAGAAGTGTCTCTTTGGGTATGGTGAGCCTCTCCCCAACAACCCTCTTGGTCTGGCTGAGTGGCTCCCAAGGGTACCTATGACCTTTCTCTCATTTATTCAGGAGAAAGATCACGTTTTATTATTATTGAGCACTCTGGAAACTTATGGGAAAAGTGCCATTGTCAGTATTTAAAACACAACTTGTAAAAATGAGAGAACAGCCCACTCAAGAATAAGAGGCTCTGTTGATCATCTGTGGCCTTCTGTGTGTTTATGGTCACTTTGCTGCAGTTCTACCACCTGGACCTGGTCTGAGGGAGCATCTCAATTAACGAGTCACTCAGAGCCAGTGTCACGGGGAGTTGATGGGAGTATGGTGGTGCCTTGGTGAAAACTTTGTGGAGCCTCCAACTGCCGGGGCGTGTCTCTGCTTGCATAGGCCAGATGCTTTCACATGGGGCATCTGATCACAGGTTGTGAAAAGGGAGCTCCAAAAAAGACAAATTTCAGCACACAAATAGTCTGCATAACAATAAGCCCCCCGGTGACACCAGGGTTAGTTTGGCAGGTAGGGGGACAGTGTGAAGAGTCTCTGGTGACAGCAAATACTTCTGCTTGTCCCCTCTCTTCTGCAAACTCCCCATCCAAGAAGCCCACCCAACAGTAGAGGAAAAGGCAGAGACATACATTAAAGGAGTAGCCCCATCTGAAACAAGATCATGAGCGATGACGTATATTTTGGCTCCAGAGAACTGCAAGCAGAAGGGTCATGAGCCATTTCTGTATAATTCAGACCAGGCCAACGAGTCACTGACTTTGCAGTTTGGACCTAGAAAAGCATGGGGACTTGGGAACAGAGGCGTTTGCCTCTGAGATGCAGACCTGGGTTAACCTCACACTGTGGTTCCACCACACTTGTTTTCTCAGTGCCTGATGTGGTTCCTGGCACGCCCACATTTCTAGAAGCCAGGAAGATCTGGAGTCATGCTTCAGATTCCTATGGTAATGCCCTTCATGAGAGCACACACAGCTGCCTACATCCTCTGTGTGTTGTTTATATTATTTTCCAAGACATTCTTCTTGTTCGGTGTCCCTCTGCCCAACCCGTTGCTCCAGCAACAACAGGACGACGCCTTCCAATATGGCCACTTGCTGGAGAACCCCAGAGAAAGGCCTTTGCTTCTACAACTTAAAATCTTTCTGCTCTTGGGAAAAATAGAGAAAAATAACCCCAGGCTGTAGGGAAGGTGAGGCACAGTCAAGAAACGTGGTCATGGTCACCGCCCTGCCGTGATTGCTGCTATTAGCTGGGACTTGGGTCCAGTGACTGGTAGGAAGAGCCTCCTCTTCCCAGTCTGTGCAAGGTGAGGACCGGACCTCATTCCCCATCCTGTCCAACTCTACACTCTGGTTCTAAAGATCTCAGGTTAGAAAGGATTTTAAAGACAAAATAGTGCAATTCTCCAATTTTGCAGAAGAAATGGAGGCCTAGGAAGATGAAGTGAGGTTTTGAGGCGCTCATGGGTAATTAGCTGCACTTTGGGGGTGGGGCTGAGTATGCTGTGTGTGCATGTGTGCATGTGTGTGCGTGTGTGTGCGTGTGTGTGCGTGTGTGTGCGCATGTGCGCGTGTGTGCACGTGTGCAGGTGGCTGGGAGGTGGGGAGAAAGGCTAAGAGAATGTCTTTCTTTTTGCAGATCACCCCAGAGATTTTCTTGACTTTACAGGTGGAACTGAAGATAAATGGATTAGCCAGGTGAATAAACCTGTATTAAAAAATTTCTGAAAAATCAATTTGAGAGAGAAGATTTGGGAAAATAAAATACGATCGTCTGTGTCAGATAGCTTGAATAAATCGATGCCTGCAAGTCTGGTAAACAATTTCTGATCTACGGCTCCCACCGTCTCCTCACTGGCGACAGTTACCTCAGTAATTGGACCGTGGGATGAGGCCAGGCCAGAATGAAAGGCGTTAAAAATGATGTTTCTTCAAGTGAAAATTAATTTATTTGCTGACCAACAAAGACCAAAGTAATTTCAGAATGTTAAGGATGGCGAGACACCATAAAATGTTTACATTTTTCACCCCCTCCTTAAATTAGACACAGAAATGGAAAAGAAACAGGCCTCTGTCCCCATGGGTGGTATTCCAAGCACAGAAACAACCGACTAATAAGAGAAGCGCAGTTTCCCTGGACAACTTCAGGGGCAAAATTGAGGGGCTTGAGGGCAGGGTCCCGTTCTGTGCTACACAGAACCGGTATCCACACGTATGGCAGGAGGGAAATCAAAACAACCTGGAAAGTCAGGAGGGGTTTTCTTCTGTGCTCTGGACTTTCTCTGCACAATCGCAGGAGAAGTAGCTTTTAGCACTGGGATCAATCAGCTCAAAAAAAGGTCAAGTCCATTGTCAAAATCAAATTAAGACCTAAGGCTCTGGTATGCACCTTAGCAGGAAAAGCAGGCAGGATGTGGGAAGGAACAGAAGGAAAAGATACGGTTGGTCCCATGGTGAAGGTGGCATCGGTGCTTTTTGATCTGAAGGACTCAAGAAGGTCCACACAGCAGCCAGATGATCTTTTCAACATGAATCAAAGCACATCCCTCTCCGGCTTAACCCCGTGGTGTGCTGGAGCCACCTCTTACCGGCTTGTAATGTTCTGTTTTATAAAATGCCCTTTAACGTATATATAGCAGAACACTTTCAGTAAAACAAATCTGGCCAACCAAGAAGCCATCATTTTCACCCACTGATGTCTGTCTGTGCACATCTCTTTCTAACTCCGAGTTCAGTGAACTCACTTTAGCAGTGTGAAGTCGTAACGATGGGAGTATTTACACCACAGAAATCGGCAAACACGACCAATCAGGGTCCACGTCCCCATCCTCCAGCTGGCTGAACACTGACCAGCACACCGTCGCTAAAACCTTCCCTGAGCTTCAGGCTGCAAACACAGCCCAAGTCCTCACCGCGGCCTTCAGGTGACAATTCTCCATAGTCGGTTGGTATTTCTCCCCCTTCGCCCACTCTGCACCCGCTCACCAGCCTTACTTTTGCTCCTTGGACGCCCCCTCGGGCAGCCTGTTCCCTCTGCCTGGAATGTTCCTTCCCCAGAACTTTGTGTGACTATCGTCCCCCTCGTATTCAGGCCTCAGCTGAAATGTCACCTCCCCAGAGAGGCCTTCTCTGATCCCATCCCCTCCAGTCCCTGTTACATCATCTAATTGTATTTTCTTCAATGCTTATCCCTCCCTAAAATCCTCATTTGTTTGCTTCATCGTCGTCTAGCCCCCTGCTAGAGCATAAATAGAACATTTCTCATTCCTCAAAACCCAGCCCGATGCCTGGTACGTGCCGGGCTCTCAGTCACTAGCTGCCAAACTGAATAAATGAGTAGCACAGGGCCTCAGATGCTACTGCGGACGAGGCGTCCTTTCTAGGTGAGTAATGTTCATCCATTTCTGTTCTTAAAGTAAATAATTTCAGAGAATATCCCATTCTTAGTGACTAAAACCCTCAAGGGAATAAGTTTCTCTATGTATCTCCTCCTGGGCAAAAAGGGCCAGAAGAGAATGAGGTACCGGAAGAGGCTCAGGGAAGAAAGTGCTGCACAAATGCAAGCTTTGTTCAACAACCCTCCTGCTCAGTGACATTCCTGGGTACAGTGTCAAAAACTACAGGCAACCTCACCTATGACAAGAGAAGTGCAAACTAAAACTCCATTTTTTAAAATTCTCAGATGGAGAACACAAAAAATTTGGTAACAGACTAAGTCGGACAACATGTCAAAACAGGCACTCTCGTGTACAGCTTGTGGGGCTTCCGTTGCACCACCTTTGGCAGTGTCTACCCAAAATACAAGCACATACCCCCTTTGACCTAACAATTCCACTTCTAGGAATTTATGCAACAGATTTATACTCACACAGGTACCAAAATTACAGGTGAACAAGGTTATTAATTGCAATAACAGATTGGAAACAATGTCAAAGTCTCTTGGCTGGGGGCCAGTTAAGCAAATTATAGCACACCCAGAAAAGGAAATATAGGGCAGAAAAGGAGGAAGTTATTCACATATGTAAGTTCTGTACTTACATATGTGTATGTACATACTGTAGTCTATTAAGTGTTCAATAGCATTATGTCTTAAAAAACAATGTACATAGTATGTACTAACACCACCTCTGGAAGAATATGTAAGAAACTGGGGACCTGGTTGACTCTGGGAAAGAGTCAGGTGGCTGAGGGACAGGACGAGAGGAAGACTGTTCACTGTGCCTTTTGAACTTAAACCATAAGATGAATGTCTCTCCTCTACAGAAAAAATAAATTTAAAATGTTTATGCTGTAGATTTGGCACCTGAGCAGTGAGGAGACAACAAATTCTGTGTTTTAGTTTAGTCATGTAAATAAGTCAGCAGAACTTCTTTTTACCCAACTTTCCTCCCTATAAAAGATAAACTCGATGGGGAACAATGTCTCACCCCAGGTGACAACTGACCTGCTGCTCTCTCTGTTGCTGGTGTCTGCAGATGCTGGTGAGCCCAGGGCTCAGCCTGGGACCTCGACTCTATTCTGTCTATATCCACTTGCATGGTGACACATGCTGGGCTCCAGCTGGGACCTCTCTCCTGATCTTCTGACTCCTGAACCCCAGGCTCCTGTAACCACCCGCTCACCCCACGTCTTCACTCGGATGTGGTCATCTCAAAGCCAACACGTCCATCTGCAGTAGCACACCTCGTCCCCTGCAGGCCTCCGTCTTATAAATGGCCATGCTGCCCTTCCAGTGGCGCGGGTCTGTGCCCTTGGAGCATCCTCTCCTCGCACCCCCACACCCCCACATTTCACCTGTCAGCAAAGGTGGAGCAGCCCTACCTTCCACTGTATCCAATCCAATCACTTCCCACCGCCTAACCTGCTTCCGTCCTGGTCTACGCCACTCTCGTCGCTCACCTGGGTTATTGTTACATCCTCCCGCTTGGTCTCTGCGTGTTCACCTTGCAAACAGCCAACGTGATCCTGTTAAAGCCTAGCTCGGATCATATCACTCTTCTGTTCAAATTCCCGGTGGTTTCCCACCTCAGAGTAAAATCCAAAATCCTCGTGGTTTCTTGTAAGGTCCCCTCTGACCTCCCTCCTTCCCATCCCCATGTCCTACCACTCCCCTCCTCCCTCACACGGTTGCAGCCGCAGTTGCCTCCTTGCTGTTCCTCGGGTACACCAAGCACAGGGCCTTTGCACATGCCATTCCCTCTGTCTGGAAATTTCTTCTTCCAGATACCTATAGGGGTTACTTCCTCACCTCCTTCAGGCCTTTACTCAAACATTCCTTCTCAGCGAGTTCTTCCGTGGCCGCTCTGTCTACAAGTGCGACCCTCCCTCCTCTGCCTCCCCCGACGCCAACACTGCCCTCTCCCTGCTTTTCCACACATCTCCCCATCCGGCAAACCAAGGGCTTTACTTATTTTGTGTATTATTTGCTTCTCCCATTGGAAAGTCTGCTCCATGTGGGCAGGAACACTTGTCTGTTTCGTCCACAGCTGTCCCCAGCGTCTGGAACAGTGCACCTCAGGGGCACTCGGTAAACATTTGGATGAATGAGCCATCTGCTTGGCTGGCTCTGGGCAGTGGCTGTCAGCCTCGCTGCTCACCTTTCGTCCCCTTCAGCACCCATCCATGGCTCCTGTCCCAGCTGAACTCCGCAGTTCCAGTCCTGTGTGTTCCTTACCTCTGCTCTTTCTTTGGTGTCGCTCTGATGTTACCCTGGACCATCGCCTGGAAGTCCAAATGCCCGCGGAGGCCAGACAGGGCAGAGAAGTGAGGGGCGTGGGTCAGGCTAGGGGAAGGTCCAGGCACAGCCTGAGATTCGACCTCTGCTCAGCTCTGGCCAGCAGGTGCCAGGCATGGGTGTGGTTAACCGTTGTTGGGTCTTTTGGTTTTTCAAGGGAAACTTGGAATCTGGATTTTTTTTTTTTAAATGGGAGGCCTCCTAACTTTTAAAAGCAGAAAACCAAAAAAAAAAAAAAAAAATCCTCAAACACTGAGGGCTTAATAAACTATATCCTGAGGCTCACTAGTTTGTGACCTTTGTACAGACCTTGACCTAGCAGAAAGCTGAACCCCCCGACTGGGTAAAGAAGAGATGTCCCCGGGTGAGGATCTATGTGCAGTTGTAATGTGGTAAGAAAAATTATATTTTATCCCTCATTGTTTTCTAGGGAGGGTGGATCCCAGGACTGAAGAATCTCGTTCACAGAGCCTGGGATCACGTCTCTGTTGCGTGGCCTTCTGTGGCCTTCTCTTCTCAAGGACAGCGTTCACGAGTCCCTGTGGGCAAGCAAGCTTAGAGGAGCTGGGACGGAGTTTTAGTGCATACGAAAGGAGCCAAACTAGGGCAGAAAGGTGGGAGGCAGGCGGAGGGAGGGTTGGGGGTGCAGGAGGGAAGAGAGACTGAGAAGAGGCAGGTCAAGTGAGAACTGTATTCCCCAAGAACTGTGGGGTGCTCAGTGTTGACCTCCTCTTTGGTCTTCACGCCCCATCTTTAGTAAAACAACATGCAGCTGACTTGATGTTCATACCCATGGTATTCATCTTTGTGGGGGGCTTGAAGAAGGAATGATGGTGACGACTGATTTGAGTCACTGTGGCAAAAATTCGTTTTAAATATTGATTAAAAGTAGGCAGAAATCCCACTCCCAGGCACGTACCCAAGTGACTTGACCACAGGTGTTCAAACAGCAACTTGTACACAAACATTCATAGCAGCACTGTTCGCATCAGCCAAAGGTGGAGACAACCCAAACACCGGTGAGTGAGTGAATGGATGGGCAAAGCACGTGCTATGTTCCTACAATGGGGTATTATTTGGCCATAGAAAGGGATTAGATTCTGATACACGCTACACGTGGATGAACCTTGAAAATGTCACGCTAAGTAAAAGAAGCCAGTCACAAAAGACCACATGCCACATAATTCTACTTCTCTGAAATGTCCAGAGCTGGCAAGTCTGTAGAAACAGAAAGTAAATTAGTGGTTGCTTATGGCTGGGAGGGGGCCTACAGGGGTGACAGCCAGCTAAAGGTATAAGGTTTCTTGAGGTAATAAAAATGTTCTCATATTGTCTGTGATGATGGTTGCACAACTCTGAATATATGAAAATCCATTGAATTGTACACTTTAAAATGGGAGAATTGTATGACATGTGAGTTACATCTCAATAAAACTATGTAAAGATTTAAAGTTGGTGGCACACCCATAGCTAAGTCACAATGCACCAGGTGCCATGGCTCACACACCAAAAACCACAGCCTGAGACCTGTCCAGGGCCCTGGATGTACCCCCACGCTGCCGCAATTCCAGAAATCTGCAGTCTGTGGGCAGAACACCAGCCTCTTGGCTATGCCAAAGCAAGGAAGGGACAGAGGAACAGAGAAGTCCCCAACACCTTCTCCCTGCCAAACGGCCAAGACAATCCCATCTCAGCCTTCCTCAGCCCCGGCCTACATGCTCTATTTCATACACTCAAGTCAGCACCTGAGACAAAGTTTGTGCATTTAGAATGAAGGCCCTTTTAATACTAGAGATGGGGAGGGTGTCAAAAAGAGGAGGAGGAGGAAGGACTTGAAAGTTCCCTCTTTTTGCCTCCCAGCATGACTTGAAACCTATGGACCTGAGTCAGAGTGGCCGCTGATGCCATAGGCCTGTCTGGGACAGTCCAGCTTAGCAAAGACCTCTAGGGGAGGGGCACGGAACTCAGGGATCCTCTGTGTCTATTTCTGAGCACTGAAACCTTTTAACAAAGGGCATAGAAAGCATCTTGGAGCCCCAGGGCTTGGCTGCCAACCTTAAAATGCTACTGACTAGGGCAATGACACCAGTTCTCCTTGGGGATGGTCTGTCACTGGCTTCCTTGAACTCTGGACCTTCTTGGAGGACAAAGAAAGCCTGTGTCTTTAGTGAAAACCTGGTGACAAGACTGTGGACCCAGAGCTGGTGTGGCAGCTGCCTCTTTCTCCTGGCCTTGGCTTGCTCTCGGGGCCTCCTCCTTAGCAAAGCCCCTTCCCTTTGTCCCCCTGTGTGATAGACCAGCTGCTTCCAGAACTTTCATCATCTTAGCCTCCTTAGGTCTCAGCATGTCCAGTTTTCATCAGCAGGACAGGGTAGTTGTCTTTACAGACATTTAACGAGCTGATTCACATAAAGCACTGGCCATGGGGACTTAATAAGCGGTTGCCCTTGTGAGGCTGCTGTAGGTGGAAGTTTGTTCTCGCCTAAATGTTACACCAGATGTGAGTATAGTATACTCACCAGGTTCATCATTGCCCACGTGACTAGGCTTTAGGTAAGCTGGCAAGAGGACTTCTCAGGTGACCCTCCCTACTTCTGAATGCTCACTGGTGCTCCATGAAGAGCATTCCCCCTGTGGGAATACCAGAGCACAACCGTGGACAACTTTAAAGTTAACTGTGGTTTCTCCCTAGTCACACTGTGGCAGAGCCCTGCCTCCTGAGCTGGTTACAGAGCAGCCCTGGGCCCAACATAAAGTCATCCCAAGGCTTTGAGCTGCCTGGCCCTTCCTGCGCCTGCAGGCTGGCATCCTCTCTGCAAGCTGTAGCTGGCCGCGTGGGTCCCCTCCCGCCCTGCAGCCGGTTGACTCTGCCCAAGAAACAAGCACAGGCAGGAGCGCAGCCCTGGGCTCCATGGCCACCTGCATGCCCCTGTCCCTGGGTGCTGTGCCAACCTGGCTGTCCAGCCACCGTCAAGGTGATTATGAAGTACTAAGGCCACATGCTTCCCTTCCCACAAAAATAATCACCGGGAGCCCCTTTGATTTCCAGGGGAAACCGGGGCTTCTAGCTGCACTTCCTGTCAGGCCGGTCCTTTGGACACGCTCATTCCACAATTTAGAGTTTGAATCTCGTTTTAAATGGCAGTTAAAAATTGTATGTGGCAGTTCACAATGAAATTTAGCTTGACAGCTGGGACATAAAACTAAAAATAAATGACTTCACATCCAAATAATAAGTAATAACAATGTTAGCCTGCATAAGAATAGCAGGGCTGGATTCAAATACAATATTAATTTTAGGAATATGAGTGACTGGGGAGAGACAGAGGCAAAGAAACAAATCCTTCATATAGCAATCGGCTCCTCTTATCCCCCGGGCAACTGGCTGCCTTTCACCTCCGCGGCACAGCAATTATGTGGTGTAATGGAGGCAGCGCAAATAAGCAGAAAGATTTTATTAAACCAAATGAGCAAATCATCTGCGTATTATTGCGATTTGATTGACACTGACAAGTGTCGAGCAGACGCGGATGTGAATATGATAAAGAAGCTTGCAGGAAAGCTCTTGATAATGTTACTCTTGATAAAGTTGCCTGGCCACCCTCTCTAAGTAAATAAAGGGGAGAGGAATATGACGCATATTAATTCACCCAGTTTGCAGCCTACTGGAGGACGAGAGGGGAAAAAAAAAAGTTGCAACGGGTTCAGCGTGTGGCATTTTATATGAATACCAAAATTGCATTCATGATTCACACAGACTTTACTATAATATATTAATATTAAAACTAAAGGTCATTCCACATAACGGTTAAGCTGCCTGAGCTTCAACCTTTATACCAATAACAGACTCTGGAAAGTAAGTGAGAAATATTTGAATACTCTAAAAAGAATTTTTTTTATTATTATTATTTGGGAGGATTGCTGGCTAACGTCAGCTCTGATGGCCCCTCACCCACCTGCCTTCTCCGGGGACAATTAAAGGGCTACCTCGAGGATGGCTGCATCGGAGACAGCTGGTGCTGCCGCGTGGGGAAGGGTGATTAATTGCCACAGGCCTTCGGGCCCTCGCACCGCTGCGTTTCACTAATGATTCCCTCGTGAGCAGGCGGAGCGCGCCGTCGGAGTCAGCACAAAACTTTCCTCGGCTGCTTGGGGTGCTCGGAGCAAACAGCCCAGCACGAGGAAGGCTCTGTCTAGGACGATTTAGGGGGAGACCCGCCCGCCTGGAGGCAGGGGGCTGGCCACGATGACCTCTGGAGCTCCCTTCAGGGGGTGGTTTGCTCTGATTCTGTCAGTCCGGCTGGCTCGGACAAAAAGGAGTGTGCATCCTAGGTGGGTGGACACTGAAAATTTTCCTGGAAGAGAAGCTTAAAGAAGAAAGTGGAGATAAGGGCTGTCTGCATGGAGCAGAGAGCCGTATCCATAGGGTGAGTTAAACCCGTGTTGGGAGAAAGGAATTTCTATCGCTGGAAAGTTGATCTGACCCTTGGTCACAGGGGCAGATTCCAAAGTCTGGTCTCCTAAGACTGGGTGGACAGAGAGCCTGGTGGTTAGAGCAAGCTCCTAAGGGCTCACCCGAGGCCACTGTGGGTCACAGAGTTAAGATAACTCTGCATCCAGTGACCTCACTGGAAGCTTGAAATTGGCCACAGTGGGAGGATTTACACCACAAAAATTGGCAAACACTAGAAACCAGTACTCCCCACAGCAGCTGGTTTTTAAACATTTTACTGGCACTCCACTGGCCAACGCAGGCAACATCTGGGGGAGATTTCACTTCTAGCAAGTTGCTGGGGTGCTATGTGTACCGGCATTACCTCACAAAGGCATAGAAACAGGCCTTCTTTATTTTACCTGGAACTGATCACATCTTCATGAACTCAATTTGGTACAAAACAAGAGGGGAGAAAAATGCTAGATTAAGTCCAACCTAATACAATAATTCTAACATTAACAACTTCTCTAGGCAACTTTCCACCTGTTTTTGGAGAATAATTCAGGTGCCCACATTTCCCAGCCTTCCTGCCCCCAGCCAGCTCCACCCCGAGGTAGTACCTGAGGAAATGGGGTGGGGTACAGAGGTGCACTTTAAGTGCCTGGGCCTCCCTGAAGATGTTCCTCTTTGAGATGGAGCAGTGACCCCTCTTAGGGGCCTGCCAGGCCCCCCAAGCATGGAAATAAAGGAAAATCTTGAGTCCCCTTCAGGGAAAGTTCCAGGCACCTGGCTGGCCTTGAAAGGTAAATGGGCAACCTGGACAGAACAATGGCCTCCAAGTAAGCTGGAGTCACGAGGTGTCTTTGTGCCCCATGGACACTAAAAGATGGCGTCTCAATGTGTGTTCTTGAGTTGTCTTTCAGAAACCCCCACTGGATGGAAAATGCAAATAAGGAGGAACTGAGGAAGTGAACTCTGAATGTCATTCTTTGTTCTAAATTCCCCCCCCTCCCAGGGGCCTGGAGAGAGCCACACCCATCTTACCAAGAATACCTGAACCCACGTCTGACCGATGGGCCCCCCACTTCAGGATATCCCACCTTTTTGGGCCAGGCCAATGTCTAACCTCCACATATTGATTTACAATTTTGCCTGCCTGAAATGCACCCCTGCCTTAAAAAAAACCCTGGCTCTTAAGCCATTGGGGAGTTCAGGTCTTAAACATTAGCTGCCCATACTCCTTGCATGGTGCCATGCAATAAAAATGCCTTTCCTGCTGCAACTCTCAGCTTCCATGTCTGGTTGTGCTGCGCCAGGTGAGCAGATCCCAGTGTGGTTTGGGAACACCTTATCCACCTTGCTAGCATTCTAAACTGGTGAATGACTTGGAACTCATGATCTGGCCCGGCTCTTGGCCTAGGCACTCTCCCTGACTGGCTCAGCCTCACCTTTGGCAGGTAGACCCCCTTCCAGCCTTGTGGCCTAGTTTGGTTCTCCCTCATCTTCTGCTGTAGTCTCCTTGCCCCTCCTGGAGGGGGTGGTGCCAGGGTCGCATCCACACCGCAAGGGGATGGAAGGCAGCTCAGGAAAGCTGTGCTCCTCCTCTGCCGGACCACAACCACCCACCCTCCTCTGCCAATCCAGGTGGATGAAGAGGCAGGGGATCTATTTCCAGGGTCTTTAGGGGAGTTGGGGCAAATGTACCTCTTCCTTTGGCCTCCCGTTCCTTTTTGTCACACTTTTCCCTCTGCAGGCCAAGACATGGAGCAAGGAGTTCAGGACACACATCCAGCTGCCTTCCTCCTCCCACATCTGCCAAGGCTATTTCCTCTACCTCAGTGTTTTTCAAACTGCGAGTCATGACCCGTTCTTGGGGAAGTTCACAAAGTCAGTGGGTTAAATAGCATGAATAAAAAAACAAAACAATTTTAAAAATGAGAAAATACCACACATAACAAGGCTAAGAATGGTTTTCTAAAATTTGTTTTGTGTATGTGTGGGTATATGTGTACACTCATGCACATCTGAATGTCTTACTGTGGGTCATGGAAAAACGTGTCTGAAAACCATTCTTCTGCATCATATTCTATCACAGAGCAACAAGCTGCATATCCTGAGGGACACAGGGATATTTTCTCTATGCTGGGAGGTCTCCAAGCACTGAGGCTTCCAAGGTTGGTTCTTGACATGCTAAAGAAATTTTTTTAAAAATTGAGAAAACCTCCAAGTCTGGCTTGCCATGAAATATCCAATTTTGAATGTCGAAAACTGAGCATAATTTTTTCTCTTGCATTCTTTCTGTAAACAACTGTGACCTCTCCCCACTTCCCCAAGGAAGAGTGATACTTTCAGCCAACTAGGGAGAGCATCACATTCAGAATGCCAAAGAAAAAAAATATTTTTTTCAAAGGACTTCTCCTGTTACACACTAATGATCCAAGAGGCTGCTTTGCTGAGCCCCACCACATCTGCTGGGCCCTACCCTCACTTTGCCAGCTGCACACGGGCACCCTGAGCTGCGCTTTCTCCAGTTACAGCTCAACCGATCTGCTTCTGAAAAGCCTCCATTATCCGTCCCTTTGCCAGTGCCTACGTGAGCCACATTTGGCTTTGATGAGCCAAACTATGTAAATTGTGAAAAAGTCAAATCAAAGGACTTGGACGTCCCTTCCACCAGGGCTAGGCTAATCACTTTTTGACAACTCCCCTCTCCTCTAGCCCGTCCACTTTAGGAGGATGGAAAATGTGTGTGCTTCATTCATCGTTCAACCCCAGTCCTAGCAGAGTGCCGAAGGCACGTGGTAGGTGCTCAATAAAGTTGCGTGGAATAAATGAGTTTGAACTTGCATGGGAGAAGTGCCAACCCTCCTATATTTCTTGAAAGTATCTCTGTAATGTGTTCCAGGGAATATTATTAAATTTGGTACCCCAACCATGCCACATCATTATATTAAATAAGTCCAGAACACCTTTTGTGTGTTCTTTTATGAATTTGCTAACAGACAGAAATCTGAGAGACAAATTAAGTGGTTTCTGGTTTATCTGTTAATCTTTTAATAACACTATCACTTTGCTTGTTGTTGTTCCAGAACAGTATTTTAAAAGCCCATCACTTAAAATAAACGTATAGCTCACAGTACAATACAGAAGAGTATTGCATGATCTTTGTGTCTTTACGCAAATACCATTAACACTAGTAAAAGTGAGATACACACCCATCAGTATATTTTATGCCCTTCTGTTCAAGAATACATACAATGATAACATCATTCCCTATTTAATTTTGAATACTAGTTTGAGGGAAAAAAATAAACAAGGCTATATATTTTTAGCATAATGTCTCTAAGTTCTATGAAATTTCAAGGGATAAAAATCAGTAAGATATATCTTAAATGCTAACTGCCATTTCCCTGTGTTCTTATGTTAACAGAAGTGAAAACTACAGTTGTAGAATATTCAATGTCTATATAAGATATATGTATTCTAATCTTTGCTTTATGGTCCACTGTAACCAAAACTTCATTTTGAATGAACACACTATTTTCCTAAGGTACCATTTTCAACACTATTTTCCCATTGCCTACACACAATGCAAACTTTGTAACCTGACACTGAAGACTTACATAAGCTGAACCTAACCTACATCCCCAGTCTTATTGACTCACTCTTTCGTCCCATCAGAATAATACCTATTAAGGCCAGGTGTGGTGGCTCATGCCTGTAATCCCAGCACTTTGGGAGGCCAAGGTGGGAGGATCACTTGAGCCCAAGAGTTCAAGACCAGCCTGAGCAACATAGCAAGAACTCGTCTCTACAAAAACTAAAAAGAAATTGGCTGGGGGGGTATGGTGGTGCACACCTGTAGTCCCAGCTACTCAGGAGGCTGAGGCGGGAGGATCGCTTGAGCCAGGAGTTTGAGGTTGCAGTGAGCTATGAGGATGACACTGCACTCTAGCTGGGGCGACAGAGTGAGACCCTGTCTCTAAATAAACAAAAAAACAAATACATGAATGAAAATATCTATTAAGTGCCAGAATAGATGCTAAGATTTTGGCAGGACAGATAAAGCTTATCCTCTCCTAGAATTTACATTGCAGTAGAGGAGAGACAAAAAAGTAAACAAATAAATAACTCCAGATTGTGATAGGTGCTATGAAGGGAACACACAGGGTAAGAACTTAGAAAGCCCCTTGGATGAGGGAGGGTGACTTTGGGTAGAGACGTCAGGGAGGCCCCTGAGGAGGGGGCATGAGAGCCGAGAGCTGGCTGTGTGAAGGCCTTGGAGAGGGAGTACTTGGCCTGTTCTCAGAGTGAGTGGGTATAGGGTGTGGGGTACCCAGATCACACAAGTCCTCAAGAATCACAGTGAGAAACATCAATTTTATGTTAAGAGAAATTTGAAGTTAAATGTTACTCTACATAGTGGCTTTATTCATAATTGCCAGAGATAGAAAAAGGCTGGATGTAGTGGCTCACACCTGTAATCCCAGCACTTTGGGAGGCTGAGGCAGGAAGATTGCTTGAGGCCAGGAGTTTGAGACCAGACTGGGCGACATAGCAAGACCCATCCCTATACAAAATTAAAAAAAAATTATCCGGGCATGGTGGTGCACACCTGTAGTCCTAGCTATTGGGGAGGCCAAGGTGGGAGATCGCTTGAGCCCAGGAGTTTGAGGTTACAGTGAGCTGTGATCCCCCCACTGTGCTCCAGCCTAGGCCACAGAGCGAGACTATTTCTTTAAAAAAAAAAATTAGGGAAAAACTCCAGTGTCCCTCAGCTGGTGAGTGGCTAAATGTCCATTTAAAGGCATACCACTCAGCAATAAGAAGGAACTACTGATACATGCAAAAGCATGGGTGAATTTTAAATGCATTATGCCAAGTGATGAAAGCCAGACTTTGTATGAGTTATCTGTCACTGCATAACAAAATTATCCCAAGACTTGACAGGGGTGGAAAATACAATCCTACCACGTATCTGGAAGGAGAACTTGAGAACAGCATGACAGCCAGTTGTAGAATCTGCAACTGTGTCACCGTCTGACTTCTAGAGAGAAAGAAACTTCCATGATTCTTCACAAATGAACCTCGTCCTTGAAGCTGTGTGACGTGATAGAGACAGAAACATGCCATTCACAGTACTGGAAGCAAAATGTGCTATTTTATTAGGTCAGCTGGGAAAACAGAAATGCCGTATGACATAACACAAGCTAGGATATGTAAAGAGATGGCACTGACTGATGTCTGTCCAGGTGGATACACAGCCACGGAGCCCAGTTCTCCCACTGACCCCATGTGACCCCAGGCCCTCAACAATTTACTGCCTCAGTTTCCCTCACCTGCAAAAGTTGTGGCTAGGACCTCATCTCTAAAGTCCTTTCCATCTATAAATTATTAGTCATTACTCTGTGATTTAACAACATGCTGATTCTTGTGGGACAAGCTGGGGGTCCCTCTTGTCCCTGAAGCACATCCACGTGTATCTCCCAGGGTCATATGGATACTGCCTGCATGACTTACGCCATATCTCCTGGCCATCTGCTCTACCATTTAGTCAATCTTTTCCTTCAAACGAACTTACTTTTTAAAAACTTAAATGTGTTTATATTAAAAGTAAACTTTATATCACAATGGTATATGGAGAAAAGATCAGTGAGACTAGCCAATTAAAAGCCAACTGAAAAATAAATACAGTGGAAGCAAAGCAATGTTGCCAATTTCTGGTGCAATACTGTTGCAGCTGGACACTTGAGTCTATGTCTGCGTTTTTAAAAAAAAGTTTTTAAAGGCAGTATGATCGAAGAGAGGTGTTAAAGACCAATTAGCACCAAACTGAGACTTTTTGCTTGCTTATCTCAAGGCTTAAAAGATAATTGAAAAGGGAATAAGTTTGTCCTTTGGAGATTCAGTGTTACTTAATGCTATGTCTATGTGCTACGTAATACCACTTCCCATTATATACCAGCACGCCGCCTGCGCTTTGAGAAATGTTGACTTTGGCATGCATTATAATTACTTAGGAGTTGGTTCCTTTGCTTCCTTTGACTGAGCTCCCAGAGACCAGGGGGGTTCTGGTTTATCCATCTCTGCATCCTTACCAGATGTCCCTTCCTCCCTCCTCTCAAAGGGCTTAGCAGTGTCTGGAACAGGTCAAGCCTTAAGGAGCCATGACAAGAGTGAGCAAGGGAGTAAAACAAGGGCAGCCACCAACATCAGCATGTGTTGGTATTTTAGCCCCAGTTACTGTTGTCACTAAATTAATGAGCTTTGTCTGAAGTTCTAAAGAGGGGAAAAGGGGCATACCAAAGGGGGACTTGGGCCTAAGTTCAACTACTGTTTTGAGATGATTTTCAGAGACATTTTGAGTCTCCAAGTGGGTGTAAGAACAATAGTTACAGAACTAACACTTTAAAGTAGTAAAAGTTTTGGAGAATATTTCTTTAAATGAAAAAACACAGGGTTTAGGGTTTCTAATTTCTTTTTTTAAATGAAAAATTAGCGCTGAGCCTCCCCTGCAATGGGACAAATGCTGGCCCCACCTGGACCACTCACATCAGAAGCCCTGGGGCTGTGTCCAGCCTCTATAGTTCTAAAAGCTCCCCAGGTGATTCTGACAGGCAGCCAAGGCTGAGAACACTTGATCAGAAAATTTGCAAATAAAGGGATTAAACTCAGCCCACATGAATGCCGTTGCTGGTTACCACACTGGTCCCCTTTGTACTGGATCACTCCTTGTCCCCCAAAACACACACCTCTTTTCCATTGTGTAACCTTTGAAAATAAGTCAGTTACATGCACAACATCATTAGAGAGCTGCAAATCAAAATCACCATGAGATTCCACTTCATGCCCAGTAGAATGGCTATGATCAAAAAATGAAGAATATCAAGTATCTGCAGGATGTGAAGAAATTGGAACCCTGTGCACTGCTGGTGGGAATGTCAAATGGTGTGGCCATGGTGGAAAACATGGTGGTTCCCCAAAAAGTCAAACACAGGATCAACCATATGACCCTGCAACTTCTGTCCTTCATGTATATCCAAAACAATTGAAAACAGGGACTCAAGCCAGTACATGTATGCACACAATAGCCAAGAGGTGGACACGAGTCAAGTGTCCATCAATGGATGAATGGATAAGCAAAATGTGGTATATACATCAACTATTCAGCCAAAAAAAGAAGTGGGAAATTACTCACCCATAAAAGCAAATGCAATTCCAGTACATACTACAAAATGGGTGAGCTTTGCAAACATTATGCTAAGGGAAATATGCCAAACACAAAAGGACAAATATTGTACAGTTGCACTTCTATGAAATACCTAGAATAAGCAAATTCATAGAGGAAGAATAGGTTACCAGGCCTGGGGCGAGGCGGGAATGGCAGTTAGTGTTTAGTGGGTACAGAGGTTCAGTGCAGGGTGATGAAAAAGTTCTGGAAATGTGTAGTGGTGATGGTTGCATGAAATGGTAAATGTACCGAATGCCACTGGATTGTACACTTAAAAATGGATGAAATGGTAAGTCCTGTTATATATATTTTATCACAATTTTTTAAAAAGAAACCTAACAAACTGGAAAAAAAAAAAGTCAGCTACAACAGGCCTCTCTCGGCATAGGAAGATCTTTCCAAACTCCACAGGGAGCAGATCATTAGACTTAGTGGAGAGGAAGAGTATGTGCCACTGGGGGCCAAATCCCTGGATGGTAGGCTGCTCTCTCAGTCTCTCTGTACCTCTGTCCCCTCAGTAAAGCAAGGATGGCAGTACTGTCTACCTATTTGGTGCGTTGTAAGACTGAATGAAATGTGTATTCATATTGCATGAACGTGCACACATAAATACGTAAAGCACTCGGCATAGTGGCTGGTATACAGCAAGTGCTGATAGCGACTAGTCTCACCATCATCATCGTCCATGCCCACAGTGATGTGTCTACCTTGACTCTGATCTCTATGCAAAAGGTGGGGTGTATTCTGAGAGTGATGAAAATGTTCTGGAAGTAGATAGTGGGGATGGTTGCCCAACCTTCTGGATATACTAAAAGCCACTGAAGTATACAATTTAAAGTGACAAATTTTATGGTGCACAAATTATATCTTTTAAAAAAGGCAGGGCATACAGTCATAAAAGGTGGTTTTCCATAATGTAGATATACACAATTGAGCATAGGATATACATATTTGCTAAGCAGCAAAGTCATGGCCACCACACTCAAGGCCTATTTTCCACCACAGCAGAGAAAGGCCCCAGCACAAGTGCAGAGAATTTGTAAGAGCTCCCCTGGCTGAGAGCCTGTGAGCCCCAGTCACCTCTGTTCTCTCAGGGAAATGGGAAGACGCAGCATGGACCCATCATCTCGCAACACCTGTGCCAATCTCCCCTGAACCTCCAAGGCCAGCATGAGAGACATCACGTTTAGCCATACATGGGGCCAATACCTGCCACAGATGCAGTTGCCTGGGAGGGTGACCAGCCTGAGTCTGAGGTCTTCCCTGAACCAGGCAGCAAGGTCAGATGTCACAGCGGTGTCAACACCTGCCTGCCAGCAGGCACCATAAAGGACAGATGACTTGTTTCCAAGGACAAAATCCAAAGACTTGGGACCAGCCACCTCCTGTCCAGGCCTGTCTCCACCACAGCCCTGGGGCCAGCCAGGTCCGGCTATTTAGTTACATACTGAAAGGGCAGAGTGGAGTCCGGACCTTCTGGTGGCAAAATCCAACAAAAATCCCCTGGGGAGTGGGGAAGCCTGCTGAACTAGCCTCAGGCTCACTAGCACCCCAAAGTCCATAATCTCCCCACTCCCTGCCCTCCTGCACACATACCGCCTCCGGCTTTTGTACTACCTTCTCCCTGGAAGCCCTCTTCACCTTGGGTCTTCTGGATAAACCTGCAGGGCAAAAAGAATGGAGGAAGACTGGCCACTAACCAGCTCTCCCAGCTTCAGTGTCCTCACTTCTAACCAGGAACAATCCTGGCTTTGGAAGATAGTTGGGACACAGTGGTGGGATAAAGCAGATCACCTGGGAAAGGGCTCGGCTGACTTTAAGTAAATGCTCAGAAGTGGCACCTGCTGCATGATGTTAACAAGGATGGACAGCACCTGCTTCAGCAGCACCATGGGGGCAGCACCTGCCAGGCATAGCACCGGGAAGTATTTCCCACGTGGGTGACTCAGAGGCACTCAAGCTAGAGGAGGGTGTGCGGGATAGAGTACTTGGCAGGTACCGTGGGAAGAGGGGAGCTGTGAGCAGAGGGTGGATTCTACATTTTCCTGGAACTCAGAGACTCTGGAATTCTATTCATGAGTTTGAGCAATTTCCTTCTCGGGAAGGAGAGACAATTCTTGCCCATGACGATTGTGTAATAAGAAGGAAATCTAGCAACACCCATCTGAATCCCTCAAGAAAAGAGTTGATGGGAAATGTGGGGGCTCTTAATAAAGAGGAAGAGAAAGGAACAACTCTGCGGAGGATAATCTCTGTGGCCCAAATATGGGTATTCAGGGAAAAATTGCCCCAAACATGAAAACTGTGATGTTATTATGATTATTTAGGAAAGATGTTCTGCTTTAAATATTTAGTTTATTGTATGCCAATCATACCTCAATAAAGCACTTGAAATTTAAAGAGTAAGATATTATTAGAGGCCGGGCATGGTGGCTCATGCCTGTAATCCTAGCACTTTGGGAGGCCGAGGTAGGAGGATCACTTGAGGCCAGGAGTTTGAGACCAGGCTGGGCAACATAGCAAGACCCCATCTCTAAAAAAAAAAAAGGAAAAATTAGCTGGGTGTGGTGATGCATGCCTGTAGTCCCAGCTACTTGGGAAGCTCAGGCAAGAGGATCACTTGAGCCCAGAAGTTTGAGGTTGCAGTGAGCTACGATGACGCCACTGCACTCTAGCCTGGGTGACAGAGCAAGACCTTGTGTCAAAAAAAAAAAGATATTATTAGAGACCTGCCCCTTGTAGTTTACATGTCAGTTCTCGTTTACTTCTCAGAAACAGAAGTATGCCCTTCCTTCCTGTGTATAACCCACACCAGAGGGACCGAGGCTCCTGGTGTTCAGGTGGTTTGTTGGGGGTCTAACAGGCAGAGTGGTGGAGCTGGGCCTCTGACTCCAGCCCCTGTCACGTTTCTGCAAATATTTATGGGCGTTTTGTGGGCTGGATGGTGGGGGAAGTATCAGGGAAAAACTATGGGGGATGTTAAGAGAGTTTCCATTTGGGATTTGCCTCCAACTCACTGTGTAACTCTGACCAGCTGACTTCTTTCTGGGCCTCAGTTTCTTCATTTGTAAAATGGGACCAAGAAAGAGGGTCTCCCAGACCCCTTTTTGCTCTGGGAATCCGATGATGATTTGTGAATAGTTTTTCTAATTTCAAAAGCAACGTAGCCTCTCTTTCCCACCTGAATATTGAGAAGAAAGACCCATCTGCTTTCCCAAGTTAAGCGGCACTTTTTTCCCTTCTGATTATAACTTTGATTCTGCTCTGAAATTACCTTCCTTCTTCTCTCACTTGGGATCCTAAAGTTATGAGTTTTCTAATTCCAGTGTCTTGGCCATTAAAGTGCTAGTGAATTCTGTTTACATGAGTCAAAGCATACTTTTGGCTTTAAGATGAAAAGGTTTAACTGTCTGGTTTTTTTTGTGTATGTGTGTTTTTAAGAAAAATGATGAATATCAGCCCTTAGAAAAATCAGCTCACTTCAAGACCTCCGTGGCATTATTGCCTCCTTTAATATTGCTGACAGTCTCTTGCAAATGTATCACAAGTTGGCATTTATGAGTGCAAGGCACAAGTAAGGGGCATGTTATTTGATTTGAATAACAGCTCGGAGCTACAGTTTGAGTCCAGAAATATATTAGTCAGAAACAATCTCATTTAATAACACAGAAACTAATAAAAGAAAAGTATTCCAACTGATTCAGAATTGAATTTATGAATATTGCTTTAGCAGGATTAATGATCAAAACCCCAACCTGTTTGTCACGTTATAACTGACTTTTCCATTTAAATGCAAAACCAGAAGTCAATGAGTCCAAAAGATTGTATATTGCTTTGAAGAAAACCAGTTCATTTTACATGTAAGCTTCCAAATTGGCAATAAACTTTAATTACAGGGTCAGATAATCAAATTATAATCAAAGAGCCTCACATAAAAATCTATGTTTGAAATTAATGAGACACAAGCCTGCCACGTGGTATCATTGCGCCTCTGTAACGTACTAACAGACATTTCATTTCCGTTTAAAAGTCACCTTAAGGACTTTCTCCTCAATTTCTACCGTGTAGCTTAATTTGATTTAGAAAACATCTCATTCTTAGATCACACAGTCCTTCGGCTTTTCATACTCAGCTCTGCGTTTGCCCTCCTTTCACCTCGGGGAGGTCTGCTTTATAATTGATGATGGGATTTCCAAATTGGCACTATCGTAAACCCTTCCAGCTGAGAGGCCAGTATGTATCCATCTGTGTTTGGAAGGACCCTCAACCTGGTGTCAGGTATCATCTGACAGAGGCAGCATCCACACCATAAGACCGAGTGGCCCGGAAAATTTTGCCAGAGGAAAAGATGTGTATAACTTAGAAATAATTAAATTATTTTGAAATCAACAAATACATTGACGAGTGAATGGCGTTAACACTGATACTTGCCTCATTGTCTCATTAGATATGAACAAGCAGAACGCTAAGAGCCAGCTGCTGGGCTTCCTCTTCCTGGCAAGCAGGTGAGCGGCGACCAAATAAGAAGAGTGGGGAGCTGAGAAGCTCACAGAGAGGAATTTAAAATAGGCTGGGTGCGGCGGCTCACGCCTGCAATCCCAGCACTCTGGGAGGCCGAGGCAGGAGGCTCCCTTGAGGCCAGGAGTTCAAGACCAGCCTGGGCAGCATAGTGAGACCCCATCTCTACAAAAAATATGAAAGATTAGCTGGGCATGGTGGTGTGTGCCTGCAGTCCCAGCTACTCGGGAGGCCAAGGCAGGAGGATCATCTGAGCCCGGGAGTTCAAGGTTGCAGTGAGCTATGATGACACCACAATACTCTAATCCAGGTGACAGAGCAACACCCTGTCCCCCCAAAATAAAATGGACCCTCTTCTATCATTGGCATGCTTTCTTTTTCTAAAGATTAGACTTTACTCTAGCTATTCCATAGTGTAATATAAATGGGCTGCAGAGCATCTGATAGGGTTTCCAGATAAAAATAAAATTTTAGTATAAGTATATCCCAAATATTGCATGGGATATACTTATACTAAAAAGTCATTCCTTGTTTATCTGAAATTCAAATTTAAGTGGACGTCCTATATTTTTACTTGCTAAACTGGCACCCCTGGTCTGCAACAATAATGATAATAAATGCTCCTTTGAGTGTTCAGAGCTTGATGTCTTCTGAAACATTAAAGGATTTCATGGTGATTAACTGAACGTTTCCAAACTTACCAGATCACCCAATTATAATAATAGGCTGCGGCCGGGCATGGTGGTTCAGGCCTGTAACTTTGAGAGGCCCAGGCAGGAGGATTGCTTGAGGCCAGGAGTTTGAGACCAGCCTGGGCAACATAGAGACACTGTCTCTACAAAAAAATGTAAAAATTAGCCAGGTGGGCCAGGCGTGGTGGCTCACACCAGTAATCCTAGCACCTTGGGGGGCTGAGGTGGGAGATCACTTGAGGTTAGGAGTTTGAGACCAGCCTGAGCAAGAGTGAGACCCCATCTCTACCAAAAATAGAAAAAATTAGCTGGGCATGGTGGTGTGCGCCTGCAGTCCCAACTACTTGGGATGCTGAGGCCAGAGGATCCCTTGAGCCCAGGAGTTTGAGGTTGCAGTGAGCTATGATGATACCACTGCACTCTATCCCAGGCAACAGAGCAAGCCCCTGTCTCCATTTAAAAAAAAAAAAATTAGCCAGGTGTGGTAGTGCGTGCTTGTAAGTCTTGGGAGGCCGAGGCAGGAAGAATCACTTGAGCCCAGGAATTTGAGTTTACAGTGAGCTATGATCATGCCACTGTGCTCCAGCCTGGGTGACAGAGTGAGATGTTGTCTCTAAAAAACTTTTTTTAAAATAAATAAATGAAATCATCTTGGAACTTTTAAAAACTACAGATGCCCAGGCCCATCGTATAACTGCTGATTTGGTAAGCTCAGGCTATTGCCTGGGAGTTTGTATTTTGACAAGTTTCCTAGGTGATTCTTGGCATTGGAAAAGTTTGGAAAACACTGCACATATCTCTTGTCTTGTCACTACCTTCCTGAGAAGCAGGTGGTGATGGAGTATGGGAGGTAAGACAAAATTATTAACCTTCATTTCCATTTGGGGAAATCATGGCTTAGAAAAGTGCTCAGCAGTATTTATAACCTTGGACCTATTGAAATGTCAGCCTCAATTTGCTGCGTAAAGTAAAAGATCATATGGCTTAGAGGTGGACAGGTAGAAGGTATCTGACCATGTGAGTTATTTCTATCAGCATAATTATGATCTTTGCTGTTTTTTCTGGCACGCTCAAGGGTACCACTGTGAGCTAGTAAAGAGTGGGGTATTGACCATCTCTGCCTTGAGTTTTTCATCTGCAATAAGGAGATCCTCCCTGCTTCATGCTTTCTCCATGTTTTTACCACTGGGACAAAAACAAAACAAAACAAAACAGTGAGATGGACCAAAAGCCTATGAGAAGTGCCACCTGTCAGGGGCATGGGGGGTGTTATGCAGGTGGGCAACTCTGTCTCCCAGCTGCCATGTTAGCCCTTGTCCCTCCATATCCCCGCAGGCCCCAGAGATTCATGGGAGATGGGGGACAGGTAGGAAAACACGGAACCCCAAAGATAGTCATTTGCACTCTCAGCATGACACACACGCATTAAAGGGAAACTGCAAGGATGTCAGTGTGATAAGAACATTCAATAAAAACAGAGAAGCCCTTGGGTGATGCCCATCCTTCCCTGCTCTGTGCAGTTACTTCCAGGGCAGGAACTGTGAGTTTAAAGTCAACCATTGACCGGGCGCGGTGGCTCACGCCTGTAATTCTAACACTCTGGGAGGCCAAGGCGGGAGGATCACTTGAGGTCAGGAGTTCAAGACCAGCCTGAGCAAGAGCGAGACTCCATCTCTACCAAAAATAGAAAAAATTAGCTGGGTGTGGTGGTGCGTGCCTGTAGTCCCAGCTGCTTGGGAGGCTAAGGCTGGAGGATCCCTGAGCCCAAGAGTTTGAGGCTGCAGTGAGCTATGATGATGCCACTGCTCTCTAGACTGAGTGACAGAGCGAGACTCTGTCTCAACAAAAATAAAATAAAATAAAAAAGTCAACCATTCATGTCCATCTCCTAAGAGGTGTTTACGTGCAGAAGTTTGAATCACAGAAAAGAATGAGGTCTGGTTTCACCCTCCACATTTCGTGTCACTCTGGCCAAGCACACAGGGAAAAACATGCAGGGAATTGTTTCTTCACAAGAAACTCCAGCCTCTAGAAGGGGAGAGACCTGCTGCTGGTTCCTCTTGTCCACCCCTTTAGGGTGTCTTCTTGCGTTCCCATGACTCAGGCAGTCACATTTTCCTTCCATAGTTAAATCACCCTTTTTTGGAATGATCGCTGGACTGTCAGTTTCCGCCCCATCTCCCCGCCATCTGCCACCATAACCATGACCTTGGGCAACCCTTGTCCCCGCCTCAGCTTCCACTCAGGTTAGTCACATTTGGTGCTGATTTTCTGGGATTCTCTGTTATATTCTTCCCTTGTGTGTGCGAGTGGTGGGTGGGGAGACTGATGAGAGACGGTCACTTAGGCACACACTAAAATCAAAGAAACAAAATTCAGTTTATCCTTCTCACCTGAAGCTGTTACGGCTCCCACTTCTCCTTCCAAAATTAACCCCAAAATGTCTTTTGCTGTGCAATCCTAACTCTTGTAAGATCTGCTTTTCACTATCCCTTGAGTTGTTCCCACAACTCTATATGAACTGAAGGGATAACATGGAAAATGTTTCAATTCCAAAGAAAAAAGGTCCTTATCCCACACCTCATGTTTGAGATGGGCCAGGAATTTTTCAAAGCCCTACTGAATCTAGTGGCCTCTGACACTGCTCTGAGGAACCCAGCTCAACCTTATAAGACGTAAAGGACAGGGTGAAGTATCTGTGGGAACAAACTGTGGACAGGGTGTGGGAGGAGGAAAAACAAACCAGGAGTGACATGAATCACGGCAAGTGGTGGGGTTTGGGTGATGAAGATGGATTAAAATTATCCTGTCTTTCTTAATCTCCCGAGCCCTCGGTAATGCTCTATCGACTAAATACTTACCAGGTCAAAAACATGTTTTGCTGCCTGTTTTCCTTGAGGCATCCCAATCTAAATCACGTACAAGGTGAAGAATTTATAAAACCATTCTGAACTGCACTGGCCACCTCCAGCTGTGATGCTCTGCAAAGCTCTCCTTATCGCCAAGGAATGCCACTTACCATTATGCTCATTCTGGAATGGTGACTATTCAGGACTCCTGAAGTTAGTTTTGGTTTTCAGATGTGATGTGCAATTCTAAGGCTGACTCTTCCATGGCAACTTGATACATGTCTCACAGGCATTGAAGGTACATGCCTTCTTTGATCCAGAATTGTCATGGCTAGTGGTTAATCTTAAGAAATGTCATCTGCACAAAGCTTATAACTGTGAAAAATCAGTAATCATGTGTGGCATAAATAAATTATGGTATGTTCATATGAAAGAATACTCTGCAGTCACTCAAAATCACATAGAAGAATATGTAGTGACATGAAAGAATGTTCATCTCCTATGGGTTTGTGAAAATTATAGTACCATGTTTACAAAGACAAAATTACTGCAGGGCCACTTTAAACAGTTAACAGTGGTCCTCTTTGATTGATAGGGTTATATCCTACTTAGTTTTTTTATTCCTTTTTGTCCTGTTTTCCAAGTTTTCTGCAGAAAGCAAATAGTTATTATTTTTGTATTGCTTTTAAAATTAGGAACAAGCTAATTACACTTCTGAGAAAAAAAAAACAGGACAAAAATCTTACTGGCCTTAATGGGACGTCCATTTTGCCACGAGTCAAAGGGTTCTGTGTTCACTGTGTTTCTAAGTTGTCCCAAACTCTGTATTCGCTGGTCTTGCCTTGGTCTTGCTCTTTCTCTACCTATGTGGAAATATTCCAGCCGACAAGAGGGAGTAGCAAAAATACTCTCTGATGAGTAAATTGTGGGATGTATTCAGACCTAACTTATTATGTTTAATGCAGACACATAGTAATACTAGACACATAGTAGGTGCTAATTAAATGTTTGTTGAATGAACGAAAGAAGATGAAATCTTGGTATTTTAAGGGCTTTTATTTGTTCCATTGTTAAAACAGGAAAAAAATGTGGTTCAATAAAACCCATTTAATTCAATTCATAACAAACAGTGGTTTAAAATAGAAATTCCAAACCAATTTTGGCTAAAAGGGTTCTAGTATATTCTGAACAGCTGCTGTTGTAGACACAGTCTGAAATAAATAACTTCCAGCATAGTTCCAAGTCTGTACTGAATAAACAGCACAGATAGAGGAAAGGGCTTTATTAGCATTAATTGCAAGGGGCCTGCGCAGCTCAAAGGCCAGATTGTGGCTCATAGAGAAATCTAGCAGCGATGATCCTTCCTCAGGCTGTAGATGGAGCCATAACATTACTAAATATGATCCCAGCCTGCGCGTTGGGGCTTTTGTGCTGTAAAAGCCAGATGTTTGGAAGTTTTCTGGCTTTAGTTTCTGAGTGTGAACAACCCGAAAACTCAGACCTTTTTATTTTCTCAATGCCGATTCCGACTGGGCCTGCAGAAGCCAAGAGACTCAGTGGGGGGCTCGGCTTTCGTTTTCCCGGCAATGATACCTACTCTCACCTTCCCCTCTGACGACCTCTCTGCTTGAGGGCATCCTGAGGCTGCCGGGCCTGCCGCCGCTGGTGCTTTCACTTAGAAAATCAGACCCGAATCCGACTCTTCTTTGCGTCCTTTTTTGCCTTCTTTTCACAAGAGCCACTCACGGGCCAGGAGCCTGGGCCAGAGCGAAGTTCAAGCTGGGTTTTCACACCAGGGCGCAAACTTCGCTCTTCTCCCCTGTCTGTTCTCTCTCCCCGTTTCTGCTAGGTACCCCCTCTCGCTTCCCCTTCTCTCTTCTCTTCCTCCCTCCTTCTCCCCTCTCCCTCCATACACAGGTCCTGTGGCCACTCTTGAAACATAAGCATTTCCATCTTCATCTCACCATGTCTTCCCACTGGCCGCCACTCTTTCCTCCAAAATATTCCATGACTTCCTCCCTGCTTTCATGGGGAAGTCCAGCTTCCTTGGGTTGACATTCCAAGGGTATAGGTCTCTCTTGTCCCTTCCCCTGCCTGAATGCCCTAAGCCCAGGCTACCCCAAGGCCCCTGAGGCTATCACAAGGCACCCAAGACTTGTGCCTTGAGTCACATTCCTCCTCCACTGGCTGAGATTTTACTTATCCTTCGTGGCCAGGTCACATGTCTCCACCTCCTTCATGCAGCCTTCTTTGCTTGCCTCCGGTGAGAATTTTTTTCTCCCTCCAGTGGAAGGACTTCATGATGGGGTTACAGCCTTACCAGGTTCACTCCCTGCTGCTCAAGAGGAAGCCGATACACTGAGACAGCAGGGGTTACAGCAGAGAAAGAGTTTAATATCACAGGCACCATGCGAGGAGACAGGAGGAAGTCCTCAAATCTGTCTTCCCAAGAACTTGGGAGAAAGGGTTTTTAAAGATAGTTTGGCAGGCAAAAGGCTAGGAAACTGGGTCTGCTAATTGGCTGGGTTTAGGGCAGAACCATGGGGGTGTAGAAATTGTCTTCTTTGCTGAGTCCATTCTTGGGTGGGGGTCGCAATACCAGTTGAGTCAGTTCCTTGGTATGGGCCACTGGTCTGGGTGGGTCAGCCGATCCACCAGAATGCAGGGTGGAAGATATCTCAAAAACTAGCCTTAGGTTTTACAAGGTGATGTTATCTGTGGGAACAATGAAGAAAGCTAAGAATCTTTATGACCACCTGCTATATGACTGCTGAGTAGTAAGCAATTATAGGAAAGCAAGCTAGGGAACAATGGCTGGTTTATATATATATATTTCCCCTATCACAGTTCCTACTTTAGACGCTTTATTAATTTTATAAAGGTGGTTTCAATGACAAATTCCATATTCGCCTTGGATTCTGGCTACCTGGGTGCACGTCTGTTATCAGATGACCATGTGAAGGGTTTCCCTGTATTTCCTTGTACACTGAGGTCTTTCCCATTCACTCAGTACACTCTTCCTAGTACACTGTTGCAAGAGAAGGGAGGGGTATATGTCAGGGACAAAGGGTTCTCTTCCCTGGCATCAGAGCTGCCAAACTGCCTCCTCATGCCCTGTGGGGAATGGGTCAGTTCCTGGCAAAAACAATAGCTTCAGGTGACAATGGGCCCTGAAAGAGGATGTCTTCACATCCCTGAGGTGAGAAGGCAGGTCCTCAGGCTGGGTGGGGAGAGGGCAGAGGGAGAGTTGAAGAGGAGAAAGTGAAGATGCTGGTGGGTCCTTGAGAAGGTGCTTTGTCCCTACACCCCATAGACCTAAAACTGGGGGCACTGGGTTGGGAAACCACTGATCCTCAAACAACTTTGTCAGATCTGAGAGCAGAGAGGCCCTGAGACTTGCTTCCTGGGAAGAGCTTGGAAAGGTGAATGGAGTGTAGAGGCAACCCAGCTACAGGATGGGTCTGGGTAGAAGAGGCCTTACACTGCCTCGCAGAGTTTCCAGTCTCTCATGGTGGCTGGCACAGAGGGACTCAGGGACACACAGAGTCAGGCCTTGCAGCAGAGGCAGTAGGCCCCCCCATGTCCCCTTGGGCTATGCCTTGTCCATGACCAGCTGCCAGCACATAGGTCTCTTTGCCACAGGGAGTCCTCTGGTTGCCAAAGCCAGCGCTGCCCGTGCATGTGGCAGGCCAAAGTGTTGGGAAATTGATGCCCCAGCAGCCCTAACCTAATGACTGGTGTGAGTCGGTGTCTACACACCCCAGCTCCCTTGCCCCTCATGTGAGATAACTCTGAGATGCATGCACGTTCAACACTGTATTCCAGAGTTCCCCCGAGAGATGAAGCTCCAGCTGCCCACGGGTAACTTGCTTGATAACACTTTTGGCTTCCTTCCCTTTTCTGTCTCACAACCCTATACCCTACTGGTTTTGGGGATCACTGCCAAATAAACTAGCTCGTGTTCTGATTCAAACTAATACAGATTCAAAGAAGGTCTTGGAAAGGAACAGAGCATGATGTGGTAGGAACCCACAGGGACTGACGACAGGGTGGGAGCAGAACTCTCCTCACTGATTTCATCACAGACAGATAATGACCTGGACCAGCTATACTCCCTTTCCCAGAGCTTGCATCTCATAAGCCCACCCTCCCCTCAAAAAAATCTTCAGAACAACCAGGGAGAAAGGGAATGGGGGGCTTGGCTTTAAATTGATTTGTTGAAAGAGGAAGATTACATGGGTTTTTCCATCTGATTTTGTGGGTGTGTCATCAGTGTCCCTCTTCCTCTCTCTCTCTCTCTTTTGGCTGCTTGAAGGCAGGGAACGGGCCTTGCCCAGTCTGTGGCCTCCATGCACTAGTGTCTACCAATGGAGTGGCTTGTTAAGCCAAATTCAGTCCACCTGGCAATGTGACAAGGGATGCAGATGGCCTTATGGCACTGAGAGTGGCCCCCAGGTGACAGCCAACAAGGAAGTGGGACTTCACCCTACAATAGCAAGGAACTAAATTCTTCCAATGACCTGAATGAGCTTGGAAGCAGATTCTTCTCAAAGTCTTAAGATAAGAACTCAGGCACGCCAATACCTTGCTTTTGGCATTGCGAGACCCTGAGCAGAGGAGCCTGGCAAACCCACCTAAAATTCTGACCTACAGAATGGTGAGCTAATAAATGTGGGCTGTTTTAAGCCACTAAGTTTGGAGTAATTTGTTACAGCAGCAACAGGAAACTAATACGTAGATGCTAAGGGCCAGGAGGGCCACTATTTGTGGTAACTTTGATTAAAGTGTTGAAATGTAAGGTCTATAGAAATGCACTTTCTGTTTCTGTCCATCCTACAAAGCATGTCAGTCAGTTGTGGAGAACTTCCCATCAGGATGACTTGTTAAGAATAGTGAATGAATGAAGAAAGCTGATTCCTTTCGTATCTTAAGGGGATATGTAGATGGCCATGTATCCAGGGTGGCTTTGTGTGGGTTTGGCATGATCTGGAGGTGGGGTGGGGATGAGGTGACCTCTGGGATGGTTTTTGCATCATAGAGTTGGGTGACTCTTTGCCACCCTGATTGACTGCTGTGTGGCTTTTGGCAGTTGCAGACCCTGGGATCTATCAGGAAGTCTGGTCGTGTGGCCATACGCAACATCCTGTAAGCGTGTTTGGCGGTGCCCTGTCCAGCTCATTTCTTGGTCCAGGTGGTATGATGGGGCACCAAGGTTTAGCTTCAGGTTTACCTAAGTGCTTTTGCTCCTCTTCATCCAAGCAAAGGGTACTTGAAACTCAGGGTTGGAATTTGCTTTTCCTCCTCAATTAAACTTTTATGTTTCAGTGGATTTCAAGCTAATGGTAGCTACAACTGCCAACTGGAGCTGTTCATAGGTGTCCTGGGGGTTGTGGTAGGGACAGGAGTTCACACTTTGATGTCTGCAATGAGGGTAAATAGCATTTTTCAGTCCCCCAAATGAAGGAAGTGGGAACTGGTTTGCTGCCTTAATCACAGAGCCCTGTGGAATCTACTTCTTGTCTGGGATGGAAAGCCCTTGTACTCTGGCTTGACTTTCATGTCTCTCACTGGTCAATATAGAAAGACTGTGAACTGGGGAAGTAACCAAATGTTCTCCTTTCTGTTATAGAAAATTTCAAACACATATAAAACCAGAGAGCACGGGATGAGGAACTCCAATGTACCCATCCTTCAGCTTCAATAACAATTAGCTCATAGCCAGGCTTGTTTCCTCTGTATCCGCACGTACTCCCCAACCTTTGCTGTTATTTTAAAGCAAATCCAAGACATCCCATTATTTCATCCACAAATATTCAGTAATGCATGTATCACTCTTATATTAGTAATTAGAAATTTTAAAATTACCTAACTTATTCTGAAATTATATACCCCATACTGTCCAGGAGAAGCACCAGAACAGGCTGGAAATAAAATGTAACTCTTATTCTTTGGGGGATTTGCAAGAAATGTGTTCCCTACCCATGGTTGTTAACAATGTTTATTCCAAGGGAAAGAATCTCTAACAGTGGGATTTCTGATATCTCTGGGATGGGCTGTATTTGGGGGTAGGGGATAGGGGAATATGGTGAGCTACTCCGCTGTGTACTGCGAGTCCTGGTAGGGAAATTGCTGCTCATCATCTTCCCCAACCCTTTTTGTACCTCATATGCCAAATCCCTTAGTAAATACCGAGAAAATTATTTTGATTTATCTCTCAGGAGTTCACCAATCTCTCTCCCTTCATCAAACAATGGGAAGTTTTAGAATTCCTACGGAATTCCTACGGGTGCAGTATGCCATCACCCTCATCCAGTTGTGCTTGTTAAATGTCTGTTGGACTCACAGCCCTACCTGTTGCCCACTGGGATCTCTCTTCGACTTCCTATCAGGCATGGATTTTTCTCCTGCCTTGTTCATTTGGATTAGAAACCCCACGATGTTCAACCGGGCTTACCTGTTCCTTTCTCAAAACAATAAAAATGTTTTGGAGGAATTCTGGACTGCATTAGATGATCATTTTCAATTTCCATGTAAGACACGTGGAAAGGGCTCACCTCCGCTTACAGCTTATTCCCTGAGACAGTCTGACTCACAGCTGATCACTACAAAATGGAAAAGATCTTCCTGGCAGTCAGCATTTAAGCACACTTCCCACCCTTGGCCTGTACTGAACTCAGCACAAGTCAGAAGTCATAGGAGCGCGACCTTGCCTGAGGATCCGGGCCATGGAAACTCTCAGGCCTGGTGTTTCCTCATCCTTACGGAGGCAGGTGCTCACAAAACTCTACAAAGTGAGATCAGGACTGAGCTTGGGAGAGGGGGACAGGGATGGCACAGGGCCTCTTTTCTTGTTTTCTTTGGTGGAGGGAGAAAGACCATGATGAGTATGTATTGTATCTGGCTGTGGGGCTTCCTTTTGCCTCCTTGAGTTAATGGAGAAAATCCATTAAATGCTGTTAGCAGGTACACTCTGTTTTCCCTGCAAATACAAATATAAATGACTCTAGCACAGAGAGTTTTAATGGCTGAGTAAACGTTTGACCTTCAGTAAGATTCCAGCGTTGAGGCGTTTGCATCAGTAGAAAACACGTGCTTGCACATGACAAGTTAAGAGGTGACAGAAGTAAAGACAGACAAGATCATTTGCACAAGAGGGGAGTCACGGGGTGGGGAGCTGGAAAATTTGGTGTCTGCCTTCGAGGCTCGCTCGTGAGCCTTTTGATTTAGGGATGAAGATTAGCTGCAGAAGAAGCCTGCAGTGGAGAGATTTTAAAGGAAAGATCCTTCAGGTGGAAGGAAAGACTACATCAGTGGAAGCAGATCCTACTGTCTGGCAAGGAGGGCTGAGAGGTTTTGAGCGTGCAGAGAGATGAGAAAGAAGAGACCAAGGCTGTTTGGGAGTGTGGAGATTGGAGGAAGAGGCTGAGGGGGTGAGAGAGAGTTAGAGGAATGACTATTAACAAATTTTGCTCTGGATAAGCCTGGAACCTCTTTGGGTGTTTTCCCAGGGACTCCTGTTCTTCAAGAGGAGTCTTCACGGTTGCTTTCTCCTCGATTGCTCTTGGTTGTTGTACGTGATGCTCATTGACTGTGATACTGATGAAAGCCTGACACCTGAGGGGGTCCAGACATATTTGGGTTACAGACGTTCTGATGGCACACTCTTCACAGGAAGAGAGGAGAAAGCAAAGTGCCTCCCTGGGACACTATGGGACGGTTTTCACGAAGAAATGAACTGTGGCCTTTGGTTGGAAAAGTAGACCCCTCTTTCCTTCTTGATGAAGGGTGGGGCATAGGTTGGCTGCCTCTCAGGATCCTGGCACTTGGATCCAGGACCATCCAGCATATTCCCAGCAACATGTGGAGACTGGACCCTGTAGGAAACCATGGATCCTCTGGAACTGGTCTGCCCAGCCTTGTGTTAAACGTTGCATGGACGGAGCCTGTGATGCTGAGACATGGTGCACTGTGCAGACAGGAAGGGGAGGTGTGGGAGTAGAGCAATGAGGGACAAAGGCACATGTCAGCAAGTCCTCCATCCCTTCAGTCCTGGGGACTTGGCAGGCCAGCCAGAGTTTCCTGGCATTTGATTCTGAAGTAGGTAAGGCCAGCTGGCTCCAGAAAGTTTTGTAAAGCTTATGTCAGACTGAGTCTTGGGGTTTTGTTTGTTTGCTGCCTGGGAGGTGACAGTGCTAGCTGGCGGAGTCCCAGCAGTACCCTTGGGGCCCATGTGGAGGCTCTGGACCCTGACAGGATCTTTCAAGCCAGTAAAGAACCAGGGACAGGAAGGTAGAGCTGGGGATGGAAAGCACAGTGGTTTTGACAGCCAGAGCTGGGCTCCAGGGCTTACACTAGTCATCATCCCTTGCAGGAAAGAATTCTTACTGACCTGGAGGACAGATAGGGAGTGTTCCTTCTTTCCCTCCTACTGTGAAATATTCTGCAAGAACCTTAGGCCCTCCCTGGGGGAGTTCTTTCATATGGGGTGTGAGACATGCTTTGAAAGGCATTCATGACCCAGTACCCCCACAAAGCCTTCTTCTCTGGAAAGAAAAAAAAAATGCTCTAAAGCCCAAATTTCATGCAAACACTTAAGAAGGCAGTCTTTCTGCCTCTTTGCATTACTATCATTTTAACACTGTCCTTTTCAGGCCTGGCTTTTGGGAAGAGAGCTTGGGGTTTGCCTCTGAAGCCTTGGATCTATTTCCAGTGATGTTTTTGCACACTTGACTCCCATTGCTCAGGTCTTAAGGGTCATTTGCACTTGAGGTTTCTCCTCCTTTGGAGCAAAGGGATCTTTTCCCAAGGGCCTCCCAATTCCTCTAATGCTACCAGGAATGAGAACACCTAAGGCAATCAGAATCAAAGAGCATCCCCAGCCCAGCATCTCAGGCACGGGGAGACAACCAGCAGCTCTGTCTGCCTTCTCTACCCTGAGAGATCAACTCCCACAAGGTAATGAGAGTGGCTGACCTCCACTGAATGCTTGTTACATGCCAGGCATGCTTCCGAGTGCTTAGCATGTCATATTTCATTTAACCCTCATAGTAATAACCACTTGAGGTGCTATTATGTAGGAAGAAACTGAGGCTTAGAGAGACCGTGTAACACACACAGGGTTGTGCTGCAAGGGAGCAGGGATTCCAACCCAGGCTTATCTCCCCACCTAGGCAGACTTTGGTTTTGTTCTGTGGAATTGGGAGGTAAGCATCTTCTGGGGAGGGATCTCAGTGTGGCAGATGGGGAGCGGTGTGGGGCACAAGTGTACTCAGGGAGGAGGAGGTAGAACTAGATTCTGCTTGGAAGGCCCTTGTGGCTCTAGAACCAAAGAATCCAAAATGAGCCACATCACAGCTGTGGGTGTGCCCATAATTTCCCACTCTGTTAACACCCCCTGGATCCCCCCACTGACCCACCCCTAGCAATGATGGATGTGGTAGCTTTGAGCATCTTCACTCAGCATTTGCTCTGTGCCAGGCCCAGCTCTCAGCACTGAGGGTAGACACGGAAAAGACACAGCCCTTACTCCTGGTGATGCCAAGACCTGTGCACAGGTGATTAAATCCTGTTTGTGATGAAGGGAAAAGTGGGTTGGGGTAACAGGTGCTGCAATAGCTGCTGAAGCCGAGAGCAAATCTGACCAGGCCCATCAAACTTTAACCTGCCTCACCTGCTTTTAGCTATCCTTAAAAATTGCTAACCATTCAAATGTCACGCAGCTAAGCAATATATCACCAGATTCCCGTTAGCTTCACTATAGATAACATCTCTGACTGTGGGTTACAATGGTAACAGTTGCCCAAGTTGTTTTTTAGGAACTTAGTGTCAGCTCTTGTCCAGTTCAAACCGGTTGAGACTACCGACCCATCAACTGGGCCTGCACAAATTTCCCACGATTAACCTTTTGACGTCAGAGGGCTGAGAGCTCCTCCCTCAGAGCACGTGAAAACCACCATTTTTTGGACCTGAGTCCTGTGAAGAGCCTTGAAGCTTGACTTTGCTTGCACGAGTGACAGATTACGTCACTTTTTCTTATCTCCAATCACCTCTCCCCATGCCTCAGACTCTTCTTTGTCCCATAAGTATCCCTAAACCACATCTTTGGGGAGGCAGATTTGAGACCTGTTCTCCTGTCCCTTCGCTTGGCTGGCATGCAAATAAAACACCACCACCTTTCTCTGCCATAAAACTTGCCATCTCAATGATTGGCGTCCTGCATGGTGGGCAGAGCAGGCCTGGTTCAGTAACACTGCCAGTTGGCCTTGTGGCAAAATTCCACACAGAGGGTCTCTCCCATATTTTGAGAGACCTCTTGAATGGGCCTGCTTGACTAAGAAAGGCATATGTGCATGACCTAGAGGAAGATGTTTAGACAAAGAAGAGTTCAATTATGCATCACGGAAAAGAGAAAGGACTTTTGGAGTTATCTGCTGAGGCCTTGTGAAGGAGTTCGAAGTCCTGGCAAAAAGATGGAAAAGAGAGAAGGGCTCCCCAATATCGTCTTATATTACTAGGAACCGTGGAGGGTCTGCAGCAGGCATTGGCTGATGAGATCTAGGAAAAGTGAGGATTAGAAACTTCCAACTTAAAGCTGTTTCCTGCCAGCACAGTATTTACTGTAATCACCCACTGCCTTCCTGATTCCCACCCTCAAGATCTTAAGTAAAAGTTGGTCACAGGCAAGAGTGTGCAATGGAAATGATGGTAAAGTTCCAGGCGGTGACAGGCATGAAGGTGGTTAGATGAATCACAATAGAGAAGAAGGCAATAGTGCCTGCTGAGCAAGGAACAGATTTGTAACAAACTGTTTCCCCCCACCACCCTGGAAGGGTGAATCTTGAAGGTTTGGGATGGAGGAGGGGAGGCTGGATCCTGTCAGTGCACAGGTGTGGTGCAGGACTAGGTGAGCAAGTGAGATGCTTGCCTTGGGCACAACATTTCAGGGTGTGCCAAAAAACTCATCCATCAAGATAATCATATTTTAATACAATATTTTTTTAAATAAAAATTAATGCACCAGCCTGAGCAACACAGTGAGACCCCCTCTCTACAAAAAAGAAAAAAAAACCAAATTAGCTGGGCGTGGTGTCATGCACCTGTAGTCCCAGCGAGGCAGGAGGCTGAGGCAGGAGGATCACTTGAGCCCAACAGTTTGAGGTTGCAGTGAGCTGTGATGATACCACTGCACTCTAGCCCGGGCAACAGAACAAGACCCTGCCTCAAAAAAAAAAAAAAAAAAAATTAGTACCCAAAAAATCTGTGATGAACAAACTACCAAAATTTTTAAACAAAGACAGGATCAGAACTACCGATTTTTCCTTTTGCCTCAGGTTCTAACATGGCTGAGCCATATGATAGATGCTGTACTTTAATGTTTCGACAGTTTATTCATTATGTATTTTTGCATTAATTTTGATTTTTAAAATACCACATTAAAACAATATGATTTATCTTGATTACTGAGTTTTGAGGCACACCCCAAAATGTTGTGCCTTACTTGTCTCACCCTAATCCTGGCCCTGCATGGGAGGCTCGAGACGTTTTATCTGGCTGTAAAGAAAAGAGTAATCCATGAGACAGTGGTTCATGGGAAGGGCAGATACCCAGGCGACAGACCCTCTTGCAGGATACCTTCGTAGACCCTGCATCACCACTGACAAAGGTCTCTCCTCCTGCACATTAGTGCCCTCAACTGGGGAAAAGCCCCATCTTCACACATCACCGCAGGCAGAGATTCTGGGGCCTGTCTGGGACTCTGGACCCAGATGGTGGGCACAGAGCCAAGGTGCCCACTGGTCCAAGAGGGAAATGTTTGGGGGGCGGCGAGCTGACTTGATTTTGTCTCAGTGATCCTTTGGATCTCTTTCCCTGACTTCGCTGCACATTTCAAAACAACATCCTTTTATGAACAAGCACTAGGACATCAAATACTTCCACACCCTATGCTAGAAGTGCTTCAGGCCATGTTCGTTTTCTTTTAAAGGGTTCCGTGTAAAATCAGATGTTAACTCTCTCTAAATAAACCTGAGAGGAAAGGCTTTTTTTTTTTCCTTTAATAACACCAATGACAATCATAACAAGTGGGAAGAATACATGCCCCTTACCAAACAGTGTGCAGTAGTTTAGAGGGAAAACACTAAGTTGTTACACATGTAACAAACAGTTCTTATTTATTGATGGTGAGAAAAATGAATAACAAAGCTTCGAGGGAGACTATAGCAGGAAATATATGAGCAGGAAGAATGATTTATTTCTTTGAATGAGGCCTATTTCTTTAATAAATGGCTTGTTTTGCACCTTGGTCAACACCAACTTCATTCCCACTTTTTAACTTATTAAAGCTTGTGTTGAATCCATCATTTATTGCAGCCAGCAAACCACAAAATAGAAGAACAAGTGAGACTTAAGTAATGTGCTTGTACTCCCCAGAATCCTGATGTCATAGAATGCTGGGGTTGGATGGTAACTTGGAAGTTGGTTAATCCAACGTTACAATCCCCACCATGGCCACATCCACACACACCCTCTCCATTTTACTGTGAGGAAAATGACACTTGAGGGGAAAGGATTGAAGCCAGGGTCACACAGTTGACTGGTGGTGGAAATGGATCATTTTTCAAAGAGGCGTTTTGTAGGGAGACTCAAGACCTAGAGTTCCAGTCTTTGTTTCTTTCCTTTAATTTTTTCCTAAAGTACTGCATAAAAGATCAATGTCATTAATTGTTATTGACTATAATATAGATGGCTTTGCTAATCACTCATAAAATACCCAGGAGTGCTCAAATCTTTGTTTTCCTCAAAAAACTGCCTCAATTAAGTTAGTGTTCCACTGTATTTTCAAACACTTGAACTTCACGGGGAGGGCTGGGAGGAGCCTTAAGAAGAATCCTAATTGTTGCTAATGGTGATGGAAATGAATATTTAAATGCCACACACTGCTAAAAGGCAAGAGAGACTACAAAGATCTTTCCATCTGTAGTCCTGAACTTGACAGAGCTCCAAAAATATTTGTCTTGAACATTGTTGAATCTTGAACATTTCACACTGAGCAACTGCTTCTTGTGGCAATAACACATATTCTTCTCATGGTAAGTACACAGGATCGGAGAAGGAAAAGTCTCTACCTGTATTCCTTCAGAATTCTCTCATGCTCTAAGCGGGGACCTTCGGTTCCCATCAGGTGATTCAGCATAACACTGGCCTTGTGCCTTTTTCCCAGATAGTGTTCAGTTGATTTCTCAGTTTCCAGACTTATTCCCTTCCTACCTTTTGTTTTTGTTGTGCTTGGTTTTTTGTTTTGTTTTTAAAACTTTTATTTCACAAATAATATGTACTCATTTTAGAATCAGGAAATACAGATAAATAAAAAAAGATATAGAAATTACTCATAATCCTAAAGCAATCAACTATTGACATTTTGGAATATTATTTCTAGCCTTTTGGTATAAATTTGTACACACTCAAGTCTATCTTTTTAACAACAAAGATGGGATTATCCACTATTTACTGTTGTATTGCTGTTCTTTTCGCACACTGTATCCTTGTTTTAGAACCTGCCAATATTTGTGACGACTCTTCTCTCTGGGATAGACTCTTATTTTAATTCTTTTCAATACAAAGAGAATGAAGTTTCTGGATACAAGAGTCAGGGTCCCACCAAGTGGATTTTCTTCTGCCCTTCATCCTTTACCCATGAATATCCAAAGCATTATTTTTAGCCTTTTGCTGGAAGTGGAATTATTTCCAACTTTCAAGCAGCCGTAGATATTCACACAGTCCTGGATCCCCATCTGCGTCCACTCCATCAGTACTAAGGGAAAACACAGAGGGGTTTGCCCACCACTCGCAGCCATATTCCACAAATGTTACTGGGTGAATGGACCCAAGGGGGGAGTCGTAGTGCCTCTTTTTGTTGTCAGAATGGGCTGGCTTCTGCGGCAGTAACAAACACCCAAATCTCAACGTCTTTAAACAGGTGTATTTTTCATGTCCATTACACTCTACACACCCTCACTTTGGAACACATGCTGACAGCACATTCATTATCTTGAACATTGCCTGCTGGTTTCCACATTAAGGAGGAAAAAGAGTTTTCACTGGATAAATGTTCTGTCTTCCAAGTTATCTAGGAGTTATCACCTTCCAAGTTTTACCAAGTTTTGCCATTGCAAATCTGGATCTTCCACCTTCCAGGCACCAACAGAACAGTTTCCATGAAGTCAGAGGCTTGCCTCCTAAGCCTGTGCCATATATTTTCTTTTGCTGTTGTTACCATTTTCTAGGCACTAATTTCTGTATCAGTCAGGATAAGCTGCTAGGTTATGCTATTGCAACAAACAATCTCAAAAACTCAGACTGTATGTTCATTGAACATCTCTGTGCCATCTCTGTGATTCCATAATTGTGATGGTTAATTTTATGTGTCCACTTGACTAGGCCCCAGGGTGCCCAAATTAAACATTATTTCTGCATGTGTCTGTGAGGGTGTCTGGATAAGATCAGCATCTGAATCAGTGAGCTCAGCACAGTAGATTGCCCTTCCCCAAAGTGGGTGGGTGTCATCCAATATGTTGAGGGCCTGAATAGAACAAAAAATAGAAGAAGGAGGAATTTGCCTTTTTTTTTCCTGCCTCCCTGCTTGAGCTGAGACATCTCATATTCTCCTTCCCTTGGACACTGGGAATTACATCATCTCCTCTGGTTCTCGGGCCTTCAGATTTAGACTGAATTATACTTATCACTGGCCTTCTGGGTCTCCACCTAGCAGACAGGCAGATGGTGGGACTTCTCGGCCTTCATGTCACATGAGCCACTTCCTCATAATTGCCCCCTTCCCTCTGTCTCAGCTTTCTGCCTGAAGGCAGGCCTCCATCAGCCACCAGGCAGGCGACTAAAACTCAGAAACCCTTAGCTTAAGAAGTATGAATAGTCAGAGGAGTTTAGGGTAATTGCTTCTCGGCCTTTTGGCTAAGATCAAGTACAGAGGAGTTTAGGGTGACCACAGCAGCTAGAAAGCAAATGGATGGGGAAGAATCATGAGAAAAGAGATTCATAGAGGGGGATCCCTAAATTTAGTGTATAAATTCTGCTCAAATCTTTGGCTGCCCCCTGAGTGACACACGCATAAGGCAGATTTCAAGAAGTCCAATTAAGGATTAAAGAATTGAACTGAGATTTCAGTTGATGCCCACCACAGAGGAGACAGATTTTGGAGTTTGAATTCACCCAAGTTAACTTCTCATTAAACAAACAAAGATATTAATACTCTTCAGAGGGATATAATAAATCCAGCATCTTTAAAACATATCATTCATAACATCCAGGATATTGTCCAAAATTGGTGGACTTAGAAAGTCACAGGAAAATGTGATCCCTTACTCAAGAGAGAAGGTAACCAATGAAGACCGATCCCAAAATGGCCGAGATGTTGCAATTGGCAGACAGAATTTTAAAACAGCCATTATTAATATAACTATGCCTAATAATGTAAAGAAAATATGCTTATAATGAATGAGCAAATAGGAAATTTCAGCAGAGAAATAGAAACAATTAAAAGAACCAAGGGAAAATTTTAGAACCCGACAATAAAATGACTGAGATTAAAAATGCACAGCTAATCAGAGATAACAGAAGAGTTAGTGAAATTAAAGATACATCAATGGAAACTACCTAATCTAAAAAGCAGAGAGAAAATGAACAGAGCCTGAGTGATCTGTGGGAAAACATGGCAAGGTCTAATATACGCACAATTGGAATTCTAAAAAGAGAGGAGAGATAAAATGGAGCCAGAAAAAAAAAATTGATGAAACCAAAAAAGGATAAGTACAAAGTAAACCACAGTAAGACAAGTTACAGCCAAACTGCTGAAAATCAAAGATAAAGAGAAAATCTTAAGCAGCCAAAGAGAAATGATATATTTCACACAGGGGAACCACGCTATAAATGACCTTAACATTGGAAAAAATGTACGCAGTGAGACAGTGGAACCACATCTTTAAAATGCTGAGAGAAAAAAACTGTCAACTCAAAATTCTATATCCAGAAAAAAAACCCAAACCTTCAAAAGTGAGACAAAATGAAAATATTTTCCATAAATAAAAGGTAAGAGGATCTGTCACTGCAGAACCGTATTGCAAAGAATGCTAAAAAGAGTTTTTTTTAGGGCCTGGTGTGGTGGCTCACGCCTATAGTCCTAGCACTCTGGGAGGCCAAGGTGGGGGCATTGCTTGGCGCCAGGAGTTCGAGACCAGCCTGAGCAGCATAGCGAGACCCTGTCTCTACAAAAAATAGAAAAATTAGCTGCGTGTGGTGGCGCACACCTGTAGTCCCAGCTTCTCAGGAGGCTGAGGCAGGAGGATTGCTTGAACCCAGGAGTTTAAGGCTGCAGTGAGCATGATGATGCCACTGCACTCCACCCTGCACAACAGAGCGAGACCCTGTCTCTAAAAAAAAATAAAATAAAATAAAAAATAATTAAAAAAAAGAAATTTCTTTAGGATGAAGAGAAAGAACACTAGATAGAAACTCTCACTAAACCTGCCATTAACAACGTACAAGAGTTAGGACCAAACATGACCATGGGCCCATTTCTCCCCCAATGGAGGCAATAAAATGTGAGGTAATCATTAGTGCTGTTCACCAAATATTTCTAGTTTTCCTCCTTTCAGGTGTATGGTAGAATTGCCAACCCCACTTATTGGGGTTGGGTGTGGACATATGACTTGCATTAGTCAATGAAATATGGCAGAAACTTTATCGGAGTGTGCAATTTGCCTCACTTCCTTTTTTCTGGCCTTAACAATCATTGTATTATTGTTAATACAATAATAAACTATTGGTTCTCCAGAGAAACAGAACCAAAAGGAGATCATGTGTATGTGTGTGTGTGCATAGTTTAGGCTCCAAAATCAATACCCCCAAATATGGCACTTGGACCCGCTGAACTGAAGAAGAAGCCTCAAGGTCTCTCTGACCTTCCCCTTCTGCCCCCATCTCTCAATCCTCTGTCTCCCCTAAAGCACAGGATGAAGTTACTCTCTGAAGTTCTCTTCTCTGCCTGAAGTCCAGACCTGTCACAGAAGGAAACAGTTACTTCTAGTCCCTTCCCTGAGTTTTCATTAACTGAATTCAGATCATAGGAAGAAAGATTGAGCTGAACTCTGTCAACACACATGGACAGACTTTTGTCACAAACCATGGTCTGCTCTATGGCCCCAGGCCACTGCATGTTCTTCAATCCCATCAAATTCTTCTAAAAATAGTTTACTACCCCCCTAAAATCATGCACATTTTCCCATCTCCCTTTCCCCTAAGAAGAAGGGTGTATAACTATCTGTACCCCATGGCATGGTGGGGCAATCACTCTGTATACTCCCCCATGCACATTAATAAATTTGTATGCTTTTTCTCCTATTAATCTGCCTTTTATCAGTTTTTTCAGTGAAACTTCAGAGGGCGAAGGGGAAGTTTTCCCTTGACGCCTATGATATATATATATATATGCAAGCTATAGTTTGGATGTTTGTCCCCCTAAACCTCTTGTTGGAATTTGATCCCTAATGTTGGAGATGGGGACTAACAGGAGGTATTTGGGTCATGGGGGCAGATCGTTCCTGAATAGATTAATGCCTTCCCTGGGGGAGGGGAGTGAGTTCTCACTCTTACTAGTTCCCAAGAAAGCTGATTGTTAAAAAAAGCCTGGCACCTCCCTCCACTCTTTCTTGCTTCCTCTCTTACTATGCGATGTCTGCACATGCTGACTCCCTTTCACCTTCTGCCATGAGTAGAAGCAGCCTCAGACCTGAACAGATGCTTAATCTTGAACCTTCCAGCCAGGAGAACTATGAGCTAAATAAACCTCTTTTCTTTATAAATTAATTACTCAGCCTCAGGTATTCCTTTATAGCAATGCTAAATGAACTAAGATATATATATATATGTCTCAAGAGAAAGAGAGAAATTCCTTCCGCTAGTTTACACCTGCATACCTATTATGGGGCTTTCTCTAGTGCCTTCAGATTTTCAGTTTTCATATTTTAGTTGTTATTCTTCTATTACCTGAAGCATAATCCTCTTGTTACCATTGAAGAATATAAAATGTGATAAATATTCACAGATCTTTTTTCTTCTATTTTATAAAAATCTTCTTCATGTGTCTTCTGTTCTAGCTGTGTCCCATCAGAATATGCATACTGAATCATTCATTTGATTCTTCCATGTTGGGGAGCAATCTGTTCTTGAGAATATTTCTGTGTGAATCATGGTGGCTCTTCCACCAGCTCTGGATCTCTGCTCTGTGAAGAACAGAGCACTGCCAAGGTTGCTGGCTGAAGTCTCCTGACTCTGAGTACATTTTTTACAGAAGTCTCTGGGCCTGCAATGTATTTCCTCCTATTTATCCAAAATAAGTCACTACCTGACTTCCAAAGTTGTGTCCCCTCTAGAATAATTGGGTCCAGTGTGACAATGGCTCTGATGGCTTACCACTTTATGACTATGGAAATAAAAAATAGAAAACGGAAATAAAAGAATCATATTTCCAAGGTACAGGTGGTTTTAGAACCATCTAGTCCAATTTTCTCATATTCACGTTGAGGTGAAAGATCTAAGGAAGTTGGCCTAATTATGGGCATGCACTCAGTTAGTAGCAGAACCAGTGAACCTCAATCTGTGGACTCAGCTGTTTCAAACACTTTTATATAGTTTGAAGTTATATTTTTCTACTGTCACCCAAGAATCTTATATGATAGACCTTCTTAACATCCAAACAGCTTCAGGGCTTCAAAGAGGAGATGTGTGAGGACAAGTGTAAAGACTCTTCTGTAGTTTTTTTAAAAATAGATTTTATTTTTTAGAGAAGTTTTAGGTTCATGGAAAAATTAAGCAGAAAGTACAGAGAGTTCCCATAAACCTCCTGCCCCTACTCATGCACAGCCTCTCCCACTATCAACATCTAACACCAGAGTGGTACATTTTTTACAGTTGGTGAATCTATTATACATTGACACATCATTATCACCCTAATTTACATTAGAGTTCACTCTTGGTGCTGTACATGTATCTATCATTATAGTATCATACAGAATAGTTTCACTGCCCCCAAAATGCCTCCTTTTCCCCAACTCCTGGCAAGCACTGGTCTTTTTACTGTCTTTTGTTTTGCCTTTTACAGAATGTCATGTAATTGGAACCATACAACATGTAGCCTTTTCAGATTGGCTTCCTTCACTTAGTAGTATGCATTCACGGTTTCTTCATGTCTTGTCATAGCTTGATAGCTCATCTCTTTTTAGTGTTGATAATATGCCATTGCCTGGATATAGCGCAGTTTATCCATTCACCTACTGAAGGACATCTTGGTTGCTTCCAAGTATTGACAATTATGGATAAAGCTACTATAAACATCCATGTGCAAGTTTTTGTATGGACATAGTTTTCAACTTCTTTGGGTAAATACCAAGGAGTATGATTGCTGGATCACATGATAAGAGTATGATTAGTTTAGTAAGAAATTGCCAAACTCACTTCCAAAGTGGCTGTACAATTTTGTATTCCTACCAGCAATGGATGAGAGTTCCTGTTGCTCCACATCCTCGCCAGGATTTGGTATTGTCATTGTTTTGGATTTTGGCCATTCTAATAGGTGTATAGCAGTATCTTATTGTTGTTTTAATCTGAAGTTTCTCTAATTATATACGATTGTTGAACATCTTTTCATATGTTTATTTGCCATCTGTATATCTTTTTCAGTGAGGTGTCTGTTCAGGTCTTTTGCCTATTTATTTTAAGCAGGTTGTTCATTTTCTTATTGTTGAGTTTTAAGAGTGTTTTGTCTATTTTGGATAACAGTCCTTTATGCGATATCTCTTCTGCAAATGTTTTCTCCCAGTCTGTGTCTTGTCCTCTCATTCTTTTGACAGTTTCTTTCACAGAGCAGGAGCTTTTAATTTTAATGAAGTCCAGCTTATCAATTATTTGTTCCATGAATTATGGCTTTGCTGTTGTGTATTTGGTTTTAATAACAGAAACAATGACAATAACAAGACTGACTCAAAGTGGGACATTAATTGCCAGAAAAGCAATCATTTGGTATCAACTAGAGCTTGATGGTAATTTTTTATTTGGCTTCTAAGGATTCTTTCATGCAAATCATTTCCCTGGACATGTAATATGAAAACATAAATATTTACAATTACTTTGCTTATCAGTGTAGCTATTTCAAGTGAAATGTCGGCAATAGAAACAGACCAGGCTGCATATGTCAGTCCTGACTTGGGACTGGCAGACAGTAACCACTTCCCAAGCTGCTGCTCCTGACATCTTGCTTGATTCAAAGCCAGGTATTGTCAACAAAGGTGTTTTTCTGTCCCCTGGGAAGCTAGTAATGGAGTTCCATGGAAGAATGCCTCCCTTCACTGTGCTTAGTAGCAGAGACCACTGCTGCCAATGGCTGGACTCTGTAGACATGTTGAATATCAGGATTTGTACTAGGAGTTGCTGTGTCACACCAAGAAATGACAAGGATAGGAACAAGACAGTTGCACTCCAGGGAGGTGGATGCCAAGGACGTATATCTCAGGAGGCCTTTGGGAAAGGGGATTGATAATCCTAAGAGATACTAAAGCCTGTGTGTTTGTCAGCCAATAAGAACAGATGATAGGTAACTAAAGAGGAACTCAAATGGGAACTTCTTGAAGGCTCTATCAGGAACTGACATAGCATCACTTCCACTGTATTCTCTTGGTCAAAGCAGTCACAGGCACAGCCCAGATTCAAGGGGAGAGGAAACACAGGTCCCATCTCTTGGTGGAGGCAGTGAAAGAATTTGTGGCCATCTGTAATCTACTGTCTATAGAAATTCTTTTATTTTTAAATTTTTTTGCTTATTGGTCCATTGGCATGAGGAGTCTGAAATGATCGTGCACCAGTTGTAATTACTGTGCTCCCTTAGGTGAATGAAACACCCTCTTGCTTCCCCTTTTGGGAACCAGGACCTTACAGAACCTACAATTGTGGGGATGGAAAGCACATATTCTGCAAGTACATCACTGGGAGTTGTGGTGGAGGGGTCACTCCTTCTATATTTTGGTTTCTGGACCCACATATTTTAGCTGTTGGGGACAAAGCCCCTTATTAGCTATAGAGTCAGTACAAAAGTTGCATCCTGGAGGTCAGTGCCTCAACTTGCTCAGTTGTATCTGAGCAGGCATTTCAACTGAGACTGTAATAGGCCATTCCACTATTCTGTTAGGATGGCTCTTTGGGCATGACAGTATATGGTAGAACCAATCATATGTACTCCTCCATAAAAGGGGTACCTTGATCTGAGGCAATGTTATGTGGAATCCCATTTGGTAAATCAGGTATTTTGCTATCCCTCTGATGGTGGTATTGGTAGAGGCTTTGCAGGCTGGGAAGACAAACACATATCTAGAGGAAGTATTGATTACAGTAAGAACAAATTATTGCCTTCTCCAGAGTAGGAGGAGTCCAATGTAACTAACTTGTCATCAGATGGTTGGTTGGTCTCCTTGAGGACTGGTACCATATAGAGGGCTCAATGTTAGTCTGTGTTACTGACAGGCTGAACATTGAGCAGTGCAGTAGCTAGCACCAGCCTTGGTGAGAAGGAGTCCGTCATGTTGGGCCCATGCATGGCTTCCACCCCTGCTACCATGGGCACTCCATTCATGGGCTTGTTGCTTAGCACTAGAGTGGCCAAGAAAGAGACCAGCTAGCACCAGTCCTCCCACCTACCAGGTAGGTGAGGGCCTACTTCGTGGTAGATACTTTCTCGCGTGCATTGGCACCAGACACAAAGATAGATACTCTTTGTGCTCATTCCCATACCGCTTCTCCAGACCTCTTTGCTTCCCATCTGCCTATTTGTTTCTTATTCTGCTTCTTTCATGTCCTTGACCTATCAGCCAGCCATTTGCCACCATCTAGAAGTCTGTGTACACCAGGCTACTTCTTCCGCCATCACAGTGAATGACCAAAGGTGCTGCTCACAAATCTACCCACTGGTCTCCACTCCCTCCAATCACTGTCTTTGGGGCCATCCTTCATTAAGGCTGTAGAGTCTCAGCAATCCATTTCCAGCTCACATCAACAAATTGAGCCTACTGACCCATAAACCAAGCCTGAGATTTTTTTCTTCCTCTGATATTTGGTTGTAGGGAATACTCTTCCTGTCCCATGAGACCATAGGTGTGAGTTGAGGAAATGGCATTGGTCTAACACAGTCAGGTGGTGAGCCATGTTTGTGGATCTTACTAGTGCTCTCTGGATTGGGCTATTGGACCTGATCCTGAATGTTCCATTTCCATCATGTAATAGCTTGCTGTAGAATGTGTTCAGGATAAGTAAACTCCTACTGGTGTGCATAGATTCAGGGAAGTCTAAGAGCAGAAAGCAAGGAACACAGTATATACCTGAGGCAAGATGATGTTAGAGTGAAGTGAGTTGAAGCCTTTGTAGAACTGGCCACCAAAGCCACAGCTGGAACCTGAGATGTGGCAGAGGGGATGGGAGGTGGATCCCTAGAAGCATCTCATGTATCCCGCATCTGCTTGGGTTGTATTATCTAAACCTGATTTAGATTCTCTGCTCCTGATTCTCTTTCAAGTTTTGGAGGAAACACAATGATCAGACTGAGAAAGCAGAGCAAGAGACCTCGGAGGATTTTTAGCAATTGAGGAACCACGTGATACCCATTATACATTCCCACAGACTGTGCCCTCTGTTAAAACACTTCATGTCAAGTTTTACTTTGTTGTTTGTGGCTCCCTACTTCTAAGGCTATTCTTTCTATACATATGCCCAAGTTTACTCCCTTCTGTAGCCCTATAAGATGATTTTGGAGGCTAGGCATGATAGCTCATGTCTGTAATCCCAGCACTTTGGGAGGCTGAGGCAGAAGGATCGTTTGAGGCCAGCAGTTTGAGACTAGCCTGAGCAACATAGCAAGACCCCATCTCTACAAAAAATAAAAAAATTAGCTGGATGTGGTGGTGTGCATCTGTAGTCCCAGCTACTCAGGAGGCTGAGGCAGGATGATTCCCTGAGCCTGGGAGTTGGAGGTTGCAGTGAGCTGTGATCAGGCTACTGCAGTGTACTCTTTGTAGTTCCTACTGAATTTTTTTATAATCAAGAAATCTGTTCCATTTACTATATATCATTATATTTATCAGTATATTATTATATATTATCCAATATAAATCCAAGAATATTCAGTGGGTTTCTGACATCAATGTCCAATTCTCCAATTCCTCATTCTGTAGAAATTGATAATAACTGTAAACCAGGGTTACCAAGAGATGGGTTATACATCCTCCTTTAATATTTCTCACATTGGCCTTGTTCTTTCTACGTATCCTATTAATAGAACGTGTTCTGGTTTCACGGGTTGATTGCTGAGTCCTTAGTTGTTGTTTTAATTAATGTGTCACTATTTTACTTCCTCCTTACCTGCCCTTGTCTTTTCTCTCTACCCTTCCAAACCATTGTTTGCACTCTTCTGTGCATCCTTCCATACACTTCCCCTTGCTCATATAATCATCTTTCATTTATATGTACATGATGTTAGACAGTCTTCCCATTCTTCCTTGCTGGTAGAATCCTGATTTGCAATGCAATGTGCTTAGTTCTAGCAATGGGTCATGATTGGTTCAAGCCAATAATGATAATCCTTTCCCTGTATTTCCTAGTCTGCTTTGCAGCTAGAGGTAGCCATGTGACCCAGTTTTGGTCAATGAGAAGTTAGTGGAAGTTAGTTGAGTGAAACTTCCAAGGAAGCTTTTGCTGATTCATTTAGTAAGGTCTTTTGCCCTTTGCCCTTCTTCCTGCCTAGAATGCATATATGATGTCTATAGGTGTTGCAGGCATCTTGTGGCCATGAAATGACAAACCAACACATTAAAGTTGATGAGTGGAAATATGAAAAGAATCTGAATCCTTCAGGGCCCTACGGAGTTGCTGCACCAATGCTAGAAACTATCTTCAGACTACCAGTCAAGGAGGAAAAAAAAACCCCTATTTGTTTATACCACTGTTAGTGTGGTTTACTATTATCTTGAATCCAAAAGCCTTTATAACAGATACAAAATGCATATGCATGCACATGCACAAGTTTCCGGTGTTCAATTTACAAAGTACAGTCATATTATTATTATTACATCATTAGATATATTTCCCTTTATAGTATCTTGCTTTAGATCATAATACATAATGGAAATCTCTCCAAGTTAATGGGTATAGCTCTAATTCATTATTTTAAAAATATTTTAGTGATTGTCTTGAATAGGTAATATTAGAACATGGTTTAAAGTTCAAAATGTATAATTGGGAAACGACATAGCCACTGATGGAAAACTGTTGGGCAGCTCCCCAAAAAGTTAAACATACAGCTACCATATATCCCAGAAATTTCACTCCTAGTTATGTACCTAAGAGTAATGAAAACACATTATTTGTACACAAATGCTCATATCAACTTTATGAATAATGCCTCAATAGTAGAAAAAACCTAAATGTCTATCAACTGATGAGTGAATAAGCAGATTGTGACATATTCATATAATGGAAAATTAAGCAAAAAAAAAAAGAAATACTGTTGTATGCTACAACATGAATGAACCTTGAAAACATTATGCTAAGTAAAAGAATTTTGTCACAAAACCCACATATCGTATGATTCCATTTATATGAAATGTCCAAAGTAGGCAAGTTCATAGAGACAGAAAGTAGATCGGTGATTACCTGGGGCTGGGAGTTGGGATCTGGGAATGGAGAATGATTGCTAATGTGTTTGTGGTTTCTTTTTGGGATGTTGACAATGTTCTAAAATTAGATTTCAGTGGTGGTTACGGAAGTCTGTGGACCACTGAACACATTAAAAACCACTGAACTATATACTTTAAATGGATGACTTTTATGGTATGTGAAATATATCTTGGTAAAGCTGTAAAAAAGGTATAAATGGAAATACAGGAAAAAGTAAGTGTCTCTTCTGCCTCTTCCCCTAGATACCCAGTTCCTATTCCCAGATGCTACCACTTACCAACTTGGTATGTTTCCAAAGATATTTTATTTATATTCAAGCACATGCACATATACGCTTTTACATAATTTATTGCATACGCCATACACTATTCTTTACTTTTTTTGCCCTAAAAATGTATCTTAGAGACACACAGACACAGATAGGATGATGCCCTGTGAAGATGGAGGTAGACTGGAGTGATGGGTCTATAAGCCAAGGAATGCAAGGACTTACCAGCAATCTCCAGAAGCTGAAAGGAAGGCTTGGAACAGATCCTTCCCTAGGCCTTCAGAGGGAACATAGCCCTGCCAACAGCTTGATTTTGGACTCCTACCCTCCAGAATTGTGACAGAATAAATTTCTGTTGTTTTAAGCCAAAAAACAAGCAGACAAAATGTATCTTGGAGATTATTTCATATCAGCAAATTTAAGATTGACTCCTTCTTTTAAATAGCTGCATAGTATTCAATTTCATGACTGTTATGTAATTTATTTGATGAGTTCCCTATTGGATATTTAGAGTGTTACCAATTTTTGCTTTTTCAAACAATGCTGAAACAATAATCTTGTCCATACATCATTTCTTACATTTGCAAGTAAGTCTTTGGGATAAATTCTTGGAGGTAGAATTGTTGGATTAAAAGATAAATATATTTTTTATTTTAATAGAATTGCCAAATTGATTTCCATAGTGTATGTAGGAAATTACCCTCCCACCAGCAATGTATGAGTGTGCCTGTTTCCCCACAGCTATACTAACACCATGTGTTATACAATTTTGATCTTCAATCAGGTAGATGAAAATTATATATCATTGTGAATTTCATTTATATTTTTATTACAAGCATGTTAAGCATCTTTTCCATGTTTAATATCAATCAGTATCATCATATTCAATATTATTAATGTCATATTCACTTCATCATTTGAATTTTACTTTCTGGTTTTTGTTCATATCCTTTACCCATTTTTCTGTGGGTTGCTGGTCTTTTTCTTATTGTTGTAATTAGCTTTTGTCCCATCTTTGGCAATTTTTTTCAAGGTTTTCATTTGTCTTTTGATTTTCTATTTATACATTTGGCATTAAGAAGCTTTCATTTTAGTGTAGTCAAATTTATTACTATTTTCTTTTATAGCTTCTGCATTTTGTGTCATACTTAAACCATCCTCACTTGAGACTGCAAATACTTATTTGTTTACTTCTAGTGCTTTTATGGTTCCATTTTTTATATGCAAGTTTTTATAAAATTTATCTTGCTTTAAGTTATGAGGTAGGGATCCAATTTACTTTTTTTCTAGGTGTCTTTTTAGTGGTTCCAACACCATTATGGAGTAGTCTACTTCTGCCTACTAATTTGATATGCCACCTTTACAATTTCTTATATGTATTTGGGTCTGTTTCTAGACTTTCTGGGCCACATTGTTTGCATTCCTAACAGAAACACTTCTTAATCATGATGTATTATATTTTTAATGTGTTGTTCAATTCTATTTGCTAATATGTTACTTAGGATTTTTGTTTCAATATTCATAAGTGAGATTAGTCTATAGCTTTCCTTTGCGTTTGTGTGTGCGTGTTTATTGGGTTTACAAAGCAATTATATATTCACTTTATTATTATAAAAGGTTATAGAAGCTTTCCTTCTTTTTATATCTCTGGAACAGTTTGAATTGTATTAAAATTATGTAGTCTTTAAAGGCCTATTAGAATTCCTCTATAAAATCATCTGGGCCTGGTGCTTTTTTGGGATTAGTTAGTTAATAACTTTCTATCCTCTATGGAAATTGGTTTTTTAGACTTTCTTTCTCTACTGGGGTCAGTTTTGGTAAGCTGTATTTTCTAGAACATTATCCATTTTATCCAGATTTTCAAATTTATTTGCATAGGATTGTACAACTTAGACACATGATATTTTAGAATATCCTGATTCAATGGTTACTCTCCCATTATCATGTTTTAATTTGTATTTGTGCTTCCTTTTATAATGATTACATCTATTTTGTTAATTATTTCAAAGAACTATCTTTTTAGCTACTAGTTCTACTATTTGGTTTTTAACTCAATTAACTTCTGCTTTTATCTTTATTTTTTCCTCCCCTCTACTTTCTCATATTTACTTTTTGTTCCTTTTCTAAATTTTGAGACAGATATTTAATTCATTTATTGTCACACTTCCATTTTTATTTTTATAAATATTTAATCTATGCATTTTCCTTTAACCTCAGCTTTTTCATTTTTATTTATTTTTTTTGAGATGAAGTCTTGGTTATGTTGCCCAGGCTGGTCTCAAGTTCCTGGGCTCAAGCAATCCTCCCACCTCAGCCTCCTGAGTAGCTGGGAATACAGGGGCAGGCCACTGTGCCCAATTTAAACCTTTGCCTTAACTGTATGTCAAAGATTCTGATACATAGTGTTTTCATAATCATTATTTTGGAAAGAAATTGTATAATTTCAATTTATATTTTCCCTTTGACTAAAGAGTTGTTTAATAATTTTTTAAATTTCCTGGTGAAAAAGACCTCTTACCTTTTGCTTTTATTTCCAGTTTTATTGCATTGTGATAAGACAATGTTGTTTGTTTGCTTTATTTCTACTTAATAGAACTTATTGCAGTTTTCTTGGTGACCTCACATATGGTTAATTTTCATGTATTTGAAAAGAAGATATATTCTCTTTGATGATAAGACTGAAGAGTTCAATATATATTCTTAAGGCTTACCTTGGGATTATGTTTTCTATATTCATATATATGTGTGTATGTATATACATAACCCATTTTATCTGTCTTGAACTGACGGTGGATCTTAGTCTCCTCTAATTAACGTACTTCCATATGTTTCTCTTCTTATCACCTGTATTTATGGTTTGTGAAGGTTGCTGTTATGTTATTTGATGCATGATTATTAATAACCTTTATATCTTCATTGTGAATTATGGCCTTTAGTAGTATAAAGTGTCCTTCTTTGTCTCATTAAGCACTTTTTCCACCCATGAATATTTCATCTTGTCAGATATCAAGTTCACAATCTCTGCTTTCTTTGTGTGCATTTGCCTGGTATAGTTTTTCCCATCCTTTTAATTTTATTGCACTTTGTTTTGAGAGTGTCTTTTCCAGCATAGAGTTGAATTTTGCCTTGTAAGACAATCTGAAAATCTTTTTTCTTCTCATAAATTAGTTAAAACCATTTACATTTATTGCTACAAATTAAATGCTTGGTCTTAGCTCTGTTCTATTATTTTGTGTTATATTTAATGTAAATATTATATTTACCATGTGTTTTTCACTCTGCAGTCTGTTTGCTTCTTTTAATTAAAAAAATTGTTGATTAGAATGATTTGTGCTTTTCTTTTAGTAGTTATCTTTCCACTAATGTATTTATATTTCATTTTCTTGGCTTCTTTCATTTCTGTCCACTATCTTCCTTAGTCTACTTTCAGTCATACTTATTTTCTCTTAGATATCTTAAAATTTAGTCATTTCAAGGTTATTTCTTTTTCTTCAATGTCTCTCCAAAATTCAGTTTCCCACTTTCTAAGTTCTAGTTTGTCAATTTCTATTTTGAGTTTTAAAATTCCTGGTCTGTGGTTTTTTCCTGTCTGCAATTTCTTATTTAATTTTGTTTTGTTCATGTTACGTTTTCTTTTGCATCAGGGCTGGTTTTATTTCTTCTCAAGTTTTTCATCTACTGAAAAATTTTTCTTAAACATAAAAAAAAATTAAAGTACAATATAAATTCAGAAAAGTAAATAGCTAATAACCCAATCCTTCACTTTCCCCTGCATTTATCTCAATCCACCACCATTAAGAATCCATCGCATGACATGGTTTATCTCAACACCACTTACCATAAGTAGTGTCACTTTTTCATTTTTTTTGTCATCTGATTAGTGAGTGCCCCATTTCAGAATCCTATTTGGATGTTCTGCTTTCTGGGGCTACTCCTGATATGTACTCTTAGCCTGGGTTCCCTAAAAGCAGGCCCTGAAACAAGGTTTTATATGTAGGTAGTTTATTTGGGAAATGATCCCAGAGACAGGGGTGAGAGACTGGGAGGAATAAAACAGAATAGATGGAGAGGCCAATACAAACTTTTATTATCAAGTTGATCACCTCTACGGGTTACTGTGGCTTGATCCTGCTAGACCCTCCGAATAGTATGTAGAATGCACCTCAATTGTCCATCAGAGGGATGGAAAGGAGGAGTATTTTTCCACTGGCTCCTGGGCCCATCGGTCAGTAGTATCCTTGAGTGTTTTCTTCCTTGTGCATGGATAAAAGATGAGGAAGGAGGATGTGAGGCAGGGTCCAAGAGGCGTGTTATGCTATTTTCTAATGGCTTCCACTGTTTCAGTTAAGAAGTCAACTCTCAGTCTTAGTGTTGCTCTTTTGAAGATAGTATGTCTTTTGTCTCTGGCTGCTTTTAAGATTTTCTTTTCATCTTTGATTTTCAGCAGTTTTTCTCTGATGTGCCTTAAGTGATTTTGTTTGTGTTTATCCAGCTTGGGCATGAAGGATTAAGTCATTCTTAAATCTGTGCCTATGTATGTTTTGAAAAATTCTTAGCTATTGTATCTTGAATTCTGCCTAATTCTCTTTATCTTCTTCTGGGCCTTTAATTATGCATATGACTTTCCACATGATCCCATACCTCTCCACCTTTTTAGTATTTTCCATTTTTTCTTTCCATGCACTAGAATGGATGTTTTCTTCCGAGATACAGATCTCTCTCTCTCTCCACACAATTCACTAAACCTCTCTTCAGTTGTGTGATTTGGTGTTAGACTCATCCAGTGAATTCTTAATTTTAGTTATTGTAATTTTCATTGATAGAACTTCCACCTGGATCTTTTTTTAAATAAAATGTCCAATTCTATGTCAAATTTCTCAAGATTGTCTTTTAACTTCATAAACGTATCAAATATTGTTATTCTGAAATTCATAGATGATGACTCCATTATCTGAATTACTTATGGGTGTTTCACTTCTCTGCTATCTTACTCTTCAGTAATGTGGTCTAGTCTCCTTATGTGTCTAGTTATTTTTAAATGTGTACCAGACATTGTACATAAAAAAATGTAGGAATAATTCAAGGGTCTGGATGATATTTTTTTCTGTAGGAGATTTGCCTTTGCTTCTGACAGATGGCTAGGCTAGTGGCTCTAGCAATCTCAGATCACTTCAATCCATTGAGATGAGATGATTCAAAACAGGGCTTTAGTGCCTGTAAGTGCTAGTCTATTTCCAAGTCACCATTATTCTCTTTAGCCTTTCAAAGTCCCAACTCAAAGCCTGGGGGATTTTCTGGGGTCTCTAGTCTTTGGTGGGCCCTGAATTCCAAATTTGTCCCTCAAAGCCCCGTAAGTCTATTGAAAGCTCTGTTCAGCTTCTCTCACTCATGCTTTCAGATAGGAGATGACTCTAGGGGAAAATCAGCCTTCGTGCCTGGCTAACCCTCTGCGCTTTCCTTGTTTCCAGATCTTGTTCCTGCAATTTCTTACAGCCTAAGTAGCTGGTGGGCATTTTGATGTTTTCAAACACTTCATATATATATATATATATATATATACACACACACACACACACATACATACACACACACATATATATGAAATATATATTCCAGTTTTTCTAGTTGTCCTCAACAGGAAGTCTGGTTCAAACCACCAAATTCACCATTACTGGAGTAGAGCTCCAACCTGCTGAAAAGGTTTGCTTTACTTTTCTTTCTTTTTGAAAAGAATTATGGACTCATTTATTGTAGCAATTGTGAGATACTGGAAACAATGGGTACACTTCAAAAACATTGTTTAAAAAAAATTGAGTGGAAAAAAGCAAGTTGTATAAATAATGTCTGTAGTCTGACATTTACATAAATAAAAAACCAAACAATTCTACACATATTCTGTGGGTACATGTATATGTATACATAAACATGGCAAACGCTGGTGGTGGGAAGTGGATCTGGATTACGGATGGTATGATACAAGGGGATTTTAACCATTGTGTTATTCTGATTTTTTTAGTGAAAATATAGTCATGTATTACTTAATTTTTTAAAAAATTACTATTATTATTTAAAACAGGGTTTCCCTATGTTGCCCATACTAGAGTGCAGTGGCTATTCACAAGCATGATCATCATGCTCTATAGCCTTGAACTCCTGGGCTCAAGCTATCTTTCTGCCTCAGCCTACAGTGAAGGACAGTTTCTTTGCTAAATAGCCTCTTTTTGTTAATACTGATACCATTTAGTGATACTATTTTGTTTCACTGGGGCCCATAGTTTCAGTGGGTTCCTTCTTTTATTGCACTATCATGTCTCCAAAGGATACCTCCCCTTTTTAAAATGACCCCTTCTCTTCCAGACCTGTCTTTCCAAAGCTGCCTCCCTTTCACGTCCCTAGTAGCTAATGCTCTGATCCACCCGCCCTCAGATCAGTTCTCAGTCTCTCCTTCTCCTTCTGTGGGAAGCTTAGTGGATATTACCTGTGTTCTACTACCACTAGAATCCTGCCACACTTTTCTCTCTCGTGCTCAACCCTTACCTTGCTCCCTGTCTGGTGTAGACTTCTGAGCTGGTATGTATTTATCTTCCCCACTTACACATAAAGTTGGTAGAATTCTGTCTCTTTGTTATGCTGTGGAGGTAGGTTATTTCTCATCCTACTAGAACCCAGAACAATAACATACCTATAAATATTTTAATATATATAATTTTTGCCAATTGAAAATAAATTAAATAAACACATTTTAAACTTTTAGATGGGATTGTTTTAGCTACCCTTTTGCTATTTATTTCTAATTTCATTGCATTTTGCTTAGAGAAACATAGTCTGAAAGATTTCAATTCTTTGGAAATTGAGACTTTTTTGTGGCTGAATACACAGTTGATTTTTCTTTGAATGTTCCATGTGCATTCTATGTTCATTTGAGTTTAGTAATCATGTTAAGCAAATCTTCTAGACTATTTCTAAGTTTTCTGATCTATCACTCTCTGAGAGTTTAAACCTACTACTAAAATTGATGTAGCCACAATATTTTTCCATAGTTCCGTCAGTTGTTGCTTCATGCACTTTGTGGCTATACTGTTTGGCGTATATATGTTTAGGTTCATATATCTTTGACTTCTTGTTCCCTTTAAAAGTAAAAAAAATTGCCTTCTTCATCTCTTGTTTTCAACCTTGAACACTATTTTGTCTGATATTAAAACTGTTACCCTGCCTTACATACTCAATATGGCTGTCTTGTTTTATAGCTTCTGTCTTCCCTCTTTGTTAGAAAAGTCTTCCTCACCTCTAGGTTGTATGTATGGTCTCCTACCTTTTCTTCTAAAATTTCTCTTATTTTCCTTGTTGTTAATGATGACATGTGTAACTATGAAAAAACACATTTGCGCCAAATAAAGCCTGATTTTAATGACATATTTCCTCAAATTAAAAAAAAAATTCTTTATGCTTCAGCTCCTTACCAGTGATTCCTGAGAGCTTTCTGAGTTCCAGCCTCTGTTACTTCACTGTAAAAAGGTACAAGAAGCAAAGATACAAAAATTACCTTGCTGTTTCCTCAGTTTCATAATGGCTAAGAGTGCCCCTGTCATGTTACATTAAGACAAGTCTTTAACACAAAAGAATGTTCTGGGAAGGCCACTGGAGCTGTCACAGATGCTGGTATCTAAAGAAGTAGCTGTAGCACCAAGAAAAGAAATAGTAGAGAGGAAGGGAAAAAAATGTGCTTTGATCAACTAAAAATAAGTAGAAGGATAGACAGATGGGAGGAGACGTTCAGTTGAATTTAGGTGTGAACAAATTAGATGATAGGACTATAAAACTCAAGGTGCTAAATTTTATTTAAAAAGGAAACAAATGTACAGTGAAGAGAGAGGTAATGCTGTTACAGGGATGAGAAAGGTGAATCTCAGTAGGGTGAGAGGGGACAAAAAGCAAAATAAAAGTCTAAAGGCATCTACCTCAGCAAAGAGGTCACGATCTATGTCTAAGAGTACCAGATTTTACTTTGGAAAGCCTGAAGGAGAAACATGACTTGATATATTAGTGAAGGTCATATGGAAAACGAAAGGGCAAGAACAAAAGGTATAACAATATCAGTAATATGGGCCCAATTTTCCAGGCAGTCAGACTGTAAGGTGCAGTCCACTGGTGGCACTTTGAAATGGAAGTGAAAATTCTATCTTGCAAGATAAAAGAGATTAGGATGAGGAGATGTCTTCCAATTCTATATTTTTAGTTTTTAAAACACTTGTTTCTATTGCTTTGATATTTTTTAGCTTTTTGGTTGACCTGGAGGTTGTTTTTGTTCTGAACAAAATGGATACAAAACTGTGTTTGCTCCCATTCATGGATTTAATTAGGCATGTTGCCCAATCTATAATAAATCATGGGTTTAGTTTTTCTTTGTTAAGGTAGTCAGAGGCCTTCAGGCATGAGTGACTTATTAAAATGTACTCTCATCGTCGGGGATGAATTATCATCCTGATATTGTCAATCACTCGATAATTTTATACCCAAAAGCTCTCCCTTGGTTGTTTTGTACTACACAAAGATGACATTTTATTCTCATATTTGTTCACAGACATGATTCAGATCTTTCTATTTAGTGCATACGGAAATCATTCTAAATTCAGTAATAGTGCCAGTTTGACTAAAAAAAAATTATTTTCCATATCCACAAAAATGTTAATCAGATTCTTGTTAGAACATGTGTAAGAACTGGTTTTCATTGTCACTGCTCTTGATGTCAGATTACTAAAATAATTTATGTTTTGTTGTGGGAACATGGGTGCACGCAAAACCTCCCAAATCACATGACCACTTCTCAGCCCACACTTCTTCATAACACATAGAAATTATTTGTGTTTTGTGGTAACGAATGAATGGCAGGAACAGCAGATTTTCAATGTGGCCTTTCTTTATTTGATTAAACATATTCTCTATTTATTCTTAAAAAAACTAATTTCAGTTAAATGGCAATAAACCATGATAATTTAGAAAACATGTTGAAACTGAGAGTGAAGAGAAATGTTCTCTACATAAACCACACTGTAAACCATAAAACTTATTTTTGTCAACTGCTTCTCATGACAGTGGCTGGGAATTTGACATTTCTACTACAGTAGGCAAAAAAACATGCAAAATACACTCTCCCACACACCACATCACATCTCTATTTATATTTCCAAACCAAAAGCACTATAGCCCAAAAAAGTGCTGCTGAGTATACTGTGGACAGTTACACTAAGAGCTGTAAGTTCATACTAACAGCACCTTAAACTGGTGTGTCTGTGTGGCAAGGCCACTGCTGGCAGCCCCTGGCCCCAAGCCATACTTAATGGATCAAGCTTGACTCACAGAGAGACAATCATTGGTCTTCAATCCAAAAGGTGGTAAACTTCAATGAATTCTGGTTAACACAAGACAAAAAGAAAAAACATCCTTGGACAGATTACAAAACAAATTGAAGTATTTATATGATAGCATTCAATACTACTTACCCACTTAAAAATGTGTTAGCAGCAATTATGTAAATGAGTGTTGTGAAAATTTGCAATAGTTTGAAGCTATGTTAAAACTAGAAAAGGAATCTTTAATATTATAATAAACACAAATGTGACAAAAACATGGCTGTTTCTCTAATCTTATTTGAGGTATACATTCCACACAGGTGACTGGATCCCAGAAGTTTTCTAATAAAAACTTCTCTCCACTTAAAGATTCTAAGAAGTCAGTGTAATTTGGTTCTTCTCCCTGCAGAAGGGGTATTTAGTTTGGGATGTAATGTTTTAAAACAATAATACAAATCTCCTGGGAGAATACCACAATAAGTGTCTCAAAAACCACTCAGTTAATCCCAGGGTATAATCTAGCTGTTTTAAATTACTGCAGGGAATATTATGGGCCTTAAGGACACTGTAACTGCATAAAGCCAAAGAAAGCTAGAAAGAGAAGCCAAGAAGATGAGCTCAGAGCCAGCTGAAGTGACAACAAACATGTGGTTGTTTACTAGGATTGGAGAGGTTTAGTCTGCAGATGTTTGTGGTCTCTAGAAGGTTCCAGAGGAATGAGTTGTTATGAAGATTTGCAGAATTTGATGAGAGCAAGATTATTCTTGGAGATGGCAGGCCCCAGGACAGAGAGGCCCAATGGTATAGACAGAATTTATAGATTTCTGTGGTCAGATCATACTCTACGGGTCCCACAATGTACATCAACAAATTAATATTGTACGGATGTCATTTCAAAGCCTCCCAAAGACGAGAGTCATTATTGAAGCCATTAGAGCACAGATGGTTCAAACTATATGCAGATATTCATACTTGCATTTTTGCATTATAGCTGCTTTTTTTTTTCTGTTCAACTGTAATGAATTGTCTCATAATCTATTCCATCTTCTTGCCATTAGCAGGCTTTGAATGTTCACAAATAGGAGCAAAGAACTCATTTTCCAGAGCTTTAATCACACAAAGAAGGAATGCCTAATTCTCTAAATGAAATGGTCTGTGATCACTGAAGCAGAGATTTAATATATCACGGCAAATTAGGTCGATTTTAATAAATTACTTATCTCCCTGAATACTTTACATATGCTTAAGAAGGAACATAGCCTGTTTGCAAACAGTGAAAACCCACAGCCTATAAAAATCCTTTGAAGAAAATGACAAATAAAAAAGTAAATTAAAAAATGAAATGCTTTATATCCTAGACCTCTAGAGACAATTCCTTTGCAGCATTGATTCACAGCTCCATTAAAAATATCAATTAAATCCTTCAGTGAGATTGGGTAAAAGCTAGAAAATTAACTTTCTGAGCTGCTTTTCGAGGATCTGGTTATCCAGATACACCCCAGCACCGTACTGGCTTGATGTAAATTTAAAAAACGATAAAAAGATACTCCTTTGAGGTCTAACTAAGCATATTAGAATTTGAGTCACACTTTTAAAAATTTCTTTCTATGTCATATGCTAAGTTTTCAAAGTATAAATTTCACATCTATCTATGTATATTTGTATCTATCTATCTCTTAATATACACATATCCCTGGATCTCACATCACTGTTACAAATACATACAAACAGAAAGAACTCTAATTTTTAAGAAAGAAAAACAAAAAACTTGCAGTAATTTAATAAGTTGGTGCTAAGTCTCATCCTTTATATTTAATTGATAGAAACTGCATGCATCAAAGAAAATGCATACTGAGCTTTAATGTGCATAAAATGGATATTAGCATTTTAAAGAGGAAGATTAACACATTAATCCAAGTAATTTTCATATATTGCTTCTAATAAAATCTTCACAGTATAAAACTCTTAATGAGGCTAATCATAGGCATTCCATTTAGTGGGACGATTAGGAATAACATAAAAGTATTTCTTTTTCATAGGTTTTCTAAGATTTATGCTCTTGCTTATCAAAAATAAAAATGGGAATTGCATTTCAGTTCTTCATAAGAAAATGTTGAAAATGCAAATAGACTTTCTTATGCTATCATGTAGGTATAAATTATTGAAAAGGTATTGCCCATTATGGAGAACTTAAGTCCTGAGGGTGGCAGTCATGGGAAGGAGGGAATAGAAAAATAAACAAATGAAAAAGTATACAAAACTCAAACACTTCAAACCCAGGTCTCCCCCTTCCCAGCTTCCCATGAATTATAGATTATATACACCAGAGTAATTAAAAAAATCTCATCTAGTATCTTTCATGTAAGCATTTACTCAAGAGTAGGAGATGCCTCTGCAGCAGCTTCTTTCAAGCCTCCAAGTCATCTCTGTATTGCTCGTAGACAGACCGCAGGGCATGGAGAGCTTCGACTGTTACCCTGAGCTTGCCAATACCTTCACCATCTGTTCGTGCATCAAAAACTAGGGAGAAGATAGCAGGAATATGTTAATATCGTTCAATAGATTTTTCTTCAGATAGGCTCACAGACAGAAACAGTAGTTGAAAAGATGAAAATAGCTATACAAAAGTCCAAAGTTCACTGGCATCTCAGAAATCTAAAAAATAAACCCTGTCATGTATGCATGAAGGTGCACATTTTAGATGTACTGCATGTATATATACATATTGCTTGTGGAGCTAAAAGCTAATGATCTCATCCTGAAGTTTACCTAGTCAAAGGCTATAGGATAACGACTTTCACACATTATCAGAATTTCTAAGCTAGTAAGAAATAAGAAGTCTAAAAGGGATTTAGGACGACAAAGTAGAATTTGCTCTAATATACAGTATTAATAACAAATTTCAGAATGGCAAACCTCTGTAAAGATGTTATATGATCATAATTTGGATTAGTTGTTTATCTTTCTAAATAAGGAAAAGAATTATATGGAATAAGGAATATATTCCATTTAAAACAGGTTTTATGTGAAATTAGAAAAAGTTAAAATGGCAGACCTAGGAATCTCAAGGTCTGTGGATTTGAGTGTATGTGGGCTTTTCTTGGAAGAAGGGCTACTGCTTTCAGTAGTGTCACAAAGGTGGACTATTTGACGAAAGGCATGGGCCCTCTCAGCTCAGTGGCAGGGGCCAGACAGGATGCCCATTCAGTATTTGAGACCCCATGCCTCTGTGGACAATCATACTAGCTAGTGACTCAAGGCCAGAATCCTGGACTTTGTTAGCTTGACCACACTTAGAAGTTTTTTTATATTTTTCTGTTTATATTCCTTGTGATTTTCCTTGAAATTGAGTGTGTGGGTATGTGTGTATTTAATTTCAAGAAAATATGTAAGAAAACCTGCAAACAAAACTTGGTACACAAAGACTTGGGTGAAGAAATGAGCAGCAGGGAAACTGAAGTGGTACAAGTTGTCTCCAGCTCATTCCCCTGAGTTTTCACCTCTGCTTTGGGAGTCTGCACTTCTATGCCTGACACACAAGAAAGCATTAAAATCCTTACTTAACCCATGCCTAATCTTTTGGCTCTTTCCCAAAACATGGCCACAATAGCTGTCCCTGTCAGATCAGTGTGGTCATCTGTGGTCTCATAGAAGATGGGTTGCTAAACAGAACCAACTGGAAAAAAGATTTCCCAGAACAGGTTTCTAATTTGGTTATTTGGTCTAACTGGTTAATTATCTGGCTTGATCCTGAATTTTGAGCACTTGATATATTATCCAGGATAAGCAGCTAGATGTATGAACCATGGCTGAAGTGTGGCATAAGCCAGGGGTCCCCAACCTATGGTGAGTTGTATAATTATTTCATTATATATTATAATGTAATAATAACAGAAGTAAAGTGCATCATAAATGTAATGAGCTTGAATGATCCTGAAACCATTCCCCCCCAAGCCGGTCCATGGAAAAATTGTCTTCCATCAAAATGGTCCTTGGTGCCAAAAAAGTTGGGGACTGCTGGCATAAGCAGAATGTCTGGCACTTAAGAGGTGCTCAATTAAGTGTTTGTTGAATGCATGCATGAATAAGTAAACAAGCCACATACATTTTTCCAGAGATGGCTCTGCTAACTTAACCAATGAGACTAGGAATCAGCCTTATTTCTCCATTTATTATAGAAAGCCCAGGCCATCCCGGATTATGATTTTAAAAAGCCTGATTCATAAAATACAATTCCTTCAGCATGTTTTAAATATGTTATATAAGAATAGAGGGTAGAAACTAAGCACTGCTGGGAATCACCCAGTGAGGTGAAAATTCAGGAAAGCACATTTTGTCAGGAATATCTTATTCTTCTTGGAATCCTTGTGGGAAATGAGTGACCAAAACTATTCAAAGTTACTTGCTGCAACTATATCGCTGGATTGTAACACTGAATTAAAGAGAAGCCTCGAGAAAGATTATCATGATCACTCAGAATAACCTGCTTAAGGTTAAGTGCCTTAGCTGAAACAAGGCTTCCATAAACAACATTAAAAAACTGAATAGCCAAATTTTTTCATACACCCATCCAATACTAAAAAATGAATAATTCCTTATGAAGCTCAATTAATTATTTAAAAATATCTGTTGCTTCAAAGGCAGGCAGAGGGAGTGGGGAGGGTAAGGATTTAGGGAGAGGCTTCCAGCTTCAACAAGGCATCAGCTTGAGTTGCAAAGGATTCAACTAATGTGTGACTCAACGCCCTTGCAGCCAGCAAAAAGGTTTTAATAAAGCGTTTGGATTTCACAATTGCTGGTTGTACAAATTAAGCAACACTTTCACCCATACCATCGATATTTTGCTCAATGATATCTCTCCCTTCCTGAAACATGTCAGCGAGGTCAACATGAGCAACACCGATGTCCTCGCACTCTAGATCCTGCTCATCCTCTGGAGGGTCACTGACCACAGTGAAGCGAACACTGAGAAGGCAAAAGAATAGAGAAAATTACCACCAAGTGAGAAGAAATTACCACGAAACAAAACTCCCCAATGGGTTTTTATCACTAAGTATGAAATCTTGAAGTTTCCAATTATCCCAATAAAAAGAAAGTTATATTAGGTTAGATAAGTTATTATATGAACTATTAGAATTGTTATAGCACGCCCAACCTTCAAGTGAACATTAATCCACTTTGTAAGCACTGATTAACACATTTCTAGAATCTGAGAAAATTACTAGGCAAGGAGAAGGACCACATGTTCACTCTATTACACATTATCTGATCATATTTTGACACCTCTACTTTTAAAGCAAAAAGGATAAAGTGAATAAAGACCATGGAGGATAAATGGTCAACATTTTCTATACAAATGCACAACTTTGGAGTTGCTACCAAGCAATTTAACCAACTGTATGTATGCTACAAAATGCAGAGATCATACTCCCTGGGTAACATTCTGAATCATGTTAGATAAATGTTGTAGCTCTGCCCAATAGCTATATCAAATGTTTGTATTACTTCAGCAATCTTTTTAACTTACAATCATAGCATCCAAGTTTTATTTTACTTTTAGACACATAATTGTAGGGTTCTGATGGAACTGATTTGAATTAGTGGCTTGTGCTGAGGCCAAACACACTTGGATTGACCAAATGACAGGAATTTACAGTTAAGTACTCTTTTGATATGTCTTGGCAGTTTAGCTTAAACCATGGATGCTTGTAAATTTTACCATTTTAAACTTTTCAAAATGTATCCATCCCAAATCAGAAACAAAACAAGTAACATAAAAATTTAAGTCTCGGAGAAATCACGCCTTGAAAAATACAAATAAAATCCTTTCCAAATGCTTATAGGTAAACATAACAATATTTTTAACTAACTTGCAGGAAGAAAGTATTCAATATGTTATTCCTTTATTAAGTCCCTGTTTTTAGCTAGCAATAAATTTTAATTAGAAATTCTTCACAGCTTCTGTGGCTGTCTTAAAAAAAATTAGAAATTCCTTAAGTCAAAATCAATGATGGATATGATGGATATTTTATAAAGATTATACTTACAGGGATTAAGATGAAGTGGTTCAGGGCATCCATTCTGGGTTCAAATTCCTGCTTTCCTACTTATTAGTTGTGTGACCTTGGACAAATTACTTAACCTCTCTCATCTCAGTTTCCTTATCTGTGGAAGGGGGATAATTATATGTATCTCACAGGGCTCTTGTGAGGATCAAATAAGACGATATGAGTAAATAGTGCCTGGAACATAATAAGCACTGAGTAAATGTTTGCGCTCTTATTTTTAATATTGGTAGGGCTGTTTATGCTTCTATATATATGTATTTTTTTTTTTTGAGACATGGTCCTGGTCTGTCACTCAGTACAGTGTCACAGTCATAGCTCACTGTAACTTCCAACTCCTGGGCTCAAATGACCCTCCCACCTCAGCCTCCTGAGTAGCTACGACTACAGGCACATGCCATCACACCTGGCTAATTTTTTTTTGTAGAGATGGAGTCTCCCTATATTGCCCAGGCTGGTCTTGAACTCCTGGCCTCAAGCAATCCTCCTACTTCAACCTTCCAAAGTGCTGCGATTACAGGTGTAAACCATCATGTCTGGCATTTCTACATTTTTAAGGGGAAAGAAAAAGCTGGCGTGGGAAAAGCTTGTTTCAATTGAAAACTTAGATTACCAAATTATACATTGATCATTCAATTAAATAAAATAAATGATGATGAAAGAAATTTTCCTAAAATGAATTAGGAAAGATGAGGAATTAAAAGTACTTGGAAGAGGAGGAATTAAAAGTGATATGTAATACATGTTTTACAACACAAGACTTACAGAAAAGATAGAGGCTACATGGATTGTAATAATAACGTTAAGTGTTATCTTCATACAGTGTCTCATATCTAAGGATCATATCCATATCATTTTACAAATGCAGACAATTACCTCCACTGAATATATGAGAATTCTGAGGAAAAAGGAAAAAAACCTTCTAAATGCCAGAGAAAGGGCTAGAAATTAAAAAGTGCAATATTTCTGGCTTTAATCTATAGAGAGCAAAATGAGATGCCAAAAACAAAATTAAGAAACTACAGGCTGGGCACGATGGCTCACACCTGTAATCCTAGCACTCTGGAAAGCCGAGGCTGGAGAATTGCTTGAAGTCAGGAGTTTGAGACCAGCCTTGAGAGCAAGAGCGAGACCCCTGTCTCTACCAAAAATAGAAAAAATAAGCTGGGTGTAGTGATGTGCGCCTGTAGTCCCAGCTACTTGGGAGGCTGAGGCAGGATTGCTTGAGCCCAGGAGTTTGAGACTGCAGTGAGCTATGATGACCCCACTCTAGCCAGGGGTACAGAGTCTCTGTCTCAAAAAAAAGAAAAAAAAAGAAAGGGAACTATAAAGTTAAGCTGAAAAGGGAGGAAAAGTACACTAAAATAATTTAAAAACTAAAACTAAAATAATTAAAAAATTGTAATAAACTAATTTGGCCTTAGCCAAACTGTAGATATAAACACAAATCTTACAGGTTAATCTTTAACCCTGTCAAAACAAAGAGGTAAAACCTTGTTCCATGTCTTGAAGAGGCTCACAGTCTAGCTTGCGGTCCTGAATATACACTTGGGGCAGGCGCCATGTACTCAGGTGGAGGTAAAAACAGGAAGTGCTACCTAGGCTGCTCACACCTCCCATTTTCCTTTCTCCAGTTACTCTCCACTTCTCAGTGAGACAGCCTTACTAACCTCCCCTGCCCGGTCCTAGAGCACACCTCTATATATTCCTCATGCGTGGAATTCCTCTGCCTGGAATGATCTTCTTTGGGCTCTCTGTGACTTGATTGGGTTCTCTCATCCTTCACAAACCACCAGCTTAAATGTCACCTCCCCAGATGTGCCTTCACTGCTATTTTCTATTTTGACATTTAACTGGTTTAATTTTCTCTTAGTACTTATCGCAATAGGTAATTAGTTTATTTGTTTACTTGTTATTATAGTCTATCTTTCCCAAGTGGTGGATCTGCTCAATAGAACACTGCTAAAGGGAAAAAAGTAAAACCACAAAGGAAACTTAAGTCAGTGTTAAACTATGACTTCAAATAAATAATATTTAAAGTCCCATTTCAGCGTTTTACCTTCCTTTTAAAGTGACGCTTGTATATTTGCAAATACAGTGTAGGGTGGCAAGCAAAGGTACTATATACAATTCAATATACAATGTCTATAATTTTAGACATATCAGGGAAGATTGGTCAAACTTCTCTAACTGTGGCTTTGTAAGTTATCACTAATATTCAACAGGGTTGCTGGCTGAGAAAATGAATTCTCATAAACTAGAAGCTACTTTGAGTAATGTGACCTCTGAGTATTTAAAAAAGATGAGAACATATGCTAGAATAAAAATTGGCTTTTTGCTGTGGAAAGTGTAAATATAAGCTTCCTTTTTCCTTAGTAAAATGACACTGTTGAGGGAGAAAAGTTAGTGGGGCTATCCTCTCCCATGCTGGTCAGAGGAGCACAGTGGCGCCCAAGCACTCACTCAATGGTCTGAAGCTCTGAGTTAATCACTTTGCAATACTTCACTCAGTTTTTCTCAAAAATGACATGAACTTTTGTGTCTCTGGGAGGTGTTTGGAGATTTTTAGAGAAACAATGATGGGAGAGTGGAAGTCGTTACAGTTGTTACAGTTACTGTGGACTTTTCCTTTTTTTCTTTTTAAAACTATTCTGGTACAAATAAGTGGGTCCTCTGAGGAAAGGCAGTTCTAACATGAAAGCAGAATTTGCCTTTTAATTTTTCTTTTTTTTTGAGACAGAATCTTGCTCTGTTGCCTGAGTTAGAGTGCAGTGGTGTCATAGATCACTGTAACTTCAAACTCTTGGGCTCAAGCAATCCTCCTGCCTCAGCCTCCTGAGTAGGTGGGACTACAGGTGCGTACCACCATATCTGGCTAATTTTTTCCATTTTTTGTACAGGCAGGGTCTCCCTGTTACCCAGGTTGGTCTTGAACTCCTGGCCTCAAGCAATCCTCCCCCCTTGGCCTCCCAAAGTGCTGGGATTAGCTGTTCCTGGCTCTTTTTATTTTTTTTATAAACACTTTTGAGAAAATAAAATTGTTCTCTCCCAATATGTTATAATATGTTCTAACATTCCACAAACAAAAAGAACACAGAGACAGACAGACAATACTGAATAGACTACTGAGTCTCAGCCCAGTACTTGTCCATGGGAACAGAGCTTAGTCATGGACAGTCAGGACCCAGCCTGCTGACCATAAGGACACAGATGCCATGGCCAGTGCTGTTTATTCACTAGTTACCTGGGATAACCCGGGGGGATTGGTGGTTTTAAAGGGGTCCTTGAAAGAAGCTGAAGTATACAAAGTCAATAAGTAAAACCTGAGTTATTATCACCCTTGGAAAAGTAGAACCTCATGCCTCACAGGTGTTTACCATCCCTTTGTCAGAAGTAAAAACTGGGATCCAAAGAAATAATGTCTTTCAGGAGCTAAATGAAAAAACTATTATCAGATACCAAGAGCTAAGAATTCCAGTCTCTCTTCTTGAAATAGAAGATAAAATACTAGTTTGGAAGCTCTTTTGAAAATGTCTTTAACATTCACTTTATGGCCTCTTGGAGGGGAAAGAACTTGCATCTCATTCTAGGGTGGCAGGGTAAGCACCGTTTCTGAGGCAGTGAGGCTATGTCATCCATGGGTCCCAAAGGCAAGAGAAGAGGATAACAGAGACATAAAGGGCCTACCCAGGCCCAGGGAGGAGAGCCAGCAAAGGGGCACTGGTGAAACCCAGCTCAGGGGTTAACTAGCAGCACTTAGATATTACAACTCCTCAAGCTCCTGAGACAGACGCTGACACAGAAGCACTAACTTATTAAGATCAGGTTTTTCTTTTTCTTCTGAAAAGGATATATTTTCTCTATTGAACCAGAATTGCAAATTATCCTATTCAAATTTGAATAAAATGCATTAAAATATGAAATGATCAATTATTAAACAGGGATAGTAAGACACTAGTTAGTCTAAAAGGCTGATGAGCTATTACGAATAATAATATTAATATTACTACTACTTACAATGATTGCAGTGAACATTCATTGTGCACTATGTGTTGGGTACTATTTGATCTGTGTTACATATATTATCTCAATTAATCCTCACAACAACCCTATATGGCATTATTATTATCTCCATTTTGCAGATGAAGAAAATGAGGCACAAGGAGGTTAAGTACCTTGTCTGAGGTCAGACAGCGATGATCATTGCTAGTGCATGGAATGAGATTAACACTGTAACATATACTGCACAGTCTTTTAGTTTTCAAAATTCTATGGGATCCTTACAGTTACTCTGCAAGGTAGGCAGGGCCACTGTATTTCTAGAAGGGAAGAGACCCAGAGAGGTCAGGTACTCATTCAAGGACACAGAGTGAATCAGAGAACTCAGGTGTTCTGATTCCTCATCTTGTGCCTTTTTTTTTTTTTTTGACCACACCATGCAACAAAGGTCTACTTTATATAAACCAGTACATAATTTGGAATGATTAAATGTACCTTCTATTAGGCATCTCTTGTTTTTGTAGTATAGCTTTTAAGATGTCTCTCTTTGCTTGGTTGTTTTCTTTATCCACATAGATCACTATACCAAAAGAAAAAAATTCCACAAAAGGAAGTCATTCAGGAATATGCTACATTAGTACAATTCTGTATTTTTATAAATACCTGTTTTTAAAGATGCAAGTCATGCCACCTCACTTGTATGCCTAGGAAAAGAAAACAGCTCCAGAAACCCGAATCAAATCTGAATAGTCATGTGATCTAATGTCATGTCACTGGCAGGTTTATGTGCACACTGTCAGAAAAGATACAAGCAACATCTAAGAGTGCCACATCACTGTCACCGCCTGTTAATGGCACTGGCAGTCATGACAGTAAAAGCCGACGGTCTTTATTGCTTTGTATTTGAGGGATTTACTGCATTTTCTTTCACCCAAGAAGCAAGTGATAATGATAATGTATGGCAGAGTGCTTGTCCTTCCTGACAGCCTCAGTAATTTAATCCTTCTCTACTGCCACAACATGCAATAAAAGAGGCATCTAATGTATTGAGTTGAGGAAATCCACAGGCTGATGTCTGCTGGTGCATGGGTAAGGGGTATGGTAGAGAAACATGCAGCAAGGGAGAGAAGGGCTTTTTAGGGTGTGACATTTGTCTTTGGTTTTAAAGGTACATGTTGGCATACAGGAATGTGGCCAGACTTCACTTAGCTGAAATATGAGATTAGATAACTGATCTAAAGTTTCACTAGGAAGAAGATGGTAAACACTTGACACTGTAAGTAAGCATCTGCACTTTGGGAAAATGGCAGCTCAGAGTGCAAACTCTTCAATTTTCATCCTGATTATTTTTTTCTCAGCTCAGCAGACTTTCAGCCATGCCTTAGCTTCTGAAGATGTTTCTTTTTCAGATGCCATTTTGGACTTAAAAGCTCCCCTGTGACCAGATCACAACTTAAAGATTATCCCTGATCAAAAGTACACAAAAGGTAAAAGATATCATGAGCCAGTTCTCCTTAGGCTCTGCCAGGAACAAACATATTTCATATTTAAAATGTCTCCCTGGACAATTTTAGTTCAATCCCAAATTATGATGCTATCAACTCATTTAGTTGTTCAGCTCAGTTGAGCAAATATTAAATGAGGACCAAAGATATGCATGGCACTGAGTTAGGCACATGGAGTGGAAGACATAAAGGTGTCTGCATAGGGGTGGGCCAGTGATTTATGAGAAGTAGGAATCACTGAAGACATAACCACCAACTCTGGATAATCAAGGTCAAATAACAACACCTAGCTTATTGCTTTTTGCATGTTATCATATTAGTAATTGTGACTAGTTATACAGGTTACTGAGATTTACAGAAATCAATAAAGACAAAGGGTTCAGAGTATTTTGTTTTACCTATCAATGCCAAAATGTCATGCTAATAGATGAGTTCCACTAATGTTGGGAGGCAGTGCTTTATTTTTTAGAGATTGCCAGTACACAAAGCCAAACGGGGACTTTTTTTTTTTTAAATGGGATTTTTTTGGTTTTTTGCTGTTAATCACCAATTCAGGATGTGGTATACCATATTCTTTTTTATTTCAGAGTTCTAAAGCTTTTATGCAATACTGGTTTTCATCGTTAGAAGACAAGGGTAACCTTAGTGGTTAAAGAAAAGCAAAGACAATTTCAAAGGCCAGCATCCAAATAGAGGGTCATTCAATTAAACCTAGACCAGTTTTGATGAATTTCCATGGCTTAAAATTTTTTTTTATTGTGGTAAAATATACATAACATAAAATTTACTATTTTAGCCATTTTTAAGTGTACAGTTCAGTGGCATAAAGTACATTCACATTGTGGTTCAACCATCACCATTACCCATTTCCAGAACTACTTCATCCTCCCAAACTGAAACACTATACCCATTAAACAATAACTCTCCATTCCTTCCTTCTCCCAGCTGCTGGTAACCACCATTCTACATTCTGTCTCTATGAATTTGACTACTCTAGGTATCTCATATAAGTGGAATCATATAGTATTTTGTGTCTAGCTTATTTCATTTAGCATTGATGTTTTCAAGGTTCATCCATGTTGTAGCATATATCAAATTTCATTCCTTTTTAAGGCTGAATAATATTCCATTGTATGTATATGCCACATTTTGTTTATATACTTATCCTGTGATGAACATATGGGTTGTTTCCACCTTTTGGCTATTATGGATAATGCTGCTATGAACACGGGTGTACAAATATCTGTTTGAGTCCTCAATTCCAATTCTTTTTGATATATACCCAGAAGTGGAATTCCTGGATCATATGATAATTCTATGTTTAACCTTTCTTAGAAAACATCTTTACCATTGAAACTGGTAAAAAATGGTATATTTGGGGATTCCTTGTGCTTCTCCTTTATCTAGTTGGTCAAAACACTGTATTTCTGATTCTCTTAACAAAGATAAAAATAATGATAGCTACCATTTATTGAGTGATGTTTATGTACAAGGTACTACACTCAATACTTTTACTGCAATCACATGAGTTGAGAACCATGCTGACCCACATTTTACAGATGATGAAACAGATCCAGAGAAGGTTAGTAATTTCCACAAGACCACCTAGTTACAAAGCAGCTGAGCCAGGATTTGAATCCAGCAATGCCTGCCTCCAGAGTCTGCCCTCTTAACTTCTATGCTATTTAGCTCTTTCCATATGAAGCCAAAACCTTCCCTGTTATTTAAGATGCAGTCATTTTGTTAGCACAAGGCTGGAGTGTGTGTGAGAGAGAGAGTTCCATAACAGTATCAAGGGAGGCCACCTCTTTTCTTTTCACTGTTTCAGAAAGGGCTATTGCTTAGATACACCTCATCTAGGTGCGTTAAATCAAATCTCTTGGCAGAAAAATGTTTAAAATTTCTTTTTGAGAAAATTCCAGCTCCTTACTAATAACCTTAGTTCTCCAAAGTGTATCAAATTAGAACTATGGCCCTCCTGCTTGCCCAAACAGGGACTAGATTGGGCATCTTAATCTAGTCCAATGGTTTTCAGTCTTTAATGTGTATCAGAATCCCTTGGAGGGCTTGTTAAAATGCAGATTACTGAGCTGTATTCTCAGAATTTCTGGTTCAGTAGGTCTGCAGTAGGGCCTGAGATTTGCAACTTCCCAGTTGCTGCTGCTGGTGGTCAGGGTACCACACACTGAGAACCACTGTTTAGCCCAATACTCCTTTGCCCAATTTTTAAATGGGATTAGAACTAGTGAACACTTTTGTGTTGAACACTGTGGGAAATAGGAACACTTTGGACCCCTCTGATTAGGTCATGATCCTATGATCCTATGAACACCGTGACTCATTTGGTGTTCTGAAATTCTAGATAGTTAAAAAATTTACAACTTCAAAAATTCAAATACATCCTTTCAAAAGCTACTCTGGTAATTATTAAAAGTATCAGAACTCTCCAAAAATTAAGCTATTTATCTTTAAATCCCCCTCAGAAATCACATTTGTTTAGGACTTGCTAGATTTTGACAGAAAGTTCCTGAAAGCATATATTTCAAAAAGGATATAAACCAGTAGTCCAAATACTTAAGTTGATCTTCATAGTTGTCTACCATTAAAAACATATCCCTCACTTCTGCAGGTTGGAGAAAATCCTTATATTCTCTATCAATGTGATATGACAGAAGTAAGAAATGCAGATGGCTTAATTATACAGGGTTGATAACCTTGAATTTCAGATAACTTTTGTATTAAAATGTTATCATCCCCATAATCTTTATCTTTGCCAAATTTCTCCTCCCATTAGTAACAAAATCTGATGTTCTACATCCTCTTCATCTTCTGAATTAAACTTTAATTGTTCCAAAAGATAGACTGTTCAATCACCAGGGACTAAGGGCCCAGATCTGTATGTCTCATAAAAACTTTGGATGATTTCATTAATCTTTTTTCTTCCCACTGTCAATTCCCTAGAAGGCTTTATTTGGCCCAGACAACATTCTTCAGATCTACCATTAACCTTATTTTTTCCCCAAACTATTTTCTTGCTTTCTCAGCATTCTCTGAGCAAAATTTGCAAGCCCAATAAAATCCAAATGTTTTGTTCTTGCTACCAATGTCTTCAATTTTAGTTTTTTCCGTGTTAATAGCCCTAAGACGATATATTTTTTGGTGTAGGTAAATTAACACCTCTTAATAAAGACTGAATTCAATTACGAATAATCCAGGGGATCATTAGTCTACACCTCTCATTTCATGTATCTAATTTAGGCCTCAGAATACAAATCCCTTTTGTATAGATTCCAGTCACAACGCAGGGTAAAATCATTGCTAGGTTCAGCTAACCTTTCTACCACTATGGTGTTCAAATAGGAGGTAGCATGTGCTAATTGTCTTCTAAATTTTCCATTTGAATTAAAAAGTCAGTTTGGAAATAAAATTACTTTCATTAACATTTAATGAGATTTGGACGATGTAAGGCTACATTATATTGACCTTCTATATCAAGTAACAAGTGAATAGCAAATCATTACAATAATTAGATAAGATAGTTACTTATTAACCAAAGATTCAAGGAAATCCCCCTGCAAAGGAGATGAAAATATAATAATTTAAAAATAAACAGTTTCATTATGTCATACCTAAATGAAAAATAAAATAAAACCTTCAACAAGGTTAACATTAATTATTTCTCAAATTTACTGATGACCTAGGACTTCGTTTTTGAGATATAACAGACATAAAACAGCATTAGTTTGCTTCTAAGCAAAGTACATTCCTTTCCCCTCCCCCCTGGATGAATCTCCTTAAAATTCTTTTTAATTAATCTTAAAAATTCTACATAGTCAAATCTCATTAGGATGGTAAAGAAGCTGAAGAGAGGTATAGTAAACACTTTTACTGAATTCACTTCTAATAGATTATTGGTTTTCTTGCTATCAAATGGTCGAGGCATTAGAAACATAAGCAACTCTTAAAATACCAATTAGATAGTAAGGTACCTTGAAGTAAAGTGAAAAAACAAACAAAAATCCACAACCAACCAACCAACCAACCAACCAAAAACCCCAAACAGATCTAGAGGTAACCATGTGAGAATGTACAAAATTTAGGACACTTGAGGATGTATCACAGGTTTGATCCAAAGAAGGATTTGCACTGTTCTTTAAGTAAATGGAAACATCTGTTTCCCTACACAGCCAAGTTTCTCAATGTACAATCAATTTCTAAAAAACAATTTTGTTGCCAGTCCTGCCAAGTATTTCACTGCTGACCTTTACAAAGAGTAATACAAAAGCCAAAGTTGTTTCTTTTCTTGGGGTATCTACATTAAAATTAGTTGACTGAACAGATCTCTCATTACTAATTATATTTTGACACAGTTTACTTTCCTAGTACTTTGCAGTTAAGGCTTTCTAGGAAGCCTGAGAAAATATTTTTGGAAATGTTTCTTTTATATCAAATGAATGAAATGAAGGTGGAATCAGATTCTTGTCCTGACCAAACTACTTATTTCCATGTGATTTCCCAACTGACTTGTTGTTATAAAATTTGAGCTAGAAAGGATCATAGAAAGTACCTTATTTTTTAGATAAGAAAATAAGGAATCATGAAATTTAAACATCCTGCCGGAGTTCACATAATAGTACGAACTGTGGATACAAGGAGGACTAGACCACAAGACCAGATCTCTAGATACTCAAGCTTACTGTCTTGAGCAATGAACACATTTCTAAAAATGCCAGATGCAAAAAAAGTAACTATGAACATTTGTAATCCTGCTGATACAAAAGCATGATTATCCATGTTGGTTAAAAGGCAATTTCTAAGATTGGTGGTAAAAAACAGTGTTCAACTAGCATGAGATGGCCTGTTCTGCTGAAGATAATACAATATTCCATCTTTATGGTTTATTTTAATGTGGGGCTCTAGAAGAACTTACTAAGGAGTTTTAACTCAGGGTCATGGTGGCTTGATACAATTTTTTATTCTTCTCTAATTAGATAATAATGATCACACAGTATTCTTAAAAATTCCTTAAAGTGGATTAAGAATCCACAGGGTGCCTACTGGGTCTGTGCTGCTTCAGACTTACATGTCTATGGGCTGATAGATCAAGCCCTAACAGAGAAAACCTGCCTGCTGCTATAAATGGATGTATGGGCTATATGATGAAATGGAATTTTAAGAATTTATGCTTCACTCAATTAAAATCCTGAACATCTAGACACTGGGAGAGATATATGCATATATTGTAAAAACATCCATGTGATGACATTGATCAGAAAGATAGACAAAAATTAGGCCATTGAATGGTTTGAATCACATGATTAAAATACTAGTAATTTGTTTTCATTTGAAATATAATACATTACAATTAAATTCAATTGCAGATTCTATTGATATTATTATACAGCACGAACATTTAGAAACACAGTTTTCCCATTTTTTTCTCTTTAGTATTACTTCAGCTTTATTTTCTTAATCTTTATGCTACATGTTTTGTCTTTTATTAATCTATTCTGACAAGACTTCCATGAGTTTATGTGAACATTAGAGAATTAAACTTTGTTTCTTCAGCTTCCTTCAAAGATAAAAAAGAACAACCATAAGAGTCTATATTACAAAGGAATCATACATACCATTGCTATAGTTATAGTAGACCCACTGCCCACTCTTGGGTTTGGGAAGTGACACAGGTGTCTCTTCAGCAGGAAGACTATAGAATCGGCACTCAACGAATAGCCGCTGCACAGTGTCATCCATGGTTACTGGAGAATCATTGAGGCTCAGAGCTATGATCTCAATCCGAATTTTTTCTGATGGCTGTTTAAAGAACAACAACAACAAAAAAACCCAAAAATGAAACAAACAAAAAGATCCTTTATTCTTTTCCACTAACAATTTTGAATAAAACACGAAGGCCAATGGGTTTCTTTACTTGAATGCAAAGTGCACTACTGTATATTACACATGATAGATTATTCATGACAGAGAGAGAGAGAATGAGATTCTAATGCCCCAGGGTTTGAAGTTAACAGTGTCATGGCAATAGTCTCCTGATTTACATTTGAGGCTATAAATACCCCACTAGTAGTCTATCAGGAGTGAAGATTATGAGATCTTCATCTCCGATTGCTTTCAGAATGACAAGTATCAGTTGGCCTTGTTTCAAACTGTGTAATGAAGTACATGTTTATCACTGCTTTTATTTAATCTACAGTACCTGAGAAAGTTTCAGTTATTCAGAGATCAAAGTCTGTTGAACACTTTATACATATTATGCTAATATATGTAGCTATATGAATCTATATTAACTAGAGCAGAAACTACAGTTCATTCTCTCCCATGTTCTATTCTAACATATTTAGTTCAATAAGTAATATATTTTCAAACAAAAGAAACATAATGTTATATCTAATTTAACAAGTATATTTTCTCACAATTTATTTTTTATTTCAGTTTCACAGAATTAACAACTAAAATGACATTTGTTTGCTTAATTTTCACTTTAATCATTGCTTAGATTTTGGTGCAATAGATGCTGGCGTGGATGCAGAGAGAAAGGAACACTTATACACTGTTGGTGAGACTGCAAACTAGTGCAACCTCTATTGAAAATAGTATGGAGATTCCTCAAAGAACTAAAAGTAGACCTACCATTTGATCCAGCAATCCCACTACTGGGTATTTACCCAAAGGAAAAAAAGTCATTTTATCAAAAAGACACTTGCATTAGAATGTTTATTGCAGCATAATTCACAATTGCAAAGATGTGGAATCAACCCAGGTGCCCATCAATTCATGAGTGGATTAATAAAATGTGGCATATGTACACCATGGAGTAATACTCAGCCATAAAAAATGAATTAATACCTTTTGCAATAATCTGGATGGAACTGGAGACTATTCTCCTAAGTGAAGTATTGCAAGAATGGAAAAATAAACACCACACATATTCACTATTAAATTGGAACTAACCGATCAGCACTCATGTGCACAGATGGAAGTACAGCTCAATGGAAATCATGCAGGGGGGATGGGGGAGGAGGGGCTGGGTGAAATCATACCTAACGGGTACAATGTATACTATCTGGGTGATGGTCACAGTTATAACTTTGACACAAGCAGTACAAAAGCAATCCATGTAACCAAAACATTTGTACCCCTGAAATATTGTGAAATTAAAAATATATAGGATGAAAAAAAAGTGTCAAAAAAACCAAGACATTATCATGGGAGTCACAAATGTTTCCTTGAGTAATGATTTCAAATAATCAACAGACTAGGACTTAAAAATTAGATCACACCAAAATAGTCCCTCAGTTAAATTTGTTTTTTACAATTCAAGATTTGTTCTTTATTGTCAAAATCCCTCCTTACTAAATTCAGAGACATGCTATTATAAATTATATAACCAAATAATAATTAGAAAAACCTGAAAATAAGACCTATTTATATGACAAGCTTTTATGAATTCATTGTTTAATGTAAATCAGTGTGCAAATTCACCATAGTGATTACTTAGATATTTCAAAGCATATAATATAATTAATCAAATTGAAAAGCGTAAGTGTCCTATTGTAAAACTATTTCCGTAAAGAACAATTTCCATTGCTGTCAAACCCCCTCAATATTTGATGAAGTAATTTTACCCCCTTCTTTCAAAAGACATTTTCTTTTATTATGTATTCTAAGACACTTTAACTAAAAACCCAAATCTGAATATTTCAATAAGGTTATTTTATTATTCAGTAGATTCATGGAAATTTTACTAGGATGACAGAGAAAATTCCACACCATTCTGTCTCCACTAATACAGGTACAAGGCTGCAGCTGGCAATATTACTAGGATTAGCATAGTATGATGAAATATTTAAAGGAAATTTTTTTCTAAAACCTAATAAATCAAATGACTGCCAAATGTCATTAAAGTGATGGTCTTTGACTTGAATATGCTTTTCATATTCAAATTTGAAAAGAAAGAGATGAAAGCCTGGAAAGGTTACTCGGTTTCAACTAATAACCTCAAGCCCTCTCCGTTCACGTGCATAAAAAATGAAGTTGGCTCTATTGTTTAATCTTACTTCAGAAAACCCCTTCACTGCTCGCTGAAGACTACATGGTAAAGAAAATATTTTAAATATTATTTTTTCCTTAAAATGTATTGTGGTTGTAAAAATACTGTACACACATATATTTTATAATTGTGATCCAACTGTAGCATAATGTATAATTCTGTTACATAACTTGGAATTTGACAATTTTACAATTGTTGTAACAATAACATCTTATAAAACATTCATGCTTCTGCACAAAAGAATTAAAGAAAAATAGCTATAAAAATGAAAAAGAGATATACACACTTATTTCTACCTTGCGAAGGTAGGAATTTAAAATTGTTTATCACAGAACCTAATAAGGAGACAAATGAACATTTAAATAGCAGAGGAATCAAATTTAAGTGGTTATTTTATTAATAATATATTAGCTACACAATCCCCATATGAAAACTTGCATTATTTTAAGAACCAGTTTAAGGTGTCAAATAAGACTACATGCAACTCTTTAAAGTTTAAAATATAGTTCTAGATAAAAGTAGATACTTGGATTACAGCCAAAAAACAAAAACAAAATAACAAAAGCAAAAACACCCAAAACAACAACAAAAGAGAAAACCTATTGTAATATCCAAAGAAATAAAAGAATTTTAAAATTCTTTTTATGATGTCTATCTTCTTTCTGGTCCAGTTTTTTCTTTTTTGGGTACTCCTCCCACTACAGCCATTACTTCTATCACGTGTGCTTTTTAATTCTCTGACTAATATAATTGGCAGAAGTTATCAGTTATGATTTCTTCATTCATTTGATGCTACATGAATCAACTTAAATCCAAAAAGGGGTAAGTTTTCAATAGTATATATTTAGGGAAGCAAGCTCTGAATAAAGAATTTTCCAAACATTATAAATTTTGACTAATGGTGCTAGACAATTCATTTTTCAACACTGGAACAATTCTGGTTGTGTTCAAGCCCCTGTGAATCAAAAATTCAACTAGATTATGTATGAAGATTAAGAATCAAATCAAACGCATAATAGACAACTCCAACCCAACATGTCAGAAATTAACTCATTATCTCTCCTTTCTATCTCCCCCAATCCCAATCATCCTCTGAAATTTCCTACCTCAGCTGACGACATCACCATCCACCTAGTTACCTACAACCAGGAGACCTGCAGCCTTTCTTGTCATTGCCATTTTTTCCCACACCCACTATATCCTATAGGTCACCCATTCCTGCTTATTTTATTTCCTAAATATCTCAGGGATTTACTGAGTTGTTGAAAGCATATATTTCCAGACGTTGTTTCAACTATTGGGGATATAAAGAAAAACAAGATACTGTTTTTCTCATTTTTATCTCTAGAGAAACTTCTTTAGGTTCTCATGAAGGTAACTATTAATAATACAGTACCTTCCCAGTTAAATGACAGAATAAGGAGGGAGAAAATAGAAGGAATTAGCATAAAAGATAACTTGTTGGCAGACTGGAAGCAGACTGATGCGTGGTAGGAGACTACAAGCTCAGTGATGGTAGGAATATCATATAGTTCATTGTATCACTGGCATGGTATGCAGTACATACTCTAAGGGAGTGGATCTAGTCTCGCGTCTGTGAGAGTGGTGAGGCAGTATAGAGACTATTAGAGATAAATTTTTCACTGTAGAGATTAGTGCCTCATGGCTTGTCTGCAATCCCAGTCATTCTCCTTATTACAGCAGAATTCTCTCCTAAAAACCAATCTGCTTGAAAATCTATTACCCTACACTCTAGCCATTCCCTCAAACCCATGGCATTCTCAGTTTTTGCATCTGTTGTTTATTCTGTCTGAAATCTTCTTTTCTAACAAATAAAATTCTACTCATCTGAGGCCCTGAACCACACAGGATCTCCTTTATAAGTGCATTACCGATCTCCAAGAGTGAGTTGGTTGTTTCCTCCTTTGGGTCACATTGTACTACATGGATGTGTTTATATATTTGCCTCTATAGACTGTAAGCTCCTGGAGGGCAGGACCATATCTTACTCATCTTCTGCTATTAACATTTAACATCCTCACCAGCGCTGGGCACAGAGTAAGCTCTCAATAAATATTTAATGAAATAGAGGAGGCTGAATATCTTTTATATATTGCCAGAACTATGCAACACTGCAGTTGTTAGTGCTTTCTCTTTTAAAAAATATTTATTATGTGCTACTATGTTTCAGGAATTGAGTTATTAACGGTCAAAAAATATATATGGCTTTTGGTGTTCTAGATTTTAATTGAATAAGACTATCTCAAATACAGTCAATATTGTTGAATCTAGGTGGTAGGGTACTATTATTTCAACTTTTCTGTATGTTTGAAATGTTTCATAATAAAAAAGTAGAAAAAAAGCCCCGTTCAATTAGGATGATGGTAAGAGGTATAAGTAATATACTGAATCAAATGATGGTGACTGAAACAAAGCCTTTTCAGACAGATGCATAATAATATCTGTTCAAAATTACTAGAGCAACATGACAGGTTATACCTCTGCAGGGTATTAGCATCCTTCAGATACAGGAGTTGGCTAGACAGTATAGACTTTAGGCTTTTCCTGTTTTGTTTCCTCTCTGTATGTATGAACTTTTGTTACCAGGTAAGATATTTCTTCTCAGTACTTTTTTTCTTGTGCATCAATTGCTCTATTAGCTTCCCTAGATAGGAAGATGTCAACATCAGCATGTAAAAAGAGCATTTATATATTTTGATTGTGATGAACAGAAGTAATAGAAGTCATTCACATAAGAACTGCATGCAACTTATTTTTAGTTGTCTGTATAGATGGACACTAAACATTATGTAATTGAATGATCTAGAAATGTGACGACAGCCTGTATTACTTTCAGAGAAAAATAAATTATAGCTCTCATGATTTTGGCTCAATTCCACCATTGTTTCCTGACTGATGCTAATCTCACATTTTAGGTCATATTTTTCTATAGTGTTTACTTAGGCTAATTATTGGTGTGCTTAAAATTTTCATGTACAACTTCACAGGATCATGCTGAATTCTTCCTCTGGTTTTAGCCCTCATGGCAGTCACAATGGAGTTGGATTCTTACGCTTCTAAAAGCTAATTCAACCTGACAACCCTTAAAAACAGTATTGCATAACTGAGAATGACCTATGATAAAGGTTTTGCAACTTGTTTCAGTCAGTTACACTTAAATCTAACCGTGGTGAGATTACAGGTGAGTTTAACTTCAATTCTAAATTTCTGCAGTGAATACGCAGGCATTTCTTTAATTTTTTTATTATAAACCATTTCAAATAGGAGAAAAATACAGAAAATAATCTGGCATATTTAATATCATCCTAAACAGATGTTACCATTTTGCTGTATCTGATTCAAACCTTTTTATTGTTGTTGTTGAAGAAGTAAAATATTTCAGATACAGGAAAGGCTACCAACTGCCAAATCCTTTCACCTCCTTCGTTCTCCAGAGTTAACCGAAGTTGGTTGTATCATTCCCAAATATGCTTTTATATTTTCTACTACATATGTATATATCCATAAACAATATATAGTACTGTTTTATGTTTTTAGATTTTATGTTAGTGGTATTATACTCTATTAATCATTCTGCAATTTGTTTTTTCACATATTATAATGCCATGTTTTTGAAATTTATTAATCTTTATAATTTAGATCTAATTCATTCATATTAACTGTTGTATGCATAAATGTGTCCATTTATATTGCATATATAATCTGTAGTCTATTTATTCATTTACCTGCTGATAAACAATTAAGTTGTTTACAATTTTTTGCTATTATAAACAATGTTGCACTGAATATCCTTTTATGTTTTCTCGTACACACGCTTGATTCCCCATGGAGTAGAACTGCTGGGTAACATGTATGAGAAATTCAACTTTAAGGGATTATCAAATTAATCTCCAAATGGTTACACCAATCTACATGGGTATTATTTTTATTATTATAAAAACAATTTATATATGTGTATAATACAATATGTGTATTATGTGTATATGTATATGTGTATTTATAAACAAATACAAATAAAGCCTACCTATAGGAGCCACAGTATGTAGAACTTGATACCTTGTAACAAGAGAGACAAAATGGAAATAGAAGGCGATGATTTACGTCTATGTCCTTAAAGAGTTCAAATTTTAACTGGGGTGAGCTCTAAGACAAGCTCAAAACAGTTGATTCAAACAATCAAACTCACTACTGGTATGGACAGAGCCATATGTAAGTAAGGTAGCAATGCATACTGATTAATGGTGATTCTTATAACCTTCTTTCTTCAGGCTGGGCATGGGCGGAGTCACCTCAAAGACTCAAAAAAAATCCCCTTGACCTCACACTAGGCTCCAAAGCTTCCTCTTAGTAGGAATCATATCCACTCTCCATACGAGTTTCGATTGAAAAGTTTTTGGTTTTTTAAAATAATAGCTCTCGGGAAGAAATAGAGTACACAGAAAGGGAATGTCTCCAGAAACTCAAGGTAATAAGGTAGTAAGTCAAGGAAATAAGGTTTTAACAAACAATACAAAGCAACCCAGTTTTCATCAGTGGCAGTAACCTATCTTTTTTAATATGTTCTGTTAAAATGCAGTATCTTAAACAAATAATATAAATGTTGCAAACTTCAGTGATAGGCAGCAAAATGGTGCTAGTGTTAAGAGTACTTATTTTTAGAACATTGTCATGGTGTGCCTTATTCACCATGTAAATTATTGTGTCTATAATGGTCAGCAAATTATAGAAGCTTGTTCTAAAGCAGTGGTTTGGAATATTTTTTCCTGTCCTACTACACCTGAGGGCTATGACACATTTCCATCATTAACTGTGGTTTACTATGGCAGTAATGCGAAGGAAGGAGAGAATTAAAAAAAAAAAAAACACTCTCAATTTCAGGTGATTTTGATATGCTATTCCACTTTCACCATCATTGAGAACAGATGTTGTAGTACAGTGGTTCTCGATTTTGGCTGCACATTAAAATTACCAGGGGAGCTATAAATGAAATTCTGACTTAATTTATTTGGGTGGAGCCTGAGCCCTGGCATTAAAAATGCTCCCTGGGTGATTCTATTGTGTAGCTAAGGGTGAGAAGTACTTCTTTTCCCTAGAGCTATGGTTCTCACACTTCAGCATACCCCAGAATCCTTTGATAAAACAGAATGGTGAGCTCCACTCTTAGAGCTTCTGATTCATTAGGTCTGGGGTGGGGCCCAAGAATTTGCATCTCTCACAAATTCTCAGATGATACTGATGCTGAGGCTTGGGGATCACACTTTGGGAAATACTGCTCTAACCCAAAACAGATTCATCCTACATCTACTGACCCTTCTAATATCTTTATATAAAAGCTTCCACAATATTCATACTAAACTGCTCTTTTGTTATTATTTAACATTTTAGTACAGAATTAGCTAACAAATTACTTCCTTATTACAGGCAATCTATGCTCATCATTAAAAATAATCCCATAATATAAATTATAAAATGTAAAATATAAAAGCTCTTTGTTTCATTCCACCACCTAATTAGGTGTTGGCATTTTTTTCTGTAAAAGGCCAGATAGCAAATATTTTTGGCATGGCAGGCTGTATAGTCTCTGTTGCAATTACTCAACTTTGCCCTTGTAGAGTGAAAGCAGCCAAAGACAATATGTAAATAAATGGGTTTGGCTATGTTTCAATAAAACTTTATTTACAAAAATAGGTAGAAGGATGGATTTGGCACATGAGCCATTGTTTGCTGACTCCTGCTCTAGAGATATTCACTGTGAACAGGTTAGGTGTATATCCTTCCAGACATTTTCTCTGCTTACTACATAAATGTAAATGTTATGTCTGTATGCTCATATAAAATATATACATACGTATATATGAATATAACTTTTTTGTTTGTTTCTTTTTAAATGGAATCATCAGTGAGGCATAATTCCTTATGCATTAATTTAGCAGAGTGTGATGGGAAGAAACAAATTTTCAAACATTGTTATGTATAAAAATGTTCATTTTAACCAGATATGTTTGTATTAGCAAAAAATGATAGAAACCTAAGGGTCCATCAAAAGGGGATTATTTCAATAAATAAGGTATAGCCATATAACGGAATGTTACACATATGTTAAAAGAAATAGCACGTACTACTATGGAAAAATGTTCATGATATATTAGTAGGAGATAAATAAGTTGCAAAGCACAAAAAATTGTTTTAAAAGCAATTACTCTCAGGAGAGTAATTCAACATTTCTGGTTTTACATAAAATATATTTTAAAACCTACATTCTATCTAGCTTAAGCTTCCACATGTAAAACATTGGGAGGGGCTCATTTTACCTACTGATAGGATATCATATTTGATTCTGAAGTAATTTAATAATTTTTCATACACGAATTCTGAAACTAATGAATTGCTTTTTGCATTTTACCTTTCAAAGTTTTAAAACCTATTTTGCTGAACATCATTATTGCAATCACCTGGGAATGCCAGCTCATTGTTCAGAGAACCTGGTTTCTAGGTGAAATTGCAATGTAGAACAATTGAATATGGCAGCTTTTACAAAACTGCTATTAGCAGGAACAGAGAAAGACAATGATGTAAATATGCACTGCACAGAAGAGTTCATTGCTCTTTCAGCCTGTAATTTCCCATTCTCACCTGTGGGCACATTTTAAGATATCTGAGTTGATGGCAATACATTTTGTTGTGAAAAACAAAACCTGCATTATTTAAATAAAATTAGAAATAGTGTGAAAGGAGGATTGTTAATTCTTTTTTTTTAAATGCCATGACAGATGCAAATTTTCAGTTTTGATGTCTATTTGAGGACATGAAACAAGTCTTTTAATCAATGTATTATACATCAAATTTATACTGTTAACTTCTGATTATTCAAATTAATAAAATATTCATAGAGAAATGTCCAAAGTTTTACATTTCTCAGACTTCTGCCCCCCCAACCCTTGCCATTAATTATCATGCCTAGAAGCTTTTTAGTAAAAGCAGCAGTCATCAGGCTGACGGAACCTGACAGGCCAGCAAGGCCCAATTACACTTGTGCTCTGTGGCACTTTGATGTCCAGGAAACGAAGAGAGATAGGGGCAAATTGGGTAGCACATTATGTTAATGACTTGATTTAATCCAGCCACTAAACTTTATGTAGCCTGTTAAAAAAGATGCTAACACTAATTATGCCACTTTGGAAAGGAAAGGAGGGGACAAGCATTTCATACTGACAAAGTGAAGCTCATAAATGTTGTAAATGAAATGAAACAAAATGAAGTAATCTATGATTAATTATACATCACAGACATGAAGAAAAGAGAAAGAACCAAGAAATATGTAGAAGTCCTGGGAAATCTGTTAGATTCCTTTTAAAGATCAACATTTCCAAGAAATAACTATGAGCTGTCAAAATCTATAATATGAAAAAAAGAAACTGAACGATCTTAAATTGCTTACATGGTGCATTAGATAATTCAAATTCACAGTGTAACTGGCATAAATGATGTTTATCTAGGACACTATTTCTAGTCTTAATTTTGTGACATAAGATAGAGGCAATTTTTAAAAGGCTTATAAAGTGGGGATAACTAGCTAGTAGGATCACCTATTTACTTTTTAAATTTTTTGGTTTATTTTTAGTACCTGGAATATACAACTCATCTATTTACTTTTTAACTAGTCTATGGCTCAAATCTGTCTTTTACATTTTTGACAGCATGATCTTTTAAAATGTAATACAAGAGTTCAAACTCCATAACAGGATCCTTAATTCCCTTATTCACTGTCATATTTCCAGACCCTAGAGAAAGGCTTGGAAAACAGCAAATGCTCACTAAATATCTGTTTAATGAATAAGTGATCTTCTTTCCCCATTTCTTAAAAATCCTCAGAGGCCTCAATGCTCTGGACCTTGCCTACATTTTCAGCCTGTTCCCCTGGGGCTCCCCATATGCACCATAATAGGGTTGGCACATCCTAGAACCACTCTGAATTCCAGAACAAGCCATGCTCCATGTTCTCTCAAATTCTCAGGCTTTTCATTCCTTCGGCCCATAATGATACTTTCCCCCTTTCCACTAACTCCTAATCATCTTAAACACGTGCTCAAGCTTTACTGACTCTAGGAAGTCATCATTGATGAAGGTCCTTCATGCTGACTTAGGCACACCTTCTGAATGCTCCCATAGCACCCTGTACATTCCACTCTCCTAGTGCTAACCACCATCCATTATAATTGTTTCTCCCACAGACTGCTAATTCTTTGAGGGAAGGGGTTGCTTCTTTTATTTCTGCCTGACACACAGTAGATGCTAATGAAGACTTGTTGTGAGGAGATATTACATAGGATATACTTAGCACACAATAGGCAAGCAGTAATACCTTCCTTCCTATGAAGGCTATCACTGTTCTGAGATTTCTACAAGAAGCAGTTCTTAAAGAGGAGACAAAAAAAGAAACTCATGAGCCACAGATATTTTTAAGGTTAAACAAGGATTTATGGGCCAGGTGCAGTGGCCCATGCCTGCAATCCCAGCACTTTGGAGGCTGAGGAGAAAGGACTGCTTGAGGCCAGGAGTTTGAGACCAGCCTGGGCAACACGGTGAGACTGTCTCTACAAAAAGTAAAAAAATTAGCTGGGCGTAGTAGCACGTGCCTATAGTCCCAGCTACTCAGGAGGCTGAGGCAGGAGGATCACTTTGAGCCCAGGAGTTTGAGGCTGCAGTGAGCTATGATGATGCCACTGCACTCCATCCCGGGCGACAGAGCAAGACCCTATCTCTAAAAAAACAAAAAAAGTCACACACCAAAAAGGATTTATGACACAACACTTCAACCGAAGTTAACACTATCAATAATCAGTGAAAATGACATGATGTGATGCACTGAAAAGGATACTGCATTGCTTTTGTATTCCTACAAAAATGCATAACTGGAATCTGATCTGGAGGAAACACCAGACAAATCCAAACTGAAGGACATTCTATAATATAAATGGCCTATATTTAAAAATGTCAATGTTATAAAAGATGAAAACAAAGACTGAAGAACTATTACAGATTAATGGAGGCCAAAGAGACATGAAAACTAAATGCAATCTGTGATCTGGATCGGATCTTGGACCAGATTAATAAAATGCTATAAATGATACTACTGGGACAAGTGGCAAAATTTTAATGGAAACTGTAGATTAGATAATATTGTATTATTATTCTGGAATATGTAGGAATAAAGAGGCATGATTTATGCAACTCTCAAATGGTTCATAACAATTATGTATGTAAGAATGTGTGTTTATGAATAAATACATAAGTATGTGCACATATATGCATATATAAGAGAGAAAAGAAATCATAAAACAAATATAGTAATGTTAACAATTTGTGAATCTGGGTAAAAGATACACAGAAGTTCTTTGTAGCACTTTTGCAGTCTTTAAAGAAAAAGATTCCATTATTCATTTTAAATGATTTGCTAAAGTAGCACACAGAAAACTGGTACAATCAACAGGAAATGCTGTATTTCACTGCCTTGGTCCATTTATGCTGCTATAACAAAACATCACAGAATGGGTAATTTGTGAATAACAGAAATTTATTTCTCACAGTTCTTGAGGCTGGTAAGTTCAACATCAAGGAGCTGGTAAGTTTGGTGTCTAGTAAGGGCTGCTCTTTCTGCTTCCAAGACAGTGCTTTGTTCCTGTGTCCTCTGCAGAAGAGGAACACTGTGTCCTCACATGACAGAAGAAAAAATGAGCAAGAGAGCTCTCCCTTCACTTTCAAGCCCTTTTATAAGGGTGCTAATGCTTAGGGTGCAGAGACCTCATGACTTTTCAATTCCCAAAGGCCATAGCTCTTAATACTATTGCTCTGGGGTTTAAGTTTCAACATGAATTTTGGAGGGGACACCATGATTTAAACCATAGCATTCACTATTATGATGATTACTTGAGTTTTGTTCTTACTTACTTACAGATGATACCATTTTACTATATTTGGTATACAAGGTAACAAAACTAAGTTTCACCTGTTAACATCATTTGGATATGTATCCACCAAATCTCATGTTGAAATTTAATCCCCAGTGTGACAGCGTTGAGAGGTGGGGACTAGTGGGAGGTGTTTGGGTCATAGAGGTGGATCACTCATGAAAAGATTAATGCCCTCCATTGGGGGTGAGTGAGTTCTCACTCTATTAGTTTCTGTGAAATCTGGTTGTTAAAAAGAGCCTGGCACCTCCTTCCTCTCTCTCTTTCTCTTGCTTCCTCTCTCACCATGTGATCTCTGCATATACCAGCTCCCCTCAGTCTTCCAACATGAATAGAAGCAGCCTGCAGCCCTTACTAGATGCAGATGCTGATGCCATACTTCTTGTACAGTCTGCAGAACTGTGAGCCAAATGAACCTCTGTTTCTATAAATTACCCAGCCATAGGTATTCCTTTATAGCAACACAAAATGAACTAAGACAACATAGGCTACTGGTCAGTACCTGCTGCTGAAAGTAGAATTTTTGAAAAGCACATGGGAGCTGAGGCATGAAAAATTGCTTACTTTAAATGATGTTCATATATTTGAGATAGCATCTGAAACTATTATAGGAAATCACGTTTTGGAATGGCAGTGAAGACCATATTAGGTTGTAGCAAGGTAACACAAACTACTTTCCCTTAAGCAACAAGAAAAAGAATCTGGTTTACTACAAAGGAAAAATATATGTGTACATTAGAATTATTTGAATGTTTTTGAGAAATAGTTCTTTCTTTTGCTAAACTTCTCTGTTAAATCAAAGTTTTTTATTCTACCTTAGTTAAAAGTAATGGGGAACTTCACTGAGATGGTAGCAACGCTGCCACCATACACATGGTTCTATTGCAGGTCTAAAACAGGATTTTTCAGCCTCCATACTATTGACATTCTGGGCCTGATCATTCTTTGTTGTGGGCTTTGTGCATTGTAGCATGTTTAGCAGCAACCTTGACCTCTGCCTACTAGATGCCAGTAGCAGTTCTCCCAATATGACAACCACAAATGTCTGCAGATATTGCCAAATATCTCTTGGAGGAACAAAACTGCCCCCAGTTGAGAATCACTGGCCTAAGATGGTACAATTGAGATAAAATTTCCTCATATATTGAAAGTTAATTTTAAGATGATGAATAAAGGGTTTAGAAAATAAAATTAACTATTGCATTGTCTCCTTAGTATCTATAGGATAAATCCAAAATGTTTAGCCTGCTGCATTGTAGCTGGGGCCTTCTATCCCTTTCCACTGAAAGGCTGCTCTAGTTAGTGCATTCTTGACTTCTGAAACACAAAACATGCTCCCTGTACTAGAAGTACACATGATTTTCTCCCTGCTGTCACATCCCTATCTTTGAGTTGTCACAGTTATAGCAGGACACTCCCTACTTTGTCACAGGATCAAGGGTGCACACCTGATAAAGATGAACTTAATCCAGAGGCTAGATGTGGCTAATCAGATCTCTCTCCTTGGGGATGGGCATTGTTGTGTGACTATCTTTGGGCAACAAGCAAGTGAAGCAGAGAAAGTCAGCTTAAAATGAGAAAAAGCAGACATGTAGCCCATGAGAAAGGGAAGGAGGCCAGCTGGGCCAGCTCATGGGCATGTCCTCCATGAGGTCTATTAAAAAAAAATCACTCCAAATCTCTCCTTCCTCTGAATGTCCTTATTAGTGGCATGATTGTAAGCAAGTCACTTTTTCTCTCAAGATCTCAGTTTACTCATCTGGAAAATGAGGAAGATGAGCGAAAAAATAACAGTATTCTTTAGCTCAAGTATATGACTATGATATTAATTATTGGTACTGTCTTCTGACATTGTTTTATATTGTAATTTAACTATTGAATTACTCCTTCACTTTTCATAAGCACATCTTCCCAATTAGTGTAGATACTCCCTGAGGGCAGGGTCAGAATACTATATTTACTTATCTTAGGGAGCAGTGATTACAAACTGCAGGCAGTGAATCTCTGGGAATCACTGAGTTATAAGAGGTATGAGTGCTGTTTGTAGATTGACTAGATAAATATATCCCTCAATATCTATCTTCATAGACCCCAAGACTGATTCAGTATCTCATTTCTCATATTCTTATTTCAAAAAGCTAAATCATACAGGTATCCAAAAAACCTGATGAAGTAGGCACTGTCTTGCAGTAGAACTATTGATACATGAGAAAGAAATCTATGAATCAAAAATGCAGGCTTATGATGAATGGAGGGTTCTTAGTAAAATGCTGCGATGGTTAATTTTATGCGTCAACTTGACTGGGCCATGGGGTGCCCAGACATTTGATCAAATATTATTCTGGGTAAAATCTGTGAGGGTGATTCTGGATGAGATTAACATTTGAGTTGATAGACTAAATAAAGTAGATTGCCTTCTTCAATGTGGGCAGGCCTCATCCAGTCAGTTGAAAGCTTGAATAGAACAAAAAGGCTGAGTAAGAAGGAACTTGAACTGCCTGACTGCCTTGAGCTAGGACATTGGTCTTTTCCTGCCTTTGAACTTGGACTGAAACATAAGTTCTTCTTAGGTCTTGTGCCTGCTGGCTTTTATACTAAAACTTACACTATTGGCTTTCCTGGTTTTCAGGCCTTTGGACTCAATCTGGAACTACATCATCAGTTCTTCTGAGTCTCCAGCTTGCTGACTGCAGATCTTGGGATTTCTGTGTCCATAATCACATGAACCAATTACTTTAATAAATCTCTTTTGATATATATCCTATTGGTTTTGTTTATGGCTATAAAGTTAAATCCCACACAAATGGACCATTTTCCCACTGATACCCCTTATCAAATTGTTATAATAAAGGGTGGAGAATTTCCATTCATTGGCTTGATAAAATAATTAAACAATTTCAGATTTGATAAAGAAAAACAAAATTAAATTTAATTGAACTGAATACTATAATTAAAGGTCTTTGGGCAACCACATGCAAGATTCCTTCCTTGATTTACCAATTTGAACAATGAAGATTCCATATCAGGTTGCCATAGGTTAGATGATGTTATTATAATTAATAATTATATAATAATAATGATAATAAAACTTTGGACTGATAAAATGTTTTGTTTTTATTTATCAAGCACAGAGACAATGGGCGTCTCTATTTCATGGAGACATCTGTGACAACAACTGAAACGTTCTGTTCTATGGTTTTGTTTTACAGAGATTAAGCTAAGAAGTATGAAAGAAGAGTTAAAAGAAATATTGCAATTCTTACCAATAAAGTAGAAATTCTAAAAAAAGAAGTACAAGTAATCATTTCAGGAAAATTAATGTAGATAAACAGAAAAAGCTAGAACTTTTTACTTTACTCACACTTACTTTATAAAAACTTTTTGCCCCTTACAATAAAAAATGCTCTGGTAAACAGTATACTTCCCATATATATTTAAAGTATAATTCTCTTCTCAAAATTTCAGTTTACATACTACTTTTCAGCAATGTGCTACAAAACAAGCAAAGTATACCTGCACAACCTTCTAAGAAGGTTTAATTTTTTGGCAGAAATGAAATAACCATAACAGTTCATCAGTGGACATATTTAGATATGAATAGTCTATGAATTCACATAAGCAAACTATTATAGTTTCAAAGGCAATCTCACATTTTGAATTCTTTAAAGTTCATATCTGATTCAACATATCTTTGTCAATAGGTCCTGAAAAGGAGTTAGGAAAGTCAGCTGGTTGAGCAAGTAACTATGGAAGCTCCTGATACTAGGTGCTCTTGGCAAAAATAATGCTTACATGTTATAGTCCGTTAAGTAATGAAATAATAAATAACATTTTCTTGTACTAGATGATTACTTGGTCAAGATTATGATAAATGTTAACGTTTTTCCAGAAATATTTTTGCCTTAAGATTTTCATATATGAAGACTAATACACTGTGAATAAAAGGCAGCCTTATTTCAGAACATTTCTAGTTGGTATCAAATTACTGACCGGTTTGATATTCTTGGAGATAGGACCTGGAATAATACAATCATCACTGTCAGAAGCTGATCTGTCCTCTTCATCTGTTAAAAAATCAAAGGATAGCATTTACACAAGTTAAACCAATTATTTTTATACCTTGTGAAATAGAGAGAAACAGGCACACAACATAAGATAACCTTAAGAAAACATGATAATTATGTCTACACCATTTTTTTTAGCAGCAAATATGTTTATATATGTATTACATTTTAGAAAAGAAAAAAAAATGAAGCAAAGGAGATACAAATAAAAATATAGCCTATTATAGTCTCATATTAAAGAAAAAAAATTTTAAAGAGAACCACAGGGTAATAAGTGTCTTCTAATAGCCTAACCAATAATATTATGTAAAAGTCAATGCTCTTCTTATTATTCAAAAGTTTTAAAATTTTTACAGCTTTATTGGGGTAAAATTAACATACAACAAACTGTAGACATTTAACCCGCAAAATGTGATACATATATTTTTAAAATTAATTATGAATTACTTTATAGACAGAGTCTTGCTGTGTTGCCCTGGTTGGAGTGCAGTGGCTATTACAGGCATGATCATAGTGCACTGCAGCCTTGAAGTCCTAGCCTTAAGCAATCCTCCTGCCTTAGGCTCCCCAGTGGCTGGAACTACAGGCATGCACCACCATGCCTGGCTAAAATTTGATATTTTGACATAAGTACAATTAAGTGAAACCATCACCACAGTTAAGATAGTGAACATATGCAACATTCTAAAAAGTTTACTCAGGTATCTTTGTAATTTCTTCCCTTCTGCCCCTCCCTTTCCCATTCATACTAACCCAAGACCACTTATCTGCTTTTTGTCACTATAGCTTAGTTTGTTTTTACTAGATTTTTTATATAAATGACACCATTCAGTAAGTTGTCTTTGTTGGTCTGGGTTCTTAGTTTTAATTTTTAAAAAGTCAAGACCTCTACACTAATCCAGATGATAATACTGAACCCAAAGAGACTGCAACACTGTTTAAGACATGAACTGGGGACATGCTTAGCAGTAACACTTGTATTCTGTTGTGGAGCTCCAAGATGAAATTAGAAGAAACACAACAATTCCACCTAATAATAGGTAAGCTGACTGAGCTATATCCCATCATTTCTGTCAAGAAATAGGTATTAGGGGGAGGCAAGATGGTTGACTGGAGACATCGGTTGCAAGATTGTCTCAGAAAGAAGGAAAAGTTTTAGATGGAAAAAAAACCATAACCCAGGTGTAATTCTGAGGGAAAGGTGCCAGAACCTACTAGAGATTCCATGGGAAGAAGTTGTGGAGCAGAACAAGGAGGAGCAGGATTTCAGCAGAGATTGACCACCGAGGAATGTGGAGCCCAATGGAAAGGCTAGGTGGGAGTGTTTGTTTTTCCTCTCTTCACACCTCTGGAAGACCACAAGCTCCTGAACTGTTGGAGAGCTTGTCTACCCTCATGAGCCACAAAGCTGCTACCACCAGTGAACTGGGAGCTTCCTGAGAACAGAGCACCAGGTTTCCAGCCCCCCTCAGGGTTGCACCCCTCACCACACACCCTAGCCAAGGTGGCGGGCGCCATATTGTTTTTCCATCCATTGTGTGCCTTTGTCCTCCCGAGGGAGCCTAAGACCTTCAGTTCTTTCAACACTGGATCCTGCACAAACATCTCCCAACTCCTGCCCAGACTGTGGTGGCCGTAAGGGGCTGGTGAGTCCCAGGGGAACTATGTGATCCCAGAGCTTGGACATTCAGGGGGGACTGCCTTTGGGGAAGAGGAGAGTGTAACAAATCAGGGGAACCCCTGAGGACAAAGGGGACCAGAGTGCCATCTCTCCTCCATTCAGACTCTTCCCTTCCTCCTCCCCTCCCCTGCCCACAGTTGCCGACACAGCCGTGGCAGTTCCCATGTGAGTTGGCACAGGTGCCCAAGGAATGATTGAGCTGGCACTCTTAGGAGTGGCTGCTTCCCCTCTGTTGGTGTATGCAGCTCACTGAGGCTTCCACAGAGAGTGGAGCTCATGCCTTTCCTCTTAAAGACCTGCAGCGGATCAAGGGGTGCTCAGATTATGAGCTCCCTGTCTGCTGGGCTGCTCTAGCAGAGCCGGCCACACTCCAAAGCAGAGGGACATTAAGCCTGCTTGAGTACTCCATGGGCAACTTGGGACCAGCACATGTCTCCCTGGCACAATCAGGGATTGAACTTAGGGGACCAGGGGACAAGCCCACAGCATGGGTCTCGTACCCCCAGGATGCAATCGTGCTGCTCAGAGGCACAGAGGGGGGATTTGTGTACTAATCTTGGGAGGTGAGGGAGCCCACATAGGCAAAACTAAAAGGAGTGTCTGGTGTGGGTCTGAGCTGCAGCACACCCATGGAGCACGCCTCCCCCCACAGGAAAGCCATGTTTTCAGTCAGGGGTGGGATCCTGGGCAGGGAAGCTCTCAGCCTGCAGTGCCATTGCTGGTGAGTTCAGTTGGTTTGGGCTGCTGCTTGCGGCCAGACACTGGAAGGAGATCCATAGGGCAAGGGAAGAGGGAAAAGAGCAAAACCCACTCCCATCAGCCAGACTGTGAATCCCAGATGGCCCCTCCCCCATGAGCAGACTTTCTGGCTTGGTGGGGTCACTTCAACCCCTCCCTGGTGGCTTTCCCCAGTAGCCTGGAAGCTGACCCTTGACCCCTGCCAAACAGCACTTGTGCCCACCTTTGTGAAGCCTGAAGGCAGGCTTGCCCGACCCAGCCTTGCCCAGACTCACTCCTCCACCCGCCTTTTCTGTGGTGGAGAACCTGGGAGCTCCAGAGCCCTGCCCAGCACCTGGGGCATTTCAGTACTTCTCCTGATTGACAAGAGCCAGTCATTGGTCCCAGAAAACACCACTGCAGCTGGCTCTTGCCTGCAAGTGCCACCCACTGGCAGGGAGGACAACTTGTACAGCCCTTTACAGCTTTCACTGGCTCAATCATACAGGGTGTGGCTGATTCTTACCCACAAGTGCCACCTGCTGACTTAGAGATTAACCTGGGCATCACAATATGACTCATACTGTTAAGAAGACCATGGGGATGGGGAAAGAGAAAGGATTTCAAAGACATCCATCACCCTTGTCGACAAGAGACAGGGAATCTGCCCCCACATACAGTACACTACCACTACAGCCTACGAATAACCAGCAATTGAGAAAACCATCACATTCAGGATATCCATCCAGAACCTAGATTCCCATCAAAGTACTCACAAGCAAAGCCAAAGGTCCTTACCCAACATGCTACACCCATAAGAGTGAGGAAAAAAAAAATAGTCCCATCTAAACAAAAGAAAATCCAAAACCAAGAAGCGACAGCTGCTCCAGAAGTGTGAATAACCAGAGTGAAAGGACCCTCCTAAGGGAGCACACCAGCTCTCTAGCAATGGATCCCAACCAAAACGAAAATACTGACACAACAGATAAAGAATTCCAAATATGGATTGTAAAAAAGTTCAATGTGATCTTAGAACAAATGGAAAACCAACTCAAAGAAACCAGAAAAATAATTCAGGAAATGAATGAAAAATTTACTAAGGAGACTACCAAAAAACAGAACCAAAAACCCAAAACCAAAAAACCCCCCAAAACAAACAGAACTTCTGGAACTGAAAACTTCATTTAGGGAAATACAAAACACAGTGGAAAGTTTAAGAATAGACTAGACCAAGCAGAAGAAAGAATTTCAGAGCTTGAAGACAACTCTTTTGAATTAACCCAGTCTGTCAAAAATAAAGAACAAAGAATCAAAAGGAATGAACAAACTCTATGAGAAATATGAGATTATGTAAAACGGCCAAATACAAGAATCAGAGGCATCCCTGAGGATGAAGAAGAAAAACCAAAAGCCTAGAAGACCTATTTGAGGGAATAATCGAGGAATACTTCCCTGGTCTTGCTAGAGATTTAGACATCCAGATGCAAAAGCGTCAATGAACACCTGGGAGATTCATTGCAAAAAGGGTATCACCAAGGCGTATAGTCATCAGAACAGCCAAATTAAATATGAATGAGGAACTCCTACGAGCTGCGAGGCGAAAACATCAAGTAACTTACAAAGGAAAACCCATCAGACTTGACAGCAGACTTCTCAATAGAAACCTTACAAGCCAGAAAGAAATGGGGTCCTATCTTTAGTTTCCTTAAACAGAATAACTGCCAGCCAAGAATTTTGTATTCTGCAAAACTAAGGTTCATAAATGAAGGAGAAATAGTCTTTCCCAGACAAGCAAACACTGAGGGAATTTGTGACCACTAGACCTGCCCTATAAGAAATGCATGAAAGTGTTCTATACATGGAATGAACACAAAGCAATCAATACCCACCAGAGTAAAAACACTCAAAAGTTAAAACTCAAAGCCCTTATAAAACAGTAACACAAGGGAGAGAACAAAGCAACTAGCTAACAATCAAAATTATGACCAGGACAGTATCTCACATATCAATACTAACATTTAATGTGAATGGCCTTAATGTCTCCCTTAAAATATACAGATTGGCTGAATGGATTAAAAAACAACCCAAATATACACTGTCTCCAAGAAACCCATTTAACTCACAAAGATTCTCACAGACTCAAGGTAAAGGGATGGAAAAAAAAAGTCCACGCAAATGGAAACCAAAAGCAAGCAGAAGTAGCTATTTTCTTATCAGATAAAATAGACTTTAAGTCAACAATTGTTAAAAAAAAAAAGACAGAGATGGTCATTATATAATGATAAAGGCATCGTTTCAGCAAGAAGATATAACAATCCTAAATATATATGCATCTAACACAGAAGCTCCCAGATTCACAAAGCAAATTCTACTAGATCTAAGGAAAGAAATAAACAGCAACTTCATAATAGCCAGGGAATTCAACACTCTACTGACAGAACTAGACAGATCTTTGAGGCAGAAGATGAACAGGGAATACTGGACTTAAATGGGACTCTAGAACAAATGGATGTAAGAGACATTTATAGAACATTCAAACCCAAAACTGCAGAATATACATTCTTCTCATCGGTACGTGGGGCATTTTCCAAGATAGATCATATGTAGGCCACACAACAAGTCTCAACAAATTCAGAAAAACTGAAATGGTACCATGTATTTTATCTTCTCAGACCACAGTGGAATAAAACCAGAAATTAATTTCAAGAGAAACTTTCAAAACTACACAGATACATGGGAATTAAACAACCTACTGCTGAATGATCCTTGGGTTATTGATTAAATCAAGATAGAAATAAAAAAGATTTTCAAATTGAATGACAAAGGCGACACAAGCTTCCAAAAATCTATAGGATATAGTAAAAGTGGTGCTAGGAGAAAGCCTTAAATGCTTACATCAAAAAGACAGAAAGGTTACAAATTAACAACCTAATGTTACCCATCAAGGAACTAGAAAAAGAACAAACCAAACCCAAAGTTAGCAGAAAGAAAGAAATAACAAAGCTCAGAGCAGAACTGAATGAAATGGAAACCAAAAAAACAACACAAAGGATGAATGAAACAAAAGGTTCATCCTTTGAAAAGATAAAATTGATAGACCACCAGCTAGATTAACCAGAAACAGAAGAGAAAGGACTCAAATAAACTCAATCAGAAATGAAAAAGATATTACAGCTGATACCACAGAAATATAAAATATCATCTGTGACTACTATGGAAACCTCTAAGCACATAAACTGAAAACCTAGAGAAAATGGATAAATTCTTGGAAACACACAACCTCCCAAGCCTGAATCAAGAAGAAATAGAAATCTTGAACAGACCAATAACAAGTAGTGAGATTGAAACAGTAATTAAAAAAACTCCCAACAAACAAAAGCCCCAGCCCAGACAGATTCACAGCTGAATTCTATCAGACCTATGAAGAACTGGTACCCATTCTGCTGAAACTGTTCCTCAACATTGAGAAGGACGGAACCCTCCCTAACTCATTCTGTGAAGCCAGTATCACGTTGATACCAAAGCCAGGAAAGGACACCTAAAAAAGGAAAACTACAGACCAATATCCCTTATGAACCCAGATGGAAAAATCCTCAACAAAATACCAGCAAACTGAATTCAGCAGCACATCAAAAAGATAATGCACCATAATCAAGTGGGTTTCATCCTGGGGATGCAAGGATGGTTCAACATATGCAAATCAATAAATGTGATTCATCACATAAACAGAAGTAAAAACAAAGACCATAAGATCATCTCAATAGATGCAGAAAAATCATTTGATAAAATCTAGCACCTCTTGGTGATAAAAACCCTCAACAAACGGGGAAAAATTAAAAGCATTCCCTCTAAGAAATGGAACAAGACAAGTGTGCCCACTGTCATCACTTCTACTCAACATAACACTGGAAGTACTAGCCAGAGCAATCAGGCAAGAGAAAGAAATAAAGGGCATCCAAATCAGGAAAGAGGAGGTCAAATTATCTGTTTGCTGATGATATGATCTCATATCTAGAAAATCTTAAGGAATCCACCAAACGTTTCCTAGAATTGATAAATAAATTCAGCAAAGTCTCAGGTTACAAAATCAATGTACACAAATCAGTAGCATTTCTATATACTAATGGTCAAGCTGACAGTCAAATCAGGAATGCAATGCCATTTATGACAGCTGCGAAGAAAATGAAATGTCTGGGAATATACTTAACAAAGGAGGTGAAAGATCTCTACAAGAACTATAAAACACTGATGAAAGAAATCACAGATGACATAAACAAATGGAAAAACATCCCATGCTCATGGATTGGTAGAATCAACATTGTTAAAATGTCCATACTGCCCAAAAATGATTTATAGATTCAATGCAAATCTCATCAAAATACCAATGTCATTTTTCACAGATCTAGAAAAAATAATCCTAAATTTCATATGGAACCAAAAAAGAGCCTCAATAACCAATCTTAAGCAAAAAGAACAAATCTGGAGGCATCATAGTACCTGACTTCAAATTATATTAAGGGGCCATAGTAACTAAAACAGCATGGCACTGGTATAAGGTAGAGACACAGAACAGAATAGAGAACCCAGAAATAAAAACATATAGGTATGACTAACTGATTTTTGACAAAGCAGACAAAAACATACACTGGGGAAAGGATGCCCTATTCAACAAATCGCATTGGGAAAATTGGATATCCACATGCAGAAGAATGAAACAGGGTCCCTGTCTCTTGCTATATACAAAAATTAACTCAAGATGTATTAAAGACCTAAATGTAAGACCTGAAACCATGAAAATTCTGGAAGAAACTGTAGGAAAAACTCTTCCAGACGTTGGCTTAGGCAGAGAATTTATGACTAAGATCCCAAAGGCAAATATGGCAACAACAAAAATATATAAATGGGACTTAATTAAATTAAAAAGTTCTGCACAGCATAGGAAATAATCAACAGAGTAAAACAGACAACCTACAGAATGGGAGAAAACATTTGCAAACTATACATACCACAAGGGGCTAATATTCAGACTCTACAAAGAACTCAAGGAAATCAGGAAGAAAAAAACAAATAACCCCATTAAAAAGTGGGCAAAAGACATAAACAGAATTTTTTCAAAAGAAGATATACAAATGGCCAACAGAGATATGCTCAACATCCCTAATCATCAGGGAAATGCAAATCAAAACCACAATAAGATACCACCTTACCCCTATCAGAATGGCCCTTATTAAAAATAAAAAAACAATAGATATTGGCATGGATGCAGTGAAAAAGGAACTTGTATACACTGTTGATGGGACTGTAAATTAGTACAACCTCTACGGAAAATCATATGGAGATTCCTCAAAGAACTAAAAATAGACCTACCATTCAATCCACCAATCCCACTACCGGGTATCTACCCAGAGGAAAATAAGTCATTATATAAAAAAGACAGCTGTACCACAATGTTTATTGCAGCACAATTCACAATTGCAAAGATGTGGAATCAATCTAAGTGTCCACTGATGAGTGGATAAAGAAAATGTGAGACATATACCATCAAGTACTACTCAGCCATAAAAGGGATTAAGTAATGTCATTTGCAGCAACTTGGATGGAACTGGAGAACATTATCCTAAGTGAAGAATCTCAGGAATGGAAAAACAAACACTACATGTTCTCACTAATAAGTGGGAGCTAAATGATGGTACAAATGGTCATAAAGTGGTGTAAAGCTGTGGTCCCTAACCCCTGGGCTATGGCCGGGTACTGGTCCACAGCCTGTTAGGAACTGGGCTGCACATCACTGTCTGAGCTTGGCAACCACCCCTGACCCCGACGCTGTCCATGGAAAAATTGTCTTCCATGAAACCAGTCCTTGGTGCCAAAAAGGTTGGGGACCGCTGGTGTAAAGGACATTAGAAACTAAGAAGGGGGGCGGGCAGGAGGGCTGAGGGATAAAAAGTTACCTATCAAGTACAATGTACACTATTCTGGTGACAGGCACATTAAAAGCCCTGACTTTAGCATTATACAATTCATTCATGTAACAAGAACACTTGTACCCCCTAATATTTTGAAATAAAAATTATAAAAAGGAAAAAAAAGGAAAAAAGAGAAATAGGTATCATGAGGTAGATCCTACTATTAAATGAAATGTTCTATGATGCATACTCTAACAGACCAAAGAAAGCAAAGGGTCAAGTAAACAATGTTAGGTTAAAAAGGAAAGTCACCTTCCGGTTCCAATTCCTCTGTTATTTCTGTTTCATTTTCAGAAGAAGACAAGCTTTGTTCTACAAGCTGACCTTCGGATAGTAAAGACACATCATCATCTTTTTCTTGCTGCATTTTCTCAGTGTTCTCTTTTACCTTCTCTACGCTGCTTTCTTGTGAAATCTGAAGAAAGGAAAGCACATTGATATATTTGTTATTGCTTAGATCACATTTTATAACATTTTATTCTGAAGCACTTTAATAATAAAGCATGTAAATTTGTAAATTTGCATAATACAGATAGGCACTATATGTATGACTCAGAAAACAACCACTTAAATTTGTACAAATGACAGTATGTTTTAGATAAATGAAAATCTGAATATACACTGAGTGAAAAGTACATTAATCTCAAAATGAATTTTACATTAAAACTTTAATTCACATATCTCTACCTGCCAATACCAGTACAATTGTAGTTGTTACATTTGCCATATTTTTGACCTTTCTATTGCAAGGAAGTCATGTATAAAAATAGAATAAATGCTATGATTGCCTGAACCATGTCAATACTCATAGGACAAAGTCTTTAAGAACCAAATTAAACCTTCCAAAATAATTTTAATACAAATGCATACCTCAGGAATATGTGAAACAGTAGGCATATTAATTTCTGTCTCAGGTGTATGCTCCACTTCTGGTGAAATTTCCTTCATATCTTCAGAAGGAGTAGAAGTCTCCTTATATTAATGTGAAAACATGTATGTATTTTATTTCATATTTGTTACTACATCCCAAATCATTGTAAGACTTTTACACATACATTGATGCACGAATAAAAACTGGTAGAATAAAATAGTTACTCATATGACATTGAATTTAGTATATTTCAATAAAATGGTTATTATTCTTTAACACACAATTTAAGAACTGCAAGTATAGTTCATTGAAGCATTGTTTATAATAGCAAAAAAACTGAAAGCAATGGAAATGTCTAACAATAGGGCATTAGTTAAATAAAATATGGTACATCCAAATACCTGAGTTTTATGTAACCATGAAAAAATAATGATGCAGGTCTGTACTTACTGGCATTACAGAGAGTACATAATACAGTATTGAGTAAAAAAGCTAGTTATAGAATAATATGTATCATATTTTGTTAATATACAAACAAGCAATCCAATATATGTACATTTCCATGAGAAAAAGTATACAAGGAAATTCACCAAAATACTTTCTCTGAGTTATACATTTGGGGAAATTTAATATAATTTTTACTGGTTTTTGTTTTGCTTATTTATATTTTCTAATATTTCTATGGTAATTATACATTACTCATGTGACTTTAAAAACTGCATATGCTAGTATAGGTATGTACTTCCTATAATCAGCATTATCTTTTTATACTGTATCAAATACCAGTTTATAGTTACCTATTTTTCCTAGGTTCATAAACAGATGTTTATTTTTAAAATACAGCTTGTAACTTTTACTATTTTAAAAGTAAACATATCTAATATAGAAAATGTAAAAGATAAACAAGAAAATAAAAAGAAATTAATATAAATCTACATTCCTACTACTCAATAGTAATATCTATTAATAACTTGTTAGATTTCTATGTCTTTGTAATTTGATGTAAATAAAAATTTTTGTTACATAGTGATAATTGTATTATAAATGCAATATATCCTATTATATTTTTAAAAGTTTTAATATTATAACATAAATATTATCTCCTGATATCAAACTTTGGAATCATAATTTTAAATGACAATATACTATTACATTGATGGATGTACCACGGCTTAATGAACTATTTTACTTTGGACATTTAACTAGTTCACAATTTTTAGATATCATGACTAACATTACAACAAACATCTCTATGCATATACATGTCTTTTTAACATTAATGGTCATTTACTTAGGAATCAGGCTACCTGTATTTAAATCCCAGTTCTAATACTTTGGCCATGAGCAAGTTACTTAACCTCTGTAAACATTACTTTTCCCATCTTTAAATGGGAATAATTCCAGTATGAACTACATAGGGTTGTTGTGAGGATTAAATGAGTCCAATGTATATAAAGCATTTAGTCCAGTAACTGAAACATAATAAGTACTCAATAAATGCTATCTATAAAATATCTCCTGAATTATAATTATTGAATTCATTTATTTATCACATATATATTAAATGCTCTGTATATGCCAGGAATTATTTCAAGCCCTGGTGAGACAGAATATTTTGATGTGGGTGGTGGTTACACAGGCGTATACATATGTAAAAATCCATTGAGCTGTATGCTTAAGATTTATGTTCATGTTATATAAGTTATATGTGAATTACAAAGAAAAATACTCTTTAAGAAGTCCATATGATAGAACTTGAGTGGTAATGGTGTAGATGATGCAAATACAGGATATATTTTGAAAGTACAGTGACAGCTTTTCTGGATGAACTGGATGTGGGGTGTGAGAAAAAGAGAGGAGTCAAGGGGATGCCTCGGACGTTTCACACCTGCGCAACTGAGTGAGTGATTTAATGAGAATGGGAAACACTGAAAGAGGCAATAATTTTGGAAGAGGGTTGGTGCAATCAGGAGTTTGGTTTTTGACGTGTTATGTTTAAATTCCTATTAAACATCCATTGTACATGAAATAAGCAGTAAGAAAGTAAATATGGAATTCAGCAGTGAGTTTGAGGTTAGAGATCATAAATGTTGACATTTAGATGCTTTTTAAAGACATGGGTATGGATAAGATCTCTTAATGAAGATCTAGCTTGAGGCCGGGTGCGGTGGCTCATGCCTATAAGCTTAGCACTTTGGGAAGCCGAGGCAGGAGGATCGCTTGAGGCCAGGAGTTGGAGACCAGCCTGAGCAACACAGAGAAAAGTCGTCTCTACAAAAAATAGAAAAATTAGCCAGGTGTGGTGGCAGGTGCCTGTAGTCCCAGCTACTCGGGAGGCTGAGGCAGGAGGATCACTTAAGCCCAGGAGTTTGAGGTTGCAGTGAGCTATGATGATGCCACTTACTCTAGTCTGGATGACAGAGCAAGACCCTGCCCCTCACCCCTCCAAAAAATGAAGATACAGATTGAGAAGAGGTCTGAGGATTGATGCTGAGGCCCTTCAGCACTTAGACATAGGTCCAGGAGGGTGAGAAGTCTAACCGGTAAAGCTGGAAGAAAACTAGGAAGGCATGGTATCGCAGAGGCCAAGAGAAGAGGGTGCAAGTATTCTATTGTGTCAAATGCTCCTGGGAGATTAAGATGGGCACTGAGAATTGACTACTGGATGTGGTAGAGAGAAAGTCACTGTGACCTTAGTAAGAGTAGTTTTAACGATGCTAAAGGCTTGACTGGAGTGAGCTTAAGAAACAGTGTGAAAGAGAGAAACAGAACTTAGACAACTTTTTTGAAGACTTTTCTTTTGGTAATGGGAGCATTGGATTGGGGCAGTAGCTGGAGAAAGATGTGGGGCCATGAGAGGGTTTAGATCAAAGAATATGAACATTTAACACTTATCATATACCAAAATAGAAAGCTCTCATTTTAAAGGGAAAACACATACTTTATTTACCCGTTTCCATTTAAATCAGGTAGGGTATAGCATACCTATATCATTTATTTCAAATATTTGCTATGGGAAAAAACCCAGTATTTTGAATGTTTATTACTTACATCATTCTTATGTGGCATGATATCCACAAAAGACACCTTCTTATCTACAGGTGTTAAACGTTGTCTTGGTTTTGGTCTTGGTGCCTAAAATAAACCAATGTCAGACTGAGTATGATGACCATTACATTTTAGATAGGGCTTCAGCTATTTTTTTTTGGTGGGGGGATAATTATTAAGTTTTATGTTCAAAATTTTACATTTGAAAGGAAATTGAAAGTCACTGTTACTCACTACAACTAATGTGCTAACAGAGGATGTTGGAGGTAGTCTTTGAACAACTTCTGGCTCTTCTCTGTGTATGAAATTTCCTAAGTCTTCAGTTGTTATGGAGCCACTTGGTGGAAGGTAAGCAAATTTCCATTTCAGTATAACATGGATGGTGCCTGCAGGATGCTTCTGATGATCTATTAACTCAAATATTCCTGTCAAAAGACAAAAATAATTTTAATTAATGCTAGAGAGAAGTTTTATAACCTTAAGAATTAAAGAGGAACAAAGAACTACCCCCAACTTCAAAAATAATTTTGGCTTTTGCTCACAACTCGCATGACTTAGAGAATAAAATAAAGACAAAAGGATCTATGATAGGTTCATCTCTCAAGCAGACTTCTTTCAGAAGGTAAAGCCTCAAAGATAATACTGATTCAAAGATGTGAAAATTAGTTTATAAATATTTTAGTTCATTGTAATTAAATTCAGAGACTGTTCAGAATTCTTAGCCTTACTTCAAGACATTGTCTGGGTTATTGCTCAAGTTTCAACCTTCATTTTGACTTAAATATTCTTGTAAGGCTTGTCTCTAAAGAAAAATATATTAAAACTTTAAAATTTCAAATAATTTATACATCTAAAGGAGTCTTTATATTACTATATAATTCTATTATAATTTTAAATATACATTACTGGGAATTGTTAAATTACTCCAAATTAATAGTGGCACAGCAAAACACGTCCACAAAATAAACAGACCATTTAAAACAAACAGCAGTAAAAAAAGTACCTCCTAGCTGAATCTGTAATATTAAGTCACAAATTTTAATCACTGCACTAGATTTTTGGGAATATGAAAATAATCCCAGACTTAAACAAAATAAACCTCCCTTCCCTTTCTTTCTTGAGACAAGGTCTTAGCTACACTGCCTGGGCCGGGATGCAGAGGCTATTCATAGATGTGATCACAGCGCACTGCAGTCCTGAACTCCAGGCCTCAAGCAATCCTCCCACCTCAGTCACCTGAGTAGCTGAGACTACAGGCGCACACCATTGTGTCTAGCTTAAACCTGTATTTCAAGCATTAACTTTGTTTAGGGGCATTCTTTTCTTTGTCCTCAAGTGATGATACTTCTTTTAATGGCTGGATGGGAAAAAACCAAAAAAACAAAATACCCCAACTCCAGACTTTAGCAGTGACAAAAAGATATGGTATGAGGTGATAAACTTCTATTATAGGCACAGGCCAAATTGATCAAAGATGTAGAACAAACTGAGAAGCATTTACTCAAGAAGGTATACTGAACCTTAGTAAGAATACGACGAGTCTATGGGGCTGCTCTCATCCTCCCCTTTCTCCCCAGCTCCATGTGGCAGAAGTTCTACCAGGGCAGGGCAGGCTAGGAAGACTGGCACCCTCTGCTGGAGAAGGATGGCTATATTTGGAACAATGTGTAGATGATTTCATGCCCAGGGGCATTGTTAAAAAACAATAGCAATCTCAGTGGCAAACAATCAGGTAAGGCCAACATGGCAGCCAACCTGAGGTCTCAATACTGTTGGGGAAAGCAAAAGATCAGAAGGCCAGTCAACAATTTAAAAGGGAGATCCAAGGAATAAGAAAGACATCCAAAGTGGGCCTTGATAAGATCCAATCTATAGCTCATGGTATGGAAGGCTGTGGGCATGCACAAAGCTGTGTGCATACTCAGGAGAAACCAAGGAGGACCACAGTAAGTGATGTGTCCCTGGATGAATGAGAGGACTAGTCAATGTGGAAAGTAAAAGCTGAGGCAGACTTATAGACTGAACCCTGAATGCATCCCCAGGCCACAGACTGACCCATAGGCAAAGGGTGGAGGCCTACTGGCTCAAGGTGGTTATGTACACCTTTGAACAATCACTGGCTGACTACTAAGCTATGCTGACCCATGCTTAAAATTAAAACAAGAATAAAACAAAGAAACAAAACTTAGCAGAGACATCAGCGGCTACAAACAGTGAGGGAAACAGACTAAACAGAATTAGTCCAGGCAAGTCCCCAAAAAACCAAAAATAGGAACAGTAACAACCTTAGGGAGGGTGCTGCAATATATTATCCAAAATGTCCACTTTTCAACAAAAAATTCATGAGACATGCAAAGAAACAAGAAAGTATAATGCATATACAGGAAAAAAAGCCATCAACAGACATTTTCTGAGAGCGACCACTTGTTAGACTTGCCAGACAAAAATCTCAAAGTTATTATCAATATGTTCAAAGAACTAAAAGAAACCATGTTTAAAGAATTCTTTTAAGGAAAGTATGATGATAATGATTTATCAGAGAATCTAATAAAGAGATTAGAATGCTGGGTGTGGTGGCACATGCCTGCAGGCCCAGCTACTTAGGAGGCTGAGGCAGGAGTATTGCTTGAGCCCAGTATGAATCCTGCCTGGGCAACAGTGAGACCTTCAACTCTAAAAAGCAAAACAAAACAAAACAAAAAAACCAAAAAAACAAAAAAGGAAAGATTATGAGATTATTTAAAAAAGTAACTAAATAGAAATCCTGGAGTTGAAAAGTATAATTACTGGAAATGAAAAAATTCTATAGAGGGTTCAATAGGAGATCTAAAACGGCAGAAGAAAGAATCACTGGACTTGAAGATTGATCAGTACAGATTATCCAATCTGAAGAATGGGAGAAAAAAATGAAGAAAAATGAACAGAACCTCAGAGACCTGTGGGAGATCATTAAATATACCAACATAAGCATACTGGAGGTCCAAGAAGGAGAAGAAAGAAAGGGCAAAAAAAAAAATTTTTTTTTTTAAATTTTTAAATTTTTTTGGAGACAGGGTCTTGCTCTGTCACCCAGGCTAGGGAACAGTGGCTTAATGATAGCTCACTGTAACCTTGAACTCCTGGGTTCATGCAATCCTCCTGCCTCAGCCTCCCGAGTAGCTGGGACTATAGGCACATGCCACCATGCCCAGCTAATTTTTAACAAACTTTTTGTAGAGATGGGGTCTTACTATGTTGCCTTGGCTGGCCTTGAATTTCTGGGCCAAGCAATACTCCTGCCCTGGCCTCCCAAAGTGCTGGTATTACAGGTATTAGCCCCTGCACCCAGCCAAAAAATAAAAAAAAATGAAAAAAAAATTAACAATTAAAGACATAAATGCAGGAAATACCCCAAATTTGGTGCATAACATTACGCTCCACATACAGGAGGCTCAACAAATTCCAAGGAGGATAAACACGAAGAAATCTACATCTAGACACATCAGTTCAACTGTTAAAAGCCAAAAACAAATAGAAAACATGGAAAATAGCATCAGTTATAAGGGAACCACAATAAAATTAACAACTGTCTTCTTATCAGAAACAACGGATGCCAGAAGTCAGTGGTCTGATGTACTTAAAGTGCTGAAAGTAAAAAACCCCACAAACTGTTTACCAAAAATATTATACACAGCAAGACCATGAAATAAAAGCAAAATAACGCACTCCAAGATAATAGTGATTGAGAGGATTCACTGCTAGCAGACCTAACTTACAAGACATATCACAGGAAGTTTTTCAGGTTGAAAGGAAGAGACACCAAATGGTAACTCAAATCCACACAAAGGAATAGAGACCAATAAAGGTAATTACACAGGTAATTATAAAAGACAGTATAAATATTTATTTTTCTCTTTTTTTCTCTTAACTGATTTAAAAGACAATTGCATAAAACAATAATTGTAAAATTATATTGCTGGGCTTATAACATATGAAGATAAAATATATATGATAATAGCACAAAGGACGGGGAGGAAATGGAGCTATACTGGAGTAAGGAAATGACAGCAGACAGTAACTCAAATCCACAGGAAGAAATAAAGAATACCAGAAATCGTAAGTATGTAGGTGAATATCAAAGTCTCCTAGAAGTATATATTTTCTCCCTTTTCTTAACTTCTTTAAAGAATATATGATTATATAAAGCAATAATTGTAACACTCTATTGTTGAGTATATAATATATATAGACATATTATATATATATATGTACACATGACAATAGTAGCACAAAGGAGGGGAGAGAGAATGGAATTAGAGAAAATTTTCTATATTTTAATGGAATTAAGTTAGTATTAAGTAGACGGTGATAAGTTAAGATGCACAATGTAATCCCTAGAGCAACTACTAAGAAAATAACTAAAAAATATAGTAATATAGGCCTAAAGTTTTAAAGATTGTCTGAGAAAGTTAGGAAGATTAGTTATAAACAAATCATATCTACAATGAGGTATAATTTTGTTTGGTTTTTACAATTTCATAGATTTAAGAACATAGGCTTACCTGAGATACACCTGTCATGTGCCAATGAAATCAGAGGCACATTGACTTTTCCTATGTAAATATTCTCTTGGGTATCACTATCATCAAAAACATAAAAACTCAGAGACTCTGACTTAAGGTATCGATCCAAATCCATATTCATTGGCACTGGGAAACACATATGATCATCAAACTGTGGATCATTGCTACTGGGAATGATGGCTGTATCATGGTCTGCAAAATCAAAAAACTTGTACACAACATATGGGTGTGGCTGCTGGTGGCTTGTACGGGACTGCAGGTGGTTGCAACATCTTATTGTAATGTGAAGTTCATTTAAGTTGCCATCTGTGGAATCTGTAGAACTCAGTTGAGCAGTTTTGGGTGCTTGCTGACTTAACTGGAAAAACATACATATTTATATTATAGAAATATGCAATTAAAAGACAAACAGCAGCTGCCAAACCCCAAACAAAATAATTTTGTAAAGTGACAAAAGCTGTATATTTTCACTTCATAGTTTCTCAGTAAAAGAATCTCTGATTCTTATTCAAAACCAGTATTCCCTAGAACATGTGTGAACAGATAGACGATCCTGTGTTATTAGCAACAAACACGAGAAACTGCACATACAAGTAGAGATTGGTGCTAAAACCAAATAAAAGCAAGAAAAAAGTTAATCTGATGTTTTTAAAATTCTATTTAGTAACTACAGACTAACTACAGTGAGCAATGGGTCCAAAGATGAATGTCATAACTAAGGAACTGCCTGCCCAGAGTGACAATCTGTTATGTTTGGGTTGGCTCTCATCCCCAACTGTGAGGATGTGAGGAAGCAGATATCTCAAGCCAAATTAGCCAGTTTATCAAAATCCAACTGTTATAAGAACTAGAGAACAGAGCTAGAGATAAACCTTGAAGGGATAAAAAGCTAGGATTGGGAGGATACTTCAGAAGAGAGATGAGCAAAGGAGTTATTAGGCAGAGCTGGAAACTACGGCCACTTTCAGAAATATTACTGAGATAGCACACAAGTATTTTAGAAAACAATTGTTTTATTAAATCTTCCATAGCTGATTATCTGTGACAAAGGGAATGTTAGTATTTCAGTGCCTTGTTTAGTTAGTGTTGGAGAATTCTCTACCTTCCACAAAGGGACCCCTGCATTTCTGAATCTGGATTGATCATCCGGGACCCTGATCTCCAAGAGAAGTTTGTTGCAGAAGGAAAAATAGAGCTATAGTCATAATCTCCCTAGCAAAGAAATCTGTTGGTGTGGAGAGGGGAAACCTGAGATGGGAATCACAATCCTGCTTTCGCAGGGCTAGTTTGCCCTCAACCATAGAAGGCTGAGTGGAATGAGTTTAAAAAGTACTCCCTCCACTTCTCCTCCCTACCCACAAAATTCCACCAGTAAATGACTTATTCAAGTCAGAATCTGGGAGTCCAAAACCTTTAAACTATAAAACAAAACCACTAATCTGGTTTCTTTATTTCTAACTTCCATTTCCACAACAGCATTTCCCAAAATGTGTTATAAATAATACTAGCCAGAAAGGTGGTATCTGGGAAGCAGGTGCCATTTTTTCTTAACTTTCTTAACAATGTTATATTAGTCACGGTTCTTTAATTGAAAGTTATAGAAATCAGTTCTATCTAGCAAAAACAACAAAAAAGGGACTTTACTATAAGGTTACAGGGATATTTCCTGGAATTATACAGCAGAAATGTGGTTGGGCCTTAGGAAGGTAGTGGACTGGAAAACCACCAGAATTTACTCTCTGTCTCATCTCCATTTTTTTTCTCTATATTTGGTCATTATTCTGTCTCTTCAGACCCACTTTCTTTCCTTAGCTGGTTAACATGGTAGAAGATGGCTGCCCACAGCTCCCAATTTTACATGTTACAGGCATGTCTTATTTTCTCTTGATTTCAGAAGGCAGAATCTGATCGGCCCACATGCGGTTAAGTGGCTATTTCTAAATCATTAGTTATAATTGGGTGGGGTGTGGGAGAAAGTGGGATCATCTAATATAAACCTGGCCACTGAGGGGCTGGCCCCATGGATTGGGGGTGGGGGCAGTTCCAAGAGGAAAAAAGGTAAGATAATCATGACTTGAGCAGACATTCTAAGATGTTTCTACTATATTCTATTCTCTATCCCTCTGTTACTCAAAATAAGTGCATACTTTATGCTTCCTGTTGAGATTCACATTATACCTGAGAACTCCTAAAGTCAGGAATCCTATTTAACTCTGCTCAATTCAGTGCTTTCTGCATTTATTTGATCTTGGAATTCATTTGGAAATATGGTCATTAAGACTCCAAGAAACATAGTTTGGGAAATGCTGCCCTGAGATATTGCATTTAAACTACCCATTCTCAGAAAGAGAATATTAATTTTGTATTCTACTTTGCATTTCAGAAACCTAACATGAGGAAACAATTTGAAAGAAGGACAATAACTGACAGTCCAATAACAGCTATTTATTTCCTTAATACTAGAAATTGTTAACAAGTCTCTTGTGTGACAGTAGTATTGCGATTATGTTTTTCGAAAGTGTCCTGGGTAGCACAAGTGAGTTTCTTCAAGATGATGGAACAGTTCTTTATCTTGATTGTGGTGGTGGTTATATGAATCTATACACATGATAAAACTGCATACAACAACTACACACACGCACAAATGAGTATATGTAAAAACTGATGAAATCTGAATAAGGTATGCAGCCTAGTTAATAGTATTATACCAATGTCAATTTTCTGGTTTTGATATTATACTATAGTTATGTAAGATGTTACAATTAGAAGAAAGTGGGTAAAGGGTACATGGGACCTCTCTGTACTGTTTTTGCAACTTCCTGTGAGTCTGTGGTTAATTCAAAATAAAAAGTTAAAAAAAGCCACTTGCTGGCTGTGAAAGAAAATGCTTTCAATTTAAAGACTGACATATAAAAAAATATTATAAAATCTCTATGTCATAAAAGGCTGTTAAAGCCAAACAAGTTTACCGATTGCATTTGCTCTGGCCCCTTAAAATTTGATGTTATATATCCCAAAGCCTTTGCCCGTTCTCGGTAAAGCCGAATTGCTTGATCCATGGGAACTCTTAATCGGAACCAGTATTCCACTGTGCCAAAATTTGGGATGTCTCCTTTAGTTCCTACAAATCAATACATAACTCACTTTAAAATAGTTCCATAAATTAAAATATATACCAGTAAAAAATACATCAATGGTATTATGCATTAAAACTATAAATTTTATGCTAAGTAAAATAATATGACTTTCACAAATGATGTGTGATTCGCAAATAACAGAGATGAATAAAATAGTTACTTCTGAAGTATGAGTTTCATTGTATTTTAAATATTATTAAAGAACTCTATCAAGCTATGTTTGAGCTATTCTAATTTATATTATTTCAATCCTCCTGAAATATATAAAAAAAATCTAAACATTGAGTCAAATACTCTAGATTCTTCTTGTTGCTGTAGTACTTTTTTTTAAAAAACAAGTTGTACTCAATGTAGTTTGACATTTACAGTATGAAACCTGAAAATTATAAATACGACTTTCCACATTCTAATTCAACTTTCAAGAAATCTTTGGACCTTCCCATTTCTCTACTGTACCATAAGTACAGGGGAAAAAAATCATAGCGATGTCAAATATATACCATCTACAATATACCCTCACAAGATGTTTGCCCTGCATATCCTCAGTACTCCTCTCAACTCAGGCAGCTCTGCATGTCACTTCCTCTGTGAAGACTTCCTGTATGGCTCCCTGGAGACTTAAGAGCCCTAGGCTTCCTTCACAGACCTTGTATGTCCTCATTAGGGCACTGACTGCTTTGGCCTAAGTGTCTGTTCACAAGTCTATTTCTCCAACTAACTAAGTTTCTTGAGGGCAAGGGCCACAGTTTTCACCAATATACTGCTACCAGAGGGACTAGTACACAATGGATACTCAATATTTGTCAAATAGAGAATATTCTATTCATAAACTCTTCTGAACATACCACATTATTAAAAATATTACCCCTATTCTCTCCTACTTCATCAATTTCGTTCTTGCTAATGGATCATTCTCATCAGCACACAAACATAATTTAGTATCTGCCTGCTATGGTTTAAATGTTTGGACCCTTCAAAACTCATGTTGAAGTGTAATTGCCATTGTAACAGTATTAAGAGGGGGACATTTATGAGGTAATTAGGCCATGAGGGATCTATCCTTGTGAGGAACTGGTGCCACTATAAAAGGTTCAGTTCGGCAGCTTCTTGCTCTCTCTTGCCCTCTTGACTTCTGCCATGTTATTATGTAGCAAGAAGGTCCTCACCAGATGCTGGCACCTTGATATTGGACATCCCAGCTTCCAGAACTGTGAGCCAATAAATTTCTGTTCATTATAAATTGCCCAGTATCAGGTATTCTGTTATAGCAGCACAAAGCAGACTAAGACAGAAGATCATTTTGAGAAAGTCCTAAAAGAATTATATTAATGCATATACATATTTGCTTGTATATGCACAAAATATCTTTGGAAGAATTTTTAGCCTTTAGCAAGAGGATGTGGGATGGCTGGGGGGTAGGGGAGGGAGGTAGACACTTACATCTTTTTGATTTTTGAGTCATGTGAATATATTACCTATGCAATCAATCACTCAATCAATAAAATAAAATCCCTCCCCAGACCCTAAGTCATCCTCTGTCCTTCTTGAAATGATTTCTTCACTTGGCCTCTGGGATACCTCATTCTCTTGGTTTTCCTCCTACATCACTGGCCACTCCTCAGTTTCTTTTCCTGGCTCTTCTCTTCTTGAACCCTTAATTTTGGAGTTTCCCAAGGCTCAGTCCTTGGCCACCTTCTCTTCTATATTTACACTCAGCTAAGAATCTATTCTATATGCTAATGACACCCACTTTTGCATCTCTATTCCTGACCCTCAGACTAGTGTATCCAACTGCCTACCTGACATCACCACTTAGATGTCTAGTAGGCCAGACAATCTTAATTGTCCAAACAGAATTCTTGATTTTCTTCCTCAGATTTGTTCCTTTCCCAGTCTTCCCTATCTCATTTAATGGTATCACCATTCTTCTCATTGCTCATGCCAGAATTTCTTGCCTCCTTTCTTTCCCTCACTACCTTACATTCAATTGATAAGCAAGTCTTAAAGAAAGAGTTAATGAAATATATACTAGGTATGACTGCTTTTTATCACCACTTTCACTGCCATCTTAATCCAAGCCACCATCATCTTTCCACTGACCAATGCAATGGCCTGAAATGGTCCTATTTTCCCTCTTGCTATTCTTCCCACAGCACCCAGGGTGATTTTTCTAAAACCTAAATAAAATCCAAACTCCTCACTCTGACCTACAAGGCTCTACAATATGATCTGGCTCCTGCCTATTACTTTAATCTCATCTATGCTCCAGCCACTGGCCTTATTGCTGCTTCTCCAACTTGTCAGGTTTGCTCCTCCCTCAAGTCTTTGTACTTGCTGTTTCCCTTGCCTGAAACCGTTTTCCACTGCATCCTGACATGGATCATAGTTCAAATCTTTACCAATGTCACCCCCTCAGGGAAGCTGTCATCTGAACTAGCAACCTTCCATCTCTCTCTTTAGCCTCTCACTCTGATTAATTTTTCTTTTTATCTGACAATATATGTATTTATTTTATTGCTTGTATTTCTCTCTAGAAGGTAAGCTACACAAGGACTGGGGCTTTGTTTGTCTTATTTACCAATGACCACTATATTCTCAGTGCCTAGTAACAGTGATAACATAATAAGTTCTTTAAGAAATTGATGAATGTACTACAATTAATGTTTAATAACACAAAGATATCCATATGATAAATAAACATCTGAAGTTATAAGTTTTAAAAAAATTAATAGCCCTTGTCCTGACATCATTAATGACATTTAAGATAGTTCGTGAACTTTGGGCAGAGAATGCTGTCCCTACCCTAAAGGCACCTTTAACGTATAAGAGAAGATAGTAACGTATAATACCATATTAATATATAAAGCAAACTGGTAATTCAAACACCCAATGCTTATAAACTGTACTTACCAACCAAACTTGCTGTACAAAATATTCGGCCGCTTTTTTCCAGAATTTCATGAAATCTTAATTGACATGTTGCAATTGTTTCATAATCTGTGCTGTAAGCTTGGTGGACCTCAAGAGTGATAGTATTCTTCTGGATATATTGCAAAAATAAGTCATTCACATGAACAAGATATTGAGAAGTGAAGTTGTATTCTGGGTGAAGGCCTCGCACTATGGGAGTTGTCTGGAGTTCAAAATCGTAAAAAGCATAGGTACAAAAAGTGACAGGCTCTTTATCTCCAGATGCCTGTAAAACTTCAGAAGAAAAGGTTACTTTGTTGATATGGATTTCAAATAGGTTTTCACCTCGTTCTAAGTGGATGGTTTCATCAAATTCATCTATAGAGTCATCTGGCATGATTTCTGGTTTAAATTTGTACTGCTTGGTGCCATAGGCAATATCCTTTAATTGGGCTGCAAGAGAAGACACACAGTTGAGAGATTTTAAAATATTGACATATGAAGACACAAACTGGATTTTGAAGTGGATGGACGTCTGCGTACTTCTGGTGAATAGTCTCAATCTTAAATTCTATGACCATACTATTTTTTGACAAATAATAGAAATTCATCATTTGACATCACTTATTAAACAAAAACAAAATTACAACTTCAGTTGTAATATAGCCTAAGCCAGGAAAAAGGGAAAATTAAAAAAACAAAAGAAAACCAAAAAATAAGGACTCTGAATGAACAGCTGAGGTAACTATTTGGATTCTACCTGCTCCTCTGCCTCTGCTCTATCCATTACCTTTTTTCCAATAAAGTCAATTTCTCTTTCCACGGGCGCCTTCCCTTTAACTTATTAAGGTATGTACTTTTCTACTTTTGGGGGTGATGGATATGTTTATTATCTTGATTATGGTGATAATTTCACAGTCGTATACACAGGCCCAAACTCACCAAACTGTACAGAAATATGTGCAGCTTAAAGTATGTCAATTATACTTCTCTAAAGCTGTTTTTTAAAAGATATGTCTGGATACACATTTTCCTCCTAATGTTACACCCAAATTCCTAGGAAGAATAATGTACACGTGTCTCCAACTACTCATTTAACAGACATTCCTGCAAGCCTCCTGCAAACAGCACCTACCTTATTATTCCATGAAACTACTCCAGAAAAAACCACCAATAACCAATTTATTGCTAGACTCAATGGACACTGGTCCTTGTATTACCTGATTTCTTTGCTTCATTTGACACTGATGACCACTTTCCCCTCTGTGAGCTTCTGTCCTACCTTGGCTTCCATCTCATTGTCTCCCCTGCTTTTCCTCCTAGCTCTCTTCTCATTCTTTAGGGGGTTCTCTTTCTTTGTTAGTTTACTAGGGTAAACTTTTAACTCTCTTCTTAGTCTACACATTCTCATGGGTGATCTCATCCACTTTTACGACTTTTGCTACTATCAATATGCTGAAGGCTTCCATATTTCTATTTTCAATTCAGATTTCTTTCCTCAATTCTAGACCCATATATCTTATGTTTTGCTACATCCCACAGAGTCATCCTAGATTCCTCCTTTTCTTTTACTTTCCTCACATTTATAGGGTCACTACTATTCAACACTATTTCCTAACTCTTTATCAAGTTTATCCCTGTCCTCACTATGTCCACTACACCTTATTTATACTCCCAGTTTACTACTTAGATTATCATAGTACTCAAACTGCTTCCTTCCTTCAAATCTTACCCATTCTTCCCAATACCTGTAGCATAATCTCCAAAATGCAATTCTGAGTGTTATCGTCCCTACCTTAAAATCCCTTAGTGGTTCTCTAGGTTAATAAGGTTCCAACTCACCAGGGTGACAAATAGGGCCTTCAGGATTTTGTTCTTTCCAGCCTTATCTCCAGGTTTTCCTCCCTTTACTGAAACCTGAGTTCTAATTAGATGGATCCACAGTGCAGTTTCTCAAATGTGCCACAATGTTTCACACTGCTGGCATTTTTACCTGCCTTACTGCCTGGAAGGCCTTGCACTACTTTTACTTAGTAGTGAATTTTGTCATCTTTAAAGACTCCGTACCTACTATGTGAAGTCTTCCTTGAATCTTGAGGTAGAAATAGGCATTTTCTCCTCAATGTTTCCTTGATAACTTTTGCATTTTCTTAGCTCTACACTCTTCATGGTAAAGAACAACCATTTATTTACTTGTCCACATCTTAGGAGTTCCTTGAGGAAGGTGCTTCAGTTTTTTTCCTATTTGTATTCTCACTGCTCTTTGCTTAGGATGTATTAGGGGCTTGACCATGTTTATGGAATGAATCAATGAATTTAGGGGACAGATAAAATATATTGGTAAAGATTTACTAAGACTTGAAAGGAATGAAAATCCCAAACTCTGTGATTTCTCTTTTAACTAAGAAAATTCCATTAAGCAAATTTTTATTGAGTACTGCTTGGAATAAAGGGTACACCCTGCTCCTTGACTTTTGGAAAGCCCTGTTCAGTTAGATAAAAATATTTATTTAGCCCTTCTACATAGAGCAGAGGTTTTCAGAGCGTGGTTTGGAAACCCCTGAAGGTCCCTGAAACCATTTTGGAGGTCTTTGAGGTCAAAACTCTTTTTATAATAACACTAAAATGTTATTTGCCCTTTTCATTTTTACTCTTTCACAAGTGTATAATGGAGTTTCTCAGAGGCTACATGATGTGTGGTATCACAAGAGATTAAATGTAGAAGCAGATATAAAAATCTAGCTGTTTTTTATAAAGCCAGACCCTAAAAAGATTTACAAAAATGTTAAAAATTTAAAACAATGTTACTCTTCTCATAATTTTTTTGTTTTGGGGAGCATAACTTTTTAAAAATAAGTACTTTAATTTATGTTAACATGTAATAAGTTTATTATTATTTTAACATAAATTAAAAGAAATATTTATAAAATTTCTTACTTTTAATTTTAATATGATAAATATCAACAAGTATAACTCACGAACAAAAGGCCTTTGTGAACCTCAATACTTTTCAAGAGTGTAAAATGACTGCTCGCATAGATCACTGAATTAAGTATTATATGGCAGTGGACATGAAAGAGATACAAAGTACTTGTCATTGTAAAACTTATATTGTGGTTACAGAGAATATGCAAAATTCAAAAGCTGAAGAACACTTATAATACATAGAGTATATAATATATAGTTTTTGAGTACACGAGAGGAAAACTGGGTAGGTAAGTGCTGAGCTAGTGTTTTTCAACATATGGTCTTATACCTGCCTATGAATAGCTTGCATTTATTTCTAAATACAATAGAAAGAAGTATGGGTCCCAGGATCTCCAGGGGTAGGGCCCAGGAAGCTACATTTTAAACAAGTTCCTCAGGTGACTTTCCTACTTGATAAAGTGGGAAAATCACTGTAAGGGCATTTCAAGTAGAGGGATGGCTAGGAGTAATCAGAACCCAGCTTCCTGGCACAGGTGAGCACTGAGTTAGATTTCGAAGCAGGGAAAGGTATATGTTGGAGTCAAGGTTGAAAGAGGTCTAGGCAGAGCATACAGCAAGGACAAAGGCATGGTGGTGGGATTGAGCAAGATGAACGTGAGAATGAGCAAGCAGATGTGTTTGGTTGAGGTACACAGGTTGCTTAGAAAGTCACTGGTAAATTTGAGTCTGTGGTACTTTATGAAGTACTTAGAAATCTTGCCTGCAACACTGAATTAAAAAACCAATAGGGAATTACTAAGACTTCTTGAGTAGAAAAGAATCAGATGAAAATATCCTTTCTGGTAACTTATTATTATAGCTTATGAACTGGGAAAAAATACAGCAAAAATACATGAGTGCAGATGTTGATAACACTGTGAACTGTTATAAAATCCATTCCTCTAGTTACTGTGGACAAAAAATTGTGTATATTGTACCTTCTAGTTTCTGTATGCGTGCAGCCCTGGTATCAAGAAGATGAACATATTGTTCTACTTTGAGTTCATAATCTTGCTGCAAATTTTCCATCTTATGGGTAACTGCTTCAACCTCCATCTAAGAAATAAAAGATAATAAGTTTCAATACTTATGAATAGTTCCATTTTCATTATTCAAAGCTACTAGGATTTCAAGCATTTTCTAGATCCTGGAAATACCAGGAGCTATAAACCATGCTTTCCTGACCTCAAACAGCTTATAGTTTAGAAAACTGTGCTTGGTACTGTTCTCAATTCAGAAGTAAACTAAACTAAACTCCATATTCCTTTTTATGGAGGTGAGTTTTTATTTTGTTAAAAGCTAACATAACATAGTTGTGGCAGGATTCAGGATAACTATAACTCATTTGCAGGATGCGCTAACACTAACAAATGTTAAGTTCATTGCCACTGTTCATTCCCTAAAACTAGGGCCTTAAAAAAATTATTTGTTTTTAAACTATTTATTCTAAGTATCTAGTTACAAGGCTAAATTCCAGAGATGTGGTAATGCATGTTAATAGATGATAAGAGATAATAAATTAAACAGATGAAACACATGATACTTAGAAAAGTAAATCTTCAGTAGAATATTATAGAAAACCTACCCTCTTGATTTAGTGTTACATTACCTGATAATCTTTATTAATTTTATGTTGCATAATTAGCATGTTTCTTGTCTTTTCAAGTTCTTGCACTGTTTCTGCATGAGTTGCTTGCAGTTCTCTCATGGAGCGTTCTAGATCTTTATTAATTTTACTGTCTACTTTCTTTAAAAAGGAAAGGTCTCCACTTTTTTGTTCTTTTTGAGCCTAAAACAAAAACATGTTTTATTACCAAAACAAGAATTTCTAAAATGGGACTGTATGAATTAATATAGATATAGTAAGAAACAATCATTAATTGAAAACAAATATATTTCCATTTTTTCTATCAGGAATAAAGCAGTCCTGATATATATATTTGGATAGACAATTGGAACAATTACAGAGAAATCAGAAAACAGCTTATTACATCACAACATATAAAAGAACCATGCATATTTATCTATATTTCTTCATTTGATTAAAATCTACACTGTGATCTAAAAGGAAAGAAGTATATTTTCTTGTGTTTTCTTGTACATAACAGAATATCCTAGAACTGGAAAATATCTTCTTGTTCAATTTACAATTCCGTATTTTACTTAAGATTACAGGGTGCACACCAAGGTCTCGCAGGGTAGAAAATTATTGATTAATTTTATAGTGAGGCAGGTAAAAGCAAAACATTTGTTACAATTAAAGTGCTATAAATAAGAGTTTTTGAGGTCTGTTTTAACATAATTTTGATGTCATTATAAAATATGCATATGTTGTAACTATGTCACCTGACCACTTTCCTGAGTTTTAGTAGAGTTGATATGTAACACATATTAACATACATATGTAAAAGCACTAAGTTTCAGAAGATGCACAAATAATTCATTCTCCAAATATAAGGGTTACAGATAAGGGTCATCATTGAGCTGAAACAGTTATATGTAGACATGAAAATCATGGTGAAGTTTATAAAGTTACCTTTATAAGCAGGAGAGCGTCACTCAATTCATCAGCGCTAATATCACTCTCCTGTAATAGATTAAATATAAGCTCACAATGAAAGGTTAATGGAAAATACAAGAGACATTCCAACTATTCATATTATCTTCATGGAACAAAAGATGCCTGATACCATGAATTAATAAACTAAGTAATATATTTGTATTCTTTTGCTTTGTAGTATAGTGTTTTCTCTGTGCATAAAATATTTAGATAAAAATTTTGAGTTTATTTCCTAAATAAGAAAATAATTCACCTGGTTGTAAAACTTCATGCGGTTTTTAAGTTCATCAAGTTGTTGCTTTTGTTCCAGATATTGTAACTGTAGTTCTCTATTCTCTTGAATGAGTTTTTCATTTTGGTCTTTATAAAAATAAAGTCAACACAATTGGAAAGGTAAGTGAGAATTAGGTCTAAGAACACATTTTCAAATTATTTTAATTCCTCTTACACACAGAGCTCGATCTAGTGTTGTTCTGGTCAGAGAGGAAATTGAGCTAGCACCTAGACAAAGGCAGCAGGAAAATGAGGAACAAATGAACACTATCATGTGTCTACCATATGATTCACTTGCTTATCAAAAACCTAAGATGTAAGTTCACAGTATTAATATAAGGAAATTGTGGCCTCTGGGACTTCAAAAGAATGTTCTATTTAAAATACCTAAGAAAATATGTTTCTAAATCTATGATTTTTACTTACTTATTAAGGGTCCTGAAAGGGATGCAGAAAAAAAAATTTTGTCTTTTAGTTTTCTATTTGACTTCTTTGAATTTTCTTTTCCCAACTTAGCATAAAGTCTTTGTATTAAAACAAGGAAATTTTGCTGATAAATAAACTCTGAATCCATACTTTAGTCAACCATACTTCTGACAAATCTGTTACAACAGGAGAAATGAATTCTCAAGCAGTGCATGGTAGTATCAATAATAACTCACGTGTATTCTTTATTCACTGAGTTCATGCTATTAACTAGTAGAACACGGACTTAGAGATAAATTGCTAAGAGAAATGGATAATGGTTACTTTTGTCTAGGTACTCAATTGCTACGACCGACAAGCAGGAGTATAGAGTACAGCTTCAGAAGACAGCAAATTCAGAGAGACTGATTTTTCACTCCCTATGTCCAACATGTTTAGCTTTTTTTTTTTTTTTTAAAAGCATAATAGCTAAGCTAACAAATCCACTGCATTAGTCTCTTGTTCTTAGGTGTACTCCTCACTAGAGTTCACTGGGGCAGTCAGGTATCCTCCTTTGTTGTCTCTCTGTGGGCTAAGTCTAAACCATGTCATCCAAAGTGTCTCTACTAATTTCATCCTGCTCTCAATGATTTATGTTTATCATAAGTCTTCAATTTAAGTTGTACATTTTTGTTTCCTTTTCTTAAAAAAAAACACCTCTGCCAAGAATTCTTCATACGACTGCATTTGCATATCGACTGCATTTTATACAAAAATATGTTGCTGAGTTTATAAGGCTTTGCGTTCCCAAGCTATAAATACTACATCTAAGTAAAAATGTTAAATTATGCAGTTATTGAGAAATGGACTAAATTTGGATGTTTTTAATGTCACATATTTCCTGGCAATCTAAAAAGTTAAAAAAAATTGTGACCCTAGGGTATACAGAGACATTTTAATATCAAATATACTGTATAAATACTTTTATTGATAGAAAGTTAAAAGGTTATCCTAGCGTATAAGTTGCTTACATCTAAGGGACTAAGAGAAAGAATTTTCAAATGTGAACAATACTTGGAAATTCTGAAGGTAAAGGTCAAATGCTTGCCTTTAAACTAAAAATCAGGATTAATAAACTTTTTTCTTAAGGAGTAGAATAAGAATGTGGGACTATTTTATGTTGATAGGTTAAAACAACATCTAGATAGAATGATTAGGTAACAAAAAGGAAAGGTAAATATAGTCAGAAGGATGTAAACTCAAAGATACTGAGAATAATATAATTTCATTAACTGTCCAGCAAAACTTTTAAGGGTTCTAAGAGTGAGCTAAAGTGTAAAGGATATGACTGTTCTGTCTTTATCTAGACATACTGTATTTTGATTATTATTTCTATGTTCTGGGTTTTCTATTCTCTCAATTTTTCAGAGTAGGGTTCCTAAGAATGATATGCAATTAGGTAAAAATAAACTTATTTAAATGTTTCCATTCTTTCCTGGTTTTTGTTTCAATAACTATGTCCCCATTCACTAATATTTTTAAAACTAGGGCATTAGGGGGAGAAGACATTACTGAGTACCAGTAACCTTCTCTCTACTGAATTTTATGTAGAATTATTCACTATATTTTTCCTTTCTCAAACTGTTTATTAGAGTTATAACTCCTGGGTCTTTAAAAAGTACTGAAATGGTATAGTTCAAAGAGGAAATAGACTTGCTGAATTATAATATGAAAAATCAAAGCACACTGTACAGGATGAAAAATAACCTCCTTACCTTATGCTTTGACAAAAAGCAGGTTAAGCTAAACAGCATTTTATTCAAATGAGATAACATTTCACTCTTTTAAAATTATGTTCTTCCAACACACCATTAATAAGTAGAGTGCAGAGAACAATTCAACTAAACAATTTTCAGAGCTCCTTTGTGCTAATATCTTCAGCTGTGATCAATATAACCACATGCATTATGCTGAATTATGCATTTCAGCTAAAGATAGAAAGGAACTTTCAAAAGCAAGCCCTTAAACACATGCAGTTAATTTAAGCATTAACCAAATGCAAACTGCATTTACATATCCTTCCCCCACATATTCACACAATCTGAAACTAATTTGTACCTTGAATAAAGAGGTGAGTATTCTCTAAAATAATTTGCCAGTTAGATGAATGACTATAAGGAGCTAGGGAAACATCTTCTGGCAAAGAACACTTGATACGTGAAAAGCTAAATGTGTGAAGAGACTTCAAAGTAAAATCAAACAATTTCAAAATCTGTAATACAAAAAGGAACTTTCTAAATGTTAAAATATTTCCTTAAATAGACAATTTCAATTTTTAAAATTTATTATTTCCCTGGAAAAAATGGTTAAAAGCTGGAATAATTTTCTTATAACCCACTGTAACATTTTCACAAAGAAACAAAAACTTAAATCCTTAGACTTGTAAATTTGAGGTATTCAAACAAAAATAACTGAAAAATAACAGTTGTATTAAAAATAAAGATTCAGTTCTAGCAATTTTTCTTTAGAAAATAATTGGATAAATGTGTAAAGATTTATGTAGAAAGATGTTGCTTATGATACTTAAAAAACCTGAAGCTACTTAAATATTCAATAGAAGATTGTTAAATAATCTGTCGTACATCCACACACTGGAAAACTATATCAACCATTATAAATGATGATGATGTAGATTTATATTTATACTCAAGAAATGATTTCACAACACACTAAATAAAAAAGCACATTATAAAACTATATATGCATAGAAACAACTCTGAAAGGACATACATCAAATATTCACAGTGATTATCTTGAACGTCATGGAATTGATTTTTAAATTTTCTTGTTTACTGTACTTTTTTTCCACAGTGTACATGAGTGATGTTTATTATTTTAAAAAATCCCCAAAAGATATAAGAACCAGTTAAAAAAGATGAGAAATGGACTAGATGAATTAAAATAACTTAGCAATTGTAATACTTAATAAGAACCCTCAGAATTAATTCAACAATAAACAGGTTTTAAAAAAACAACTAAGATTCTACCCCATTATGAAAAGTTTCTTTACAGAGACCAATTCAGATGTTGAAAAGATAACTGTTTTGGAATTCTTAAAATCTAAGTAAATACAGAAAGCATAGAAATAAAAAGGGTTTATTTCATTTCCCTTTCCTTGAAGAATGGGCACTTTAGCTGTTTTTGGAAAAGAGAGAAGGAATATAGAGCACTTCCACTTCCTTCAGTAAACAAGAATTTATTGAGCAACTACTAGACTCTGTTTAGTAGTACTGAGCAACTACTGAAGTTACTCTGTTAGGTATTGAACACCGCACATTAAAATCAGGAGCTATGTATCTTTGACATCAAAACTTTTAAATATCCACCAGGTCAGAAAACATGTCATCACCATTTTATTCCACTCATAATCTTCTAGAGAAACATTAATAAGTAGTCTATCATCAAATTTATTCACTTGGTGAATAAATGTTGTACTTAGTGTGTTTCATTGAAATTAAGACTTATCAATTATGAAATGTGTTCCAATTTGAGACTTCTCAAATGTGAAAAAAATGTCAGATCGCAATTTTAAAATGCTATCACTTACAAGATGCATCCCAATTTTAGAGATGTTAAAATGTGAAAAAGTAATGTTCCTTATCAATGAAATATGCCATTGTGATCTAAATAAAAAAAGAGTACTAACTAGAAACACAATTGTTTTTCAGAGTCTATATTAAACTTTTAAACATTGTCATGCAACTGAGTTGCAAATATTCAGAAGGAGCAACCTTTTTATCACATTACTTGGTTTATCTAGTGGATGAGCAAATAGATACAACACTTGAAGCAAATAATTCATTTCTCCTGCTGTCGTCTGTGTGTATATGGATGTGTGTGTAATAAGGTAAAATTCAGACATCTTTAATTATAATTATTTTACTTCCATAAGGTAAGAAGGGTGAGATCTGTAACTTACAACATGAAACTTATTATTATGATTTTAGCAGGGACATCTTGACAAAGTTTCCTGGTATTTCAGTTCACTGTCAGAATTAGAATTAGACATCTCATTATCAGAGAGATCCTCCCTATTCAACCTATCAAAAACAGCAAGCAACTACTTCTGCCAGTCTGTCATTTTGTACTGCTTTGTTTTTTTCCCATTACACCTGTCACCACCTCACATATTACATATTTATTTAATTGTTGTTAGTTTCTCCCTATTAAATTTATATTTTATGAGGGCAAGACCTTTGTTTGATTCCCTGCTGTATCCCCAGAACTTAGAACAGTATCTAGTACTTGCTGGTGCTCAATAAACACTTGTTAACTGTTGAATAAAGAAAGGCTCAGAATTTAGGAAAATTAAACAAATTAAAGACAACCTGAATAAGCGTAATTCTGAGAGAAAACAATTCCTTCAGCATAAACACTAGGCTGAGTGAGGGAAATTTTGAGCAACCAATAAACTCAAGAAAGTGGATGGCTGTGTCCCCAGTACATAGCAAGGTGACTGACAAACAGTAGGCACCACAATAAGTACTGATTGATTAAATGAATAAATATCAGATGCCTGAAATGAGTAAGTCAGTAGTTATTTTATATGTACCTCTTTCAGTTTTTAATCTGTCAAGGATTTCATTTTTGTCTGTTAAATCCGATTTCAAGGCAGTCTCAAGCTGTGCAATCTGTATTTTAAGCTGCTGTTCCTTTAACTTCCATTGCTCTTCATGGGCAGCACTGAAGGCACTGCAAAACACACGTGACATGCAAAGAAAGCTTGGAAATCAGCTTCAACCGAAAATAATAAAGAGAAAAGCTTTTAGTGGCACAGAGACCACTGTCATCATGTCTTAGGAATTAAGTAAACATATGCTGGTCTGCTGCTGTTGAAACCAAGGCGCCTTTCTCAGGCTGCGGTTAGGAAACATGAAAGAGTTTGTGGGATGAGCAAAGGAACTGGCCTTAATTTAGAGCTCTAAAGTCAGAAAAGTTGGCAGTGTGCAGTTTTTGTGGGACTAGTAAAGGAATTCAGATATTCCAGAGGAATCCACAGTTCCAAACCCCAGCAATTGACAATGGACAAAACCATTCTCTCCCACTTACAAACCTCTTAGTAACAGAGAAAATGAACTTTCCACCTGATCTTTAATTCTGTGAAACTTTTAGAGAGTCTGTGATAATAACATATTCACAAAATACTGGCCACAAAATGATAGCATATTAAACCACAAGACAGTAATTCTGATATTGATTAAGAAGTAGTGACAATGCGTTTTTGTCCTAAAAAACAAAAAGCAATAGGCTAAGAACAATTTTACTTGTAACACATGATTGGAATGCTCTGTGCCTGACAAGAATGACAAAGATAGAATTACTATTCCTCAAATAAAAGTGTAGCAGCTTAAACTATGGTTAAAATCTGCTCATAATCAAGACCCAGTATACTGGAAGAACAAATCAGTTAAAAAAGAAATGCTGCACAGAAGGTATACAATAAACATTTGTTTATATCTGTGGTTCCTAAATGCTGGCCTAAACACTGGTGCTGGCGCAGTTGCACTAAAGACACTTCGGGAGATTTAAAAATGAAGATCCCAGGGCCCAGGAATTCATATTTTTATAAAGCTCCTCAGATGATAGCCAGGTTTTGGAAAAACTTATCTTGATCTGTATTTCAGCAGAAAACCATTATCTGCGAAGCTTGATATGACTGAATAATCATCAGCAGCTTTGACCCTTCTACTTACTTTAAGCCCACCCAGTAAATAAAACAAGAACTTATATTATATAATCTGGTTTTATACTGATGATGAAGTAAATGGAAAAGAAACATATTACTGAAAATTGCCCTTAATGTTCCTCCCAGCTAGTCTTAAGTTTTTATTCCAAAAGAGCTAATTTTCTGGGAGGCGTAGCTTTCAAAAGAGCAAAATTGTGTATTCATTTCACAATTTGAATATTTTTACTGCATTTAAAATAATACGACCTTGAAAATAAACAGAATCCTAGAAGCTCCTCTAAATATGACATCTGTTTCTTCTATCAATGCTCCCATTTCACATGTGAACCTTAAAAAATGCATGGATCTATATACCAATATTTTAAGTTAATTTTATCTAAAGTATAATTACCTAGACTTAAATAAAATCCCAATAAAATATGTACTTTAAATACTAAACCAAATAATATTCCTTTATATGTTCATTTTAAAAATAAAGAATATAATTTCTATGTCTGGCCAAATTGTATATACCAAACTCATACATATATATGCATGAATGTGAGTACATATATGTGTGCGTATATATGTGTGTATGTGTGTCTCTTGTTTTATTAAAAACATGTACTACCCAGAAAAAAAATTAGCATGAAGAAATAGGCACAACTGTACACTATATCAGATGCCAAAAATTAGAAACAGTAGTGTTCCAATAGCATTAGTACCAGCAAAAAGATCACTAACAGCTAATCTGGCAGAAACATCAGAAGCTGTATGTGTTTAAATTAAGAACAATTTAGCAGCCTGGTTTTTCCAAACCCACAAAATGCTAGTGTAAATCAGCGTAAGTCAATCTGAATTTAGTCCACTGCTATCTTCCCTCTAAATTTAGGATTACATTCCACTGGAGTTTCATGAGGAATTCCTTTTGAATTTACTGTATTCCTCTATGCTTGGAGCCATCTGTGTAACTATAAATGGTGAACCACATCTGGCTCCATTTTCTTTGTAAGGGCTGTATACATGATTAAATCTGCATATGAGAACAGTCTTTGAGAACCTTTTATTCATGAAAATGTTTTTGTATATTGCCTATAGTGACAACTGAGGGGGAATCATAGTTGATCTTTTGTACACTTTTCGCTGTTACATTATGTTGCAGGCATGATAAAATGTCAGCCTGCAGTGGAATGCCCATTGGTGCCTGTGGTCACTGGCACATCCACTGGCAGCCATGGGTCAACATACAGTAAATACACACCCTTGATCAAAAATGTCATAAGATTAAAAAATAAAAATGAAAGAATTCATCTACACCCTAAGGTCTTTTTTTCTTACAGAAGAAATTCCATTTATTCCAATGTTCAAGGGCATCCTATAGTGAGAGATAGGGAAGAAAAAACTCTAAATCATCTATAAAGAAATCCACAGATACTTTAGTTAGTTCCTAAGGAAAATTAAATACATATTTACATCAGGATATTTCACTTACTGAAGGAAGATAATGCCCAAATGTACTCAGAATTTGATTTCTGGGAAGCACAAAGTGCTCATATTGGATCACATGAGCTTTCATGATTCCTAGGAGGTTACAGGGGATAGATGCTCACTTTGCAGAAATGAAGCACAGAGCATCTATGGGTGCTCAGCAGTGCTCTTTTAAATTTTGAATATTAGTGACTATCACACCATAAAAACTTGATCCACCCAATTCTTAAAAGTGTTAGTATCATCTTCAAAAACTAGATGAACACTTTAAAAAAAATAGGTATTAGATTAGTATCTCTCAAGGAGTTAACGCCTTAAAATCACCTAAGTGCAGCCCCTTGACTGAATCCAAACTTCACGAAACAAATCCCATTATTAATAGGGAACTTTGAAAATGTGAAATTTGGATTCAGTCAAAGGGCCTTACTCAAGGATCCAGAAGGCCACAGGTTCCCTACCCCTGCGGGTCTGGATCAAACTTCAAATCAACTGAATTGGATTTGGATGGTAGGGGAAAGGGCACGGGTGGATAGGTGAAGAAGCTCTGAAGGGGTGGTGAAATGCACATTTTAATACGTTTTCCAGGTTATTTGTACAAATTATAGTTGAAGAACCATTGCATTCATCAGTTACTTAGCCCCAAAACTAAAGTCACTTCAAAACTGGAACACAACATTACCATATTATAGTATAGAGTTTCTCTGTGACCAAACAGAAAGATTTAATTGCAAAAAATTTATTCTGGACTTTTAAACCGAACATTTCTCAAAGTTATACTTATTTCTTGGCATTGTTTCAAAAATGTTTTAACTTATTAAAAAAGGCTCATACCAAATACTAACGTGAGGGTTTTATCTTACCAGATGATTCTCTAATATGTCATATGTCAAGTAATAAACACATTCAAAATTTCACTTGAAAAAGGAAGATGAGAAGGCAATCTGAAAATCATATTTTTCTCCTGAAAACTAGCCAATTTTGAATAACAAACAAATGCTCTCCTTTTTAAAACATGCTATCATTATGACTAACCAAACAGGGAGTATATGCAGTTCTTGATGAACACGAGTAGTTGGTAATGATGAATAACAGTGCCATGAAACGAAAGAGCTGTAAAGAATCTTAGGGATGATGTTGATTTTTGTAGAGTTTCTACAGCTATTTGACTTAAAAAAAAACTGTATTAGTGAATTTTGTAGTTCTATTTACTATTATGTGTGTTTGCTGGATTTTGTGAAGTGACATTAATTTTTCTTTTGACATTAAATGTTTAAAGACACTCATTACACACATTTACTTCCTCATACCTCACATAAATTCATGTGTAAGCAGCACAAGGAAGTTTGTTTTTAGTGTGACAGGAAAAAAAATGTAGCTCAAGCATAAAACATTTTAAACAAAAGCTCTTCAAAGTCAAATTTACACTCTTAGATCATCTTTTAACATGGAAAGATAAAGTTTTATGGTGATAAAGTAAATATGGGAAAAACACAACTTTCTCAAAATTCCACTTCTGCATTATTCCCAGCTAAGTTTGATTTTTTTATTCTAAGAAAGTATGTATGTTCAGGAAATTCTCAAATTGGGGAGAAGTAGAAAATATAGAAGTAACGGCCAAATGGCACTTATCTTCTTGTATTTAGACTATGTTAAATTATTTGAAATTATAAGAGATTGAAGATAAATGTAAATCAATACAAATTTCTGAATGTACGACAGTTCCATTATTCCCTGAGTCTTTCCCTTTCACATACACAATTTCCTAATGCAATTACAATCAGGGAAATAGTGATGCATAAGGAAAAAAATTTAAGTTTTAGGTAAAAAAATTTGGGTTTTGGGTTTTAGTCCTATAGTGGAGTCTCAGCAATGCTGTGTGACTCTGCACAAGTCTCTTAATTTTTCTGGAGTCTCAGTTCCCTCATTTATAAAATATAGGGATAATATTATCTTCTCTGTCATCTAATAGGGTGTTGTGCAATTTGTATAATGATGTTTGAATTTTTCAAAAACATATATAATTTTAACTTGTGTCTGCTGTTGGTAACCCTTAATGTAATGAGCCACTGTACAAAGAGAGTCAACACTAGTAGGTAAACAACATAGATGATATAAACCACTGGAATAACGCCTTACATTAATTTAGATAATTTTTCCAAAGCAAGCCAAAATAAAAGCCTATCACCACACTCTTTGGGTATGATTTGCTTAATTTACAAAATGTAAATTTAATTTGGAAAACATAAAACATATAGCTAAAAAGTTAAAGATGTATTTGTAGTTCAGATTGCTATTTTCTGAGGTTTCAGCATATAATCAATAGAAGCAACTGCTGAATATCAGCTATAACATATATTTAAATATATATTAAATTTGCTTTCATATAAACCTATATTTTTATCAGTATCATATACCGAAAAAAAAATTTTAAAAATTACACATAAAACGTGCGTGTGTGCACACATACACACAAATATCTGTATCACTTAACCAAACTTAGATGTAGAGTAGAATTTTGTTTCTAACACAACCAGAAGGGATTAATTTCTAAAATGCCACAATTATGAAGCAGAGTAAGAAACAAAATTGAAGCAGCCCTTTAGAATTTATCTTGAGATAAAGATGATTGTGTCTTTCTTTATAAAGAACAGAGACAATTATTTTTCCCCCAAGAGAATAACTCTCAGCTAATAAACTGGAGAGCCCAGTGGAGAGACCAGAAGAGGTTCAAATACAAGTTCTATTACTTCATACCTTTAACAGGTATAAGTACCTCTTAAAGTTACTTAATTCTGTCTTATCTTCCTTGTCTGCAAAATGGGCATTTACAATACCTACATTTCAAGGTGTTGTGAGGAACTTACAACAATGAATGTAGAGTATTGAGCACAGTGTCTGCTGGCCTATAATTAGTGTCCAATAAAAGACAGCAGTTGTTACTGGCAACAAAGTGATACAGTTTTCTTGGCAGTGACAGATTACCGCTCAGGTTAAAAAACTCATTACCAGTATCTTAAAAATCTTATTTTTTCTTTTATAAAGTATGCATATTCCTTGCTATCATCCACTGCTAGTTCTTTATTCAATATTAGATATTCTGACAACAACAAATGCTTTGATACAAAAGATCTCAAACAAGAGAATGAATGAACACATGGAATCATGATTTACCTGTCATATAGTTTATCATAATTTTCCTTTAAAAGTTCCCGTTCCTTTTCTAAATCATAAATTCTATCCTGTAGCTAAAATGAAAAGAAAATTACACATTAGGTGATTATTATATAAAACTACATTGGGGTTAAAAAAAACCATAGGGGGGAAAAACCTCCATGAGATGAGGCTAACAAGTTTCCGTCTCGATTTCTAAATTGCAGCTGCTAACTAGACCACTTATATTGTCTGCATTTAATTCAGCATTGATTTTTCCCAAGTTTTTAAATAAACATGAAACTAATATTCCTGTATGAATTTAGTAGAAATGTACGTACTGCTTTATGGCAAAATGTGTGAGAACTCAATAAAGAAAATGTTAAGAGCTTGCTGTTAAGTCCTGGGAAACAATAGTTTTTACCGTCCACTACAATGAATTCTATCATTACATTCATTTTGGATTAATTTCCAAGTGACCCATAAAAAATAAAATGATTGACTTTTCTTTAAGTTCATGGTTCAAACAAATTGTGTCAATCACTATTTACTCCAAAGACACAATTTCTCATGTTACCTAGAATTTACAAATAGCCAGTAGCATTATGAATAAATGAATAAATAAATAAAATTGTATACCTTGTTTTATCCCAATGTACAATATTTTCAGAAATAAACGGGGTAATAAGTATATCTTTGAGTAAAATGTAGATTTCTGTACTCCAGTATTTATATTTAAGTTTCATTCATAAGTATATTTTGTAATCACAACTTTTCCTCATGGATCAGAGTACTCTTAAAATTCATTTCAATTTTCAAAATTCTCTTTTGATGCTAGTAAGACAGAGTAAAAGATTCTCCCAAGATCAGAACAGAATGTAGGCATCTTATTTTATTTCCATTCTTTTTGGAACAAGTGTAACAGACTTCAGAAAAAGATCGTGCTAGTTGGGAGACATGAATAGTAACAATAGGAAGATGACTTTTCAAACAACTCCCTAGGAAAAGAAATTAGATAATTCCACAAAATTGCTGATATTGCAGAACATATCATCCATCTCTTCAGAAACAGATACATTCCTGTAATTTTGTCTTGGTATCTCAAATGACTAATAAGTTGTAGCTGAGAAAGTTAAGTTCTGTAGGTAATCTGGCATTAGTTTCAAAATATTCTGTTTTTTTTTTTTTACTCAAGGATCTTTAATCCTTTAGGTAAACAGTGGATCTCAGCACATTTGCAAGTATTGTTAAGCACTGATTTGCCATTCACATATTATATTGACTACTCTATTTTGCTGTGATCAAAACACAACATACGTAGCTTATAATATTAAAATAAATACAATATTTGAAAGGTCTGTATTTTACTTTTTCAAAACAGTTACAGAGAAGTTTTAATGCAACAGATTGCTAAACTCTTTGGGAGCTTACCTCTTCTATTCTTCTTTCAGAAAATGTCATAGAATGTAATTGTTTCTCAAGACTGCAGCATTTTAAACGCTGCTCTTTAAGTTGTGTATTTAACTCATCTCCATTTGCCACCAAGGCATCATGGCTGATCCTGAGAGTTCTTTGCTTCTAAAAAAACCAAAAGAAAATCTTTTAAATATTACTTTTGCATTATACTTTGGATAAATAATTACGATTTTATAAATAAATTTATTTCTGAAGTTCACAGCCTACAGCTTATTTTTTACATCACAAATGATGTATATGTGTTACTTTATCCATAGGAGATACTCTCAACCTAAGTGTGATATAAGGAAGAAAATATAGGGTTATTTTAGCACAGAGTCACATAATATAAATTGTTTATGTCCTTTATTTTATTTCCCCCTAGTTTTTGACTTGTTGAAAGTGACCAGTAAGTAAATTAGTTTTAACAACTTTTTTTCCTTTTTGCTGTGGTTACATTGGTTGGATATGCTGTCTAAAAATGCTGCATGGTCAAAAATGCTGACCACAGATATTCAAACTGAAGGGATGTGCAACCACACCATATAAATAGCCTTGGATAGTTAGCTTTTAATTTAATACAATTAAGTTAAATTTTCAATTCAGTAAAATAGTTATAAACTCTTAATTTAAAAATATGGTCTATTTATGAACATGCTTTAAGTTCTATTTTATATACTTTAATGTCACATAATTCCTTTATAAACAAAAAAGGTATACATTAAAGTCTTCTCATAGAGACCATATAACCATAACATGTAATGCCTCATCTGCTAAATAAAGGCACTTGAGCTCTACTGAAGTTTTTCTTCACTCATTTAAGAGAGATATGGCTACAGAGCTACTCAGGTCAATTTTCAATAATATTGGTATTATTATAGAACAATATCTTCAGCCAGATTACTCTGGGCTCCTCACTTTATTAAGGCTGTTGGCCTGAACCTCTCAAATCTTTACCCTACAGCAATTCCCAAAAGAGGTACCTGTACTACAGCAGAAACTTGTTATTGTTGGTAATTAAACAAATACCTGGGGTCACTGTTAAATGGAAATCAAAATACTGAAAGTGATAATAGAATATAAAATCATTTTTCAATTCCTTTTTTGATTCCTCACCTTAGAAATGGCTTTTAACTACATCTATTTTTAACTTCCCTCTTCTATCTATCTACCTGTAGATAGCACTATCATTCCCACTCTCTAATCAGTCTCCTCTTTTGCTAACTCTCACATTTATACGGAAGTAGTTATTACTTGGCATTTAAGGTGGTTCCTGCAGTATGGAAAACACTTCCCAGAGTATGGCTGAAAAATATTTAACTATCTGATTCAATACTGAATTTAGGCTTCAGATGACCCTATGCTTTGCATCAATTTACTGCTTTCTTTTTCTCAGTACTTCAAAGGAAGTACTGCTTAATACAAATTCTGCTCATCCGCAATGTTTTGGAGTTCATTAATTCCAGAACCTAAGTTAATTATGCAGTGCCAACAAATTGGAGCCCTCTGATGGCACATTCCTATGGGGCCACAGTCCTTGTTAAAACAACCATGGGGATAAAGAATCCCAAGTATTGTCAACCCGAATTGTTAAGATTTAAAACAAATACACTGATAGTTGACATTATGAGTACTCAAATATTTTCAGATAATGGTAGTGACCAAAAAAGAAAGAAAATCCACATCAAAGAAAGATTAAACAGAATGTGATTACTAACCTACTCATAACTTCAGTCTATCTTTGGTATTTTATAAATGCTTAGAATTGAAGATATATGCATATACAGCAAAAACTTCATCACTATGGTCTCACAATGAATTCAGATAAAAGGAGATATGATTTATAATAAATGTGTTTATCATTTTACGATGACATAGAAATTTATAGAAAGCACAAGCAGTTAATTATTTCTTTAGTAATTAAGTTATAAATAACAATGTATGAAGAGAAATTATACACATTTGTGAATAAAAAGAACAATCTTTAAAAATTACTTTTTACTGTTTGACCATTCTATACCAAAAAAAAAAAAACCTAAACACTATTTTTGAATCCTTTACATCATCGTAATAAAATAAATTACCACAGTACCTCTTGAAGCTGAATAAATTTTCCTTCCATTACTGAAAGAGCATTGCTTTTTTCCACTAGTTGTTTATGAAGCTTAATCATTTCTACATTGTCCCGAATATTTGACCTTCAGAGTTGTGTTTAAGAAAAAGAGAGACAGAGTAAAAAATACAAATTAAAAGAAAAAAAGATCTATGGTGTAATCATAATTTTTCAATTAATATTACCTAGAAAATGTTTATACACTTGCACATCAATGAGGTTTTTAGATTATTATAAATGTAGGATGGATTATTTAAAACCAACTAATAATCATTCTTGAACTTTCATAACCCCAAACTCTCAGACTTTGAAGGGAGCCCCCAAACTTGATGACTATGTTACCTCTACAATAATTCATAATATGGATTTAAAATCATTTTATAGTGATTTGATGACTATGTTACCTCTACAACAACTGATAATATGGTAAAATCATTTTATAGTGTCCTCAAAGATAGTATGAAAAGACATTAGTTTTTAGTACAGCAATGGTTCCATCATCAAACTGTACACTTATTTTAAAGAGGACTATCATGCTACTTTTCCCTAAATGACAAATATGCAATATAGCCATTCATCTTCCCACCACTCCCTCGAAGCAAATGGTATCATAAGATTACCATTTATTGGAGTTTCCTCTTGGAGTTTTAAACTTTTCAAAATATTTCCAAAAAAAGTGACTTAGCATTTTATACTAATAATGCCCAAAGCTGGCATTTAAATATGTTGCAGATGTGCCTTTAGCTGTAAGAGATCATTTGATGTCCAGAGGGTATATAGAAACCCTATATGCTACAATACTATTTTGTATTTTTCCTACTGAGATTAAAGCAAATGTAGAATTTAACAGGAAGATCTTGTTAAAGGTTAATCATAGATCTAAATGAATACCTGTTTTCAAAAGGCATTTATTTTCCTGACAAAGAAAGGTTCCTTAATTTAATGTTTCACATTCAAAGTATTTTCAAAATTGTGAAGCTTGATTTTATACTTCATTTTTAAAGAAAAATGTAAAAATTTTAATTCAGAAACTTATTTCAGTGTTTAAAGTAAGTTATTTTACTTTCAAAACTTATCTAGTGTACGCATATTGGAAAAATTGTCACAATGCCCTACTGGAACCAGAAAATGGACTACAAAGCTCACACATCTGTAAGCCAGCTGAGGACTTGAAATACTTAATTTTCCTCTTTGATATTTGAAAGTTCATTGTATTTTGGCATTGGACAGTTAGTTGTCCTCACACAGAAGATAAACAAGTCCAAAAACCTGAATCTTGCCCAGTATACAGTCTTAACACAATGTTAAAATAATTATGTGTCTAAAACATGTTATCCAGTAGTTCTGAGCACATATGCAACAGTACAGTTACTATTATTCACTCAGTACTACCCTTACTCACTAAAAATATGTATATACACACAAAATATGAAGAGAAAAATATATTTTAAATAAAATCTAGAGAAAATGTTCATATTATTTTCATATTTAGATGTCAAAATATAATTTACCTGTTTCCCTAGAATTACTTGGTTTGACCACTCAATTTAAGTAACATTTATTATTACGGTAATAAGACAGAACGTGATTCAAATAATTTAAAATTGTTTCTGATATTTTTTCTTATATTTTCAGTTGTCTCTGATATTTTATTTTTGTTTTAAAATGTTAATATTTTCAAGAAGATTCAGATGTATTTGAATAACTATTTCTTAATGACAGTAACAAAGAATTAAATCTCAATAATCCATTCAGCCACATAAAGTTATAGAAATAACAAGATTTTAACTTTAATTTTTTTTTTGTCAAAGGTCAGCAAGCATATTTCAAAACTTTCAGTGGTTCAATTGGTGGATGCTTTCTTGAGTATTTTCCATAATTCCTTGGAGTTTAAACTTCTCAAAATATTGCCAAGAAAAATGACAGAACACTTTATACCAATAATGCCCAACGAGTAGGCATAAACACAACTTAGTTAGAAAACAGCAATAGTAATGCGGCACTTAAAATAAAAGGTCAGTTTGCTATAGAGTATACATTCTCTGGGACAATGTAAAACCTGCAAGTCTTTAATAATTACTTTTAAGTGTCAGTTTTAGGGGCCTTGTTAAGACTTCATATTTTTTGAAGGTAATGAGAAGAAAAGGATAACCTGTTAAGCTAAAAGTGCTGGGTCAGTGATAACAAAAAAAGTTAAAGTCAGCAATGTGGTAAATGTGGTCTAGCCTTTAAGAAGGTGTACAATGAAAATCACCTCAAACTTGACAGTCACCTCAACATTTTTACATAGGTGAACTATGGTAAAAGAATAAGGGTGGGAGAGAGGAAGAGGAAAGAAGATGTCACAAAAAGATGACAAGGAGTAGAAGAAGGATGTTGTAGACAAAAGGAAGCTAGAAACAATTCTAAGTAGCCAGTCCTAGACTTTTATGCATGTGTAAGGTGTCAGGTTGGTCTTTGAAGAACAGACACAGGGCTAATTTTATGAGCAATATTTTAAGTGACCTCCGCATAATTTTTTTGCCCTCTTCCACACACTATGACAGGAATACCAAATCTTCAGGACGATGACATTCTAACAGAAAGAACAATGCATGGTAAAAACACCCAGATGAACTCTGACAGTCATGTACCAAATCATACATGCTGCAATACACATGGTGAAATGATTTGCAAACAGATATCAAGCATACTAATTAAGTGCTTTGTAAAATAAATTTCTCAAAATTTTCAACAAGGATTTTGAAAAAACCATGATTAAGCTGGAAAATGCAGTTCCTTTTCTTTCTTTTTCTCTCTTTTTTTTTTTTTTACAGACATATGATTTAGAATTATGATCAAATCTTCTAAAACTATGAGAAGAGTTGTTGGCCCATCTCTAGATTAAAAACAAACTGAAATAAATTAGATTTTATGTTGAAAAAAGTAATCCAGCTCAACAACCTGTGTGCCAAGTTTCTCTCATATAATTTGAAACAGTTAAGCAATAAACTCTGAAAAAGGAATTTCTAATGGAAGCTTGAAAACACTTGACTCCAGCTTTGCTACTGGGTGCCATAATAAATCCAGAAACTTAAAACCTCAGATACACTGGAAAAGGAAAAACTTTCAGTGGAGCTATGTAATGTATAGTCTAATATGAAAGCTTAAGAAACAAAAATCTTTGCTCCAGTGAGTTTCATATACTTTATTCCCCAGGCACTCAACTCCCCTCCCCCACACCCCAGCCAATATTTCATTCTTTGCTAGAGTAAGGATTATGAAAGCTAAAAAAAGCCCCTTGAATTTTTGAGACTAAAATGTTATAGTATTTAACACCATTTAGAAGAGAAGGCTTTAGAACACAGAAGCTAGGCTGTGAGATTCTGCAAAGTAGTTAGGCCAAATATTTATGAGACAGAATGGAGAGGTTCTTTTTGAGTAATAGGTCTAGGCTGACTAAATTCAGGGGATAAGGTTGAAAACAACCTTAGAGTCTTTAGATTTTTTTTTTTTAAACAGTGGCAGACATTCCGTTAAGTGTATTGTTGGAAGAAACACAGGTCATTCATAGTTCTTGTTAGAAATATACAGATAACAATCACTAGCAAGGCTTCCACTTGTAAATAGGACTACAGAAGGCTACTAAGCAAATTGAATGGAATAAGCTTCACTAAAATAGCTGAGGAAAGTATACTTGAAAGGTAATTTGGTTTTGCCAAAAACTGCTCCTTGAGTTTATAGGTGAAAACAGTACTCTCTGATTTAACATTGCATAAAGGAAAAAATTAGTCTGTGTATGTTTATTTGCCTCTGGATCATAACTTTCCTGTAGTGTTGGGTCAAACGATAAATCAGAACTCAGTATTTTCTTACTCCTACCACCCACCACCCACAGGAATGGAGGGGACAGTCTGTTGGGCTTTTACATGCATATAATTACATTCTTATGAAAATTCTGGGGACAAGAAAAACTGAAATGGTGGTTCATCTTCTTAAGGGGACCATTTTCAAATCACGTTTAATGGATTCTAACTAGAGGTTTTACAGTAATAGGAATGGGAATCTGAGACTTATTTCAAAAAGCCCAATGGGAAGTGCAGATTTACCTGCAATTAAGTTGCAAAAGTGAACCAAAGGTTTTGTATTGTTTTTATCTTTTGACAGAATTATGCCAATCCAGCGCATTAACATAGGTTATTTCACAATTATCAGAAGGAATAATTGCCATGATATAAATCTTTGATGAATACAAACAGCTAATTTAGTAGGCAAAATCTTTCAGAAACATGAGGTCTCCTTAGGGAGAAAATGGCTGTTGTTTAAAGGTAGGGAATCACTTACCCATTTCAATCTATTCATTTAACAGTCCAGGTAGCTAACCGAGGCTCAGAGAAGTAAAGAATTTAACCAGAGTTCTTAAGTGATGGAACCAACACTCAAATCTGGTTCTACTACCTAAATTCTTCCCACTCTTCTAAGTTGCTTTCTTCCTCTAAGATGCTCCTAAGTTTTAACTTTCCCTCCACTATCATGTATGCACTAATATACTAGTTACTATTAATAGTGACAATTTCTGTGGTTTATATAAAGTGCTGGGAAAATATGTCAAGTCACTATCACAGAAAAACCTTAGATAATATTAATAAGAACAGACACAGGGATAAAAGAAATGGTATTAATATTTGAGTGTGATAATTTAAATCGGGCAAATCCTAAGCTATTCAAAACAACAGTAAGAGCTTGGTGAATATGTTTTAAAAAATGACAGATCACCCCCCTGTGCAATAATGCCTGCATGGTTATCCCTGGTCCCAGTTACCCTTCCATCAGAGAACCAGATGTGCCCTCTAAATTAGGGGGCTGGGCAATTAGGCAAATCCAAATTGAGGGGCATTTTGCAAATAACTGTCAATGGGCTAGAAAAGAGTGGGCAATCATTCTAGAACAATGGAAACTTAAAAGATATGAGAATTAAATGCAACATATGACCCTTGATTGGATCTTAGGTCAAAACAAAACAAAAACAGTTAGTAAAAAAAATCCAAGCTATAAAGGACATTATTGGGACAATTGGGGAAATTTGGATGTGGACTGTGTATTAGATAACACTACTGTATCATTCATTGTTTAATGTCCTGAATGTGATAGCTGATTTGTGGTTGTGTAGGATATCCTTGTTCCTAGAAGATACTTGTAAGTGTACTGAAGGTGAAGTGATATACGCACCTAACTTTCAAATGGGAGGGAGAAAGGGAGGAAGTAAGAATGTGGAAAAGAACGGGAGAGAGAGAGAAGAGGGAGCGAGGAAAGAGACAGGAGAGAAGAGGAGAGAAGAGGGGAGGAGAGGAGAGAAGAGGAGAGAGAGAAAAAAGGGCTCATGCAGGAACATCTAGAATGCAGAAACAGGCTTCTTGCACCATTCACGAGCACACTAAGGAGTTGAAAGGTATGTGAGTGCTCACTCTACTCTACTTTCCACTTTTCTATAGGTTTGCAATTTTTTAAATGAAAGCTTGGGGAAGAACTTAGAGTGCTAGGAAGTAATCCTGTACCTGTGCAGAGGAGAAAGAGTGAGCCCCTAAAGCCAAGATGTTTCTTATACCACATGGCAGCAAAAGGCCTCTCTGTTGTAAGATTTGACAGTATGCTGTCTACCAAAGGGAAGGGGGCAAGTCAGAGTGTTTGAAATATTTATGGGTTAAATTTCCTCCACTGGGACATTATGGCACTTACATGATTTTTAATTAAGAAGGTAAACACCCTAACATTTACTTAAAAAAACACTTAGTACAAACTAGTTACACATTTGGTAAGAGTAAAAATATTTTTGGAGTTGAAAAAGGTCAATAAATGGTAAAATTATTCTGATTTTAATGTTCATGTACATATGTTCACTGGTTACTGCTTTGCATTTAATTTAAGACGGCCTTTTTAATAAGCAGAAAATGTGCATTTTTATATTGTTTAAATTTTAATACGGATTTTTGTTCAAAACAACACAGACATTCAGGCTACTTGTAAATGATACAAGATTTTTTGCTAATGAGGCATTATGTAGAACATATGCAAAAATCACAACTCAGTCTTCCAAAATAGACCACAACAACAGGAAAAAACATGATTTTAATAAAAAAGAGCAGCACTGGGCTTTTACTTCAAAGCAATTAAGGGCTTTGGATAACTAAAAGTTTATGTCAAGCTGATGCCAAACCAAACTGGTCTATTAAACACATACTATGAAGAGTTTCTGTAATAGTCTATGAAAAGGCTCTTTGCCATAAATATCAAGCACTGCCACTCCGAAGATTACAACTACGTTAGGTTCATGTTTGAGAACAAGGAGTCCAACATCCAGATCAGACTTCTAGAATTTCAAATCTGAAATAATGTATCCATGAAAGAGAAGTTTAAATATGTTTTCCATTTTGTGATTTTTCTCTACAGTAAATTATACCAAGTTTTATGTTCTCCCCGACATTTTTTTCCACAGTTTTCCATTAGTCTCAAAAAAATTGCTGTTACACATAAAATTTTGAGATATGTGTAAACATTTAAAAAAAAGCACCGAATACCCTTATTTTAAGTTATTTCTTCAGCTTTCACAACTGTATTTCAAGAAACAATATGCCATTCACTGCAGATATCCTTCCTTCTAAGCACATGACATGTAAATTTTCAATTTTATAAAATCAGTGAGGTAGGGTACAAACTATTTCTCTGGCTTCTGAAACAAAAGTTCCTTTGCCTATAATACTCATTTTGTCTCTGCTTTTAATTTTTGATGTGACAAAAAAGAGACAGCTATACAGTAAATAATATAGTCCCCTGAGGAGAGCCCTAACTCTTCTATGTGTCTATGTTGGTGTCTCTTGTCAGCAATATTTATAGTAGACAAAGTGTGTCCTTGTCTATCACTTTATTTCTTCTTCTGGTCCTAGGACTGAGGGACTTTCGGATCTCCCTTTCAGTTAACACTCAAAGCCTGGCTCCCAGATGACCATATCCCTTTGGAAAAGGGAACGGCCAAAACAGTGCCCATTTTACTCTCTAGGGCCTTGAGAAATATAACAGGGAAAGCAGTCCCTGATAACCTTGTACTCAGTGGTTAGGTAAATCTGATAGGGATGGCCTCAAGCTTGGGCTTGGCCTGTGTGAATTTTTATATTCATGCAATGTCTTAAAGATGGCTGTTGGCAATTTACTATGATCACCATATTCAGTGTTGGGGTCTGATCCTTCAGGCACTGTTCTTCACAAGGAAGCATTTCTTGGTTTTTAAAGAAGTCTGAGTCTAAATCAGTTCTTCTTCCTAGGAGAATATGGATAATTCCTAGGTATTCAAGCTTACCCTTGGTTTAAAGCCAAGGTTCAAATTACATCTCCTAATTTAAATATAAGTCTCAAAAATATTCATTTTTCTTTTGACCTACACTTAGAAGGGTATATAATGCCATTAGATATAGGATTTCCTTATTAACTTAATTTTACACATAGGTTTTTAGGAACAGAAATTATTAGAGGTAATACTAATCTTTTAAATCTCTGAAATATAAAGCTTTTCATATATTTTTTAACCCATTTTTTTAAACAAGTCTGATATTATGCATCTTTTCTTAGCTTCTTCATATATTACTATGTAAGTTTAGTTTGTTAAAAGATGAATAAACTTTGAATCTGAAATGAAAAGCTAGAAAATCTTACTTTTTTTTAAAATAAGAAACTAGCCATATAAGCATGGTCTCATACATGTTGTAAAGGAGAAAAATAAGTAGAGGAACTAGGTCTGGCTTAAAAAAAATTGAGAGAAATGAAAGAGACATAAGAGATATGACACCCAAGTGCAATGTGCAGACCTTATTTGAATTCCAATTGAAATGAATAGTAGAAAAACAGCTTCAGGGAAGTTTGAATATAAACTGGTTATTAGATGATATCAAGGAATAGCTGTGAATTTTGTCAGGTATGATAATAGATGGTGGTTATGTTAAAAAAAATTCCTTTTCAGACAGAGATACATATTGAAGTAGTTCTGGGTGACGTGACATATCTAGCTGGGACTAATTAATTGAAGAAAATGGGTCTGGGCTTGGTTGACCATGCCTGTAATATCAGCACTTTGGAAGGCTTCTGCTTGACGCAGAAGTTCAAGACTAGCTTGGGCAACATAGCGACATCCTGTCTCTACAAAAAATACAAAATTAGCCGGGTGTGGTGGTGTGTGCCTGTAGTCCTAGCTACTTGGGAGGCTGAGGCAGGAGGATCACTTGAGCCCAGGAGTTTGAGGATGCAGTGAGCTGTGATTGCGCCACTGCACTCCAGCATGGGCAACAGAGCAAGACCCTATCTCTTTAAAAAAAAAAAGAAAAGAAAAGAAAAGAAAAGAAAGTTGAGGAAACGGACAAAACAAGATCGGTAAGATACTGATAATTGTTAAAGCTGAGTGATAGGTACCATGGGGGTTCCATATGCTACTCTCTCTACTTTTAGGTATGCTTGGTCCAGACAAAAAAATAAATAAATAAATAAAACGATAAAAGCCATAAAGGGAAGAAAATAGTTCAAGAAAGAATACAGTAAAGTCTTGTTCAAAGTACAATGTGAAAGCACAAAACGAATGAACTGGCATTAGGAACCAAAAATGACAAAGGAAGATGGGAAAGAAAATACCGTACATTATAAAATGTCAAAAATGAAAAGGTGGCAAGGAGATTACTGACAGGTCCCAGGGTAATCCATAACAATCAACAGATTGCAATGCAAACTTTGATTAGGAGAGGTAACATCTTTTGGGGACCAAAAACTGGTACTACATTATGGAATTTACTACCTTTTAAGGTTGAAAAGAATTTAAATAAGGCTGAACTTATGTACAAGGTATGCCAACAGCTGAGTTCTTGTCACCCATATTTCTCTAGGCAGCTACAATCAAATACTGTCAGAATTTCCTGCAGGCTACTTGGGAGGCTGAGGCAGGAGGATTGCTTGAGGTCAGGAGTTTGACGAGACCAGCCTGGGCAACACAGCAAGACCATGTTTCAAGAAAAAAAAACCAAAAAACAAAACTTCCTGCAGTCTTGGCAAATGGGGCAAATGAACAGAGAAAACAAGATAAGGGTGATTTCCACCCATCAGAAGCTGCTTCAAAGCAGAGCAGGTTATGGAAAACCATCCGTAGACTAGAGTCATTGATAGTAGTTAGTAGGTCTAGAGTGAGGTCATACAAAAAATGTTAAGTAAACACATGATTTTAAAACAGACTAGATAAAGTTATCCTTTTATAGCACATGATAAAGTATTTTAACTAATTTTGACCTTATCAAAGTGATATTTCTGTTTCAACATACCTTTGATCTGTAGCCTGCTGTTCTCGAAGCTGAAGAAGAGATAACTCAATTTCATTTTCTTTTCTCCTCAGCTGAGTTTTCAGGATCTCGGCCAAGTGCTCTAACTCTTCTATCTGGCCTCTCTGTGACTGAATAACATTTTCCCTGAAAAAAAGAGCCTATATAAGAATTTGTAGTTTGAGGAAAAATTTGCAGTAATTTAAGATCACTGCAAAGAAAGTTCTTCCTAATGAAGAGCAAACAGAAGTTAAAATTTTAGCTTAAGTGCCTCTGCACACAGTGAAATAAGAGCAGATTAAACGTGACAATTTGGAAATACATATGAAATAATACAAGATATTGCTTTTTATAAGATAATGTCCTGGGCGATGGATTGGACTTTGGTTCAATTCAATTAAGTAAGTATTTATTGATCAGCTACTATGTACTCTACCATCTGGTCTTCAGATAATTTATATGCGTTTCTTCTTTCACATATGCATATCTGCCTATATCACCCAAACTAACACTTCAGAGAAAGACGGCAGGAAATTTGCCAAACATCACTTGTAGTCTCTGGCATGCATTGTCCTCACTATCCTGGCGCATCCAGCTAATGCCTCAGAAACTGGTATGAACCTGAGCTTTCAGCTGATGTAGAACCTGCTTTAGTGTTATCTTTACTTTTATTTTCCCACAGCCTAATCATTACTGTAACTGATATTTAAAATATTCAAAAGGAAACATTTTAAGGCCATATTATTCTTAAACAACTATTTAAGGTATGTTACACTTTGTGTTACGTGTTTTCTTTCCTTATTCAGTACTGTTATTTTTTGATGATCCAGGTGAAGGCCTATAAATAAAGTGGAACCTTACCTTCATTTGTGTGACTCACAGACACTGAAACCATGAGGCTTTGATTAACGGGAAAAGTAAGCTAAATGTGGCAGAAGTAATTTTTTGAAACCATGATATGATGAAGAATGCAGTACCATAGAATCATACGGAAACAAAATCTGAAATCCATATGTACCTGATAACTCCAAACTTTTAAGCCACTCCCTCCAATTCTTTTTTTTTTTTAAACCACAAAAAGAGCTAATTGATTCAGAATCTAAAAAAATTACCTATGATTTTCTGCCTCTAAATTTACACTATTCTAAATGACTGGACTTTACGATATTCCTTTGGGAGTAAAATCATAAGAAGACTATCCTATAAACCCTTCCATCAATACAGTTGGATAAGTTGTTCATTTTCCTCATTTTACTAAAAACATGTTATATAATATCTGTTGTTACCCTACAGAACAGAGCTGTATTTTAGTGGAGCAAATTATTTATACATAACCCAATTTTATTTAAATAAAGGAAAGGGAGGGATTAAAAAAAGACATGATCAATAAACAAAGTTCTAAAATGACCACCAAAAAAGAACACGTACAAATTTCTTATTTCTCCTCTGGCTTCTTCAAGTAAACTGTTGCCATATTTTGTAAGCGTGGGTTGTAGTGTTTCCACTACATCTACATCTTGGAATCTTATACCTAAAAATAAATTAATAAAATACGATTATAGAAGTGAAGTTAGAAAAGAAGGCTCTTTCATTTGCTATCATAAGGATATTTATAATATAATAAAGTCTCGTATTAAGTACTATTAAGTACTAAGAGTTATGTGTTCTATAGTACAGAGAATTAAAAATATACTGCCATAGGGAATATTAGATCTCAGCCACCAGTAGGCATTAAATAAAACACAGCAATTGCCCATTTAACAAATTCTACTGTAGAAACCAAATTACCTAGAGATAATTTGATTCAACTTAAGATTTAGAACTCCTGCAGTAATTTCTAAAAGAACCAAAGTCTTCAGTTCAGGTCTTGACAATGTAAACTGAAGTATGAAGAAAAAAGGTTTCGAAAACTTGACTTTTTTTGGTGTTTCTGATAAAGGTTTTTTGAGGTTTCTGATAAAGGTTTTTTGATTTTTAAATTAGTCAGTCACATTCCTTGCCCTTACTTGTTTAAGTCAAAATGTTTTCTGTATTTTGGTTAATTCTATCTCAGTAAGAAAATCCATATTTAAACACAGGTTAATTTGAGAATAGATCATCAACAGAATTTCTTTAAATAAAACATTTCCCTGTTGCATTTAAAATATAATTTTTCTTATAAAAGTTGTATAAAATTTTACAAAGATAGTTCCACTACTGAAAATGAGACATATCTTTAATTATGTGAGCTAATTTACATTTATAGAATATTAAATTATTAGTTTATGGTAGATAAAATATGACAAATGATTTAGATTTTAAAATGGAGAATAGTCCCAGATAAAAAGATACAGAGCAAATTTATTCTTTTTAGAAAAGTTTACTTCTAAAAATGACAATTTTCATTAAAATAATGGAACTATTACTCTTTCCAAAGCGTTCAACATCTGTTGCTGTAATCTTAAAGAATAAAAAGTCTCTGCCTAATACATTAAATATTAATAGTTTACTGTGTTAGAATTTGCCAATTATATTACTTTGGCAGTAATGCTAATTCTTAAGCTTTTCCTACATAAATCATCAAAAAACTCAATATTATTGGTAGAATTAAAAAATACTCAAAACATATCTTAAAATTTACAGTCTCATGGTGATTTGCCAATGGTTTTATATACATATATTTTACTTTTTAAATTGATACATAACATTTGTATGTATTTATGGGGTACATGGGGTATTTGGTACATGCACACAATGTGTAATGATCAAATCAGGGTATTTAGGATATACACCATCTCAAACATTTATCATTTCTTTGCACTGGGAACATTTCAAATTTTCTCTTCTAGTTACTTTGAAATATACAATATATTGTTGTTAACTATAGTCACCCTACTGTGCTATCAAACACTAGAAATTATTCCTTCTATCTAACTATACATTTGTACCCATTAACCAACCTCTCTTTATCAACCCCCCTGCCACCTCCCCACATACCCCTCCTAGCCCTTGGTAACTATCATTCAGCTCTCTACTAATGGTAATATTAATATTTAAAAACACACACTTTACAAAAATCTTAAGAAAGTTTACATTACATTGATCACAGCTTAAACCAGTGCTTTCCATCCTTTATCCCGACAAGGCACAAGTAGAAAACAATAGTATTTGTACAGCAGCTTGTGGGTAAAGGCTGCTTATAGCCAGAGAGGGTCTGGGGTTCTCACCCAGCAACCCTAGGCTGAGATACTCCTGACAAATCTGGCCTAAGTCCCAGCCTCAGAGGCAGTCCTGAAGAATCTACTAAGGTTGCTAAGGTATCAACTTTGGTAATGATGCCTTAAGTTTATTCAGAAAGACAGTGATTAAGAAAGTATTCATCATTACTTAATGTTTTGTGCAACTTCCAGGTCCTAGACTCTATACTGAACAGCGAGAAAGGTCCAAATCACTAAGAACATACAAACATAAGGAGAAACTTAAACCATGCAGCCACATTTTTAAAAGACCCTGCTGCTCTGTGACTTTTTTTTCTTATAGGGAGAAATGTCCATCAGACTCTTCTATTTAAACAGCAATTTATAGCACTAGATTAGTTTGCCATTTTAATCTAAAATTTGGGATTGATTAATTAATTAATTATAGACAGTGGTCTCTCTATGTTGCCCTGGCTGGACTGAAACTCCTGGGCGCAAGTGATTTTCCTGCCTCAGCATCCCAAGGACTATAGGCGTACACCACTGTGCCCAGCTAAGGCAATACTTTTACTTAGTATAATTTAAAAGGCCTTGCACTCCTTAGAGATCATCTTGCCCAGTTATGGTCCCAAATGGCAAAACTAAGATTCGGAGAGCATAAGTGACGTTTTAATGGTAAAATATATTACTGCGGAGCTACCGTCTGATTTCTTATCTGATCTAGTGTTATTATCACTCCATTTTATAGATGGGAAAAATAAGGCTGAGAGTTTAAGTATTCTCTTCTATGTAAAAAAGTTAATCGGTGGCAGTATTTTCAGATTTATAATTCATTATGCTTACTTTGGTTAGATTCAAAGTCTACTGCCAATCTCACATAGCTAGGAGTAGCCAAGTCCTTTCATCCTGCAGCTGCCTCCTGCTTGCATGGAGGCTTTATTGACTTCAAAGGAAGTCTATCTAAGGAACACACAGTGTTAACATTTTGGCTTGGAGAGAAAACTACAACAAATTTTTCTCCCTTTCTGTTCATATGGTGTTTTTTTTTTCCTTCCCCAATAAATTGAAACTAAAGTTTTACATGTTTCTTTACATCTCTAAAAATATTTGGTCTTTACATAAAGTATATTCTGAACAAAAATCAATTAGAGCTAAAACTTTATTTCCTTTCCTAGTAGTTGAAATTTTAAAAATGTTACTTAAAAATATTTATTGACTTTTAGTTCTGTTATAATTAAGTTTGTCCATGGGTGGAGAAAACTGAGAATTTTTAATAGAAATATTTATGTTCTATATCAAGTCTTATCTATTCAATTGAATTGCTTTGTAATCTGGGTAGGTTTTAGGCTATTCAGTTTCAAAATGAAGAAAGTGATTGACCTCTGATCATTTTTAGAGATGGAAGAGACCCTTATGGTCACTTACTTCAATTATTTTACATGTAAAGAAAACTCAAGTTCAGAATGATTAGGAAACTTGTCCAAGGTCACCAGCTAGTAAATGGAGGAACAAGAACACAACATTCCACCTGTTATGCTGCCTCCACACAATGAGAAAGATTTCAACACTTTTGCAAATTTTATAAAAGATCTTTGGATGAAGAACTTAAATATGATCACTCAAAACAATAAGTGTGGTCATACATAAGCAAACTAGCTGGTTTCCCCACTTACCTGAGTCAGTATGATTTCCATCTGTAATATAACCAAGTCAAACTCTACTCAAATTTTACTTAGTTCATACATGTCTCTTGTCTCAGGATGAACAGTTATGTGGAATATTTTCCTAAACAAATGTGAGACTGAGCTCATGATTCTTAAATAAAATGATCTTCCTTACAATACCATTTTATCAAAAAGCAAATAAAAATGATTTTTCTAAAGACACTTAAAAGCATGAAGAATACAGAAATAAAATTTTGTGTTTGTGTGTGAAAACAATCTATTATAAGACTTAACTTTAGGATTTAATGTAAGCTTTGTTTTACCTTTCCTGGGGCATTCCTGTAAACCTGCATTGTCATTTGCTTTTCTACGCCCAGTGTTAATACGAGATTGTACATAATTGTATGGAGTTTGCCTGTAACCCTGGATTTGAAGTTGCTGTTTGGCAGAAATTAGTCTGTTTTTGAGGACTTCGTTTTGTCTTTCCAGCTCATGAACTTTCTCTTGCAGCTGCTCAATCATTTCCTCCATTTCCACATCTCGTCCCAGCCGCTTGGGGCCGCCACCAACCCGCTCGTATCTTTTCTTGTCATTAACTAGCCGTATTAACTTGGTGGCCATTCTAGGGAAATAATAAAAAGATGAAAAGGAATGTGAGAAGTCAGCATAAAATGCATTCTGTTGAAAGGAACATAATCACTGTGAAGACTTCAGTGCAGAACCTGAATAATAAATTTCAGGTTTTGATGTAACTATTACTGCCTGTGAAGAATCCTTTGATGATAATTGAAACCACTGGGCAACAATCTGCTTTATAGCACTGACAAATAACAGTTTCCTAAGGCTTATCATTTAAGGTTAGTAAAGAGAGGACACATATTTACTCCATATGTTCCTGAAATGCAATTTTTAACGCATGACCTTATATAGGAATGCTGTATGCACTTAAATGTAGTTACAGATTGTGGATGTGGTGGGTTATATCTGCAATCCACAGTAAGTTAAAACTTTTGAAAAGTGTGTTAAGATTATGCAGCATTTAGGTAATATATTGTTTTCAGTTTCTCTAGGACTAAGACACATTATAAATATAAAAATGTTAGAATGCACAGATGCACACATATAATGCCCAATAAAAAATTCAAAAGAAATCAAAACGTGCCATTAAATGTTGCTTAGTGCTCAAGAAACAATCGTGTTTAATGGTAGAAAATAATTCGATGCAAAAAACATCATTTTAATGCTACCTTTAAATCTAGACATAAATCGTGCTTTTGACATCTCAGGAGTTTATACCTTTGATTCTTTTAAGTTTTGATAGAAACTGGTTAGACAGAACAAAAGACAGAAAGGGCACATGGGGGTGATGTAATATACACGTACGGAAAACATGCCTGACAGTGAATGGAAAAATCTTGGCAGGACAAGAAAGAAAAGGTGGCTTTGATGAGAGACACAAGTTTAAGACTTTACAAAATTGGTCGCACATCTTCAATAGCTGATTCTAGTTTATACTGAATCTATTTTTATAAAGATCCAGACAGGAGATTGAAAATAAAAACACACTTCATTTTTCTTCAAATGGGGTTTGCTTTATTTTAGCATGGTTATGGACAGAAGCTTTTACTTAGGAGAACAAAAGTGAAATAAAAAAATCCTTAATAGCTTTTGGATGTCATAGAACAACCTTTTTTTTTGCCCTAAGCAGAGTCCTCTGTAAATGCGGTAGTAATACATGTCTATCTACACTTCTGGCTACTCAGTCTACAGCATGTGGCATCAGGGAGAGCTATGCATAACATAATCAGTTAAGATTGTTTTCTCTTTCCCTTGAGGCACACCCATTAAGCATGCTTTATAAGGGATAGAGGATAACAAAAACCAAGATCCAAGAGTACCACAAACACTCTAGTAAAATAATCAATGGATTAGTTCCTTTTCCACCTAATCCAGAGAATGATATATCATTGGGAAATTTGGCCAGGTATCACAGTCCAACAGAGTCACACACTCAGCTGTTTAATGAGTTTAGGGTCCTGAGCCCCATTCAGTGGCCTATCCATAAAAGTAAGGTAGTCATTCAAATGAGATGTCAATCTAAATACTTGAATCTTCTGTTACAGAGAGATGTTTGCACAGAGATATAGATTACATTCAAAAGAAAGACACAGATTTCATATGAAAAGGTAGTCAATAGCTAGAGAAAAGTGTCTTTAAACTCCTTAAATGACGTTCAAGTAAACTTTGTCAAGGAATGTAAGATTGCATGTTTGTCCAGTAATAGCAATTCCATTTGTTGGAATTGATTATTTTATGATACTAATGAGTTATAAGTGATCTGGTAAAGTTTGAGTACTTATTTAAAAAGGTGGTTTATAAAAACCTGTATTTATAGAAACTGATACTAATTACATCTTAAGGATAAATTTAAAGACTAGGTCACTGTCAGTGGTGTAAGACTGAGAAGGAATTTAGAACTTTGGGTCTTAGTGTTCACTGGATCACTGCTCTCATGGCTGAGTAAAATAAAATCCCATGAGGTTAAATGGCTTGAACACACCATAGGCTAGTGGCAGAGAGATAACAGAACACATACATACAACTTGACTCCTAGCCCAGTTCTTTTGCCATTAAATGACACGGCTCATTATTAAGTTGTTTTTTATTTTCTGGCTAGGACAAACTACTAATGAGGTCAAGGTTGTGAATTCAATCATTTTACTGACCAATTAGGCTTACAAAGTAAAAGAATGTGGTCATAGACTACCTGTCTCATTCTGACTGGCTGACGTGTGTGCTACTGGTCAGAAAGGGACTCACGCAAGTGAGTCATATGTCTTGAAAACAGCCATCATGACTCAAAAACCAACTCAGAGTAAAAGGACTGCCCATGTCAGGTTATGGGCTCTTAAGACAAAGTACACAGAATAGAAATTGGACTGGAATCACCTCTTTAGGATGAATTCTAAGCAGGAAAAAACCCTATATTTTTTCTTCAATGGCTATCTCACCTTTTCTTTGAATCTAGAACATGAATATGAACATGGACCTGCTCATGCTTACAAACAGGAATGTACTTTTTTGTTTTTAATTCCATACATTCAGAAATAGGCACAGTTTTTCTGAATAACAAAGAATTAAAGAATATCTACTCTTAAATCAGTCCTGTACAAATTTTTTGCACATAAATCAAAAGTGACAATATGTTTATTTAAAAACAGTTCAGGCTCTTTGAAATAAATATAGAATCTAGACTAATCCAAGCAAAGTTAAATATGTTCCAGAGACTTAAGTGATGTTTTCATTAGTAAACCCCAAATCTTAAGGGAACATGCATTCTAACAAGTTAGAATAGTTAATTACTTTTTAAAACTTTCATTTTAAAATCAAGACATTTAAAAACAGATGCTTTGGCCATTTGCTTATTACACTATAAATATTATTAAACCAAAAGTTATTTATAGATATGATATACTCCTGGCACTCTTAGCTATTAGCCCTTTTCTTTCAAATAGCAATTCAGACATAACAAACACTCATAATCTTTTTGGTTTATTATTCTAGTTTGCAAGATTTTCCATTTTTAAAAATCATACTTATTTGCAACCTGCCTTGTTCCAAAAAAGATTCAAGGTGCGGTTTTCAATTAAGTTTATAAAAAACCATACCCTCCAAACTTTGCAGAGGCAAGAAAAAAAGCTAAAAGCTTTTTATCATAACCTTTTAATTTTATCCTCTTGCTTGCGGGCATGCTGTTTAAGTAAAATGTTCTCATCATGCAAACGCAAAAATCTGTCTTCCAGTTCTTCACGACTGACACGTGACACTGCCTGGCGAGACTTCATTGTCCGTGTTGAAGTTTCTGCAAAAATGCCAATATAATTAATTGTGGGATTACTTAAAATAGTCTCTAAAAATGAAAACTCTTGATATTAATATAATCTCTGATGCCCTCATCTTAGATTTTTTCCTTTGTGACCTATAATTAAGATTGCTTTAGAAAATGTTATAACATTGCTCACATCAATGATTTGAGGTGAGAATAAAAATCTTTGCTATTAACACTTTACATACAGTATTAGGAATTTGAGCAACAATACTACCCAGGCAAAAATGTATTCAAGTAATCATTCTTTAAGAATATAAGATGGAACTCTGATTCAATAGACTTTCCACTTTATATGCTGAATATTGTGAAAACTAAATTAACAGTCAGAAAAGTCAGAGTATCTAAAACTATTTTTTTTTTTACAAAGGCAAGAGTGAGAATAATTCAGTAAACACATATGATTAAGACATTTTTTTGAGCTATAGTGTTAGGTTATAGAAAATAAACCACAATACTTCTAAGACAAAACATAAAAGTCCCCTAAAATTTAAAAATTGTCATTTAAAAGCTTCACTAATCATTTCCCTATATGCTACTTTATATATTTTTTAAGAAGAACTTTTACATCCTTTAGCATGTGTATATGATATCTTTTTACAGATGCTTAAATTTGATATTTTCCATAACTTTGTGAAGTAGGTCAACTTTCAACAATCCTCCAATAGAAATAAAGAACAAACTGATAGAGATTAAAGTCCTATGATGGGTTAATGAGGACAAGAATTGAACTTGAAGAGTATCAAAACCCAATAAATAGCTTTATACACTTAAAATTTATTTGTATTTGAATACCTGATACTCCCTCAAAGATTTAAAGCAAAGCTTATACATACTTTTTAACAGTAAAATCTTTATAGCCACATTTATCTTTTTCAATAAACAGTATATTGACCACCTTTCTGAGATATTTCAAGGTGGCCACTCATACTGTTTTGATTAAAAGGTGTACGAAGATTCCCTAGTGGAATATATTTTAAATATTCCTTCTCAATAGCAAACATAGTGGCATGAAAGCATGGCTGATACGTTGTACAAACAAACATAAACACAGCTCTCTACTCTAAATTGTTCCTTAAAGTAGTGCTTTTCTGCCTCAATTTGAAAGTGCTTTTTAGCCCTACAGCAACTATTAAGTGATAAAAGGATAAAGAAAACCTTTAATGTATATTAATTTGATAAAAAAAGTCACTATCACTTGCATAAATAAGCTATTTTGAGATATTCTACTTAAAAGGCAAAAATTTTAAAATATGGCATTTCCTTCCATATAAAATTTAACCATAAAGAGATGTTTTAATGGTGAATGTGATTTAAACCAGGCAATTCAGTTTGGAGGCTTGATATTCTCTATGTAGTTTCTACTGACGTGTGGAATTTTAAAAAGATGATTTATAACAATTCTTTATCAGAACAGAGGGGGATTTTACATTTTCTATGAGCTGTTGATAATTGATGCACGCAGTAAAATACCACATGTGTTCTGAACTCTCCATCTTTTTGTTTAGTCCAATCAAGAGCTATATAGTTACTTAAATGGTTTGGTTTGTATGAATATGAGAAATACTTTAAATTAAAAGTAAAGAAGTCACTGATCAAAGTTCATAACTGTAATAAATAACAGCTGGCCATACCTTGTAACCCTCCCATTCCAAAGAAGTTTAGACCTATATCTTTCACAGGCAGGTCTCCTGCAGTCTCATCAGCTGGACCAGACATGGCCTATCTGTAGAGAAAAGCATATTCAAATAAACTCTTTCCAAGTTATTATGTTAACTATGCAATGGAATGAACCAAATAAAATGAATAAGGGACTAGAACTTTAATGGACATCTTATTGTCCACATATGCTGCCTGAAGAAGATGAAAGCTTCTATTTTAAAAGTAATACTACATTCAATCATGGAGATGGTGTTCCTTTCAACAGTATATTTCCTATAGTTTGCTTAGGAAATGAAGTAAGATTATCATTTAAGAAATACCTTTCTCCATCCCTTCCCCCTCCCCAACCCCCAAAAGAAAGCAGGTATCTTGGAAAAAACTTAGGTCAGGAACTTGATTCAAATGGTTGTTCTGTCATTTACCAGCTGGTCAAGTCACCTAACCTCTCTGAGTTTCAGTCCATTAATTTTAAAAATGAAGAAAATAATATCTATCTCACAGAGTTATTCTAAGGTAAGTGAGATGGTAAATTAAAAGAACTTAGCACATGTGCCTGGGATGTCAATATTACCTGGATATTAATGTTCTTCTTGATGCACAAATGAATGGATAGTTCCAAGTTTTGTGAAAAGGTTTCATAAATTCACCAACTGGGTAAATTTTTGTTGCATCCTGCCTTTTTTATTGCCTAGGTTCCGGGGTTTAAATTCCTCAACACATAGGCTGTCCAGGTACTTCTGGTATTTTCACAGTTTCTATTCTTTGCAGAGCTATACCACGGTAACTTTATTTTGTATGTGGATGTGAATGGTCCCTGCAATGTCTAATATGAAAAAAAAAAAGATTTTATATTTTCATTTCAATCTACCTAGAAAGCCAAATGCAAACTACCAATGAAGATACTCTAAGGCAGAAGTTCTTAAGCTCTAGGATGTTGGTCACAGACCGGGAAGACCAAGAGAGCGGCAAGCTTATTTGTCTTGTTCACCACTGTATTCTTGGAGGCTGGCACAGAGTCTGGCACATTCACTGAGCAGGCATTCACCAAATAGTTGTTGAATGAATGAATAGAGTTTTGGGGGCTTCAAGGTCTGTGAACCCAGAGATGGTTTGCAAAATTTTGTATGCCTGTGCATATATGCAATATCTTCTAGGGAGAGAGTTCATAACTTTTATCATAACTCACAAAAGGTATAGAGAACCACTGCATTTTGCCGTGACAGAAACAGCTAACAGACAAATGCCTGGGCGATCATCTACTTCTTTTGGAAATGCTGCTACAGAAAAGGTCAATTTTAAGACTCCATTTCAACACAGGCCACATGTGAATGTGATTACTTTTCCATGATAGAGTTAAGATTGCTTTTATAATAATAACAATAATGATGATGATGGTAGTGTTAACATTTGTTGAATGCTTACTATGTGCCAGGTACTGTTCTAAGTGCTCTGTTTAGATGAATTAATTAAAAGTCCCACAATATCCTTATGAGGTTGCTACTCAAATGATGCCTGCTTTACAAAAGAGGAAGCCAAGACACAGATTAGGTAACTTGCCTAAGGTCACACATTTAGGAAGTACTTGTCTCTTGATATATTTGGTTGTCTCAACTGGGAAAGGACAGGGGGCGCTGCCAGCATCTAGTGGGTAGGCAAGCTAAGGATGATGCTGAACATCCTACAGTGCACAGGGACCTACAACAATGAATTGTCTGGCCCAAAATGTTAATAGTGTGGAAGTTGAGAAACCCTGCACAATGCTGCAATACCTCTCCAACACCATCTCTCACACTAACTCTCCTTGCTCACTATGCTTCACCTACACTGTTGCTTACCTTCCTCAATTTCACCACACCCTTGTCTTACTCAAGGCTTTTGCATTAACTGGCTCCTCATTCTTTGGAGCTCAGCTCAAATGTCACTTCCTCCGAGAGGTTTTCCCTGACCATTCTATGTTACTCTTCCTGCCAATTTCTTCAGTTTCTTTCTTTTATAGCAATTGCCTCTATCTGAAATTACCAGATAAAATTATTGTTTGTCTCCACATAAACATCTTGAGACGGGTATTGGTCTTGTTCACAGCTGGTCAAGAACAGTGCCTCGCACTTGGTGGGTACCAACATTAATATTTATTGAATGAATAAATGAATACCAGACACTGAGACTAAAGTGGTAAGCAAAGTCTCCACCTTTATGGAGCTAACAGGTCATAGAAATAATCGGACGGTAAACAAACAAGTAACCAGGCAAACAATAGGCCACCCAGGAGGTTTAGGGTCTACCAATCAACTCCTGACCCAGGGCAAAAGAGCAAACTGTGTTTGTGACCTTCTACTTGAAGGATTTGGATAGGGACGGCAATTAGCAGCATCAAATCTCATTAGCTAGGGTTCACGGTTAGGATATAAAATTTCAAATTGGTCCTGGACGTGGGGCAAAAGGGCAGGCTGTGATTGAGGCCTGAGGATATGGCAGTGCCTCGGGCTGGGTTGCTTCTTCCACGCGAGCAGAACTTCGGGACCTTCTCCAGGCCGCAGAGTAGTCCCCACGACTCCAGCCCTGGCCCGCACTGCAAGGGGAGGGTCCGCCATCCTCCATCCACCCCCATCCCCCGCGAGAGTACTTACCGAGCCACTCGCACTCCGCCGCCCGCCGCCGTTGCTATAGCGCCGACGGCGTGTTGGGCGGCTGGCTGAGAGGAGCACGGGAAAAACATGGAGGGTCCCGTTGCCTCCTGGGAAATGTAGTTCTCCTTGGCCCCCAGCCTGTCGGCTCGTTGCGTAGCGGACTGCGCTCGCCCAGCTGTCGGACCTGGGAAATTCTCCTCCTCGAAACCCCGAGGCACTCGCGGCGTCGCCGCGGGGCATGCTGGGAGCGGTAGTTCTCTGGGCTGAGGGGCAGAATGGCTCCGGGCGGCAGCAGGACGCTGAGAGAACTACGTGCAGGAGGCGGGGTCCAGGACGAGGGATCTACGCGGCTCGCGGTGGCGAAGGCGGCTTTAGTGGCAGCATGAAGCGCACCCCGACCGCCGAGGAACGAGAGCGCGAAGCTAAGGTATGTCGGCCTCTCGGGGGTCTGGGGTTCTTCGTGAGGCGCGAGCTAGGGGCAGGGAATCGGAAGGGCCTGGTTTCATGGCGAGCGGATGCAGGGTATTAAGCCAAGGGATGACAAGGCCTTGTCAGCAAGGGACCTGGAGACATGGGGCGGGGGGTATGTTATAAATTCGTGCTGCTCAGGATACAGGCCGAGTCCTGTTGGACTGGCTCAGAAGTGAGAATCAAGACACCCATTTCCTTGTCCTGCTTCTGTACCTATTCCTTGGTTAAATTTGTAGCCACTCTCGTGCCTCAGTTTACCGGACTCTCAGATGACTGGGTTCCTACCAGCTGTGCTTTCTCATCGATAATGGTCTTTGAGGACTGAGATCGGCTTAGATGAAATATCGGTGCGGTCAGATGTGTTTATTTGGCACAGTTGTCTCAGTGGCCAGCTGATACAGGCTGTGTCTTTCAGCACTGTGGATATGAATCTTTAACTACATTGCTATGCTCTACCTTTGGTGTGCAGCTTCTGGTAGTTGCCATTCCATGGGATGACAATAATAATGGCCATAGCGATTTTTTTTGGTTTTGTTTTTTAGCATTTATTGTGTGTCAGGCACTGTGTTAGGTTCTTATTTATATTATTTTATATTATTATCTCAGCAGATTCCAAGATAGATATTTTACACATGGAGTATCAACAGTCTTGTTTCACAAATGAAGAAATAAGTGTTTTCCTTTTCCTCATTCGGAAACTCAGGTCCTATTGATTTGTCTAACTATATTGGGAATCTGTCCACTTCTTTCTCATCTCCACTACCATGGACCAGGCTACTATTATCTTTTTAATGGACTGTTGCAGTAGCCTCCTTATTGGACTATACTCACTCCACACCCTAACTTAACTCCTGTGCCACCTTCTCTCCCTTCCACCAACAACCAGTGTAGTGTCTTTTCCACACTGTAAAGTATAATATTTTCTGAGTATATATCTAATTATGTCCCTTTCCTCCCTCTTACTCTGCCAACCACCTGTTTAAAATCTTCAATGGCTTTCTGTTGCTCGTAGGATAAAGACAAAACTTCACATGACCTAAAAGATCCTGCATGTGCCCGGACCCCATTGGATACAATCCCACTGGGCATGATAGTCTGCTCTCTGCTTATTGACTACTTCAGCCTTCTTAAAAGTCCCTCTGTCCTGTATTTCAGTTAGTCATAGGGCCTTTGCACATGCTCTATGATAGGCAGATATTGGCAGTAAGGATCAGTATTAAATAAAATATACACAGTTCTTGCTTTTGTAGAAAGTGAGCCTATCTTATGGCAATACACATAAAGATTTAAAATATAAAATCTGCTCTATAATGACCTGAGTTACAGCAGCATTTCACAAGGGACCTGAAGTTTCCATGCTTCAATCTGCATGGGATGTGGGTAATATACTATAAAGATGGCACAAAGAGGGAGACTCTTCTGCATTAGTCTACAAGAAACAATTAAATATCACCCATTGGCATTGTGCATGATGCCTTTCTCACCTTTCAGGTTTATTTTTAAAGTAATTTGTTTATTCTGTAAAGATTTATTGAGCATATATCCCAATGCTAAACATTGGGATTACAACTTTGGCTAAAATAGAATCCCTTCTCCAAAGAAGTTCTTATTCTATTGAAACCATAGCCATTGCCTGTGAGGTAGTTATTAATGTCATCTACATTTTAGAGATGTAACTGAGGCTTGTAGAAGCTGTGACTTGCCCAAGGCCACTTGGTCGCTAGGTGGAACTAGCACTCAGAGGTAGTTTAGGTCTTCTGAACTAGCTATCAGGTCTTCTGATTCCAATTTAAAGGCATTTTTCCATTTTATGCTTGTGAAACCTGTTGAGTTGATAGAGCAAGTTGTTGTCTTCCTGTTTACTTTTAAGAATTTCTTTGCTCTTTATTTAAAATTTGTTTACTTATGAAATGTTATTGGTTAGAACAAAATATAGGTAATTGTTTTACATCTTAAATATAAAATGTCCAATTACTCATGAATTATTTTCTCCTTTTCTAATCAACTTTATTGAGTTATAATTTATATACAGTAATTTGCAACCATTTATAGTGTACAATTTGATGAGTTTTAACAGATGTATATATTTGCAAAATCACCACAATTGGCATAGAAAATAGTTCTATCCCTTCTAAGAGTTTCTTCTTGTTCATTTATAGTCTTTTTTCACTCAGCATGATTTTTGAGATTTATCCATGTTGTTGCAGGTTATGAATAGTTTGTTCCTTTTTATTGCTGAGCAGTAGACCACTGTGTGGATATACCACACATTATTTATTCATTCACCTGTTCCTGGACATTAGAATTGTTTCTGATTTTGGGCTATTGTGAAAAAAGCTTCTATGACCATTCATGTGTAAGTCTTCCTGTTTTCATTCTATTTGGTAATGCCCAGGAATGGAATTGCTGAGTTCCATGGGAATTCTTTGTTTAACCTTACCAGAAACTGTCAAAACAATTTTCCAAAGTGATTTTACTGTTTGTATTAGTTTCCTAGGGCTTCTGCAACAAGTTACCACAAACTTGGTGGCTTAAAACAACAGAAATTTATTCTCTCACGGTTCTGGAGAGCAGATGTCTGAAGTCAAGGTGTGGACAGGGCCACACTCCTTCTGAAGGCTCTAGAGGAGAATCCTTCCTTGTGTTTTCCAGCTTCTCGTGGCTCCTGGTGTTCCTTGACTTGTGGCAGAGGAACTTCAATCTCTCCTTCCATCTTCATGTGGCCTTCTTTGCTATGTTTCTGTGTCTCCAGTCTACCTCTCCTTTCTAAGGATGCCAGTTCTTGGATTTGGGTCCACCTTAAATCCAGGATGGTTTTGTCTTGAGATTCTCAAGATCTTCAACTTAATTACATCTGCAAGGACCCTTTATCCAAATAAGGTCACATTCATAGGTACCCGGGTTTTGGACATGGACATATCTTCTTGGGGAATGATACTCAATCCCACTACACCATATTACATTCCCACCAGCTGTGGGAATGTAAAATGAGAGTTCTACTTCATATTCTTGCCAACACTTGGTATTGGCAGTCTTTTAAATTTTAGCCATTCTAGTGGGTGTGTAGTTGTATCTCATTTTGATTTTAATACGCATTTCAGTGATGACTAATGAGGTTGCGTATCTCTTTTTGTAAACTTTATTGAGGTATGATTTACATACCATACATAAAATTCACCTGTTTTAAGTGTATAATTCAGTGGTTGGTAGTATATTTACAGAGTTGTGTAACCATCACCACGATCTTATTTGAGGACATTTCCATCATCCCCAAAAGAAACCTTGTGTTCATTTGCAGTTATTTCCCAATTCCACCCCCATCCCTAGGCAACCACTAATCTATTCTTTGTTGTCTAGATTTGCCTTTTCTGGACATTTTCATGTAAATGGAATCATGCAGTGTGTGGTCTTTTATGTTTGTCTTCTTTTACCCAGCATAGTGTTTTTGAGGTTCATTCATGTTGTAGCATGTATCAGTACTTTGTTCCTTTTTATTACATGGTAGATAGTATTCCAGTGTCTGGATATACCATATTTTATTTATCTGTTCACCAGTTGTTGGACATGAGTTGTTTCAATTTTTTGGCTATTGTGAAAAATGTTAGCATGAATATTTGCATCCTAGTTTTTGTATGGATGTATATTTTCATTCCTCTTGGGTAGATACCTAGGAGTGGAATTGCTGATAATATGTTAAATCTATGTTTGACATTTCAAGAAACTGCTAAACTATTTTCCAATGTGGCTGCACCATTTTATATTCCAACTAGCAATTTTGAGAGTTATGGTTTTGTCACATCCTTGTTATTGTCTGTCTTTTTGAATGTAGCCATCATAGCAGGTGTAAAGTGGTATCTCACTGTGGTTTTGACTTGCATTTCTCTGATGGGTTATAATGTTTAGCATCTTCTCATGTGCTTATTGGACATATATATATATATACACATTTGTGAAGTGCTTGTTCAAAATATTTGCTCATTTTTTTGTTGGATTGTTTTTGTTCTTATTGTTTTGTGAGTTCTTTATATTTTCTAGATATAAGTCCTTTGTCAACTGTATATGCTGCAAATATTATCTCTTGTTCTTTTAGTTTATTTAGGGGTTTTTAATAAAGGTCCAATTTATCAATATTTATTTTTATGATTCATGCTTTTTGTGTCATATTTATGAAATCTTTATCCCAAAGTCATAAAGATATCTTGTTTATTTTTTAAATTAAACTTTGTCATCCCCATAATGGATAATTACTTTTAGTTTTCCTTTTCTCTTTGAAATAACTTAGATTATATTTTCTTCTTTGTGATTGCTTATGTTATAGACTTTTATACAGTTTCCAAGTCTGGAGGGTGATTAAGAAGTTGGACTAAATATATAGCTTTGCACAATAAATTTATTTATATAAATTTGTGTTAAAGCATAAGAGAGCACCATGCCATATTCATGCATTTTTAAAATGAATTTTTCTTGTAAGGCATATAGTAGAATAGTCCAGATTAGTATTTGATAGCTTGAGTTAGAACCGTGGCCTCTATCATTTCCTTGCTATTGGGATGGGGGGCGGGGGTTCATACCCTGTGCCTCAGTTTCTCCAGCCAGAAAATGGAGTCAAGAATAGCTGCTTCTGTAGGTTGCTGTCAGGACCCAGTTTGATTAGATTTGGCCACTATGTGAGGGGCAGAGTAGGTATGGCCTTGACTGAGTTTGGTTGCCTGAGGGGCCCTCTGCTGGTGAGGGGCTGGCCCTGTGCATTTTTTGCAGATGATGTAATTTATTATTTCGAAATGATTTATTAGAAGAGTTTCAAGAATAGAACATAGAGCTCTCATAGACCTATTGTCCGGATTCACAAGTTAACATCTTGCTGTGTTTGCTTTATTACATTCTCTCTGTCTCTGTCTCTCTCTATAGATACATATACACATATGAACCATTTTTTTTTATGAACCATTACAGAGTAAGTTGGAGACATCAATCCTCTTTGCTCCTAAATAGTTCAGCATGTACTTCCTAAGAACATGAACATTCCTTTACATATAAACACAGTCAATTGTCAATTTCAGAAAAAGTTAACATTGATATAATACTATTATTTAATCCAAAGTCCATATTCAGATTTTGCTGATAGTCCTAATATCTTTTATAGCATTTTTTTTTCCTGGTCCAGGTTCCAGTCCTGCATCACACATAACCTTTAGTTGTCATCTCTCTTTGGTTTCTTCTCCTTTAATCTGACTCCTTTAATGCCCTTTAAATTTGTTCCTCATCCTTTCTTTGTCTTTTAAGATATTGATGTTTGTGATGAGTTCAGGCTATTTGTTTTGTAGAATGGCCTTGTATCCTTTTTTTTTGTTTTAAGACTGGGTCTTGCTCTGTTGCTTAAGCTGGAGTGCAGTGGCACAATCATAGCTCACTGCAGTTTCGAACTCCTGGGCTCAAGCAGTATTCCTGCCTCAGCCTCCTGAGTAGTTAGGACTACAGGCTTGTGCCACTGCACTGGGCTAATTTTTTTATTTTTTTGTAGAGACGAGGTCTCGCTTTGTTGCCCAAGCTGGCCTCGGACTCCTGTGCTCAAGCGATCCTCCTGCCTTGGCCTCCCAAAGTACTGCGATTATGGGTGTGAGCACCCAGCCAGGCCCTGTATTCTTATTTGTCTGATGTTTCCTTATGATTAGATTCAGATTTTGCATTATTGGCATGTATATTTTGGAGGAAAGATGGGGCCACTAGATATCACAAATTTATAACCCACATATTCATCCTGGTTGCAGATGTGTTTTATTTGGCCCAAACAAACTGTTTGAATGTTTCAGAATTATTTTCTAATATTTAAAAATTGAGGAATTTCACATAAAAATCTGGATATCTGGCTCTCTTGAAAAACAGAAGTATCTGGTAACACTGGGCATCCATTTTCCTAACTACAGTTGAATAATGGCTGCTTCTTTAGGGTGGGAAATGTGCTTTTCCATTTTGCCATAGTCTAGTTTTGTCCATTCAGTCACAGTATAGTGATGTAGATTGTGGGATTTTAGGAGCAGACTCCTAGAATTGAATTCTGCTCCATCACTTGCTTGAACAAGCAACTTAACTTCTCTGAGCCTCAGTTTCTTTATCTATAAAATTGGGGTGATATTTAGGGTTGTGGTAGGGATTAAGTGAGAAAAATATATATCACCTTGAGCATTCCTGGCATACTGTAAAAATAATTGTTATGATCACCATCATCTCTTGTCATCATCATCATTATCATCACCACCTCCACCACCACCTATCTGACCTTGGTAGATATTCAGGACATTTATTCTATAAACTTACGTTGACTGTCTACTCAAGTTTGTTTTCTCAACTGGGGTTCCATTATCTTCTCTCCCATGCATCCAGAATGGTACTAGTTGTGTACCACCCTTCAGAAAATTGAGAAAATAGTCATGCAAACCTTTTTCTGTGTTCTGTGGTTCAGATGAGGAACCTGGTTAAGTGCCGTGTTGTGTACTCGGCACCGGGGTAAAGGTGGCAGATATAGTCCTATGGAACTGGCTGTGTGTCCATGGAAGGTAGATAAGCAAGTACCAACGCTAAAGTGGTGAGTTTTATCATGGGAGCTGGACATGGTAGCAAGAAGAATCTAACATGGTCTAGAGGTCATGAAATTCCTCCCTTAGGAAAATCTGTTTAAACGTATAGTAGCCTTATGAGATGCCTAAGACTCCTGAAGAGGTTTTTTAGAAATATTGAAACTGTTTCATTAGTCATGGAATAAAAAGATGTGGATGTTGAATTAATTCCAGGTTAGCTTCAAAGATTCTTATGCTGGCTTGGATTAGATCATCTTTTAAAATATTGAAACTAGAAATAGTTTACATTTATTACTGAAATGGTGATACATTTAATAGGAACATTTAATAATTTTAAATAATGTACATTTTTATCGGTGAAGGAAAATATCCAGAATGTATCAACAAGCTGTTTTAAAAAACATCATTTAAAAAGTCTTCTGTTTTTGGTGATAGTTGTCCTAATATCATTTAACAAGATAAACTTTAAGTGATAAGATTTACTGAGTTACAAAAGTAAAAACTCAGTAAAGTAAAGGTTGTTATTTATTAAATATGTATGTACCCACTGGGTGTTTTTATTTTATTTTATTTTATTTTTTGCAGTTTGGCATTTTAGGGAGATCCTGAGAAGGTTCTGGATTATGTCACCAGTTTATCTAAACTGGAAACTAAATGTAGGACATTTTTGGTGGTAGGCAAATGACCAGAGGACTTGAAAAGTTAAAACCTCACCTGACAGACTGTGCTCTGTATTATTCTTCCCAAAAATCCATCTTTATTTTTTGCTTAATCTCTCCTCCAGTATATGGGTCAACCTTTAATCACTGTTTTGTAGGTTTGATTGCCTTTCGTAAATATTAATAGAAAGATTAGTGTATTTGATCATAGTTTCTAAACCACTTTAAATAATGTAACTTCCTTGAAAATTAACTAGCTAAACCACTGAGTAACAGTGAGTTCTTGTTACTTTCTGTGATTTCCAGGTCTATTTCTAAACACTCCTAGTGTTGGTTTTGAAAACTAAATTAGCCATTCAAAAAAACGTCTTAGATACTTTGAGCAAACAGTAGCTTCCTTGAAGACAGCATTTGTGTCTAATTCATCTTTTCATCTCTGCAATGTACCTGGCAGAATGTATTCCACATAGGAGACATTAATCAGTATATGTTGAAGAAAGATTGGATGGTTGAGAGCCTCCAGCATCTGATATATGATACAAGTGACCCTTAATAATTATGATGTGGGCTCCCTGCCTGTCGATTAGATTTATTGCGGCTGAGTTTAGCAATACAGGTTTTGGCATTTAGCCTGTATGCCACAAAGAAGTAGAAACTGTGTTTTTTTAGTTCTGTCATTCACCATTTTATCCCCAGCACTTAAGATTTTTGCCAGGCACTGAGTAGATACTCCATACTTTTCAAATGAGTGAATTTGCAAGAACGTCTCTTGTTATTGGTTAGTAGGCTTTCTAATAGTGAGAGACGGAACCTGCACCTGAAAGAAATAATGGAAAGTGGTGAGGTACTTTATGGACTTTAAATTACTTAACATACGATAGGCATGGGCATTTATCTTGAGACACAAGACTCTTCTATTCTATACATGCTTTAGCAACTGTCAGCAATTGTTTTCTAATTTTAAAATGCTAATTTACCCTCAGGGTTTACTGTATTTTGTTGTTGTTGTTAGTTTATTATGGTAAATTTCTTGATAAAGTTATATTCAAAGTGTGACTTTCTAACTTATAGAAGAAAAGAACTTTATAGTTAAGATGGTATTTTTGGAACCTTAAAGAAAAGGTACAGTTTAGAGTAGGTGAATTTGGAGTTCTGCTAAGCTCGTTCATTTAATCTTCTGTTAGAAACTGATTTTAAATTATTTTATAAACTTGTCTCACTGTTTGATTTCACATTGTAAGCTGGGAGGAATCTTGGGACTATTGGGTTGGGTCAGAGTGTGCTGAGATGAAGATTTGCATTGGTAGGGACTTGTTTCCAAATATTTGTCCGTGGCATAATGTTGTAATCAAGCTAAACCTTGATTAGATGCTGTAGGCTTCCATTTTAAAAAAATTTTATTTTATTGTGGTAAGAACACTTAGCATGAGATCTACCCCCTTTACACATTTTTAAGTGTACAATTCAGTACTGTTAACTTTAGGTATGATGTTGTATAGCAGATCTCTAGCACTTATTCATCTTGAATAATTGAAACTTTATGTTCCTTGATTAGCCCTTTCCCGTTTCCTCCTCCCCGCCATTCCCTGGTAATCACCATTCTACTCTCTGATTCTATGAATTTGACTATTAGGCTTGCATTGTTGTTTGGGCTACATCTGCCCTGTTGCTATGCTGATCATTTATTTGCTCTGTAGTTTTGGAAATGACCTGCTTGCAAAGTGACTATTCCTTCCCTAATGTTTAAGAACTGCCATATGGATAAGGGATAGTTGAGACCTTTACACCTGGTAGAAACCAAGTAGAAACCTCAGTTTGAGGGACCAAATTATGTTACAGCTGGTCTGAAGAGGAGATTTGTTGCCAGAGCATGAGTGTTTTCATAACTTTGTGATCAAAAAATTCAGAGCTCTGATTTCTGCAATAGCCCTAAGTCTGCCCTTTGGCACCTTCATTTAGTGACTGGATCATTCAAGGCTGAGGCTCAAGGGCGAGCATTTCTCCAATAATAATATAAAATGGGCTGATGTTGCAAGCTTAACTCACTCTGCAGAATTGGGCATGATTAAAGTCTCAAGGCTGCATTAATATGGATTTTCTATTTCTGTGTACAGCAGTCTATTATCTCACTGTTTTTCAGTTTGCCATTTTTTGAAAACAAAGATGGAAAATTCTGCTGATGATTTTTTTTTCTGTCAGCAAGAATGTTCTTTTTTTTTTTTCCTTGAGAATAGGAGAATAGCACTGGGCAAATGAATGCAAACATTACAGTTTATGTGGACTCTAGCCTGTTGTCATGTCAATCTTGTTATTTAAGTAAATAGTGTGCAATTTTTTGCGGAATCAGCAGCCAATATGCTGTGAGCAATTTTTGTTTTAGCACATTATTGGCTGGTAACACTATTAATGACACAAAAATTGGGAAATAGTAGTCATTGTTCTCATAAAACATGATCCTTGTATTGGAACCACAGCCAGGCAGAGGAGTTGCATATGCAGACTGAAAGGGAGGAAAGGATGAGTAGCCAGTGTTCCCAGCTTTTAAAATCATCAGACCCCTGCTGCTTAAATTGCCCCAGCTGTTAATGCTGGAACCATTACAGTAATGGACTCAGCAAATGAAGGAGAACGAAGACACGCACACTTTATTACCAGAGGGGCAATTTTCTCTTCATCTGTAATAGCAGCGGTGCTTCATATTGATCAGACCATCAAGATACTAATCCTCTGTAAAATTACTTGTTATAACTGAAAATGTGTTAATCCAAATCAGTCTGTGTCCTGACTGTCTACTTACTATTGAATACAGACTATTAGATGCTTTATATTTCATGATTTAAAAGCTTTGCCCTGAAAATGGTTGGCGTTTCCCTCGCAACACTGAGTGCTTAATCTTAGCAATAGCCCAGGGTTGTCTTTTTGTTTTAAACAGAACATCACCCACTTAATTAAGGAGTGAGTGTCTGTCTTGCTGTCTGAGTTATGCTGGTGTTTTATGTTCCTCTGGATTTATTAAGCATCTTGTTTTACATTCAGTCTGTGGTTTGTGCTGTAAATAAAAATAGGCCCATCTTGCACATATTAGAAATTTGCAGGTAGCAAATGTCAATAAGTACCAGGGATGTAAGGTCCTTTGATTTATATTTCAGGCACCAGGTTGTGCTTTGTCGATTGAACCCATAGGCAGGATGCATCCTGGTGTCTTCTGTGTAGCAGATGTGTTTTTGCATTGTTGTCTGAGAAAGTTTATGGTTATTTCTGCATCCTTGGTTCAGTAGATTGCTTTTTAGACAATGAGGCATATCCACTCCCCCCCGCCCCACCTTGTGTTTTGTGAGAAATGACTACAGCTAGAAATTATTATGTTATAAGAAGACCTGTTAAAAACTGATTTCTGTCTTCCTTAATATTTAGAATTTTAGGAACTTCATGACATTTCCATTTTTAAAAAAGATAGTCTCTTTCCATGTATCTTATATGTTTATTTGTGTATAGATTCAGATGCCCTCTTGGCAATATTTTTATTTGTTCTAATATATTGTCATTGCTCAAGGCATTTGTGTGGCATTCTCTATAGAGTTCACTCAGATTAATAATTAGTACTCTTTGTGTAACAGTCAGCTTATGTTAGGGGTGGGGGACTCAAGGATGAGGAAGGTATAATCTTTGCCATTGAGGACCTCAGTTTAGTAGAAAGGCATGTAAACAATTATAATAATGCGGTAGAGTAAATGCTGAAGTCCACTGTGAATGTAGTTCTTGGGAGTGGATGCCAGTTTTGGGCGCATTAGTTAAAATCAGCCTCATTAGTTCTTCTTGCTGTGTTACCAAAAGCAGAATTCTGACATTTAATCACACTTTAAGACTTGCTTCTAAATGACTTCTAGCTGTTTAAAAGAAATCTCTTCTTTCCTCCCAGGAGACATGTTTACTACCCCCTGGGGGCAGTCAAAGGAAGGGTTTCCAAAAATGTTTTGATCAGTGACCACATCTTTGGATATGTATAGAGTTCCCAAGGAGACTACGCTAAAGGGGACAGTGCTTATGTTATTGTTTATGTTCTGGCATTTATGTTATAAATCAGTCTTGCTGCTTTAGGTTGTGGTTTATCGGGAGAGACAATAGCCTGTGGCGGTGAAGAGCACGGGTTCCTCATATCTCCCCCCTCCCCCCAGTGCTCCTGGTGGCAAGTCACCTAAACTCTTTGAGCCTTAGTCTTCATCTGTACAATGGGGATGATAATAGTTGTGAAGATTAAATGACTTACTATATGTAAAGCATTTAGAATATTGATGGGCTTATATAAGTGCTATACAAGTGTTAGCTATTATTATTAGCATGGATGTGACTATAACGTAATGAAATTATTTTTCACATGTGGCTTATACGTGTAAATGTATAACCACAATATGTATATAAGTATATGGTATATAAGATAGTGAAGCATTTCTTAATTAAAATATATTTTTCTGATTATGTAATAATTTTTTATTTTAGAAAAAGTAAAAATTACAGAAAAATATCAGGGAAAAAAAGTCTCCTATAATCCTTTGGAGATAATCACTGTTACTTTATATTGGTATATTGCTTAGAATATTGTTATTATGCCTATTATTTGTACAATATATACAATATCCTAATTTTATTAAAATAGATTTGTGATATATATTTATACAAGATATATTTTAAACAAAAATTGAATCATAATGTGCATATTTTGTACACTGCTTTTTTTCGCTTACCAGTATCGAGTACATTATGAATATTTTTTCATATCATTACAATTACGTAGTATTTCATCATATGGATTTTTCTTCCTATTGTAGATTATCCTTTAGTAAATATTGTGTTATGTAATAACACAAGAAAAAAAGGAAAGGAGAGTATAATCACTGAAAAGGGAAATTATCCCTTATATAATAAGGGATAATAATATCCCTTATATAAATCTCTGCAAATTTTTGGGATTTTTACATAGGGTAAATTAAAAGAAGGCAAATTGTATGGGCACATATTTGTAAAGATTTTTGGTTTTCATTGTCAAATTACTACCCAGAGAGTTGATTCCAGTTTCCAGTCTGAGAAGCAATACAGGAGAATGCTTATTGGTACATCGTCTCCAACACTGGGAATTATCATAAAACAAAAGTTTTGCCAATTTGGAGGAGAAATAGGAGCTTATAGAACTAATTTGTATTTTCTTAATTATTATATTTGGTTGAATGCATTCCTACCATTTATATCAGCTAAATATAGTTCTTTTGTGATTTGTTTATTTATACAGTCTTCGTTCATTTTGTTAACTTGTGTTTGTCTTTTCTTACTGATTTGAAAGAATATTTCATAGATTAGGGATATTATCATTTGTTAATCATGTGATGGAAATATTTTTCCTAGTTTTGTTTATTGCCTGCCTTTTAACTTTTGTATATTCCTTATTCAAACATTTTCCTTCATTTATGTATAGGAAAACTTTTCCCACCTCAGTGTTAGATTAATGGCCACTTATTTGTCTTTCTAGTTATTTTATGTTTTAATTTTTTTTCATATAATTCTTATAATGTATCTGGAATTTAGTTGGTATATGGTATGGAGTAGATATCTTTTTCTGCCAAAGGTTAACCAGTTATTTCTGTTGCATTTATTGACTTACCTTTTATGTACTCATTTGAATGCCCAAATACTCTGATCTGCTTTTTATTCTGTTTGTTTATTTTTTGAGATTATAATTATTGAATTATAATTATTGAATATATTATTATTCAATTATAGTTGAATTATAATTATCAATAGTTACAATTTCAAGAACTGAAATATTTAGAGTAAATAATTTTTCTCATTCAACAATGTTATCTGTCTCTACATTTACTTTTCTTTTATAATCATCAGAAAGTTTTATAATTTTATTCAATTAGGCACTATTTATTACTTTTTGTAAAACACATGGGTTACTATTTTTTGGTTACTATTTCAAATGAGATATTTAAAAATTATGTTTTTTAACCGATACATAAGAGAGCGTTTTGTGTGTGTGCTATTTTTGTCATTGGCCACAGTACAGAATGTATCCTTATCATTTTAATATTTTTTGGGTGATTTTCTTTGGTTTTCTAGATATATACCAGGTAGATAATCTAATCACCTGCACATATAATTTGTTCTTTCCCTTTTCAGTGATTATATTCTCCTCTCCTTTTTTTCTTGTGTTACTACATTGTCTTGAACCTCTGAATGGTTGTGGTTATAGCAGATAGCCATGCTTTTAAAGTGATACTTTGGGATTCTAGCATTAAGTATAGTGATAATTGTTGGCAATTACCTTTGATTCTTAGTTGACTTTTTTTTTCAGGGACTGAGGTTGAATTTTTATTGAATTTTTTGGGACATCTATTTAGATAGTAATGTCTTTACTTTTTCTATTGATAGAATATAATCTGTTAATAGACTTTCTAATAATGGTTCCTTGGGATAAATCCTACTTGGTTACATTATATTGGTCTCTTAATATATTGCCAAACTCAACTTTTTGGTATTTCAATTAGGAAAGTAGGATGGGTCTGTAGCAGTGATTCTTATGGGAACTTTAGGGTGGAATGGGGGCTAGGGGAGGGGAAGTATATGAGACTTTGGATGGGGCATATATTTTGGTCATTATGACTTCTCAGAAAGGGAGACTTATACATTTACTGGCATATCGTTGACGATAATTTTGTCTGGTTTACTAGGATAGAATTATATATAGTTTTATAATTAAAAAATTTCATATTTACTTTCTATATCTTCTTTTTAATTATAATTTTCTGTATTCATGTCTTCTCTTTAAAAATTGATTTTATTTGCTAATAGTCTGTTTTTTAATACTAACTCTTAAATTTGTTTATGTTCTAATTCATTAATTTTCTACCTTTATTTTTATTGTTTCCTTTTTCCTGCTTTGATTAAGCTTCTTTGGCTAACTTCTTGAGATGAATACTTAGTGCATTTTCATTCTTTTTTGTTTAATGTGGCAAGCATTTCAAAATCTTAAAATAATTTTCTCTTTTGTGTTCCTGTAGCAATTTTTGGATGTTTTTATAGCACTTATCACTCAGTATTGCAGTGACTTTTTTTTTCAGTCTCTTTTTCCCTTATTAATTATACAGACTGTATTTTATTTATCTTTGTACTTCAGTGTCTGCAGAGTCTTGAACACAACAGGCACTAAACTAATGTTTGTTGAATGAATATCCCCTCATTCCCCCCTCCCCCACGTAGGTAGCACTGCCATAGTGGAAGGAGTACTTCACTAGTAGTTAAGGGGCTAAATTTCTAGTCTCACATATATCAGTTACTAGGCATTACCTTGTATGAGTCCCTCAATCTCTGTGATGTTACATCTGTAAAATGGAGTTAATTTTTAATTTTTTAATTTTTTTTGAGACAGGATCTCGCTTTCTTTGTTGCTGAGGCTGGAGTGCAGCGTCATCATCATAGCTCACTGCAGCCTCAAACTCCTGCGCTCAAGTGATCTTCCTGCCTCAGCCTCCTGAGTAGCTTGGACTTCAGGCACATGCCACTGTGCCCAGCTAATTTTTAAATTTTTTGTAGAGACAAGGTCTTGCTATGTTGCCTAGGCTGGTCTTGAACTCTTGCCTCAAGAGATCCTCCCGCTTTGGCCTCCCAAAGTGCTAGGATTGCAGGTGTGAGCCACTGCGCCCAGCCGAATAGGGTTGATAATTAACTTCCCTCCCTGCTTCATCTGAGCTATTGTCAAAAAGATAATAAATATAAAAGAACTATGAACACTAACAACGTTATATAGATATAAATATGATTTAAAATAGTATAGGCTTTTAGTATTCTTGTCTTACCCATCACTTCACCCCAACCTCCATGTAGAAATTATCATGTTCTTTGTAGCAGAAACTTTAAAAAAAGAAAAAAAATATATATATATCTTGTGTACTCTACAGTATCTAGCACGGAACTTTACTGACAGATGTACAGTAAATATTTGTTGATTGGATGTTTCCTGGGACCCACTTTTCAAACGAAAATTACTGAGTGATCCTTAAGTAGAGTAAGACCTAGGAGCCCTCCCACGTTACTGTTCCCAGTTTCTTAGGGGTAACCTAGATGGCTGCCTCAGCACACAGTGAAATGCACATACGTAGCTTCAGGGCATAAACCTTTTGGTGCAGTCTCATTTTCTCTGCAGAAGACATTACTCGTTCTTCCCAAAGTGCAGGCCAATAAACTAGTGTAATTGATATACATTGATTAAAAATTATAAAATTGAAAATTCTTTTTCATTTTTGTAGATGTTAGAGCAGCTATTTTTTATTTGACTCTTATTTGGAGGAAAAATAAATATATGATTATTCCTTCCATTTCATTGACAATTACATTATATTTTCATTGTTTCTCTTGCACTGAGATTTATTTTAATTTTTAATTTATTTTGTTGCTTGCTACAGAGGGGTGATATTGTATCAAGTAAGTCTCCTTATCTCAGAGTTCTCATGTTCTTTGGGGAAAAGAATGCCGTCTTATAAGTCAGCGTTAGGTTAACAGGTTGTTTTAAAATTGCTAAACACCCTCCAAATGCAGAGTGATAGTATAATATTTTCTGGGTAAGTATGGAATATTCTTTTTAGAGTATTTTCCATTGAAGGATTTCACATAACCGCTGACATTCAACATTGTGACTTCAGGTAGAGTGTGTGAGTACCCCTCCTACCCTCAGCCCTCCTCCTTTTTTAACCCATTCATTGCAGCAGGAAAAAGTTAGTATAACTCTTTGAAAACAAACATGCTTGCTCTTTAGGCTGCTTTTAAAGATTCCTAGGAGACTTCATATCTCAGATAATCGGTGGTAAATCCTGCTTGGTTGTTTTTAAGCCCAAATTATGGGGATTTACCAAAAAAGTTTCATCTGAGAAATAAAAGCTAATTTGATGATGTTGTATTAGATCCACCAATCCCTGAGGACTTGTCTTAAGTCTCTTCTCTTTCATGAAACTTTTGAGAATTATTTGCTTCATCTCTTTCCTTACTGACCTTATTTCCTATGTCAAAATGTATGGTCCCAACAGTAAGAGTGTGTATAGTACACTTACTGGTGTATGGTACCATATGTTTTGACATTTGGTCATATTAAATTTGACATTTTATTATTGCTTTTACCTATTAGTGTTTTATGTACAGTAATTCTTTTTCCCGTAGGAAGATTATAAGATCCCTCTGGCCAACAACCATGTTATAAATGTATTTTTTTGTGTCTAGCAAGGTGCTAAAAATGTAGTGGGCTCTCAGCATTTCTTGTCAAATGGAAGTACATATAGACTGGAAGTTGAGGGTTTTGTTTTGTTTTTTTACTTTACAGAACATGTATTTATACGTAACTCTCAATTTGCTTTCCATCAACAATAGAAAATATTTTGTTTAGAAAATGTTTTGTGTAAAACCATATGACAGAATAGACCATTAAGGAAACTGTATTTGTAGCCATACATAGGAAAATCTTAGATTTTGGTGGCCCTTTACCTATCACTGTGGTTTTTAAATGAGTTATGTCTGAACCACCTATGTGTCCCGATTCATTTTGCCATTTCATCTACTGCTCTTCCTCCTGTTTTTATTTAAGACTATAAAGTTACTTTAGTGTAACTGCTGCTGTCACCTTTGCCCTTAGCTAATCAAATAGTTTACCTTGAGGGAAGCATTTATCTCCCACTTTCATTATTATTATTTTTGTAGCTGTAAAGATATATATTTTATGTCTGCAGAAGGCTGTAACAGTGAAACGAGGTATTGATCTGCTGTATTTAGCAATTTCTTTCCACCTTGCCATCAATAGCGTGTCAGCATCTGTCTGTACCATGGTTGACCTCACAAATAGCTCTTTATGCTCCCATTGGATTCAAATGATATAGTATGCTGAAAACTAAATCAATGAATGATTATAAAGTTTTTAGTATTATTTCATGACCCGGAGGCAACTGGTACTCCTTGCCTTGACAGTTCAGCGTACAATGAATATGGTAAAATGAGTGTGTCTGGCCTTTGTTCGGCTGAAAGGGAAAAGAAAGGCACCTGCTTGGGTTAGCTCATACTTATAAACTAATGATCTCAAAGCACTTAACTTCAGTGAAGCAAGTATCTCGCCTTTCAGAATCAGACAGAAGAGCAATACCACCATTTAGCTTTATTCCCTCCCACCCCCACAAGTATGTAGCAAATGTTTCTAAAATTATTTGGGCTATAATCATACAGTCTTTTGCCTTCAATTTACAAAAGAAAGACAAAACCCAAAACAACTAGATGCTTTGTCACTCTTATCACTGAGGACCTAACAAAAAGGCACATGGTAAGAGGAGAGAGAATAACCTTGGTCTAGGTCTAATGGGACTTTGGCTGCTATCAGTACCCGGAATAAATACCAGGATGCCATTGTTGAGGCCACATTCTCCGTTCCTCATCTCATTTGTGGGAGTTCCTGCTCACCTCCACTGATCTGTGGAACACTGACATAGCAGGAGTTACTAATTTGTCTGCTTTTGAATGTCGCTGAATCCAGCAACATTTTTCGACTCTTGCTGAATCATATATTCAGATGAAAGAACCTTTTAGATACTAAAATTGACATATGGGATATGTGGAAAGGTGGTGGGGATGTTGATGGGGGATGAATGGGGAAGGTGGACCACAGCAGCTGTCATCCTGATCTTTTGAGGGTATGAATCAAATGTATTTCTCTCTAAGAAATGTCATTCTGATGTGTTCCTTTGTCCAGCAGCCCAGTAGAAAGTTTGACAAGGAGTATTGGGAAATTCACTTATTGATTCATTCCCCAGACATTTATTAAATGAATAATGCCTGAGTAATGGGGTGTCTTGGCTTTGTTCCTTATGTATGATGGGTTATCTCCTCTCCCCAGGCTCACTTAAGGAAGGGTAGGTGATAGTGATCAGGGCTTAAAAAGTGACTGTAGTGCTGCAGCTGGTTTAGACGAACACCTTTATATAAGGTTCATTTTCAAGTTCATACCACTGAAGGCTGTCTCTGATGAGGGCCACTTAGGGCTCTATGTGTGGTTAGAAATCCTATCGTTGATGAAAAGGATATAAAAAGACCTGTCCAACTTAATTCTTGATCCTAGCCAGTCACTTTAGTGACAATCATAGGGCTTCTAAATGAGATGAGACATTTCTTTTTACTCAGTTAAGATAAAGAAGAAATCTCTTTGTAGGTTATATGTTAATGCACACACATCTGAGTAGGATCATGTAATTCTACTACATAAAAAAGCAATAAGAGCCCAAACTTAGAATTGTATGAAGATGAATTTGTGTCATATGCTAGACTTTGAATCATTTGTGGACTATAATTTTATAAACAGACTCTAAAAAATTATAAAATGTATTAATGAACTACTCTGTACTTAAAATTGTATTATTTTCATCAAATAAAATTCTGTATATATACAATTATATTCTTAGTTCTCATAGTATGATAATGTTATGATGAAATAAGTCCTTTTTAAGATTATTTTCTTTTGTAGACATTTATGAACTTTCCTAGAAAACTGATATCTAGGTTTTTCTGTGCCATTTTGAATTATATACTTTATTAGAAACTCTGTAAAGAAGAATAAATTAATTTTGCATTTTCTTTCCTTTTTTAGGATCTGAGAGTGTGTATGTGTCTGAAGCTACCTATGTGTCTAAAAGCATAGCATGCTTAAAACCATGGCTGAAGAGTTATGCTTAATGGTATACTTTGCATGCATTTGTGATTTGAAGTAGGAAAAAAAGTCAAATTTGAGACAGCTTGAATGGCATGCTGTCAGTTTGGAGCTTCATGAATTGGCAATGGTCTCATTTAGGACCTTCAGATGTGTCTCTGCCTGGACAGAATGAGAACGTTTTGCATGTTCTGGAGGAGACAGCCACTCCTTGCTGCTTCACAATAGGCAGTGGTGCATGACAGTTGCCCTTCATTGCTGGCTTCTTGGAGCTTAACCTCTGACCTTCCACTTAGTTGCTGTGCAGCACTGTTGGAGCAGGTTGGAGATGTTGGTGAATGACGGGCATTGGCCTGCAACGTGCTTGTCATTATTTGACTGTCAAAAGGAGCCTGCCATTGGTTTCCATCAAGATTTGAAACCTCTGTGCAGCAGTCCATATTACTTAACTTCCAAGGCTGTCAACAGGATGATCAAATGTGCATAAAAAAATCACAATGCTGAATGTATCTTCAGTCAGGAGATAGAAGTTTTCCCCTCTTCTTTTCTTTCTTTCTTTCTCTCCTTTATTTTTTATTTTTTATTTATTTTTTATTTTTCTTTTGGTTAAATATATTCATATGACTTCCACAGGGCCAAGAGGTTGAATCTGTTGCCACGGCAAGAAAAGTGAACTGTTGTCTCAGGTGGTCCAGGTTTCAAATAGCACAATTTAAATCTGAGCAGCTCTGCTGGTTAAATTCTCTGACTTGTCTGGTGTATTTTATCAGCTTTCAACTACTGGTTTAAGGAACTAGATGCTAGCCCACTAGTGCCTGGGATTAGCTCACAGGATGAGACATTTACTTTGGTCTTTAGGTAATGTTGCAGAGGGGTGGAGAGGTCAGTTTATGTGATTGTGAAGCAGGAATTGAAATTTAAAATAAATAATGAAGGGGAGGTTATTGGATGTATGATTATTATCTCATTTAAGACTTTTTTTTCTCATGGTAAAGTTCAAACACAGGAATTTTAGTTGACTGTGATTAAGTCTTAGAAACTTAAAAGGTCAGTCTTACACAATACATTTTTTAGATATAGAAAAATATCACAGTGATATCCATCTTTTCTTGTAAATTTGAAACTCTGGTTTGAAAAGCATCCTGAAGTGGAGGAGTATGAGGAAAAGCCTAACAATGATCTTCAAGTATATGAAAAGTTCTGGTAACTAAACTAGGTTTGCTTCTAGTGTTGTGTTAGTAGATGGCACAGGAGTCACGAGACCTGAGTTTTAGTTTTGCTCTACCATTTTCTAGCTGTGTCACCATGGGTAAGTCACTTAACCCCTCAGTCTCAGTTTCTTCATTTGGAAAAATAGGGATACCAATGTGGGTGAGGATGAAAGGCGATACTGTTTGTACAGTATTTGCCTTTGTGAAGTACTGTAGGTCCTTAGTAGGCACTCCTGATCTCCTTTTTGTCCTTTTCTTTAATAATCAGCGTTAGTAGGAGAGATTTACTAAATAGTCATAAGGCTATGAAAAAAATACTCCAGAACCCAGCATAGTCAGTTTTTGTGTTTCAGCTTTTTTTCTCTCATGTTACTGACTTTAGCTGACGTCATCACATTTTAGTTAAGCATTCAAAGCACAGATCTGAGTACCCTGCCTGCCTTCTTTCTTTCCCTCCCTTCCATTCATTTAGTCATTCATTCATTCACTCCACAAATATTTATTGAGCTCCAGCTGTGTGCCAGGCCCTGGTTTAAGTTCTGGCATACAGCTATGAACCAGAAAGGCAGCACCTGCCCTCATGGAGCTCACATTCTGGAGGGAGAGACAGAAAGTAAATAAGTACACAAATAAATATTGACTTTTTGGTAGTTCTAAATACTATGAAGAAAAATAAAGTAGGGTATGAGGATAAAGAGTTATTTGGGGGTGGGTGTGGGTGTGGTGGCTCACACCTGTAATTCCAGCACTTTGGAAGGCCAAGGAGAGAGGATCGCGTGAGGCCAGGAGTTTGAGACCAGCCTGGGCAACATAGTGGGACCTTGTCTCTACCAAAAAAATAAAATAAAATTAACTGGGCATGGTGGCTTACGCCTTATAGTCCCAGCTACTTGGGAGGCTGAGGCAGGCGGATTGCTTAAGCCCAGGAGTTCAAGGTTACAGTGAGCTATGATCGCACCACTGCAGTCCAGCCTGGGCAGCAGAGTGAGACCCCTTCTCTTAAAAAAAAAAAAAAAAAAGAATTACTTTGTTAGTCAGGGAGGAGTTCTCAGTAGAGGATTCTTTCCCACAGAGAACTGATTAAAGGAGGGAGAGAGCACTGGGAAGATGGGGGAAGAGTCTTACAGATAAAAGGGGGCCACACTTCTGTGTCCTGCTCCTTATCCAGTTGGTCACCAAGTTCTGGTCTCTGTCCTAATGTCTTTCCTTCTTTCATCTCTTTATCAGCAGGCTGCTCCTGTGTTCAGGCCCTTTTTATTTCCCCGGGCTCTTGGCCTGTGGTTTCCCTTCCATTAAGTTCTTCTTCCTTGCCACCTTTAAAAATGTAAAGTGACCATGTCACTCCACTGTTTACAATTTCTGGGAGATTTGCCACTGGCTACATGTTCAAATTCTGACACCTGGGCTTGCCATATGAGGTTCCTGTTGTTTTAGTCTCATTTGTTGTCAGCTGCTAATCCCCCACCCCCATAACTTTACACTTTATGCTCTTGCTGTAGGAAAGCGGTGCCCCCTGAACATATGCCTCTGTGCATTTACACATACGTTTCTCTCTCCAGACTGTTCTCCCTTCTCATTGGCACCTAGAAAATGATATTTCTTCAACAATTTCCTCAATTGCCATCTTTTCTTAGACTTCTCTGATTTTGCCATCCTCAGTGTTGTGTACATTTCCTTAGCTTTTACCTCACTATATCTGTTTGTCTATTTACTTGTCCAGTCCCTGAGCTCTTTGAAGAAAAGAACTGTGCTTTTATTCATCTCCTGTATTTTCAATATCTGGCATAGTGTCTAGCACAAAACAGACACTCAGTAAACTGTTACCTGTTGTGGCATAATCTTCAGAAATATTTAGGGACAGATTTATCATGGACTTTAAATATAATCAGATTGGACATTATGCCTTTTGAAGAGCTCTTTAGTCAAAGTATTCCATTATTGTTAGTGAGACTTCTTCCTTGAGGCCTAGGTTGAATAACCAACATCTTATTAAAAGGAAAGGAGGGTGAAGCATGAAAACATTAGAAAATAGAAATATTATAGTAACTTCCCAATAATTACCATAACACCAGGATATAGCGTCAGTGAGCAAGTTAGTTCCAGGTAAACTTTTAGGTTGCGTTTTTTATAATTCATCATGTGGCGTGTCTTTTGCCAAGGAGGACAGTACTAATTTTAGAATTCCAATTCAGTAAGTAAATTTGATAATTTATGTATCTATCCATTTATTTTTATATTTTTCATATTATGCTATACAGAGTTTTCATGATGTTTTGCATTTTTCATTATATTAGAAGCATTTTAATGCCAAACCACAGTACACCCATCATGTGGGTATAATAATTTATTTAAATGACTCCCTATTGTTGACCGTTTAACTTGTTTCATATATTTTGTTAGCATAAATAATGCTGTGTTGAGCCAGTGTGTTTAAACATCTGTATATACATTTTTTATTGATAAATTCCTGGAAATAGAATAAATGAGTCAAAAGTTAGTAATATTTTTTAAGGTGTTTGATGCATATTGCCAAATTGCCTTCTGGAAAGGGTGTCGAAATCTTTGTCAAGATAGATTGTAAAAAGGATCTTGTTTTAAAGTGTCTTTTTTAGATTACCCATGAGTGTATTTGGGATCTAACTGGGTATTTTAAATGTGAGGGGTGGTCTAGAGGACAGCTGAATAATGGGTATAAAGAGAAGAAGAAAGGAGATAAAAGGAAAGGAGCAACAAAAATCTCAAGTTTTGAACTTCTCAAATGGTGTGTAGGCTGTGGTTTAGTGATTTTCAGACTGTGTCCTGGGTACACCTAAGACTCTGCTGCTGAGGGTGAGGATCTGAGAATAGCTCAGTTTCTGTTTATGTGTTTTATTTGTTTATACTTTTGGGTAACATCTCTTTCAAATTAATAGTTCCAAACTTGAAACGCTTGAAAACACTGATTAGTGGGTCTCTAAGTTTACTACTACCATTTTCACGCACATGATTCAAAATGGAATTGTCTTGTTTGTGCCTCTGCTGTTTGAGAAGTCAGTCTCCTACTTCACTGTTGCCTTCTTAGAGGAACTATGTTGCTAACCGAAATGAGAGAGGAGTAACTTTCCTACTTAGGTATTCCTACTGCACTTGACGAATATCCTGTTACCTGGTTGAGATCTGTGTGGTTAAGGCAATGGGGTATCAAGTCATTTTCCAGTTTCAGCTCCAGTGTAGGAACTGTGAAGTATCTTTTAGACCAAGTAGAGGTTAAGGCACCTTAAGGGCAGGGACTTCTTATCTTGCTTTTATTAGCTGTGGTGTCAACATGCACTAAAATGTGATGACCCACACTCTCCTTTCTGATAAAAGGAGAATGACCTGCCTGGCCTGGATGGAGAGAGGTGCCTGAGGCAGATTACATTGTCACCTCTGATAATAAGAGCAGGCATTACAAAAAACAAAACAAAACAAAACAAAAAACCAGGAGATTTCTGTTTACCCATGGAAGTGTTTGACATTTTTGGCTCCTGATGAAATAAGCTGGACCATTGCAGCAGGGGAAGGAATGAATGAGTTAAAAACAAAGGAGTCTGGCTTTATATGAGTGATGTGAAGACACGAAAGGACCTAAGTCCCAGCCCTGTAACTGTCTATTGGCAGAGCCCTGAGACCTCAAACCCTAGAGGGACCTCTACTTTCAGTCTGTTTTTTGTTAATATTTAACCTATATTTGTTTAGAGCCAAGATCTCTGACTTGGCTTGGTTGACTTTTCTAAAGGTGAACTAAATACAGTGCTGCCGATAGAGTTAATAGGCCCTGAGGAGATGCTAGCATGGAAAATTAGAGAGATAATTACCCACTCCTCAATGAAGTTAATTGTATTTACTTAACTTGGTTTTGAGGCAAGAGTCTGAGAACTCTCAGAAAAAGTTGTTATTTTGAGACACTTGATACAATTTAAAGCTTTTTTAAAGATAGTAATTGTGTGGTTTAACTTGTCATCTTGAAATATGAATTATATGGAGATAACGTAAAAAAAAGTTATACATGACACTTCTAGGTGTCTCAGAAAAAGGTTTGAGTTTGTCTCATGTCTACCATGGGAACACTCTTGAGTTACAAAGTTATAAAGTTATATAAGGATTTCCTCTAGAATGTTTAAATCTTAAAATGTAACTTGCTTTAGCTAGAATAAAAGAGCTTTATATTAATGGAAAACTGATAGGAAAGAAAGTAAAAAACAAAAAACAAAAACAGTACTAAAGCACATAATTCTATAAATTATGTACACAAATAAGCACACATATTCTGCAAATTGAAGGTATTTTTTAGAAATTTAATTCCTGTATTTGAATCAGCTTATGATAAATCATTTTTATAAAGTATACAGAATGGAAATATACTAAAAAAAGCATTTCTTGGTTTAGTGGTATTACCCAGGTAATAATTTACCCAGGTCAAATCTAACAATGCAGATCCCTGGCAGATCTTTTCTTTCTCCTTGAGATGTGAAGTTTTATGCTTGTTAATATAATTTGGAAGTGGTGAAAAAGCTAGATAATACAACTACTTCAGATTCTGGATTTCTGGTCTATTATTTAGTTTTCTTATGAATAAGAGATTCACTCCCTTCCTTTTTAAAGGAAGTAATTTAGATTCCTAGCACTGTCTATTCTGTTCTGCATGTTTTGAACCCTCTGTACAAAATTTAAGGGGAACAGACATACTCTGGTGACATAGGGAGTCTTTTTTTTCTTTATTTTTTTTTCCTTTTCTTTTCTATAAGTACACTCTATGATAGGGGGTCTTTAATATTTCTAAAATGACAGTTTCTTTCCCTGGAAATGAAAAGTATAGTATTCACTTGATTGCAAATCCCAAATGTCTACAGCTCAGGTTGGGTGGCCAATATCACATTAGAATAGAGGTGCATTAAAGTGTTTTGTGCCTTTTTGCTCAGTATGTGAGTTTGAAAAATGTTGGCTGCAAGTGACAGAAATTCCATTTAACAGTGGATTAAACAGTAAAGACATGACTTTCCCCACCTCATAAGCTGTCTGGAAGAAGGAAGTTCATCTGGAACAGTAGCTTAATGATATAATCAAATGCTGGCACTTTCTAGTTTTCTGTTCTGCCATCTTTAGCATGTGGGCTTTTTGGTCCTTTGACTTGTAACCTAGTGAATACTAGGTTGCAATAGTGCCAGGTATCACATCCTCATGCAACTGTGTTCAGGGCAGGAAGAAGAGGATGGGAAGATAAAAGGGAGTTTTTATATTAGGAGGAAGATCTTTTCCCCAAGGCCACTAGCACACTCCTTATTATGAACCATTGGCCAGATCCTAAATGCAAGGAGACTGAGAAAAGAAGTATCTAGCAAAAAGTTAGATTTCCATGCCTGGCTTGGAGAGTTCCTGATCCATTCCTTGGAACTAGGCTCAATGCTGCCCTTGTTGGCAGGAAAGGAGAAAGAATAGCTGTTGAGTAGGCAGCCAGTGATTTCTGCCACACTCAATTAATGTATGACTGGAAGTGGGATTTTTATCTATTATTCCAGACTGGCCAAGGGATATGGCCTCTGTTACCATGTAATATAACCCATTGAGACAAATACATTTAAGACCAGGATTGGAATTTTGAATCATCCATCCAACACATGTAATTAGCACTTACAATGTTTTAGGTTGTTGCCAGAAGCAGGGGATTTTTCAGTGAATAAGATGGCCCTGAACTCATAGGGCTATAGTCTAGTAGGACAGAGAGATTAGGAAATAGTTTCACAATAGTGGAGTAAGTGGTTAGAATGGGGAAGGCACAGTTTGCTGTGCAGTGAATGTGAATCAGCTAACATAGTCTCAGGGAGTCAGGGAAGGCTTCTTGGAGATTACATCCTTGCTAAGTCCTGAGGCAGGACTTGGCTCATCTCAGAAATTGATGAATTTCTTTTTGTTTAGGTATTCTTGCAAATCAAGGCAAAAACGAATCTGCTCTTCATGTGAAACTGTGACAACTTGAGAATTTCTGCTTCATGGAGTGGGTAATTCAAATACCAGCTCAGGAAGCAGCATAGCACAGTATAAATAGCATCACCTTTGAAACCAGACAGATAAAGTTTCTGCCTCTATCTATTTGTGTAAGAAATGGGCTTCTCTGAGCCTTAGTTCCTTATTCTATAAAATGGAGATAACATATCATTGTGTAGATAATAGCAAACACTGATAGCGCATTCAGTATGTATTAATATAAGGCACTCTTCTAAGCATTTTATCTCATTTAATACCATGTTAACCCTATGAAATAGGTCTTATTATTATCTCCATTTTTACAGATGAAGAAACTGGGGACAAAGAGGTTAAATAACATGCTCAAAGTTCTTCAGCTAGTAGCTGGTAGAGTGTGTGGTTTGAACACAGGCTGTCTGGTTCCTGGATCTGTGCTGGACGTTGTACTGAGAAACTGCTACATTATACTGAGGTTAAGTCAGCTGTGTTCTTCTATACCCTAGTATCTTTGGATCAACCGGGTCAGACGCCTAGCTTAGTGTCTTTGAAATACTCCACCATCAATTCATAGTTGTTACCCTTATCCATGTCAATGTTGAGTCCTCCCTGGAAATCTTGGGGTCACCCTTCCTTTCTCTCACCTTCTGTCTTCAATCAGCTACCAGGACTTTCAGTCTGCCAGCAGCTCTAAAATCTGATGCCTCCCTTCCAATCCCTCCACCTCTGCTAAACCTTTAGTTTAGGTTATCTCAGTATGCCTCCTTTCGGCAAAATTGCAACAGTTTCCTGAATGATATTCTTGCCTCTATTTTTCCCTTCCACCCAACATCTCTTTCTGCTAATCTGTATTTCACATTGCTGACAAAGGGGTTTTTCTTATTATTTGACTCTGGTTTGACTTTGATTCAATGTAGGTCTTAATTAAATGTATCCCTGTTGCCGATAGGATAAAAATACAAGTGCCACAGGTTTCCAGAGCACTGTCTAACTTAACCAGCCTCTTCTCCCAGTTCTGATCCTCCCCACCTCCCCTGTTCCAACTCCATCTGTTTACTGTTTATTTTGTCAGGCATACCTCCTCAACTTCCCCTTCGATGCTCATTTCTCCCCACCCCCAATTCATGTTAGGGAGCTCCTTCTTATGATTCTGCTCTAAAGTTTCTGCCTCTGCAAATCCTTCCCTTCCATTCTGCCCATTTATCACTTCAGTTTGTGGTCACTTTGTACTTGGCCATTGCGCTGATGTTCTTAGTGTCTCTTGATGGTAAATCCCTGGAAGGCAGGAACCCTGTCTGCACCTGTTTCTACAGAGCAGGTGCAGTTTTTGCCAACAGAAGGCATATCATAATACTTATGGAAGGGTTGATTGCTGTCCTAAGAATATTTTTAATTTTGCGTGGTGGACACATTTTATTTATTTCTCTGTGGGAGGGAGATTCATGAATAAATATGTATATCTATATATACACACACACACACGCACATATATATACACACATATACAGTCATATGTTACTTAACGATGGGGATACATTCTGGGAAATGTGTTAGGCAGTTGTGTGCAATCATAAATATGATGACTTACACAAACCTAGATACAGTATAGCCTATTGCTCCTGGGCTACAAACCTGTACAAGCATGTTATTGTACCTGAATACTGTAGGCAGTTGTAGCATAATGGTAAGTATTTGTGTATCTAAACATATCTAAACAAGAAAATGTACAGTAAAAATATGGTATGGTAATCTTATGGAACCACTGTCGTATATGACCAAAACATCTTTATGCAGTGCATGACTGTACGTATGCATATGTAGGAATGGTGCACCTTTTTACCTAGCAGCTATATGAGCCATCATTTATTTTGCCTGTATGCCCTCTAGGGAAACATATTTTTATTGGTTCCCTTGTATTTCCTTTATGAGGAAAGCATATGTACCCTATGATGTCTGTATTGTTTTGCGTGTAGTTTTTCCAATAATTACTTTAATTTTATAATATTCATATGTTAAAAATAATGACATTGTACAGAATGATTAAAATGGAAAATAACCCTCTACCCTACTCCTCCCCCAACCTCCCCAATTAGAGATGACTATTCTTTTTTTAAACAGCTTTATCAAGATATAATTTACATATCATACAATTCATCTATTTAAAGTATACAATTCAAAATTTTTTGTATATTCACAGGTTGTACAACCATCACCACTAGAATCTAATTTAGAATATTTTCATCCCTTCTAAAATAAACCCAATACCCATTAATTGTCACTCTCCATTCCCTCCTATGCTCAACCCACCTCTACCCCTAAGCAATTACTAATCTACTTTCTGTATTTATAGGTTTGCCTATTATGGACATTTCAGATAAATGGAATCATGCAATATGTGGTCTTTGTGACTGGCTTCTTCCACTTGGCATGATGTTTTCAAAGTTCATCTGTGTTGTAGAATGTATAATTACTTTATTTATTTTTATGGCCACATAATATTCAATTATATGGATATATGACGCATTATCCATTCATTAGTAGATGGGCATTTGGGTTGTTTCTATTTTTTGTTTATTATAAATACAATAAAAATTCATAAACAAGTTTTTGTGTGGACAGATGTTTTCATTTCTCTTGAACGTACACCTGGGTATGGGATTGCTGGGACAAATGGTAACTCTGTTTAACTTTTTGAGAAACTGCCAAACTGTTTTCCAAAGTGACTGTGCCATATCACATTCCTACTAGCAATGTATGAGAGTTCCAGTTTCTTCTACATCCTTGCTAACACTTGTTATTGTCTTTTTACATCTCTCACTTAATTCTCATAATTTTATTAAGCAAAGAAAAATATTCTTACCATTATTTTTTAGATGAAAACTCCAAGTCAACAGACAGATTAAATGAGATGTCTTGTATATATGTGAATGGAAAGAAGTTGTGTGGACAGTTGGAAACAACACATTATCCAGGAGTAATTTAGAAGTTTTTGAATCAAACAGAGTATGTTGGATGTTGGAGATCATATTTCCCAACCCATATTTTAAAAATCAGTATAATTGTATTTTTTGCCTGTGGTTTTTTTTTTATCATTGAGGTATAATTCATCTAAAATAAAATTAATCAGTTTGAAGTGTATAAGATGATTACTCTGATCATACCTATTTTTTAGTACTTCCAATAGTTATATTATCTTTAAAAAATATTTGTGTGCACTTAAAATACTCTTTTTTTTTCTAAGAAAAAAAGAAAGAGTAATATAAAGTTTGGTCTCCCAGGCAGCCATTATAGACCTATAGAAGGAACAAGAATATAAGGACCATAAGCAAACCAAAAATCACTTGTTTTGAAGTAATTAAGATAACTATGTTGACTTTTCTCCATACTTTAGGTATAGCCTTTTCAAAATTAGAAGGATATGTCTTCCTTGTTATTCTGACATGAATATTTAGCAGTGCCATCTGTAACCCTAGGATCATACGGTAAATGTTAACAAGAAGCACCAGAACTTGTGTTTTCCCTGTCCTATTGTTTTTCTACAAGAATGCTGACAGCTAGAATGGCTTTGTGACATTGTGCCTACAGAGCTGAATATTACATGTGTAGTTACCTGGGTAGGTGTAGAGTGTATTTTTTTAAGAGCAGGACATAGTGGCTGGATATCTTCAGTTACATCTGTTTTAAAGTACTGAAGAATTTTACATATATTTTGAAAAAGATTGCAGATTAGAATTTTATTCTAAATTGTATCTCCATGTTATGTTTCTGCTAAGTGAAGAGAATATTTTCTGAAAATATGGAACTTCTAATGTGCACGTAGGATTGAAGATGTGCTTGATATAATATTTTCATGTTTCTCTTGCCTTTCTACTCAGTGTGTCATGGTTTTATTTTTTGAGGGAAAACATGCACATTTTACAGTTAGTTCTCCATCTGTTTCAATTCTTCATCTTATAATGCTTCCTTTCAGATAGGTACATGGTTTCCTTCCACTTTGGAGAATCATTTAGGGGCACTGAAAATATTATCTCTGGTGTAACTGACAGTTTTTATTGTTGATCTGGTGGGAACCAGGTCTGTTGCCTTTTCAGTGCGTTTCAAAGTCCTAGTGTCTCACAAGAAGCCTTTCCTTGTCTCCCCTGCCCACCCTAAATGAATAAAACTTTACTATATAAATACATGACCATAAATTAAGACAACGCTGAAAGGTTTAAAGAAGAAAGTAAAAGTCAAGCTTAACCTTCCTTTCTAGACATGCATAATCACTATGAACATTTTGGCTTGTAACAGGGGTTGGCAAACTCTTTGTCTGTGTGTGAAATCCGGCCTGCCACCTGTTTTTGTATGGTCCATGAGCTGAGAATAGTGTTTACATTTTTGAATAGTTGAAAAACAATCAAAAGAAGAATAACATTTTGTGATATGAGAAAATTATACAAAATTTAAAATTTAGTTTCCATAAATAGTTATTGGAACACAGCCATGCTCATTCATTTATACTTTGTATATGATTCCTTTCATGCTAAAATGGCAGGTTGAGTAGTTGTAGGCCTTCAAAGCCTGAGTATTTACTGTCTGGACTTTTACAGAAAAAAAAATTTGCTGACCCCTGAGCTATAACCTTCAAGACTTTCTGTGCATTTGTGTAAGTATGTATGTGTATGTTTTTAAACAATGGGTTATCCTACATGCTTTTGTATGCACCCTTTTTGCTCAATATCGTTTACCAGTAACTTCTGTTACATTCTTTTTTTGTTTATTTCATTGAATTAAAATCTGAGAACCACTGCATTGCTCTTTTTATGTTTGTCTTATATAAACCCCATTAGATGTTACCTGGGAACAGTAATAATATTAATAGTACTTACTAAGAATTGATTTTGATTGTTTAGCGAAATAAAGATTTATTTTTTTCACATAACCCGAATCATGAGATAAGTAGTGGTCAAGCTGTCCGAGAAGGTTATTGAAGAACCAGGATCTTTTTAGCGTCCTGTTCTGCTATTCTTAGAAAGATGGTGACTAAACTATGTTATTGCTGTGTGACAAATAACCACAAAACTTAGTAACTTTAAACAACAAATATTAATTCTTACAGTTTCTGTGGGTTGGGAATCCTTTTACGGCTTAGCTGATTATCTCTCACAAGGCTGCACTCAAGATGTTGACTGGGAATTCACTTAGTTCGAACTAAGACTTGACTGAGGTGGAGGGGATCTGTTTCCAAGCTCACTCATGTACTGTTGGCAGGCCACAGATCCTTAACTGGCTGTTGGCTGGAGACATTAGTTCCTTGCTATATTAGTCTCTCCACAGGGCAGCTCACAATATGTCCATTAGCTTCCTCTAGAGCAGCGGTCCCCAACCTTTTTGGCACCAGGGACTGGTTTCATGGAAGACAATTTTTCCATGGATGGGTGGGGCAGGGAGGCGGAGCTCAGGCAGTGATGCAAGCTATGGGGAACTGCTGTAAATACAGATGAAGCTTCCCTCGCTCACTCATTGCTCACCTCCTGCTGTAATATCCCATCACTTCTGCAGCATTCTATTTGTTAGAAGTGAGTCAGTAGGTCCAGCCTACACTCAAGGGGAGGAGTTACACAAGGGTGTGAATACCAGGAGGCAGGGATCACTAGGGGCCTTCTTAGAGCCTGGTTACATCATTTACCATGAGGTTTCATTTAAAGGTGGTGAAGAGACGCTCAGGCATTGGCCAGGCAGGAATGGGTCCGGGCAGGAAGGGAAGGGGAGAAAGGCTTTTTTCGCTCTCTTTTTTTTTTTTTGGAGTCAGGGTCTCACTCTGTAGCCCAGGCTGGAGTATAGTGACACAATCATAGCTCACTGCAGCCTCAAACTCCTGGTCTTAAGTGATCCTTCTGCCTCAGCCTTCTGAGTAGCTGGGACCATAGGCACGTGCCACCTCACCAGGCTAATTTTTAAATTTTTTGTAGAGATGGGGTCTTGCTATGTTGCCCAGGCTGATCTTGAATTCCTGGCCTCAAGTGATCCTCCTGCCTTATCCTTCCAAAATGCTGGGATTACAGGTATGAGCTGCTGCACCCGGCCACAAAGGCTTTTTTATTAGGAAAACAGTACTAGACTTGTACTTCCATTTTGTCGACTAGAACTATGCCACATGGTCACCCTAGCTGCAGAGAAGCCTGAGAAAGCAAGCTTTTTGGGTGGGCACATTGTTGCCCAGGTCAAAATTAGGGTTTTATTGATAAGACAAATTGAGAATAGACACTGGGTGGGCAACAGAAGCTATCTACTGTACCTACCTTCTAAGGTAGTTGGAAGGGTTCAGTGAGGTAACCCAGCACTTGTCTGACTTATAATATGCACTCAATTAGACTGTAGCTATGATTATTGTTATTACTTATAAATCATATAATGTAGCTTTGGAAATTGGCTTATTGATGGAACAGCATCCCTCTGTGGTGATACTGAAAAAAAGTAGCACAGAAGGAAGAAAACAAACATTTGTTGAGTATATAGTATGTACCAGGCATTTTATTTATATGCATTATCTGATTTAATCTTCATAGTAAACCTGTGAAGTACGTACTATTTACCCCATTTTACTGATTAGTAAACTAAGGCCCAATAATATTAAGTAGATTGTTTGAGGAGCACTTTCCACTGTACCTTGAATAGGTTACAGGTTGTAGAGATATTGGGCAGTGGGGACTAGGGTAGCTGAGCCTCTGGGCCCTTCGTCTCTAGCTCTGGGCAGCCTCCTCTGGTTACTCCAGTGTGCCTTGCAAATATAATGTTCTATATGTGCCATGATATGGAGAAGGTTAAAGTGTATTACTCTATCAATGAGTAGGTGGCAGAACTGGAATTTGAACCCAGGTGTGTATAATTCCAGAAGCATGTTTTCTTTTTCCTGTCAGGCTCCCTCCAATCTATAGAAGCTATGAATTTTAGTTAGGTTGAAATAGGAGTTAAAATGCACCTTTGTTTAATACACAAAGTATTATATTTCTTTTATACTTTTGTGTCTCTCTCTTTTAATAGACATATCATAGTTTCTTGGATTGTGAAGTTATTTATGTTAACATTTGCTGTTTAACTAGCCTGAACAGAAACTTGCTTGGCCACTAGGTGTCTCCTTTTGGTTCTAGCCTTTCTCTTGTGCCACACTCTTAGAAGAAAGCTAAAATAGACATAAGGAAGATTAGACAACAGGGACATCTAAAAATGAATGGGACATATACTCTGATGATTCCAGTTGCCTTTTTCAGCCTTTACTCTCCACTTCTGTTCCTTCTGTGCTCACAGGCTGATATTTAAATAACAGATCAATTCTCTGGAGGCTTACATGAGTCTTTGATATTGCTTTCTCATTTATAAAAAGTGAGAAAATGGTGGCAAAGAACTTCTTTGCTTATCTAGATGTGTTAGGTAATAAAATAATTGTAACATGTTTGCAGAGAATTTTAGGCACAACTTTTAATACAATTTATTATCATAGGAATACTTGTGTTACTAGGCAGATAATGATTACAATATTAATGTTAATTTCCTTGTTCTTTAATGTAATAATACTGGCTGTAACTTACATGTATTATCTCCTATAATCCTCATAGGAACCCTGCATAGTTTTCATTTTTTTCCTGATTTTAGAGATGAGGAAATTGAAGCTTAGAGAGATGGGTTAATTTGCTCCAAGTTTAATAGAGTTTGGTTGCTTTCAGATTTTTTTCCCTCCATTTGGAAGTTGTTAATTCATTACAGTGGTGGGGCGAGTTTAAGTCAATATATATTAAAATTCCTATGAAGTAATTCAGCAGAAAATACTTCTGGAACCATGGTTTGGTTGTGAGTACAGACATTCATTTTTTCCAGTTGTCTTGTAGAAGTGAGCAGTGTGCTGGATGTGGGCTCCCTTCAGGAAGGCTACAGGCTCTTTGCAGAATTACAAATTGTGTACACTCAGGGATCACTTCCTTTCACTTGCCTACAAATGCAGCACCCATTAGTGTGGGAAACTGCGGGGTATTTGACAGCTCAGGTTGAGACCTGGAGCTTCAGAGAATGGAACATTCTTCTTATTCAATTAGAAGCATGCTAAAAAGATGGGAAGGCACCTGGGCCTAGGCTTTTCTTTGAGACTGTTGGCTGATATGTTCTCTTTTACCTGAATTTAGAGTCTGCATTAATTTGCAGATTTCTCCAATTGTCTTGAAAAAATAAATCAGCTCATGCTATGTTTTCTTTAGTCACGAATAATTTAATTGTGCTTAGTATCTCTCCAGTTGACTCCCCAGGTGTGGTGGTGATTTCTACAGACCATAGGAAAATGTATAACAAATGTGAGATGAGAGAGCATTGTCAGACAGGGGGCACTTTCTCTGGGAAGTCGGTGCTGGCAGTGGGAGCAGTCTCCAGCACTAACAGGCACACCCACAAGATCTGCCTCCAACACTGTCACTTTTACCTCTTTGTTCCCCTTCCCGACCCACTTCCTGCCAGTGATTTGTGACATATTTCGTAGCAGATCAAATGAGCCCCTGACACCTGATTGCCGAGTGCTTCTTGTTTACAGTTGCTTTCCAAGGACACTGAGACAAGATGGAAAGCTTAACGTGCAGTAATTAAATTTGCATCTGCTCTGTGACAGGACTCAAAGGAGTTTTTTTCCCCTCACATATGAATCTCACTGTAGAACTCCTACTGTCTTTGACCATACAGCATCTAAAAAAGGCAAGATGTGGACAGGTAAACAAACATTGGTTCAGTCTACTGCCTGTCATTATAATGATGAATATTAAATAAGATGGCTGATATCGCTTTCTTATTTGACTTTCTACTCTTCACCTACTTGTTTAGCCAGATATATAACTGATTTTAAATATAAGAACTGTAGCTTGGAGGCGATTTTTTAAAAAATCTTTTTAAAGGAAAACAAACATTGCTGAACAATCTGGATTGGTTTAACACCCTTTGGATTGTACATTTCTCACAAATGCTGATGAATAATTCAGCAAAGCCAAATACAATCTGCTGGTGGTATCTAGTGTTATTCACACTTGCTAATGAATAATTCCCTTTGGCTTTTATAGGGCAGCTCTAAGAAATGACTTCTGAGACTCAGATGGGTTATTATTGGGCTATTTGTCAGTGTCCTTGGGGCATTGTGAGCCAAAGCCCAACTTGGCTACCCACTCCACATACCTTCTCCAATTCTTCTGGGAAACATGCAGCTCTCTATATCCCAGCTTTTTAGCCCTAGAATGTTGCTATGAAAGAGGGTATGTCAGAAGAGGCTATAACGGAATTCAGCTCCACTATAATTTCATTGATTCAGCTCCTTCATTGTTTCATTCAAATAAAGAAATGTTTATTGAACACCTTAAAAAGATTGTGTGTATACAGAGGTGAGATGGATTTTATGTGATGTATCCTCAATGGGAGTGTAGGGTATATAGGAGAGGCATAGGGTCCTGGAGGAGGATGCTCAGGGTCTTTTTATCAAAATGATCAGCTACCATTTGCTCACCATGTTCTCAGATGTTCACTTAAATGCATATTTGCTGTTTATGATGTTGGGTGAGGGTTATGTTATACTTTGGCTAAACCTAAAATTTGATTAATTGGAACTGCTTATAGGATAAGCCCTATAACATGATCCTAGATATGACTAAGTTACCCTTGTCCATTTCTGTTGCTCTGGAGTCAGGAATGTGGTGTGACCTGGCTTCACCATCTAAGGATGGTGAATGTCGATTTATTTATGCCTGAGTGGTCTATATACTATACCTTAGCAATCATACTGCATAATGTATAACCCTGACATCAGTGAGTGCACTCAGCCTTGGTGAGGTTGTTTGAGGCAGTCTGTATCTGTTTCAGCTTTTTCTATTCAACTCCTAGTTTTTCCTCTAGAGAAGTGTAATCTTCTGAACACACAGGAAGATTACAATTCCCAGCTTCCTTGCAGTTAGGTGGGGTCATGGGATTAGTTCCAGCCAATGAAATGTTAGTGGAATTGATGGGTATCATTTCCTGGTCAAGACCTTTAAGAGCTAGTTTGCCACTTGCATGCTTTCTCTTTCTGTGCCAAAGTGATCTTGGGGGCCGTGTGTTCCAGATGGTGGGGTCTCCTTTAGGCTGGGTCCGTGAATGACTGTGTGCAGTGCCCATCCTCTTCCCCCATTGACCCATACTGGATAGGTAACTTGAGCAAGAAAAAGACTTTTGTTGCATTAAGTCCCTGAGCTTTGGGGATTTATTTGTTACCACAGTGTAGCCTAGACCATTGTCACTAATACAGAGGAATTAGTACTGGAAGAGCTGTATGTGTGTTATCTAGGGCCTGTTATTCAACATGATTTCAGCTAGCTTTGTGGAATGTAGTTGCTTTTTTAAAAAATTTTTATTTTTCAATTGTAAATTGACAAATTATCATTGTATATATTAAATATTTATAGGCTACAAAGTGATATTATGATTTATGAATATAATGTGTAATAATTAAATCAAGCTAATTAACATTCCTTACCTCACATACTTTATCATTTTTTTGTGGTGAGAACATTTGAGATTTACTCTTAGTGATTTTGAAATGTTGGTATGTTATTATTTACTATATTCACCACACCATGCAATATATCTCAAGGTGAAAAACAAAACAAAACTTACTACTCCTATCTAATTGAGGCTTTCTACCTTTTGACCATCATCTTCCCGTTCCAGCCTTTGGTACCCACCATTCTATTCTCTGCTTCTTTAAGTTACATTGTTTTAATTTCTACATATAAGTGAGAACATGTGGTATTTGACTTTCTGTGGCTGGCTTATTTCATGTAGCGTAATGTTCTCCGATTCCATCTATGTTGTTGCAAATGACAAAATCTCTTTCTTTTTAAAGGCCGAATATTCCATTGTGTGTATATACCACATTTTCTTTATCTGTTCTTCTGTTGATGGATACTTAGGTTGATTCCATAACTTGGCTATTGTAAATAGTGCTGCAGTGAACATGGGAGTGCTGACATCTCTTTGACATACTGATCTCAAATCTTTTGGGTTAATACCCAGGAGTGGAATTGCTGGGTCATATGGTAATTCTGTTTTGAATTCTTTGAGGAACTGCCATACAGTTTTCCGTAATGGCTGTACTAATTTACATTTCTACCAACAGTATACAAGGGTTCCCTTTCCTCCACATCCTCATCAACACTGGCTATCTTTCATCTTTTTGATAATAGCCATTCTGACAGGTGTGAGGTGATATCTCATTGTGGTTTTAATTTGCATTTAATTTTGATTGGTGATATTGAGCATTTTTTCATATGTCTGTTGGCCATTTGTAGGTCTTCTTTTGAGAAATGTCTCTTCAGGTCCCTTGCCCACTTCTTGATTGGATTATTTATTTATTTATTTTTTCCTGTAGAGTTGTTTGAGTTCCTTATGTATTTTAGATATTAGTGCCTTATCAGATGTATGGCTTGCAGATATTTTCTCCCAATCCATAGGGTGTCTCTTCACTCTTTTGTTTCCTTTGTTATGCTGAAACTTTTTATTTTGATGTAATCCCATCTGTCTATTTTTGTTTTTGTTGCCTGCTGTTTTAGGGGTCAAATCAGCCCAATGTTGTGTACTTTTCCTCCCATGTTGTCATATAGTAGTTTTATAGTTTCAGGTCTTAATGTTTTAAGTCTTTAATCCATTTTGAGTTGATTTTAGTATGTGGTGTGAGATAAGGGTCCAATTTCATTTTTCTGCATGTGGATATCCAGTGTTCTCAACACTATTTATTGAAGAGACTCTTTTTTCCAATGCGTATACTTGGCACCTTTGTCAAAAATCAATTGACCATACATGCGTGGGTTAATTTCTGGACTCTGTTCTGTTCTATTGGTTTATGAGCCTATTTCTATGCCAGTACCATGCTGTTTTAATAACTATTGCTTTGTAGTATAGTTTGAAATCAGGTAGTGTGATGCCTACAGCTTTGTTTGTTTGTTTGTTTTTTGCTCATGATTGTCTTGGCTATCAGGGTTTTTTGTGGTTCCATGTGAATTTTAGGATTATTTTTTCTATTTCTATGAAAAATGATACTGTAATTTTTATATGGATTGTATTGAATGTGTAGAAGTCCATTGTGCTGTCCATTCTGTGACAGAGCCAGGTCTGAATGTGTAGATAGCTTTGGGTAGTATGGACATTTTAATAATATTAATTCTTCCAATCCATGAACATGGATTGTCCATTTATTTGTGTCGTCTTCAATTTCTTTCATTAATATTTTATAGTTTTCAGTGTACGGGTCTTTCACCTCCTTGGTTAAACTTATTCCTAAGTATTTTATTTTTTTATAACTATTATAAATGGAATTATTTTCTTGATTTCTTTTTAGGGTAGTTCATTGTTAGTATATAGCAAAGCTACTGATTTTTCGTGTTGATTTTGTATCCTGCAACTTTATTGCTTTTGCTTATTAGTTCTAACAGGATATTGGTGGAATTTTTAGGGTTATCTATATACAGTATAAGTTCATGTCATCAGCAAACAGCAAAAGTTTCACTTCTTTCCTGTATGGATGCCTGTTATTTCTTTCTCTTGCCTGATTGCTCTGGCAATACTCCAATACTATATTCCACTTCTGTGTTGAATAGAAGTGGCAATAGTGGTCATCTTTGTCTTATTTTGGATCTTAGAGGAAAGGGTTTTAATTTTCACCGTTGAGTATAATGTTAGCTGTGGGCCTATTATACATAGCCTTTATTGTGTTGAGTTATATACCTTTTATACCCAATTTTTGAGTGTTTTTATCATGAAAGGATATTAAATTTTGTCAAGTGCTTTTTCTGCATCTAATGAGATAGCCATGTGGTTTTTGTCCTTTGTGCAGAATGCAGTTTCAATTGGGAATTGAAGGGTAGAAGTAATTTAGGGGCAGAAAAAGAGTTTGTTCCATCAATTATCAAGGAACCTATGGGAGAAATAACATTGGTAAAAACAGGGAGTCATGGAAATAAAAGAATAATTAGTAAGGAGGGATAGAGTTGAGTTGAGGCTATCATAACTGATAATAATGAATTTTAAATTGGATCCAGCATGTTTAATTGGTAAGATTGTGAACCTTTAATTTTTCTCTTTGCTTATAGCTTATATCAGGGGCTGGTCCTTGAGCTAAGGATTAAGAATGGTTTTTATATTTTTAAAAGATTGTAAAGAAAAATGAGGAGGAAGAAGAATGTTTAGTAGGGGCCATATGTGGCCCACAAAACCTAAAATATTTATAATCTGGCCCTTTACAGAAAAAGTTTGCTGACCCTGAGTTTATACCCTTAAAATCTCAACAAACGGTTATCAAAAAATATCGCACTTACCAAAATGTGAGTTCCTGGAGAATTGAGAACTCAGTGGTTTTGTTAATCTCTGTATCTTTGGTCTAGCATGGTGCATGGCAACATAGTGCAAGCTCAGTGCAATTTTACTTAATTGAATTGCGCACAGAACATGGGTGATATGAAAGACATCTCAGGGTGAGGACTGAGAAAGAATCATGAAGGTCATAGGGCTGAAGGAATAGGACTATTCTTCTTGTGGGTGGTGATAGTTGTCTTGATTTGTTTAATAAGTATTTCCATGTCTACTGCGGGGGGGGGATATAAGTATGGGCATTTATTTAATTTCCATATTCACTTTCAAATAGATGTCATAATTTGGGAAGGTTTTAAAGCTGTGAACTTGTGCTCTGCCATCAGAGTATTGTTAGAGTTTTCTTGTTAAATTTATTAGGTGTCGATATTTTGTTTTCTTTCCCTGGCAACATTTTTTTTTGGTAACTTATGCAAGTTTCTCTCTTTTTACTCATTCATTTGCTCACTTGTAGGTATATACCCAAGAGAAGTGAAAACATATGTTCATACACAAATGTACATAAATGCTCCTGGCAGCATTGTTCGTAATAGCCTCCCCCCAAAAATAGAAACAACTCCACATGTCCATCAGCTAATGAGTGGATAAACAAATGTGGTGTATCCATAAAATGGAATATTATTCTGCAATAGAAAAGAACGAAGTACTGGCACATGCTACACCATGGATGAGTGCTGAAAACACATTCTGCTGAGTAAAAGCCAAACATGAAAGATTACATATTGTATTATCTCATTTATATAGAATGTCTAAAACAGGCAAAACTATGAAGACAGAAAGTGAATGGCTGATGGCCTGGGGCTGGGGTGGGAATCAGGAGTGGGTGCAGGGGTTTCTTTTTGGGGTGATAACAAAGTTCTAAACTTAGAGTGTGGTGATTATTGCACAACTCTGTGGATATGCTAAAAAGAATTGTACACTATGAGAGGGTAAATTTTACGTTATGTGAATTATATCTCAAAGATCCTAACAAATAATTATGCAGTGGTTTGCTCATTTCTTAGTGATGCTGCTGGTTGTACACCCTCTTATTCAAGCAACAGTCAGGATTTGAATCACTTGTATTTTACCTTCTTAAACTAAGATCTTCTAAAAACAAAATTGACTGATAGTCAAATCCCCTGTGACCCAGCTCTTCTACTTACATGAATTTATTTCACTTTATGTAATGGTACATGTGCACAAAGACATGTGTATAAGAATATTCATTGTGGTATTATTTGTAGTGGCAAAACATAACCTAAGCAGCCATCAGTAGGGGACAGGTTAAACAAATTAAGGGAGATGAAGCCAGTGAATAATCTTCAAGATAATTAAATTAAAAGTGCAAGGTGTAAAGTGCTGTGTTACTATTTGTGTAGAATGCTTGCATATAGATAGAATGTGTTCAAAAGATTCAATAGTAGTTACCTCTTTGGGAGGCAAAGATTGGGTGGGTCTAGTATAATAATAGGAGAGGGACAGCCTTTGAAGGGTTAGAGTTTTTAAAAATATACTCTCTTTTCATAACAGCATTATTTAATAGCCAAAAAGTAGAAATAATGCATATGTTCATCAACTAAAGAATGGATAAACAAAATGTGGTATATGCATACATTCATGTAAGCAGAGAGAAAGGGATTTGAATATAAATCAATTTTGTTTTGAGGAAATCTTGATTCAAGAGGGTAGTGTTCAGGTATTATCTTTAAAATTTTTTTGATTGCTAGACTGTAGCTCAGCAACCAATCTTGCATCTGTGTTTGCATACAAAAACTTTTCAATCCATGTGGAATAATTTGTTTTAGGATTCATTCCCCCGATTCACCCCCCAACCACTAGTGATGCAGCAATTATGTGGTTCCACAGTAATTTTAACACTGTCTTCTAACCCAGCTGTGTGGTAGCAATGTATCTGCAGGGCAGGAATGTGGCTTGCAAGGGGCAATATCAGACTGCCCACAATTATTTTAATGTCTCCTGTGAAATGATAAATGAAGTTTATAATAGTTATAATAAAAGTAAAACCATTCCCCCTAAGGTATAAAGAGTGTACAAGTAAAATTCACATGGTCAGATGTGACTGCCTTTTTTTTTTTTTAAGAATCCGTCATTGAGGGCTTTTGTTTTTTTTTTTAAACACGGATAGGTTTTCAATGTGGGCATTTATTTGTTCCAGTTCTGTAAAGATGATTAAAGTATGAAAATGTTATAAATATTATAAGATTTATAGCTGCTCCTCTAGGACCTTATACTTTTTTGTTGTTGGTATAGTTGAAAAAAATTCTTCGAAGTTTTGCATCTGTGTTGCTTGCTCTATTAACACGAACTTCATGTAACTTACAAAATATTTACTGACATTTTTCCTGGTCCTGGGAAGACCCATAATTTATCTGTAACTCCTGCTTTTTATTATTTGATGCCACCTGTGGTTTGTGTCCTTCTTAATTATTGTTAATCTCCAGCTGCCCCCACATTCACTCAGTTAGACTGCTACCTTCAGAGGTGAGCAGTTGGTGTTTGCAGTATTTAACACAGTGTCCACTGCTACAATTTAGATATCTCTTTGAAGAAGAACTCATTGGGCTATATCTCACCATTTCCTCAGGTGGGAAGTATGGCATTGGAGAAGCAGTTCCCCTTCTACCTGTATCTGAAGCTTTCTCCTATCATATAAAGCTAGGATTTCCATGCTATCTTTCCGACTGCAGGAGAGCTAGCTTCTCATGGGGGCTGCATTTTCCTTTAAAAGGTATTCCACTTTATGTTTCTGTTGCTTTCTATTTACTGACCCACAGCCAGAGGCTCCTTTTGCTGCAGTTTCTTCATTTGCATTACATGACACCTTGCTTTATGCAATTGACATCTTTTTAAAATTTTTATATCTTCTGTGTATCATTAGAGAACAGGGCTTGGAGGTGTCCATGATTTAAAGAAACCCTGCTGTGAGTCCTTTTATAATCCCTCTTTCAGCTAGGTCCTGTTTGTTACTTTTGTAAGTTTAGATGGATTATTATTATTAAGTGATATAAACCCATCACTTTGTATCGTTAAAGTTGTGAAGTACCATATGGCTTTTTTTGAGTTAGACCTCCCTATAGCACAGCTGAAGCACACTGAGGCCCAGAGAGTTTATTGTTGTCTTCAAGATTACACAGCTACGTAATTATAGAATTCCAGGTCCATAGCTTTTTCCATAAACTGAACTGACTTAAAAGCTCAAAGATACCTTGAATTTAAGGGTAAATTAATGGTGAATTGGGAGAGGAGTGATATACAGCTCAATGAACAACACTCTGTTAAAATACCTCAACAATGAAATACGTTGGAAAGAAATAATGCTGGGGTATTAAAATTTTATTTACTTTCATTATAATCAAAGGAAGTAACAAATTTTCTTTTAATATATTTTGATAGTCTTTAAATATTCTTCCAGGTACTTCTATAACAACTTACTGATAATATGATGATATTGCTAATACTGACTCTTCCTTTTCATATCATTGTTAGAGAAGACAGACAACGCAGGACTGAGGAGACACTTGTGCTAGAACAACTGTACAAATGCCATTTCACATGGCTATAAGCAAGCTAGAAGCCATATCTTTCCTAGGTAAAAGGGCTGACCTGTTACTATTGCTAGTTGTGTGTATAACATGTTAGAAGAAGTAATTATTTTTAGCCGACTGACTATGACCAAGATTAATAGCTCTTGAAAGGACTATAATGAAAGGCTGCCCCGACTGGCTTCTACATTATTCTTTATTTATCCTGCTCTCATCCCTGTCACCTTTGGGCATCAGCCAAATGTCATTTATGTGAGATTTGCCCCTTAGATGTGAAAGGCCTCTCTTTCTTAATGATGGGAGGTGATTGGGCTGCAGGGCTGAGGAACTTGGACAGTTGACGTGACCCAGAGGAAAGTCACTACAGGTCTGTGGGAGTCACAGGAATAGGACACTCACTCCTGAGGGAGAAGGAACATGAGAATATTCAGCTGTCTCATCTAGGTCATTGAGGAGTACTTGAGGGATTATAGGGTGTAGCTCCAGGGCTCTATTGTTAAGTCTATGTATTTCAGTGGCTCTTCTGTTTGGAGCATTTGGAAATTTCTTATTCCGAAGATGATTTTTTTAACTGAAATCAACTATTTCTAGTTTTATAAAACTTGTAAGTCTCCTTGTGGTAGAGACTGCAAGTTAACTCCCAAATCCCTTCTTGCCTTCTTTGTCATGGGCTTTTCAGGGCACACAGCTACCCAAAATGTAGATTCCATTTCCCAGCCTCCCCTGCAGCTAGGTGTGGCCATGTGACTAAGTGAGAGATGTCTTATGGTAGTTCCTGGGATGTTTCCTTAAGAGAAAGCAAGTGTGAGCGCTTTGCCCTTTTCTTCTTAGGCCTTTTCTTTTATCCTGCTGCCTAGAATGTAAACGCTGCATTTGGATCTTGAAGGTGAGGGCCAAGTCTTACTTGTAGAGTGGTGTGCTGAAGGGGCTTGGGTCTGTAAGGACTTCATGAGAGCTACCATACCAGCCTGGTTAAGTCACTGTTATTTTGAATCTTCTGTCACTTGTAGGTAAACCTAAACCTAGATCATATATTATTTCTACACATTGCAGAAGAGGAAAAGAAATCCCAAGCCCTTAGATTTCTTTCTCCTATCCTAAATATTAATATTAAAATTTAAACAGATTCCTCTCCCTTCCTTCTTTTGACTCCTACAAATTAAAACAACCTACAAAAAAGATAATGCAGTAATTTATTTAAGAACTAAAAACATGAGAGAGATTTTCATATGAGAAATATATGAAAGAGAGGGATTAACAAGAAGGCTAGAAGAGAAAATAAAGCATTTAGGAAAATGATAACCAGAACTGGTGTTAATGGCCTTCTGTAATAGGTCAGGGAGCTCTCACCACCTTCTAGTGTTGGTGGCAGCAGCAGCTTCTTTTCTTAGATTATTACAGGGCGGTAGGGATTCAACTTCATCTGTTTTCTTAAGGCCTTGGGGAGCTTTTTAAAATTTCAGGTTTCAAATGTCAAGTCTCTATTCAGTGTTTTCAGGTCACTTGCGTGATACTGCTGTTTGTATTTTGCCTGACTGGTTTCTGGCCGTAATGTTTACATGTGGTTGGTCTTTCCTCTAATATTATCTATATTAGATAATATGTACTGTATTAGCTATAGTGTACTATATTAGCTATAGTGGGTTGCTAATTATTACTGACGTATCCCTTTTAGAAGAGATGCTGAGCTGTGTAATTATTTTTCACTATTTTTTAAACTTTTGAAAGAGAAAAGGAACTATTTGGTTCACTGTTCTCATTAGCATTTATAAAGTGAACGGAGAGAGAGGTTTTCTGTGCAATGTTTTTCCTTGCTGTTTCTTGCCTTTTAATTTGAAGAATAGCAGGATCTTGTCTTTTGTTCACAGGAGTAAAAGTCCATTCAGCTGGAAAAAGAACAGTATGCTCTTTGTGTACTCAAAGCATTTGAATGCTTTTGGTCACACACTAGTTGCTGTTTAACTACAATAAAATTGTGACCAAAGGAGATAAACATTTAAAGGATAAATGACAGGGCTGTTAATGTGAAAGCAACTTTTGTAGCATTGTTGTTTTTAGCTAATAGGTATATAGCCAGGAGTCACGGAGATGACTTTTAAATATGCAACTGAGTGAACTCTGTTTTTCCAACCAGTTAAAAAAAAAAGTCAACACTGGACTTTTTTACAAAAATATTTTTTTAAATTGACAAAAACTGTATATATTTATGGGGTACAACATGATGTTTTGACATGTATACATTGTGGAATGGCGAAATCAAGCTAATTAACATATGTATTATCTCACATACTTATCATTTTTTTGTGGTGAGAACTCTTAAAATCTACTTTCTTAGTAATTTTCAAGTATATGAGTACAATACATTGTTATTAACTATAGTCACCATGTTATACAGGAGATCTCTTGAATGTCACTGGACATTTTTAATGGCTGATCATTTTGTGTTTAAAAAAATCATTTGAACATGTCTAAACGGCCTTTGGAAACTTACAGGAATGTCCTTGATGTGTTTGTTAGCTTGGCCGTGTCATTCAGATATATATTAATGTGTGTGTGTGTATGTATATATATGAATACTTATATACATAATATGTGTATATGTGTATATATATAAAATACCAAGTGTATTGTCTAAGAAAAGCACCTTTGGGGCTTTTATAAGTCTAACAATTCAGAACTTGCTCTGTCTTTACAGCTTTAATGCATTATGATTTGCCTGATTGAGTGGGGAATGCATTTTGGGGAGTTTCCTCTCCCGATAGGAGTGCAAAGGACAAATCTCAGTCCCTTTTCCTCCCTCTTTCCTTCTTATGCAGCTGACATCTGGCATTGACCCTTCTAGAGGAGCTGGTTGTCGGGAGGGTGCTTAGATGTTTGAGTGCTTTTTATTTTCTGAGGTATGAAATATACAAGGTTTTACTTGTCTGTCGTCTTAGTGAGCTGAGGTGTATTTTGCCTTATCTGACTGTTCCATTGGACTATTCAGCGTTTTTCCAGGATCACAAAAAAAATCAATCAAGGTATCCTTTTATATAGTCACATCTCATTATATAACAGGAATCTTAAACTTTGCCTACTTACAAGATGGGGTAAGATGATTAATGAAGGTTGAAATTTTATCTCAGTTTAGGGGAGACAACAGGGACTGGTGGTACCAGTGGTGAAATAAGGAGTACATATGTTACTTCAAGGGACTCAGGTTCAGTGTGAACATGTGGGCTCAATGTTGCAGATATTCTGATTTTTCAAAAGAAGCTGAAAATGTGAATTTTTATGTGAAAGCTCCTTATTTTAATGAGCTGTGTGGCCCACATATGCCATGTCTAAAGGCTGGGAGGAATAGAAGGCTTGCTTTTTGTGACGTCTGTTATTTGGAGAGGTTATGTAACCATTGTAACTAGAAAGGGAGAAGTGGGGAAGATTTCTTTTCAGGGAAGCTGACCAGCCCAACGACAAGTATCTAGGTCTTCTCAGGTGAAAAGTGATTTGGCAAAGAAAAAATGTGAATAAAGAAAAAAATACATGTATAGGTTGACATTTAGGGATCTAAAGAAAAGGCCAGTCATACCACCCTACAATAAGGTCCACCAATTAACAAACTAAGCTTCTATACATTTAGCTTCTGATCCATTTTGTATTCCCTCACTTGAAATTATGAACTGATAGACAAGGATCATCAAACATTGAGGAATACATGAAATAGGAATGACAGAATACAAAGCAAAGAAACAGAAGAAAACAAACCCAGAGAAATGGAACAATGTAGAGAGCAGAAGACAATTTCAAAACTTTAAAACACGTTATCATTAATATTCTCAGAGAGATGAGAGAAGATATTACATACATGAAACAGGAATAAGATACTAATAAAAAGGAACATTCCCATTGTTAATTTAATTTTGTTAGTTGTGACAATGTATTGTGGTTATATATTTTTTTAAAGTTGTCCTTGTGTATTAGAGATATATGCCAAAGAATTACAATTCAAATATGATGTCTGGAGTTTACTTTGAAATAATTCAGAGAACAAGTTAGGGTGGGGGATAGATGAAATAAGATTGGCAAAATGTTGATAATTGTTGAGCTGTGTAATGGTTACTTAGGGGTTTATTATACAATTCTCTCTACTTTCATGTGTTTGAAATTTTCCATTATAAAATACTTAAAAAGGGAAGATTTGGAGAGCAAGAAAGAGCTCTGGAAAATTAAAAATATGATAGCAGAAATAAAAATTTCAGTAAAAGTATTAGAAAGTCAAGTTGAAGACATATTCCCAGAAAGTAGAACAAAGCAAAACAATGGAAAATAAGAGAGGAAAGATGAAATTAGAAGATTGGTCCAAGTGGTCCAATATTTAACTCTAGGAGTTATAGAATGAGAACCAAAATGTCAGAAGGGAAGACATTATCAAAGAAACAATACAAGGTAATTTCCTTGACTGAAAAGACTGAGTTTCCAGATCAAAGGGGCCCTGAGTGCCTAGCACAGGGATGAAAAATGACCCCACTGAGGCATTTCATCATGAAATTTCCAAACTCCAGAGGAAAAGAGAAGGTTCTAAGAGTGGACATGCAGCTTTGACTTCTGTCCTCAGCTAGGCTGGGTGCTCTAAGGTCCAGAGCCTCCCTGGGCCAACTGCTCCAGACAGGTAAACTCATCTTTTGCTTGGTCAGGGACGTGGTAGTTATCTGGCTGTTGGGATTGAGGGACAGGATCTGGAATCTAATCCCTGTTCATAGACTTCTAACCAGTCTTCCTGTTTTCAGCTCCTACCTTCAGAAGTGCCTGGTTCTTGTAATTCCTGAGCCTTTCTGGAGATGTGGCATAAATGAGCTCATTTGTTATTGGTTTTCCCCTTTTTTCCCCCAATCCCTGCCCTGTCAGTTAGGCTTCAACGTATTCTGTTCTGTTACATTAGTTACCACTCTTATTTCATCTTAACAAATACAGGGTTAACATCTCTCATCTGCTGTTATCTTCTCTCCTATTTTCTTTGTCCTTTAAGATTTGTTTTTGTTGTTGTTGCTATTGTTGTTTTGTTTTAATTTCTAGTGAGCTTTTGGGAAGAAGCCAAGTGCGTATTTCGAATCTGCCATGTTTATATGGAAGTTAATTTGTTGTGTTAATCATTAATTTGCATATCAGAGTTTCTTTTCCTGAGGTTTGTTTGGAAATCAAATTAAACTAAGAAAACAGAATTTAATATGTAGAAAATCATTTCTTCCTTCTTAAGATCTTTCTTGACTGCCACTACTTAGATTGGTTTGTTTCTACCTTCTCTGAAATACTGTGGCCCTGGAAGACTCTCACTCAATTTAGCAGTTAATTCGATATTGGTTTGGGTCTTACTCTAAGTACTTGATGTACATTTTGTCACCCAACTAGATTATGTAGCCTCTGTGAACATAGGGTGATGTCTTAGTCTGCTCCTGTATTCCCTGTGGCTCCTGATGGATCTGAGTTCAATAAATACTTGCTGATCAAAGTATACTACTCAAATTTTTACTGCTTTGATTTTATATGTGTTATATGTGATGTTCTTTTAATGTCTTCTCAGGCTATTGCTCAGAGATCAGTAGGAAGGAATAAGTGTAACGAGTAGACTTTGAGGGTGATACTGATAAGTTAAAAATGTCATTGGTCTACAGCTGCAAAGGTATTTTACTGAAATTGCTAATTTTCCATTATATCTAGAAAGGAGAAACGGAGACCTGACTGATCAGTATTCTGAGGAAGGGAAAGTTTGGGACTTAAAGAGTTCTGTTTTTAGGCTTCTATAGGTAGCCTGTTTCACAGTGGGTTTGCTTAATGACTTTCCTGTAAACAGACACTCCTGTTTATTTTAAGCTTTTGCCTTTTACCACATGATAGTTACGATTGTTCAGGGCATGCCTCTCTTGTGTAAGTAACAATACTGTCATTTTCTCTAAAATCACCTTTTTTATTAAAGAAACTCTTTAATAGTTCCACATATTCTGTAGTTACGCATTTCTGTGAGTGCTTACTGACCCCAGCACAGTGTTTAATAAATTATTGAACTTTGAAGAACCTTTGAGAAGCAGGGGCTTTATGTGACTGAGCAGCAGACATGAAAAAACGCTATCCTCCAGAGTATCTAACAGACAGAAATAGAGGCTTGATCAGACAATATAAGCACCGAGTGAATGATGGTAATACCATGAAATATTTACACCCATAGAGCATGCTGGGGTGGGGAGGAGAGTGTGTGCGTTTTTATCATTTTGGGTTGAACCTGATGCCATACAACTCACCACTCTATGATCTTAAAAGCAACATAGAAAGAAAGAAAGTGAGAGAAAGAAAGGAAGAAAGGAAAAGGAAAATAAAGAAAGGAATAAATATTGATTTGGTGATATTTTGTTGTTTGTATTATCTTATCGCAAAGCAAGTCTCCTTTTGTAGACAGTAACCTTACTAAAAGTAAAGTTTTAGTCAGTCCTTAAAAGAGACTATCTGAAATGATTTCTTGCTGCTACAAGTTTAAAGTTTTGATTTAATCAATATCTCATGATTTAACTGATATTTACACTTTGGTATTTATCATTCCACGTATTTCTCTGTGTCAATGCAAAAACACATTGGCAAATATGTGTATGTACATTTTTTAATAAAAGTAGCACTATACATTACAAAAAAAAATCTCATGATTTAACATGCCTCAAAAGCTGTCATTTTATTATCTGTAAAAATAGAGACTTAAACAGCAAAGAACCAAATAGCCTAATATGATCTTACTTTCAAGCAGAATATGCTATATATATTTATTTTTCCATTGAATGCTATTTTCAGTTGGCTTGTGGTGAATTTCTTTAATAATGATCCACAGGGAAAATTAACATAATGTGTCTGAAATACTTAGGAAAGGTTGGAAGATATTTATCCCAGCCAATATATTTAGAGAATTTTTAGTATTTTCTAGCATAGAAAAGGGCCCAAACAAACATGCCAGACTAATATGTTTTGCCCTTCTGCCCAGTATTTTGGATGTAAATTTTTCTTACAGTAATAAACCTTTTAAGATTTCATGATACTATGTAATATTATTAAAAATAGTTGTTTATGAATAAAGGTTGATAAGAAATATTTATTGAATTTAGTTTTACTCATGACTTATCTAAAAACCCCACAGATTGTATTTGGGAGATATTTTAATGTAGTGTTTTCTGGTTTTGCTTTTTAGTTGTTGAAAAAAGAATTGAATCATGTTTTAATAAGGAATTGGAATAAGGCTCAGATGGACCATAGGCTGTGGCCTTTCAAGGGGATCATCTGGTTTTAGGGGCTTTGTTCTCTGTCATGAGCCCCCTGGATGTTTGCTATGTTATGCTAAACTAAGACGTGATCATATTGACCCCATGGTCGCAATGACCTAAATTGGCAAGTTTTTGTCACTTGTAAAGTCAAGGTAATAATGTTGGAAGGGAAATTCTGGTGAGACTCTCCTTTGCAACTGCAATATTTTATCTGTAGATTATAAGTAAGGGAACTCTTAAAGGGCTTTACTATTTGTAATGCAGGAACCCATTGCATGCAAGGAAGTTTATAGCCTAAGGACCCAGTATTAGTGAAATGTGATGTAGATCTATTTGTGAAAGGATATATCAAGTTAAAACAGCAGAAGCAAGATATTATTTGTATGTTTACTATTATTATTTCTAAAATGATGCCCCAGAAAGAATTGGGATTTTAGAGTTTGAGTGATGTAGATTTAAATCCTATCTCTGCCACTTACTTGTTTGACTTCTGGCAAATCATGGACCTAAGACTCAATTTTATCCCTCAAAATGGGGCTACTGAGAATTTACTTCACAGGTTTGTTAAACCTTCTAAGCATGTGGGAAGCACTCAATAAATATTAGCTCCTTTCTCCTTCCTCTTCAGTTAAACCAAAAGGCTTTATCTAGAAGGTGAGACTCTTAGAAACTCTTGATTGGTAGAGGGAATGAGTCAGTGAACCAGAAGGGCACTTGAGGCCTGTGGACAGCCATGTGAGAAGGTGAGATGTGGTATGTGTGTGCTGGAGGGAGAGAGGATGTTGGATGGACAGGTGGACACACAGAGAAAAGATGAACTGAATTCACTGACTTGTAGAGGCAAATGCAATATTGGTGATTTGAGACATCATCTAAACTTCCAGTGTCATTATTTGCCTCTCAGAGTTGGAGTTGAGAGCATATGCAAGGTTGAGAATTTATTTCTTCTTGTCCTCTTCTCGAACATCTCACTTCTTTTTTATTTTTAAGAGTCAGGGTCTTGCTCTGTCTCCCAGGCTGGAGTGCAGTGGTGTGATCATAGCTCACTGCAGCCTTGAACTCCTTGTCTGAAATGATCCTCATGCCTCAGCTTCTACAGGTGTGCATCACCACACCTGGCTAATTTTTAAATTTTTTGTAGAGATGGAGTCTTGCTCTGTTGCCCAGGCTGGTCTTGAACTCCGAGGCTCAAGTGGTCCTCCCGCTTTGGCCTCCCAAAGTGCTGGGATCACAGGCATGAGCCACCACACCTGGACATCTCACTCTTTACATGCAAAGCATTAGAAATTTTTGATCCGATATAGAGCAAATCTAAAGGTATATGTTCTCCAATTCTATCTCTAACCATAATACTTTGAGGGAGAATACATGGCTAATACTTTTAGCATGATTGGTATCAATGCCAGATTTCTAGGTGCTACCCATGTATTCAGTTTGCAGATTTTAACTGAGGCTTATATATACTCAGTGCTGTACTATACTCTGGAGATGTAGTAGTGAGAGACAGCACAGAGTCCCTCCTCTCATGGAGGTTAACATTCTATTAGAGGAAGAAAGCCAGTAAATAAGTAAACAGTATTTAAGGTAATAAATAAGACCATGTCTAATAGTGATAAACAGTATGCTATGTTAATGACTGAGGGGAGGGGACTTTAGATAGAGTGGTCTGAGGTGGTCTTTGATGTGAAATCCAAAGGATGACGAGGACATTCATTCCAGCCACAGGGACAAAGTGCTGATGAGCTTTGCATGTAGGAGGAACAGAGGTGGTCAGTGGCCAGAACTCGAGGACAAAGAGAAAAGGGAGAAGGGATGAGGTAGATCAGGAAAGGCCTTGAGGCTGTGCTAAAGATTTAGGGTTTCTTCCAAGTTCCGTAGGAAACCATTGAAGGGTGAGAAGGTGGGGAGCATGTATGTGGAGTGAGCTGATCTGATTTGCATTCTATAAACATCTCTTTGGCTGCCGTGTGGGGCATATGGTAGGGCCAGAGTAGAATTAGGGAGAAAAATCAGGAGAGGGATATGCTGATGGCTTGGCGCAGGTGGTGATTGTGGAGGTGGACTGAAGGGGAAGGATTTAGGTATATTTTGGAAGCAAAGCTGACAGGGTGTACTTCTAGACTGGACAAGGAGGTTTGAAAGAAAAGAGGAATAAAGGATGACTTCAGGTTTTTAGTTTGAGCAACTAGATTGTGACCATTTACTGAGATGGAAGACTGAGGAAGGAACTGGTGTGGCAGTGAAATCAGGTGCTCTCCTTTGGACAATCGCATGACTGGTGCCTGTTTGGCATCCAAGGGACCGTCAGATAGCCTCTTGGGGAGGGAGAATCTGAAGGTCGGGGCTGGAGATACCAATTTTGGGAGGCATCCGGTAAGTATATAGCTGATGGGATAAAGCTTTGGAACTCCTCTCTTCATGACTTGTTGTTGTTCTTTAGGTTGTAATGAAGCTTCATGCCCCGGTTTTCCTGAGTTAAAGTGTTATTCCTTTACTTTTCCTGGTGTCTGAGTTGCACTGCCAGACTGTCTCCAAGCCCAACAAAAGCATTCCTTCCAGGCAAAAGCCTAAGATGGCACACATCATGAGCCAGATTTTCCATGACAGACTTGTAAGGAACAAGATAATCTCATTGTTCCTCCTGCTACTTAAAATAAAGGTAATATTGATTTTATAGTAGCAGTTCAGGTCCTAAGGCATGATATTGATTAAGCGTCTGATGAGAATTTGTAGGGTAGCCTTCTAGACCTACAGCTACAGGGCATCTCCCCACTGGGCCAGGCCTCTGTGCTGACCTCCACTGTCATAAGCAGTGTTTTTTTTTTTAGGAATCCTTGGCCCTGTTTAGTCTAGGCACTGTCCAGAAGCATTTATTTTACCTGATGGATGGCTCAATCCAGCCTGTTACCTTAATCTGACCTTAAAGATGGGAACCTAGTGCTTTTGTTCTTAGTAAATGTGAAGACTAATTTTGACACTATTTAGAATTGTTTTCTTATCAGTAGCAGTAGATTTCATGTTGAATTTTATGCTGTGGAACTTCCTATTAAAATGCTATAATAATCTGACTTTCCTCTTTTTTTTTTCTCTAATGCTACTTTGGAGCAAGGCTTACTTTATGGATTTTTTTTTTTTTTTTAACCAAGCAAAAGTGCCTTTTTTAAAGGTGTCATTATTAAGCCCATGGGACTCCTCAATTTTAATGTTACATCAAGGAGAGTAATTTTCTTGTGGTTATTGTGATATGATGCATTCAACATACAGGTTAGGTTTTATAACATTTATAGATCAGGTTCTGAGGATATCTTGAACAATTTAATAACAATCAGGGGATATCTTGTTCACTGGCCTGAAGTATAAAAGAGTTCCCAGAAATCATCTAAAAATAACAGTTTCATATAAAAAGTTTTGACTTTCTACTGTAATATGATTCATATATTTTTCTCCTGTGTCTGATAATTCTGGCTGGATCATTCATGGGGTTGATATGAGGATTAAATGAATTAGTATAGGCTAAGGCGCTTCATATAGTGCCTGACACATAGTAAATGCTCAATTGATGTTAGCTGTTATTAGCTGCTATAATGTGATGTTAGCTGCAAACTCCTTTTACATCATCCACAATACCCAGCACAGACCTGGGCACACAGTATAATGTTTAGGTAAGATGCTTACTGACTGATTGATGTCTTCAACATTTGGGATTTCTTTCCATACTTGCCATATCAATAGCTTATTTTATGTCTTTTCTAAAATGGTCTAGATCCCTGACATCCTTTGATCATTCACATGGTTACTCTCAAAAGGAGCCATATGAATGTGGACCGTTTCCACATTTGCCTGTCTTCTTTGTTAGCTGCTAGATAGAGCTCAGGTTTCAAATCCTTTGCAGTTAAAAGATAATAAATATTAACATTCCTAGTTCAGTGCCAGGCACAGAATAGGTAATTTGACTCAGAATCATGACTGCTGGTCAATTCTGCCTCTGGGGAGACAATACTGGGGAGCGGGGTTGTGGTTCCTTTTGAGGTAGGAGGTGAAATAGTTATTGCTTATCCTAGTAGAAGATGATACCAAGGTGATCCAATGCGTCTTTTAAATTTTCCTGTTGATTCACAAAGGGGCAACTCTGTAGTAGGCCCTTGGTGGAATGGATAGGCAGCTTTGTAAGTGGAGAAATGGTCTCTGTTTGGCTTATGAGCACAGAGTCATTTTGGGGGTGGTTTATGAGTCATCTGAAATATGCGTTTAATCTAGACTTGTGGCCTGCTGGTGAGGCTGCTGCTTTTTTATGATCTCAAATGTCTTGTCCATGTCAGAACTTGCTTTGTTTTTTTGTTTACTTTGAATCAGGAAGATGTTCACGACCACACTTGGAATTCCTCCTCAAGTGTGCATTTGGTCACATCACCCCTGGCTACCACCAGAACATGACTGTTTATTTTGGATGTCCTTTTGTGATGTTCAGCTAATTTAACCCACAATGAAGTTAATCCTTGCTTCTTTGGAAAAGTACAGATTTACTTATTAGCTGCTTTCAGAGACAATTGCATTTTCATGGAAGTGAGTATATAATTCCACTGACTTTCGGACCCATCTACCCACATATGCAGTGGATGGCTTTTTAAAGTCAGGATTCAGAGCAAATCAGAACTGTCCTGAGTTATCTGAAGTTCTCTTTAAGGTTGATAATGAACATATCTGTGACAAACATGGGGAAGTAATATTGAATGTTTTAATATGTCAATCTGTCTTTCCTTCTCGTGGGTGAGAGAGAGAGAGAAGAAAATCAAGCTACTTTGGAATTCAAGTTTTCACCTTTTCTCTTCACATTTACAGCATACTGATTAAAAAGCATGGATGCTGGAGCCATACTGCTTGGGCTTGAGTACTGGCTCTTCTATTTACCAGTTGTTTAACTTTGGGCAGATTACTTAATTTCTCTTTATTTGAGTTTTATAGTCTGTCAAGAGGGGCTAATTATAGTAACTACCGCCAAGGATGGTTATGAGGATCACATAAGTTAATTATGTACCTATCACTTTTATTAGTAATTAGTAATTGCACAAATAAAAAGGATGGAGGTGTAAATTATTAATCAGGGCTCTTTATCTATGGGACAATTGTGTCTAACTGTGTGAGTTTATATTAGTTAGGGTGGGTTACTGCTGTAACAAAAATCATATCAAAATACTGTATAATGGCTTAAACATAATAAAAATTCATTTCTTGCTTATAACAGTAATAAGTAAGTAAATAGGGTGGTGGGACATTTTCTCATTTAGGGAGGTAAGCTGAAGGAGGCTCTGCAATCGTCAACACATGGCTTCTAAGGTCACCTTAGGTTATCTTCATTCCAGCCAGTAAGAAGGGGAAAAGAGCATGCAGAAATGTGTTTAGGAGTCTTTTATGGGCCAGAGCTGGAAGTGGCACTCATCACTTCTGTTCACATTCCAGTGGCCAGAACTCCGCAGGAAGAGGAGGAAAACAGCAGCTACTAGTCTCAGCCACAGAGTTTTTCAGGGGTCTGTAAAAGTGTATGAGACCTGAAAAAAAATGTATTGACTCCAAACACCAAACGTAAAATTGCAGAATTAAAGTGAATGAATGTTTAAAAAATGTGGTCTTATATCAGCTTCCTTGGTTGTTACAGTTGGTATGCAAAAAAGATGTTATTACATCTGAAAATAATTTGTAAGCTGAAATTTCTAATTTCCAAGAATTCTCAGGTACACCCAGTGATTGCTGAGAAATCAGTCGATCATAAGTGAGTTTCTCAAAGCCATATAAATTCAAACGTAAAATTATAAAAACCTCAAATTTTTTTTTATTGCAGAGAAAGTTTTTAATGTGAAATGTGGGTATAACTTAACATGTTTAGTTTGACATTGAGTGAGCCCTTCAAAAGTAGCAGGATCATGGCCTACAAAGGTCTTAAAACAGTCCTGTTGTTGATTGTTAGTGTATGCAGACACTTTTTGCTTGCTCTCAAAAGGTGCATGATGAAGTTAACTAAACATGTTTTGCATTTTGAGCTCCGATATATTCCTCCTTAGGCTCCTCTTTTTCTTTTCCCCTTTTAAAAAGTTTCTAATAAAATATTTACTGCTGTGATATCCAAGAACATGAATTACACTGCGTTGAGTAACCCAGGTGCTTGGTCTGGTAGATGCCAATGCCAGAGAGGAAAAGTGCCCTATTTTTTCAGTTATCATGTTTCATGGCTAGGCTTTGGTCTTCCTTCTGAGTCATTTCTGGCCTCTTGGACCCTGGTTTTCTTTTCCTAAATTCTTCTATTCTCCTAAAGTGAGGCTTTTCTTAATGGGTGTTTGGGAGATGTAGTTTGAAAAACCACTTACTATGACAGATTTGGGTTCTTCTGTTTTTTGCTCAGTTATACACTTAGCAGTAGTCCTGCCAATTGGCATTTGAGTTGTTAGTTACAAAAGCAAACTGTCCAGGATGGCTGTAAAGGGATTTTAATACAGGTTGGGGCTATGATAGAGACTTTCTTGAAAGGGATTGGCAAATAGGAAATATGGCAATTGCTTCTGATGGTTAAGCATTGTAGGGATCTCTGAAAGTAGAGTGTGGGGAAACTCCAGAGAGGGAAGGGAGTAGGGAGAGAGCTAATATTTATTGTTGCTCCTGTCGTTATCTCCATCTCAGTGCATGGCAATGTCATCCTTCCAGTTGCTCAGGCCGGAAGTCCTGGAGTTGTACTTGACTCTATTTTTCCTATTCCGCATCTCATCCGTCAGCCAATTCTGTTGCATCTATCTTTAAAATGTATTCTGAATCCAACCACTTCTCACAATCTCTCCTTCTGTCATCCTTCTCCAAGCCACTAGCATCTCTCTCTTGCATTATTGCAACGTCTTCCTAACTACTCTCTTTGTTTCTTTCCTTCCCTTTCTCTACACAGCAACCAAAGTCTTAAAAAAAAAAAACAACAAATCATGTCTCTCCTCTGTTCAAACTTTTATGTTTCTTCAAAATGTTATACATAAAGTTACTCGGTAATCCAGCAGTTCCACTCCTAGTTACTAAGAGAAATGAAAACATATATCCATACAAAACTTGTACATGAATGTTCACAGAAGCATTATTCATAATAGCCAAGAAGTGGAAACAACCCAAATGTCCACCAAATGATGAATAGATAATAAAAATGTGGTATATCCATACAATGGGATATTATTTGGCAATAAAAAATGAAGTACTTATACATGCTACAACATGGATGAACCTTGAAACCATAGGCTGAGTAAAAGAAGACAGTGACGAAAGGCCACATATTATATGATTCCCTATGCAGAATAGGCAAACCCATAGAGACAGGAAATGGATTAGTGGTTGCCAGGAGCTGGGGGAAGAGAAATGGGGAATGACAGCTAATGGATACACAGTTTCTTTTTGGGGTAATGAAAATGTTTTGAAATTAACTAGTGCTGGTGATTGCATAACTCTGTGAATAATATACTTTCTGACTTGTATACTTTTTTAAAAGGTACATTGTGTGGTATGTGAAGTCAGCCTCTCTGACTTCCTCCTCTACTATTCTCCTCCTCCTTTCTAACCCAGATTGGCCTCCATTCTGTTCCTCTAACAGGGCAAGTGCTTCCTGCCTCATTGCCTTTGTACTTGCTGTTCTCTTAGGACTTTCTTTCCCCAGATATCTGCGTGGCTAGTTCTCTTGCTTCCTTTCGGTCCCTATTATTCTCAGGAGACTTTCTGATTACCCTAAAATAGTACTCCCCATCTCATTGCTGGCATTCTCTGTTCCCTTCGCCCTGTTTTATTTTTCTCTGTGTTGCTTACCATCATCTCATATTTTGTTTTTTGTCTGTCTTCTTCCATTAGAATGTAAACTCCATGAGGCAGTGATTTTGCTGCCTTCATTACTGTATCTGCAGTATTGTAGACTAGATCTCTTTTCACCCAAACATTAGCATGAGAAAGACATGAGTTTTTGGGGGCACTGGTGTTGTTTTGGGACTACACTATATTTGCATAGAATATTCAATGTATCTATCTGATGCTACATTATAAATCATTGGCTTGTAAACAGTCTCTATGGGAAAGTAATTATGGTTCAAAGGGTGGAATGGACTTCTCAGAGGTTACATAATCTTTATTATGAGATAAATCTTGCTATAGATTGGTAAATTTTCCTACTTTTTAAACCATTTCATTATATGTAAAGTTTGCTACTTTTCATATTTGTCTTAAGGATTCAAAGCCTTTAGTTCTAGTCAATCTTAATTTTCCACCTCTCTGCTCTGTTTTCCTCCCTTGGGACATTCTTAAGGTTTAATTTTGAAGGGGCTTTCTGCCAGAAGATTATTGGCAAAATAAAATATATTTTTGTAAAGCAACTGACTTTGGGCCTTTGATTTCATTTTGGAGTACATATATTTAGTTTGAAGACTCCTCAAAGTAAGATTTCTTCCACACCTGTTAGGTTGAAGATATTGTCAGTTGCTACGAACTCTGTAAATTGAAATGTGCAAGTCACTAGGTGGCACTAAAGCATCATTCTCCACACAGCCAAGCTGCGAAACACTTGTTATCTTGCTCCAGCTGACTGGATTTCTAGGTGCCAGGGAAATTGTTTTATTGGTAAAGGACATAGTGTAATATATTCCTCTCCACCCTAGGCAGCTATTTAATGCCCTGAAACATGCCCCTCTTATGGCCATGGCCTGTTAACTATGCTTATTTGGTATAATAATTAGCAGAATTTCTCACTAACAGGGGTACTTACCAACACCTCACATCTTCACTATGCTTTTGTACGTGATGGATTGTACATTCTATGGAAAAAGTTGGGAAGGTCAAAGTTCAGCCTCTGTCTAACAGGGCTACTTTCTGCACATTTGTTCAGAATAGGTTTATATTAACTTGCTTTTGAGCTTCTTCAAACCAGACTTGTGTGTAACATAAACATATTTGAGCTTTTATGTAAGGGCCTAGTGAAGACTTGTAAACACAACACTGTTAATTTTCCAACTCATAGAATGATAGAAAAATAAATGAATAGCTGCCTGAATAATTGGATGACACTTGCTACTCAGAACTGTGTGTGTTGGAAGCATGTCATAGGAACAGTGGGCCTGCCACAAGTACCACATTTTAGGTTAAAACTGGATAAGAAAATTACACATGGAATTTTTATTTTTTCCATGGTTGTAAGTTAGGCCCCATTTAATTCATTGTGGTTTTACAAGCCCTCCTAGGCTCCTAATATTTCTATACCAACAATTTTAATGTTTACTTTAGAACATGGTCAGAATTAACTGACAGAAGACGAAACAGGAGAAAATAGATTTAAAGCAGGAAGTACTTTAGTTGGACCACTAACTTACCCTCTATGACCTTAGGCAAACTGTTTACCTTCTGTGTGCTTTGATTCTCTCATTTCTTAAAATTGAGATTATAATACCCACCTTTTTGGTCTCCTATGCCAGGTAAAAATGAAATGAAAACTCTTTAGAATACCTTTGCTTACATTCAGAGCTCCAGATAAATGTTAGATGTTGTTATGATTACCTAAGAAAGCCAAGAGGATTTTTCTTTGTTGATTCCCAGATGACTTGTAGAAATTTTAGAGAATGGATTAATATGGTCTGGGGTCTCAGACTTCTGCATCTGTACAGGTGGTACCTATTTTCATATGCTCTGGCCTGGCTTTGTTTCCAAGTTTTAGTTCCATTCTTTTAACTGTGTATCAAATGTTTTCACTTGGTTGTTCTGCCTTTACTTAAACCCTTTGTATATGTCTGGATTTAGGTGCAGGAAACAGAAAGTATGTAAGATAGGGAAATAAGTACATATAAAGTCATCAGGACAACCAGAGAAATGGGCTCAAGGCTAACCCTCCAGAGGTGGGCTTCTGGAACAGTTTTACAGACTGGCTTGCCAGGTGAGCTGCTAATCTGTCATACTCAGGAAGGCTGAGAATCAGGAAGCCATTACTAGAACTGTTGATTTGTAAGAACACACAGCTGTAGCTGCAATCAGCAATCAGGAAGTTACCACCGTTACAACTGGCATTTGGTAACTATGAAGTTAATGGCTAGATCCTGGAATGTTGCTGCAGAAAACCTCAATGTTTCCATGAGTATGTTGCCTGCAGAAAAAGTCAAAACAGCAAGATGATGGCCTCCGTTTTATTTCTGCCTTCTAAATCTCACATGGGGCCATTAAATTGGTAGAGCCTGGTTCTCATCCAGTACCCTACCTGCAAAGGGGTCTGGGAAATGTAGTTTTTCCCTTTCCATCCTCTGCAGCATAGGAAGGCACAAAAATGGGAGATTGAAAGGGTGCTGATTGCCTGTCCACCATATCTACCTCTCTCCCCCAGGATGTTTAAATTCACACATCTTTACCTACAAATAAGTATTCCATTTACTGTTCAGCACAGCAACTAACTTAGTAGGCCCTCAGTAGATGTGTTGTTAATGACATCGATGTCCATATTTCTGAATATGGCCCCATCTTTCCTAGTCACCTTGTCTTGGCACCATATTAGATTTCAGATCTATTTACCTCCCTGTAACCCTTGCTTCTTTTTCATTTCCACTGCCATCTCCTTGTTCAGGTCCCGCTCATGGCTGCCTTTTCACTAGTCTTCTTATCTGGTCTCTGGCCTCCAGTCTTGGTTTTTGTTTTTTAGTACAACCATATTATAAATAAATTAGTGTTTAAAAAACAGAACAACAAATAAAAACCATGTTTCCCTTGTGTTCTTTCCCTTCTCAGAAACTTTTTGTGGCTCCTTACTACATTCTGGATAGAATCTAGACTCCTTAGCTTGACTTTCAGGACCTTCCATAATCAGGGTATAATCTATCATTCTACCCTTATCTCCCATTTTCCAACCCCTGAAACTGAATTTTGGCCAAAAGGTCTAGTCAGTGATGCCTGAGTGTCTTGTCCTTTCCTAACTTTCAGCTTTGCTACCCTTTTACCTGCTTTTAATATTCTGCTTTCTTCTTATTTATTCATATTCTTGATAACTTTGGCACATAGTTTTTTTCTCTTTTCTTCACACTTCTTATAGCACTGTTTACTAAGGCATTTTAATTTTATTACCTGTATTGTTAGTTTTCTTTTTGTGACTATATATTCTCTTTTTTTCATGTAGACAGTATAAATATTTGTTATGGCTTGATTGATTTGTTGGTTTTTCATGGTTTAGACATCTACTTGCTTGGGAAAAAAGGGATAGTGGAAGGTCAGTGTGGGGGTTGAAGCAATACTCTAGCTGTGTGATTTTGTCCTTTTGATTTCTATTGAAAGGACAAATTAACTATTTGCTTTGAGCAAACTAATGCTGAGTTTTGTGGATTTAGTATTTGAAAAGGGCCCTGGGAGGGAAAACCCTGCAGTTGAGCTCCTTATCCCTGTTTGCCAGGCTGGATGAGCTCCATGTCTATACCACCACATAGCAGTTTGCTTAAGTGTGGGTTGTGAAATAGCAATGGAATTTGTCTGTGGTTTCTTGCCAGAGAGGAGGAGGAAGAAAGGATTCTGAGTAAATCAGACATGCAAATTAGCAAGGCCCATGAGCCTTAAGCAAATTACGCAATAAAGTCTAAAGAAATTCAGTTTGTCTTCTTTCTGCTTTTTGTTTTTGCAGGGTGTGGGTGAGAAGGCAGCTATTATATATTTGCTTTAGGAGAGAGGTTCTCGAACTTTTTGGCTTCAGGACCCTTTTATATGCCTAAAAATTATTGAAGACTCAAAGAGCTTTTGTTTATATGGGTTACATCTATTGATATTTACTGTATTAGGAGCTAACACAAAGGAATTTTAAAAAACCTTTTATTCGTGTAAAAATAGCAAAAGAAAAAGCGCATTACATGTTAATATAATATTTTTTTTATGAAAAATGACTATTTTCCAATACAAAGGAATCAGCAAGAAGAGTGGTATTGTTTTACTTTCTTGCAGATCTCTGTAATGTCTAGCTTACCAGAGACTCCATTCTCATACCTACTTTTGTGTTCAGTTGCTGTAATATGTTGTTTTAGTTGAAGTATATGAACAAAATCTAGCCTCACGCAGACATTAATGGAAAGGGGAGTATTTTAATTCCTTCTTCAGCTATTAAATGTGAATATTCTTCTTTGATATTACACCAAAACTTGACAAATGATGGTTTCTTTTTTAAAAATTTTTTCTTTATTTTTAATTTATAATAGTTATATATATTAATGTTTATGGGATACAAGACTGTGATGTTATGATACATGTATACATTGTGGAATGATTAAATCAAGCTAATTAACATATCTGCCACCTTATATACTTATCATTTCTTTGTGGTAAGAAAATTTAAAATCTACCCTTTTAGGAATTTTGAAATATACATTATTATTAACTGTAGTCACCATGCTGTGCAGTAGATCACTAGAACTTACTCCTCCTAACTGAACTTTGTACCAACTCCCCTTTCCCCAACTTTGTAACATCTTTGTAACACCTTTGTAACATCTCCCCTTTCCCTGTCCACCCCACCCCGCCACCTCTCTGCCAGCCTCTGGTAACTACCATTCTACTCTCTACCCTATGAGTTTGACTTTTTTAGATTCCATATGAGTGCGATCTGTGCCTGGCTTATTTCACTTAGTGTAATGTCCTCTAGATTCAAGATTCATCCATATTTTTACAAATGACAGAATTTTCTTCTTTTTGTAAGGCTGAGTAGTATTCCATTGTGTGTATATAGATATACACCACATTTTCTTTTGACAAGTGATAATTTATTAAAAGTAGTTGTAGTGTGGAATCTGAAGCTATATCTATTAACTTTTCCTATTCTGTTTAAATCTATTGATGTACTTTGTGCTTTGAATGGATCTCTTAGCCATGTGTGATTTTCTAACATCGTGTAGATCTTCCAAATGTGGATGTATTATATTATACAATGTAAAAAAGTCACACTCATCAGATCACCACTTATCAGAGAAGTCTTTTAAGTACTGGGAAGCTGCCAAGCTCAAGGTGGCAAATATAAATTTTCCAAATTTCTGATTTTTGCTTGAAAAACCTGAATTTTATGATTGGCAGCAAATATGGTCAGTTGTTTTCCTTTAAGTGACAAGCACACTTCGTTAATTTTTGAGAAAATGTCTGCCAAATACCCAAGTGTCATTAACCAGAAAATTTTCAGCCATTTTTTTCAAGTAAAAATGGTGTTCCATGGGGCTAATTCAGCCCACAACTCAAATCATACAAGTGCTTTTCTTTGAGACAGCCATTTCACTTTGGTATTTCAGAAGTGCTTTATGTATACCTCCTATTTCATCATACAGAATGGTAAAAATACAGCTACTTAACAAAGTTCAAGATTTAATAAAATTAATTTTTACTGCTTCATCAAGGACATAGTTAAGTGAAACTTTCTTTTTTTTCTCTTTTTATTGGAATGCATGGTAAAGAATATAGTGAATACTAAGTTTTTGAGATCTATTGCGCTGCGTGGTGACTACAGTTAATAATGTATATTTCAAAATTGCTAAAAGAGTAAATTTTAAATGTTCTTACCACAAAAGAATGATAAGTATGTAAGGTGATGGATATGGTAATTAGCTTGATTTAATCATTCTACAATGTATACATATATCAAAACATCATAGTGTATCCCATAAATATATGTAATTTACGATTTGTCAATTTTAAAAAAAAGAATATAGCAATGGCTCCACTAGTGTAGCTTAGTGCCACTGGCTTGATTTATGCCACGGCACTTGCAATTTTACCCACCATTCTTTTGAAACATCAGTGGAAATGTCAACACAGTGAAAAAAGCAAATAATATTATTATGAAAATAGTATTGATCTTGTGGAACCCTTGGCAAATGATTGCATTAGACCAATTAGGAAGATTTGAATAGTTAAAAATTCAAAGAGTGAAATAAGAGTTTTATTGCTTATATCCTCAGGGCTAATTTCCTCTTTTCCTTGCAACTTAGGCTGAGTGAAGCAATCTAGAAGAGAACATTTCTCTCCCAGTCTGGGATTGCTTTTACTGGAGGGTTGGAATTCCTGGGGCCTGATTTTTTGAATTACAGAAGCACAGGGAGATTTTAAAACCTGCGTTTGGTGATAATTAATGTTTAACTTAAATCAATGTGATTGTGGTTTTATTGTTGTTGTTGTTCTTGTCAGAAAAATAATAAATGACAAGTGCTGCAGAGCCCAGGTGTTTGCGAGATAGACTGAGACCTCTGTAGGACCTCCTGTTTGAGACGTTTGTAAGGAAAGCCTTCTCTAAACAGAACCTATTTTTGGCAACAAGTGAAAATTCTTTTAGTCAGTTGGCCTCATTCACAAGCCTTTGACTATTGTGTTTGTTTGTTTGCTTGCTTATTTATTTATATTTGGAAGGCAATTTTTCTGCTTCTTGAATCGTTGTCAGATCTCCCAAATAGCATCATCCCTTCACTGGTGTGAGTGTAGCCTGGACTTGAGGCAGCAATTAACTGATCATGTAATAGAAGAATCCCAATTTTCCAGTTTCTTTTTTTAACTTCTTGGGTGGTTGGGACACATCATTGAAACAATTATTGCATTTACTCAGGAGTTTGTCTTTTCTATTAAAAAAAAATTCCATCTAAAGTGCCTTACGGTGAAGAGGAGGAGATTGTGTAACTGCATTCTCCCCTTAACTGGTCTTTATTGTTAAAGAAGACTGATCCCTTTGTGTTTCAGCTTGGCACACAGAAACGGTTTTAATTTAACAGTCCAACTCCTTTAATAGATCAATTCTCCATTGTGTTTTGAATTTGGTGCACTCCCAGGTTACTCTCTAAGCTATGGGCTTCTTTGGAGAAATTGGGGCAAGGGTGCCGAAGAGTCGTTTTGGCTGTGGTTTATAGTTTTATCTCAAGCCTCTTATTAATTAACCTTAGACCTGGAAGGTTACTAGCACTTGTAAATGCCTGCTGTGTGTCAGATGCTCTACTTGGTGTTTTATAAATCCTCATCTAATCCTTTTGGTGACTTTCTGCTACATCCTGAACCTGTGCACTTTTCTCCACTTGTTACTGTTACTATAGGCCAAGCCATCTTTATCTCTTGCCTGGACTTCTATACCTCCAATTTGGTCTTCCTGCTTCAATATCACAGCCCTATCCCTCTCATAATCTGTGCTCCATGTATCAGTTGGACTCATTTTAAAAATGTAAATCAAATTGTATCACTTCCCTGTTTAAGGCCCTTCAGTGACTCTGTTACACACAGAATAAGAACCTTCTCCTACTCTGGCCACCAAGCCCAGTACCATCTGCCTATCTCTGAGAACTCATCTACCGCCCTCTCCTTGCTTGTCTACTGTGCTCCAGGCTCTCTGGCCTTCTTTCTGTCCCTGAAAGCCACCAGGTTGGTTCTTCCTCAAGCCTTTGTACCAGCTGTTCTTCCTGCTTGGAACACCCTTTCCCTAGATCTTTACTCTGGGCCTGGCTTCTTGTGATTTGTGTCTTACCTAAAATGATGCCTGCTCAGTGTGACTTCCCTGACCAGCCAAGCTACAGCAGTCTCCCTCCATTGCATCACTAGATTTTATTTTCATTAAATCTCTTGATGCAGTATAGAGGGAGGTTACATCTAGATTATCTGCTAGATTATCTGGGTTGCAACCATGGCCTTGCCACTTACTGGCTGTGTGGCTTTGGATGAGTTGCTTAACTTTTCAGGGCTTTAGTTTTCTTAACTATAAAATGGAAATAATAATAATATATCCTTCCATTGTGAGAATTAAATAAGGTAATACTTATAATCTCTTATAATAGTTTCTGACATATTGTACATAATCAAGAACTGTTAGCTATAATTATTTTAATGTAATTGATGTTATTAAAATCATTTCATAGTTTATTATTTATATATTTGGCTATTTTTGTCTCTTCCTCCTAGAATATAAGCTTTACGAGGGAAGGAACCTTATCTGTCACATTTACAACTGTACCCCTAGAGCCTAGAACATAGTAAACTTGGCACGTAGTAAGCACTCACTCAATCTTTGTTGATTATTAAAATCTGAAATATCACTATCTCTGTTTTACAAATTGAGTAATCAGGGTTCAGAGAGGTGAAGTAACTTAACCAAGGTTACATAACTACTAAATGGTAGTAGTCCTAGGAATTAGACTGAATCCTGATTCCAAAGACCATATTCTTTCCATTATGCCACAATACATAAATCGATATTTCTTTATTTCAGATTCTGTCATGTTTAGCACATGATTTTCAGTTGCCTTTTTATGTAAATGTCAACATGACTCATGAAATGGAAACAGCCATTTGTGTCCATATAAAGGTCAAAGCCAAGAGTTTGGCCCAGAGGGAAGTTAGGAAAGTGAGATAAACAAACCACCAAATTCAAGGGGTGGAGTAAAAGTTATCCTGACTCCTGTCTTGGTGATGTGTAGGATGGTGATCTTAGGGTTGGGCTGCCTGAGGAGATTCATGTGCTTTGACCTCTGAATGGAAAGGATCCCTAAAGTTATCAACCCTAATTTGGGCTCTTGTACTTCTATCATCTTATTCTAGTGGGTGGAGATAGAAGTTGAAAAATTAAGATGTTGGCTTCTGTAGCCTCTAGAAAATAGTAGGCTTGAATCTGCCTTTGTCACTGACAGCACTAACAGTCTTTGTTTGTTTGTTTTGTAAATGAGCATAGCACAGAGGTAAAAATACAGGCTTTGGAGACTGGCAGATCAGGGTTCAAATTTCTGCTGTGCCACTTCTTGGCTGTGTCTTGGCACATCACTTCCCTAAACCTCAGTTTCCTCGTTTATGTAATAGGGATTCATGTGACAATTAAAAGAGAGAGCTTGTCTAAAGTGTCTTGTGTAGTATTCCTGGTTTGACCTTATTGATAATCTGATGAAAGCTATGGACCCTCTTCTCAGAAAAGTGGCCTTATACCCAGAACTTTGCATATAATTTCATAGAGTTCATGAAGCCTTTGAAATCCAGCTTAAGAATCTGCACCAGACCAAGGTCCTTATGGGAAAACTTGTGGGTTTTTTTTTTTTTCTTTCCCTTAGGACCTAGACTAGTGCTTAGCTTCCTGCAGTCTCTTAATAATTATTGAATGAGGGAATTTAACTAATTTTTGGATTTCCGTAATCACTTTGAGCTCTTTATTTGCTTTCCTTTACCCTAGGACCGGTGACAGTGCCAGCTTCGTAACCTAGTCTGGGCATGCCAGTAGCCATTGCACTGTGGCAAGAAATACCTGAGCCTATGGTTTTGCCGTAGGTAAACTGTAGAGGTGGACTCGTGAAATGTTTGGAAAATATTTTCATTTATAATAAATAACATGTAAATGACAAGAGCCAACTATTGAGGAATGGCATCTCAAAAAGTATTTGGGCACTCTAGAGTGGGTATGACCATCACAGTGCGTGAAATTTTGCTAATGCATCTTTTCCTAACAATATAAAATCTTAGGGCTAGAAAGTCATAGAGATCATTTAATCCAATTCCTCCAGACTGATTAAGTCTGAGGTCATTCAACTGGTATAGTGGCAGAGCTCAGGGGTATAACTCTCAAACTCTCCCTTCCCCACCCCCCTCCTCAGGATCAGGTGAGTATTCTTCAGCTCCTTTAAAACCAGTAACTTCCATGGACTTCTGTGCGGCTTAAAAACCTTCAAGACAAAATGCAGCCATTTTAATGCCCAATGACATTCATCACTGTCTGAAATTGGCTTATTTATTTGTGAATGTTTGTTCCTATCTCTTACTCCATTCTCCCAAAATATAAGCCCTGCAAGGACAGGAATCGTCTGTCTCATTCAACTAGTATCCTTTGAGCCTTGTGCATACTAGATGTGTAATAAATTTTGGTTGAATGAATGAATGAGTTTCCCTGGTAGTTCTAATAGTGTCAGAAGAGTTTGAATTTCACCTCATCTTTTCTTTTTTAAATTTCTAATTTTTAATTATTGTGGATACATAATAGTTGTATTACCCCATCTTTATCAGTAATTTAACAAACAGGCCAGGTGTGGTGGCTTATGCCTGTAATCCAGCACTTTGGGAGGCCGAGGTGGGAGGATTGCATGAGGCCAGGAGTTTGAGACCAGTCTGAACAACATAGTGAGACACTGTCTCTACAAGAAAAAAATAAGAAAATTAGCCAGGTGTGGTGGTAGTCCCAGCTACTTAGGAGGCTGAGGCAGGAGAATTGCATGAGCCCAAGGGTTTGAGGTTGCAGTGAACTATGTTGATGCCACCACACTCTAACCCAGGCAGCAGAACAGAGTGGGACCCTGTCTCAAAAAAACAAACAAAAGAACCAAATATTGATTGAACCTACTGTATATCAGACACAACACCAGGCACAGAAATGAATGAGATGTGGTCCCCAGCTTCAAGGAGTTACTGTCTAAATACAAAAGTAACAAAATCAAGAGCAGCAGACCAAATTGGGCATGTAGTATTTTAAAAAAATTTAGTTTGATTGCATACTTCATTGCTTGTCTTTTACCCACCTGCTTTGCTCATTTAACGGCCTGGTTTCTGATGACATTTGAGCCCAGGTCTTAGGTTCTGTTGATCAGTGGTTTCTACTCCTGGTTAATGATCACTTCACCTCGGGGGCTTTAGAAATAACACACAAGCATCCAGACACTACTCCTGGAGATTGTAAATCCAAGCTGAGGTGGGACCTTGGAAGCTGTATTGAAAAACAGTAACTCCATAGGCACTTCTAATGAGCAGCCAAACCTAGCTAGATACCACTACTTCATAGGTGAGTATCAAGCATGAGTACTTGGTCTTAGAACCTGGACCTGATATTCTATATTAATAGCATCTTGCTCTTCCTTGAAGATTTTATGTACTTTTCAGTACATGGTTCTATTCCAGGGGGCTCTGCAAAGTCAAATATTAATAGTATGCTTGCTGTCTGTATACACTTTGAAAACTCTTTGAAATCATGTAGACAAGTGAATGTTAAACATCAAATAAATAATACCTAAACTGGTAATGTTCCCATTTGGCTCTCCTTGTATCTTTTGTGTGTGTGTGTGTGGGTGGGTTAGCTTTTTAACTATATTCAGCATATGAATTGAGTATGGATTGGTTACATGGTGACTTTCAAGAGTGAATGGTTTTTTGTGGAACAAGAGAATTGGATTTGCGATTTTCCAGGATTCCTCTTCCCTGACTTGGTGGCAAGATAGGCAGGCATATCTCAGCAGAGTTGAAAATAGGTGAGCTGTCAAGGTATTGGCAGTGATAGGCTCCTCTGGGTGGGACTCAGGGCATCCTACCAGCAAAAAGGAGACTAGGCTTAAGTGATTTCACATTTGAGCTTTACTTATTATAATTGCTGAAGTGTTAAATTGGGTGTGACAAATCTAACAGGTAATTGCCAAGTAGGTTTCATTACCAGTCATTAAATAGAAAAATGATGTTCCTTATGTTAAAAAACAAAACCAGACTAAAGAAAAAAAATTAAACTATATTTGGAGTTAGAATTCAGATATTGCAGATATGTTCACATATATCAAAACTGTTTCAATGTGGCACTTAACTGAGTTCATACTGCCTGTCAAGGTAGTATAGTGTATGTGGGGGTGCAGAGTGGGGAGAGGTGGGGAGGGGTTGGGGTTTATGGGAAACTGTAAAAGAGGTTAGGATTGGGAAGCAAAAGTTTTTTTCTTATAGGAATGGTAAATATTAAGCCTTTGGATAGCACGTAACTCTCTAAATACTTGGGTTAGAGCTAAGCTTATGTAATACTTATATGTGTGTGACCAGTCTCAATAGATTAAGTTCATTAGTAACTTGATTGTTTTAATGAAAATATTTTAAAAAAGCATATTGAAGCACAGTAAAACGTCAGTGATGAACAGGGCAGAGCATCAGTGCACGTGAAGAGGGATTTTTGCCTCCTTGGTTCACTGCTTTTTCCCAGTTAACAAGAACAATGCCTTGCACAAAGTATACACAAAATAATTGCTGAATGAAAGAAGAAAGGAAGATATACTTGCTCTCTGCTTTCATGGAGCCTACATGCTAGTGGGAGAGACAGACAAAAAGTAATTACAAATAAATAAACGGGATATAATACAGTGACCAGGATTGAGGGTGCTGTTTGTGATAGGACGGCTGGGATTGGGCCAGTCTGAGAACGAACTGATGAGAAAGAGAAAGTTGGGCAAAGCCTGTGGGTGGGGGGAATATTACTTGAGGAACAGAAGGAAGGCCTACATGATTTAAGAATGGTGAATGGGGAGAGACTTGTTAAGATTTGAAAGATAGTCATGATACAGAGTGTGGGTTTTATTTTATGTGCAGTTGGAGCTGATTAAGAAGGTAAAAGTTTTGAAGCAAAGGAATGGCGTGGTTTGATCTACTTTTCTAAAGAGGTTACTTTGCTGTGGAGAATAGACCATAGGCAGCAGACAAGAGGAAGGTCAGGAGGAGGCTACTGGAGTGTTGTTGGCGAGAGGTTATGGTGGCTTGCCCCAAGAGGGTAGCAGTGGAGATGGGAAGATGTGGATGTATTTTGGAATATATTTTGGAATAGAGAAAACTGTTTAGTGGTCTCAGAGGGTTGCATGACAAAGTTGATACACACTCACACATACAAACACACATTCTTTTTTTATGATGAACCTTCTTCAAAAGTGTTTGTTGGATTGAGATTATTGGCCATAAGTGAGAAAACTATTCTTTTTGAGCTATGAGAAATACTAAGAAAGCGAGCTGTGTATACTGCTCAGAGTCGTGCACTGCTATGGTTCTGTGGTTCCAGGCATTTTTGACAGTGTGGATTCAAGGCATAATGGCAACATACACTATGTATCTTTTGGCAGATCAGAGCATAATGAAAATAAATAAGAAAATTCAACTCTGGCTCTGGAATGAAATAGGATTCAGAAGAGATTATCTCATCTAGTTTATGAAATAATGTGCTTTCTTATAAACACAAACATCAGTTATGCATTTAGAATGTCAGAATTATTCTAGATTCCTTTTGACTGCTGTGGATTCAGTGATGCACTTGGATAGTCTCTGTTACTCTAAAGTTTTAATAGGTAACAGTCAGAAATGGAGTAGGAGAACATAAAAGCAGAATGAATTGCTAATAGCTGGTACTCTGAAACCATTAACTTTAAGCTGGTTATTCCTGACCTAGTGCTCAGAATTAAGTTGGCAGGGAGGCTAAGTGTGACTTGAGCACTGGTTGTTTAGAAACATCATCCTTGTAAAAGGCATACACCTTCAATTTCTAGGGTAGCAGCATTTACTTTACAACCTACATGTCTTGGTTAGGGGAGCTTGCTATCCGCGATATTACCTTATGGGACAGAGAAAAAGTCAAGTGAAAATGCCTCTACTGTTGTTGGAAGAGGCAAAAGCAGGACAACAGGTTTCTCTTAATGGAAAATGCAACCAATATTTGCTAACTTACTTTGATTTTGGTCATCATAAAATCACCCTGAAAGGTACCCTAGATAGGGTAGAGGTTACCTACTACCCTCTCATTTTTCAGATAAGGAAACTATGGATTTGCCTGTCATTAAACACTAGGCGTAGATGTACCTGTTGGCTCAAGTTAAATTGGCCAACGAGAATTAAAAAAATAATTTTTTTAAAAGTTTCTTTTGTGTTGGATTTCAGAGGAATTATTGTCAGTAGGAGAAACCTGATTGTTCATTTTAAGCTGACTCATAGTTTCAGCAGATTAAATTTGAGAACTAACATTGAACAGAAAAGGGACTGACATTGGTAAGAATGGATGGATTAATGCTATGTTAGCAGGTGAAATTTTTTTCTAAGCTTCCAAGTTTTATTCCTCTCTATTTTATCTCATCTGTAAGTCTGGTGTATTTAACTAATAATATAAACATCACTCATTTTAGACTGTTAGTATAGTGTGTCCCTAGCAGACTAGGTGGGTCAAATGAAATTATAGTTAAATCAAACCAATAAATGTAATATGACAGAGAAGGCAAATGAGTCTAGACTCCATAGTGAGTGATGGAGGTTCAAACCAGTCAAGGACACTGAATTATTCATTGCTACTGGGTTATGGAAGAGCAAATCTACAGATGTGTTATTCTGATTCTGTGTGACTGGGTAATTCTAGGGCAGGCCCCTTATTTTCCTGTCCCACTCAGTCTCCTTCCTTCACTTAACCATAAATTGTGGGTATTCAGAAATGCCATGCTTTTGTTTAGAGTAGCAGGATTGGTGTGAAGATCAACAAGAAGCAGCAAAATGGGCCACATTTCTTCCCTATCAAGTGATGTTCGGTCAATATTTGTAAAATATGTGCCCTGAATTAAGAGTAAAAAAGTACAGATTCCTAAGTTTAGGAAATATAATCTGGTGGGTCTTTTTCAGATTCAAGCTTTAACTAAAGTTTGTAAATTCTTTCTCTTTCATCTTTGATCTTTCTCTACTCTTAACCTCCTATTTTTTTTCACCTCTTTGGCTATGTGCTATTTGACTTTTGATGTAAAATTGATCTTATTCATGCTCAACCTCTGTCTTCATTACTTTCTCTTCTTGGAAAATAGTACTGGCATTTCCTCGTCATTGATTTTTCTTCTACCTATATTGTACTTCTTTAGTCTCATGGGGACAGTTACTTCAGAGTGAGTAGGGAGACCTTGGGTGTATGTCTCTTACTTGTACATATTCTGTCCTCTATCAGTAAGTGTGTAAGTATGCTGTATTTTCCCATTCAAGTATATTGTGTAAGTAATAAGAACCAGGTGTTTGAATAAATTAATCACATGCCAGATTTCATTTTGGAAATGAAATATTTTAGTTTAAGACTGTAGTACATTTGTCGAGCTGGAATATATTGCAAAGTGATGAAAGCTTTCTTAAAATCTGTTGTAACTTTTTACCTTAAAATTATTCATTATTACCTATCTGTATATGCTCATCTATATACATACCAACATATTCTCTCAAGTGAGGATTTTGTATGCCAGATTTCAGCCTGGATTGAATTTTATGGATGAGAGAGATACTCTGAAAATGGAATCATTGGCATAACCTTGTGTTTAATATAACTAATAGGCAGAGCTCTAATGAACTGCAACATGAACTCAGATCTGCGAAATATTCAGAGAAACAGGCAAAAGCATTTTTTCCCCTTCATGAGCTAGGTTGTTCTCCAAAAGCAACAAGTACTACTTGTCTTTTCAGAGAGCTGTCGTGGAACTGTAAGACTCTTTGTGGTTTAAACTTAATGTGAGTAAGATTCCTCTGCATCCTCAGCCTAGAAGAACTTTACAGTTCTCTTGGAGTTTGATGAAACTTTCCTACCTTTGAAGCTAGAGAAGATTCTCCTTTCTGATTAGGCAGTTGTTAACATTTTTTCCCTTTCTAATTCCACAATGCTAAAAAATCATACATGGTTGCTTTATTTGGAAAACAGTATGTAGTCTCAGACATCAAAGATCGTATCTAGTTTAGAAATAATGTCAGCTGCATATGAGTGTTTTGGTCTTTTTCTCCCAGCCTTCCTGAACTTTTTTGATTTCTTCAAATTCTCCATGTTCTTTCTCTTTCTGACCTTCATACATACTCTTCATAGTGTCAGGAAAACTTTTTAAAAATTGTGGTAAATACACTAAAATACATGTAATAAAAAATTTACCATCATAATCATTTTTCAGTAGCATTTAGGTATATTCACATTGTTGTGGGACCATCACCACTATTCATCTTCAGAACATTTTCAACATCCCATACTGAAACTCTGTGCCCATTAAACAATAACTCCCCATTTGTACCTTCCCCCAGCCCCTGGCAACCACCATTCTATTTTCCATTTCTATAAGTTGGACCCTTCTAGGTGACATCGTGTACATGGAATCATATAGTATTTGTCCTTTTGTGACTGGGTCATTTCACTTAACATGTCTTTGAGGTTCATCTATGTGGTAGCATGTATCAGAATTTTATTCTTTTTTAAGGCTGAATAATGTTCCATTGTGTATATATATCCCACATTTTGTTTATCCATTCATCCCTTGATGGACACTTGGGTTGTGTCCACCTTTTCGCTATTGTGAATAATGCAGCTATGAACATGGATGTACAAATAACCTATTTGAGTACTTGCTTTTAATTTTTTGGGTAGAAACCCAGAAGTATAATTGCTGGATCATATGGTTGTTCTGTTTTTAATTTTTTTGAGAAATGGCCAGACTATTTTTCATAGTGGCTGCATGATTTTACATTCCCACCAACAGTATACAGCAGTCCAGTTTCTCCACATTCTCACCAATATTTATTTCCTTAAGTACTAAGTTTGACAGTTGATATCTCTGACATTTGACTTTGACACTTACTATTTTATTTTTATTGTGAAGGTACATCCTCAGTCTTTCAAACGCACATTTTGGCCTGTGATTATCTTTCAGATTTTTTTAAGAGCAATTTTTGTGAAACCACGGATAAGTAAAAAGTTCGTGTTACTTCTGAATATGAGTTCCATTGTGGAACAAATGCAGCACAGACAGCTCGAAATATCAACGAAGTGTTTGGGAAGGATGTGGCTGATGAACGCACAGTACATCGATGGTTTGAAAAGTTCCGTTCTGGTGATTTTAATCTTGAAAATGAGCCACGTGGGCGACCTGAGACCAAGGTGGATAACAATGAGCTGAAAGCTGTAGTGGAAGCAAATCCATCTCAACCTACACGTGAATTAGCAGCAAGGTTTGATGTTACTATTCCAACAATATCGGACCATTTGAATCAAATGGGCAAGGTAAAGAAGCTAGAATAATGGGTTCTACATGAATTAAATGTGTGTCAGAAGAGAAATCATCTCGAAGCTTGCCTTTCTTTGCTGTCATGACATAAAGGTGAACCATGTCTACACTGTATTGTTACGTGTGATGAAAAATAAATTCTTTTTGATAATCACAAGCATTCAGCACAATGATTGGATAAAGATAAAGTGCCAAAACACAGTTCAAAACCGAATATTCATCAAAAAAAGCTAATGGTGTCTGTTTGGTGGTCCAGCGCTGCTATTATTCAGTACAGCTTCCTGAAACCTGGTCAGTCCATTACAGCAGATGTCTACTGGAACCAATTGGACGAGATGATGAGGATGCTTACAATTAAGCAGCTGAGATTGGTCAATAGAAACCGGCCAATACTCTTCAAGACAACGCTTGACCACATGTCGCACAAACAACGCTGCTCAAACGATAGAAGCTGGACTTGGAAACTCTCTGTCATCCACCGTATTTACCAGACCTTGCACCAACTGACTATCACATCTTCCAGGCTTTGGACCACTTCTTGCAAGGAAAAATATTCAATTCTTAACAAGCTGTGGAAAATGCCTTTCGTGATTTCATTGCCACTTGCTGTCTAGGCTTCTTTGCTGTTGGCATAAACAAGCTACCATTAAGTTGACACAACTGTGTCGATAGTTTAGGCACATACTTTGATTAATTGTATTGCTTCTTGTTTGAGATATAATAAACTACACTTCTGATTCGAAATTGGACATTTCATATTTAATGACCTAATACTATAATGTGCAGCATGGGCTTTGAGAGAAAACATGTGAATTCAAATCTCAGCTCTGACATTTACTAGTTTTGTGATCTTGAACCAGATAGTGTATGTCTAGATCTTGGTTTTCACTTCTGTAAATGGGGATAATGATATCTGCCTCATTCTCATAAGGTTTTTCTAAGGATTAAAAGAGTTAGGTTATTTTAAAGTGCTTTCTGCAGTCAATAAATATGAATGAAATGAGAAAGAAGGAGCAAGGGAGTGGAACTCCAACATTTTTAGCCTGGCTGTGGATGACATTAATTTAAGATTAAAAACAGGAGAAACAGATTTAAGAAAGTCAGGAAAGGAAAATGTTGACTTTGATTTTGGTCTTATTGAATCTTAGGTGCTGGTGAGGACTTTCATGTTGCAATATCCTAGAGACAGTTTTAAATATAGGTTTGGGCTAGAGATGAGGATTTGAGAGTTATCTGTAGTGAACTCATTTTAAGAAGATGAGATTGCCTAAAGGAAGAATGTTTTATAGAATAAGAAGGGGGGAAGGATAGGGAGTATCTGCTATTAAGGGCAGAGGAAGAAAGACTTGAAACAGAGACTGGGAATAAGGGAGTGTAGGCTGGAGGAATAAAATGTAAGGGATGTTATAAAAATCAAGGGCAATGAGGATTTTGAGGAAGAGATGCAGGTAACTGTGCTCAGTGCTTCCCTAATGACCAAGAGGATAATGCTGGGTTTTAGCAAGTAGAGATGGTCATCGACCTTGGGAAGAATCATTTTGTAGAATGGCAGTGGTAGAAGCCAGATCATAGTGGGGGTTAGGGCAAAAAGAGACAGCGGAAATTCTGGGCATTCATCTTAAATTGTTCTTCAGGAAGTTTGGTAGGAAAAGAAAGGATGCAGATGGGGAAACTGAGGTACATGGGGGTTAAGAAACTTGGTCAAGTTCACACAGCTAGTAAGTAGCAGAGGCAGGATTTGAACAGATAAGATCTGGTTCTGGAGCCTGTGTTATTAACCATTATTTTCTCCCACCTTTTTTTCTTGTGGTTGGAGGCTACTTAAAGAGATATCTATACATCTGCAGTTAAAATCCAAATAACTCAGCAGAAAGTCTGGTCCTTTGGTTATTACATCTCAGATGGGAGTTTTGTATTTTATAGCATAGTGAAATTATACATGTGATGGTTAGGTTAGGTTGCAAGCCTTAGTGTATTTGCAGAAGAATAGCTTTATTAGAATTATTATTCACTTTTTTATCAGACAAGCCTGCAATGGTAATTTTTCATTAGTAATATAATTGGAATAGGAAACTTGAGAACATAAAATGTACATATTGAAATAAGATTAAATACATGCCGATGGAGTTACAGAGTTTTATGCAATGCTTCAATCAAGAAATCATGGTAATAAAGAGTGTATATTGACTATCTGGAATCCTGGGAATGGATAAATGAAAACAAAAAGAAATATCTATTTTGTATAATAAACCTCTAAAATAGTTATTAAATAAGTTATACTTTTGTGTTTTTTTTTAAACTTTTCATCACTACTAGGCAAAACTAATAGTTGATATAGCTGTGTCAGCAGCTAAGGGATTTTGTTGTTGTTAAAGTAACATATCATGTCTTGTATAATTCAATTGTGGCTACACAAGGGGAAATATCAAATGTCTGATTATGCAGCATTTGCTTTGGAAACAGCAGAAAGCCAGAAAGGGACAATAGACAGCAAAGGATTATTAAATGGACAGTCACTGAGGTCACTTACAGATGACTTTACTGCAACATCATGTGTAATCTGCTTTCACATGGCAGGTTGTTTGATCATGGTTTAATGGTTAAAGCTTTGTAAAATTACTAAGAAATCAGAAATCCTGCTGGTCTTGAGTGTTATTTATAGATGGACTGGTAGCAGGAAAGTGCTAAGTTTGATCATAATGCTAAGTGGCACAAGACACACAGTGAAATCTCATGGAGCTCTGTCCTCTGACCTTTGAATAGACTGCCAAAGTATAAGATTTCAAGGTGGAAAGTACCCTGAAATATGTTTGAGAGAATTTAGCTTTTTTTTTTTTAAATACAGACAGGTGTGGCCAAGAGGAGGAGTTTCACCTCTTGGAAATGTCAAGGGGTGTATTTTTAGGTCTTTGGAGCTAGAATGTAGATAGAATGGCAGCAAAGAAGTTTTAATTAATTCTGTTATCTCTCTTTTATGGTTTGGAATGGTATTGCCTTTGGTCTTGTATTCACTTACAAAATTATGGACAGTATTTGATTGTGAGGAAGAATCTTGGGTAAGTAGTTACCTCTGTTTTCAGTAGAATTACTTGGAGCTGGCTCAGGGAAATTACAGTTTGCAAGGCAGTTCCAGTGAATGGGGTCAAAAGAAGTTAGAATTGTCCTGTCTGAGTCTTTGGTACTTGGGAAAGAATCCACTATTTTATTTTATTTTTACTTATTGCTTTGATGTTAATATATTCTTCAGAATATGATAAACTGCCCTTCCCCCAAAGTTCCATTCCTTTCCATGGTCACTTGCCAACCTTTATTTCTTTTTTGATCCTGTTTAGTTGCTTTTCATCATAGAAATTTTTCTCTTCAGGAGGCCTTCCTTTCCCTTCTTAAACTTGGACTACATTCTTAAAATTGATGATTATAGCTGTGAACTTAAACCAGGCTAGTGAGACAAATAGATTTTGATATTCAAATTATATGAAGAGCTGAAGTATATTATTTTGTGCCTGTGGTTTTTATTTATTTTTAAAAATTTTCCCTTACAAGAGAAAATTTATGAGATTAAGGAATACTATAGCTAACTTTGTGGAATATTTGGAAAAGTATGAGTTATAGTGAAAGGTGCTGTCTTGTGGAGAACATTTAAAAATGCTAGAAAATGTGTTACAGCTTAATGCAAGAGAGGTGAACTCTGCTAGGGACTAAGTAGTTTGTTAGATAGGTGCTCATAATAAAAGGAGAAAGAAAGAAAATTCTAACTAATCACATTGGATAAAACCCAGATTCATTGTCTTTATATGCAAATAAAGTATAAATTCTTAGATTTAAAGCAGGAAAAGATAAATACCCCAGAGAAAAATGGGCAAAAGGCGTGAACAGGCATTTCACAAAAGAGCTACTGCAAATGTCAATAAATATATGAAAAGTTACTCAACCTGACTAACAATCAAAGAAATGTAAATTAGAGTGAGAGCTTGTATTTTCACTTATCAACTTGCCAAAGATTTAAAAGTTTGATAATAACTATAACAAATAGTAAATAGTGTTTGAGAGTGTGAAGAAATGGGTATTGTCTGTTGATGAACATGTACACTGATAACCATTTTTCTGGAAGACAGTTTCACAATATGGATCAGAAGTCTTAGAAAGAATATACCTTTTGACCTAGTGAATCTCCTGCTAGGAATTTTTATCCTAAAGATGGTGCAGTAAACTCACGGTTTGTGCATACCTTCTGCTGTAAATACGTAGCAATGGCAGATATAATACATTAAAAGAATAAGAGAAAAGAAAAAAGTCATACCTAGGCTTACAGATAAGATAGTGTTGTGGACTACAAAGGGAACTAAACATAAAGGGCTAATAAGCTGAATGAAGTGAAGCCATGGTGCTGCAAAGTCTCTGGGTGTGGAAACAGAAAGCTGAGTTTAGCTCCCATGGGGTATTAGGGACTGAAAGTTTACCACTGCACTTGAGATGGGACCTAACCAGGCTCACTGCTTGAAGCCACGGGCAGGGGCGAGGTTGACCTTCTCATGGAAGGAGACTGAGAAAAGTCCCCATGTGGAGGCTACAATTTATATGGAGTTGTGGGTCTTGAGGGGCAGTAGAAGACAGATGAAACTTCAAGAATAGAAACTGAATCGGGCTGACTGACTATATGGAGAGAATACTGGGGAGACAATGTGTGCTCTATACCAGCATTATATGGGGCTTGGTCCTGGACCAAGGGATTCTGGTGGAAGCCACTGCAGAACCACTATGGAGGGAAAGGTGAGTACAGATGGAGAGAGAAAGGAGGGAAAAAAGCAAGGAAAAAAAGCCTTCCACTTAGAATTAGCCTTCAAAATACAATACCAAAATGCTTGAAGAAAATAAATGCTAAGAAAGATAGCTAACAATATCAGCAATGAGAAACAAAAATTCATTACAGATGAGATTAACTTTATGGAAAAGTCAGACAAAGATTAAAAGAAGCATGGTCAAGATACTCAAAGGATAAATAAAAGCATTACTTTGCTAAAAAGGAAATTTTAAAATGTCCCCCATGTGTGCAGAAATGGAATAGGAACAACTACATTAAAAAGAACCAGTTACAAATTTTGGAAATGAAAAGTACAGTCATAGAAATAATAAACTTACTAGATGGGATGAACCTTAGACCTGACATAATTAAAAAGAGAATTGAAGAATTAGAAGAGAGTACTGGGGAATTCACCCAGAATGTAGCATAAGGAGACAAAAGGTGGGGGAAGAAAAAAGGCAATTAGGAGATTTGGCGGATAGATGGAGAGGTTCCAACATATGTCTAATATGAATTCCAGAAAAGAGAACAAAGGTCAGGGTAGAGGAACAAAATTTAAAGAGCCAAGAGTTGAGAATTTTCCTTATTTAAAGAACAACATGAGTCATTGGATACTTTGAGTAGTACTCTCATATTGAAACTGTACAATGTAAGGGATATAGAGAAAAAAAATCCTGGCTGGGCACATTGGCTGAACCCTGTAATCCCACACTTTTGGAGGCTGTATTGTTTAGGGAATAATGACAAGAAAAAAACCCCCCACCAGTCTGTATATGTTCAGTACAGATGCAATCATCCATTTTCTTTTCCCAAATATTTTTGATCTCTAGTTGGTTGAATCCATATATAGGGAACCCATGTATATGGAAGGGCAACTGTAGGTCTTTTTCTCTGATTGCTTTTAAGATTTTGTCTTTTTCACTGGCTTTAAGTAATTTGATTATGATGGGCTTTGGTGTTATTTCCTGCCTTTTTTATTTGTGCTTGGGGTTCTTTGAATATCTTGAATATGTGGATTTATAGTTTTCATCAAATATGGAAAATATTTGTCCACAGTTTTTTCTTCCAGTCTCTCTCCTCTCCTTTGGTGACTCCAATTACATGTATTAAACTGCTTAAAGTCATCCCACAGCTAGCTGATGCTCTTTTAATTTTTTTCTCCTGTCTTTTTCCTCATGTATTTCATTTTGGATAGTTTCCCTTTTTATGTCTTTGGGTTCATTATTCTTTTCTTCTGTGATAACTAATCTGTTTGAATCCTATCCAGTGTGTCTTTCATCTCAGACATTGTGGTTTTTCTCTTTAGAAGCTTGATTTAATTTTATTTATTTCTTCTATTTCTCTACTCACCATGCTGAATCTTTCCCCAACATTTTCAACTTATGAACTGCAGTTTTAATGTATTTGTCTACTAATTCTGTCATCAGTGCTGTTTTGGGCCAGTTTCAGTTTCTTGATTTTTCTCTTCATTATCAGTCATGCTGTCTTGCCTTGTAGTATTCTCTTGCCTTCCATGCCTTGTAGTTTTTGATAGGATGAAAACATTGTAAATTTTAACAACTCTCTATAGACTGCTGGATTTTGTTCTTGTTTTTCCTTTAAATATTCCTGAGCTTTGTTAAATAACTTATTTAAGTTACTTGGAGACAGTTTGATCCTTTCAGGTCTAGCTTTTAAGCTTTATTAGGAAGGAACGGAGCAACATGTAGTCTAGGGCTAAATTTGTACCACTACTGATGTGAAATCCTACTGAGTATTCTTCCTGATGTCTTGTGAATTACGAGGTTTTCTATTCTGGCTGGACTTTGGGTCTGCGACAATATAGGATCCCATTATTGGAAACTGAACAAAACATACAAAGTAATAATAAAAAAGATCTTTTTTGAAAGCACTGTAGAGCTACCAAGGCAGCCAGAACTTGAGGGTCCAAGAGCAGTGGTTATAAGCATTGGTCTTAAAAATTTTAAAGTAGGATTGGTTATAATTAAAATTTAAAAAGTTGTGTTGTATATGTTCTTTTTAAATTAAGAGTTAAACAATTCTAGAAAAATATAATTTCTCTTGCCTCAAGAATGGTGTGGTACAGTGTAGTGGGAATGGCCTTGTACTTGGCAAATGAGAATGTGAGTTGTGATTTTCTCATTACCAGCAGTGTAATCTCTTGCCAGTTACTTGATAGCTCTGGATGGGCCTTAGTTTCTTCATGTGTTCTAAAATTTTGCAATTTTGTTATATTAAAACTTAGGTAATTACCACAATGTAGTTAATTGAAGCAGTTTATATTTATAAACTTTTATGAAAACTTTTTATACATTTCTTCTATAGATCACCGAGGCAAATTAATATCCTCATTTGTCAAGTAGGATTAAACTATGGCCTAAAGCATAATTTGATGGGGTACACATAGACTCCTGTATAGATAATTTATAACTAGTAAATAAAACTGTCTTTTTCCAGATATGGAGAAATAATAACAATAAATGGCTGCCAAAGTGTATAGGGGGATATTTATGTGCCAGGCACCATTCTTAGAGCTTTATATGTGTTGCTTCGTTTACATCTCTCAGGGAGATAAGAAACTAGCCCCAAATCATGTGCCTAGAATGGTGGAGCTAGTGTTGGAACTTAGAGTTTGGCTCCTTAGCTCATGCTTTGCTATACAGACCGCTCCCTGCCATTCGAATGCCATTTGCCTGATATCTGCATGGTTTATAGTTTGCAAAATGCAGTAATATATGTGATTAATTTGATTTCATCTTCACAATAATCCTATGAAACAGTGTTTTTACAGATGAGAAACCTGAGGTTGAAAGAGGTTGCTTTAGGTGTGATACCATATCTAGGGAAGTGATAGAGTCTGCACTCAAAATTCTACTCTTGCCTCTAAATCCTGTTTATTTTTACCCTGTCATATTTTCTTTTTTTTTTTTTAATTTTATTTTTTTATCTCAGAATGGGGTACAACACTTTGGCTATATATATTGCCCATGCACTGCCTGTGTCAGAGCTACAATTGTGGACATTCCCCAAACTGTGCTCCCCGCATCCATTCAGTGAGAGTTTTCCCATCCCCTCCACCCCTCTCCCGCCTGCCCGCCCCCTGATGAATATTATTGCCCTGTGTGATGTAAGTGTTGATTGGTTAGTACCAATTTGATGGTGAGTACCAGTGGTGCTTGTTTTTCCATTCTTGTGACACTTCGCTTCGAAAAATGGGTTCTAGCTCCAACCAGGATAATACCAGATGTATTAATTCACCATTGTTTTTTATTGCTGAGTAATACTCCATGGTATACATATACCACATTTTATTAATCCACTCGTGTATTGATGGGCACCTGGGTTGTTTCCACATCTTTGCAATTGTGAATTGTGCTACTATAAACATTCGCGTGCAGATGTCTTTATTATAGAATGTCTTTTTTTCTTTTGGATAGATACCCAGTAGTGGGATTGCTGGGTCAAATGGTAATTCTACTTTTAATTCTTTGAGGTATCTCCATATTACTTTCCATAGAGGTTGTACTAATTTGCAGTCCCACCAGCAGTGTATGAGTGTTCCTGTCTGTCCGCATCCCCGCCAACATTTATTTGGGGATTTTTTGATATGAGCCAATCTCACTGGAGTTAAGTGATATCTCATTGTGGTTTTGATTTGCATTTCCCTGATGATTAGAGAAGTTGAGCAATTTTTTATATGTTTGCTGGCCATTATTCTGTCTTCTTTTGAAAAGTTTCTGTTCGTGTCCTTTGCCCATTTTTTAATGGGGTTGTTTGATTTTTTCTTGTTGATTTTCCTAAGTTCTGTATAGATTCTGCTTATCAGCCCTTTATCAGATATGTAGCATGCAAATATTTTCTCCCATTCTGTAGGCCGTCTGTTCACTCTAGTGATAGTTTCCTTGGCTGTGCAGAAGCTTTTTAATTTGATCAGGTCCCATTTATTTATTTTTGTTGCTGCTGTGATTGCTTTGGGGGGTCTTCTTCATAAATTCTTTGCCTAGGCCAATGTCCATAAGAGTTTTTCCAACATTTTCTTCGAGAATTCTTATGGTTTCACGTCTTAGGTTTAAATCTGTTATCCATTGTGAGTTGATTTTGGTGAGAGGTGAGAGGTGTGGGTCCAGTTTCAGTCTTCTACATATGGCCATCCAGTTTTCCCAGCACCATTTATTGAAGAGGGAATCTTTTCCCCAGTGTATGTTTCTCTGGAATTTGTCAAAGATAAGGTGACTGTATGAGGTTGGTTTTATATTTTGGTTCTCAGTCCTGGTCCATTGGTCTAGGTCTCTGTTCTTGTGCCAATACCATGCTGTTTTGGTTACTATAGCCTTGTAGTATAGTTTGAAGTCTGGTAGATAGATGCCTCCCAATTTGTTCTTTTTGCTTAAGATTGCTTTGGCTAGACGGGGTCTTCTCTGGTTCCACACGAAGCATGGAATTATTTTTTCTAGATCAGCAAAAAATGATGTTGGTATTTTGATAGGGACTGCATTGATTCTGTAAATCACTTTATGTAGCAAAGCCATTTTTACTATGTTGATTCTGCCTGTCCAAGAGCATGGTAGGGTTTTCCATCTGTTTACATCCTCTGCAATTTCTTTTCTCAGTGTTTCATAATTCTCTCTATATAGGTCTTTGACCTCCTTAGTTAGATATGTTCCTAAATATTTCATTTTCTTTGGTGCCATTGTGAAAGGTATTGCATCTTTAATTTGTTTCTCGACTTGATTGTTATTAGCATATATGAAGGCTATGGATTTGTGTGCATTAATTTTGTATCCTGAGACTTTGCTGAATTCATTTATCAATTCCAGTAACCTCTTGGTTGAATCTTTGGGGTTTTCTATATATAATATCATATTGTCTGCAAATAGTGAAAGTTTGACCTCTTCTGCCCCCATCCGGACACCCCTGATTCCTCTGTCTTGTCTGATTGCTCTGGCCAGGACTTCCAGCACTATGTTGAATAGAAGTGGAGATAATGGGCAACCTTGTCTGGTTCCAGTTTTAAGGGGGAATGCTTTCAGTTTTTCCCCATTCAGTATGATATTGGCTGTGGGTTTATCGTACATGGCTTTAATAGTTTTGAGGTATGAGCCATCTATGCCTATATTGTTAAGAGTTCTTATCATAAAAGGATGCTGGATTTTGTCCAAAGCCTTTTCTGCGTCTATTGAAAGGATCATATAATCTTTGTTCTTGCTTTTATTTATATGGTGAATTACATTTATAGATTTGCATATGTTGAACCATCCCTGCATCTCAGGAATGAAGCCCACCTGATTGTGATGAATTATTTTTTTGATGTACATTTGAATTCGGTTTGCAAGGATTTTATTGAGAATTTTTGCATCTATATTCATAAGGAATATTGGTCTGTAATTTTGTTTTCTTGTTGTGTCCTTTCCTGGCTTTGGTATCAAGGAGATATTGGCTTCGTAGAATGAGTTTGGGAGGATTCCATCCTTCTGGATGTTTTCAAATAATTTCTGCAGTATAGGTACCAGTTCTTCTTTGTAGGCTTGGTGGAATTCAGGTGTGAACCCATCTGGTCCAGGACTTTTTTTTTGGGAAGATTTTTTATTACTACTTCATTTTGGTGCTTGATATGGGTGTGTTTAGAATTTACCATGCCATATTTTCATTGTGAATAGGACAGGGAATGCTGAGTTTGTGGAAATGGTTGAAAGGACTTTTTTAAGACAAATTTAAAGCAAGTGTGGAATATGTCTATATGGGATATTTATTTATACTTCTTTTGGCTTAGCCACTTTTTATTGATCTTTCTGGTGTTAGTTTAGATGTGTGTTCCTTAGGGAAGTCTTTCTTACCCACTCAACACCCTGTTTAAGAACTAGGTAAATTTTCCCACTTACTATTTGAAACTCTCCCAAGATCACGTGATTATTTTCACAATGAACATTCATTAGCTGTTATTTGTGATTGTATTTTGAAAAGACTTGGGTAACAAAATTAAATATTTATTGAACCGGGCACAATACGATGCATAGTTTAAAAAGTATCATGTGGAAAGTGATAAATGGATAAAGAATAAGTGTCCTTAGCAGCACAGTCTTGATGAGGCTGGAGAGTCAGGAATAGGGCGAAAAATACACTTCATTTGTAGGTGAGATATACCCTTACATTATGAGGCATAATCCAGTTAATCTTTTTATGTAATTACTGTAAGACTCTCAAACCATGTCTCTATTTAACAAGATATGCAAGCTTGGGGACACCTTAACTTTTCACAGTGAAGCAGAGGCTTAGGGCTGGCGTGGTTTCTGACATCTAACTTCAAACCTTTATGGTTTTGAGTTGCAGTGTGTTTTTACATAGGTTTTTTGCCCCCTTTACTTGCTAGAGCTATGGAAACAGGCGGTAGCCCGCATGCAAGGGTCTTCATATACTCCTCCTACAAGGTGGGAGAACTGAGGCTTCGTGCTCTCTCTGGCTTTCCACGTGGCATTTGTGAGTAGCTTGATGTATTTGACACAAGTGTGACAGCAAAGAAGTGTGTGAGCTGAGCAGTGTGCTGCAGGGCCCAGCTGTGTGGATTTATCTGTACATCAGGCCGAGGAGCAGCAGTTAGGCAGATCTGACAGTCAAACGTGATCTCCTTCTACCTGCGCTCCAAAGTGCATTTAATGTTATGTGTCTTTACTCACTGGTTGGCATTTGACACGAAGAAATTGTCAGAGCTGGTTTTTTCCCTCCTCACTCTTTAGTGTGCTAGTCTGCGATAGTTTCCCAAATAAATACTTCGTTGTACATGGAAAAAAGTATGTACTTTCTAAAACAAAGCCCCAAATCATGTCACCTTTACCTTTATACTGAATTCCGTGTTAAGAATTAGTAGTTAATATGTTTGAATTGGTAATAGGTAATATGTTGATTCAGTAAGATGTTTATATAATTCAAAAATCAAAACAATATTGAATAGAATATTTTGAGTAGTCTTGCTCTGCCTCTGTCTCCCTCTAGTCACTTTCCACCTCTACTCCTGACAGATAACCACTTTAATAGTTTGTCGTGTATCCTTTATGCTTCTGTATGCAAATACAAGCAGATGTTCTGTACTTGCTTAGTACTTCCCAATATCTCCTGGAGAGCATTTTATTTCATTAACAGGGAGCTTCCTTGTTCTTGTTTACTGTTGCATTGTATTTCATTGTGTGGATGTACTGTAGTTTATTTCATTGTTCCCTGTGGATGGACATTTGCATTGTTTTCTAATCTTTTTCTTTTATTGAGATAATAATTCACATACCATAAAATTCACCCTTTTAAAGTGTACAATTCATTGGGTTTTAGTATGTTCCCAAGCTTTTGTTCTACAGATAATGATGTAATGAGTAACTTTGTACATATATTCCTCTGAACATGGTACAAATATATCTGAAGGATAAATCTTCAGAAGTAGGATTGCTGAGTCACATGGTAAATGTATTTGAATTTTGAAAGGAATTGGCAATTTCCCCCTCCATAAGTATTGTACTGTTTTGCACTCCTGACAGCAAAGTTTGAGAGGGCCTGTTTCTCAGTCTTGCCCACAGTGACTTTGCTTTTTATAAAGCAATCAACAATCTTTAATTTTGATGTTCATGAACTACCAATTTAATTTAATATTGACTTCTGATTTATTTCACCAAGATAAATGTGACCAAAACTTCTATTTATGTTTGTAAATATTGTTATTTATAATTAGTCTTGTCAGTTAATTAGTAAAATTGCAAGTAGTGACTGTTTATGTACAGAGCAAATTTTTATCTGTATGGTCTTAAGTTGGGTGATTTTCTGGCCCCCATTCTCTGCTGTCATATAGATATAATGATGCTCACAGTAGTAAAATTCTTAGTCGAAGAAAATCATTTATATGCTGCTTGCTCTATAGTAAGAGCATTCTTATAGACTTTTATCCTTTGGATATACCCTTTCAAGTTATAATGTTTTATACCTTTGTGATACTCTGAGTCTCATCTGTACTGAGACGTCATTGTTTTTACAAGAATTTAGCTCAAGTATTAATTATAAGCAGAGTTTTAGGCCTCCATTGGCACTCGTTGACCTATGGGACAGGTCTATTGCTGTTTATCTGATTTAGGTGGAGTATGTCATTCTTTTTGGGATTCTGTATCTTTGTGCTCCTCTTTATACACAGATTAGCTTTACTGATGGACTCTCATGAAGAGATCTCAAGGTGGTATTTGTGAGGTAGAACCATTTCAAGGTTTTTGATATTATGTGCATTTGAATTATTCAAGGCTTAAATTTTTTTTGCATTTATAAATATTCCGGCACTTGTGTCTATAAAAAGGACTGAGAATTGGTAAAAGATTCATAGGAAAATGTAGGCTTTCCCGAGTTTGAAGTAAAAATTGAGATATATATTTTGATTAAATTAGTGATAGAGTGCATATATGTGCAAGTGTATGCATGGACATATCATTGGTTCTTTTTATGCCCCAAATAATGGCTAATACTGAAAACAGATAAACCAATTAACCAATCAGTGAATCATCCAGACTGGTTTGTCAGTTATCCACAACGGTTAGTATTATGTTAGTATTATAAGTCCTTAGTAAAGGAAAACTCTTCATAGTTTAATTGGTAAGTCAGTCTTTCCATTATAGATGAGAAAATACCTATAGTCAAAACAGAGGCTTTGATTAAATAAATAGACTAGAATTATGCCTAAGAGTAGAATTTACCATTTTGTGTCTCTTAAGTTGACTGGTTGTTGTATTTCTATTCTCTTTCTCTTTATTCACTTTAGATAATGATACAAAAGGTCCAGAAAGAATTTGAGTTCTACCCGAAAAGGATGTTTTCTCTGGACTATTCTGATTGTGATAAGCTTGTGAGAGAAGCCTTCTTTCCTGGGGTTGGAGAGGAAAATACTCAGGGTCACCTGAGTTGAGCAGGTTGTCTGGTTGAGCAGGCTGTGCACTGTATAAAGACAGTGGCTGTTGGAGCAGGTGGAGGCCGAAATGCAGTTTGTGTTTACCAAGCGATATTCTATCCAGCGGGACTGCATCGGCCCAGAGCAAGATGCACCGTTTTCTAGGTGCCTTATTGGCTGACAATAGCCCTGATGGTGCATTTTGTTGCAGTTTTATTTGAAAACCAATTGTTTCCGCCATTTTTGGTTTTTTTTTCTTGCAAATAATTTCTGTAGTATGTATGCATCTATGTGTATGTGTGTCTGTGAATGTGTACACACATTTTTGCCATTTGTGTGCCATGTACACACACAAACACCATATGTCCTTGAGTATAAGATCAGGTGTTCTTTGAAAATATCCCTCAGAAGGAGAGAGGGGCCTTCTATGTATTAGATTCCTTATAATATACTTTATAATATGGGGTCCTCTCTCAGTTACTTCATTTGAATAGCACACTACTGTTTGGGGAAGACATAGCCTCCTGAAACAGCATCAGACAGTGCTAGCTGTGAATGCTAAAAAAGCTTCTTCATAAAATTGGAAAAGAAAAGAAGGAAAGATGCTTAATACAGATTTAGTAATTATTATAGAGATGAAAGATCACTTTTAAATAGCAATATTTTAAGTGGATATGATCTCAAGTAAATGTTTACAGGATGAATGAATATTCCAAATATCCTGATTTTATGCAAATGGATACTTGTGGCTTGGTTTGGTATTTCCAGTGATACTACCATAGAAGGATTTACAAACTACTGTGTCTCAAGCAGATTTTACAGACAGGAAGGTTTGCTCTGGAAAACTGTATTGGATCACTCAAAACGTGACTCTAGTGATGAAAAAGACCCTGATCTCAGAGATACATGTGAAGAGTGAATCTAATTGTCTCATGAAATGTGGGAGTGAATAAAATCATTATTTCCAAATTAATGCTTCATACAATGTGTAATTTAAAATGTGTGTAATTCAATTAATACATTTTTAATTGGCATTTGACTAATTTCCGTCTCTAAAAGTTTATACATTCAAGTTGGCTAAATTTTTTTTGGTATTCTCTTATTGGAACAATAAGATATTATCTTATATTTTGTGTCACTTTAATATGCAGTCAGTTATAATATGCAGTCATTTATATATGCAGTCATATGTAATTATTATTTTCACACAGAAACTGAGGCTTCTTGAAGAGCTTGAAGATACTTGGCTTCCTTATCTGACTCCCAAAGATGATGAGTTCTATCAGCAGGTAAGTTATTTTAATATTTTTATCAATTTTCGTGATGTGTTCCGATCTACTTTATTTTACCTATGAGGAAACTGTGGTCTAGGGAGGTTAAATGAGAGGTGAGAGATGTCTGATTTGATTGCCCAGTGACTCCTCATTGCCTACAGAGATCTTAAATTTCTTCACAATCCGCTTTCTGCTGTGAAATTAGTGCTTTAGCATAGTGGACTGTTTTACTTACCCAAACATTCCATACTCTTTCCCATTTCCTTGCCTCTGCTCATACTGTTTCTTCTGCATAGAATGTCCTTATCCTGTTGCCAGATGGCTAATTCTTCAAGAGTTCAGTTAAACATCGCCTCCTTTGGGGAAATTCCTCCAAGTTACCCTACCTACAAGTCAAGCTGGCTGCACTCTCCTCTGTGGTACTTGTTCCTTGTAAACAACTCTACACCACCTGTCCCACTGTACTGCGGTGATGGGATTCTGTGTCTCTCCCTGAGTTAGTCAGCACTCTTTCAATTAAAGCTGACAAAAACCCAAATCAAAATTTCTGTGGCAAAAAAAAGAGGGGGGATTTATTGACTCACCTTAGAAGTCAAGTTCTCAAAAAATGTCATCTGATCACTGTTTTTCCTCTGTTTCTTGGCTTGGTTTTCCTCTATGTGACTTCATGTTGAATAGGCTCTCACCTGATAGCATGGGAAGATTTTGACAAACCAAGACTTACGTGGTCTTTAGCATCTGGGATCTTAGAAGAAGGTAATGAGTTCTTTCTCCCTGGTTCCATCAGATTCTCCAGCGAGTGGTCTCGTTGGCCTGGTTAGAGTCACGTGTCTATCCCTGAACCAGTCGTTGTGTTCAAGAGAGTCAGATGCTCCTGTTTGCCTGGGCTAGTTCATGCATCCATTCTTGGTGTGGGATTGGAGTGGGAACATTCCCATTCAAACTGCATGGACTGTGTGAGTCAGAGATGGATGGTTACCCCAAGGGAAAGTTAGAGTCCTGTTTCCAAAGAAGGAAGGGTAGGCATGCTGGGCAAACAAAATAATACATTTTCACCTACTCTCTTACTAGAATGTAAGCACTTGGGGTATAGGAATTAGGTCATATAGTCGTTATATCTCTAGCACCTGCTTGTACATAGCAGAACCTCAGTAATCACGGAAGGAAGAGAGGAAAGGAGTTTACCCATTTAGAATCCAGGTCTCTTGACTTCCAGTTCCTTATCCTTTCTAGGACATTGTCTGTCATCTCCATTCTCCATAGATCTTCACTGTCTTTCACCTCATCAGTCCTCTTATGGGTCTCTCTAGTTTTCCTCTTTGCCCCTCTTAATCCTCGAAGCTGCAGTATTTTCTAACCGAGACATAAATCTGTCCTGTCAACCCTGTGCTTTAGATCCCCCAGCGGCTGTTCACTGCCTGGCTCCTGCGTTCGCAGCCTCATCTCCCCTACTCTTCTGCCTTTGTATCCACACTGGATTTTTGTAGTACCTCAAGCTCGCTTGCAGTGTCATATCTGGGACCTTCTTGCTACATCCTCTGCCGACATTCCTCCTTCTCCTTACCTGTCTCTTCTTTCCTGTGTTACCTGTTAGTAATAGCTCATGTCATCTCCTGTCGAGAGCTTCCCTGACACCTCTTCAGCCAGAGAATTGTCTTTGCTCCCTCCATTGTACTTTATCTGTACCTTTATCAGCACTTATCTCACTTGATTGTATTGGTGGGTTTTTTTTTTTTTTTTGGTGTGCCTGTTTCCCTCTTCCTCTCTACTTTGTACAGTGCTTGTTCCTAGCAGGTGCTTAATTAGTTTACTTGAATGAATGAATGCATACATTAGTTAATTTTAAAAGCCAGTTATATAATAATGAGTTTAGTATGATTTGAATTTTGTTTTTACATACACATATCTTTCTCCAGGGAGGTAGCATCTAGAAAGATTTGAAGGATGTATACAGAAATGTTGTATCCCACAGTGATAAGGTGTTCTTCTTAGAGCTTTCCTAGTTTTCCAAATTATCTGCAATGAACATGTATTCTTTTGCAATCAGGGAAAAAAATAATTTTTAAAAGTACTCTTAAAACAGGTAAACTCACAAAATGCAATTAATTCTGAAATGGTTACTAATATTTTCATAGATATAAGCCTTCTGGTACATGCATTGTTATAAAGCAACTGCCGAGCCATTTCAGCTTTTGTATTGTAAAAGTGGTACATGAAGAATGAAACACAAAAGCTTATCAGCCCACTGTGCTCTGAAGCAGCCATAAACTGAGGTATAAAAGGAAACCCACATGCAAACAGACCAACTGTCAAGGCTCTCTTTTATCTCTCTAAGAGGCACCACAAACCCTGATACCAATATCTAATCAGTCTAAGTGCACCTTATAATAAGGCTTAGTGCTACAATAAAACCTTAGTGAAAGTAAACCTAATCTCTTAAAAGATGAAGTGAAAATACTTTTTAATGACATGAATAAATAGAAAGTTCAGACCTGACATTGGGTCCCTTAAATAGGCCCTCACCATGGGAATGCCAATGCAGCTGCCAGTCATAAAAACAAGACTTTGTGCAGGTTCCAGGTTGGATCTGTTTATCGACCCTTACGGTGTGCCAGGGATGGTGCTAAATGTTTTATGAATGCTGTCACATTTAATCATCATAACAGCCTCATTCACTCATTCCACAAATATATATTCAGCAACTATTCTTTTCTTGAGGCTTGAGGTGGGTATTGCCATTCCTGTTTTAGAAATCAGGGGAGAAGCTGGGTGCACCTGTAGTCCCAGTGACTTGGGAGGCTGAGGTGGGAGGATTGCTTGAGCCCAGGAGTTGCAATCCAGTCTGAGCAACCTAGCAAAATCCCTTGTCTTAAAAAAAAAAAAAAAAAAAGAAAAAAGAAAGAAAAGAGAAAGAAACCAGGAGAAACTAGGTTACTCATCTGAGTGGCAGAGCTTGAATTCACACCTGTATTTGTCTGACTCTGAAGGCCTGTGTTCTTTCTGCTGTACTCTACACCTGCCCATATACCAATTCAAAACATCTTCAGAGAAGTTTTGCCATTTCTTTTGATAAGATCGTAGAGCAAAGAAACAAAACAAAACAACAAAAAAGCAGAAAAGCAGAGAGAACCTCTGTTGCCTCACCATGGTGCACAAAGAAATGAGGAATTACATAGTCAGAAAACACACTCTGGCTTCCAGATATGTGAATGCTGCCTCTCTTATCTAGAGAAGATGCTGCTCTCCCCATTATTCCCCCTTGCTTTCATTTATTGTGTGCTTTCCCTGTGCCAGGTTGTTCTGGCACTGTTCTAAGTACATTACATGTATTAACTTATTTAAATCTTACCAATCAACTAGGGCAGTTGTTATTAAAACCTCACTTAATTAATTAATTAATTAATTATTTTGGAGACAGAGTCTTTCTCTGTCACCCCACTAGAATGCAGTGGCATTATCATAGTTCACTGCAGCCTCCAACTCCGGGGCTCAAGTGATCCTCCTGCCTCAGCTTTCCTAGTAGCTGGGCCTATAGGCATGCGCCATCACACCTGGCTAAGTTATTTATTTTTTTGTAGAGACAGGTCTTGCTGTGTTGTTCAGGCTGGTTTTGAACTCCTGGCCTCAAGTGATCTTCCTGCCTCAGCCTCCCAAAGTGCTGGGATTACAGGTGTGAGCCACTGTGTCTGGCCTAAAATCTCATTTTAGAGATGAGGAAATTAAGGCACAGAGAGGTTTAAAAATTTGTTCAAGATTATAAGCAGGAAGTGTCAGGACCGCAGTTTGAGCCCAGGCTGTCTGGCTTTTGGGTTTGTACTCTTAAGAACTATACTGCTTCCCTTTTGTCTTGTCTCTCTTCATCCTTCTGAGATTGCTGTTTTTATGCCAATGATCCCAAACCTCTGTCTCCATCCCTGCTCTTCCTTATGACCTTCTGTGCTCCAATTCTGACTGCCTACTGAGCAGCTCTACCTGAAAGTCTTACGGATACATCTTACTCAAACAAATGTATTTAGCTCATGCACTCTCTGCTAGGTAATGTTTTAGGCATTCAAGATGAAGTTATGAAAACAGACAAAAGATTGCTGCCGCCTTTGAGCTTATTTCTTGTGGGGCTCATGGTATAGGAGCAAGCCACGTAGATACTTGTGGGAAGAATGTTTTGGGATCAGCAAAGCCTCTGAGGTATGTTTGAAAAGAAAAGCACCTGAGGCTAATACATCTGCAGCAGAGTGAAAGAGCTGGGGAGAGTAGAGGAGATGCAATCAGAGAGCAGCAGGCTGGGTTACACAGGAACTTGCAGCCCGTAGTAAGAACATTGGCTGTTACTCTGAGTGAGATGAGGAGGCATGAGTGGGTTTGGAGCACAAGTATGACAGGATGTGACTTACATTTTAGTAAGGATCCATTTTACAAGGCTCCTCCTGTGCTTTCTCTTCTCTAATGGCATCCACGTGTCCTGTTCTTCAAATTAGAAACTTTGCTGTCCTCACCTTCTACCAGTTGCTTCCACCCCTCATTCAGAAACTGAGTCCTGGTAGTTTTACCTCTTTGGAAACTCTCTAATTGTTTTTTCTTTCCCAATCGCACTGACACTGCCTTAACTATGTAGTTCAGACCCACATTTAGCATCTTCCACCTGCACAGTTTTAACATTCTCCTGATTTGTGTTCCTTATGCCGTCCCCGATGCCATCAGAACTGTTTTTCTATAAATATGTCTGACTTGTACCTCCTTATTTTATAAATTTTGCTGAGTCTCTCTTGCCTCCCAGGTAAAGTTCAAACTTCTCAGCATATCCATCCTATAAGGCAGTGGTCCCCAACCTTTTTGGCACCAGGGATCGTTTTCATGGAAGACAATTTTTCCACGGACTGGGGGTGGGGTGGAGGTATGGTTTCGGGATGATTCAAGCACATTACATTTATTGTGCACTTTATTTCTATTATTATTACATTGTAAGATATTATGAAATAATTATACAACTCACCATAGGTTGGGGACCCCTGCTATAAGGCTATTGACTCTATGACCCCAAACTACCTCCCTAGTCTAATTTCTGCTCATTGCGTAGCATGGTGTTCAACCTTAAACTCCTGTCATACGGAGTTCCTTGCTCCCCCCTGACTCTGCCCTATCTTTTCATCCTTCCTGCTTTGGTGCCTACTTGTACCGTCATCCCCTTTTCTGTCTGGTGAGCATCTACTCACCCTTAAGGACCTTACTTAAATACTACATATGCTGTGAAACTATCAGGAAATCCCACTTGTTCCAAAATATATTAAAAATCTGACCGCTTCTCACTACCTCTGCCACTTACACCATGGCCAAAGCTACCATCTTCTCTGTTGCAATTGCCTCCTAGCTTCTTCCCCTCCTTCCCCCGGTCTAGTTCATTTTAACACAGCATCTGGGGTGATCTTTTTAAAGCATAAATCAACCCCTTACACTTTCTTGCTCATAAGCTCTTGAATAGCTTCCCATCTTGTTCCAAATAAAAGCCTAGGACCTTTCATTCACCTACAAAGCAGTACATGCTCTGGCTCCTGACTGCTTCCCTCACCTCATTTCCTGCTTCTCCCCACTCCCCACCCCCTCACACCTCTCCCCACTCTGGCATTCTTACTCTTCCTGGAATAAACCAGAATACTCCTGCCCCAAGGCCATTGCACTGAATGTTCCCTCAGCCTGGAACTCTCTTCCCCGAAGTTATCTGAAGGGCTTACATCCTCTTTCCTTGCATTCTTCTGCTCTGATGTTGCCTTATCAGAGAGGTCTTTGCTGACCACCATGTGTAAAAAAGCAACACTCACCCTATTCTACTTTCTTGGCTTAATTTTTCTCCATTGCACGTACTATCATCTAAAATACTACGTATTTTATTTATTTATTTGTTTATTGTCTGGCTGTCCTTACCAAATTATGAGCTCGTGGAGAGCATGTAGACATTTTGCTCTCTTCTGTATTACATAGTACTTTGCAAGTAGTACGTGCTCGATAAGTATGTATTCAGTTAATGAGGATTTCCCAGATTTCCCTTCCCAATTATTTCCTGCTTCCATAGCAGTATGTTCACACTTCTATTGTGATAAGTCTTTCTCTAACTTTTGGTTTCCGTTTCTTTTTATACTGTTAAGCTTTGAGATGCTATCAAACAGGACCTATCTTCTTTTAATTATTGTATTTATGGCACTTTATACAGTGCCTGGTACATAGCAAGTATTCGATCAGTGTCAAATAAACAAACAAAATAAAATGAACTATTGAATGAAGGAGTGAATGAACATCTTTGTGTCACCTTGTAGGAGAGCACATGTTATCACAAGTCTTGTGCTAGCTGTAGCAGGGCCTAAGCAGTGACTTCAGAAGTGTACCTCCTCTGGGGCACTGCTTAGCATCATGCAGGTGGAGGCTGGGCCATTAGTCATGGTATGGCTGCCAAGTTGTAAGCATTTTACAACAAAAATTATATCGAAAATATTATGAATGATGGGGTGCAAATTGCTGAGTGCAAAATGAAGAGTGTTACCAGCAAAATCTATTAACAGCCAGATTAGAAATATACTCCCCCGAAATCAGAGTATTCTAACACTTTTAAGTGAAGGGCATTTCCTAAGTCACTTGAATTTTTAATTTTATTTCACTCTACCAAAGGTTGAGTTGCATTGAGCTTCATTTAAATGAGCCTCCTGTAAACTGGTATCTTGTTCATTTAAAACCATGTCTGGCTTCTCTGTATGATGAAATCCTTTAAGAAGCATCTCTTGATTTGAGAGGAAAATGTAGAATTTTGGCCAAGTGCCATGACTTATGCCTGTAATCCCAGCACTTTTGGTGTCTGAGGCGGTGGTATCGCTTGAGGCCAGGAGTTTGAGACCAGCCTGGGCAACATAGTGAGACCCTGACTATACAAAAAATAAGAAAAATTAGCCAGGCATGGTGGTGCCCACCTGTAGCCTTAGCTACTCAGGAGGCCAGGAGTGCGAGCTTGCAGTAAGCTGTGATTATGCCACTGCACTCCAGCTTGGGCAACAGATCAAGACCCTGTTTCTTTGGGAAAAAAAAAAAAAAAAGAAGGTAGAATTTTTACATAGTGGTTTAAAATAGGCAGAAAATAAAGCCTATTCTTTGGAGAGCCTAGCATTTCACATCTTTCAGCCATTGATAAGGGCTTGGCATGTTGGCACTTTTTATCTAAAATACCTTTCCAAATACTTATTAAACTGTATAATTGTCATTTATGCCACAGAATCATTTGTAGATCTCAAGAAATATAGTATGTGACCAGATAACTACTAATATAATTTCTTGACTGTACATTCCCTGGAAAAACTTTAATGGGATTAAATGGAAACAAATTCTACTAACATATTTGAAAATCTGCCAACAGCTGTTCCAAATTATTGTGTGATATCTGATGTTCTACATGTACCTGTCCAAAATGGAAAGTAAACTTATTTGTTTGGCAGAATGAGTTAATATTAAATTATTTAATGTTCAGTTCTTCTCCAAAGTTACTTGTTGTTCTCTTTAAAGAAAAATTTGACAAATGCTACATAGTACTTTTGTGTGTCAGGCACTAATCTAATTACTTGTTAAATAATAAAAGAGGGCATTTAGGCTGGGAGTTTTCTCTCTTGCGTTTTCTTTGAGACAGTGACAGAATTAGCCAATTATTACTATTTGTCTTCATTTTGGTAAAAAAAAAATTCCTGAATTATTGAACAACAGTCCAAGTCAGATTGAAATAGTACCAGAAGTTTTGTTGAATATTTTTGATAATTCAGGGTCATCAAAAAAGAATCTCTTGGCAAATATAAGAAATGTCATGAAAATTAAGAATTTTTGAGTGTAACATCTTTTCTCTGATATTTTTCTGATTAAAAGTATTTTTCATTTGTTTTGGAAATTTTAAAAATAATACAGATGTCTAAAGAAGAAAATTTAAATTATACCCAATTATATTTACCAGAGGTAACCACCATAAACTTTTGGCCATATTTTTCTCCGAGTCTTTTTTTCTGTGAGTATTTATATATATACATTTTTTTCTTTATGAAACTGAGATCCTCTTATTTAACTATCTTATTACTAATTTCTTATATGACTATAGTTTGTTACTTATGTTTTTTAAAATATAAAAATTCTTAAGTTTGTTATTTTAATATTCCATCACATGGATGTACCATTTTCCCCCTCATTCCCTATTGGGCATTTTGGTGGTTTTCAGTTTTAAATTATTATAAATAATAGTATGATGAATATCCTTATATCTTGGCATATTTCTCTATTTCCTTATGACAAATTCTTAGAAGTAGAATAACTGGATGAAAAGATATGAGCATATTTATGTTCTGATAGATCTTGTCCAATTGGCCTTAAGCAAGGTTTTAATAATTTGCATTGCTAATTGCACACTATTGGAATATTTAATTTTGCCCTCACCAATAATATGTATTACTATTATAACATTTTCTTTTATGTAAGTTTCATAGGCAAGAACTAATTTAAGTATAATTTAATATATATTATGTTAATTTGTATTTTTCTGACTTTGGTGTAGTTAATTTTTTTTCTGTATTTTAAGAGACTTTATTAATTTACTTGTGAATTTTTCTGTTGGAGTATATATGTCTGTATATATAAAATTAAATTTGTAATGGCTCTATATTAACAATATTAAGCCCATTTCTGCCATATAGGTTACATATATTTTTTTTCAGTTAGTGTTTGCCTTTTAATTTTCCTTATGATTTATTTCATGTAAAAGTTTAAAATTTTATATATTCAAATCTATCAATGTTCTTTGGAAAAAAGTTTATTGATAAACTGTATGTATGTATAATTTATATGCCATAAAATGCACCCTTTAAAATTGTGCAATTTGCTGGGTGCCATGGCTTTCATCTGTAATCCCAGCTACTTGGGATGCTGAGGCGGGAGGAGCACTTGAGCCTAGGAGTTCGAGAGACCAGCCTAGACAAAGTAGCAAGACCCCATCACTAAAAAAAGAATAAAAAGAAAAAAAAATTAGCCAGGCATGGTGGCTCACACCTATAGTCCCAGCTACTGGGGAGGCTAAGGCAGGAAGATCCCGTGAGCCCAGGAGTTTGAGGTTGCAGTGAGCTATGATTGTGACTCTACATTCCAGCCTAGGTTGGCAGAGTGAGACCTTGTTTCTAAAAAAATGAAATATAATGAAATTATACAATTCAGCAATTTTGTTAACTTTCCAGAGTTGTGTAGCTGTCATCACAGTCGTTTTAGAACATTACTAATACCCTAAAAAGATCCCTCATGCCTCTTTGCATTTAGCTCTCTTTCCCACTCCCAGCTGAGACATCCGTGAGTCGGCTTTCTTCACTCTTAAAGGTTTTATTCTTTTATTTTTGGAAAGGAGTCTTGAGCACTTATATCAAGCCGAGTGCTGGGAATATAACAAGGAGTAAAATTGCTACCATCTCCTTCTGGTAGCTTGCAGTCTTGTAGTACAGATTATTAAACAAATAATAGTTCAAATAAATACATAGTTACAGATCGATAAATGCTATGAAAGAGCAGTAAAATTTGTGACATATTACAATGGAGGATACCTGTTTGAGGGTGGAGATTCAGGGTTTTTTTTGAGAAAGTGACACTGTGAGAAAGGGACCTGAAGGGTGAGAAGGGCCATCCAGGTGTAAAGTTGGGAGAAGAGCCTGCCTTCAAGGGAAGTGCTGAAGTGCTGGCCCTGTGAGGATTGTAGGAACAGAGGCACATGTGGTCAGAGGGGAAAGGGGCATGTGAGATCAGTGCAAAAAGTTTTGAATACTTTTCTGTGTCATTATTATTATTTTCTTTTTATGATGCTATTTTTAATGTCAGGGTATTTATATGTGATATTTATATGGTTATGTGGATTTCCCAGGTTCTTAGGGTTATAACATCCCTGTGTTAAATATATCTTACATAGTCTTGAGCCCCTGTATGTGTGTGTGTGTTTGCATATGTGTGTGCATTATTACTTTCTGCATATCTTCTGTTTCCTGTACTCTGGAGCAGCCAGAACAGGCTAGATTATGCTGTAGTAACAAACAACCCTCAAATCTCAGTGGCTTCATACAGCAATATTTCTTGTTCATTTTATGTATTATTTGCGGGTTGGCATAGAGTCACTACGCATTAAAGCAACTCATAGATCCAAGCAGCCACCAGCTGGTTACCGTGGCACAGGGGAAAAGAGTATTCTGGAGGGTCTTGCAGTGGCAATGAAATGTTCCAGGCTGAAAGTGACAGCCATCATTTCTCACTGGCAAGAAGTAATCACGTTTCATCCATCATGAGGGACCAGGAAGTATAATTCTACACTGGGCCCAAAAGCTGGATGGCAGGGGAGGAACCCAGAACTATTTGGCAAACAACTAATAATTAGTACACATTCTTAGCTAGTTATTCACTTTATAGTTCACTGAGAAAATTGAAGTGTTCTTCAACCACCTAACCCCTACCCCCCAAAAAAACCCTGAAACTTACTCATCTGCCTATTATCAAATTTGCCATCCTATCTGAGTTTATATCTTCTTTCTCCTTCAAGGGTATTCCAATATAGGAAGTATCTTTTCTCCTATCCAAGTGTTATTGATCACATACTTTTGTCAGGCCTTGATTTTTAGTGTTTCTTTCTTTCTTTTTGTTTTTGAGTCAGGGTCTTGCTCTGACACCTAGGCTGGAGTGCAGTTGTGTGATCATAGCTTGCTGCAGCCTCGAACTCCTGGCCTCAAGTGACCCTCCCGCCTCAGCTCTCTGAGTTACAGGTGTGAACCACCGCGCCCAGTGATTTTTTAGTATTTCTTGATTTCTGTAGTGTAAATACTCTTACCATGGCCAATTTCAAGCTACCAACATAGTGTTACTGAATGTGCAGTTGGGAAGAGATGTACACAATAGGCTCTTCTGAGCAAATATGAAGTGACTCTAGCACACCACTGGTAGTTATTTATAAAATAGACACAAGTACACAAGCAGTACTTGTGTCTATTTAATAACAGTACTCATATTAAACATATTTGTATGTGTGTATATGCGTATATGTGTATATATATGTGCATGCATAATTTTGTTAAGCTTGATTTCTTTCCTTTTCGATTAAACAGTTCTACTATTCTCTGCATCCCCTCCAACTCTAATGGATTGCTTTATAAATCCTTCCAAATCACTTAGGAGACTACTGCTCTAGACACTCAAGGTCGTTGCTCCTTTGGTTATTCACGCTCTCTTCTGCATCACCAGCCTCTTCCTTTTGTATCATTCTCCTGAGTGTACTAACGAACTCTAGTGTACTCCAGTATCTTCTGTGATTAAAGATTGTCCCTTGATGTAGCATTTGCCTTTATCAACAGCCCCGTTTTTCTGTTCTCCTTCACAGCAAAACCATTCAGAGACATGCCATCTCCACTTCCTCCTCTTTCATTCCATCTTCAGCCTACTCTAATCTGACTTCCATCCCCACCACACTCTGCTGAAATTGCTCTTGTCATTGTCATCAGTGATTTCCGTGCTGTCAAATCTGGTAGATAATCTCTGTCCTCATCTCACTTGACCTCTCAGTGACAGCTGACATGGTTGCCTACCCCATCCTTCTTGAAATGCTCTTCGCTTTTAGCTTTTGCATTATTAATACACTGTCCTGGTTTTCTGCTTGGTCTCATTTGTTGGGCATTCTTCTATGATTCAGCAAATAGCTTTGATTCCCTTTCTGTATTTGTACTGTTTTCCTAGGTGATCTCATTCATTTCTAGGCCTTTAGAAACCAGCTGTGTGCTGACAACTCCACACTGAGTTCCTCTGCACCACTTTCCCTTCTGAGCTCCAGATGTGTATATCCAGTTCTCCCTTTGCTATTTTCACCTGGAGATTTCATAGGTATCTTAATGAATACAGCTCCAGAATGGAACTCTTCATTTTCCCCCTATTCTTCTCCTTACTGTTCCTGTTTTGTTCCAGTTTTCCTTATTTCAAAAAATAGGAAATTATTTATTTGGTTATTAAATCCAGAAATCTGGATGGATGTCATCCTTAATATCTTCTTCATTCCTCATATCTAATCCGTTAGCATATCCTTTTCTTCTACTTATAAAATATGTACTTTATCTGTCCATTTGTTTCTGTCTCTACCTTAATCCACACCATCATCACTTTTCTCCTAGATGGTTGTAATAGCATGTAATAGGATTTTCCGTATTCACATTTGTCCCTTTCCAATTCATATCTGATATTATAACAAAGATTGATTTTTATAAAATGTAAATCAAGTTATTTTTCTCCCCTTGAAATCATCCAGAGCACTTATAGTCTATTCACATTCCTTACTGTGACCTCCAAGGCTCTGTGTGATCGGTCTCTGCCTTCTTCTTTATCCTTACTGCACGTCACTCTGTCTTTGGCTCTTGTGCTCTAGTAAAATTGGCCTTTCTTAAATCCCTAGAATAGGCTGGTCTTTTTTCTCAGTGCCTTTGCTTTTTTGGTCTCTCTTTCTAGGAAGCTATTTCCCTAGCTCATCAAGTATCTGGTACCTTCTTTTCTTGAAAATCTCACCTTAAATGCCATCTCCTTAGAGAATCCTAATGACAGATTTACTATTGGTTTGTTTCTTTCCTAGTACTTAACGCAGTTTGGGATTGCTTGTTTATTTGATTTGGTAGAAAGCTCTGGTCTGTGAGGGCAGGGACCTTATCTTTGTCTGGTGTTTGATAGGTGTTCAACAAACATATATTGAATGAAAAAAATGTACAGAAGAGTAAGTGATGTTGCTCTGCTTCTCATATAAAGAATAATTATTGAATGAAGATTTAGAAGGAAGGTATCTCAAAAATGGTGGGCAGCACAATTCTAGGAGGACAGGTTAATGTGTTGATCATGTGTGGCTCTTTCCTTCAGGACTCAGCCTAAAGCTAGGAGGGAACAGATCAGATCAAACTTTATAGGGGGGGTGAATGTATAATCCTGTGCTTGGGTTAAAAAAAAAAATCAGTTGCATTATATAGAATCAGGGAATTGGCTTGACACCAATTCGTATGTCAAGTCCTAAGTAGCCCAAAATGGTGGCTGAAAAGCTAATGCAGTCCTAAACTACATCAATAAATCCATGTATGTCTGTATTAGGGGAGGGAATTGTCTTATGTTGCTGTCCTCCAATGACACCAGTAGAATTATTACAACTTTTTAGAATTGCAGTGGAATACCTCATTCATCCATCTATGCATCCATCCATTCATTCATTTACCATTTACTAAGTACATTCTGGGCACTAGTATTATAGTTGTGAACAAAGTTGTCATGGCTCTTGGGTTCATGGAGCTTAATGTATAACTCCCAAAGAGAAATGAGTTCTTTTTCAGTGAAAGTGTTGAAGCAGGAACTAGTTTGTCATTTACTGAGAGGCAGTGCAATCCAGTGGTTAAGAACTCATACTCTGGAGCCGTCTAGAGCCCAGTGGCTTCAAATTCCAGCTCTGATATTTACCAGCTGTGTGACTTTGGGCAAGTTGTTAAAATGTCTCTGTCCTTCAATAGTCTCATCTATAAACTGGAGATAATAATACTGTGTTGTTAGTATTAACAGTGTTGTGAGAAATAAATAGGTGGTAAGCAATTAATTCATAAAATTGTGTTTCTGGAGGGCCAAAGGCTTGGAAGAGAGATTGAGGGTAAGAAAAAGTGGTCACAGAGTAAGCCTTGGAGATCAAAGCCCAAATTGTTTTTATTTTTTGTTATATTAAAGATTGCTAATAGTTTGAGCTTGAACTTGAAAATCTTGACTGTAGAGTTTGATGACATTTGTTTTATTTAGTTTTCTGTTTTAGGCTAGGGAGATATGAATCCTGTTTAGATATGTCACCTGATATTTCCTTGCCCCACCGCAGTGCTTACAAAGAAACACACCTTTGGAAATAATAAAATTACAACTATCCATAAATGTATATTTTTGCTTTGGTTTTGTTTTAGTGGCAGCTGAAATATCCTAAACTAATTCTCCGAGAAGCCGGCAGTGTATCCGAGGATCTCCATAAAGAGGTTCAAGAAGCCTTTCTCACACTGCACAAGCATGGCTGCTTATTTCGGGACCTGGTTAGGATCCAAGGCAAAGATTTGCTCACTCCGGTGTCTCGCATCCTCATTGGTAATCCAGGCTACACCTACAAGTACCTGAACACCAGACTCTTTACGGTACCCTGGCCAGTGAAAGGTTCTAATATAAAATACGGCGAGGCTGAAATAGCTGCTGCTTGTCAGACCTTCCTCAAGCTCAATGACTACCTGCAGATAGAAACCATCCAGGCTTTGGAAGAACTTGCTTCCAAAGAGAAGGCTAATGAGGATGCTGTGCCAGTGTGTATGTCTGCAGATTTCCCCAGGGTTGGCATGGGGTCATCCTATGATGGACAAGATGAAGTGGACATTAAGACCAGAGCAGCATACAACGTAACTTTGCTGAATTTCATGGATCCTCAGAAAATGCCATACCTGAAAGAGGAGCCTTATTTTGGCATGGGGAAAATGGCAGTGAGCTGGCATCACGATGAAAATCTGGTGGAAAGGTCAGCGGTGGCAGTGTACAGTTATAGCTGTGAAGGTACAGTCTGCTTTGGGAAAAAGCAGCCCTGGATGTAATATGATCACAGTTGTTTAGGCTCTGGAGATATACATGCATATACATGTGCATGTTTGTGTGTGTGCATGAAGTGCATGAGTATGTATGTGTATGTGTGTGTCATATGTCCTTTTTAGGCTTGTTTCACTCATATGTCTACAGAATATACCTCTTTCTCATTTAGCTATGCTATCTGGCTCATTGTTGTACTATACTCAGAATATTTTCGTGTGTAAGCACTACTGTCATTTTGTCTTTCCCATGCCCAGGAGAGCAGCATCTTGGTTTCATACAGCCAGATGTCTTTCTCTAAAGCTAAGAGTAGATTGTACAGTTGCTATAATTAACTTGCTGATAAAGGGCCGGGAAAACAAAAATCTGTCAAATCTTTCCAGGTTCCCACAGGTGCACATTTCCAGTCTTGCCAAAATATTTTATTATGGTTGACATCACTATCTTGATGGGTGTGATTTGTCAAATATGGACTTGTTCTTGGCTTCGTATAGTTTTTACTACTGTTCTTCCTTGCCAGAAGCAGTTGAGGTGGGTTTTGCAAGCAGACAGTCCTCTATTTTCAGGAAACTCTCTAGCCCCAACCCAGTTCTGCAGTTTTCTTTTCTTTTTCGTTATTTTAACTCATACATTCATCCCTAAGTTCTGCAGTTTTAGACCACATAGGGTTGTTGTGGTAAACTTGTTCTTGCATTTTCTGAAATCTAGTCCCCTTGGAACAGAGATCACAGGCTACCTTTTAGTGGCCTTCCCAAATTTTCCTTCTATTATTCAGTTTCTATGTGTTTAGGGTCCCCATTGTTTCACAGGATGACAAAAAAGATAGTTGAAAATATCTAGGATAACATGACCATTGCTGACTTCTTTTTTTTTTTTTTGGAGACAGAGTCTTGCTCTGTTTCCCCAGCTAGACTGCAGGGTCATCATCATAGCACACTGCAACGTCAAACACCTGGGCTTAAGTGATCCTTCTGCCTCAGCCTCCTGAGTGGCTGGGACTATAGGTGTGCATCACCACAGCCGGCTAATTGTTTTATTTTTTGTAGAGGCCAGGTCTTGCTCTTGCTTAGGCTGGTTTTGAACTCCTGGCCTCAAGCGATCCTCTCACCTCAGCCTCCCAAAGTGCTGGGATTACAGGTGTGAGCCACCGTGCCTGGCCTATTGCTGACTTTCTTTTGTGTCTGATTATTTGACAAAGGAATGCAAGACATAGTATCAGCTCTCCTATCTGTTTTATTGAAAGATGTTTGGAAAACCAGAGTCCTAGACATTTTATCAGGGAATGACTGGAACTTTCATGTGTTGTCTCTGACAACTCTAGTTGTTTAATTGGATTTTCTTATTGTTGTTACTTGTTTTTTGTTTATTAAAATGAGTGTGTTGGAAAAGGGGTTTAAGAAAAAAAAACTCATGTTACTCTTTAAATTTCTTACAATTTTCCAGTCTGAAAACTTTCCTCAGGATAACTAGTATCTCTTCTAACTTTATGTTATGTCTTCAGTCCAAAACAAGGAACTAGTTTAGCAGTTGGAAATTTCACCAGTTTCTCTGGCATCTCAAACAATGATGCTGACTTAAGAAAATCGCTTGAAGGGATTCGATGCTGTCCTAGTGGAAAGAATCAAGATCCTCTGATCTTTAATAAGGACTTGCCGGGGATTTAAGAACTATCACATCCAAGAACGCTGATGTGAACGAACAATGGAGTTTGTTAGTTTCTTTCTTAAGGAGACAACTCTCCGAAACTGAAGCAGTGGTATGTGATAGCACAAACCACTACAAAGATGTCTTTGTGCCTCTGCTTACTCTCAGCCCTACAGTTTAATAGTGCTATTGTACTCCCTTTGCGTGGGTGATCAAGAAGTTTTTGAAACCTAGAATATCTTTCAGAAAGGAATTTAAATTTCTAATGAATAGTTTCTTTGGTTGGGAGTGGTTAAGAATGATAAAGTATGTAAATATAATTATATATAAATATAGTAATGTTTATATTAGTAATTATTACCTAGAAGAGAGAACTGCAGAATTTGAATTTGAATTTGTAACAGCAGCGTGCATAATTCTTTTGTTCTCTTAATCCCTGAGATTTCCAGAACTCTATCTAATAATAATAGCAATACTGGAAGGAAAGTGGCTTGTCCAAGGTCACATAGTTACTTAGTGACAAGAGCAGGGATATAAGTTGGAGAGTGTTACTTGCCACTGGAGAGGTTCACATAAGATGCATTGGGAATTCAGATATCGAAGAGATTGCTTCCTGCTGAAATTAAATTCAACTGAAGCTTAAGATCTTTCAGGATTTTACTCTCAATACCTTTTCCCAGAGAACTCTTCTTGTAGATTTATAATGAGCCAATCATCCCCCTTTGGTTTATTTTCATGAGTAGAGGTCATTGAGAAGTAATTTGTATAGGATACGTATAATTATATACTAAATTCATTGGCTTTCACATGCAGTTCTGGTTAATAGATATCTCCAGCAGGAAGATTGAAATGGTACAATTTTTAATCAGGAATGGCTTCGGGGAACCATATGTAAATAGGCAGAATATTTGATTTTCCTATTCTAGCTTTGCTGGCAATTGCTTGTTACTCCTAGCTATAAAAGACGAATTTTAGCAGGGAAGGTGTTAAAAACCCATTGTTTAATTTGGTCAAACACCTTGTTCTTTGACTGGAACACTTTCAAAAACATCACTTGGACAATAACTATTGGTTTCCATTTTTGTTTCTTTGTTTGGAAGGAAACATTTTCTGTGACATTGTCTTTATAGAAAAAGCAATTCTTAAGATTTTTAACTATTGCCAAGTGTTACAGATTCTTGACATTATTTTCTAGGTCTCCCATGAAGGGCCAAGAAGGCTCACAAGAAGAAGAGAGGCCAATCCATATTTCCTGTTCAGTATGTGATAGGCTGGAAAGTAGGGGCTTTGCAGTAATTTTCTTGGAATTCTAGGATTCCTATTCATGTCTTTGATTTGGGAAAACTTGAATCTCCTTAAAAATGGAAATTTGATCCCATAATTCTTGAATCTCTATTTTAAAATGAGTAACATTTTTTCTTTCTTTTTTATTGTGATAAAATATACATAAGATTTACCATTATAACCATTTTTAAGTGTTCAGTTCAGTGGCATTAAGTGCATTCACATTATTGTGGAACCATTATTACTGTCCATCTCCAGAACTTTTTCATTATCCCACACTGAAACTCTGTACCCATTAAACAATGACTCCCCGTTTTCCCTTCCCCCAAACCCTGTTAACCTCTGTTCTACTTTCTGTCACTATCTATTTGAGTACTCTCATATAAGGTACCTCATATAAGTGGAATCATGCAATATTGTCCTTCTGTGTCTGGATTGTTTCATTTAACATAATGTCTTCAAGGTTCATCCATGTTATGGTATATATCAGAATTTCATTCCTTTTAAAGGTTGAATAATTCCATTGTATGTGTACCACATTTTGTTTATCAGTTTATTCATTGGTAGACATTTGGGTTGTTTCCATCTTTTGGCTATTGTGAATAATGCTGCAATGAACATTGGCATGCAAATGTCTGCTTGAGTCCCTACTTTCAGTTCTTTTGTGTATATACCCAGAAGTGGGATTGCTGGTTCAAATGATAATTCTATGTTGACTTTTTTGAGGAACTGCCACACTGTTTTCCACAGTGACTCCACTATTTTACATTCTCCTCAGCAATGCATAAGTGTTCTAATTTATCCAGATCTATGCCAACACTTCTATTCTGTTTTTTGATAATAGCCATCCTAATGGGTGTGAAGTGGTGTCTCATTGTGGTTTTGATTTGCATTTCCCTAATTATTAATGATATTGAGCATCTTTTCATGTCCTTGTTAACCATTTATATATCTTCTTTGGAGAAATGTCTATTCAAGTCCTTTGCCCATTTTTGAATTGTGTTGTTTTTTTGTTGTTGAGTTTTACCAAGTTCTTTAGGTATTCTAGATGTTAATCCCTTATCAGATATGTGATTGCAAATATTTTCTCCTAGAGTAGCTGAATATTTAATGATGTGTTAAAGTGATACCAAGGGATGAGAGAACAAATTAAAGTGGAAGAGACCTTACTGTCTATGCCATTAATTGGGCATTTTAATTCTGTACTATTGAATGACATCATTTGTATTGATATTAATTAGCTGTGGGACCTTCGACAAGTTGTTTGAATTCTTTGTGACTCAGTTTTCTCATCTGTGAAATAGTGATAAGAACAGTACTTACCTAGGGATTGTGAAGATTAAATACGTGTAAAGTACTAAGAACTTAACAACAGTGTTTAGCACATAGTAAGCATTCGATAGATGTTAGGTATTTTTAGTTTTTATTAAAATTACATGTTCATATATTCTTAAAAAGTCAAATATTTCTGTGTGGTTTGTTAAGAACAGCAGTAATTTACACCTTTTCTTTCCATTTTCATAGAGGCAATCATTTCTACTCTTTTCTTTCAGGTGATGCTTTTGGCAGTTAATCAGACATTGTTTTGAGCATTACCTATTGGCTTCCTAATATAAAAGGTGAAGATATACTTCACTCTCTTTTTCCTCCCTGTCTGCCTACACATGCATGTTCTTCTGATTCCCCTATATTCCCATTATAGATGTATTGTCATTTTGGTTCTATCAGTATTCACCCTTTGTAGTTATCATGTCCTTGAAAATGTTATCCAGAGCTAGCCATAAATTGTGATCAGTTTTCCTTTTTTTTCCCAGCTTCTCATTTTTTCTGGTGTGAAAGTGAATAGTGGTCTTGCTTTTGTGTGTTTGTGTAGTTTTCTATGTGGTTATGACGAATTAAATCCCATGCTCTCTATCAGTTGTCTAAATCTTCGGTCCCCAACCCCTGAGTGGCGGACTGGTACCAGTCCGTGGCCTATTAGGAACCGGCTCGCATAGCAGGAGGTGAGCAGAGCGGACCGTGAGTGAGTGAAGCTTCATCTGTATTTACGGCCACTCCCCTCCCCACCCCCCATCCATGGAAAAATTGTCTTCCATGAAATCGGTCCCTGGTGCCAAAAAGGTTGGCAACTGCTGGTAAATCTCCTCTCAAGACCTTCAGAACCATCAGATACTCTGTCACTTTCATTTTCTTGGAGAAATGTCTTCCAGAGTCTTCCCATTTGCTCCAATCTGGACTGGTTACATACTATGCCTGATGCACAGCTGTCCCATTTTGTGATATTTCTTCTTCATAATCCAGTGGATTCCCTTCACCTGTGTCCTTTGTTGACTCTTCAGATTTGTGTATTCCATGTGTCGCTCTTTTCTGATTGTTTTTTTATTTTGGTGGAGGATGTCCTTCAATGGTTTCTGGAGAAAGGATGCTTAGGAGGTAAATTTATGAGACATTGAATGTCTTAAGTTACCTTTATTCTACCTTGACATGTGTAGATGCTTTGGGTATGGAAATCTTGGTAGGAATTAACTTTTCTTTTTCAGAATTTTGAGGACATTGCACTACTTTCTTTTCTAGTGTTCCTGTCAAGAATTCTTATTTTTTCTTTAGCTTTTATGTCACTTTTTTGTTGGATCTTTTTCTAATGTTTTACAATATTGCAGTGATATTTTTCATCCATTACACTGACATTTTATAGGCATTTCAGTCTGGAAATTTATGCCCTTCAATTGTTGGACATTTTCTTGAATTACTTTGTTAATTATTTCTTCCTGTCTAGTTTTCTCTTTTCTCTGGAATCCATATGATTTGGTTGTTGAACCTTCTGGACTCTTCCTTTGGTTTTCTTATTTATTCCCTTATTTTCAATCTTTGTGTATTTTTTAAAAAATCTAATCTCTGCGAGATTTATCTTCCAGCCTGTCTATTGAGTTTTTAAAAAATTATTGAAATATCCATCATAAACATACAGCTTGAAGAACTGCCACAAAGAATTGTAGCTAGCACACAGATCGAGAAACAAAGCATATTGGGATCCTAGAAACGCTCCCTTCTGGGGTCTGCTTCCACCCTGCAGTAAACACTGTCCTGACTTCTAAGGCTATAGATGAATAGTTTTATGCATGTTTGAATTAGACTTGTAAGCTCCTTAAAGGCATAATTTGTGTCTTCATCCTTCTTTGTACCTGCATATAGTGGAAAGTGAGTATTTGTTGCCCCCAATCAGTAAGTATTTGTTCTTCTTGAGGAATTTGTAGTATTCACCTACATTGTGGCCACTGTCCAATGATTCTTTGATTTCTGCAACTGCAGTCTCTGTTCAGTATTAGGGTTATTTTGATAGCAACTACCAGGTACTGGACCTAAAGAGGCTAAATTTAAAAAGGTAAGGAATTGTCTCACTTAATACTAAGACCAGGGGTCTCACTGGCTTCATGCGGGCCTGTTTCAACACTAATGGTGTGATCAGTGTCCATTTTCTTCCCCTTCATCTTTTGGTTCTTCTTCTGACCCCAGCTTTTGTGGCCACCCTCTTTCTTTTTCATGAGCGTTGGGAAGGAAAGAAACTGGCTATTAGATGTGTACTTTGAACCCTGGATAAAGCTTTAACTGAAGCTAGATGAACAAATGATTATCTTCTTTTGACTAACAGGGTTTGGTTCTGGACTTCTATGTTATTTACAAGTAAAGGTTTCCTGTGAGTCTCCACAACTCTCTTTGTGCCTTCCTGTTTCCCAAGGAATTGCAACCTCTATTGTTAGAAGCTCTGGTTTGGAGAATGTATTGTTTGAGAAGTATCTCTGCTTCCTTTCCTCATTTTATATTTTACTTCAGATAATGTAGTGATTTTGAAGCTTTTGCCAGGGGCCCTCAAAGCGATTTTTCTCTCCTTTTCCTGCTTTCAGTTTTTCACCCAAGTCCATGAAATGTGATGTAATGAGGTTCTCCTATGTGTGTGAATATTTTTATCTTAAAATTCTTTTTTTCCAAATGCTTAATCTGAAAGCTGACAGAGCCAGACATCATGTTGAAGGGCTTTAGATTTTTCCATAAAGAGTTTTCAATATTTCGCCTGAAATCCCAGAAAACTTATAATTAATTTTACAGTTTATCTGTGTCAAGGGACTACATTTGTCCTGAATGGCTTATTTCGAGGCATCTGAGAGCAGCTTCTTGTTATAGAATCGGAGCTGGGACTGATTAGTTCCTCCCTGCCCCCCTTCAAACTTTTCTAAATTCTCATTCCTTTAGACCATGTAATCCTTGGTGGCTAAGGAGTTTGTTCTGTGTCAGCAGCAGGCTTGACTCCTTGTTCCTCACAACCAACCAAGGAAAGCATTTCTAAATGTAGAGCTCTGGCAGGGAGGCTTCTCCTTGGCATAACCTTTCTTTCTTAGGGATACAGTCCTTCTGCGGTGTTTCCTAAATGCTCTCTGGCTTATACGGTACCCATTTGCTATTACTTTGGGAACCTGTCTAGAAAAAGTATACTAAGTGTGCACATAAAAGCTGTACCCTCCAGAAAGATCATTTTGAAAACAGATCTGACCTATGAAAAAAATCTTCGGTGTCTGTCATTGCCCTCAGTATAAAGCTAGATTCTTTACTGTGGTTCACAAAACCCTTTACATCCTGGTCTCTGCCCACGTCTCCAACCTCTTCTCTTGCAAGTCCATGTCATTCATGTGACACTCTTGCAACCCAGAATTGATTGTGGTCTTACACACACACCATGCCATTTCCCTCCTACAATGTGTCTTCCCAACCTCATGCCTTCCCCTTTCACCTTCTGTCTCCCTCCATTTTTGAAATTGGATTCCCTGTCCAGACATTGGAATGTCATAGATCAGCACTGGACAGATAAGGTATCATTAGGCTTCATATATCAGCTGACCATCTACAACTTTTGGGTTTCTCTTGCCTCAAAATCAGTGACACGGAGAGGAGGGGATCTGCTACTTAAGCCCCTCTAGGTGTGGAGATAAGGAAACAGACAAAGTAATTGCAAGGGTGGGAGTCATATATCTTAGCTCTTGGATAAGGGAATAGGGACTAGAGAACAAGAAATGGGGCTGTTTTTAATGTGTGGTGATGATGAATATTTACCTATGAGGGAAATTTGTGGCATACAATATTACATGTTATTAAATTGGTACAAAAGTTTTTACAATATATTTTATTTGATTAGCACTGTAGTATCTACTGTCATTCTCTGCATTTTATCTGTTTCCTATATGGCAGCAGTTGTACATGGCTTTTAAAATGTAAACAAAATGTTTGGCATTTATTCTTTATTAAACAAAATTGATTTTTTCTCAAAAACTAGTTAACTTAAAACATAAAATTTGTTAGTTTTGGGGGGAAGTTTTTGAAATTTTAAACTTGACTTTTAAACCTACGTCTTTTGTATTTTGTCACGTCTTTTACTTTTTTAACAGTTTGGTTAGTGGGAGCTGGGAATGTACTGAAAACACTGAGACACTTAAAATCCTTTCAATTTTACCGAGGCTTAAAGGCAAGTAGGAACCTGTTGCCTCTGCTTGTTTCCAAAATAACAATGGGGCAAGAGTAATCAGTTGCAGTTGCTATAGATAATTACAAGTTGATTTCATTGAGAAAGTAAGAACACTATACTTAAGCAATAAAAAATTTATCAGACATACAACTTTTCTCCTCCCTACCCAGCCCAATGAGGGCTGGGGACCCTCACCAAAACATCATTTTTAATGAGCACATTTCAAAGGTGCTAGATTTATGGGAGGCATCAGGAAGCACTGATTGCAATTGCTGTCTCTGATTGTCATTCAGGACTTTATTGGTGCCAGATTGAGAAGAGTACCAAGATGAAAGCTGGGAAAGTAGTCAACCAGCCTCTTAGCCTATAAAGATTACCACTTACTGGAATGTCACAGGCAGTGACATTAAAACTGCCTGAAAACCATTGTCTTTGTAATTTAAAAATCTTTTCTTTTTGTTGTTAAGTTATAATTGATTTGACCAGAGAGGGACATATGAAAAACCCTCTTAAACTATTTTTATTGTTTTTTCTCGTGCTGTTTGCTACATCTATTATCATTAGGGCTCCCTGAAATGAAGCAGCCTGAAGCTTTGGGTTATCACAAATACAGGCATACAGTTTTTCTGTCAATATTCTTTTGCTAAATTGACCTGAATATCAACTAATTTAGCATTAATTACTTTATTATGTTGTATGCTATCGTTAGTCATGTTACATTATTAGGTATTAGTGACATTACATCATTATTATTTTATGCAGTCTTAGCTTCTTCACTAATATGTGCAGTAGACATCAAATCACAAATACCAAGCAAGACTTTAGAATAGGGGCTGGCGAACATTATCTGTAAAGAGCCAGATAATATTTGTGACTTTGTGGGTCTTACAGTCTATGTCTTAGCTACTCAACCTTGCTGTTATGTGTGAAAGCAGCCATTTGTGTAAATCAACAGGCCTGACTGTGTTCTAGTTAAACTTTATTTTACAAAAGCAGGTCATGGGCCTGATTTGCCTGTGGGCTTTATGGACCAGCTCCAGAGCAAAGTTCACAGTCTTTGCTGTAGGGTTTAGGCAGGTACCACAAATGACTAAAGTGAAGTGGCTAACTGGGGACAGTGATTAGCAGAGACCACATACCTCATCTAGAAGGGGCAGGCAGCTCCTTCTTACCTATAGCCACTTGTGACTGCTGAGTGATACCAGATCTTGTAATTGAAGAGTAGCTGGGAATTTGGATTTTTGTGCAAAGTACTTTTATCAGTTGGCAACTAATTTAGATCTGTTAAGGAAATATAGTGCAGGTCAAGCTGCACACCTTTGCGAGTTCTTTCCCACAAGCTCTAGTTCAGCAAATTCTGGTATTTTACAAGTGTAATAATGTATAACGTATAAATAGGAACTGCCTGTAGAATGCTGTCAGACATGGATAGCAACTATCTAATGCTGGGGCTGCCACTAACCCTTCTGGTGTCCATAGCAGACATCAGTAATTGATCATACCATTTTTTTCTGGTGAACCTGGAGAAAGTTTCAGAATTCTTCCCCGCCAGGGCTCAAAAAAGTCACGACCAACAAATCATTTGTGTCATCTGATATATAAGGTATTTATCATCCCTGTTCTAGAGGATTAAAAAAAAATGCTTTGGGGATTAACCTAGGAAATAGCTTTGGACTTTTTTATTATATGATGTTATTTTTAAAGAAGTCTAATTAAAAGATGCTCTTAACTAAAAAGTACTTGAGGAAACATGTATTAGAACAGCTGGTATGAAAAAAGGGAAGATTATATTAATGTAGCAGTATTAGATTTTAGATTCAAACTTAGGGAATTGAAGAATATCCAAAGTGTAGGATGTGTCCTTAAAGGTCACTTAGCAACATTCCTTCTTTGCAGAGACCATGAACTTGGGTTTCTGGTTTGTTCTTTTTCACCCTACCTAGTGCAAAGTAATGTGAATGAATAGTTACAAAGGGGAGTTCCTTTTTTTCCCTTTATTTTACTACCTTTATGTACAGTTGCTATAGAGTAAGATGTTCATAATCTAGGGATTCTGTATATGAGTGTGTGCCATTGGGGATGCACGCACTTTTGAATTGTTTAGGTGATGTGTACACGATACAGCCTAAGTAAAACATACTTTATTGTCCATTTTGATTGCATAAAACTTAGCATCTTTTTGTCTTCCCTCATTTCTTCTTTCTTTACCCTCAGCCAGTCTAAACAGTATTGTCTTTCAAGTTTAACTTTCTCTAAGAATTCTGCTCAAACTGTTCAACCCTCGTTCAACCTCCCTCTTCTCTAAACTTCTTTATTATTGAGGACTGTACTAGTTTAGCAGCAGTGTCATGCTTTCTTATGTGCTTTGGCTTAATTTGAGGTATTTTTGTTTTTTCTTCCAAATTAACATTTTCTTTCCCTGCCATCTAGCATAGTAGTAAGGACTGTGAATAGTGTGAACTGAAAGAACATTTTTTTAAAGCGAGCAATTGAGTACAAGTGTTCATTGAGTGCCTTCTGTGTGCCAGTCACTAGGGCTCTAAATGTGTATGAAATAGAAAAACGAACCCTGCCCTTAAAGATCAGAGTCTAGTACAGCAGTTTAAAGTGATGGAATTTTAATTTAAAATGTCCCCTTAATAGTAATCAGTGATGAACATTTACAGTTTGACTAGAACTAAAGCCTCACTGGGTGTAGCTCTTCGTTTCAGTCACTGATATATCCCAAGTGCCTGGCACAATGCCCAGTCCATATAGTAAGTGCTCAACAAATGCTTATTAAATGAACTTTTAAAAGTTTTTATATAGGGTTATTCCTTCAGGACTGTGATTATAGGCAAATCATTGTGTGTACCTTCTGTTTTCTGTATGTGTCTCCCACTCTTGTACCCCAGAAAAATCAGTCTTTTTTTTTTAATTTTTTTTTCTTTTTTTAGAGATTGGATCTTGCTCTGTCACCCAGGCTGGAGTGTAGTGGCATGATCATAGCTCACTGCAGCCTCAAACTCCTGGGCTCAAGCGATCCTCCCATTTCAGCCTCCTGAGTAGCTGGGACTACAGGTGTACCTCACCACACCTGGCTAAAAAATCAGTCTTGAGTATCCTTCCAGAATTATTATATATACACTTTTTTTTTTATATAAATTATAGTCTATTAATTTTTTCCCTTAAAAATATATCAGATAGTTTCATATCAGTACATATTCATATTATTGTTAGTGGCTACATAGTATTTTATTGTCTGTACATGTCATAATTTATTTAACCAGCAACCTGTTGATGAACATTTGAGTCATTTTAAAATCTCTTACTCTTATAAACAGTACTACAATAAATCCACTTACTCAACAGTCATTTTGCAACCCCTGCAAGTAAGAATTTTAGTATGTATTCCTAAAAGTGGAATTCCTATAAGGGTCAAAGGGTATATGCATTTGTAATTTTGATAGTATTTCCAAATTGTCCTCTAAAGAGAGTATGAATATGTCATTTTGCTATACTCTTACCAACCCTGAATTTTTTCAAACTTTTTGATCTTTTCTGATTTGATAATGAAAATTATCTCTTGTGGCTTTAATTTGTATTTCTTTTATGTGAATAAGTTGGAACATCTTTTTATGTCTTTATAAGCTAGTTTTATTTACTTTTATGGGCTGTATCTTTATAACATCTGCCAATTTTTAAAATTTGTCTGTTGATCTTTATCTTACTGATGTGTAGGAGCTCTTTATATATTAAGAAAAGCATTCTTTGGCAATTCTTGCTTGTTTATGCTTCCATGTGTATTTGTGATATAGAATCAGCTTTTCTAGTTACCAGCCACACTCATCTAGAAAACAATCCAGTTGGTCTTTTTATTCTGATTGTGTCAAATTTCTAGATGAATTTAGGGAGAACTGACATTTCCATGACATCTGCTTAAATTTTCTTTTGTGCCTTTAGTAGCATTTTAAAATTTTTCTTCCTATAGACAATGCATCTAAGAATCTTACCAGATATTTTTATGACTGGGGTATTTGTTTATGTTTTTATAAGTTGTTAACTACTGTGGTTTAATTCTGTAGCTATAATAGCATTTTCTTAATTTGCCTATTGCTTGAGATGTGTTTTCCTCGTTATTTGCAGGTAGTCATATGCAAAAAATTTTTTTTCTCATTTAAAAATTTTTGTATCTCTTATTTTGTCTAATTAGGAGTTATACAACTCTGTTATACAATTCCAGAGGGCACCATTATGTTGGCCATACCTTCCAGAATAATGATGAATCATTGTGGTGATAAAGGACATCTTTTTCTAATTCTTAACTTTGTGAATGTTTCTAGTGTTTCTCTATTAAAATATGAGGCTTTGGGGTTGAGACAGATCTATATTTTATGATGTTAAGGAAATAGCCATGTATTCCTCTTTTATGGAGGTTTTTATCATGAAAGGATGTTGTATTTTGTCAAATATTTTAGTGTCACCAGAGTGGTGACATATGATTTTTTTGTTTTTATTTTGATTTTTGAACATGATGAATTTAAGTATAAGTTTTTGCACATTGAACCATCTTTGTATTCCCAGAATAAATTCTACTTGGTCATGGAATGTTATTCTTTTAAATAATAAGCTGCCAATTTGGATTCTATTTCCTTATATTATATTTAGGAATTTTGTGTTGATTTTCAGATGTGAGATTGGTTTGTGAGTGTGTGCATTTTCTTTTTGGGTTTTGCTACATATCGTTCTATTCATGAAAAGAATTTGGAAACTTATTTTTCTATGCTTTTAAACAATTTAGGCTGGGTGCACTGGCCACGCCTATAATCCTAGCACTCTGGGAGGCCAAGGTGGGAGGATTGCTTGAGACCAGGAGTCAGAGGCCAGCCTGAGCAAGAGCAAAACTCCATCTCTACAAAAAACAGAAAAATTAGCTGGGCGTCATGGTGTCTTTGATAACTTTCTCTATACCTTCTATGGTTTGTTTAGCTTTTCTACCTCTTCTTGGATCAATTTTGATAATTACTATCTTCCTAAAACATTATCTATTTAATTCAGATTTTCTAATCGATTTGCTTAGAATTGAACAAAATAATCTCCTCTTATCTTCCTTGGTATCAGTGGTTATTGCCTCGTCATTTTCTTTACGATTTCTTGATGAAAAAAATAAGTGACAATTAAAAATATCCTAGAATGTGTTTTTCAAAATGATATAAAAGAGAATACACTTCACTTAGCATCCATATTTTATTAAAATAGAAATTATTTTTAAAAGAGCTATTGTAAAACCTAGAAGTTTAGATCAAGCGTTTCCTTTCTGATCACTTTCTTCTCTTTTGACAGGCCCTGAAGAGGAGAGTGAGGATGACTGTCACCTCGAAGGCAGAGATCCTGATACTTGGCATGTTGGCTTTAAGATCTCGTGGGACATAGAGACACCTGGCTTGGCAATACCCCTTCACCAAGGAGACTGCTATTTTATGCTTGGTAATCTTAGACTCAGGAGAATCAAAATTATATCAATGCTCTAGTGTCTAAATTTAGATTATTGACATATTTTGAATATGTCTTTTGAAATAAACTGTTTGAGTATTTTATATTAATAATGAAACTTCTTTATAAGAACATGTAACTATTTTTTTTTAAATGCTGCTAAATTTTTAAAAGTCGCTTTTCTTTCTATTCTAAGTATTTATGGAGTTCCCCAAATGTGCTAAACAATTTTTAGGATTCTTCATCAGAGCCATTAAATCATCCAACTCAACTTATCTCTGTAACTTTTTAAAATACTTCCCTGTCTGTATACGTTTTTAGTAGTGAGAGAGTTTTTTTCTAGTTTTGAATTTAGTTTTTTCTCAGGAACAGCTGACCTGACATCAGGGCCTTTCTCTCCATTTGACATTTTGTTCTATGGGAAGCAGTATTTCAGCTGTGCTTAGTCTAACCAAAGCTGTGGTGTTCGTGGGGCTTTGTTTTTTGCTTCTTTAAGTTTTTAATTTTGTTTTTGGACTTTTGACTTGTTTTCCCATGCACAGTGTGCAAACAGTGTCCTTTTTTATTCACAAACCGTCTCAGTGTTTATTCTCTCCTTGGCCCTGGCTCCTGATTATTCAGGGTTTATCTTACTCCTATCTGTCTGGGGAGATCTACTCATATGTTGGTTTTGGTGCCAGGAAGAACCAGGGCTGAAGCCCAGAATTTATGATAAGAATTAATTCCCAGTTAATTGAGTATTTGTAGAGAGTCCACTATGTTCCAGGTACTATGTGAGGTTCTGGGAGACATACTAGAAGTGGATAAATCTTGGTCCTTGCCTTTTAGGAATTCAGAGTATAGAATAACTCTACTACTTGTACAATTATTTATGTACTATTTCTCTCTAAATAAACTAACCTTTTTTTGTCTTTCACTGAAATGAATTTATTTTAAAAGGAGACTTTGTATGAGTATCTTAAATGGAAAACCAGTATCATGTGGCATAATTAGGAGGGTTTTATGAATATAAATCTAGAGAAACTAAAACAGTATTAAGTGCCTGCTACTTTTGTTTGCTGGATATCCTGAGTCTGGTCCTGTTCTGTCTTTGTTAAAAATGGGGATTAGTAACTGTTAGAGAGGTGTTAACTGTGTGATAGTACCAACCTGAGACTTTCTCTTCAGTGTCTACAGGAGAATTGGAAGATTATTGTATAGGGACTCTTTCTCACAGTGTGGTTCAATGATACTTAATGCTGTGTCCCTTTAACTCTTAAATTCTTCTCATGGGGTGATTCCTGCGTTTGTTGAACACTGATCTAAGTAAGCCTTCAATTTCGTGCCCTCCATTTGCATGTTGCTTTACAGTTCACACGTTAACTTCATACAAGCGATCTCAGTCTCCAGACACCTTTGTGAGCGACATGGCAGAGATTGTTGTTTTTCTAAGTATTTTTCCTAAGGTCACTTAGTATGAGGCAGAACAGGGACCAGAACGGGTCGTAGGCTTCATACTTAACGTACGGTGTTTTTCCCACTCTAAATAGGACCATTTTGACTTGATCCCAGTATACTGAAATCTCTACGTGGGAATGTTTCTAGTGTTAACGTCATCTCTTCCCCTCTGTCTCCTCTGCCTGACTGTAGGAGCTAAGTTTGTTTTTCTTTTCTTTTCTTTTGTTTTCTTTTCTTTTCTTTTTCTCTTTCTTTCTTTCTTTCTTTCTGATATGTAATCGTTTTACATATTGTGGGGAAACATGTACTATTTTGATACCTGTGTACAGTGTGTAATGAACGATCAAATCTGGGTAATTGGGATATCCATCACTTCAAACATTCATCTTTTGTTTGTGTAGGCAACATTATAATTCTCCGCTTCTGACTATTTTGAAATATACAATAAATTATTGTTACAGAAACTAAGTTTCTATTCTGAAGTCCCTATGCTCTCATTGAGTGTCATTTATAACTAAAAAGATTCTTAATTTATTTTTTCTGTACCACCCAAATGTGAATATTTGGCTTGAGTCTGAATAGGTGTTAATTTTAGCCAAGAAATCACTTGCTTTTGGATACTTTGTTCAGGAGTTTCTATTAGCAATTTGCTTCTTTAAAAGAAATGAAAGCCAGAATGGTATCTTAAAATAGCTTTATTAATTTTTTTCTGTATATAAATGTAGTAAATATGCATTGTAAAAGTTCAGCTATATTCCATATATTTAATAACATGTTATGTGTTCTTTTCTGATTAAAAAAGCAATATGTGCTCTTTGCAGAGAAAAGAAACTTTGAAAAGTATAAAATGAAAGAATATAAAAATCAGGTTCATGCCTGATTTAGTGTATTCCTTTTCTGTCTTTTTCTAGGCATATATATGTCTGGAATTGTAGTAGTAATATGAATAAAAACAAGTCAAACTTTCTTTGAATTTTCTCAACAACCCTGAGAAGCAATTATTAGCTGTATTGCAAAAGAAGAAATTGAGGTTAAATCTACATAGGTACTTAGCCATGGTTACACAGCTAGTAAGAAGCATGGATTGTATCTTGCCATTTTATCCCACTAGGGGTCCAACACCCCATGTCAGTCCATCCCTCCTTCCCCAACATAGATACCCTCCTCACCCTACTCTAGTGCTGACCCTTGCTCTGGGCTTTTATGCCCTCCCTTCACCTCAGCGTGATGCCTCTGCCTCACCTTATGGCTTTAGGACAAAATTGTTCAGGAAGAGAAGAAAAGGAGAAGATGATGGTGTTCTGTTTGTTTCCTTCTTTTCCATTTCTTTTTAAAGTTTTTTTTTTTAGGGTTTAAGAAATGGATTCATGATGCAAATATTAAATAATTACATTATTCATTTGATTTACATGTTATAATGATTATAAATATTTAAATATACATTGGGTCCCTTCAACTAGTGTATGTGATAAGCTGAAGAAATTAGTGTTATTATTTTATAGCCGCTTTTATCCAAGATATAAAATCTCCTGATTTCCTGTCTTCAGATACAGGTAAAATAGTTGGTATGCTATTGAACCGTGCCAAGCACAGCAGTGTACCCCAAAGTCTGCATTTAAAATATATTTTCTTATTAAGATATCATATTTGATTTCTACAATGAATCTTCCTTCATCTCCTCTTATAAAAAAAATCAAAACTAAAAGCAACCATGGTCTAACGCTGCCTTTTCTCTTTACTTTTAAATCCAAATAGCACAAGGAGCCCCATGGAGGGACCTTAGCCCTGTGCTGATATCTGAAATCTGAACTTCATAGCACTTATGAAAAGGAAACAGTTTAGCTCAATTTATAATAATATATTGGTCTGCAGAGGAAGTGCAGACTGAACCCTGCTGTCTCAAGTAAATACTCCAGGGGTGTCTGATGGGGAACGTGTCGGGTGCCTGTAATAAATCCACTGCCTGTGGAAGTGAGTGAAGGCCCTGCTGGCAGTGCCTGAGGACACGCTTAACTGGGGTTGTCACGGTTTTACTTTTAAATTGGAATCTTTGCCCTAATCTCAGAGTTAGACATGACCAGATTTGCAAACAGATTTACAATTTTCACTAATTTTCCAACCAGGACTTCAAAACACACTTAGAGGAAAAAAAAAAATACACTCTGGTCTTGCTCAGAGTAGGATGATTTACTTTGCCACAGATGTTTTCCATAGACTGAATGTTACCAGGGAGTTAGGGACTTAAAAATGGCCTGGAGACAAACTGAGAGTTTGTTTTTTGTGGAACAGATTATACAGTTCAAGGGACATCAATGAAATTATGTTCATTAACCAGGAGCTGGGTATGGAGGTGGGATGTTTCAGGACAAAGGTGAGTGCTAGGTAAACATTGGGGGCAAATCCCCTTTTCTCCCACCTTTAATTTATTATTGTTTTGTACCTATCACTATTCGTGACTTTGTTCTCTCTGTTCTCTTTAGTTTTGTTTTCTTAAACCCAACTAAACCTCACTTTCAAATACCTGTTGTTAGTATAACAATCAGCTATTTCAAAGCTTCAGTTCCCAAGTAAAAATTCCACTGCAAAAAAGAAAAAAGCAATATAAATTGAAATGCATAGCATTTCTATTTTGGTTTTACTTTACCTCGCCAACAGTTTAGGGTAGGGTAATAATGAAAGGGCCATGGGCCATCTGTCAGGTGACCAGGTTCCAGACTCATTACATTGTCTATTGGCTATGCATTGTTAGCACCTCTCTGAGTCTGTGCCTCCACTGTAAAGTGGGTACTTAATGATAGTTCCTTACCAGTGTATTTGTGAGTACAAATAAGAATATGTATGGGAAAGTGCTTTGCAAACTATGATTTGAATGTGGGGACTTACTGTGAAGATTGGGACCTGGGCCATGGCATATTGGAGAACCAGTGAGGTGGAGTGGATGATAGAGGAATGTTGAATGCTTTTTTTCGTATCCTGCTTCATGTCCTGAGTTTTGTCAGCTTTGCACCTTACTGTTTCATGTATGTTTGTCACATAAAGGAACTACAAGAAAGGGAAATCTCACCAATGGATTCTTGAGGGTGAGAAGAGTTACCATCTGGCCATTGGTTGTATCAGAGCCCTGTGGTAATCAGTCTTACTTGGATTGAGGCTGACTTTATGTATAGATCCTGGTCAGTAGTTTCTTATAGAGTAAGTTCACCTTCCTTGAAATATACCTATGGCTTAGAGGCAGCAAGACCCAGAGCACTGTGAATGTTTGATGTGGTATAACCTGAAATTATTGCCAGGCTTCTATTTTTCAAGTCAACAAGGCCACTCTAGTTGGAGTCTGTAGCCCTGTGAGCAGGAAGAACAGAGGCCTCTAGGAGTTTAAAGTCTCTTAACTGGTGGCTCCCTTGGGACTTGACTTGGAGACTGTGGTTGTGGTATCTTTGTAAATCTTCCAGGTGTCCCTCAATCTTGCCTTGATTTAGACGTTTTATGCAAAGGAAAAGGCTTTTGTTACTTCTTCCTGTGACCCCATTCCCTTCATCCCCCAACCTCTGACCGATCAACTGAAGTAAAAAATACATATAATTTATGGCTTAATCATAAATTAAAAATAATTATACTTTATTACCTCTCATGGGTCTTGAAATGTAGGTGCTATGTTCTGCTTTCTGCCGAGGCAAGGGAATAATACAGAAACAGTAATAAATTTTAACTTCAGGCTGCAGTCGGTAAGCTTGAGGAATTGCCATTTAAGTGGAAAGTGCTTGAACAGCCAAATGAGCACCTGTCATGTTTATTTTCACTTTGAAAAGTAGAAACATGACAGTATAGTTTCAACTGCTTGTCTGATATGAACTTACGGTGTTCTTGTTACCTTCTCAGCAACTGCATTGCTTGCTGCTTGTATTCACTTTTTTTGCGGGGGTGAGGATGTAGCTCTCCTCCTGAAACTTTTACTCTAAAATATGTCCCCAAATGCTGACATTTTCAAACTTGTGCTTTTTGGCTTGATACCTGAATTTTTGTTTTGTCTTTAGAAGAACTGGGGAGAGGGCCCTGACTTGTGGAATTTGCTCTGAGGACAGGGATCTGAATATGTTCCATTTGAAAGGCTTTACCTATTTCTTATACTTTCTTATCACATCCAGGCTTTTGCCTATATCTGTATCATTTCTGTCTTGAACTTTACCTGAAGTGCACGTAATGAGTGTCTCCTGAGGGCTAGGCACTGTGCTGGAAGCTTTGATGTATTTTGTTTACTCTTCATTACAAGACTATCAGGTAGTAGCCCTTTTAGTCTGACACTCATTTTGTTCCAGAAAAGAAAATTAATGGAGGTTGACTGCTGATGGGTACAGGGTTTCTTTTAAGGGTATGAAAATGCTCTAAAATTAGTTTGTGGTCACGGTTACATAACCCTGTGACCATACTAAAGTACATTGAATTATATACTTTAATTGAGTGAATTGTATGGTATGTGAATTAGATCCCAGCAAAACTCTTTTTAGAAAAAGAAACTGAAGCTTAGAGAGGTGTAATACCTTGTTCAAAGTGACATACCTAGTGAAGCTTGTGTTTGAATCCAGATTTTTCTGAGACCAGAACTGTTCTTTCTACCAGTGATTCATGCTATCTCTGCTAATTATATAGTCATGGTATTCTTTTTCTTTAAAAATGTAGGAAAAAAATTGAACAAGTGATAGATGAATATACATGTATTTTCATCCAAAATTGTGAAACTATATAGAATAAAACGTAGAAGTTCTCTTTTACGTTGCTCTCCCATCTGGTCCTTTTGTAAGCATTAACATAAATATAGTAATGTTAATATATTTAAATATATGGTAAAAAACATAAATGGGACTTTAATGTACATATTACTATAGTATTTGCTTTTTTTACTTAATAGTATATCCTGGAAACTTTTTCATGTCAGTACCTTGTTATTATTGTTATTATAAAAATAATACACATACTAGGAAATAAAAATGCAAATAGTCGAGGAAGATCTAAAATGGAAAGTGACCGACTTGCATTTTGTTATTTGCGTACCTCCATAACTCTTAAACATATGCTCATACTTCTGTTTCTTCATCTAACAACTCCAAGCACTCTCAGTTGTTTATCCATTAAGAATGATGGAATTAGCTCTCTCATACTACCTCTCACTCTTGCTAAACTTTGGTAGTTAACATTTACTTTTGGTTTTGTTTTTTCTTAATTGCTTACTTTTGGAACCAATTTATAGATACTTTTTCTTGACTTTTAGTATGTAAGTTAAAGAATTAAAGTTCTCTTTCACCCATATCGTTACTTTGACATTGCTGAGGTTTATAACTTTACATACAGATCTGTAATTTTGGTAAGACTAGCACACAGTTCCTCTATAAGTTGATCTGAAATTTGAAAGCCAATACATAATTATGCATGTGTAGGTGTTATTTATTGCAGAACCAGATAGACTAGATTCATAAATAGAAAATGTAATCTACTGTAATCATTAAGCTGTGCCAAATGATGGGGAGTATTACAAATGTCAGGTCAAGATTATATACTTCATCAAAGGCTCAGAATCATGCTACATTTTAGTTCACTTTGTATTTGAACCATGACTTTCTTGTATGGCTTTTCCTCTCCCTCTGGAATTTATAGTTGCCCTTCTTTATTCTTATTGATAGAAGAAGTGTGCTGTAGTGATATCTCTATGTCACTAGATGTTTTGCCATATGACTTGTTTTATGTTTGATAAATACTGGCTTCTTCAAACCCCACCTCACACAGTTATACTGTATTTCTTCTCATTGAACACCTTTGCCAATTCTATTTTCACTTGGACCCCTTATGTTTCTCTTTCTAAGAATTTTCTAAAAATTCTATCCTACTACATTGTAGATTTCTAAGGACAAGGGCTGTTTTAGCTTTGTACCTTCTACAGCACCTAACACAGTGCTTTGAACAGGGTAAGTGCTTATTAAATAACTATTAGTTGAACAAGTGAGTGAACGAATGAACCAGGGATTGGCTTTTCTTTCATTCATGGCAATATGTCTTGGCCATACAGACAAAAGGAAATATTTATTCTGTCCTTAAAAGCTCCTTGCTTGGAAAGGTTTTGAAGTCCCTCCCCAAACAGATGGCTATTTACCTAATATGTGGAGATTACCAGAGACAGACTTTAGAATATTCTGTGGTAGCCTCTTCCTTTACACAGTGACTCATGCTTTATTTCCTTATATCTGGTCTAAGTCACCATATGACATCACAGAATTTTCTAAATTGACACAGCGCCTGGATCAATCTGTACATTTTCTTCTAAATCTTTTATAAGAAAACTACCAAAGATAAAAATAATGTGTTGGTTTCTTTTAAGCTGAGGATGGATGTTTTACTATTGATTTTGAGACCTTTTTGTTCTCTCCTATTTCATTTAATCAGAGTCACACTGTATTGGGGTAATTCTGCTTCTGGGTTAAGTGGGTAGAATTTTCCCCATTGGCTAGCAGTCATAATATGCCCTCTTTGGCTATCTATCTATATAATATAATTCCTAAAAGCATGACTGTGGAAAATAATTTCTCAGTCCTTTAATTAGGTTTATACCCTGTATGTATTATTTGCTACTTCTGTAAAGACAGTGGAAGAATGACTGTAAATGTGCCATTATTATTATTTTTTTTTTCAGCTGATCATTATTAAAGGTTTGAATTTAGGAATAGACCAGGAATGAGTCTGACATTCCTGATTCCATCAGTCCCTACAGCAGATTTCAAGGTCAGACTATATACCTCATGCTGGAAGATTCATTAGACTTTGTCACCTAGGCTCAATAAACATCTTAAGTTGTTTTTTTTAAGATATAAATTATAGTCCTTGGTCAATATATTATAGTGGTTTAGTAGTATATCCTACAGTTGGTTGGGGTTCCCACAATGGTAGGGGTACCAACCAATCAGTGTGGATGCTACAACTCTCTTTCTCCTTTGGACTGTAGTTATTGCTATGAAAATCTTATCTCATCTAAGAGGTAAGCTTCTTGAGAACCTGTCTTATATAATAAATATTTTTATACTACATACAGCACTTAGAGCCTTGCACATAGGAACTTACCACATATTTGGAGAAAACATCCTTTTTTCCTCCCTGGGTGTTACCCAGAAACCATAGCTATCTTTCTAAATTGCTGATGGAAAACTGGGTGTGAGATAGTAGTGAGTAAAGAGGGAGGTCAGAATGTACAGGAATGAACAGAAAGTAGAGGTTTAAGTGGCTTCTTCTGTTTCATTCATTAACTTTATTTGGGAAGTTCTGGTCCCCATAGTTCACTGGAACTATGGACAGAGATGATGGCTCTGCATATACGAAGGGGGAAAAGAAGATAATTATTTTAGTACTTTATCAACTTTTCTGTCAACCCAACCTCTGTCCCTTCTCATCTTTCCATTTACCCAACCCCCATCCCCTGTGGTCTCTTGGGAAGAGTTGCAACTTGGAAGAATAAAGGGGGAAGGTAGCCCTTGCCAAAGTGGGATTAAAGATCTTTTTGAATATTTAGATGGCAAAAATGAATTATTAACCTCAAGAATCTATTCTCTTCAAAACCTAACAACAAACTAAGCATTCCACATTTTAAGCATTCTTTAAAAGTTAATTTTAAAGAAAGGAGGAGAGGGAGAGGGGAAGATATGTACTTTGAAGTCATCTTCATCTCCATGCTTGTTTTTATAAAAGAGTTTTTACTCCCACAGAAAATTATATTTAGGGGAAGATTTACCAAAGCTCTTACACCTTCATTGATGGCTGCATGCCATCCTATTTATTTGGTGAATGAATACCTCTTTTCTAAGTATCTCTTCACTGAACATTTCCATTTGTAGCTTTAAAACATAATGATACTTATTGCATTATTTTTTATTGTTAATAATATATCATTTAGTCAAAGATGCCATAACTGTTAGGAGATATTAAATATTTTCAGAGATGTTAGATGTGAAGGAAAAATGTGTACCTTGGAATTGATGAAATATGGTACATGCTTATTGTAGAGAATTTACAAACTATAGAAAAGTGTAAAGAAGAGATAATATTATTTATAACTATTTGGTTTAATTACTTCTAGTGTTTATTTCTATACTTGGTAACATGTTTATTTTTTCTTTTTATAAAATTAAGATCATATTATTAAAATGTTTGGCATCTTTTTTCCCCAATTCTTTTATATTCTGAGCATTTTTTCTTATTAAATATTCCTTGAAAATGTGATTGTTTAAAACTGGTTTAAAAATTAATCTCCTACTTTCAAGCAAGATGGCAGAATAGGAGTTTTTAGTGCTTGTTTCCTTGCAGAAACATCAATTTGAATGACTACCTGTGCATGAAAATACCTTTATAAGAGCTAAGGAGTCCAAGTTAGAGATTATAGTACCTGGGTGGAGTACAGAAATAAGATGCATTGAAGAGAGTAAAAAGGACAGTTTCAAATTACCCGTGTCACCCAAGCCCGGGAAGCACAGTGTCAAGAGGGATCCGTTTGCATGGGGGGAGGAGAATGAAGTGAGTATCTGACTTCACTGTGGACCTGGCAACAGCCCACCCCAGTGAACCCTGGTACTAGGCTGACCTCCACAGACCAAGGCTCCAGGCTGGTTCCCACAAATCCAGCCTTCAGGCCCACCCCACCTTCCGGCCTGCCCCCATGGACCCAAGCTCCAGGCTGGCCTCTATGGACCCAGGCTCCAGGCCAACCCTCAAGGCCCAAGGATCCAGGCCTGCCCTTGTGGACCCAGTCATCAGTGGACCCAGGGTCCAGGCCTGCCCTAGTAGACCCTGGTGCCAAGTTGGCACATGTGGAATCAGGCTCCAGGCTCGCCCCTGCAGACTTAGGCTTCAGGCTCATGCTAGCAGCAGGCTCACCCCAATGTACCCACTTGCCAGGCCCACCCCAGTGGACCCAGGACCAGGCTTGTACCCACAGACCAAAATTCTAGGCCTGCCTTTGCAGACCCACAGGGAAGGCCCACCCAGGTGGACCCCACCTCCAGACCTGCCCTAGTGGACCCAGATTACAGGCCCATCCCAGTGGACTCAGGCATTAGGCCTGCCTTCCTGCTTGTCTAAGCCCCAGGCCAGCCCGTCTGAGGACTCCAACAGCAAGCCTGTGGACTCTGCCAAGTGACCCACCCATAATCTCTGTATGGGCTGACTGGTGAAGAGATTTCCCTCCCAAAGCCAGTCTGTAAAGACTAGAAGAGATTCCTACTTCTTCAGTTGTGTAGAGACCAATGCAAGGCCACAGGAATCATGAATAATCAGGGAAACATGACCAAAGGAACAAAATAAAACTCTAGTAATTGACCCTAAAGAAGCGGACATCTATGAACTGCCTGACAAAGAATTTAAAATAATCATCTTGACGCTCAATAAGCTATAGGAGATCACAGATAGACAGCTAACCTAAGTCACCAAAACAATTTATGACCATGCTGAGAAGTTCAACAAAGAGATAGAACTATAAACAAACAAACAACCCCCCCCCCGAAATTCTAGAGCTGAAGAACACAATGACTGAACTGAAAAATTCCATAGAGAACTTCAACAGCAGACTCAATCAGGCAGAAGAAAGAATCAGTGTGCTTAAAGACAGGTTATTTGAAATTGCCCAAAGTAACAACAAAAAAGAATGAAAAAGAGTGAAGAAAGCCTACAGGACTTATGGGACATTATCAAGTGAATTAATATACACATTATGGGCATGACAGAAGGAGCAGAGGGAGAAAAAGAGGCAGAAAACTTATTTGAAGAAACGATGACAGAAGAATGCCCAAATCTGAAGAGGGAAGTTAACATTCAGACCCTTGAAGACCAAAGATAGATTAATTATAAAGATATATTCACCAAGACACATTATAAACAAAGTCTCTAAAGTCAAAGACAAAGAAAGAATTTTGAAAGCAGTAAGAGAAAAGTGGACCATCACATATAAGGGAACTGCCATAAGACTATTAGTAGATTTCTCAGCAGAAAACTTACAGGCCAGGATAGAATACGATGATACATTCAAAATACTGATGTTAAAAAAAAAAAAACCCTGCCAACCAAGAATACCCTACCTGGCAAGGTTGTTCTTCAGAAATAAAGGAGAGAGAAAGATTTTCCCAGTCAAAGAAAAGCCTTAAGAGTTCATCACCATTTGACCTGCCTATAAAAATTGCTAAACACAGTTCTTAAAGTTAAAATGTAAAGTTGCTAACTAACAACATGAAAACATATTATACTGTAAATTCACTGTAAGGTAAAAATATACTGAAACTAAGATATTCTAATACTGTAATGGTAGTGCATAAATCACTTTGAACACTCATGTGGGAGCTAAAAGTAAAAAATATTAAAAATAACTATTGCTACAATAATTTTTAATGGATACACATAAAAGATTTAAATTGTGGCATCAATAACATAAAACATGAGAGGAGAAGTTAATGTGTAAAGTTTTTATATGCAGTCAAAGTTAAGTTGTCATTAGCATAACATAGACTGTTATTTATATGTTTTATGTAGGCCTCATGGTAACCACAAAGAAAAACAAAGTAGACATACAAGAGGTCAAGACAAAGGAATCAAAGCATACCGCTGCAAAAAATTATCAAATCACGAAGGAAGACAGCAACAGAAGAAGAAAGGAACAATGAAATTATAAAACAATCAGAAAACAGTGACCAAAATGACAATAGTAAGTCTTTACCTACCAATAATTACTTTAAATGTAAATGGATTAAATTCTCCAATCAAAAGACATAGAATGGCTAAAAGAATAGAAAAAAAAAGATAAAACTATGTGCTGCCTACAAAAGACTCACTTTAGCTAAGGACACACATAGGCTGAAAAATGAAGTGTTTGAAAAAGATATTTCATGCAAATGGTAATGGAAAGAGAGCAGAGGTAGCTATACTTATATTAGACAAGATAGAACTTAAGTCCAAAACTGTCACATGATTTAAAAAAGGTTATTATATAATGTTAAAGGAGTCAATTCATCAAGAGGATATAACAATTATAAATACAGTTGACCCTTGAGCAACATGGGTTTGAGCTACACGGGTACACTTATATGTGAATTTTTTCCAAATAAATATGGATTGAAAATACAGTGTTAGTGGGAAGCAAAACCCACATATGTGAAGGGCCTACTTTTCATATATGCAGGTTCTTCAGGGCCAGCAGTGGGACTTGAACATGTGCGGATTTGGGCAGTGTGGGAGGTTCTGGAAGTGATCCCCTGTACATACCAAGGGGTGACTGTTTATATGCACCCAATATTGGAGCACCTAAATATGTTAAGCAATTATTAACAGAACTAAATGGAAAATAGTAATATAATAATAGTAGGGGAGTTGAATACCCCATTTTCAACAATGGATAGATCATCCAGACAGAAAATCAGTAAGGAAACAGCAAACTTGAACAATTCTGTAGACCAAATGGACATAACAGACGTATACAGTACATTTTATCCTACAGCAGAAGAAAACACATTCTTTTCAAGTACAGATTAAGTATAGATCATGTGCTAGGGCACAAAACAAGTATTAACAAATTCAAGAAGATTAAAATCATGTCAGGTATCTTTTTTGACCATAATGATGTAAAACTAGAGATGAATAACAAGAGGAAAATTAGAAAATACTCAAATATCTGGAAATTTAAAAATTAACTCCTGAACAACTAATCTGTCAAAAAAGAAATCAAAAAATATTTGAGACAAATGAAAGTGGAAATACAACATCTAAAACTTACGGGATGCAGGAAAAGCATTCTAAGAGGGAAGTTTGTAGCAATAAATGCCTACATTAAGAAAAAATAAAGATCTCAAATAAACAGCCTAATTGTACACTTTAAGAAACTAGAAAAAGTATTAGTAGAACAAATTAAGCCCAATATTAGCAGAAGGAAGGAAATAATAAAAATCAGAGCAGAAATAAATGAAACAGAAATTAGAAAAACCATAGAAAAGGCCAATAATACTAAGATTTGTGTTTTGTTTTGTTTTGTTTGTTTTTCTTATAGAGATGAGGTCTCTCTATATTGCCCAGGCTGGTCTCAAACTCCTGGGCTCAATGATCCTCCTGCCTCAGCCTCCTGAGTTGGTAGGATTACAGGTGTTTACCACTGCATCAGGCTAGATTTGTTTTTTTGAAAAAATAAACAAAACTGACAAACCTTTGGCTAGACAAAGAAAAAAAGAAGACTCAAATAAGTTAGATTGTAAATGAAAGCAAAGACATTGCAGCTGATACCCCAGGAATACCAAGGATCTGAAGAGACTACTATGAACAATCATATGCTTACAAATTGGATAACCTAGAAGAAATGGATAAAATTCTAGACACATATAACCTAAAAAGACTGAATCATGATGAAATAGAAAATCTGAAATGACTAATGACAAGTAATGATACTGAATCAGTAACCAAAACCTCTCAACAAAGAAAAGCCCAGGACCCGATGGCTTTACTGGTAAATTCTACCAAACATTTAAAGAAGAATTAATGCCAGTACTTCCCAAACTCTTCCAAAAAATTGAAGAGGAAGGAACACTTTCAAACCCATTTTATGAGGCTAGCATTACCCTGATACCAAAGCAGAGAAAGATACTACAAGAAAAGAAAATTACAGATGCAGTATTCTTGATGAACATAGATGCAAAAATCTTCAACAAAATACCAGCAAACCATATTCAGTAGCACTGGAAAGGCATCATATGCTATGATCTAGAGGGATTTATCCCTGGGATACAAGAATGGTTCGACCTATGCAAATCAATAAATGTTATGTACCACATTAATAGAACAAAAGATAAAAATCATATGACTATCACAATTGATGTAGAAAAAAAATTTCACAAAATTTAGCATCCTTCATGATAAAAACTCCCAACAAATTAGGTATAGAGGGAATGTACATCAACATAAAACAAGCCATATATGAGAAGCCCACAGTCAACATAATCCTCAATGATGAAAAGCTGGAAGCTTTTCCCCTAAGATCAGGAACAAGACAAAAATACTCAATTTTGCCACTTCTATTCAACATAGTACTGGAAGTCCTAGCCAGAGCAGTTAGGCAAGATAAAGAAATAAAAGGCATCCAGATTGGAAAGACAGAAGAAAAACTGTTTCTAGATGACATGATGTTATATATAGAAAACCCTAAAGATCTACCAAAAATCTTCTAGAACTAATAAGCAAATTCAGTAAAGTTGCAGGATACAAAATCAACATAAAGAAATCAGTTGCATTTCTACACAGTAACAATGAACTCTCCGAAAAAGAAATTAAGAATCCTATTTACAACAGTATAAGAAATTACTAAGAATAAATTTAACCAAGGAGGTGAAAGACCTAAACATTGAAAACTATAAAACATTGATGAATAAAATTGGAAGAACAAATAAAACGTGGATCTTTTTCATGGACTAGAAGAATCAATATTGTCAAAATGTTTATATTACCCAAAATGATATATAGATTCAATGAAATCCCTATCAGAATTCCAATGGCATTTTTCGTAGAAATAGAAAAAAATGATGCTAAAATTCATGTGGAACCACAAAAGATCCTGAATAGCCAAAGCAATCTGGAGCAAGAAAAACAAAGCTGGAGGCCTCACCCTACCTGAAAATATACTGTAAAGCTATAGTAGTCAAAATAGCATGGTACTGGCATAAAAGCAGACATATAGACCAAAGGACCAGAGTAGAGAACCTAGAAATCTACACGTTTACAATCTATTGATCTTTGACAAAGATGCCAAGAATATACATTGGGAAAAGGATTGTTTCCTTAATAAATGGTATCAAGAAAAGTGGATATCACGTGCAGAAGAATGAAACTGGACCCTTACCTTACACTGTGCATAAAAATCAGCTCAAAATGGAATAAAGACAAACATAAAACCTGACATTGTAAAACTACCAGAAGAAAACAGGTAAAAATCTTCTTGACATTGATCAGGGCAAAGATTTTTTGGATATGACCCCAAAAGCACAGCCAATAAAAGCAAAAACAGACATATGGGATTGCATCAAACTATAAAGCTTCTGCACAGCAAAGGAAACATCAGCAGAATTAAGAGACAACCTATGGAATAAGAGAAAATATTTTCAAACCATGCATATGATAAAGAGTTCATATCTGAAATATATAAGGAACTCAGAAAACTCAAGAGCAAGTTAACAAATAACTTGATTTTAAAATGGGCAAAGGACTTGAATGTACATTTCTGAAAAGAAGACATACAAATGGGCAACTGGTATATGAAAATGTGCTCAACATCACTAATCATCAGTGAAATGCAAATCAAAACCACAATGAGGTATTACCTCACACATGTTAGAATGACTATTATCAAAAAGACAGTAGATGACAAGTGTTGGCAGGGATTTGGAGAAAAGAGAATCCTCGTACACTGTTGGTGGGAGTGTAAATTGGTACAGCCATTATAGAACTCTGCATGGAGGTTTCTCAAACAGTTGAAAACAGAACTTTCTTATGATCCAGCAATTTCACTTTTGGGTATATATCCAAAGGAAATGAAATCAGTATCTTGAAGAGATACTTGTATTTCCATGTTCATTGCAGTATTATTATTCACAATAGCCAAGATATGGAAACAACTTAAATGTCTGTTGACAGATGAATGAATAAAGGAAATGTGAGATATGTATATATATATACACACACACACACACAAAATAAACACACACAAACACACACAATGAAATGTTACTCAGCCTTAAAAAAGAAGGAAATCCTGTCATTTGTGACAACATGGGTGAACCTGGCAGACATTATGCTAAGTGAAATAAGACAGGCACCGAAAGATGAATACTGCATGATCTCACTTATATGTGGAATCTAAAAAATCGTATTCATAGATGCACAGAATAGAATGGTGGTTTCCAGGGGCTTGAGGAGGTGGTGGGTAGATGTTGGTCAAAGGGCACAAGGTTTCGTTTATGCAGGATGAATAAGCTGTAGAGACCTAATGTACAGCATGGTGACTACATTTAATAATACTGTATTATATACGTGAAAGTAGTTAAGGGAGTAGATCTTACATGTTCTCACCACAAAAAAGGTACCTGTGAGGTCATGGATATGTTAATTAGATTGATTTGGGGAATCATTTCATAATGTATGTGTATGTTAAAACATTACATTGTACATTGTAAATATGTAAAATTTTTGTCAATTGTACTTCACTAAAGCTTAATAAATTTTTTTAAATGGTAAAAATTAATCCTCTACCTTGGTTAATCCAAGTTTTTTGGTATTATGTATATTGCTACAATGAACATCCTTGTCCATATATCTTTATTTTCGTAGGAAAAATTACTAGAAATGGAATGCTTTGGTAAGGAATTAGGGTATGGACATTTAAAAACTGTACATATTCTATTGTCAGACTATTATTCAGAAAGACTGTTTTCAATTTACAGTCCCACCTGCAGTGTGTGAGATGTGATCATCAGTTATGTCCACCAGCCTACTTTACCTTACTCTACATGATGCTAGGCATTACAATTTAAAAATATTTTTGCCAAATTTATTTTATATTTTTCAACTTTTTTCCCACTTAGCCTTGACTTAAAGCTCATAAAAATATTTTTCCCAATTTGATGGGTGAAAATAACATACTGTTGTTTTAAATTTCATCTATTTATTCATGGAGTTGAACATTTTCCATTTTTATTGGCCATTTGTATACTACTTTCTGTTATTCATTGGCCAATCATATTTTGCCCATTTTTCTGTTGAGATGTTAGTGATTTTCTTAAGATTTACTTTATCCAACCCTTCTGCCCACTTCCCAGTATTTTTTAATTTATTATTTTCAATTTTTTACTTAGATTTTTAGTATTTATTTTTGGGGAAACATCTTTACTTTTAAGTATTAATTTTAATACTTGCATTAAGTTAAATAATCATATTTGAAATTATTTAACTGCTTTTATGCTTAGTGCTAGCCTTTTTTTTTTTAAATCTTGATTGCTCTCTTGGTCAGCCAAAGTATAGTTTCTAATAATTTCGTGAAGACTAATGGCAGTGGCATATTCTCTGAGTCTTTGCATTATGTAAGAGTGACTTCCTATCCTTGCACGTGTGAATATCTCCTTGATTGGCTATAGGATTCTTGGGTAACAAACTTTCTCCCTTAAAACTCTGTAGATTTTGTTCCCATGACCCATGATATTTGATGTTAGGGAAATGTCTGAGGCCATCTTCATTTTGGTTCCATTTTGGTAAGTCATGTTTTCTCTTTGGACATTTGTAGTATTTTTAAGTTTTTTTTTTAATGGAATATGTTTATGTACTTGTTTAACCATTTTATAGTGCAGACTCGGCCTTTTTGCAACTTTGGAAAATTTTCTTCTATTATTTCTTTAATTATTCTTACATCTCTCTGTATTCTGCTTTCTTTCTGTGACTTGTGTTATATATATTTTGGCCTCTAGTATCTGTTCCTCATATCTTATGTTTCCTGTCACTAATTTCTTATTTTTCCTCTAAGAGGATTCCTCTAAATCCTCTAGATTTCCTTGAGTTTACTCATCCAGTTCAGTAATTTGATTTTTCTGCAGCATGCATTCTGCTGTCCACCCCATCAATCATCATTTTAAATGAAGCAATACTATTAAAAAAAAATCAACTCCAAGCAATTTTTCCTGATCTCATATTGTTCCATATGCATGTCTGCTTGCCTTATTTTCACAGATGCGGTGCCTTCTAGAGTCAAATGTCTTCTCAAAAAATTGAGAATTTTCTAAAATTTTTTCCTGTCAGTTTGAGTAAGCCTTTTTCAGAAGAGAGTTTCAAAGTAGTTCTATTCCTTTGAACTGTAGTATTTTTGCATAGTTCTGGCAATTTCTCCTTGTCTATTTATCCTCATAGAAAGAGGACTAGTACTGGCTTATAGGCAAGTCGTTGAGCTTGGTTCTATGAGACATTAGTATGGATTCCTAGCCAAATCCTTTACTTGAAGGAGAAAGGAAGAAAATGTATCCTTACACAGTCAGATGAGAAATTTGATAAATTGGAGTGTGCTTAATAACTTGTTTTCGTCTTTATTGGATGCTTGCAGTGGTATGGTTTGGGGCCGCCCCAGCATAGCTGCTTGCTCCAGTTCCTTGCCTCAGCAATGCCTGGTTCTCTTCTCAAAGTGGTAGCTCATAACAGCATCCTGGGGCCTGTGAGTATCACAGGTTGCGTGCATACAATGCTCCCTACAGAGGCAAGAGCCCTGCCCTCTGGGTGCCCCATTGCTTTCCTGCTCTCCACTTTCTGAGTTAGAAGGTAAGTGCTTCACTCAGGATCTGATTGATATACTTATAAGGCATGCTGCTCTTTCAGAGAGACAGTCATTTGTCAGCTTCCTTTGCCCTTCTTGAATTCTCCCTATACTATATTCAGCACAATTCCTTGCCCTTCTGGCATACTGAGCATCTTTCCCTAATATTTAGGGCTGAAAGGAGTTTTGATCTAATTTTATCTCCCATTGATGGTCTCATTGAGAATCTAGGAATGGGGCAGGGCCTGTCTCTATACTGACATCTTGCCAGGAAGCTTTCCCCTCCCCCTTTCATTGGCTGTTAAATTCTGAAAATGTTCCCAGTCATGGATGTCCCCACATCTAGGAAAAATAAGGTCATAAATATTAAGATTGAGAGATGAGAGTGGACAGGTGAATAAGAATGAAAAGCTTCGGTGATTGCATGAAGCTGAGAAGATTGGATTTCAGTATTGGGCTTATTTACCTCAAGAGTGCCTTTAGCAAAGCTCCTGATTGTTTAAATTTGGGTGAAATAGCCCTGGTAACACACTGGACAACAAAACCAAGGAAGTAAGGGTTAGGGCAAATTTAGGGTGATCACCTGTTCTGTTTTGTCTGCAGGGAAGGGCATCTCAGGACAGTGGACTTTCACTGTTAAAGAGAGGGAAGTCCCAAATATGAATTGGTCACCTTAGCATAAATTATACCTTTGCATCTGTGGTCATTTTATATATGAGATGAGATTTCATGCTACAATGAATGTCCAGAGCTCTCTTCATCCACTGCCAGGGCCTGCAGCATTTAGCCAGCAAAGAGTGAGAGCTGCTGCTTTTCTTTTTATGTTTTGTTGAATAATCCACAAACTCTGATTCCAGTTGGATACAGAGTCAGTTAATTTTTAGCTGTATTCTGAGATAACTCTGGTAAACTCTTTTTCTTTTTTTATTTCAGAATATTGTGGGGGTACAAATGTTTTGGTTACATGGATTGCTTTTGTACTGCTTGAGTCAAAGTTTTAAGTGTGCCTATCACCCAGATAGTATACATTGTACCCATTAAGTATGATTTCACCCATCCCCCTCACCCCTCCCCTCTGCATGATTTCAGTTGAGTTTTACTTCTATCTGTGCACATGAGTGCTGATCCGTTAGTTCCAATTTAATAGTGAGTACATGCGGTGTTTGCTTTTCCATTCTTGCGATGCTTCACTTAAGAGGATGGTCTCCAGTTCCATCCAGGTTGTTGCAATAGACGCTTTTTAATGTTTTCTTTCTAAAAATTATTAGGAGTAGTCTTTTAAAGCTGGGAATGTCTTTAGTATATCCTTTGAGATGTACAATCCATGAAGCGTGTGTCACTTTTATAGACTTAAAGTTTTAGATAAATTAGAAGCTCTTAAATGAAAATTACAAGTTTCTTTTTAAAAGTCATAAAGGGGTTAGAGACAGTTGGAAGCAATTTCAAAAGAGTTATTTGATTAGAGCATGGCCAAGGATTTAAATAAAGGTACAAGCCTCAAAGTATAACTTTTAATGCTGTGTTTGCCATTTGGCCTGCATCACGTTAATTGCCCCTCAGTGGAACAAAAGCACTTAACAAATATGTTCATTAAGATGATTTTTTTCCCCTAATGATGTCTGTGGATCCTAGTACTAATAGCATAGGAGTAATAAGGCTCTTATTTGGTTAAATGAGACTGGCATTTATGTGTTTCCTAGAAATTGTTCTAGGCCATTATGGGAATCTGGCCTAAGGAACCCCTTCCAATCCTCACTTTTTATGTTTTTACTTGACTCTGAAACCGCCTTTAGGCAAAATAGTCAGGATCAACCAGAAATGCTCAGGAATGTCCTTACCCAGAGTCCTCAGAGAGGACAAACTGGAAGAGAGAATGATCATTCATCCTTCTTCATCCTTCTTCATCGGGACTTAAAACCACCCTTCTGAGCCCAAGTCTTTGCTTTGATCATCTATATTGTTGTATTTATATTTGTGTTCAAAACTCTAAATGTATCACTGATATTTTTATCCTCACCTCTAATTGTATTTTGTAATATTGTTTATATAGTATCTAATGTCTTGTCACTTACCCTCAATCAGTTGTTCCTGTGAAGACCCCAGGAGTTGCTCTTGATTTCACTCCTTCCCCAACTTCACTTATCTAGTACATTAGCATGTCCAGTTGTCTTTTCCTAGAACATTCTGAGTCTGATACCTGCCCATCATCTCCTCTGCTGTCTCTGTAGTCCCTGTCACTATCAATTCCTGCATGACCTACTAGCAACAGCTTCCTGACTGGTCTTCCTGCTTTAACTCTTGTTTCCCTTTAGTCCTTTCTCTTTCCTGTAAAGCTGCCAGAATGGCCTATTCGAGGTTAGGTCACATTGTTTTCCTGCTTAAATTTTTCTAAGGACATCCCACAATATCTAGAATAAACCCTAAATGCTTACCATGAACAGCAGAGACCTCAATAATCTGTGCAAGTTGCCCTGCTGCCACTGTCACCATGCTTGCCCACCATGCTGTAATCACACTGGCCTTTCTTTTTCCTTAAGGACATCGAGCTTATCCCCACTTCAGTACTTTGGCCCCAGCTATTTGCTCTGCCTGGAATTTTCTTACCCCAGATCTTGGCATTGTTGGCTCCTTATGATTCAGATCTCAGTTTAAATGTCACTGATGAATGTTATATATAAAGTAGTGCACACTATTCCCTTGTATCCCCAATAATTTTTAAGCTCATTAAATTATCCTACTTTATTTTCTCCATAGCATTTCACATCTGAATTTCTTGTTTATTTATGTATTATGTATCTTCCCCATCATAATATAACCTCCATGAGAGCAGGAACTTGGTTTTGTTCACTGTGTATAGAATAGTGCTTGGTGCTTTGTAGTTGCTCACCCTATTATTAAATTAAGTAACATACACAAGGGTTTTTCTTTGCTAGGAGAACAACCTAGGAGAATAACTTTATATACTTATATAACTGTACATATTATTGGCCTCAAGATGATGAGCTAGATAGTCTTAAAGAATTTTCTGGACACTTTTTGGTTGAGATATATATATATATAAAAAAAAATAAATTTTCTTAATAGAGGGTTTTTTTTAAAGTGTAGTTTTAGGTTCACAGCAAAACTGAGCAAAAAGTACAGAGAATTCCCATATACCCCTGCAGCAAAGCTTCCCCCACTATCAACATTATACACCAGAGAGGTATATTTGTTACAATTAGTGAATTTACATTGACATGTCATTATTACCCAAAGTCCATAGTTTATATTAGTATTCGCTCTTGGTGTTGTATAGTCTATGAGTTTTGAAAAATATATAATGATATGTATCTACCATCGTAGCATTACACAGAATAGTTTCACTGCTCTAAAAATCCTCTGTGCTCTGCCTATTCATCCTTCTTTCCCCCTAAGCCCTGGCATCCCTTGAGTTTTTACTGTCTCTATAGTTTTGTCTTTTCTGGATTGTTACAGACTTGGAATCATACAGTATGTAGCCTTTTCAGATTGGCTTCCTTCACTTTGTGATATGTAGTTAAGGTTCCTCCATGTCATTTGATGGTTTGATAGCTTATTTCTTTTTAGCACTATATTCCATTGTTTGGATGTACCATAGTTTATCCATTCACCTACAGAAGGACATCTTGGTTGCTTCCAAGTATTGGCAATTATGGATCAAGCTGCTATAAATATTCATGTGCAGGTTTTTGGGTGGATATAAGCTTTCAGCTCTTTTAGGTAAATACCAAGGAGCATGATAGCTGGATCATTTGGTAAGAGTATGTTTAGTTTTGTAAAAAACTGCCAAACTGTCTTCAAAAGTGGCTGTACCATTTTGTATTCCCACCAGCAGAGAGTGAGTGTTCCTGTTGCTCCACATCTGCACTAGCATTTGATGTTGTCAGTGTTTTGGATTTTGGCCATTCTAATAGGTTTGTAGTGGTTTCTCATTGTTTTAATTTGTAACTCCCTAATGACGTATGATGTTGAACATTATTTTATAAGCTTATTTGCCATCTGCGTGTCATCTTTGGTGAAGTGTGTGTTCGGGTTTTTTTCTGTTTTTTGGGTTTTTTTTTTTAGTATGTTGTGTCTTTTTTTGTTTGTTTGTTTTTTAAGAGATAGAGACAGGATCTTGCTATGTTGCCCAGGCTAGAGTACAGTGTCTGTTCACAGGCATGATCATAGGCTACTGCAGCCTTGAACTCCTGGCCTCAAGTGATCATCTTGCCTCAGCCTCCTGAGTAGCTGGGACTACAGGCATCCACCACCACACCTAGCCTTTGCCTGTTCTTAAATTGGGTTGTTAGTCCTCCTATTGTTGAGCTTTAAGAGTTCTTTGTACATTTTGTGCAATAGTCCTTTATCAGATGTGCCTTTTGCAGATATTTTCTCCCAGTCTGTGGCTTGTCTTATTATATTGACAATGTCTTCTGGAGAGCAAAAGTTATTAATTTTAATGAAATCTAGCATATCAATTTTTTTCATAGATCGTGTCTTTGGTATTGTATCTAAAAAAATCATCATATCCAAGTTCATCCAGATTTTCTCCTATCTTTAGGAGTTGTATAGTTTTTGAGTTTTACATAGATCATAGATCTATGATCTATTTAAAGTTAATAGTTGTGAAAGGTATAAGGTCTGTGTCTAAATTCATTTTTTTGCATGTGGATGTCCAGTTGTTTAAGCACCATTTGTTGAAGAGACTACCTTTGTTCTCTGTATTGCCTTTGCTCCTTTGACAAAGATCAATTTATATTTATGTGGGTCTATTTTTGGGCTCTCTGTTCTGTTCCATTGATTTATTTGTCTTTTTTTACACCAATAGCACACTGTCTTAATTATGTAACTTTATAGTAAGTCTGCAAGTTGGACAGTGTCAGTTCTTCAACTTGGTTCTTGTCCTTCAATACTGTGCTGGCTATTCTGGATCTTTTGCCTCTCCATTTAAACTTTAGAATCAGTTTGTTGATATCTACAAAATAACTTGCTGGGATTTTGATATGGATTGCATTTGAATTTATAGATCAAGTTGGGAAGAACTGGCGTCTTGACACTATTGAGTCTTACTATCCATGAATATGGAATATCCTCAAATAATTTATTTCTTTGATTTCTTGCCATAATTGCTTATTAGTTGCAGAAGTTTCTTTAAACAGTTCTTTTCAGTTTTCCCCATGGACAATCATAATCTCTAAACAAAGACATTTAATTTTTTCCTCTTCAATCTGTATACCTTTTATTTCTTTTTCTTATTACATTAGTGAGGACTTCCAGTATGATGTTGAAAAGTAGTGGTGAGAAGAGACATCCTTGCCTTATTCCTGCTCTTAGTGGGAAAGCCTCTGGTTTGTCACCATTAGATATAATGTTAGCTGTAGGTTTTTTAAGACTTTTTTTTATCTGTTGGGGAAGTCCTTCTCTATTCGTAGTTTACTGAGTTTTTATCATGAATGGGTGTTGCATTTTGTCAGATGTTTTTTCTGTACCTGTTGGTGTGATAGTGTGATTTTTCTTTTTTAGCCTGTTGATGTGATGGTTTACATAAATTGATTTTTAAATGTTGAACCAATTTTGCATACCTGTGATAAATCTCACTTAGTCATGGTGTATAACTCTTTTGATACATCGTTGAATTTTTGCTAATTTTTTTTTTTTTAGAATATTATGGGGGTACAAACCGTTTTGGTTACATGAATTACCTTTGTACAGTATGAGCCAAAGTTATGAGTGTGTTCATCACCCAGATAGTGTGCACTGTACCCATTAGATGTGAATTTACCCATCCCCTCATCCCTCCTCCCACCTGCTTGATTTGCGTTGAGTTTTACTACCATAAGTATGCATGAGTGTTGATAATTTAGTTTCAATTTAATGGTGAGTACATGTGGTGTTTGATTTTCCATTCTTGAAATACTTCACTTAGAATTTCTAATGTTTTGATAAGGATTTTTACATCTGTGTTCGTGAGAGGTATTGTTCTTTAGTTTTCTTTTTTTATAATATCTGTGTGGTTTGGGTATTAGGGTATTTTAGCCTCCTAGAATGAGTTTGGAAGTATTGCGTGTGCTTTTATCTTCTGTTAATATTAGAACTAATTGATTAGTACAGACTGTAAAGAATTAGTATCATTTCTTCCTTAAATGTTTGGTAGAACACAACTGTGAACACATCTGGGCCTGGTACTTCCTGTTTTGGAAGGTTATTAATTATTGATTCAATTTCTATAATAGAGATAGGCCTATTCAATTGCCTGTTTCTTCTTGTGTGAATTTTGGCAGATTGTATTTCTCAATGAATTGGTCCATTTCATCTAGGTTATCAAATTTTGGGGTAAAGAGCTGTCTGTAGCATTCTTTTATTATCCTTTTATTGTCCACTGGATCTGTAGTAATGTTGAGTCTTTCATTTCTGATGTTAGTATAATAATGTATCTCGTCTCTTATTTTTCTTAGCTTGGCTAGAGGCATATCGATTTTATTGATCTTTTGAAAGAACAGCTTTTGGTTTTATCAATTTTTGTCTTGGTTTCCTGTTTTCAATTTCATTAATCTACTTTAATTTTTATTATTTTTTCTTTTCTTCTGATTATTTTGGCTTAATTTGCTCTTCTTTTTTTATTTTCCTAAAGTAGAATCTTAGATTATTGATTTTACATTTTTCTTCTTCTAATATATGCATTCATTGCTGTAAATTTTCCTCTAAGCAGTTCTGACGCTGCCTCTGACAAATTTTGAGAAGTTGTATTTTCACTTTCATTTAATTCAGTATACTTTATTGAGATTTATTCTTTGACCCATAAATTATTTTTAAGTGTGTTTTTCAAGGTACTAGTATTTGGGGAGTTTCCAGCTGTCTTAATTATTGATTTCTGGTTTAATTCCATTGTGGTCTGAGGGCAGACATTGTCTGATTTCCATTCTTTTAAATTTGGTAATGTGTGGACTGTCTTGGTGAATGTTCCATGTGAGCTTGATACTAGTGTGTATTCTGCTGTTGTTAGATGAAGTAGTTTATATATCAGGTATATCCAATTGATTGATGGTATTGTTGAGTTCAACTGTGCCCTTAATGATTTTCTGCTTGCTATACCTGTCCTTTTCTGATAGAGGAATGCTGAAGTCTCCAATTATAGTAGAGGATTTGTCTATTTTTCCTTGTGGTAGAGGATTTGTCTGTTTTTCCTTGTGGTTCTATCAGTTTTTGCTTTACATATTTTGATGTTCTATTGTTAGGTGCATACACGTTAAGGATTGTTATGTCTTCTGGGAGAATTGATCCCTTTATCATTATGTAATGCCCCTCTTTTTCCATTATAATTTTTGTTGCTCTGAAGTCTGCTCTGTCTGAAATTAACATAGCTACTCTAGCTTTTTTTTTTTTGGATTAGTGTTAGCATAGGATATCTCTTTCCATAGCTTTACTTTTAATCTGTATATGTCTTTATTTATAAATTTGGTTTCTTGTGGAAGGCATATAGTTGTACCCTGTTTTTTGATCCACTCTGACAATTTCTGTTTTTAATTGGTGTATTTAGACGATTGACATTTAAAGTGATCATTGATACAGTTGGATTAATATCTACCATATTTATTAATGTTTTCTATTTGCTGTCCTCGTTCTTTTTTCCTGTTTTTTGTCTTCCACTCTTTTCTGCCTTTTATAGTTTTAATTGAGTATTTTATATGATTCCATTAATAGTTTTAATTGAGTATTTTACATGATTCCATTTCCTCTCCTTTCTTAGCGTATCGATTATACTTTTTATTTTTTTTTACTTTTCTTAGTAGTGCACTAGAGGTTGCAATATACATTTACAAGTATTCTGAGTCCAATTTCAAATAACCCTGTACCGCTGCACAAGTAGTGCAAGTACATTAAAGTAAAATGTTCCTAATTTCGCCCGTTCCCTGCATCATTGCAGTCATTCATTCCACTTACACATAAGCACACACACCACACACGGTGTACATAGTTCAATATAGTGCTGCTATTATTATTATGAACAAATTATTTGTTAGATCAATTAAGAAAAATAATAGTATTTATTTATTTTACTTTCACTTAGTTCTTCCTTCTCTAAGTTTATTCCTCTCTTTATTTAGATCCAAGTTACTGACCTATATTATTTTCCTTCTGACAAATTTCTTTTAACATTTCTTGTAATAGAGGTCTACTTGCAACAAATTCCCTCAATTTTTACTTGTCTGAGAAAAATCTTTATTTCTCCTTTACTTTTGAAGGATAATTTTGCAGGGCCCAGAATCTAGGTTGCTGCATTTTTCTCTCAACACCTTAAATATTTCACTCCACTTTCTTCTTCCTTGTATGGTTTGTGAAAAGAATTCACATGTAATTTTTTTCTTTGTCCCCCAATCCATAAGCTATCTTTTCCCTCTAGCTTCTTTCAAATTTTTTTTCTTTATCTTTGACTTTCTGCAGTTTGAATATGATATACTTAAGTGTACTCTGACCTCCCTGGATCTCTGGTTTGGTGTCTGACATTAATTTATGAAAATTCTCAGTTGTTATTGCTTCTGATTTTTTCTGTCCCTTTCTTTCTTCTCCTTCCGTTAGCCCCCATATGCATATGTGACACTTTTTGTAGTTGTCCCACAGTTCTTGAATATGCTGGGGTTCTTTGTTCTTTTTTTCCAGTCTTTTTTTTTCTATGATTTTCAGTTTTGGAAGTTTCTATTAACATAACCTCGTGCTCGGATATCTTTCCTCTGCCATGTCCAATTTGCTAATGAGCCCATAAAAGGCATTGTTCGCTTCTGTTATGTGTTTTAGATCTCTAGCATTTCCTTTTGATTTTTTTTTAGGATTTCCATCCCTCTTCTTACATTACCCATCTGTTCTTGCATGTTGTCTACTTTGTCCTTTGGAGCCCTTAGTATAGTAATCATAGATTTTAAAAAATTATGTTCTGATAATTCTAACATTCCTGCCATATCTGACTCTTATTTTGATTTTTGCCCAGTTTTTTCAAACTGTGGTTTTTGCTATTTAGAATGCCTTGTACTTTTTTCTTGATAGGCAGACATGATGTATTAGGTAAAAGGAATTACAGTAAATAGACCTTTAGTAATGTGGTAAGGTATGTTGGGAGGGGAAGCATTCTGTAATCTTATGATTAGGTCTTAGTCTTTTAGGCTATGCCCCCGAACTGTGAACTTAACAAGTGCTTCCCAGTTTTTTGTTTTATTTCTTTTTCCATTCTTAGTTGGGATAGGATGATTAGCAGGGGCCAGAGTTCTATATTTTCCTTCCCCCATTTGGAAGGCTAGAAGGACCTGGAGTTGAATATTTCTATTCTTTCAGGTAGAAGGCTAGAGCTGGCTGGAATTGGGTATTTTTTTTTCCTCTCGCAGCTCAGTTGGCTTTTGATAAAGCTCAATAGATTAGGCTCTGGTGAAAATTGTTTCTCTTGAGGGCAGGCCTTATTAAGAAGAATAGAATGTTCTGGTGTATTTCAAAATGGCTATTTTTTCTCCTCCTCTTGCTGGAAGCATGAGGAGATTTTCACTATAAGAACCTGGTAGAGCTCCTGGAGATAAAACTCACAAAAGTGTGGGTACCCCAAAGACTGGGTTCCCCTGGACTCTCAGTCTTGTCCACATTGAATCTCCAGCAATTTGTTAATTACATTTCAGATTTTTCCACCCTAGTACTGGTTCCCATAGATGTTTCTGCCCCTTGGTTTCAACTATAGTAAATTGTCATTCCCTGTTTCAAGCCTGTATGTGTCTCCAGAGTGGACGATGACAAAATTACATCTGATTGAGAACCATTGCTCTGGGGCTTACAATATACATCTTTAACTTATCACAATGTAACTTCAAATATTATACCACTTTTCCTTCTTTCCTTCTCTCCTTTGTGCTATTTTCATGCATTTTACTTCTATATATGTTATAAACCTCACAATATATTGGATTTTTTTTTTTACTTAAATAGTCAGTTATCTTTTTATGATATTTTTTATTTATGTTGCTTTTTATTCCTTTGGGCAGAGCCAAATGTCTTCTGACATTTTTATTTGGCCTGAAGAATTTTGTAACAATTTTTGTAGTAGAAGTCTACTGAATATAAATTCTTTCAGCTTTTTTCTGAAAAGTCTTAATTTCACTTTTATTTTGGAAGGGTTTTCACTGGGTATAGAATTCTAGATTGACAGTTGTTTCCCTTTTAGTATTTTAATTATGTCACCCAGTTGTTTTCTCAGTTGTATAGCTTCTGCTGAGAAGCCTGCTGTCATTCTAATCTTTGCCCTTCTGTATTTAATATGTTTCTTTTTTCTGCCTGCTTTTAAGATTTTCTCTTTTTTAACGATTTTCAGAAATTTGATTAAGATGTACAATTAGTTTGGTCTTATTTATTTTCTTTTTTTTGATTGGAGTTCATTGAGCTTATTGGTTCTCTGGGTTTAAAGTTTTCATGAAATTTGGAAAATTTTTGGCCATTGTTACTGCAAAAATGGCTGTTTTTTTGGTCACTCTCCCTTCCCTGAAATTCAAATTACATTTTTGTTAAATTCCTTTATATTGTCCTGTAGGTCACTGATGCTCTTTCATATTTTTGTAGTCCTTTTTCTCTGGTCACTTTATTTTGTATAGTTTCTATTTCTGTGTGTTCTAATTAAGAGATTAGTGATCTTTTCTTCTTCAGTGTCTAAATTGCTGTTAATCTCATTCAGTGTGATTTTTGTTTCAGAAACTACATGTTTAATCTTTAGAAACTTAATTGTAAATATATAAAAGGAAAGATATGTATATTTAAAAGGAAAGAAAGATATGTATATATCACATAATATGCCTGTGTGTATCTGTGTGTGTCTCTTCTCTGTTACTTTTTGAATGGATGCTGGATATTGCACATTGTATTTGTGGGGAGCCTGATTTTGTTATATTCTTGTAAATACTCTTGGCTTTTGCTGTAATGAATAAATAAATTACTAAGAATAAGTTGGATCCTTTTGATGCTTGGTTTTAAGCTTTGCTCGAAAGATCTAGAGCAACCTTTAATCTAGGACTAATTTAGCCCTACTACTATGGCGATACTTTTCTAAGGATTACCTAATAGCTTATGTAGGAGCTATTACTATTTTGGCTACTGGGAACATGAAGTATTCCTGGCCCTTTGGGAGGCCTGAGATTTGTTCAGCTTGCTGCTTTCTGGTGCTTCTCTTGCTGGCCCTTGGAAAGTTTTTATTCACACATCCACAGATTAGTGCTTACCCAAAGCCTTCAGGGAACCCTTCTGCAATCTCTGCTTGCCCTCTTTTCTATTCCAGTATCTGCCTTTCAAATGACTGCTGCCTTGGCCTTCCTAAACTCCAATCTCTGGTCTTCTCAACTCACCTAGAAAGAAACTGAGAACTCTAGGATCTGACTTCCTCTTCCTTACGGTGTGGCTTTGAAACTGTTTCCATGGAGTAGGTTAGGGCAATTGTAGGCCTCTCTCGCCTATTTTGTTTTTCTTCTCCCTGGGATCATACCTTGCTGTGTTTTTCCGTGTGAGAAACCTTTGATTCGTATTTTTGGTTTGTCTTTTAGTTGTTTAAGGCAAGAGAGTAAACCTTATCACTGTTACTTCATAGTGTTCATAAGCCAAAGTCCTTCAGTTGGCATTTTGCATTTCCTTTCTGTGTTTAGAGGCAATATTGTAGGTTGTTTTTGCGGACATGTAAGGGGCTTGGTGGCCTTTGGCTCTTGGTTTAAGTTACTGCCTTTCTTGGTATCTTGATAAGAATCCTGTGTTGCCTGTATAGGAAATCATTGCCGGGGAACATTACAACTCTCTTTTTTGTAATAGAGGAAGTGATGTCCTAAGCAGAGGTGATACAGATTTTGCCTGACTGTGGCATCATTTCTTGGGATATGCAACAACTTGGCCATTGATTTTTTTCTCCCAGAGCTTGTGGTTTTAGGAATATTCAGCTGATGAATTCACCACCTACTTCATTCTTGGGTTGTGAATCTCCATAGACTTGAATTCTGTTGTGAGAGCCAAACATGCAACATGCTGAGTTGGTTGGTTTGTTGCCTGGAAAATTGTTAGGGCAAAATTGATACTTTGATTATGGGCAGAAAGAGGCAGATTTTCAGATTAAAGATGTTTGACTCCAAATAATATAAAATAATTCTGGCTCATTCTAAAAACAAGGATAGAAGTAGATACGTCATGAGAAAGAGAAGGAGGCTCAATCCATAAATAGTAAACTTTGCAGTGGGTGGGTGTTATAAGTAGGGTGACCATATGTTCTGTTTGCTGAGGATAGTCCTGGTTTATACCTGTTGTTAATTATTAAAAGCTTACCCATTCACTCTTCAAAGTGTAATGGTTTGTGTGGTTTTATGTATATGTGTGTGTGTATATATATACAGAGAGAGAGAGAGAGAGAGAGAGACTTCCTACTTAAAAGGAAGTGTTTAGTGAATGCAAGGTAGGTGTTAATTCCTTGGTTATTGTCATTTCCTGAGTGGTGGATTTACTGTTTACTTTGTATTTTAAGTAGTATATAGTATATACTGACTAATAAATGTGTTTGTTTTTATTTTTGGTATTTTTCCTGTAGATGATCTCAATGCCACCCACCAACACTGTGTTTTGGCTGGTTCACAACCTCGGTTTAGTTCTACCCACCGAGTGGCAGAGGTAAGTGTAAATAAAAATGTGATTCACACCTAATTGGATGTGACAGAAGTGGTTGAATGAGCAATTTATCATAGAGCTTTGGAAGAGTATTTGATAGGAAAATTGCTTCCATCTAACTTGACTTTAGTCTCTGTTTACTTGCTTTTTTAGCATTGGATTGTGTTGGATACAGTTTTAAAAAGTGTATTCACAGCATGGGATAAGTATATTTTTCTTCTTGGGGTTATGTTTCTTGGAGAAGGAAAATGCTATTGGCAAGTGTCGATAGAGATTAATTTAGGGGATGTATCTGTCAAGGTCAGGGGCAGGAGATGGCCAGAAGGAAATGGGGTGGATTCGTATGCCTGTGCATCTGTTAGCTGTGGCTGCATTCAGTTGGTTGAGAATTTACATTTCCCTTAACTTTTCGGTCAGACTTCTGGTCATGTGAATGTAAATTAAGGAGAAAATTATAGTGGTGCCAAGGAATTTCTGAGCTCCCCAGCTGTGTTCATAACACAGACTTTATTGCTAAATTCTGCTACCACTTGTAATGGGTGATGGTCTGCTGATCAGATTAGTTCAGAATGGAAAATAAAAAAATGAGAAAAACTCCTATTAGTCATTGGGGGTCCCCTTGCTCAGTTAAGAAGGGTTCCAGAGAGCAGGCGAATAATCATGAAAAGGATTGTAAGTTGACCTTCCACTCAAGCTTGTTACCCATGCTTTGCTTTATAGGTTGACTTTTCATGGAACCACAGGGGACAAGTGTGAAAAAATTGGGCAGAAGTGATATAAAAAAGTAGCAGGGAAGCACAAGCAGAGGGTCTTTCCGTCTCAAGACTGTGTGAGTCTATAAGGCAATGTTGTGTCTTTTGGTAATTAAGTAGCTTTACTAGTGGACCAGTCATATTGCTGTGTGGCAGAGGGAATGAGTAACTATTTAAACGAAGTGCCAGCAAGCCCGTCATGCATTCCTTCCTCCCTTTCTTCCCTTTCTTCTCATGTTCATTCACTCATTCATTTAAATATTTGAGTGCCTGTTATGTGTCCAGCACGGTAGGCCTGGGAGATAGAGCCATTACCTTGTCCACTACATTTGTTGAATTTACATTTTAGATGGGGAGACAAATTTTAAATAAACACAGAAATAATTATCTTCGAGGCCTGAAAGAAGTTCTGTTAGGAAGGAAGGGAGGGAGGGAGAGAGGAAGGAAGGAAGGAAAAAAGGAAGGAACATTTGTGGATCTTCTAATATGTGCATTCTGTTGTATGGAAAGATTTCATTTCCCTGGTTATAGGCATCTTTCTTCCTAGCTATAACCCTCCCAAGAATCTTGTTCTCATGGATCTCTTGAGTATATGGCTACTTAAGTGTGTCCTTACATCTTTCCCAATCTAATCTGGAAGAGTAGACAAGCTCATTAGTGCTATGATCAGAGGGCTGGTAATGATAAATAAAAAGTTTGGGAAAATATGTTCTATGGGGATAACAATCACATCAAATTCATAGGATTCTTATAAGGATTGTATTAGTTAATACAGGTAAGTCTTTTACAACAGTATGGGTATACATTCAAAGAATGTTAGCCACTAATACTATTATTAAATTACTACTACTATGGCTATCTTTTCATTTTATTCCGATGAAAAACTAATAGGAGATAGGAACAACTACAGCTCTTTGTATGGAAGATTATTCTTTTTCCATTTATATGCTGGAATATACACAATAAAGCAAGAAACATTAAATCACTAGCGAGTCTTGGTTATAAGAATTGCTATTCATTGAACACTGCTGTTCAGAGGAAGGGATTTCAGTTTGTTCATTCATTCATCAAACTTTTGTTGGTGTTCAAGCTAGTCTTTAGGCCCTTGTGAGCAGGAATGGTTGATCTGTTCAGTGTCTTCCAGATGCTTATAGTCTAAGAGTAAGGATAGTGTAGAATAGAAAGTATCAAATAGCCTAAGGTTTCATGGGTGAGGTGAAGTATGTATTAGCCTTTCATGGCAGGTAAGATACAGGAATTGAACATGTAGGTATTGGGGGATTTTAGGACATTTTGGGACAGCTAATGGGATGAACCAGGACTGAGGTGGGAATCTTGTGATTGGGATGGGATGGGGATATTGAGTGGCTGTACTTCAACTGGATCCTAGGGTGCCAAAGGGAATGTTGGTAGCTAAGGCTGATTCCTGCACGGGACCAGATTGTGAAAGATCTTGGATATCAGATTAGGTGTTTGAACTTAAGTTGGTTGGCACTTGTGGGCTATTGATTATTTTTTATCTTGGTAGTGACATATTGGAGATAACTGTAAGAAGATGAAAATGGTAGGGGCATCACTTAAATCTATCAGGGTCTGAACTAAGGTAGTGGCAGGAGGAAAAAAGAAGAAATTCCCATGAATAATGTAAGAGACAGTGTAAAACTTGGCAACTGACTTAAATGGAGAGAGGAATGTAATAATGAGTTAATGAATGAATTAACTAACTCGTTATTGGATGCTTTCCATGTGCCAGGCTCTAGGATGACTGTTGAGTTTCATGTCTGGGTGATTCAGGGATGACATTACTATTAGAAACAGGGAGTCTAAGACATTAGGGGACGACAATAATTAGTTCAGTTTTGAACAGGCTGAGTTGGAGCTGCCAAGTGAAGTCCAGCAGACAAATGGAAATGTCAGAATAACACATGTGAAAGAGTAGGAAACTTCTTGCCCCCCACCTCCTGCAGTAAATATACACATACAAAAGCACACAAAGGGAGCCCTTTGAAGTATAGTTGAAAAGCACCCTCCTGGCCTAGGTGGGCCAATTTCATAGTCATTAGAGCAGCATTGATTTCAAAATATCCTGAGGCTTAGCTTTCTCTGATTATTCATAGTTGTTTTTGTATCTTCTAATTTTTAGGCCAAATTTTGAGTACTAATTAACTTTAAATAAGGAGATGAATATGTATAGTGATTCTGTCAGGAGGAAAACATTACCCCAAATTTATGATTTCTACATTTTCATGTGAATGATGTGAATACTTTGCAGGAGTCAGCAAACTATGGCTTGCAGGCCAGCTGGCTGTTTTTGTAAATAAAGTTTTATTGGAACACAGCCACACTCATTTGTTTACATATTGTCATGGCTGCTTTGGAGCTGTAATGGAAGAATTGAGTAGTTGCAACATAGACCTTATGGCCTGCAAGCCTAAAATATTTATTGCTTGGTCTTTTAAGAAAAAGTTTGCTGAGCTGTGTTATAGATGATCCTGGGTAAGCAGGCCTTAAAAATCACCTTAAAATTAAAAGTAAATTAAAAAAAAATCACTGTGTTAAGGTCACTTTTTATTCTGCCAAAATATTTCTACCAAAAGAAAAAATAATGGTGTTCATTGCTGACAAAGTTACAGTAAAGCTGGTACAATTCATATACTTCTGCTAGTTTTTCTAACTGGTCTACTTTTTGGAAAGCTATATGGGAATATGTATAAAGCACCATAAAAATTTATATCTTTGATCTTCTAACACTATTTTTATGAATCAAACACAGGAAATAATTAAATAGAAGTGTATATGTAAAGATGTTTATCTAGCGTGATCAGTAGTAGTGAAAATTGGGCAGAACCTTAATGCTTTTATAGTATGTGACCATTTAATTAGATTGTTGAATATGGCCTTAATTAGCAACTATTTTCAATAGCTGTCTTGAATATTTATGTGCAAACAGGGAAAAACAGCATATACATTGGTATGTATACACTGATTACAACTGTGTATGGACAAAGAATCACATGCAGTACAAAGATAAAAGTAGGTTAAGATGGCATGATTATGTTTTCATCTTATTTAAAATTTTTTATTTCAGCTTATATTATTGTTTTCAATACTATAAGAAGCAAAAGGTTTTTTCCCCGAACACTGAAGTTACATTATTGTTTTCTTTAAAAGAAGAGGGAAAGAAATTCACACAACTTTATATCCCTCACTTATTCTACAAATGTCTTTTCTTTCATACAGTATTAACATTATTTATATGTGCCAAAAAAATGATTTGCTATTTTCTGCCTATTCACAATATGTAGGAAACGGATTATGTTAAGGATATGATGTTTTGAAATTCATTTTAGTTAATTGGAGAAGAAACTTATTCAGTTTTTTGGTTGCATATTACTGGATTACATCTGATGCCTCTTGACCTTTATTTGATTTTAGTTTTTTCTAGTTATGACAGAATGTTCTTGGGATTCAATACAGAATGTCTTTTTAAAATTTAAGTTTTATGCATAATTATTTTTGAATAGGTAGTTACTGGAATGGCTTAAAATTTTAAAAAATATCTAAGGGTATACAGTTAAAGTCTCATTCTTCTCAATCCAACCAGCTCCCCCACCCCAGAAGCAACCAGTGTTATCATAGAATGGGAGAAAATATTTGCAAATCATATATCTCATAAAGTAATTATATCTAGAATATTCAAAGAGTTCTTACAAGTCAATAATTAAAAAGATAAATAATCCAGTTTAAGATGGCAAAGGATCTGAATTAATATGTCCCTAAAGAAGGTATACAAATGGCTAATATGCACATGAAAAATGGTCAACATCATTAGTCATTAGGAAAATGCAAATCAAAACCACGATAAGGGGGCATTCATATCAAGCCGAGAAAAAAATTAAAGATGCGATACCTTTCACAATAGCAGCAAAGAAAATTAAATATTTAGGAACATATCTAACTAAGGAGGTCAAAGACCTATATAGAGAGAATTACAAAACACTGAGAAAAGAAATTGCAGAGGATGTAAACAGATGGAAAACCCTACCATGCTCTTGGACAGGCAGAATCAACATAGTAAAAATGGCTTTGCTACCTAAAATGATTTACAGAATCAATGCAGTCCCTATCAAAATACCAACATCATTTTTTGCTGATCTAGAAAAAATAATTCTACGCTTCATGTGGAACCAGAGAAGACCCTGTCTAGCCAAAGCAATCTTAAGCAAAAAGAACAAATTGGGAGGCATCTATCTACCAGACTTCAAACTATACTACAAGACTATAGTAATCAAAACAGCATGGTATTGGCACAAGAACAGAGACGCAGACCAATGGAACAGGACTGAGAACCCAAATATATAACCAACCTCATACAGTCACCTGATCTTTGACAAATTCCAGAAAAACATACACTGGGGAAAAGATTCCCTATTCAATAAGTGGTGCTGGGAAAACTGGATGGCCATATGTAGAAGACTGAAACTGGACCCACACCTCTCACCTCTCACCAAAATCAACTCACAATGGATAACAGATTTAAACCTAAGACGTGAAACCATAAGAATTCTCGAAGAAAACGTTGGAAAAACTCTTATGGACATTGGCCTAGGCAAAGAATTTATGAAGAGAACCCCCAGAGCAATCACAGCAGCAACAAAAATAAATACATGAGACCTGATCAAATTAAAAAGCTTCTGCACAGCCAAGGAAACTATCACTAGAGTGAACAGACAGCCTACAGAATGGGAGAAAATATTTGCATGCTACATATCTGATAAAGGGCTGATAAGCAGAATCTATACAGAACTTAGGAAAATCAACAAGAAAAAATCAAACAACCCCGTTAAAAAATGGGCAAAGGACACAAACAGAAACTTTACAAAAGAAAACAGAATAATGGCCAGCAAACATATAAAAAATTGCTCAACTTCTCTAATCATCAGGGAAATGCAAATCAAAACCACAATGAGATATCACTTAACTCCAGTAAGATTGGCTCATATCAAAAAATCCCCAAACAACAAATGTTGGCGGGGATGCGGACAGATAGGAACACTCATACACTGCTGGTGGGACTGCAAATTAGTACAACCTCTATGGAAAGTAATATGGAGATACCTCAAAGAATTAAAAGTAGAATTACCATTAATTCTACTTTCTGGTAAATACCCAACAATCCCACTACTGGGTATTTACCCAAAGGAAAAAAAACCATTCTATAATAAAGACATCTGCTCGCGAATGTTTATAGCAGCACAATTCACAATTGTGAAGATGTGGAAACAACCCAGGTGCCCATCAATACACAAGTGGATTAATAAAATGTGGTATATGTATACCATGGAGTATTACTCAGCAATAAAAACAATGGTGAATTAACATATCTGGTATTATCCTGGTTGGAGCTAGAGCCCATTCTTCAAAGCGAAGTGTCACAGGAATGGAAAAACAAGCACCACTGGTACTCACCGTCAAATTGTTACTAACTGATCAACACTTACATCACACAGGGCAATAATATTCATCAGGGGACAGGCAGGCGGGAGGCGGGTGGAGGGGATGGGAAAACTCTCACTGAATGGATGCGGGGAGCACAGTTTGGAGGATGACCACGACTGTAGCTCTGACACGGACAGTGCATGGGCAATATATATAGCCAAAGTGTTGTACCCCCATAATATTCTGAAATAGAAAAAAACACAAACCACAATGAGATACCACTTCACACACACTAGGATGGCTAGAATCAAGAGGAGAATGAGAAATGTTGATGAGGATGTGTAGAAAGTAGAAACCTCATGCACTGCTGGAGGGAATATACAGTGGTACAGGCACTTCAGGAAAAAGTCCGGCACTTTTTCAGAAGGTTAAATTCAAAGCCACCCTATGACACAGCAATTCCATGCTTAGGTATATATACACCCAGGAGTAATGGAAACTTGTACATGAATGTTCATAATAGCTTGATTCATAATAGCCAAAAAGTAGAAACAACCCAAAGGTTAACCAGCTAATGAATGGATAAACAAAGTGTGGCATAGTAGCATATCCATACAATTGAATATTAATTGGCATTAAAAAGGAATGCTGATACATGCTATAACACGGATGAATCTTGAAGCCATGGTAAGTGGAAGAGACCAGTTACAAAAGACCACATATTGTGTGATTCGATTTATATGAAATGTCCAGAATAGGCCCATCTGTGGACATAGAAAGTAGATTAATGGTTGCCTAGGGCTGAAAATGTTGGTGGAAATGGGAGAGGATGACTGCTAAATGGCACAAGGTTTCTTTTTGGGGTAATAAAAATGTTCTAAAATTAATTGTAGTGATGGTTGCACAACTGTGAATATACTAAACAACATTGAATACAATGCTTAAAATGGTTGAATTTTATAATATGTGAATTATATCTCAGTAAACTGTTACCAAAAAAAAAAAAAAAAACCCAAACTAGGCCTGATCAAATAAAACACTATACATCCAGAAAAAAAAAATTCTACTCTCTTCCCCCCTGCTTTTTTTTTTTGGGGGGCCACAAATATTGTTACACCATAGTTCCTTTAACTGGTTTCCTATTGTTGGGAAATTTAGGTTGTTTCCAGTCTTTAGCTATAATAAATGACAATACAATTAATAATCTCTTATGTGGCTCACTCTATACTTGGGAAAATAAAGGTCCAAGTAAGAAAACTTTCTAGACAGATTGTCATTTTAAAAAGATGTTGTAGGGGTAGCTGTGAGACAAAACTGAGTGGTAATTGACCCCCATTCTTTGGGTTTTTTTGCAACAAATTGGAGCTGCCTGCCCTTGTGCTCCCAGCATTCTGGGATCTTCATAGTGAACTACATATTAGTCAAGCTTCTGTTTATTGGCACAGAAACTTTGTTTTTTCCCAGGCTTGCTGATATTGTATAAAATGGCAGTAACTGTGCAAAGAATTTTTATACTAGAGGATTAGCCTTCAAGGTTATGTCCAAGGGCTCAGTTTAAATTATAAATATTAAAATAAAAATATTTTAGGGATACATTTCCCTCCTTGGGTCTAAAGGATATTTATAGCTTACTTTTTATCATTCTAGGAAATCATTTCATTATCAAAACAAACGGATGCACAGTCCATCTGCATCCTCTTCTTTTCTGACATATGATCATTTAAAAAAAGGAGTTTTTCCATTTGACCTCTGTTTTGCTCCCACAGGCTCAAAGAGGGATGAACTAGTTATCAGTGTCCTTGCTGATGCACAGGCGCTAAGTTATGCCTTTGAATGCACCTTGATGGCATGAGCCACACATTTTCCGTTATTTGAAGGATCTGTTCTGCCAAGGTCTGCACTGCCTAGTGTGTGCTTTTTGCAGAAAAGGGAAATGAGTTCTTTTCTTGTGTTTATAACTTCATTTCCCTCCTGCCACCTGCCGTTACTGTTATATTTAGTGTCTTTTTCATACCAGTTCTTCAGTCTGGTTACCTTTCTTTCTCATTGCTAGTCTGAGGACACTTGAGATAAAGTCAGTGCCCTTGACTTCTTGGTTAACTAGTTATTTATCCAGTAATTATTTAAGTTTCTTCTACATGTGAGACTCAGTTCTAGATGCCATAGCATATGTAAAAAATATATACAAAAATAGGCCCTTAGCCTCAGAAAGCCTACTGTTTAGTTAGAGATATGAGGCCCCATAATAAAAGAAAACCAGCAAACTGAGTGGCCCAAGTGAGGCCAAGCTGGCAGCACAGAGCCCAGTGAGCAGGCCACTGTAGTAATTTTTGAGTTAAGGAATACTGGCCGAGCTGTGGGGGCAACAGGTGGATGCGTAGAAAGGGGCAAACGCAAACCGTCCTAGGAAGAGTGGCGTGATACATTTGGATTTTGCTCATAATCTTGATTGCTGGTTCTGTCTCAACAGTGCTCGACGGGAACCTTGGATTATATCTTACAACGCTGCCAGTTGGCTCTGCAGAATGTCCGTGATGACGTGGATGATGGTGATGTCTCTTTGAAATCCTTTGAGCCTGCGGTTTTGAAACAAGGAGAAGAAATTCACAATGAGGTGAGGCCTCTCAAGAATCTTGAAGGGTCCGAGATTCTGCCCTACTTACAAGCTAACAAGTTAATCTGCCACAGTTTCATATTGGTATAAGACATGAGACTCCGAGGTCAAAGGTGAAGGATGGATTATTACAACAACAGCAGTAGCCAGAGGATCAGCATTTTTATGTTAGTTCTCTGTCTTAGTCCATTCGGGCTGCTATAAAAAATACCATAGATTGGGTAGCTTCTAAACAACAGAAATTTATCCTCATAGTTCTTTCTGGAGGCTGGCAAGTCCAAGATCAAGTTACCAGCAGATTGGGTGTCTGGTGAGGGCTGTTTACTGATTCATAGATGGCACCTTCTCACCGTGTCTTTACGTGGTGCAAGGGGCAGACAAGATCCCTCGGGCCTCTTTTATAAGGACACTAAGCTCATTTATGAGGGCAGAGCCCTCATGATCTATCACCTCCCAAAGGCCTCACCTCTTAATACCATCACCTTGGGTGTTAGGATTTCAACATAAGAATTTCGGAGGGACATAAACTTTCATACCATAGCATTTGCTAAGCCTCTATTTCCACAGGGTGATGCAAAGTAGGCCAGATAACATGTACACATTGAGGGTTACATTGTAGGAGAGGAACCTTATGCTACCGGAACCTGAATCTTTTTAAATGGGTAGTAAGCATGCCTGGCCTTCACTCCAGGTCAAGACACTGTCTTTATCTTGTAAATCTATGCACAAACCTGCCCTTTGTTCTGGAGGAATAAACTATCTCTATCTACTAAGGCCGTTGGCTATGTAAACATCCTTACAATGAGAATCTGATGCACAGGGCAGTCAGTGCTTGCTTACAAGACATGCAGACACACAAGAGACTCATGAAGAATGGTTTCCCAGGAAGGACTGATGGGAATTGAAGGTAGGCCCTAGAAGCAAGTGTCAATGCCTTGCTTTTTATTTGTAAAATTAGTTGCAATTTTATAGTCTGTGAGATCAGCAGGTATGGATTCCATGCATCAGTGTTTCACAAACTTTACTGTTCCCATTAATATCCTTTCAATATTTGCTTTATCTTTGGACAACATACATTGTTAGCTATTTAGTATTTTTCTTTAAGTCAAGTCATTTTTTACATATATAAATTTCTTTAAAAAGGATGCCTTATATTGCCACTTTAAGTGGAAATTCAGTGTCACGGTCCAAAGGAAAAAGTAACCAGAAAAATATATCCAATGAAAACAGCACAACAATATTACATTCCAGCAGATATTACTGTCTGGAGGAGGCTCTGAGCCTAAAGTCTCCTTTCTTCATGTTAAGAAGGGAGATTAGTGGTAATGGTTTCACAACTTCATAAATTTTCTAAAGATCATTGAACTCTGCACTTAGAATGTGTGAATATTATGGTGGGTAAATTATACCTCAAAAAAAAACTGTTAAAAGGAAAAAAAGAGACTAACAAGTGGTAGAGAACTATTGATGATCATCACCAGTCTGAGACTTTTTCATATAATTAGAATGATTGATGGAGATTTAGAGTACAAAAATGTTCTCTTCATCCTTCCAATAAATAATTACTGAGGCCGGGTGCAATGGCTCACGCCTGCAATCTGAGCACTTTGGGAGGCCAAGGGGTGAGGGGATCGCTTGAGGACAGGAGTTCGAGACCAGCCTGGGCAACATGGTGAGACTTCATCTCCACAAAAAATAAGAAAAGTCAGCTGAACATGATGGCATGCACCTATAGTCCCAGCTTCTTGGGAAGCTAAGGTGAGGTCACTTGAGCCCAGGCGTTTGAGGCTGCAGTGAGCTGTGATCATGCCACTGTATTCTAGACTGAGTGACAGAGGAAGGCCCGTCTCTAAATAAATAAATTAGATAGATAAATAAAATTTATGTATGTATATATACACACACACACACATACATATATATAAAATAATTACTAAGCATATGCCAAGCAGTCTTCTGGGTGCTTTAGGATATATTGGTAAATAAAATAGACATTCTAGTACAGGGAGATGATGATAAATAATAAACATAATATAGTATGTGAGAAGTTGATAAGTGCTATAGGAAAAAGAAGACAAAAAACAAGCAAATAGAGCAAGGTAGTGGACATTGAGAGGGCTAGAGAGCATCCCCATTGAGAGGACATGTTTTGAGCAGGGACTCGAAGGAGATGAGACAGTGAGCCATGGGGCTATCTGGGGAAGAGTGTTTTGGGCAGAAGGAACAATGACTCCAAAGGCCGTGAGGTAGGACAATGCCTGGTGTTTGTGGAATACTTAAGGGACAGCGTTATTTGAGTGGAACGAGTGAGGCTGCTTGTTGTAGGAGAAGAGGTTACAGAGATAGTACTAGGAGACTGGGGAGCAGCAGATTGTATAGGTCCTTGGAGGCCCCTGTAAGGACAAGGACTTTCCTTTTTACTCTGAGGGAAATGGGGAGCCATTTAGGGATTTTGAACAAAGCAGAAAAAATATCTTCTCCCACAGTGACATATAATATCTTTTTAATGTCCTTAAGAGATATTTAATATCTTCTGAGCTGCTCCATACTTTGTGAAACATTGTCATAATCTCCAGATCCAAAGACAAAGAAATTCTGCCTTTCAGGGAATAGTATCCACTTCTAACACTAAGCTGTGAGGCTGACTTTCTTCCCTTCATTGTACCTGATAAGTGTCCCACTTTCTTTTCCATTAGTCCCTCCTGGTGACACTGCTGATAGCTAGAATTTCGAGAAAGATGTGCATTTATGGGCCTGATGACCTCACTTAATTAGACCTGGGAGTAAAGTTACGTCTTTCTCCATATTTATAGTATAGAAATTCTAGTCTGGAAATTTAGTTATTTCCTTCTCTAAAAACCTCTCAGTTTTAGAGGTCAAGCTAGCAGAATGGCTGCTTTCTTTAACATACTTATAGGCTGTTACATTTTCCTGTCCTTTCTGGTCTTTTTCTGTGACTGACTGTGATGTTTTGTTATTATCAATGGATGGAGGAAATCTATAAAATCACACTGTTTATCTAACAGTAGAATATTGTCATCTAAATCCATCTGCTTCAGAAAGTGGCTGTCCACTTTTGACATTGTATATGTTAGGGAGGTGGGGCAGAGTTGTACTATATCAGAAACCTTACACCCTTGAGGCTAGCCTGGGGTTGAATGGAGAGAGTGATCTTGACTCTAAATAGCATGTGTGCCAGGCTTCACTCTCCTCCCAGTCTTCAATTCTTCAAGGTCATCTCCTTACTTTAAGAATTAATTCCATATGTCAGGGCACATAGTCAGAAATTGTTCTTTTGCCATACAAGTTGGGCTGGGATTAAGCGCTTACATGCTCACAGCCTACTTTGTTCTATTGTTAAACGCAAGCACAAATAAATGTCCACAATAGTTCCCCCACTTTTTTGTTGTTTGCTTTCCGCTTTCTTCAAGGCCATGTGTCTTTGCTGGACTAATTATAGGATGAAGCCCTGGGTTTTACATGCTGCAGGCTTTCAGGCTGTGTGGATTTTAAGTGGTTTGTTTTCCTTGTCTAGGATGGTTTCTACCTAAGCAATTTGAGAACTTTAGGCATAGGAACTGAATACCTTTTGGAGGTAAGTTTTCTAATTTAAGATGCTTAGGAAAGACTTTCATTCAATTATAAGTGGAATCTTCCTCTGTGTTATTAAGTGGTTTATTTTTATTCTTAAAAGTAATAAAATGTGGAATTCAGTCTCTTCACTTAGTAAATTTCCCCTTAGAAGAATGTACTGTTTGATGGCATCATTTGGTTCTCATTTTCTTCTGATCAGACCTGCATCTTCCTTATAGCTGCTGTGAAAGGGCCTTCACAGGTTATCTCTTTGTAGATAGAGCCTTAGCATCTCTTCCTGGTCTAATTTGTTTCTCAGTAAAATAGCTTATTTTAGTTATTACAGTGAGTAATACAGTTATTACATGGTGCATGTTCACACATCTCATGAGGGAACTGATTGACTGACCTGGGACAAAATCAAGAGCCTAAACAAACTTGGCAGAAGAAAAGTAGGTAACATTTGCTTACCTGTAGGAGTGATGGAAATACAACTATGTGGTGATATAGTGGCTCAGAAATATAATTTTGAAATCTTATTAGCTTTGTTCCCCGATGCCTAGGTACAGATAGGTGGGTGGATTCTGTTTATTCCTCCCCCTTATACTTTTTCTAGGTATTTTTGGGAGGAAAGATTCTCTTGATTGATCCCTTTTTTTGACTGTTCCATGGAGAAGGTAGGTACAGGTAAGAGGGTTACAGAGATGGTTTTCTGCGTCACAGCTATGAACCTATAGCTATTGTGAACATGTTTTCATTTTTCTCTGAAGATTCAGAAGGTAGTTCAAGATCCCGCAGGGCCTCTAAGCTGTCAGTATGCCTTCTGATGCCTATGGGCATTAATTCCCTTTATATTGTAATTGTTCAAAAGATTGGATAATAGTGAATTTTTATTAAGTGCATGTTTGAAACAGGAAGTTTCATTTGTAAGCATAATGAAGACTCAGAGAACCTTGAGAGAGCTCCTACGGGTTGTCTCCCTGCTGTTTGTGTCTTCAGGGATCTGTATCACCCGTGGAATGTCCTTTGGCATCAAATCAACATTTGTCCTCCTGATGGCTTGTTTCTTTGTTTCTGTTCTGTTAGTTGTGAGCCTCCTTGGAGGGCCTATAACTCTGGAGAAGAGGGGAAGACCCTACTGTTGTCGTGGTTAGAACTTTACTGGTCAGTCAATATTGTTAGGTTTTGATTTTTTTTTTTTTTAATCCTGAACAGAATAAGGCTTCCATTGTATTGAGTCCTGATCTTTTGGTGCCTTTGGTTTTTGTGCAGTGTCCATACTGCAGCTTTCCTTCCTAATCACCAGAGGAAAAATTTTTTTTTTACCTCCAACTCTGAATCAAGCAGCTGGAAATATTTTTTGCTTCCTTAATTAATTTTAAGAGAAGAGCCAACTACTTTTCTTGGCAGTGGGGGAAGTGATGAAGTTGGCATTTGATTAAAATCCTACATTATTTTTTATCTACAACATTGAAATGAAAAAGTCAGGTCATGGAATTGAATAAAATGCATGCCAATAGATTTGATGTCCACAAAGATTGTATCTCATGGGCAGTACTTTAATTCACGAGTAACACTCTGTTGGGAGTAGGTCCTCAGTGTTGAACTTTTCTGACTGGCATTAGTGGAAAGGGGTGGCCATGAGTTGACATGGGCATTAAAACTTTTCCTGGTCAGAAAATCTTATATGATTGTAAGATGCTTGAGGACAGTAAGTTTGAAGACTTGTGGTCTTGTTTGGTTTGTATTCTTAGCATTTAGCAAGTGCCTGACATATAGTTTATTATTAACCCATGCGATCCTCATCACAAACTTATGTGGTTGTTATGTAAGTATCCCTATTTTACAGATGGCAGATGGATGACATAGCTATTCTGTATTGGAACCTCCCCCCCGCCTTTTTTTTTTTTTTTTTTTGAGATAGGGCCTTACTCTGTTTCCTGGGCCAGAGTGCAGTGGTGTCATCATAGCTCACTGCAACCTCAAACTCCTGGGCTCAAGCGATCCTCCTGCCTTAGCCTCCCAGGTAATTGGGACTATAGACATGCCCTGCCACACCCAGCTAATTTTTCTATTTTTTGTAGATACAGGGTCTCGCTTTTGCCCAGGCTGGTCTTGAACTCCTGACCTCAAGCAATCTTCCCACCTTGGCCTCCCAGAGTGCTAGGATTACAGGTGTGAGCCACTGCACCTGGCCAAAACCTACTTTTGAACTGACTCCAGAGCCCTTATTCTTCACCATAACCATATCTGCCTCAAAAGATAGTTGGGCAGATGAAGGCATTATTTATTAAAATGGATAGGGCTCTTTCTTTGCTTTCTTGTCCAATAGCAGAGTCCCCAGATATGTCCTTTTCCTTGCTTCCAAGTTCTAATTTTCTAAAATCCAGATTCTGTTATATCCTAATAAGTTGGATGAACTAATTACATATGATAATTTATTTTATTTCCTGGGATACTAGGTTGCCAAGGCTTATGCATTTTGTCCTCTTCAATGGAAATAACCAGCCCAAAGATTGGAAAACCTTTTAAAACCTTTTCAACTGTACTATCACTAACACAGGGCTTGATGATTTGTTGACAGGCTGTTCCTATAGTGTGAACAAATTTCATGTGCAGTCCCTGAAAAAGAATTCATTTTTTCCTTGTAATAAATATGTTGTTAAACCTGTATCTTTACAGAAGTTGAACTGTACTTGTATTCATTCTCCTTTTAAAATACTCAAGTTTATGTCTGTTAACCACTGTCTTTTAATACCACAGATAAGGTTTAGCAACTGTTGTTTTAATATGGTCTACATTCCTTTTTTGTTTTGTTTTGTTCTGTTTTGTTTAAACAGGTTTAACTGAAATCAGTTCTACATATCAAATAAACATTTAGTTAATGTAAACTAAAACCTTTTCATATGACTTGGTGTTCTCAGGTTACTTATTTGAGCCATTTTCACCATTGTTAAATCTTCACAAGTTGCTTTTGTTTGCCTCCTGAAAGTTTAATATGGATAAACAAACAAAAAAATTCTTTGTGGTAACAGGTGAAGATTATAATAGCTCTGTATCTGTATATGGAACATGATCACCTTAGCAAAGCCAGACAGCCCAACATGAAGCTATGATTGCTCTACATTTCTTTAGAGGGCAGTGGTAATAAGAGTTTTTAGAATCAATGAAGTTGTACTTTGATGTTAAAATTTGATTTTCAAGTTGAAGATGAGTGATAGAAGACTTGGAAAATAGAAAACAATTTCTTATACTTCCAAAGCTTAACTCAGGCTCTCATTTATCTATGTTGGAATTATTTCAGTTGCAAGAGATAGAAGACTCTACCTGACTTGGCTTAAATAAAAAGGGCTTCAGGAATAGCTTGATCAAGGGTCAGTTGGTGTCACTAGTGTTTGGTTTTTATCTTTTTATCTTACAGCCACTTCCTACTGTATTGGCTCTATTCTTCCCATTTGATGGCAAAATGGCTGCAGAGTTTTCTTCCTGTATCTTCTGACAGTCTTGAGACTTATTCTGATTGAACATATACCTACTCGCCTTAAACCCAACTCTGTGACTAGAGAAATGTAGCAGGCTGATTGGCCTAGACCTGGGTTGCACATTCCATTCCTGGTATTGGAGCTGGAGCTCTATCCAGGGCACAGGGACTGAGACTGGGGAAAGGATGGGTTACCAAATGATTAGTGGGGTTTTGCTAGACTAGAAGGAGGAATGCCAAGGCAGCAAACAATAGGAGTTTACTGTAATAGATTCATAGGAAGGAAAGTAAATTACAGGATGAGAATTCCTGATACAAAAATCTGAAATTCAAAATGCTCTAAAATTCAAAACTTTTTGAGTGCTGACATGATACTGAAAGGAAATGCTCACTGGAGAATTTTAGATTTTGGATTTTCGGATTTAGAATGCTCAATTAGTAAGTATATAATATAAATATTCCAAAATCCAAAACACTTCTGGTCCCAAGCATTTCGCATAAGGGACCCTCAGCTTGTACTAGTATTTTTGCTAAACTTTTTTTTTTCTTTTGCCTATTGTCATTTGCCTTGACTGAGTTGACAAGTGACAATTTGAATGACTTTGTAGGTTTAATGTATACTTCCATAATTAATTTTATATTGTTCGGTTATATGGGCCAAGATTATCACCAGCTCCTCCTGGCCCATGGATAAATTCTTTTTTATATTAAAACTAGAAACTTACAATTGTTATCTCCTAATATGTGTTTTTCTTTTGATAACAGTCTTTAATAAAGACATTTAATAACACATGTTTTGTTTGATTATTATTTTTTTTTAAGTGCATCCATTCCCCCAGCTAATGGTGCTTATTCCTTCCCTCCAAAAGAAGTGGAACACAAATGTGAGGTCTCATTGATAGACCCTTCTGTCCTCTCCCACTCCTCAGTTTTGGTGACTTTGTTAAGTATGGAAAACAATGTGAGGATTCCTGCCCTGTTGCTCCCCATTTATATTTTTCTCCACATCCTAGGCACCTTGAATTCCTATATAAATTTTAAAATCAGCTTGTCAGTTGCCACAAAGAAGCTTGATGGGGTAGATGGAATTCACAGATGAAGGTGGGGAGAATGACGGCATCCCAGACAAAGCATTGACTGTGGCGTGATATATGGGGAGGAGATGAGATTGGTTCTTGGACGGCCTTCCCACATGCCTCTCCTTATGGACCTTGCCACCGTGACTCTGGCCTGAGGGGAGGGCAGGGGAAGGGTAGGGGTCAACTTTGTTTGATTGTGTCTTTCCCATGATATAATACAGGCTGCTATATATTTAGGATCTCAATATTTGTTGTTGATTGACTTATAGTTTCCTCACATCTGTCTGATAAATACCATTGGAAACGCTTTTCTAGCCTGATCTTGGTTGTTTTTCTAAGAGGACCTCAGCTTTAATACTACTCTTTTCTTGAATTTGCAGAAACGCTCTGTAGATGCCGAATTATATTGGGAACTGGTTAGGCTGAGCTTTTCTGACCTTTTCTCATCCTATGGCTATTAAGTTACGGGAAGAGAATTGAGGAATGAAGTTGTTGTCTTTGCTTGTCCATTACAAGGGCATTATAATCACCACCTTCTCTTTGTTGTCCACAGGTGGAGTTTGAGTGGCTGAGACAGTTTTGGTTTCAAGGCAGTCGATACAAAAGGTGCACTGACTGGTGGTGTCAACCCATGACTCAGCTGGAAGAACTGTGGAAGAAGATGGAAGGTGTGGTAAGTACATGAAGCCTGGGGCCATATTTTGTGGCATGCTGTGCTGTGTACTAATCTTCCACTGCCGAATTTGCATAGGCAAGTGTATGTTTAATTATTCCAAGTTATTGAGTTAGGTTATTCTTGGTAAGGTAATGGCAACAGCCGGGATTTTATCAGTACAACCTCAGTTCAGTTCAGTAAACATTTATTGAGTATTTTATACGTATAAGGCAGCGTGCTAGACTGGGAAGAGGCAATGAAAGGAGAACAGTTCAACAATAATCTGTAAAATTCATTTGCATTTTTATATGCACGAGGTGCTACTCTAAATGTTTTCCCGGTATTAACTTTTTAAGTTCTTACAACAATGCTAGAGGTGTAGAAACTATAATGGGCCTTGATTTATGGATGTGAAAACTGAGGGGCAGAGAAATGAAGTGCCTCCCCCAAGGTCACCAAGTAAGTGGAAGAGCAAGATTGAAATGCAGCCAGTCTAGCTCCAGCACTTGTGCTCTCAACCACTGTGATCAAACAGTCTCACAAGGAGAGGGGCACAAATATCACCAGGTATTACATTAGCTAAAATGAAATCCAGTAATAGAGGTTTTTTTTTAAAAAAAATCACAGTCCAGAGGAGGGAGTATTAAATTCAGACTATTGGAGCTGGGACTGTGCTGAAATGGCAGATGTGGCTTTGGGGGACCTTGAATGGGAAGGAATGTGATGGGATGAGGCATTTGGGGAGGAACATTAGGCTCCAGGAACTGTAAAAACAAGATCAGAGGAAGGAAGGAAGGTGTGAATAGAACAAGGAATGCAGAGGATGTGGTAGGAAATGTAGCTAGAGGGCAAGCTGAGGCCACATGGAGATCTTGAATTGAGTCGATTTAAATAATAGTAATAATAGCAAACACTTACATGATGCTTATTAAGTACCAGACAGTATTCTAAGTGTTTCTATAGAACTTCTTTAACTTTTATGACAACTCCATGAAGTAGGTATAATTTTTTCCCCATTTTACAAATGAGGAGACTGAAGCATGAAGGGTTTATGTAATTTCCTCAATGTCACACAGCTAATAGGTTAGGGAGCTGGGATTTGAACTCAAGAAGGCTATTTCTAGGGTCCTTGCCTTTCACCACCTCACTGTCCTGCCTCCAAACAGTTGAATTGGGAATGTAGGGGAAAAGTGACAAAAACCTGCTACCCTCTAGAGATAGTATCACTGCACAGAATTTGAAAGGTGCTGGAAACAGTGAACTAGTCTGCAAAAATGTATAGCTATTGCTAATCCCTATTTTATTTTATTTTATTTTTTAAGCCACTTGATTGAGGTATTATTAACATACAAAATGCTGTGCATAATTAATGTATACCACTTGAGGAGTTTGGAGGTAAGTATACACTCATGAAACACTCACCTCAATCTATGCCATAAATCTACCCATCACCTCCAAAAGTTTTCTTCTGCCTTATTATTATTATTGTTATTGTGATAAAAACACTTGACATAGGATCTATCCTAATCCCTATTTTATAATAATGAAGATATCAAGTCACAACCCCAAAGGCCCCAGTTAAAAAGTGTGGGTGAGAATCCAAAAGTCTTTGCTTTCCAGACATCTCAAATCTTTAAACCATGCCTTTTCATGGATATATGTCTAAGGAAGGAATGTTATAATCTTTCTATTAGTGTATTAATAGTATCACAAAAATTGATTCTCCAAAGACCTGAGTCAATGCAAAACTGAGCATTGTAAAACTGAATTGGAGGTAATGAAAAGTCTGTGCCTAAATCTCCTTAGTTTTATGCCTAAACTAAGCCTGTGTTGAGTATTCTCCATTTTTATGGGATGTATATATATATAAAGGCAGCTTCAGTTTCAGAGAAACTTTTTTTTCTGCCACTGTATAATTCTGATTTTGTCCATTTACATATGAGTTAGAATCTCTTTACTTGATGAACCTTGATTGTAAGACATCAGCTTGACTTTGAAATTATAATTTGACAACTCTGTGAATTAGAGTTGAAGAACAAATAAGAAAGGAACTCTTACTGATTTTGTAAAAAAAAAATATTTTATTAATTGCTTTCATTCAAAAGATTTTCTTTTTTTAAGTAAAATCTTTGGTACTGTGAGCTTACCAGTGGTATTCATTATGAATTCATTTAAAAGATTTAGTTATATGTATGCTTTTTTATTTGGTGGTTGTGGCATATTAGTTAGGGTGAGTATCTTCTATTTATTTTATAGCTCTCATATAAAAAATACTGAAAAGAAGAGCAATCCTGTGAATTTTCCAGAGCTAGTTTCTTTGCAGTTGGTGTGGCATTCTCAAGTGTTCTGAGAGAAATCAGTGGCCTCAGTGTCTCTCCTTAGCACGTCTTAGTATGATCATTATCAGCAGAGTGAAGGTTTCGACCAAGATAAAAGGGATGGTCCTTCTAAATTAAATTCAAGGATTGCTTCAAGCCGCTTTAAATGGCTTTTAACAAATTCATTAAAATTTATTTTCGCTATTGGAAAAGACAGAAGAAAATAATCATTGGAAAGGTCTACATTTCTGTGGCTCTGTTAGTGCAGTGCCATCTGGTATTTGTGTACTCAGGGCGGAATTGGCACTGGCCGGTTAAATTCCTCGTTTGTACCAGCCCACTTCATATTTTTTTTAAGTTGCAAGCAGTAGGGGGCAATGTTGAGCTACTGGTTTGAGGGCCCAAGATGCTAGCTAGCCTTTCAGGAAAATGCATACAAATGTACCATTAACTGTCAAGAATTATTCCTGTTGCTTCAAGTTAGCTGTAATCTCCAAGATTCCGTAACACAGGAAATCGGTTGTGGGTTAACAAATTCAACAGCAATTTAACATAAAAAGTGCAGTGTTTGGTGCACATTTGGATTCTATAGAATTAGACTAATCTAAATGGTATTTCTGAATGCATTCACTTTGCTTCCAGGGAATATATTACTCAAAATTATTATCATTTGAGACAAATGATTCTTCTTTATCTTTATGCTTTTTTTTGAATTGTAAAATCATGTGTGTGTTGTGGAAAGATTTCTTTAGTCCATGCTTTTTGTCTGTTCTGCAACATATCATTGATCTCTTTTGGTGAGAAAATAAAATAAAAAACCTCAGGCAATACGTGCATTACTTTTCCCCTTTTGCTTATGAGTAAAGCAACCTTTGACGGCCTTGTATGAGAGAAGAGACTTATGCTGTGATTTCTCTCTGTCTTTGTGTTCCTTTTTTCACTTTGTGGTTGGAAGGTATAGTCTCAGGAAGGATATAGAAGAATGGAAAATGAGCTTTGAAATCACTTTTCCTCCATTAATGGTAATTGCTTCACATGTCATAACCAGTCACATATTTCGAAAAGTTTAGTCAGCTGTCTCTAAAATTCCCCCATCCTCTACTTGCAGCAAGCACCGTTTTTATCACACTTTATTCTTGCCATTTCTCTCCCGGAGGATAGTTTTACTCTGTGCGTGCTCTTGTGATGTAAATGTTAAACCTTATATTTGAATGACATTCTGATAAAATATCACATTTTCCCTGAATATTACCTCATGAATTTATGAACCATTAAGCCCAAAGCAACATAACCCTTTCTTATAAACCAGGAATTTAGGCTAGCCTTTCTCCTCCCCTTTGCTCCCTATTCAAGCTCGTATTATAACACTATAACACTATGCAAATATTTGTATTTTATTTTATTTTTTTTCAAACAACCCACTACCACCCCCCGCCCCAATCCAAGATTATTGTATTATGAGGAGACTCTTCAGGATAAGAGAGAGTTACCATTTGAAAGAAACTGTACAAGCTTTGCTTTCTGGGTAAAGAGAAATCTGAAAAGCTGAAATCTCCTGTGAGGTGAGGAAGTCTTGCTGTAGCCAGAGATTCAATGGATAGGCCATTTGTCTCTCAGGGTCTGGTATCGCTCTTTGCAAAACTGACATTTATTTTACCTATAAAAATGTTTTAACACTATCAAATTCACAATGATACAGAAAGAATGCTAGGTGTGAAATCCTCTAAATTGATGACATTTATTCATTTCCTTTTGACCTTAAGAAAAAAAAGGTCAATTTGGTATAATCCAATGGAAATATTCTGGAATAGTTTCTAGAGTAAACATTTTCAAAAGTACTGATGATTTATATACCAGAGAGAAATTTCTTCATGCTTTTTTTTGTTGCTGTTGTTGGTTTTTCTTCTAGAAGAGAAAGTAGATCCTGATCGTTTTGAATGTTTTAAATTGCATTTCCTGTCCTGACAATTTCTTCTGCCGGCATAGCAATGCATTTATATGGCAGTTGGCCTTAGTAACCTTTATTGACTTTAGTGGGTAGGAGCCAAGACTGGATTATTTTAATGTATCCGTTTGAAACTGTGTAAAACACAACATATAATTATGTTGGGTAAGCTATAGGCTACATTTAATTCTACCCATTTATGTTAAAATTTGGCACAGGAGAGCAGAGAGATGTGGAAAATGAGTAGGTGTTTTATTTAATAATGTAACCAGTTTCTTGTTGTTAAAGTTTTAAGAGAGAAATGTATGTAAAGGTTGTCCCTGACAAGTTAGTTATAATAGTTGAATTTCAAGATGAGTCATACCGTTTCCCCTGTTATTTTGGCCTGTGTAAATCACGCCAGGAGCCTGCCCATTGCTGTGTAGATGCGTCCTCCTTAGTGTGGGTTACACAGTCACAGGGAGTGATTGAGCTGAGAAGCAGTTTGTTTGTTTTTGGAGAGATTAGTGAAGCTATCATCACCATGCTTTAGATTAAATTCTTTATAACTGAATCCAGGAACAAAGCTGCTTTTTTATTTACTGAAATATGTACTGAGTATACCAGCATTTGCTATTGTATTATAGTTCAATTAGCAAAGTTCATTTTAGACTTTCTTCTAGGATTAAAGATTTTTGGGGATATGAGGAAGAAAGTAATGTAAATATGAATGTTAATTTTTTGTTCATATTAATGGTAAAGTCACCAATTTATATATCTACATATATATAATATAGGTAATATATGTATTTTTCCCCCTTCCCTTTAGTGTTAATGTACACACTAAGTTACATCAGCTAATATAATCCTGTTTCTCATTTTTCAGGGTTAGCATTTGTGATTTAGGAGCAGAGTGTATTATAGTAATTTAGGATCCTGGTGTGAGACATCTCGTAGTTTTAAATTAAAATTTAAATTCTCTCTTTTTTTTTTTTTTTTGACTGGGACAGTGCTGAGTGGCTCAAAGATAAGCACAGATTAGAGGCAGGTAAACAGTCACCAGCACCCAATAATTCGGATTCTGGAACAGGTACTCAAGACACTGAGTTCTGGAACCTTTATGTTTGTCTTTGAAAATTTGGAAAAAAGAAAAAGTCAGTTTTAGCCATAGCAGCTGAAAATCTTTGCCTCACATTTTTGGTTATTGTAAATGTGTTCATGGAAGGTTGGTTCTTTCCATTCTCCTTCCTACGCAGCCACCCACTCCAATTCCCCATAGCTGTATTGTTCTTTTAAAAGCAAATTGTCTGGGAGGAAATTTTACATGTAATTTAGTAATGAATTTCTAAAAAGTTTTGATTCCATCTTTGATTGTCTTCTGAATTTCTCTTGGAGTTTCACATTTTCTCCCCTTAGTTGCTACACATTTAGTAATGAATTAAAAAGAAAAACTATTGTTTATCCTGTCCTTTTGGGGAAAAAATGTACAATTCTAAGAGAATTCAGGTTTAAACCTCAAAAACAGAATGTGCATCAGAAGCACAAAGGACTGTGTTTATGATTCTCTTTGAAGTGTTTTTGCAACTGGATAAGGAAAATTTTAGAAACCGTCTGATAGTGTTCAGGGTAAATACTTAAACCCCTTTAGAGAATTTCACACACAGATACTGTGCAGCAGAAAAAAGGGATACTTATGTTTCTTAAAGCTGCTACAGCCTACAGCTTTGTACTTAAAGACAGAGGTGTTGAATAGAATTCTACTGAGGATACATCCAGTGACAATATCTTCAGGAACATCAGAGCAAACCAGTGGGTAGGACTTTCTGTTTTTAACCCTTACATGAGCTGTGTGAGAGTTGAGCCGTATTGGTACCAAGTACTAGGCTGTGCCTGGTACATCTCAGGAATGTTAAGAGGATCTTTCCTGGTGCCTCCACTTTGCACACAATAGGAACAAGACTAAAAAAGCTGAGGATGGTGAGACAAAGTGACAGGAGCTGGGAAATTCCAAGTGAAAGCCTCGCCATCTCTCTTAACTCTTGTTAGTGTGTGGAGGGAAAAACTGGAATAAACAGCCAAGGTTTCTGTTTTAGTCTTGGTTTCAGAGGATTTGGCTAAATTTTGCCAACCTTCAATTTATATGTGCATGTGTGCATGCACACACACATTTCACACATTCTCTGTCTAAAGAAAAAGAATAGATGAATTCTGTTGTTTTAAATAATTTTAACTACACTGAAATTCAGATTGATGTAAAGGTGTGAAGATCCTGGAGCTTTTCCCTGGGGTGCTATTTTACCCTTGGCTGCTGGAATTTATTTTAGATTGCTTTTACTAGCAGACCATCATAGCATTTCAGATGTGAATTCAGAAACCCTGGTGCCAGATTGGGGTGTCAGGAATTTCCATTTTTCCTGGAAAAGATATAGCATAAAACAAATGTATACCTTATTTCCTCTAGATTTTTTTGGTGGGGGGAGGCGGGGTTGGGAGGGTTAAATTCAGCTCTAGTCTGTCATTTACCTTATTATAAATACCTTTGAAATATCCTGGAAGAATCTCAGTCTAGAAGAATAAAGTAGTGTTAAAAAAAAAAATCACACACCTGCAGTTTTGAAAGAGAAGATTTCCAAAGGATGTTGTGCCACTTATTTGGAGTATTATCAAGATGTTAAGACCTTTTTTCCCCAAGTTGGTTAATGAATGGTCTCTAAAACTATGACCTTCTGAAGAATATTGTTATGAAGCTTATATGGGAAAGTTTGTAAAATTTAAAATACATATACATGTGAGGCATCACCAGTATTGATTTTAGAAGGAAATGTGAACAGTTCTCAACTTAGGAACCCCTACTTAAAGGTCACTGGACAGAGTCTCCCTTAGTGACAGGATCCCTTCCCTGTCCTCATTTCCCTTCCTTTAGAACTGGGGTGCAGTCCAGGAGCTAAAGGGACTCACAACAATTTGGAATGCAGTGCTACTCTTGTAACGTTTCTGTCCACTGTGGTTTAAATACTTCGGGAGGCTGGGCTGGGAATCTTTCCATATTTTGTAAAAATGTCTCTACAGAGAAATGTGCTCCCAGTGCCAAAAACTGACTTACCAAAGAGCTCTGGGAGCACATTAAATCGGCCCTTCCATGCCTTAAGGGTAACATAACCACCATCCTGCTCTGTCCTCATGGATGTCTGCAAAATAATGACACCTTTGTATCTCTGCAATCATTTGTAGGTGATATTTTTAATACCATCTTTTCCCTAACAAGTAAATTGTGATTGACTTTTTTTCTTTTCTTTTTTTCTTTCTTTCTTTTTTTTTTTTGCATTTTCTTTACATGATCTCAGCCCATCTGGAACCACCTGTGACAGTCTCGGTTGTAAATTTTTCCTTGATGTGTATAAAAATCTCAGACAGATAATCTCCTACTCATTTTTGATTGATTGACAAAATTAGCCTTCAAGTAAACATCTGGAATATTAGGGCAATATTCAAAATTAAGCTTCAGTGTTTTAGATATATCTGCTTTGGTTATAAAGACTTGGAGCTGGTAGTGGTTTGATAAGATATAGCCCTCTTAGTTAAATATTATTAATTTAAATGAGAAATTATGAAATACCCAGAATTATGCATCAAATGTTCTTTAACAGATGTTGGGGGATTAAGAGGTTTTGTATTTTATTTAATGAAATAAACTTTTAATGCAGTCAACAGTGAATTTTTTTAAAGGAAAATGGAAGTGGTGGGGTATGTCAATGTGTGTAATAAATTAATGTTTTCTTGATACTGAAGTCTTATATCCTGGGGCACCTGAACATTGATTGAAAAAGGTAGGCAGTATTCAGCCATCCAGTAATAAGTATCTCAAATTTAACATATCTGAAAACAAACTCTTGATTCCTATCATCCCCCAATCTTTCCCCCAGTGTTTCACAGTTCAATAATTTGAAGTGTCTGGTAGCTCGGCCTAAAACCTTGGAGTCCTCTTGATTTATCAGCAAATCCAATTAGCTCTACTTTCAAAATATACTCATGATCTGACTACCCTTTACCACCTCCTGTGCTACCACCTTGGTAAAAACCATCATTGTTTGTGGAAATAGCCTCTTAACCAGCCTTCCTGCTTCTACCACGTAATGTCTACCCCTGTCAGAGGGTTTTTTTTAAAATACAGGTCAGGCTGGGCATGGTGGTTCACACCTGTAACTAGCACTTTGGAAGGCTGAGGAGGGAGGATTGCTTGAGGCCGGGAGCTTGAGACCAGCCTGGGCAACAGTGCGACGCTGTCTCTACAAAAAATTTTTTAAAAATAAGCTGGGTGTGTTGTCATGTGCCTGTCGTCCCAGCTACTTGGGAGGCTGAGGCAGGAGGATCACTTGAGGTTGCTGTGAGCCATGATGATACCACTGTACTCTAGCTCTGGCAACAGAGTGAGACCCTATCTGAAAACAAGCAAACAAACAAACAAAAATACAGGTCAGGTCATTTTACTTCCCTGGTCCAAACCTACTATCATGTTCAGAAATCCACCTTCCTTGCAATGGCTCAAAGCCCTGCAGGATCAGTCCATACCCCCGACTCCCATCTTTTCTCCCCTCCTTCCCCTCCTCCACTAGCTGCTTACTGCGTTTACAACATCCCCAGCTCACTCCTGCCCAGGCTTTTTGCATCTGCTGTTTCCTCTGTCTGGAAAATCCTTTCCTCTGCTATTTGCATGCCTCACTCCCTCACTTCATTCAGGTGTCTGCTCATGTCACTTCCTTGGAGAGAATTGCTCTGTCCAAGTACTCTCTCATTCTAGGAGTGCCTTGCCCAGCTCTGCTGTGCTCCCATCACTCTCCTCCACCTGCACTTATCCTGTGTATTTGTATATGGTCTGCTTCTGCCTAATATAATCCCCATGAGGGCAGCAGGGACTTGGTCTGTTTTAGTCACTATTATTTCTCCAGCTCCTTGAACAGCATCTGGTACAAAGTAGGTACTCAACACGTTTGTTAAAGGAAGGAGCTGATATGAGGTCACTGTTCTAGTCCTGCCTTTTCTTTCCACCCATGTTGATCAGCATGGCCTTTAATGAATTCTTTTTAACTCCGTGCATTTTCCTGAAATATTACTTCCTGTTTAACAGGAATATTTTTGGGTTAGTTTTATTCTTAGACAAACACAGCCCTCACAACAATACCCCCAAAACATATTTAACTTCTTTTTTTTTTTTTTAAATGTAATAATATGGAGGGCACAGAGGAATGTCCTGTTTTATGCCTTTGGCATTTATAGCTGAGAACATTGAGCAATCACTGGCAAACAACTTATGCAAATATGGAAAATCTTCTTTTATTTTTTAATGAGAGGAGTAAGTAGGTTCTTACTTTCCCAGAGTAGCAATATTGCTAAAACTTAGAATCGTAGTGTTTTGTCTCATTTGTTGGCATCCTTCATATTTTAGATTTCCCTATTCTTGAAAAGCTTAATAAATTGTCACAAAATTAAATGACTTCCCCAACCAAGCTTGGACTTTGTTGTTTGTAATTTTCAAAATTATATAGAGCAGCATACACTGGACAGGTTTTGGGCACAGAACTAGGGAAATCCCTGAGGAGTAAACTGACTTCCGCTAGACAAGATGAAAACTGATTAAAATATTTATCGTGCTTTGGGTATGCAATAGCTTTTGATGATGGAAGGCATATTAATATTCATCTTTGCTGCTTGTCTACACTTCAGACAGATCCCAGGAAAGGATGTTCAAATGACCAGTTTTCTTTCCTCACCAGGAGTCCTTGAGACCCAGTACAGCTTGGAACCGAGAAATGCCTTGTGATGTGATTGAGCTTTTCCTTTGAGGGACAGGAATGGGGGAATATAAACCAGGAGGGACCTTTGGACTGGAAAGCTTTAAAGGATTACTGCTTTCTCACAGGAAGTCTTTTCCTAGAACAAAGGAAAAAGTTTGGTCATAATTTTATAAGCACCGGAACTACTATTGCTATTTGAAGCAGACTTTGCTCCTTAGGTGAAGTCAGAGTATCGAAGCCTTATAAAGGATTTTGATGTGAATGCCACTGGAGACTGAAGATTTTTATTCCTCCCCCACCACTTTGTTGAGGAAGGAGAGAAATGAGTTGTGTTTGCAGCTGATGCTCAGGTCTTCTGTGGTTGTGTGGAGTGCCCCATCTCACTTTTGTCCCAAGACAGAGTTCGAATGCATATGTTGTCCACATAGCTTGGCATAAGTGGCAAAGGTGGCCCGCTGGGGTTCTCAGGATCTGTCTTTTAATGTTTTTTCCCTTTAATGGGAGAAAGAATCTGGCTTTATTAGTTCAGTTAATTAAGCAGTGTTGTTTTCTGTCTAGGTTGGAGTAACCTTGATTACATATTTGGGTGCAAATACAGGCTCTGAAAGAACTTGATCTTTTTATTAAGCCATCTGAAAAATCTGGAAGTTGAATAGAATAGTCTCATAAAAATGGCAATATGTTAAAACCCTTAGTTTTCATCTTTTAAATCTGAAAATTCAGAATCCTCCCCTTTTGCATTTCAGTTTTTATTATTCCACACGACTGAGGTATTTTTATGAATGGTAACTTTAAAAATTGGACAATAATTATATTTGAAATCTATTTTAATATAATATAGTGACATCTGAAGAGAAATGTTTTTTCTTCATCCCAGTCATTTAATCATACATCTGCTCCGCTTTGTACAGATAAGTGTGAAGTTATACAAAGAGCTAGGACTTATGTCTCCCAGGTTGATAAGGCACCAGGCGGTAAGCAATTCAGAGAAAGAAAAGTCGGAGGAGAAGAGCAGATTCTGCCGTTGGCCTTTGGGAATACGAAGGATTTTGATAGATGGAGAAGGGTGGAGGGTATTCAAAGATGGCAGAGCAGAGACATCGTAGTGGGAAAACACAGGTTTGCTCACAAACTTGATTAGACTGGATGGAGTTTGGTGTTTGTGTGAGTCCAGTAGTGAAAGATAAGATTGGGAAGATTAGCAAGGACCTTTTTTTCCCTAATGCATTTCTTTGTAAGGTACAGTGCTTTTACCCCTTAATGACAAGCTTCCTATGAAAGTCATGGGAAGCAAAGCGCTAAACATGTGCAACTAAAACTAAAATGAAAACTGTTTTGTTATCTTGCATTTGCAAAAGTTGCACTTGGGAAACAAGTCAAATTCTATTATTTGCACTAATTTCAAGACCTATCTGCATCATGAATACAGTAAACAAGCAACATCTTACATTTTCAGAATGGGAATTACAAATAAGCTTAGGTATTTTTCCTGCCAAGATTTTTTTACCTCTCATAATTTGAATACTAGCTCAATAATTTTGGACTGGTCAGAGGCAGGTCTTCCCATGTATGAACCACTGATGATTCTCTTCCTTGTTTAGGAACCTTAGGTGTATTTCATTTTATTTTTTGCTGTTAGAATTGTGGTTTGGAGGAAATGACATCTCCACTGCCTCTTGTCTAGGTGATAGTCTTGAGAACTCAGTACTTGCACAAAAGTATTTTGAAATACAGCTAAAGTGTCATTCATGAGTTATTTGATTTGGTTCAGGATAGCAGGTGTGGTAATCTGTCATTTCCACTGCTGATCTAGAGTGGTTTCTTTCTCACACATATCTCCCCATTCTTTGGCTAATAGCACCACATTAGTGATTGTGCACTCTGTGCTGTCTGTATTTTCCCTTGCACTTTGGTGTGTCAGCCACACCAGTTGAAAGACTGAGTAAATATTCGGAATGTAAATGGTTTTTGTTCATTCTGGTCTCTCCCACCTTTGCATATGGATTTCTGCTAGACTTTCACTTTTTTCCCCCTCTATGTGTTGCTATTATTTTCCAATGGCTGGTTTTATTACTTCTAAGGCACAAGATGTTAATTCTTGAGTGATTAATAACTCTCTGTTAGTTTGTTCTTCAGACTTAGGCTTCTGCAAGATTGCCTTTACTTTGATTCTGCTTGGGAATCTAAGGTCTTGGGGGTAATTCTCCTTATATATAAGTGGGATGGAGAAGTGATATTATGGGGCTACTGTTTCATTTTACCAGAGAACCTTACGAGAGTCGTACCAGAGGAGCACTTCCCTAGAGAACAAATGGGCTTCAGGCTTTTTAGAATGCTTTTTTCTTTGATATCTCATTATTCCTCATAATATCAGAGAAACAGATAACTTAGGTGTAGTCATATTGGGCATTACTTAATTTCTTTCAAGGACTGGAACATTTATCCTATGCTCTTTATTTATTGGGTACTACCCTAGTGGTACCCAGCTGCTAGGCTCTGATGAGCTGAGGTCCAACTGTCTTGGAATCCTGGAATGTCAGTGTTGGAAGGGACCTGAGAGGTGATTAATTATCCCATTCTCTTCGTTTTTGGAAAGAAAGGGCTCAGAAGGTTATAGAGGCTTGTCTGGGAGCACAGAGCCAGATTATAGTGGATACAGAACCCAGGTTTCTCAGTTCCCAGTTCAATATTTGCTACCATGCCCCAAATATCCCAGTGGCTGTGCCCTCTCTGATGCTTTTACCAACTTTCAACTGTATGCTAGTAGCAAAACATGATAGACTGAATGTTTCTCTGGAGGTTTTTCCTTACCCTGTTTGGACCTGGCATATCAAAATTAGGGTGTTTGATGTTGAGATGGACAATTATTTTTGCTTACTCAGGATCCGTTCCTCCTTCTCTAACAGCATCCTGATGTTGCCGTGTGGAACCACTTCCTTCATTGTCTATAGCGTGAGGTGCTTTGTCTTAGTCTGGCTACTCCTTGAGCGTGCAACCTGAGCTAGGTCTTTCGGACGAGCTTTCTCTTGACTGTTTGCTTACACAGGCACATGGTGCAGAATTCACAAGGTATAAAAGCATATACAGTGAAAAGTGTCTTTTTTCCCACTCAGGCCCCCAACTACCCATTTCCCTTCCCTAGAGGCTAGCACTATTTCTAGTTTTTTTTATACCTTTCTGGAGATATTCTTTATAGTTACAAACATTTATACATTTTTTCACATGAATAACACTATATCTTAGAGATCTTTCCATATTTGTACATTCTTCTAAAATACTGCATAGCTTTCCATTGTATGGGTTTCATAACTTATTTAACGCGACTCCTACTGTCTTTAGTCTTCTGCTTTTACAAATAATGTTGTCATGAATATCCTAATACATAACATTTTTCACATGTGAAATCTATGATAATTAGTACCTAGGAGTAGAATTGTTGGATCAAAGGATATGTGTATTTTTAATTTTAAGAGAGATGGTCAAATTGCCTTCCATAGAGTTTGTAGCAGAGTTTATATGTATGTGTACATGTGTATTTGTATACATGTATATATACTACGTATATGTAATATGTAGAGTTTATATAATATAGTGCCAGTTTCCCTACATTCCTCCCCAATGCAGTGTTTTATCAGACTTTTTGACTTTTTGCAAATATGATTAGTAAAAAGGGGCATCTCACTTTCATTTGGATTTCTCTCATTCCTATTTTGCAGATGAAGAAACTGAGGCTCAGAGATATTAAAAGGTTTTCTAGGTCACAGGAATAGTGAGTAACAGAGCTAGAGTTTGCAGTTAGGTGGAGGTAGTTGCTGTCTTAATCATTATAATAATCTTAGCCAATGCTCCATTCTGTTACTGCAACCAAAGAGTCCTGATAGATACAGAGGTTCTAGCAAGGAACCACTCATATATCCTCGACTGGTAAACGTGGGGAGGCTGTTCTTTTTCACCATGGACTTGTGTGCCAAATCAACTAGATTAGTCCTGGTGATGAGCGCAGTTAGCACGACATCCAGTGATGTTATTGTGTGGTGGAATTGAGTTCCACATGGGATGTAGGTGGCCCTTTGCCCTACTGAGTCCTGGGGCTTTGTGCTATAACCGTTTACGTCGATGGAAGGTGAAATGAGGGCTCCTTGTCCCTGGAAACATGGCATTTTGCCTGATTTTCTGTTTAAAGTTATGTTCCTGTTGGAATCTATTCAGGTCTGAGTCAGTTGTCACGTTGCGATACGATGAGCCTCCTTGGCTTCTCCTGCTCGCCTTCATTCTTCCCCCACCTGTCAGTTTTCATTAGGGTCATTTAAACACTGGTGCATTCTCTGTTCTCAGCCTTTTCCTGCTTGGCCACGGAACTGTGGGTTGAAGCCTTTACCCTGTACATATGGTTCCTAGGTTAAGAGTTTATTTCAAGAAGACTTCGAGGGGGGGTTGAGATGATTGGGGAGTAGTTAGAATTATATTTTCTAGTAGAGGCAAGGATGGAAAGAGATCTCAGCAGGTGTGGAGAGCTTTCCTTCGTTCCTTCAGTAAACTGAGTGGGTAGACTGTAATTCTCAGGAGTTGGGGCCTTGCTGGACCACATCTCTTGCCCTGTTATCTCATGCTGTGTTGTAAAGTGAGGTTCTGTTGCTGGCTGTGTGACCTACGGTATCAGTCACCAAATCATTTCAATTTGAGTCCCGCTCACCTTTGAAGTACTCAGGCTTAGATACTCTTGGGTTAAGAGCTTTAGCTTTCAAGTTAATCAAACTAGGGTTTGAGCTCTGGCTTCATCATGTAGCCGTGCATAGTACTGGGCAATCATACAAGGAGTCTCAAGTTTCCTAATCTGTAAAATGGGGATAATAATAGTACCACCCTTATGAGATTGTTTTGAGATTTACCTGAGATAATACATGTAATGTTTTGTGCATTGCCTGCCATATTTTTTGCATTATTGTTTTGAATCTGTCCTCTTCTTTCCTTCCTCCTCTCCCCTTACCTTTCACCTGAGTTCCTATTTGTTCCCTTAGACTCTCATCTTATGGTTATGTATGCATGTAATCCATGCTTTCCAGCCAGGTCTCTGTTCAAAAGCCATCTCAGAGTGGCCCTTTCTCTGTCTTTTTACCATGCTTTATTTTTCCTCAGAACATTTATCACTATCTGAAATTATGTCTTATGTGTTTACCTATTTCCTACACTACAATATAAGCACCTTGAGGACAGGGACTTTGTCTTGTATAGTGCTGTGTTCTCAGTGCCCAATACAGAGTTGGTAACACGATACATATTTGTTGATCAAATCAAGAAGCAAATGCTTTATGGGTGCATGCTTTCTCTGAAGTCACCTTTTTATGCTAGTGGTGCTTTGTATGTGAATTTATTGAATGGCGTACTGTTCCTTCTTTTTGGTTTAATCCATTTGACAAACTCCCTTATTTAAAAACATTCAATAATTATCCATTACCAACTGCAGAAATCTTACCTTTTCAACTTACTCTGAAATATAATCTCTCTGTATTAGACTCATTCAACATTAGAATGTACGTCAGAGATACTTGTGCAACTTTTTAAAGACATAAGCACCAGCTCCAGGCATTTGGGTTCAGTGGCCATAGCTCTCAATCATGGCTGAACATTTGAAACACCCAGGAAAATTTTTAAAAAATATCATCACTTGGGCCTCACCTCCAGAGATACTGATTTAGTAGGTCTAAGATGTGGCTCCCAGTTGATTCTAATGTATTGCCAAGTTGCAATGTTTTAAAAACCTCACAGGTGATTCTGATGTGATCAGGTTTGAGAACTACTGTTCAGCAGGTACCTGACCACTCACCACGTTAGATTTGATTGAATGGATGAATACATGAACACATTAGCAAATGAACAAGAAGGCTCTCTCATTTTAAACCAACACAGGTGTGTTAAGTGCCTGCTGTGTTTCCTTAATTCTGTGGAGGACACAGGAAGGAAACAGCTATATTTGTAATTCTTATGTAAGGTGGAAGATGATGTTGATAATAATGGTACAGAGTTAAGAAAGCTTAGAAGAGGGTGGGATATGTTTGGATGGGTAGGATTTCAGAATGCTTCATGGTGGAGCATCTGGACTTGAGTCTTTCAGAATGGGGAGAATTCTGACAGGTGGAGATGGAGGTGGGGAGAGTGGCTGTTTCCTGTAAAGGGAATAGCTTGGAGAGTGGTAGAAGCAGGGAAATGCAGGTTATATTCAAGGCTCCTAAAGCGGCCCAATGGCTGGCAGTCCCCCAAAACTGGTCCGCTTCTAGAGATCCTTACCTAACTCAGGAAATGGCACCACTCTCCACCGAAATCTTCATGCCAGGAGTAGAGGAATCGTCCTTGAAACGTCTCTCTCTCCACCCATGAATCCAGTGGAGAACTCTTACCCCTGAAATCTCTCTCAAATCTGTTTACTTCTCTTCATCTCTCCTGCTACCAACCTAGTCCAAGACGTCATGCTCATTCCCCTGAGCTGTTATAGCAGCTTACTGTCTGGTTCCTTGTATTCTTCACATAGCAGCCAGCGTAGTGTTTTCAAGTGCAGAGATCTAATCATGTTCCTCCCTGTACAAACTCATTAATAGGTTCCAGTTGCTCTTAGGATAAAGACTAAAATATAGGTGCTCCTCAGCTTATGATGGGGTGATGTTCCAATAAACCCATTGTAAGTTGAAAATAACATTGAGTTGAAAATGCATTTAATACACCTAACCTACCAAACATCATAGCTTAGCCTAGCCTACCTTAAACGTGCTCAGAACACTTACGTTAGCTTACAGTTGGGCAGAATCATCTAACACAAGGCCTGTTTTATAATAAAATGTTGAATATCTCATGTAAGTTATTGAATACAGCACACTGTAGAGTATAGTATCGGTTATTTACCCTCATTATGGCTTGGCTGACTGGGAGCTACGGCTCGCTGCCACTGCCCAGCATCACGAGAGAGTATTTGTACTGCATATTGCTAGTTCAGGAAAAGATCAAAATTAAAAATGCCAAGTACAGTTTCTACCGTATGCATATAGCTTTTGCACTGTGTAAAGCTGAAAAATCGTAAGTCCAAACTATCGTAAGTCGAACCATCATAAGTTGGGCACCGTGTGTGCTTTATCCTCAGCCCACTTCTCCTGCTCAGACTTTCTTCCAACCCCTTTACCCTCTCTATTGCTACTGCACTGGCCCTGTCTCAGTCATTCCAGTGCATTGAGCTCCCTTCTTCTTCAAGGCCTTTGCACATGTTTCTTCTTCCTGGAATGTCTTCTCCCATCAAGACAGACGTATAGATTGTTTCTACTCATTTTTAGATATCAGCTCAATTGCCCCTTTATCAGGAAAGACTCCCTTGACCTGTCTGACTAGGGCAGGTCCCTGTGTGGTACTTTACTGTTGCCCTCATGAATGCCATGTGTGAGAACACAAGCTTTGTTCTGGAGGCGTTGAGTATCTCTGGCAGATAGAATTTGGGAGAACTTACCTGTTTTGTGAAGATCTAGTGCTTCTAGAGACATTAAAATAACTGAAGTAAATTTTGGAGTTCATTTCTCATTAACTGTCCCTTGACAAAGAACTGGGAATTGTTGATTGTATTATAAGATAGAATGTGAATGGCCGTGCAGTTTCTTTGTACACATTCCTCCCAATTATTGGAATATGAGCCAATTTCATAGTATTAATTTGGGTACTGTTATCTGCAATAAGACCATCCCCATCATATTTTCTCTATAAGCGGCAAGTCCAAAATGCACAACCATTCTATGCGAGCCTTGTAGTAAAGACATTGTCCAGTTCTTCACAAATGATAGGCAGATGAGTGAATTGACAAGAACTGCACTTTTGGGATGTTGCCTTGGTAGAACCTCAGCTGTGCCCTCTGTCATTCTCCTTTTCTAATTTCAGTATCTTCCAAATTGAAGATATGAAATATTCACCTCAGATGTTAAGAAAAGTCCAGGTTCCTGGAGGTTGTCACAGTTTTTTTGCCCTTGCCAGATATAAGCAACCTTGGGGTCCTTGGCAACCAGCCATTTCCTGTCAGGAAGCTCTGGAGCCATCATCCTTGATACTGCCCTATGCTATCTAGGTTGGGAGTCATGTGACAAATCAGGAAATATCAGGGGCCCGTATATTTCGGCATTTTGGAGCCATGCAGAATCTGGACAGTGGTTTCAGAAGTGTCATTGAGATGTCACTTTCTTGTTCTTCTTGTGTTGATGCCTAGAATCACCATCCAGCTTGAAGGGATCGGGAGGTTTTCTGGCCCAGGGTAGGTACCCTTGGCACATATACAGGCATCTTCATGCTGACCGAGTTGGAATCTCCTGGTGAGAAGTGATTTGTTGTCCTGATTAGAATGTAAACACTTGCTGAAGTTGAGTTTTATCTCTCGTGTGAGTTTTGTTATAGCCTTCTGTGTTTATAAACATGTCTTGAGCATGAGGGAGAAATGTGGTAACCTTCGAGCCCTCAAGAGTGTCCATTTGTTTTCTCTATGGGCTGAAACTAAGATAATTTAGCATCCTTCCCTGAGAGTCCCATATCCCTCTTGCTTTTACCAGCAGGCCTGGGACAGTGCCCAGATTGCCATTTCCTAATTGTTCCATCTTCTTCTAGTAGAGTCTATAAAGTTTTCTGACAAAGCACATTTCATGTTTAGTGGGCATCTACTAGAGGGGCTCAAAGTCCAGGTAAGGCCTCAGTTCAATCCATCAAACAATACTGATGTTTTTTTCAAAGGTTTAAGGTGTTCAGTGTTGGAGAAAACTGAGTTGCTGCCCTTGTGGAGCTTACACATGTGTTAAAGAAACAGACACAGACAGAAATAAGGTATGAAGTGGAACATCAAAAGAGAGGTAGGAACAAAATGTTATGAGGGTGCCCCAGAGAACACAAGTCAGATTGAGAAAACTGGACAAGACTTCATGGAAGAGGGAGGTGTCTTTCAATTGTGCCTTGAAGGGTGAATTGAATTTTGATAGGTAGAGAATTGGTGGGTGAAGAAGAGACACAGGGCCCATGTTAGTGCAGACAGTAAGCACAAGAGGCATGGCCCTATAAAATAGTAGGGCATGTTTGCAGTAAAGTACATGGTGCCTTGTAACCAGTGCTTCAGGTACCTAGATGGGGTGGAGTGGAAGAAGGAGGGGAGGGCACTAGAGAACAAGTGGAAAGGGGACAATGGGCTCAGCTGAGCAAGAGCCTTGAATGACATGCTTAGAAATTTGGCCTTTGTTCTGGAGACAGTGGTGGGAATTGGATTCAAAGATGTTTGAATAGGAAAGCAATAGGGTCAGGTCCATTCTTCAAAATTATAACTGGTAGCAGCATCGTAAATAGATTATAAAGAGAAGAGGCTGGAAGCATGAAGACCTGCTGCAAAAATTCTGGTGCAAAATAATGAGGTTCTGAGCCAGAGCCGTAATGGAGGGAATACATAAAAAGGAAGGATGAATTCGGAGTTTTATTTTGTTTTTTTAAACAGGTACATAGAACTTCATCATCAATTCGATGACAGGGATGAGAGGCAAAGAAGAGTCACAGGCAATTTTATAAGATTTCTAGTGTTAGTTATTGGATGGATGATGATATCATTTACCAAGCTAAGGAACATAGACAAGGAGGAAATTTAGGGCCATATGAATTTGAGCAGCCAGTAGAGCATCTAAGATGAGCTGAAAATACTGGTCTGGACCTTGGTAGAGACATCAGAGCCAAGCATAGATTTGGGAGTTTGATTTATGTCTGTAGTAGGCATTCCTTATGTGCCTGTCATGTGCCGAGCAATGTTCTCTCATATGTTTACTTAGGCTTGAAAGCCCCTGACACATGGCAGTCATCTCCATAGAGACAGTGGCTGAAGGGATTGGAGTGAATGAGAGAGCATGTTGCTTAAAGAGTAAGGAAGAACAAAGCGAGTACAGGATGACCTAGTATAAAGGACAAGCACAAGACAGCCAGTGAAATGGCCTAAGATGGCAGCCAGAGAGCTTAGAAGAAAACCAGAGTAGATGGTAGAAGTGAGTAGGGGAGAGACAGGGAGATTAATAATGTCAAACCCTACAGAGAAGTCAAGAGTGACCCTACTGTTGCATCCTACTGTTGCATTCAGCATAGAAGAGTTTCAGTAGAATGGTAAGACCAAAAGGACAAGGTGTGGGAGATGATAGGTGAACCGATGGATACATTTTTTGTGATCTGATCTGAGAGGAAGTTTCTCAAAGCAGTTCTCTCTGCCCTTGATGTTTATAAGTCAACCTGAGGTGCCTGAGAAGTGCATTTTAGCCAGACAAGGGGTGTTGCAGCTAGCTTTATTCTGAGTTCCTCCGGAAATCAGCCTGTAGACATTCAGTTGCCTGGTAGCTAACTAAATAAAGGCTGACCTAAAGCCTTAAACATTTTAATTTGCAAAACCATTGTTGTATTAAATCACAAATGGGAGGCAATTTAGCAATGCATCTCCAAAATTGCACTGGGCTCTGGCTGTGGTTTTGCAATTTATGTTGAAAACGAAAATTGAACTCTGTGGCATAAAAACAGATTGTTGATTTTGTGATTAATTTGGTCTCTAAGGCCAAGGAAACTGTTAATGCTGTATATCAGTTCTAAAGTTGTGGTAGTATTTGTGGAGCAAAATGAAAAATCAATATCGTAACTACAGGATAGCTCTCTTAAAATCCAGGGTGCATTTTGTTGCAAATTGCATGGTAGAAACTGACCTCCAAAGGGACAAACATACCTTCCTTATTTCACAAGTGTGTGTCTATTGTGGAAAAGCAGAGGAAAATGGTTGGGTATTATTATAGTGTAGCTGGGAGTAGTAGAAGCATCAAATTGTTTCAGTTTAGGGTAAAACCTCACTTACAGTTATGTGTGTCCTGAGGCAACCTCAAGGAGTAGTCTCTAGGAGGGTTGTGCAGTCAGAAGTCAAGATACCTGGGTTGTACATTAGCCTCTGCTAATCACATGCTGGTGTCAGCCCAGTCTCTTGCCCTCCCTGGTGTGTTTTGTGGTTTTATGTGTTAGTACTTCAGAAATGCATTGACATACTCTCATGAAAAAGGAGTGTTCTCCATTAGTATCATTATGAATAAGACACTCAAGGGGTTTGTTTATATTTTCCATTCCTAGAAGTGGGAATACTTCTTTTCTATTAAGCTTATGTATGCAGTTAGAGGGGAGTATGGGGAATTCTTTTCTTGTTTTGCCTTTTGTTTTGGCAAAAGCAAATGGTTCCTATTTGCTATGGCAAGAATCATCGTTAACAGACTGCATTAGACATACAGAACATTAAGGTTGGAGCTTTTTATTGATGGAGATGTCGAGAACCAGGACATGACTTGTTCCCAGGTTCATTTCAGTTGGCAATAGTACTAAGATGAGAAGTAGGTGTCTCAACATCCAGGCAAGGATTCTTTCTGTGATCCCACCAGCCATTTTCCTAAGGAGTGCTGGGATTGTTTAATCCATGATCCAGTTGAAATTTACTACCAGCTTCTTAGCCCAGTATATTACCCTTACAGGCCAGGCTTCGCCTTGAGGTCAGAAGAATGAGACGCAGCTTCAAGAAAGAAGTGTTAGTAGAAATATTAAGACCTCTTTCCAGTGAACTGTGCCTCAAGTGGTCTTTTAAAACTGCTTCTGTTCTATGTGACTTACAATTATTTGAGGGCTGGGGTTTTTGTGGTGGGTTTTCTTTGATGTGTGGGCAGTGGTGCTAATTTGTTTCTCTCTTCCCCCATCTATTTTGCTTTGCCTCATTTCAACTTAAGCGATGAATTATGTGGTCTTTTATAATATAGAGATTAGTGTAGCCATTTTTAGTCAGTTCTTGTCATCTCCCTTAGGAGCTGACTCTTTGCAAAAGAAACACCTCTGTCTTGTCAGAATGACAGTGATTACCCCACAGTTTGGATCATCTCCAGCAGCTTTGTTCCCTGAAAAACGAAATGATTTGATGAATAAAAGTTTGGTGTATTTGGTGAGTCAGAGGGCAGGAAAATGTCCTTGTCTCTGATGAGGCTCTTAAAGTCAGACACATTGAACATCAGGGATAAAATAAACCTTAATCTCCAAAGGAAAAACCCCGGAGCATGAAACTGTTCCTACTAGAAATGCTGTAAATCTTGCAAACCATGTAGGTTTTCTGTTTGGGGCAACATCAAAGCCCAGTGACTTTAGAGATTAAAGTGTATTTGACAAGCAAAACTTTCCCTGTGCCCTCCTCTTTACGAGATTTGGCCTGTCTCTTGCCTTTGTTTCACCTCAGTATGACTTCCTTTCTTCCTGAGAAGTAGGAAGTATCACCTCCTCAAATCTGGAGTAGGCTGCCATGGTTTGTTCATTGAAAGCCAGTTGCAGGCCCAGGCAGCAGTCCCTCAGCCTTCTAGGATTGTCCTGCCCCTGTGGAAGACAACGCCTTCTCACAGTCACTTCCCAGGGTCCCTCTTATTTGTGGAAAAGTTTCAGAGCCTTTTGCTGACTCTAAGAAGATCAAACGACAGGAAGACAGTGGTTTTCCTCAGCTTGGACCTTAGAATTTCTGTTTCTTTTAAAAACCATCTTCTGTGATGTCTCAGAAGAATTACTTCTTTTTTCGTTTTTTTTTTTTCTTTCTTTGCCTTTTTCTAACTGTGTTTGGGATGTCTCTGTGCTTTCTCTTTTGCATTGGAAATAAGTGACTGTATTTTTGTTCAAATAAAAAATCTTTTTCAGATAAATTATTGTTTAACAGAGTAAAAACTTTTCTGCGGTACATCTTTTCTGGAAAGTAAGGTGTGATAGCATTTTGCTTTTCAAAAAAAAAAAAAAAATTTAAAGGAATTGTGCTTATCTGAAGTCAAACATTCCTGCCTCTTGCTAGGTCCGTATAAGATTTGTCCTGTGGCTGCTTCTCAGGGTGGTCAGATAGGAAGAGGAGGACAGATTGGGAAGGCAAATGGCTTTAAGGGTAAACCCCATAGCGTAAAATCTCATTACTGGAAAAGCACTTTGTGTTTAAGGATAGGTATTCCCAAGTGGAAGGATGGCAATGGTGAATGCTTAAGGGACTCACTAAAATATCTTAAATTGTCTCCGTTAAACATGTAGCATCCTTAGAGGTCAGACAGAGCTGAAACTTGAACAGCTGTACAACAAGCATCTGAGATTGTTTTTAATTGTGTCCCCTTTCTCTAACAGCAGTAATTCTTGTTTATATTGTCAAGAACCTTTCCACTGAGCACAAGCACACCATACTTGAAGGTCAAATGCTTAACCCTTCTGCATGGTTACAATGAAAATGGACCCTTTTGTTTTCATTAATGTATACCCCAGCCGTGTATGCCAGGGAGAATGGGGGCCTCAAGCGTTCACCAAGCTGAAGTAACTTATTGTAAAAGAGCCACAAAGAGAGCATATTTTTGTTTCCATACAGCAGTTGTTTAGCCTTTGCCTTGTGCACCCAACCACAAGACAGTATGCTCATTTATCAATAGGCAGAATTTTTGGGTACCATTTTGTTCCTTTGACCTGTGTTACTTTTTACTGACCCGACCAAATTGCTTAAAAATTTTCCTTTTCTGCTGTCAGTGTTTAAAGCTGCTTAATGTCTCTGAAGTGATCACCCCCTTTCTTTTAAACACTTTACATTCCTGTTTACCACAGCACCTGTTACTGTAGTGAACCATGAAATCACAAATGTTATGAGCTCTTACTGACTAGTAATACTTTATTAAATATAAATAGACTACCCTCCTGACTCTGGGGTGGTGTATAAAGGTAAGCAGGCAAATGCACATATGTCCATAGATACACATATATTGATTTGTGGGGGGCAATCAGGAAAGTGGGATGGTGTATTTATTTGTCAGGCAAGAAATGTTTCTTTTTCTGCTCCTTAAGAGTTAACTAAAACTAAAGGGGCCAGTTCTGCAAACATTAAATATGAGCCTCAAACATGAAGGCTTCTTTGTTACTGAAACAAAAATACCGCAGCAGGTGGTAGACTCGAACACAGGAGGGTGGAGGAGGTTCAGTTGTTGCTCATTTTTCTAATCCTTTCAGAATACCCATTGTCTAAGCCCCAAAGTTAAAATGTCCCTGCTCAGTCTCATGGAGACAATTTCAGCGTGACAGGGCTGTGCCCATCACTGGTTTTCTACAACAGTTTAATCTTTGGGTATGGAATGTATAACCACTAAACAAGGCAGGAGAGGCAATTGTCTCTCTAAAATGAGCCAACAATATCTGCTTATCAAAGCATAAAACTGTTCTGAATGTGGCAAGTTAGAGTTAAGTAGGAATTCATGCCAACAACAGTAGTATTTTGTAGGTTTTAGACTGTATTAATCAAGACAGAAATGTGGCTTTTGTTGTTCCTGGGGCTCTTGAAGCAACTTTGTGGTAACCACATTAGATTTCCAAAGCTACAGTTAAATTCTACACAGTCCATGTCTATTTATATCAGGGTGCTTGAGTGAAGATATAACTTTCAAGAGGAATTAATAATTGTAGTTGGAATAATTGTTTTCTTTCCCTAATAATGAATGAAATGTAGTTTATAACTCTGGACCTCAGAGCACCCCAAGCGGGAGGCATTAAAAGATAAGTTAAAGGGCACAGGCAGGCTACCAGACAAATTCCTGTTATTGCTCATGATAAAGGGTACCAAATGTCCCCTTCATGTGCCAAGTCCCTCGGTGTTCTCATTGAGCCATCCATAATTTTTTCTTTTATTCTAAATCACAATTGGAATGATTTAAGAAAATGAATGCAGCATAATGATAGTTTTTAAAAAATAAAGTAAGAAATCTGAAGTTGAGAATCTTGTTCCTATAAACTTCAGACACAAATTCTAATAAGCTTATAGACGCTCCTTAAGTCATGTTTTTACACAAAAGGCTTATGTGAACATGGATATTCTTTCCTGATAGGAAAGAAGCCATGTTTCTGCTGCTTAAGCCACACATTAGATCTAATGATGGCTGCCGTCAGTGGCACTAAACATGTCAACAGAATGGCATCTGCCAAACTTGAGGACTTTTTAAACCTTCTAGACAATACTAACATTCAGAAGTTAGTGTTTCATCTGACACTCATATTCCATTCATATGTAATATTCATACATGTGAAAAAGGGGGAAAAATCCTAAATTATTTTATCGTTTTCAACTTTGACATGGGACATTATAGCTAGGAAGAATCTGGGATATCTGGAGTGGATCTACATAGAAAGACAGTTTGATAGAGTTAAGGCCCATCGACTATTTGGTTGTTGTCTCTTTGTATTTAAAAAATTATGTTGTTCACTGTGACTTCAGGTCCTTTGTCTGTGTGCAGGTGAGACTCCAGACAATCAGGGAGTGAGTCACCGCTTCTTCTACCAGTAGAGACCATCTCTGAACCCTAGTCTGTTACTGAAACCATTGTCAAGAGCTTGGCATCGTTTACCCCAATTTTGCTAACCATACTTACTCTGCCATCCACTAGCAATGAGGTCCTGGGCAGTTATTGAATACTGTGAGCCTTGATCCCTTCACTTGTAAAATGAGTTTGCTAATGATACCAATCTATCGTGTCAGGTTGTTGGAAGGATTAAATGAGATGTGGTATCCCAGCCTCATAGAAGGTGCTTTATATTTTATAAGTCATTACATGGTTTAGTGGGTAAGAGAGTGAACTCTACTACCAGACTGCCTTGGTATAAATCTTGGCCCTACTACTTACCAGCTATGTGATCTGAGGCAAGTTACTTAATATCTTTGTGCCTTGATTTTTCTTATCTGTAAATTGGGATATTAATATAATAAAACCTATTTCACTGAATTGTTAGGAGAATTTAAATTGAGAAAGCCTGAAAAGTGATTAGAACTTGGCTTGGCACATGGTAAACATTAAATAAGTAATAGTTATTGTTATTATTTTTATTTGTTATTGACACCTTTCCCATTATATGTTTTACCTAGCTACTGTGATGGTTTTTCCTTTCCATAGGCACTATTAATGCATTAATAATATGCACTTAAATTTCTAATTAAAATTCCCAAATTCCTATTTGAGAATCATATAATAAAATTATACATGTGTGTGTGAGTATGTGTTTGTTTGTGTGCCCCCATCTCTGTGTGTCCATCTCCTCTGGGTAAATAGGTGCTAAATTGCAGGTAGTGCTGACATTGAAGGCTGTAGACAGTGATGTTTAGGCAGGGATTGCATTTGTCTTAGGTAGATGTTATCTAAGGACAAGTGCAGCAACTCTGCCCATGTGATTTTCACTGAATTATCTTTCCCTACCAGATTGTTATTTCATTTAGAGTTCTAATAGTCACATTGTCAATAGTATGAACTGCTTCTTTATAGTGAGACATAGCTTTGACCTCAGGAATCTTAAGAAAAATAAGATTGTTAAGGGCGGGCAGGTTTTTGTGGTGATATTTATTAGTTATATCTTTGTTCTTACAGGTCTACATTTTAGTTTCATTGTTTCAAAATGGAAAGATAATAGTACAGTCATGCATGTTGCTTAACAATGATCATATGTACTGAGAAATGCATCATTAGGCAGTTTTGTCATTGTGTGAAAATCATAGGGTGTACTTATACAAACCTAGATGGTATAGCCTACTGTACACCTAGGCTGTATGGTACAGCCTATCTCCTAGGCTACAAACCTCTACAGCATATTACTATACTGAATATTGTAGACAATTTTAACACAAGGATAAGTATTTGTGTATCTAAACATATCTAAACATAGAAAAGGTACCGTAAAAATATGATATAATCTTACGGGACCACTGTCGTATATGCAGTCCATTGTTGACTGAAATGTCATTCTGCAACGCATGACTGTACTTAGCAGATCAGTATTAAATGATATGTGAAGGTTATGATAAACAAGGAACAGGACATTCTAGTAGAGTGGAATAACTATTTTATAAATCAAAATCAATCCTAAGAGCTTAATTAAATCGAACAGTTAATTTATATAACCCCTTGGTTATCCTCCACCCCACGTGTTAGTTTGTTTCTCAACCTAGACCTAAGCTCCAAGTTGCCAGGCATTGTGATCTTCTGGATATCCACTATATAGCAGAGACTCAAATATCATTGATTGATTTATCACACGGAAATTTGCCTTCAGTACATTCTGTTCCATGTGCCCAGTATACAATGTGTTGGACCTGTAGTTAGAACACCTGGTTTTTAGTCTTAGCTCAACTCCTTTACTAATTTTGATATTGAATGAGTTATTTAATTTGACTGAACCTCAGTTTCCTTATCTATAAAAATATGGTTAATACTTGCTGTACTTAACTCACAGAGTTTTCATGAGGATCAAACAAGATAAAGTTCATGAAAACACTTCTCAAAGTGTAAGTCAGTTTACACATATGTTAGCTTTGGGCACAGGAGTATGATACCTGGATAGATTTGGCTCTATTGCGTACTAATGGTATAAAATTTGGCAAATTACTTAACTTTTCTAAGTATCAATTTTTTTCATCTGCAAAATGGAAATGATAATACCTTTGTCTCATGGACTTGTTGTTAGGATTCAGTGATATAATGTATGTGAGCAGCACCTGGCATGTAGAAAGCACTCAGTAGTGTTAGCTGCTATATTATCATCATCATTATTATTCAGAAAGCATAAGGGATATCAGCTTATCTGGTATAGATGCTCTGTTAACACTGAACAGAGGGAGAGGGAGGAATAAAGAAGGGCTTAGACAGTATAAAAATGATGACTGACTTTAATGTGGCTCTAAGTGGCCAGTGCATTAGAGTTACCCTAAATCTCAACAGCAAAATTCTAGGGGCCAAAAAGTAGCTAACACTTACTGACTGGTTACCATGTGTTAGGTACTATTCTAAGGGCCTTATGTGTGAAAGATGAATCCTGTCAACCCTCCAAAGTAGCTGCTATAAATAGCCTCATTTTATAGATGAGGAAACTGAGGTCCAGAGAGGCTAAGTAACTTGCCCGCGGCTGGCTCAGTCACTAAGGCAGTTGGCTTCCAGAGCCTTTGTTCTTCCTCCCTGTGCTAAAGTCCCCAAGTACAAGGGAGACCTCCTGACTCACCAACCATAATTTTTTCTTCATGCAGCCAAAAGCTGAAAAATCTACCCGTCAGCTTTGCTTAAATTTGAGTTCTGTACTGTCCAGATTCCAGCTCAGATATAGTGACATTTAAAGTGTAGAATAGTGTATTATGTATATGTATAATTTCCCCAAATCTCTAATTCCTAGATATACATTTCTCTCATGCCCCAAACCCCTGTCTGCTGAATGTCCCACAAGCACTTCAAACTCTACACATCTAAAACTGAACTCTTCTCTGTGGCTTTGGGGAGTAATTTGATCTTTGTGCCTTGTGCCTCAGTTTCTTCATCTTTAAAATTGAGCTGTCTCATATATGGGGATTGCTGGATTAAATGAGGTGATGTTGACACAATGCTGTTGGCATGGCAGGTAGTAAGCACTAAATAAATGTAGCTCTTGTTCTTATTGCCACTGTGGGGGGACCAGTTCTCTAGGTCTGGGGGCAGTAGCAAGGTCTTGGCTGGGCCTTCTGTCTTCACTCCCCTGAACAGTTAAAATTTCCACTAGGGCTTTGGTTTGGATGTTACTAAAAGAGGGGGTAGGTAGAAGGGGGGGCAGATATATACAAAGGAGTGAATTATAACAAAGAGCCTTTTCTGCTTCAGTTCTTGTGTAGAAAACATATGTTCAGTGATGCAAGCAGCAGTTGGGTTAAAGACACACTGTAGGGCTGCAGACAAAAGGCCTGTGCTCTTCCTGCATTCACGATGTTTCCAAACATATTCACTTGTCTCACTTGTTAGGGACTGAGCTGTCAGCTGGATCCTCTTGCAAGTGTGATTTCTTTTTCCCGTTCCCTTTCAAAGGCCTTCTCCCCCTTCCCCTCTCCCCCAATGTTTTACACTTCGTATAATCCAGTGTGCATGACAGACCACTTCAGCCTTTGTGCTACTGATGTTTGGGGGAAGGAGGGAGCTGATCTGATGGAGATCTTGGGTAACTTTTCACTTGTCCAAGGATGGAAGAGTGCTAAGCCACTTTTAGGCCAAACATCATTAGTGGCTCAATTATTTAGTGCTTGGTGTAGCTAGCCATTATTCACCTTCAATTAACAGTTAGGCCAACAAACAGATTAGTGCAGTGAGATTCTCAGAAGTGGCGACTGGGAATCAGGGGCATGTGTGTGTTGTAGTTGGGTTGGGAGAGTTCTTGCTTTTATTTGTAGAGTGTATAGTTTTTGATAAAAAGACAAAAATAATGCAAGGCACTGCTGAAATAATTGGAGAGAAGTCAGCTGTCATTTTAGTATTCATTATGTGAAATATATAGGTAGGACCATACTTGATTCTATACCCAGGCAGTATTTCTATGTGCCATGGCTGCAGTTTAAACCTTTTCATTTTCTTTATGGAAAGTTTGCAGCTCTGGTGGGTTTGTTTTCATGGATGAGACTTTAGAAAGATACTTTTATGTATATTACTTTTTATTATGTGTATGTATAATATAAAAGTATTAGGGATAATACTTTTACCTATAATCTATTAGAGGTACTATTGCAGTAACAGCGAACTGGAGATTTAAAGAATTAGCATGCTAGTGCGTCTGCCACTGACATATTACTCTTGGGCATTTCACCGTCCTGAAATGGGAGAGTGAAAATCTGCGAAATAGGAATTACATTATCATTGTGCTTTATAGAGCATATGATATAAAACAAAATAAAGTGGTTTTATAGATAGTGGTTCATGATAACACTTTTCTTGTCTTTGTAGAGATCTTGGGTTGTCTTCATTGTGATATTATTGAGTCAATTTCAGTGCTATTGTTTCCTTTTTTCTTCTAAGAGTCTTGCTCATGCTCTCTGTTTCTTGATATTATTAGTTGAGTTGCTCATCACCAGCATATTCTGAGGAAGGAGAGGCAACAGGGAGGCAGAGAATTTCCCATTGGCTTAGAGCTCTAAATGTGGTGTTAGCTCATTTCAGCAGTGGAGGCAATTCTAATCCTGCTAATGAATAGGCAGTCAAGTGGAATTTCCCATATATGGTGTCTTCTGGTGTGAGGATAATTTCAACACCTAAAAATCTGCAGACAAAAAATACCATACAAATATTTTCTAATGGAAAGTGCCAACAGAGTCATCCCCAACAACACATGTCAGAACTGACAAAGGAAACTACTGATGGCATTATAACTTTCAGCGCTGTCATTTGAAAATCCTTGAAAGGAAAACATTGTGGAAATGAATATATATTCCCTTCAGACTGAAAGTAACCATCTGCAAAGATTTCAGTAGTGGATAAAGCTAATAGACTGCAAGTTGGACTAGAATTGCACCTAAGGTGGCACCTTCCTCCTTTGCCTGCAGTGGAATGTCACCCAGAGCCAACAGTAGAACAACTGGGAAATAAATTGATATTCTTTCCCACATCGAATGGATTCATTTCATAGACTGATGGGAAGGAGGTGAGGGTAATAAGAGTGTGAGTGTGTTTGTGAGGCTTTTCCCTCCAGTGTATAGGTTTCATGTTTTCTTCTTTTTAAAATAAGCTAATGCTTAAGAAGCTAGAATGATTCCTGGGCTCTCTTGGTAAGAATAATTTTGCTGTTTCTTTTTCCTCTCTATGAATCAGCTTTATTATATAGACTGCATGTATAGTAATAAAGAGTAGACTCTACTGAAACAAACCAACCTATTTGGCTACTCGGAAAACAGAGGGGAGAAAAGAACAATGATTTTGTAAACTCCATAAAGGTCAAAAAAAAAAGGCTTTCAGTAAGTATGCAGAGACTAGAAATCAAATCCCATTTCCTATCATAAGAAGCCCGTTGTTTTAGCCGCAGTAGTTAATGTTCTGTATGTGAAAGATTTAAGACTAGTTGGAAAGCTTTGCTTCTGTTTTATTAGGCTGCTATTGAAAAGCCAACAGCATAACTTCGACTAGGTGCTTTGAGATTTCTTAATGGGCTGTCAGGGGCAAGACACCAGGGCTGTGCTATACCAGCTCTTTCCTGTACATTAAAACAACAGGGGCCAAGTGATCACATACAGAAGTATGAATTACTTGATGCTTTCTCTGTTCCATATGGCCAGCCATGTCTTTGGCAATTAATCATGTACAAAATCAGTCGAGTGCTCTCTGAAGCATTGAAGTCAACATTTAGTTGTACCTGTGCCAGTGGGGGCAGTGGGGTTGCAAGCGTAAAATAGCAGGACGAGGGGCTGCTGGCGCCAAGGCCCAAGCAGCTGGCTTCTATAAACAACACTTTTTTTTCCTCTTCACCTTTTTCTCCTCCTTTTTCTTTCTTTCTTTCTTTTTTTTCCCCCCCTGCTTTCCTTGACAAACACGTGGGGCTGTTTTCCACCATCATCTGAACACCAAAGTTGCCAACTGGAGCTCTGAGGTTTAGTTTTCATACGCTGCCCCAGCGTCCCAGCTTAAACGTGTGGGACAGGCCATTTCTCCCCCCCGCATCCTGAACATTCCAGCAGTCACCCACACAACTGTCCCCAAGAGTTCATGCAATGCCAGGCAGGCTGCTGTGGCTCCATGGCTTTTAGTGAAACAGATGAGGTAGAGTGATTTCTCTGCTGGTAGGAGGCGAAAAATGGTAGATAACATGTAAGTGCTTTGGGGAAAAAAAAGTAATCATTCAAAGTCGTGGCTGTGCTGTTTTAGGATTTTGGTTTTTATAAATCAGTATCCATATCTTTTCGTCGGTAATATTTTTTCCCAAAATTTTTACATATAATGCTGCTGCTAATGGTAATAATAACAATTTCTAACATTTATCAAGCATTTTATATGTGCTGAGCATTGTTCTAAGCACTTTACAAGGATTATCTCATTTACTCTTCACAAGAGCTTTATAAGTTGGGGGCTGTTACCTATACCCCTTTACAGATGAGGAAACTGGTCAAAGAAACATTTTCCCTGAATTCTTTCCCCACACACATTCTTGATTTTTGTCAGTTAGCTCTCTTAGCTTGATAGTATATGATGGAAAACCACTAAAATATGTTGTACTGGTACACTTTTGAGGATTCATTTAGTTAACTCTGCTGAGATGTTCATTCAAATAAAATGGGTCTTTGAGATGAACTGAACCAAGTGTGTCCTTAGGTAGGAATAAAAGCCTGCTTTGTTGGCAGCCTCTTGGAGACTTCTGCCTTTGTGCCTTCCTTTCAAGACAGTGGAGCTTGTCTCCCGCTTTCCTTGGTGAGTAGAATATGAAGGGTGGGGGAGGGGAGGGAAGGATGAAGACAGCAGCCTTAAGTAGTCCAGTAGACGTGGCACCCAGTGGTGACTTGGTGTTATCTCTTGGCCGAGGTCATCCAGGATGTGTTTTCTGAAATTCAGGAAACAGAGGAAAGAAAGTTTTAACATTGTGTAAACATTGGCACCCCCAAAACCTCCTGCTCCCGGAGAGGGAGATAAGGTAGGCAAAAGGGCTGGGAGGAATGTTTATTTGTTCTGCTAGGCTGTGGATCCAAGCATGCTGGAAATCTTTGGTGGTGCCCAGTCCAGTTTAGAAAATGTGAAGGCATCACTCAGCATTGAGCTACAGCTCACAAAAGAGCCGTCTTAAACTGACAATTGGTAAATGAAGGCAGACCTGAGAGCGACCTTTCTTTGATGGGACTAAGACTATCTCAGTGGGTTCTGTGCCTTTCTTCTTAAAAAACAAAAAAAAACAAGAGGAAAAAAAAAAAGGAAAGAAAGAAAGAAAAAAAAGTGTCCCTGGACTTTTGAAGAGGGGAGCTCTGGTTGGGTTTTTGACAGCCCGTGGCAATGTTGATGCGAGGAAATAGCTTTCCCAGCTGATAACATCTTAAACCAAGTTTCTTCACAAGTTGAACCTTTAGCCCTCATTATCAGTCACAGCATATCTTTGTAATTTGTGTGTGCAGAGGGGAAATACAACCCTAACATGAGACAGCTATGTATATAAAAAGTGTTAGGAGCAGCATTTTTCCTATAATGACAGTATTGCTTCTGTGGCGGTGGTGAGGGTAGGAAGATAGCAAGGTTGGAAAGGTACGCAATTCTGGGACCCTGGCCTTTTGAAATTGCAAGAAAAGTAGCAGAAATCTTTTTTTTTTTTTTTAACGCATTAAGCAGAGGGATTACCAGCCATATTTGTAGAATGCCATCTTGTTTCCTTAGACAAAGTTCTCTGATTTGTAAGAAGAACAGATTAAGTCTGAGTTTTGGAGTTACAGGCCAATCTGAAGCTGTTACTCCATATCGTAGAGGAACCAAAAGAATTAAAGACTTACATAGAATTGTTAGTAAAGAGTAAATAGTGTGATTCTGTTTTTAAGTCTCAGAGTGATTCTCTCAGAAAACCTTACATGCAGCAAATTCTACATATTACATGTGTGTCCACATGTGCTTTCTTCATGATATAGTACAATTAGGACATACTGAAAGTTACTGAATGTAACAATATATCCAATAAGAATTAGGTGAATTGCTCAGTTTTAGTTGACTGAATTCAGAATTGGGAGACTTTTTCCAAGGAAGATGTGAAACTTAAGCCAAAATTCAAGTCTCCTTAGAGTTTTCATTTTTCTTTTTAAATTCTTAATCTTTCTCTGTCTTTCTCTCTAGTTGTGGATTTTTTGCTTTGGTTTTGTCCATAAAGTTTTGAGCCAAGAGAAACTAAAAACACTGGGGAATTCTCAGGGATCCTTAATATGCTGCGTGTTGCCAGAGTCCAAAGTAGTTTTCTCTACTGAAATAGAGAAAGTGAGACTTCTTCCTTTGGCATATTAGGAGGGTATATTTTTAGACACATCCCTCCAAATGAATATTGCCCTTTTAAGTAGTCGCCTACTGAGGGCATATTTTTCTTGATTCTATTGGTTAAAAATAGTTTTTAACTCTAATTTCATTCTTAGAATTGTCTTCAGAAATAGTTTGAATCAAACCAAAGCTTGTTTCACATATTATTTTTGGTCTTGAATAATACTCTCTGGCTTGATCGTTCACCTTATTCACCAAACATGTCCCAGCATGTTGTTTGGCTTCATTTATTCAAAGGCATCTATCAGGAGTTACTTTCATGGCATGCTGCCATACTAGGTACCTCAGAGAATATTAAGAAATGGATATGAACCCTATCTGTTCTAATGGAGCTCACACTCCGGAGGAGGTAACATCTAAATGAGTAAGTGTCCTGTGGTGTGTAAGAAGGGGTGATCAACTCTATTTAATTTGGTGGAAGGGTGTGGAAGATTTCACAGAGGAGGTGTTACTTGAGATGTTTCTTGAAGAATGAGTAGTTACTGGGAAGTTACACAGCAAAAGTACAAGTATGGTATAGAACAGCCATGTGTTGTCAGGCAATTAAGATTAGTTTTATATGAAATAGAAGATAGCAGGGAATAAAATTTGAGAAGTAAGGAAGACCTGAATCAAGAAGGGTTTTTTGCCAGGCTAAGGAATTTGGGATCTTTTAAAAAAAACTATTTTTTTGTATCTTCCAAATGCTGATAACTGAAGCATATACAAACAGAGGTGCTCTGGTTTAGGTGGATTTTGGAGGCCAAAGCTCTTTGTCTCCTTGGTGACCCTGAGATACTTCTTAGAAGCACCAGGGCTTCATGAAGAAAGCTTAAAAACTACTACCGTAGGTAATGCTGAATTATTTAAAAGGAAGCAACATGTTCAGATGTGTACTTTTAAAAGAACGCTGTTAAAGCAGGAAAATTCATGACAGGGGTGAGATTGGCACAGAGACTGGTTTGGAGGCCATTGCACGGTCCAGACGAGAGCCAGGTCTGAGCTAAGCCTATAGCAGTGAGCAAAGGACAAGTCCGAGTCATACTGAAGAGAGAGGGATGACAGGATTTAGTATTTAGGTGTAGGGGATGCAGGAAAGGGAAAGCGGGGAGACTAGGATGATTGCTGGGGTTCTAGTTTGGGTTGTTGCATTGATAGTGGTGCCAGTCACCACTCTAGAGAAATATAGGAGAAGGAGAGCAAAAACAATCAGCTCAAATGTGGACAGGTTAAGGTTGAGACGTTATGCTTGAAGTGGCATCTTTAAGCTAGTTATTGGCTATATGGGGCCAGAGCTCAGTGGAGAGGTCTGCTTGAGGGTAGAAGTGTAGATGTCATTAGTCTACAGGGGACCCTTAAAGCCATTGGAAGGGGAGATCACTCACAGAGAGAACAAGCAGAAGAGATGAGAGGGGAATGAAGGGTATAACCTTGGGATAACAACAGTTGAGGGTTCCAGAATGAGGAACAGATACAGGAGACTAAGCAGGACAGGCTAAGTGTTGGGCAGTGGGTGTCCACTAACGGAGAGAGATCAAGTAAAATCAGAACTGATTCTGAAAATAAAACCCACCCTCAAAGGATAAAGATTTTCTACCACTAGGGATGTGCAAAAGAATATGCCTCTGGCTTCTGGTACGTGTGGAAGTTTTATGGTTGTAATTGTTTAGTGGTTGCCTGATTTCCTTTAAAAGTTTTTCATTTAAAGTAATAGACACTTTCAGGACTCTCTCTGTTAAACTAGCACAACCCAGCACAAGGTAGATTAGCTGAGTTGAAGATGGAACGAAACGATAATAATCATGGTAGCATATGTACCCAGGCGACTAATCCTCACAAGAACCTGTGGAGAGGTTCTGTTATCATCTCCATTTGCAGTTATGGAAAGGACCCACAGCTAGGAGGCGACAGCTGGGATTTGAACAGCCAGTACTCTAAAGAATATGCTTAGTCCTTCCTGATCTCGCCAGCGTCCCCATAGATTACTACTGAAAAAGGATTACTAATGAAAGGAAATGTAGTCTCCAGAGCCTGTGTCCTCAACATGTGAGGGTTTTTTTTCCCCTGTATTTTGAGGGAAGGGAAGGGAGAATGTGTTTTTGGTAATAGGAGACTTTAAAAATTGGTGCTTGTTTGAAGAAAGTTCTGTGTTACTACTAACGGAAAAATGGCCTATTAACATTTCCTGGGTAAAGTCAACCCTTGAGAAGCTGACATTATTGTAAGGAGAAAAATATCACTGTTAATTGCCATGTAAAAAGAATAGTCTTTTGACACTCTGAAATTTCCTTTTGTGCAATGACTTTTTTTCACCCTAAATTTTATGAAATACTGGAATTTAGAGACTGAATGCTCAAAGTTCACCCTTCCTTTTCCAATACTAAAAAAAATTTTGTAACAATTTGTTTTTGTCATTCAGATGTATTTCTCTATATTTTTACTACTTATTCATTAGATGTATTTATTTGAAACTTGTTTTCTGTATTCTTTCTTGTTTTAAAAATGTGATGGAAATTAAATTTTAAATTAAATTTTATAAAATTTACATACAATAAAATTGACCTTTTTTGGCGTACATTTCTATGAGTTTTAACATATGTGTAAACTCATATAACCACCACCACCATCAGGATACAGAATGGTTCTATCATCCCCCAAAAATTCCCTCATGCTACCCTTTGCCCAACCTAATCTCTAACAACTTCTGATATGTTCTCTGTCCCTGGAGTATTGCCTGTTCCAGAATGTCAAATAAATGTCTTCTTTCAGCATAATGCCTCTGAGATGTGTCCAAGTGGTTGCACGTATCGGTTGCTTATCCCTTTTTATTGTTGAGTAGTATTCTATTGTGTGGACGTTCCACAGTGTGTTTATCCATTTACCTTCTGAAAAACATTTAAGTTGTTTCCAGTTTTGGGGGGATTATGAATAAATCTGCTAATAAACATTTGTGTACATGTTTTTGTTTGAACATGTTTTCATTTCTTTAGATAAATCTCCAGAAATGGGATTGCTGGGTCATATGCTAAGTGTATGTTTAACTTTATAAGAAACTGCCAAACTATTTATCAGAATGATAGTGTTTTGCATTCTTATCATCAGTGTATAAACTTTTAGAAACTTGAATGCTATTTTAGATGCTCTTGGATTTGGTTTTGAGGAGATGTCCCATGACAAAGGGAGGACTTCTAGGTCCTCCATAGCAGCTTCAAAGAGAACTGCTCCAGTTTTGTCTGCTGTGTATGTTGGAGTTCCATGTAAGACTGCATTTGGGGAGAAAAGGGGCTTATCTACTAAGTGTTTAAAACCCATTGCAATAGGGCAGTGCATCCACAGTGTAGCATGTGGACCATGGGCGTTGCCCAGGGTGATGCTAGGTGGTGCTTGGGGACTCTGCACATAGGACCACACTGTGAGGAAATGATCCCCTCTTCAGCTGCATTTCAATCTGTGTGATTATGTCGAGGAAGTCTTCTTTTAAATCTAATGTGCCTTTAGCATTCTCCAGCACTTGTTAATATCTTTTTTTACAAAGAGGGAGCATGCTTCAGTCTCAGAGCCTTCAGCAAGCAATAATATCTATCTAGAATGAAATAAAAATACAGCTTTGTTTTTAGTATATTTACTTATATGATTAGCTTCTCATTTATGACAAGTACCACTGGTTTTTCCATTTTTCTTTTAAAGTGTATTTATTTTATATTTTAAAAAATGGATCTATTTAAAGAAAAACATTAAATACTGTATTATGTACCTTATACACAAATATAGCAAGAATTATAAGGATGTGCTAGAATGACTGATGTTTGGGAAACTCTGAACTAGGGTACCTGGTTATTTGAAGAGACCTTAAAGTGAATTTTTTGGTGAAGAGCTCCTTGGTAAAGCACATAACTATCTCTTAGTTTATCTCTTGTATGAACTTATTATTTATGTAATAGTAATTTCTTAAAAGAAGACAGTCTTTCATTGCTCTTTGTTTTTACAATACTTTTCAAGTTCTTTCTTTATTCACTGATTTGGCAAGTATTTATTAAAAGTTATTAGGTGGGCAATGGGGATACAGTGTTGAACTAAACAGACAACGTCCCCTTCCCTTGTGAAATTTACTTTCTTAAATCCTTCTTCCTTCCCCTCAGAGAGGCAGTTCAGGGTCCAAGGAAAACAAGGACCCCTGAATAAAATTTAAATGATGTGAAAGGCAAGGGAGAGTTAAATGACTTTCCGAAAACATATGTTTTAATAGATTCAAAGGAGGAAATAATTTTATTTTCATCATATTTTTGGAGCTGTCTAGATAGGTACTTTGTCTTCTATTTGATGCATTTTTGCATTTTGGTAAAAATAATATGTACCCATAAACATAGTCATAAAATACATGGCTTTTTGATGTTCCTTCCAACTTTAAGTACATGAGGTAGGGTGTCACAGACAGGAGCAGTACTGTTGTTAGAATACCCATTGGTGCTCGGACCTCTTTGAAATTAGACATCATTTAGATTAGAGATCATAGATTGGCAGCTGCCTGAGTTCTGTTCAGCCCATTGGTGTTTCTTGTTTGGCCCACATGATATTTTGAAAAGTTTAAAAATGAATTTCCAACATTTACAAAATCAGGAGTTTTCACATTTAAAAAAAACATAAAAAAGCAGATTTTTTTGTTTATTTTGAAAAGCCAGGAATTTGGCACTATTGAGCCACCTTTTCTGAATAGCAGAGTTGGCTGGAACTGAGTAGTGGCTGCCTTTTTAGATAGAGCATGTGCTCTCTTTGGGTAACCTCTGCTTAACTCATCCATGTTATTTGCCTGGCCCTAGTGAGTATTTGAATTTATAACCTCTGGATCCTGGATTTCATACACGGGAATTCCCTAGAGAAGCTGAGCATACCTCCCTGTGCTGGAGAGCTGAAAATGTTGTTGCCGTGGGAAGTTGTTTGAGTGTCCAAGTGGTGTAGTGGGTGTAGTACTGGACCTAGGAGGCAGAGATCAGGGTCCTTTCTCTGGCTAATGCTAGTCAGTTTATTTAGGCTCCTTCACAATGGAGATACTATTTTCTACCTTATCTGTTTGTATCAGTTAGGGTTTTTGATAAGCAACAGAAACAGATTCTAGTGAACTTAAACAAAATGAGACTTTATTGAAAGGATATTAGGTAATTGAAACTATCAAAAGAGAATGATCTAGACTCAGAAAATTCAGGAAGCTAGGGATACCCTGAGGACCATGGGTAGTAGGAACTAAGGAAATTGATAAATTGCCTCCGAATTTTTTCCCCTTTCTTTGTCATTCTTCTCAAGAGTCTAAAGTCCTGGAAAAGCGAATCAAGTTGGCCTGGCCCACATCCTTAATAGGGGAGGCAAGACGCCTTGTTTGATGGTTCCTCAAGACCTTATTGTATATAAGACTATATACAATAAAAAAAGACTCCCCCAAGAGGAGATCTGGGTGCTGTTGCCAGACGAAGGAGGATGGGGGATGCACGTAGGCAACAGAAACAAGTGTTCTCTACACCTCTTCTCAAGGTTGTCATGAAGATATTAAATATGCACTGTAAAATGCTGTAGAGGATTAAGGAAGTAGTACTTCAAGTTACATGAGAATCATATTATGAGTGTGCTCTTTAAGTAAACAAATGTATTGGCACCCTTTAGATAAGGAATATATTGAGTGACTAGCACACAGAAAGTGACAATTTCCTTCCTTTTAGCAATTGCCTTGGTTATAAAATCTCCAAAGAAGCTATACTAACTTTAAATTAAAAACAACATTTATAAAATCTAAAGATTTTCATTGAAATATTCATTCATAGAAATGTCCTTTCTGATTTTTGTACTTCTTATTTCTTTTGTTGTAAGACCTTGATTTGCAACAAGCAAGGAAAATGAGTAAATCTTCCCCACCTTCTCCCCCAAAATTGCCAGCACGGGTAGAAATTGAAAGTAATGATTCAAATAAAAGAGGCAGTGCAGAAAGCCTCAGCTGGGTGGCAGGAAACAGAGCGAAAGTCAGAGACTGCTCTTTTTTAAAAAGGCAAAACAACTCACAGTGAAGTGTACGTGAAAATCATTTCTAATAATAGCTCGTGGTAGGCAATGCACAGGAAAAAAATTGTTGGTGTGCTGAGAAAATTAGAGTAAGAATGCACAGTATCTTGATGTTTTACTTAAGGCAATGGAGCTTTAGAGTTTACCTTATGTGCCATGTACATTGATTAAATACAAAATATATGCTGGTCATTTTTGACCATCATTTACTGTATTGATTTGTTAGCAGGGGAACTGTAATAAAAAAGCCATTGATTTACTGCCCTTATTTGCTTATGGGCTTTTTTTTTATTATTAATTTTTCGCTTTTTCTTTCTCTTTTTTTTGGCTCATTTCTTGTAGACAAATGCTGTGCTTCATGAAGTTAAGAGAGAGGGGCTCCCCGTGGAACAAAGGAATGAAATCTTGACCGCCATCCTTGCCTCGCTCACCACCCGCCAGAACCTGAGGAGGGAATGGCATGCCAGGTTAGTTCTGTTACGAAATGGGATCTGTTGTCTCTGACAAACAAGAGCTATATTTGGCTAAACCCTTCCTTACGGCTGGTCTCATCCTTCCCATTGGAGGGGCTGTGAAAAATAAGCAAATTTAAGATGCTTTCAACTAAAGTTAACTTTCCTGCCCAGCATACCTACACTAATTGTAATGATCCATGACATCACCTGTATATTTATATGATTTATTCCGAGTGTAACATTTAGCATAAATGTTTGCATCTTGAGTATAATGTAATATTAATATGAGTATGTGATGTTGAAGAACCCTTTTTAATCAACAGACTAGTACTGCTATTTAGTTAGGGCAGATGTCTGGGAAATCCATATAGTGCTCTTATGTCACCTGATTTTGGGCAGGTTACTTGAAAGTACAGTCATATATCACTTAACAACGGGGATATATTCTCAGAAATGCATCAGTCGGCGATTTCGGTGTTGCGTGAACATCATAGAGTGTACTTACACAAACCTAGATGGTATATCTTACCGCACACCTAGGCTATATGATATAGCGTATTGCTTCTAGGCTATAAACATGTACAGCATATTACCGTACTGAATACTGTAGGCAATTGTAACACAATGGTAAATATTTATGTTTCTTAACATATCCAAACATAGAAAAAGTACAGTAAAAATATGGTATTATAATCTTGTGGGATAGGACTACTGTCACATATGTGATCCACTGTTGACTGAAACGTTGTTATGTGGCACATGACTATAGTTTATTTATCAACCCCATTTTTAGAATTGACCAAGTAGGAATTACTTTTGCTTCAACCTACTTTCTTTCCACATGGAGTTACCTGTTGTTAGAAAGCTGTTAACTGGTGGAAAGTTTCTATAAATCATCAGCTTTTACAGAATCGATGCTTGCAGAGTAGATATCATGTTATCCTGTTCTTTTTTTAAAAACAATTGATATGTGGAAGACTGGAGCTAGTTCCTCCAAATGTTGGGGTTATCCTTCAGATCTGTCATTTGTAAAACTTGTTGAATTACCATCTGTTTCTAAGCAAGAGGGAGAGGAATTGGGAAGATTATGCTGTGTTTTGCCTCAGAGCCTTACTTGATGCTTAAAAATTCTATGTGCTTAGGAATCAAGAACGTGTATTGATAGCCATAATATTCTCCAAATGACTTCATGCAACAGAATTTACAATAATTGATAGCTTTACTAGTAATAATTATCATAAAAATAGATTTGTCTGAACAGGACTGAAGATGAGCATTTTCCAAGAAAGGAGACAGTATGAAGTATTGATTCTTATTGTATATCAGAAAGCTGCTTTTTCAAATATGTGTATTATCTCTAAATTCAAACTTGCATTAAAACAATAATTTTAAAATTCTCAATGATATCCACCACCTGCCTTTTGATAGTATGCTGAGAGTAAATGGCAGACAGTATTAACTACAGTAATGACTAAATGATTTCCAATTTAACTTTCAATAATTAGTTTTTAAATTATCTCTGTATTGTAAGTTTAAGTATGTATGTTCATTAAAGTCTGCGTATTTTATTAAATAATGGATTATCAGTGTGGGGACATCTAAGAGGTTTCTTCCTTTCTGTTTGATGTTTTATTTCTTCCCCATGATGGTTCTTATTAAATAGGAAAGGGAGGAAGAAAGAATTCCCCTGTAATCTCTCCCCCAGCCCCCTTCCCTCCAAAGTTGGAGGGAGCACAAATGTTGAGAATGGATGTCTTTTGTTGAGTGCATTTGGTTTGTTAACAATAATTTCCTAATACACCAAATCATCAGACAATGTGACCAAAATGGCCTGTTTAAAAGGAGTCTGGTTTCAGCATTTCTGGCCCTTACTGCTAACAATTTAATCAGGAGCTGGAGCCAGTGTTGAAGTTGATGTAGTCTAGCATCTGAAACAAGAATTCTCAAGTCCTTTGTGTTAGGGGAGGAGGAAAGAAAGAGCTTAGCAGCTGACACTATGCAGACCTCCTTAAAACTAAACACCTGAAAGAGAATTTCAAGAGGCTGGTGTCTTGAGAGCTCAGAAGGAAAAGTGTCCTCAGAGTATTAAATAACCATAATCCTTCTCCCCACCCCTTCTCCACCCCCATTTGATGTTTCCCATCCTGGTGACCTATCTAAAAGGCTCGTCCATATGATCCATATAAACAGACGGTTACCATGCACCTTTCTTTCCTCATCAAAGCATCATCTGGCCGTCTGGAATTGGACATTGCCTCGAGTAGCCATCAAGCATGTGGTGGTGAAAGTTATAAAACATCTACCACAGTGCTTACTGAGCTGCCTGTGTTTTAGAGATTGGCCTATTGTGTACTTTGGAATTACATGAGGAAAAATGTGCTTTGACAGAAAATAATTAGCACTCACCAAAGGCCAAGCAATAGGTCACAGTATTTTACTTCCATCAAAGCTATCAGGGGATCAGTTAGATTAGATAATAGAAATTTTTTCCTCTGAAAGTTAAATACAGATGACTCTAATTACCTTATATTGCACGTTAGAGAATGCATTATGAATTGTACAACTTCAAGAAATTTAGGTCAACTGAAACAGCAGTTGGCAATAACTCTAGCATAAGTCTATCATAATGAAGGTTTTTACCCCCCTCTTCAGCAGGTTCGTTTGTGATCATATTAGGGAGAATATTTTAAGTGAAACTTGTAATTTGGTTATAAAATATTTGTATCTCTCTCAGGTCAAGAGCCAAGCCATTGTTTGAGGCTCACTGAAGTCTCTTAAACTGGACACATATGTTCCTTGTAATTTAGCTTTTTGAACAAAGTGTCAATTCTGCATGACTTGGGGTAACCAAGTTTGTCACAGTGTCACAAAACCCTGCGATTCTAGGGGCACATCTGAGTGCTGTGGGTTTCCTTCCCCAAGCTCAGTAATCCCATAAACAACCTTTTCCAAATAGGCTTATTAAGGGCTGTCTATTCACTTCCCCAGAGCTGAATGATCCAAAGTACATCAGGAGAAGCTGTGTGAATGCAGGGTAAGTGTTAACAGAAGTGGTACAGAATTTCTGAAGATTTGGCTTTGTTTATACAGTCCACTCTGCCTGATGGACAGCTTGTTATAGCTTTTAAAGAACTGGGCAAGCCCTCTGATCTGACCCCTTCTTGACCTCCGCAGCCCAAAGGTCAGTCTGCAGCTAATAAACTCTGAGGCTCTTAGGGTCTACTGTAGGAAAAGGCAGAAAAAGAGCAGCTGCAAGGATTGGGTGTCCCAGGATAGGCTGCTTTAGGGTCACTCTCTGATAATGAAAATGATTACCAAATTATATGGAAGTTTAACCGCAATAGTGAGAGAGAGGAGGGTGGAGCCCAGCGTATTAGGTTTGATAAATGAACTGTGAAGAGGCCCATCTGGCTCTCAACATCCTTTCTCCCCCTCTTTCCCTACCAAGGGGAAACATTTTAAAATAACAGCAGTACATATAGACTCAATGACCCATGCAAGGAGCTGGAATGGATTAAGATTTAATGGTGACAGTGGAAGAAATTATCATTTGAAAAGTGCACCAAAGAAAAGGTACAGTTCAATGTCCATGCCCGAGTTGTTTTTCTAAATAAAATGTAATAAAAATCAGTGCCTTGTTTATCTTATACAAATCCCCGGCGTCTTTCCTAAATTGCTGAAAAGTTTGAGGGTGTTGTTTATTATGGAATAATTATTCATAGTCAGCTTCATGAACGGAATAGGCTTCCTTTGCCTTGAACATGTCAGGATGCGAATCCAACATTTTGTTCTGCCTGCTTGCTCAGTTTCAATAATGTAGGTAAATCAAGTATTAGAGAAAATGCTTTATAAAAACGTTGGTGTCTGTTCTAACATTGGACTACTGATTATTATGGATTTTTTGATACTTAATACATGTGTGACTTTTGAACAATGTTTTATTCCTACTATGACCTGGTGGTTTTTCTGTAAAATAAGAAGAAAGCACATAATGTTAATTGAGTAGCTACATTTGTTTCTTTCTTTATTCCTTTTTCAAAGAAATATCATAGCAATGCTAATTAGTGCCAACAATGGATAGGCCACTGTAAGCTATATGTCCACTTACTGTTAATTGGTAAAGGTAATCTATTTAAAGCTCTCCCCAGTTTCTCATGAACATGGAGCGTCCTAACTTCAGACCAGTAACAATGGAGACCACGAAGCTCTGTACTTTTCTGCAGAGACAACTGGCACATGCCATGATTCTGTTTTCTGAAATGAGAATGATTTTATTCAGTAAGCATGTTTTTGTGTATTTTGTATACCTGCTGCATACAAAATACCACGTGAGATGCTGTACATACTATAGAGCATGCTAAGCAACCAATTTAAGGGTTTATCTGGGAATGAAAATGTAGAAAGTTCCTAGAAAGAGCCTGTGGAAGGCAGTGAAAAGGAAACTGGTGGAGCCATCGTCACCACAAGACAGTGGCAAGTTGCTCAAACCCACTCAGGAAAGTATTTGATTGCACATGTCTTGGGAGACTAGAATTGTTGTGGTATTGAAAACCCCTTATATTGAACTACATTTTCTACATAATACAAGCATCACCCAGACCATAATTGTATTAAAAATGGAAACAAAAGGTTTCTAAATGTTAGCCAAAGTTAGCATATTTTTCTTTTTAGGTTTTGACTCGACTATATATGCCTGTGGGGATTTAGAGTGGGCAGAAACCTAGGTAAAGGATAACACAGGGAGATGAGGAACACTTTGAGAGTTAACTGTGCTTTTTAACTTTAAGGCCGTACTTCTAAATTTTTGCTAAGTAAGGTGTAAATGCAAAAAATAAGACAAAAGCAAAGCCATTAGGGGTTTTTTAAATTTGATATATAATTCACATAATATAAAATTTCAAATAACATAAAATTCATCATTTTAAAACATACAATTAAGTAATTTTTTCAGTATATATACAAGATTGTATAACCATTACCACTATCCAATTCCGGAGTAGTTCAATTACCCCAAAGTGAAAGCCTGTATCTGTTAACAGCCACTCTCAGTATCCCCGTCTCCCCACGGTCCCTAGCAACCACTAATACACTTTCTATTGCTATAGATTTTCCTATTCTGAACATTTCTTATAAATGGAATCATACAATATGTGGCCTTTTGTGTCTGGCTTCTTTCATTTAGCATGCTCATTTCAGGGTTCATCCATGTTATAGCATATAAGTACTTCATTCCTTTTTATTGTTGAATAATGCTCCATTGTATGTATGTGCCACATTTTATTTATTCAGTAATCAATTAATGGACGTTTGGGTTGTTTCCACTTTTGGCTTTATCCACTCTATGGATAATGCTGCTGTGAATATTCGTGTACAAGTTTTTCAGTGACATGTTTTCAATCCTCTTGGATATATACCTAGGAATGGAATTGCTGGGTCATATGGTAACTCTCTGTCTAACTTTGAAGGAACTTTTTCACATCTGCTGCACCATTTTACATTCCCACCAGTAGTGCACAAAGGTTCCGTTATTTCCTATGTCCTCATCAATACCTGTTATTTTCATTTTTTTATTATCATAGACATCCTAGTGTATTGTGGTTTTTATTTGCATTTCCTTAATGACTAATGGTGTTGGGCTCATAATGCTGACTACCATGTACTTATTGAAGTCCCTTAGTTTTTTAACAGGATAGTTTTAAACATGGCAGACTTAAGGTCTCATGCTTCTTGTTAGTGGTAAAGAGCTCAAAAGCCTGTTAGGGGTATTTTTTGGCTTGTTGAAGAGGTGGGGTTCCAAATGGCGCTGTCATTAAATTGCAGCAATGTTCATTTCTGTGTTACCATGAGTAGGCCTTGTTCTTTATTTATTTGCATGTGTCCCAGCTTATTTGTTTCTGGAGACTCCCTACTTGTTCCTTCTACCATTCTCTTCCATTTCTTTCATTACGGTGTCTTTGAGCATTGCACACTGGATAGGAATGTAGCCTGATTGAATGGAAACTGTGTTCATTTATAGGTTCTTGTAGGTTCAAATAGGACTTATGGTGCTCCCATAGTAGACAACCTCATTTGGGTCTAAGGAGTCTTAAAATGGTGCTCAGAATAGTTTCAAAAAATGTTTATGGCAGTTTCTTAGAAAAATTTTTAGAACTACTTACTTCCTGTTAAAAGTGGCTCTCTTAAGACCTAGATAGCTTTATATACTTATCTTCCTCATATTGGACTTTGCATCTCAAAAAACTGCCAAGTTAGCATTTTTTCTGTACAGGTGAGACAACTGTCCTATTATTGATCAGCATCTTACTGTCCATGACCCCAACCACCACCACTTACCCCAGAATGGATCCACTCCACATGTCTTTGTTAAGGCTCCAAAGTCTGGTTGTTAGAACCTAGAACTTGTAATGAATAGGATTTACTTTTCCAAGCTAACCAGCTTTAGAACTTTGATCTGGGCTCAACAAATAAAACACTTAAAGTTACTTATGTGGATCAGCTCGGGTTCTAAGACTAGCACATGAAGGCTTTCTCTGTGGGTATCTGTCTCTCTTTTTCCCTCTTGGCAGTCCTGGATTATATGCAAAACTGACATGTCAACACAGCTTAGTTTAGCAATTAACTATTATTTATTGAGTGATTATTGTGTGCAAGTAACTGTGCTAGACATTGGGGAATATCAAGATGAGTATGACACAGGTCTCAACTCTGAAGGAAATTGTAGTTTAATATGGGGGGCAATTAATAATACAATGGCTAGCATGTACATTTTTGTTCTTTTTTTTGTGAGGCACTGTGCAAAACTATAAGGTGACTTAGCAATGGGGTCTACCTTAAAGGGAACTTAAAATATTTTGGTAGAAGCTTACAAAAAGGAATAACCTGACATTTATTATTATATATATGCACTTGATTCTATGTTTACATTTTTGTCTCCCCTATCAGAATGTAAGCTTCATGAAGGCAGGACATTTATCTGTTTGTTCACCCACTGTAAAACCTGTACCCCAGGTCTTTGTAACATTAAGCTAAATACTGGCCATAAAGAAATTATCTGACCTACCTTGTTTGACGGTAGGCCATAAGACCCCCATTCCAATGAGGGTCCTGCCCCACACCCTGAAGGAAGGAATGCATGCTCAGAGAGGCCAAGAAGAATATAGACAGACAGGACTTGCTGAGTTTCCTCACTCAGTCATACCCTTTTTGTCCAATCATGTTTCTACACGCTGTCTATATTTTGTTGAACCTAAGCATAAAAATGGACAATTTCTCCTATACCTTCGAGTCTTCATTCTGAGGGCTGCCGTGTATAGATGTTAAATAAATTTGTGTGTCTTTTCTCCTATTAATCAATTTGCCATGTGTCAGTGATTTTTCAGCAAACCTTCAGGGGGCCAAGGCCCTTGGTCCTACAAGAATGATGCCCTGTATGAGCAAGGAGCCTCACTGCCTTGTTCACCACACATGCCAGCATCTAGAGGAATTCCTGGCATTCAGATTTATTGAATGACTGACTGAGTGAAATAACTTTCCTCCCAACCCATTCTTGTGTTCATAAGTACTTTGTGTTCCTTATTAATTTTGAAGAGGAATGACCATTTGCGATATTGGCCTGTTGCTTTTTTTGCTTTTTTTCCTAACCTTGCCAGGTGTGGAAACCTTGACATTAGAAGTCAGGATAGATCTCTGATATTGGAAGTTAAGTATTGGTTATTCATCTAACCTTGCCAGCGGTGGAAACCTCAAAGTTAGAAGTGAGGAAAGATCTCTGTTGTGTAGTTCTCTGGTGTTTAAACCCCAAGATAGCACCGCAGGCCCTTGTTCTGGCCTGAGGGAGGAGGGATGATATGTGCACACGCTGACTTAGGGCTACTTTAGGAAGAGAACACCATGGGACTGGGCTCAGACCAGGACAAAAAGACATGGTCTCATCCCTGAGCCAGCTGTTCCTGATTCCCTGCCCTTGCTAAAAATGGAACAGAGCTGGGTGAGGAGAATAAGAACTGAGGGAGGGAATGGAGAGAGTTGTAGATCCCTCTCTAGCTCATGCCTCTAGGGGGGATGGGTTTTAGTCCAGCTGAGGCTATTGTGGCTTCAAGTCTGTATTCAACTACTTTTTCCTGGTTACCTGCTAATGTCCTGATGTGGCTTTAATGATATCAGTGCAGTGATGAGCATTAGCCTTGGTGACTTGGCATTTGGGCCAGAACTTGTTTTTTGCCCTAGGAGTTGTGGTTACAAAAAGTAGAGCCACTAGCCTTAAGGGTGGGCTATGGGATAATGAGGCTGATGCAGTTAGCTGCTGAGACAACCTGTGGTCGTATTACCTGACCATGTTGGCTGCTATTATTCATGCTAGAAAGAGTGGCTGCTTATTCTGGCAGAGCTAGCTAGTTGGGAACTAGAAGTGGTGGCATCTATAGTTCAGTAACTGTCTGTTACAACTAGCTGGATTTGTTTGCAGTGTTGTGGTGGGCATGAGGAATAAAGGAAAGAGATTCAAGGGAGAAGCAGGGAGGCACTGGCCTTCTAATTGCCATTCATGGCTTTCTTTTTTAATGCATCTGTCCTTTCTCCTTTAATAATTACAGTCTCTGCTTTCTGCTGCCCTTAGCAGAAGAATGTCCTTTGTGTCTCTGAACCAGATTACTCCATAAAACCTGATAACTCCATAAAACCTCCTCATAAATGTGTAAGAATTGAAACATTGTATAAATTTGGAACAGGGATTAAATGAATCTAGAGATAGGGTTACCTTTTTTCCCCAAGATACAGCAACTTATCTTAAGGAGGCAAGTGTTGTTAATGTTATTACCATTGTTACTGTCATTATTTGAACAGTTTTATGGGGGACAAAAGCCAATTGACTTCTGTGCATCTTATTTATAAAAGCAACACATGGATTTTAGCATGAGCTCCGTTTCTGGCAGGTTTCTGTGATTAGTTGCTGGCTGTTCCTTATGGGCAGTGCTGCTTAAACTTTTTGAGAAAACATTGATTCATTTATTTATTCAACAAATAATTATTAAGTATCTGTTATTTTCTAAGCGTTGTTCCAGGTTCTGGGGATACAACAGTGAATCAAACTGATGAAAACTCTTTTCTCGTAGAGCTTGTATTCTAGTAGAATGACAAATAAGAACTGTTTTCCTAAATGGAACTCTGCAAATTTCTTTTATAAAATGTATATAGTTGTCATGTCCTGTATATTCAACACCCAATAGTACCAAAATAAAATCATTCAGTTGAGATAAAGATATAATTTTCTTTTCTACTCTTCACTATAAAGTAATCACTTGTTACAAAACAGGCATTTCTTGTTGTAGTGAGTTATATTTGTGAGGTATCCATGGGATACCATCAGTGTTCTGTGGAACCCACCCTAGGGGATCGGCGACATTAATTTCTCCTTCATTTATCTGCACCCTGGTTCCCAGTTACTATTCCAAGAAATGAATCACTTTAAAGGTCTTCACTTTAAGGAAGGCTTAAATTTAGGCCACGATGTATTGACAAATCTCTCTTGTAAGAGAGAACTGGAGAAGCCGTACCTATCTCATGAGTGTTGGGAGATTACATGTGATAATGCGCTCAAGCACTTCATAAATGTGGTGGTTGTTGCTGTGAGTGGTCTTTCAGTCATGTGTTGGTTCAGCAAATATTTATTGAGCACCTGCCTGGTACTAGCACTATCCTAGGCCCTATGTTTATAGAGATGAATAACACTTGATCAGGAGAAATATATTATACAATATAGAATAATAAAGGCTGTGAAAGAGATTGAGTCATGATTCTGTGGAAACCCATGTCCCAGGGAGAAACAGTTTCTCCTTAAGTGTTCTTGTGTGACTCTCATTATATGCCCAGCCACTGTGAGGAACATTGCTCCATTGCCAAATTGTGTTGGCTGCAAGTGGGTGGGTCTCCAAGCCTGGGTGAGAAATAGGGGAGAAATCTATGTAGAATTATTGGTCCTTGTATAAAACTTATGCTACTTTCTCTCCAGAGGGACCTAGTCCTTAATGTTGAATGGGGGAAAAAATTGTTTTCTTCCAGAGTAAATTTAATTAATATGGCATAGTTATTGGGAGCATAGATTCCGAGTCAGATTGCCTGGGTTTGGTTCTTGGATCCACTTCTGTAATTCCAGGCGAAGCCTGTAACTAACAAGGGGTGGGGAACCTGTGGCCTTAGGCCACATGTGGCCTTCTAGGTCTTTGAGTGTAGCCTTTTGACTGAATCCAAATTTTTCAGAACAAATCCTTTAATTAAAAGGGGTGCAGCAGAGAAAGATGAAGCTTTTCTTGCCTCCTTTGGTGCTTAAAAAAGAACAATCTTGAAATCAGAAGGCCACAGTTCCTCACCCCTAGGGGATGATAGTAATAGAACCTATTTCATAGGGTTGATTAAGCGATTACACGTAAAACACCTAAAGCAAGGACCAGCAACATACTAGATGTTCAGTAAAAATTACCTGTCATCATCATTTTCAGATCAAAACAAATAAGTCCAAAATCAACCCAGCCACCCTCGTCCAAACCGGCCTCTCCTTTGAGGGAGTGCCCTGTGTAATAAACATACCAGCCTCCTGGTTGGGGCCCGATATTGCTAAACTGGTACAGGGCACTGTACCAAGTGCCCGATATTGCTAAACTGTACAGGGAAGAATGCTAGGCCGAGCTCAGCCTGTGCCAGGCCCTGCACTAAGCACTGTCACACAGAATTGACAGATAGAAGGCTGGACTCCAGTTTGAATCCTATCAGCAGCTGGCTATAGGACTCTGGGCATGTCACAGATACTCTGGACCTTAGCAGCTTTATCTAAAAAAAGAATTGACTTGATCCAGATGACCCCAAAGGTAGAAGGCATCTTCCAGCTCTGACAAGGTACAGTTCCATAAGTTAGATCCCAGGGAGCCCCAGAAGTAAGTGTTACTCCCGATGGCTTTTACCCTTCTTCCACTTTCCTTGAAATCTGCAGTTGTGCTTATTTTAACCATAATAGCTGCTAACATTGATTGAGAACTCACTAAGTGCCAGGCAGGGTTTTAAATGCTTTATATGGTGAGAAAAGAGAGGCAGAGAGCTGCAGAGTAACTTGCCCAAGGCAATAGCTAGTGAGTAGTGGAGATGGAATTTAAGCCAAGATGGCCCAACTTGGCCAAGAGCAATGACAACGCTTTAGTTTTTATTAACCACTCATATGGTAGACTAAGTACTTTGACTGAGCCTCACAATAAAGGATTTAGAGACCTTCCAGGATCCTCCTCAGTGTGGAGATAGGCGGGTCTGTATCCGTAAATATTTATTTCCTCTGGTACCTAAACCTGTTTCACACTTTTTAGTTGTGGGTGCATCTCTATAAGGAAGTAGTGTCCAGCTAATGCTTTATAAATCTCCCTACCATAAATCTTTTAAAGGAAAGTTATCACCTTTATAGCTATGTCATTTCTTTTATATTGCTTACAACTTTTAGAAGGTGGGAGAGTAGGGGCGAAGATGAGAACATCAAAGTTTAGCCTCCAAGAATCTGTAAATCCTCCAAGTCAAGTAATTTTGGGGGCTGTGTTAGTCAAGGCTGATTTGAGTAGGTGCCCTTGAGGTGAAAGGGTAGCAATTTATCTACTCCTTAATGGGTTAATCACCAGCTGTACAGTTTGTTTATATCTAGGAAACAATTTACTGCACATGAGGAGTAGTAATTTTATTCTATCTCAGGGGTGTCCCCAGTGTATTTTCCAAATTTACTCTGTAATGTATATTCCAGGTTATAGATAAAAGTTTAACTGGCTTTCAGTTGAGGAAGTAATGTAGCAGGTGGGGGGGGGGGGGGGCGGGGGGTGGATGGGGGAAGGGGAAGGAACAGCTCTCTTGGCCTGTAGGGGACACTGTTGCATCATTTATGAGAATTTTCCAATATATTGTCCCAGGACAAAAACAAAAACAAAACAAAACAAATCAGAAAATAAAAATAGGTCAGTCACCTTAAAATTGCTCATTAAAATTATTTGAATCGTTCCAATGTGTTTAGAATATCTACCATCTCTCTGGTGTTGGTCAGACTGTTTAGGATCCATGCATGAAAGAAATAGTTTAGGGTTTCTTTCTGAGTTGGGTGTGATGCACAGAACTCTTCTGATTAGCTTTCTCTCCATATTGTCCTTCGGGTAGGGCGCTCAGGAGGTTACTTTTCAGTTTAATAAACCTTTAGGTTTAGTTGACCATCTTAATTTTTTACCAAGATACACCTGTGTTAAGTTGAAATGCTTCCATTCTGTTGTATGCTCAAAAAACACTATAAGCCTCAGAAGGGCATTTTGGGAGTTCTGATTCTCCTCTTTTTATCCATATCTTCTTCTACTCTGAAAAAGGTGCTGTTTACTGAGAAAATGAAGTCATATCTACAAGGAAGGCTTATGTAGGGCTTGGTCTGAACTCCACATGTTCCAGGATGGCTCTCTTTCCAGACTGTCAACAGCCTCTGTGTCTGTCCAGGTGCCCCATGGCCTTGCCAGCAAAACTGCTACCCCTCTGCCCAGCTCTGGCCTCTTCCCTACCAGAATATGAGCCTGGAAGGCAATTACAATTCACCCTGGGAAAGCATAGGTTTTGCTAAGGCAGTGTGCACAGTAATGATATTGTTAGCTTGCTTCATTTCCAGTTTCACCATTAATTATGCCATGTGTTTCATCCAGTTGGTGCTACCCTCCCAGTGTTAATTATAACCTACAAGACTGTTACAGTTAATTTTATGGCAAGCATATTGTCTCTTCAAGGCTCCAGAGCAGCTCATAAATTATCTTGAAGGTAAAATGTAACTTGGGGAACTAGTTATGAAAATTCCATCCATCTCGCTTAGGAGCTGCAGCTGCTACTGTCAGCTGCCTCGCTGCTGCATTGTGAAGGAATTATGGTGGGTCAAGTTTAAGAGGGTAGGCCCAGGCTGTCACTGAGGAGAAAGGCTGTCCTGGCCCTGTCAGACAAGTACCTTCTGCCAATCCCTGGTGGTTTCACTTTGCAGGCAGGAAGAGGCAGGCAGCGCAGGTGGATGGTCCCCAAGCTGTCTGTATTCATTACTTTACAGAAACTTGTTGTAGGTAGGCAGATCCAGAGACCTTTCCTCTTCTCTGTTGTCATAATGTTAGGCATCATCTGCAAAGTGTGAGATAGATAACTCTATAACTAACTCTGGGCTTGGTTCAGGAGACCAGAAGAATAGAAGGGTGGAAGCTATTAGTGGCAGCACCTCCCCGCAGCCCCTTGCTGGTCTCCCACGCAGTGATTTCTATCTTGCAAAAGCCCTTGGCTTGAACGAGCATTTTATTTGTGGTTGTTATTTTTCGTATAATCTGATAAAGTGAGATTTCACTGTGAACGAATGTACTCTAAAATTGCCTACTAAATAAATTAGCAGGTTATCTTATTGGGAGAATAAACACACTCCTTTTCTGTTTCCTCACTCGAAGTATAAGCTTTACATTTCAGCCCTCGGGGCTTTAGCATTATTATTTTTAATGACTGAACACAAGTCTTTCATTTAGCTTGTTTGTATAGTTACTGTAAATGATCTTTCTGCTGTTGGTTCTTCATTAGGAATTCTGCATGTTGTGCTAGCTCTAAAAGCTTTGAGGGGGCCTTTGAGAATTGGGAACTGTTTTAAGCCCAGCATCTTCTAGCAGCATTGGAAAAGGCTGTGGCAGAAAAGTCAGAGAGGGTGTGTTAAGAAAGTACGCCTGCATGTATGAACCTGAGTGTGAGTGTGAGTGAAGCACACACAAACAGTGCTGGCTTCAGTTGCAGGTTGAGAACTCTCTACATTGTGAAGTAAGAGAGCCGTTTCTGGGGCTGCCGATTTCTCCGTGTGTTTCTGAACATTTTTATTGTGTTCATACATCCACTAGCTTTTGTACCAAGGGTGCCTCAGATCATTACACCGGGGCTGTGTAAGTAAGAGACCCGGTTTTGGGGGATTAGGAGGATACATGGAACGGCGAAATCATGCCCAAAGAGGAACTAGGCTTTCTAAAGGAAGTGTTCTTCTGAGCTCTTGATGATAGGGGATATTTGGATATTTGTGAATTTTCTGGTGAACGCTAGTGAATTCAGACCGGGGGTTGCAAATCCAAATGTCTCCAGCGCCTGGCAGTAACCGAGGTAAGTGAAGCCAGTGAACAGGGGAGTTCACACTGTCTCAAGTGTGCAGCTGCTATTCGGCCTTGCAAGGGGGCTGGGTCCATGTTACGGCGTCTTCCACATTTTCAAGAGAAGTGGAAAATTCTGATTGTGTGTGTATGCTTATGAAGTCTCCCGACTATTTAAACGCTAGCAACTAATTCACATGTTTTACAAACAGTTTACAAACTGTTATTCAGGCTAATCAAAACACGTCTGGAGGCTGGATAGGATTCTGATAGGGAGTGGAAGTTGTGACTGCTTTGCATTAAAAACCTTCTCAATCTTCTCACACGTCTCAAGAATAGAGGCAGTGACCCTGGCCAGGAGACCACAATACCATCTGGGTACTGCCTCTGTGATCTTGTAACGTTGTTCTACTCTATGTAGGTTCTGGCTTGGAGCGAATATTTGTGCGCATGCACGTGTGTGTATGTTTGCCTTGAACTTGGCAGTGTTTCATCATCTTTCCTTCTACAGAGAACGTATATGAGAGTTTCCAAAAGTGAACGAGGTATATATGGTGCCCATTGTCACTATAAAAAGACTGTCTGCAAAAATGTTGGCAGTTTTGAATCTGATGAAGGGTTTTAATTCTCAGGAAGGACCAGGACTTCAGTGCTAGTGAATCACCATTTCTCCTGTTACACCCTCGAGCTCCTGCATTAACACCCAACTCCTCCACAGGGAACCGGCTGTTCTTTAGCAGCACAAGTGAAGCTAGCACAAAGACGTCATGTGGCCAGAATAATCTCTTATTCTCACTGCTCCAGACTGATGGCCACATAGAGGTGTGGTTTGGGAAGTTGTTAAATACACGTGGGTTTGAGCTTCTGGAGAAGAGGAAAATATAAAAACTATTTTTCCTTCAATAAAGAGAAAAGGGTGAGCCTAAACCTTGGCTGCCACTAAAGTCAGCTGTTACGCATGTGTGGTTAAATTTCATTGTAAATATTTCATAAGGGTTATTAGAATGGAGCCAGGTTGACATCACAGCCCCCGCTGTACCAAAAGAACTATTTCATTAAAATAAGCCAACATTTCCAAAGAGACATGAATTTCACTGGCAAAGTTAACCTAAAGTCAGAAAATCCTCTGGAATAAATTTCAGTATCAGTGTTTATAATCTCCACATTTATGGATTTGCAGTTTTTGTAAAGAAAAAAAAATTCCCAAAGAAGACTTTATTTTGGTTAAATAAGACTAGCTTGTGAAATTGTCTGTATATCCAAATCCATCCTAACCCAACATCTTGGCAGCCTTTTGGATAAATAATGTCTTTTCCAAAATGTGTATATTTGAAAAGGGAAGAGGAAAATTAAGTGGCAAACTGTGTCTCTGGGTTGCCATAAACTGACAGAATGTAGAAATAGAAAGCAAAGACTGACAGTTCATTCATTCTTTGAGCAAATTACAGAGCTGTACGTTTATTTATTGATGCATGGAAGGTTGCAGTGAAGAGCAAAATGTTTACCCTAACTACTTTCATTTTCCTTTTTTGGGGTGGAGGAGAAGGTTTATTTAAGCATGCATTTTTTTTTTTTGGTGTGTCACACAAATATGTATGAGGTTTTAGAGGCATTTGGCAGAAAAAAAAAAGGAAAAAATATTCACATTTGTAAAAAACTTAATCCATGCTCACAGATGGTCCTGTTCAGGTGCTATTTTAATTATGAGGTAAAAAAAAGCCCCACACAGTAGGAAGTCGTCTTAATAAATGGAGTGGAGCTTTTGTCTTTAAGCGTCAAAAAGCCTTATTACTGAGAAATTTAAATACTTTGTTTTATAGGGGAGAGTCTCAAAATGACCAAGATACTTAGAGAAAGCAAAATGAGGGACTCTTCTAAAGACCAAAGGAGTACACTAGAAATGTTTTACAATTGTACAGCTTTGAACTTCCTTAGAATTGGTCATTTTAGTTACGGCTTTTCCAGTGATAAACGTCCACCATAGAAATGTTCGTGCAATTGGAGGGAAAAGAAATGGAACAAATTGCAAATACATTTAAAAAATTTTAATCCCAAATGGAAAGATTTCTTTACTATTCTTAAGCTCAAAGGGCTGCTTTGCCCTTTATGTGATAGAATGCCCAGAAGAACTAATAATAATTCAAATGATGCAGTAACTTACAGCTTGTATTAATAACACACAAATAGAACAGTCTTCTTATTAAATATTAGTAATATATTATAATAATGTTTTACTGTCTTTTCCTTAGTGGGGAATTATGAGGACCTCATGTTAGGACCTCAATGTCCTGACATAGTTAATTATCCGTGGATAATGGTTTTTAGCCATTGCTGTTCTCAGTGATGCAGCTTTGTTGTTGAGGGCTTATTAAGAGTCTGCAGACTCAGGTGCAATGCACCTAGGCTCTTTCCTACAGAAGCAAACAGCTGTGTTTGCTTTACCATATTATACATCACAAAGAACATCTCATTTATTATAGCTGAACTAATGATGCAAGTGCAAACCTTTATGTCCTGTTCTACACAGTGATAATGTATTTGCTGTAGAGATATTAGCTTATTTTTTATAAGTAAGTAATCTTTTCCTATGCCAAATGTATCACATGAAAGCAGGTTAGCACAGGGGTCAAAATATATTTAAACCAGTCTGCAGAGATTGGATAAGACCTCTAGATATGGTGTCATTTTTTTCTTTCAGAAGATCCTCACCATGTCTCCAATCTACCCACCAACACAATGCTCACATTACTAGGAATTTAGGCTAATAAGAGGGAACTCTTCTCAATCCTTTAATGCTGAGACAGGATTCAGACCCGAATATGTGCCAAGCAAAGTAAGCTTAGTGACAGTCATCCATGACCAGTCCCTTGACAGGGCTGTGTATTTTCCACATGGGTCATTGTGGTAGTGGGTTTTAGTTGAATCTAACATGTATCCCAGTCCATGCATAAGTAGGCCCTACTGAAATGTGCCAAGGCCTGGAAGTGTAGTACACATACTACTGGTGGCACACAAGATGATTTCGTAATACACCGATGAATACTTTTTATTTTAAAAGTTATATATTTTGCTTTACTGTGTGTGTGGTGAGACATTTGAAATTTACTTTCAGAAATTTTGAAATATGCAATGTATTATTATTACCATGGTTACACTGCTATGCAATAGATCTCAAAAACGTATTCCTCCTGTCTAACTGAATATATTTTACTTTAGGTTGGAAGAGCATAATCAGCATCTTGGATCCAGGGTTCTCAAAAAACATTATTAAGGACAAGACAACTTAATCTTTAAGAGTTTTTTTTTTTTTAAGTTGATTTAAAGAAAAATGCTAGAAATGTAATAACATAGGTGGTTCATGGATCACAGCATCAGAGTTTATATAACAATGGCCTTATAAACCAGAGGGGTCCAGAAACATGTCTTAACCATAATTATGCTATTGATTATAAAGAAGATGATCACTGTAATAATTAACAGTAGCAGCTAACTTCTATTGCGCCTTTACTGTATGCCAGATACTTTTCTAAGCGTTTTGCCATGTTTCCTTATTCACTCCTCAACAACACAGTGAAGTGCTAATATTTTTCCATTTTATAGTTTAATTAAGACCCAGAACGGTTAGGGAATTTACTCAGGAAAGCACAGGTTCTAAGTGGCCAAGCCAGGATTTGAGCCCAGGTAGTTAGGTTCTAGTGTCTTCTTTGTAATCCACTTCATTTATCTATGTCTTTATGGATTAAGAAATGTTACTCTCTCTAAAGAAGAAAGATAGAAACATGAAAACATGCAACATTGCATAGAATAATGCTGTGATCATCATGTTTTGTGAAGGGTTCTAACCTACACTGCTGATTAGGCCCTTCTATGACTATATTCTGAGCCCTTGGCTTCCTTAGTTAGCATCCTGGATGTATATTAGAATAGATGACTTTGAACCTGGAATTTTTTGTTTAAGGGAGGGTATAACCTTATTTTTCCAATTACTGCCATAGCACCCTCTGAATATGTGCTATTAGGGGATAAGTAACACATTTTTTGCTATATGAAGGTCAATGAAGCAAAAAATCTTTGGCAACTTCTCATATTTTCATACTTAGAAAAATCTCACAATTCTTTTCCCCATTCACTTCAAATATATGCAAGCAATGTCTAATCTTGTGGGAAACTTAAAGTGAAACTCTGTAGCAAATAGCATGGTTATATTCCCAAAAAGAAGAAGCAGAGTTAACCTATGAAAATTAATCTTGACTGTTAACAAATGTGCTGAAATGAATGGAAGATCACAGCCCACAGGACTGAGATGTAGATGAGAATTAAGTCTCTAGGTCCCATTTGAAATTCTTCTGTGACTCTTGATTTACCTTGGTTTAAAGTTCCAGAAAAATGCTCAAGCAGGCAAGAATTCTCATACTGTCTTCTCATTTGGTATTTGTCTGAGCCAAAAGTACCTAGTTTTCTTAAGTAATATTTATGACTAGTTACATTGCATAAGGAAACTTGACTTGGGTGAGGTGTTAAGCAATGGAGAAATGGGTAATTGGGGCTCTTAGAAAACCTGTCCATTGAATGTTCCAAGCCGCCCTCCCTGTGGGCCCAGAGTCATCACAATTACTTGAGATTTGTGAGGTGCTCAAAGAGGAAAATTGCAGAACAAAATGGATTGAAGGAATTTATACTTTTGTCATTTCAACTCGAAGCCAAGCAAGGGCTAAAACTCATGTCTTGCACCATTGTGATCTACAACCATTTAATTTGCTAACAAGACTTAACTGATCAGGATCTGCAACCTCCGCCTCCATTATAATCAAAACAAGAAGGCTTTGGCTCTGGAGAGTAAATGTTGTCTATCTTTTATTATCCAGCCCCACCATTTTCTTTCTGGCAGGCTGAGATGAAACAGAAAGCTGATATTTGGAGCCACTGGAATTGCAGGCCTTGTAATTTAGAAATATCCATTTTATCCCGTGTAATTTCTTCCCTAAGATTCCTCAGTCTAAATCTGATACAGGTAGGAGCCAAGACAAACAGTAACCATTTATAGTCACCCAGACCAGTTTGAATTTCACTCTAATGTAAAGCAAAGAGAGTTTTTGGCTTCATTTCAGGTGTGTAACAGGGGTAGAAAATGCATTTAAAATTTAGCGGCAAATGTTACCATATGTTTCCATAACAACTGCAAACTTTTATGTTAGAAAAGCAATAATATAAACACGTAGGAATCTTGGAACAGTAAACTATTAATTTACCAAATATAAAAAATCCAGCATGAAGGGGCTTTTATAGCCACAGAAGCCATGAGGGGCTCAGCATCCTGTGAATTTCTCCATTATGTGGCAGAAAATGCTGCCGGTTAGTTTAAATGAGCAAATCTTTTAAAATTATAGGTACAGTGTCAGTTCTCCACAGTGCATTTTTCTGAAACAATGTGTGGTAGTGCCAGCTATGGCTGATTTCTTTTACCATATTGAACTAGTAAAATACCCTTTAGTAGCTGCTTTCAGTGCACATCTGTAAAACAACTGCATTTTTGCCCTTCACCCATAGCTTCAAACTTAATGAGGAAGACTGGGGTCCTGGGAAAGTGCAGTGCCCAGTAGCTGGCTCTAAGGCTTGGCAAGAAACAGATGTTCATAGATTGTTGATATATATGAAGAAGGTTCGTAGTTTTCTCACCTACCCGTTTTGAAATATAAGAGACAAGGAGAAAAGGGGAACAGTGGATCTACTTAACCACATCTTAAGAACGAGTTAGTAAAGAGAGTTGTTGAAATCACCACCAAGGGAAATTCAGTGTTCTCTGATTTCTCTGTAGGGCAAAGAAATAATCTTCTTTTAAGGGATGTATTAGAAACATGGCAACCTGTGGATGGGTCTTTCATTCGAAAGGAGGTAATTTTTTTTTTCTTTAAACCTACCTCAGAGTGTGCATAGGGTTTTGCATCTTTTCCTAGAATAAAACCAACAGTGTAACCTTGTCATTTAAGGCAAGATGATGCACCTTGACTAGCTAGAACTTGGGTTAATAACATAACTATCATTGAACATGTACTGATCAATGGAGGTTAAAGTCAAAGAGAAAAGAAGGTCAAAGGGAAGTGGCTGACCCAAAAATTAGGTGTAAAACTTCAAGAGGTAGGGGATGTATTCAGGAAGGGCCCTGGTGTGTATACAGTGTAGAGAGAAGGGTAAAATCCTCAAAATTTCAGAAGGTGGAGCAAAGAGCAAGTGTTTCAGCTGGGGCAGGGTTTTCACCTTGGCCTTGCTTCAGCCTTCACAGTGGAGCCCACAGGCTGCTGAACCAGAAGCGCGGTACAGCAGGGTCATTGGCTAAGCAAAGCTCACAGTGTCAGTGGGCCCAAGCAGGAGATGGAGGCTAATGTTAGAGAGCCCAAGTGAATCAGGGAAAACTTGGCCAAGCGGGAGTGGGAGTGAGAGGCGTGATTTAGGGTAGCAGAGGTGCAGTTGGTGAAAGGAGAGAGGCTCTGTGAAGACCTTATTCATTCCCTGGTCTCTGGTGTGCCTTTTTCTAGAGCAGAAACCTAGTTTCATCCAAGTTGTCACCTTCTCTAATTGGACTAATAAGAAAGTTTCTCGTGTTTCTATCAATGCTTGCCCAGTTCCAGGGAGTTTTATGCTGTAAAGTGTCTCTTTAAGCATTAGTGCCATTGGAGTCTAGCACTGATCATATGAGTCCTTAATTTGTGTCTCACTATCCAGTAGCATGAAGATGGATGGTTATGAAGAAAGCAAAGTGCCATTCATTCATTCCGCAAATACTTATTGAACACTTAACAGTGTGCCTGGCACTGGGGATACAGGTGAACAAAACCACAGCCTGTTTCTTGTGTTGGTGGAGCTTATAGTCTAGTGGCAGGAGACAGACTAAAAACAAGCCAACAAGTAAAGAAGAAGGTAAGTCAGATAATGATATGTACTGTGGAGAAAAGGAACCAGGTAGGCAACTGGGGAGGGGCACAGAGCTTTTTAGGGGAGCCCCTAGAGGGATCCCCAAGGAAGCCCCGTTTGAGCTGAGATGAGGGAGAGGAGAAGGAACCAGCCAGTGTGACTGAAGCATGATGACTGAGGGGAGAAGTGAGTGAGATGGGCCTAAAGAGGCAGGAGAGGTCAGATCTTAGGGTTGGGGTAAAGACTTCATTCTATCACGGTATTTGCTGACTGAGTTTAAAAATGAATCCAAATTCCATTTACAAAGTATTTTGAAAGTTTCCACTATGTGGCCAGTGCTGTGTTAAGTTATTAATTAAATTAAATGGCATCAACCATGAATAAGTCATGAGCTCTTTGAAATAAGTAGTCATTATGAGTTGGGAAAGTTTTTATGGGAAGAAAGAGGGAATCAAAATGAAGCTCAAAAGCTATTGCGCACCTACTATGTGTTGATGCTTCATATGTATTTTTAGTTTTTTTCTTATAGTAATCATACCAAGGTGAGTGCTATTATCCCCGTTTTATAGATGATAAAACTGAATTCAGAGAAAGTTAAGAAGCTATTGACAAAACTTCAACTCAAAATCCTTTAACATCTTAGAACCTAAAAATCACTGACCACTAAATAAAAATATTATAGGCTTTTGAATATCCCTGTGATATTCCCCCCTTCCTCTCTTTTGCTGTTGATATGCTAAAAGGTCAGGAAGGATCTCTGTGCTTGTTTTTAGGGCTATGAAGAGGAAAGAGTACTCTAGGGAGATTGTGGCCTATTATGAAGCCAGTCTTTGGGAGAAAATCCTCTTAAATAGAGAAGGTAGTGGCAGCTATTAAGTGGTCTTGCGGAGGGCAGACCTAGTCCCTAGGGGAGGAGAGGAGGATTAATGGTAGAGGTAGGTGCTAGGTGTGATCTTGCACGGTTGAAGAGGGCACCAGGGTGGAAAGACCCTGAAGACGTTGCAGTGTAGAGCACATTATCACCCATGTATTTCCTGGAGACAAGCAGAAATACTATAAAAGGAGGCAGAATATAGCCATGAAACACCAACATTTTCCTCTTTGGTCTTAGAACTAAAACAACCCCATTTAAAATTTATTTTTATAATATTTAGATGTTTGCTTCAGGGATCTTTTCCTTAGTTTATGTTTTTGAGGGATGCCCCTGGGTATAGATAGGTCAACTTTAAGATGACCTTTTTTCAACTGAGGGCATATCCCGATAAAAGTTTTCCTATCCCCTGGCTTCTGCTGGGCTGGCATTTCTGACAGACGTGTAAACAGATGCAAGCATTGTTGCTAATGACAGGTGATTATAAGAGGCATGGGGGCCAAGGTAATTAAACCACGATTTGACAGGAACATTTGGCAATGTAATATTTCAGCATTAGAACTATCTTTGCAACATACTTTCCCCACTTGGCTTGGTGAATATAATTCATTTTTATTCTTGAGTGTGTTGCTTTGAGATCTGAAACTGTCCTATCTGAATTCCTTCATGTTTCATTGAAGGGCTTCTGAACATGGTTACCATTGGACTGTGTGGGCGTCTGGTCAGTATCTAAGACCCTATCCAAGGTCTTCCCGGTATTAGTGAGAATAGGGTCTGTGACCCAATTGCTGAGATTCTATTTGACATATTATTATGTCCTATTTGATAGTAATAATGCCTTTGGAGATAAACACGAATTATTTTCATACCACTACAATTTCAACTTCTCTCCCTATCGCCTGGATTTGCCTGATGTTTCTCCCATGGATCAAAAAGTAGCTTATTTAATTCTCTTGTCCCCTAAATTCTCACTACTGACAGTAGGAAAAAAGTCTCAAATTAGCAGTAACCTGGTGTTATGAAGAATGATTGTAGAAACAGTCATCATAACATGGAATTTGTTCATTTATTCATTAGATTTGAGTGTAATATTTTTAAAAACCAGTGCATTCTTTCTGCAATCAAGATAGTTAGCAATGCCTGTTTAGATATTTAAAGACTACCTCCTGCTAACAGCTAATGGTAGCTAACTTATATCTTTTGGGGAATCCTGTCTTCTGTTGGATAAATAGCAGACCCTCATGGACTTAATACTTAGTTTCAACTGTGGACTAGCTATATGAGTCTTAATTATAATGAAAGTAGTAGCATGGTTTCATCTAATAAAATAACAGGTACATTTACTATTTATTATGGTCATGACACTTGTCTAAAATGGGAACTTTTCCCAAGCAGGTTAGTCCTTTCCTTGGCTGCAAAGTCAGTTTTTTAATACTCTTGGTACAGGGAATACCTGGCTACTCTAAGAGATCAGTGAAGCAGACCATTTAAAGAAGGTCAGCTACTGGCTAGAGAGTGGTTTCTTTTCCTCATCCAATTTTGATTTTCTCCAGGAGGCGGTGTAGAGGAAGGTGAACTTGTGAGTACGGTTTGGCTTCTGCTAGAGGAGTGCTGAGTGTTTGTGACTGTTTGTGGGGTTGCCAGCACGGAAAGCTCACGGGCACTTCATCGGGCAGCCTGGAAAGCTCCCACCGGCGTTTGCATTCTGCTTCAGGCTGCAGCCAGTTTCTAAGCAGAGGCTTTTTAAAGCTTTGTCAGATAGGTTAAAAGGTGTCCCACCCCCGGTGTATAAAAAAGAGAGAGAGAGATTAAACTCACTAAGCCTGCCATGTTCCCTGTGAAATATCAAGTCAAAATGATTTTTAAACCCAAAGTTGCTAGGCTTAGGGGGTGTAACCTTGGCTGAAAGCAGTCTCGGAACTGGAGAGGATAGATCTGTGCAAAAGACAATTGGCCATAGGCTGGTGGCCTCGGGAAAGCTGCTGAAGCCAAAGTGAATTGTCTTGCTTCTCTGCCTTTCAGCCTACAGAGCACTAACCCCAGCCTGACTCCTAGGCCTCCGGATTGACCACTGCGCTCCAGGCAGCAAACCTTTTTCAGAGTGCCTGCTTAATGCAAAGCCTGGGCTAAGCTCCAGGAGGTTACAGGGATGAATAAGACAGGGTCTCTGCCCTCAGGAAGCTTAAAATCAGGTGAATAACACTAATAATTAAAACTCTCATTGAACCCGTACTAAAGCATCCAAGTGCTTTGCATGTATTATGAACTTGTTTAATCCTAAATAATAATAGCACTAACTAGCCCTTATTGAGTGCTTCTTTGTGTCAGGTACTTTTTAAGTGCTTTATGTGAATTAACTATTACAATGGTAGGTATTTTTATTATCCCTGATTTTAAGAAGGGATACCTGAAGCCAAAAGATGTTAAATAAAACCTTCCCAGGGGCACAAGGCCAGGAGGAAGAGGAGCTGGGATTCCAGAGCAGAAAGTTTGGTTCCAGAGCCCATGCTCTGTGCCACTGGTTCTCTGATTTTAGCATCAGAATCACCATGTGGGCTTGTGAAACACAGATTGCAGACCCTTCTCAGGTGGGGCTTGGGATTTTGCATTTCTAACAAATTCTCAGGTGATGTCAACACCCACAGCTCTATGCCAAGTGGGAAGATGGCAGTGTAAAACCAGTCACTATAAAACAAGGGAAAGTTACTAATATAAACAGAGTGCTTTGAGAATACCAATAGTAGCAAGAGCAGTAATATTATTTGTTATTATTAGCAATATCACTATCATGATAGCTGGCATTTATTGAGTGCTTCCTCTTTACTGGGTACTGTTTTGTAACTGTGTAACCATTGTATCTGTTATTATGGGCTATCTCATTTAATCCACACAACCACCATATGAGGTGTTAACACCATTTTACTGCTGAGGAAACTGAGGCAGACAGTTTATAAACTTGTCTAAATGACAGGCCAAGGATTCAAACTATTCCAGCCTAATTCTAGAGCCTAAGCTCTTAGCCACTAAGAGAATAATGAAGAGCTGGAGGGAATCAGAGGCACATCCATTGAGCAGGTAGTGTGTGAGCTGGGTCCTGAAGGAGGAGGGAGCTGAGGAAAGGCTTCTCAAATGGAATGGATATGTGCAAAGGCCCAGTGGCATGCGTGTACAAAGTGTGATGGAGAATGAATAACATGGAGACTTCTGTGTAAACTGCACGGCAAGAAATGACAGATGGTAAGGCTGGGAAAGTAGAGTAAGCAGCTTTGAAAGTGAGGCGTCGGTGCTCAAAACTGGACTTTGTGAGCTTTTGTGCTCCTGTCGGGGGCACACTCTTCCTCAAAACTCATCTTTTGAGACTTCCAAACAGAATGTCAGAGTCATTCTTTGTTAAAGATGTTACTGGGCCTTCCATAGTTTGAAAGTCTCAGAATATGTTCAGAGAAGAGTTGGATTTCTAAGGTTAGCGACCCTGTGACAGTGAGTCATGCCCTGCCAGGGGAAAAACGTTTTGTACACAGCCACATCAAAAGCAAATAGGAGCGTGCGTGCCCATCTGTGAGTGTATCTGTGTATAAATCCACGCACTGCACTTAGAAAATGCCTGCCGTGGCACTGGTGCAATGGTATCTTTGGAGCTGCCAACTTGTTTTATTTCTGATATTGCTTGGCAGCCCCTGAAGGAGGGAAAGTATGAATTTTTATCTCCCATTTACTAGACTTTCATTATATTGTGCTTACAGACACAGTGTCAGCACATAAAATGTTAAACATCACTGGTCTGAAAGAGGCTCCCATTGTCTTACCTCTGGTGCTGGGGGAATCTTGCTAGCTTTGCTGTAGTGGTTCTGTCAGTGTAATGTGACATGAAGCATTTCTCAGTAATGACAGACATTGAATATGAGTGACAGGAACTCTGACTGCAAGGAATGGGTTCAATTACCGAAGATGGGGGGGTTACCTGAGATAAAACCAAAGGGCCCAATTGTGCTTGGTTTTGACCCCTTGACTCCCAGATCCAGAGCAGCAAAGACAAATGGCTGATTAACCAACCCCTAACCCTCTTTCTCAGTGATAAACTTGTTTGGATTTCCCTGTCTGAAAAAAAATCTATGGGTGGTGTGATTCTAAGGGAAATATGATCAGAAAACAGCAGGGCTGGTGCTAGTCATTTTTGTCTCTTGCAAGCACAAAACTGAGAACTGTCATTCTATCTTGGAATGGATCTAGGACAGTGTCCAGAAATCAATACAAGATAAATGATTGCTCTCTTAACCCCACCTTTCTTCTGCTGCAGTGGTTACATTGCTCCAGTTCACCTGTAGCCAACCTGACGCCAGTGTAAATGAGAGATCCTGCCATCAGAAGCTCTCCTTGTTTTTTGGTTTTTTTCCCCCTCCTCCTGCAGGCTGTTCTGCTCTGCATTGAGTGCAGCTTTATGCTTGTTTATAGTCCACTGCTTACAGCCCCCAGATAGAGTTATAGCGAGCAGCCCAATTAAACTGTCGCAGGCTGCCCTCACTTGACTAGCTCTGCAGAGTCATTTAGCCAACAGACATTCCTGACTATTAAAGCCAGTAGCAGCATGTCTCCAGTGCTGAAGATAAAATGAATGAAATTTGTTATTCTGGGCTGACACTTGATCCCAGCTGTTGAACTAATGCTGTTGCACCTGAAGTTTTTCTTTATGGTAATTGCTGTCTGTGTTATTATTTCATATACTAAATTGGAGAAAATTGCAACAGGTATTAAATTCTTTGAGCTAATTCATGGGATTTCTATTGTGCTTTCTTCCAAGGTAGATTCCAACTTCTGTTCAAGGCTGGGAAGACGGATTTAGCTAGCCAGATGCACTGGCTTGTGTTTCATTATTATCAGAGACATTTCAATTTTAGGTCTGGTCAGGCATTTATCAGCTTTACCTGAAATCTGTTTTAAAATACCCTGTTGCTTCTAATTCAGTCAGCATATGTTGGGACCTGCCCTGGGGAATTCAGTTGTGATGACCAACATTGACAGTGATTTGCACTAGTCTGGTTGATCCATGACACATACTTGGTGGTATCAGTAAGTCCCTGGCACAGTAAATGCTGAGGCAAATGGGCAGTGTAATGAAATAAGACTTCCCACAGGGCACCTTTGGAATCCATAGCTCTAAATGGGAGTCCTTGACCACCTCAGGTAGCACCACTTCAATGAGAACTCATTAGAACAAGTACGCGGAAGGTATAATGCCTCCCAAAGCATCTGAATCACTGGTCCTCACTGCCTGTTAATGTTCACTGTCTCATATTAATAATTTCTGTTAACTCCTTTTACCAGGTTTTTTTCCAGAGTTAGGAGAGATCATTTTAGACTTTTCATAGTAGCATACAACCATATTCAGAGTTTAGTGCAATCTTCGAGGCCTCCGTTTCTGTAGTAGATTGCATAGGAGGCCATTTCTTTTATAGCATTCATTTGTATGCTTAGCTGGGAGTCAGAGCTAATGGTGAAGGCTCCAGACAGGACCCAAAATGAGAATTCCAGTTAGTGGTAAAAGTACTATGCTTGCCTTCATGTGAATGCTTTGGGGAGATAGTGATCCTAATCATAATGTTACTTTAATTTCTACTTGAAGACCATACCTGACAGACATATCAGGGCCCTGTCAATTACAGGGACATACATCTCTAGAATCCCAGGGCTTTGTCACATCCCCACTAGGAAGCAGTAGGCAGGCTCTACTCCATATTTTGATTAAAGGAAAATGTGAGAAGCTTGAACCTCAAAGTAATGGAAGATAGACGTACGGATTTGTTATGTTTGCTTCATCATTCTACCCCCATACTTAAGGCCAATCTACAAACTAGGTCATGGGTCCTCTAACACAAGGATACCTGGGGACCCATGAAAAGTCATCAGAAAGTCCTACTTAGGTGCTTTCTCTCCTGATATAGACATTTGTATTTTGACTACTAATGACTATTATTAGACTATCTATGGTGGGGGATTTATATTGCAAGTTGAAGTCCGTATAGTTTGTGGGGCCTCAAACATACTCTATATATGGTGGTCTGCATTATTTGTTATTCATAAACTTTGTTTAAATAAGCTGTTTTATAAACTCATGTCTGCTGAAATTGAATTACTGTAATTTACAGTGAAGTTCAGCATGAGAAATACATATATTTTCTTTCCCCACTGAGAAAATGAAAGAAGTATTCATCTTTCATTAAATATGAGATGTATAGAATATGTATAGCATATCAAGTACAGAAGATTTATTTTCTCATCCCCAAATCCAACAGGAAAAACTGGCATTTTCATCGAAACTAAACTAAGACTAATCTCTGTTGTATTTTCCAAAATTACCAAATGTACAGCACTTTAGGTATTTTAAAACAATATATTCACAGGCAAACATTGATTTTCTCCCAGACGTCCTTTAGATGCACATTCATTCTTGTCCTTGGTATTTGAGGATCCTAACGATATCATGAAAGTTGTCATATAATAACTACCTGTGTGCATTTCAGACCCAGAAATAATTCTTCTCCATATTTCTGTCTCTGTATCTCTCGAGCAGGAGTGGTAAGCTCTTCTCTCCAACTCTTACCTGGACTTATTGTTCTACGTATTTGGAGTTACTGTTGGGGCCTAGATTGACCTGTTCTGTGTGGACTGCATGGAGAACATGGGGGAGACCTCAGCATATAAGTTGATATAAGAGCTTGTTTAGAAGCTGGTTATTTTAACAGTACACAGTCAACTCTCCCTATCCGTGGGTTCTGTATCCATGGATTCAACCAATCAGGCATCAGAAATATTCAGGAAAAAAGGCTGATTGTGTCTGCACTGAACATGTAGACTTTTTTCCTTGTCTTTATTTGCTAAACAATACAGTCATAACAACTATTTATATAATATTGACATTGTATTTGGTATTATAAGTAATCTAGAGATGATTTAAAGTGTATGGAAGGATGTGTGTAGGTTATATGCAAATACAAAACCATTTTATAGAAGGGACTTAAGCATCCATGGACTTTGGTACCTGAGGGGGAGTTCTGGAATCCCCGGATACCAATCAATGACTATATTTAAAATAAGAGTCAGAATTTGGAAGACTCCTGAAATGAGGGCAATAGAGAGGATGACTGAGTTTTAGGCTTTAAGAAGGAAAACAAAGACCCTTCTTCATGGTACTAGGAATTTAAACACCTATGTGTATGTGAACAGGTCACTAAAGTAAAAAGATTCTTAAGATGATAAAGCCTATATTTCTTAAAATTTAGACCTTAAACCTGTTTTCATAAGTGTAGATTATTCAGAACTGGTTGAGCCGACATGCCCCTTGCCATATGGATGGATCGTAGTAGGTCTTTGTCCAGGCCAGGGATTGGCAGACTTCAATATTTTAGGCTTTGTGGGCCATACAATCTCTGTCACAACTGTTCTACTCTGTTGCTGTAGCACAAAAGCAGCCATAGACAATATGTAAGTGCATAAGTGTGGCAATGTTCCCATAAAACTTTATGTACTAAAACAGGTGGCAGGATTTGGCCCTCGAGCCATGGCTTACCAACCCCTGGCCTAGGCTGTGAGGGAGGGTTACGTTAAGGGAACCAGAGCACAGCATATGTGTCGTTCTCTTTCATTTATTCATTGTTTATGTAAATTGCTGGTGAGAGAGATGTCTTCTCAGCATAACTTGAAACCCTTTCCATTGGCTTGGGTTTTAAGTTTTCAAGTTTTTTTAATCTCTTTTTTAAGCACCATGTTAAATGTGTCCATGTTCTTTCCATTAAATATCTTGGTTGCCTTCCCAGACTTCAAATTGCAGTGAATTTATCCCCAAAGGATGTTTGGTATCAGTTCTCAAGATGCAATTTGAGTTTAGTCTGCTTCCATAATGGAAACAGTATTCCAAACCTTCATTATTTAAGTTTCATAGACAATAATGAATCATTGAATTGCTTGTTATTCAGCACTGTTGAGGTATACTGAATCCTTTGTTTTCTTGTCTTATAGCTTTATTTCAGCTCAGAGGATAAAATAGTGTGATGATTTCGTTTTAGGACTACATATGAGGCATTATGATTTTCTAGCTAAACTGTGATAAACTCAGATTCTGTTATAATGAAGCTTTTTTTTTTTGTTTAACATTTTCTAACAGGAAAAACTAAAAACAAACAACAAACAACAAAATCAGTTTACCCTAGCAATAGTAATAGTTTCCTTGTTATTCCATTCCTGTAGTAATGACCCCCTTTTATAAAACATCTCATCATGTTGTCGCCACGTAATAGGCACTAGTGGCATCAACTTCTTTTACAGAGAGAATTAGTAGTGGCACTAATGGTAGCAGTATTATTTAACTGGGTGGCACGTTTGGGTAGTAAGATTTTCTCTTTTAAAACTCCTAATAAAGCATCAGTCACATCCTCTCTTCCCACCCAAGGGCAACTGTGTTGGGAAGGGAGGGGAGGTGTCAGCAGAAATTACATTCTCAACATCTGAACTTCCTTGCTCCCTGCCTGAGTGCCTATGACCCCTAATCTAACTATATCTAAAGATGCTGTGTTCTCTTGATTTATCTAGCACTGTACTTGCGAAATATTTAGTTACCTCCATTCAGTCTTTTCCTCTTATGTTTTCCAGAGCAATAACATGGGGCAGTGGAAAAAGTATGAGGTTTGGAGTCACAACCCCTGTTGTCTTGGATGAGCCATTTAACTTCCTTGACCTTCAGTTTCATCTTGTGTAAAATCAGAATAATAATACCAGCCTTATATTATAGAGTAATTTTGAAACTTAATGAGGATATATATTTAAGTGCTTTGTAAATTGTGTTTATCATGTATGAGTTACTTTTACTGTTTAGCTGTCTGTCCCTGCCTTGTTCAGGAGAATCCTCTACTGTCATTAAAATAACTAAATGTATAGTGCTGTTCATCTTGGAGCGTTCTATGTGGAGTTGCCCATGTGAAAAGCAGTTTAATTATGACAGAATGCCAGGGGGCACTGTTCCCATTGTGTTGAATAAATGGCACCCCTGGAAACACAATCTCAAATACTAAAATTGAGTAAAATTCCAAGCAGCTGCCTTCATAACTTCTGATTTGGGGCTTATATTTAAGACTGCTGTTTGCTTTCTCAGTCGACAACGTTTTAATACACAGGGCAGATCTCTCCCTATTAACACTCTCTGAAGATCTTCTGTTGATCTTGGTTTCAGTTGTTCTGGAGAACAACTGCCTTCCAAAGCTCCCTAAAGTAAATTTGTTTTTATTAGCTAATGGCTAATTTGTCTTTAGCCTATATTTAGACTTAGACTAACCCAAGAATAGCCTCCAAGTTTGGAGACCATCTTTACTGTCATATACAAGTGATCACAAAAAGAAAGAAACTTAATTTTATGTATGTAAATATGAGGGACAGGTAGATACGAATGTAAGGCTCTCGTACCTTCTGCCATGTCAAATGAGCTAAACCCTAAAGCCAACCAGGAAAACATATGATACCATTTGCAATGGTAGAATGTTGCATGCTGTTCTTCTGTTTATAATGGCCTGATCCATGTGGGGTGGTTGAGTCTTGCTTAACAATCGTTAATCTACTCAGTCTTAGTATCAGCGTCCCATCTTGAGGAGCAGCAGTACTTGGCTGGATGAGTAGGGCTTTGATTTCATTGTAATAAGGATAGCTTTGTTAAAATTCTGCTGCTTGGTGGTGCCTGAGAATTCTGGGAAGAGAAGGTTTTTTTTTTTTTTCTTCCCTTTTTTACACAGTGGGGATGAATTGTTTCTCTCTCTTCCATTCCCTAGGTTACTGTTTGTGCTGTCCCTTGATCTCCTGCTTGTCCCTTTATTTCTCCACATTGTGAAAGTTTCTTTCTGTGTGACCAGGAGTCTGTTTAGCAGACCATATTGTGAGTGAAGGACCAGCGTTTGTTGCCTGATTTTGGCAACGCTGGGCAGTCAGCTGGGATGTAATTAAGACTCTGAGAACAGGCTGTCTTCTCCACGGGAAGGGCATGTTAGATGGTGCTGGGATTTGGGGCTGTCAGTTTGGCCAAGGCTGGAGACAGAAAGCTAGGGACAGAGATATTTCCTTTCATTTATAATCCCTTTATGTACAGTGTGTGCACTTGGCGAAGTTTACATATAACCTAGTGGCTAGAGCTTACAAGCCAACGCAGTGAAATTAGCATATGTTACATGTATATTTTAGTAATATTTTAAAGCAAATGCATATTTCCAAAGTGAATTATGCATGGATGACAGCAATAGGGTTGTGTTGCACTGGGTGTCAAATCCCACAACTTTTTGTCGAGACTGTGGGTTTTACAGTAAAAAGGCAGAAAGACTAAACGAAGTAAAACAGTTTTAATTTTTAACAGTTTGGTTCAGCCCAAGGAGCCAGGCTGTGACAGATATAACTGACATTTGAATAATTGGATTAATTTAGAGAAGGGCAAATCCGGTTTTGACGGTTGTGCTTGTGTGTAGGTCTTTTTTTTTTTTTCCAGGAATGGAGTTGTGTGGTTTAAATATGTACCTTATGTGATGCCAAGCAAAGCTTGAGAAAATGCCACAAAATTTATGAAATTATCATTTAATTAGTTTTAATATATATGTATGTATATGTGTGTTCACATAGTATTATGCACTCTTCATATGTATAGAAAAGAAAAGAAATTCACCATATGTACTTTATTCAACTCTATCAGTGACATACATGTATACATATTGCATGTACAAGCACATTGTACGTGCACCTAGGAACTTAGTAAATCCAGTTTGAGAATAATGTACATGACTTCATAGGCCGTATAGAAAATGTGCAGACAAGGACGCTCACTATGATACTAGTAAGTCCCTTTCCTACCCATATCAGTGTGTTGTAAAACATCACAACGCAGCAGAAGAAAAGCCTAATTTGGTATCTGGGGTATCAGTAGCCACATTCCACATGGTTAATTCCTCAGCCCTAAATTCCTTCAGATTTATGTGGCTTTTTTAGCTTCTTATGTGAAGATAATCTCAGTAACATAAAACCAAGTACAATACCATAATACCCCTTTCCTCCAGAAATTCTGTTAATGTAATACCGTCTAAAATCAGCAGGCCAAGACTAGAACTTGTGGCAGGCAGTCTTGAATTGTGGCTCTGGGCTGGCTCTAAGAGCCTTTTCCCCAGCAGGACATTAATAGACATTAACACTCAGACAAGAAGTGTTGATGTGTGGTTTATAATGTTAGCACCCAGTTAGGCAGGTATAACACATGCTGTAGGAATCTTGTACCAACACATGTGTGTATTGAGTCAGATTAATGAGAACCATAAAAGGAGAGACATTCCCCTAAAGCTGGGGACCTCATCCTATCTTCCTTTTACCCAGCACACCAGTGCTCAGCTGGGTGGCAATGTCCTGGTGGGATGTTTTTGATATTAGCATAAGGGGGATGTTTGAAAGTTTTGTTTTGCTCTCTTATATGATCGTGGAGCCCAAACTGTTTTTCAGTACTTCACATTAAAACTCCTTTTCATCTAGTGCCATTCAGGCTCAGAGGAAAGGAAACTTTTACAATACTCAAGAGTAGACTGCAAGGCAAAGTTATTATTTTCCTCAGTCAGATTTACCCGACTCTTCTTCAGATGTTTCTGAATGATTCCAAGACACTTTCTGGTTTACTTTGTAAATGGGGCAATGAAGCGTTCTTGTCTCCTGACTAGCTCTCCTTAGAGAATTCTCAAAGCCTTTTAAAATTGTGTGTTTTTCTGGGGCAGCCTTGAAAGTCCCAGGAGTGAAGTTGCCATCTGTCCTTTATATTAAAAGAATCTTCTGTATTATATACCTGATGTGCTTGTCCCAGAGATAGATGTTGTTAATTAAAGGACAGCATTTGTCCTTTATCTGAAATAAATCTTCTCTCTTGCCTGAAGAACAGTTTTCCAAGCCTTAGGAAACAGGTAAGGACATTCTGCCCAGAGTCCTGGTGTTTAATAAAGGTCCTCGGTCCAATATCTGACTGTCTGCATTCAGTAGATCAGACATGTACATTAGGAAAGTATTTGCTTTTTTTTTTTGCTTATATTTTTATTAATTTATTTACCAATATTACGGCCTTTTGTATGGATTTAAGTAAATGAATTTAACCTGTACCGTTAATGGTAATTTGTGACTTTTTTGTGAAGATTCACAAAGAGCAAGTTCCCAAACATTCTCATCATACTGCATCTTTATGCAATAGATGTGACAGCACCTATTTCCTCCAGTGCTACCTCTCCACTTTGCTACTGCACAGTCTCTGTTCCTATACGTCTGCCCCTGGGAAAAGCAAAATGCAAACATCTGCCTACAGCAAACAGCCAGAGTGCTGCAAGACCATGGATAGAATATACATAGGGAGGAAGAAAGCATCTTCCTTAACCTGCTCGACCTCTGTCTCAGGAAACACAGAAAATAGTTTGGATCTGTAATATGGAAAAGCAGCTAGAGTAATGTGGCTGTGAATTGCTATCTAAAAGTGTGCTCACCATGCTTGCTTTGGCAGAACATATACTAAAAATTGGAAAGATAAAAGTTTCCTCGCCTCTGTAGTTTTTAGCATGGAGAAGGAGGGTAGTCAGGGCCTTGCCATGGACTAGCTTCAAGAAAAGAGTAAGAAGATGGAACCAGCAGAGACTCTTGACTGATAGACACGTCCAGGAGGGGAGGAGAACAAAGTGTGTCTAGTGGTTCTTTTGTTGGTAGGAAAAACCCTGGTATTGCCTGTGGCATGGTAAGGAGAGTAGTGGATTGGACCATAATTTTCTGGTGAGCTAATAGTCCAAACTAAAGCTCAAGTTTAATAGGCAGTAATTCCCATTTAAAAGGGAATTCAAATTAGGTACAGCTCTTCATCATCTTTTTTTTTTTTTTTCCTCCTTAATCATACAGACAAGGAATCGGGTAGATGACATTAAAGAGGGAAACAGGCTTGGGTGAAAAGACAACAGAGGTGGTGGCAGCTGTGGCAGCATAGGCGAGTGCTTATGCTGTCTATAAGGGGCAGTTGCTTCAAATAGTTATTACCTTGTAGGGCTGTGGGCCCAGGATTGCAAATCCTTAGACTTTTTGGTAAAAGTTGTGGATGTGAAACTTTCTGAGTTCTCAGTGTTGGCAGATATTCACTGTTTTAAAACAGCGCAGGCCAGATAAAACTCAACTGTAGTGGAATGTACTTTATGGGCTGCTAGTTTGCACATGCTGTTATACATAATGTAGTAATATAAGTGGGAATATTCTAAATAATAAACTGACAATGTGGAAACATTTTTAAAAAACAGAAAGAAACTCAGCCCCAAATAACTATTAATATTTTGGGGTATTTCCCTGAGTCTTTATTTACCGCAATATGCATTTTATATGCATGTTTTAAAATAGTTGTAATCATAGGCGCCTGCAATTTTTCACTTACCATTATAGGCAGTTTCCTCATAAAATTTATAGTGGCTACAGGATATTCCATCAAGGGAATGTATCACAATACGCAAAATCATTTCCTTATTGTTGGACATTTAAGTTGCTTTTGAGTTGACACCATTATAAGTAATGTTGCAATTACATATTTGCTTATACTGCTTTTTCCTTATTTTGGATTAGTTCCTTAGAATCTGAAAGGAAGATGACTAAGTCAAAAGATATATAAATGTTTTTATGGCTTTCAGTACATACTGCCAGATTGCTTTCCAAAAGTGTTGTACCAATTTACACTGCAATCAGCAAAGTATGAGTATACAAGTTTTCAATATATCCTTGTAGCATTGTTATAGTTGAGAAATTCCCACTTGCCTAAATTGGGAGGTGAAAATTGGACTTCATTGATGTTGGAGTTTGCATTTTTTGAGGTTTTCCCTTAAATCTACTGACTAATTGTATTTGTTCTTATAATATCTGTATTTTCTAAGGCTAAATTTTGTTGAGGTTTTGTTTGCTTTGTGTGTGTGTGTGTGTGTGTGTGTGTGTGTGTGTGTTAAGTTCTCTTTCTAACAGTTGATAGGTAATTTGGGAAGAGCTTCCTTGGCAAGGCCTTCTTCCAGGGGACCCCCTATCTGAGTAGTGCTGCAGCTGCTACTTTTGACTGTGCATTAACTTGGAGTTGGGCCAGAGCCTAAGCAGGATTCCCTTCCTGAAGAGGGGCTCTTGTGTGTCTGGTGAACCACAAGCTCAGGGCTATATCTGTCAATATATTTTTGGCAGAGCCATCTAATAAAATCCCATCCGCACTGTTCTATGAAATGCAGTCACAAATTTGGATGATGATTACCTGATGCCATTTTTTTAATAACAGCTAATCTCCATGTCTTAGATGGTTTTTGTCCATTGCCTGGCCCCTTCCCTCCTTCACCACTCTTGCTTGGTGCATGTTCTAACTACAAATGATATATAATCTGAGTTTCTTGTAGCATGGGCTAATGGACAGGGCACTGAGCCAGAAGTACAGAGACAGGGGGTCTATTATTATCTCTGCCCTTTGTTTAATAATAGCATAACCACAACAACAAATATTTATCCAGTGCTGAAATGCTTTTTAGCGTTCTTCATATATTCTCAAATCTTTACAACAATCCTATGAGGTAGGCAATAGAGGTAGGCAATATTATTATCCCCACTTAGGTGAGGAAACCAAGGCTCAGAGAGATGAAATATTTGTCTAATGTCACATTTCATCTCTCTGAACCAAAATGAGTTTTTCATTTCTGTAGATCTAAGTCTCTCCATCTGCAAAATGGAGTTGCTTCTCTTCAACTCGTAGTGGTGGCGTGCAGCTAAAGTGATGTTATGTATATATTGTTGCACTGAGTATTGAAACCCAGGACATGTAATAAGATGTAACTATGAACTAGTTTACCTTTGTGGCCCTCAACTTGTTCATTCATAAAGGGCAGGCGGGACTCCAATCTTGGTGAAGAAAGCCTATGTTTTTCCCAGAGGCTGTGCACACTGCACAGGAAGTTAGCTCTACATTTCAGGTGCATCTGTCCCTCTCAGCCAGTTTTCTTAGGAAGGAAGTGCAAACTTTTAGGAAGGAGGAAACTCACTGTTCAGTGTGCATGAAGAGTACAGGGAAATTCTCATAGTGGAGTAGTTGAGATACCAATGTCTGCCAGCCACTTTTAAAGCTATATGGAACTGATTACTTGGGCTCTGGGGATTTTGTGACCTCTTGAATTATAAAAAAGGGAATATGCCTTATTTCACTCTTTTTTATACTTTATCCTCAGGTGTGAACTTAATTAACCAAGGTGGTTAATGGAGAAGGTAAAGCACTGAATCAGCTCCACACAGAAATACATTCAGGCTTATTTTCATACATACCATTTTTTTAAAAAATAGGGGTACAGGATCCCATATGGCACTTAGCCTCCTAAGCAGAGATCATCAGCCATAGACGAGAAGCAGGTGGCCTGGCACAGAGAGCAGAGGTTATTTTTGCTGCTGGGTCCCCGCCATTTCAGAGTTTAACAGTGGCAAGACTGCTCAGCGGGAGGCTGACCCCAGATGCTCTCCCTTTGGTCGGGATGGAGCCATCCCACCTCCACTGCTGGGAATAAACTTGATCAAATCTAGGTCACAGTTACACTCCCAGAAAAGTCTCTGTCTAAACTTATTCCCATTTGCTACTTAATTGCTACTTCCAAATCTGATTCATTTGGAGTGAAGTAACAGCCTTAATTGTTCACCCTTCCTGGGTGCCTCTTTAAAGCCTGCAATGATGGTATCTTGGCATTTTCTTTTAGGTCAACCTTAGGGCAGCAGTTTGAAAAGGCCTAGTTTTGAGGATGGTGTGTTAGAGCAAAAATTTGGAAACCTGGATTCTACTTCTGACTCTGCCTCTCCCTAGGGTTCAGTCTCACTATTTGTAATATGAAGGGATTTGGACTAGGTCAGATTTTTGAAATTTAAATGCTGATGGGCAAGTAACAAAAATGAGTGAGAAGGGAAAATAAAGGAAGAGGGATAGTAACTGGAAAGGGTCATAAGGGAACTTTGGGGGTGGGGGTGAAAATGCATGTTTTGGTTGGTTGATGGTCACACAGGCATATACATTTTTCAAAACTCTTTGAACTTGCACTTAAGATCTATCCATTTTACCATGTGTAAAATAAGTGCAAGATGAGTGAAATGGACCAGGTGGTAAACTGCAGAGCATATACCTTATTTAAAGGGTACAGTGATGAGCTCTAGCCAATGGCTTCTCTACAGAATATGGGCCCAGTGTTGCTACATTTTCAAGAAAAGTCAGAGATTCAGATATTTATATAAAATCTCAGGATATATAGATTTATGGGTCCTGTGTAGTCAAAGAGAACACCAGTTTGTGATCTCTGAACTTGGGGCTTCTTAATTTGACTCTAAGGATCATTTTAGCTCCAGATTGAATGATTCTGGCTTGCTGTGAGACCGTGTACTAAAAAGCTTTGCCTGTGCCTCAGTTTTTTTCACCTATAAAATGTTGATAATGCATGACTAATCAATCGTACAGAAGTCTAAGGAAGAGCATGTGAGGTACCTTGTACAAAACCACTTTAAAACATGAGTAAGTAACATGTAAATGCAAGTCACTATTACCTTTTTAATTATTATTATAAAGAATTATCTAAATTTTTAGAATTGCTGTTGTTCAGATTTGAAGCACCAAGCTTTGTAAAGATGGCTAATAAAAACATCAAGAATTCACCATGAGTAAATTACTTGCCTGCAAATGATCATGCAGACTTTTCATTACCCTTAAAGGGGAATGTTTCTGTTGTATGTGACAAAAAGAAAAGGCGTTTCATTTATACAGCTGCTCATATAAATTGCAAAAACTCTGGGAGCTGAAGTCCAACGTATAGCGATAGCATATAAGGAAATGAAGTTGACGCTATATTAAAGATTCCTTGTCACATACACTCACTGCCTAGGAATCGGAATGCTCCAGCCTTGTCACTGACATTTTGTGAACAAGCAGCCTGTATTGGATGGTGATAAATGGATTATCTTAAATGTCATTCTGCACTGTTTTAGAGTTGCAAGGAGAGTTTTGATATTGAGTTGTTGGTTAGTATATTCTATACCAATCCTTTAGGATGAAATAATCTCCTCAAGTTACATCCAGAAATGTCAAAATTGCTTATTTCTTCAATCACCCGTAGCAATGTTTCCATTACAAGATATGCAGAAAAGATTGTGTAATAATGTCAAACTATTTATAGAAACGTTTCCTAGGAATCTCTGCTCTCCTTCAGTTGTTTGTGTATTTAATACTAGAGATTTGTTTTTATATTTATATATGTTTTTCTATTGCTAAATTGACTTCAGCTGAGGATGTAACTTTAGTTTTTATATAGAGCACATTTAAAAATTGATAACATTAACGTTCAAAAACTAAACCTAAGGCCAATGTAACATTTTTTAAATATAAAGATTCACTTCATTTGGTTTGAAATATTGTAATTATTTTTTGGTGTTGCAGCTGTGTCCTAAACATTATAAGCGTGTTGTAATCACAAATTTAAAACTTGCTATTTACATAGTATAAAGTAGTATGAAATATTTTGCCAAAAGAAGTTTTATTATTTTCATGGTAATTTGTGCATTATTTTATCTTTAATATTTCTTTGACATTCCAAATTTAATAAAATTATTACTATTATGCAGAATTTAGTCATTTGTATAAAGATTTGGTCCAGTGGATTTATATGGAAATGTGCACAAAGTAGATTTTGAAAGCATGTCTCACGTTTTACTTGGCAAAGTCATTCTAAATATTGACTTTCTTCCCTAAAGATACGATCTTTCTAGACACAGATATGGAAAATATTCAGTGTGTCTGTACATAGTGGTTCCTTCCAGCCCCTCTACCCTCCACTAAACTTAACCCTCATCCTCTCATTCTACAGTCTTTAATTTGTATTTTAAAAATCAAACTAATGTAAATAATAACATGAGATCAAGCCATATAAAATTACTATTTTTGTAGATCAAAACAGTCACATATCAGCAATTTTATATGGCTCACACTAACAGCTAATATTTTTATTGCATTTCTATATGCCGGACATGTGCTGGATGTATATGAATTCATTTATTGACTACACCAACCCTTTGAGTAGGCACTGTTATTAACCCCAACTTACAGATGAAAAAACTGAGGCACTGATTAAGTAACAGTGCAAACCAGGCAGCCTACCACTAGAGTCTTTGCTCATAATCACTGCTCTGTGCTACCTCTGCAGAAAAACAAAGTTCCCTGGTTCCGCTACCCAAATGTATTGTTCTTCACTGCAAAAAGTAATATAATCTGCTCAGTGTGTATTCTTTCAGATCTTCCTTTTCTGCATTTGCACACGTTTATATATGTACCAATAGAAAACATACAGTATTTTGTTCTTTTTATTCTTTCTTTTTCTTTCCTATGCAATGTCTTACCTTCATTTCTTCCTTTCCTCATTCATTCTTTCTCTTTCTTTCTCTTTTTATTTTTTACAAAAATGGTATAATCCATACAGTTTCACACTTGCTTTTATTTAGTTTAAGCTGACTGAGAAAACTATTCATGTTAATACATAGAAATCTAATTAATTCCTTTTGACTGTTGCATGATATTTCATAATATGGGTGGTAGGTATATCCTACTTTATTTAACTACTTTGCTGTTGGTGATGTTTGAATTCTTTTTTTTTCTTTTTTTCCCATTTTTGCTATTACAAACCATGTTACAATGAATGCCCTTTCTCATGCTTCTTGCTGCAGATATGGGCTATTACTCTAGTGTAGATACCAAGAAATGGTTTTAACAGTTTTAATGTTTTTTTAAATGTTTGTACATTTAAAATTTTGCTGTCAAATAGCTTTCTAAAAAAGCTGAACTAATTTACATTCCCGTCAACTCTGTGTGAAAAATTGATATAAATTTGTCAATCTTATTTTTGCCCCTTTGATGGTGAAAAATTCTGTCTCATGGCTTTAATTTGCATTTTCCTGATTATTAATAAGCATCTTTTCATATTATCATTGAACATTTTAATTTCTTCTTCTCAAATTTCTTTTCATATCCTTTACCTATTTTTCTGTTAGGTTGTTAATCTTTCTCTTATTGATTTGTAGCTCTTTATATGTTCTGGATATTAATTCTCTTCTATTATATATATTGCAAATATATCCTCTTAGTCTGTCACTTGTTATTTTTAAATTTAATTCTGACTTTCATCTGACGTGTCTTAGTATTCTTTTCAGCTATTCTTGTCAAACATATTATTCTTTTCCTTTACAGTTTTTGCACTTTATATTTTTCTTAAGACCACCTTTCTTACTCTGTTTTTAAATAAATTAGCTTTTATTGTATTCTGATGCTTTCATAGTTTTGTTTTTAATGTTTACCTCTTTAATCCACCTGAACTTTACCTTTGTGACTGGTTGTTAGGTAGGGATTAGCTTTATTAGTTTTTCAAATGGATAGCCAATTGGCACAACATCATTTATAGAATAAACCATCCTTGCCTCCACTGATTTGAAAAGATGCTTTTATCATATAATAAATTCCCAGAAATTTATGTATTGGTTTCTGTACTATCAATTCTATTTTATTTATATTTTTTGTCTAACTACCAAAATTTTACGTTTTAGTATATTATAGGGCCTGCTTCCCTCCATTTCTTTTTTTAAAATTTTGTTAGCTATTTTCATGCCTCTTTCTTTCAGATGAATTTTAGAATCAGACAGTCAGCTACCATTGAAAAGTGTAAGTCCTGTTGGCATTTTTAGTGTAAATGCATTGAATTTGTAGATTTATATGTTGAAGAATTTTTTTCAAAAAACAGTATTAAATCTCCTCATCTATTAATGTTATATCTCTTCATTTATTTATGTCATCTTTTGTGTCCTTGAGTAAGCTTAAAAATTTTTTCTTCACATCCTCCTACATTTATTGCTAGATATTTAATTGTGTTTGTTGCTATTGTAATGGAATTCCAGGCATGTGAGATAGCTGTTGATTTTTTACATTTATCTACCTTACTAAACTTTAATTAGTTCCAGTAGTTTTTCATTTGATTCCCTTGGAATTTCTAGGTATAAGGAATTAAATAATTAAAATAACAATGATGTTACCTTTTTCTTTCCAACATATATACTTTTTTTGGTCTTTTTTCCTATCTTAGCTAAGATTTCTAGAATAATGTTAAATAGCAGTAGGGATAGTAGGTATCCTTTGATTTTTTCCTATTGTTAATTGGAAAAATTCTAATGTTTTGCAATTAAGCTTGAGATTTGCTGAGATTTCTGATAAATACCCTTTATTAAGTGTATTTATTTATTTATTATTTATTAAGGGTATTCTTATTCTCTTTAGTGGGCATTATGTTTAATCAGATTCTGTTTTGGGGGAGGAGGTTATCTATTGAGATGATCACATGGTTTTCTCCTTTAGTCTTTAAATGTGGCATATTGCATTATTAGATCTTATACTGTTGAACCATCCTTGCACTCCTGAGATGGAACTTACTTGATCTTTATGTAATGTATGCAGGAACTTGATTTGCTAGTATTTTATTTACAATTTTTATAAGTGAAATTTTTCTATAGAGGTATTTTCTGGTGCTCTCTGACCCTAGTTAATGGGTCTCAGTAGAACTCATTTATTCCTACCTTTTCTATGACATTAACGTTTTGCAGTTTGTCCAGGGCTTGATAGGCTTTTGGCCATTTTAGTTTCAAGGCTTTTGCATGCAACTTCCCACAAAGCTTTGAAGTTTTTTTCTATTTGTCACTTTCCCGAGGAAAGGCATGAGTTTGCTTTTCAACTTTTTTGCTCTTGCCTCCCAGCTTCTTTGTGGGGAGAAAGTATACATATTTCTTTGAAGCATGATGCTGCACCTTTATGAAACCTGTAATTGCCCCTTTTCAAATTGGAAAGTATAAACTTTTCTTGCTCCTTATTCTTTGTGCACTGAAGCTATAGTTTTATTTAGTCCTAATTTATATCCAGTGTTTTCCTAGAAATAGATATTTACTATTTTATAGCGAGAAACTGTGGGTTTGGAGAAGGCAGTATTGTGTCCTTTTATGGAGGTATGTCAACTGTAGCAAATATCACTAATCTCAATGCATGTTTTCCTCCTGAGTTTATATATAGCCTTCTTGACTCAGCACATCAAACAGCTATTACCAATTGATTAGCACGTGCAATTTAAATGAGACCTATTTGCAGTCCCTAGTATCATGGAAACAGCATAGATTAGAAGCCAGGAGTCCCAGGCTTTCAGTTTCTAACTTGCAGTGCAAGATCAAGCCATTTTATACTTAATATTAGCAGCCACAACTACACAATAAAGAGATTAAAGTGGGTGATCTCTAATGGATCTTTTAATCATTTTGTGGATTCAGCATTTTATCATTTAATCATTAATGGATTTTTAAATCATTTTCTGATTCTGTTTACACATGCTCCATCAACATTATTTCAGGGCCCAACATTCCAGCATTGTTTCAGTATTTGTAAATCTCCACTAAACTGTGTATTTGTATTTGTATTATCATCATTTTGTTGTTTTTTCATTCAATTATGTTTTTGAGATTCTTTTTTTTTTTTTCAAGAGGCAGGGTCTCGCTCTGTCACCCAGGCTGGAGTACAGTGGCCAGATCATAGCTCACTGTAACCTCAAACTCCTGGGCTCATTCGATCCTCCCGCCACCTCAGCCTCCCAAGTAACTAGAACTGAGACTACAGGCACTCGCCACCATGCCTGGTTAAGTTTTTTAATTTTTTGTAGAAAAAGGGTCAGTGTTGCTCAAGGATGATCTTGAACTCCCACAAGTGATCCTCCCTTCTGGGTCTCTCAAAGTGCTAGGATTACAGGCATAAGCCACTATGCCCAGTGTGTTTTTGAGAGTCTGAATACATCTTCTCTTTAGCTAATTCCTCTTGTTGCTCACTATTTTCTCTTACTTTCAAAATTAATAAATACTCATTGTAGAAAATTTGAAAATTATAGAAAAGCACAAGAAGAAAATAAAAATTATCAATAATCCTACTACCCAGATGGTTAAAATTTGGTGTATGATTAGTAATATTTCTGTATTTAAAATTCTTATACTCCATACTTTTCAGAGAATATTTTTTCATTTTCTCATTTATTATGCACTTCATTGAAAAATAATTTTTCTCAAAATATGTCATAATTTATTTGCTCCTGTCTCTTTAGTTTTTCACTTTTAAATGTTATGATATACATTCTTTTATAAGAATCTTTGACACTTTCTTGAACAGATTCCTAGATGTGGAATTACTAGGTGAAAGAGAATTTACATTTTAAGTTCCTAACAAATTATACGTTCTTGATAAATATGTGTGGAAGGAATGTTTAAATAAAACATTATCAATTCTAGAAAGGTGATTTCTAGAAAGATGTACCAATTTACAGTTTCATCAACAGTTTATGAGAATGCCTTCCCTTCTCATGTTTGGCAACATGGAATATTACAGTTAAAAAGATCTTTTCCAATTTCATGGGCAAAAAGTAACATCCTACTTCATTTCTTTATTGCTCCTGTGGTTGGATATTTTTCATGTTTATGGCCGTGTGTGTGTGTGTGTGTGTGTGTGTGTGAATTTCTTGTCTTCTACCCATTTTCCCCTTCCTTTTGAGGCATACATGTTAGTTGTCAGTGTGTTGCTACGTAATTTATAACTACACCTAATTTGGGGAGTCGGGGTGGGAATCCCAATTTGGAGGTCAACAAGAGAACTAAAAAGTCTCTGTACATCTCACATGACTTTACTTTCACTAACTTCACTTTCCTAAATTGCAATCTATAATTAAGAAGTGCTAGTCTCCTAGTCAACTCTTATGGTTATATTTGGATGCTTGCCCCCTTCCTGAAAGGCTGTCAGTTTGCCCTCTCCCTGGGAGCCATTGAGCTACCACAGGAAGCCTTAAGCCAAAGCATATTGTCTCATTAAGTCTGATCTCTGGATCTTAAAACCTGGCTTCTTAGTTTATGATGCTCCCCAATAAAACACTCATGGCTCTTCATGCCGTGAGGAGAACCAGGCTTGCTGGTCTCAGCTCTATGTGTGGCCTTTGTGAGTCAAAATATGAAGAAGGCAGAACCAGTCCCACCCTTAAGTCAAGAAGAACTGGTTAGTCGTGAAGTGAAACCACATGACTTTGCTCTTTTCTATTGTGTCTCCTAATTATTTCTGACTAGAATCCCCTGATTTATTCCACACTCTTCTAATTTGAGGCTATTGGGGTCATTTTACCAAACAATTGTGAAATTAGTAACTAACCTTTGCTTTCTGGTGAGATTGTTTGACAAACTTTTGCTACCTGGAAACTGGAGGGGCTGGAAAGAGACCCGTTTATGCATTTTTCATGTTCAGTACTGGGCAATCAGGTTATTCCCTACATATAGGCTCCAAGCTAAGGAGGCTGACATGAGGGGAGAGGGGGTGAAATCCAATGCACACTCCTCTCTTCAAACCTGGAGACTTTGTTTGCCCATAAGGGGCACCTTTTTCTAATTTGCTGAAAGGTGCTATAAAGGCTAGCGGAGGCCCTGCTCAACAGCATGTGCAACTTACAGAAGCGCCTCTCCTTCCAAGAGGGTTACGATCCAAAAAGCTGTACTTAAAACCTTTTGTTTGTGCATCCAAGGTGGCAACAAGCAGCCACTGGCAGTACAATCTGTTAGGGACATACTTTCACTCTAGTATTTAGGTTTGTTCTTACCAATAAATCTAAATAGAAAGTTGCTAAGTAGAGAAGCTTCTGTATTTAAATATCTCAAAATCCAATAGGTTTTTTTAATTGCAAAATTTTTCCCCCAAAACAACCATAACTGATACAGGATTAGATACAAAAACCACTAGCTGATACAGCTTGGAATTACAAAATTCTAGCTAAATTCCCACAGATTCACATTGTACACAAGTTTAAACAGAGGGTAGCCAGTTTTCCTCACAGAGATAGCATGAGATCTCCACAATATTTTAGGCCTAGCAAGCCATTATTAAATTTGAAGGTAAACTCCTAATGGCATCTAAAGGTAAAGGCCCATATTCCCTGGTGTTCCCTAAATCACTGTACCAATAAAGCAAAGCCATTTACTCTCTAAGTGATGTCAGTAGACATGAAAGAAAACCTGAAGCCTTTCTGCTTTTTTAAGAGCCATTCTGAGCTTAATTTCAATATCTCCATCCTGAGCCTGAGAAGAATTCAACAATGATTCATATCACCATACCCTGTTTTAGAAAACATCATGGAGGCAGTGTTGAAGTTAATCTCTACCTTATTGTGGATGAAGGTTGAGGGTCACACCCTTATGAAAGGGCACTGTACACCGCTGATACACCTTTTTTCTTCTGTCTGCCCAAATTTGTGACTAAGATGTAGTACAGCACTTTATGTGAGATTGAGATTTTCCTTTTTCATAGTGTAAATTAAATACTAAGTAATTTTTGTTAGGTCTTTTGTTCACATACCATAACCAATGAACAGATGAAGGAAATCTTGATGATATTCATGTGCTCTAATGTTATAACCAGAGGTGTCTGAGTGAAATAGCATGTCTTTAGGGTTCAGAGAGGTTTCATTCTTACACCAGATCCAGAAGTTACCATTATAATACCTGCTTACAAGAAGTTGTTCACTGGTACAAATGTATGTCTTCAAGAGACAGAATGCTCAGAAATATTGCTCTCTTGGAAGCTATGCCCAAGAAACTTAGTTTCCTAACTGGGCTCTGTGGCTGTTGAAACTTCATCACCTTTCACCTGAATCTCTACTATGTTTTGCAAATGAGGAGCTGGTGAGAAAAATATGCAGCTCGAAGCTGGCAAAGTTTTAAGTGGGTAAAGCTTGTAGTGTTAAGATCATAGCCCCAAATTACTTAAGGGCTTCTGCTAACATGGAAATAAGACTCTTTACTGCTGAGAGATTGGATATTCAGATAGATTTTTTTATGAAGGAAATAAATATTTCAACATGCAAACACTACCCAAGCGAGTAGTGATGCTTCAAAACAGGGTCAGAGGTCAGGGTTTTTTCTGTTTGTTTTTTGGGATGGCTCCAAGTTTAAAGGTATTACACATTACTACCTACCCTGAGCCTCACATGGTAAAGTAATTACTGCTAGCTAGTGCAAAATATGTACATTCATTTTTATTTCCAAAGATCCTGAGATTTCTCTCTGTGCTTTTTGTGGTCCTCATTATAAAAAATATATCATGAGGGATGATGGTTTTTCTCCATCATAACTGTAAAAGAGTCAAGATGAAAATGCACGTCTGATAGTTCAACTTTTGAAACAAACTTAATTTTGGAGGAATAAATAAGAATAGAATGTATTTTTTCTTTAGAGAATAGTACAGTTCGTTTTCATAGTTTGCCTTTAAAACATGCAACAGACCCCTAGGGTATTGGATAACTTTTAGAGGAGATGCTGACCTGGTGGCCAGCCAGTCTGCGTGAATTGGGGCCCAGGATGTCTTCAGGCAAGCATAAGGATGTGTGGCATACGTTGTTCTGAAATTCAAACACTGACTGTCTCAGTGGAGTGGAATGTTGGTGACTGCTGAAATTGCTAAACAAGACTTAGAGTTTCTGAAACCCTTTTCTTTCTGCCTTCGAGTAGGGAAAGTAATGATTTGCTGGGCATTTAATTAGAAGTCACTAAAAACACCAGAAATGGTAAGCTCAGATCTCTACAGGAGCCAGCAGGTAATGTCAATGAGTGAAGCAGGGGAGGTGTAACACAGTGGGGAGTTGTAGGGACAAGGAAGAACCAGAAAGCACACTACCAGTCGAAAGAAGGCACTCTTCTCCAGTCAACTATTGCCATGAGAGAATGTGGGCCCAGGGTTGTGGGCTCCTCCAATTTTTTTTTTTTCCAAAAGAAGCCAGATTTTTACGTGAAATGTACTTTCTATAAAAATTTCGGCAACTAATTTTAACCGTTGTTTGAAAATATATTCGAGGAGCTGGATTTGGCCTAGAAGCCACAAGTTTGGGACTTCGGCTTTCAAAAATTACAAATGATAGAGCTAAGTGCTTAGCAGCATTACCTTATTCTCCAAGGGAGGTGTTTGTAGCCTGGTGCATTCTGAACAATTACTGTTCTGTGGCTTAAAACCCTGTTGTGAAGAACACAGAGCTACCCTGAAATTGAGGGCGGCTTGTCTCATTTATATCATTTCTTTTTAGTGACATAGATCCTTTGTCAAGGCCAACTTTTAAGGGAATAGAGTTGCAGAAAAGTTTATAGGGCATAGCTGCCTTCAACTTGCTTTTCCTACTGACTTTTAACCCATCACAAAGTAATGGCTTTCTCTCCTCCTCTATCCCGCCATCAGCCTTTGGAATGTATTCTTTAAAGTGCATTCTGAGGCAGGACAGTATTCACATTTTTTTCCCCCAAAACCATCAACAGAAGATAGTGTTGGTACTGCAGGGAAACAGAGAAATCATCACCTAATGTGTAATTTTGAGTAATGACTGGTTTAATAATGATCAAATAGACAAGAAAAGACCTTGACTAAGTCAGTGATATTGCAATATGATTATTGTAATATTGATTCTTTTGGTGTCTTTTGGGTTGGCTAGCTGTTGCTCAGATGTCTCTTGGCATCTGAGGTTTTTGGGCAGAGAGTGTAATGGTGTAAATGTGTTTGTTTTTCAGGGCAGAGAGGAGTGGTGGTTAGTAGAGAAATTACAATGTGTCTTCAGCTGCCATTGATGTCCTTCCAAATAGGTGAAGTTTAGTTTAAAACATGCCCTTAATTCCTGGCCTCTGGCAAGAGAGGTACAAGGTTGCTTGTTTGTTTCAGAGTGTGTAGGGAGGGGCTTAAAGGGGGTAGAGAGAAGGGTGGCAATTAGTCAATGACATTTATGACCCATTTATAAAATACAAATGAAATAATTGGTTACAAAATCATGACAAGCCTTCACTTGTCTTTTACAAACTTGTTCTCAACACATTATGAAACTTTACAAACACTCTTTGTAGAAAGTGAACAGCAGCCAGTCTGAAGAGACCAAGCCAAAGCACTCAACCTAAGACTAGTTATGGCGTAGAAGATTCTCCAAGTATGTTTCCCATTCTCTTCACAAATAAACCTCACTGGTATTGTAGACCCAGAGGCAGGAAATTTGTAGATTCCTCAGACAGGGAACCACCACAGTTTTGGTGTAGGATGACCAGATAGGAAAAAGAAAAAGAAAATCTTTCCCACGAAACTTTAAATGCATGGGAGCCCTTTTAGGTCGTTGCTAAGATTCCAGTATGATGTGTTTATAAAAGAAGAGTAACTGGGAGGCTGTGTGCACGCTGGCAGTCCCTTCCCCTTCCTCCCCCATTAAAAATTGTATGAGGTGGCATCAAGAAAGTAAATGCCAAAGTTGACACCAAATGCAGGGCCGAGCTGATTTTTTTGTTTTTAAATCCCCTTTCAGTGCGCCATCTCTAACCTGTAGACTTTTCATCCTTTCCCACTTCTAGAGAGAGGACATTTGCTGAATAAAATGAAAAGGGAAGCTAGAAGCTAATTATGTTTTTAAAGTCAGGTATATTGGGGGGTATAATTTGAAGCTAATTTGTAGAAGAATTTGGCCATGTCTTTCATAAGGAAGTTCTTGGCTTGAAAAGTGTAACCCCTGGTTATAGCAGAGATGTTTCCTTTAGTTTTTAAAAACGCTTAAACATTTCAGGTTCATGATCAAAACCGGCTGACTGGATTTAAGTCCTTTATTTTCTATACTCCTGAGCAAAATTCAGAAAAACTGGCTGGTCTAGTTTAGAGAAGAAAGCTAATGTGGGAGTATTTTCATCATGCATTCCTACTCTAAGTGCTTTGCTTCTGGTGATAGACTATTCTAATTTTGAAATAAGTTTAAACTGCTCTAAAACTGCCTAAGTTCAGTTTTCTTCTCATTCTGTTTAAAATCACCACTATGATCATCAAACGCCTGAAATTCACTTTGGTTAAAAATGTGATTGAAATAGAAAAGGAAAAGCTAAGAATGAACATTACCCAGCAAATCTCAGTTGAAGAAGTTTGAGTTTTTACAGAGCACACTGTTTAGGATTTCACCTTCCCGTTCAGCCATCTCAGACCGGCAACGTGGTATCTCCCCTGTTCCTTTGTGAGGACTAGCCATGTGTTCCTTCACTGTGCACCAAAGCTGAATATCATCCCAAATGCGCTGGATCGCTCTGATGAGCCTTTGTGTGGCACACAGGAAGGGATGGGTCATGAATATGCAATCACTGGCATGTAATGTTGTCTACTGCTAAAAATATAAAAAGGGTGCTCTGATCTCAGACTTGGTAGCTGATTTCTGATTTCAGCCTAGACAGGTCTGCTTAAAACTATAATCAAGCTGATTGTATTGCCCTGGAATTCTAATTTCCAATTTAGGGTTTTGCTATATAATCTCTAGTAGAGTGTGTCTAATCTTCATGAAACCCAGGGTCTTTATATAAACTCTATGGATTTTCTTCCATGTGTCTAGGCTGAGCTGAGCTGTGTCTTTAGGTTGAGCTGTAGAGACATTAAATTACTGAGTAAATGAAGGCAGCGTTGTTATGTCACTCTGTCTTTTTGAAAGACCAACTCAAATTCTGTCTGCTGTAGCTCTGATCCTTTTCATTTAATTCTAAGTACACTTGTTATTATAGTAACTGTTGTTTGTATGTTATTTTAGCTTTTTACTTAAGTAGCTATTTAGCAATTTAAATGAAAATGTAATTAGGTTACATCTGTTTTACATGTATGTAATACCACGCAGATGTAAACTTCTATTAAAGCCATATTTTCTTTTTGGCAAGAAAAGGCAAAACAAAATTGCACCAATCATTGGAGTACATCTTGCTCTTAAAATAAAAAAACCAGTATATACAAAGCTCTATGCCATTATTATATTTATGTGGTGGTTAAGAGTATATCATTTCTATTTTTTGAAAAGTAAAAAAATTAAAAAGGTGAAAAAATGAACCAGGGCCTTATAATCTATCTGGATACAGTGTTTAAGATGACAATGCAGCCCCATTCTATGGGTTTATGCAAAACTCTACATATAGGGGAAAGAGAGAAGGAGCAGGCAGGATTCTAACCAAGCTCCGCTTTAAACTGACTTTGGTAAAGCCACTTTACCCTTTTTTATTATTTTAAGAAAAAAAAAAAAAAGTAAGAATAGTATTTGCCCAACTTGCCTCATAATGCTTGTCGTGAGGCTCAAGGGAGATGAAGAGTGTACAGGTACTTTGAAAAGTATAAAATGTAATTGTTAGAGAGTATTAGTGTATTAGTCTGAAAATAGCATGAACAATAAGCCCCCCAGGTACCCCCACATTTTTGTGTGTACAATAGGGATTGAACACAGAAAATTAATTCTCCTGTTTTGGGAACCATTGCCTCCCTTACAGCCTGTTAATAGGATTTATAAAACATCATTTCAGACAAAGTCATTTATCTTATTTGCTAACGAGACACAAAATTTGGACTGTCTGGAACCAGGTAACATTTTAAGAGTTGCCCATTTGTTCCATACATGTTCAGCTTTTCAGTGTAGTCATTTTTAATGGTGGTTTTTATAGCATCAATAAAAATATTTTCATATAATTCTTCCTTGTAAATATGGTTAAACTTTTAGCTTTCTGCTACTTGGTGACCTGTTAAATAACTTAATGTACTTTGAAATTGATTGTTCAGTGCCAAGACAATAAGAAGCCAGGAGGAGCCAGCTTTATGGCATTGCTTTTGTAATGGTGGGGCCTCAAGTTGAGCTATGAAGAAAAAATTCTAGCAGGGTTTGCAACATCCAACTTTTTTTAGGATTTTTTAGGATTCTGAAAGAGGGAGCATGGACTATAATACTTATTTCCCATTCCTATCTGTTTTAAGAAGTTAGTATTTTAGATGGCAAGAAAAGGAAATACCCCACCCATGTAATAATAACATATCTACTGTTTATTGAATGCTTACTATGTGCCAAGTTGTATTCTAAATGCTTCATATATTATCTTATCTAATCCTTTGCAGCAAACTACAGTAGGTACTGTTGATAGCCCCTATTTTACAGGTGAAGATATTAAAGCCCAGAGAGGTTAAGAATCTTTCCCAAGGTAATGTAGCTAGTAAGTGATAGAGCTAGGGTTTTAACCTTGGCAATCTGGCACCAAGGCCTAGATTTTTACCTATTATGCCTCACCATACCTCATATAATACTAGGATTTTTGTTGTTATTTCTTTGTTTGTATTGGTTTTGTCATCAGAATCAAATGTCTGTAACCTGGAAAGAATCTTAAGATATTCCCCTTCCCCCTCTCCCCTTTTTCCCAGTTCAGAAAACCATTTTTTAAAGGCTGAGGTGCCATAAAAATGAAAAGAAATAAGACATAGTGCTCATGGTACTTACAGTTTAGTTAGCGAGGGGGTGAGTAAACAAGTATGGGTATATAGAATACCAAGGACGATGGCATACATGCTAGATAAAGACTTGGGTTATGTGCACTGAGAGCACAGAGGAGAGAGTAGTCAGGAGGGAAGCTTCGTGTGACCTGGGCATGAAAGAATATGTGGGACTGTGAAGAGCAAAGGAGGCTGGTGGCATCTGAGGCTTTGGGAATAGAATGAGCAGAGTCTTGGAGAAAAGAAAATGCAAGGTGGCCTATTGCGATAGTTAAGGCAAGAGATGGTGAAACCTTCTGCCCACTTGGGCACTGGCAGAGAGAACATAAAGCAGGAAATAAAATGACATTGCAAATGTAGGGTGATGGGCTTTGGCAAATGAGTAGCAGTAGGGAGGGAGAGAGAGGATTGGGGGAAGGTACTGGGATCTCTAGCCCATTAGGATGATGGTAATGTTAATCATAAAAGGCAACTCAGATTCAGGAAACTTGTGTGTTAGGGAAGTAGAATTGGGTAGAAGGTAAGAACATGGACCCTATATTCATACAGTCCTGGATCTGAATCTATGCTGTTACCACTTACTGGTACAGTTACTTTCAGCAAGTCACTTGTTTAAACCCCAGTTTCCTCATCTATAAAATGGGAATCATCTTAATATAGTGGACCCTTGAACAACATAGGTTTAAACTGTGTGGTGAATTTTATAGGTGAGTTTTTTAAAATAAAAGTTATGCCAAGTGTGCCTGCCTCTCCTACTTCCTCTTTCCACCTCCTCCACCTCTTCTGCCTCTGCCAACCCTGAGACAACAAGCTCAACCCCACCTCTTCCTCCTCCTACTCAGCCTACCCCACGTAAAGATGAGGATGAAGACCTTTAAGATGATCCACTTCCACTTAATGAATAGAAAATATATTTTCTCTTCCTTATGATTTTCTTAATAACATTTTCTTTTCCCTAGCTTACTTTATTATAAGAATATAGTATATAATACATGTAATGTACAGAATATGTGCTAATCGACTGTTTATGTTCTTGGTAAGGTTTCCAGTCTACAGTTATTTGTAGTTAAGTTTGGGGGGAGCCAAAAGTTATACACAGATTTTCAACTGTGCGGTGGGTTAGTTCCCCTAACCCCTACATTGTTCAAGGGTCAACTGTACTTACCTCGTAGTGTTGTTGGTGATAAGTTACTACCTGTAAGTGCTTAGCACAGTGCCTCATAGCATACATTCAATAAATATCAGTTAGTAGCCTTTTACTTTGGGTAAGTAACCTTTTATCCCCATTTTATAGACGAGGCTACCAAAGTTTGGGTAGGCAGAGTAACTTTCCAAAGTCCTACAGCCAGTGAGGGCTTCCAAGGGAGTAGAGACCCAGACTCTAGCCTCCTCATGCAGCCTCTGTCCTCTTCAATTCTAGGCACCTCACTGCCCTCCCATCAGTCAGTGTCAGGCCGAGTCTTGTGGTGCTGTTACTCTGACCCTCCTCCCATAGAGGTTGGACATAGCAGAGGAAGGCACTGTCTCTTCTCTTACTTTTTATGGCCATTTATTGAGCACATAGTATGTGTCTGGCTTGCTGTTACATGTTTTGTGTACATTTCTAATGATTGAATATAGGTTTTTATCTTCTCCCTTTGCGTTCTTCCTATAAATCAGACATTCATTTTTTTCTAGAGTCCTTTTGGGCACACCAGAGGGAGTTATGTCCTTTTGTGTGTGCCCTATGGAATTTTCACAGCAACATAAATTGTGTTTCTTAATGACGTGCCACTGCAGGAAGGCCACCCAAAATCTAAATCTCAGTGTGTGTCCTTATTTTTCTTCTTTTCAATGTGTCCAAGTTAAGCCATTAAGTAGGTAATACACTGTTAAACCCAGATCATGGTGCTTGGGAAAACAACACCCAAGCCTTGTGATTAGTACGCACTGTTAATTGTTAAGCTGCTGATGCTGGTGTCTGACCTTGCAGAGTTTGTGCTGTGACAGCTCTTTCACATTGATGAGGTAAATGAGTATCTGCCATGATGGCAGAAGAAGCCAGGACACAGTATCAGATTGTGTTTCACAGGAGAACAAGTCTGATTTATTGTGTTACACGAGGGTGAAGTGGACCCGGCACCGCCGCAGCCCGTGCTTTTTTATTCCCTTGTCTGCTAAGTATGCAAGTACAAACAGCTTTAACACAATTTTTTACCTAGAAAGGAGCCTGGGGCTGCATCCAAGTACATTTAACATATGAAAATTGAGCTGCTTTGAACTTGTATGTTTTTGATAACTGCTTGGTATGCTTCCTGGAGGATCACCTGTAGGCTTTTCTTTCCAAATCCTAATCCCTTTGATTGAGTGCCAGGACAGATAGCTCTCATTGAATAACTCCAGTCTCATAATTCTTCCTTCATTCAGAGTTGAAAGGGAACAGCTCCAGATTCAATAGGCAAATCCTGAGATTTAGCTAAAGTCATTCAAACACTTTAAAACTGAAATTGTTTTGTTCTAAAATAGGGTTCAGATGGGCTACTGAATGTTTACACAAGCTGGTTGCTGCCAGGAACTACAGGATGGGGAAGAAAACCACACTTCTCTCTGCCTCCACCCACTCGTCTTGCTTTGCTCCTCGCTGTCTCTGTGACCAAGAAGGATTAAAGGAAGGATGACTGAGCATTAGAAGTTTCAATGCAACCTGGCATGATTGTTTTTAAACATGGACATAAGAACATGCTTCACTCTTCTTGTTTTCTCTCCTCTGTAAGACCAGGCTGAACATTCCTGTGCTTTCCTCCCAACCCCCTTTCGGAGGAAGGAAAACAACCATGTTCTTTTTATCTTTACAAATGTGCCTGGTGAGGACTAATCTAAACCAGTTCAAGATGCTTTTATTTAAAGCTGTTTAGAGGAGCGGAAGGTGCTACAGAATTAGAAATAAAGTGGCATATGGGCCTCTTTGTCATGCTGCTCCTAAGTTTGCCGCCTCTTTTTTGTTTTTGTAGGTTTTCTTGGCATCTACCTGGTTTTCTGCTGAGATCTCTGTTTCGGGTCTTTTCAGAGATCATGTTTACTAAAAGATGGTTCCTTTCTGCTAAACATCCTGTGTCTGTCCTATTTGGCCAGATAGTGCTTCTGTCGGGAAAAGCCATCTTCTTTCTCTTTGTGCCTGGTGCCCTATTTGAGAAGGAAGCCAGAAAAGCCATTTCCATGTTCTGTGTGTGATTGGGCCCTGTACTACTTATCAGAGGGGTTGTTCCCTCTTGGTTGAATAGCTCCTGTCCTCCTCTTAGCCACCAGATGAAGGAAAGGACCATAACCCATTATTAACCCATTATTGAAGATTTGGATTCCCCACTCAAGTTGAACTTGAGGCAAGACTAGCAGATTTATTCCCCCCTGGTTAGTTTCCCACTTACAAAATGAGACTACTTCACTAATCATTGATACCAAACCTTTGTAAATAACTTATTACATTAGTAGAGTAAATGATGTTACGTGGTCATGAAAAAGGTTCAAGACTGGAATCTACCCCATAAGGGAGAACACAAAATGATTCAGCAGTGATCATACAAATCTCTTCTGAACACATTTTATAGACTCCTGTTGAACTAAAAGTTCTGTCTAGGTCTGTATTAGGACTTGACCCTGCTTGGCTTGTTAATTTTGACCCATTGATGGTATAAGTTTATTAATAACCTTGTTCATTAGATCCTTCCCATTTCTCCTTTTCTCTTTCTTTCCCTGGATTTTTATGACATTGTAATCATTTATAATTTTAAAATGCCTTCCATTGTGCTTAAAAACAGCACTTGATTTTAATGGGTGCTGCTTAACCATAGAAGGATTGTGTCTATATTACTGTGATTCTTACAACAATACTTTGGAATGAAAGTAGAACGTTTATGACACATTTTATTATATTCCTAAATGTGAAAGAGGATTCTAATTTAAAAATAAGTGGCTATACTTTTTAATTCTTATTTAGCCTCTGTAGCTGTTTTAATATCCCTTTTATGGTTGACTGGTCGATGTTTTAACACAAGTTCTTCAGGGACTCTACGCCCATTAGTCCTTGGCAATAAAATCTGAACTTTACTAAAATAAAACATGATGCCATGGAGCAATTAAGAGGAGAACTTTCAGAGATGACTGTGAATATGAAACACAGTGATTTATATTATTAATGGATTTGGGGAAAACCAGCCTACCTCTTTTAAGCTCAACTATGTGTATTTGGGGTTTTTTATATTTTTAATTTATTTCTTTGTTTCTCTCAAGGCAGTAGGGGGTTCCACAGCAGGCTCTTAAGGTACACCAATCTTCCTTTTGTAGCCTGCTATTTCTGAATATGAGCCTTTATTTTTTCATTTTATATGGAAAATGGGGTGATGTCACTTTAGGAAAGCATTTTTCCCCAAAGTGGTTTTGGGAACCAGAATCTCGTGAAGTGTTACTTAAAAGCGATAACATAGTAAAGCTATGCTTTGTGTTTTAAATAATTGTAGGATTTACAGGATATATCCTTAACCTGTTCAGTTTTATGGAAGGACAAAATGCAGGGATTCATTTTATCATAGTTTCCTACAAACTTAGAAACACAGCTGACAGTTATTTCTCTAACATTATAATAAGTTCTTTGTATTTATAAACTTGGGTTGTAATAATTTAGGAGTGCTGCGATTTAGTAGTTATTTAATTTGCAAATGGGATTGGCCTCTCTTAACCTCTGAGGGAAATGGTTACTTTTAATGCTTTAAAACTTTCATTGACTCTCTATTGCCAACTACAGGATAAAGTTCATGTTTTAAAACTTCTTAATGCCTTTCTAGCCTCCTCTCCTGTTTCCTCTACTAACAACCACTCCCCTTTCTTTTGATGGTGGATCTGCTCCAGAGCATTTACTATATCCCAAACTTTCCATGTAGTATGCTTTTAAGTCCCCATTCTGTGCTCATGTTGTGTTCTCTCCATGGAGTCCTTCTTTGACTTGTCCTACTAACCCCACAAAATTGCATTCTTCCTTTGCCTCCAACTCAAATGTTTCCTCTTCTAAGAGGCCTTTTTGACTCAGTATCCAGGGCTTCCTCATATGGCCATGTAAGATGTGGTAAACATAGCCTGTTCAGCTGTAGGCAGTAACCCTGTTGGAATCCTTGGGCTGCCCAACAAATGGGCCCCCCCTCTAGTCCGTGGCACTTTCTACAGATCTTCAGTATTGCACTTATCATGTTAAGCTTAGTTATTTGTGTATGTTTGTCTCGTTCACCAAACAGTGAGCTTCTTGAGGGTAGAATTTGTCTTATCTTTGTGTCCCAAAATGCTGCAAGGGCGACACATGAATGAATGTTTTCTCACCTTAAAAAATACTGAGAGATGCCTAACATGAGAAGTTGGATGAAGAAAAGCTTTTTGCTGTTTTAAAAGTCATTAGTCAGCCCAATTATACCACTGAGGAAAACTCATATGAGAGCTAATGAACATTAAACCCTTGAGACCATTAGGAGCTAGCCAGAAATCTATGGTTGGCTAGTGAGAAACCTGGGTCTAGAAACTTGATCTTTTGGTTTCACAGCCAGGTACCCTGGCAACCAGACCAATGTTATTCTGGCAGGCACGCTTTGTCGCCTATCCAACAGCCAGTCCCCTATTATACCTACACTGCCTTCTTCACCCTTGCTAAGAGAATCTGAATTTTGTTCAACTGGTGGATAAGGAGCCTCTTGATTTCAGGGAAGGTTCGCCCCTCTGCCATCTCAAGGTGGTAAATCATGGTTGGGTTAAGCCAGTCGTGGAATTCCTATTCCCTTTTGCTAGATGCTCACTTTCCGAGCATCTAGCAAGTAGGAGGGTCCATATGGCAAGTTCTGACCTGTTGAGATATATGGCAAAGTCTGCTAGGGGACTTCCAGGAAGGATTTTCTTCCTAGTAAAAAGACAGAGCCTCATGCTTGTTAAAAAGAGCCTCATTCTCTGCCCTTTCAGAGGCTTCCTGCCTTTGTGCACAATGAGGACGTGATTCTGGAGCTTTAGGAGCCAACTTTCGACCATGAAATGACAAGTAGGAGGACAAAAACCTATTATAGTAATGTTGGTAAAACAAAGGTAGAAAGAGCCTGGGTCTGTGATGACCAGCCTGGAAACCTCACACCTCCAGACGTCTTGTTAAATAAGTTATAAGTGTCCTGATGGTTTCAGCTTTTGATGGTTGGTTTTTTTGCTGCTTGAAACAGGACATATTCTAACTGAGCCAGTTGCTTTTAGAAGGAAAAATAAAATGGAGACAGCATCCTATGAGGAAAGGTGGTAACTGGATAAAATATATGGAAGTCATGACAACATAATATTTACGAAATTTGGTGCCTGGTCTCTATTCTTCTATTAGGTGTAGGAAAGACCCACTGAGTAGCCCTGGAACATTCATGAGCAAGCAGGTGTTTCATGAGGCCCAGAGAGGCCCTGGAAGTATTTGAGAGCAGCAAGAAGCAGTTTATGTTGAATAGTTTGGTCATCTCAGGGGTGAGAGGCTGGGAAGGATAGGGATGAACTATATGTATCAACATTTCAGAATATATTTCAGTAAACTTCCTAGAGCCCATGACAGAAGCATTCTCTTCTACTGCATTCCCTTTCCACCCATGTATATAAACATCCATGTATCCATTCACCCATTGTTGGTCCTTACTCAAGTCACATGGCTAGTTGTTGGCCCTTCTGCGCCAAACAACACTAATGACTATAGGAAAAACTTGTTTGTATGCTTGGATGTATGGATGCCCACCTTCATTCATTCCATGGAAATTTATTGTTGTCTCCATGTGCCTAGCTCTATGCTAAGGCATTAAATTTGTAACTCTGATATTCCTAGCCCCGTGTGAGATTCTGAGGATACAGAAATAAAAGATGGTTTCTAGCCTTTGGGAACTTGGAGTCTAGTAAGGGAGAGTGGTGAGTAAGCAATTAGCTGAGAGTATGATGATTGCTGTCTTTTGATAGGGGTATGTTCAGGGTGCTTTTGGAATTCAGATGAGGACCGTGAAACCCTGGATAGGCAGGGAAACAGGAGGAGTCAGAAGAAGTTTCCTGGAAGAAGTAATGGCTGAGCTGAGTCTTGAAGAAAGGATAGGATTTTGCCAGGGAAAGAATGGTAGGGAAAGAAGGGAAAGGGTATACAAGGCAGAGGGAAAGTGTTCTAAGGCAAAGAGGCACAAGAGAAATAGAATATTCAAAAACTTTAAATCTTAATATTTTGGCATGTTTGATGCAGATCTTTTTCTTTTTCATTAAGATTTGGCAAAGCTGATGGTAGCTACAAATGGGTTCATTGTATTATTCTCTATACTTTTTTATTTTTAAAATATTTTATAATTTAAAGAGCATAAATGAGAGGTGAGAAATGAAAGCAATGAGCATAAACCATCATTTGCCAATGTGTGTACCTCAGAACACTACGTTCATGGCATGTTAAATGATTTTAAGCAGAATAAAAGAAGGAGGTGATTTCCATGGTCAGATAAGTTTGGGAAACAATAGAAAATTGAATAGTGTTCATTATTGCAAGAATTCCCAGAAGCCTTCATACTCTTATGTTGGTTGTTGTTACTGTCCAACAGGAGGCTACACCCAGAGCATTTCCCAACATACGCTTGACCATACACACTTTTTATGTAACCATATGCAGAACCGAGGCATTAAGAAAGGGTTGGTACTGACTACTCCTTCAGGAAATTTGGCTGAGAAGGGAAGTATAGTTACAGAATGGTAACAGAACAGGACATAGGTAAAGGGAGACATTTCATAAGGCAGGAGAGTCAAGCGCACGTGCATACACCAAGAGCAAAAAACAGTAGTGAGGCAAAACAAACAAACAAAAAACAGGTGAAGACACAGCCGCAAGGGAGAATGATTGATAAGGTAAGCAAGGTGCCTGAGGTTACAAGAAGGATGAAATGTTAAAGGACTTCTGCTAGTGTCTCTGTTCAAGATGTCAAGATTTTTATAATACTGTGTTTCTACATTCCAGAGAAGGTAGGACTCTAAATCAGAGACTTAATCTGTATACCAGAATCTACTTAATGAATCTAGGTATCAGTTAGTATTCTTACAGTTACCAGAGACAGAAAACCCAACTCAAATTGACTTAAGTAAGAAGAGTTTATTGGTTAATGTAATGTAAAAGCACATGGTTAAACTAGCTTGAGGGCACAGCTTGATCCAGGTATTAACCATATCACCAGGACCCATCTCTCTGCTCTTAGGTTCTCTTAGTTGGTTCCATTTTTATGTTCCTCATGGCCCCGGGAAGCTTTAGCCTCTTCTTTACTGGTTGCAAGATGGTGTAGCTCCATAGACATCACATCTACCATCATGCCACAAGTCCTGTAAGAGAGGAATCACTTGTTTCTCAGAAGCCCCAGCTTCTTACTATGCCTCTTTAGTCTGAATGAATTATGTGTCCAGCCCTGAGCCACTTCTTATGACCAGGGGATAAGGCATATACTGATTGGCTTAAATCAGTTAGTCCCCACATACCCTCACTCCTTTCCCCTGAGTTGTAGAAATTACCTAAGGAAAACCAAGAGTACTGTATCTCAAGAGTAGAGTATGTTAGGAAGGTAACCTTTCTCTTTCAAAAAAGGAAACCTCCATAACAGAGCCCTTAGATTTTTACCCAACATGATTTTAAATTCTAAATGTTGGAATGTTTAGGGTCCCAGATCTGACAGCATGAATTAGATCCCTCCATTTGGAGCACCCAAGTAAGTGAAGGGTGTTGACAGCCATCATGGGGAATGCTGATGCTTACTGAAGAAGTCATGCAATAAATCCTCTTTGGAAATAAACAAAAAGCAGCTTTTGAGAACCCAGCTTTTACCCACGACCAAAACCTGTCAGCCACAGGCAGAAGTCATTAGCAGGATTTATATGTACCCATATCCAACATTGAGTCAAAGGGAGATCCGCAGAGGGGATTTCTCTCTTCCGGAAACCAAGCAGAGGAATGGGGAAGACTTTCCGGGTAAAGTTTCAGAGAACCTAATGCATAAATCCCCTTAACAAACACTGGGATTTGGGTTTGTAACTCATCTCTCTCAGCTTAGGTCCTGCAGAGACAGGCTGCCATAGGGCCAACACAACCAAGCCAAGGAATAAAGGGGTAGAATTTATGGTGAAAATATGGAAACTACTTAAAATGGTAGGGTTTTTTGTAATGTGGCACTGTGCACATTTTTTGCTTGGTAGTCCCTGAGCTGTTGTTAAAGACTCCATGCAAGTGCTGGTTGCTGGCTGGTAGACATTGTACCCTCTTTTATATTTATAACTTCACTAACCTCCATTTCACCTCTAATAGAGACTGTGTCATTAATTGGCTGGGTTCTCCCAAACTCTGTGGTAAGTTAGAATGGAAAAGTCTGGATTTTCTCCATACTACATTGCAAAGGATGTCATTAATTTGCTAAGTGTCCACCTCACAGGGAAATTTTAAAAACCAACACACGTGGGGTTTTCTTTTCACCCTCTAGATTGACAGAGACTCTTCATATAGGTGCCTCTGGCTTTGAGAAATGTAGCAAGAGTCTATATGTAGACAGTGTGCCATGATCTCTCTTTACCTACTTGTTGCAGTAGATATAAAGTCAGGGCAAATGGTGAGTCCCAAAGGAAAGGATCCAGCCTACAGCCTGCTGAATAAGAGAGCAGGAATGATCTTGTGTGATGATAAATGTTTGTGCTCTATTAGTGCTTTGGCCATGGATTTGGCCGCCCTTCAACTGCCTCTACGGCCTACGGCTGGCTTTTTATATGACTTTTCTTTTCCTCCTCGTGTTTGGTTGCAAACTTATTTTGACTGAGGATTTACTTGTCACCTCATGTTGACATTTCAAGTTATTAAGAAAAGCATAGGAGAAAGCAAACAAGCAAGTATATTCCAGCATGTCACCAGGCATAGAAGTCACACTCAAATTTCAAAGAAAAGGAGGGGGAGTTGAGGTAGAGAATAGAGAACAGAACAGATATATTTATGAGGGGGGAAAATCCATTTAGTATTTTGGGCCTAAGTCAGATCCTGGATTCTGGATACTTACCTCAGCTACTGGTGATTCCTGGGACTGCTAAGGGGAAGGAATTCTGGTCCAACTGATGTTGCCATGTAACTCTACGGAATCATGCTAACATTCTGATTTCTCTGATTACAAGTGACTGCAACAACAAAGAGAATAACTCTGCTTTAAGAACTGTTTCCACAGTGTCTCTAGGGGACAGGTTTGCTTTGGTCTGTAAATTCCCCAAGGCAAGCTGAGACTATGTAAATTAAAGAAATAGAGCCAGCGACAACCAACTCTGTGGTTTTATTTGATTTTCCAAAACACATGTCCGTCAGTATGTCTTAGACAACACAATATGATTAAAGCACAGTAATAATCACCCATATATTGCATTTTAATTGGTATAATGTGTGATGAATAGTAAAGTTGGAACCACTGGGTATACTTTTACCTTTAAGCTATTTCTTTGATTCATCAGAATTTCTGACAACATAAAATAGGACTCAGAAAGTCTGTTTCTGAGCTGGACTCTCCTGATCATCAGCTAGTATGACCTTGGATATGTCACTTTATTTCTTTGGACCCCATTTTTCTCAGCTATAAAATGAGGGATTTAAACTAGATAAGATCTAAAGAGTCTTCTACTTTGGTGTTTGACTATTCCAAGGCTTTTTTAAATCTCTTAAATTTAATTACTGAATTCTGGGATCTTAAGTCTCTTTAGCAATTGAGTCTCCTCTCCTTTGTAATCTATGGCAAAGATGACTGTTGACCAAACTTTGGATTTCTGGGACTGATTTTAGTGAATTGCATCATGCATATTTTTAGCTAGCTTATATTTAACAAGAGAGAGAGCATAGGAATGAGAGAGAGAGAAATAACAATAGCAATTTAAATAGCTTTTTCCCTGCCATTCCATTTCATGAGCACTTGTCTTGGAGTAAATGTGAAATGGGAGTGAGGAATCTACCTGCCTTGCAGAGGCTGAATATCTTCTATTCGGAGTGTGATTCTACACATTAAATATATGTTTGTTTTTTCTGCACAACATGGCCCTAAACATAAGGCAACTACTTCATTTGGTGCTTAACTGAAGAAATATCTATTCCAATGATGGAGGAAAACCTAACTGTGTTGGACTTACTGAAAAATAGTATATTGGGTTACAAAGTGACAAGTAATTATTTATGTTCAACTTAAGGGATTTTTTAGTGTAATTTTGATTCATTGTAATTTTTGCTTTGTCTGATGACTTTAGGACCTGATACCCCTGCCTTTTCCCCTGGTTCCCAAGCATAAGATAGGACTCATCTATAAAGGTCATTAGATTTTGTGCTTTTGCTCGTCTTCTAGTTGGTCTGTGAAAGGATGAATGTGGAGCTGGAAATGGGGAAGCATCCTAATCCAGTCTACTTTTAAGGCCACTGAATAGCCTGCCAAGGCTCATTCCTTCCCAGCACCCCTTGGGAACTTGCTTTCAGCATGTGATCACCAGGTTGTGCTGTCAGACAATGTGCAAGCCACCAGCTTCACGCTCAGCCTCCAAACCCTGGTTTGGAGGCCTGATAAAGGGCTCTCTTTGGGCCAGATGATTGACAACATTGTGTTCCAAACACCTCAGGAAAGACACAACAAATTTCTACTTGAACGCATACTTTTACCACCTAAAGGCAAATGAATGGAAGAAGTCTAGGAGAAGACACTGACAAGTGTCCTATAGTCTCTTTGTGAAGCTAAATGCATGTTTATCAAATTCTAAGCAAAGATGTATATTCCACTTTAGCCTCTTTGTTCTTATTTTCCACTTGGCAGTTTCACAAAAAGAGATCTCTACTTCTCTTGACATCACATTACCCTTTAGACTTTTAGAATCACTTCAGATCTTCAAAGCTCTTAATAAGCAGTGATCTTTACAATTATTTTTTAAAACAGTGATACTTTAAAAAAATGTTAAGTGCTCACTTAAAAACTTACGTCATCAAAAAGACAGATAATAACAAGTGTTGATGAGGATGGGGAGAAACTGAAGCCCTCATACATTGCTGCTGGGGATGTAAAATGGTAGAGTTACCTTATAATCCAGCAATTCTACTCCTAGTTATCCAAGAGAAATGAAAACCTGTGTCCACACAAACCTTGTACACAAATGTTCAGAGCAGAATTATTCATAATACCCAAAAAGCAGAAACAACCCAAATGTCTATCAAATGATGAATGGATAATCAAAATATGGTATATCCATACAATGAAATATTATTTGGCAATAAAAATAGTGAAGTACTGATACATGCTACAACATGGATGAATTTTGAAAATATTGTGCTGAGTCAAAGAACCTAGTCACAAAAATATCACATAGTATGATTCCATTTATATGAAATGTCCAGAATAGGCTAATGTATAGAGACAGAAAGCAGATTAGTGGTTGTCAGGGTCTGGAGCAGGCGGGGAGGAATATACTAAGTGAAGTGTACTCTTGAAATGGGTGAATCATATGGCATGTGAATTATATTTCAATAAAGCTGTTGCTGAAAAAATTGAATAATTAAAAAAAAAACCCTTATGTCAGACCATGTCGTTACCCTGCTTAAGTCCTTTTGTTCCATATAGAACAAAAACCAATCTTACTCAGATCTGACCCTACCTGCCACTTCGTGCACTCATCCCTCATTCATCCTGCCACTCTGGGCTCTATTCTGTTCCTCCCAGCTCATAAAGTGTGTTTTTGTCTTCAAGCCTTTGTAGTTGCTATTCTCTTGGCCTGAAGTGTTCTGCCCCTCTGACCTTTTGTTATTCAATGTCACCTCCTTAGAGAGCCCTTCCCTGACTCCCTCTGCAAAGTTACCTCCCCATCTCCTGCACAGTCAGTCACATCATCCTGTTCCTTTTTCCTGAGAGCACTTAGCTCTTTCTGAAATACCTATTTGTTTGGCTACAGATTTATCCTGTTTCCCCACTGAAATGAAAACTTCATGAGAGCAAAGACTATGTCTGTCTTACCAACTATTATATCTCCAGGGCCTAGCTCAGTGCCTGACACATGCGCACTCACTACATATGCATTGGATGAATGAATGAGCATTACAACATACTGTGCTTGTAAGCCGAGTGTGGAGCGTGGATAACCCAGTTTTGTATGTAGCCCCCTGTATTGGGAATTGCTGAAAGCCTTTTATCTGGGTGCCTTTATTTCCTTTCTCTGGTATGTATCCTGAGATTTTGGAAAGGCTGAGGTGTAGTGTCCTTCATTGCCAGAGGAGACTCAGAGCCATGGAAAAAAAGAATGGACTTTGAAATTCTGATCTAATTGAGAGTTTGCAAAATGTTGTTTACAATTCCATTCGCTCACTTTTACCTATTCAGTCTCTGAAATACTTCCTCCTCTTACAATTTTGTAATTATACACTGTATTTCTGTTGACTTAATTTCTTTTTGTCTGTTGACAAAAAAGCTAGTATTGGAAGCTCCCTGAAGGTAGGAAATGTGATTATTCCTTAGATTAGTCCTTAACACATGTACAGTGTCATATATCTCATAGACACACAATACAAACATTTGTAAACTCACATGACTCAGATATCAAGAGCGCCTCATCCTGGGAACCTGGTACTTTCATGCTTGTTTTACTGTACAGAATAATTCCACTTTCTGGTAATCTCAAAGGTGCTGGGAAGTGTTTGGAGGTTACTTTCCTAGCACCTGGGCTGCTAGAGGAGTGGAGAAACCTGTGAGGAAAGCAGCACAGGCTTTTGTTGATGCTCCAAAGGAAGCAGGTGGGCTCACTTTGGCACATCCTCCCTTGGGAGGCTCTGGCATGGAAAGCCAGCTGTCCTACCATTCTGCGTGCAGCCTTGTGCTGAGTCTGAGGGCAAAGGAGAAATACTATGAAATAGATGTTTCCTCTTTCCCAGAAGTATCAACCCAAGCTTTCCAGCAGTGACCACTTATGGAACTGTGGGAAGAACTAAAGAGTTAATGGTACCCTTCCTGCCTTCTATGAACTCTGGATGGCAGGGGGAACTCTGGGGCTTGTGACTGGCTGCCCTGTGTAGATGTTGGTTGACCACTGATGCCAGGGGTGGACATTAGTGAGGAGTCTTCCTCCAAGAGTTGTTGGTATGAGCCCGAAATCGGATCATGAGATCCTAGATATGGATTTATGGGAAGAAGAAAGGATCTAGCCAACATCTGTTATGTTTAAACAAATAAGTTAATTTATTTACATTATGTGTCATCATCATCATCACCCACTTGCATCCAGTTAACCCTAAAGCACACAGTAGAAAAATGATGTTTTGCTGATTTTTCTGGTGTTACATTTCCCTGGTCTACATCTCCATGTAGAATTTTCTGTAGAGAGATTGTACTAGGAAATATGATAGAAAAAGTTCAGGGTTTAAAAAGGAAGTCTCCATATTCTCAACACATATTTAACTGGTGGTTGACAGCTTTGCTATAAAAAACGATCTTAAATCATTTTACATTTTATATTCTTTCTTTAAAAATATGATGAGACATCCCTTTAGTGGGTGTCATGTTTAAAGTTATTCCTTCCTAAGAATGAATATAATTTCCGTGAGAACATTAAGCTATATTACTCTGAAACAGAGAACAATAGCCTCTGTCCTTTCAGTGCTTCAATTCTTGATAGGGTAAAATATGATCCTCCTGTATGACTCATATACTACCTTATATTTGCATGGCACTTCATGTTTTCTAATGACTTCCCTCTGGAGGTTTTGTTGGAACACAAAAGGCATCGTACCAAAACCGATTTTACTTTTAATTATAGGTAACAGATAATTATTATTGCATTATAATTTTTAAAATGATAATTAAGAAATAGGTATAGAAAATGATGATCTTAGCATGTTACATCTTCAGGGAAAAGACCCTATTAAAAATTTAGCATGTAGCAGAATATCCTATGTTGGGTTATTCCATGGACGTAAATATCTTCCAAATTGAATTTAAGTTGTGTGTATTATCGTTATTATGAACTAAGCTATTACATGGAACTAGAATGTAGTTATCAAGTAATTATGAAATGCCCATGTTAGATACCACATACTATTTAATGAGTTTACATCCTTAAAAAGAGAGGACAAATTCAAAATGGGACATGTCACACATATACGTGAGAATTTTCCCATAGGCCAAATGACCCCTCATTTGGTTTCTATACCAGACACCATTTCTAATGTGACGAAGTTGTGTAGCTTGATGACGTGGAAATTCAGTGGAGTACCTTAGCATGATGGGACATCTCTAGGCGGTACCAGGTTTCTCGTCTTCACATTGAGGTGGATGTTAAAGGAAGGAGAACCTTCTTCCATCCCTTTTTTCTAGTGGCTTTCATAGGACTTGGCTTAGTATTTTTATTATATACATTATATATTTACACACACACAAAATGTATAGAATTGTTATATTATTAGCTATCTTAGTATATTAATGGCTATATAACATAGCTAGGTCCCAAACACTGTTAATGTAATATGTGTAATTCATATTCTCTGTATTATATCATTTAAGGCTCATAAGAGTTCTTTGAAGAAGATAATACTACCATTTTACAGGTGAGAAAACCTGAGGAGAATGGAAGTTAAGTAGCATGCCAAGCTTATCCAGCTATCTCTCATTTGTTCACTCATGATTCATGAAGCATTTGTCAAACAACCACTGTATACTAGCCTTAAAGATGCAAAAAGGATCAAACATAGTCCCTGCCATCAAAGAAGCTTCAGTCTAAGGTTAACAACTGTGCTGAAGCAGGATTTAGTTATATCATTTTGAAGGCAAAGGAACCCAGATTGGGAAGTTTTCTGGCAACTGCTTTGTTTGCCCAAGATTAATGTAATATATAAATGTAAACATCCATGTATTGATGGGAAGAAGTGTCCCAGAAAAGCATTTTTTTTTTACTGTGTCTAGGACTCTACTACTAATTCATTATATAGTTGTTTGATGATACCTCAAGAATTTCTTCCCAGAGCAGTTTATAAATATCAAATAATTTTTCTGATGGGCATTTCCAGAAAGGGTTAAGGTTGGCTTCTCTGGGACACGTAATGGGAAAGTAGCTGAACAGGATTTCAAAGGGATTTTTTAGGAGAGAATTCCAATTACAGAGAAGTAATTTCCCTTTCTAGCTTACTAAGCTCTATTTCAGACTAATGCAGTTTCAAGATCCATATCCCTTCTCCCCTTATTTCAGCAGATATTTTGAATATGAAAATCTTATGTCAAAACTTAGCTGAAGCCTTCATCAGGCTTTTGAAAGGCTAAGTAAGAATTCTGTTTCTAGGAATAAAAAGATTTGGATCAGAAAAATTCTTTACTGGCTAGAGTTCCTTTTCGGGTGGTAGTTCAAGCAGTCTTTAATCATATTTTTGTTGATTATTTATTAGTTTCCCTGGGAAATCAAAGACTCAGTAATGTAAAATGTGTTTTCCTTAAGATATTTTATGAATCAGCACCCACAGTAAAGGAATAATGGAAAAAACAGTTCCTTTCCTGATACGGACTAATTGAGAATTAAAATCCCTTTCTCAAGTCAGTGCCCCATATGGAAATGCTAGGTGACCCAACTGGCCCAATTGTACCAACCACAGTTTCTGCCTGGACAAAACTCTTAGGCCACTAGTAGATAAAGAGATGCTTTGTCAGTAAATCAAAACTGTAGAGGACTAGAACTAATTTAAGTGAAAGGATAGGCTCCAAGCCAGCTGTTTGGGTAAACCCACATTGAACCAAATGAGGGATTGATGAAACTTAATACTGTGTATTCCAGTCATAAGCCTAGAATAAGTGTAACACAAGCCGGTGGAGTTTGTCATCGTGAGAAATGTGAAGGCAGACTTTCATTCTCAACTCTGTGGGGCTGCTAGCCTGTGGCAGCTTCGGTCAACATTGAGCTTACTCTTGGGGAGCCAGACTTTGGCTGGTTTCCTGATGGAGGTTAGGGGAATTATAAAATGTGTTTACTTATACAGATTGTCCTGATCAAGTTAAATAAAAAGGTATTTGGGGAAAAAAATCTGCTTAGTAAAATACAAAGGAAATATGATGCATTTCATGCTGTTGAGGCCAGTATGGTTTTGGGGGATACAAGATGTACATACATGGAAAATTTGGAAACAATTCAGAGTAGTAAAGTATGGCCGTGTAACACAGACAGTAGATCAAGGTCGCAAAGAGCACAACTCTGGAGCCAGATGGTCTGAGTTCAAAACCCACTGTGTCACTTACTAGATATGAGACCTGGAGCAAATTATTTACCCCTTCATAGTTTGGCTCTTCTGAAAATGGAGATAATAAGAATACCAACCTCATTGAGTTATTGTGAATTCATAGATATAAAGGTGTTTAGAATTAATTATTGTTACTAATAGATCAGAAGTCATGAGCTCAAATGCCTGCAGTGCCCAGGAATACCAGCACAGTGATCACTGGCAACAGAGACATGGCCTCAGTGGTGTGTAGATAATAGACAGTGACAGGGATGGTGGCAAACAGCTACCACCCTACCCTGCACTGATGCTGGCCTTATGGGAGTGCTGGTTCAGTGTTGCCAGATCTTCTTATATCTCAGAAGAAGCTTGAAATCTGGACTTTGTCAAAAATCTGTCAACTCTTAAATGTTGTTGATTTATTTTAAAATACTCTACAAGCCAAATAAAACAGTCTCTGCAGGCTATAGGCCACCAGCTAATGACCTCTTTGGTCTAATAATGAAACTCATTCAAATAATGAAATTCAGCTATAGAAATCCATCTGATTAATTTATTGTCACACTGTGAAACAGGGATTCATTTTCATTCCAGAATATTTAATGAGTTCCTACTATGTGTCAGCCCCTGTGCCAGTGCTGAGGATAGAGTCAAGAACAAGAGAAACAATCCAAAGAAACTACTGGCTGCTTTACGAGTTTTTGAAGATAAAGAATCACCTGGCACTTAATAGATACTCAATAAATGTAGGTTCCAGCTCTTTCCATTGCCTTTGATAAGTCTAGACCTGATCCAGTGAGTATTTGGGAACTAATTTAGGTTTCTGAGTAGTAATAGTGATACAGTAATAGTGAAACTAATTAACTTCTGAAGCTAGAGTGTCCACACACACAAAAAAACAAAACTATTGAACCTACCAACAATATCACAGAAATACTCTACAAAAGGTCTATTCTTCTTAAGTGTGGTTTGCCTGCTTTTTCTCTGATTAATCATCCTAATTGTTTTATTTGCTATCTACTGAGTACTTACAGACTTGGGCTGCAATAATTTGCAGTTGTTCTCATGTTACTCCACAAATTTTTCTAGTTTATTTTCTTCAAGAGTATAAATTTCCTTGAAACTTCCAAAGGATGTTCTATGGAATGCTAGTCCTCTGGGCTAACCCAGTGTCATTTAGGAAATAGAGAATATTAGATACTATATACCTCTTCCCCTTTCTTGGAGATTCACAAAACCCTTAGCAGAGCCCATTAAAGGCTCTGAGGAAAAACTGCAGCTTCAACAAGTGCACTTGATAAACATTGTCTAAATAAATATTTCCCAAATGTATTTGACCAAGGAACACCCTCCCCCATTATTCCCCACTTAATGCATCCTAATATGCCAAGTTACCGATATTGTTTGACCCATTTGGGGAAATGCTGAATTGCCAGATTAATGTTTCTGCTAGGAACTATAGTTTCTTAAAATTTCTTCCCCACTTCAGCATCCACAAACAAAGGTATCTCCAAAAGCTCAGACTTTATCTTCAATAAGTCTAGCAACTTACTCAGCGTGGCAGTGGTCAACTTGTTGGTACCTAACAACTAGATTATAAACTCTTTGAGGAAAGGAACTGTCATCCTGTACTCTGCACCTCCCCCCAGCACTGGGTTATTATATGGTGGATATTAAGTAAATGCCATGGAATGCTACAGACTCCTTTTGTCACTGTTGTAACTGTGGTGGTTTAACTGAGCAGTGAATGGCCTCAGGAAAAAATATTGCAGGAGATATAACAATAGATGAATTTGGATAAAGGGTATGTGGGTGTTTTAAGGTGTTATTATTATAACTTTTCTCTGCAAGTATAAAATGATTTCCAAGTTTTTAAAACTTATTTTCAGTTCATCAAACTCCTCTTAAAATGGATAAAACTATACCTCAATTTAAAAACAAAAAATTCATATTGTAAGGCCTGGCAGGCTGAGAGGTAGGAGCAAGAAAGAAAAATGATGGATGTTCAGAAACAGTTAAGTCAAGAAAATAGAGTGAGAATTTACAGAAGAAGGACAAGTGAGCATTAAAATCAGCAGGTTGGGGTTTTTCCAAAGATCAGTGCCTGATACTGGTTCCAGGATGGTATCTCCCAAAAACCCAGTTCCCAGGCTGCATTCCAGACTGTGTCTGCTCAGGCCTCCCACCAAGTCTTGTGCCAGTGGTATTTGCCAGCACATTCTGCCTTCACAAGTTGCCGGCTCCTCCACCACCACCCTGTCCCACCTGCCTCTAAGATACACATCTGGCTTTTCTGCTTTGAATCCAGCCAATTGATCTTCTCTGTGATCATGTACCTTCCTCCATGACTCACCCTACCCAGCCATACTCCTCAGTGCTTCATGGCAAGACTCAACCTGACACTTCTTTGGAGAAAGGGGAATAAGTGTCAGAGTTGAAGGTTCAGCTGTAAAGTGATGTTTCCCACACTCATAAACTTGCATGGCAGTGAAAATCTTGAGTCTGTTTTTGACTGTCACTGTGAGCTTTGTGCAACCCCGAAAGACAGGAGAACACTGAGCTAATGTAACCATCCTATTAGGTCTCAGTAGCTCTAATAGGTCTTTTTGGTTGTGGGCGGGGTGCTAATTCCTAATACAAGTCCTTCCCTTATATCTCTTAACATTAGTAAATCTTCAGTAAAATGTACATGGGAAATCAACGTGGCATGCTCCAACCCAGTTGTAATAGGGGAAGAACTTTCTAGCTCTTAAAAGCAGTCCTGTGGATACCAATATTTTCACAGCCAGTCTCTCCCCACTCTTTTCCGCCTGATTTTCATGAAGGCAGGCGATTTAGGACAATGAGAGTCACAGGACTTTAAATAGCTTAATTCCTAGGTGTGTTTGGTATGGAAACAAAGATAACCCTGTTCAACAGTGAATTTGTGCCCCTGGGTGAATGGCCAGGTGTTCTTTCAACTGAACTGTGAGACTAATTTCTTCCTGGCCTCTGGAAACCAGCTGAAGCAGCGGGCCAGCTGGTATATCTTCAATCTTGCATACCAACATCTTTCTCTGATTCACAGATTTCCTTTATCCCCAGCACTTCCTCTGGTATGTGCATCCCGGACAGTAAGCGATATCTCTTGTTGGATTTGGGCATTTTAAAATCATGAGTCTTCTGGAGGGGCGGGGAGAGGAAGGAGGGTGGTTGGTTACACTAGAATATATCCGGAGGGGACCTCACTTGAATCTCATCCACCTCTGACTCTTGTGCATCAGATGACGTTCACATTCACGAGGAGATGACATTGAAGTAACTAAGGATGGCATCACTACCATTACTCTTTTTAACATTTAAATGATACACAATTAATCTCAGAGAAAACAGTTAATTTACATACAGTTGTAATATCCATGACTAGGAATATAAAATAACAAGAAACTATGGAGAGCCTTATCTAAAGGAGAAATTTCTTTTGGAAAGTTTCTGATGACTTCAAGTTGCAAAGCACAACTCTTTCGTATATATCAACTCACTTTCAATGATTTGAGACTTGGTAGAGGACCCAGTCAGAGATTTACCTGGTGAGTCACAGAGTAAAATTTGATATGAGAAAGCAGGAGCCTATACCTGACAGTCTGGTAGTTCTCAGGATACCGGATCATACCCATAATTTCTTTTCCCAAATAGCTATCACAGGCATACCTCATTTTATTGTGCTTCACTTATTGTGTTTCATAGATACTGTGTTTTTTTACAAATTGAAGGTTTGTGGAAATCCTGCGTCGAGCCAGTCTGTCGGCACCATTTTTCCAACAGCATGTGCTCACTTTGTATCTCTATGTTACATTTTGGTCATTCCCACAATATTTCAATTTTTTTGATTATTATTATATCTGTTATGGTGATCTGTGATCAGTGATCTTTCATATTAGTATTGTAATTATTTGGGAGCACCATGAACTGCACCTGTAGAATATGGCAAACTTAATTAATGTTGTGTATGTTCTGACTTCTCCACCAACTGGCCATTCCCCTCTCTCTCTCCCTCTCCTTGGGCCTCCCTATTCCCTGAGACACAATAATATTGAAATTAGGCTGATTAATAAATCTACAATGACCTCTAAGTGTTCAAGCAAAAGGAAAAGCCACATGTCTGTCACTTTAAATCAAAAGCTAGAAATGATTAAGCTTAGCGAGGAAGGCATGTCACAAGCCGAGATGGACCAAAACCTAGGCTTTTTGTGCCAAACAACTAAGTTGTGAATGCAAAGGAAAATTTCTTGCAGGAAATTAAAGTGCTACTCCAGTGAACATATGAATGATAAGAAAGTGAAACAGCCTTATTGCTGATATGGAGAAAGTTTTAGTGATCTTTATAGAAGATCAAACCAGCCACAACATTCCCTTAAGTTAAAGCCTAATCCAGAGCAAGGCCCTAACTCTATTCAATCTTATAAAGGCTGAGAGAGGTGAGGAAGCTACAAAAGAAAAGTTGAAAGCTATCAGAGTTGGTTCTTGAGGTTTAAAGAAAGAAGCTGTCTCCATAACATAGCTGCAGCAAGTTATCCAGAATATCCAGCCAAGATCATTGATGAAAGTGGCTACACTAAACAACAGATTTTCAGTGTAGACAAAACAGCCTGACATTGGAAGAAGATGCCATCTAGGACTTTCATAGCTAGACAGGAGAAGTCAATGCCTGGTTTCAAAGCTTTAAAGGACTGGTTGACTCTCTTGTTGGGGTCTAATACAGCTGTTGACTTTAAGTTTAAGCAATTGCTCATTTTCCATTCTGAAAATCCTAGGGCCCTTAAGAATTATGCTAAATCTACTCTACCTGTGCTCTATATATGGAACAACAAAACCTAAATGATATCACATCCGTTTACAGCATGGTTTACTGAATATTTTAAGCCCATTGTTGAGACCTACTACTCACAGAAAAAGATTCCTTTCAAATATTATTGCTCATTGACAGGCCGGGCACTGTGGCTCACACCTGTAATCCTAGCACTTTGGGAGGCTATGGCGGGAGGATTGCTTGAGGCCAGGAGTTTAAGACCAGCATGAGCAACACAGTGAGACCCTCATCTCTGCAAAAAATTTAAAAATTAGCCAGGCGTGGTGGTGTGTGCCTGTAGTCCCAGCTACTTGGAAGAATGGGGCAGGAGGATCACTTGAGCCTGGGAGTTTGAGGTTGCAGTGAGCTATGATGAGGCCATTGCACTCCAGCCCCAGCAACAGAGCAAGACCTGACTCAGAAAAATAAATAAATAAAAGAACTTTTGTGATTCGTGGGAGGACATCAAAATATCAGCTTTAACAGGAGTTTACAACAAGTTGATTGCAACTCTCATGGATGACTTTGAGGGGTTCAAGCCTTCAGTGAAGGAAGTAACTGCAGATGTGGTGGAAATAGCAAGAAAACCAGAATTAGAAATGGAGCCTAAAGATGTGACTGAATTGCTGCAATCTCATGATAAAACTTGAATGGATGAAGAATTGCTTCTTATGGACGAGCAAAGAAAGTGGTTTCTTGAGATGGAATCTACTCCTGGTGAAGATACTGTGAACATTGTTGAAATGACAATAAAGGATTTGGAATATTCCATTAACTCAGTTGATAAAGCAGCACCAGGATTTGAGAGGATTGACTCCAGTTTTGAAATAAGTTCTACTGTGGGTAAAATGCTATCAAACAGCATCACATGATACAGAGAAATCTTTTGTAAAAGGAAGAGTCAGTTGATGCAGCACACTTCATTGTTACCTTCTTTTAAGAAATTGCCACAGCCACCCAGCCTTCAGCAACCACCACCCTGATCTATCAACAGCCATCAACATCAAGGCAAGACCCTCCACCAGGAAAAAGATTATGACTCACTAAAGGAGCAGATGATTGTTCACATTTTTTAGCAATCAAGTATTTTTAAATTAAGGTGTGTATTGTTTTTTAGACATAATGCTATTGCATACTTAGTACAATATAGACTATAGTATAGTGTAGATATAACTTTTATGTGCACTAAGAAACCAAAACATTTGTGTGACTTGCTTTATTACAATATTCACTTTATTGAGGTGGTCTGGAACTAGACCCACAATATCTCCAAGGTATGCCTGTGTAAGATTCTCCATGCACTAAGAAGGGTATCTGAAAGTCAGGAGTAAGTGATAGAGGAACTTTGGTGACTTGAAGCATGTCCACTTTCAGCAGTATGTGCCTGTTGACACTTCTTAGTATAATTTGTATCCTTTCTCACTCATGAGTATTTTATAGGAAATGCGCTTTCCTTTGCTAGTGATATATGCACTTTGGTTTTCAGGGGCCTGCAGTGCTTTCGTTGAAGCTCTCTATCTGTTTTAAAGGATTTACAGGGGGTCCCAAATATGAGCTGCACCATGAGGCAAAGTGGGGAACCTCTTTTAGTCTTGCATGTGTGAGAATTTTCATTGAATGAACCAAGGAATCATCCTCTTGACTCCACTGAAGAAGGCATTCTTGTGTCATTTGCGCAAGTCTAGCCTGCCTAAAGTGTGTGCTATAAATTTTACCTGGATTTTCAGGCATTTTTGAATGATGAGAAATGTTAGAAATTTCAACTGCAGATTCCCTTGCACTGGACATTGTCAGATATTTACATATTACAAAAACAATTATGTTCCATGTTAAATATTAAACATCAACATGATATCACCCCAAGGGTGATTATAGCAACCTTTACCCCTAAGACTGCACATCACCTACACAAACAGAGTTGTCTGCAGTAGTTCTTTGCACTTGGTAACAGTTGTAATAGTTGAAGTAGTGTCTTAAGAATCAATTTTCAAAAGTGAATAGATCAATTTTCAAAAGCAAATTCCTTGTAGTTAATAACAAATAAAATAATAAAGCTGTGCCCATGGCACACATACATACCCATGGCAGAAGGGAATGGGACAAGAGTAGAAAATTTAGACCAGCTTTGGGGGGAAAAAAGATGTAAAATTTTAAAACTTTGGAAAAATTCAACTTAACCAAATACCATGAATAATGACTACTAAGTGTTTACTGAGTGGTTACTATATGCCAAACACTGTTCTGCATACTTCACATAGATTATTTCATTTCATCCTCACCACATTCTGTGAACAGGTACTTTATTGTCTCTGTTTGCCAGATGAGGAAGGTTAAGCTTCATGGCTTCATGTAGTGACTACTTACAAGGTCAGACACCCTCCAGCAAGCGGGTGAAACAGGATTCGAATGATACAATGTGCCTGAGAGCCAGTGCTCTTGGCCATCTTTCTATCCTGCCTTCTATATATTAGCAGGGGCCACAAACTATTCATAAACCAGCAGGCCGTATCTAGCCTTAGGTAACAACAGCAGCTATTGAGCACTTACTACGTGTCAGGATTATTTTACACGTCTTCATTTATCCCTTCATTTAATCCTCAAAACAACTCCATGAGGTAGGTGGCAGTTACTATCCCCATTTCACAGATGAGGAAACTGAGACTCAGATGAAGTGACAGGTCCCAAATGTTAGCCGAACTAACATCAAAATCCAAACAGTCTCATCCCAGAATCTACTGTCTTAGCCATTATGCTAAAAATACAATTGTTTGCCAACATTTTACAACCTGGATATTTCACATAAAAATGAAGACTACTTACTTTTCTTGAAAAAAAAACATGAGATGACAACACTGGTCCCCTTCAACCTTGCGACAGTCACTTGGCAACAGTGGGTAGGTGCCCATTTTAGAGGGGGTATCTCCTGCCTAGTTGCCACTACCCCTCACTTAGGCTGCTTTACTCCTTGGTTGCCTGCCTGGAATTGGGGACATTTTATTTGTATTCCCAGTCTAGTGTCTCCCCATTTAACGTGCTAAATGCCTGTGTGTTTTATGTGTTTTATTGTAGCACAAGTTGTTTAGTGCTGTCTAAAAGCATTCCCCAAAAATAACAATAAATACCTCCTTCCTGTCTTTCTCCCTGTCCCCTTCCCCCAAAGAAGGGCTATTCCACAGGATGAATATTTGTGCCCACCCAGGTAGGAATATGTGAGGTTTATAGCCTTCTATCTTTCTTCCTGGTTGATAGCACTCTGGTAGTGTTTGATTGGCAATAACCAAGCATCTCCAGGCTTTGGCATACAGCTTGGTAGGCTGTTGTGTGACATAGAGACACCTAGCCTCTGTACGTGCCAGAGCAAAATACAACTACAATATCCAGAAATGAAGGAGAAGGATATCGGTAGGTTCGTGCCTCCTTCTCAAAGTAGAGATTTGTATATTTTAAAAGGGCTTTTCTAAGAATTCAGCCTTGATTATTTGTTCCATGTGGGACCAAACTGGTGCATTATTGGTAAGATAATGAGTGGCAATCACCCAAGGGTAATCCTTTAAGGGATTTTGATGATGCAGTAAATCATGAGTGTAAAGCCTGAGTGGTTTATGCCATTAAAACCTCAAGATAGAATTAGACTTGTAATCACCACTTGCCCATGTTTTGTCATTTATGATAATTATACTAGTAATAATCCATGTATTGTTGAGAAGTAGCAGTCAGAAGCATCCATCAATTTTTTATCGACACCAAATCAAGTTGATACTTCATCTTTGCTGCAAAAATGTAGATTGCACCAATTAGTCTAAAGAAATTGGGCAGTCATTAGCAATGAAGCAAGCAGTTAATCTACAGAACATTTCTGGTTCCTGTGATGCCAACAATCCCTCTTAATTATGTGGAATAGTGTGAGCTTCCTTGGGAATCTGTCAACAGTGCCACTGTGGGCTTAGATTAGAAGAAGTATCTATGTCCCTGCTTTTGTTTAAAGAACGCCATACCTCCCAGCCCCCACCTTGCACCCTTATGTGCTTCCAGGCAAATTTATTCTGAAGCAGAAAACTTGAATCAAAACAGTTGGCATTTTCTTTTTTATTTAGAAATAGAAATTTTTCCCAGTGGGCTTCTTTCAGTGATGGTGTGTTAGCTCACCATCCCATATGTGTTAACTGTTTTTGTTCACCTTACCCAAATCATGGAATAATCATCTCTTTTAACAAAAAAGAAAGAAAAAAAAAGTCTAGAGTTTAAAAGAAAAATCCAGCTAGTTGTGAAGAAATACTTGTGCTAATGAGCTTTCTGCATCGCCTCAAGTCTTTTCCCCAAGCTAGCCCAGTCTCTCTCTCTAGACATTTTCAATCAGTCTTGCCCACAAATTGTACTAAGCAGCTGAATAATGTAGAGTAGAAATTTCAAATATAAATATTTTTTCTATTTAGGAAATTTGGAAAAGAAAGAACAGGAAAAAAGAACTCACTCCTTGATTCCCCACAATGACACTACCTCTGTAACCATTTTGGTAGCTATTCTTTCGAGCTCCTACACATATGCACATGTTGGATTTTGTATTATCATCATCATAATTATTATTATTCTGGTATTCTCTTTTCACTTATAATAATTTTTCCCTTTACTAACAGTTCTAATGGATGCATAATGCTCTATCAAACATAGAGCATTTATTTCTCCATGTTTTGGATTATTTCCCTAGGATAGCTTGCCCAAAGTAAAATACTTGATCAGAATTTATAAGCCTCTTTATAGCTCTTGATACGTATTGACAAAATTCTCTCCAAAAGGACTATACCAATTTAAAAAATGCCACCAGTAATACATGCAGATATCAGTTTAATTTTAGTGAGAGAGATCTAAATTCAGTTGTGTTGGCATGCTCATAGCTAAGCTAAAAATATAAATGTTACCCTTCCATAATGGACAAATGGGCACAGTATCAAGTTGTACCCTGACTCAAATTGGCTTAAACAAAGGCAATTATTATCTCACATTACAGACAGCTGTAGGTGTGATATGATCATAGGCCCAATGATGTCATTAAAGACCTGAATTTTTCTCTTCAAGTTTTGCCGTCATCACCTTCACCTCATGCTGGCTTCCTTCACATTTCAAATGGCTACAGTAGCTCCAGGCATCACATCCAGACGTAGAAATAACTGAGATGGAAGGAGATCAATACTTCTAGTGTCTCTTTCTCAAGAGTGAGGAAATCCTTCCTTCAGGTTTCATTGCCCAGATCTGAGTCACATGTCAACCCCTAGACCGAAGACTGGTGAGGGAAATGAAGCACCTACTGTACTCATGCACTTTCTGTCTTACAATTTCATAAGGATTTTTACAACATAATTACATGTTCCAATTATGAGATTACATTATTGGCTTATTAACCCATTTACTCCTGAGCTGGCAGTGGAGGCAGCTTCCTCTGAGTGTTGAATACCTGAATAAAATAGGGGTTCTGCTAGCAGGGAAGAAGGAGGGAATGGTTGTTGGGGAGGTAACCAGCAGTGTCTCCTGTAGGTACCATGATTTTCTTTTTTAGTCTCTGTCATACTCACAGAACCATTTAAAATTCCTTAGTAACAGTTTATACATTTAATGGATATATGTGAAAGTTGCTGGCAGATCTTCCAAGTACTGGGCTTTGTCCTGCGTGGAAGGTCCTCATAGACAGTGATCATGCTCCATAATTCCTTTACGTTTTCCTAAAAACCTACCTCAGTGGTGGGCCCCTAAGGTAGAAAGCAGGAACTCCTCTATTTCTATATTCCTTTGGTATATAGGTCTCCTATGGGAAAGAAATAAGAGACTGGTTTTCCTCTTGGAGAATTTCCTGTTTGGTGGAGATCTGACATCTAGCATACCATTGTCAGGGCTTCTGCTGAAATGGAAGTTTACACCCCGATGAAACAAGTCTTGCTTTCCAGTCTGAATTACTTAGGCTCTGCACTTCTGATTCCACTGCACAGCACAGCATTTTGAACATTTCACTACTCATTAGCACCTCCAGCTGAAAGAACAGAAAAGAAGGAGAGGAGATCGAGCAATTCAGATCAGTCAAATATTTCTTGTTTTATCTACTTGGAGAAATGGCTGAAATTGCCACCTCCAAGGATATTTGGAAAATTATCTAGTATATTTCTACACTTATTTTCCCACTTATTGTACAAATTATTAGGAGTATTTAATTTTGGAGTAAAATAATGAATAAACAACAACCAAAAAAGCCTACAATAGAAGAAAACATGTTTCTGGATTGAAGAAACCAGCCTAGATATTATACTTTATGCCTTAGAAATTCAATACTATTTTGCCTTTCATGTACATAGTTGGATTATAGGGTATAGATGTTGTTCCTCTATTAATACTTGACTTGTAAATATTATTTGGCACAAAGGTTATCAGTGTGATCTTGGACCAAAGCTGCCCATCCCACCCTGATCAATAAGAACACAAAATATACCCATTTCCTACTACACCATGAAGAGTTATTGCTTCAGTTAGTTTTCTGGGTGGAGACAAAAAAGAACCACCTACTATACTCATGCACTTTCTGTTTTACAGTTTCATAAGGATTTTTATAACATAATTACATGTTCCAATTATGAGATTACATACGTTTCTACCACTTATATAATCAAGTGCAATTATACCAACTACTTGAATAGATGATGGTAAAAATTACTTGAAGCAAAAATTACACAACAAAATGGTATTTCAGAAAGTCTTTTGGAGTATATGTTCCACAGACCCCCAAAAGAGGTGGATCAAGACGATTATAATAGCCTTCAAGTAGCTTTTAGAATTTTCCTAGATTATGGCACCAAGAATGACTTGTATCATTTTGGAAGATTCATTTTTTAAAAACTTTTTTTCCAACATAGCACAACATAGCGTGTGGTATGTAAGACATATACCATAGCTACCTGTGCAGAAGCCAGTTGAGTTCTGGCTCTGTCTCTTTCTTCACCTCACTCTCTCTCTCCTTCCCTCTGTACTTCCTCCTCTTTCCATCTGTCTGCCTTACCCTTTTCTTTCATTTAGGGGCTGGGAGAAGGGCTTGAAACAGTAGCTAACTGGAAGAAATGGAGTGGATTCATGGAACATTATTTCCCACTGTAGTAATCCATGGGTCAAAACATTTGAGGGCAGCTGGCTTAGAAGAGGCTCTTAAAATTGTCTAACCTCCTTCCTCGGAGGGTAGGCTGGGTGTATAGTCAAGTTCATTAGGTTTCATGGCCTTTAGGAGAATTTTTAAGATGGTGTCATTGTTATACAGGAGACAAAAAGATGAAGGAAAGTAAACCCGGAATACAGTGTATGCAAAATTAGAATCCTTTAATATGAAGTATGATATTATAGATAGTTCATTAAAAACATTAGTTTATGATAATTGTTTCTTCCATCACTGAAAACAAAACATATTGAAAGGTTAATTTTTCTCCCAGCCAACCCCTTTGCCTCAGGTATTTTTTCAAGAAAAATTTTAAAGCAAAATGTTTTAAAATAGATTTTTTAAGTTATTTATTTGTGGGCTACTGTTCTAGCAGTAGGATTTCTCCAGAACCTTTTCATCGCTTCTCCTATTGAGTTTTCCTTATTTAAAGAAAAACAAAAACAAATTCCTGATCACCTGCCCTGAGTTTGCAGTTCAGAGCAGTTTTTTGGACTAGTCAGTCATGTTCTCCTAAGGATAGTGTCTCCTAGGTGCGCTGTTCATAGTCCATATGGAGCAAATTAGAGAGTTAAAGAATGGTGCTGCCACTGTTTCTGATTGGTTACGGTAGTATTAATAAAAAAAAAAAAAGAAACTGACTTGCCCTGCTCTGAAGAAGAAAGATGGATAAAATGCTCTTTGAACACACTAGTCTTTTTTTTTTTTAGTGTCGGTACAGAAGGGTTGCATTTATATTTGGCTTTCCAGACCTGTCTCTTGACCTTCTAATTACTTTATTTGAAACAGCACTGAGGGTATAATAAACCTGGAGGTTGCCTCTCCTTTGCTTTATCATAAATTAAAGCTGCTGGTTTGTTGAGGTGAAAGTGGAGGCAGAATGTTCATTACTGCTCAAGTGACGGCTTGTCAATAGCAGTGCTTTTTAGTTTGTTCTAGTCAGCACTTGCTGTGCATTTTGTTGGACCACTGGGAAATAAATACAACAAGATTATACATTTGGAATACCACAAGAGTTCACAGAAAAAAAACCACAAATGATAAATTATACACTCGGTAGAAAGTGACATGCTATCTTGTGCTATTAACAACCAAAGATAATTGCAACGAATTGTAATTGCAGTTTGCAACTTACAGTACAGTGTGTCCAACATCAATCTTAATAGTGAACAAAGCAATTTATATTAAAACTTAATTCACTTGGTAACTTTCTGCTGTATACACGGGAGCTAACAGATGTAGCTTTTCAAAAGTTCAAAGGCATTTGAAACATGGAGAGAAATGCTAATGCAGTAAGCCTTGGAGAAATATTGCATTACTACTTGTAATGAAAACGAATGTATGTCATTATCTCCTAGTTTGTGTTTATTTAATAAAATACGCAGTTTGCACATTGGTAAATTCAGTGTTTCTGAGTGGATATGGAATGATGTTCTATTCGGAATCAAAGGCCAAACAGCACTAGCAATTATGCATCTTCTGTAAATAGTCTGCTTTCCAGGTGCATACTATTTGAGTAGCATGCACCATGATGCTTCAGTGGGTTTTGTATGAGGTGTAACAGCAAACTGGGGTAACTTTATTCATGACTTTCCTTAGACTGGATGTCTTTGAAGCAAGAAAGGGAGATCTCCTGGAATTACTTAAGAGAACAAGCATATTTGTTTTGTGAGCTTGACTGATGGCCAGGAGAGCAATTGAGTGAAATCTCTAAACTGATTAGGGCTTTCGTTCAAATAATCTTCTACCGTTTTCATTAATTTATTCCTTAATGCTATTTTGCTGCTCTTCTACCAAGCATAATAATCTCACACTCACTGACCTCCATGAGTGGATGACCTGGAGCCCATAACTAATCTTATTTACTCCCCTGACCAGCCGAACTTCATTTGCCTTGACTGGATAAGGAGCCTTGCGTTGCGAAGCTTCCCTTCCTTCCTAGCATTCTAGTTGATCTTTAGTGAGGGGGACGACAGGGTCCCCAGTCAAGATCCAGAAGCGTCCTGGGGCCCTGGGAGCTTTGTGCCCTTTCTCTTCCTTTCTCGAAGACATTTTTCCACCCCATTTCTTCCCTCCTTTTTTTAAATTTTGAAAATAATAGAGAAAATGGGGAGCAGACTTACCTATAATCCCACTCTCCTAACACAGCTATTTTTATTTTGAAAAAAATAATATTATTACTTCCAGCCGCTGGCCATGTGAATACCTAGGTTAATTTAGGTATTATTGTTGAATGCATGTAATTTTGTATTCTGCTTTTTTATTTAATATCAAAGTGTTTCCCATGTTGCTTCGTAATTTAATATGTATGCATTTTAATAACTGAGTGATAATCCATTGTTTATATACTATATTTTAGCTAATTATTCCCCATTATTGAAAAGTTAGGTTACTTCCACTTAGCTACGCTAATATTATGAATAATGCTGTAATAAAATCTACGTTTTCTTTATTTAGATGGTTTCTCTTGAATGTATTATTACAAGTGGAGTTAATTAAGTAAAAGGTATAAACGTTTGTGTGGTTCTTTCCATTCATTACCAAAATATGTTCCTGGACTAGTTATAGTGGCTTGTTTGCTACCAGCAATGTAGGAGTACAAGTTTATCACAGTAGCTTTGGGAGTTATCCTGGTTCTTCCACTTACAAACTATATGGCATTGGGCAAATTACTTAACATCTCTGCCTCAGTTTTCCCATCTGAATAAAAGGGATAATAATAGTGCTTACCTCATAGGTTATTATGAATATTATGTTAGTTTATATATTTAAATTTTGGAGAATAGTGTCTGCCACCTAGGAAGCACTCCATAGGTTCCCTATTTTATTACCAAAATTTAATTTTTCATTTAATTTAATGTCACCTTCTATTTAAGCTGCAGTTTTTAGAGGAAATGGTGTAGTAGTCCATTGAAGCTAAGTAGTCAATAAACTTTATAATGAGCAACTTCTGTATTCAGTGAAAATTTTAAATCACTTAGGCAATGAGCCATTAGGAAGAACTTCACAGTAATGAATGTTCTGTCCATAAGGTAAAGGCTTTTGGAAGTTCTATCTCTTAATTTATAATAATAAAATAGCTCTTATTCCAGAACCATCTAAATGGGCCTCGAAGCCTTAATCAAAGTCTAAGGGAGTTTAGCCTGGATCTTGTGCCTGCTTCTGGCTGGAGGAGGCCAGAGCATCTTGCTGACAGTTCCACTAAGACTGCACACTTAGGGGGACGAGAGTTCCCGCATGAAAATTGGAGTCCTATTACTAGAAGAAGGGGAAATGGAAGCTGGACAGCTAAAAATGACAAAGGAACACTGAACTTCTTAAAGACTATATTGCTACAGTAATTCTCAACACTAATGATTGCAAAAACAACTAAATAGTTACAGACACCTTGGAGTATTTGGACCACCCAGTAGCCATTGCCTATGACATTTGCCCCAGAGATAAATGTTTATGAATCAGTATGGCATTGAGAACTCACATGATTAGACATTTTTCAGGAGAACTGTCTCACGTTTGGCTACAAATATCAGACACCTGAAAAACAGTGGCTTGAACAATACAGGGATTTATTTTTCCTTCATGTGAAAGAAGTCCACAAAGAATAGGGTTATTCTGGTGGCTCTACAACATCACCATTGTTCTTGGCTCCTTTGGTCTTTATGCTCTGCCATACTTTGGACTTGGCTTCTAGCTTCAGGTTTCTCTCATGGTCACAAGAGAATCGCTACAGCCCCCAATGGCTCATCTACCTTATAGGTAGGAAGAAGGAAGAGAGGAGTAAAATGTTCCTGGCAGATGACTGAACCCCCACCCCCTTGTTAAGGAACTTCCCCAGAAGCCCTGCCCGACACTCTCCACCTAGACTCCATTACCCAAAATGTAATCACTTAGTCACACCTATGGGTAAGGGAAAACTGAGAAATATTTTTCAGCTGGGTACGTTGCTGCTCCCAGCAAAATCAGGATTCTGTAAAGGAATGAAAAGGGAAGAGTGGCTATTAGGAAGGCAACCTGCAGTTTCTGGCACAGCCCTCTTGTCTGAAGTAGACAGTCTTCAGGTCCTCGGACTCTCCTGGTGGCCCCTTATTTCGGCCAGTATTATAGAGGAGAAGCCAGGAGAGTAATAATGAAGCGCTTTCCAGGGTAGAGAAAAAAGTAAGTGGACTGAATGATGAAAACTTTAGGTCATTAAATAAAGTTGCAAGATTTTCTTCTTGCCTGAAACAGTCACAACAAACTCTGTGGAGTAGGAATTGAAGGAAAATGTGCCGTGCCATTTTTCTTTAGCCTTTTTTGCAATGCAACAGGACAATCAATACAAATCTTTGCAGTAATCATATATTGATTTTCCTAGAATATAACTCCATTTAAAGCACTTTTATCCCCAAGAGTAGAAACATTGGAGGCTATCAAAGGAGGAAGTAGGTTTCCTTGACCCCATCTGCAGTGCACAATTGATTAACAGGATAGTTATGAGAGTGCGAGAGCGAGACAGAGAGAGAAGAGAGAAGTCACCGAAAGGTTAATACCAGCTAAAGAGAAACATGATTATAGGACATTAGGCTTTTTGTAAAATCATAAGGTCAGGATAAGATAATGATACCATCTAAAATTACACAGGATTTTGAGTACTTAGCATCCTCTGACTGTGCCAGCCTCCCCAACCCCCACCAACAACCATAGCTGAATTTTTGGGATTGGCAAAGCTGTGAATGGAATGATAGGTTTAGGCGCCGGCCTCGTAAGCTGGCTTGGTAAGGGAATGAGTGATACTGATTTGGTTTTTCCTGAGTCATGACTGTGCACTAAACTAAAAGTTGAGCATACCTCATTTTGAATGTTTCTTTGATTCAGACAAAGCTAAAAGAAAAGGGAACATTAGAAACTCTCATTGTTATGCCTTTTCTTAAGAAAGTAAAAATGTTCTTTCCTCTACCTTCCCTCCTCCTCCTCACTTTACTCCCTAAAGATTAAAAAAAAAAGAAAATCCACCTTCTGAAAATCCCACGAGTTGAGGTCTGTTGAATATGTCTGTGCACAGATGTCTTCATTCCAGAGACAAGAAGAGTAATTGGATGGAAACGTTGAAAAAGGCATGCAAGTTCTGCTCTGCCTCTGGCCTGGGTAACTGGGATGTCGCCAAAACCGAGGTTGATACATCCCAAAGCAATACCGAGTTAACGTCTCTTGCATACTCCTTGCTGAAAAGGCAGAGGGTGCCCCAGTGTTTCTTGTTTACAGTGTATTGTTCTCACTTATATTTCTCTCCCTAAGTCCCTCCTGTTTTTTATACCAAGACTGAGTTCTCACAAACAAGCTCTTTATTAAATTAAATGGTGCACGCAGATGCATTATCCTTCTCAATGTGCAATACTTGATACTGTTTATTTTACTAGCAACTTCTAGAGTTTGTGTTTTTTTGTTTTGGGGGGCTTTTTTTTTTGGCTTCAGGGAAAGCAACTAGTACACATTGTCAGATAAAGTATCTTATCTGTCAGCAGCACCCTTGTGAATTAATCATAATTCAATAGGCTTACTAATCAAGATTTGAGATGAATGTTTTGATAGAGCAATCAGATTTGTCTAATCTATCATTAGTTGACAGTCGCTGCAGGCAGAGTGCAAACTTGGCAATAGTAGACCTGTTTCTGATCCTTTGGCTTGGCCCACCGGTTGGGGAGCGTCCCTGATTGTAGCAGTGGACCCAGGCGTTGCAACTAATTCAGTTCTCTTCTCACTCTCCTCAGTTCTCCCTCCTTCTCCCACCGATTTTCAGAATAGGTTGGGTGGAGTTCAGCTCTTGTAACCCTGCCCATGTGATGAACAGATTTGGGAACAAGGTGTGCCCTTTGTCATTTTCACTTGATAACAAAGATGTGCCAAGCCACGTGACAAATCTTAAGGGTGATTTATAGTGTCACTTGCAAATGGTAGTCAAAGAAAAAAGATAAACTTCATGGATTGTTAAATGTTACTGATTACAACTGTTTTCATGTCACCTGTCACTAAAATCTGTATCCCATTTTGCCAAGTTTTACATTCTTGGGGACAGTTTATAGAATAGCTTGTACATTTGTTCAGTTTGATTGGATAAATGAAAGTTTTTGATACACATTGATATTTTATTGTATACAGTGTTTAAAAGTTCTGATATAAATTCCCGAGATAATAAATTATGCTTTGTATATTATGTGGTAGTCATTAATACAGGGATGGGATCATTTTTACGGAGGAGTCTTTTACCAACATTTCTTCCCTACATTGTTATTAGTATAAAGATACTTTCTCATTATAGAAAGCTTGGAAAATTCTTGAAAAGTCTAAAGAAAAAAATTTTAATTTCCTATAATCCCATCAACTAAGAGTTATCAATATTGACATTATATCATCCTATTAAAATTAAATAAATAACAGCACAAATACTTCAAGGAGTAATTGCTTGACAGTGTCACTGATAAAATACAATTCTACCTGGCATGCTGTTCTGGAATCTGAAGACAATCCAAAGGAATCCAGAAAGATCCTACTTTCTTTCAGGGTTTCACTTTCTACTTGAAAAGCATATGAGAAAACTCATTTAGGCTGTTAGTGTATCCCACATGTTAGAAGTGACACCTTTTCAATTTCACAGGCATGTCACAGGCCTCACTAAGTGAATGCTAGTCACACTTTGAGAGATTCGTAGCTTGGGTGATTGAGACAAGGGATAGTTGAGAGTTACCTAATTAGACTCCAGGTGTAATTATGTAAGGCGTGCCAGGCAGCAGTGTGCTGTGTGTTAATTAACTTTCTTGCTGAACAGGCAATAGCACACAAACAAAGAACAGTTCATGGTGGAAGAAAAGCTTCCTCACTTTGCCCTAGCTTTAGTTATTCTCCTAGTAAATTTATCCCCCGTGCTCCCCTTTTTTTAAGTTGAGACATGAGGCATAAGAGCAAGCTGTTTTGCCAAAAGTTCATCATTTACCCCTATAACTCTTCCTACTTTCTTCCATAATGTTCGCACATTCTTTGGAATGATCTTTTATGAAATAGAATGTAGGTATGTGTGTATATATATGTGTATATATATGTTATGTGTATATATGTTTTATATATATGTTACTGGTTTGTAAAATTCAAGTGATTTCTAATCCTGATTTTTTGCCCTCCGTTAAACTCCACAGATATCTTTCTGTGGTGAAGAGGAGAATCCTGAACTGCAGGAGTAGCTCATACCCTGTCAACAATTGTGTACCATAGACCTCAGTTGATCCCATTCCTATCTCTAGGTAGCAACAATGAGAAAGGCACTGGTTAAAGAATATTCTGTCTTCTAGTAAATTAGTCTGTGACTTCATTTGTACTGGCCTCTGCTGTTGATTGCTGCCCAAGTTTTTAACTAATGCAATAAAGTAAACTTTGTAAATCCATATAAATCAACTCAACACTTACATGAGAAAATATTTCAGGCAATCAATGAACCACTGTATATGGATGGGGGCTAATTAATTTTCCAGCCCTCTTCCAGCTCTCAAGTGAAAAATATCCCATTTTGAGATTCTCTCCTTCTCCTAATCCTGTCTCCTTGACATATCCTTCAGGCTTCAATTTTTCTGCCAATAAAGTCTAGACGGACATACAGGACCACCTTGTTCGTATGGGAGATGAATGAGAGTTCTAGAATTCTCTCTATAATAGCGTGAAACTAACATAGAATAAGGATTTACCAGAAACATTAAGAGCAGATAGGATTCAATGACTTTTCTTCTAGTACCTCTTACCAATTGTGAGATAGAAATGCTTCAATTATACTACCTAGTACCAATAAAAAGTCTTGAATTTTATTGTCTGTTGGAAGAAAGGAAAAATAAAAACCTTTGTTATATAAAAAGCATTACCTAGGAACCCTTGTGACTATATGGGAAATGCCTCTAAGAGATGCAGTTCTAGTGAGCATGAGGGACATTTGCACAATTTGAGTGTTCCTTTTCCATAATTTTTAGTTGGATATCTAGTGAAACTCAGTCTTCATTGGTTTTTTGGGGGTTTTTTGTTTTTTATTTTTTCCTCTGACATCCAACGTGGGTTACATCAGGCCTTCATAGTCAAAACCAGACCAACAAATTTTGACCAAACACTTGCTCTTTGCAAGATTATGTTTGGTGAATCAGGAATCCAAAGAAGTCTAAGACATAAACCCTGTACCCAGAGAGTTTACTATCTATTTAGGAAGGTAAGACATAAAAACATGAAAAGTAGAACTCTAATAAAAGATTTAAAGCACAGTTCAAGACAACACTAGGGAAGATATGTCACATGACAATACATGATTGTGAAATGCATTTACAGATTTCTTTTAGAAGAAAAAATGTTCTTGGATTCTTCTAATAGTAGGGGCTCATAGAGACCATTATGAATCCCTAAAATATTAAGGAACTGAAATATTATTCTATAAAATTGCCTTTGCCTTTCAATTTAGAAATTTCAGTGCAAAAGAGAAATCTGGTCTATGTAACTGGTAAAATAATTATTTTAGATTATCACTGAAATGAAAGAGTAAAATTAGAAAATTCTCACAAACCAGTGGACCTCTGAGAAAATGCCAGTGGACCCCACAGAGCCAGGATAAGTAATCATTTCATTATGGAGTTACAAATGTGACAGGTTTGTTTCATCTACATGGGTAAGATCTTAGGGAAAAGATGGATTTTGAGTTGGGTAAGACATAGACAGATGGGTGGAGAGAGAGGTTATTCCAGTTAGGTAGACTTCAGTATGAGTGGGGCGGAATAAGATAGTATATACTAGGTTCAGTGTGTTAACCTGCCTGTCTGAAAAAGACAATTCAGGAAACTTAGACCAATATGTGGGAGGCATTAAAAGATGGCTGAGTTCTGAGAATACTTCAGTGGTTTCCAGGGATAAGGGTGACAGGATGCTGGTGATATTGTAGGAAGACTAGTCTAATGGCAGTGTGTACAGTGGATTTGGGTTGTTCTTGCTTGAGGCAAAGGGATGTATCTGGAGAAAAGCAATGTTCCTGAAATAAGGTGATGTGAACATGTACTAGACGGAGCAGTGATAACAGAAGAGAAGCGTGAATTTCAAAGAACTTCTAAGGTGACAGAACTTCGTTGTCAGTTGGTTTTGAGAATGAAGAAGAGGAAAGAGTCAAGAGCGATTCTCTGATTTTTAACTTGGAAATAAATGGACATTTAGGGGAGAAGATTGTATGCTCTAACACTAGTTTGAGTATGGGAAGAGGTTTTAAAGATACAGCCATGTAAATTAGCTATTAGAAAGACCTAAAATGTAAGGAAAGAAGTACAACCTTGATGTTCCCCTGGTTCTGAAAATTATGAAATTATCCTCCAAAGGACTTCTTATATCTCTTTGTCAACTCAGTAACTTGAGATATACTGATCCTGAAAGTACAAATCCAATACTGAAAAGAAAAAAAAATTCCAAATATTTTGATTTTGATACTTTGTCATTGGTTAGTAATTGTCTTGACTATCTTCTTGCAGGGCTCATAGTTAAGAGCTTGTTAACGTCAGTTAACAACTGGGTTCCTTCTTTATTTCTGTTTAGGTTAAAAGGTTTTCATATCACTTTGGTTTTCAGAAACTGACAAATTGCCAAGGGCCTGTCAATTCTGGACTGACTTTTTTCACCTGCTTAAAGAGATACTGTTGCCTCTTAAGAACTAGTGATTTTCTTCAGTGATGTGACTAACTTATGTAATACTTGCAGATATGTTCCGTATTGTATGATGTGTTCAATATTGTATTGCCTTGTCCCCACTTAAGCTATCTAAGTGTCGCTTCTGAGTGGTGCAGGTAAGAGGTGTGCTGCAAGGGCCCACTGTCACTTCATAAGGGTATAGCAGTACTCGCCAAATTTAAAAGCCATTGAAAAAGCTGAAAATAAAAATTTAAGGTGGTTATTTCCCCTATTACTGAAAAGTATGTGTGAAATCTGGCCTTCACCTTTTTTAATAGACTTTAAACATTGACTTTTCTCTCTCTGGGAAGGCTGATGTTTGTGTAACCAGGAAATAAAGCTGCTCTCAACAACGCTTTTCTAATAATAGGCCTAGTTGCTTTTCCGTCTTAAAATCAGAGTTTAAGAGCTTTATGATTCTAAAATGAAAAGAATTCCCTTGCTATACAAGGAAAAGGAAGAGTGGTGGAATTTTTTTTTTTTGCAAGAAAAGTGTACCTTAGTTTGCCACCTCACCGTAGACTGTTGGCATGAGTACATTGGAATGAGGAAGCTTTTCTTATGAAATAATCATTTACAATTCTGTTATAGTCATTATCCCAAAAGTTTCCCAAATTCTGTGTATAGCACTGTGTCCTGGAACCTGTTCAGCCACAAGTGGGGAATGAACTGAACTTTTGAAACTTATAGGATGGTGTGAACATAAGACCAGGTAACACAGCTGTTCTCCTGGTAGTTTTAGGGTCTTAAAAGGGGTCATTAATACTTTCAAGCCGCTAAAGAATCTTTAAAGTTCTGGAGCTGTGCTTTCCTACAGTTGTATTTCACATTTGCACATAAATTATCTTGAATAAATTTTTAATAATAAGCCGGTGTCCATAGCTACTTACATTAAGTTATCAGCCCCCATTGGCAGCCGGTGCTTTAGAGAATGAAGCAATTGAGTCACCAGCGGAACATAATAGGGAAAGTGAATCCCTTCCACAATAATAATATATGATCACCACTCTAAATATATAGTTTGGGATTATCCATCTTGATACCATTTTTTGTGTTACTCTGACTGTTCAGTTCAGAAAATGCAGAGTTGATTCCAAATTTTTCCTTGTGGTTTGAAACAATTCATACATTTCTCAAAGTGACCGCTGTCCAACAAAGGAAGTCCCTTATTGATTAAGCAGGATCTGATTTGTCATTTTTGTTATTTTTCCTGTAAAACAGATATTCTCTTTAGTCAAATCCTCTACTTTTAGTCAAAGGTATTTCTTAATAAAAACTTGCAAGATAAGGAGCCATATCAGTACTTTACAGTATAAGAATTAAAGTATCAAGAAAACAGAAGAAATGATGTTTCCAAGATCACATAGACATTCACATCCAGAAATGGAATGAGACCCCCTAAGAGGCCTCTCCTTCATTTTGGTCAGTTCATCATGGTTCTTTCCCCTCAGTCTAGTTTAGGGCAACATGAGGGGTATCTCAGCTAAATACAGAGTCTTCATTTGATGTCCTGTGGCTGCGTCTAAATGTGACTTCACAAAGATCTTTTAGTCAGACACTAGCTAAAACAACTCCTCCCCTGGGAGAAAAGGGTCTTTAAAGTATTTTGAGGGGAGGAGAAGGGTTAAGAGGTCTAATCCATAACTCTAAATCCCCATGCATGGGGAAGCTCATTGACGTGGTAGGTTTTAAGGGCTCCTTTGGAACCATTATGGTTTGTCATGCTGAGACCCACTGGAGAACACTTAATTGTAGATCATCATCCCAGTGTGTCACAAGGCCTTTTCAGGGTCTTTGACAAAGCAGCTTCCTGCCACTCATGGGAAACACTGGGAAAGTTTTGATGCTGACAAACCTAAAAACATTCTTTAGGTGTGTGCTTTTAAATTAAAAAACTGGAATTGGGAGAGGTTTTTGTATCTTCCCCTTACCTCCTTCCTCTTTAAATCAAACCTCAATTGTACCCCTGACTACTAGATATATGTGGAATGCATTTCTTTGCCTTTCTTATTTCTTTGTTTTTGAAAAAGGTTGGGATTCTTTTTGTTGGTGGTAGAGGTAGGGTAATGAACAAACACAATTATCACATACAGGGCCTGCAAAGCTTTAATTTAGAAATGTAATGGAGATCACATCATTTCATATGGAATCTATTTCTCCTTGCCTCCTTCCCCTGAGGAGTGAAGGAAATATCTCTGGTATATGGTTAAATATTTAAGGCAGAGAACAAAAGAGAGCTCATGTTTTCAGCTGTCTATCCTATTTTAAGGTTCCTATTGCCCCTCAGTATTCTGAATCTACCAGATTAGTCCTAATCTAATATTTAGTTCTTTAATGTTTTAAACATTTTGGCTGGACTCAGTTCCCAGCTTCCATGATGCCTATCTCTGTTAACATCTCTGCATGCATAAGAGGGCATTTATTAGGGCTGGACTGAGGGAAAAGACTAGTCCCCATTTCTTGGGGCTGGGAATCCAAGGCCCTCGCACTGAGATCAGAATGAATTGAGAGGATCCCTCTGGGTCATAAAGATAGATTGGAAGGTCAAAACTAAAAACCTTGAGCCTCTTTTTGCTTAAAACTACAAGCTCATTCAGAAATGAGTTCATTTCTAAAAATGCTGAAGTTCCTTCTCATGGTTTTCCACACTATAAAACAGAAGTTAAACTATAGGATCAGAAATAGTTAACAAAGAGAGTCTTTGTGCTAAGCAATGGTCCATGGATTGAGTTCTGGCTCAGCCAGTACATGTCTATGTTATTTGGCTTTTTATAAGCTTATTGCCTGGGTTCCTCATCTATAAATGGAGTTAGTAAATAATACTACTTCATTTCTATCTTATAAAATTACCAATAGGTATAGAAGCATAGTAATACAGAGGACAGTTAACAAAGACTATTAACTCTGAGTCCTTTTTGCTATGTGAGATATACCAATGAAATAAGGGACATGATTGTTTTGGTAGATCTCCATATGGATATAGGATACATTGAACCTTATCTCAAGAATAATAGGTTGGAAGGTTGTCCATCTTTCATTTCTGCATCACCCTACATGTCTGCTTGTTCCCCTCTTTCTGCACACCAACTGCTGCTGTATCTCTGCTCCACATGGCTGAAAAGGTGGCTACCACTAGGTCTTGAGTTTTCATGTTTATGTTCCAGCAACCTGGGTAGAGACAGAATTTCTTTGGGATCTCAATTCCAGATCCCTAGGGAAGGCATTCTGATTATTTTAGCCTGATCTCCACTTCTGAAACAACCAACTGTGGCTAGGAAGTCAAGGCCATACTGATCAAGCATGGCTGCCAGGAGCCTGCCTCTGAAACCATGTGCATGTTGGGAAAGTCAGTTCCCAAAAAAGGGGAAGAGGGGATATACCAAATGTATTTTCACTGGATCACTCCCTTAAGGAGTAAGTTAAAGTACCCCGAATTCTTTGTATTCCTCAGAAGAAAGTTGCTTTAATGAATGAACATAAAATTTTACAACAACAAAGGATTTTAAAGTTCACCCAACCCTACCCTCCTTGTCACGTTGACAAACTAAGGCAAATGAAAGTGATTAGTTTTCCAAAGGTCCTGAAGCTAGTTAATAGTATCTAATTCTTATGCTTTTAATTAAGAGCATCTAACACATCCTTTATTCAGTTTTCTTCTGCCATCTCACAGTTACATGTATTTCAGATGTTATTTTTTCCTATCACCTAGAAGTTTTTGAATTATAAGGGATTTATATTTATAAGCTCTCATTTAATAAATGGTTGAAGTTTTATAAACTCTTCTACTTTAGAAAAACATAGATAATGTTTATGAAGACAACATAGAAACGTGGAGAAATATTTATGACATACCATTAAGTGAAAAAAGCAAATGAATGATTAGTCTTTACATTCAAAAATAGGTAACAATTATGTATGCGTATGGCTATCAACTAGGCTTGTTAGAATGGTGGTATTGTGTGTAACTTTAAATTTTCCTTAACAATGTCATTAAATTATTTTTATAATTTTATTAATAGAAAGCACAGTTAATACAAACATGCCCTACTCTGTTTCTCATCATAGAGCTACCAGAACCTGTACACCCAGTGTTCTTGCACATGGAGGTCAACTTTCTCCAGTGTAAGGCATATATATTTTTGGCACAACTTGAACCTTTATTCCAGTAGTGAACACATTGAAAATGAAATCCTCATAGCTGTGGCTACAGCTGCATTAAATTAGGGTCTAAGTAGAGACTTGGCCCCTGACGAGATGACCCACCAGAGGCAGGCAATCAGGATAAGATGTTCTTAAGCGTGACTAGAATCAGACTCACTAGGAGCTGGGAAGAACCTCACATTGTGTAACTTGACCCCTGTGGGCTTCAGAACTGGTAATGGAAGCATAGAACATTTCAGGTATTTAGAGACAGAATTTGGTTAAAGTCCAGATAGAGGACTCTCGGTGAAGTCCTTTCTGCAGCCGTACCAGCTGCATCATGATTATGCTCACCCTGGAAGGTACCTTCCCACCTGCTCAGTTGCCTCCCCCACCTTCCCAGAAGCCTCACTGTCTACCTCTGATGGCAAAAGTTGGGGAGAAACTCAGTGCCTTAGATGCCATCTGATTTCTAATCTGCCCTCATGACAGGTTCACATGTAAAGCAGGACAGGGACAACAGAAGCAGCCGGCAGGGATTGAGGGGGCAGGAGAGCCCACCTTGGAGGTAGGAGGCCTTCTGGTGACACTGCCCCCTTTCTTCTCCTTGAAAGGGTCAAACTGGATTTTCAAGGAGGATGAAAATTGGAAGGAGGGGATCAGAGCAAAGCAGGCACTACATGTACCACACCTGTCAAGTGTCTTTAAGCCATTAACTCCCAGACCCCAGTAACTGCTCTTTCTAGCTTTTTCTACAGCATCTAGCAGAGCACTATGTGGTTTGGCCTTTTATTAGTATTCTTTTCTTTCCAGTAATAATGGTTTTAAGTCAACATCTCCCTAAATTTGATTAATTCCATTAGGATCACTCCAAAAAAGGTTTATCAGTGCCTTTGAAATCTAAATGAGTTGAAGAAAAATCATTTATGTGGCAAAATCTCAGTTACACTAACTAGATGAAAGACTTTCTGATGAATTAAAGAAAAAATCAGCACATAGATTATTTGAAACTAATTGTAGATGTGTAACTTTTAAGCACATAGAGAAATCTATCCTAAAGTTGTGATTTTTTTTCAAGTTCTCTTGGAGCTTACATTCCAATGGGAGAGACCCATGTTAAACAAATACATAAAGAAGATAATTTCAGATTGTGAGCTAGGAGATGGGGACACAGGTAGGTCAGGGAGGATTCTCTGAAAAGTGACATTTGAGCTTAGATATGAAAGACAAGAAGGAGACAGCCATATGGAGACGTGCAGTTCGTGTTCCAGGCAGAGGAAATGGTCAAGTGCAAAGTCCCTGAAGTTGGAATGGGTTTGATGTCTTGGAGGAACAGTAAGAGCGGAGCAATGTTCAAGGAAGAGTGATAGGAGATGAGCATAGTCAGAGAGGAAGGCAGGGCCATAGGAAGAAGTTTAAATTTTATTTGAAGTAGAGAGAGTACTTTAGAAAGCTGACTTTTCTAAGCTATTAACAGAGGAAAAATGTGCCTAAGGTGTGTGTTTTATTTAGGAGGAGAAAGTGCTGAGGTTTCTCCCCTTTTATTACCTCCACATTAAGTTACTTTACACAGGTATTAGTAAAATTAAATATTATTTACAAAAGTGCTTTGAAAATTTTAAAAGCACTAGTCTCTGTAAATTTAAGAATATTGTTATGAAGGGTTTAAAATAATTGTGAAAGAATCATGCTAAACTTTAAGCAAAATCTTCCTAATAGATCCACCTGGCAATTCAGAGAAATACATTGTCATGAGGATTCCATTGCCATTTCCTTGTCTTGTGTAGGTCTAAGGGAGGACGATTCCCACTGTTTAGACCCCAAGGAGAGAATCCCTTCTGGCTGCCCTGCTGTCATATGAGTCCATAGGGGCAAAGATGAGGCTTTCCTGAGGTTGTGATTCTGGGGCCACACTAGCTAAATAGAAATTATGAAAATATCCAGGGCAGGAAGCTAATAAATAAGAAGTGACAGGCATCACATATTAGGGGATTATTGTGCACACTGACTCTTTTGCAAGACACACGATGAAGGTTGAGGGTGTCTAATAATCCCCCTGAAATGTGCTGCCTGATGCACTGATGATACAAAAGGAAATCTGCTCGAATGGAAGAGCAAAGAAGATTGATGTCCTATGGATGGCTGTTCCCTTTGTCGTGGATCCGTGGGATGTTTCTAAGAGCTTTTTTGTGACCTTTGGTTTCTAAATGTAGAACCTAGCTCTGATCTCCGGAAAAAATAAAGGAATGCGTTCCAGGTTTTTTCAATGATACCAGGAATAAAGAAGCTAAGGTATAAGCTGCTCAACTGGTGTGGATACAGGATGGTGATTACCATTCAGGTTGGCTGCTGCCTGGGTATGGCTCCCTTCATGGAAGGCCCTGGCAGGGATGCTGTAGTCATGCGCTCGACGAAGGCAAGAGTCATTTTGATGTCTTTACTAAATCGTTCTACCACCGCTGCCCGAGCCATAAGTGTGGCACAGATTAATTGAGCAAAAAAAGTGACTTGCATACAGTTGGCACTTCTGTTCCTATTAGGATCAGGAAGAACAATTGGATGAAGATCACTTCAGGAAAAAGAAAAAAGCATATGTTACTTATTGTTTTGGGTGAATGTTTTTATGAGAAAAGGGGATGCCGCGTCATTAATAACTCTGGCACGCCATACCAATTCTGGTTGGCCTGATAGATTAAACATGAGCCCTTTCTCATTATTCCAGCAGCAGTAGAGCATTGGCTTTCCTTCCAGTCTCATATGGATTCCGTGCACAGTCAAGCCTTGGAGTTGACATCTTCTTCTAAAATTGTTGGGCTGTAATAAATATAAAACTTTCACCACTGATGTAAAGCATTGCTGGTTGGCATCATTTCCTACCCCCTTTTAATTATTCCTGACACTGTGGAGAAACATCTAATATAAATCCGTAATGTGCACTGATGACAAACTACACGGTTGAAGGACCATGTAATTTCTCCACAATTAATTAAAGTGCATGGAGACTTCTTTCCCTTTCATTCTTTCTTTCTTTTTTTTCTCCCCAGCAGCCAGATGCCACTGACTGGCTCAAATAACACTGCTGCCAACTGTAAAAAATTAAGATCCAAACCGTAAGAAAGGTACTTAGATAAAGAAACCAGATGCCAGGTTATTTGTGATACCAGCGCATACATCTTGACGGAAGCCACCATTGTTCAACATCTGTAGTTCCACAGCCTTAATTACGCACTTAACTCAGCAAGTCTGTCAGCAGTTTGTTTCCACAAGTATCGTCACTTTTGTAAATCTTTTCTTAAAAATCGGATGGTGCCAGTCAGCAAAGGGAAGAGAGACAGAGACACTAGAAGACCTTGTGCAAAAAGAGGCGGCTGCTTGTTTCTGCGGTAGCGCCTGCTGGTGTTTATGGGCACGAGCGTGTGGTCACCCAGAGAGGAAAAAATGCTCTGTTACCATTTCAGGCTGATCTGCCACCTGGAATTGATCAAAAGCAAATTAATTTTCATTTTCAATTAGGAATACAATTAAATTCAAAGTGGTGAGGGGGGGAAATTGTAGTGTTTACATATAGCTCCTGTGGTGGCAGAGCTTGAGGAAATACCAGATGAAATGAAATACTTGTCTTTGTATCTTTGCATTTAACTCATTACAGTGTTAAGGTGGTGGCTTGGGCTGCTGCTGCTGCAGGTTACCTTCCCTTCAGGCAGAATTTAGGAAAAGGGAAGAGGGGAGGGCAAAGCAGGACATAGAAACTCCAAGATGTCCATTCGTGGGGCCCTGCCCTGTTATTCTGAGGGCTCTTTTCCCAGGATTGGGCTTTGGATCAGATATGTGGGTGTTTTGATGAAGAGCCTGAATTCGGAAACAGGAATTTGGCTTTGCATTCTGCTGGCTCTCAGTGTCAAAGCATTACCTGGCAAATGGATCCAAGTCTGGCCATCATCAGAGATACTGAGTGATTGTGTGAAAACAATCTGGCTGTTGAATGCCTCCTGTCACAGGACCCCAGCTCTTTTCACTTGACTTTTCTCTCCATTCAACTGCTGCCTTTTGTTGGAATAACTGAGTGGGGGCCTGTGGGGCAGACAGGATTCCTCCTGGCTGCCTGGGGAACAGTTGGCCCAGTGTGTTCATCACCAAGGGTGGTAATTTGGGGAGCTTTGACCCTGATTTTAAGAAAAGTCAATTATTTGTCAATTATGAGTCCTAGAAATCCAGATATAATACTCAGATGTTAAATGCCTGGCTCTCTGGTTTGGGGACAGATAATAGTGTATGTGCGAATATGAACCAGAAGTTTCCTGTCCGTATCTACCCTACTGTCTCCTAGAGCAGCTGCATTTGGCTTGCCGTGAGCATGTTGTCGCACTGATGAGACTCTTATAACTATCCATCTTAGAGATCAGCTTCTTTGAAAAAGCAGAGTGGGTGATAAATATTTTGTCATATGAATAACAATGAAGTAGCTTCAGATAATAGCTTACATCTTTCTAAACTCCTCTGGGTAATGGATTAAGAGGAAGAGAAGGTTCTGGGTCATGGAAACAGCAGCTTTGAGTGAAAGATTATCCACAGCAGCGTGGTGACCATGAGTCCCCAGTACTCCAGTCCATATTTTACCTCCTACCACCCCCACCTTCCTTGTCCCAATGCAAGGGTTTACGTTTCCTCCCTGCATGGTATTTGTGCTTTAAAAGAAGATTTTATTACTTCTGCTACAGTGGAATTTCTCTTTTTACTAGACAGTTGGCATGACCGCAGCCTGAAACCGCAATGGAGTTGTTAACGCACTGGGATCAGTTTTTCCTCCTTTAAAGCTATTCTTTTCTTTTCTTTATTTTTTTAAAGGGGGGGGGGGAAGCTCCAACAAATCAACAGAACTATTAACTTTCTGATTTATTTGCTACAGAGAGCAAAAAAAGTCAATGTGAAGTGACAGAAACACCAGAACAGACAGTATGAAAACATTCTATGTGAAAGTTTCCAACTAAAATCGCACCACAAGCAGTTGGTTATCTGGAGATAGACATCTTCAATTTCCTGATTGCATAATAGAAATGGGATTTCTTTTTCCTCTACAAAAAGCATTATCCATAATGTTGACATAAAGTTTTCTGTGCTTTGGGTTCCAAAGAGGGAGTACTCTCAAGAATGGGCAAGTATCTTCTCAATTGCTAACAGTTTCCACCATTTTTTCTCCTTCAAGGGAGAAGGTAAATATTGCTAATGTGATGAAGGCCCAAAGAAGAAATCTTCAGGAGCCTGGGAGATTAACTTTGCTCAGTTGGCCAGTATCGTGGCAGTTAGTAAATGGACAGATCCTCCACCATAAAGTGAAATAGCACTGAGAAAAATTAATCTGGCTGGGTATGGATTGGCGACCTAATAGCTGCATAGCCAGTGCACATTATTCCTTTGCAATTATCTCAGGGTTAGAAGTTTCAAAGGATTTGATACCGTGGTTCAAGAAAGTTCAGGACAGTTGTCCTGGCTGGGCCTAGGCAGGCTTTGCAGTTGACCTGGTCTCCTCACAAACTGGCACAAGATGGGTGATATGTGGTCTTCAAATTTGTGTGTCCTCCCAATACAGTTGGTGACAATGCACTGTATTTTCCTCTCCCCTAAGTTTCTGATAACCCATTTCTGAGGTGGAAAATTCTTCACTTTGGCCTATAGCTTACATCACTTTTGCATCTTAAAATGCACATGATCTCAAAAGCAGACCTCATTTTTAAATCACCCTGTATATCGATACTTCATTTTACTTAACACAGTGTTTTAAAATTATATTTAAAAGGCAGCTTCTTTTGTCTCATGTGCCCTTGGCTGGGAAACAAAGGAAGTCTCTTTTAAGAGGTGTTTTACATTTTATGACTACTGAGAGAGAACATAGTTCTTTAATAGGTATATATGTAAGAGAGTTCTACATTATAGGTTTTCGGAGATTAGAAGTTCTGGAACAAGGTTGTTTGATAACATCTCTAAAGGGCCAGGAGCAAATGGAAACCTCAGCGGCTTGGATGCCAAAACAGAACACTCCCTAAACTTGTGGGCTACAGGAGCTTTTCTGAGATCGTATTATTCTCACCGATAATAGCATCCTGCCTTGACTGCGGGTGAGGAGTGTGCAAGATGGATCATTCTTGTCTTATACTTCATGGTTATGGGCATGTAATATGTTCTTCATTGAGCCAGGCAATTGACAGAGACGCCAGTGCATTTAAGACTTGAGTCTACTGGAAATGAGACTTGCATTCTTGCCAGAAATGGATGCTTTTCTGTGTCCACCACTATCACACATCTTGATTTTTTTTTTTAATCCTGACTCTTAAAACAATAATATCAAACAACTCCAGGGGAAAAAAGTTAAATATTTCCATATGAAGAGCTGATTAAATTTGTATGGTTTTCTTTTCAGTAAAAATTGATATGTGATGAAACACAGTGCAGCTGGATGGCTGGTTTGAGCTAAGATTTTCATATTCTCTGCTCTCTCTACCCAGCTCTAAGGGCCAGTGCCCAGCAATCTGCCAGGCTGAGGCCCAGGTTCTGAAATGCCCATTCCCAGGCACTAAGCACAAAGTCAGTGATCACCTGGCTTAGCACTTTCCTTCTATGTCTCATCGGTCTTCTGTGCCCATTCCTCTTCAAGGGCAGGCTGAGGCTATGTGGAGCATTGTGGTTGATAGTGGACATGCACTGCTCATATAAAATATGGATTATAAGAGGAAAGGGCTTCTCAGTTATTGGAGCAGATATATGGGCATGACTTTTGATTTTCCCAGTATTTGGAGTGGGTGGGCTGCTTTTCCTGCTGCCATCAGTGGCCAAAGGTAACAACGGTATGTTTTTATTTAGCAGACTTTACAGAGATGAAACCATCCTGCCACTTCTCTGCTTAAAAACCGTGTCCATCTTTCCTCTCCACAGAGATGACGTTGCCAAAGGGTCAGAGGCTCCTCTAGGCTTAGGCCAGCTTCAGCCCTTGCTCACCACACATCTTGGGACTCCCCTTAACTCTAAGATGGGCCAGCACCTGTTTTCACCCTTTTTCCTGATCCTTCTTATCTCTGTCCACCCTCCATTTTTCTCTCTCAAAAGCCCCAGTTTTCCGCAGGCCATCTCCTGCCAGGTCTTAGTCCAAAGTTAACCTGATTTTGTGGCTCTGCTTACCAGAAGCTGAACTGCCCTAAACTACCCACGGTAGTAGTGACCCCATTTCTGTGTGAGGTCAGGCACTTGAAAAATTGATAGGTGACATCCACTCCAGGGCTCCTCATATGTGTTCTTCAATCAGGAATGGTAAAGGTCCCCCCCAACCCAGGGACTTCAATTTTGTGACAGAGAAGAAGACAAAAATGACTTGCAACATTTGTTGGGCTCCAGGGAATTCGTGTGTGCAGTCGAGCTATTATAGATGTCTATTTGTCCAACCGAGTGTTTACTGTAGGTTCCCTTACATCCCTCCCCTGTCCCACCGCCCACACCTAGGAGAACCAGTCTACAAACAAAGCATTTACCCTTGGAGGATTTCTTTCTAATTAAAATTTTACATATACCAAATAAACAAGGGCACTTTTGAAATGTAAATTTGTCATTTTTTTTGTAGGCAACTTAAGTCAGCTCCACCTACCTTGAGACTGGTTTCTCCTTCCACACAAAGCAACGTGCTCCCCGTTTCCCAGTAGTCTTGTGCAGCTCCGACTCCCTGGACACTTAGATCCTGGTGCAGAGTTTTTTTTCCTTGAATACTTTCTGCAGTTTAGTTATTTGTTGTAATTATCAAGTTCATTTTTCTCTAATAGACGTGATTAAGTATATTTAGCACTGTGTAATGAGTTTTCTGCCTGGCTGCATCTTAGCTAATAAGGAATTCCTCAGCGGCATCTCTGACAGCTGCTGAGAATCCCAGGTCTGCGTTGCCACAAGAGACCCCTTCCATGAACTGCTAGCATTAGAGAAATTAACTCCATTACACTAACCATAAAATTGAGGCTGAAATTTGATTACTAATAGATCCTCAATTCAACTAGAAATTGTAGAAACGGGGTGGTACCAGTGGGAAGGAAGGTGAGTGCGTGTGACATGCCAAGATCCACATTTTCATCAGCGTATGTGTTCAGATATTTCCAACCTTACCTCCAATTTATTTCCTGAGCAGGAATGAGAGAACAGTGCCAAGCTGGTAGACTTATAGCTGTGTGATTCAGGGGGTATGAGATGGGAAGTCTTTGTTACCGCCATGATGGTAGTACCTTGTTATTATGGTCTCTGTCTTCACTGAGCTAAGAAACCTCCAAGTATGTTCTTGGCCATCAAAACTACTTGCCATTGTCACCAGGCAGTCCAGATTTGTAAGGCAAAAGTGCTGAGGACAATTAGTAATTGGTGACTGGCTGCTAAGATGTATAGTTGCTTAGCAACAGTCCCTGAATTAAGTCTCTGGAAGGGGCATACAGGAAGAGACAAGACAGGAGGATGAAATAGGTACCATTGCAATGTGTAGGTGAGTCAGTAATGAAAAAAGAGTAGAAGATATTTGTAATCATAGAAACGGCTGAGTGGAAAATTAGGGCTAAAGGAAAGAAAAGGCAGAACTTCGTTCCTCTGTTGCTAAATAAAATAAGAGTAAATGGCAGTTGAACAATCCTGTTGGTGTAAGAGCTCAGTCTCTTTCTTTGACACTGTACTGTCATTCCAATGCAAGCAGAACTCAGGGAGCATTATTTACCCAAAATGCAGCATGAAAATTCATGGAAGTAAGAGATGGCGAATCAAGTTGTGCTGGCTTGAAATCTTTAGAACAAGATTAATTTAGCTTCAGTTAGTTCACACCAGTGAACTAGGATTAACTGAGCGACAGGGCCCAGTTTTGGTTCAGCCCTGCTAGCAGTACCAGGTGGAATTGGTGCTCCAGTATACTGATGTTCAGTCTTGCTCCATTTGAAGTAGGGAAGTATCTTGAAGAGGCAAATAATAGCATATTAATTTCATTAGACTCAGCTGAGTTTAGAGACTCTCAGCAGACTAAGATATCACCCTGAACTACATGATTTAGTGAGCTGGTTTAGCCTCTGGAAGGCCAGATGAGCAAAAGAAAGTGGAAAAGCCATAAAAGACCTTGATCCAGATACAGCGCCTTGTTAAGGGGCTGCCTTATCTATGGCAACGAGCTATGTCTAGAGGTCTCCAAAGGTCCAGGGGCTCATTACTGTTAGTGAGGGCTGTTTTGCAATTAGTGTTGAAACACCAAGATAAAGAAAGGTTATATAGGAATTAAAAACAGATAACGTAAACACTAACAAAGAGTCTTAATCCCTTTGGCTGAGTGTTTTGCATGTTTACCTCTGATCAGAATTCTTAATAATATTGAGTGTGTTGCAATTCAATAAAGATTCCCTAGGAAGAAACAAGTCGATTCTTGGATTAAAAAACAAAACAAAACCAGAAAAACTTATACTCATGTCCTTCTGTTACTTTAAAAATAAAAATTAAGTAAATTAAATTACACAGGAAGGTTTTGTTTTGGTTTAGTTTGGTTCGGATTACTTATGGTCACAATTCAATCCCCCATTATCTAGTGATTAGAAGAGTATCTTTAGGGTTCAGAAAGCAGATTTTCTATCTCTACCTATGACTTGTTTTTTGTCTGAAGGATGAAGGCGTTTTGATATAAAGTTATTATTGTTTAATTGAGAAAGTCTTTGCCCTTCTGACCTGAAGTTCTTCACTGGAGAGAGGAAGCTGATAACCATCTCCGATTCCTACCTAGTACCTATAAAGGGCCCACCCTCTCTTACAATAGAGCACTGTATTTTCAGGACAATGTATAATTATTTGGGGAAGAAGCCAAAATGATGACTAGTGCATAACAATAGCATACATAATAACACAGTCTGTCTAATAGCCAATGTCAGTTTAACTGTCTTAAGCTGAGGGTGCTTCATGCTCCTACGTTCGCACCTCCACCCCACCATTTTCCCTTAGGTAAGTAACACTCATACTGTAGTTGTTTAACACCCAGCATCCCTCTGACTACAAATTCTGTGAGGACACGGGCCATATACCTTGCTTTCCACTGACTGTTGTACTTCCACCACCCAGTACAGGGTCTGTTTACATAGAGGGCTCCCAATAAATGTTGTTTGAATTGAATTATTAGAATCTGGCAAGGATAGCCTCCAAGATGGTGCCCCCCTGGACCCCACTTCCTGGTGTTCACAGATTTATATAATCCTCTTCCTTTTAGTGTGGGCTAGACTTGGTGACTCGCTTCTGATGAATTGAATAGGGGGAGAAAACTAGGTCATAAAAAGCAGTGTGGCCACTCATCATCTCTTTCGGTCTGGACCACTCACTCTGGGGGAAGCCAGTTGCCACATTGCAAGCAACCCTACGGAGAAGCCCTCGTGGTAAGGAACAGAGGCCTCTGGCCACCAGCCATGTCTGTCAGTGAGTTTGGAAATGCATCTTCCAGCCCCTTCAGATGATTGCAGCCCCAGCTGATACTTTGTTTGCATTCTTGTAAGAGACTGAACCAGCTCCAAATTCCTGACCCACAGAAACTGTGGGTAATAATGTTTGTTATTTTAAGCTGTTAATTTTTGGAGTAATTTTAAGAAAAACAAATAAAAAATTTGAAAAAACAAAAGAAAGAAAAATTTGGGGGGGTAATTTGTTACACAGTATTAGATAATGAATACACTGGCCAGTTACCACAGGCATCAGTTCATTTATTTATTCATTAAGTATTTGTTGAATGCCACCTCTGCCAGGGACTGTGCTAGGTGCTGAGGATACCAAGACAAATAAAGCAAGGTCTCTGCCTTTAGGGAATTTACAGTTTAGGATAGTGAAATGGACATGTAAACAGAGGGCATTGAAGGTTCATTTAGGTGCATACAAAGGAGGAAGCTAGAATGGGAGGAGCCGTAAAATTCACAAAGTGGTCTCTTATATAATCCCCCCCACCACACACACACATTCAAGTATATCACAGATGACACTTTCTTCTTACCTGTACCTGAGGTTAGCTTCACTTTAGACAGTTCCAGCAAACCTCGTTTAGCGCTGTTTCATATAGCACTGATTCCTTGTGGAGCTGGTTGGCCTCTGCAGAAGAGACAGCACTATCATACATTCTTGGCCCTTGGCTGTGTGCTTCCCATGCTGACTGTGACTCAGTCTGAGTGACTCTGGCCAGTCTGTCAGTGTTCCTTCCTCCTCCCTGATCCCTCTGTCATTAACACCCTATTACCTAGGGGTCTCTTGACTAGAAGCACATGGTTTAATTATTTTTAAAAAGATTTTAAAAAGAGAGTGTTTTCATGTTTTGTGTGCTTGCCGGATGTATAAATGCAAGTTTTCAGTGTGGTTTGAGGCTGAACGTGGTAGGTAGATGTGAGTCATGCCCTGGGCCCAGCTATATCCACCAACAGAATACTTCTAAGGAATGCCAAGAAGATAAAGACATCAGTCAATAAAGCTCTAATATATTGATGGTTAGCAATAAATCACAGTGGTAGGAACACATCTCCATAGGGACCCTGCTATCACGGCCCTTCTAATAGCTGACTCTCTAGTAGACCCACTTCCAGGGCATCCTCTGGGCGACACAGAGCATACCCTGTACATGGATGGTATTTTATGGCCAACTTAGGGCCTGAGCACAGGTGACAGAAGTTGTGGAGGGGAAACTTCACTCTGCAATAAAGAAGCAGCTCTGCTGGTACTGGACCCTGTGCCCTCTGGGCATGGGGCTCAGGAAGAAGGAAAAGGACCAGCTACCAAACAACCCCAATAATACAGTCAAGACTTGCCCCGCTTTAGAGATGACTCCAAGGAGGAAGAAAGCCCACACATTCTTTTTCCATTTGCTGCAGGCTGCAGTGGGAAAGCAATAAAATGCTGATACCATCCTTCTGCAGGTATAACTGATTTAATTGGGGAAAGGGAGACAATCTAGGAGAGACACCAAAGATTATTTGGCTTTTCCCCACCTCCTATGCATGAACAGGAGAATGATGGAACAATTGGTTGTGTTTCAGGCCTTTATTTTCTTTTTTCCCTCCTCCCTTAAAAAAAAATTCTTCCTTTGTATGCTGCTGTGTCTGTTTTTGTTGTGGTGGTGGTGGTTTTAAATAGGAGAACTTGTGAAATGAGACTGCATAAAAGATGGACTTGTTTTATATATGGGATATTGCCTGTCCTTCAGATCTATGTGTCTCGCTTATGGAATGAACCAAAGTAGGAGAGATAAACTAATATTTTGTATAAGCTCAGCCAGACAATACAGATGATAAAGATGTTTCATCTTCTTATGCATGCAGAAAATATGAAAAATCGTAGTTTACACATATTTGCTCAATTCAAGTGTAAAATTGGGCCCCTCGATTGCCCTGGGCCACAGTGGCTGTGTTAAGGAAGCTCGATTTACCTTGCAGCCGAGTGAAAAATGATCAGAATATTAGACTCATCTAGCCCACATTAAGGAGCCATTGCATTTTCCGACAATTTTATGCTATCTCAATATGAAAACAGAGCAATTTCAACTCATATCAGGTTATGATCGGCAATTACAGTTGCATAATTCACCTAGTCGTCTCTTTGCAGGGCCTTTATTTTCCCTCTTGGTGACATTCCTGAGAAAGTGCCTGATAAAAATGTCATATATCATCCCAGCTTTAGAACTCGTGAGGGGGTAATCTGCTGTGCCTTGCTGAGCCCATATTCATCACTGGATTTTTGACTTGGAGGGGTCATGGCACTCATAATTTCCTGTTTGATATTGTCCTCACCAGCTCTGACAAGGGGCTGTAAAAGCTCGGTTGTAGGCAGTGGTTAAGCGCTGTTCCAGTGGGGCCCATCACCAGCAATAACAGTGCATTACTGTGGCTCGTGCTGTAGTTGGCCGTTTCGAAGATAATTAGATTTGATGTCAACATTTCTTTATCACCTGCATCCTTTTGTGCATCTGTGTGTCAAGTTGTTATTTCCGGATTTATTAGCACCCTCAGAGCTACTCTCTATCTGTCAGCCTGTGTGCTGTTTGTGTTGACAGTTGTAAAGTTAATTACTAGTACTAATGAGCATCGGGCTTTTGGTGGACATGGCGTTTTGGACATTTAAAACTATAATTAGTTGGGGTTTTTTTTGTGTGTGTAGTGCTTCAGTACAAAATAAAAAGTGTTTAAAAAAATCTTCCTTCCATTCCATTTTGACATTCTGTGTGCAGTCAACTTATCTTTTATTCAAAGGCTCCAAAAACTCAGTTCTGCTTCTTTTTAAAATAGACTTCCTTTTCATTGTAACTCCATGAATAATTTCTTTTGTTCCTTACTTCTCTTGCAACTTGATAATGTGACCATTTCTTATGCCTTGAGAATTAGGGATAGTGATGGTGAAATGATGAAATAATGTGTTGGGTAAATGTTGGTCTCTGCCCAATGAGTAGACTACAAATTTTCCACTTTTAACTCTCCTCTTTTCAAATCTTACTCTGGGTTCAACTGAAAGACTCGGTGAATGAAGAAGATTGGATAAAATTAAAAGTCTATAAGTAGCTCTCTGGGTGACTGGCCGCAAAATAATAGTGATAGCTCATACTTATGTAGTGTTAACTCTGTGCCAAGAATCATGGTAAGCTCTTTCTACAGATTACCTCATTGAATCCTTACAACGAACCTAAGAGGTCAATACTATTATCTCCATTTTACAGATGGGGAAACTAAGGTTTAGAAAGGTAAAGGAACTTACCCAGGGTCTAACAACTAAGAAGTTATGCTGGGATTTGAATCCAATCAGTGTAGCTCAGAGCTTGTGTTCTTAACGACTATTCTATAGACACAAAGTATGCTTTCAAGGAAAATTAGCAGACTCCTGGGGCTTGTATTCTAGAACAACAAAATGTAATCACTTACTAAATCAGATCGGCTCATTTGTATTTCACTCCCAGTCATATGGGGACGCTAGTTTCGGTGTAATGGCAATTATGTATGGCATGTACTTTATGGAGGTATTTTGTTTGGTCTATTGCAGCAGCAAAGCACCACTCCCTTGCTGCTATTCATATTTACTTTCTATTCATCATTATCTGCCATTTTGCTAAATAACTATCCTTCCCAGACATAAATCATCTATAAAAATACTCTGGCTCAGAGAAAATTTTGCCCTGGCACTGCAATGATGAGATAACCATTTTCATCTCTTGTTGAAGCATTGAGATTTATTGGCTTTCGATGGGCAACAGACCAGGCATCACTCTCTGCTAAACAGACTCCCACTTGCATTTATTCTTATTGCATTTAGTGATTCAAAATGGAGCTCTCAGAATCCCTCGAGGGTCCATTCCCAGCCTGGGTGGGGTGTTATTACTTTATATTAGATAAGGGAAGGACACACAAAGAAACATGCGGTGATTCGGATGATTTTTTATTTCCGTTTAGCAGTGATGACAGAATGTCATAGTGAAATGACTTCAAAAGTCATTTTTCCCCACTGCCCTGGTTCTGCAGCCTTGTCCCTTGAGGGCTCTTCCATTGTACAGTGTTATTAATTCTGCTAACTTTCAGACTTCATTGCTGACAACAGGCCTCTTGGCTTTCGCAGCCTATTACATTAAATTTCCCATCAAACCATGTCAGCCTCTGAGGTCACAGATTTCGAGAGAAGCTTTAGATATTTTGCCATCTGACTTCACGGGCAGGTGTTTTCTAAATTGCTTTTAGGTTTGTTTTTCCAGTGTCAGAAATCAGATTGAACCTATTTAAAAAAAACTCAGACAGTGAGCGCTCATCAGGATAAGAACAAAGCGGAGTTTGAGGCACGCCTGAACTGGCGTGTGTGTGTGTGTGTGTGTGTGTGCGCGCGCGCGCGCACACGCGCACACATCCGCATGCGTGTACTTGTGTTTTCAGTTGACCTTTCTAAGGGAGAGCAAGGCCCTCCAACTTGACTTCATCCCCGACCCTACCTGGTAAGTAAAGTGTCTTGTTGACTATCTATTTTTCTAACACTTTTATTGAAGCCCCAAAATATAGTGCCCTAGTGAACAGAGTTATGCTCCACTGACCTTGAATTTGGAGGGATCTGTGAAACTGTTGAGTGGCATTAGAAAGTCACTCTGGGCAGGCCAGGGAAATGACTGTGGACCTGGGCTAGGACTAGCATGTCTTAATGTGGCTTCCTCGAGCAAGTTCCTGGTGGCAGTAAAATTTCAGCGTTGCCAGTGATGCCTTAATTTTGGCATGCTGTTGTGGGATTAAAATAAAGGAAAAGCAGAAACCTTCCTTCCGAGTAACATGGCCACAGGCACCACATTGCTGTCAAAATTACATTTTGAAGGAAGCCTGTGCAGGAAAATGGAAGCAGGGCTCCATTTAAAAACAGCAGAGCAATGAGATGTTATTTTTGAAGCAGTCAACTCACAAAAATGATTACAAATCATTTGGCAAATCCAAAGTACCTTTGAAATTCTTATTTATTATTAGTTCCAGTTAATATTTCTGCTCTAAAAATGACAACATTCAAATCTCGGCTTGCCATTGCCATTCAGATTTACAGGCGTAGCAGTTCACAGCCTCTTGGTCCCCTTAACTGGGTGTTGTAAGTGCGCTTGGAGGGGGTGGGAAAGTGGCAGGGTGTGGAGGTTGAAGAGGAGGGAGGACTCACACTCTGGCTTCCTCAGCGATAGGTTGCTAAACACTTCAGTGCCTCACCTAAGAACAGGTGACAAGAGCTTGGCACCTTGTAGGAGGCACTGCAGTTAACTCTAGTCCTGTGCCTTTTTTTCCTTATAATTTTTAAGAGACCTCAAAAAGCTGTTGTTATCTGAACCCATCATTAGCTAGCTCTACCTGCAGGAGGAGATGCTGAACCAGGCTAGGGCCCGAGAAAGATGAGTGAGGCAAGGTGGTGTCACTGTTTTTCCCCCTGCTAGCAGCCATAAGGAGAGAGAATCATTTGTGGCACTCTGGGGACAGTTTTGTCACCCTGACAGTAATGCTGTTATGCGCTGGCTTGACACACAGGATGAATCCATAAAGACAGATAAGTAACTGTGAAAGTGGCTGGGGATCAGGCTGAGTGCCACCACTCACCTGCAGTGACAAATAGATAGTCATGAAGGATTGGAAATCCTGCCCAACACGGAGATCTGTCAGCAAAGAGATGGACTGCAACCCTGGTGACACAGGCAGCTGGAGTAAAGTGTGTGTGTGCACGTGCACGCCCCTGCGGGTTGTGCAAGGAGGTTAACTTCAGAGCCTTGTTCGGGCGGGGTTGGGCTTTTCTGGGAGGGGGTATGTGTTGGCGTGGGTGGGAGGCAAGGATTTCAACACTCTGTATTTTTCTTTATGAAGTAGAACTGTGGATGTTGTGTCTTTTCATTGGTAAGTTCAGGCGTATTTGGTTAAGAAGGCTGTGCTTAGTTTCCATTTTCCCTGGAATTTTTCTCATACCAATAGGGGTCCCCATCTGCAAATTAAATGAAGCCAAGTTATGATAGTTAGCAAAATATTACCGCTAAATTGCTGATGTCAGTGGCATCAGGCAGAGGGCGGGCAGAAGCAGAGGGCCTCATATTTATCTTTTATGCTGGAAAGGTTTGTGACTTCTGGTTGGAAATCTGCTTTTCTTCAATGAAAGAAATTGCAAAGGAATTGTTTGAAAAAACAAGCTCAAGGCTGGAACTGCTGTTTCCCACTTGGGCTTGAGATCTGAACAGCACTGCCTTTTCCAATTTTGAAATTTGTTGTTATTGTTATTCAGAATATGCCATCTTTGTTTTAATTATTCTTGAGATCGTGATTGCCTGACTATATCCTGTTATCTTCCTGGAAAGTTATGTGTGAAACAGATATGAGGTAAAAAGTAAACACAAGTAATGAGAGTAAAATCTCACAGGGTCGCTGTCAGCAATTTGGACAGAAGCCTAGAGATTTTGTATAGCTATTTAGAGCTATTCTTTTTTTTTGTTTTTTTACATAGAAAGAATATTTTGTGCCCAGAGATAAGCGTAACTATATCGGGGATCCAAGGGTTTCAGACGGGATGGGTCCTATGTCTCATGTGCAGTTTAGCAGGAGGTGGGAACAGAAGCGAACCAATATACAAGCTCCTATAACAGCTATCGGGATTGCTGGTGTTAATAAGGTGGGTAGATACAGGATCCTAAGACTCATCTATCAAGTCCTTATTCTGACTGTTTTTAATGTAATTTAAAAAAAAAATAACAAAGAATTATAGTAATAAGCTTTTTTTCCCATATGAGTCCTCTTGTCCTATTCCTTTGTTATTTTTGCTGTCTTTATCATAGGTGGAGATATATTAATACTTGATCTATCTCAACTGTACTTATATTGCTAATTTTAATTCTAGGAGCTTAACATAGGATACTTGTGTTTCTGGAATTGGTTCCTCAAAAATGGTTACATGTAGCTTAAACTACTACTACTACTATTACTGTTACTGCTGCTGTGCTATTACTATTACTACTTCTACTTGAGTGTTACATATTAATCATTTATTCTCTTGTCTAGGCAAGCTTTTGCAACCAGATTTTTTTTTTTTAGGAAACCCTGGGATCTATTTGTTGGCTTTAAGATTCTTTAATTTAGTTTATAATTTTTGGAGGCTAAGAATATTTTGAAGCAATTCAGCTGTAGTGAAAACACTTTTTTTTTTTACCCTAGATTCTTAGTTTGACATGTTTTGACCCTATCATTCTAACTGTGATTTAAATTCTGAATTTCCAGAAGCCTTATTAAAGATGTCAATTTGTGCACCAGAATGGTAAATGTTCCTATGAACTTTGACTCTTAAAGGAAACTCTATTTTAAAAGAATAAAAGATTTTCCTGATAAATATGTTCCTCATTTTGGGCTAATACGTTCAGTCTGAATGCTGGAATGGGGAAGGGGTAGGCCATTGCCTGACCCCACTTGCACCCTCATTCTGTGATCCAGTGCTATTTTACAGCCCACAGCATTAGATTTTTATTTTGCCAAGAACACTTTTGTAATGGGATATAAATCTCCCAGTGCACACCTGATTAAATAGGCCTATACATGAATTAAAAAAGAGGGTGAGTCACTTGCCACCACGGGGTGACAGGTAAGCATGCCAGATAACTGGAGCTCAGTCGGCTGAAGGGAGCTCTATGACTGTTTTTATTAACTTGGGAGCTAAGGTCACGTAGCTTCTCAGGGCTGTAGTGATGAAATGCAAGCGAGGGGCCTTTCCCTGGCTGCAGATCTCCTCCCTCTGATTTGCAAGGATGCTTCTGGAAGTTGTCCAGCTCCTACCCACCTATCTCTCTGCCCATAATGACCACTGTCAGTGGGGCACCAAGGCAAAGGGCACTGAAGCCAGGGATAGCTGAGTTGTCCTAACACCTATCACGGTTATTCTTCCTGTTGTCTTTGGCTGCTTGGTTACTACTCTGTCAGCTTTGTAGTCAGGACACTGAACACCAGAAATTGTCAATAAAAAGTGTCAAATGATGCTAATTTCTTCAGTTTTAGCTCTAAACTCAACTTCTCAGTGGAGTGCCTGGGGAGAGAAATTTCTTCGGAAGAGTTTAACTTAACCTTGTCACTGTCTTCATCAGGTAAAACTATTCACAGAGAAAACCAAGCCACCTTTTATACCTTTCCAGGAATGGAAAATTTACTTTGGTAATAAGATACAATTTTTAAAAATTGATGTGCCCAGCCCATTCGTGGGAATCGTGGTATCATACCCATCAATGCTTGGGATTACCTCAGCCTCCTCAAAGTCCTCCTCTCCATCCCCCTCTGGTCTGAGTGACTTTGAGGAACTTTGGTGTATTTGGAACCCATGGACCAGCAGTACCTTTGGAAGCTATCAAGAGGTTATCTGGTTTAATTAACTTACACAGTAAAGCTCTTTAGAGTTTACTAACCACTTTTACACACAGTGTTTCTCTTTATCCTCATGACACAGTGAGGTAAATAATGCAGATGTTATTGGCCCTGCTTTGTCATGGGGAAACTGGGAGCTGGGGCACTACCACTGGTAAGTGGTTGGGCTGGAATTCACCATAACATTTTTGCTGTCTGGGAGACTTTTGTGGGCTTTGTTTCCCTGAGTCCTTCAGTAGGTGGGACAGGTGATAATGTCTTGGTTTGCAAATGGGGAGGCTAAAGCTCAGGGAGGCTGACTGGTTTTCTTAGGGACATGGCAGTTGACAAGCGACACAGCTGGAAACATATTCCAGACCTTCCGACTCTTAGACCAACACCCTTTCCATTACACCAGGATTAACTCCACAATCATGAAAATCTCAAGAACAAAGCTACTCTTAAATCTCCATATAGCTTCACCCTTAATATGATTCCAAATTCCCATGTCAATCAAGCTGCAGTTCCCTGGGGGAAATCCCACAAGGGAGGGGAAAGTCTTCTTTGGCTAGCTGTTCCCACCAGGCCAGGGAGGGCTTAGCGGAGTGCCCTACACCTAGCATGTGCTCACCAACCAGCTGGCATTGAAGGTGCTGACAATCCAGACCCAGATTCTGGCACTGCCCGCCTTTTGCTGACTCATGCCACGGGTATTTGCAAAGTGCATGGGTTGTCACACAAAGATGGAGTGGATGTTTGGAAGAAGAGTATCGGGTGTAGCCAAGGACCAGCAGGAAAGGTGTCCCTGTCAGTGGTGACAGACAGCAAAAGCTACTATCCCTCACAGTAAACACTGGAGGCACAAGACTGCGCTGTGGAAACCTCCCATCTCTGCAGCCGGGGCTTGGATCACAGGGGAAGTTACTGCACAGCCGAGTGTGCTGCATTTGCAAAGGTCAGGCTTTAATTACATGCACAGTTAAATGGAAATACTGTAGAGAGGTCACACTCATATTTCTTTGGCCTTCGTTAATGTTATTGCTCTGTCACTTTCTCTCTCCTTGGGTTTGTAAATGAAAGTTCCTTTAGTACATTTAAAAGGATTATTTACTTTTAATTGTTTTACCTCTAGAAGGAAAGGTTACTTCTTTTTGTGGGGGGAAGTAGATTTTTTGAAAACTTTGCCTATGCATTTCTGGTTAATTTATTTCAAACCGTGTGCTTTTTATAGTCTTATCTACTAATGCTTTTGATTAAAACACGAGCAAAAACCAGCCAACACGAACAGGTTGAATGCCACATCTGTGCAGAAGATAGCAGCTCACTTATTTATGGCTCAAAGAAATGGAGCCTAAATTAAGCTAGCTATTGCTGGAGAGTGGATAAGCGGCCATTATGAATTATCCTTAATTATAGCGATTTCCTAAACTAATAAACCTGCTAAATCTTTATTGCAAAGGTTAGTTTACGCAGTGCATATAAAATCCGCATGTGCTCCACATCAGCCACCAGCTGTCTGACAGTGTGTTGCTATTTCAGTGAGTGTTCACATAAATTTTATGTTGGTTATATTAACAGTCAGTCCATATCACTACCCACAGATGCCAGCAGACATAAAAATTGCTCTCTAGTGAGCCTAAATATCCCTAGAAGCTAGTTGTGTCTAATGTTCCATGTAGTATTTGTACGTGAAAGCGCCAGATTGGAGGGTTATTTACAGATGAATATTTCAATCCAGTTAGTTCATATAGGCCTACTTAGCCTTCTTTGCTGGTTTATTTGTATGCTAAATAATTCACCAAAGGTTCTTGTTTACTTTCTATAGTAGTTTCTATGAAATGCAAACAAGGGAGCCAACTTTAGGTGTTCAAAAGGCTAAGCAGCTCTGTGTTTAAATGCAGGTCAGAGCAGCGAATGCAGTCTTGCTGACGGGCTGTCACTCAGTTTTACACATTCCTGGTTTGGTTTTTTTTCCCCTTCCTCCTCCAGATATAACTGGAGCTTGCTGCTTTCATAGGAATTTTTGGCTGGACTATCTTTATGCTGAATTTATCTTTTTCAGTACCTGCCTATGTGCTACCTTCAGCTTACACAATTAACCACCCAATGCCGGCAGCAAAGAATACATCCTTGGCTTTGAGAAGCTTCCCCACAGTCCTCTGGGCTAACAAGAACAGGTCAATCCTCTGCTGTTGAAATGCCCTTGTTTTCTTCCCTTTCTTTCTTTCTCATTTTCTTATTTTCCTTCGTTTCTCTCCCATGATTTTTTTTTTTCCTGATGCATTTCCAAATCTTGAGATTTGAAAGAGGACCTTTCTTCTTTTCCTTGAGATCCCTGAGCTAGCCCAACCTCTGTCACCCGGAAGGACAGAGGGGTGAAGTCTAGCTCTAAAAGATTCAGCCTTTAGTGGTCCTCAGGGATATATGTTCACCCAGAGGTGGGAAGGATCATTGTTTTCTAACAAGGTAATAGTTCCCTGGTCCTATTGTTCCCATGTTCCCATGGCTCAGTTTATATGTGAAAAATACCTATCTGCCCCCACATTTTGCAAATGTTTATGATCCTAAACATTTGCCCCCAAAGAGATTGGAAAATAGCCTCCTTCATTTTCAGCTCAGACGCCGCCAAGATCATGAGAGAGTTCAATAGCAGTGCTAACTTTTTATTTAATAATATTGATTTTATCATTTTTACTACTTACAATGGGGATTGGTCTGCTGATAGTTATTTGACCTCCCTTTGTGCATGGCTGTGGAGTGCTTCGTTAAAGCTATTGACATATATCTCCCTTCCCCCACTCTTCTTCCAGCAGCCCATCTCAGCAAATAATATTGAGATGCAGTAACTGTTCCCTGATATTGATTTCAGATTGTGTTCATCACACCCTTCCTGGGGCCAGGCAAAGAGCAGCGGCCCCAGTTCTGTAAAACCTTGACTGCTGCAGGCTGAAGTATCATTTCCATCTTTGAAGCAAGGATATCAACCATCTATGTTTCAAAAAAAATTACCCAAGAAAATGAAAGCATTTTTTGATCATGATTATTTTTTTACACTTACATAATTAAACTGATCTCTTTAGTTTTGTGTTGGGCTTTTTCTGCAATTTTCTTTTTAAGGAATGCTAGAAGATCCATGAGTCCCTGAGCTGGTAGGAGGAACTCTGATTGCATTTTAAGCTTCTGGGATTTAGGGTTTGGCACACTCAGCCAGACCTAGGGTCTCTTTGTCCTTTAGTTCTCAGCCAGCTGGAGCTGTTCTCACCACCTGGGCCTAAAAAAGTTCCACGTTTTGCCCCTTTGGAGTCAGTTGAGATGGCAGGGTGTTTAAAAGAATCAGGGGTTTAACATTTAGGGAGGGCCTTCCTAATCCAGTGATTATAATCACGTCTATCCATAGGAAGGACATGACACATAGTTTAGGTTTGCAAATTCATCAAGAAAAACACCAAACAACAAATAATACTGGAAGTTATACATTTCATGGAATTGCAGGTTATTTATATTTTTTCTTTGGGCATTTCTATGTTTTCTAATTTTTCTTTTGTAATTAGAAAAAAGAAACGTATTCATAAGTGTTATTTTTAAAAATGGAAAGATTAGTAGAAGCATTGGAAGTCCAGAAGATCCCTGTCCACCAAAGTGACTGCATTAGCCAGGGTTGAAATTGACTCACCGGCCATGCTAATCTCTGCCTCAAGGGATGTGGCACAGACATCACTCCTATCACTTTGCACCTGCCAGTTTTCATTTTGTTAATCCACTGGGGATTGTGCTGGCCCTTGCCACTGAAGAAGTGCAAAATGGTTAGGAAGAAGGGCTTTGGAATCAGATAAGCCTGGATTTGATTCTTGGTTCTTTCCCTTGCCAGCTGTGACTTTGAGCAAGTTACTTACCTTTCTCTGTGCTCTCAGTCTCATCTGGAGAATGGGTTATGAGAGGATTGAATGAGATAGTGTATGTAAGCTCCTAACATAGTGCCTGGCATCTAGTAAGCAGTCAATACATGGTAATTATCATTACTGGTGCCTATGTAGCAATTCCCTCATCAAACCAGAGCCGTAGTGGGAATTAGCATAAACACAGAACGGTCACTTTTTTCTCCTAAAGCCCAAGTGAGACTCAGTTGAGATCTAACCACTGTCTAATACATACAGATTTTCCAGGACACCCTGATTTTATATAGCACTCTTTTATTAAAGGCAACGCATTTTAAAATGTGTATCTAAATAGAAATTTATTTTTATATTACTTGAGGATTTTTAAATAAATAAATGTATATATCAGGGAAAAAACATTATAGGCCTTTATTTATGGTTCTGAAAATATGATCACCATACTGACAGTTCTTTAGCATAGAATGTGCCCCTCCCCCAAACACACACACACAAACACGCACACACACCCTCCTTCTATCCAAAGCAAGCATTATTCCAGAAAAATACTGGAAACCTAACAGGAATCCTTAGAATATAATCTCATTTTTGTCATAGAGTCAGTTTTGATATTTAAAGCGTTTTTCATTTCTTGGGTCAGAAACACCTTCTAATACCATGTATGGCATGAAACTGTTCCCTGCAGGCAGCTATCTTCAGGCTGAAAGCAGAATATAAAAAGCAGCTAAATTAGAGACTTTACACAGTTACTGGAACCTGCTTAATGAGAGACAGTGAACATTTTGCAGGCTACTGAACTTCTGAAGTGTGACAATCCAAGCAAATGAAATCATGGTACCTTTCATTGTAGTTTAATTGGACTCAAACTCGGCAAGAGGGGCTGCTGAAAGCCATATTCAAAGAGACAGACAGGAATCGTACAACAACTAATTCAGCCCACACAACACATCTTACAACTGTCCAAGCTCCACACTTGCTCTCAAGACTGACTCTTCCAGTCAAGAGAGATAGAACTGCAGTGAGCAAAAGCAGAGATTATAAGGCAGGCCAGATACTGGCATTGGAAATGGCATAGCTGTCACCCTGAGTTATGCATTTGAAAGAGCTCAGCCTCATGGCAGCCAGTACAGGCCAATTTATTTTAAAGAGGCAAAAAGAAGTGAAACAAACTTACGCCCTCTCTTCTGCCTGTTAGGGTGTCAAGATATCAGTGTCAAGGAGTCCTGTTAAAAGAAGGGTGAGGATGAGTTGAGCATAAACACTAACAAGAGAAGAACTAAGCATGGGCCTCCTGTTGAGTAGAGCTAAATGGGAGTCCCAGTTGAGTAACCCAAAAAGCAGAAAATTACCGTAGCTGTCAGGAGTGGGACCAAAATCCTGTCAGGCAACAGTAAAAGGAATGGGCACTGTGTGAGAGAAGGGTGAGCTTTGAAGGGGAATGAGGTTAAGAAGAGGATCATGTTAAGATGTGCATGTCTGGAGTTAGGAGGCCCTTGGAAGATGTGGGAGGTTGTCTTGACTTCCTTGTTTTGTTCCTGTACCATTCGAGTTCTCTGGGTTGAAACTGATTATATAATCTCAGCCTCTTCTGGTCTAGCCATCCTGCCTGACCACTTGAGTCCACGTGTACTGTTATTATCGCTTTAGGTTTAGCCAGTAAGGCTAAGAGAGTGGACAAATTGGGTGCCTGCATGTAACAGGCCATCCTGGACATTGATTTTTGAAGGTTCATTAGATAAATGCTGACATCACAGATTGATGTCTCTTTAAACCAGTACCTAGTGCAGGACCGTCTGGGGAATCAAAAATATTGATGTAACATGTTTGAGCAGAAGGCCCACTGGAGAATTCCAGTGCCTAAATGGGATCCATCAATTTAGGCTTTCTTTAATTATTCTAATTCTTTGCATCACATCAGAAGGGGAGTTTGTCTGCAGAACCAGTTTTTATAGGGGATGCCGCACCTACTTTAGGGGCAAAGGAAGGCCAGACGGGGTGTTAGCATCTATTTTTCATTGTTGTTTTGAGCTGCTGTTTAATAATTAAAATTTTTGATCATAGACTAATTTTCCCATACAGTGTGGCCATGCAGTTGACAAGGGACTGATTAATGGGCCAACCCTGGGGCCAGGAGGCTGCTGGGCTGTTCTCTTGTGGAAGGCATACCGGCAAAATAAAGTTGATGGTTTTGTTTGTGTTTAACCCTTCACCTTGGCGCTATCAATAGATTGAAGACATCATTTGTATCTGCAAGTGTTTCTTTAATTAAGACCTTCTAAAAATCTTTCCTATTGATTCATTCCATTATCCTATTGATTAACTGCAGTGGATCATGTACTTGGTCTTCAGTGGAAGACAGCAGTCTCAGCCGTCTGTCATGACTGCAGATGAGACCACAGGCAGCTAGCATCCAGCGCCCAGGGCTGGCAGGAGTGCCTCGCGTTCTAATGAGGCATCAGCGGTGGCTCACTGAACACCACAGAGAAAGCCAGTTGTCTCCTGCTGGAGGGGTGGCCAAGCATAAAGCATTCCTTCCAGTGATTTATACCGCAGCCACTTAGCTAGCGGTATGGGTACGGGGCTCCTGGCAGTCTTGAGTTGTGAAAGGGGAAGGATTCTGCTCTGCATCTGAATTTGAAAATCTTGAGCTTTGAAACAAAAGAAAACTCTGAAATCTAGGTGCCAGGCATAGTTCAAAGGTAGGCTGCTCCTCATCCTTTCCCCAGGCTTTAGTTTTGCACCCTACCCCCCATCCTATCAGTCTCCTCACTAGGCTGGGTCACTAGGAGGTACCGCAAGGGGCTTCCTGTTTTGAAGGGGCTTCCCTCTGACTAGTTCCAAAAGAAGAGCTGGCCACGTTTTTTCCTTTCTGCCACTGGACATGTGTCTAAATTGTCCCCTAGTATTAAAAATGAAGAAACCTTGTGGCTGGACAAGTTCTTAAACTTTGTGTTTTAAAATATTCCTTGATACTGACAGTTACAAAGAATTATCCTGGTTGGAGTTTAAGGAGAGAAGGACTTTATAAGGCTGTAGTTTGTTCTTCTGGGGTATGCAAAATCAAATGAGATAATGCACAAATGAGATAAAACACTCAGCACATAGTAGGTGCTCAAGTAATAAACCAATAATTGTTAATCCACTAAAAATTCCCCTTTCTTCCTCTCATACATATCCTATTGCATTGCCCCCCGGCGTCTCCCATGCATTCTCCACCTCCCTGTCCTTCAAGTAGAACAGAGAAGGTGGCCTTCTCAAGGGCCAGGGTACCTTCCCAAATGGAATTCAGCAGAAAAGAGAAAACGTAAAAGCAAAGATGTTGGGCAGGAGCCAGATTGAGTTAGAGAATATGATGGCTCTCTGCTCTGACTCTTAAGTAAGCAAATTAATAATTTTTACTCTTGGAGTGAAAAATTCTAAGACTTTGAAACATCTCATCCAAGCAAGGTCATGATGGTCTTCATCTTCATGGTCAAGCGTGGCCTGGGTTTTCGGTAACGTGTTTGGTCCCCGAGTTAAAGCCAGTGGCTTCTTTGTAGCCCCTGAGAAAGGAAGTCAGAAAGTCCCCCTACGCCCCATGTGTGTTTTGGGAGTGGGAAAGCTGGTGGTTGCTGGGAGAAGCAGTCCTTTTTAACATGAGTATTTAAATAAGAACTTCCCCATTTATAGAATTTTAAAATCAAAATTGAATGCAAATTCAGAACTGCTTTGTGTTTCTCCTATCAGCTGCTGTTAATAGCCAATTTGTTTGCACCAAACCCAAATGCTTCGTTTCCCTTGCCACCAAATGTCATGTTTTGGGTGTCAGTGGGTTAATAATGTATAACAAACTCTTTTCTCAGGTCTGTGTTGATCATCCTAACTGCCAGTTCCACCCTTGTAAACTTTTTTAAGTGCCTGTTCCACATTTCTGTGAAATTTGTCATTGTGAAGATATCCCTAAACTCTTCTCCAAAAAAAGAGAAGAAACTTACTTAGATCTAAGTGTACTTTTGATAAGCTAATCTAAAATGATTTAGAAAATATGATAGGAAACATCTTAAGGCTCAATATTTCTGAGTTTGCTTTTTCCAGTTAATGTGTTTTACATTAGCATGTAACCCATGGTAATTAAAAACATTTTTTGAAAATTCAGAAAGTATAAAACAGAAAGGAAAAGCCTCCTGTAACCCTATCACCTTGAGATACCACTATGAATATTTCAGTGTGTTGTCTCCCAGTCTTTTTCCAATGCCTATATACTTTTTAAAGCAAAATTAGGATCATAATATTGTATAACTTGCCTTTTTTCACTTAGTATATATCATGATCAGTTTTTCTTAGCTTTAAATATTCCTTGGAAACATGATTGTTAATGGAAACTAGAATTCCCCTGTATAGATATGCTATAATTTATTTGACTTTTCTCCTATTGTTGGACATTTAAGTTGTTCCCTATTTTTTCCCTAGCATATGAAATGCTGGGATGAGTATCTGTGTCTAAAAATTTTGTGTGAGTCTTTATTACTTAAGAATAGGTTTCTAGAAATTGAATTACTGAGTCAAAGTATTTGTACATTTTTAAGGCTTCTGACACATATTGCCAAAATGTTCTTCCAAAAGGTTGGATCGGTTATATAGACTCCCCCAGCAATCTATGAGCATACTTATTTCCCTGTACCTTTACCAGCACTGGAAAGAGAGAGAGAGAGAGAGAGAGAGAGAGAGAGAGAGAGAGAGAGAGTGAGTGTGTGTGTGTGTGTGTGTGTGTGTGTAAACTGTTTGAATTTGATAGATTAGAGAAACAGTACAGTAACTCATTGATTTAATTTGCATTCTTTTTATTACTAATGAGGTAGAAGTATTTTCTTATATTTAATGGCTTTTTATATTTCTTCCTTTATGAAATATTTGTTCATGTTGTTTGCCCATTTTTACTGGAATGGTTGGCTTTTTCTAACTGATTTAAAGATTTTTGTTCTTTTTAATTAAGAATTGTGGCCCTTTTTTCATAGATAATTAGATTGTTACAGATAATCAGATTGGATTTTTCTTGTAGACATTAAGTTATATTTGGGATATCTGTTGATAATGGCAATATTATTACTGTACTTTTTACTTTTAAAAACGTCTTGTTTGCGTCTGATAAAAAAGATATATGATAAAGAATCTGACAGCATCAATCCAGCTCTGGTTAACTATCCCAGGACACTACCAGCATTTTATTACAGTTGTCAAGGAAAAAAGAAAACCAACAATTTTATTGTTTTGATTATTGAGATCCAGCCACAGATCAACTGAGCAATTAAAATCTCTAAATAACATTCTCTGAATTGTCAAACAAAGGATTAGTTCCCAGTGGAAAGGACTTTTTAAAAAGAAGATAGTTTTCTCTGTAATGTCTGTGCCAGTAAATGGTTGCACTAATTGGAATATACAGAAATATTTTACCAGTTTAACAATGCATGACATCCTAATAAGATTGTGATGACAAGCTTTTCTTTTTATGAGAGGTGATGTTACTGCATGCTTCTAATATACACGGTCTTGTGTCTTTTTATGACATGTTATAAATGAAATTTTTAAAAGAAATTAATCTTATTTTACTAAATCTTTCCTACATATGACATTATGTTTTTAAAGGCAGGACAACAGAATCTTGATTTCCGTTGTTTTTATTTATAGTTGTTAGAATAATATACTTTAAAGATTCTTGCAGTTGAATGGAAAAGGATCACAATTAAATGCATATTAAAGTGCTCGTCCCAAATCCCACTAATCTGCCACTAGAATGTGTGAGGCCAGATTCCCTGTCTTCTCCTAGCTCAGGTGGCTGGCTGAGTGCAGGCTTGGGATGGTTAATGACAATCTTCCAAGACAAGCAGGACTTAACATCAATATCCCTCTCCCTGATAATCTATATACTCTGGAGGTGGTGAGCTCTGGCAGGGCTTTGATGATTTTATGACGGCTTGTGTATATTTACAGTGTGTTTAAAATACTCTTTTTAATTATCATTTGAGTGACAAAGCTTAATCTTTCGATCTTTACCTGCACCTTCTGGTGATGTATGTTTGTTAGGTAACTAAAAAGAAGAAATTTAGCAAAGCCAGAGCTTTATGCCAGTAATAAGCCTGAGGAGTCAATAGATGATTAACCTGCCTTTCTCCTCTTCAGGAGAATAAAGGAGTCACTTTTTCAGAGCAGCATTCTAGAAACATATAATAGCTATGCAGAAATGGGCAACATTTGAATTCTACAAAGCAAGTATGTAGGGAAAAAAATAGCAGAAAGTCATTTGAATACTGTTCTTCAAACACAATGATATATACCCCCCACTGAAACTGTCTATGCTAGTCAGATTGTCCTTTGCATTTTATAAACACGGATGTGTTTTGTGTTTGTGCATGTATATGTGTGTATGCATATATACTGTATATGTATATATTATGTACATATAAATTATCATGTACAGTTAAGCAGCGTATATGATTGGATACTGATACCTTGTTAGATTTTAGAGACTAAATAAACAGGATACAATCATTATCTTAGCCTATCAAAGCCACACCTTAAAATGCTTCCCTGTATTATTTCATTTGAAAAGAAATGAAAGGGCAGGGTCATTATTCCTTACTGCACATGAGTAAAGGCACCTGTGTTAATAATGGATGCCTAGGATTTAGAATTAAATACTGAACCTCTGGCTTGATTTTCCTGAATGATAAGGCATGACCACTACTCTTTTTGAAAGTACTTGTTTCTTATAGTTATGGGTCAAAATTTCAAGCAAAAACAGAGGAAAACAACTTCAGTTAACTGGCCTGTGTGATTATTTGACATATGTGATTAAGTGACCATGTTAATGAGCATCATCACGGTCATGTATAAAGGAACTGCAGGCTGTCTAAGACTGCTCTCAAAGAAATCTTAAAAATCATGGATTGATTTGCAGATTTAGTGGGATATTAAAAGCTGATGTTGTGCCTGAATAAGATAAGCATTCTATATTAGACTGTACTGGAGAAAGCCCTCATGTGGCCCTGTGATTTTATTGACAGCTCAGAACTAGAGACCATAAATTCTACTGGACAATATACCATCCTAAGAAATGGACATCACAGATGCCAAAGCTGCCTTTGGGAGCCCAATAAACACAGTGTGGAGTCAAATGAAGCATTAAACCCCAGACCAAGACCAGTACCCACAGAGTTATCTTTTTTAGCTGGTGTTGGTAAGCCTTGGCTGCCATTTGTAACACCTCTATTCCCCTTGAGCAGTTTTTCTCCAGCATCACCTGTGAGTCACACTTAAGGCTCAGTATTCATCCCTAGCCATCTCCCCCCCCCCCAAGCTACTAACATCAAAATGAGGCTCATCATGTGATTGCCACTTTGAGATTTAGGCAGCAGTAGGACAAGGTGGAGTTTGCACCAAGAGTTCAGCTAGACAGAAAAGAAAGCTTCTTGACTTCCCCCAGTCAGGCAGGCAAGTGTTCATGTTCAGAGAAATCATCACATGCAGAGAGGAAAGAATGGTGAGCTGAAAAAAGCAGACAGCAAGGGGCAGGTAGGTGAGGGGAGCTGAGTCAGAAGGAAGAGGCAAGCAAGGCCTGGAGGCCAGAATGGCAGGCAATTGGATCAAGAATCCAGATTAGTGGATTTGGGAAGAGAAGATCAAAGACTTATACCCAAGTTCTGGGCCAAAAGGGGTCAGGAACCCAGACGAAAGTGTCTTAATGAAAAGCAGAAATCTAGTTATGAGATGGGCTCTTAAGAGAGTGACATACCAAGGACGGGGCGGTGGGAGCAGTTCATCTCCCCTCCATGCTGGCAATAAGGGGGTGCATTGTCTATAGAAAAATTTTAAAGCAATAAGAAGACTAAGAGACAATCTCCCTTTTTTTTATTATACCATTCACTGTCAGTTCTGATCAATGTCAGTGATAAAATACTCCTTCGTAACAAAATCTTTTGTTGGTCTAAGTTCTAAACAATTTCTGAAGTTACTCCTAAAGATTACTTATATGTGTGTGTACGTGTGGATGTGTGTTTGCGTCAAATTAGCACATTTTAGTAACATATTCTTTAATAAACATTATATTCTACATGGATGTTAATTCAGAGAATTCTCAGTTATACAGTCAGCTGCCGACACACATATTCATTTTAAGAGTAAGTTCGTTACCATTTGGAATTGTTTGAGCTTGCTTCAGATATAGTTTGTGTCTCCAACCACTGTGGTGCCACATATTCTTGCATCTAAACAGTAGATTCAAAATAAATAGTGATAGTGATTAAGATCACTATCACTATCACCACTTGAAGTTTTTATTTTTGTTTAAAATCTAAAACAGAGGGGAGGGTGGGAGGGGGACGAGGGATAAAAACTTACCTACTTACCTATCAGGTACAGTGAACACTATTCTGGTGACGGGCACACTAAAAGCCCTGACTTCAGCATTATACAATTCATCCATGTGACAAAAACACTTATACCCCCTTAATATTTTGAAATTTAAAAAAATTTTTAATTAAAAATAAAACAGAAACAGTTTACAAACTACTCAGTGTAATATTTTCATTTGGTAAATGAAAATTTTAGTTCTCTATAGAAAGTACTTAGCTGAATTTCAATAGTATTTATAAGTTGAAATTTATTCTTTAATTGTTAATTGTTTCAAAACTAATAAATCAAAAAGTAATTAGTATTACTGATTATCATGTGATCATTATTTGAAAAGATTTTGTTATAGAGAAGAGAGATATATAAAAAATAATCTGCTTCAGCTGTCACATATGCTAAGTGCATCCTTGGAGCTGGGGTAGTATTTATGAATACCCAGTAAATTCAGTGCCTGCTGAGATAATCAATAGTAATAAGGTAACACAGGCACAGGATGGCCAAACCCAGAATGAAGCTTGATTCTGAGCTTTATGAACTGGTAAGTTCCTATATTCTCTGAGTCTCAACTAGCCTCAGAGTGAATCTAGAGCTGAAGCCACAGAAGGAAATATGTAAATAAATTTTTTTAGAGTTAGGGAATGAAAACAAACAATGGACAGAGTTAACGTTGCTGGTAGTCACTATGGGAAAAACATATAGATGCCATCCAGTAACTGCTGCAGGGTTGAGAAACTCATGAGACTATGCTAAAGCAACTCCAAGGCCCTGAACTGAAAATGCAGAAAGCAAAATGGCAGAATTGTGGAATAAGTCAGATAGACAACCAATGCATGGCTACTGGCAACACTAAACAGGCAGCTCTTTCACAGCCCAATGAACTGAGCAGGACCTGGTGAAAAAGATGAACAAAGCAGGCCAAGCAGAGGCGGGGGGGACTTGCCTCAAACTGGAGCATGTGTGTCCTGTCTAAAGGCTCTGGCCAGTTATTGTCATGGCAGAGTATTGGCCTACATAAGCAGATCTTCTAAGTTTTTAAGCGAAGCCAAAGATCTGGATTTTTGAGTGAAATTTCTATTTCTTTTTCTTTTCTTTTTTAAGAACTAATTCACATTTTTGGAGAATTGGAAGAGTCATTACTGTTTGGGCCAAAGTAAGTATCTGTGGGCTAAATGTGGCCCCTGAGCCACCATTTTGTCACCTCTGAGCCAGAGTCTTAAACTGTTCTAGTTTAAATTGTTGGTATCTCTCAATACCAACCATAGGATGGCTTTCATGCTTTGGGATGTTAGAGAGGTCTAATAATCATACTCATAAGAAGAGTAGAACCATTCCTGAATGTTGAAGACAGTGATAGAATGTCACAAAAACAGTCACAACTTGCAGCCACTAAGCTCCAAGGAAGATATTATATTAATAATACTACTAATAATAGCTGTCATTGATTGAGCTAGTTACTAAGTGCCAGACATTGTGCCATATATTTTACATTCATGATCTCATTGAATCCTCACAGCAGCTCTAGGAAATAGATATTTGTGTCCCCATTTACAGATAAGGACACTTAGCAAGGTTTTGTAATAGTCCCAAGTTCAGTGACATAATCAGGGCTTTAATCCAAGTCTCTCTTAAATTTCAAAGCTCAGGGTGTCAACAGCTGTGGCTAAGCTGCCAGTAGTTAGGGGACTCTGTTAGCTACACTAAGAAACCACAAGCTGGTTTACCTTAAATATCAGCCTGAAGGTCCCATCACCCAAGAGCCTTGGAGGCTTCCCCAGCAACACAAAGATGAACAGACACATGAGGCAGTTTTTGTTACCTGATCAATAATTGTTTCAACACCAAAATTTGTCGCTACTGTTGTCCTGTTATGGAGAGTTCTCTTTAACAAAACCCATGGGAAAAGGGACTGACTTATGTGCAGTTTGGCCTGAAGCATTTGCGTCAGTATTCTCTGCTCCTGGAAGAGTATACGTTGACTTATGCATTGCTTGCTTAATAGACCACAAAAGTCAACATCCCTCTGGAAGAACAGCTCATGCTTGGAGGCGTCACAAGCTCCAAAAGATCCTGTTAAGGCAGGATGTTGTGTGAAACCCACAAGTGGAGCAAAGCCCCATGTCTCCTAATTATAATGTTAATATTTAAGAAAGCTTCAGAGACCACCTCTGTGCTTTATACCAAAAAAGGGTTGGGATTCTTTTTTTTTTTTTTTTCTCCTTTTATTTTTTGGACCTGGAAGCACATCAACATTTTTTTTTTCAACAACAGAATGTGTCTCTTGTCCCCAGGTATGGCAAGGATACAAAGAAGCCAACTTCTAGAGGGGACAGAAAAGAAATGACCAATGGAAGTCAGCACGCATTGGAAAGAGATACAAGACAGGGGCTTGTGGTGCAGTCCTACCTCCTCCCCCGCAAAGAAGGCAATTAGATATCATTTCAGATAGTTTTCTTACCGTGTCCTGGTTTAATTTTCCAGGAACCCTGTGGCAGGTCCCCAATTTTTCTTGTCCTCTGGCCCAATCTGGGGTTGGGCTTACGTGAGTGGCTGAGCCAGCCACGCAGGTATTGGTGTGGTAGACACAGAAATGAAATCCTATCTGACACTTAATCAGGACAGATTCTTGAGTGGCTGTGTGGCCCCAGGGTGTCTGCTGGGCCCCCACTGTCTTCCTCTTGTACACAGTGTGTCTAAATAAGCACTGGCCATGTTCAGTCCATGCTAAGCCCTTGTGTCAGTGGCCAAAGAGAAATCAGATTTGGAACAAAAACCACAAGCTCTATAAATCATTAGCTGCCCTACAAACACTGGCATTGTCTGGAGATTATGGCATGCATAGGAATAGCAGGAGGCACCTAATCAGAAACTCAGAATGAACAGCCTCACAGAACAGATGGGCAAAGTCTATGGACTTTCCTTCTTTCATGAGAGGAGGGGCCGTTATTTAAATTTATATACAGTGGAAGCCACTGGAACCCCATTCTGATGATTAAATCTGTATGATCACAATATCCAGATGCATTAAACAGTGACCTTCTCAAATCATATGCAAACAGAGATGCCACATAGCCCTAGCCAAGGACACAGTGAGTTTGTTCAATAGGAATTTTAGTCCTGGTGCTAGGTCAGTGGGGACACAGCAGGAAAACAGACCAATTTCCACCAGCATCTACCTGCCCCTTCAGATCAGGGGAATTAGTTCTTCTACCTTACCCCCCTTCCCTATCCCCATTCATCTGAGAAGTTACTTTAATCAGATTCTTCTACCTAAATAATCATGAAGGGGCATGAGAACTATACGATGTCAGGTAAAGGGACATGGCTTTTTTGAAATTCAATTTGAAGTGTTAAATCAAGGGTGGCATCACTTCCTCCAAGCTATTCAACTCCCTCCAGTAAATCTGTAGAAAGCAGACCCCCAGATATTTCGAAGAGTTGGGATCCCAATTCCACTTGAATCTCTCTCCAGAAACTGGAAACTTAGGAGCAACTTCACATGGAAACCAACATTCCTACCAATACCAAAGTTGTGTGTAGAAAACATGGCCTCTAAGAAATGCCATATTGAATACAGCCTGGGGTTCAGGATATCCAGTCCAGAATTCTGCCTTTCGTTAAGGTATTAGAAGATCAGGAGTTTAGTCAAAGTGTCCCTAACATGGCTTTAATATGTGTTATGGGTCACTCATTCTTCATTACTTTTGGAATTTATATACTTGCATAGACTTAGAGGAGAGCCCTCATCTCCACCTCAGGGTTTGCTGATAGTCTATGATGATAAAGTTACGGTTAGATTTAACATGTAGGGGTCCATATCACTGCTCGTACAATTTTAAGAATCCTTAGAAGTCAGTTTCTTATGGTAAGCAAATTTTAATTTAAAAACTGTGGGATAAGAGGGATCATTTTTCATTCCTTTCATTCAGGTTCAAGGGCCCCCCCTTTGATTGCAACCAACAAAAGAAAACCTTTAAAAACAAACTTTATGAGGAAAAAAAAAGGGTTACAATTGGGAGCTTTTTTTTTTAAATTAGGTTTGCCTTCTTAGCTCTCATCTTGAGTGGAAAACAGAACATGTCACATACATATATTTTATTAATTGTAAAAAGTAAATACTCTAAAATGTATTTTTAGAATTGTGGTTATGTTACAGTGGTTTCTATGTACCATAGATTAGATTTTTATTAAGGGTTTTATTAAATAACTGGTGTTTCACCAACATCTAATTAAATCTTCTATCTAAATTGAACAGAAAATTATGGGGGAAAAGAAAGCATTTGTAGCAGACTTTATTACAGATAAGACTATTATTTGTTCATCTTAAGAATTTGAGATCAAATTTACAAGCAGCATCCTCATCAAATTTCTTTTCTGGGCTGCTGAGCTCTGGTCCCTTGAAAGCAGCCCATTATTTCTCCTCTTCCCCCATTTTATTATAGTGTCCTGGTTGCTGGCAACATGCCTGCTGTTTAAGGTTACTTTCATTAATTAACCGAAAGTTAATTTCTTTGCAAGCAAAATCTCTGATCTCATTATGTTGTCTTTAAAGCCAAAAGCTTCAGGTTTTCTGGTCTCCTTTGATGACACAATATAAAGCATGCTCTTTATCTTAAGGGAAACTGTCTCCAGGGTTTAATTTAATAGTCCTTGAAATAGTTACAGCACAGCCAGGCAGACTACAATAATATGCCAGTTTTAGAAAACCTTGGCTTTGTCATGGTTAGAGAGCCCAATGCCTGGTACAGATGTGGGTTACAATGGATCTGTTTCCAAATAAGTTCTGCCTTTTACCTCTTTAAGTCACATCTTTATACATACACACACACACACACATACACTCTCACACACACTTTCCATTACCTTTGAGGACAGAACAAACACCAACACCAAAGCATGTGTTCTTTCCAAAGCATACCACTGCCCAGCCATCTTATCCTCTGGGATTTTCAAAGGTTTAGGGGCTTGTATTTTGTCTCTTTGCAAGTGCTCCAAAACTCAAAACTTTTTGAGCGCCAACATGATGCTCAAAGGAAATGCTCATTGGAATATTTCAGATTTGGGATTTTGGATTACAGATGCTCAACTGGCAATATAATGCAAATATTCCAAAATCTGAAAAAATCTGAAATCTGAAACACTTCTTGTCTCAAGCATCTCAGATAAGGGATGCTTAACCTGTACTGGCTCTTGTGTCCTTGAACACATTATTTAACCTCTCTGAGCCTCAGTTTCCTCATCAGTAAACTTTGAATAATTACATAAAGAGAATTAAATGAGATAAAATCGTCAATAGTGGGTACTTAACAAATGTTAGTTCTCCTTCCCTTGACAATCCTGTTCTAGTGTTTACCAACTACAAATGTGTTTCTAGAGATGAAGTTCATCCTGATGTTTGGGGCCTAGCCCACATACAGATTGCTATACCAAAAGGAGCAGCTGGGGAGACAACCAGGTTCCACGGAGCACATTTGGTGTGGATTCGATGAGTTAGATTCTATATTGCCCCAAATGCTCTCTCATAGACTTGAGGACATGAACAGTGTATTCTCTTTGTCTCTCTGAGTTAGCTTCATCTTCAGTGATGAAATCATGTTGCTTTCTGGAGCATTAAATTCAGTGAGTTGAGAGTAGCCAAAATGTCTTTTCAGAGCCACCAGGTGTAGGTCACACAGAGGGGACAGAACTCTTCAGGTGGTTCAAATCTCAGGAGCAATCCAGATACATGGAGAAGCCATTTGTATCCCACTGAGTCCAGTGATGTTGCACACACACAGCCAAGATTTACAGAGTCCAGAGGGGAGGGCTGCTGCGAAGGGGTAATGGCATGACCCAACATGCTGCTTCAGATGCCTGGGAGACTGGGTCTGTGCCTTTTGCCTATGTCCCCTGTACCAGTTCCTGATGGAAGATGCAATTGACTCAACTCAAGCAGGTCAAAATCACTTAGGCAGAAAATCCTAGGTCTTGGGAAGAAAAGTCATGTGCCTCTTGGGCCCTTGGCAGAAGTCAAAGGTCCAAGGTAATGTATTGGCAAAGATCCCTGTCTGCTTTGGTGCCTTACTTACTGCTCCCCCATGCTTTTAGGTGGAAATATTGTCATTGCTATTGATTAGTTGATCTGATAATCCAGCAGGCTCCCTGATGTGTTAAATTTCCTACTTTTAGATGACTATAAGTATGGGCAGAGTGTATACTTCTGTTGGAAAGAACTCTCAGTGGACCTTGCTGAGACACTGCTTCTACAGTGAGATTGCTACAAGCATGACAATTCCAATTATTCTTTTGGCTGTCACATTTAACCCCGTCCCTAGTTATCCATTTTTTCTAGGCTTACTTTAGATTTGGAAAAACACTTTGTCTTCTGTATTGGGCCTCTACGGGCTCTTGATTTATTAGCATGTTTTACATATATGTATTTAGATTTTTGTTTTTTAATTTATCGTGAGTACACTCCATTCTCTAGATCTTGCCCTCCTTCACATGTGCTCCATAGCAGAAATTATATTTGCCTTTCTCCTTGTCTTATACTGATCTTTAAACATTCCATCAGCCGTGTCCCTCATTTTAAAAGTACACAGCAACTTATGAAAGGTATATGATTCATAATGTGTAGATATCAAAAGAAAGGGTGACCTTAGGCCAGGACAGTGGAGTTTTCTATAAGAAGCATGGAGATGATAAATAAGCATTGAAGTTTGTTTACAAGTTGTTTGTTTAGAGCCTGGTCTGGAATAGTAAGAAACCTAAATATCCTCTGACCGATCTTTCTTTAGTTGTTGGTTATTCGCCCTACCCTCTCTATGACTTCAATCTCCAAGCTCTTCAGCCTTGTTGAAAGGGTATAAAGGTTCCCTTGCAAATCTGAACTACTGCTTGGATGAATTATGCCTTCAACTGTTGGGGTCCATGGTGCCATTTGTTCTACATCCCAGCTTACTGTGCTTGACATCAATTATACTCTCCGTCTTGGCACAGAGAATGTGGGATGACTACTTTACCCCCCTTTGCAAAATAATAACAATAATAACAACAATAAGGCCTCCAGGCAGAGCACATTAAGCCTAATTCAGATTTTTTAAAAGTCTGAAACAAATCATAAATACCTGAGAAATGAGGTTCATAATGGAAACCCCAAGAAGCCCTTTAACCTGGGCAGAATCCTATAACACAATTATATACAATTTCACACTTGAATGGAGCTGTTACTTGAGCAAAATAACCATTTTTCTGCTTGCACTAAATGAACCACCAGACCCATGTATCCAGCTGCAGAAAAATGTAGGATTGCCCATTCAGTCTGCATATAATCAGCGTACTTGATGGCAAGGGCATTGCAGGATCAAAAGAGTTAATAATTGGATCCTGCCCACAGCAACTACACAATTAAGGGCAAGATTAGCAGAGATGAAAAATTTATTGTGAAAATGCAATGATAGTTGGAAAAACAAAATGATTTCACTGAGCAGTTGTTCTGTTGCCATAATCCTAATGATCAACTCTGTTATACTAATAATAGGAGAAAAACTAATTGCAGTGAGGACAGGACAAATCTTTTTTAATCTGCGTTGTCATCCCAACTAAGTCCCAACCCATTTGTATTAACCTTTGCTGACAGAGTCACATGATGGACATAATTTCTTATAATTTACCAGCTATGGATCTAACCTTTCTTCATCAAATATTCATAAAGGCAGGATTCTCAATGATTTTCTGTCTCTCTTCATATTTACAGCTTGTTGTCTTCTTCCTTTTTACAGCAATTTGGACACAATTGAAGTCAAATGGAATTAAAGTTAAATGCCTTTAGCAGCTAAGGTGCCTAAAAGCAAAGACTTAGGGGAGGGGTCATGAACTGAGGGGGGCGGGGAGAGCTTGTATTCCCAAGACCCTCCACATCCCAAAGGAGTTCAGTGGGCTATCCTTCCCCAGAAAGGAAAAACAAACTCAGCCAGAGAATGAAATTCCATTGCCTTCTCTTGGCCCTGTTCAGGCCTCTTGTGCAGGGTGCTCTGAAGCTGAGTTGAGACTGAGATCCCCAGGCTTTTCCCTGTCTGCAGGCCTTGCTGGGAACTTAGACTGCCGACCAGGCCCTGTTTGAGCATGTGTGCCCAGAGGGTGCAAGAAACATGCCAGAGGCTGTACTGGTGGACAAGAAAAGTTGGTTGGTACAGTTACTGAGGAAACAAATGTGAATATCTGAAACCATTCCTGAGAGCATTTTTGGTTTCTAGAAAAACATCTGTTTCTACTTTGCATCTTCCTTGCTTTGACAGTTTTCTTAAAAGGCATGTCAATGGAAAAAAGTGTGCTAAAGCTTAGGTGTTTAAAATAAGTATAGTAACTGGTCCTTTATTTTTACTCTTCCCCTTGCAAGACTTCAGTTTCATTGGGGTGGCAGAAGTTTGGGGAAGGTGAGATAGGCAATCAAAAGCACTTCCTTTTTCTACTCCAATCTTTAAACAACTCTACCTTTACTAAAACAGCAAAGAACATTGTAGTTAAATTCTCTCTTAAGATACAAAGGAATTGTTTTACCTAGTTAACGTCAAAGCGCTGTATTGACCAAGCCAAGAATTTACTTCTTGGTGAGTTCCCAGAATTTTGATTGGTGGAAAGGAAATTAGAAATGAAGGCAGTTATAATCTTTAACAACTGATTCACATCCCCAGCTAAGATATTTAGTTTCATTCACCACCACTGTTAGCATCTTTCTGTATTTTTAATTACACAAGTAATGCACAATACATTCACTTTATAAAAATTAAAGCTTTATAGATAAGGATAAAGTCCTCTTTGACCACTGCCTGCAATCTCAGACCTTCTTTCCCTTCCAAACATTCTCCTGTGCACGTAGAGACATAGATGTACCCATAGACAAATATAGATTTTCTTTGTTTTACTTAAGTGGTTATGATGTTATATAAACCAATACCCAAATTGGTGTTTTTACTCAATAATATGTCTTATGTTTGGAAATCCTTTCATGTTAGAACATATAAATCTATTTATTTAATTGTTGCAGAGAAGTGTATAGTATGGATATGCTGTAGTTTAGTATCATTCCCTCAATGATGAACATCTAGGATGTTTCTAATTTTTCAAATTATAAGCAATTCTGCAAAACGTCATTATCTGTTTGGAACTAAGATCGTTCATATAATTGTCTTAACAGCATTTTGGCTTTTGCAAATACAGTTTTGAGAATATTTATACCAACCTTTGGTATAAACTAACACTTTGTTAATGTTTTCTACCAAGCCATACTTCCTTTCTGGTGGTAAGGACAAAAACAATTATGAACTATTTAGTATTTTAAGTGCCCTACAAATAAATAGACATTCCAAACAGGGCAGGGAATTAAATGTTTTCAATTAGGGAAAAAATAGTAATCTGCTGTCAGAAATGCCCAACTAAAGGTTGTTATGAAAGGAAAATGTCCTTATGTCAAGTTTCTTGTTTCACAAATTAAGTTATACAGATCAGACTGTCCCTGAGCTATAACTGCATACTGGGAAAGCCTTTATGATAGTGTTCTCCCACACAGTATTGAGTGTAGAGTTTGCCTTGTTTGCTGACACCCATGTTATAAAGAGATGTCACTGATTATGTAAAGGATGCTTTGCCAATCAGGATATGCATACATGGCCTTGGAAACCATCCCTCATTTCAATACAAATCCCTTACAAATCCAATAGGAGAAGGCAGGAAGTTCTTTTAAAGGACTAGAAGATTTTGCCAGAAGGTTTGAGGGTTGAATTTCCTGAAAAGCTTTTCACTAGGGATCGCAGATACTGTCGTTCCTCTGAACTGGGTTTGGATAGGTGCTGAGATACCCACCAGTTGCCTCTGGGTTAGTGGAAGAAGACATAAGGCACAAAGCCAGATCTTATGCATTTGTACAAGTGGAGGATGGAAACTTCAATCTGACTGAGTTTAATTAAAGATTCTAGAATATCTTTAAAACAGTTCACACTAAGTACTTTTAGGTTTAGTAGGGAATTACTCAAAGTTGGGTTAGCAGTGTTGTCAAGTAGAGGTTTTGCTTTAGTAAAAACCAACAACTGACTTGAGAATGGCACCGATATATGGAAATGATCCTTCCAGATTGTAAGAGATATTGGATACCTTCAACCCAGGTTCATAATGTTATTGGCTCAGTCTTTCACTTTATATTGAGCACTCTTATCTGCATCTTATAAAAGGGGAAGTTGGGAGATACTGTCAAAAGTTAGTGGAACCTAAGGAAAAAAATAGATAAATTGGACTTCATCAAAATTATAAACTTTCGTACATCAAAGAACATTATCAAGAAAGTAAAAAGATGACCTACAGAATGGGAGAAAATTTCGTAAATCACATCCGATAGAGATTTAATATCCAGAATATGTAAAGAACTCCTGAGACTCAATAACAAAAAGACAAACAACCCAATTTTTAAAATGAGCAAAGGACTTGATTAGACATTTCTCCAAAGAAGATATATAAATGGCAAATAAATTCATGAAAAGATGCCTAATATCACTAGTCATTAGGAAAACGCAAATCAAAACCACAGTGGGAGACTACTTCACATCTATTAGGATGGCTATAATTTAAAAAAAGTAAACAGAAAATAACAAGTGTTGTCAAGGATGTGGAGAAATTGGAACCCTCCTACATTACTGGTGTGAATGTAAAATGGTGCAGTGCTTTTGGAAAACAGTTTGGTGGGTCCTGTTTTAACATAAACATAGAGGCCGGGCGCAGTGGCTCACACCTATAATCCTAGCACTTTGGGAGATCGAGACAGGAGGATGGCTTGAGCCCAGGAGTTCGAGACCAGCCTGGGCAATAGCAAGACCCTGTCTCTACAAAAAAAAATTAAAAAATGAAAAATTAGCTGGGCATGGTGGTACATACCTGTAGTCCCAGCTACTTGGGAGGCTGAGGCAGAAGGATTGCTTGCGCCCAGGAGTTGGAGGCTGCAGTGAGCTATGATGATGCCACTGCACTCTAGCCTGGGCAACAGAGCAAGACTCCGTCTCAAAAAAAAAAAAAAAAAAAATTAAACATAGAATTATCATATGACCCAGTCATTCCACTCCCAAATATATACACAAAAGAATTGAAAGCAGAAACTCAAACGAATACTTGTACACCAGTGTTCATTGTAGCATTATTCACAATAGCCTAAAGGTAGAAAGAACCCAAGTATCCATCAACAGGTGAATGGATAAACAAAATGTGTTACATGCATACAGTAAAATATTATTCAGCCATTAAAAGGAATGAAAGGATGATATGTGCTATAGCATGAATGAACCTTGAAAATATTATGCTGTGTGAAATAAGCCAGACACAAAAGGACAAATATTGTATGATTTCACTTATATTAAATATCTAGAACAGGCAAATGCATGGAGACAGAAAGTAGATTAGAGGTTACCAGGGGCTGTGGGAGGGGGAAATAGGGAGTTATTGCTTAATAGGTACAGAGTTTCTATTTGGCATAATGGAAGACTTTTAGAAACAGATAGTGGTGATGGTTGCACATTGTAAATGTAGTTAATGCCACTGAGTTGTATACTTAAAAATTATCATGATGGCATATTTTTGTGTATATATTTTGCTACAATAAAAAAAGTGTTAATAGAACCAGATACAGAATTTAAGCATATCATCTAAAGATACAAAGGCATCCAATGAAGGATCTAAAAATATTGAAAACACTGTTTCAGTTATCCATTGCAACATAACAAATCACCCCAAAACTTAGTGAGTCAAAGCAATCACAGTTTACTATTTCACACGTAAGACGCCTGCTTTCTGTAGGTTGACTAGGACTCAGCTGGACAGATGGTTCTTCTGCTGGGCTTACAGGGGGTCTTGCCTGTAACTATAGTCGGTAGCAGCTGGAGCAGAAAGGCTGGTCGGTTGGTGACTCTGGGATTGCTGGGCCTCTCCCTCTCCAAGTGGCCTTTCCTGCAATGTATCCAGACTTCTTAACATGGTAGCTTAAGACTCCTAAGAGCACAAAAGCAGAAACTGCTAGGCTTTTTTAATGAACTGGCCCAGCTCTGCTGTGATCTGTTATTGAAAGCAAGCCACAGAGAGGGCCAGCCCAGATTCAGTGTAGGAGTGAATGCTGGAGGCATGGGCCATTGGGGGCCATGTTTAGAGGCTAGTTACCACAAACACCATTTGCACATGCGTGGGATAAGGGAGAGCCGAATCCTCTTGTAACATTTCAGGAAGCCGACAGATAATATCTAAAATTGATAAATGAAGAAATAGCAGTATGTGCATATTAGAGATACAGAAGGTAACTACCATAAGAAACAAATCTGAGGATGGAATGGACTAGAGTGGGAAAATCTTGCTTTTTCATTATGAATCCTTCTATATCATTAGATTTAAAACTGTGTGTGCAGTGTTTCCATAAAATTATAGGGTGGTGGTTTGGAGTATGGGCTCTGGGACCAGACTGGTTGGGTTCATATCTTGGCTATATCACTGACAATCCCTGTGACCTTGGGCAAATTACATAACTGCTCAGTGCCTCAGTTTCCATCTGTACGATGGGGATAATAATCATACCAACCTGATAGGGTTATTAGGATTCCAGGAGTAAAGCACTTACGATGCCATCTGACACACAGCAGATCCTCAGAAACTGTTAGCAATTAACAATTACAACATCAAAAAAGAAAAAGCAAGTAAGCCTATAGTGAACTAATGATCCCAAGACCTGGATTCTAGTCTCCTGACTTTGCCATAAACATGTTGAGCCAGTCTGTTAACCTCGCCTTTAAACTGAGGGGGTAGGAGGTAAGATTAACTCCCAAAGAACAGAGGTTCTATGAAATTTAAAGTCTAGGAGAGCAAGCCATGGCTGTCAAAAATTACCTTGCTGAAAAATGAGAATTCCCTCCCTTTTAGAAGAGAGCTTCAGATTCTTTACAGTTGAACCTGTTCCTTCATCCTCACGCTGTACCCACCATGGAGAAATAATTCACAGACTCACTCGCTGCCTGCCCAAAGACCTTTCTCCTGGGAAAGAACTTTATAAATCATTTTAAGTTAGTGACCATAACTCCCAGGCGCTTACATGAGACCAACTGGAAAAGGACATTAACTTGGAACCAATTAAATTGCTTCTAGTCTTTATTTGCCGGCCTTCTGAACAGATCTCTCCCAGAAGGCTATTCACGTGGCCAGCCCTAGGTGAAACTGTAAAGAAGTTTACCTCTGCTTCTCACCCCAGGGAATGCAGAGCTCTCAGCCTTCTCCATCACACCAGAGAGCAGCATGATCTATCTGAGAGGTGACTTAAAATATCCTCCTTAGAAGTAGTTGCATTTTAAAATAACTTTCTCTCTTTTTTCCCTATACACTCGAAAAAAATGAATTAATGGTAGACTTTCTGGCATTAGTTGAAGGCCAGAACAAGAACTGGTTTGGGAGGGAACACCGTCCTGGCGCCTCTCCATTCAGGCCACACAGGCAAGCGACTTGCTGATGGCACTTACGCATTACGACCCTGGCCTTGGAACTTACTGGTAGGTGCCGTTGGGCACTAGGACCTTTGTGATTCAATCTCCAGCTAGAAAGAGCAATTTAAATTAGGAAGAGCAAGTTCTCCCAAGTCTTGCAGTCTCACCTGAGCTAACCTGTCAGCTAGTGCTGCAAAGAAAGCATAATGGACCCTCAGTAAAGTATTCTGGGCCAACTCCCAGGTGGTCTCAGCTGCAGGACTGTTCTTCCAAAAAGCGTAAATTCTAACTTAGCAGTCTGCTGAGAAGCCTGGCTCCCTGGCAGGCCAGACACGGGGGCAGGAGGTTACAGCAGCTAATCAAGTCCTCCCTGTGCTGTCCTGACTTGTCGCCGAGCCCTGGCCGGTTCCCAGCTGACCCCACTCCTGTAATGCCTGGTGAGGAGTTGAACTTCTCCACTAACCGGCCTGTTTTCAGGAACTGGAAAGGTGACTTGTAACAGGCCTCTTGTTCCCAGACTCCTCTATAATGACATTCTGCACAAGCAGATGTCGTCCTTTGATTCCTTATGACCTTCTGAATTTTGGCAAATGAGAAAACACCTGGGATCCTCAGTGAGGGCCTAAGGGTGTCTTTCCTACAAAGAGCCACTCTCATCCTGCACCCCACCCGCCTTATCCCCATCTCTATGAGGCATGTGGCAAGGACATGGCCTCACTCCTTTTTCCTGTTGGAAAAAGCCTTCTTCCTGGAGCCAGGGGGCTTTGAGATGAGGTGGCCAGTATCGTTCCACACTTGAGTATTTACCAGCTGTGACTCCGGGTCTCTGTGGCTGTCTCAGCTCGACAGATGGGAAAACACTGCTGCTTAAGTGCCCTTCCCAAGGTCACCCCACAAGCAAACACTGGTGCTGGGAGAATGAGACCAGCCCCAGACAGTGGAGGAACGACCGACCTGAGCTTTCAAAGCCCTGAAGTGTGAGACTTTGCACCAGCCTGTTGACCAGAGAGTATAAGACTGTAAGTAATAAATAGGTAATGGCCTGTCTTTCTGCTAGCTTTCTCCTCGAAGATGCCCAGGTAGGAAAGTTGTGGTTGTGATGATTAATTAATAAATCCACCCAGTTAACCTGAGGTTTGAAGGCCATACTGCAACCCTAAGGCAGTCTCTTTGGCAACTCATCCTTCTCTTCTGAGGCTCCAGTGGGCTTTATTCAGTGGTGGCATAGCTAGCAGCACAGCAAAAACTTCAGTTAGAGGATTTCAGAATTTGGTCTGCTCTCTGAAGTGCAATTTTTAAAAACTCCTTTCACACCAACTCATTTTAAAAGCAAACCCAGCACTGACTCAGAAGGCCTGTTCAGTCGTCCGTGGCTCTCGGCATATAGGATTACCCCTCTTCCTCAGCCTGAGTCCACAGCACCAGAAAGAAAAAGAACAGCGTAAATTGGATGTGAGTTGAGTTCTGAAGATACACATCAGGTGGACTTGGGAATACAGGGAGGCTTTGGTGTTATTTCTTCTTTTCTCTTACAGCACAAAGGGGAACAATGCCTCAAAGCCATGAGGATGATAAGGTTCAGAGCCCTCCCTCCCTCCCAGCCCCAGAGCCGCAGTGGCCTAGGAGGCCACAGGAGAGTCTTAAGATATTTTGCTTCATCAAACGAGTACTGTGTGTGGGTAGAACATAGACGTTTACGCTCATGAAATGGCTCAGTTCCTGCCTTTAGATCTAGAGGACTTCTGCACAGTGCTGTGACATAGATCATACCACTGTCCCGCATAAAACCCTCCCGTGGTTCCCATCTCACTTAGAATCAAATCCAGTCTTCACAGTGGCTTCCAAGACCCCGGACTTCACTGAGCCCATCCTCTCCCTCCCCTCTCCTCACCTCCCTGCAGCCCCCCTGCAGCCACAGGGGCGTCCTTACTGTCCCTTGAGCATGCCTAACTCATTGCCACTTACAACACTCTTCCCCCAGACCACCGTGCTCCACAGCCACCCTCGCCCGAGCCCTGCCCCGGCCTCTCCTTTCGCTCTTCATTCATTTCCCCATTTGATTTGCTCCAGAGCATTTGTCTCTAGCGTTTACCTTTGCTTACATCGTGGGGCAGAGAATACTGGCTTCTCATCCTGTCCCCATTCTTTCCTTCTTCCTTGGTATAGAGTCGCAGTTTGATGGGAAAGAAGGAGACAGTGTCCAGCTAAAAACCTACACTTCCCAGCTTCCTTTGCAGCCCAGAGACTACGTTCTCGTTAGGGAGATACAGGTGGAGATGGTTAGCTGTCCTCCTTTAAAAGAGGGGGTAAGCGCATATTTTACCCCTCCCCCCTCTCTCCTGCTCCCTGCCTGGGATGCAGATATCATGGCTAGAGCATCCTCAACCCATAGGTGATCTCAAGGATGGCAGAGCAAAAAGGTAGATGGAACAGCCTGGGTCTCAGATGTCTGTGGACGGCTTTCATGTGACCTCCTCAGATGTCTTTAACGTGAAATAAAAATAAACTCCCATCTTCTGTAGTCACTGTCATTTCTAATCCCTCTCCCTAGTAGCTGAATGCAGTTTCTAACTGATACACATGTTTATTGTCTGTCTTCCCCCACCAGAGCGTAAGTTCCACGAAACCTGGGACTTTGTCTAGTTCACTACTGTGTCTGTAGATCCTGGTCCCTGGTAAATATTTGTTGAATGAATGAATGAATACTAAAAGCAGTAACAAAAGTCCTTCTGCTCAAATCCTGGCTTTATCAGTGGGCACTTAGTAAGCAATATGGAATTGGCATCCTTCTTGATCACTGACCCAGTAGCATAGATATTTATGTAGGTGAAAGCAATTTTAATTTCCAAATGTTAGCTGCAGAAATTGTTTCATTCAGTTCCTAGGGATATAAAATGCAGATTTTCTTTTGATTTAAGACTAGGATGTTTATGCCATCTTTGGAGTTCGGGGGCTTGTTAACACAGTGATCTAGATGCTACACTTGCTTGGTCTTCTTTCACCAGAAGAGTTGCACCAAGATATAATTTTGTTCCTATCATAAAACATCCATGGGCAAACGGAGCAGGTTATTATCTCTAACTTTGGAATGAAATGGCAGCTTAAAGAATTTATGAGTTCTTTGGCTAGAGTGGCATAGTGCCTAGGAAGTAGTAGAATCTGTGATACACATCTATTACCTCTGAGGGTATTAGAACTTGCCTGCAAAAATAGCTTTTGAATCAGGGTAGCAGTGACTGGTGGTACTTCCAGTTCTACCAAGGGAGGAAATGCAGTTCAGTAGAAAAGGGTTGGACTAGTGAATGACCCAAGTTCCAGCCCCAGCTATGGGACTTATTAGCCATGTGATCTGGAGCAAGGCCTCTGCTTCCTCATTTCCAAAACTGGCATGACCTCTCTTTCCTACCCTAGTAGCAAGGATCACATGAGATAATATATGTGGAGGTAAAGCAGAATGTTTATATATAAAATCCCAGTTTTTTTAAGAGATGGGGAGAACCTTAGGGATTGTCTAACCCAACCCCTCATTGTACAGATCTGAGTAATGATGGCCAGAAAGTCAAGGTTTTGTCCAAGGTCACAGGGTAAAGTAGTGGCAGAACTGGGTCTTGAATTCTCAGACCAGTGTTCTCCCTACCATGCCATCCTACTTGTCAGTGGGTAATAATGATGTTATTATTATCCCTCCTTTGTGCTTTTGCTTATCATTTTTATTAAAGTGTTATATGGCAGGGAAATCAGTTCCATTTGAGGGAAGTACAGTTCAGATGCAAGGTGCTTTCAATCATTTGTGCTTTCCACAGTATTTATTGTGGCTACCATGTGCCAAACTCTGCTCTAGGCTTGGAGGATATATCAATGAACAAAACAGACAGAAGTCCCTGTCTTCAGGGAGCTTAGTGTGCTCTCTCTGTCTCCCCCGCCCAACTCTCACTCACACACACGCACACCCCCCTCAAGTGGTGTCAAGTGTTGTGGAGAAAAATAGAACCAGGAAGGAAGATGGGGAATGCTAGGGTTGGGGGAGCAGGAGCTGAGATGTTGCTGTCCTGACTCAGGCGGTCAAGGAAGGTCTCCCTGACTGGATTATGTTTAAGCAGTGACCTGGAGGAGTACGAGGAACAAGCCACATGAATACTTTAGGGGGAAGAGTTTTCAAGGTAGAAGAAGCAGCAGGTACTAATACCCTGAGAGTATTCTTGGCCTGTTCAAGGAAGAGCAAATAAGTGGGTCTGACTAGAGCAAAGTGAACAATGGGACGAGTAGAAGAGGAGGACAGAGAGCCAGGGCTGGGGAAAGGGTAGATCATGTAGGGCCTCGTGGACTGTTATAAGAATTTTGACTTTGACTCAGCTTTGAAATCAGTGCAAAGCATAAATTCTGCAGAAGACTGGTATGTCCTTGATAAACTGGCATTTTTATTTTGGTCCACCATATCCTCTCTGATACTGAATTTGGACTGCCTCGCACTATTAGTATTGAGTGCCACTGAGTTTTCTACCCTAAGTGCTCTGGACTTGTTATTGAATGTTGTTAAGAGAAGAGAAACCCAGTAGGGCCCAGTAACCTCATGTTCCAAACAAGGTTAAAATAAACTTGTGAGATGTTTCTTGGCATACAAAAACCAATTAAGCAGGTTACACGGAAGTATTTCTAAAAACAGCAGTACAGTGGAAATAGACTGACAGGTGAGCAGATGGAGGAACTATCAACTCAAATTTATTTCACAGCTTACAACTCAAATGAGCATTCCAAAGTCAGAACAGCTGGCCTTTTATTCTGTAAGCCATTGTCCTTTGCTTTGCTCATCTCTCAGGAGTATGAGTGGATTATACTCCACTGGCAGTCTGTCTGTCGGTCTGACTTTGCAGGGAAAAATCCTTTGTGGAAAAACAGGCTCTTTGTGTAAGTCAGATTTTTCTGTAACGTCTGCTTCTTCCCATACGTTGTGAAGTTTCTAGGTTTTAGAAATCAGTGACAATAGCCTTTAGCTTTTATTTTCGTAACTGTATTAATTACTTACGTGACTGCTATTATCTGATGCCGAGTAAATGGAATTTAACCAAATAGTCAAAAAGCAAAATCTTCAGATTTGCAAGAAAAAATATTTTTTTTAAATGTTATAGTGCACCTAAAAATCACAGCTGCCTTGAATTTCTAATCATAAGTTATTCTGGAATCTTTCTGAAGTTTGAGACTGTCCCATGCAAACTTACTTAAGTTTCAAGCAACAGGGAAGTCATGAGATTTGGAAAGGGTTATCTTTTGTCAATCATGGTCCTTTGTGGGGTTCTGTGCTGACAGAGGACAGCAGAGAGACCGTATTCTATGGCTGAAAGGAGGGCTTGATACTACCCAGTGGGGATTTTGTTCCAGTAATTGCATCAAATTGGACCTTCTGCCATGTTGCAGGTATAGCATTAATATCACTCATTAAGTCATACGCCTGTATGCCCTCCCTTCCAATGGCTGAGTCACTGGCAGAATATATTTTCTTCCAAAGTGTTTGTTTTCATTGTTGCCCTTTAAAAATAATGAGTTCATTCTATTCGCTTGCAAGGAAAGTTACTCTAGACTGCTTTGAAATTGTATATCTTTTGTTGAGCACATTTCTGCAGTGGTTCCATATCTTTGTGTGCTGGGGAACCCAACCCGGCCTTTCTTAAAGCTTCTAACCAAGCTGCCTCCGACTTGATACATATAATCGTCCAGCCCATTTGACCTTTATATTGTTACCCTTGGGCAGGTAGAAGTCATGCAAGTTTCAGGTGACCCTATCATGTGACCAGAGATCAAAGGTCAGCAGCTCCTAAATGTTCAGCTGTCAAGGTAGCCCATTCATCACTATCATTATGTAACTGACAAGTCGACAAATGAACCTGGGGATAAAATTATTCTCAACCGCTACCTCCTGGGTTTACACCCCAGTGGTGGGCCAAGCAGTCTCACATATTAAGTGTTTCCAAGGGCCTGCCGGAGTCCCTGAAGTAGGGAGAAGGATTTCAGGAGACCTGTTCTATGTGCTGGACCCTGGGAAGTCACCAGTGGCCTGCTCAAGAGGCCAACTTATAGGTCTGCAAGAGCCAACCCTGAGTCTGGTTTCCTCTGAAATGGAGGTGAATCTAATGTTAGTTCTTTCTAGACCCAAAGATACCCACATGTCCTCCACCACATTCCACCTTCAGCATCTTTGTGGTTCTTTGTGGCAGGTTAACATGGTATAGTATTTTCATAGATTGTCCTGATCCTAAGAGTCACTTATGAAAATTAAGATTCCCGGGACCCTCCTCTGGAAAGTCTGGCTTGGGACTAGGTGCCTTTGGGAAACTCAGTTTTTATCAAGGGCCCAAAATGATTCTTTTGATGTCTGTATTTTGAAATGGTACAAAGAGCTTGAGATTCGGTGTCAGACAATTTTGGCTTCAAATCCTGACTCTATCCCTTGTTTGGCTATGAAATCTTAGATGTTTTAGTTAATCTTCTGGGCCTCAGTTTCCATTTTGAGGACAAACATTTAAATAGAAGATGTATACAGTTCCTGACACTCAAATTTATTATTGGTTATTCTTAATGTTTTTATTAGCATTATTACTATGCCTTTGGTCTGCAAGGAGATGTCATTGGAGGAGCATTAGCATGAGATAGAATTTCTTTATAGTATCTCCCATGTGAAAAAAAGTCTCTGATAAACTTATAAAGACAGTTTTCGGAGGAACAGGAGTAAGGGGATGCTGTGAGGATTACACAGTATAATCACACGGGTTGGGGAGGAGCCCTGCTGGAGGCCACACACACTAGCAGTAGAAGGGAAAAGGGCACAGCACCCCACTGGACCCCTAAAGAAAGAGTGGAGATGCCTTTGACCCATTCCATGACCCAAAAGTGTCCCTGACTTTCATACCAGCAAGAGGCTCTTGCACCTCTTGTTTGTTCATCTCCTGACCTCCTGGAGGTACTATCTGAGCACATTTAGCCCTCACCCCAGGGTGGTAGATTCTTTGCCATAGAGCTCTCAGCAGTGATTTGGAGTGGGAAGAGACCCTGGTTTCATAGCCAGAATGATGGGAAACCCTTACCAAAAGAAATCTCTTCTTGGAGTCCCAAGTCAGAACTCTAAATGTTCTGTCTCATTAAAAACAAGCAAACAAAAAACCCTGATATTCATGGTTATTGGACTATATAGTATTATTAATATTATATTTCAGAGAAACTGGAGGTCTTATAGGTGCTGAGGAATTGGGAACTATGAAAACCATTGTTTATATAGAAAATGCCTTTTAAGTTCCAAATAAATATGTAGAACTCAAGCCATTTATAGCAGGTGGGCATTGCCTGTATTATTGCCTTCTCCCAGCAAGCAGAACAGTAGAGACCCACAGTAGATACTCTATAAATATGCTGAATTTTTTACCAAGAGCCAGGCAGCAGAGTTAGCCATGCTTATTAGAATGAAGATTTCTTGAAAAATGGCTGGTTATTCATGAGGATCGATGGCATTTTCTTAGTGTTCAAAAGCATTTTTGGCATATTTGGTAGTCAAAGCATTTTTAAAGCACCTAAACAGGCTATCTTATATTAGACTTCTCACTCCTTCCTAGAAGCGAGAGGCCCCAAAGTAGATTTGTATACAATTTGAAATTAAGTCAAGCCCAGCTTCTCAAGTGGTCATGGTTGAAAAACACTACTTGCTAAAAAGGTATATTGACCTGAAAAAAAAAAAAAAAAAAGCTGACCCCTGGGCAAAAGTTTGGCTTTTCCTCAGTCTGATATGTGTTGACTTTACTGATCTGAAAATATTAACATGTGATACAGAGGCAGGAGGTTAAAAGCCTTTCAAAGAGAAAGTGTATGTGTCCTTTGTTGAAACTCGGTTAGGAATTGGTTTTGCTTAGTGGTTCTGCAATAGGTAAACTGAGTTATACAAAGTTGGCAAGCTGATGTAATAAAACCACCTTTGTCAGAGTAGACCGTTATAATAGATATAAGCATGACAAGGTGGCTATTTGGAAAGTTGCCCATAGTGCCAGCCATGATAGCAGTAACAAAAGTCCAGGAAGACGAATTATAAATGCATTAACTTACTGTTCTCTTTTCAGAGGATTTAGAAGGTGGAGGGTAAGATTATTATAAACTGGACTGCCTACTCTTTTCACCCCTGACTCAAACAGATTTTTTGGAGCAAAGCATAGTGAGACTCTGAAAAACAGTACAATGAAGTGGCCACCTACACGAGGTTCAATTTTAAATATAGTGTTTAAGGTAGACATCCTGGACAGTCAAAGTTGTACATGAAAATCCCTTAAATGTGTACATCAGGTACTCCCAGGGATTTAGATACCATGTTATATGAACAATACTTACCTTTAAACACTGGAATCACACAGTGTGGCGAGATGCTTTGACTGTAATGGGCCCAAAGAGACTGGGCTGAACAGAGAACATTAGGGTCCATGGTGGTCTCATGCTCCCTCCAAAGCATAAGGCCGTTGAGGGGATCTTTGACACTTTCCATCTTTATTTTCCACTTTTTTCATGCTGATCCTGGCAGTTGGGTTTTGCAGGTTAATGTGGATTTGATGTCACACTAGTGTTTTCTACCTGAGGCCTCTTGATCCTTGATACTGGCTTATATTGTTTGAGGGAATCCATTACAATGTAGCTGATACCCAACAGACTCCTGTTTAACATTAGCTCCAACAACTGTCAAGTCCTTATTGTAAAGTAAAATTCCAGAAGGAAACTCTGGCTTGAAGAAGACTATACATTTTTAGTCACTGGGTGTTTTCTGATGAAGTTGTTAAACTGCTGTAGTCTTTAGAAGTGTGATTTCTTTCATTTTTATTTATGAGCGTTACAAGCCCTGCTGGCAAACGTTGCATGATCAGCTATGTTTTTAAAGTAGGACTTGTATCATATAAGAAAAGGGATATTGAGGCATAATTATACATTTATGTGGTACTTTACATATTTTAGAGGGCTTTTATATACATCATTTAATTTTATCATCATATAACCCAGTGAAGCAGAGAAGCATTAACTTCACTGCAATAGTTGAGGAAACTAAAAGGTTGAGATATTTTTCTTAAGGTCACCCAGGGAATATAATTAGAGATAGTTTATGCCCTTAAGAAGCTGAACGTGTATCTTTTATTTCTATAGACTACAGAGCTCATGCTGTAAGAACCTCGAAGTCATTAGAATGAAAAGAAGAAAAATAAGTTTTGTCACCCATCTGCCATGATATTGTAACAGTCCTTCTAGAAACTGGAAAACAACATTTGCTTCCTTCTTCCCCCTGAAATGGTTTGAAATGTCCTGAACATCTAAATTTGACAAGAATAGCTCAGTAGTTGATGGACAGGATCCATTTTAGTCCAAATGGAAATCCATGAAAAAGATGGAATGTAGTAAAAAGGAGGCTGCCCCCTCCCTGGCTCCCTCCTCACCACTGGATTAACCTTGGGCAAGGCAGCCCTCACTCAAAACAGGGATCCAAACACCTACCTCTGCCATCTCTCCCAGGTTGTTGTGAAAGTGAAAAACAGTGCTGGCTATCAAAATTCTCTGGGACACTTAAACAAGGTACAAATTGTAATTGTTATTTTAATCAGGAGTTGCTCTCTTACCCGTTAGAGAATTCTCTTGTAGGGGTTCATTTCTCTTACCTCTTCAATGGCCTCTGCTTGGTAATATTTCTCCATCAAGTTCTAGAGTGTGTGTGTGTGTGTGTGTGTGTGTGTGTGTGTATGCTTGCTTATCCTGATGAGTCTTTTAGCAGAAACCATTTCTCCTGAAATCTTTCATTATCATTTCATCAAGAGTAATGGAAATGTTACCTGTCCTTCTTTATTTGTTGCAAAATTTAGGGACAAGGAAGAAGACTGTATATGTTTTCTTAAAATCAATGGCCAGCACATTACTGTAAAACCTATTGATTAAAAACACAAAGTATAATGTTAGTCATTTAGTCTGTGAAGTGATGCAATAAGGGAAGAAATTTATCCTTTGACTTTTGCATTAACCTTTTATTGACTGCTTGCATACCCATAATTAACACACACTTTAGCTAAAGTGGTTAATTTTAGCATGGCGACCACTGTTCACTAATGTAGCTGCAATCCTGATCATCCAAATGTAAGTGAAGCCCTGGGGGAAATCAGTGGGCAGTGAGGCCCTGTATGAGTTACACCTTGGGGGGTGGGGACCTCTGGACAATCTGCTAACAGCCAGCCCGTGTGACACCTATCAGTTGCTTCCTGTTACGGTACTAGGTCATTCAGGGAGAACCATTTCTGAGTAGCAGAGAGTTTTAGGGGGTGGCTCATAGAGTTCTTTTGGTCAAAATAATGTGAATTTAGGAGAGAGAGAGATGAAATATATGTATTATTTTCCTTTGCTCCCTTTGAACCACTTCGTGAAAGGGGCAATATTTTCTGAATAGATCCAAGTTTATTTGCCAACCCAAGATGCATTAAAAAATAGGATTTTTCTTTAGAATAGGACTAGAGAGGACAAGTTTGAAAGGGGAAACTAACTTTCTTACAGTTTAGCTGGGTTCAGGTAGGACTTGGGAATGACACTGAGTTAAGGGAATCTTTTTTAACTTTCTTTAGCAAGATTATCCATCTCTAGTCATAAAAACTGGCTTATTTTCATGCAAAGGCCAGTATGGATAGCACCAGCATTCCCCTGTTTTCTGGGTAGAAATTTGTCCCAAGTAGAAATATTATATGAACCAAAAACAAACACCAGTGTTCTCATGCTTTCGTACCCAGATGGTCTCTGTGTACACTATGCTGTATCAATCAGCAGCAATGTCTTGGTTTGGGGAGAGGACTGTCTTTGTCCACTTGGCTATGGCAATGGATGTTGTGAAAGGCAGGAAGTAACTAAGACTCAGGAAGCATGGCCAGCATGTCAGCTAGGATTCTTTGGGTTGCAAGCAACAGAAAAACCTGCAAGCGACAGTAAAACCTAACTCAAACAATGAAAGTGTGTGAAACTGACTAGTCTAAGTGTAGCCAGCTTCAAGTGAGGCTTGACCCAGGTACTCAAACAGCATCACTCAGGACTGAGCCCTTTGCTGCGTGATAGCAAAATGATTATGGCAGCTCCACATCATGCATCCTAGTAGTCCACAGACCAGGAGAGAAGAATGTCTTTTCTTGTAGCTGCCATACCAGTCCTCTGATTTATTCTCTTGATTTTGCCCCAGATTGGGTCATGTGCCTCCCCTTAAACCACCCCCTGTGGCTGGAAGAGTGTGCTGTGCTGCCTAGCTAGAGTCAGTCAAGGCTCTCCCCTGGCTGTAGAGGTGGAGCCAATCCCCCCCAAACTAAGTCACAGAGCGTGGGGAAGGGATCAGTTCCCCACAGGAAAATTAGATCCCTGCTCATGGGAGTTGTGGGAATAGATACAAGACAACAAATATCCACCACAATGAGTATTCCTTAAATATTTCTTAAAACAACTTGGGGCCCCTTTATTTTGCAAGGGACTATAGAGTATGTGCTAAAAATGCCAAATCAATCTCAAACAACCACCATTTAGAAGATCCAACAACAGTGCCTTTTGTTAATCCTAGGTCTTCAGGAACAACTGCTGATCCTTTCTGAATCTGAACATTTTAGCCTGTCCCTGGAAAGTTGTAGCTGCTGAATACATAAGCTTCAAGGTCCTGGAATGTCACAGTGCGATGGGATTCAGCTGTAGGCTCAGTTTGATTCAAGCCAGAAAGAGCTGCTCCTGTATCTCCAGAGCTTCCCCTAGAAAGAATCCATCCAAAGGATACCCACTCAGTTAGTGTAAAGGAAGGAGGTTGCCCAGGTGCAACAGGCAGCACCCTTGTTGACATCTCTCATCTGTCACTGGTACTCACAGTAGAAGTAACAGTAGTGATAATGTTTAATGTTTATTGAGCACTTGCTAGGTGCCAGGCAATGTTCTAAGTCCTTTCTCTGTATTAATTCATATAATCTTCACATCAACCACGTAAGTAAGGTACTGTTGTTGTTATCATCATAATCATCATCACCACTTGACAGACAAGAAACTGGGGCTCAGCAAGGTAAAGAAACCTGCCCAGGATGTCACGCCCCTGGCAAATAGCAGCGCCGTGAGTCCACAGAACACGCTGTTAACCCCTATGCCGCAATCTCCTTCCTTCACCATCTTCGGAAACTGCGATCCAAGAAAACAGAATGAGTAACGTGAGCAAGAGAGATGAAAACCTGAAGGGGGACATGCCTTCAAGTAATTCTCAACCTTTTCTTTTTCAATTCCGCAGTCTGGTGTGATGCTGAATCAGACCGTATAATTTGAGTAGGGCATGTCTGTCCTTTCTCATAGGTAAATACATCACCTCCAACAAAGAGCCTTCTTCTGGGTCCGGTCACTATTTGAAATCGGCAAGGAGCACTAGGCATTAAAGGAAGAATTCTAAAGCAATCTTGAAATCTCTGAATTAAGGCTCCAAAGAAGCCCAACAAAGGGTTCTACTCCTAGGCCAGATGGAGCAGTGAATGCATGCAGCCCCTAGCCTATCAGGGCCTGCGTGCAAAGGAGGTGGCTCCCACACCAGCCGGTCCTTTGATGAGAAGAACAATGGCAGAAAACTGGGCAACAGCTTTGCCCAAAAGAAAATCCAGTGGGCTTGGGAAGCTTGTACAAGACAGCGTAAGAAAACCTCTGTAGCAAGTTTGAGTATTTTTAATACGCTTTCTCAAAGTGAGGAGGCATAACCCATTTGACAGGTGAAAAAGCATCTCTATTGACTTTTTACAAACCTTATGATATTCTAGGTGGATCAACACTTATCATAGCCCTTTAATCTGCCAGCCAGGATAATGTGCACACAGATAATTTATCCACTGTGAGATTGAAATGCTCAATTTGGAATAACTTTCCCTACCCAGTAAATTGAGCATTACTCTAGGATTCTGAGGCAGAGAGAAAGCACAATTTAAAAAGCTTTGCAGAGTTCCTTTGTAATTAGTTGCAGCTTCCCTTGAATATTAATTTCCCCCTCATCCCTTTCAAGTGGTTTAGAGACTGTCTCTAGAACTGCAGAGATGCACCCTCAGAACCGCAGCAGCAAGCGGCATAGTCTCAACCACCTATTATTAAGTAGTCTGCAGAACACACCCTCTGTTCTTCAGTGCAGTGTGTCGCTTATCAGAGCAAACAGTTTAATATTTATGCTAAGAGGATTGTCAAAAGCAGCTTCTGTTGCTTTAATTCTTGTTTTAAATAAATAATGAGAACATTTAAACACATTACTCTTCTTGGGGCCCCGAGGTCAGCTAATCTTATTATTTATGAAGTGATGTGCTACATAATAGTACTTAGCGCATGTTAACAGACGCTATTATCAGGGCCTGGTGCGGAGAGCTGAAGATATATTGGAATGTTATGTGTAATGTACGACGGATTGAGTGCATAGGATGCGGGTATAGCAATTAACCACACGCGAAAATAGGTGTAAAGTTGAAGTATGTTTTCCCGTGGGGATTCCTTTGCCATTAATAACTCCCCAGAGAAGAAGATGTCTTTGAGTTAGGAACCTTCTCTCCCATCAGGCTTGGAAATGGGGCCAGGATATTCCATCTTTTGATCTCTTCACGGTCATTCCTACACACTCAAAAGACAAATAGTGGGTCTGACCACTTTTTAATTCATTTAGAAAAAGATGCAGAGAAGGTGGAGCTGGAGGGAAGCACCCGTGCGCCTCTCCCAAATGTACTCACGGTATTTGTTTCAGGCGCACGCACTTTCGCTGCCCTGTGCTCCAAGAGCGTGGAGAAATTGTTCGTTCCTTATTGCAGTCCGTCTCTCTCATCTTCGTTTTTCAGATAAGTAAAGCCAAAGCCACTGAGCTTTCTCAGATCCCTTTTAAAGAGGCTGGCCTCTCTGAGAGCTGGGTGCCAGCCAAGGTGTGATGATGTTGCCCCAATTTTTTTCCTATGAGGCTATAATTTAGCTGCATATGATAATTAATTTCTCCACTATTGATGAATAATCCATTTAATAAAAACCGTGATTTAAGTGTTTTCCTTAGGGACTAACTCTTGCTAGCCTCTTAATTTAATTTTGTGGAAGTTTTCCCCACCTCCTCATCAGTGGAAATGATTATTAACCTCTATTTGCATATATCCTTATAAAACAGCCTCTCCTTGGAGTGCCTTTTTCTGAGCACAGCAAGCTGGGACACTTGTAAATCTGCAGGATCTCCAAAGTCAATCCTGGTCTGTAATATTGTTTAATCTATTCTTGGACGTTTGAATGCAGTAAATTCAATTTAATCTTTCCCAGTAATCTAGTAATACATCGAAATCCCACAAACATTCAAATCTGATAATGGCTTAATCACACACTTTAAATAACAGTTGGGATAATGAAAAAATAATTCACCATTTTAAAGGCAGAGTAACTGAATTTCCCCAATGATTGGCTTCTACAAAGCTGCTTGAGATAATGCAACTCTGGGAATTGAAAAAAAAGGGAGGCCCAGCACCATAAGGAACAATTCTTCCTTCTCCCCGGTACCTGCTTTCTGCCTCGCAAACTCTGTTTGTTCCTATCATCAGCACAACCTTCACCACAGAGGACCGTTTCTGAAGCATTTGCTGATGTGGCTCCAAGTTTCCCATGGGTTTGGGTCTTCCAGGAGTTTTCTCCCGTGGGTTAATCACCTATTCTTCCTCTTCCAGGTGCCAGTGTCGAATTGCCCGAACTTTGCCTGTGGATCAGAAGCCAGAATGTCGGCCATACTGGGAAAAGGATGATCCTTCGATGCCTCTGCCATTCGATCTCACAGACATCGTTTCAGAACTCAGAGGTCAGCTTCTGGAAGCAAAACCCTAAAAGGAGCACAAGTCTTAGGTGGAGGAGAAGAATATATCTTTGGCTTTTCTCCTCTAACCTTGTCATGGGCTTGGGCAAGCGCAGTGTAGATTGTAGTACCTGGGTCCCAGTTCGAAAGAGCTAGGGAATGGAGCCCATGAATTTTTTAATCTTTAAAAGTGATACAGTGTTATAGTCTGATCTGGTATTAAACAAGAACTTCCCCCCAAAAAACTTCCCCACTTGGATTTTTTTAATGTGAGCCAGTCAGCCACCAAGGGCCAAGGAAAGCGACAGCGATAAGCCCAGCGTGTGACAAAACCTAACCTACTTTCCTCCTTCCCAAGCTTTTCCAGAGACTCTAGAGTGGACCCAGTCATCTGGGGAAAGACAGAACTTAGAGACATCTGTCCCAATTTCTCACCACACCCTCTAGAAGCTGTGCTGTCCAATGGTGGCCACTAGCTAGCTGTAGACACTTAAATTTAAATTCAGTTTTAATTTTAATTAAAAATTCAGTTCTGCAGTTGTCCTAGTCACACTTCAAGTGCTTAATAGCCACATGTGGCTAGTGCCAACCATATTGGACAGCACAGATATAGAACATTTTCATCATTGTCGAAAGTCCTATTGGACAATGCCTCTATAGAAAGTTTGAAAGCAGGAATTCTTTTTTCCAATTCTCTCTTTTCCTATTTACCTTCTATCCCCGTAGGAGAAACTAAAAGAGAAATGACTCATTGTAGCCTCTTTCCCTTCTCTAAGATGAACCTAAGTAAAAGTCTGAGTTGTGAGTCTGACACTCTGCACACAGGAATAAGGAGGTGTTAACAATTAAAATAAAGTTGGCATCCTGTCTTTAGGGGGCCTTCCCAGATCTCATGAAAGAAACACAGCCCCATGTATGTGGCTCCATGGATTTAACCAGCATGGTATAGCTTTTTTCTATAAGTCCCCGATTCAATGTAATGACAGGTGGAACTGAGGCTTGGAGAACCCCAGTGCCCCATCCTGGTGACATTGGAGCATCAGGGAGACATGTGGATTAGAGGTTAAAATCTGGGCTCTGGTTTTAGAGTGCCTGGATGAAGACTCCCACTAGCTTTTATGACCTCTGGCACGTTATTGTTCCTCAGTTTCCTCATCTGTATAATGGGGATATACTAAAAGCACCAACTCCCAAGGTGAAGTTTAAGTGAGGTAATCTAGTACAGACTTAGAAGAATTTCTGGCACATAATTAAATAACCAGTAAATATTAGTATTATTATGTATCAGTAAGCTGACCTAGATGTAGATGTTTTCTTCTCCTTTTCTTAATCCCTGTGCCAGTTTTGTCTCGTGATGCCATTAACACATCTCCCCCTTTCTGGCCTGGCTCCTGTCCCTTGGTGTCCCCAGAAATCGTGAGAATAGTTAGCCCTTCTCCCCAGCCTGTTGCCTTCTCTTGTAGTTGTTCACAGTACTTTAGAAGCTGAAGAGCTTTTGCCCATTGAGAGGTGCACTGAGACCAAACTCTTTGCCGCCATCAGAATCTTAGTGGTTCAGGTATGCACTCGTTACCATGGAGGTAACAGCCACAGAAAAGTCACGTTCTGCAAAGCAGCCAGGGTCCCATCATGTTGAGACTTGAGTCTCTCAGACCTTAGATTAATTCCCTCATGTCTTTGAACCTTGATTTCCTCATCAGTAAAAGAGAGGTGAAGCCCTACCTCACAGGGTTGTTACAGAGATTAAATGAAATAATACAGGTAAGGAGTGCATGGCACATAGAAATCACAGATTGGGCACCCTCAGGCCATCCAGCCCAGTGTTTTATTTAGCCCCCAGGATGTTTTTTCTTTGTTGTATTTCATTAGGTGCCAGTATTTTAAAATTGGGAGATTTCACATAAAGTAAAAACGTCTGCATTCTCTTTAGAATCCAGAACACCTAGTAGTCCTAGGCCTTGTCCTAGCATGGCAATGCGCTGAGTAGTGTCTCCCTGCTCTGAGGAGGGGTGTGAACCCTCCATGGTTTACCATAGGCCCTGCCACTCCCCAGTCTCACTTACTGTAGACCTGACCTGCTTCACCCCTGCGTGTCAGCGCTCTCCGAACCTGCTTGCTTACACCCCTGTAGTGGAAATAAATAATGTTTAGTGCTCACCTCAATATTTGTGTATTACTATTGAACTGTATTCACAGACTGCTTGTACTAATGTCGTGTGCATCATAAAATATTCATATACAATAAAAATATTAAAAGGATGAGATAAGAAACCAAGAGAGGTTCTGCTGTTTTCTTCCTTGCACTCCAGTGGATGGGCCAGCTTCACTGGCCTGGGTGGGGCCCAGGTGGAGCCAGGTGATGTACAGCGAGGTTGGAGAAACCGCTACCTTAAGTGAATCCAAAAGGTGAGATCACATTTTCTCAGAAGACATGGTGGCTTTCTGTGAGCATGAGCGCAGCGTGTTTGAGGATTACATATGCTCTCTGGGGAGGCTTCAGGTGGGTAGAAGGAGGGGGGCAAGAGACAATAAAAAGGCGGCTAGTGGGGGCGGTGACAATCCACTCATATCCTGCAAGGTCAAGGGAAGGCCTGTTTCTCCCTGTGAACTGGGGAAGGACTTCGCTGGGAACACTGGTCCAGAAATTGCTCTCTCTCCTCACATGTGTGGCCGAGGGAGCCAGGGCAGCCTTGATCCTGGGATGGCCTCGCATTGGCAGCATCCTCCACCTGCTTTCCTGCCAGGCTTCCTGCAGTCTCCTCAGGTCCCAGCTGTCTTGAGAAAAGTGACCTAAGACATCCCTCTACACTTAGGCACTACTGACTTCCCTCTCTTCCTCCCTCCCACAAACCCTTCCTGGCACCTATCACAGCCCAGCAGTGTGGCAAGCACTGCGGATCTGAGGACAGATCACTGCCCCCCAGGGGTATGTAGTGACCAAAACAGGAACTCACCCATACTGGGGAAACAGTAACCCAGCAAATAAATAATAAGATCATTCCAGATGGTTGTAAGTGCCAGGAAGGGAACCAACTGGGTGAGGGAACAAGGGGACCTAGATCGGGAGGATGGAGGTGAGAGGGAAGAGCTTCCCAGGACAGGGACAGCGGGCGAGGCAGGAGAGCACTCGGCGGGGTGCCCAGGGAAGAGAAAGGGCCCTGTGGCCCGGAGCAGAGAAGGCGAGGAGGAGGAGGTAGGGCAGATGTAGCTGCAGAGCAGGCAGGAGCAGCGCCCAGGCTTTAGTTCACCTGCCCGGAGAAACACAGAAGGGTTTTATGCAGGAAGAACATGGAGGTAACTTGATAAGATATTTTTATGCTTTAGATGATCACTCTGGCTACTATCTGGATTCCAAAGGGTCTCTAAGAGCAGATGGCTCAATCCAAAGGAGCAGCTTTCCAATTGGAAATGTCCCTCCTCGTGGGGAAGACGGGCATGATGGCCTGCGAGCCCCTCCGGTTCCCTCCTGTTTGCAGCATGCATCTAAGCAGCACCTCTGCACCCTGGCAGCATGCATCCCTCCTGCTCTCACTAGCAGCCTCCAGCCCCAGAGAGCTTTCTAGACATAAAAGAAAAGAGCAGGGTCATGGCATCGCTTGTGACACAATTTTAGTAATAAGCTTCTAAATCCATCACTAACTGAATCGAGAGATGCTAGAAATGAGATTCTGTAGGCCCTATTTAATGGACCCCACGTTCAGTAGGAGGTTTTTTGTATGTTTCCAGGGAAGGAAGGTATTTTCGAATGCAACCTTTTTCTTTCCCCTGCTCTAGTTAAGGCTGATTTTACCACTGGGCAAATTGCATGCATTTGGATCCATGCCACGCTAAATACTGTTTATTTTGGAGATCTGTCAGAGGCAAGCGCAGGGAAGACAAGGGGATTCTGATTTGAAAAGGCAATTCTCATCCAGACAGATTCAGATGGAGGGGAGCAGTGCGGATTAAAATGCGCTGAAGTGGTAATGCCGTTTATCCAGTTTGCCTTTGTTACTTTGTGATTAAATGGTATTTTTAATTAAGTTTCATTGGGAGCCATAGGTATCGCGGTGGTGAAATCAATTTGACAACCATAAAGGGGGGGAGGCACAGGCGTGTTGTGATGACTGTGGCTGTCGGGAAAGCCGGGCAGCTTTAAGAGGATGGGGAGGGGGGGAGGGGGAGCTGGCCAATAATGACTTCCTGCAAGACAGCAAGGGCACCCAGGGCCGCTGCTGTGTTTGGGAGGCAGGTTTTGGTGGTGGTCAGGGAGAGGAGTACACCTGCTCACCTGGGACACCCCGATATGTTCCGGAGCCGGCTGGGAACTCCAGGAAAGTATCTGCAGCGTGTGTTCTTCTTTTCTCTCTCATTAGCAAGAACACATGAGAGCCCCCTAGACCCCGTCTGGAATGTCCCGACTGCTCTGCAGCCTGGCTCCCAAGCAGTGCCTTCCCATAATCCTTCCTCCCATCGGCCCCATCCTTCCAGGACAGTTCTGACTCCCCCACTCCCAGAACCTTCCAGGGGCAAGTTCTTCCTGATATCTGGCCCGGATCCTCCTCCTCCAATTGGAAACTAGTCCCCTCTGCACCCTGTGCTCTATCCATCCCGCTGTTGTTCATCGGATTTCCCAAATCTTCTGATTCCTGAGAAGGGAGTAGACACTTTGGGCTGCAGGCTCCCTGAGTTTGAGTCCCGGCTCTGTGTGTGACTCTATGGCTACCTACTCCTTCAAACCTTTGTTCTCTTGTCTACAAAATGGGAATAATAGTAATCCATCATCTAAGGTTGTTGTGAAGATTTGGTAAATTAATGTGCATATAAAATGCTTCCCACAGTACCTGGTATACACAGGTCTTCAATGAAGTACTAGCTGTTATTATTAACCCAGTTTCCTGCGATAACAGTTGTAGCTTATTGACTTGGGCAAATCCCTTCACCTCTCTGTGCTCCAGTGTTCGTTCATATAATGGGGTTGACGATAATGTCTAGCTCATTAGATTCTTCTATCCCCTGTAATCATGCATGTTAAGTGATTCACATCATGTCTGGCACTTAATAATCACTCCGTGCATGTACATTATTATGATGAAAAATATTTTCGGTGGTATCCTGACCAAAATATTCAAAGAGACTAAAGATAGCTGTTGTTTGTTTAGGAAGAACATTATGTTACCATCCCATATTATCCCATTTGCTCTTTGCAGCTTCCATTTTTTTGCTAGGCAGATGGCATGGGACTTTTTATAAATGAGAGACTATGAAAAATGATTCTTTAGGACTCCCATTACTACAGCAGGAGTAGGTCACCCATTGCAATTTTAGATTTGCTTTAAAAAATTCTTGCCGTCACCTTCTAATGGATGATCTGTGTACAACAATTGTTTATTGACTCTGAATGTCTAAGTACCAGGGTCAGTCTATTTCAAGGGGAGGGAAGCGTTAATTAACCTCCCACATTAGATTCAGTGATTCTTTTCCAATGATGCAGCTCGTGACTTTGCTTGCATTTACTTTTCATCAATCCTGAAAGAATCGAGGTAAAATAGTTCCTTTGCACATGTGTGTCAAGCTAAATGGATAACAGCAGATACAGATCTGTTTGCTTGTCTGCACTTGCCTTTAGACAAAATTCATCAATTTTACAAAAGCCACTGACTAAACATGGCACCAATACAAATGAAGCGCTTCTAGCGTGAGGGTTTTCTCTTTGTTTCTAATCTGGTAAGTGCGGTGGCTTCCTGCTGAGAGATGGGAAGTGCTGGCCTAGGACAGCAAGGTGCCCTACAGGTGGGGACACAAGGGTCAAGGCCATTCTACAGGAAGTTTAGGAAAAGTACAGTGGTTCCAAACTCTGTATGCTTGGGGTAATTCTGACCCTCTTGGTTAGTGACTAGCACGAAGCTCCTCTGCACAGTCTTGCTTGGTGTTAAAGATTAAAGACCACAGATGATCACTCTTAGTGGTGCCAATTTCGAGGGCACCCGCTTACCCTTCCCAGCCTCTGAGATAAGGAGAAAGGATCTACGGGTGAGATCAATCCCCACAGGTAAAACTTACCATGACTGTGCAGCCAGCAAGAGGATATAACATTTGGAAGAGCTTTGTCAATGCTAAAGTCTTACACGAGTCCAATGGAGGGGGATTATTATTTATTTGTGAAACCCATTTAATTTCAGCGGGTAATGGAAGAATTTGCACATACATTTATTACCTCTGATCAGGCAAGGCCCGTCTGACACAAGAGTAGCATATGGCTTACTCTTGAGGCCACAGCAGGCAGCCAGAGCATGGAGAAATATAAACATCTCTTGCACAAGAATATTATAGCCTCAGTGAGTAATGTTAAGGCCTCATCTTTAATTTTTTCAGACTCCACACGCCCTGTGAAAAACTTCATACCTGAGTAGAGGTACGTTCAGCACTTCGTAAAATAAGTGTGTGTCTTGGAGCCTCAGGACACACAGAGGGAGCATGTTTTCATTTGTTTCTTTGCAAAACTGCTGCCCCCAACTGAAAAACCTGGTTATCCTTTCAAATAGGGAATTCAGCGTTCCACTTTGGAGCAAACACAGTTAACCTACAAACCCCCAAGCCCCACAAGGGATGAATCAATTTCTCAGAGCAGCTCAAGCTATTGCTCGTAACTCATCCAACACAGAAAACTGGACCTCTGGTCACCCTTCTTCCCCCTGCCCCCCCCCCACTCTGCAGACAGAGATTTCCAGTTGATTACGCCTTGATTAGAGTCGGGAAGGAAGCAAGCCAGGTATATAGGATTCCCCGTGTTCTCCCCTCCTCTGCACCCGACCAGGGTCAGGCTGGGAGAGATCTTGGTGAACATGCGAACAATCAAGCCATGTTTACCATGGACGTTTAGTTTTCTTTTCTCCAAATCAAAACAGAGTTTAGTAGGCAGCGTATTTCATACATGTCCCATGATCAATGGAATGATCTGTCAGAAGCCATTAAAGCCCCCATTAGCTTGAATGCATTCAAAGCTAAACTATTGGATCATTTAAGGGCTGCAGTGATTGTTTTTAATATACTATACATTGATTTCTCCCTGTGAGCAGCAACATAAGTTTGAAACTAACTGTGTATGACTAAGGCTCCATTTGCAGTCTCCTGTCCTCTATGAGAAGCATGGTTTCACTTCGACCAGAAATGTCTGTGTTATAGTTTTCAAAGAGATGCAGACCCTGTTAGATTTCCCAAGGTTTAGACTGGGTCAGGTTGCTATTTTTTTTCCTGAGCTTTCTCCCATTTCTTTGTGCCCATTAAGTGAGCGGTGCATGCAGAATGGGAGAGGCATCCCTGCCAAGGACCTCAAGTGAAAGGCGGTGGGGGAAATTTTTCTGAAAGCATGAAGCCCAGCTGAGGCCAAAAATCGAAGTGAATTTGACAGCCTTGGGCCAGCAAAACTCTGTGCCCAGCACAAAGCAGCAGAAGTGTGGCCGTGTCAGGGGCATCCTCGCTGACACATAGCTTGGTAAGCCGAAGGTACTTTGGAAGAGCCAGATGAGAAAGCTAACCAAGGCCACAGGCCCTCCTTGGGCTGCCATATTGTCAGCCCTTGGTAGTATTGACTCTTCAGCCTTAGCCAAAATGGATTCATCTAACAAACACTTGTTGATACCATCCTAAAGACCAGACTCTATGCTAGAGACACAAGGTCTCTGTCCTCAAAATCCTGTTCTTAACCAGCATTTCTGGTTTCTGCCCTTTAATCATTTTAACACAGAGCCTAAGAAAAGAACAGCAGCTTGGTCAAAGAAGCAATGGTTGCCACATTTGCAAAGGCATGTATCCCAAAGAGACGTTTTTAATACATCACACCCATTTTACAGATGGGGCAATTGAAGCCCAGATGGGAGACGTTAAGTTGTTTAAGGTGAATTATAGAAATTGTATTTCAAGTTTTGATGTCTACTGAAATTTGGGAAGACTGAACATTCTTGAACCCACCTCCCGAATTCACTTTCAACATCCTAAGGTATGTTGAAGAGGAAGGTGGTTCCAAGTCACTTACAAGAACAGGAACAACCTATCTGCCCAAATTCCATCCCATAAAAGAGAAGCTTTGTTAGTCTAGAAAACAGTTTGTGTGCTTTTAATTATTTTTCCCGTGAGCCACAAAGGTCCACAAGATTTGGGTGATTTTAACTACCCATAGGAGCCATTGGAATTTATGATGCAGGATATTAAAATCAAAGAGGCCAAGATTCATCATTCAAAACACTGGCAGATCAAGCAAAAGTCACAGCAGTAAAACCTAGAAGGGGAGTCAGCAAAGTACAGCCCACAGCCCAATATGGCCCCCAACCTGTTTTAATAAAATAAAGTTTTATTAGAACACAGCCATGCTCATTTGTTTACATTTTGTGTGGCTGCTTTCACACTAGGATGGCAGAATTGAGTGGTTGTGATGGACTGTAGGGCTCACAAAGCCTCAAATACTCACTATCTGGCCCTGTACAGAAAAGGTTTGCTGACCTATAGCCTAGCTCAGAGGGTGGTTGTATCGCCTGTGATCATACATGTTAAGTGATCAACATCATGTCTAGTACTAGTAATAGCACATATAAATTATGGTGATAAATATTATTATGGTCTCCCAACCGAAATACTCATGCCAACACCTCGCTGTACAGAAACATGGAAAAAAGCATTCAAGCACAACACTATTAAGGATCAAATAGACCTAGGAGCAAAACCTAAGGCTATTCCTGAATTAAAGAAGCCTGAGTTAGACAGTGAGGGGACCAGGAGAAACCATCCCACGAGGGTGGAGAGCCATCCCCTGACTTTCAGGTTCAGACACCTTGTCTCAACAGACAGCAAATCTGCAGTTTATTGATAGAACTGCTCAATAGTCAAGTGAAGAATCTTCCCAGAGCTCCTGAGCCCTTCTGGTCCTGTAACGGTGCTAAGATTATTCTAAGGCCTCATTAGAGGGTGGTAATCTGGTCTATGATTTTTTTTCTTTAGGGGTGGGGGCAGTGTCCATGCTTTCTAACATGCAGGGCTGACTAAAGGGTGTCATTATAAAGGGTCAGTAAAACAGCTTCTTCTTATCTGTGCTTGCCTTATCACCCAGAAGCTCCTAGCATTTCTGTTAAAAAAAATTCCAAATCATTCATTTACGTTTGGTGTTGTAATTATAGTTAAGAATCCCAGAGTGAGCTGGTTGCACAGTGAGCCTCGCTGTCTGTTGATTTTTTCTCCATCCTGTGGGCTCTGTGCGGTTCATTTAGCCTCCTTACCGTCTCTGCCCCCTGCCTCTGCTGCCCAAACTCCCCAGGAGTGCCTTGGAGCTTTACTTCCATCCTGCCTCTCTTGCCACCTGAATCCTTGAGTCACTTGCAAGTCATTCCACGTTGATCACTTTCATTTGTTCTGTTACCGGCATATTTATGAATACAATTTTACTTGTCAAATTTGGTTTCCACATTGGACTATGAAATACTAGACTAGGGAAGGGCATACAGGATTAAATCTTTACTTCCACTTTATTACATTCCACAGCACTCATAATAACACTGCATTCCCCAGATCATTTGATATTTATTAGCTATCAATCCAGCTAACTTTTATCTGACACGTAATAGGTACTCAATAAACATTTGTTAGCAGACCATTTGCTAAAGCAAAATTAATCTGATCATCACCATCCCCTGCTTTAAAATCTCCCCAATCCCCCTTTCCCCTTGGCTTTTCTGGCCATAGCTTACAAGACTGTTTGAAATCTATCCCCAACCTCTTTCCAACTTCACCTCCCAAAACTGGCTTCTCACCTTTGTTCCAGCCGCACCCAATTTTGCACCACATCCTGAATTTTTTCACGGCTCTGGTACTGTATAAGGTGAATTGACTATGATCAGGGTGAGACCTTAGCAGCAGGTAAGAAGATAAACTAAGAATGGGTGGTGCTGGGAAGAATTTGGTCACCAAAGCTAATGTCCCAAAGGGACACTTGATCAAGGAGGCACTGATGTGCTAGCCAAGGCATCTGAGCTGGTCGCTGGGGCCTGGCAGCCAATGGGGTCTTCAGAAAGTCTTGGTTCTGTCTAGATTAAAGGGGATCTTGAGAGGAAGCACCCTGAGGCAGGTGTAGCAAGACCATAGTGGGGGTCAGGGCCTGGCCAAGCCACAGGGCATTCAGTATAGGGATCCAGGCCCAGCCCAGCTACAGAGAGCAAAATCACAAAAGACAAGCTGCTTCGGCCAATGGAAGTTGAGGGAAGACTAGAGCGGCATGGTGCACATGGACTTGGGCACCAGAGTCAGATCCCACTGGCCTGGGGTCACGAGGCCACTAAGACAGGGGTGTCACATCATAAACAATTAACTTGAGAATTCAATTACCTGTGCTCAGCAAACACACACAAAAGGGCAGAATAGCGTACAGATTTCACCCCCACATTGCATTCAGGGAGTGCACAGCAGTGTGGGGAGATGCAGCACAGAATCGAAGTTTCCACGTGGCTTCTAAACACCAGCCAGGGACTTCACCCGGTGCTCCACTGAAGAATCTGTTCCAGCACTGGACGGAAAACTGTCCGGACATCTCGCCGGAGGATAAACAGGTGGTAAATAAGCACGTGAAAAGATGTTCAACATACTTAGCCATTAGGAAAAGGCAAATTAAAACCACCATGAGGTATCACCATGCACTTACAAGAATGGCTGTAATTTTTAAAAGTAGTGATAACACCACATGCTGGCAAGGATGTGGAGAATCTAGTTCACTCATACATGGCTGTTAAGAATGTAAAATGGTATAGCCACTCTGAAAAAGAGTTTGACAATTTCTTATAAAACTAAACATGCACTGACCATATGACCCAGGAACTGCACTCTTGGGCATTTGTCCCAGAGGCGTGAAATCTATGTTCACACAAAACCTGTACACGAATGTCGATAGCAGCTTTATTCATAATAGCCCCAAACTGTAAACAGACCCTTCAATGGGTGAATAGTTAAACTTTGGTATATCCGGACCGTGGGAGACTACTCAGCAATGAAAAGGAATAAGCTAGGGATGGATCTGAAAGGAATTACGCTCAGAAAAAAATCCGATCTCAAACAGTTACATAATGTATAATTCCATGTATAGAACCTCCTCGAAATAACAGAAATAGGGAGCTGGAGAGCAGATTAGTGGTGCCAGGGTTAAGGACAGGGAGGAGGACTGGCGGTGGCCGTAAAGGGGTAGCAACAGAGGAGCCTGGTGGTGATGGAGCAGTTCTGTATCTTGACTGTGGCAGTGGTTGCACGAATCCACCCATAGGATAAAATCATGTAGAACTGTGTGCACACGCATGCAGACACATACAAGTACATGTAAAACTAGCCAAATCTGAATCAGCCCTGTGGATGGTACCTACCTGTGTCAATTTCCCGGTTCTGATATCGTATTCTAGCTATGCAAGATGTTATGGTCAGGGGAAAGTGGAGTGAAGAGTAAGCAGTACATGGGACCTCCCTGTATATTTTTTGCAACTTCCTGTGAATCTGTAATTATTCCAAAATAAAAAGCCAAACAAAAAAACTGACCAGGAGACAGGATGCTGGCTTCCAATGTGGCAGCTCGCTAGGGGATTCTCAGAAGTTTCCACTGTACATGATTTCATGCATGCACCCCTCACGAGGTGGGACTCTACTCTTGAAGCACAAATGTTTGCCCATGCTTTGAACTTCCTGTGAGTGAATTGACTTCCTTTGGATGTTGCTGCATGTCCTCATGAATCTTGCCAGAATGATATCCATCTCCCCACTCATTGGGATGAGCCTCTTTTAGACAAGGTAGGATGGTTGGTCACAGGGACCCTTGGCGAGCTAAAATGGCCTTTTAACCAAACATATTTACGATACGTTGGCCTAGACTATGCTCCTAAGTGTCTTTTGAAGCCCATGAATAGGAACAATAGGCTCCCAGATATTGAGAGTTCTCTACGTGCCAGGCGAAGTTCTGGGTGCTGCACATTACTGTCACACATAATTTTCACAACAACCCTGTGCAGTAATTACTACTTTTATCTCCATTTTCCAGGTGAGGAACTTTAGGCACAGAGAGACTAAGTAACTTGCTCCAGGTCTCACAGCTGGTAGCTGGCAGAGGTAGGATTCAAACCCAGGCAGTTGGCTCCAGAGCCTGAACATTTAACTTCTCTCTCTTCCAACTTGATCTTAGCAACATGTTCAATTCCATGCAAGTTACTAATTCCATCAAACATAGAAGATACCAGACCTGGTAGGGGTAGGAGACAGAGTTATATCCAGCCACTGCCATTTGAGAACAATGCCTTATAGTTCGGTGCTTAGATACCTGAGCTTTGGGGTAAATTGTACCCAGATTCCAGAGCCCTACTATACACACACAGACAGCAGTGTGACCATGGGCAAGTTGCTTAACCACTCTGCACCCCAGTTTCCCTTCTATAAGATGGGACTACTAACAGCACCTATAGCATAGGATTATTTGAGGGTAAAAAACAAAAGTGCACAAAACTTGTAGTATGGTGCAAGAGTCATAGGAATTGCTAAAAAATGCCAGTCATTATTATTGTTATTGAATGAGAAACCTGGCTTTTTGAGTGAGAAACTTTGCTCTTTGGTGCTGGGTGGTAACTTGGGGTTGGAGGGCAGCTTCTGCATGAGCATGATTGTATAGAAGAGGGCAATTTCTGATCCCTGGGGAAAAACAAAGGCACCATCTCAAGAATCCTGCTGTTTGAGAATAGTCCATGCCCTTCATAGCTTGGAGGCTGTCTGATTAACATGTCACCTCTGAAACCAAGGTGGAGGAGGGGACTTCTTTCAAGCATTTTATCTATGTGTGGCAGGGATCCTGGGGAGGACCACCTGCAAGGATGGCAGAGATGCCAAGGCAAACTGATTCTGAAACTATTCTAGAAGCTATAAATGCAAGGTTTTGGAGTGAAATTGATGGATAACCCCACTCTCTAAATAATCTTTTAAAGAATATTTAGAACTTTTGTGTTCAGCATTGTAGAAAACTGGAGGAAACTTTTATTTTTGCTGTCACCCCTCTGATCTCATCTCCTATGACCCTCTCTACCCACCCCCCACGCCCTGCCATCTCTCCCTGCGCCAAGTGCTCACCTGCCTCAGGGCCTTTGCACTTGCTCTTTGCTCTGCCGGAACCCTCTTCTCCAGATAGCCATGGGGATCACTACCTCATTTCCTTTAGGTCCTTCCTCAACTGTCACCTTCAAAGGGGGCCTTTTCTTGACTACCCTCTACAAAATTGAGTATGAGGATTTTTCAACATTAAGTCCAAAATAACGGTTTTTAATAGCAGCTTTATTGAGATATAATCCACATACCAGAACCAAGATAACAGTTTTAAGATACATCATCTGGTTTTATGGACTGCATTTTGTGGATTCTAAAGTGCATTTTTTTTTTCAGTTTTAATGTCTCTGACATCAGAATGCATCTTACCATGATGACATGTCATAGTTTAATTGGCAATGGGTTTTTTTTCTTTCTTAGTGATGCATAAAATAAGGGTGTACCTTAAAATCAAGGGACTCTTTGAATCAATGAAATATAGTATCTAAAGTTTCCATAATTATTTATTCTAAAGAGCTCCAAGTACAAGTTTTAGTGGGAAGTTGATAAAGATGTAAAGTACAATCTTAAACTTCCATTTAGGGTTAGATAACACCACTGGGGTGGGGTGGGGGGTATCGAATCTGCAGTTGCTTCTAAGATCATGTGAATTGGAGGGTGGGACATTTTTTCATCCATGCATAATTCCCACTATTCTTTTTAGAATCTTTCCCTTCTCTTCTTGTTCTGCTTCTCTAATGCTTGCCGGGGGATTTCTTTTCTTTTGAGAATGTTAAAAACAATAATAATGAAAAAAACTTCACAGCGACTCAGTCTTTGAAAACTGATATAAAGGTGAATGTCTAGTGGAAATTTGGGGCTTGCTGGGCTGCCACAGGCAGTTTGCATTTAAACAAGTTGTGACTTTGATTTAAGAATTTGACTTGATGGGTAATAGAGCCAAAGCAAGAGATGATATATATACTGTTTCCATCAGAAATATCAGGTTCTTTGTGTGATGTGTTTATTTCTCCAAGTGGTTATGTATTTAATAAATAATGTGTTTCAGTGGGTATTATTTTCACTTCAGTGTTTAATACCTCTACAATATGTCTCAGATTCAGGGTTGAATGGCACCTCATAAATTATGAGCTGTTATTAGCTGCTTTCTCCTTGCATCTTAATTATTAGGTTGAAAAGAGAGGGCAGACTTTTATAAGCATTCATATTTTCTGTTTACAAGGCTTTTACTGACATCTAATAAATTTAATTACCTCTAATAAGAAGAGGAAATGAAGTTCTATTTAGCAAATTCATAGCTTTGAAATGCATCTTGTAGCTTTATGAAGCTGGTAAGCTCCAGGAAGGTGAAAGCTATTTAAGGAGCTGTTGCTGGGTTAAACTAACTGCAAAACTGTTAAATTATTTTTGTTTCCATTTTATTGCTTAACCTCCAGGGTAAACTTCAGGCTACCTGATAAAGCAGCCACTCAGGGACTTTAAACTGGACGTACCTTCCCCCACAGGGCCGAAGCAGGCTCCTGTATTAAAGGTACATTTTTCAAACATAATTTTAAATTTGGAAATTGATTGTGTCTTGACCTACTTATTTGCAAGAGCTGTTCATTCCCGACTCCTTTGTTTGGTTCATATTATAAATCTATTGTTCTTTCATGAGGGCTCCCAGCTGGTAAGGGAGGGTGAGGGATCAATGCAGGGAAGATGAGCTCACTCTGCCAGCACCACTGTCATCTGAATCAGACCTGCAACTGACAGGACTCGGGCTGCAGAAAGGACACTTCGTGTTCTCGAGTAACCGCTTCCTACGGGGGGCGAGAACATAAAGAAGGCTGTCTGCTGGCTTATAAAGATTGTGTTTGGGGGATGAGGGGTCCTATAAAATACTTAAAGACTTATTTTATAGGGCATCAGATAGTTAATTTGGATTTATTTTTTTTTGGTCCCAATATACTCCCAAATGATACTTTATAAACGTCTAGATTCCCACGTCTTGTAGTATTTTGGCAGCCAGACCCTTGGAAAAACCATACTACTTAGTGATAACTCTTTTCTTGGTCTTTCCTTAAAACCTAAAAACAAGCCAGGTGTTCATAGGAAGGTCTTGTGAATGGATAATCATCCCTTAAAGATGTCCTTGGGCCTGGAGCCCCCTCTCGCTGTGACAGCCGCTCTGCTCTGAAGAGCTGCTTCGGGCTTGGCCCTGGCTCCTTCTTTGTCCTCCCTGCACACTCCCCATCCCTCTAGAGCAGCCACGTCCCCCCAAATGCCTCAGACTCTTGTCCTTCCTATATTTACCAGTGCCTTATTTCAGCTCCTTCTTATTTCCACGGAGACAATGGCAACAGCATGTCTTTCTTGCCTCCAGTCTTGGCCATTCTCGTCTGTTATCCACAGTAGTGGCCAAAATCAGCTTCCTCTGAAGGAACAACCATATTGCCTACAGCCCCATCAGGTCCCAGAGCACCTCTCTAGTCTCATCTCCTATCTGAGCCCGATTCCACTCCACCCCAGCCCTCCCAAGTCTCTGGTTCCAATCAAACAGCGCTTATTGTTTTCCAAATACATCTGGTCCTTCCAGGGAGCTAACCCACTTCCTTTGGTGCCTTTGCTTAGCAGTTTTAGTGGGAGGATTGGAGTCAAGATGCAATTACGATGGATTTAAGAGAAGACAAAGTGGACACAATGGGTAGACCATCTTACTGCTTCAAATAATCTACATTAGAAAGGAATAAAAGAGAGGGTTAAGAAAGGGTATTTTTGAGCACATATTATATGCATTTTAGCCATTTCAATTTCTTCTTTTGCAAATTACCTGCTCGTATCCCTTGTCATTAAAAAATAAAAACTCAGTCCTTTTATTGATTTGTGGGAGCTCTTTGTATATTTTGGATACTATCCCTCTCTTTGTTATATATGTCACAAATATTGTCTTCCAGTCTATAATTTGTCTTTTAATGTTATTTATGTTATCATTTATCATATATAGTGTCTTTTGTCATATACCTTCAGATTTTTAATATAGTCAAATATATTAATATTTTTCTATTATTGCTTCTTATTTCTGTCTTACAAGCTCTCTCCTTCACAAATTACTCTTTGTTTTTGTCTTCTTCTGGGACTTTGTTTTATGTCTTTACCTTTAAATCTTTAATTCAGCTCACATTTACTTTGGTGAAGGATATGAGAGAAGGTTCTGGCTCTTTCTCCCTCCCTGACACCACCCCCACAAGTGTATCTGGTTGCCTGAACACCAGTTGATGGGCATTTAATGCTTCCAAAACTGATCTGGAAACTTATATTTTTAATATTCTAAATTCCAATTTTTAAATTTTTAAATTTTTGTCCCTCTTCTACTCTGAAGGGACTAAATTCTAATTTTTAAAGGAGAATCATCTTGAGCATGTGTAAAGATACGGAGGAAGGATCCTGCATATAGGACAAAATTGAAAAATTCAGGAGAACTCAAAGAATGCTGGAAGAAGCCTTGGTTCTGGAAGGTGGGAGGGAATCGGGCCAGAGAACAGAGATTCATCTTGAATGGAGGCTGGAGGGGAGGGGAGGATGCATGTCCACACAGGTGAGATGACAGGAGTTGGGAGAGTTTACATCTGAAGGCCTCCGTTTTCTCTGTGCAGGAGCAGGCAACCAGCCATCTGCTGAGAGCAGCAGTAGGGTAGGACGTTTGTAGAGGGAATTCATCACGGAGTGTTTGGTTAAGGCAAGGTGGGAGAGTGTCCAGAAGGGGTTTGTGAAGTATGTCTCATCATCTCCATGCCACACCCTGGTACATCTTCTTATGTGGGTCATTGCAGTAGTTCCACATAGGCAGGGATGGTCATCTGTCTTGTTCACTACTTTATCTCTGGCATCTGGAATAGTGCCTGGCACATAGGAACATTCAGTAATCACTTGCTGAATAAATGAATGGATGCTGGGGAGCTTTTCTGCAATGGAATGAAGGTTCCAGAGGACACTGTAGAATGAGCATAGAGAAGGACAGACTGGGGAAGTTACAGATGAGACGCATGCTGGGACTTCTGAGCAGCTGCAAGGTAGAGCCTGGGTGCTACCACAGTCTTGGGGAAGCTATAGATGTGTTGCCCCAACTCAGCATTTGCTTGAGGTTCCAAATTAGAGGCTGTTAGATTGAGGTTCTTGCACCTCTTCCAGTGGGGCAGGCAGGGGACTTGCTGGCTCTGGGAGCTTTCATCTTCCCTGGGCTACCAGTGGATCCTCAGAGCATGGCTACCTCCATCACATAAGTAGCTGGAGAGTATCTCAGGTGGCAAGAAGTGACCAGAGCCCCGAAGAAGCCCTTGCCCAGGTGGTTGAGGAGAGACGATTGGCTACTACCAAAGACCACACATCCCTCTGTGGAATCAGGCCTTGGTGACCTAGAGACTGAACCTTCCCTTGGTAGAACCAGAAATCATCTGTGATGTCAAGAAGTGACCAGTCCCACAAAGAAGGCTCTTTCCATATTGTAGACCCTCAAAAAAGGTTTTTGGAATGAATAAGCGATTGGACGGCTGAATAAATGGTGACAAAACAGAGGAATATTTTCAATTTCAAAGGGAATGGAGGCATCTCTCCCCTGGGCTGTCTATTTACTTCTACAGTAATCATTAGTACTGTTTGCCAAAGACTTCTGGCTCTCCACCTTCTGAGAACATGGTAAGATTGCATTTCCCAGCCCTGGGTAGCACATGTGATGAGTTCTGGCCAAAGAGTTTTAAGCAGAATTGTCATGTGTCATGTTCAAACGAAAGCATTTACTTGCTGGTGCAAGACCTTCAGACACCCTTTTTCCTCTGTCATGTGCTTCTCTGTCACTTGGAGTCCCTGAATGAGTAGGATGAGCCACTCTGACAACCCACGATGGCCATGTAGCATGAGTGAAATTTTGAGGATGCTTGTTACTTAGCATAACCTAGCCTGTCCCAACCGACACACCTTCTGTTCTAATCTGAACTCTGATTATAACTATTCCTGGAGGAAAAAGAAAGGAAGCCTACTTTTTAGTTATCAAATTTCTTTTCTTTCCTTTTTTTAAAAATTTTTGTGGTAGAATATATATAACATAAAATTTGTCATTATAACAATTTTAAGTGTACAACTCAGTGGAATTAAATATATTCACACTGCTGTGCACCATCACCACTGTACCTCTCCAGAAATTTTTGATCTTCTCATACTGAAACTTTGTACCCATCAAGAAATAACTTCCCATTTCCCCCTCCCTCCAGGCCCTGGTAACCACTGTTCTACTTTCTGTCTCTACGAATTTGACTATTCTAAGTACCTCATGTAAGTGGAATTATATAGTATTTGTCCTTTTGTGTCTGGCATGTTGCACTTAGCATAGTGTCTTCAAGGTTCATCCATGTTGGAGCATGTGTCAGAATTTCTTTCCTTTTTAAGGCTGAATAATATTTCATTGTATATTTTGTTTCATATACCACATTTTATTTATTTATTCATCCAGTAATGGACATTTGGATTGTTTCTTTCTCTTGGCTATTGTGAATAATGCTGCTATGCAAAGGGTACACAAATATCTGTTTGGGTCCCTGCTTTCAATTCTTTTGTATATATAATCAGAAATGGAATTGCTTGATCATATGGTGATTCTATGTTTGATTTTTTTAAGGAACTGCCATACTGTTTTCCATAGCAACTGTCCCACTTGGCATTCCCACCAGCAATGCACAAGGGTTCCAATCTTTCCACATCCTTACCAACACATATGGTTTTCTGTGTTTTTGATAGTAGCCGTCCTAGAGCGTACAAAGTGATATCTCATTGTGGTTCTGATTTCTTCTTGAACCTTTCCTTGCCAAGTAGGAGGGAAGCCATAGTTGTCACTATCTCTACAGGTTAGAAAAATACATTAGGTTTGGCTCTAGGTATGAAAGCAGCCTGTGGCAAAACTATGACATGGATGAATTCACTCTTTTATACCTAGTCTTCCTGTGTCTTATGCCCCTTTCCAAATGCCCCTTCTTACAATCCCTCTTCCCCACTGAAGTAGTCATTGATATAATACTAACAAGAGAGTGAGACCTCCCAGGAGTATTTGCTGTTTAAACACAAGGAAGGAGGAATACATTGCCAATGTCACAAGTTCAAAATTCAGTGAGGAAACTGTTTTGGGGTGGGGCACCCCTGAAATTGAATCACACAGACAATAATGCCTCGCGAGAAGGATGCCCCTTTCCCACAAGCCACATCCTGGATCATGGCTACATCTATTCATTGTGCTGCTGTTTGGTTTACTGTATTTGGAATTAGGTTCTCTTGGATGTGCTATTTAAATGACAGCGTGATTACATGAATTTACCCAGAAGTTTCCCTGGGAACCCAGAAAGCCCAACTAAAAAATTCAACATCTTTATTGGAACTAAGCCTTTAACAGGACTGAAACTGAGTCCTAACATTTTGGAAAGTTCTTAAGGCTCTGCCAAGCGATGGCTCTGTGCAGAATCTCTGAGGACTGACCTGGGCCCCACGAGATGAAGGCCTTATGATTTAGACCCAGGCCGAGGATGTCTGGTCAGTCAGGCCCTGTCAGCTTCCATCTTCAAATACAACATCCACTGGGGCTGGAAGTGCCCCAGAGTAACAACCAGAGTGGCACTGTGGCTCCTTAGCAGTGTGCCTTTGGACATGGATGCTGGGGGCTGCTGTTTCCTGTCCCCACTAGGAGGTCCAGGGTGTGGAGGTGTGGCCAGTGCAACTGGGGCTGCAGGAAGGTTGGCCTCCCCGGTTCCGGTAGGTTGTTTGATCCAAAGGAGCTCTGATTGCCTGTGACAGGAGATGACTCTGATAGAGCCACGGCTCTCAGAAATGGAGCATGTGGAACTGACTTCTGAAGCAGTTGTCAGTTACCAGGATAGGCAGCACCCTCCCCCTCCTCCTCTCCTCTGGGATACACTGAGTGTGGAGCCCTGCTGTTGCCTGCACCCCATCTCTCGACTGCACCTTGGATGCTTCTCACTTTGCTCCTGGGCACCTCCTGAGGCACCAGGGCTATGTCTTTTACCATGAAGAAGAGCCATGGTGGGGAAACACACTTTCTTTGGGGTCCCTGTCCAAAAAGAATACAAGGGCCCATCCAATAATTCTTCATAAGAAAGCGAGACCACACAGCAATGATGGCCAAAGTCTGAGCAAAGGTTTGATGACAACCATAGAGACCTGCAATGCCCAAAAGGAAAACGTAACACCGAAACTCAGATTCTCTCCACCTGGAAACCGGCGGTCCTGCCACCTTTTTCTTTGCCCCCAACCTTGCTGCCATATTGCAGGAGCTAGATTTTCTTCCCACACAAGAAGTCTCTTCCTGATGCTCTTCTCTTTCCTCGTTTCCAGTCCAAAGGCCTCACTGTTGACGCTTATAAGAGAAAGTTTCAAAAAAGAAAAAAAAATCAAGGCCGAGCACAGTAGCTCATGCCTGTAATCCCAGAGCTCTGGGAGGCCGAGGTGGGACAATCGCTTGAGCCCAGGAGTTCAAGGTTACAGTGAGCTATGATGGCTCCACTGCACTCCAGCCTGGGCGACAGAGCGAGACACTCTCTTAAAAAAAAAAAAAATCAGTTACCATTGTAATATTAATAGTTTCTGCAGAGATAAGCATTGTTCTTTGTGAGCCCAGCCTTTGACATGAACAAGCAGATGTCTTAGCATCTCATCTGAAGTATGTGTCTCCAGGTGACTGCCCTACCCCAGGACAGTGGGGAAGGGTCTTATCCTAATTTCAGCATAAATAAATTCACCCACCAGTGGTCTTTCCCAATATGGGAATTACCCCCAAAACCAACCCAAGGGTCTGTCCGTGGAACTGCCAAGAGTTCAGAAACACTGGAGTACCGTTTCAAACTATTCTGCTAATACTTTCTATTTCTCAACCTACACAGTAGCCATTTGCCCCCACAAATGAACAGAGATAGCAGCCAGATCATTAGATTGGATCCCAAAGAACATTTCAATCCACTGTCCAATAGGCATTCATCGAACACCTACTAAGAGCTTCACCTCCTGCTGTGTTTGGGGTCGGGGGCAGAATTCAAGATTCTGGCCCAGAGAAGTCTCCAGCCTAGTTTGAGTAGGAAAAAGGAACACAAAAGAAACAACACAATATGATTCACAATCGATGATTGATTCAGAAAATGAGACTTCAGTTAACAGGAAAAGTGTCATAAAGCCATATCTTAGAGTACGCTAGCTCTGGAAAATTTTAACAGAATCCTGGAACTCTAGAGCTGGAAAGATCTTGGAAATCAACTGTTCCAATTTCTTTACTTTTGAGGAAGAAGGCTGAGATCCCAAAGAAAAAGGCTGGGACTCCACAAGCCTGCCTCCCACTTCAGATGCCAATCTCAAGCCCCAGGTTGTTTTACCTGTGCTTCTGGCCCACTGGCTATAAATTAGGGTCCCCACAATTCCCTCTTTGGGTCTGATTAATTTGCTAGAGCAGCTCCAAACTCAGGGAATCACTTACATTTACTGGCTCATTATAAAGAATATTATAAAAGATACAAATGAAGAGATACATAAGGCGAGGTACATGTAAAGGGGCATAGAATTTCTGTGCCCTCCCTGGGTGTACCATCCTCCAGGAATATCCACGTGTTCAGCTCTCTGGAAGCTCTCCAAACCCAGTCCTTTTGGGTTTTTATGGACGCTTCATTATGTAGGCATGATTGATTAAACCATTGGCCATTGGTGATCAACTTAACCTTCAGCCCCTCTCTCCTCCCCAGAGGTTGGGGGTTGGCGCTAAAACTCCCAATTCTTTAATCTTGCCATGGTCTTCCCAGTGACCACCCCCCATCCTGAAGCTATCTAGGGGCTGCCAGCCATCAGTCAGCTCATCAGCGTGCAAAATGACATCACTTTGGTGATTCCAAGGATTTTAGGAGTTGTATGCCAGGAAACTGGACGAAGACCAGATATATATTTCACAGTATCATGGCATGTTTTCAGGTATTTGTTTTCCATTTGTATATCATCTTTGGAAAAATGCCTATTCAAATCCTTTGCTCATCTTTTAATTGAGTTGTTTCTGTTTTTATTGTTGGGTTGTAAGAGTTCTTTACATAGTCTGGATAATTGTCCTTTGTCAGCTATAAATATTTTCCCTCATTCTGTGGTTTGTCTTTTCACCATCTTGATAGTGCCCTTTGGAGCACAAAAGTTTTTAATTTTGATGAAGTCCAATTTGTCTATTTTTTTTCCTTTGGTTGCTTGTATTTTTGGTGTCATATTTGTCCAAGGGGTTTTAAGAGCCCCTTTTATTTTATTTATGTCCAAGATGATACTGAGTGACATTCAGATGGTAATGGCACATCTTTGTTTAAGAAGTGATTTTTTTTGGTTGAGCTGACCAGGGCTCTCAAAATGGCCCTAAGGAAGAACAAGAGGTTTCCCTGTGGGTGCACAGCTGGGCAACTGCTTCCAAAGCGTAGGTGGGAAGGTGTTCAAGGAACAAATTATGGCTAGGATGATATCCAATTGCAAATGTCTTTTACCTCATTTGAGAGGAGCAAGTATAAGTTTGTATTTGCTTCAAAACATTTAAAAGACAGATAGGTAGAGACAGATGTTGAGCACTCCTCTGTGGGCTTTTTTGAATTTTCTGATGGTCTCTTGGCTTGCTTTTGGTTAAGGTTTTACCAAGTGACCATTTTCTCCTCCATGGACAGCAGGCTTGGGGTGGCAGAGGGTCCTTCCCATCTATTTCTGCAGTAGACTCTGCTAATCTTGGTGGTTCAGGGGTGTCCCCTGTGTCCTGCTTTCTGCAGGGTAGATGGTCTGAGCCATAGTGCCATTGTGTCTTTGAGTGACGAGTTATAGGTTTTGACCTTCTGATTTCTGACAAAACCCAACTATCGGCCCTGTGTGGAACTCACTCACAGGACACTGTGGAGCCTTCACAGGGTCCTTTGGGGAACCTAGTGTGTCCCAGAGCAGGAAGGAGCCAGAAGGAGTCCGGCAGATCTTGGCACCCTGGAATTTGGGGGACGTCCATGGCCTGTTCAGGGAGGTCATCTTGCTTTCCCTATTTGACTAAGGTCCCTGGATGCTGACGTGCAGGGTTTACAGTCAGATTGTTGCATCCTGGTCCCCTTCCCTCTGCCGGCTTCCAACTGGCAGCCTGGGCACAGCCAGAGATCCAGATTTGTAATGGAAATAAATGAAGAAAGGCCTTCAAAGGGGAAAGCCCTGGTGTTTTCCAAGCGAAGCCTTTGAGTCCACTGCCTTGTGGCTTGGCCGGTGGATGTGCCACCGAGCAGATCTTAGAAAGAGGGAGGCAAGGCGGGGCTGGCCGAGAAGGCACTCGGGATGGAGATGGAAGATATGATGGATTCACCACCTAATGAGAAGCATCTGCCACACTCCCCAGCTCACGGCCACTTCCCCAGGATGGATCATGCAATTGAAAAGTGGGAGATGGAACAGCCTGCTTCCTTCTCATTTATTAGGACCTGGAGAAAATGAATCTGATTTGGAGCTCTCCGGGGTTGGCATTAGGTGCAATTCCTTTTTAGCTGGGAGGTAGGCGGTCTGGAAAGGTTAGCGTCCTGTCCCCAAAGCTGTTAGCCAGCAAGCTCGGAGGCTCAGGAAAGTGAGGGGTGGGGGGGAAGGCAGGCACCACGAACACTAGGGAATGAAGTTTGCTATTCGACCCCACCGACCATGAAGGTTAAGGAGCTGGTGACAACCGATGATTTCTCAAGGGCGTTTTGTTTGCAGATGGCTTTCTAGTGATTTAGGCAGGTCGTTAGTGGATCAATACTTTTCTCAGGAGTTCTTGAAATCCCTGACTGCTTAATAGTAGAACCTAGGCAGTTATTTCTAGCAACTGTGCCCAATGTTGGGGGAGCCACCTTGCTGTTTGTAGCTGCCATCTGACGGCCTACTATGTGCCAGACACTGCACCAGATATGTTTTGTGGATTTGTATTATGAGTTTGAATCATTTTGCAGATGAGTCAACTGAAACTCAGAAGGATTAAGTATCTTGACCATAGTCATGTAATCAAACTGCCCAAGCTGGAATATTCCCTCTGCTTGCGAGCTTATACAACGCACTCAACCTTCCTAAGCCTCCATTTCCTTGTCAGTTAAATGAGATAAAACATGCTCAGTCCTTGGCCTGAGGCCTGACAGCTGAGGCGCATATCTAGGCCTGTCTGGCCCCAGAGTCTGTGTGTTCTTTTTATAATATGATAGGAAACTTGAGACAGAAAGGAAGACATGTGGTTAGATTTTGCAAATGCATGTATTTCCTGGGAAGATGCACTGACTGGTGGTGTTATTTCTGGTTGAGTGTGACACGGAAGAGACCCATTGAGCCACTGTCCTGGTTGGCATAACAAGTGGTTAGATAACCACTCTGTGCCTCTGATTTTTTTTTTTTTAAGAGACAGGGTCTCACTCTATCACCCAGGTTGGAGTGCAGTAGCAAGATCACAGCTCACTGCAGCCTCAAACTCCTGGACTCAAGGGATCCTCCCACTTCAGCCTCCCAAGTAGCTGGGACCACAGGCACGTGCCACCATGCTCAGCTAAGTTTTCTATTTTTTGTAGGAATGGGGTCTCTCTATGTTGCCCAGGCTGGTCTTGAACTCCTGGCCTCAAGCGATCCTCCTGCCTTGGCCTCCCAAAGTGTGGGGTTATAGGCGTGAGCCACTGCACCTGGCCCTCGGATTCTTCCTCTGTGATAGCACCTACCTCATGGGTTGCTGAGAAGATTAAATGAGTTAACACTTGCAAGCAGCCAATGAAAGTCGGTTGTTCTTATCATCCTTTTACAGGCAGGGAGTGGAATCATAGCCATTTGCTTTGCTAGATTCTTAACAGGTCAATGGTTGAGTTCACGAGTATACAAGCTGCTGCTTGGGGGGGCCATATATGAGACATTGGAAAGAAGTTTCTGATATTGCTGGATGTTAAACACAGGAGTAAGGAAGGAAAAGACACTAAAAAGCTTTAGAAGAAGGAGAGGAGCTGTGGTGTAGTAGAGGAAAGCATTGGATGGGGTCAGGAGACCTGGGTTCCCGTTTACGCTCTGCCACCAGCTAACTGGGGGAGTCCTGGCTGGGTACACACTCCTTGGGAATTAGATTCTTCATCCATAAATGAGAAGGTTAAGCAAAGTGCATCCATTTATTTAGACATTTATTCAACAAATATTTATCAATGACCATGTGCCAGGCCCTAGGAACACATTAGAAAAGACAATTGACCCTTCTCTCATGGGGTTTACCTCCTAGTCTGGATTGAAGGGGGCAGACAGAAAGTAAATAGACCAACAAACGAGATAATTATAAATGGTGATAGCAGCCACCACACTGAAATGGAGAGTTGGGGGAGGGAGGGAGGCAGGGAAGGCCTCCCGGAGGGGGTGACCTTTGTTCTGATCCTGGAGGAGTCAAATTGAGGAAGAACATTCCAGGCAGAGATCTGGGGGTGGCAAAAGGACTGGCATGATAGAGGAAGAGAAAGGAGGCCTGGGGTGGTGAAGTGAGTAGACGTGGCAGGGAGAATTGTGAGATGGGGTATGAAGAACTCAGGGACACGGAGCCCATGTGCAGGGCAAGGGGTTGGGATTTTCTTGTAACAACTGTGGGGAGCCTTAGAAGCGGGTTTAAGCTTGGGAGAAGCATCATCGGATTTTCATTGTTTAAAAAGAATCCAGGCCAGGTATGGTGGCTCACGCCTGTAATCCCAGCGCTTTAGGAGGCTGAGGCAGGAGGATCACTTGAGCCCAGGAGTTCAAGACCAGCCTGGACACCATAGTGAGACCCCATCTCTAAAAAAAAAAAATTTTTTTTAATTAGCTGGACATGGTGGCTTGTGCCTGTAGTCCCAGCTCCTCAGGAGGCTGAGGCAGGAGGATTCTGTGAGCCCAGGAGTTCAAGGCTGCAGTGAGCTGTGACGACGCCACTGCACTCTAGCCTGGGCAACAGAGCGAGACCCTGTCTCTAAAAAAAAAAAAGAGAGCCCAGCTGCTGAGTAGAGAAAGGATTGCAGAGCAGCAAGAATCCAGACTGGGAGCATGTAGGAGCCCGGGATCATGGTGGTGGCAGCAGGGATAGAGAAAAGTAGATGGATTCAGACATAGTTTGACCGTAGAGAAGGCAGGACTTGGTGTAGACGGCTGTGGAAGTTGAGGGAAAGAAAGTGGGAAGGGTGACCCCCAATTGGGGGCCTGAATTCTTCAGATTTGATTAGGTTATGCTGCGGTAACAAACACCCCCAGAATCTCAGTAGCTTACAAGGCACAGTTTTATTTGTCACTTAGATCACACGTCAGCTGTAGGTCACTGAGGGTTGCTTGTGGAATCAGCTCCACGTCCTAGGATCCAGCCTGAAGGAGCAGGCTCTATTCTGGATAGATTGAAAAGCCACCGAAGAGAACGGGCAGAAACATGCAAGGGCTCTGAAAGCGTCTGCCCGTGGTATGTCCACTCACATGTTGTTGACTAAACAGGTCACATAGCCAAGCCCAAAGTCAGGGTTGGTGGGGGGAGGGGGCTGCATTCTCTTCCCGCAGGGAGCACTGCAAGTCACAGGGCAGTGAGCGAGGGTGTAGGGTCCCCCACAAGCAGGGACAGTGATTATTTGGGAGCAGTAATGGAATTTCCTGCAGGGCCTGGGCTGCCGGGTGAACGGTAGTGCCACGCATTGAGTTGGTAAAGACTGCAGTTGAGGGTGGAGGGAGGAGGGTGGAGGGAGGAGGGAGGAGGTGGGGTGCAGCAAGTTTGGGGGGTGACATCGATAGTTGTCCCTTCACCTTTTGTCATCTGAGTTCCCAGCAGGGGCTTGGATCAAATGTTAATTAAACAAGTGGGACATGGGCCAGCCTGCCAGGGCGTTCCTGTGTGGTTCAACTGTTTCAGAGAAGACAGACCAGGTATTCTAGAGACCAGAGGGCATCCAGGTTAACTTCCCTCAAGAGAAAGGCCGGTAACCCAAGCCCTCCTGCTTTGTTCATCCACTCATTTCCGTCCAACCACCGGGTTCTTGGGGGTGAACAGGCTCCCCACCTCCTTTGTTCTGTCTTCTGTACTCCAGGCTCAGGGTCTCGAGGGCCTCCAGGAAGGTCAAGCTCTAGTTCCCTGCCTTCCTTTTCAGAGATCAAAAAATGGTTCCCTGGTTGAACAATGGCCTGACCATCTGCGAGATGTTAAGCGCATAATGGAACGTAACTCGAAGGGCTTTTAAAAACACGAAGAGGGATTTTATTGTAACTAATCGTGATGGATGGTGAGTGTGGTCACACTAGGAACATAAATCTTGGTGCCAAGTCTGGGACTAAAAAGCCAACTAACTCCATAGCTCAGAGAGTCTTGTTCTCAGCCATGGGTGAGTCACATGGGAAAGGTTTGGGGACCTCATCTGCATTAGCAGGGGTGAACGCCCTCCCTCCTTTTGGCCCACCCTGTTCTTGGCTCCCGCACCAGTGATGTCGCTCTGGCTGCCTCTGTTTGAGCAATGGGCTGCCCTGTCACACCCGCTCCTGGAGCCCATGAGTGGACAGGAAGGCAGCTCACTGGGGAAGGGACTGGACAGAGCTGTGGATGCACCGACTCCTCTCCCATTTAATTAAGGAGAAGAATGAGTCAAAGATCAGGGCAAGCTCTCAACAGAAAAGTTCATGTGTAATAGCTGCTCCTGTTAGCTATGTTCACCCTCTTAGAACCATCTCAGCTCCTGTGAACATGGCCAAGGCTCTTCATAAAGTTTGTTGATTAATCAGGTCAAGGTCTTACAGTTGTTGGTGAAGAACAAGCACACCGGACTTACAGTCAGAGGTTCTGGACTCAAAAGTCAGCTCTACCACTCTGTGACCCTGGGAAAGCCACTTAACTTCTCTGGGACTCAGTTTTCTCCTCTGTTATCTGTTCAATGGGTGTAATAATACCCAGACTTCCTAATTAAAAGGGTTCATGCAAGGAGCCTGATATTGTATGTGTCTCAAAGCACTTTGTAAAACATCAGAATATATTATTTTTATTCAGTTTGAATTTGGAAAACAACTCAAAAAAATCCCCAGATAGCATTTTTTTTCCCCTGGAAAAACAAACAAAGAAAGTGCAACAGCAAAATGGAAAAATCAAAAAGGAAGTGAGAAATGAGAAAACTGGGTTGGCCTCTCTTTCAAAAGGGAAACGAGGCTTGGCCTCCTGCTCCCTTCCACCGCCTCCCAGTTTTTTCTTTAATCCCTAAAACTCAGCGTTTTGGCATCTGAGAATGCTACGGGCTGAGTGTTTGTGTCCCCCTCCCCCAAATTCATGTGTGGGAAGCCCGATCACCAAGGCGAGCTTTAGGAGGTGGTTCAAGAGTGAGGCCTCATTGTGGTTTTGATTTGCATTTCCCTGATGATTAGAGAAGTTGAGCACTTTTTTATATGTTTGCTGGCCATCATTCTGTCTTCTTTGGAAAAGTTTCTGTTCATGTCCTTTGCCCATTTTTTAATAGGGTTGTTTGATTTTTTCTTGTTGATTTTCCTAAGTTCTGTATAGATTCTGGTTATCAGCCCTTTATCAGAGGTGTAGCATGCAAATATTTTTTTGTAATATTCTGTAGGTTGTCTGTTTACTCTAGTGATAGTTTCCTTGGCTGTGCAGAAGCTTTTCAATTTGATCAGGTCCCATGTATTTATTTTGGTTGCTGCTGTGATTGCTTTGGGGGTCTTCTTCATAAATTCTTTGCCTAGGCCAATGTCCATAAGAGTTTTTCCAATGTTTTCTTCGAGAATTCTTATGGTTTCATGTCTTAGGTTTAGATCTGTTATCCATTGTGAGTTGATTTTTGTGAGAGGTGAGAGGTGTGGGTCCACTTTCAGTCTTCTACATATGGCCATCCAGTTTTCCCAGCACCATTTGTTGAATAGGGAATCTTTTCCCCAGTGTACGTTTTTCTGGAATTTGTCAAAGATCAGGTGACTGTATGAGGTTGGTTTTATATTTGGGTTCTCAGTCCTGTTCCATTGGTCTACGTGTCTGTTCTTGTGCCAATACCATGCAGTTTTGGTTACTATAGCCTTGTAGTATAGTTTGAAGTCTGGTAGACAGATAACCACAATGAGATATCACTTAACTCCAGTGAGATTGGCTCATATCAAAAAATCCCCAAATAACAAATGTTGGCGGGGATGTGGACAGGTAGGAACACTCATACACTGCTGGTGGGACTGCAAATTAGTACAACCTCTATGGAAAAGAATATGGAGATACCTTAAAGAATTAAAAGTAGAATTACCATTTGACCCAGCAATCCCACTACTGGGTATGTATCCAAAAGAAAAAAAGACATTTTATAATAAAGACATCTGCTCTCGAATGTTCATAGCAGTACAATTCACAATTGCAAAGTTGTGGAAACAACCCAGGTGCCCATCAATACACGAGTGGATCAATAAAATGTGGTATATGTATACCATGGAGTATTACTCAGCAATAAGGAACAACAGTGAATTAACTCATCTGGTATTATCCTGGTTGGAGCTAGAACCCATTCTTCGAAGCGAAGTGTCACAGGATTGGAAAAACAAGCACCACTGGTACTCACCATCAAACTGGTACTAACTGATGAACACTTACATCACACAGGGCAATAACATTCATCAGAGGGCGGGCGGGCGGGAGGGGGGTGGAGGGGATGGGAAAAACTCTCACTGAATGGATGTGGGGAGCACAGTTTGGGAGATGACCACGATTGTGGCTCTGACACGGGCAGAACGGGGGCAATGTGTATGGCCAAAGTGTTGTACCCCCATGATATTCTGAAATTAAAAAAATAAATTAAAAAAAAAAAATATATATATATATAAAAAAAAAAAAAAAAAAAAAAAGAGTGAGGCCTCTGCCCTCCTAAATGAGATTCGTGTCCTTATAAAAGAGGCCCCAGAGAGCTGCCCTGCCGGACGGAGAGAGGCGCAGTCTGCGAGGAAACAAGCCCCCCAACAGACAGTGAACCTGCCTTCATCTTGGACTTCCCAGCCTCCAGAACGGTGAGAAATAAATGTTCGTTGTTTAGAAGCCGCCCAGTTTGTGGTATTTCTGTCACAGCAGCCCGAATGGACTAAGAACATACGTTGCATTTAGAGATTGTGGCAAATTCTTGCTTTGAAAAAATATTCTTTCTAGATAATGTGTCTGTGGGTGTAATTTGTTTATATAATATTGTGCTGAAACTAGGTCAGTGCTTTCTGATACTGAGTAATGCACCATCTTCAGGGCAAGGGGCCAGAGCGCAGGGGCCACAGAAAGCATGGTAGAGCAGGAAGGGCATGTTGCTTTCACCCGGGTGACCATTCCCATCCACGGGCAGTGGCTGGCTTGTCGTCAGGAAGAGCCAAGATCAAAGCCACAGGATTACGCGGGAGCACCCCGTTGGCTGCCCAAGGCCCGTCTGCACACTCAGCCCTGCTCTTCTGATATTAGAGATTCTCCGGGGCTCCTTGAGTTTCCAGATGCTTCTCAGGGTTCCTCTATGTCTGGCACTGAATATAGGCTCTTTGTCATTCCTTGGATTATTTTCCACTTCTATTTCTTCAGCTCCCAGAAGTACTTTAAAATTCGGGGCCTATTAGCTGCAGTCTTCTCAGCTTGCTAGGATAGTTACAGATTGGTTCTTAATCTCAGAGTTCTTTAAAAATTTCTATGGAACTTTGAAAATTAAGGGAGATAATTGTTAGGCTCAATTCTCAATCTTAAAACCACCTTTCTAGAGCTATCTAATTCTTTTTGAGTTTGTTAAGATCATCCTTGGAAACTAAGAGGTAATATTTTCTGTAAATATCCGACAGAAAATTTAAAAGAATATAGTCTTCCTTTGTAGGGGATACAATTTAATATGTATGTATGTATATTATTATATAGTAATAACATTTTATAATAGCATATATTATATATTAACATATAACCTGATTATATTATTCAAATATTCTGTATTATTAATACTCTTGAATCATTTTGTTTTAAGGTTATCTACCTAAATAGGAATTTTCTTTTACTGTATCTGAGAATCTCCAAATTTAATAGGATTAACTCGTTAGTGTAGATTTGTATCTAACAGTTAATCTATTTATATATATATTATGACAGTAATGTTTGGGTTTTTTTTATTATTTTGTTTTGGTTTTTAGGCTTATTTGATTTCCCCTAATTCCCTTTTAAAAAATATGAATTATGTTCACTTTCTTCCTTTTATTAAAAAATAATTTAGAAAAACATACCCATTTTTGTTCTATTAGTGGCAACCTTTAAGTTTTTCACGTGCATCTGATCGTTTTTCTCTATTGCTATAAATGGGTATCTATCAAAGTTTCCCATGTGTATAATGAAAAATGTCTTGAATTTGTCCTTTACCTCATTAAATTGATTTTCTGCAGTTTCTAACCTGCTGTTCAGATGAGAGTTTTTAATTAATCAATTGTATTTTCTCTCTATTCACTCTCCACCTATCTCAGGTGGTTTCTTTCTTACCCTGCTTGCTCTAGTTTCTGGATTTATGTCCTCTTGAATATTGTTGAAAAGGCAGATCAAAAATTTCCTAAGGCTGCCTATTTTTTGCAGGAAGTCTATGTGGCAGAGAGTGTTTCCTACTGCCCTTCGGGTGGTCTCTCTGAGCAGACCTGCAGGAGCTCCTAACCTGTATCAAGCCCTCTGCCCGTTCAGCAGGAGACCCGGCTCTTCTTTCTGTCCCCCTCCAAGCAAGGATGGTTCCATGGACTTTTGTCAAGGTCTTCTCGACTTCCTTCCCGGGTAGGCTGCTCTGAAATTGGAAGAGGGGTCATGAACTGGTCTCCTGTGCCCCTTCTATGAGGATGACCCCATAAGAGTCACCCTTATGAATAGCAGTGATATTTTGACTGGTAGGATCACAACCAACCCTTTACTGAGTTTTCATTGCCTCATGGGAGACACAAAATAAAACCATATAATGTCACTCAACCAATGTTGGGCCTGTCCCTAGACCATGGGTATTCTCTGATCTCATGCAGAGATATTAACAACCTGTTTCTTTCAATGAAAAGTTTGATCTTTTTTAAAAAGTACACTAATAGATGCGGCAACTCCTGTTTTTGCTATTGATTTATCAGCAGTAAGTATGGCCATGTACAAAGAGCGAGTCCATGATGCTGAACACACAGTTGTCTTACAGCAACATAAAATGGGAAATAGCCTAGAGGTCCAAAAATAAAGGACTGATTGACTGATCGATTGATCAGTGGAGGCTTGGTTATGCAGCCCTTAAAAATAATGCAGGAATATTTAATGACATGGTAATATTTTCATTGTTTAGCAAGTAAAGAGTCACAAAACCTTATTTGATCCCATTTTTGTAAAAATAACATTATAAGTGTGTGTGTGTGTGAGAGAGAGACAGAGGGAGGGGTGAGAGAAATACCTAAATATGTTAATCTCTAGATGGGGTAATTCTGGAGATTTAAACATTTTTATTCATTTTGCTCTTCTGAATTTGCCTACATTCCCTTCAATGCATATGTAGTGCTTTTATATTAATATTAATAGTAACAGAAAAAAGGTATTTTTAAAAAAATCAGTTCATTTGGAAACCCTTATAGATAATAGCTCCATATTAGATGATTTTGCTATTGTATTGCTTATTTTCCTCTAAAAGAAAAAAATGAGAAAAAGCTGGATATTCTGGAGGTATTATTTAGAAATCATACTGATATTCATCATTATAATCCTGTTACACTGGAAGATTCTGAAATAACTTCTGAATTATCCAGGAAAAAAAGAGATGTAATTCTCTTCCTCTGTGTGTGCATTTAAATTTTGGTTACTTTAATTCTCTGAAAGCTGGTGAGCTATGGGTTACGTCTATAAACTCATAGAATTCTTGAACTGTAAGGGATCTGAGGGGCAGTGGTCAGCTGGAGCTGGTTCGAGGTGGCTGGAGGCATCTCTTCCCAACTATGCATCCAGTAATGTCAAATTGGTAGCTTGAAATTAGCTACGGTGAGAGTATTTACACCACAGCAATTGGCAAATGCTACAAATCAGGATTCCCCTCTCTAGAGCTAGTTGCTAAACATTTACCAGCACATCATTACTTTAGGAGTGGTGTAAACCACGAAGGAACTGGGGCTGGGAGAAGTGATGTGATGTGCCCAAGGTCACGTGACAGCTTGAAGACAGAGCTGGCTTGACAGTCAGGCCTCCCCACTCACTCCAGCTTCCAATTGTCTGTCTCACAAGGGTTCTGCGAAAAACAGCACAACTCAATTTTTACCAGTGCTGAAGAGAAGTGTGTTTATTGCATTTAGGAACATGGCAAACTTCATTTCTAGAGTCGAAAGAAAAATGATCAGTGTGTCCATAACCATTCTTTTGCTTTATGTGAATTCACAGAGAGACTTAGAGTAATAAGTGAAGACAATTAATCTACATGTGAAACTAAGCATTTCTCAGATAATTGTTTTTTTTTAAGAAAAGCTTAAATCCCTGTATTAGACAACACAATATTCTTACCATTTGTGCAATGATTTGTTAATTAAATTCCTACTAAAACAATATTTATTTTTCACCTTAAAATCAGCCAAATATCAATCTACAATCAATACAATGTTGCCTGGAGGCATCTCCTGCTTCAAATTTGCTTCACAAATCTGCTGCAGGTAATTTATACCCAGTCAATAAGACATGTTTCAAAAGCCACTTTTCCCTCCCAACAGGCAACCCTGGTCTAATTTACAATTGGATAAGAACTGGCAAACTATACACACCTGAGTTAAATGTAATTTGTAATAGGATTTTTTTTTTTTAAGCAGTAGTGAAAGATTTGATTTCATCTGTACGGTATGCAAGTAATCTTTGGCTATTTCTGGGATGAAAACTAGAAAACATAAATTGCTTTGTTTCCCTTTCAGGCATAATTTTTTGTTGTTGTTCTGTAGGTTGGGAGGAAGGGAACGTTCAGGGACAGGGAACGTAATGATTGCTGTTTGCGGTACGTGTTTGCAGGGTCCACGGGTAATAAGTGGAGAAGCCATTGTGATTGTTTGGGTTTATGTTCTAAGGGAAGGAATTCTTTATTGCATGACAGATCTTCCCTTGTTTCCTTATATTTGGGAGGAAGCAAATCCAAAGTGAGAACTGTCAAGTTTTGGCTGAAGGAAAGACTTATAAATTAATCCCACGGCTTTAAACCTCAACAAAGGTTGAAATCTACAATTAGCATTAGAGACTGTAATTAACTTACTAGGAAGCCCCATGCAGTTTGGGCACCTCTTCCCCACAGGTGGGCAGCATCTTTAGAAACCCTCCCTTTCATTCCGCCAGCTGCCAATTTGATTGGTTAAGTAGTTTGGACTGCTCAATCCTCTCTTTTTCTTTTGGATTGATGTGTTTATTACTTTTTGTGACAGTGGCTCCCAAGGCAGATGTTCAATAAAGGGAAAAAAAAAAATCTGATACAGACCCAAGTCAAGAGAGAAGCGGTGGAGATTGCAGAAAATTGGGAAAGTTATCATAAGCATGGAGCTGTTATTGGAGATTTTGCTCCCAGCGTTTGTAGCAGTTGTGTTATTTACTCTTCCACAGACGGAAACCTAGCAGGGAATTATTGAAAGCCGAGTTTCCTGAGTTTTAAATTGCACTCGTTTTGTGCACATCATGGCAGCTGTTCATTGAAGGCAAGGCTAAATTGAAGCTCTGAGAAATGGGGGCTGTTCTGTTTCTATCTCTCTCTGTCTCTCTTTTTCCAGAATGAAAAAAATGGACTGAGCTGCTTAATAATGAGGTGGTGTTTATTTGGTGGCATCAGGGAGCAGGGTTGTGCTAGGGCATGACTGTGAACATGTGACGCTTCAGGGTTCTTTGGGGCACCGACTCCTCACTCCCCACCCACTTTTGTGGCCCTGCCAGGCCCCAGTGCTCACCTCTGCTGCCTCCCCTCCTCCCTGGCCCCTCACCACCCTTGCCTGTCCCCTGTCCCCATGAAGCTTGACCTGCCCTAGACATCTGCTGCTCAGCTGGGACTTGGTGACAAATCCATGCAAAGCAACTTCCTCTGAAGCACCTCCTCTGTCTTTTTATACTTTTGCCTTTTCCACCCCCGATGTAACCGAAAAACATTGAATCAGGTACCTTCTAGAGATAGGATCTTCAATCAGCCCTTCCCTCAAATGGGTTTCAGGGATGTCCAGGTTTCCAAAACCTCCGGGTTTCCTACAACTACTTCCCAGGTCACCTCAAAGGCCATGCGTATCAGGTTTATGCTCCTTCACTTCCCCTTTAGTGTCCTTTAGCACAGCATATGAAACGCGTAAATCTATAAACTGCCATAGAACAAGACAACCTCAAACTGGTCATTACAACTGCATTTTGGAATTTTCGATCCAAATAACTATATTTGCAGAGAAATCCTCTATTTCCTAAAGTACAGTGGTTCACCAAAGCTCTGAGAAGGCCCAAAGGAAGAAAACCCACTTAATTTTGGCTTTTGTCTCATCTTCCCAAACTTATCTGGCTATGTAAACAATTATTGTACATAGATTTATTGAATATACTATGTGGCAGGCCTCATGCTAGGATCTGGAAAAACAATGTGTGAAAGAAAGATGCAGTCCTTCCCTCCCCTTAAAGAACTCTTCCCTACTCCCCCCAAGATATTGATTTATATGAATCTAGTGTTCCTCAGGGCACACTTTGAGAAATGTTTCCTTAAGTCCAAGGAGTGGCTTCAATGGTGCCCTTAAAATCACACCAATCTGAGAGCACCTTTCTTGGCTTACAAAAAGGCCTAGCCCTGAGAGAAAAGAAGCTTACAATTGTAAGAATTTAAAATACTGGGTAACATATGTTGTAGGACCACCTAAACCCACTTTCCTCCAAGCCACCTGTCCTGACCAGTGTGCTCCAGCCTCTTCACTGGATCCTTCAGAAGGGACGAGGAGACGAGAGCTGGGACTGGCAGGCAGGACAGTTTTGCACTGACTTTATTGCCCACATTCTCTCCAGGTGAGCTGAGACACGTGCAGCCCAGCCGGATCCGTCTGACTGGCTTTGGATATTTAACACTGGCTGGAAAGTGGCCTTGGAAATTCAGAGCAGAGACTCATGGCTTTTCTCCTGAGAACATGCAATAATGTGAAATTTTAGAAAGAGGTCAAAACACGGCAAACCATGGGACTAGGAGTGTTTCCACTGCTCATCATTGGCAGATTAAAATGACGGTCAATCCTGTTACTTCTTTTTCTGTCCAAAGTGGCTTTGTAGTTAAAGAAAGGGGATCCGAGAAGGTAATGTATATGGGCGTGTGTACACAAATAAATGTGAAATGCAGCTATGAAATAGCAAGAAGGACGTTGCTTGACCATCACGGCCCTTAAAGATAATTCACGTGGTGTTGCCCCACTGTTGTTGAAGTTTAATGACGCAAGTCTTTGTGGATCCCTTTCTGCACTTGGCTGTATTCATAGCACTCTGAGGGGCATGAAAGCCACTTGAAGACAGACCCTCCTTGTCAGTGGAAAGCTTAGTGTCTAGCCTGGAAGAGTGTTATAGGCTGAATTATGTCCCCCCCAAATTCATATGTTGAAGCCCTAACCCCCAGTACCTCAAAATGTACCTGTATTCAGAGATCAGGTCTTTAAAGAGGTGATGGAGTTAAAATAAGGCCTTTTTAGGATGGGCCCTAATCCAATCACACTGATGGCTTTATAAGCAGAGGAAATTTAGATGCCAGACGTGTGCACACACAGAAAAAAGACCATGTGAAGTCACATGGAGAAGCAGCATCTGCAAGTGAGGGGAGAGGTCTCAGAAGAAACCAGCCCTGCTGACACCTCGATCTGGGACTTCTGGCCTTCAGGATCGTGAGAAAGTAGATTTCTGTTGTTTAAGCCACCAGGCTGTGGCACTTTGTCAGCGGCCTGAGCTGACTAATACAGATGGGAGACTGGATTCAGGTGCGGAGAGTAATTATGATTCAATGTCAAACTGGTGCGAGAGAAAGTAAATGTACGAACAACAGGGAAGGAGAGAGGAGGAAGCAGGTTTGGACTTTCACCGACCTCCCCTATAATATTCCCTCCACAAACCCTCGCGTGGCCAATGTGCCTCATCCTCGTTGAGAGACGCCTTGTGAGAGAACCCACCTGGAGAACTTGACAGAGCACGTGGGCAGCACAGTGTTTCTTCATGGATGGCCATGATCCTACACTGCTGAGTTTGTTTCTTTTTTTTTTTTCCAGATAAAAAGTGAAATTTTGAACTTGCCAGTTGCTCCCCACATCAAATGTTTTCAGTTATTTCCAACCTTCATGTTTGGCCACTTTAGGCCCTAAAATGCTGGTGTGAGCTCCTGTAGTGATGGAACGATGGATGGGGGTGTGAAGACCTCCAGGTACTTGTTTCAAAAAATTAAAAGAAAAAAAATCAAGAAACCGCTATGCAACCAGCTGATCAGCAATGGAATGGGTATTTGGAAGAAATACTCTAAATAGCACTGGAAAATGACCATTTTTTAAAAAAAATAAACCTCTCTTGGATGTCTGCATCATATAAATCTAATAAGACAGAGTGAAAAATATTGGATTTATTTTTACAAGTTAGCTGTGACCTTCTCAACCTTCTGAATGGATTCCCTTCCCACAGTTCCTCTTAAGGGCCTTAGGGTTATGACTAACTCATAAAAATAAATCCAATATTTTCCCCTTAGCCATGTCATAGCCAATGTAGGAATTCAGATGATGGGGCCAGGGAGGTGGGTTTCATTTCGTTTGACCTCCCATTATGAGAGGCACTGAGCCCTCCACCCTGGTGGGGCCTCCAGCTTCCCAGCCCTCCCCGGAACCTGTGTACAAAGGAGCAAAAACAAGGCACTTGTGTCCAGGCCAAGCCCAGGGCAGAGTGTGGCGGGGATGTGGTGGCCAGACGAGGGGGCCCAGGTGCACCTGGGTAGAGACACAGGCTTTCTGGCCTGAGGGGCACAGGGAGGTGTGTTGGTAAAATGGCCTGTTGCTTTTTAGTGAGCAGAACAATCTCACTTTTGAAGAAGGGTCTTCCCAGCGAAAGGGAATCAGCTGCCATGGAGTTGTCTAGATTGGGCCTTCCTTAGGCAGGAAATGCCACCTGGGTCAGAGCTTCCACCTTGTCACTCCCAGTGACCTAGTTCATTAGGCAGATGTCTCCTGAGCACCGACTGCATGCCAGGCATGTGAGGGATCTGAGTCTATGGGGCAAAAAAAAACCCAGACACTGTTCCTGTCCCCAAGGGCCTGTGGGCTGATGCAAGATTCAGACACCAGCCAACAGACACAGTAATCGTGAGCAACCACACACTAGGCTACATCTTATGGCAAGGACACCAGAATCCTGTGGAAGAGACTCACGGCAGGCCCCTGACTGAGTGGGAGGGAGGGAGTGAGCAATGACTGGGTGGGAACAGGTAGACGGAGCAGTGGGGGAGAGAGTTCCAGAGAGAGGCTTGCGGGGAGCAACTCTGAGACAGAAGGGGTGTGTCAGGCAGTGTGCTTGGGACTGCTGCCTAAGGGAGGGCAGCAGAAGACAGAACTGGACCGAGGGGGAAGGTGAACTGCCACGTGGTGTCAGTGGAGGCCTCGGGCCACCCCGGGCCACCCCGGGCCACCCCGGGCGCTGTGAGGCTTGGGTGACCCCTCAGCCTGGTCCTGAGTTAGAACGAGGGTGCTGGGCCTTGAGACCCCACAGCGACTAGTCCCTGAATGCAGGCCACTCTGGGCAGGGTGTGCGGCCTTGGGCAAGGCGGCTCTCTCAGCCAAGGTGATTCTTGAAGGGGGTTGACAGTGCGGGGCCATTGGCCACCAAATGGGGGGGCCATCCCAGCATCCACTACAGCCTGCAAAGGTCTTTGGGCAGGAAGGAGCATGGGGCTTTCTAGCAACTGGAAAGAGGCCACCGGGGCAGAGAATGAGGAGCCTGGAGGTCCCACCGGGATGTCAGCTTCCGAGGACTGGAGGCTCCACCCCATGCGACCATCGTGTCCAGCCCACGCCTTTGACAGGCTCTCACTGGGCTCCTTCTGCTGAGGGCAAGGGAAAAAAGTAAGAGAAAGATCCCAGCTCCCACGCGGCTTGCACTGTTATGCACGCACACACACACATGCACGTGAGCATATGGAAGGGAAATCAAGAGAGTGCGTAACCAAGCATTCAGAATTGGGTAAGTTGTTGTCTGTTCACAATGTCTGCAATTCCTCCCTCCTGTTCCTCTTACATCCATTCCCAGTGGGCCAACCCACGGAAGCTGCTCTCGCCGAAGACTGATGACCTGCACGTTGCTAAATCCAATCCTCAGCCCTCGACTTCCTGGCCCTACCACGTGGCGCTGGACACACTGGGCCATCCTCCTCCTCAGCACACTCACCTCGTTGGCTTCCACGACTCCACGCTCACTGGTTCTCTTCCCACCTCGGGGGCTACTCTTTCTCAGGATCTGTCACTGGCTCCTTCTCTTCTCCCCAGCCATCCATGGAGGAGGAGCAGGGCTCAATCCCTGGCCCCTGCTCTCTACCCTTGTTCTTTCCCTGGGCCATTGAATCCCTTCCTGGAGCTTGAAATTCCATCCATTTGCCAATGACTCACCAATTTGTATCTTCTGCCCCACCGCTCACCCAGACCCCAGACCCATCTGTCCAGCAGCCTACTCAGTGCCACCACTCAGATGTCTAATAAACCTTCCCATGTCCCAGACTGGACTCCTGATCTCCCCGCTCTGCCAGACCTGCCGCACCCTCAGCCTCCCCATCTCAGCTGATGGCAGCTCCGTCCTTCCACTTTCGAGGTCTATAAACCCTAGAGTAATTTTTGATTTCTTTCTTTCTCTCATTTCGATTCCAATTCATGAGCAAGTCCTGGTGGCTCTCAACTCAAAATACCTTCACCAACTGATTGCTTCTCACCACCTCCCCTGCGACCATCCTCGTCTGAACCTCGGCCGTCTCTCTCTTTGATAACTCCGTAGCCACGGCCACCTTCTCATGGGTCTCCCTGCTTCTCCCATTGCCCCTTCCCCCCAAAATGGTCTGTTGTTAGCACATCAGCCTGGTCGTGGTTCTCAGCCACTCTGCTTTCACTCAGAGCAGCAGCTGGACTCGTGCAGTGGCCCACGTGGCCTGCCCCGCTTCCCCTCTGAGCTCTCCTCCTGTTCTCATCACTCATCCTGCTTCCACCACACGGGCCTCCTCGCCGTTCCTCCAGACCCCCAGGCTCCCTGCCACCCCAGGGCCTTTGCACCTCCATCCGCTGCGCCTGGTGCTTCCTGCCCTGACACGGCGTCTTGGATGGCACCCCTGCTGCCTTCAAGACTTCCTTCCCATCTCTCTTCCCTGCGAGGCTTGCCCCCGCCCCCGCGCTTAGCGCTGCAACCTGCCCCTCCCTGGTACTTGCGGTCCCTCTGGCTCTATTCACTTGTCCTTTTTCATAGCACATATCCCACTGCTAACATAATTTACTGTGTCCGTGTCTGCCGTCTTTGCTGTTCCCCAGTAGCATCCCCCTGGCAGTTAGGCTCCGGGGCCAGAGATCTTCATTCACTGATGAATCCAGGTGCCTAGAACAGCACCTGGCATGCAGCAGGTGCACAGTCAACATTCGTCAAATGGAAGAATGCAGAAAACCAGCTTGGACTGTTTATAATCTACCTCCCTTTGCAGTAGACAGCCTTTAACTAAGTCCCCAATGGCGTCCGCTCCAGGGCTTCTCACCCTTGGGCGAGCCCCTCCTCTAGAACACGGGCTGCACCTAATGAAACGCTGTTTTATACTGTGGTGAAACATGCAAAACATAAGATTTACCATTTTAACCATTTTTAAGTATACAATTCAGTAGCATTTAAATACATTCACAATATTGTGAACCATCACCACTACACAATTCCAGAACATTTTCATCAGCCCAAACAGAAACTCTGTACCCATTAAACACCCACTAACTTCCCATCCCCTCCTCCCCCCAGCCCTTGGTAACCTCTATTCTGCCTCATGTCCCTGTGAATTTTCCTATTCTAGGTAGACTCACTTCTAGTGAATAGAATTCCTAGAAGTGGTGTGATGTCACTTCTGACACTGGGTTATAAGAGACTGTGACTTCCATCTTGCTCTGTCTTGCTTCCCTCCCTGACTTGCTCTGAGGAAAGCCAGCAGAAACCTCATGGTGAGCTGCTGTGTGGAACAGCCAACAGCAGGTGAGGTCCTAAAAGCTGTCAACAGCCCCATGAATGAGCATGGAAGTGGGTCCTCCCTCACTGAGCCTTGAGGTGGGATCACAGCCCTGGCCGACACCTGGGTGCAGACTTGTGAGAGATGCCAGGGACCCAGCTCAGCCCTGCCGAGATTCCTGTCCTGCAGAAGCTGAGATGATACATGCTTGCTGTTTAAGTTGCTAGGTCGTGGGGTTATTTGTTATGCGGCAGTAGATAACAACTACATTCTTGTTCCTTGCGTTCCTTGCTCAGGCTCCATCCCACTAAATGCCACATGACCTCCAGTGACCCTGAGCACCCACTCATGGGAGGACACGAGGCTCCCCGGAGCCTAACTTCACGGACTGGACAGAGCCCAGCTTCGTGCAGTGCTGTGTGTGGCTCTGTCATTTGGAATCATGACCATGTCCTCCTTGTCCCTGTTTGTTTATTTCTGCCAGCACCACTCTGGACTCGGGAGCACTGGAAGTTTATTTGCTACCTTGCAAAGGAGTGTTTGTTCCCCTTTGGGCCAACCTTCCCTCATTTGCTAAGGCCCTCATCAAAGGACTGGGAGATCAGTGTGTTTTCCTTCCATGCGACACCGGTTGCCTTCCCCTCAGGAGGCTCTGGGGTGATTGTACATGCTGCTGGGGTGGGGGCCACTGGAGCGATCCTGACACCGCTTCATGGCCAGCACCAGCATCTGGGATGGTGCCCTTTTACTCCCTGGGAACCTCTCTGGAGTTCTCATAACCAGGGCTCTGTTTTCAACCTGCCCCTTTTCAATGTGGCAGAGACACATAACAATGTCTTTATTTGGGGAGGATGTGGCAAAACTCCCCAGCCCTATCTCAGGTAGGTAATGCCTGCTTTTATTTGTCCCCAAACAACCTCTTTCAAGCTTCAGGAGAAGCCCTTCGAGTGGTCCTAGTGAGCTGAGTTACTTAGAGTCCACACCGCCACACATTTTTGGATGTTGCATCCTTTGATCCTGTCTGCTGTCAGCCTCCTTTCCTGACTGGTGACACCTCCTTTTGGGTCTTTCATCCAGCAGAAGCCCCTTGACTCCTGGGCCTTCCCAGCATCTTCTCCTGTTTGGTTGGGGTTTTGTTTTTTTTTTAATTAAAAAAAAAATCTACCCTTTTTCTAATTATAAAAATAATTTTTTTTGTTTTGGTAAATCTTTGAATAATTCAGGATTATATAAGCACCAAAAATGAAAGTTGATGTCTCTCTTTGAGTAGATGATAGTAAGAATTGCATGCAGTGTCTATCCAGGGTGGAGACAAATAAGGATCTCCTACAAAGCCTGGTTAACAAGAGGGCACAGCATTTAGCATCACAGCTCTTGTGTCTGAGAGGTTTGCATTCAAATCCTGACTGCTCTACTTTTCTATCTGTGTGACTTTGGTCAAGTATGGCTCCTCCCTGAGCAACACGTGGATGGTTTGGTGAGGACCAGAGGGGATGATGGAGGTAAACCCTGGAGAACAGTGCTTGGAACAGGGTGAGCACCACATAACATGCCCCAAACCCAACTCGTGGCCAGCCCACAAGCACGGGCCTCTTCAGAATATCCACCTCAGTGAATGGCACCACTCCCCACCCAGAAGGCCAGGAGCCCTCCCTGACACCCCCTTGTCCCTTGCTCCCTGGAGTCAAAGCATTGGCGAGTCAGGTTGACGTCACTGTATACTGTGTATGTTTTACAATTGTCTCTCTAGCCCTCTCTCTATCCTGCTGCCCCCTGCAGGGCTACTGGAACCCTCATACATTGCTGGTGACAAGCAAAATGGGGCAGCCTCTGTGGAGAACAGTTTGGCGGTTCCTCAACTAGTTAAACATCTCTAGAGTCACCATAAGACCCAGCAATTCTACTCCAAGGTATCTACTCAAAAAGATTGGAATCAGGTATTCAAACAAAAACCTGTACACAAATGTTCATAGCAGCTCTAGGCACAATAGCCAAAAGATAGGAACAACTCAAATGTCCATCGATGGGTGAATTGATAAGCAAAATCCATGCAATGGAACACTATTCTGCCATTCCAAAGACTGTAGCTGAGGCATACCCCGACACAGATGAACCTTGAAAACACTGTGCTAAATGAAAGAAGCCAGACACCAAAGGCCACATATTGCATGACTCCATTTGTGTGAAATGTCCAGAATAGGCAAATCCATAGATACAGAAAGTAGATTAGTGGTTGCCAGGGGCTGAGGGGAGGGGCAGCGGGAGGTGACTGTCTAATTGGTTACTGTTTGAGATGATAAGAAAGTTCTAAAACTAGAGGGTGGTAATGTTTGTACAACCTTGTGAAGGTACTTAATGCCACTGAACTAACTATACACTTTAAACTGGTAAAAATGGTAAATTATATGTTATGTGTATTTTACTATAATAAAAAATTATGCTGTTTCTCTGAAATTCAAATTTAACTAGACATCCTGTATTTTATCAGGCAACCCTGTCCCCAGCACAGCATGGCTCACAGGGCTGTTTGTAGGAGCTCTGATATCTTTTGGCAGGGCCATCTGGATGGGTTCCCTGTGTCCTGGAGGTGCCCCCAGGGCAGGCTCTCTCCTCCTTCTGCTTCACCCCTCCCCTTTACCTGCAGCCTGGATGGCATGGGGGTGACTGCCTGAGACTCTGCCCAGCTCTTCCTCTTCTGTATCTGCCCCTTGGTAGGCAGTGACCTTGTTGCCCAGTCCCCTGGCTTTGTCTGCAGAGATAACCCCATTGCTGAGAACCTCATGCAATGTCTTTTGGGTAGTTATGAGCCACTTGGCTCATATTGAGCTAAGGGGTTGGGGGAAATTTTGAACTTTAAGAAATCACAGCCTTTCCCACCACATCCTGAGTCTCCTTCCAGATGTTCGATAATGGGCTCGTCTTTTCTTGAGTTCTCCACTTCAGGAGATCATCTCTGGCTGTGCTGCTGCAGGTCAGAGCTGGCTTCTCCCTCCACCCTGATCTTTAAAATAAGCAATATCCTCCCAGCCGGGGCTCCTATGACAGCAGTTTGCTTCAAGAGCACAAATTAAAGTGATGCCACCAAGGGCATTAATGGTCTTAGTAGAGTCAACATCGTGCATTCCCTGTGTAATATTAAGAATGACTAAGCAGACCGGCCAGGCCTGGTCTGAATACCAAAGAGCTGGCCTGGGAGAAAGGAGGAGGGGAGGTGCCCTGGGCTGCCACTCAACTGCACAGCCCCCAGGAGGCTGAGGGACAGAAGGTAAAGGTCAGGAACTCTCAGCAAATATTTGGAGGGCTGTTCCCATGCCCGGTGGGTTTGGACACAAGGTAATCCTCTCCTGGAAGGGGCCCAGTAATCCCTGAGCAAATGCCCAGCCTAAGTGGTAACTCTATGTCTGAGCCAGCCCATCCCCCCGGGGACAGAGTTAGTGAGGGAGAAGGTGGGCCCAGCACCCAGGCAGAGGCTTAAATGGCGGTGGAGGAGGCCTCAGCTCCAAGAAAGAGCAAACCTGCTGGTGAATGCTTCCGGTGAATTACAGGTGAATATTGTACACCTGTTGCATTGAGGTGTACAATATTTTGTTGTCTCTAACAACATTTATGGAGCATATACTATATGCCAGGCTCTGAGTCAGAGGCCTGAGGACACGTAACATCTCTGATTTTGCCCACTGTTGAATCCCCAGCTGTTAACATAGTGAATAAATGAATGCATAAATGAATGAATGACTTATAATACAGTGGAGCCCTTCAGCCCATCCCATGGGACTCAAGGAAGGCTCCCTGGAGATGGACTTAAAGGGAAATCAGAGAGCTGGGCCTAGAAGCAATGGAAGGGCAGACCCAGGCAGAAGGAACAGCACGTGCAATGACGTGAAGGTGAAGGGGGCCATGGCACAGCTTCCAGTGTTTCCACAAGTCTGGTATGTAGGGCCCTTTGGGTGCAAGACCTGAGGCTGGAGCCACAGGCAGGATCCAAATCTGGAAGAACCTTGAAGGCTGTGGTGAGGAGCTTATATTCCTTCTGGAAGCTCCTGAAGGATTTTAAGTAGCAAAGGAACAGACTCTGATTTGCATTTTAGATCATCTGTGTGAAGGGTGAGTTTGTTCATTTTATCTATTAATGCATCTCAAAAACAAACTCCTGCTAGATATCAGTATTGTGCTGGCACTGTCCAGTAGAAACATAATATGAGCCGCATGTGTAATTTTAAATTTTCTAGTAGCCACATTTAAAAAGGTAAAAAGGCACAGAAGATATACTTTAATATATTTTATTTAATCCAATATATCTGAACTGTCATGATACATTTTACATTACTTTTTTCCATTTGAAGTCTTCGAAATCCAGCGTGTATTTGACTCTTACAGCACATCTCAATTCGCGCTTGCCTCATTTCGAGTGCTCAGTAGCCGTGCGTGTCTGGACCATGGTGCAAGAGGTGATGGGGATCTCTGTCCTCACAGAGCCTAGCAGAGAAAGACCCACAACTAGGCAAGCAAACAAAATCATATAATGAAAGTTACAGTGGTAATGAGGGCTGGAAGGAAGGATCATGACACCCAGGGAACACGGCAGAGGGACCTAATTTAGGGTAAATTTAAGTTGAGTCCTTAAGGATGAGTGGGGCTTAGTGAAGTGAGGGGTAGGTGTTCTGGCAGCAGGACTGAATGCATAAAGCACTGTGGCTGCACTTGAACTGCCCTAAGCCCAGGGAGAGTTAGCCTGGGATGAGCCCATGCAGATCTGTGGCCACGGAGTACGTTTGGGCTTTATTCCAAGAGTGATGGGAACCACCAGAGGGTCACAAGTAAGGAAGTGACCATGGCCAGATTGTTGTGAATCTATCACTGGGGGGGGGGGGCGGCGGTGTTTGCACAGACGGATGGGAGGGGGCAGGACTGAGCAGAACAGCCAGTTGTCTAGTGCAGTTGTCCCAGCATGAGATGATGGTGACTTGGACGTGGGTGGTGACAGTGGAAATGGGAAGAAGTGGCTGGGTACAGGAGAAAGTTGGAAGTTAGACCCAATATGCCTTCGTCACGGATTGGAGGGGTGTGTTTGCACGTGAGTGTATAGAGGTGGGGTACAGTTTGAAAGAAAAGGGAGCAGTAAGGGATGACTCCCACATTTCTGGCGCTATTTCTGGGATGGAGAACGTGCAAGAGGGGTAGTGGCTTTGAGGGTTGGGGGAGATGATGGGTTCAGTTTTGAATGTGTTGAAGTTGAAGTGCTTGTGAGATTGCCAAGGTCTGATTTTAAATGACAATAAGTAAATCCAAGCTTGGGAGAGAGGCCTGGGCTGGACAAGCAGATTAGGGAGATGGTCAGTATCCAGTGTGTGGTTGGTAATTAAATACGTGGAAATGGAGACAATCATTTAGAGCAGTGGTTCTCAAGTGGGGGCAATCCCACCCCCACGGTGACATTTGGCAATGTCTGGAGATATTTTTGGTTGTCACAATTTGGGGGGGTTGCTGCTGGCATCAAGTGGGCAGAGGCCAGGGATGCTGTTCAACATCCTGCAATGCACAAGACAGTCCAACAATGAAGACTTATCCAGCCCAGAGTGTCAGTAGCACCAAGGTCGAGAAACCCAGATCTACAGAGAGACGTAGAGAAAGAAGAGAAGAGAGGCCAGGATGGAGCCCTGGGAAGCTCTGACATTTAAGGTGGAGCAAGTGGATGTGAAAGAGTGATCAGTGAAATAGCAGAGATACAGACGAGAAACAAGAAGATGGCAACCAACAGAGGACAGTGGCCCCAGTTAGGAGGTTATGAATTCAGCGTTCGGGAATGATCACATCGTTATATCTTCTCAGTTGAGATTTTGTCCATTTTCATTTTTGCTCTCCAAGTGAGACCTGTGAGCACCCCAAATTTCAAGCACGTGGAACACAGAATTGCACATGAGCAAGCATGTGGCAGAGAGGGAGGAGCTCGGTCTGTGTTTGCTCGAGAAAGTAGCTTAATTCCCCCCCCCAAGCCTCGGTTTCTTCATCTGAAAAATGGGTTTGTGATGGGGTGATCAAGTGGGAAGATAATAAATTTGGCACATAGTAAGTGTTCAATTAGTGGTACTTACTTTTCTTCCTTTCATTGATCATCTTCTGGCAGGGCTTGCCTATAGGTTGTTTTTAGATTTGTATCCTACTCTCAACTTTACCAAAATCCTGCTGAAGACAGGGCTGGCTTTTGGATGAAGTCTCTGGCTGCTCTCTTACCTTACAGATAAAGTTGGGCTGGCTGTTTTCCAGGCTGCCGTGTGGGCTGTTGGTGAAGAACACCGTCTCCTTCCACCCTTTTCCCTTCCTAGTCCCCTACTCCAGCTTTTTCTCCCCCATCCCCACCCCATTAAGGTCTTTTGCCTTAAAGATTACCTGATTGGCAGGACCACGTCCTCTGCGATGACGTGGTTTGGTTCATTATTTATCCACCTAGGAAGCAGGAAGAGGCACCAGACTGGAAACTCTTTCAGGGCCATGGGATACCAGACTTTTGCAAACTTTCTCACTATAATACTCAGCAAAGGAGGGTAAATTTGAACCACCTTTCCCCCAACCTCCCAGGGTTTGGGGTATGCTGGAGGTAAGGATTTGGAAATGTACTCTAAGGATATATTTTCTTTGAGTCTTAAAAATTTAAGAAATTTAGGTTCTGGTCCATACTACATCACTTTTCATTTTAATATAATAATACAATTTTATTCTCTTCTAGCTGAGTTGTATAATCCACCCCTCCCCCATTAGTTTTCCAAGGCTCTGGGTCACACCACTGCATAACTCTGAGAGACAGAAGTATCTCAGCTTGAGATCAAATCCAACTTGACCTCCATAAACACCCAGTGCTCTTCTTGGCTACTATGAACCCCTTGGACATTTGATAAATTCCTCATGATACAGGGCGTGATGAGCAGATGAAGGCAAACAACCATGGAGAACATAATTCTGGAACAAAGAGTTCTTTTGGGGAATGAGAAGATTCCTGAATTCTCTACAGCTTCAAAGAGAATTTGATTTTGTTTTTACAGTTTACAGGCTTTTTCTAAACAGTTTTGATAGTTAGCAAAATATGTTTCCAACTTATTTGGGGGATCTATTGAAGGTGCTTGATGTTGTTTATGTTTGGCAATGGTTTGGTCCTCAAAGGTATTGAAGTTGGAGGTATTTGTTTGCTTACTGCAAAGACATCCGTTAACAGCCATGGCCAAGCAAACTGGCTGTCAGAGCCTCCCAAGAATGATGCCAGGAGAAATGGAATGTCAGAGACAATGTCCTATTCTTCGTCTCTTGAGAAGGAAGTCATCCCCAAGGTGCTCAAGGATGGATGTAGTTGACTCTTCTCTGACACATCACACACATTGCAGTTAAGTTTGCAGAGATTCTAAATGGGGATTCGTGTTTCCTCTAAGAAAAACAGTCTGCTTATTTTTTGCTCATATGAACAAAATGGCTCCAAATTTACATAATTAGAATTCTGGTGTCTTTTCAGATCATAACAATGGGTAATTAACATTGTTACTTGTCAGCTGGGAAATACCTCGGGAGGAGGTGATCAGAGCCCAGCCGTTTTATTTTGGGTCACATCTTGTGCACAATCAGGGCTAATTGAATCACCCCCATCTCATGGAAAATGAATGAAAGAACATTCAACGTTGCTTGCCCGGCTCACGATCAACCCAGAAAAGCTGCTGGCTCAGACAAGCCTGCTCAAGATCAGAACCTCGACCCAGCCTGGAGGACGGTGGCCTGACAGTCTAATTTAGAAGCGTTGCTTAAAATCTTAATCAGTGTGTTAAAATTAATAAAGGCGAGTTTCGACACCATGTTTGTTGTTTATGGTTATCATTTTTAATAAATGTTAAAATGTTTTTACAGGTGTGGAAAGAGGCACAGTATCTCTTGGATACTGCTCTGTTAGGTCTGTACTCTCTATCAGAAAAAAAAAATGTCATTGTCGAGAATGAAGATGTAACATATTCATCAGAGCTTGCCTGCCTTTTATTTTGTGGTTTCCTGAAAGCTATCTGCACTCCTAAGCCCAAGTCCATCTTCTCTGCACAAGTGATATCTTGATTGACACATCTCCAAATAAGCTTCTGAATAGCTTTCCGTATTAGCCTCAGAATAATTCAGATGTCAAATTACGGCTCACCAGACTCTCTGACTCCTCTCGAGCCCCAGAATGAATTTTTTAAATATTTGGGAGAAAATATTAAATTTTGTTCAGGTTGGGTCAAAGTTCATATCATTTGGTAATAAAGAGCCACAGAGGGTGTTTGCCCAGGGTGGGCTGCGTTGATTTTATTTTGCAAAACAGCTGCAGGTCAAGCTGACCCTTGGTGGGCGGTTTGGTGTTTGCTTGCGTTGCCCGCAGCTTTCGGCTTCTTTGCAGTTTGCCGTGGGTTTCCTTTGGACAGAAAAGGGAACGAGGAAAGAAAGGGAAAAAACGCAATGGATTTTTCTCTCTGTGCAGGACTCCTGGCTGATGTCATCTCTAAATATGCAGCTTTAATTGCTCCTCTCTGCAGCAACAAGGGAAGAAGAGATCTTAGTTACTTGTTTTCATCACTGGTGAAACTGCACTGCCGGTTTAGCCTGGATTCCCGTCTTGCAAACCATGCAGAAGCATTCCTCGCAAGCAAGAAGGCAAACCAGTGCTTGCTGGGCTGATAATGACCACTTTTCATAATATTTGTTCGATGCTCTGTAACGTGTGGCTGAGAAAACGCTCATTATTACCGGCTGTTTGTGCAGCTGTAAATATTTAACCAAGAATGCTACCTGCTTTGTGGAAAGACTTGCTAATTACACCTGCTTCTCTCTATAATTGCATATTGTTGTAAAATTCTATGATAATGACACAACTGTGTCTTCCTCTTGCAAGGGGTAAATTTATACCAAGAGAGGTACCTGAATTTCCATAAGCAATTAGCCTACACATTTACATCCCTGTGTTTTCCTGTGATTTTACTGAAATGAAAGATAATGAATTAAATCCAATTATAGCAGGCAGACATCTAGGAACTTGATGTTTATTTTGAACCGCAGCTCCACTTCAGAAGCAAAGTGAGCAGGAGAACTATGGTGCTGCTTAATACAGTGGGAGCATCCTGATAAATTAGAAATATCAGTCTGAGAGCAGGAACCCTGATGAATAGCCCTTATTGGAGACGGGTTCTCCTGACAAAATGCTTCTGTAAATGCTGCATATTTCTAGTCTGATGAATGTGAAGTACTGCTCTTGGGTTGTAGCCTGATTATTGGTGGAATATCTCTATAAAAATTAAGTTTCCCTAGATGCCATATTAAAACCCAGGACAATCTTCCATAGTTCACAGGGTTTGTTGTGTGTGGGGATTGGGGCAGGGGTAGAGCTCTGGAATTCTGGAAATAGGAGACAAATAACATCCTTATTTTATTATCTTAAAAGATGGGCATTCCTATTCTTCTGGAAATCTTGGCTCTTCAGGAGATGTAGAGAGATGCAGCTCCTATCTAGGCTACAAAAAAGGTTCATCTGCTTTAATCAGGAGACTATTCAAAAGATGTAGAGCCAAAATGCTTGGGAAAAAAAAAAAAACAAAATAAAACGAGGGGCATAACCATACATACTTCCAAAATGAATACATCTCTACATCTTTCTTGTTTTTTTTTCCTTTTTGCTTCCTTGCAGTCTTTTCTCTCTAACCCTCTTTCTGCCTCTGTATAAATGCAAACATCTCAAAATGTCAAATGCAGAGAAGTGACCCATCTTTTAATGGCGTGGGGGATGATTATGCTCTGATCTATGTGTCATTTCAGACACAGACACAAATTCTCAGGTTACAGGCTCTCCAGAACAGTTTTAAACCGGACGATGAATTTACCTATTTGTTTAGTGGTCGTGACTATTCCTACTAACATTTTAGTAAATATGAGGGTGACAGTATAATCATACCACGCAGGAGAGCGGCTGGAGCCTGGGCTGGAATGATCAGTGGCAGCGACCGGGAGCTGATGGGTTGTCCTGCCTAGCCCGTCCGGGGAACTATTCTCTTCGATTTCCTCTCAGTGGCTGGGCTGGAGTGTGGCTGCCTAATGGTTTGCTGTCGATACAGTAAAAATGCTAACCTGTCTTTACATCTAATCCATTCTGAGAGGGCTCTTTACATAAATGGCCTAGTCCATTTCTTCATTTTCAGAAAAGGCAATCAAATAAGAGTGAACCGCACAGGCTGTTGGTACAGTGTTTTTGTAAGCGTGTGTGTGTTTTAAAAAGTACAATGATTAATTTTGAGACACAGCACTTTGTGTTGTCTTTTACTATTTTCTTCCTCACTGTTTTTTTTTAAAGGGCTCTGAAAATCAATGCTATGCTTCACTACCATCCATCTTTATATAGTAATAAATTAAGTGGGAGGTATTGATATTTTTGACCGAGCTCTTAAAATTTACATACTAATGACAATTATACCCTTGTGACTGTTAATTTCTGCTGCTGTGTACTGTTGACTTGGGAAAAGTCTCGCCTGCTCAGTCTGATATTCCTGAGCCTCTGAGATCCTTGATCAGTCGGAACCCCAGTCCCAAGGCGGAGTGGGCTCAGAAAAGCCTTGCCTGTCTGCTCTTTCTTACTCCTAGGAAGAGGTTCTGCAGGGGGAAACAGCCCAAGAACTCAACCAGGACAGGCCGAATGACCTCACACTGGGACACCCATGAGGATGTGAGCTAGGGTGTTGTCAAAATATTTAACAATGGTGGGCAATGGCCTCACCAATCAGCACTTGGGTAAGGGGGTATCTTGGAGGTCCCTCTGCTTCATCAGATATTAACCCTTTAGGTGCTGAATTAGGGGAAGGGGAGGATGCTCGGGGAGCCCTGGGTGTTATTGTATTACACATCCCACATAAATTTAGGAATCTTGGGGTGGGGGAAGGGGAGTCACAGAAGTATCATGTGCCCTTCTTATCTATTCCTTAAGAAAAAATAAACTAGAATTTTGAAATCTTGACAGTGAGTGTCTTGCTTACCCCAAGCTCCAGACTAGTTCTGATAAACGCTAAGTTTGGGCAGAAATGCGGACAACCACTGCCCACTCCTCTCTTGCCTCCCACCTCTCTCGAGATAGGTTAAGAGCATCTTCTCAGCGTTTGGCAAAAGTGTTTGTTCTGAAGGGGGACAAAGTCCTAGCAGCAAGAAAGTTAATGGAGCAAGATCAGGGCCATTATATGATTTTATTTCATGCAACCAAATCCCTCTGGACAATCTGAATGCTACCCACAGGTAGGTGACCAGGAAAAATACCCACAAACTGGTGAAAAGGCCTCGTCTTCATTTCAACAATTATTCTGGGCACTGGGACAGCCTTGAAGCTAACAACAGTTTATTCACAGAGATTAATTTGTCAGTAATATTGATTGTCGGGGGCCTGTTTCATTCTGTTTAAGATTCCACAAGGCACAGACAGCAGCAACTCGTGTGTGATTTTTCCCTCTAGAATTTTCAGAATGTTGAGAAGATGCTGTGCAGCAAGTTCTGTCAAACTAGATATTGCCAGGCTGATCCCCAGGGCAAGGTGCGTGGGTTTTGTTTACATTTTGCCAAGGCAGCAATAAATTGTTTACATATGGGGGTCTTTTTTTTTCTCTTTTTCCCCCAAAGTGGGTCACCCAGCAATCCAGGTGCCTAGGGTATAGAGGAGCCGGTGGAGATTTGGGTGACTCAACCCTGAAATCATTATGCAGGATTATCCAAATATTAACGCTGCTGAAAGTTCGGCTTCTCCGGTTTCCCGCTGCACGGAGATTGCTCGGTTACATCCAACTGTCCAGGAAGTGCCTTAGCAAGAGTGTCTGGAAAGAAAGGACAGAACATAGGAGAGGTGTGGAGGGGAACTCACTTTCATCAGAGGATCGGCTTTCAGGATGGCTGGGGAGCCCAGAGCATTATTGTATTACACATCGCACTGAAATGCGCCTTGTTCGGCTGCCTCCCGCCCCCTTCTCCTTTCTTTTCTTGGAGTGTTCTCGAAATGAAAGAGTTTTTTCTTGCAAATTGCGCTGGGAGGCAAATTCTTGAACGGTGTAATAGAGAATGTTAGACAATATTCCTTAGCGGAGCTATTGACATTTTGGATAGTTGTGACACTTTGGTTTTTCTCAAAACATATGGATCAAGCCTGGCTGCATTATTGGACAGGAAGTCCTGATGAAACGCCTTCCTTTATCTTTCTTTGTATTTCCTCCTCTCTGTTTGCTCATGGCTTTCTCTCGGAATATAATCGTGGTTTTCTTAAGCTGTCCAGGGAGTCGTTACTGCCTTACTAAATATTTCATGGTGCACAGCACACCATACCTGCCAACTGCCTCTTTCTTATTTGTTGTCAAAAATAAAGGGTTCATCCTTCAGAAGGGGAAGGGGAAAAAAAAGAGATAGCAGGTTTATTCTATTGTTTTTATTCTAAAGTTTCTCCTATGCACCAAATGCATGGGAACGCTGGCAACCTAGGAGGGGTGCCTTTTATTTGCTGAGGACAAGCCTGGCCAACTTATTTCTTTGCGGCTTATTTATTTATTTGCTGTGCGTTCTTTTCTATGATTCCCAGCACTTGTTTCCGTGCCGTTTCCCTTCCGATTTGTTCAGAAGGGAAAAGTTCAAAGTGGCTCTGTCAGCGGAGGGAAAAGCTTGCTGAATACCAAGCCTCCAGCGCCCGCCTGCGCTGGCCTTGAGCGAGGGGTGGTAAACGGTCCCCGTGCAGCCCCGCATGTGTGTTTGGTTAGGGCCAGGGCGACAGGGGTCAGGGCTCACCTGAGGCCAGCGGAGCCAGGCCGACCTGCCCGAGCAGCAGCGGGGTAATGCATTTTTAAAAGGGACATTCTCGCCTTTGAATGGGCCTAATATGGTCTCTGTTTAAAAACCTGTCAGAATCCCAAGCACACACTCCATAAAATATAAATAAGTACTTACTGTTTGCAGATGTTGCTTGTTTTTCATAATGTTTGTATTTGAAGTCTCCAATCCTCACTTCCTGTCAGTCTCCCTCACGCCTCCCCCCTCCTGGTTCGGAGGCAACAAGGGGGGAACTTCAGATGGCAATTTCTCAATGAAGACACTTCTGTCGCGTCTGTCAGCAGCGTCCCTGGCACAATTAGCATTCTCCTTCTCTGTCTTTCTCTCCTCTCTCGCTTTCTCTCTCTCTCTCAAAGAGGTTTATTTCTCACCACGGCTTTACCTGTGCCGTGGACAGCCACCTCTCTTGTTTGTAGCATTTGAAAGAGGCTTAAGTCTCAGGAAAGTGTGATTTTGGAGGCCCCGAAAAGTGATCCTGTAACTCAATAGGCCTGTGATGTGCACACTTAGATTAATTGGAAAAAATTAGGAGGAGGAGGATGGGGAAGCTCCGCCGCCGTTTGGGGGGAAATTTGTAGATGGGGCTTCATACGTCTCTGCCACCTTCACCCTAAGAGTCTGTTGATAAACTCATGGTGCAGGTGTTTGATTAATTTCTCTGTGCCCTTGGCTGCATCTGGGCCACCCAGCCCCTGTCTTTGACCCACGATTCCCACGCAATGGTCTTCCTCGGGTCTCCAATGCAGTGCATGTAGCTCACTCCACGGCTCCAAAGCCTCTCCAAAGAGGCCTCTCCCAGGCTGGCCTGGGAGCCTGGTGGGGAACCCCATCTCCCTCTCTCTGTGTCTGATTTTATCTCTTCTCCCAATCCTGGTCTCCCTTCATGGTTACCGTCTGCCGCCCCAATGGAGGTGGCGGGTGATGGTGGGATGGGGGCCTGTCTTTTTGTTTGACAAAAACCAGTAGGTCATTTATTCCAGACTTCCCAATGGACAATACATGAAGAGGACTGTGGAAGTTGGTATTTGTTCTGCAGCCCTCCCATGATCCACCTTAACATTTTAATAATGCGCCCTCCGGAGCATCCGCCACACAACGCATGAGCTCTCCCTGCAAGCCTGTGTGCTTGCTGAAATCGGCAGTTTATGTTTGCATTTTTTAATGTGCTTATTTCTTACTGTTTATGCAGTCCTTCAGTTAAAAAAGGCCAGCACAGCCCTTGTTTCTCAGCCCTTTTCATTCTTTACTTAGAAAGCAGTGGTTTAGAAGGGCCCCACGTGAGGTCCCTGCTGTGCCTGCCCACCTCTTATTTCTTAGTTTCCCAGTTTTGAAGCCAACTGTCATCAATATCCTCAAGAACTTCAAGCCTGCTGCCCCAGTCCCAAATGACTGCTAAGAATCAAAGACTCCCCCTCACCCACTTTGGCCAGGAGATTCATGACAAATGCTATTCACTTGCAATTTGCCTTAATACCTATTATTATTTTTTTTTAAGGGAAAAATAGACACACACCAAGCCTTTCCTAGTTTCTAGGTGGTTTCGGGAGGATCTGATTATAAACACATGCCCGGGCCAGCGTGCCTCCATGCTTGAATCAGGTCAGTGGCGTTTGCTTCATCTTTAAAGCACAGAAGCCATATATCAAGATGAAAATCCTTCAGCCCAAAAGCCTTGCCAATTGATACAATTTGAAAATGGGCAGCTGGAGAGGCTGGGGAGAAAGCTGACATGATGACTTTTATAATAGCAGAACGTTTAAGGTTATAGAAATAAAAGGAAGAGGATGAAATCAGGCCCGTTGATCTCTGCCTGCAGGCTCTCTCAGCTCACTGGAAGCTCCAGCAATTATTTCTGCCTGGCTTTCCCCTCCCTTTTTTCCAGCAGTCTGTTTGAAATGAAGCAGAACCGGGCATGGCAGGCTTATCAGTGTCGTTAGCTGACAGGGCGCCCAGCACACCTGCTTTTACTTGCTGCCGTTTCAGGCACTAATGCCACAGAGAATGTTGCTCGGGCCCTTATAATGTGTAAAGATTCATTTATTCCACCTTTTGAACCTGCCTGACCCCCTAGGCTTGTGTTGGGGAGGGGCTGGAGGACTGTAGAGGGCTTTTTTTTTTCCCCTGGCACTTAGAAGAAGCTGGCAATTAGGAGTCTGGCCCTGGGGCTGTTGCTATGATAGAGGCTTAAAAGAGAGGGAGGGGCTTGGCCAGGGACGGGGTGGTGCAGGGCAGATCTCCCCTGGCTGCTGCTCCCCTGGCTCCAGGGTGTCGTCCCATAGGCAGCGCTGTTTAGAGACCCAAGCACCCTTACTTTTAGAGACCCCCCCACATCACATCATCACATGTATTAAAATGCACCCACCCCTCACTTTCACTATGACTGATGAAAAGATTTTTAAAAATCCTTTTGCTTTTGAAGCGATTGGCCTATGAGTATGTCATTTCATTGGTGCTGGCTGAGTTTTCTTGGCAATCATTGCGTGAACTTAGGAATTCCTGCAAAGTGAGCCAATATCTACCCTTCAAATTATTTTTCAATATAATGGGATTTTTATGAATATTAAATTTAGACATTAATGATGTTGATATAATAGTAAGTTTTGCAGACAGACATTTAATTAAACACCTATTAATTTCAAGATTATGGTTTTCTTTTCATAGTTTGGAACCCAAAATATATATATTTTTAGGTTCAGACATTTTTAATAGGCCCCTGAAAAGGAAAAGCCTAAAGCCCGATATCTGATACCTCAGGTGCCAATGGTAACTTTTTTTCTTGCCTTATTTTGGTATGAGTTTGACTCCTACATTTTCCCTTCTATAAGTATTAGTTTAAGGTCTTAGTTTCCTAGGAATAAAAAAGTAGTTCTTATTGGTGAACATTCAACTCTTTCAGAGCTTTAATTCTGGTTCCTTCAATTTCTTATGACTAGTACTAGAGGGAGTGGGTCATATTCCTCAACCACTGCCTGGAAATCTGGGACTTCCTTCATTTCTTAATTTTCCTTCTTTTAAAGAGGTTGACTTCACTGGGCTTCTGTTGTTTATGCCTCATTAGCATTTCCTCCCCTTCTTCTGTGAATAGAATTTGGATTTCTCTTGGGAGAACAATCCCTCCTCGCTGATTTAGTCCATTCGTCTCCAGGAACGGGCACATAACTCAGGCCTTGTCAATTGGAGCATCCCATCGCGCTGGCCACAGTTATTGGTTCAAAGACGTCTATAACTATTTGGGAAAAGGAGCCCTCTTTTTATGCAGAGATTATTAGCTTAAAGAGCCTCTAGGAGAACCACCATGTAGAAAGATCCTGCCTGACCATAAAGTCAATGCAAAGAAGAACAGAGTTAAGAGGTTGAAAGAGAAAAGCTAAGTCTTAATAATATCATGAGAGCTCCTGGATCCGGCCATGCCTGAAAGCCATAAAGCCATACCACCTCTAAAATATTCAGTTATATGAACTGGTAAATTTCTACTTAAGCCAGTTTGACTTGGGTTGCTGTCACTTACAACCAAAAGAATCCTGACAAATACATACTCTGATATCATTAAGGGGCAAGTCCTACTAGAAAGATTTCATTCCATCTACTCTGTTAGAAAACAATTTGAATTAGAATGTGGGGCTGGTGGGTGTAGGAGTGATGAGAGGGAACAATGTTAACAATAATGATAACAATGTTGCGAGAGCCTCCCACACACCAGGCACTTTATTCATGTTTCCCAACAGCTCACAAAGGTTTATTATCCTTATTTTAGAAGCTGAGATTCAAAGTTACTGAGCTAATAAGAACACAACCTAATTGGTTTCAGATTTATCTCATTCTAAAGTGGCGCCGACTCACACCTAGAACAAAAGTTTGCAGCTCATGTCCCACTCCTCAGGGCATAAGGACCTGGAAGCTCAGGGCCGAATGTTGATTCCTGTGGTCTTGCCTTAGATGTTCCACAAAGTTTTTGTATCCCATTTTATTTATTATCCCACTCTGCTCTCTCTGCAACCTGTATAAAGTTCCCACCCTTAAAAATTCCATTCCTTTGAGTTCTGAAAAATTTTACACTACAGTGGTTAGAATCTCTTACTAAAATGCAAATTCCAATGAATACTTAGATAATCAGACTGTTTGGAATGTGTGTTTGAGAGGAGTTTGGGGAGGAGAGGGGATGGAAATAGGTATCAAAGAAAGAAAAACTTGCCTAGGTCACAATTCTTTCAAGATTTGGGTCCGTGAAGGAAAATCAGGCCTATGTGTGATGAAGAAGAGGCAAAGGTCTGGAATGAGCGGATTCTGGATTATTTTGCCAGTTTCATGTCTCAGAGCGGGTAAAATCTCTTTCACCTGCACACCCTTCCCTTTCACACCCTCATCTTCCCGTCTGTGCTTCTGCCGGCTCTCAGGCATCATCAGAGCGAAAGACTCTCAAAACCTGTCTCAAGAGGTGCTTCACTAGAACAGATTGACTTGGCTTCTGGGTTCCTCTCTTGCGAAACTCCCAACAGAACCTAACCAAGTCTTTGGGCTTTTAGTGAGGGCAGGTGTATGTGCATCCAACTTGCCCGTTTCCCAGGCTACACAAATGGGGCAGGTACGGAAAAGAGGGTCACCATAACTGTAACAACCCCCTTGCTCTAAGTCTGTTTCTACTGGTTGTGTGGACCCACCAGCCTCTTACGCTCATTCCAACTAATTCTGCGAGCAGCTAGAAGGTGTCTCACCTGTGCTTATGGTCCAGTCTTCTGAGCTACCCTCAGGAGCCCACCGTTTTCCTTGTTTCCTATTCTCGATTGTTTTGCTGCCACTGCTGCTGCTGGAGCCGCCACGTGAAGTTCTCTCCTGTTTCTCTACCTCATAGGTAGGCTGTTCTGCCTTCTGAGTCCATTCATTGCTCTAATATTAGCTCCTTCCTTTACTCCTACACTCTATGCATCAATTACAGAGAAGGTCTGACTTTCATGCTCTCAATATTTTGCAGAGATACTACTGAGCCAGCTCTTTTCATTTCAACCGCTTTTTCTTTTGGCTTCTTCTTCCTAGAATTCAAGCATCATTTCCTGGGCTGGGCTGGCTGGCAATCCTAGCAATGGACAATTTTTCTCTCTCACACTGACCTGTTGTCCTAGCACCACAGGTCTGCAGTATAGCTGCCACTTCCTAAAGGAGGAAGTCTTTTCCAGGAAGTCCCAGGGTCCAGTGCAAATCACCCTCCTTGCTCTGCTGGACTCATGTTGGGCTTTCTGACCAAGGGTGTCCCGACTGTAGATATTGGAGCCCTCTTGAAACTCAAAAAAGTCTGTACCAGAAAAGAACTTGCTCCTCAAACATAAAATGAACTCCTTGGTCATTGCCCAGGCTAATGATTTTAGTGGCATCTTTTGTGAGTGTGTCACTTTCCAATGGTTCTGTTTTTGTACTGTTGGTGGCAAAGCATTCCTGGATTTCTGATAAGATTTGTTTTATTTTCTAAAGTAGCAAATGTCAAGTAGAACCATGCATCCCTTGAATTGCACCTGAATCCCTTCCCTGGTGGAACTTCATGCTCGTAGACACCACATGGTTCAAAGTTCACAGACTTGAATTCTGAAGATTCTTTGGGATGGAAATGTCTTAGCCCACAGTCCTGGGAAGTAAGCATAGCTTCAAAGAGTCTGGGCATGTATGTGGCTGCACTGAGAACGAGTACATGTCAGACCTTGCTGTTGTGAAATAGCTGTGGCAGGGTAATGACCATCATTCATTTTATTTTATTACTTTTAAAATTTGATTCCATTTTGGCTTTGGCAAAGGTGAGGGGACTGACTTGTAGTTCCTGTTTATGCTTGATATCCAAAAGCCCCTTGGGGAAAATGATGCTAGCTGAAATCATGTAAATTAAAGAGGAAATTTGCTAAGATGCCTTGACAAACTCAGAAATAAGAATATTGAGCCTTAACTTTTTGGTCATCCTGAATCTTGGCCCTTGCACTCATAATTAGTGAAGGTGTGGCGAGGCCATGGGGCAAGTATATTGCTCGTAGTCAGTGGCTTTTGTTATTTGCAAGTGAAATCATGGTTAAGGTTTAGTGTCCATAAGTAGAAAAGCTAAGTCTTTAGCTAAAGAAAAGTATCTAAAGGTACTTTAGACTAGGAAGCAAACTGAATGATGAAACTTCTACTCAATCCAACAATCCTTCCTAGATCTGTTAAAGTACCTGAAATTATGAGCTGGGGCACTCAGTGAGGTCTTGTTTGGGGGGTGTCCCAGGGAAAGAGCACATTCTAAAAGAAGAGAGACTCCAGAGCAGATGTCTGGTGCTGGGCCAGAAGATAGCAGGGTTTAATGGAAAGCACTATGAGTTCAAATCCCATCCCTGACACTTCCCAGGTATGTGACTAATTTAAAAATAGATTGTTTTACCTCTTATCACAAAAGTTATAGTTTTTACTGAAGCAAAAAGAAGGGAAAAAACACCCTCAATCTCACTTATTCAGAAAAAAATGTACTCTTAATTCTTTCATGGATTTCTTTCTAAGTCCTCTTTCATATACAGACATGTGCACCTACCCATGTTACAAAAATAAGATTGCATATGGCAATTTGTAACTCCCTCTTCTGTTTAATATATTCTGAACATTGTTGACATAATTTTCATAGCTGCACAGTGTACCATCTATAAGATATACTTTATTTGTCAAATTCTCTATTATTGTATGCATAGGTTATTCTAACCATTTGCAATTACAAAATGGCTATGATAAATACTTGCAGCTAATTTTTCATCCAAGTTCAAGAGTATAGTATTTTCTTAAGGAAAAATTCCTCAGAAGTCTCTCTCTTTTTTTTTTTAAATAAATGAGCATGTGTATTTTTCCTACTTGGAGTTTGTTGAGACTTTTGGATATGTAAATCCATGTTTTTCCTCAAATTTGGGAAGTTTGTGGTAATCATTTCTTCAAATAATCTCTCTGCCCTTTTCTTTCTCTTCTCTCGGACATAGTGCATATGTTGATCTGCCTGATGGTGTTCCAAAAGTTCCTTAGGCTCTGTTCACTTTTCTTCATTCTTTTTTTTCTCAGACTTGATAATTTCAAATGACCTCACTTCAAGTTTGCTGATTCTTTCTTCTCCCTGTTTGAGTCTGCTATTGAACCCCTCTAGTGAATTTTTCAATTCAATTATTGTATTTTTCAGCTCCAGAACTTGTTTGGTTTTTAAAAGGTATACAATTTATATCTCTTTGTTGATATTCTAATTTTTCATATATTGTTTTCTTGATTTTCTTTAGTTCTTTGTCCATGTTTCCTTTTAGCTTTTGGAGCATATTTAAGATAGTTGTTTTAAAGTCTTTGTCCAGTAAGTCTGATGCCTGTGTTTCTTCAGGGATAATCTCTGAAGATTTAGAACTGTTATGTACCCATAATAATTTAAAAAATAAATTTAAAAAAAGAATCCTCTGTCCTTTGAACCAGCATTTACCAAAGTTATACTAATTTCTCAAGATGTTCTGGAAAAGAGGAGAAGAGGGAGAGGGTTTCATGGTTGAACAAATTTGGGATTAACAAAAGACTATATTCCCTGCCATGATATTACCTGTGGACAGAGACATATTGACAGCTCTGAAAAGTCCTGCAATAAAGAAACTCATTCAATTCTATTAAAGCCAGTATTTCCCAGACTTGACTGATCATAAAATACTTCTTTTCTCCAAAGGATCAATCTTCTACAGAACTCTTGTTCCTGAACAAAGTGTTGGAAATGTTGCTTTAAGCTTTCCAAGGGCTCATGAGAGCTCCTAATTTACATGTATCCAAACTGAAACAAAAACTTTTGTGATGTTTTCTCAAATAGTCAAGGCGCCACAGTGAAAACCAGGTCTAAAATCCCCTGAGTGCAGGTTGCAGCCCTGATTCGTTCATTTCACCTGCTTCTAGGAACCCCCAAACCCAAGTCTCCAGGACAGGGAGATGTTTCAGATCAAGTAGGGTTAGATAACACCATCTTATTCCAATTACCTCTTCTGGAATATTGAAAGAGATTTGTCTCAAAGATAACATTTGTGTTCTTGGTCTTATTGGAAAACATTGTACAATTTTCTCATTGACTTTTTTGTTTTGACACCAGAAAAAGGATTATCAGGAAATTGCTTTTGTCCGTGTGTGTGTGTGTGTGTGTGTGTGTGTGTGTGTGTGTTTTAAGCATTGGATTGCTTCATGGTCTGCACAAATCTGATTGCATGGGTCAGTTGCAGTCCCCTGCACAGATTTACCTCCTCCAACATCTGTCACCAAGGTCTGTTGGTCTTTTCTGCTTTGGAGTGTCATGGGCAAATTGTATGAATTTCACTTTCTGAACTTTGATGAGAGCCAATGATATTTTCTCTAATTGTTTGATATATCTATATCTTGTCTCCACAACTAAGGGAAAAAAATTCTCAAAGGCAGATTACTTAGCCAGGAAAACGGAAGTCGCTCTAGGTACTCAAGTTATGGAGGGTTTAGCATAGAGGCTTGCACAACCATTGGAAGAACTGGAGGAGTGACTGTGAGGGAAGTCCACTGAAATCCTCAGCCTGAAACACTTAAGTGAGCGATTACCCAAGAACTTGCCAAAAAGGCCCTGCAATTCTCAAGAAAATCTGGGAAGCACCTATCAACTCCTTTGGTCTCCAGCACCAAAGTTCTCCAGAAAGCTGTTATAAACCTCATGTCATCTTATGCACTGAGCTATAACTGCCTCCAGAGAAGAATGGCATTTTCCTCTTCCACTTTCCAAGTGGCACACCTGTGCCTCTCATAGGCAAGCTCTAATCTGCAACCACAGGGGTAAGCGGCTTCTCAGAAATGTAGCTCCTAGCTTCACTGTGCTGCAGAGAAATCTTTCAAAGGAGATTGTGGTGATGCTGAGTTAACAACAGACAGCAGTAGCACAGCTGGAAACCACTCTTTGCACAGTCATTAGCACTAACTAACTGATTACCTGATGGAAATGAATGGTGGGAGTCAAATCGTTGTTTGTAGGTGTCATTGGCCAGTTAGATCACTGTCTCCAAACATCAGTCTTGATGACATCCTAACTTAAGACATATCTGAGTACTTTTATTATTTACTTAATACTTTTCATCAAAATCATCACTCTTTTGTTTAAATAAATTATTTCCGGAAAACATTATACCAATTCCACAAATTGAAAAAGCAGTATCATTTATAGTAGATAAAAGTTATCTCTTTTTAAAAAAAATGAAAACCAAACCAAACCATGCTGTAATTTCTAGCTGAATGCTGTTGCTCTCACCCAATCCTATCCCCTACCTCTGAACAACACCCCCCCACCCCCTATTTCAACAGGAGCAGGTTCATTTTTGTGTGATTTGTATCCTGGGGGGGGGGGTCCCTCATCAGCTAAAAAATGTTGATCCTGCTGTTGACAAATAACTGAAAATATCTGAATCCCAATCACACAGATACATTTGAAGGTGCTTTCATGAGGTTAAAGCAATGAAACTTCTGGCTGGAGCTTAGTTTGACTGGAAGGCAACCATTTCACTTGAACTGGATGAAGAAAGTGGCTCCATGCTGTTCTTAGAAAGGAGGGATCTTCTCTGTGTAGCCTCTTCTGTACACAGGTCTTGGGATCTTTGGGGAGAAAGATTTTATGGAAAAAAAACCCCTCAATCCATCAATGGAAATTTTCCTTCTAATTGAAGCCACAGCTGTTACAGTATTTCAGAGTGGCCTATGTGGCCAGCCTTTTACTGTCATCGTGGCTGCAGGTGGGAAGAAAGGCTGTGACACTACACTTGAGCAGGGGAACTTCCTCACCCCTCACCTTCATATAGACTTGAAAAGTGAAGTAATTCACCCAGTTTGCACGGCTGGCCAGGGGCAGAACTGAGATGGGAACCCAGGCTGGTCTAACCACTACACCATGTGGCCTCTTTTTGAGGGCTTCCAGGAGGCAGTGAGCACACCTTGCAGGGAGGCTCAGCGCAACCGGAGTGAGGAACATGGAAGGAAGGAACTTCCAGAGCTCTCTACACACTTCAGGGCGTCAAGCAAAGATGAGTGACCCTGACCTGTGCTTTATAAACTGGTCTTAGGTGAGACTCTGTGCTCCCCGTGGAATTTAAGCTCCAAACTCTATTCGGCAATGCTTTTCCCCATCTCACATACCTCTAGCCTGGGAATCCTCGATCCTTAGATCACTCATGCCTCTATATTTGGTGTGGTCACTCACTTCTCCTCAAGGAGTTCTCAGGAGAGAAAAGAGGCCAAGGCCATAGACAGGGATGGGCATGTCATGTTTGAGTCACCTGGCATGGAGGCAAAGGGGCAGATGGCTGAGCTGGTGCTGGTTGACACATTGGAATCTGCCTTTGGGTACAAAGAGGAAGAGCCTTTGCCTCTGGAGCCTATGACTGGCCTTCAATGTCCTTTCCTCTCTGACATTGTTGTGTGAGCTGGAGCTTTGAGTAATGAAAATTACCAACATAAATGGAAGGGCTACTGTGTTCCGGGCACCAGAATGGGGGTGACAGTGTGTGTTTCCTTGGCCAATGATGATGAGCCATAAGAGGATAAGAGCTATCCACTTCACACCCATTCAGGTGGTTAATATCCAAACAAAGCAAAATACAACAGAAAGTAACAAGCGTTGGTGAGGATGTGGAGAAATTGGAACCCCTGTCCATTGCCGGTGGGAATGCAAAATGGTGCAGCCACTAGGGAAAACAGTAATGGCAGTTCCTCAAAAAATTAAACATAGAATTATGATATGATCCAGCAAGACCACTTCTGGGTATACACCCAAAAGAATTGAAAGCCGGAACTCAAACAGATATTGGTACACCAATGTTTATAGCAGCATTATTCACAATCGCCAATAGGTAGAAGTGACCCAAATGCGCATCAGTGGATGAACAGATAAACAATATGTGGTATATACATGCAATGAAATATTATTCAGCTTTAAAAAGGAATGACATGCTGATACATGCTATAACATGGATGAACCTTGGTGACATGATGCTAGGTGAAATGAGCCAAACATAGAAGGACAAATATTGAATGATCCCACTTATATGAGCCACATAGAATAGTCAAATTCATAAAGAAAGAAGAATGGTAGTTGTTGTTTGATGAGTACAAATTTTCAGTATGGGAAAATACAGTTCTGGAGATGGATGATGGTGATGGTTGCACAACAATGTGAATGTATTTAATGCTACTGAATTTCACACCCAAAAAGGGTGAAAATGATAAATTTTATGTTACATCTATTTTACCACGATTTACAAAAAGAGTTGTTTGCCCTTTTTATAATTGAGGAAACAGATTTGGAAAAAGGAAACAGCATAAAAGTTTAACCTTGTGAAAGATTCTTCCTTGTCTTACTTGTCTCTTTGCTCATCAACTTCTCTAAGAATGTCTTCAACAAGCATTTCCTGATCATCTAATGCTGCGGTCCCCAACCCCCAGGCCGTGGCCTGGTACTGGTCTGTGGCCTTAGGAACTGGGCCGCACATCGCCGCCTGAGCGCTGTACCCCCTCTCCCCTCCCCCAGTCCATGGAAAAATTGTCTTCCATGAAACCGGGTGCCTGGTGCCAAAAAGGTTGAGGACCACTGATCTAATGGATGTAAAACACACTCACCCCAACCATGTGCTAAGAGCTTGGGAAAGTCTCAAGGACTCACATTTAGCAGGGGGTGGGGTGGGGAGTGGGGGAGAGTGGGGGATGGAGACATGGGTACAATGTGTGCATTGCAGGGCAGAATGTCATCAGGGCTGAGGAAGGTGGAAAGAGACAGGGAGGTGGAGAATCACTCCTAGGTGGGGAGGCAAGGAGATCCAGGGGGACTTTACAGAAAGGATGGTAGGACTTTTAAGTGGAGTTGGAGAGAGAGAGGATTCCAGGAGGAGGATACAATGTTAACATGGCAACAAGAATGAGAATATTAATAGTGCTTACTCCATGCTAAGTGTTTACTTGAGTCGTATTGTCTCATTTTGCCCTCCTAACACCCCAGAGAGGCAGGTACTTTTATTATCCCCATTTTACAGATGAGGAAAGAGAAGCCCAGAGAGGTTAATGAACATGTCAAAGGTCACACAGCTAGTTTTAACAGACATGCAGCTGGGGGAAGGGTGACTTCCATGTTTAGGGATCTTTAGGTCATGGAGTTTAGCAGGCATATAGGATGGTAGAAGGGAAGTTGTAGAAACAAGACAGGAGGATATTGGGACCAGATCTTCTTGGACCTTCACTACAGGATAATAAGGTGGGTACTGTTTTAATAATTGAATGAACAAATTTATACCCTCTTCTGTTCCAAAGGGAATTTGAGAAGGAGTAGCAAGTGGGCATCTTTGTGGAGCAGGTGAGGGAACTGGAGGCCAGAGGTAGGGTTAGGTAGAGTCAGGGATGGCGGTGTTCAGTGTTGCCCATTATGAATGCTAATTACTGTGGTCGCCAGCCTTCAACATGGCTCCCTATGACCCCCAACTCCTGGTATTCATGCCCTTGGGGAGTACCCTCTCATACTGAATAGAGATGACCAGTGTAACCAAGAGGACTTTGGGCAAATGATGGTGATGGTGTGCACTTCCAAGGCCAGGGCATACAGGACACAGTGGCTTCCATCTTACTTCCACTTGGATCACTTGCTCTGGAGGCAGTCAGCTATTGTGAGGACACTCAAGCAGCCCCATGGAAAATTCCACATGGCGAGGATTCAAGGCCTCCTGCCAACAGCCATGTGAGCAAGCCACCTTGGAGATGGATTCTCACCCCCAGTCAAGCCTTCAGATGACTGCAACCCCAGTTGATGACATGACGGTCACCTCATGAGAAACCCCTGAAACAATAGCACTCTAAATTCCTGCTCTGGGAGTTCCTGACCTAAAGAGATTGTGTGAGATAAGAAAATTGATTGTTTGTTTAAGCCACAACATTTTGGGTTTAGAAATTACCCAAGGCAATTTTTTATATAAGCATATACAATAAATCGTGAATGCAATAAACAAAATGACTCATTCTCTGGCCTCTGTCTAGACAATAATGTTTCTTTCACAAAGAAAAAAATGTGTGGGTCGTTGGTAGCTGAACTTTGAGCTTAAGGAATATTTCACTTCAGCAAGGCATAGAGGAAACTCACAGCATGATTCTTACACGTGGATACTGTTTTCTTCTGTACCTGGAGACCTTCGCATGGTTTCTCACCCTTGGCTGCCAGCTGCCTCACATGGATGTGGCTGTGCTCTCTGGGTGAGGGGAACCTTCAGGAGCCAGAGGAAGACATCCACAGAGAAAGGATACCATATAAACCTGGATAGAGATGGGGCATTTCTTTCCTTTCCAGAGCTGCAGGTACATTCCTCCCAGGCTCCCTGAGCCCACTTGCCTGGCTGCCCGCCCCCCCCACCGGCCTGTGAGCTCTATAGGGGTAGAGGCTGGGCCTCACTTTCTCTATTGTTCCAGCCCCTGCTGTGTTGGGTACATCTTGGATATGTGACCGTGGACCCAACCAGACCCTGGTGATGAACAATATGGTAGTTTCCAGTTATTTTTCTATTATAAATAACACTGCTATGAATGTATACTGAGAAATTTTGTCTGGTGTATCCATGGGATAAATTCCTGGCAATGGGCACCTACATGGGATGCTCTAGTTCTTAACTTTCTGAAGTTGGGGAGGTGCCTCTTATGGCAGGAGACCCAGGAATTGAGCAGGGAGTGCGAGCAGGTAGATGACACCTTGAAGCAGGGGAGTGGAGGAGAGGCCTTCCGGAGCCCCTTCTTCATTGCTGGCCCCAAACTCTGGGTTGCATTTTAAGTAAACAAAAGCTGTTGGGAGGGAGGTGTAGCCAAATGGAGCGGCCCATGCTACTTCAGCAAGCTTATCAGCCACACACCATTGCTCCTGGGTGTGTGCGTGTTTGCATGTGTGTGTGTCCCTTGGGCGGTGTGTGCCAGTTTTGAGCTCCTCTTTTAGTCTGTGTCCAGCCTTTCCCTCTGCAGTGCTTCTGAGCTGCCTTATGGTGTCACCAGAGTGTGCCTCTTCCTGGAAGAGGCCTTGGCTGTCCACAGGGCCTGAGTTGGGCTTGGGAGGAACATTGAGGATCTTTCTAGAGAAGCAGCGATTGAAGAAGCCGCAGTGGGCTGGGCTCCCCATCACCCGGGAAAAAATGGGAGGACCAGACACAGGAGGGGTGTTCTGAGCCCCAGAAAGGAAGACATTCCGGCTCAGGGTCATGAGACATCACCTTTTCTCTGTTGGGTTGAGTTTTGAGAAGCCATTTGTTGTCAGGCATGAATAACATGAGCCAACTTGGGCAGCTCACAAATGTAACATTTCAGACTCCGAGGCCAAACTGTCTAACAATTTGGGGATATTGAGTTTTCTCTCTTCCTCTCCGCTTCCCCCCAACCCCATCTGTCTGCCTTTGCTGCCCCTTTCAGAATGTGCCTTTAACCCCGCGCACCCGTCTTATTCTGGATGCTGGTGGGCGCATTGCCTTAGGAATAGGAAACAGACTTGAGCAACCACCACGCCCGGTGCAGTCTGCGCGAATGTGAGAGTCAAATGCACACAGCATGTCCCCCCAGACGCACCCAGACGGGTGTGGTCTGCCTGCCAGCTGGGAATGGCTGCCTCTCCCTACCCAGCAATTAAGCCATGACTGTGACAGCCACGTGGGACGGGCGGGCGCTGGCTGGGGGTTTTCTTCCTGGGCGGGTTGTGTGCCCAGGGCTCCGGGGATTGTGGGGTTAGGCCCTGGGGATGCTGCCGTGGGAAAGGGCCGAGGCTCGCAGTGTGGGTGGTTTCCCCAAGATCTCGTTCTTTAAAGCCTGTGTGTGATCCTAGGCAGGGGCCCGCGCCTGTCCCAGCTATGTCTCTGCTGCCTGCAGGACCCATTGTCTCCAGCAGACCTGGAGGTGAGCCTGGCCACCGCCACGGCGCTGCAGAGAAACGCCTTCCCGGGGCCTCCCTGTACCTCCTGTTTGGCTCCCGTGGGAGACGGTGTCCTGAGGGAGCTGCCAGTGTGTTTTCAGACCCACTGACGAGGAGGAGGAGGAGGAAGGGGAGAAAAGGGACGGAGGGGAGGAGGGATAGAAAACAGAAAGGAGGAATGGGCAGCTTGGGCCCTGTGGGAACAGTCAGAGAAAGTGCAGCTCCGTGTAAGATGGCCTTCTGTAAAAAATAACATAAAATTTTAAAAGTCTGTGAGGTACCAGTGTGTGGGCCCCAGAATCTGCTCCTTCCATGGGCTGCAGACCTGTCTGTCCTTGGCTGAAAGTGGCTCCTCAGCCCAGTGCTGTGGGAGGGAAGGAGCAAGCCTGGGGCAGGCCGCAGGGAGGCCTGCGGGAGAAGCCCGGCCTGTGTCTGCAGGGCACCAACGTGGCCCACAAAGGGAGGAAGAAAAGACTCTCCATGGTTGTTGTGAGGGCCTAGACATCTGCAGCACGGTGCAATCCACGTGCAAAGTGACTTTGGAGAGGCTTCTGCCCCATGTTTGTCTGCCCTGCCCATGCCAGCTTCTGCACCCACCCACGCAGCCTGCCCGAGAGATGTGAGCCAGGTGGACTGTGCTTCTGTGCTCTTCAGCTGAAAAGTTCTCTTGTGCTGCTTGGAGCATGCTCGGAGAAGGGGATTTGTTCCCTTAATTGATAATGAATGTCAGAAAGGTCATATTTACATTATGAGTTGAGTGGGAATTGTGTATGTGCAAAGGGTGGGAAAGACTATCACAAAAATAAAGGACGTCAGCTCCCTGTGTTTGCATCTGCAGGAGGTGCAGAAAAGGTGATAGATCTGGGTGGGGCGGTGGGGGGAGGGAGGAAAGACAGGCCCAGAGAGGGGGAGAGGGAGGATGGAGGTGAGAATAGGGCATGGGGAGATTGGGGGAAGTGGGGAGCAGCCAGTGGCCACAGGGAGCCCCAGGTGCAGGGGCTGGATTCGGCTGGCTGAAGTGTCAGTCACCCAGTCATCGGGGAGGGTGATGTGCCATTCCCATAGCAGGAGCCCAAGTCTCATCCTTTGGGGATCATTTCTCAAGTACCCATGTGTGGCCAAAGTGAAGTGCAAATAGGATCATAGGACCATGCCACTCTCTCATTCAAAGCTGTTCAATGGCTCCCTGTGGACCTCAGGAGTCCAACAACATGGTTCCCTGGGTGGTCCAGCCCCTGCCCACCCACTGCCCTGGCACACACTGCATCTCCCTGACCGAGCTCCACATCCTCCAAAAACCCTTACCAGGTCCTGAAAACTTCCTCTATGTTGTGACACTCCTGGCCTTCTGCTATTGCCTGTCAAGTGGTCTGTCTCTCCCAGGGGACTCCAGGTGGGGACCTATCTTAGTCCCCACTGCATGCACATGCTCACCTTTGTATGCATCTGGGTCTGGCACTCAGGACATATCTGTTGAATTATGTGGAACCATTTTAATCTCTCCTGGTAGAGTCCCCACAAAAGGGTCTTCATCCTTTCTCTTATATTTTGGGAAAAGACCTTGAGGAACAGCGCATCTAGTTTCTGTTGGAGGGCCAATGCAAGGAGAGGATAAGCCAACTGAGCCTCAGTTTCCCTCGGTCTGCATTTTGATTGGAAAAGTGAAGAACATCCACAGGAGAGCCTCCCTGGGCCCCAGGGCATGGCAGCAATGGGAGAATCGAAGAGCCTCTCTCTGTTCTCCCGCTGACATCTCTCCTGACACTGGGTGGGGTGGAGGGTCAGGAAGCTGCACACGGGGATGAGCCTGTCGGTGGGACCATCATAGAAAGGGCCTCAGCCATGAGGCCAACCAGACACACCCCTCTCCTGGGCCTGGCATGTTTAACCTCAAACGGTTTGATGCTTCTTGATGTCACTGATGACCAAAGGCGAGAGTCAGAAATTTGGGGCCATTGCTGTCAGCTGGTCCCTTGACCAGAGAGCCCAGTATGGCATCAGTGGGTGGGGGACTGATGAAGAGCAGGAGAAACCCAGTTTTCATTCACATGGGAGGTGGGAAGAGAGCAGTGTGTATGTATGTGCGTGTATGTACATGTGTATGAATCTGTATATGTGTGCATGTGTTTATGAGTGTTTATGTTTGTATGCACATATGTGTGTAAGTATATATGTGAATATGAGTGTGTATGTGTGTATGCACATATGCGTGTGTGACTATGAGTGTGCATGTGTATGTATGCATGTGTGTATGAGTGTGTATGTGTGTATGTATGTATGAGAGTGTATGTGTGTGTAAGTGTGCATATGTGTGAAAAATGAAGACCTGGGAATGGTGGTGGAGGAATGTGGGGGTCTCAGACTTGATTGTTCTCCAGATAGAAGAGGAAAATTATTTTTGTTTATTTCTATAAATAATTTTATCACTTTTCTTAGAAAAGATATTATCTAAAAATTATTTTTGTGTGCATTCTTTTCCATAAATGGTATCATATGATAGTCATTCATTCCCGTCAAAATGAATTTGGCAGTGGGTGAAGGAGAAATCAGCACACCCTGGTTATGCCTATTATGTGGGCCCTTTGAGGGCAGAGGCTCTCGGCCTTCCTCCAAGGCACCTCAAGGCGGCAGAGAGGAGGGCAAGGGGGATTTGAACCTCTGTGTAAGGGACCGTGTTTATTTCACTTTTTCATTGCAGAGTCGGGCGGGGACGGAACAGCATTCAGCATGTTACTATGCGCCACTCACTGTGCCTGCCGTAATCATTCATTCTCTGTATTGATGGAACACCTCCTGTGGGCAGCACAGTTCTAGGCACTGGGAATACAATGAGGTATAAAAGAGACAAAGTCTGCTTATTATATTTTATAATAATATTCTAAAATTATAAACATTTATGTATTGAGTAGTATATTTTAAAGTAAAATGTGATATCATCGATCACAAACATCTGCTTATTGTTATGTTTAATAATAATAACAGCTTTCGTTAATGAACAGAGGTGAGAACACTGTAGTCAAGGCTTTGCCTACATCCTTTGATTTAATCCCCACAGCAGCCTTTTATATGGCTATTTAATGTGCCCATTTTACATGCAAGAAAACTGAGGCTCCTAGAAATTAAGGGCCAGAGCCAAGACTGGAGTATAGGACCAGACTTTCAATCTAGAGTCTAACCACGGTGCTTGTTATGCATCTCAGAGAGCCTCAGGGTGTAAATGCTGGGTCCCCCCCACACCGTGCTGGAATTCAGGGACTGACTGCCTAGGAACGCCTGGGACCCGGGAAGGACAAAGCTCATGCCAGGGAAACCCGATGCCATGTGAGACGCCCTGCAATTAGTCAGTTCCTGCCTTTTGATTTAATTCTTCCCCTAATGTGTGTTCATCATGTAACTCAGGAAAGATTGGTATGCAGGGAAGGAGCGTCAAAGACAGTAATTAAACTGTCTCTGCTGACGTGCTCAGTCTCTGGGAACAGACCTGTTTGATTCCGCAAAGGAAATCATTGGTATTTTAACAGGAGGCAGGAAACTTTTGATTAGCGAGAGATAGATAAACAGATCGATGCCTTTTCTGGCGACATTTTCAGCTTCATTATTGTCACTGGGAAAGAGATGGGGGTGGAGGGAAGATCCAGGTGGTCCTGGGGGGTCCTCCAGGGCCTGAAGGCAGGAGGGGCTGGGAGGGAACAGCACCGGGCAGGGCAGCAGGCCTCGGGCCGGCGGGCCTGGGGTCCTAGGAAATCGAGGCAGGGCCCCGGGCCCTGACTGGGTGGGGGGTGGGTGGGAGGGAAAATCCTAGAGCCCCACTTCCGCATGGCTTCAGGAGCTGCCCCAGACAGGGGGCCCTGAGATTCTCCTGGCAGCGGAGCTTCTCTGTGTTCCCAGCTGCTGCAGCCACTACTCCTCACTGCCGCTCTCTCAAGGTCAGGGGGAGTTAAGACCAGAGATTATACTGTGTCAGTCGTGCCTTTTTGAAATATGACTCAGTGTAATCTCTTTCCACACCAGAGGAGAGATGCCAACGTTGCTCTTCAATCTCTAGCTCGCAATGGGCTTATTGGGATTTTAGCAGGGCTCTGGCTCGATAAGACCATTTCTTCTCCCAGGGTGCCCTTTTACAGACTTTGCTTAAGAAAGGCCATAACTTAGTGAGGGCAGGTTTCCAGGTGTCACAGACCCTATGCCAAGCAGACGAAGCAGGGGCTGGGCCAGTGCAGGAGGGTGAGGTGGGCTCTGAAGTATGTGTCTTCTCCCTGGCAGCCACACACACGCACAGGATCCCAGCTCATCTTCCCGAGCCTCAGTGTCCTTGTGTGTAAAATGCAAACCAGCAAGTCCACTTCTCAAGGTTATCCTGAGGCTTAGAGATTATGTAGGAAAAGCACCTGGCCCTTACTAGGTGCTCAGCCAATGGGAAGTCCACTGTGTCTTCTCTGGTTTTGACCCTTGTGTTCTAAGATACCTGGTGGAGGGTGGGGGGAGAGTAAAAGGCAGCCAGAAAGTTCCAGGACATTACCTGGGACACACATGGCTGTGAGTTTGGCAACTCCTGCCTTCAGCAGCACCTGTTCCTACCGACTCCTTTCCCCTCCTTAATCAGGACTTGGAGAGATACTTTCTAATCCCTTGATAGAGCATAAGGAGATATGGAGTAAATTTGGATTCTCAGGAAAATAATCTTTCCTGAGCTGGAGCATTGATGACCTTTGTGGTGGCCAGTTAGTTACTGTCTAACATCCGCCCTCCTGCCTCCCCCTCCATTTCTGGTAAGACCAGGGAAAGACCTTCCAACCCCACCTCGCCCCCTCCCCTTGGCGGGACTGTCAATCAAGTGTCCTGCCAATGGGTGGGACATTAAGTCAAGCTTAGCCAATGAGATTCTCTGATTGTTTGAATGCTCTCTCTCCCGGCCAATGGGTGGGCATGTGACCGGAGCTCACTCTTTCCAGGTGAAAAATGGCTGGAGCTCTGCTCTAATCTAAGGAGACTTCACACAGCCTCTTGTTCCCCAGGTCCCTCACCCCTGCCCCTTTTGAGTCTAGTACTTTGGCTTTTCCTTTGATTCTGGAGCTACCCCACACCTTTCCAGACAGTTCCCCTCTGTGCTGATGCCAGCTGGGTTGATTTCTGTCGCGTGCCTCCAAGGAACCCTGACCGACCCAGCCTGTCTCCCTCGGGCGTTAAAGGAGGAAGCGGAACCAAGAGCCATCATCTTGGCTATCCAGGATGAAGAAAGGGAGGACAACCCCCTGGCTTCATCCCCCTGCCCTCAGCTACCATCTTCTCCTACAGCGACAGCCGGCCCTCACGGGCTCGTCACGAGGAGGCGTGTGAGCGTCATCCGCCTGCTTCCCTGACCCCAGGAAAGCCCTTCCAACGGGGTCCTTAGCTTTGCCCTCTGAGGGAATCCCCACATCCTCCGAGGCCCAAACCCTCAGAATTTCAGCACCCAACCTGGCGCTGAAATTCATGTTGCATTTTGTGCTGGTGGTTCTGTGCTCTGTCCTCGCTCCCGGCAGCTATTTCCCAAGACTCACTGAATTTAGCTGCTGGGGCCCTCCTAGCAGAGGCTGCTCTGATTTCTGGTGGCAGGGGAGCTACCACGACCAGGGGGACTTGCTGTGATGCCCCTCTTCTCCCAAGTTCTCCCAAATGCTCAGGTTCGAGTGGCATGTGGGTGTCTGTGTGTTGGGGGGCAGCCCCCCACTCCCAGCCTCCACAGCGGACTCAGCCCCTTTAGCCTCGAACTCCTTTCCCCTTTGCTCTGTGGAGGCTTCCAGAGCCTCAGGCCCCAGACCTACCCTGGGGCAGCTGCTCTTGTCCCATCCCTGCTCAGGGTGAGGACTGGGGGCAACAGGGGGGCTGGGCTCCACTCTGATTGCCTGTTGACCTCTGATTCATTAGCTGCTTGGAATCAAATGTCCCCGCCCGGCCAGCTGTGGTGGGCACACAGCCATGAGATCAGTCAGGCCTGCCTGATGTATCTGTGGCCCAGCTCACTCAAAATCAATGCCACGTTCCTCTCGGATGCAAACTCTCTGGGAGGGTGCATTGATTTCCAGGCCATAAAGAACTGAGCGTCTCCAAACTGCAATGCTGATGCTCCCATTGTCTTTTCAGGCCCTGCTGGAGAGCCAGAGTGCTCTGTTTCTAGAATACAGCTCTGGTTAGTGCCAGGGCTCCGCACGAGGGAGAGGGAGCGGGAGAAGGCCATGACTCTCTCTTGTTCCCAGCACATGGGACAGGCTGGGTTCCTAAACCCCTCCAACCCTATTTCAGAGTTGCTAATTTTTTCTCCTCCCCTCTGTTTTAAACACCTTTTGCAAGTCACCAAACCCAAATCAAACTAGCAAGGAAGGAAATATTTTGGCTTAGGTAACTATACTGTCTTGCAATTCTGGCTTCAGGTGCAGCTCTATCCAGGAGCTAAAACAATGTCATCGAGACTCTCTCTCAGCCCCTCTCAGCTCTGTCCTCCTTTATTCGGCTCCATTCTCATAGTAGAAAGACAGTAGCCAGCTGCTCCTAGCTGATCTTCTGTGCTGTCAGCCTTAAGTTCTGTGAAGAGAAAGCCTCTTCCCTGATCCTGCTAATGAGAATTCTGCAATTCACTCTTTTTTGCTCTGATTTGCCTAGATTTGGACATGTATCCATACTTGAATCAACTGTAATATCTAGAAAGTTGTGATGCTCAGATTGGGCAGACCAAGGTCACATGACCGTTGAGAGTTAGCCCCACCCCAGCCCTGTGGGACAGAGTGTGTGAGGAGTGGTTACTGAAAGCAACACCAGGAGCTGTTTCAAGAACGGGGTGGTGCTACGCAGGCAGGTGTCTGCTGCACGTCTTCCCGCCAAAACCTACCTATGGGGCAGAGGAGGTTCCTGGCTCTTTCTGATACTGTTTGGGCATGAAGATTCATTCTCATTCCCCTCTTGAGGGGACAGCTGGAACCCCACTGACAAGGTGCAGTGGCTATATCACGGTCAAGTCTGGCTGTGCTCCTTCCCTATTCCCTGCTTGACCAAGTCCTGGCCTCTCCTTGCAAGCAGAAAGGAGTCAGGTTGGAGACATGAGGTTCTGGGGAGGGACAAAGACAAGGAAGACCTTTTCCCCATCCCTGATGCAAGGACTCCCCTGCACCGGGTCCCCAGCCCCTGCCCATGACCTGATGATCTCAGCTCCCTGGCCAAGAGGTGTGACGGTTCCTCTAGTGCCCGTGGGGGTGTGGCCATTGGTCAGGGAGCACTCAGAGGGTACCTGGCAGGGGATGGAGAGCACCTTAGATCTGGTGGGAAGAGTCAAGCATTTAGCATCAAGGTCCAAGTAAGGGCTTTGAAGTGAGACTAGCCCTGAGTTCAGATCTCTACTCTACTACTTCCAAGGACAAGTGTTGTAGACTCTCTGTGCCTTGGCATTCTCATGTGCAATGGTGTAATGATGATGATAATAATAATGTTGAGTAACATTTATGGAACATGTTGTTGTGCCCTGCTTTGTTTTAAATACTCTTTATATGTGTGTGTGTGTGAGAAAGAGAAAGACCTTATTGAAACTTCACAACAACCCTATGATATAAGGTACTGTTATTTGCTTTTTACAGATATGTTACAGGAATTTGAGGCCCGGAGAGGTTCTGTCACTTGCCCAAGGTCACACAGTTAGAGAGCAGCAGGCTGAGATTTGAAACCAGGCAGCCTGGCTCTAGACTCTAAGCTTTAACCATTAAACTATACCCACTTGACTAGCCTAAGCAGGCAGAATCAATGAGATGCTGTATGCAATGGCTTATCATGGTGCCTGGCATATGGAAAGTGCTCAGGAAATGACTAAAATCCCTTCCTCTCCCTGCTGACCTGTGACCTCACAGCGGGGTTGGCCATCACGCCCCAAGTGCGAGTGAGCTGGATTAGCTGCATTGTAGGGTTTCCATGGCAGGCTGCGCAGAGCGGGCACACACTGCCCTGCAGCCCCAGCTTCCAGCAGCACACATCAGAGACCCGCTGTTGGAGGCTCCTGTTTGCCCATTTCACCCATCACTAAGCAACAAGAGTGCTGCAGGGAGGTGAGGAAGCGAGTGGGAAATGAAGATGGATGGCTCTGGAAACAAAGAGCCAACTTGGGAGAGGTGTTTGTCTATAGGACCTTGTGATTTTCAGGTACCTGGCAGGGTGGGAAGAGTTGGCTCTTCCCAGCTGTAGTGGAGAGTTGTCACCAGGCTGGATATGGAGGCCTTGGGAGGTGGTTTCAGGGGTCGGAAGATGATGACTGTCCCACTGGCTTGTTCAACCCCAAAATGTCCCCATTTTTATGGCAAATTCATCAGTGGTGATGAGGAAGCAGGAGGTGGAAGTGGTGAGGTTAACGATGTGAGAGCTGGAGGCCACTGGGAACAAAATCAAAGTGGTGGAGGGAAGGGCTGACCACTCAATGCAGGTGGAGGTGGAAGGCAGCCCACAGGGTCCTGATGGACAATTCTAGTTCATTCCATGAAGCCAAGCTTCAGTACACTCAGATCATGAAAGCTCAAAAGGGACAGTCCTGTTTCTGAGACCATCTTCCATGACCTAGGGAGCTCTGGGCTGGAGAGAGACCCTCCAAAGTCTCCCACCTTCCTTTCCCAAGGTGACCCTGGCCTTGAATGGATGCTCTGTCTCATTCTACCCGTGATGGAAGGTGGTTATTAACAAAAGTGGGACTCACTGCTGATTACCTTCCCTACCCCATTAATTTTCATTTTCCCTGAATCCTTCGAGGCAGGCTGCGGGCTGAGGCAGTGGGGACTGGATTGTGCACATCACAATGAAATGCACCACGGTGACTTGCTTCTGCTGTTGAAGTTAGAACATCTTACCCCTTGGCCAGAGATGTTTTTGCTCAGTGTTCTGACCACACATCCACCCTCACTTATCAGCCAATTTTTCTCTTGCCCCCATTTAACCCAGAGTCCTTAACTCCAGCCCTTCTGCCAGGAGCGTTGAGAAACCATAAGTAGGTGAAAGGACCTGTCTCAAACCTGTCAGAGAGAGCTCTGCCAGGAAAGAAACCAGCACAGCCCCCAGTCTGAACAGTAGCTGGCTTCTCCTTTGGCCAATTTGCTAAGTGATCAACAGATTGTCCCCTGGAATAGCATTTCAGGAGGTGAAGGTGTGTCCATGGATGTAGTTCTGAGCACTCACATTGCATCAGAACCACCTGGAGAATTTTACTAACAGATGCCCGAGTCCAGTCTCCAGACACTTTAGTTTCCATTATTATTAGAGTACGGTCCAGGTAGTGGGTATTTTTAAAAATTTTATCATTTGATTTGAATATGCAGCCAGGGTTGAGAAGTATTAGTCTGTGGGCTCTTCTTCACATGAGTGAATGCATGATTTGTCACCCTTCCCCAAGTAAGCTGTATTTCAATACTATACCTGGACAACACAAAGGAATGAATCCCTAATGGTGAAATATAGGGAAAGTGGAAGGGGTATTTTGCACAGAGTGGTGATGGCGTGCTTATCTAGTTGCCCTGCAACTCACCAGGCAAGCCCTCATTGATGTAGTTTGTATCACTGCCTGTCTTTAGAGGGGGTGCCCTGCAAGAGATTAAACTTGTGTTTTTTCCTTTTCTTCACTGGGAGGAGTTTCCAGGTACAGGGACAGACGATCTCCTTGGATTCAGTGAGAGTAGCCTCCTGGGAAAGGTGGGGAAAGGGTCAAAGAGCCCAGTTGCCCTGAGAAAAGTAGCATCCTCAGCCAGATTGGGGGGTCGGCATGGGAGAAGGAGGTGGTGGGTGGGTCTGTGAGGGGTGGGTAAGGGGACTGGCTCTGCCCAGGGATCACAGGGCTACTTTCCAATTCTGGAAAAGCCAGGTGCTCAGAGGGCTGCAGGGACCCCACGGGAGCACGAGCATCTCCCGATGGGCCTAAGATGGGGTGTTTCTCCTGCTTTGCTTTCTTCTGAACGGAGGTCTCTGGTCGTGTTTTGAGCCTCTCTCTCTCCTGGGGCCTGCAAAGTGTCAGCAGTGAGCTTTAGAGACCGGGCATGCCCCGATTTCAGGGGACAGTGCTTGGGCAGGTGGGGCTGTAGAAGATGTACTTGCTTCTTTGTCCTCTCAGCAGGCTGGGAGCTAGAGAATCTCCAGCAACAGGAAGGTGGGTCCCCACTCCTAGGACCCTGTAGTCCAGTTCCTCTCCCCTGCCCTGGGGGATCCTCTCAGTTCTTTGGGTGCCCAGGCTCTTGCCCCCTGTGGGCATTCTCAGGGTGATTCCCTCCACTGGAATGCTTTGCCCTTTGCCTTTCTCTTGGAGGAGATTCCTTCTGTCTGTCTCTTCTTGCCTTAACTTCAACATCACCCCCTCATAAGGACCCGCCCTGATGGCTCTAGCTAAGTATGTCCCTATTCTGGCCCTGGGCACTTCCCTTTGTCTCTGTACCCTGCATGTTCCCTTCATGACACGCATCCCATTTATAAAGATATATTTACTTGTTTGTTTCCTTCGCTCATGTTTGTTTCCCCCACTGAACTGAAGGTCCACAAGGGCAGAAACCAAGTATGTTCCATACCTCATTTGTGTTTCTAGCATCTAGTACAGGGACCACAAATAAACAGGCCCTCAGGAGATAATTGTTGAGTAAATGGATGAGTAGCTAAAACTACTGAAGAAAAAAATTAACGATTAAAACACTATAATGCTAAAAAATTGAGAATTCATAGCTTTGAGGAAACAGAAGAGTTCCACTTGTATAGGGGCACCAGATACAACAAACCAATGCTAACAAGAGAAAATAACAAATCTGTTATGCACACGAGTGTGTGTGTGTGTGTCTCTTCCTTTTCACAGAGCAGTATATTGTCATTTTACAAACATCATCAAAATTAACTTCATTTAAGTATTAATTATCCCCATTTTAGAGATGGAGAAATTGAGGCTTTTAAGCAACTTGACCCAGGTCACACAGCTGGTAAGTGGAAGGGCTGTGGTTTGAATTCTGCTTGTTCTCTGACTCCAGAGTCCGTGCTCTTAACCTAACATAATTTAGAAATCAAACCCAGAATAACTGATGCTAGAGAAGTGGCTCCCATCCCTTGGGCCATTTTTGATTGTTTTGTTATCAGGAGTGGTGACCAGAGATGCTGCATGTGTAGGACAGTCCCTCTTGAGAGACCCTGAAGGGTGCCAGGGAAGCTCCCAAGCACAGGCTGGGGCAGTGGACAGGAGGGGATGGAAGGACCCGGAAGGGACCACAGACTATCCTATGTAGGGCTGTGGGAGCTACGGGACTGGGCCTTCGTAAATGGACCAGACACCTTGGTGGTATGAGTGATTCAGGAAGCCTTGTGGCTCTTAATTTGGGTCTCCAAAGAGCATAGGATTGGAGCCCACAAAATAGAGGTGCAAGGAGCCAGGGGTTTTACACACAGCAGAAGTAAAGGCCTGCAAGTGGGTGTTCAGATCTCTCTGCTTGGGGGGGTTTCATGGTAGGGTTGATAGTCAAGTGGGTGGAACCAGGACTTCTAGCAGGCGGGTGCCTAGCCACCGAGCATCCTTCTTGGAGCTCATTCATTTGTTTATTCACCACAGATTTCCTGAGCACCTACTGTGTGCCGGGCACTGCTCCAGATAGTGTGAATAGAGCAGTGAGCAGGGAGATGAGTCCCTGCCTCGTGGAGCCAGTGTTCTGGTGGGAAGGGGACAGCAGCATGTACACAAATGAGGTCATGTTCTGAAGAAAATAAGTCATGATGATGTGATAGGGGAGGGCCAGGGTGGGAGGGAGAGAAAGACTGGAAAGCAACATTAGGTGGGGAATCAGGGAGGGCTTCTCTGAAGAGGTGACATTTGAGCTAAAGCAGGTATAAGATATGTTTAGATATAGATATAACTATAGATATATATATAGATATATTATATTATATTATAGTCAGCAATGTAACCATACAGGTGTAGGAAGACCCGATTTATCATTTTTAAATATCACTTGGTTGTCCTGTGGAGACTGGTTTGGGGTGGGCAAGACAAACAGGGAGACTGATTAGGGGGCCCTCAGGAGGATCTCCCAGGTATCCGGGCAGAGGTGACACAGACTTGGTGGTAGCAGTGGCCGTGGGGAGAAGTGAACACATTCAGGATGCACGTTAGCAGTAGAGCTGCTGCCAGTTCTGGTATCCTTCCCTGCTAGGGAGGCCCCAATAAAGAGGAGCATCTCCAAGAGGGTCCCTTAAGGGATCCACCTCCCCTGCCTCGCTAACATCCCTGCAGGCCTAGGCAGCACTCCGAGGTAGGGCACTGCCTTTGTCTTCTGTCTGCTCTGGTATTTGTGATTCAATTGATCTGCTAGTAAGTAAGGTTGCTTCTCACCAACCTGCAAACTGGACCCATCTCACTGGGGCTGCATTTTCCCATAGCACAACTGCTCAACAAAATCCTCCTTCTTTCCTCCTTCCAGACCAAGAGAGGAAAAACAAATAAACGAAAAAACAACACCCAGTAACAACAACAAAAATCTTGGCCCCTATAATTTTTATGATGCCGAAAGAGTGTCAGCTAGGGTTTCAAGACAACACATGTTCCCAGAACATAACCCTGGCTTTGAGACGGTACAGGCATTATCCTATTCAAACCACAAACAAATAAATCATTGCTCCTCACCACCTCCAGTTAGTCGCATCGGAAATTAGAAGAGGTTGCATATTCACTGTAGTTGGGTTCTGTCAAATTGGAAATGCTTATGATAATCGGGATGCGGCATAAATGCAAAGTTGTGGAGTGTGTAAATAACCAATTATGAGGTTTTTAAGGGAGAAGCTTGTTTGCTTCTGAGAGACAGACTCTCCCCAGTGGAACTCGTTTTTGCCTTTGCGTGATATGGATGTAATTTAAAGTATCTCTGGGTGTTCTCCTTGCGCTATTTACTTAAGGCATTTATTCAAGAATAAACTCTATCGAGATGAAGCAGCGTGGATTGAGGAGGGCTGTGCTGAAGCCAGAGTGATATTGATTACAATTGCAGAAGATTGTGGTGTCAGGTCACCTTCCCACCATTGATTGTTGATTGCTCTATAACACCCCCTCCCCTTTGCCAGTCACAGACACATTAATTGTGGGGACAAATTTAATCATTGCTCACTTGCAGTACTGTCACAATTCCAAGCCATTTTTCACACACAGTAAACTTGTGGTCAGGATGTAGAAAGAATTGTGAGAGAAGCACATTACTGCAGAAAGACACAACAAATTTCCATCCTTTAATGAGTAGAGCTGAAAGGCTAGTTAATTCTCCCTGATTAAGCTACAGCCATGTCTGGGTGTTGGGCTGGGGAGAAGAACGCAGGATTGACTCTTTCAACTGCTAGGAGAATTCTGTTTTTGTCAAAACCAGCCCCTTTCTGCCCTCTGGGGCTGGGATAGCAGAAAATAAAACAGCCTTGCAGATTAGCTACCTGCCTCCCTGACCAGAACTAATAACAGCAGGGGCCATGCCAGCGATGACCACTGTGGTGGGTGTTAATTTGTTGGGGGAAAAAAACCCAAAAAACATAGATTAACAAAATACTTCTGGGCTGCAAAGATTTTAATCTTGTCAATATAGATAGCTAACTGAATCCTTAACTGACTTCACAAAATAGGATTTAAATCTCTACCAAGCCCAAGTTTTCTTACTATAGTGGAAATGGCCTCAACATCCTGTTGTAAGCATTAATTCATTTCTTGTAAGTATTTTGGTGCTAGGTACTGGGAATATAGGGGTGAACAAGACATATCAGGTCCCTGCCTTCATGGATTTATACTCTGGAGAGAGCAGTGGTTTTCAAGCTTTAGCGTATTTCAGAATTATCTGGAGGACTTGTTAAAACACTCGTTTCTGGGCTTCCCCCCTCACCCTACCCTGCCCCGAGTTTCTGATTCAATAGGTCTAGGGCAGGACTCAAGAGTTTGCATTTCTAACAAGTCCCCAGGTGCGGCAGGTGCTGCTGGCCCAGGGAACCCCACTTTGAGAATGCCCATGCTGGTTTAGAGCAGTGGCTCTCAAGTCTGGTTGTACATTAGAATCACCTTTTGAAAGTTTTTGAAAAATACCAATGCCTGGAAGGCATTTAATTGGTCTGAGCTGGGGTCTGGGCATTGTGTGTGTATGTGTGTGTGTACAGTTTTTTTTTCAAAAGAGCATCCCAGGTGATTCTACTGGGCAGCTGGGTTTAAGAACACTTAATGTAAAGATGAAGACTTTACATTAAGCATTTAGCATAGGAGCTAAGCGTGACGGCTGTCATTTGGCACTCCAGTTCCATTCCTAGCACTGGCAATTTCGTTAATCTTCCTGCACTTCTGTGTCCTCACGTATAACGATAAGAATATCTAACTCATAGAGCTGGCATGAGGATTGGGTGAGGTAATACACATGCCTGGCATGGAGCAAGCCCTCAGCACATGCTAGCTTTTAGTATTGTTTTCAGAGTGGTATGTGCAGCAGGGATTTGCCAATTTTAATTTAATTGCTTGGTATATTTCCAGCTAAATTCCTTGCCTGTTAAGATACCAGCAGAGGGTTACTCTATTTGTCTTTCTTAGACCTGCCATTTGCCCTGATGCTGCCTGGAGGAATTTCTGCTGCCTTCCTTCTCTTCCTTTATTCAAACACCAATAATAAGGTCGTCAGCCTTCTCCAACAGCCCCGACTTCTTAGCAAAAGTGCCTTGTTTGCAGCTGTGGAAACATTCGTCATGCAGTGTAACTAAGCAAAACACCCCGCCCTGGGACTGTCTGATACACACGCTGATGGTGTGGTGCCAGGAGTGCACATGGTACCCGAGAATAATTCCCTGAATGAGCCACAGGCACGTAGTGGAAGCCACTGGAAGCCAGAGGACCCATTACAAAAATTTGATTGGTGGTCAAGTTAATTCCTCTTCCTATAGCTTTCTCATGTGCTGTGTGAGTTTTTAAAAAGTCATTCAGTTTCGGGTGGGGTGGTGGATGATGGGACCCACAGGAGGTCGTGGAAGGAGACTGTGTGTTTGTGGGTGAGGGTGGTATGAAAGCCAAGGCAGGAAGACCCTGGGCTGGTGTAGGAAGGTGGTCAGGGGCAAGTTCAGGGCTCACAGAGGGATAGGCAGGGAAGAGAATGTGCTGTCTTGAATTAGCCTCATTGGACAGCACATAAGCTAAATTTATACATGGCAACCGCTTGGACTAGGAGTCCAGAAGAGTCTCATGGTGGGGAAGGCAGGGAAGTGCTTACAAGGACCTGTTGCCCAGAAGCTCTTATGAAACAGATCAACTTGCTTTTGACTCCTGTTATCTGGGATACAGGACACCCTCCTTGTGAATTATCCACCAACTGAGGTAGTTTAGCCTAGTGGGCGAGAAAGCCAGCTCTGGGGTCGAAAACAACTCCGGGCTTGTGTCCTCACCACCTCTTCTCGCTAGGTTGTGTGCCCTTGGGTAAATGCTTCACCTAGTTGAATTTGTTTCCTTATCTTTAAAATGGGAATGCTGTAATAATAGTACAGCCAGAGGACAGGGTTGTCAGAAGGATTCAAGGAGATCATGTTTGTAAAGTACTTAATACACCGCCTGGTGCATGGTAACTGCTACACTTCATCCATTCAACAACCATTTATTTGTTGAGTGCTGCTTTGTGCCTGTCCCTGCTCTAGGCATTGGGCACACAGGGGCCAACAAGGCGGGCAAGGCCCCTGCCCTCAAAAAGCTCATATCCTAGTATGGAGAAGATGAATAAACAACAACATAAATAAACAAGGGAAAAAAGATAGCACTAACTGCTATGCTGATCATCAAAACAGGCTGCTGTGAAAGGGGAACAATGGGCCCACTTTCCACTGGGTGGCAAGGCGAGGTCTCTATGAGAGGGGGACATGTAAGCTGAGCTCTGCATATGGAGAAGGCAGCCATGCAGATATCTGGAGCAACAGCACTGCAGGCAGGGGGACCAGCATGTGCAAAGGCCCAGAGTCTGCAGTGTGGGGGTGGAGGGACAGAAGGAGGCCTGGGTGACAGAGCCAGGAGAGAGTGGAGGGATGTGGGATGGTAGGAAGAGGCAGGAACCAGAGGGCACAGGGACCTGTGGACTCTGGAAGGAGCTTGGATCTTCTTCTGAGTGCAGCAGAAGCCATGGAAGGGTTTGAACAGGGGAGAGAACGACTTGGTTTGATTTCTGTTTTAAGATGATCCCAAGGCTGCTGTGGGACAATAGATTGCAGGGGCGAGAGTGGAACAGGGACACCAGGGAGAGGATCCTGCTGTCTTCAGAGGCAGGACATGGTAGCAGCTCAAGCAGCCCCTGCTGACTTCTCCTTCCAGCCTGCTCAAAGCAGAAGGCAAAGCATCCCACCCAATCCCTTATAACCCAGCTGCGGTAGCTGGAGAATGGGTTTGGTCCTCCTCACTGTGCGTCCTCTTGCCTTAGTGAAGCAAGCTGAGATGCAGCTGGAGGGGAGACCCCTCCTGTTCACAGGTCTCCAAAGCCCCCACTTTCCCACAGGGAGGCAGGACACTGGCCTCCAGCTGCCCAGACTAGGAAGCAGCTCCCTAAGTGGGCAGGTTTTCCTGGGGCTAGTGCTGGGTGGTTTCCGGGGGTTTTTCTGGATCACTTCTGCTCTTGGAAGTAAGCACATCACCAACATGTGTAGGAAACATGCCTGATTCCCAGACGCCTGGCCAGCCATTAGGAAATTGCTTGAAATTTTTATCCTCATCTTGCTGGGTCCATCTGCTTTGGATACCAGAGGAGCCCAAGCCGGAACGTCTGACCAGCTCTATCCCCAGCCCTCTGGCCCTCTGCAGGCTCTGGTCTGTTTGAAGAACCTGGGCCTTTGGGGTGCGAAGGATTTAGGGAGACATGAGGAGGAAGTGTGGCCATGCAGAAAGCATCTCTTGTCCAAGCCGGGTGGCACCAAATTCCCTTGGCAGGTTGTCAGGCCTGGCTTTCTCAAACTAGGCTTCTGGGAGCCTCCATTCCCCAACCTGTCTCATGAAACCAGAGAATTAGAGCTTCCATTATAATAAATTTCTCCCCCTCGTCTGGTCTCCTATCTAAGCCCCCAACTTGAAAAAATCACTCCCCACTCTGTGCTTTTTTTTTTTTTTAGCCAATCTTTGTATTTCTTCAATTTTTATAGCCAACCATTTTGTACGTGAACTAAGTACTAAACAAGCATTATTACCGCTTTGTGCACAGTGGACCACAGAGGCATAAATCCCACATTAACCTCATCCTAAAGAGCGGCTGAATGCATTTTAATAAATGTCCCAAATGGTTTCAGTGTCTAGTAGCCAAACGGAATAAAAAATGCACACACATTACAGGATGTTATGAACCTCTCTATCAAAAGTAATAATAAACAGACTGCTTGTTGGGTTTAGCGATTGGGTTACATTTTTAAACAGTATATTGAGAGACAAATCAAAAGTAGAGCCAAGATGATTATGTGATATGATCCACAGGGGCCCAGCAATTTCCAGGGGTTTGCTGTGAGCAGGTAGACACCTCTCTTGCCTCTTGATAATGTTTTCCTTCTAAGCTCTCGTTCCGCATGGTACCGAGAGAAACGAGCAAATTAAGAAATCTTTGCTGCACTCAGATATTTAATATAAGCAGCCGGATAAAGGCAGGGATGCACATCATTTGTCAGCTGAATAAAAATTCAGATGAGGTATTTTCCTGACGCTGTGCCAGGAACCATTAGGAAAGCATTTTATTTTCATGTGTCAGTGACGGCCTGCTGCCGGGGCCAAACGTCATCAGTCTGCAAGGTGTTACTTGAAGTCAGGCGTGGTGTGGCCTCCTATCTCTGGCGGCCTGTCCAAGGTGCCACGACTCTGTCACCAGCATGCCTTTTCATTCCCTATCTGGGATTTCCACTCTAAAAGTTTCAGAAGTTAATTAGCCATTTCGGTTATCAACCCAGAGTAGACAAAAATACCAAGCCAGTGGCCATTTTGGATGTGCGGATGTTTGGGTTTGGGCACATCTGTAGGCAATCACTCTGTGTTCTGGGCAGGAACGGTGTTTTATTATGGGATTATATGTGTAATCTTGGATAAATAGTAGAAATTGGAGTACTTCAGTTGGAAGACATGTTTTCTCTCCCAGAGAGTAGTGTAAATAGCAAACCAGAAACCATTCGCTCATTATTGAAGCAATAATCTAACTTGCCAGTCTTTTCCCTTACGGCTGGAACTCAGAGGTCAGCGTAAAACTCTTGGCAAGCAAGATGCTGTGGGGTGTCAAGCCAGGCACAGGCGCCAATGGCTGGGGCCTCTGCTGAGTTCTAGCAACAACTGTTCACCTAATTGCCCATCCCCGCTGCCCTTCCCCAGCGCCCCCATCATGGTTGAAGAGGTTGCTGGTATTTGGTACCTGGCATCCAGGGAATCTGGACTGCGTCTCAGTGCCTCCTTGCATTTTTGGAGGGCAGCTCTCTCACCATCCCCGGCCAAACATCTTCCCCACCAAGTGCAAGGAATGCTGAAATGTGGAGGTAGCACAGAGGCAGTCCAGGCTGATACTGATACTTTGCTCCAATTCTGGTAATACATATAATGATGTTATTCAGTTTTGTCTTACATTTCCAAAACACATGTACCAAATCCCTGTAAACTGATCTATGGTAATGCACTTAATTTTAATCTTCAATGTTAAAAGTAAAAACTGATCACTTAAAGCAGAAACATGTGTCACTTTGCTCTAAGTTGGCCCAGGATGCAGCCTGCCCACTTGCCACTGCTTTGCCCGTGCTGTCCGCCTTCTCTTGATTTTGTCCTCCCTGTGACTTCTCCTCCTCCTCTCCCGCCACAAGGCTCTTCTCTAGGAGCCTCCCAGACGCTAAGTGTCCTCTCGCACCAATGCCCATTTCTTGTCTTGGGTGTTTCCCAGTTTTGCTTAGCTTGTTGCTTTGGGTTACAATGAGGGGACTCTGCAAAGCACATATCCAATGTGATTTGGAAAGCTGGAAAAAGGTGTGTCATTGTTGTGTTAGATTGTGGAGAACCATTATAAAAGTCAATGTCAAACAAGTGCTCCCTGACCAAGACCCTGGCTTTATTCATGAGTAAGGACTGGGGTAAAAAGCTGAATTTTTATTTCTAGAAAATGGGTTGTAGCTTCTTGACAGTGAGGTCAGTGCTACTCAGAGGCTCGACATGGGTGGCAATTAGGCAAGTCAGCCTAGAGATAACCAGGGATTCTTTGGAATGTGAAAATAGAGGCAAACTTCTAGGAATGTATCAGAGGAGCTTAGAATGGTGGGATGCAGGGTGATCATTTTCTCTGGTACAGGCCTCAGACCCAAACCTTAGCTCGTTACCTGCTGAGAGTACCACACGGTGCCAGGTTTTTTTCTGAATAGCTCCTGGTAGCAGGCACTGAATGGCATGGAATTGCTGACATTTGCATTCTTTGACCTTAAGGCTAAGAAGAGTCAAAGGCAGATGGACATATTTTGTACCAGAGTTGGTTGATGGGACAGACTGCCATTGGCTTCTGGGGTTGACCTCTTGGGAACAGGTGCCTAGGAGACACAGCTGTAAAAGAATAAGCCCTGGCACAAGGAAAGGCTTATTAGCAGGGACAAGACTGAGTCTGGAGACCAGACAGACCAGCTGCAGTGGGGGAGCTGGAAGTGGCTGGGACTCTTGGGGCACTCGGCATGAGGTGGGGGGCAAGGCTGGGAGACAGCAGGGGTCAGGTCATGGAGGGCCTGTTGTAGGGAGTTTTAGACTTTAGCCCAAGGTCAATGGAGAGCCCCAGAAGGGAGTGGAGGAAATGATTTGTGACTTAGAAAGGTCTCTTTGGCAGCTCTGTGGGAAGAACTGAAAAAACAGAGACCAAGGAAGAGACGTTGCTTGGTCCCATTCAGTTCTGACCTTCTGCCCTTTGCTCGCCCGCGAGGACCAGGGGCGCCACTGGGGCATCTCACCCTGACTCAGCCTCCCCTTTTGCTCCTCATTTGTCTCATGCCATCCCTACCTTTCTGCCTCCTTTTGCATCTAAGTTCAGATAACTCCCTTCTCCTTCTCAGATTCCAAATTCCTCATCTTGGCCAAAATTGCAGAGGGCTCTTTCCTTTAAGAAGTGCAGCTCATCAAAGGAAGCTGCAAAGTCCAGTGTTGGACAAGGTTGGTGGCATCAGAATCCCCTGAAGGCCTCAATTTCTGGGTCCCACCTCCAGATTCAGTAGTCCGGGGCTGGGGTCTGAGAATCTGAATTTCTTTCTTTTTTTTAAAAAATTTTTTTATTTTAAATTATTATGGGTACATAATATTTGTATATATTTATAGGGTACATGTGATGTTTTGATACAGGCATACAATGTGAATTAATCAAATCAGGGTAATTGGGGTATCCATCACCTCAGGCATTTGTCATTTCTTTGTGTTAGGAACATTCCAATTCTACTTTTTTAGTTATTTTAAAGTATACCCTAACTTATTGTTGATTATAGTCACATTGTTGTGCTACCAAATATTGTTCATTCTATCTAACTATCTAACTATATTTTTGCACCATTAACCATCCCCACTTTCTCCTCCGCTCCCCACTCCCCTTCCCAGCCTCTGGTAACCATCATTCTACTCTCTGTCTCCATGAGATCAATTGTTTTTAATAATTAGCTCCCACATATGAGTGAGAACATGCAAGATTTGTCTTTCTATGCTTGGCTTATTTCATTTAACATAATGTTCTCCAGTTTCATCCATGTTGTTGCAAAGCAGGATTTCATTATTTTTCTGGCTATATAATATTCCATTGTGTATATGTACCACAATTTCTTTATCCATTCATCTGTTGATGGACACTTTGGTTGATTCCATGTCTCGGCTATTGGGAATAGTGCTGTATTAAACATGGGAGTGCAGATATCTTTTTGATATACTGAATTCCCCTTCTTTGGATATATGCCCAGCATATATCCAGCATATACCCAGTGGGATTAGTTCTATTTTTAGTTTTTTTGAGGAACCTCCATAGTGATTGCACTGATTTACATTCCCACCAGCAGTGTGCAAGGTCTCCCTTTATCCACATTCTTGCCAGCAGAGAATCTGAATTTCTAGTAAGCTCCTGAGCATTGCTGATGTTGCTGCTCCAAGGACCACACTCTGAGTAGCAGTAATGGGACTCTTGGTGTCTTCAGCTCCTCTTTGTCCTGGCTGGTGGGTTCTGGAGCCTGCAGAGAGATGGCCAGGTATTCCTGGATGGCACCAGTGGAGATGTTTTCCCAAGGGAGCCTCAGAAATTAAATGTGGAGGAAGTGTCCTGTGCACTGGGCCCCAGAGAGCCTGCATGCTGCTCTTGGAGGCCAATTCATCTCCGTGTTAACCTTACACAGAGGACCCTGTTCTTCATCCAAAAACAACACGGAGAACACGAAATTCAATTTGGCAGGGCCACTTTCTGTTTAAGCATACTTTCTCTTAATTTAATCACCCGTGCAAGAGCCTTCCAGACATTTGAATGTAAGTTTTTAGAAATACAGCTTATTTTCTGAGATATTTTCATTCTTGAACATCTGGTGGGGGGTAGGGGGCGAGAGGAGGGGAGAGATACAGTCAGATGGAGAGCATTCAACTAGGGACTGGAATGCAGATGGGTGGATTTGTGAAAGATACAAAAACAGAGTTGTGGGAAAGATGCATGTTCTGGGGCTTGGCCCACCCGGTTGGAATTCCAGGTCTGCCACTCATTGGCACTTGACCCTGAGCAAGTCATTTGACCCCTCTGTCCCTCAGTTTTCTCATCTGGAAAATTTTGTTCTTTCATTCCTGCACGCCTTTCATTCCGTCAACACTCTTGGTGGGTCTGCTGTGGACCAGGCTCTGTTCTAGGCAGCAGGGGCAGAGCGTGAATGAGATGGGAGGAGTCCCAGTCCCAGCCCCGGGGGAGGTGGCTGTGATCAAGAAGCCATGTGCTGGTGACAAGTGCTGTGAACCAGCAACCGGCACCGTGGGAGGGAACGGTGGGTGGCCGTGCCTGACCTGAGTCTGGGGAGATGTAAGGTAGGCTGCTGTGAGGACGGACACACTATCCCTGCACAGAGCCCGCTCTTGGGGACAGACAGGAAGATAAAATGAAAAGTGTCACCTAGCCTGGAAAAAAGTGGACTCTGTCTCTTGCCCTCCCAATGACGGTCCAGTCCACATTCCCTGCAACCATGGCTCTGTCTGCACTAAAGAAAACAGATTAAAATGGCTTTTCTACAGTCAGGCAGACCTGTGTTCAACCCTGGGTAACTTTGGGTAGATTGCATGACCTCTTTCAGCCTCAGTTTCCTTGTCCAGTCATGGGGACGGATGAGACCAATGCCGTAATTATAACCACAGCTCACGTGCATTGGGCACTTGCTACATGCCTGCCACTGATTCATGTCACCTCATTTGATCCTCGAAACAACCCTATGAGGTCAGCACACTTATCCAGGGCCAAGACTAGGGTGAGGTGAGGGAGGCATTTGCCTCAGGCACAACATTTAAATGGGCACCAAAAACTCAATATTCAAGACAACATTTCACTACAATTTTAAAACTGAATGAAAAAAAATCCATGTTGAACAAATTATCAAAATTTTAAAGAAAGTCACTATCCTTCCCTGCACTTAAAGGACTCGGCCTTACACCTCTCACCCCGATCCTGGCCCTGCATCACCCCCAATTTACAGATGAAGGAATTGAAGCTTGGGAGGCTGCCTCCCCTTGTGCCTTACACTTCGGGGCCTTCTACCTGAGGCTGCACTGATGAGGCAGGCCGCCTTCCTTCTGCTCCGAGTGTTCCTCTGTGGGCCTCTGTTCATCCGCTCCTTGCAGGAGGGACAGGAAAAGGGGTAGTAAAAAGCAAGGGGGCAGGGGCAGCTGGCTGTGTCTGTTGTGGTCCTCGTTACTATTTAACATGCACTGAGAACCCACAGTGTACTTTGAAATCGAAATGTACCAGGAAACATCCTGGTAAACTCAGCTCTGTAGTCTTTTGGGGGCACCTGGCTGCACTTTAGAGAGAAATCAGATAAAGCAAAGACAAGACCATTGTCAGTGATCCCAGATGGGAAGAAAACAGGGGGAATTGGACACCAGAAGAGAACATGTGGGTACTTAAAAGAGATCACCCAGCAGAAGGAAGGAGTGACGCATAATAATGTTTTTCCTTTTTCTTTATTTAAATGACTTTCACTCACATTAGCTCATTGTCTGTTCATGACAAGATAGACACCATGATTTCCATTTGACTGTTGAGAAAACTTAAACATAGAGAAGGTGTGACATTGACTTACGGTGACATGGCTAGTTTTTCTTTGTGATTGGAGAAAAGCAGGACTCAGGCCCTCTGCTTTCACTGTGGCCCATTTTCTAATAATTCCATTTCATTTGCTGCACAGACCATTGAACTCATTACACAGAGTTCGTTTGTGTTAAACTCATAAACACAGTGCTAGCTCATGACATCTTTGAATGGAAGGAACCAGTGGTTCTCTTACTCAAAATCTATGGGCCACGAACAGGCTCACTGTCCCCTTCCTGTGCAAGTTATTCTTTGAACGAGCATTCTGGACTTTGCACTCCTAGCCGGTTAAATTTCAGTGTGCTTCTGTCAGGATCATTTTGGCTGTCAGTGTTTTCATTTGGTTCTGTAGTAGATCTGTTTTATAAAATGGCCCCCAATGAATCAGATCTTCCTGTGTCCTTGCCTGTTAAAATGTGACATTGCTGCTCTTCCCATCAATTGGTAGAGTCTGCGTCACCGCCCTCTTGAGTCTGGGCTGGCCTTGGGGCTTGTTTTAACCCATAGAACGTGGCTGAAGTGAGGCTGGATTAAACAACCCATGTGTCCATCAACAAATGAATGGCTAAACAAAATGCACTATATCCATACAATGGAATATTATTCAGCCTTAAAAAGGAAGCACATTCTGACACATGTTACAACACGGATGTAGCTGAAGGATGTTATGATAAGTGAAATAAGCCAGTCACAAAAGGACAAATACTCTATGATTCAACTTGTAGGAGGTACATCAAATCCATAGAGAGAAATTAGGATGGCGGATTCCAGGGTCTGGGGGAAGAGAGCAATGGGGAGTTAGTGTTTAATGGGGATAGAGGTTCATTTTGGGAAGATGAAAAAGTTCTGGAGATGGATGGTGGTGGTGATGGTTGTGCAACAATGTGAATGGACTTAATGCCTAAGCTGTACACTTAAAAATGGTAACAACAGTAAATTTTATGTTCTGTATAATTTACCACCATAAAAATAAGTTTAAAGAAAAAAGTGAGGGGGGGGGAGGATGGAGCCGAGGCCTTAAGAGGCCTTGCTGTTCTGCCTTGGCCCTCGTGGATGCTGATCCGAGCCTACCAGGTAGAGAAGCCAATCTGGCCTTCCAGTCTGGCCCGAGGAGCCCCAGCTGGCAGCGAATGCGTGAATGAGGCCCGAGTGATCCTCCAGCTGACTTCAGTGGCAGGACTGGGTCCAGGCAGAACCCACAGAGGAACCGCTCAGCCAACCCACAGAACCATGAAAAATAATGACGTATGGTTGTTTTAAGCCAGTCCACATGTCTTTCCTTCTAGTTATCCAAACACTCTCCTCCATTTCTCTGCTGTTGTGTTCACAGATTTTGAGAGGATAGATATCCTGTTATGCCATCCAGCTCCTTCTATTCAACATTATTTTTTTCTTTTAAACACAAAATATTATCTTCCCTTTCATCATCACGTCTCAGCCAGGAGTTTCCATCCTACCAAGTTTTAGTGATTCCTGGAAGATCAGAAAGTAAAACCTAGAGATTCTAGCCTAGGCCTAATATCACCCAAAAGGCTTAGAGGTGTCACAGGAGCACCCGTTTGCCAGCCTTGGACGTCCTTCGTCATTCACTTTCCTTGTCTCCCCCATTACCTGAAGGTGACTTTTTTCCTACTGCCCCAGAAGGGGGCCAACCTCCCAGTAAATCCATTGTCTATGTCTCTCCTAGGCTGAGCAATAACTTCTCCGAGCCTTTCCTAACTAAATAAGGGAGAGTTCAGGTCAATGAAACATGGAATCGCATGCACTACTGATGGGGAGAGTGAGCAGTGGTACAACCTTCCTAGGGACAACTTGGCAATCTTCACCAAAAGTACTAAAAATATCCATATCCTATGACCCCCACATTTCACTTTTATGGATTTGCCCTAAATAAATAATTGTGGATGTGAGCAGCTCCACAGATGTACATTGTGGCATTAATTATATTGGTGAAAAATTGGGAACAACCTAAATGTCCAGCAAAAGGGGATTGGTTAACTACTTTAAGGTACAGCTATAGGGGGGAATGCTATGCAGCTGTTAAAATTGTGTTGTAGAAGACTATTTAATGACATAAAGAGTTGCTCATAATCTGTTGTGAAACAATATGTCAATAAAACTAGTATATTTCACTTTTATAAAAAATTTATATAAAATATGTGTTATACATATGATAGATATATTTATAAAATATGCAAAAAGGGAGCCAAGTGAGATGGTGCACACCTGTAATCCAAGCACTTTGGGAGACTGAGGTGGGAGGATCAGCCTCCCACTTGAGCCCAGGAGTTCAAGGCTGCAGTGAGCTATGATCCCACCACTGCACTCCAGCCTGGGTGACACAGCAAGACTCTGTCTCTAAAAAAATATATATATATATATATATACACAACACACACACACACACACACACACACACACACACACACACAGGTTTTATACCAAAATGTTAAGAATGGTTACCTCTGTGGGATGGAATTAAGATTGATTTTAATTTTCTCTCTCTCTTTTTCTGTTTGTCCATAGTTCCCAAATATTCTAACTCAATAATTATTACTTTTGTACTGGGAGGAAAACACAATATAAGAGGTGGTGACACATTCAGTTAAAAATACCCACCCAGAAAACATTTTTTTTAATCATAGGAGAGGAATTGGGGAAATGTTGTCCCCCTTCCTTTGCCCAAACTTTTGAATGTATAATTTGGAAGCAGTGAGGCCAGGCATCTGAGTCTCTTGTGTGGGCAGAGGAATAAATGCTAGGACCTGGTCAGAATCACTCAGGAGCATTTGTTCACTCAGATTCCCGCAGATCCTTGTTTAGGGAGCATGGCTCAAGCAATCTAAATGTGGCCTCTGTCTGGATGGCCCAAGGCAACTGGATTATCCCCACTGCCCCTGAAAACAAACCTGATGGATTGCAATCCTGTTACCAGCTTTGGACCCTGGACAAGAAAGAAGGCACCCAGCCTTTTGTCTACAGGAAGCCAGGATCAGTCATTTTGCTTGTCCTGGTCCATCATTTGGCCAAAGTTTCCTGGGCACCTACAATTGATGAATTTTTCCAGGAGAAAGCACTGGAAGTCATTTTACAATATCCAGGATCAAGGATTGCTTTCTGGATAAGTTAGTGGTTCACTCCTTCCCACTTTCCACCCTCCTTGGAGCCAACTTGAGTTGGCTGTCTAGGCATTCCCAGGGTGGGGAAGGGCAGAGCCCTTGGAACACACCCATTTAGCCTGAACTCTTCCTGAGTCTGTGTCAGGTGCTGAAACCTCAAATGGCTTCCCAAGGGATTGAGGCGCTGTGGAATAGCCTATCTGTGCCCCACATGGAGAGGCCAGAAGGAAAGACAAATGTTTCCTTCTCAGCCACCCAGCCTGCTGTTCTTGATATTTCCCTAACATATGCTAACATATGCTTTCCTCGAGAACTTCAAAAACATGCTTTTAGCAGCAATGAAAATAGGACCATGCGTCCAATTCAACTCTAAGCTTCATCGTTTCCCCCTAATACCATTACCTCATGTACAGAAGAAAATGTAAATCTAAAATATGCTGGTGATTATAACCTTTCTTCCTGACAGACATTGTAATATAAATGCACATAAATTGAATTTCTTCTTTAAAGAAATTTGAATACCTTTGGAGCATTTTAGCAAATCATCTGCAGCCCTTGTGGCACCACATCAATGATCTGTGGAAAAGTGATCTGTCTGTAGCATGACTTCTGCAATAGAAGGATGGAGCAGGGCTGGGACATGCCAAGAAAAATAGAACGTACTTTATTGATATTCAAAATTTATTTTATTAACCTTGCACAAAAGACAGAGACACAGGGAGCAGGTGCTATCAGGGACAGGCCTTCAAATATTAACTCCCTAAGTCCTGCTCATGTCATCCACTTGCTAAAATGGGTGGGGGGAGGAAGGAGAAAGTAGGGTGATTGCATATTTGCAGTTTTGCTTCATTTTGACTCTGCTCGCTGGGGCTACATGCGGAGGCCTTGTGTTAACTATTAAATCTGAAATGGTAATAGTGGTGAGTGTTAGTGGGAGGCTGCAATGCATCAGATAAGAGTTCTTGGGCCCAGATGTCCCTTGGGGGCCAGGAAAAGAATGTTTGAACAATCTTGTGCTCACCAGCTTTCACTTGGATGGGTGTGAATATGTGACAGCTAAGATCTTGTATTAATCAGGGTTCTTCAGAGAAACAGAACCAATATTGTGTGTACACACACACACACAGAGATATACTCTTCATAATCTCTTTATTATAAGGTATTGGCTTATGCAATTATGGAGGCTGAGAAGTCCCATAATTTGCCAGTGGGAGCTGGAGATCCAGGAAAGTTGGTGGTATTGTACAAAGGCTTGAGAACCAGGATAACCGATGACTTAGATGCCAGTCGGGATCTGAAGGCCTGAGAACCAGAAGCGCCGAGGGTAGAAGATGGATGTCTCAGCTTAAGCAGCCAAGCAGAGAGTGAATGCAACTGCCCCTACCTTTTTGTTTGATTTAGGCCCTCACTGGATTGGATGATGCCTACCCACACTGGAGAGAGCTATCTGCTTTGCTCAGTCCACTGATTCAAATGCTAGTCTCTTCCAGAAATATCCTCACAGACATACCCAGAAATACTGTCTAACCAGCTATCTGGGCACCCCGTAGCCCAGTCAAGTTGACACATGAGATGAATGATCACACATCTCTTGTGCATCTCAGGGTCTGAGTACAGGGCTTCCTGTGGATTGATTACTGATTGCCACTGCTAAGCTGGTAGAGTTAAAAGTAATAGTAATAATAAAAAGAGCATCCAGAACTCAACCTTCTGCCCCCATAGCTGGTCCTGCACCTGGGTTCATTGCTCTGAGTTGGCATCTTTGCAAGTGATGAGTACACCTATCCCAACACCTCATTGGTTCTGTGCCCAGTGGGTGCCTGAGGACTCTATGGCTGTGGTTTGGTGGCTTGGCCTTGGTTCAGCCTGGAGTTACCCACTGTCTAGTAACCTCTGGAATGTTAGCAGAGGATCTGGCAAATTTCAGGCCATGGTGAAAGTTTTAAGTTAGGAACATTGTTTTGGTGTCCTTCACCCAGAAGTGCTGGGACAGCCAGGGGACTACAGAGCCCGGCTATTCTCCAGAAGCACATGTGGTCTGTGTTCCCTCTGGCACCCCTGTCCTGAGTGGGTGATCACAAATAATGGATTGTGGGTGCATCCATTTCCACCATCACCTCCCAAATTCAGGGGCCTATAATTCCACTGTATACATCCCTTCAGCCAAGTAGCCAGCTGAGGCCACAAATCCCTTGGGTTGCCTGGGGAGGTGGGCATTAGGGAGCCCCTTTCCAGGGCTGCTGGTCCTAAGTTAGGTCAGGCTCCTGGGCACCTCTTCTTTGATCCATCAGACCATCCATCCCCCTTATAAAACAAAACCCACCAAGGGAGTAGGAGAAGTGATTCAAGCAGGGCCTTGTACTACAAACTGCCCAGGTTGGAATCCTGGCTCCATCACCTTGGGACTTTGGGCAAGTGACCTCACCCCTCTGTGCCTCAATTTGCTCATCAGTGCAATGGTGATAATGATATGAGGCGAGACCACATGAAATTGCCATCAGTGTAGGTCAGAGACAGCCAATTCATTGCAATTTTATGTGGTTCATACTCATGAAGTCATGGTGACATTGATGTGTAAAAACACGTAAAGCACTTAGAATAGTGCAAAGCACATGTACAAGCTCAGGAAGTGTCAGCTCTGTGGTGGGTATTCTTACCTGTCACTCTCTTGTCCAACGGGGAATTAATCCCTCGAGGGGCTAATTTTCCTGGGGGTTGTCTGGGCTCATGGGATTTGGGGAAGAGAGAGGATAGAGCTGACCCACCACTCCGGGTCTCCTCACCTGCATTAACACTGGCACTTAACATGACAGCACTCTGCGCTTGTCCACGATTTGGTCGTCTTGTGACAAATGCATTCAGTCATTCATTCATTCAGCCAGGGCTGAGATCAGGGTGTGACAAGTGAGGCCAAGTTTAAGTGGGCACAACAAACCCAGTCATCAGGCTAAATAACATTTTAATGCAATCTTTTAAAAAGTCAAAGTCAATGCAAAAACTCCACGATGAACCGAATGTCAACATTTTAGAAAAGGCAGCACCCAGAAGGGTGGGGATTGGTGAGGAGGTGACTCAGGCAAGCGCAGGGTGGGGACGAGGGGAGGGGGGAGGTTGGGGGGGGAGGGAAGCCACCCTCGTTTCTTCTTGAGCTACTCATTATTGCTACTCCTCCTTTTCCATCTGTTACTTCCAGCTGGAGCTTTATGTTATTTTATTTTTCATGAATTTTGATAATTTATTTTTGTTTGAAAAACAACAACAACAACAAATATAAACCATCTGATGGGCTGGGCAAAGGGAGCAACCGCAGGCCGCGCTCTGCCCCCTCTGACAGCGCTTGTTGGAATCACATAATGACTTGTTAGACTGAACGGTACTGATTTATGGGGGATCAATCTTTCTGCTGGTCTCTGTTCCACAGGGTCGCATGCCAGGAGCTTGTCAAAGAAGCTCATTTTACTAGAATAGAGAAAACAAACAGGAAGAGCCCACTCACAGACCTGGAGGCCAAAGTAGAGTTTTCTTTCCTCTGCCTCCTATACCTTTAATTATTTAAAAGCCACATAGCCACAAGCAAGGATAGGTGATCTTCGGAACAAGCCCAGACTCTTTCCCAGGTCACCCTCCTTCCATCTGGAACACGTAGAAAGATATTAAGAAAGGCACAGCTTCCCTGACTGTTCATTTGCAAACTCTGGGGAGAGTTCACCAAGTAGGATTTGCAAATCTCTTAATTTTAGGGGGAGCAGAAAGGCTCCTGTGGGGACTTGTGAGAGACAACCGGTCCCAAGGAGGCCTGGCAAGTTGAAGACTGAGAACGTGGGCTCTGAAGTCAGATAGCTTCAGTGGGGATCCAGGCTCCAAGACTTCCTAGCCCTGTGGCCCTGGAATGGTCAGTTAACCTGGCCAAGCCTCAGTTTTCTCATCTGTAAAATGAGACTTCCTCACTGAGCTAGTGTTTGGTTAAAAGAATCGCTGTGTGTGAAGCAGTAGGCACAGTGCTTCGCATACAGTAAGTGCTTAATAAATGCTGGCTGATACAGAGAGGTCACAGTGCTGCAGAAAGAAGTGAGTGTTTCTCTTTCTCCATTTCTACCATTCTCAAGGGTGAACGATAGGCAACGGGCACGTTTATTCTCTTCTGCCTCGGGCACAATGTCCTGTATCTGTTGGGCACCCCAAAACAAGGTTAATAGTGAAAAGTTGGGATTGGAAGCTGGGGTGTTTGGCTTCTAGAGTCAGCTCTGTGACCTTAGGTAAGTCCCTTCTCCTGTCTGGGACTCAGGTTTCTCTCTTGTGAAATGAAGCCTGGGCTTGAACCAGCATTTCTCAAAGTTTGCCCTGGGACTCTGGGAATGTCAGTGTGTTTTATATTTTATATTTCAGGGCAAATGAAGAGGAAAGGAGTCTCCTGAGAGGCAGGGAAGTCAGGGAACAGCTAGGAGTTCTCCGCAACTGGGAGAGTCCCTAGTAGAAAACAATGGCTTCCTTTCCTCTGGCGGGATGGAGGTCTTTGCAATCTCCTTCAGGGCAGGGATGGACCTGGAAAAATCTTTGAACCCCTCAGATCAAGGTCTGAGCACCGGGGTCTTTCTTGAGGATAGTGAGAATGACTTGATTGCTCAGGAAGTTATGCCAAGGAATGTGTCCAGCTCAGCAGAAAGGCAGGCCTCCCACTAGCCTAGATGAGAACCCTCTCTGGGAGGCTAAGTCCATGATTTCCCTGAGGCTGTAATAGCAAGGGGTTGGCAAGAGCGCTGCAGGGCCTGGCTGACTAGGGAGGGAGGGAAGTGGGAAGAGGAGTTTGTCTTCTCAATAAAGATGAAGAGATCTGGCTGGAGTGAGGGACCTGTGTGGATATTTGAGGAAATCGAATTGGAGACAGGAAGAGTAAGTACAAAAGTCCTGAGGCATGAGTGCACTTGCTGTGTTCAAGGAACACGGTTGGGGGGTGGAGGAGCCATAGTAACTTGTGTGGAGTGAGCAAGGGAGAGAGAGGTAGCAGAATGAAATCAGAGAAGCATCTGTAGGGCAGTGTGTAGGCCATTGTAGGCTGTGTGAGAACTTGGATAGTATTTTTTTTTTTTTCTGGAACAGGGTCTTACTCTGTTGCCCAGGCTAGAGCGCAGTGTCATCCTCATAGCTCACTGCAGCCTCAAAATACTGGGCTCAAGCAATCCTCCTGCCTCAGCCTCCCTAGTAGCCAGGACTACAGGTGTGTGCCACTAATGGCTGGCTATTTGAAAAAAAAATTTTTTTTTTTTTTTTTTTAGAGACAGAATCTTGCTATGTTGCCCAGGCTGGTCTCAAACTCCTGGCCCCAAGTGATCCTCCCACCTTGGCCTCCCAAAGTGCTAGGATTACAGGTGTGAGCCACCATGCCTTCCCGGATTGTATTTTTTAAAAAAATAACTTTATTGAAGCATATTGGGTATATCATAGAATTTGCCGTTTTCAAGGGTACAATTCAATGCTTTCTTTTTTTTTTAGCAAATTTACCAAGTTGTGCATCTATCACCCTAAATCCATTTTAGAGCATTTTCATCACCCCAGTATGATCCTTCATGAACATTTACCATTAATCCCCTTTCCTCCGTCCCCACCCTAGGCAACCAACCACTAATCTACTTTCTGCTGTCTTTATAGCTTTGCCTTTTCTGAATGTTCTGTATAAGTGGGATCAGACAACATGTGGTCTTTTCTGTCTAGTGCTTTCACTGAGCATGATGTTTGTGAGGTTCATCTATGTCACAACACGTGTCTGTAGTTCATTCCTTTTTATTGCTAAATGGTATTGTGGCTTGGATTGTATTTTAAGCAGTGTCAGGAACCCAGTGGAGGGTTTGGAGCATGACAGAGGCTTATCTTGACAGCACCTGCACTTTATCACAGGGAAGCCTAATTCCTGGCAAGGTGAGCCCATGGCTCTGGCATGCATGGGGTCTGGTTTTGCCACTTACAGGCTGTTGCCCTTGGGTGAGTCATTTCATCTTTCTGAGCCTTAGTTTTTCAATTTCTTTTCTTTTTTTATTACTTATTTCTTATTGTAGTAAAAATACACATAACATAAAAGTTACATTTTAACCATATTGAAGTGTACAGTTCAGTGGTATTAAGTACATTCACAATTTGGTACAACCATCACCACTATTCATTTCCAGAACTTCTTCATCTTCCCAAACTGATACTTTGTCCCCATTAAACAGTAACTTCCCATTTCTCTCCTCTCCCAGCCCCTAACAAACACCATTTTACCATGTGTCTGTGTGAATTTGACTATTCTAGGGACCTCACGGAAGTGGACTCATACAGTATTTATCTTTTTGGGTCTGGTTTATTTTACTTAGAATAAATCCTTAAGGTTCATCCATGTTGTAGCATGTGTCAGAATGCCTTTCCTTTTTAAGGCTAAATAGTATTCCATTGTATAGATATACCACATTTTGTTTATCCATTTTGTTTATTCCATTGTATAGATATTCTGCATTTGTTTATCCCAAGTATTGATGGACTCCTGGGTTGTTTCTACCTTTTGACTATTGTGAATACTGTTACAACATGGGTGTACACTCATTTTAAAATGGGGACAAAAACAGTTGCTTACCTGATACAAACTGTCGTGAGGATTAGACAAAATGATTCACAGGAAGTGCTTAGCACAGGGTCCGGCACATGGGAAATGCTAAACAAACACCATTTAACAATGATGCAATAACAACAGAGCCATTATTTTTAATGGTGATCCGTAGCCAAGCATTTGCTAGAGAAATTTCACAGGACTGCAAGCTCAAAGAGAGGGCAAAGGGAGTTTCCTTTTTTAATATAAATAGCAATGTGACCCTAATTTTTAAAATTTAGAAAATAGAGAAGAAAAAAACACCACCCATAATCCGGCCACTTTGATGGAGTTTCAATTTCCTTCTCCTTCAGAGGGATTAAACAGCCTACATTTCAGTAGAACAGAGGGAAACTGGAAGGACCTGGGGTTTGGGGGCTGGCTGGGGGTGAATACTGCAGAAGCTTCTCCTTCGAGAAGAATCATGTTGATGTTTTGCTTTGGAAAACCTGGGGCCCAAATGGTTCAGCCAAGGGGGGATGCATTTTTGGCTTCTGTACTGAGAGAGAGAGGAATCAAAAAAAGGAAATATCATTTCCTTAACTACTAGGTATTAATATCCTGTTTAATTTAATTTCGGCTTTCTGTGCCGGTGAGCTCTTTTCCCTCTAACATACAGTGTCAGCTTGGCAGGGAGTTTCTGACAGTATCAAAAGAGGATTTAGCTCTGAACCCTTGCCATGAAAGTGTCTCTATCTGCGCACAGAAGAGAGCATTGTGTCCTGCGAAGACGGTAATTGAGTGAATGAGGCCTGGCACCTGGGCCTGCCGGGGAGCACTGATAAGGACATAAAGACAGGCTTAAAGGACCTGCTTGCCAGAGGCAGAGAGGCGCACATGTCCCTGGGAGGAGGGAAGCCCAACTATCCCTGCCATCCCTGCGGAGAGCTGAGTGCAGGGACTCAGCTCCGGCAGCCCTGCAGAAAGAGGGTCCCGGGCAGATGGAGGCGGGAGCGTTCTGCACTTGAACTGGCACTCCTGGGGGGAGATTAGCAGGTGGCAAGTGGGTGGTAGGGCTAGCCCCAGAGGCTGATGTGCCCTCTGGTTTTTGATAAACACATTGTATTCTTATTTGGCTGCCCACCAGCTAGTAAGCTGTGTAAGAGCAAAGATCCAGCCTCAGTTGCCTGGACTTGTTTATCTTCAATCTTGTCTTTAGGAGCTGTGTGACCACTGGAAAACCAAGTCGGGATCCCTGTGAGTCCGTGGGGTTAATTTCCCTAGGGATTCTAAGGTGCTCTTGGTGCCCTAAACAGGACTGCCCACCTCTCTGAGAGCTCTGGGCTGATCACGTTGCTTCTTCCTACCTTTCAAGAGAAACAAACACTTGCTGGTCCTTCCTCTGTAAACTGATGACAATTTAGCAGATTAATCAACAGAAGGTCATTGCCTACCCATCCATCCATCCATCCAACTATCCAATTATCTATTTTCCCATCCATTCATCAATCTATTCATCCATCCATCCATCCATATTTCCATCCACATGTCTACCAGTCCTCCCATGTACCCCTCTAACCATCCATCCATCCATCTCACTTTGGAGAGCCTGTTATGCATCAGATACTGGTAGACAGCATCTTTAATGGGCTTGTAATGGTGAAAGCTGTGGACAAGCAGTAGAAGCCTGAATTCCTAACTGACTGTGTGATCTTGGCTAAGTCACTGCTTTAGAGTTTGCCACGACTGGGGTCTGAATTTGTCAGGGGCAGGCTAACTTTTTAAACCACAGCTACCAATTTCAGTGACTTTACATAGCATACATTTATTTCTTATTCATGATCCAAAATAGGTGTTCCTGATTGATGGACAGCTCTCCTCCATGGAGTGACTGAGGGACCCAGGTTCCTTCTATCTTGAAGCTCAGCCCTTCTCTAGTTCAAGGACCCCTTTCCATTCTGCTGGTACATGAGGCAAGAGAGAAATGAGGGTTAGCTCTGGGAGGCCTGGAAGTGGTGCACATCACTTCTGCTCACATTCCATTGGCTAGAACTCAGTCACACAGCCACAGATAACAGTAAGGGTGGCTGTGTGCCCAGGAAGGAGAGGAGAGCATGGACATTGGTGAGTGCCAGCAGTTTCTGCCACTTGGCTTCCAGATGGTTTTTGATCATAAAGAAACAGTAAAATGTAAGCTACCAAGAGAAAGAGGTAGGTCAAAGGCTTTCAGATATCCCTTTTTTCCTAAGCAGAAAGCTTGGTTTTATCTATGTTACCTCTGACTGCTGCCAAAAGGGGGAGATTCTTCATCTGTCCGAAAAGCTTGGGGCACCAGGGCTGGCAGAGTTAGGAGCAGATAGCAAAGGAGTTTTTCTGACACCTGAACCCAGAACCTTTCAAATATGACCAGAAAACTGTTCCAAAATGGAGATGGGAAGGTCATGTCAAATATTTGACATTGGGAAGAAATTAAAGGGCCATAGTATCATCTAATCATAATCTTCTTTTATGTTATGTGGATTTCTGATGGACAAGCTTATACCTAGTCTTTTCTAGAAACATATATAAGTACCTGCCTCTATTTTAAGATTGTTAAAGAAAAAAATAATAAAATAAGTTTATATTTCAAAATCATCATCATAACTGCCACCACTGTCACTGTCATCATCATCATCATTGCTAACATTTATTGAGTGCTTACTATATGCCAAGATCATGCAGCTGCTAAGTGGTAGAATAAGCAAGAATGCTCTTGGTGACCTTGTTAGAGCCCAATAGTGTCACAGTGTCATGGCTTTAGGACCAGTGCAGGAGATTTTCCTTAGGGTCTTTTTTATGGCCACTTAAACTCTGTGTGTCAGTTTTCTCATCCATAAGATGGGAATGCCAGTCACTGTCCTGCCTTTTGGGGCACCTTTAGTGAAGGGATCATACAAGAGAATGGGCTTGGAAGAATTTGTCTACATAGAGATGTCACAAACGTGCAGAATCATTGTTTTGGGTGTACCATCGTTTGTTTGCAGGCCTTTTTCTGCCCTTGGCCTCAAAATTGCTAAAAAGCATCAAGTGAGTTATTCAGCAAAGAGCTTATGACAGAACATGGTGTTCAAATGAAGTCTTTGCCTTTGGAATATTAACCTTGGGAGGCTAGGGTGAGCTGGGAAGTTCAGGGCCGTCCCCTCAGCCTCTGGCAGGCTGCTCAGCTATGCATGTGTTTCCAGCTCCAGGAGAGACAAGCCTCATCTCCACACTCCAGATGTTCCCCGCCCTGCAGACCCATCAGCGTCTACAGCGAGCTGTCGGGCACCAACTCTTCGGGTTACATTCTCTCACGGGTTCCCTCTAACCCGCTCGGTTTCACTGCAGGGGAATGCTGAAGAGACACAAGTGTTTTTGTTTTCTCTCTTAAAAAATACAGAAACTGTAATTTGTTTTACATCTGGCTCTAACTGCAGACAAGCGAGAGTGGGCGGAACGGTGTGGGGGGCAAGTGAGCCACAGGAAGAGGCGCATGCCCCTCTGCTGACAACACGTGTGCAGGTGTAACCGATGTCTCACTGCGCAAGGAGTCAGGGAACGTGTCAGGCCCCTCCACTTGGGGCCGGCGGAGGGGGTTGTGTTTGTTTCTCAGTGATGCTGGAACCTTTTCTCTCGGAGCATGTCTGCTTGTGTCCAGGTTCTCTGGAAGCAGTTAGAAGAAACAGCTGGATGTTTGAGGGACGATGTCTAATATACTTAACATCTTTATAAAGCCGATTCATTTTTAGAGAAATGATTTATCAGAATTGATTCTCCCCAAACCGGCTCTATTCTCCCTGTGCAAAGGGCTTTCCGGAAACTTCCAAATGTTTATAGGGTGGATTAAACAACCTTGAGGTCATAAAGTGCAGCTGCTATTTAAATATAAGCATCTAGGGCCCAGGCATCTGATTATTGATGGGTGTTGAGTGCCACTTGCAAAGCGCGCAGCCAGCCTGCCTTAAATAACTCTAACTAGGCCCAAACAGTCCTGAAGAGGTTTCTAGGATTAGATCACAACCTGGCAAAAGCAGAGAAAGTCTGGAAAAATCCTAGGAGGATTTTAAATTTTGTTTCCCTTTTGTTTCAATCTATCAGATCAAGCAACTGATGCAAACCTTGGACCAAATTAAACATTTCAGTAAAGCATATTTTTTAATCATAATCAGCTGGAGGAATTCTGATTTGTGTCTGGCCCAGAAGAATATTCTTGAGAATCTTTTGAAAATATTACCAAGAGCAAGGGTGGTGAAGCGAATGACTGCCATAGTTCCCTAAGGAAAGAAGGATTCATTTTATTCCTCACTGCAAGTCATTCAGCCGGTTAAATGGCAAATGGAAGAAAACCTAACCAAGTTACCTCTTGGGACCATCAAAACCAAGACACAAATGCCGCCCAAAAATTATGTCTGCAAAAAATGTTTCTGCATTAAGAGGCACAAAGGAGATAAGTGTTCTATTCATTGACGTGGGCAACACTGTCACCCAGGAAGTGCCACACAGGACCTTACCTGGCCTCCACACCTGGCTGCTGATGCTGACAGCCAGAAAACATTTGCGTAGGCAGGCCTGGAACAAAATAAAATGCCAAAGGACCAGCATCGCCTGTGGTATTCTCCCTCAATGTTTATTCCATGAAAGATGGGTTTTGTCCTCTGGAAGTAAACTTGGCTGCACAGGTAAACTCTTAAGAGGCTTGGCTAGTGCCAGGTGATTCTCTTAGCTTGTGAAATCTCAGCCTTTTATTTGGCCATATTTTCAAATGAGTAGACAGCTAATGGAGGTAAGTTCCTTACATTAAAAACATACTTACAGTTAACAGCACCAAACCACTTAAGTTGGCAGCAGACCAATTATTAATTAGATGGATGGCCTTTTATAAATCCCTCTGCAGCCTCAGGACAACTGATGGGTTTATGGTCCATGCATTAGGGAACACGGTTCCTCTGTGGTTATAATTATCTATAGTTGCTGGCAATTTGGGAGTTATCATACCAAAAACAGGTGCCCTGTGAGCCTGCTGTCCTATACTACCACAGGGGTGATGCGGAGAAAGCTGAAATAGCAGAGTTTGGTTCATTCTTTTTTTTTTTTTTTTTTTGGGAGACAGGGTCTCACTCTTTCGCCCAGGCTAGAGTGCAGTGGCATGATCATAGCTCACTGCAACCAAAACTCCTGGGCTCAGGCTATCCTCCTGCCTTGGCCTCCCAAAGTACTGGGATTACAGGTGTGAGCCACCATGCCAAGAGCAAAAGTTTGGTTTGTTCTATTGCTCTTCTTAGCTGTTTGATCCTGGGACAGTCCCTAGAGTTTTATTTCTTATTTTCCTCATCTGAATGTATACATACTTGATATCTCTAGTTTTTACCTGCCCAGCATCCATTCCCTCTTTCTTTTGATAACAGTATCTTGGTTTCCCCTGAGAAACCATCTTTTCTCCACTCTTAGCCCATTTGGCTTGGGGGAACTGGCTCTACTCTTAGCTCTAGGGATGGATATTGGACCCAGACCTGGCCAATCAGAACATTGCATACTTCTAGTCTCAGCGATTGGTTCAGATCCAATGAGAAGCAAAGAAACTCAATTTCCCAGCACCATATGAACACCCATTGTTTGTGGGGAGCAGATCGGACGTGTTTTTACTCTGGCGCTTAGCTTTGTTCATGTCTGTGAGTGTTTATAAGTTGGAAGTTTCGGAAGTCCATACATTTCTGTAATTCTTTTAAAAATATTTGGAAGGCTGAAAAAGAAATCCACTGCTTTTATAATGCAAACTATGGAAGGCAGAGCCCTGAGACAGCTCAGCTGCCGGGGCTGTGAAGCACCAATTTAATGGAAAATCCCCTAGATAAGTATTAGTCAAGGGTATAACTACTGCTGTAAAATACAGTGCTTATGGCTTGCACACCCCCACACAAAGTTTACTTTTCATTCATGTCACTGTCCTGCTGACAGTGGGTAGGGGGACTCTTCTGTCCCCAGAAATTCAGTATCCAGGCTCTTTCTAACTGGTGGTTCTACCATCCCCATCCCTGCTGAGTTCCCCCTGGACCTTTGCATTCTGACAGCACACGGCAGGAAAGAAAGCATGGAGTCTTGCGCTGAGGTTGGATGGGGAAGCTGGCACCGGTGGGCATCCCTTCTGCCCACGTGCCACTGGTCGGAACTCAGTCACATGGCCTCCTAACTGCAAAGGAAACTGGGAAATGTAGTCTAGCTGGGTGCACAGAAGGAAAAGGGGAAAATGTAGGTGTATAGCAACCAACTAGCCTCTGCCACACCGCAATGACACAATTACAACTCAGTGGTTAAGTTGAAAGCATGCTTTATTTTTGTGAATATGGATATCACAGATGTGCTTTCTTTTGGGGACTGAGGGTACAAAAGAAAATAACAAGAACTCAAAGCCAGCCATTTCTCAGGCATTCTAGCTCTACGGAATTGAAAATATTCAGACATCACAGGCTTCTTGGTCATCATTTAATGTCACCTTTGTCTTATGTGATTTATTGGACATTAGGTAACAGAGTTGAAGGGTCCAGTGTTGCTCTAGTCAGAACTGGGTTTTCCTTTAACTGGGCATAAATTTAGTATTCTAACTGTTCATTTATTTACAACTATCTTGAAAACTAGTCCCTAAGAAAACTGGAGTTTTATATATGTCAAATCATCTTAAGGCTCCACACTAGTTCTGTGGGTGACATTATATGTGTTCATGAGAAAATCATTTCAAGGGCTACAAATGAGTCCTTTAGTAATACCCAGGAGTCATAATGTCTGTGACATAATGAACCTTCCTAAATTACAACCTACAATAATTAGATCACTTATTGCTACATTCCAGGCCCTGAAACAATTTGCTTAAAGTGATAGTTACCTCTAATGAAAAGATACATAACGGAAAATGTCAGCAACCTTTTAAATCCTCCACGACTTATTATAAGGACTGTCTTGTGCAAAGTGCTCACAGAGCAACATCTTGTGTCACCATTTCCTCCTAAATTAGGTGAGTATTTTATGATCACTTGGAAATGGAGAGAATTCCCCAGGGTAGTAAGATGATTAGGTAAGGGTTAGCTGCGGCTCTCAAGCTTTTTCCTACCCCATCCTATCTCTGCCACTCCCCCCCTCCCCCAGTACTCACTGTGGCTGAAACTCTTCCAGAATCTTGACTAGAAAGATCTACGGTTATCAGCTACTCACGGAGTGGGCTTTCCTTGAACGCCTGGGGCCCCTGGCCACTCGGCAGGGGGAGGTTCCTTTCTCCCTCCAAGCCCTGTCCGAGTGGAGCATATTTCACAGCCACCTCTGTGATGAGGTTGGAAGGGGTGCTCCAGTCCTGGGGGCTGGTGGAGAGCAGGCTCTGGAAAGGGCTGGCCGTGTTTAGCAGTCAGGCCCTCAGTAGGAGACAGGATCATTCGAGGAAGTCTTTAGAAAGCACTGTTTCCAAAGTTGTGGGCAGGATGCAGGGAAACTGAGGGATGACAGTGGAGCTATTGTCCTCCTCTAGGCCCAAAGGGACAAGGAGAGGGAGCAGTTATCAGAATCCAGAAAAGAGAGGCATATAGAGAGAGGGCCACCTTAAGCCATCTGCTGAGGCCCAGAGCCTATCCTAGGTGCCCCAGAGAGGGGGCGCCTGAGAATAAATACCTAATGCATGCTCCTCCTTCCCTCTCTGCCTCCCTCTGTTCTCTGGTTGGCATGGCAACGCTTTGATTCTGACCATTCAGATCAGCCCCCTGGCCACAGGGTAGGGGAGGAGAGTGGACAGCAGATCTGGGGCAGGGGGTACACAGATGTGCCCATAGTCAGGTTCTGCCTGGAGTCCTTTTGTTTGGGAAACCATCTTCCCAGCCTGCCATAGCCATGTATCCTCATTTGTCCCCTAGGTCCCTGAGCTGCCACTCTCCTCTGGGTGGGTGAGGACTAGCCTCTGGCAACCAGCAAGGCCAGCAGCTCACTAACTTGAGGCCCATGGGCCTGGGGTCTATGCTTTTACCCTTGGCTTTGGCTCTTTTTGGGGATGCATGGGTCTGCCTGTCAGGGGCATCTGATGACAACTTACTGGTGCTCCCATGCCCAGAAAGCAGCCAGAATTTGAGGCTTTCTTGACTTTAAGGGCCCACCATAACAGCTTGAGGTTGAGGGTATGTCCCCATGAGAATGAAGAAGTTCCATCAGAAAAATAGGCGAAAACCACACCCATTTAAGATATGAGATCTCTCTGCCACTCCTAATTCTTGGGGAAAAAAATAGAACTGAAAGGGTATTACTATTGCATGGACCTTCTGGCTTCCAGGAAATTTATTTGAAAGCACCCAGGGTGATGCCTGGCACATAGCAGGTGCTGAGAAGTTGTCAGGGGAATCTGAGTTGCAGGGCCTTAGAATCTAGTTGTCTGAGTCTTGGGTTGTTGTTAAAACCTTCCTTAATATCAACCATTCCTCGGAAAAGAACAGAATCCATTTTGCAACTAAAAAATCATTTATTTGCCTTCAGGCTTGAGTGTCAATAATAATTGTGATAATAGCAATTAGTCCTTTAAGTGCATTAGGTAATTTATTTACGTTTTCCCATTTTGATCCTCAGAACAACTATATGAAGTAGTTAGAGATGAGGCAACAAGCCCTGAGAGGTTACAGCTCTTGCCTAAGATAACACAGCTTGGTGTAGCAAAAGCTGGCAGTGCAAACCAGCTCTTCTTGACACTGAAGTTGGTGCTCCTTCCCCAACATTCCTGCCTTGCAGGCCCAGCTAGGGGAAAAAAACCCCCAGAAGAATTATAAGATGTTATCCCTGCTCTCAAGGAGCTAATAGCCTAGTTGAGGAAACAAAGCAAACCCTTAGGAAGGAGTTGCGGGTGCTGTAGGATTCAGATGCCATAGTGTGTGTGCGTGTGTGTGTGTGTGTGTGTGTGTAAGAGAGAGAGAGAGAGAGAGAGAGAGAGAGAGGGAGAGAGAGAGCAGGCTGCTCCACTGGGAAGAAAGAGCTCCAGCTGTTCTCTCTTTTTCTCTAATCCTCTGTGACTCCACTCAAGATTCAAAGTCCCAGGGAAGAGTCTGATTGGTTGGTCTAGGGTCATGTACACACTCATTAGGCAGGGGAAGAGGTGTGGCAACTTGACTGACAGTTCCACCAAGACTACACACGGTGAAGGAGAGGTAATTCTCCCAAAGGAAACCCAGTTGCTGTTATTAAAAGAAGATAGAATTTATTAGGGGAGTTTGAAAAATCAACAAGCATCCACGATGCAAGACATTGTACTGTTTCCAGATTTTTACCCCACCCACTACATCCCCGCAAGGTAGGCAGAAGAGGTGGCATCATCCTCACAGCAGAGGAGGGGGAGTGGAAGCCCAGAGAGGGAAGTGACTTGCCCGGGTAACACAGAGCATCCAATTTACTCCCATGCCATCGCCTGCCCCGCCCTTGCCATCCTTCAGGCCCCACAGCCTGTGTGTGCCTGCTCAGGCCACCCAAGGCCTACCTGGCAAGGGAGGGGCTGGGGTGAGCCCAAGACAACCAGGGACATGCCTTACCTGCCCCAGGCTGGCAGCAGAGTGGGTCATGGGTGAGGACGGGGAGAAAGTACCTTTTTTAACAGCTTCCTGGCAGGGATGGGCAGACACCAACACCCACCTGGAGATCACAGACCTCACCCAGCCATGGTGCCCACTGTGACTTTTGCTTGCTGGAAGAAGAACCTGGAGCATGGAGGCAGGGGTGACAGTGGGCTGGGGGTTCCAGGTGAGTAGTGCAGATTGGGAATGTGTGGTTCCAGAACTTAGAAACTTGCAAAGTCCCTGCCCCTTTAGAGCAAACAGCCCCAAGTAGGAACTTCTTATCCTTTCTCCTAGCTCCCAGGGTGGGTCAGAGGCCAAGAGAATTTTGTTCCAATTCTAGTTTTGCCACATACTAGCTGTAACTGTGCACTCATCTTCCTGTATCTCATTTGTGCATCTGGAAGGTTGGATTAGAAAACAATATAGGCCAGGCACAATGGCTCATGCCTGTAATCCCAGCACTTTGGGGGTGCTGAGGTGGGAGGAGTGCTTGAGCCCAGGAGTTGGAGATCAGCCTGGGCAACACAGTGAGATCCCCATCCCTACAAAAAAAATAAAAATTTAAAAATTTTAAAAAGACAACAGTAACAGTTAAAATAATATTTATATTAAAGAGTAACACCGTACTATAATAAATGCTTGAGGCAGATGCCAGCTAGCCATACACCAAAAATTTGAGTTCTTTCTGCTCTAGTGTGGCGTTCTCCCTGGGAGGCAGTAACCCAGCCAGGGACTACATTTCCCAGCCCCCTTATGTACAGGTGGGTCTGTTTTCCAATAAAATTTTATTTGCAAAAACAGACAGTGGGCTGAGTTTGGCCCGTGGGCCATACATAGCCTCTGGTATAGAGGAATGCTTGTATATTGTTTTTCCAGCTTTGCCAAGTAGTAACGTTTACTAATCACTTGTTTAGTAACATTTACTAATCTGCCCCTGCCAAGTGCAGGAATGTGGCAGGGTCCTGGATTTTACTGTTAAATTCTTCCAGCCAATATTTATTGACCCCCTCTTATGTGCCAGCTGCTAAATTCTTCTGGAATGTGGCAGTAAACAACAGAGATCTAGGCTGTGCCCACAAAACTTACATTCCAATGGACATGACTGATACAAGTAAATGCTACAGCAGCATGTCGCGTGTCGGAAGGACATCTAACACAGACTGCGAGGTTAAGGAAGCCTTCTCAGGGGGGTGATACACATGGAGCTCCCTTAACTGATCTCCCAGGATGGGGTAACCTGTGAGATCTTATTCATCTCTGCGTCCTGAGCATTTGCCACACTGCCACTTTCTCATTCCTGAGGCCGGAAGCAGAAGACTCCAAAAACCTCGGATGTGACATAGTCACAGGATGGAGGGATCCTGAGCCCCCAAATCATCACAGGGAGAAAAGCTGCCCACTGACGAGGAACACCCACTTTGAATTGTTAGGCGAGGAAGAAAGGTTTACTGAAACCATAGGGAGGATTTGTCACAGGATCTAGCATTACCCTAAATAATAAAGTGCATTATACACAGCATCTCATGTAATTTTCCCAAAAATCCTGTGAAATAAGGATGTGAATCACTTCAGTTTTACTAACGAGGAAGCTGAGTCTCAGAGGCGTTAAGTGGCTTGTCCAAGCTCACACTGCTAGTAAATTCAATAGCCTGAACTCTAACCCGGAGAAGTCTATCCCCAAAGCCCACGTTTTTGACCATTCTCTCTGTTTACTAAGGGTTCCATTGGCTCTGATTCTGATCGATACATCACTCAGCCTTCCTGTCCTGTCCACGAAGTAGAGTCCAGGAAGAAGGAGTCAGTCCTGTCCTGGGGCTTGTATGAATGGAATGAGACAGGATTCCCCCAGGGCAGGGACCCGAAGGCCAGAGGCCCGGCAGAAAAGGGCAGTCTTCCTGCCTTGGGAAGAGGACCAGCTTTTCCAGGGCTTTGGAGACTGGAGTCTGCAGACCCGGGCAGAGCCACACCCCCCGGACCCCGAGTTCTTCCTATGTAGTGGGAGGGAGATGGGAGGCTAGCTCTGAGCAGGGGGACTCCCAAGATCCCTTCTCAGTTCCTGCTCCCTTGAAAATGTTTTTCTTCGCAGGCCAGTGAGGTACTTCTCTCTTTGTAGCCAATGTGTCCAAGGCTGACAGGCTAAAACTGCTCGCTTGCTTTTAAGTGTCAGGAGATGTAAATAGTTTTAGTCTTCAGTGGTTTCTGATTGAATATCCTTTTGAAGTAATGATAGCTATAATTTAAAGCAACAGTTACCATATTTTCCTTGCTGCCTGGCCTTCTTTGAAGCACTAAGTATAAATCTGCTTAAAATCTTAAAATAGCTGTAGCTCTGTCTCAATATTCTACCAGGAGCCAGGGAGATTCGGCCTCTAACTGCCGTCATCTGTAACTAATAGCAGCAGCACAGCGGGCTCGTGACAAGGTGGCTGGGAGAATTGCTCTGACATGGACAGGAAGATGGAGGCAGAGACATGGCCTCTCTTTGGGGATCTTGGCTTTGGTTGGAGTTCGGAAGAAACCCGTTCTGAAATTAGGACCAAATGGGCTTTGGCTGTTGGAAATTTTCAGGATGATCTTTCCCAGCCCTGTTCCAGGAGCCCCGGGTGGAAAAAATGAGGGGGCCTCCTTACAAAATAAAACTCAGAAAGCTCAAAGGGTGGGCAGGGACCTGGTCCCGTCCAATGGGATCCCCAGGGACTACAGTCAGTCATGCCTGGGATAAGGCATTTTGAAGGAGAAGGGCTGCAGAGATTCCGGCGTGGACCATCACCAGCAGGGAGTGATGCACAAGCATTTCTGCTGCATGCCGCCAAATGCATTTAAAATACCGTTTAAATTTCCAGTCGGCTGTGTTTTCATTCATTCACAAGTCCTTATTGCAGCCCTACTCTATGCCAAGCAGGGCACAAAACAGTCAGCACTCCCAGCATTCACGGAGTTGATCATAAGCGCAACAGAGACAAGGTGGGTGGTGGCAAATGCCAGGGGTAAAATAACACAGGGAGGGAGAGCTGAGGTTCAATTGTAAATAGGCTTGTCATGCAGAAGGTGGCATTAAAGTGTGGCATCAATGGCTTTTCCACAATCCCATGTTTGTATAAACTTTTAAATGAAAAGGGTCCTAATATGGATATATTTAGGCATTCTAAATAGTCATCCTGTTGGGAAACGTTCAGAAAAGTTGACAGGGTTTTCCTTCGAATGCCAGGACTATGGGTGATTTTAACTTTTTTTTTTTTGGTGCATGCATTTTCTAACTGTCTTATAATAAAGATGTATGCATTTCAGGAGAAAGTGGTAATTGGATTTGGTGGTTCCTCAATCAATTAAACATAGAATTACCATATAATTCAGGAATTCCACTCCTGGATATATACCCAAAAGAATTGGAAATAGGTGTACAAACAAAAACTTGTACACAAATGGTCATAGCAGCTCTATTCACAAGAGCCAAAAGGTAGAAACCATCCAAATGTCCATCAACGAATGAATTACTGAATAAATGACGTAGTATATTCATACAATGGAATACTATTCTGCCATAAAAAGAAATGTGTTTATACATGCCACAACATGGATTAACCTTGAAACATGCCAAGGGAAAGAAGCCAGGCACAAAAGGTCTCATATTGTATGATTCCATTTATATGAAATGTCCAGAATAGGCAAATCCATAGAGACAGAAAGTAGATTAGCAGTTGCATAGGCCTGTGGGGGGGCGGGAGGGAAAAGGGGAGTGTCTGCTTAATTGGTATGTGGTTTCCTTTTGGGGTGATAGAAATCTTCTGGAACCCAGGGGGTGGGGATGGTTGTACAACACTGTGAAGATACAAGGTGTCACTGAATGATATACTTTAGAAGGGTTACGATGGTAAACTTTATGCTATATGTATTTTACTATAATAAAGAAGCAGTAGTTGGAGGAGTTACTGGGAAAACTTGGTGGCTGTGTATGCCTGGGGAGGGTTGCCTGCGAGGTCTTTTCCAGGTGACCGAGGTGTGAGGTGCAGGGAGGCTAGGCAGAGGCCCCGTTAGAAAGATTCATTATTCCATGGAACCAGTATTTACCAAGCACCTCCTAGATGCCAGGCAGGGAGGCCACAGCCGCAGGCACCCATAGGCCGGCCGTGTTGGCGCTCCAGTGGGGAGCTGCCGGGAGCAGAAGTGTGCAGTGGGGGTGAAGCTGACCGAGTGGGCATGGGGCTGAGCCGTGGACTCAGCCGCTTCTATCTTGGCCTTGACATGATTCTCTGGGCTGAGGACACAGATCTCAGAAGAGAGGCCAGACAGACACTGTGGCAGGCCACGCCAAGTGTATGAAATGAGCTGGGTGGTGCTGGGGCCCATTAAGAGATTAATGATTTTCCACAGATGATCCACAGAGAGGGCAATCTGGACACAAATAATTGAGAACAAGCCTGTTTCCCTAAAACATGGGCATTCCAATTCTCCCTAGAAGATGTTCCCATGCTTTTTAGGATGGTAGAAGTCAAGATGTGTTTTCACGTGCAGAGGGGAGGGAGAAGAGGGGCCACTTTCTGTCACTGGGTGCAGGTGGGCACGCCCTCACTTCATGCCCCCCTCCTTACCCTCACTTCCCCGGGAGCCCAGAAACCAGCCCCTGCAGTACCACCTCCCACGTGCACTCCAGGACTTCACCTGTGCCCTGTGGCTCACTAGAACTTTCTGGTCTATGCTTTCATGTTGCAACAGAGCAAGAGCCAAGTAGCCTGAGAGTTCTTGCCCACCTCCCTGGCTGTTTCTCCAAGGAGAAAGAGGAAGGGCTTATTCCAGTCCAGGGTCCGCAGATGTGGGAGCTGCTGGGCACAACGGGGGCTTGGTGCCCACTCTGGCCCCAAGAGAAGTCTCCCTGCCCCCGGACATGGCTGGGTGAAGACCTCTCACCCCACTCAGGGCTCCCTGTGTTGGCCTACCCCTGGCTGGTGCCTCTCCACACGCTTTCGCCCAACCCAGCCCTGTGCTGTCCTGGAACAGCCCCTGCCCTTTCCTCCCTCCAGGCCCTTGGACTTCCTGTTCTCTCCTCCTGGCATGCCCTCCCCCAAGGCGCCACCTGTTGAAATCCTAGCTGTCCTTCATGTCTCATCTCAAATGCCACCTCCTCCCTGCCAGTGTGTTCTTGCCCCTGCACACCGCCCAGAGCTCCTCTTCTTGGTGCCGCAGCACTGTGCCAAGTGCACACTTCATTTGCATTATTCTCAGGCCATAAATGAATCCAGCAGAGCCCTGTGGTTCAGAGCACAGCTTTGGAGTTAGACAGCCTGGGGTTTAAGTTCAGACTTTGATGTGGGCAAATCGCTTTACCTCTCTGCACCTCAGTTTTCTCATCTGTAAGATGGAGGTAATAATAATAACAGTACTTACCTACAACACAGGCTTCTTCTGAGGATTCAATAAGACAATGGTGTGTTCAGAGCAGGGCCAGGACTAGGGTGAGGCTAGTGAGGTGCCTTAAGGTGCAAAGTGTAAGGAGGTGCTCACAGGGGCGTGGGAGTGCAGAGTGCCTTCTGAAATTTTGCACCTTAGGTACCTCACTTGATGCATTTGAGCAGAGATTTCATGACAAGGTTGACGGGTGGAGGTGGGGAATAGTGCTGTGTTCCACCCCAGCAGGGGGCCTGGCATGGCTGAGTGTCAGCAGGACTGCTAGAAGGCCATGGTGCAGAATTTATTTACACAGAGGCAAGGCACTCAGCTTCTGGTGCCATATGGCCCAAGTCCTCCTGCCACTGCTTACTAAATATGTGACCTTGGGCAAGTCACTTAGCTTCTCTGTGCTTCAGTTTCTTTATCTTCAAATGGGAATAATATTATTAGAATTAGAGCAAAGCAAGTGGCTGGATTTGAGCTGGCCAGTGCAACAAGCACATCTGTGCACTGAGAAATCCCTCTCGTTGCAGGGAGTAGGATAAATTATGGAGAAATCAAGGAAGGGAGGTTCCTAGGGGGTGAGAGGTGAGGTTAGTCATAGTGGGAAGGAGCAGGGTGGAACAGTTGAAAGACAGAACAGAGATAAAATCTGATGAACTTGGCAATTGATTAGCTGGAGAGGCCAAGGCAGTATGGAGGGGAGGGAGAAGGCAATTAGTAAGTGGAGGAGTAAAGAAAATGTCCTGGAGCCTGGGAGAACAGTGGTGTTATAAGACAGCAGTGTTCTGTAATGAAATTGGGTTGGGCACTTGAGTTTGAGGGACCGTGGGAATAGAGGTTGAAATCCTGGAAATATGAGGGTGTGGCTCTAGTTAAAGGTAATTGATGTAGGCTTGCCTGTCACCTTTCAAATAGGTTTCTGATTTGTACATCCTGAGGTCTTGGCACTGGTTATTAAAATGTAATGTCACATGGGTACCACAGCTGACTTTTCCTAAAGATAATACAAGGGATTGTGGTTCCCTCATTTACAAGTGAGGACATGTTTCCCAACTTATGTTCTACAATTGGGTGTTCTAGGAAAGGCATATTTTGTAGTCAAATAAGTCTGGGAGGCATTCAGTTAAACAGAAGTAAATATATTGCTTTAATGCAGGACATATCAGGGCCTTTACTGTGCTGATATGTTTTGTGCACTCTGGGGAGGAACATGGCATGTAATACTTCTCAAATTTATCTTCCTGCAGAACTATTTATCTTTTCATTTGTCTAGGTGCTCAGCCCTAAAAGCTAAGCTATCGGGACCTGGAGTGGGGGTGGGGGAGGTCTCCAGGTCTTCGGGACCTTGGGGCAGCGTTTCATAGACTTTAATGTACAAGTGTTAATGTGGAGCCCAGGACATTGCATTTCTAACAAATTTCCAGGTGATGCTAATAGTGCTAGTGCACAGATCACACTTTGAGAAGGGCAGTTTTAGAAGATTGTCTTCCTCAATTGGCCCCTCACCTTGGGGGATGCCACCAAGTAGGATTCAGGCTGGAGTGGGCACTGCCAGCCCACTACTAATGGCTTCCCATCCCTCTTCTTCCATCCCCAAGGCCCGAATGGTAGTTGCTCACAGGTTGCAACTGCCTTCCTTTATGGAGCATGGAAGGAGCCAGGGAGCAGTAGAAATCCACAAAGATTCCCAGCAAGAGGGACAAGAAGGGCCCAGGCAACTAGTAAACAAAATCTGAATGAGCAGTCCCTAAAAGGGCATGCTGACCATCCACACAACCTGCAGGTGGAGCCGTGGGTGTGGGCAGGTGCTGATGTGGCACCAGGTTGGCATCAGAGCTCAAGCCTGGAAATGGCACAATGGGTCTGCCTAGGGGAAGGGGTGTGTGTGTATGAAATACTTCTTTCAAAACTGCAAAAATCATCGTAATTAGATTTAACAGTCCTCCAATACCTTATTTAGAATGGAATGTGGGGCCCAGGCTCTGTTTTCCTTTAACATGGGGTAAGGGGGAATGAAAATAAACTTTGATTTTACTGTGGCTGAGAAGCAAAAGGGGAAACCTGGATCTCACGCCATGGATGCCACGTGCTGGCAGCTGCCACTGGACAGGAACAGGTCTTCTGTAGAATGAAGGTTCCCGGGGCCATGTAGGAGACCCACACCAGAGGATACCTGCTCCACTCCCTCCTATCAAACCCTGCTTTTGAGCTTTCAAAAGGCCCTCTATCAAAGGTCCTAACTTTTTAAGACTGCAGATTTGGGGTCATGTAGCACTAGGCTTGGATCTCAACTATGCTATTTACCAGTGCTGTGACCTTGGACAAGCCTCTTAACCTCTTTGAACCTCAGTTTTGTCTTCAGTAAAATGTGGGTGATAATAGCTGCTTCCCACGCCCAGAGGCTGGTTGTAATGCTGAGACGGAGCATAGGAACAGAGTAGGTGTTCAATAAATGGCAGGGATTTTTTTTTTTTTTTTTTTTTGGCTTATCTGAGCGTCTAATGAGTAAGAACTAATGTGCTTACTCAGACACGGTTGTTTGTTTTTTCAATGTGAGCACTTTTGGATACTTCAGCCATTCAGAGCACAGCTTTTATGGGCTTCTCAAAATGCCTCTGATGGGAGAGGGAGGGCAGTTTCAGAGGCTGAGATATGTCCAGGCCTGCACATCCAGCGGTCTCTGGGACAATACTAAATTATAGGTTGACATCCTTGGAGTCCTGAGTATAAGGAAAGTGATTCCTTAATGAATGGTCCCTTGGGGACAAAACTCCTTTAGACCCAGCATGTAAAGGTATGAAAAAGGGAAACTTCCCATGTCTTGTAGTGAAGTGGCCTCTGTTGGCCCCGGGGTCTATCTTGCTGCCTGGCCCTGCCTAACGGAGGGTAATGAGCAGGACCAGAAGAAGAGCGGAAAATCTCTTAACTTTGGTTTCTACCCCCAGGAAGGTTCTTGCCCTCCTGCCTTCTCTAGCCCTCCATCCAAGTGGGAGAGGGTCTGGGAACCAGACATTGACACTTGGGGGAGGACTGACTAAGAACCTTCATACTAAATGATATGATAGTAATTGTTAATGACAGTGACCGCCCTGCTGCATCTTTCAGACATCATTTAATTCTCTTCACAGTTCCATGCTAGAAAGCAATTTGTGGATGAGGAAACTGAGGCCCAGAGGGGCAAAGGGACTTTATGGTTGTCACACATAAAGCTGGGGCATGAACTCAGCTCCGCTGGACTCCAGAACTTCAGTGCTTTTTGCTGTACCACCATGGAGTCCCCTTTGCCTTGTTCTGGAGCACGAGGCCAACAGCTCAGTCTCAACTCCTCCTACCCAGCCGAGCCTCCTTCCTCTGTAGCCTCTGCTCCCCAACTCACACGTAAACGCTCGGCCTTTTCTGGCACCTCTGACATTATTCAGTTTGTACTTAGTGCTGGTTTGTATGACAGTCCCCATCCTCCTGGGATGAACAGGGGGCACTTTTTAATGTCTCTTGATACATTTGCTTCCCTTGGCCACCTGGAGTACTTTGTTACCTTCACCTCTGGTGAAAGACAGTGGCATCTGGCCAGTGGGCTTATCTCCTGTGCTTGTTGAAGGATCACTGCATTTTCTCTTCTTGTGAAAGCATGTGTCCCTCCTGGTGGCTCATATAACAGGGCGGTCCCAGTGGATGCTTTCTCCGGGGCACTCCCATGGAGCTGGGGCCATCACTCCAATGGGTCCCCAAGAGGCAAAAGGCTATACTGGTTTAGTACTATAAGAATGCTCCTCAAATTGTCACAAAGTACTTGGGGGAGAGAAGTGACTTTTTAATCTACTCTTATAAACATAAGATTTACGGGTAGTATAGTAGGGATGGAAGGGGTAAATAGTTAATTGTAGTAACGTGGTAGAGATTGCTGGTTACCCAACTGACACCCATTTCCCTCCACTTCCTCAACAAAAGAACTCTAATCACTGAAGGCGGTGATGTGGCCAGCTATAGGACTGTTTTCTTCAGCCTTCCTTGCAGCCATGTGACTAAATTCTGGCCAAAGAGATGTTAAGTGGAAGTTGTGGGGAGACACTTTTGGGATGTCTCCATAAAAGAGTGACAATGAGGAAGGCCTTTCTTGACCTCACATCCTTCTCCTTCCTGGAACACAGCTATGATGGCGGGAGCATCAGCAGCCATTTGAGATCATGAGGTAACTGAAGATGGAAATAACATACTAAGAATGGAAGAATAGAATGACAGAGGAGCTAGGGTCCATGATGACCATGGAGCCACAGTGACAACCTGGACTTCTTTATTCTGGATCTTTTTTTTTAAGTGGATAGCAATAACTCATTATATAATATATTTCTGTTATTTTGAGTTTCTGTTACATGAAGTTGGAGCTAATCCTTACTAAAACTTAACATTTAAAAGTGGATGACATTCCCATAAGGTGAAAAGATGTATGCACAAGGTATCCATTGCTACGTTGTTTGTAATTGCAAATACTGGAAGTAAGCTAAATACCCACACACATGAGAGTGGCTAAGTGATTACAGTATGTCCACCCAGTGGAGTTCTACACAGCTGTAAAAAAGAATGAGGGTGTTATCTATGGACTTATGTGGGGTGACTTCCAGGACATATTGTTAAGGTAAGATGCTACCTTTTGTGTAGGAAAGGAGGGGAAAAATAGAGTCTATAATACATGTACTTACTCACTTGTGAAAAAAAAATACTAGAAGGATACAACAGAAACTAATGAGATTGGTTAGTTTGGGGCAGGTGGGACTGAAGTTGGAAGCACAGGAGTGAGGAGGAAGTGGTGCTTCTGTGAGTACACTTCGTGTACTTTGTTACTTTTTTTTCACAGCTCTGACCCTTGGAACCATGTTAAGATTTCATGCGCTCAGAAAGAAGAGAGAGAGAGACAGAGAAAGAGAAAGAGAGAGAAAGGCAAGGATGAGGGAAAGAATCTTAAAATGAGATACAAGTAGAAACAAACGAACTGACCTGTATTTCAAGTGAAACACAAAACCACACTGAAAGGAAGGGGGAGGGAGTGACTAGAACACAGCATTTGGGCTAAGGGCAAAAGAACTCAAGTGAGTCTTCAATGCCAGACAGTAGGTTTCTCTTTTGCAGATGAATAGATTATCAATTCTGAAAATACTTAATGTATATTCTGGGACTGTGCAAATAAGTAAATACATTGTGCATTATGGGAGCCAGGTTTCTCATTGAAGAGGAAGGAGTTGCAAATATGGAAAGCAGAAGGATCCAGGGAGCTCTGTGGTGTTAAATTGGATTAGGAGGTGCCAGTGGTTTTTAGTATATACATGTGTATACATATATATGGTATGTGTGTGTATATACACACATATATATGTATATACACATGTATATACATATATTTGTATATGTGCATATATATATTTATACATGTACTCATATATATCTATATATCTGTCTGTCCAGAGGGAAAGGTGGTAAAATGTTTACATTTGGGGCATCTGGGTGAAGGGTTTATGGGAATTCTTTGTAATACAATTCTTGCAACTTTTCTGTAAGTCTGAAATTATATCAAAATTTAAAAAAATTATAACAAAAGAAAGAAACCAAAGTGGTGGCCCATTAGAGTTGGTGCTGAGACTTGAATGAGTCCTTCTGGCCCCAGGCAATGTTCCCTTTCTTGTTGTGGCTCAGTGTGGATCTAGGGAGGAATGTCAGGTTAAGGTCTACACTGGGCAAATGTGTTTCCCAAACTCCTCATTCTCCTGTGGGCAGGGTTCCTGAATTGGGTGCAGGGAGAAGGGAAAGAGAAGGCGGAGGTGCCCTCCATGGGAACTGCAACCACATCTGCAGGATCTTTCAGTTGCTGCTGGAGCACGAGGTGAGGGGCTTCTGTCTGGGTCCTGTGTGGACAAGGTAAGGGGGCCTGGCCCAGGCTTTGAGGGGTGTATCTGTATTCATGTTTTCCTCACTCACCCAGTGTTCTTTCCGTCTTCCCTAAACATGTGCAGAGACATTTTTCCAGTGTAATATATCCCTCCCCCTGCATCTTGGATGAGGATATTTCCCTCACATGCTACCTCTACTCAGAAATATTGCTTCTCAAGATTTTCAACAGTCATTCAATGCCATGGCCAAGAAAACAAGGAACAAGCTTCCTCTCCTCTGCCGTTCTTCCCCTCGTAGTTTATGCGTTCAGAGCTCCTGCTCTTAAAGCATAAGTGATTAAGAGTCAGCAATGGTGTCAGGCAGAACTGAGTTCAAAACTTCATCTGCCCCCTTGAACCTCATTTCCCCACATGCAGGGTGATCATGATGATAGCATTGACCTCATCGAATGGTTTTGAGGACAAAACGAGATAAGCATGTAGGTGCTTATCAGAGTGCTCAAGAAATGTTAGACATAGTGATGGTGGCAGGAGAGTCTAGTGTAGTGAGTGAGCAACAGCACAAAAGATGAGTCATTGAGAAGGCCACATTGCCTTCCTGAACCCCAACTCCTCTTCCCTGGAATTGTATTTAGCCGGTGAGTGCATTTGAGAGATTCAGTGGCTCATTTGATAGATTTAGTGGGTTTAATCTGCCTGGAAGTGGCCTTCCCGAGGTCTCCCTGCACAGGATATAACCCAGGGCTCCCTGCCCTGGCCTGGGTGTGAGTCACAAACCTCCATCTTTCCTGGACATGGAACTGAGTCATTGCACTGTGATTTTCTAGAAAGCATCTTCGTCCACTGTCTCACCTTGGTTAGTGTTAGGCAGAAGTAGTTTGCTGGTGTGGAGGGGAGGTTGTATGCTTTTTTGAGGGGGAAACTGCACCAGGCTTTGACAAACTCCATGCAGGTCTCCCTCAAACATTGCCATTGGGAGTCCTATTACCGTAATTATAAGGATATGGGTGCAACTCCTGGGAACTTCCCAAATAAGAAAGTTCCAGAACATAATTTTTGGGGGCATAAAAGCTTCTTATTCTTTTGGGGAGGTAAAATCACATATAAGTATTTTCAGCAGGACCTCTTATGACAGAACTATGCAGTGGAATTCACTCTCCATTACTACACTTGGAGAAAAATATTTGCATTGATCTATTTCTCTCAATTTCTTCTTCTTCTTGTGTCTGTGTCTGTTTGGAGGGGGTGTGTGTGTGTGCACATGCACGCTTATGTCTGAGACTATAGTGTGTTTGTGTGTTGGCCAGTGTGGCACATTTGACAGCTTTCTTGAGAATATAGTTCACATATCATATAATCTGCCAATTTAAAGTGTAAAATTGAATGGCGTTTAGTATATTCAAAGAGTTGTGCAACCATTGGCACAATCAATTCTAGAGCATTTTCATCACTCCAAATAGAAACTATGTACCCATTAGCAGTCACTCCCCATTTTCTCCCAGACCTCATGACCCTAGTCAACCACTAATCTACTTTCTGTCTGTATGGATTTGCCTATTCTAAACATTTCACATAAATGGGATTATACAATATTTGACTGGCTCCTTTCACTTAGCATGTTTTCAGGGTTCATTCATGCTGTAGTTCGTGTTGGTACTTCATTCTTTTTTATGGTTGAATAGTATTCCATTGTATGTCTATACCACATATTTTCATCCATTCACCAGTTGATGAACACTTGAGTTATTTACTCTTTTTGGCTATTATGAATAATGCTGCTATAAATATTCATGTACAAGTTTTTACATGGATGTGTGTTTTCATGTCATTTCGTACTAGGAGTGGAATTTCTGGGTCATATGGAAACTGGGTGCTTAATTTGTTGAATAACTGTCAAATTGTTTCTCAAATGGGTTGCACCATTTTACATTCCCACCAACATTGTATGAGGGTTACCATTTCTTCATATCCTACCAACACTTATGATTTTCCATCCTTTGGATTATAGCCATGCTAGTGGGTGTGAAGTGGTGTCTTGTTGTACTTTTGATTTGCATGTCTCTGGTGGCTAATGATGTTGAACATCTTTGCATGTGCTTATTGGCCATTTGTATATCACCTTTACAGATATGTCTGTTTAAATCCTTTGCCCATTTTTAAATTGAGTTATTTCTCTTTTATTATTGAGTTGTAATAGTTGTTTATGTATTTTAGATAGAGTTCCCTTACCAGATATGTCATTTGCCAATATTTTCCCCTATGCTGTTGGGTATCTTTCTCCTTTCTTGATGGAATCCTTTGCATCATACAAATTTTACATTTTGATCTATTTTTTCTTTTTACCTCGCGTTTTTGCTGTCTATGAAGGCTTTACTTGATCCAAGGTTACAAAAATTTACAAATATATTTTCTTCTAAGAATTTTATAGTTTTAGCTCTTATAATTAAGTCTGTGATACATTTTGAGTTAATTTTTGTATGTGGTGTGAGGAAGGATTACAACTTCAGTGTTTTGTATGTGGATATCCAGTTGTCTCTGTTTCTAAAATATAAAAATAGCTCCATGCCAGTTGGTGAATAGTGCTGCCCTGAGAGTCCCAAGTGTCCCCTCTTCTGCTCTAGCCCTTCCCTGGGACCTCCTGACTTCTGGGACCCATGACTCATAAACTGACCTGTCAACGCCTGGCACAGCAGGACCCTGCCAGCTCTGATGCAGGGGAGGCCCCAGTTGTTAAATATTTCAAATACCACACCCCTGCGTTGGTGTGTATTACAACACATTCGCATGGTTGGAGATACTAATATCCATTCAGAGATGGCCCATAACTTGTCATTAATAATCATGTATTGTACCTTGATGGGGCATTGCTAGAGCAAAGAGAAATGCCAGCTTTTCTGTAACTATCATGCCAGTGAAGACTGGAGCAAGAGTGACCCATGACCCAGAATGAGCTTAGCAGTTGCACAAAAGCCTCTGAGCTGAAGATCTCAGAGGCTGCAAGAAGAGAATATTCCACTGTGGTTTCTCCACAGGCAGACTTGTAGCCCCTCTTTTGCTCCCATCATAACTGTCCCCTCTGAGGACCGGGGAGATGAGGTTTGATGAACGCGGAGTGAGCAGAGGAGCCCTGGGTCGATGCCTCTCATTTCCTCCTAGGGAAGGTGGCTGGATTCTCCCTTTGCAAAGTGACCACTCACAATTTGGCAGAGTGGAAAGGACCTCTCTCTTTCCGGAAAGGGTGAATGGTCAAGACAACTGGCCTCAAAGCCTGTAGCTTGCAGATCATTCTGCCCTGGTGCCTGGTGCATCCTATTCTCCCGCTCACTGGCCTACCGAGAAGGACTCTGCCCATCCATCAGAACCGGTTCTGCCTCTGCCAGCCTTTCTGTCCTCTCCCTCTCCACTCAGCCTTCCTCTGCTGTGGTGTCTTGGTTCCACATTTCTGGATAATTATATTTTTGGCAGTGGCCCTTCTGCGTGCTGTGGAACAAGCAGTCGAGTCTGTGGCCTTTTCCCAAGTACTATTTCCAGCTGGGCCGTGCCATCCTGTTCTTCTGCTGTATTCCAGCACACAAAAGGTCAGGGGCCCTGCCAGAAGGACAGACCCTGGTGTGGGGACCTCCTGGCCTGACTGTTATGTGGACTAAAGGGAAGCATCTTAGGAAAATCAAGGAGAGCATATGACAGGGCAGCCCAGCCCCAGCCTTGCTGGCTGACCTCATAAATGGTCCCAACCGTGCCTTAATGTTTGGGTGGGAGGGAGGAGGGGCTGAGTTTCTATTTAGGGTGCTCAGGTGTGGCAGGGAGAGGATACAGGACAACTAAAAATAGAGTGGCGGCTGCTTTCAAACCATACTCTCACACTGAACTCATATATGAAAACACAATGACAAGTCCCTGCCACGTGGCAAACCTGAACAAAGGGCACCTCTTACTATCTTTTATTATTACTACATTTTATAATTGTACTTAAGCAGTTATGATATTTGATCATTATTAAAATATTTTTACAAAATTATATTTATAATAATAATAATAGTTAATGATTCTTATTTTATGAAATATTTGCAAGTGATTTTCCTGAAGACCTAAAAGACATTTTTAGGAAATGTCTAAGTTTATTACTGAGTCCCAAAGCAGCAATGCATTCAGTGAATATTTATCGAGCATTTATTAATAGTAGGCCCTGGGATGTACCCAGTCCCAAGAGAGTCCCTCAGTCCAAAGATGCATTCTCCAGTTCAGGTTCAGGTGTGAATGGGGAGGAGAGAGGGAGGGAGGGACCATGAGGAGAAGGGGAAATGTCAGGCTGTAAAGTTCTCCTGGCTTCCAGCAAAGCATGGCTCCCCCGGAAGATGCCCAGGCCAATGTCATCCTTCTGCCCTTTGCCACCTTCCATGCCACCGGGGTCCAGATTTGCCAACCCCATGTGCCCATGCTTCTTGAACCAGTACACTGAGAGCTCCATGGTACCCAGCAGCATCTCAGAAGGTATCAAGGTCACAGGATAAATATGGGTCCTGAATTATCCATTTTATTTGAAGCTCTTTATAGGAAAAAACTATCTTTATAACAAGAAACACAGGAAAATATCATGGAGTAAGATGCAAACTCCTATATATTTAAGATAAAAATGTGAGACAAAAAAGAGCTTTCACCCCTGTGAAGGGCCACTTTGGTTCTGACCTCAGATTCTTCAGGCCATTTGAGTTCACTGACTTCTTTTCCTGGGGATACTCAGGTGGGGAAGCTTGAGAAGTTGTGGCATGTTTCATGCCCATCCCAATATGTGATCGGATGGATGCTGCTGGGCCTGGCAGGCTTGGGAAGGGCGGAGAGGTGGTCTGCCTTTGATTTGGGCCTGTGCCCAGTTGCCAGCCCTGCAAAACTGGCTTTGGGGGACATGACTGATAGCTCTCCCTTCTAACCTGCCTCCCAAACGTCTCCACAGATCTTCTTCCCTTACCTCTCCTGACCTTCCTCCTCCTCCTCCTCGTCCCCCAGTGCATTAGACACCAATTGATTGTGCCTGCCTGATACACTCTCTCCCACCCTTTTTTATGACGGTAGCACCTTACTTTCTCCAACTAACTGCCTCTTCCTGCTACTCCCTCTGGCCACTGTGATTGGCCCAGCAATGAACACATGATCCAAGCTGAGCCAATCAGAGGTCTTCCTTGGGTTTTTACAACTGAAACTAGGCAAGAGAAACCATTTCTTTTCCTGTGAATCAGCAGCTCCAAGGCCATGGCCACAGAGTTAATGACGACTGTGTACCTGCCACCTGGAAGAGTCTGAGAGAAGAAGATCAGCATTGATGCAGAAGCTGAAATAAAATAAGAAAGTACTGATGCTTTCAAATCCTGGATTGCTTTCTGCTTTACATTCAGTACCTGCCTTATAAGGTCTTTATGAGGATTAAGTGAGTTCAGACATGTGCTTAGCACATAATGTGTCCTCAGCACATAAGTGTTAGATATCATTTATTCCACCCTCATCTTCCTTGGCTACATCAGCTACATGAGCCAATAAACCCTCCTTGTAAAAAAGACAGTTTGAACTGAGTTTCTGTCCTTTGTACCCAGGCACCCAGACTCTTGGGATCCCAGGAGTGTATTTTCCTAGAGAGGAAAGTACAAAAGCTAAATTAAGCCACACAGATGTATCAGTGACCATAGTAGCCAGCCTCCAAGGTGGCTCCAATGATCCCTGCCACTTGGCATTAATGCCTTTGTCTAGTCCCCTCCCATACTGAATGGGCTGACTTGTGTAACTACGAGAGGATATTGCAGAAATTAAAGACTGTGGCTTCCAAAGTGAGGTCATAAAAGACTCTGTGGCTTCTATCTTGCTCTCCCTTGGATCCCATGCTCTGGGGGCAGCCAGCTGCCATTTTGTGAGGATACTCAAGCAGCTCCACATAGAGGTCCATGTGGTGAGGAACTGAGGCCTCCTGCCCACCACCATGTGAGTGAACCACCTTGCAAGTAAATGCTCCAGTCCCAGCCAAGCACCCAGATGACTGTAGCCCCATCTGACATCATGACTGCCACATCATGAGAAGCCCCAAGCCAGAACCCCCCACTAAGATGCTCTTGAATTTCTGATGCACAGAAACGGTGAGATAATAGCTGTTTGTTGTTTTATGCCACTGGGTTTTGGGATAGTTTGTTAGACAGCAATAGATGACTAATACAATGCCTTAAGGTGTGACTGACTCCTTCCAAAGCTAGTCATTGTTTCGCATAGCATCATCTGATTATGATTACGTTTTTTGGTAAAAAATTCTTTGTTAAATAATATCAACTATCACATATTGAGCACTTACATGATGTTGGGTGCTATACTAAGGGCTATGTGTACGTTATTGCCTTAGTGAAAATTCTTCATAGCAATCCTGTGGAGCAGGTACCACTGCTGCATTTATGGCAGTGTAGTAATTTTGTAATAGAGGCTCTGGAGCCAGACTGTCTGGGTTAAATGCTGTGTCCCCTCTTCCTGGGGGTGTGGCTTTGGGCAAGTTATGTCTCTCTGAGCCTCAGTTTCCCCAGCTGCAAAACGGAGAGAATAGTAGTAGCTACTTCTTAGGACCTGTGAAGATGGAATGAATGCATGTGTGTGCTTAGTGTATACGATCTGCTTAATAAATGCCAGATATTATCATTCACAGAGGAAAACATTGAGGCTTCGAGCAGCTAAGCTAATTTGCTCAAGGTGCCTTAGTTGGTAAGCAGTGGCACTGGAATATGGGCCTCTGGCATCTCAGTCTCCTGGAGGCAGTGCTGTCCACTAGGAATACAACTTAAGTCATAGATGTCATTAAAAAATGTCTAATAACTGCATTAAAAAGTATAAAGAAACAAGTGAAATTAATTTTAATAATACAGATGGTCACCAACTTATGATGGTTTGACTTACAATTTTCCAACTTCACAATGGCACGAAACTGTCTTTTCCCAGGATAGCAATATGTGATACATGAGATATTCAACACTTTATTATAAAATAGGATTTGTGTTAGATGATCTTGCCTAACAGTAGGCTAATGTAAGTGTTCTGAGAATGTTTAAGGTAGGCCAGGCTAAGCTATGAATTTTGGTAGGTTATGTGTATTAAATGCATTTTTGACTTAGACATTTTGAACTTGCGATGGGTTTATTGGGATTTAACCCCGTAAGTCGAAGAGCATCTGTATATCTTATTTAACCCAATATGTTCAAAATATTATCATTCCAATATGTAAAAACATAAAATTATTGTGATGCTTTACATTCTTTTTTCTTTTAATATACAGAGTCTTTGAATTCCAGGGTATATTTTGATGGTACATTTCAATTAGGACAGCACCTTTCAAGTGCTCCATAGCCATATGTGGTTAGTGGGTACTGCATTGGATGGCACAGGTCTAGAGACTACTTCTTTCCCACTGTGCTGCAGGCCTCCTTTGTGTCCCCAGGCACATGAACGCGTAACTGTATCTGTACCCACCTCCTCCCCCACCCCACCCTCTTCGTTACGAATGCTCTTAGCATCTTGTTCTTATCCTTCTTGTTCCAGCAAACGCAACACATTATTAGTTTTATTATTATTAAATTCTTTGTTTCCAGTAGACTGAAAGCTCTAGGAAAGCAGGGACTTTGTTCACATTATATCTCCTTGAGTGATAAATATTTTTGAATGGATTAATTAATGAATAAAAAGAAGTGAATGAAACCGTCCTTGTCCTCAAGGGCTCCTACCTGTTTTGTGCCCATCAAGAATGGCCTGCCTTCCTTCTTTCCTTCCTTCCTTCCTTCCTCTTTCCCAATCTCTCTTTTCCTCTCTTTTTGTGAGACATACCCAAGTTTAGTGGGGATCAGCTGTGATCCTTGATGTGGTAAGAAATCGGTTGCTATTAAGAAAGTCCTAAATTTGTCTAATTACTTATCTCCCCTGTCACTATGCTAAGAAATATCTGGAAGGGCATGTGGGCAGAGGCTGTGGCTTCAAGGAACTAGTGTTGCTCACAGCCAACCACAAACATGTTCAAAGGTGGAGAAAGAGGCAAAATACATCTTCGGTCTTGGCATCATCAGCCTCGGGTTGGTGCTTGGCACCTTCTCCCTTGATGTCCCTCATTCCTTCCTTTCCTCCCTCCTTCTGAGTCTCCCCAACGGCATCCCCACTCCATCCTGCATTACCCGTGGTGGTCCAAGTCTCGGAAACCATTCTGGCTCCATCCTGGTGGGGGCCCGTGTTTTACTGAGGAGTACCTAGACCATTCTCACCTTTTAATGTGCACACGCATCACCCCGACACTCGTGGGGAAATGCAGATTCTGATGCAGTGGATCTGGGAGGGGCCTGAGAGTCTGCATCTCTCACCACCTCCCAGGGTGATGCTGATGCTGCTGGTCGAGGAACCACACCTTGAGTAGCAAAGATCTGGAAGTAGGATGAGCCTCTCCTGTGCTAATACGGATGGTCTCTCACAGCAACACTGATGCGTCAGTACACTGAAGGCTCCCTTCCACCAGGACTGAAGATGGAAGGGATGGAAGGAGTGGACAGGCAGAGATCCTCATCCTGTACTTACTTTAAAAAATAAATGAGAAGACAACAGATTCAAGGTCATGCCTCTGACACAGCCCCTCAGATGCCCTTGCATTCTGTCTTATGCAGTGAAAGCAGGTGGATGTAGTGTGCTGGGGCTGCACTTGATCTTGGCTCATCCAGGACTGTGTCAGGCCTGTGAACATCCTGTAGGTCAGGTAGACGGTGTCGTAGGAACAAAGTGGAGTTGCAGCTGCAGAGTACTCAGCTCCAAGTCCAGATGCATGAACCAGTAGCAGCCTCCAGTGCAGATGAACGCAGGCCTGTGTGTTCTGGAGTCAGAAAGGCCTGGGTCAGAATGGTGGCTCTCCCCTTCTACCCTTTATTGGCCTTGTTGAACAAGCAGCTGAGCTTGGATTTACCTATATACAAAATGGGGACAATTATGCCTATGGCCTACGGTGCCTGTTATAATTAATAAAAATAATATTTGTAATTTATTAAGTAACCACTATGCACGAGGCAAATCATTATGCATGACACATCGTTCTTAGCATGAATCAACTCACTTAATTCTCTCAGCAGCCAATGAGGGAGGTAATATTATAATTACTCTTTTTGTTGAAGGAAGGAACAAAGCTCGCAGAGGTACAGTTAGTATCCCAAGGTCACACAGTCAGGGAGTGATGGAGCTTGGATTTGGACCAAGGCAGTCTGATTCCAGGGCCCACCCTCTGGACCGCTGCACCTGAGGTGCACAGCCCAGCACATACAGGTGCTTCATGAATACCTGTAGGTGTCCAACGAATGAACCATTTTCAACTTCGCTGTGAGATCCAGAGAAGTTGGTATCTGTCTGTTGTCTGTCTGTCTTCTCCTCTCCCACACGAATTTTAGTTATTTAAAAACAAATAAAAACACTCTGAAAAGCTAACATTCACATGGTTCAAAAGGAGCAAGGGATACACACTGAAAAATATCCCTCCAGGTGCTTTCCTTCAGGTAACTACTCTTACCAGCTTCTTGTATAAACATATATTCCCCCTTTGAATTCAAATGATAGCATACCATATGCAATGTTCTGCCTTGACTGTTTTTATTCCATGGAGATTGTTCCACGTTTCCAGAAGTTTCTCTCTTTCTTTCTTTTTTTTTTTCTTCGAGACAGGGTCTCCCTCTGTCACCCTGGCTAGAGTGCAGTGACATCATCATAGCTCACTGCAGCCTTGAACTCCTGGGCTCAAGTGACCCTCCAGCCTCAGCCTCCTAAGTAGCTGGGACTATAGGCTCACATCACCACACCCAGCTAATTTTTCTATTTTTTGTAGAGACAGGGGTCTTGCTCTTGCTCAGGCTGGTCTTGAACTCCTGACCTCAAGTGATCCTCCTGCCTCAGCCTCCCAGAGTGCCAGGATTACAGGCATGAGCCACCACGCCTGGCCTAGAAGTTTCTTAACATTCCCCCATCTCCCTCCTGCCCCTCCCCTCAGCCTTAGTTTCCTCATCTGTGAAAGACAGATAATAACAGTACCTTCTTAGGGGGCTCTGAACATTAAAATGCGTGGAAAGTGTTTAGCGTGAGGCCTAGCACAGCATAAGCATTACTTTAACTCTATTTTATTTTTTAAAAACAGGGCAAGGAAATGAGAGCTAAAATGGCCTCCACTCTGCACAGGCCACAGAGGCCAACAGCAGCTCCTGGAGTTGACAAGACTTCCTGTCGATGTTTGTCCACGGATAATGAGCCATTCACCCCAAAGACAGGAAGGGAGGAAGGAAGGAGCAAACAAAAATATGGACAAAGGAAACTTCAAAGCCCCTCTAAAAAATAGAAACTCAGGCCCCCAGACACTCAGCAATCCGTGCCGACTCTCCCCGTCCACAGGCCTCCGCAGCACCCGGGTTGACACCATCTGGCTCCAGACACTTCTCCTCAACACCCCAGCGTCAAGCAAAGTGGGGTGGGGAGAGAGAAATGAGTGGGGTCGGTTCACACGGAGCCTCCAGATTCCATGCTACAGTGATGATAATGTACAAAGCCCAGAAAACACAGCCCTGTGGAGTCTGGGCCTCTCATAACTGAGGTGTGAGGAAAGGAAGCCAAGCGCTTCTGCTCCATTTGTGGAGCTACAGAGTCCAGCAGGAGCCTCAGGTGGCCAGGCCGCTCTGCTACCAGCTGGTGGGCCTGCTGCGGGCCTCACCCATGGTGGGCCTTGGGCCTGGCGTGGACGTCACGGACCCACAATCCGGGCAGGAGGTGCCTGCTTCTTGCTGTCATGAATCTATTTCTCCTCTCCTGGCCATCAAAGTCTTATTTTTAAAAACAGAACATTAAAATAATAGTAACATTCTTTTAATCTATGTACATTTTTTTATCACCCTTTAAAAGATTTTTTTCACATTATGCCTGGAAAGTCCTGCTATCTAATAATTATCAGGAAAAAAAGAGACAGAAAGGAAAGAGAAAGAGAGGGAGAGAGAGGGAGGGAGGGAGGGAGAGAGAGGCGCACAAGAGGCAGGGAAGCTCTGCTTTGTCAGGGAGAAGAAAATAAAGAGAAATCAGCCCAGCTTCAAAGGGCGCATTTCCATAATTGCCCTGTAACTTTGGCAAAATAAATCTGAGCGGCAGAGAAAAGCACAATCTCTCAGATGAGTGCACTCCAAAGGCCCCAGAGTGCTATAGGCCCACTTGTTTGCGGCCTAGTGCAGTGAGAGAATGCAGGGCTTGCCACCCGGCACAAAAGCCATGAAATCACAGCCTTCCCGTCCTGGCCAGCCAGGCCCCAGAGTAAGAACTTATGCTGCCTTTGTGTCCCTCCTGCTCCCTGACACAGGAGGCACACACACACACACACACACACACACACATACAAGTAAAATAAACAAGAAAATAAATAAATGCATTTATGTGCATGAGGGGCTGGCAGCAGCTGAGGGATGCCCGTCTCTCATCTGTGAGAACCTTAGTGTAATCTGCTGCTGACATAAAGATCCAAGGGTGAAAGGCCCTGACTCTCCAGACACACATGCTCTTTTGGGTTGACTCCCTCCCTTTTACCCCAAAGGTTCTACCTCCAGCAGCTCCTGTCCTGGGCACCAGGCTAGGTTGAAGCTCACTCTTTCTTTGTCCCACGCTTGGATAGTTTCCTGTTTGCTTTCTCTCACCCCAGCTTCCCCCTTCCAGGGCCCAAAGTTTTTAAAGAACAAAAATGCTCCACTTAGCACCCTGTTTTAATGTTTCTGTCAACAAAGCTGTGGTTTCTGGGAGAAAATTCTTGCTGTGGCTGCCGCAGACACCTCACCCACCTTAACACCGTGGTTTCTCAACCTCAGTGCTATTGACATTTTGGACCAGACAATTCTTTGTGGTGGGGGACTGTTCTGTGCCTTTTAGGATCTTTAGCAGCATCCCTGACCTCTACCCACGAGATGCCAGTAGCACCCCCACCCTGGCCATAACAATCAGAAATACCTCCAGACATTGTCAAATGTTCTTGAGGTGGGGGCTTGGGGGGAAGACAAAATTACCTGATTGAGGATCACGGCTCTACTCTTAAGACCTCCTCCAGCCATGCCCCTAACTCAAGAAGAGATGCCTGTATGGTGATTTTCCATCCAAACAATTGGGATGGCCTTTGGAGGGGTTGAAGCCTCTTCAGAGGGGAGCTGCAGCCACATTAAAGCTAGGCTGGTCACACAATGGACATTTTTAAAGCAGTCAAATTGGCTAATGGGATCAGATGACAGTGACCAATTAGGATTAGGAGGCAGTATCCAGAGAGGTTATGGGGCCCCCTCACGCCCATAATTATCTTTGGACTCATAGATCTTTCCTTTATTCCTGATCCTAGACAACACTAGATTTGGAAGAACTCTTGGATAAGTTCATCTAATCCAACCCTCTCCATTTTTCGGATGTTGAAAATGGGCTTAGAGAGTGTATGAGACTTGCCCCCACTCAAGCTGGTGTTAGCTAACCACAGACACAATTTTTACACCTCTGCAATTGCCTGTTTTCACTTGCTAGGGGTAGAGGGTACACACAACCAGAAATTTTAGGATGCACAGGACATTTCTAGAAGGATACAAATAATTAGGTCCAAAGTAAGTCCCTGGCAGAAACTCCCAATAACGTAAAAACAGAAGACGTCTGACAGCCAATTCTTACCCAAGCATTCAACTCCTCTGGCTCACCTTCCAAAACTCAGGCAGGCCCAAGACGTGGAGCCTGTGGTGCCAGCTGCCAACCAGGTGCCCAGAAGACACCAGCCCAGTAGGTGGGGCCCTGCCCTCTCCTCACCCCTCACCTGGGACGGGTGAGTGTCTCCTGCTGCACTGACCCTCTGGCCCTTCCATGTTGCCTTCTGGCAGCACCCCACCTCCTTCTCCCTGTACTCCCCCACAGAGAAATTCAATTGGAAACGATTAACGTGCCAGTTAGGGAGGTAATTTTATTCTCCTCTGGTTCCCTGGCCCCAGGATGCACCCTCCTCCCTCCAGCTCCATGCGAATAACGAGGGAAAGAAGTGCCACACGCTCCTTCCTCTGACCTAACTGATTGCCCCACACACCTTGCAGCGCTTTGCACAACCAGCCCCGACAGCAGGACCCCTTCCAGGTGTGGTCATTGACATATTTATTCCTAATCGAAGCTTAATCAGGACCAGCAATGAGATTCCCATATTCTGTCTCCCTCCCTCCCTCCTAGTTTTCCTTTTAGATTTTAGGGACCAACAATAAGGGAGGGAGGCCGTTCCGGGGACCCCAAGAGGAGGTCCTGGGAGGAGGCAAGGAAACGAGAACTCGCTCCCTGGTGAAATGGAAGAACTGCTAAGGGGGGCTGCCTCCTCTTCTCTTTTTTAGTTGAAAAGCTGTGCGATTCTTTTTGTTTTGGTGAGGTTCTCCTACTGGGGGTCAACACAGGGCCAGCTGAAGGGCCCATGTATTCTGTGGGACAGGAGAAGTGACACGTGAGTGTGGCTCCCAGGTCTATGCCCTCTGTCCTCTACCACCTACAGTGGGGGCAGAATGGGTCTCATCTAAACCCCATTACCCCCGAAATGTGACTGACTGAAAAGCTGACCCAATGCCAGGGTTGCTGCTGGAGAAAGACCCAGGGACCTGCACTCAGGCTTCCCCAAGCCCTGCCTGGCCTCCCATGCTCATGGTGTTCTGAGCAGGTCCACTGCCTCCTCCCTGGGTGGATGTTGCTGTGGAGAGGCTGCCTAACTTCTGCCATGACGCCCGTGATCACGACCCCCTCTCTCTGCTGTGCCCCGCCTGGCAAGTTTCCTTTCTCCCTGGCTGGAGCTGGGGTGGCAGAGGATCCTGAGGGTCCTGAATGCAGACACCTCACTTTTATGGCTGATGGAGGGGGTGGGGCACTGTTGCTGGGAATTTGAGGTGTGGGGTCTGAGATTCTGGAATATGATTTTAGAGTAGGGTTGTTTACTCCCATCCACTGCTAGGCAGTACTGGACGTGGTTTGTCTCATCCTCACCACCACCCTGTGGGGTCTGCCTCATTATCCCCATTTTGCAGATGAGACAATAAGGGCACAGGGGTTTCACAGGAGGTAAATACCTCCTCAGTTAAGCCTGTGAAGCACGGGGGGGGGGGTAGGGGGGAGGCGATGAGGGGGGGTGCCGGGGTGTTGTCCTTATGAAGATATTTATTGTAAGATATTCATTGTGCTACCCAGCCTTAGCCCTGGTCCTGGGCTCCTGGCCTCAGGTTTAAGGCCGCGCCCCGGCAGTTGTTCAAGGCTCCCAACGCGGGGCTGAGCCGGCTCCACGTGTCCGGGAGCTGTGAGCTGGGCCAGAGCGGAACCTCAGTCTGCACTTACCACTTGGGAAAGAGCCGAACCCCAGGGACACAGTCAATAAAGAGCAGGAAGAGGAAGGAGCAGAGGAGGGGGAAGGGGCTGGAGGAGCAGCCCCTGCTTCAACCGTCTTTGCCGGGTGGGTGTCAGCCTCCGTTTCACCAGCCCTCTGTGCACCCCCAGACTGCCACATAGGCCGATACCTACTCCCGCCCACACTCGCCCCTGGGGCGTCGCCGCACCCAGAGAGCCCCAGCCTCGGAGGGGATCCCCAGGGCTCGGCGCTGCGCGTGCCCGCAGGGACCAGTCACCACCGGACTCTTCTCTGCTCCCACCAAGCCTCGAAGGTATACTGTGCTGTGTCTTGTTCCTTGGCTTTGTACGTGCGAGCTCTTCACAAACCTCCCCTGGAACCCTCGAGATTGTCACACCCCGCACTCTGCGGGTCAAACACCCAACATCTGGCCACCCTCTGCATTTACTAACGGGGGGGGGGGCGGGGGGGCGCGGAGCGTGTACAAAGGTGCTCCCTCCACTTCGTACCCCGAGGTGTCACTCTCCCAAGCCTTTCCCCACAACTTCTTCAAGTCAAAGTTGGGCAGGATGGGCTGGCGAACTGAAAGAGGAAAAGCAGGGCGCAAAGTGGGCGCGGCGCCCGGCCTAGCTGTAGAGGCCACCGAGGCGAGGCGCCGAGCGTCCCTTTTGTCCTGTAGAGGGAGCTCCAGCCCCAAATTTCCCGGCTCCCTCCCCCGGCCTGGCCACCCCAGGCCCTCCTGGTTCTGGAATCCCGGCTAGAAAGGTGAAGCAGCCCGACCCCCGCCTAAGCCCTGCGCCTGATCTCAGAAACCTGCCTCTTGTAGGACCCGTGGGAAAACCCACTAGGGTGCCAGGACCCAAGCTCCCCAACTCTCAACTCGAGCTGGGTAATGACACAGTTCACCTGGAGGGAAGAATGTGCACCCCCTTGGCTCCCCTCTTGTCCTATCCGCTCACCATCACCCACACCCTGGCATCTAAAAGGAGGAAAGGAGGTGCAATGTGGTTGGAAGGAGGATTGAAGCTGGGCGTGCACAGCCCCTTGTATGTAAAACTGAGAAAACCTCAATTGTGCCTATCAAAGAATGGGGACCAGGGGAGTGATGAGAACCTCCCAACCTAACCCCTCTGCAGCCAGACCCTTCTGTAAGTCTTTTTACTCCGTCAAGACCGGGCAGTTTCTCCCTAGACCGGCGGGTTGGGCCCAGTTTCCTGGCTTCTAGTAAGGAATTTTGTCCCGTCTCCGCCTGTCTCGTCCGCCCTTTCTCCCAGGCCCCCAGGTACTTCTCCAGCCACCTCTCCCCCTGCGGCACCCCCAGCCCCGCCGCGGCTGCGCCTCCTCCGCTATTGCTGCTCTCTCGCTGCGGGTCCTGTCTCTCGTCCTTTCCCGCTGATTCTGGAGACTCTTCAAACAACCGAGGTGGGTGGAGAGACACAAAAAACAAAAAAACCACCGAATAGAGCCGTCTAGGGGCAGACAGCCGGGTTATAGTCAAAGTGGCAACAGCTCATTTATTTAGCCAAAAATAGATACTTTCTTGTACAATTTGGTTCACACATATGTACATTCTTCTGTATATACAAAAAAAGTCAGACACGCTTATTCTCACTGAAACTCCACCCCCCAAAATCAACTGAACAAACCGAACAAACCTCACAAACGCAGCTAATGCAGGGTGGCACAGAAGCGACTTGGGGAGGGCTGAGGAGGACTGGTTTTATTTCTTTTTTTCTTTTTTGTTTAGTTTTGTTTTTAGGTATTTATACACGGACATGCTTACAAGTCGTAACTATACAGAGCAATTTTTTTTTTACAATTATTACAACAATTAAAAAAAATTTTTTTTAAAGAACTAGGATGAGGAGAGAGCCGATAAGACCAGAGCGGCGTCCAGGTGGTTCTGGGGCCTGGAAGAGAGAGACAGTGGTAGCAAAGGAGGTGAGATTTAGGGGTGAGATTCGGGGGCACAGAGGCTGCCTAGGTAGGGGAGACCCTGCCTGGGGCTAGGGACAGCGGGGTGGAGAGGTGTCGCAATGCAACATTATGTCCAGCTGTAGGTGTATGTTCGGGTTTAACCGTAAGGTGGGCGGGAGGCGTCAGGACCCGAGGTCCCAGGCTGGAAGAAGGTGGGCGTCACAGAGCTGCCGCCCGCTCCTGGGGCCTATGGGCCGGGCCAGGCTCGGGTACCGAGCGCTGCACCCGCGGGCCGCGCCGGGGGTGCCTGCGCTGGGACCGGCGAGCTGTCCGTAGGCCCTCCGGGGCAAAGGAGGAAAGAGCTTCATACCCTTTTAAGAAAACAGGTCCCAGCTGCGTTCCCCCTGGGGCAAAAGGCGGTGAGTTCGGCTCCGCTTTCTTTCTTTCCCCCGCCTACCAGTTCCCCACGCCCCCCAACCTTGGGGGTCTCTTACCGCCTGGGCACGGGCTGGAAAGCTGTCTTGAGTAACTTTTTCTCCACTTCCAAGGCACTACAGCGATCTAAGGGAAGCGGGGGAGGAAAGAGGAGGGCCTTTAGAGCGCTCCGTTCCGGCGCCCAGGGTCGAGGGGGCCCCGAGCCGAGGGGTTCGCGCCCTGTGCCCCCGGGGCCCTGCCCATCCCCGCCAGCTCCGGCGCGACCCCCAGAGCCCGCCCCCTGCCTCCACGCCCCGCGCTCAGCAGTCACCTGTTCCGCCCTCCTGCTCCGCGGGCCGAGCAAAGGCTGCGGCGGCGGCGGCGGCGGCAGCCGGGTGGCCCGCGGCTCCGGGAAGTCCCAGCAGGTGCGGAGGGGCCGAGCCCAGCAGAGAGAGCGGGTGCGGGCGTGGGCCCGGTGGCGGGCCTGGGAACGGCCGGTTGGTCCAAGCGGGGAACTTGCCCAGCGGCGCCGAGACCAGTCTGTGAGCCGCGGCGGCGGCGGCGGCGGCCGGAGAGAGCTGCAGGGCGGGGGGCGCTACGGCTGCCCCTGGGGGAGAACCCCCGGCGCCGGGAGGCGAGCGGCGCGGGTTGTCCGGGCTTGTGGCTGTCTCGGCCAGGGACCAGATCTTGGGCTTTTGGAGGGCGGAGGCGGGCGCTGGTGCGGGAGCGCAAAGGTCCAGGCCTGCGGGGGGCGAGGGCGGAGATGGCAGAGCCGCTGCCACCGGTGGTGTCTCCGGGGCCAGATTCAAGACCGGCAGTGGTCGGTCCTCCAGGCCCTCAGAGCTGTCTTCCGAATCGCTATTTTTGGAGTCCAAAATCGGTCCCAGGCCAAGGTCGCCATCCCTACGCGCCGTCCCAGCCAGGGACAGCTCAGGCCCGGCGGCCGCGCCGTCTAAGTTCTCCAAATCGATCTCCTCGTCCTCGTCGTCGTCCGCCAGGCCCTCGCCCCCCGTGTCCTCCTCCTCCCCCACGAGCTCCTCCTCCTCTAGCTCCAGCTCGCGTTTGCCGTCCTCCTCGTCCTCCTCTTCGTCTTCCTCCTCGCGCTCGCTCCCATAAGCGTTGCCCTCCTCATCAGTGCGGCTGCGAGGGGCCCAAGTCATCTTGTTCTCCTTCTTGAGGCGCCGGCGCGCGTTGGCGAACCAGGTGGACACCTGGGTGAGGGTCATCTTGGTGATGATGGCCAGCATGATCTTCTCGCCCTTGGTGGGGTAGGGGTTCTTGCGGTGCTCGTTGAGCCAGGCCTTGAGCGTGCTGGTGCTCTCCCGGGTGGCATTCTTGGGACGGGACGGGTCCCCGAACTGGTACTGGCCATACGGGTAGAAGGCGGGGTGCGGGTGCGGAAACGCGGCGGCGGCGGCCGGATGCTGCACCCCGGGGCTGTCCTTCAGCTCATACTGCGCGCCCTGTACGCACATGGGGAAGGAAGGGACACGCGCAGAGGGAGCGCGGGTGAGCCCCAGCCATCGCTGCCTCCACCCTCCTGGCCTGGACCCGGATAGTCTGCTCCCGCGCGCTCACCTCGCCCGGCGCCCCGGCTCCACCACCCCCACTCTTCCCTGGCTCCTGGGGTGCTTACCAGCTGCGGGAAGATGGGCAGCTCCGCGGCGTAGGGCAGGAAGGCGCCGTAGCCTTGGGCGGCGGCCGCGGCTGCTGCGGCCGCGGCGTAGGGCGCCCCGTACACGGACGAGAGCACGTTGGACAGGGACCCCGAGGCGGCCAGCTCCGAGGCTCCGGCGCCCGGGCCGCCCCGGGACCCCGCGCTGCCGCCTCCGCCGGCGGCCCCCGGGCGCTCGGGCGGGTAGAGCGGGCGGATGTACTGGTATCCGAGCTGGGGGAAGGACATGGTGGCCCGTGGGGCACGGACAGAGAGGGGGCCCGGCCCCCGGGGCCGCCCAGCTCAGCGCCGCCCGCGGGCTCCGGCGCGCATCGGGGGCTGGGCCGGGCTGGGGCCGCGCTGCCTCCCGCGCTGCGCTGCGCTCCGGGTTCGCCTATTGATCTGCTCCGCGGCGGCGGCGGCGGCGGCGGCGGCGAGGAGCCAGGTCAGGTCCGAACAGATTGGCGGAGATTCCCGGGGCTCCGGGCTCTGATTGACATTTCTACGGGGCCGCAAGCCCCTCCTCTCTGCGCCGCGCTCCCTCCTCTCCGCAGCCCGAGCTGCCTCTGCCCGCGCCTCGCTCCTCGCTGCCCTCCTCTCCCGGAGCAGTGTAGCGCCCCGCTTCCTTCGCCCTCCTCTGGTTTTCACGCCCTTCCTCTCTCCCTCCTCCCCTCCCTGCGCTCCTCTTCCCCCCCAGGATCGTTTCCGTTCCTTCGGGCTCTTTCCCTCTCCTGGACACTAGGGAACTCCCGTCTTTCCCTCTCCTCGCTCCCTTTCTCGCTGTTGCTTCTTCTCCCCTGTCTGTCCCCTTCACTTCTTCTCCCACTACTTCTGTCCTTTAAACCTCTCCGCCTTTACTCACGCAATACTCTCTCCCCACCCCACCAGCCTTTCCAGCCTCTGCGCCCCGGGCTAAGGCAGCCTAAAGTTGTGCACACTTAGGGTACCGTACGGGGGTGCGTGTGTCCGTGCCTGCGTCTGTGTGTCCGTCCCCGCCCTTCCCCAAATCTCGGGTCTGACGTCGCGCCCTCTTATTCGGCTTTTCCTCGCGTCTCCTCCCCGAGTCGCCAATCGCCGGGGCGCCTTACAGGCGAGGCCGCCCACCCCCGCGGATACCGCGCGCAGGGCGGGGCGGGGCAGGGGCGGGAGCCGGGGCGCTGCGAGTCGCTTCCCGCCCCCTCCTGCCCGCGCCGGGAGGGGCGGCGAGAGCCGCGGGGACGCGGGTTAGTGCAGGGTCAGCTGGCCCCTCCCCGTTCCCGCCCCGCCGAGCCTCTCCCCGGGCCGCAGCTCCGGGCCTGGGTCGGGACCGGGCCCTGGGCCGAGGCGGGCTCCGGGGCTGTCCTCTGCCCGGGCCCCTTTTCCAGCTCGCACCTCTCCACTGCCGGCGCCTTTCAGAGGCGTAGGGGGCCTGGGGGAACGCGCGGGGGCGGGGTGGCTGGTGGGTGGTGGGCGAGCGCGTCCTCGTCGCGTCTCCCAAGGCTACCTCACTGCCCTGGGGCACCGGGCAGCCCCCTACCCAGGGGGACCAAAGCCTGAAATTAGCCACATAAACGCCGCCCCAGTGTCCGCGTGCGAAGCCCTCAGTAAAAATGGCGCCTCGGCCGCGGGGGGGGGGGGGGGGCTCAAGGGTGGACACCTCGGGGGTCTTGGGGAGCGGCCCTTAATCTGTGTAGCCTGCCGGCGCCCCAAGCGGGCGTGGAATGGGGGAGAAGCAGGGAGGCAGACGGCGGAGGCCCCAGGAACTTTTGAAGAGCGCTTCCAGAAGTTTCTCTATTGGCGTTTTCGGTCTGTAGAGATTCTTCCTTTCACGACCCTTTGCCCTGCTCCGCGGTCCCCAAGCCAACCCCTTTTCTTTCTTCAGGGAGCCTCCCACCGCCTCGGATGGGGATGGGAGGCAAGACTTTATAGTGGGATATTTCCTAAATCAAACTTGAAATGCCGGGATTGGGCGCCCACCTTCACGGATCCCGGCGTGCAGCTGAGAGCCGCACTGAAATTCCCGCAACTGCGCCAGCCGGGGGCTTAGCGGGTAGGCCGCGGCGGGCGCGCCCCGGGGACAAAACGGGGACGGCGACTATGCCGTGGAGTGACCAGGCCCAGCTCCGAGGCGGAAAGCGGCCACCTGGCACTGATTGATTGAGGAACCGAATCCGAATTCCACCAGTGGAGGGATCAGAGGGTCTTGGCCCCGGCTGTCTGCTCAGAGCAGCTCTGGGGAACCCAGTTCCAGAATGAAAAGATGTTTCTACCACCTCTGTGGACACCCAGCTTTGACCCCACCGCACCCCAGACCCCTCACCTCCCACCTCACACCTCTCTCTATGATATATGGGTCTTGGCACAGATCCGCAGCTCCAGTAGGTGTAGACGCCGCGGAAAAAGTTCAGGGCGGGGGGAGAAAGACAAGGGAGAATTTGGGAATGACCAGGTTTGGGGAGCAATGAGGGAAAGTGGGGTATTCCCAGATTGTGTCTGACCTGCTTCCCTATCCCCTCCCCAGCCTCCTTCTCCTGGTGCCCAGTTGCCTGGAGCCTTCTCAGGAGGCTGGCCAGATGAGGAGACATCAGGGGCTGCCGTGGCCTTGAAATGTGTCCCAGCCTTCTGATTTCGTTTCCAGTTAAACTTCTCTGAGATTATCTTAGGGAATGTTGGGCTCACCTTCACAAGAAATATCTTGGGGTTACAAAATTGAGAGTAACACCATTTCCCCGGATGTTATCTAGGTGTCAGACCTTGGGCCTCGACGGCCCTGAAGTCCTAGTGTTTGCACAGAGTGATGGCACCACACTAGTGGGGAGACGAGACCGAGATTCCGAGGTGAGGGAACTGGGGCTGCACTGTTAGGGCTCGGGTGAAACGCCCGATATTTAATTCAGCTCTTTCAGAAGGAAAAGAAAAAACAATAATGAGCCTCGGAGATGCTCCTTCCGCATTAAACAGCTATCGACCTGGCTGCGTCGGACTGCGGGCGGCGGGAAAGAGGCCGTGGGAGGGCAAGGCTGTTCTCAGGGAACCAGTGAAGCCGGCCCGGGGGCGCCCACAGACCAGAGGTGAACCTCCCGACCCAGACGCGGACCTGAGAATCTCGCATAATTAGATCCGTCCAGGCGCCCCAGTCCCCGAGCAGAAGCGGCCTCCCGGCTACCCTAGTTTCCAGCTGGGAACAGCCCTGGGCCGGCCGGGCGATCTGTGCCCCACGTCGGGACTCAGCGTCCGAGTCAGCTGAGCCCCGACGTGGCGCTGGTCCCTCAACTCGACCGGGCCAGTGGCACCCAGCTCAAGACTGAACTCGAGGGTCCACGGGCAGCCGAATCTTTTCCAGGGATTTTGAATCCAAGAGATTAGGTCAGAGTGACACACTTGCACAGGAAAGAAAAGCAGGTGCATGAAAGTTAATTTGGGAAAGACGTGCGCGCACGACCGCGCCGCACGCAGAAGCGTCCCCATCTTCTCCCTTTCTTCCAAAGTTCCGAGCGCACAAAGCGTTTTGGAGACTAGCTGCAGGCGCCCTTTCAACGCGGCCCAGGGCGCGAGGAGTGTTCGGAGAAAGCGTCCGTCGCACATACTTGGCGTGCATTAGCGGGACACGCCGCGGGAGCCGCTGCCCGACGTGTGCCCAGGGCCTGCAGCCAGCCAGGCTCGGAGACTGTGCGGCGCACTGCATAGGAGCCCCTAGCCACCAGGCCCCTTCCTGCCCCCTCCTCGCCCATCCCCACGGTGAGCGCGCGCCCCCATCGGGGGAGCGGCCGCAGCCCTTGGTCTCCCAGCCCAGGCCCTTCTATTCTTCCCTCCCAGGCCCGGAGTCCCCGGGCGGCGGTGCGGGCAGCCGATCCCTGCGCTTCCTGCAGACGCCGCGGCGCGCGCTCCCACCGTTCCCTCCCCCCGCGCTCGGGTTACAGGTTAATGAAATGCTCGTTTTCCTCAGTCATTTGTTTTGTTTTCCTGCAAAGTTCTGATAAGTAGCTAACCAACGAAGCTTGTAATTACAATCTTACAGAAACCGGGCCGATCTGTATATAAATCTCACCATCCAATTACAAGATGTAATAATTTTGCACTCAAGCTGGTAATGAGGTCTAATACTCGTGCATGCGATAATCCCCTCTGGATGCTGGCTTGATCAGATGTTGGCTTTGTAATTAGACGGGCAGAAAATCATTATTTCATGTTCAAATAGAAAATGAGGTTGGTGGGAAGTTAATTTCTCTCCGCTCTGTGAAGCGTAGACAAGAATTTAATGATTTAATTACAGTTGTAAGCCCTTTCCATGAGACTTAAATTGAGCTGAGAATATTTTTTTTCCTTCTCTCTCTCTCTCTCCCTCTCTCTCTCTCTTTTCGCGGTCTCTCTCGCCGCTATTAGCAGCCGCACGGACTCCCGAGTGCGTGGCCTGGCGACCACACCGGGAGGGATTCGTATTTGGCCAAGAAGCCGGACTCGCGAGCATCCCAGGAGGCGCGGGCCGGGCCTCCAGAGCCGCTCCGGAACGTGCTGCCGCTCCCCACCAGCCACCAGGGCCTCGGAGGCCCTCCCTGGGTCCGGAGAAGCGACGGGAAACTTTGGGGGAAACTTTGCCAACTTCGCTGTCGGCGCGGGAGAGGCCGCCGCCCGAATGGCCGCAGCAGCGGCGCGCAGGGTGGGCCTCCGGCCACGTCTGGGCACCCGCGAGCGGACCCGGCCTCCCAAGGTGGGACGTGAGGCCGGCCGGCCCCGCGCTGCCCCGCTCCGCCCCTGCGCCTCCCCGGGCCAGCCCATTCCCCTGGGTCCGGGAGCGGCCCGCGACGCGCAGCGCCTGGAACGGCCTGGATGGAGAAATCTGGCCCTCAGCGCCAATGATTTTGATTTTCTTTACCTCTCTGGGATCATCTTTTTTCCACCTGACTTGAGCAGTTCCTCCCTCCTCCTACTCACTTTCTTTGTTTTTCTCAGTGCGTCGGCCTATCCTTCGCGCTTTCTGTATGTTCCATTTCTAGGTCATTCATTTTCCTCCTTCCCTCCGCTCCCTCATTTGTTCATTTTACACGTTTGCTCTGGACCACTTTTCATTCACTTTCTCCATTCTGCTCCCTCCCCCAGTCCCTTTTTTATGTCTCCTTTTCCCTCTCCCTGAGTCTGAGACTGGGCCGCCACCCGCATTTCTCCGTGCTTTTTCTTTCTGCCGTCCCGCTCTTTCATCCTAATCCTTTCCTGTTTCCTTCTGCAATTTCTCGTTCTGTCTCTCAGGTTCTCCTCTTCTTGTCTATTCTCTCTTCTCTGCCTTTCCAGTATCTGTCCCCTTCCCCGTGGACCTGGCTCCCCGGCGCCCCCTCCTCGTCCATCTTGGGAGATGAATATGTCGCCTTATTGGATGCCGAGGCCATAGCCGGGTGATGGGGCTCGGCCAGCGTCGCGTACTTTCTGCCTGCATATTGAGGAGATGGTAATGAGCGCGTTTGCGTTGTTGCTCGGCAATGCTGTGTTGCCTGCAGCTAGCAGTTCGGAGTGGGCAAGGATGGTGCGGACCCGAGAGAGCCCCGCTGTGGGCACCGGGCCTGGCGGCCGCAGCTGACCCCATGCGGATTCGCGGGCCCCCGGGGCTCGGGGGAGGAAGTGACTTCGCCGAGCGCCCGGCCGGCCGGCAGCCGCCTCCTCCGGCTTCTCCACAAAGGCCGGCGGCGCTCCCCTCATTAAAGCCTCGTTAGGGGAACCCCCGCCTGGCTCGCGACTGCTCCTCCGAGCCCCCTGCCCACCGGCCCCCGAGCCACTCCCCTGATGTTTAGAGGCCTGTGATGGAGCGCCACCAGAAAATTAGTGCCTGACAGCGTCGTCTAATGGCAATAAATTGTTTGCGATTCCGAGTGACACGTCGCGGGATCAAACACAGCCGCATTGTGTACCCTGCTCTGCTCGCTGCTCGTTAATTTTGGAGGGCGCGTTGGCATCGCTTGACCAGGGAAGGTTGCGCTCAGGCCCGTGGGCTGTGAGGAGCCCACTCCTGCCTGGGCTCAGCCAGGACAGAGGCGACTTTAGTCATTCAAGAGGGGAGGTCCCTCCCTGAGTAGGTCTGCGGAGCTCAAGAGACAGGACTCAGGCGCGCTTCTCAATAAATTGAAGGTTTATAAAAGCCAGGAACTTTGAGGGCACAAACTCTGAGTTGAGCTTGGAGGGAACCCACGTGAACCTTGCTGGGAAATCAGAACGTCAACTTCTGGCCTTGTCTGGAATTGTCTAGTGTCAAGTTTCCCAAACTTCAAGCTTTCTGCTACCACCTCTATTATTTACTTAACATTTTCCCTTAAATTGACTTTTTTTAAAACTCAAATATGTATTTTTGGGGAGAAAACTTGATACTACTATTCTAAATTGAAAAGTAGCTGTTACTCACCAGAAAAGGAAATTGTAAAAGATAAACACAGCTAAAACCAAGCCATGTTAATACATTTTAGCAGTATTGCTTGCTTGGGAAAGACTTCTAGAGGTTCAGGGTGTGTGTGTGTGTGTGTGTGTGTGCTTGTGACAGAGAGAGAGATTAGCAAGTGTTCGAGGTGTTAAATACTGAATCTTTCTCATAAGAAATGAGAAAATTGAAAAGAGAATGTTTTGCACTATTCAATGTTGATTGAGTCCAATGTTAATTTAATTCTCTGTCTCCACACTACACAGTACCTAAAATCATGTTGAGGACCCCAAGAGCTGCACTGGTTTAGGATTGTTGAAAAGTATGTAAAAAATTTTAAGATAAAAACATAATGTGTTGATTTATTATTATTATTTACCAAAAATTGTGTTAAGTATTTTAAAATAGTATCACATTTAATTCTCACTACAAGCCTACAAGGGAGAGACTACCCAGGATGGCCCTGTATGGTTGTGCAGGATGTTCACCGAACAAGGGCACACAGCCAAGGGGCTAAAAGGTCTGAAGTCCAGCCCTTCTGTGCTCACCAAGCTCTGTGCCTTGGCTTAGGACTGCCTTGGAGAAAAAGTACCTTTCTCTAATTTGCACAAATTGTGCACAAAATTTGCACAAAGTTGGGGTATGACCTAGCCTTTATCTCAGAAATGGGGAAACTGAGCCTTAGAGAGCTTGGCAAAGCCCAGACTGGAATCCTATCTGATATTCTTTACTATGATCCCTCTGAGAGGAAGATCAGGTCTTTTGCTAGTTCAGAGAGGTGGTGCTGGGGTGGGGGCGGATACTGGAAAACTAGTCCCTAGTTTGAGTTAAGGAAAAGGGCAGCCAGGCTGCCCAGATTTCCCTTCCCCTAAATCATCACACTTCATTCAAATATTTGGAGAGGACTTGGGCAAAAATACAACTGAGGTCAAGGATCCATTTCCTTGCTAGAGGCTAGGCTGGGGGAGGGGAAGAGGTGTTCTGGTTTGCTTAGGCCTAGCTATGGCTGTTTGGACTTGTTCCTTGCCTTTTTTTGGTTCAGTCTACGTGAGTGAGTTTATGGAACAGAATTCTGCCTTGTTCCTATCCACACTGTTTGGAAATTTCAGATTCTTAAGACAAACTGAGGAATTGCATTGTACTAGAGGTTGTGAATGTGAATCAAGGGTTACCTCTGATCACAGGCTTTTCTTTGGGGGTTGGGGAGGTCTGGACTCCATAGTGGCTTTTTCCCCCTTTTGATTGAATTGCTTGCCAACACATGTTAATTAGGTGATGTTATATAAAAATCCAGATCTCAGGGTTTGTTTAAAAAACTGGAAGGCTAAGAAATACAAGACTCCTTTATGAGAACAATCACCTAGAGCTCAAGGCTGCTGCTCATTGACCTGCCATGCTCTTCTGGTTTGCTCCAGCCCCCACCTGGCCCACTTCTGTCCATTACCTGTAGGCAGCTGAGTTTGTTAATCCTGCTTTTCATCCTCAGTTGGGAGAATGGGACACCCTTGCCGGTGGACACTGATCTTCCAATGTGAAGAAAATGGCAAGATGCGTGACCAAGGTAAAAACTGCAAGTGCCTTTTCTTTCCTTTTCTCTGTGCCACGCTCTTGGGCTCCTGGGCTCCTGGGTAGCTGCTTTTCCGTGGCGGGGTAAGGGTGAGGGCAGTTGTTTAGGACTCACGGGACTGAATAGTTCTGTCCCCTCTGAGAAACTGTCCAGGTGCTGCCTCTGGGCCTATTCTCGAGCTTCTGGAAACAGAATGGAAAGAGTAGTCCCACAACAGGAATTAGTAGGAAGCCCCGGCCCTTTCTTCATTCCTGTGCCCCATCTTAAACATGTCAGACCAGAAGGACTGTGTCTTCTCTTCTTTTCTTCCTCACTCCCTTTCTCCTGGCAACAAGTATTTATCAAGTGAGTGCCTTCCATGTGCCAGTAACTGTGCTAAGTGCAGGGACAGAATAGTGAGTGAGGCAAGTGCCTGGTTGTAATGGAGCTTACATTTTAGCAGGGCAATCAGATACTGAACAGGAACACAAGCAGGACACTTGAAGGTAGCGTTAAGTTATATGAAACAAAGCAAAATAATACAGAGTGTACTGGCTTGGATAGTGTGTTCACTAAATTCAGAACCTCAGAAGGTAATCTTATTTGGAAATAGGGCCATTGCAGATATAATTAGTTAAGATAAAACTTATGCCAAAGTTTCATCTCATACTTGATTAGGGTGGACTCTTAATCCAATAGGACTAGTGTCCTATTAAGAAGAGAAAAGACACAGAAACAGTGACACAAGCGAGAAAACAGCCCCATGAAGACAGAGGCAGAGATTGGAATGGTGCAGCTACAAACCAAGGATTGCCAGAGATTGCTGGCAATCACCAGAAAGTAGGGAGAAGCAAGAAAGAGTTTTCCTTTAGAGTTTTCAGAGACAGCATGGCCCTGTCCATACCCTGGTTTCAGATTCTAGCCTCCAGAACCATGAGAGAATAAATTTCTGTTGTTTTAAGCCACCCAGTTTGTGGTAATTTGTTACAGCAGCCCCAGGAAACTAATACACAAGGTGATGTGATAGGAGTAGGAGGGCTGCTACTTTAGATAGATGGTGCAACCAAGGCAGGTATTTGTGAGGAGGTGATGTTTTAGCTGAGATGGAACCAGTCATGAAAAATCTGGGGCAAGTGTATTTTAGAGCTGCTCTGTCCAATGTGGTGTGCTCTGTCCACATGTGGCTACGGAGCACTTGAAACGTGGCTGCTCTAAATTGAGATATGCTGAAAGTATAAAATACACACCAGATTTCAAAGGCTTAGTATGAAAAAAAAAGAATGTAAAATATCTCATTAATTTAAACATATTGATTGCATGTTGAGGTGATGGCATGAGTCATCTATTGAATGTTTGCCCCTTTTGGGGTGGACAAGGGAAGAGGATGCAAACAGGAGTAAGACATGGGTCCCAGCCTCAAGGAGAAGAACAATCTGGATATACTGGGTTAAATAAAGTATGTTATAAAATTAATCATACCTTTTTCTTTTAACTTTTCTAAATGTGGGTACTAGAAAAATTTTAAATTACATTTGTGGCTCACATTATATTTCTATTGCATAGGGTTGTTCTAAACAGAAGCAGCAAGCGCAAAGGCCCTGGGGTAGGGACAGAACTTCATGTGTTTGGTAGTTCTGTACTCATTCTGCTTGTTGATATATACTTGGTGATGTTGCTGAACCTGGAGAGCTGATGTGGGAAGCCCTGTTGAACGTACAAGGGGTGAGTATATGAGTCTTTGTCCACTCTTCTCAAGAGAGAGGGAGGTCATGAAATTTAGCTGTTCAGCCTGATGACTACTTTCCAACCTCATGTGCTGTTTTTGACCTCAGATGGAGAAAGAAGGCAGGCACAAACCTCCTGCTTGGTATGTTCGTCTCACCCTCTCCCTAATCTCTTTAGTGTGAAGGACTTGGAGCTAGACCTAGTTCCATAAGCCTCCTTATCTGCTGATGGCTGGCACCATAGCCAAGGTGTATGGTATAGAGTAGAGACCCCCTAAATCCACAGCTTGCAAAATGAAATTCAAGGACCATATTAGTTCATTTATTAAGCTAGAATTTTGTTCTTCTAAGACAGAGGTTACAAAATGGCATCTTGGAGCTAACTCCCACATGTTGTGATCATCTTGAAGGGTTTCAACATTCTTTTTTAGGTTTGGTTGTTGTATCAGTCAGGTTAGGCTGGGCTTTGCTGCAGTAACAAATGACCCTCAAATCTTCATGGCTGATTATTACTTACTGTATGTGTTGTTTGCTGTGGCTTTCCACCATGCCATCTTCACTCCAGGATCCAGGTTGACAGAATAGCTTCCATCTGCAGTGTTACTGAATGCCGTGACCGAGGGCAAGAGAGCACAGTGAGCCACTGACTGGCTCTTGAAGCTTCTGCTTGGAAGTGATTCAAGTTACTTCTGCTCCTATTTCATTGGCTAAAGCAATCACATAACCATGCTTAAGGTCAACAGGGCAGGGATGCATGTGCTTCCTGCAAGGAGGGGCACTCTGTGGGACACCTCTTGTGTACCCCTTCAAATCCTTTTAGTTCTACCTCTTATTCCAGCCACTGTTCAACAAGCTTTGACCAGGTCCATCCTGACAGCACTCACTACATACCTCTTACTTCTCTGATGCATAGGCCTGGGCACCAGCAGGAACCTGTCAGCAGTCACACACATGCAACCTGCAAGTGCAGGGGAATTTAACACCTCTGGGGTCACCCTTGGCCAAAGGAGAGTGAATGGATGGATAAATGTCCCCCTCATTCTCAGGGCAGGCAGTTCTGAGATGCATGCCATAGTTCCTCACAAGGTCCTGGCAGGGCCTAGCACCTGTAGCAGTGGTCAACCCAGTGGCACATCCTTGCGTGGCTTCCCTCCCATCCCTGTCCCACTCCCTGGGACCAGTTCCCCAATGAACCACCTGCACATAAGCCTTTGCCTCAGGACCTGCTATTAGGGGGAAAGTAAACTGAGACAGACAGGGAAGTGGTGGACAGTAACAAAATCTATCACCAATGCCCACATTTCAAAGTTTAGTATAAAAATCCCAATTTTAAGCTTTTCTTGAAAAATCAGATCTGACAGCACTTAACCAAAATTCTGGCAAGTCCACAAATAACTGGACTTGAATAGGGGCAGTAGCTCCCTTGAGATGTGCCCCAAGCCCTCTGTTGACAACATTTGCTATCTGAGAGGGAGTGTCTTCCCTTTTTCATGCTGCTGCCTGGCTCCAGAAGGCATTTGGATTTATTTGTTTTTAAAATCTCTTTCACAGGGACTGGTGGTTGAGCTAGACATCTATGAATTCTTGGAAATCTCTTTTATTATACAAGGATCTTTCTCACTTTTAGAGGGAAGGGGTTATTTATTTATTTTGTTTCTCATTCTTTGTTTTATAATGAAAAGGTCAATTAAAAAAAATTTAGACTAGCAGTGCCAGAAGGGCAGGGTCAGTGTGTCTTGTTACTGCTGTATTCTCAGTGGCGTATAGTAGGCACATGAAGAATGTTTGCTGAATGGTTGACAAGATGGGTGACTATGGTAGCCAGCCTCCAAAATCACCCCCAACAATCCCTAGATCCTGGTATTCATGTCCTTGTGAGTTTCTTCCCTTGGAGTATGGCCTGAACTTATTGTTTGCCTCTAATGAAGAAATGGAAGTTTGCAAATCTGAGATTGGGCTACAAAAAGACTGCGGCTTCTGTCTTGGCCATCTCTGGCTCTCTCTTTCTCACATCCACAGCTGCCATACCAGGAGGACACCCAGACAGCATAGAGAGCAGCCTACGTGGCAAGGAGCTGAGACCTGCCAGCAACCACGTGGGTTAGTGTGGAAGCAGATTTGCTAGTCCTGAGTCTTCAGGTGGCTGTAGCTCTGGCTGACTGTTTGACTGCAATCTCAGAGGCACACAGCTAAGCTGCACGTAGATTCCTGACCTACAGAAACTGTGAAATAGCAAATGTTTGTTGTTCAAAGCCTGGGGTTGGCAAACTTCAGTCCATCTCTTTTTGTAAATAAAGTTTTATTGGAACACAGTAATGCTGTGTACATATTGTTTATGGCTGCTTTCGTACTCCAACAGCAGTAGTTGTTGAGTAGTTGTAACAGAAGCCTATACGGCCTGCAGGCCTAAAATATTCACTCTCTGGCCCTTTAAGGAAAACTTTGCCTATCCCTGTTTTAAGCTGCTAAGTTTTAGAATAATTGTTACCTAGTGATAGAAAACTAAAACAATGACTTTCAAATCTAGAACAGTGGGTCGAACTGGGATTTCATGTCTTGGGGTAGGGCTTCTAATTTCAGTTTAATTCCATTTAATAGATATTAACTGAGCACCTATTATGTGCCAGGCATGGTCTCAATCATATTTCAAAATGCCGCATTCATTACTTTATCCACTATCCCCTCCAGCATTTCTTGGTCCATGGCACACTGTACCTGTGCCAAATATTTGTGGATTTAAATTGGCTTTTAAAGAGTGGAATTAGCAAGACATTCTTTTGAATGCATCAGAGAACTTTGATCCTGGGGAGGTGATCAGGGAGCAGGAGGACATTTAGCTGGTATGTTCATACACAGTCCTAGGGCTGTTAAAATATGGAAACATTCCTATCCCACCTTACCCTGAGCCTCCCTGGTCCCACCTATTCTAGCTTCCTGTCTCAGAGCCTCTCCCACCTCCCTCCCTGGCCCAGTGACCCAGCAACCAGGGGGTTAAGTGTGCACAGCAGGGACCACCTGAACTTCTAGGATCCACTCAGATTGGTCAGTTCCCATGCCAGTGATTAAATATTTGCATGTCACTCCAGGACAAACCCCTCACCACCAGAAGCCTGGTCCAGCAGAGGTGCTCAGTAATGTCATCTGTGTGATGGAATTCATAGATGTCTATTAAATGTTTGCCCATTTTTTGGGTGGATAAGGGAAAAGGGTGCAAATAGGAATAAAAAGATGCAAACAGAAAGAGCCCATATCCCAGCCTCAAGGAGTGGGGCAATCTGATTGTCTAAGTGAGTCTGATACTAACTCAGCAATCAGGTCTGGAGCCAGAACTTTGGGGTTTAAATCCAGTCCTACTTCTCACCAGCTGTGTGACCTTGAGCAGGTGACTCAGTTCTCTGTGCCTTAATTTCCTCCTCTGTGACAATAATAGTTCCCACCCCATGGCATTTTAGCAAGGATGAGCTAACACATGTTAAGTGCTAAGAATAATGCCTTGTACCTATTAGCACTCAGGAAATGTTAAAAAAAAATTCACAGTCCAGAGGTCAGAGGAATATGCTCTGAAGGGTCATGATCATGGCAAGATGGACATTCAGGAAGTGTTGGTTCAGTACACACTAGGTTCCAGGTTCTGATCTAGGCCCTAGGCAAGCAGGCAGGGCTGGCTTCATGGGTGTGTGTCCTGTGCACAGGGCCCTGCACTTGGTTTAATGTTTTGCTCTCACCATCTTGAAATTCTTAAATAATTTTTGAACAAGCAAGGGTCTCACATTTTTGTTTTGCACTGGGCCCCCCAGATTATGTAATTGGTCCTGCACATAGAGGTGGATACAGTGCTTCTTGGATGGGTGGAAGTAGCCAAGAAGACCTCCTTGAGGCTGCAAAGGAAACCACAGCAAGGGCCAAGGCTGCCTCATACCACCATCAAAACCCAGGGAGAAAAGCCAGTAGGGAAACTAGGTCCCACAATGCATCCGGTTAAAGAGATGCTGCTTGGATTTATTTTCTGCAAGAGGAGTAAGGTCTTGAATTCTGAAATATTTTTGAAACCTTTGGAAAATCCCCCTTTAATCACTGATGACAGTTTGACATTTTTCCAGCTGTTTAGAAGCAGTAGACAAGTCAAGTTGCTTGGCAGGGCATGGGCTGGCGTGCTGGGATATGTGTGGGTTCTAACCTCCTTCCCTTTCCCCAGCTCCTTGTGGCTTTGAGGAAAAAGGAACAGAAAGGAAAAAAACCAAACCAAACCAAACCTAGGTACTTGCAGTGTTCATACCAGCCTATGCCATTTGCATTTGGGGATTTTCTCTTGAAAGTGAAATCTTAATTGGGTAACTTTTTCCTTCCTCTTCCCAGATCATGGACTCACCTCCTTCTTGCCAGTGCACCACTGCAATAGCTTTTGTATCTTTCTGTCTGTCATTACATCCACCTCTTGGTTGGGAGGATTGTTTTATTGGCTCATCTGGTGCCAGTGAGAATCTTTTATTTCCTTCCACCTTTGATTCTATGTGCAATCCAGACACGAGTGTGGATTATAATCCAGGTTCCATCATGAACTAGCCTACTGGTTAAGAGTATGTGCTCAAATCTCAGCTTTGCTTCTTAGTCTCTGGGAGGATTTGGGGGAAGTTACTTGGGGGAAGTTCTCTGAGCTACAGTTTCCCCAACAATAAAATGCTAAGAGGAGAATTAGATGGCTTAATACATATAAAGTGCTTAGGACACATAATTAAGTGCATAGGCACATAATTATATATTTAACATATTTTTAAAGGCCTCTTTTCCATTGATTATTGTGCATGGATGCAGCAGTACTACCTCCATCGTCCTATTCTCCTGTTAGTAAAAGCTAATGGATATATATAACACTCACTGTGTGCCAGGTGCGATTTCAAGCGCTTTACAAATATTTCCTCACTTAAACTTCAAAGCAACCTTATGAGGTATGGACTTTTATTTCCCCCATTTTATAGATGAAGAAAATCGAGGCACAGAGAGGTTAAATAACTTGTCTAAAGCCATTCACACTCAGGAATCCAGCCCTAGAATCACCCCACTCTTAACCACTGTCTTCTGCTAATATATATAACTCATACCTTCCTGGACATTTAGGGCTTTTCCTTTTTCAATAAAACTTTTAACTTCTTATTGAAGAATACTATCCATACATGAAATGTATATATCAAAAGTAGAGGACACATTTATTTTCACAAAGCGAGAACGCCCATGTAAGCACCATGCAGACCCAGAGAGGGAGGACGGCAGCCTTCTAGCCACGCCATCACCACCGACGGTTACCACTAGCCCGACCTCCAACAGCATAGATCAGTGTTGCCTATTTTTGTACTTTACGAAAATGGAACCACGCAGTGTGTATTTTATTTCTGGCACCTTTCCCTCAACATTGTTTGGGAGATTTATCTGTATTGTTGCATGTGGTTGTAGATGCTCATTATCACATAGTGTCCCACTTACAGTTTATCTATCTGTTCTACTATTGACGGGCATTTGGGTAGTTTTCATGAATAATGATGCTAGGAGTATTCTGGTGCATGCCTTTCAGGGGGCATGCACGCACATTTCTGTTGGGCACGTCCCTAGGATTGGAACCGCTGGGTCAGAGTGGATGCATTTTCAGCTTCAGGAGATACAGACAATAAGTTGGCTGGAGTTTTTTCTGGACATCGAATGGTGGTCGTGGGGAATGAAATTGGGGGTTTTGTGAATGATTTCCCTTTCTGGACATCGACTGGAGAAAAAACATGACATTGGGACCTGGTGGAAGGCAGAGTCTTCAAGGCATGGCAGAGGCTTATTTATGGGGTTTTGTTAAACATCCCACCTTTCTTTAATTTCTGCAGGATATCCTCTTCCTGTGAAGTGAGCTGAAAGGGCAAACCGTGAGGGTTTCATGGTGTCACTGTTAGAGCTATAAGGCAAAGGAGTCAGCTAAAAACAGTGAGGCTGATGCAGAAACAATGACCCAGCATGGCACTAGTGCCTCTCAACAGCCTCGGAATCCATGGTGCAAGATCAAGTGGCTCATTCACTCATTCATTTGCCAAGCACTCCAGGGGTGGCCAGCCACATGCTGAGTGCTGGGGACACAGTGGCATATGAGGCTGGCCAGGTTCCTGCCTTCTCTGAGCTTGCATTCTCCCGGGGAACACAGATACAAACATAGACATGAGCAAATTAAAAAAATTATTGTCACAGCACGATAAAGAAATGAAAAGAATAAAACAGGAAGATGGGAAGACAGGTGCTTGGGAATCCTGGAGACACCCCAGGGAAATCGTGTGGGGGGACATCATTCATAAGCTTAGAAGTATCGGTTGAGCAGGCTGGCCTCGGAGTGTGCACACTTGTGCACTTGCTAAGGCTCTGCTGTTGCTGTCTTAAAAGTCTTAATTTTTGAACAAGGGACCTCACATTTTGATTTTGCACCAGGCCTTGCCATTCATGTACTTAGTCCCCTCAGGTTGTTGAGGTTCCTAGAGAAGATGAAAGAATCCAGCATCTCTCCTAGGGATCAGAGCAACTGCATTGCAAACCCCTCCCCCAATGGCTAACTAATGAGAATAGCCTCAGTTTCTCCCCACCCCTGTCCCTGCCCCTTCGCCCTCATTTCTTTGCATCTTACGAGTTCTCACCCTGGCTCTGGAGCCTCAGCGAAAGCAAATCAGAATCCAAATGGAGCTGTTGCTCTGGACGTGGGCTTTTCATGACTTAGTGATCCTGCAGTTCCCATCCCTGGAGGCCCCTGGGTGATTAATAATAAGGGACTTTCTCCATTGTGCTAACCAGGAGGAAGGAAGGAAGAGCACTTGGAACGGAGAGGGTGTCCAAGTGCTGGGCCCTTGTAATTCAAGGCCCCTGGGGATGGAAGTTTAACCCTTCAGCACTGGGCCTGGCAAGGGTAGATTTGGGGAGCCGGATGGGCTGGTGACCTGGGTTGGGTCATCGGGCTATGACCTCAGGTCATCTCTGTTGTGCTTTGATGATCAGCCACTGCATCAAGTCCAGCTGAGGCCCAGAGAGCTGCTGCTGAGGATTTGAGCCTCCTGAAAAATCCCAATTCTGGACTTGCCCATTAGGATGTTCCCAGTGTCCCCGGGAGCCAATGTCCCAGGCACACCTCCAGGACCCAGGGAATCTGCAAACAGGGCCCAGATTTTCTACCCATAAATTGAGGCTAATAACACCCACATTTCCACTTTTTCAATGTGGTTGTGAATGTCAAAGAAAGAATAAAGGTGAGTGAAGTGTTTGAAGCTAGGGTGGCGGATACCTGCTCTAGGGGACATCTGCTGTTAGTACTGCCCAAGACCCTTCCCACTCCTGGTAGCAGCACCCCCATCTTCTTGAGGAACTACATCTTTCTTAACCTCAGGCCTTGTTTTGCGATGATGCAGATCCTGCCTGGCTCCAGGGGTGAGGGTGTGGCCCAGGCCTTGATAATAAGTGTATTTATTGCCCCAAAACACAGTGGTAGGCTCAAGATTGAGCAAAAGACTCAAATTAGTCCCAAGATACTCAGTTCTGTGCTGTTGTGTTTTACCCTGAAACTACTGAGGAAAGGAGACTCTCTTACTGCTAGGGGTAGCTGAACTGGTGGGGTGTAGGCATAGAGCTGAGGGTGCCATCTTGCCACCACAAGGGGAAGATTTAGTTAGAGGGGAAGCAGGAGGGGTTGGGAGGGAGGGAGAGAACTAGCCTGATGACACTATTACACAGTGCTAGAGGTCCTGGATCCAGCCATGCCTGAAACCCATACAGTTAAATCCATACAGTTTCCTTATTTGCTTAGGTCAGTTTGAGTTGGGTTTCTGTTCCTTATAACCAAGAGGCCCGACAAATATATCTACTAAAATGTTAGGTGGTTTATATTTGATTAAATACTTCCAGCTTGACTGTAAATTCCCCAAAGGCAGGAATCAGGCTATATGGGCTGCAGTCAGTAGGTTTTGTGGTATATGTTGACAGGTGACTGAGCCAAATGCTGACTCCAGTGAGGCAGGGACAAAAGGAGTGGGGACTGGGGAAGGCGGGGAGAGCACATGGAGACAAGGCAGATTGATCACTCACTCATCCCACATTACTCTGTGTAGTCTCTGTGCTAGAGGCTGAGGCTGCAGCAGCGGGCGGTCCACACACTATTTCTGCCCTCATGGAGCTCACAGTGGAGTGGGGAAAACAGGTGTTGAACAAATCAGCACAGTAATAACATATTATAGACATAGATATGGGTCATTTATGCATGTATGTGAGTGTGCATGTGTGTATGTATATTCTTTCTCTGTCTCTGTCCCTGTCTCTTTCTTGCTCTCTCTCTATACAATATATATGTTCAACACAGTCGTGCACATACCTCCCTAAGGTCCTTATAAATAAATAAGTTCCTTGATGTAAAATTCTTGTAGAAGGGATGGGGTCACTTTGAGTACCCCAGGGCATGCCTGTCCCCAAGAGAAATAGGAGAGCATGTTGGGGCATCTGGCAGTATTCAGAGTAGCCTGCGGGAGAGGACACCCCAGCCATCAGAGTGCCTCCATAGAAGGATGTGTTCCTGGGGCCATCAGGGTCATTTGGTCATGGCCTGAAACAACCAGGATGCCACTGCAGTAGTGTGTTGCTTAGGCAGTTTCCCAAATTCTTGCAAGGGAGAAGGCAGAGCCTCATAGCGAGTTGTCTCTGAAGGTTTCCAATGTCTTTCGCCTAGACTTGCTTTGCTTTCCACCTCCAAGGCTAGTGGAAGACAAATGTGCAGTAGCATCAGGCATTTCTTCATGTTGACATGAGGCCTGGGGGAGGAGGTGTTCTGTGGGGTAAGGATGAGAGAGTATCTCCCACCTCTTTGGTGAATGGTCACTCAGAGTGGGGATGTGTGTGTTCCCAGGAGCAGATGGCACACACCCAGCTGCTGTCCTGATGGAGGCTCCAGCCCGACTCCCTGAACCTGCTCCACCTGTGATAGGCAGGAAACCTGGCTCCAGTGTTTGGAGCCCTGGAGGGCCAGGAAGAGGATACTGGAGTGGAGATGTGCAGAGCAAGGGCTCTGGATTCAGATGTCCCTGGATCCTGGCTCTGCCCCTTAACTACCTGGGTGACCTTTGGGAATGTGTCTCAGTTTCCACATCTGTAAAATGGGGAACTCTTGCAGGGTTATACCACCAGTGTGGTAGCTGACCATGATGATCCTTGGCAGAGGGCTTTGAGTGGTGCTAATTTTCTTTGTCCTTTTCTGTACTTTCCAGTTGTTGTCTAATGTGTACGTAAATCATTTTAATTCAGAGAAAAACAATATGTGCTATTAGAAAATTGAAAGACATTTTCTGAAAGACTGGAGAGTACTGGGTAAGAGGAAAGAGGAGGATAGAGAGGGTGGAATTTGGAGGCAACCAGCAGTCATTTTGTTGCACTGCAACCAAGGATTGGTCAGAAACATCAATCTTCTCCAGGGACAACTTGGGAGCCCAAAGGTCTCCAGTGGGCTATGGAAATGTGGGCTGGGAGACTCCTTCTCAGCACCCCAAATGGGGGAGAAAGGGCTGAGGCTGTACTTTCCATCAGGATTGGTGGGCGTGAAGAGGGAGGGCAAGAAGTGGGAGAGGGCTGAGCCACCTGGGACTGAGGGGCAGAGGGGAGGTCAGAGGACAGACACCCGCACCAAAGGAGGGCTTGGCATTTCTTACATGGTTTGTAAAAAGAGAAATAGAAAGAAACTGTAATACTCCCAGAGCCCCAAGTATCTCTAGCCAGCCCATTTCCTGATTTAAGCCAGCCCCTCTGATGGGCTTCTTGATCTGTGAAGCAGGAGCCCTGAGACAGGGACACGTCTGTCTTGGTTATTGCTGTAAACCTAGTACCTGGCATGTAGAGAGTATGCAAAAAATCTTATTATTCAACTGGCTTAACCCAAATATAAGCTGGAGTCCTATGTGGCTCAGTCTTAGCTGGGGTCCTATGTGGCTCAGTCTTAGAGTCTTTGGACTCTATTAGAAATAGAGTCCAAAATAAAAAATATGTATAATTTAAAAAAGGATCCTAATCTTTACTTGTGACTCTCAAAACACTTTGATGTGGATCCAACTCCTGGCCCAGAGAGACACTTCCCCTGCAGCTGAGGTGGAGGCCCTCACTCCCCCATGCCCCCAAATCTGTTCCTCATCTCCATCCCGTGTGATGCTTCCTCTTCCTCCTTCCCACATGTCATTCTTTATTGCCTCCCTGCCAGATGTCCCTGGAATGTCTGCTCTGGCAAAAGAACACCCTGGGAGTGTGGAGAACGTGAAAGCTCTTTGCTGCCAAGTCCATCCTTGTTCTTTACAGAAGGATTTGCACAGAGATAGATGATCAAATGAACAGACAAAGAGGGACTTGGCTAGCAGCGGGATCTGGGTTTAGATCCTGGGTCATCTTCTGGGTCACCATGTGACTTTGAATATGTTATGGAGCCATCTGGAAATTCAGTTTCCTGGTGAGTAAAACAGGGAAAATAGTACCCCCACCTCAGGGAGTAGTTAGGTTTAAATGGGTTAATTCATTTAGATGCTATAATGGTGCCTGACTTGGATTAAGTGCTAAGGAGTGTTTGCTTCTTCCTCTTCCTCTTCCTCCTCCTCCTTATTTATTGTTGTTGACATTGTTATTATCATTATATGGGCATTAGAACCAGACCGAATTAAAATCTTGGCTCTACCACTTGTTTGAATCCAAGTAAACTGTTTAACTTTTATGCACCTTCTTCCTCTGTAAAATAGGGTTAATAATAGTGCTAATTTTACAGAATTATTGTGAAGATTAAATGAGCTAATGAAATAGGCAGAAGTTAGAAGGACATTGGGCATACATTAAGTGCCCAATGGGTATCAATTCTTTTGTTCTATGTAGAGGATGAGGTAGAATTAGGATTTGAAACCAGTCATGTCTGACTACAAAATCTGCTCCATAACTACCATGCTGCCTCCTTCCCTCAGGCTTGCTGTGGGGCCGCTTGAAGTTACAAAAATATCCCCTCCCTATATACGCAAGAGAATTGAAAGCAGGGTCTCAAAGAGGTATTTGTTTGCACACCCATGTTCGCAGCAGCATTATTCATGATAGCCACAGGTGGAAGCAACCCAGGTGTTCATCAACAGACGGATGGATAAACAAAATATGATCTATCCGTACAATGGACTATTATTCAGCCTTAAAAAGGAAGGAATTTCTGACACATGCTACAACATGGATAAATGCTAAATGGAATAAGTCAGACACAAAAGAACACATGCTGTATGATTCTACTTATATGAGGTTCTTAGAGTAGTCAAACTCATAGAGACAGACAGCAGAACGGTGGTTACCAGGGACTTCGCGCAGGGAACGGGGAGTTAGTATTTGATGGGTACAGAAATTCAGTTTGGGAAAATGAAAACGTTCTGGAGATGGATGGTGGTGTTGGCTGCACAATGTGAATGTACTTAATATCACCAAACTGTATACTTAAAAATGACTAAGATGGTAAATTTTATGTTGTGCATATTTTACGATAATAAAAATATTGGAACAAAGAGTCTCCCCGCCTTCTGCCCCAGGAAAGAGAGGAGACTGGGCTCAGTTTCCTCTGAGTCCCTTTGTTGTTATTCTGGGGATTGTTGTCACCCCAGTTAGCAGCTCCCCCTCTCAATTGTGCCCTGACCTTGTGCTGCAGGGGCCATGCCAGAGTATGCCAGTGACCGATAGCAGTGAGCCACGGCCTCCTTATGGGAGTGGTGTTGTGTGGCCAACACCTGTCCTCACTCCCTCCTTGAGAAGAAGGTGCATGTGAAAGAGCTGGCCAGAGCTGGTGGCTCAGGCAGCCAGGAGGTCTTTAAAAATGATTAATGTCAGGAAACTTGGGGGCAACTTTTTATTTTATTATTGTCTGTGAGCTGTTGGGGACAAGGGGGGATCACATGTGTTTTTGTCGTTGCTCCGTTGGCTTGTGCATGTGTGTTGCTGTGGAGACCTGACCCTCTCCTCCTCTGTCACAGAGCTCACAGCAGATGGCCCGGCCACGTTCTCATTAGGGTCGGGTGGAGAAGACTGCACAATGACTTGTGGGTATGATTTTCTTTTTCTTTTCCCAGGTGATTTGCTAACATCTGCTGGGGTTCTTTTAGCTAAAGTTTTGAGATCATCTCCTGGGTCAGCAGGGGGGAGACCAGGCACTGGCAGGAATTGCTTCCTCTGGAGTAGCCTTGATTAGAATCCGGAGAAAGCGAGAAGGCAATTGGGACTTAGAAAGAGAGGTAAGCAGGGTCCCTGGCAAATTGCGTTTTTTCTTTTATCTTTTCTCCCCTCTCTCTCTCTTTCAGCTTAATTTTTCTCCCTGTCTTTCCAGGGTTCCTTAGCCCATTTTTCTCTGCCAAACTCTTTCTATTTCTTACTTAAAAACCCAGTTCAAACCTCTAGCCCTTCAGGAACTCTGATTATTTCTGGTTAAGACCTTGTCTTAGCCTGGACTCCCCCCCGAGCAGATGCTAAGGCAAAGGCTGATGTGCAGGTAGTTTATTTGGGAAAATCGCAGAGAGCAGGAGCACAGGACAGCATGGGGGTGCCAGGGGATGGGCTGGAGGTGCAAGGCAAAATGAGTCTCAGGACTGCCCATCTGGGAGATGAAAGGGGAAGCATTTTCCCATCAGTTTCCACTTCTGTTGGTCAAGGGTGGCCCCACAGGAATTAACCCCCTTGTATTCCTGGGGTACACATTCCTGGTGAATGCTGAGTGGGTTTGTATAGGTCTGAAAAGCCCCAGGAAAGGAAGCAAAAAGAACATGGCTGAATCAAGGCAAGGCTCAAGGATCAAGTGTCCACTTGTCACTGCAAGAAGCTGATCTAAGCCCATGTGGAACTGACCACCACAGCTACGGCTGGAGTAAGAGGGGCCTACAGGTGCCCCATATAGATGTTTAGAGGCCCAAAGTTGCCTCCGAACACACAGTAATTCAGCATGCAACTGGTACATAAAGTATAAGAGAATTCCACAACGGCCTGAGTTTTCCCCAAGTGCTTACTTCAATGACTTTTGAAATAGCATCTATCAAATGTTTTCATTTTGGGTGATCCTGGATACTGCTGTGCTCCCACCCCACACGTGTGCTCAGCCTGCCTGTCGGACAAGACTGATGGGCAAGACCACAACCAAGACCACAGCGATTGATGGCGTGTACCTCACGGGCTGTAAGGCATAGACCCGATCGTGTATGCAGAGTATCTGGCACACAACAGCTGCCCAGATGTGGTCATTGGCCTTTTCAACTATATTATTGTTGTCCTTGTTTTGGAGTTCTGAATATTATTGAGAATTGAGAGAAAGGATTTTTTAAAAGCCCACTCTTATTTGAGGAGGAGGAGGGGAGTTCCTAGTCTAGTTGAGTGTCTGCACATAATATATATTTGATATCTATTTAGTGTTTTCTGCATCCCTAGCAGGGGCTCAGCACTGTGTGGAACACAGTAGAATGCATGAGAAGCAAGCTGCAGCAAAGGCTGTGGGTGTCCCACACACGTCCCCACTGTCTACACTGGAGGTCACCTCCAGCTTCCATGGAGCACCCACATCTCTGGCCTGAGGGCTCTTTCTGGCTGAAGGAGCACGTTGAGTCTCCCGGTGGGACAGGCTGGCGTGCTGCTGACACCTGCAGGAGCAGCCCTCGAGCGCTGGGAGAGGAGGTGGTGGAGGAACATCCCTCGGTGGGGCCACCCTGGGATGTGTGCCACACACTCACTTTCTCAGGGGGTCCCTGGGGAGAGGGAGCCCTGCCACCCACCTTTTCTAGGCTTTTCTCCCTCTTTCTCTCTCTCTCTCTCACGACCCCTCTCCTTCACTATGCGTTCAGGGGTCATGGGGTCTGCCCAGGAGACTTAAGAAAGAATTTTTAAATTTTGCTCTGATTCTAGAAATAATTCTTGCTTATTGTAAACAGTGCCGACATCACAAAAATGTATAGCATAGGAAATGATAATCCTTTTAGATATCAGACCCCTGTGCCTCAGCCATAACCATTTTTAACAGTTTGGTGAGCATTTTTCCATGTTTTAGCAAAAATAACCGTTTTTGTTATAAAAATGGAATCATGCTATAATAACATTCTGTAACTTTTTCCCATTTAATATATATTTTCCCAAAACAGCCCATAGAGCCTATAGAGCTCTACCTCATTCTTTTTAGTAGGTGCCCTATGTATCAGTAAGAGAATATACAATACTTTATATATAACTCAGGTCCTATTGATGACTATTGGGTTACATCTAGTGTTTTGCTACCATAAAAAATGGGCAGTAAGTCTGTTTCCAAACATTCTTTGCATCCTGGGTCTGGCATTCCTATGGAATAGGTTTTTAGAAATGAAATTGCTGGATCAAAGAGAACCTACATTTAAGGTACTACCAGATATTGTCCAATTGTGTTCCAAAATAATAATTTTTCCAATTTATACTCATGAAGTTTTCAGTCACTGGCTATGGCCCAGGAGGTTGGTGTGATTGTAAGGCTGTCATGAACCCGAGAGAGGAGCAAGTAGGGACAGGCTCTGCCACTCCAAATGTGTACTTGCCACCCTTAGCCCTATAAGAAGTTCACCCTCTTTCCTGGAGAGAGGGGAATGTAGCATTGCAATGTCTGGGGAGGCACGGGGATGGTAGAAACATTTTTGGGTTGGTTCCTGTGTTTTTAGCTGTGTGGAGTCAGATAGTCCTGCATCCAAATCCCAGGTATACTACATCTGGCGTGTATAACTTTGGATAAGTCACTTATCTGTCTGGATTAACTTTTCTCACTTGAAAAATGGAGACTAGAATATTTGCTTTATGTGGATGTTCAGTTATTGCTTAGCCACTGTAATAGAAAGGCTCTCAGTCTCAACAGCTTAACACAATAAAAGTTTATTTCTCATTCTAGTGATGTTCTGAAGGGGTGTCTCTGATGGGTGGGTAGCTCTTGCTCAGGCGATAGGTCGAACTTCTTCCATCTCTGGTTCTTCAACACCCGAGCTTCTAAGGTTCCTGCCTTGTCTGCATACAGCTGATGGGGCAGATGGGGCTTGGGGATCACAGGTGGGAGGCTGTATGGGCCAGGCCTAGAAGGGGCACACAGCAGCTCTGTGCACATTCCATTGGCTGGACCTCAGCCACATGGTGGGGCAGCTGTGAAAATGCACCTCTCCAGTCTCCTGCTGTGGGGAGCATAATTGACTGGCAGCCCCAGTGGCTGTCCCCCCGGATTTACCATCACGTTCACATGGAGGTAGGCGCTGCTTCTCCTGGGTGGCTCCCAGCCAATGACTGAACCTGGTGAAGGTACTAAGCCAGGCCCATTCTGGCAAGAACAGGGACAACTCCAACAGGCAACCCTGGCTCAAAGACTTCCTGTTGGCCTCATAGAAACTTCCTTGGAAGTATGATGCAGTCTGAGACCTTTCGCACTCAATCCTCTTTTCTCCGTGCTTTGCTCCCACAGAAGTCAGACCTCACGTGGCCTGGAGGCTCCCCCTGCTTTCTCCTGCTCCCTTCCCCAGTAAATCACTTGCACGTCCAACCCCATCATGGCGTCCACTTCTCAGCCAACCTGAGCTAAAGCAACAATTCCACTTAATTGCAAGGGAGTCTGGGAAATGTAGTTTAGCTCTATGTCCATGAGGACAAGGAAGTGGATTTGGTGAACAGTGAGCCAGTGTCTGGCACAGGCAACCCAATAAGTGGCTTGTTGCCATTGCCGTTTGTACCAAGATATTGAGTCCCTGCAAGCATGCGTGAGTCTCCTTCTCACTACCACACATGGCCTGGCCCAGCAGGTGGGCTGCCCACTCATTGCAGTTCCTCCAAATCAGAGCAGGGAAAGTCGCAGGCACGAGCCCCAGCGTTCCACGGAGGGGGTGTTAGCCGGAGAGGAGCTGCCTCAGGGAACATCTCCCTGCCAGCAGCTCCAACTCACTGTCCAGAGACACCACCCGGCTCACTCCTCAGGTGACAGCAGGTACCACGCTGTGACATGACTAGCTTAACCAATGCTGGTCCCTGACAGAAGTCTGCACATCCCAGAAGGCGCATCTTCACCCATCCCCACCACCTCCCTCCATGCCTGCTTCAAGGGCTGCCACCGCTTTAAGAGTTCCATAAATGCTGATAATTGCTGCGTTAAACTTCAGTTTATTATTTTCCCTGGGCGCAGGTATGCGGATGATATGAGGCCTCGCTGCATTTACATACAAATTGAAGATTTTTATTAATCAGTCCAGTACCAGGAATCCAACGTTAACAGTCCATCAGGCCCTTAAATACATTTGGTGACATTTTTACCATGCATTAGCATGATAGGGCAAGGCGAATATAATGTACCAATGATTGCTTTTCCATTGAAAGCGCAAACGGTTTCATTTTTCCTGTCATCTCAAATAAGTGTTAAAGAGGGTTTGGAGGCTGTTGTGTCCGCGCCGTATGCTCAGGACTTACAAACACTGATGAGCGCATTAAATAACCATTAGCGTCTGGGCCCGGACCACAGCACGGTCCCTCCTCTTCAGAATTTATTCTTTGATTTAAAGTGAAGGCAATCTGTGGTTGCTTTCATAAAGTCCTGCGGCCCCTCCATTCTCCCTCTAACAAAATGCATTACAACAGTAATTTTATGACTGTTAAAATAACTGTCGTTAACAAGCACTTAATTAAAATGTACAATAAATAGCCGACTACAGCCTTATCTGCGCTCTGGAGCGGCCTCAGCCCGAGACTGCAATGCCCAGGCCTGCTGTTGCCCAGCTTGTTTGCAGATTAATTGCTTTTTGAGCTGGCAGGAGCTGCCTCTTCAGCAGCCAGATCGTAAATGACCAGATAGGGACTTTATCAATCAGGCGAGTGCTTCTGTGACCACTGGTGGACAGGGAAGAAGGCTGAGGAGCAGTTGGAGGGCAAGCCTTGCACAGGTAGCGCTGCTGACCGGGGAGGGGGACAGAGTGGGCACCAGTGGAGGTGGCAGGCTGTGGGTGAGGGAGGAAACCTGAAGGGTGGCGTTCCCAGTGGGTGGACCTGCTCCAGACCTCATTTTAGACACGTCTGGCTTAATAATAGCTTTTATAATAATAATAATTATAATAATAATAGCTAACCCTCACCATGTACTGGTTTCTTTCTTTTAACCAACTCAGTGGGGCAAGGTGGCTCACGCCTATAATCCCAGCACTTTGGGAGGCCAAGGCAGGAGGATTGCTTGAGGACAGGAGTTCAAGGCCAGCCTGGGCAACATAGTGAGACCCCATCTCTACAAAAAATAAAAACATTAGCTGGGCGTGGTGGCGTGCACCTGTAGTCCCAGCTACTCAGGAGGCTGAGGCAAGAGGATCTCTTGAGCCCAGGAGTTCGAGGATGCAGTGAGCTGTGATTGGGCCATTGCGCTCCAGCCTGGGGGACAGAGCAAGAACCTGTCTCAAAAACAAACAAAAAAATATTTTAACCAACTCACTTAATTCTCACAACAATTATATCAGATTATTATTAAGACCCTCATTTATAGATGAGGAAACAGAGGCTCAGAGAGGTTAAGTGACCCGCCAAGGGTCACACAGTTAATAGTGGCTCAGCTAGAGTTCAAACCCAGGCAGGATTTCTCCATGGGAGGGGCACTTAACCATTGCACTGTGCTGTCTCTTGGTGGATGTGAACGTCTCATGTGCCCATCAAGGGCCTGGAGTTGTGCTAAGCTCTTAATGAAAGTGTTCATTCCTTTAACAAATATGTATTTATCAACTGCCTACTCTGTGTCAGGCCTGTGATGGAGGGTGGAGGTACAAGAGTGAACCTGAGGGATCTGGTCTCTGCCCTTCTACAACTCATGGCCAGTGGGCGAGGCAGCTGTTGCTCAGGAAGAGGGACCTCAGAGCAGAGCACCTTAGAAAAGGGGTGTGTGTGTGTGTGTGTGTGTGTGTGTGTGTGTGTGTGCACATGCTTGTGTGAGTGAGTGGGGTCCAGAAGGGCTTCCAGGAGCAAGTGACTTTTCAGCTGAGGCTGAAACAGAGAAGGGACTAGCCAGGGGAGAGGCAGGGGAATGGGTGTTCCAGGCAGGGAACAGCCTTTGTGAAGGTGTGGGGGAGAGACAGCACGGTGTGTCTCAGCAGCCCAGGAAAATTCAGCAGGGCCACAGTGGCATGTGTGAGTGACAAGAGGAGTCAGCAGGTGCTAAATGGTGGAGGGCCTTCTGAACCCAGGTGGTTAAGCAGGGCACCTGATGTGTGTTTTAGAAGGGGCTCTGTCTTGAGAAGGTTCTCCTCAACAACTTTGTATAGTAGGTATCATAATTCCCATTTTTACAGCCAAGGAGACGGAAGAACATAGAGGGGCTAAATGGCTTGCCAAGGGCACTGGATCAAGGCATCTGGGGCAGATAGTGGTGAGCAGGGGGCCAGCTTCCCACACAGAGGCCCAGAGCCTGCCCACCTGCTCAAGTACCCCCATGTGAGTCTTACCACAGCCCAAGCTGAGGATTACTCTGGGTTTTGGACCTGGTATCTTAAAACTACTGGAACTACTGAGTCATGAAAATAATTATCTTACAAGTATGGATGGTCTTCCTTTGGAAGTCCATTTTGCTATGGTTCTCCCCAGAGTCCCAGACAGGGAGGTAAGTATGGGTAGGTCTGGGAACAATGGATAGAGATGCTTTTAGCTGCAAATAGCAGAATAAACTATAAGATCCAACCAACAGGCTGAACCAATGCAACCATTTAGTCATACTACATAATGAGAGGTCCTGAGAAGAGCAGATCCAGCTCTGGCGAAGAGCTCATGGGTATCATCAAGGACCCTGGCTCTTTCTACATTCTCTTCTGCCTTCCTCAGCGTATTGGCCTTTCATTCTCAGACTTTTGCAGAATGGTCACAAAATGGCTGCCAGATTAAAGGTGGGAAGAGAAGGAATTGAGTGAGAAAGAGTTTTTCTGCAAGCAGCCAGCGCACTTTCTCTAAGGTGTCATTGGTCATCTCCAAGTCCCATGGCCATCTCTAGCTGCGGGGCAGGCTGGGAAAGCAACTCTCCAGCAACCAGCCTACCGTGGTGGGCTGAGCACTGGGCACACAGCCACCCTGAGCAAAATCGAAAAACTCTTAGCAAGCGAGAAAGGTCAGGAGGGATGGGGGAGGCATCTGACAGTGGCTGCCATGGTACCCAGCAATCACTGTGTGTCAGGAACTTTGCATGATTCTCTTTTAATCCTCACACTTAGCTGAGGAAACTGAGGCTCAGAGAGGCCCAAGAGGGGGGACTCTGGCTTGGACTCAGATCCATCCAACCCCAGGATCTCTGCTCACAGCCCCTGGAGGTGTACGTGAAGGAGGCTCTCTCAAATCCCCAGATACCTGCAGGCAGATCGCTTCATGCCAGGCACCCCGTGCCTTTGCACTTGTGCCTGATACCTGGTTCTCTCTCCTGAGGGCCACATCCATCCGCCTGTGATCTCCTGACAGGTCGACAGAGAGCACTTCTTTTCTGAACACCTGGCGGTGAGCTCATTTTTGAGCAAATCCTAGATCTTAGACTTATTTTTTAAAAGTCAGTTTCATTATAGTAAAGGAAGCTCTCCCTAAAAAGAAGATAGAAGGCAATGACAGCTTTTTTAAAATAAGAAAACGGTAAAATTCTTTTTTGAAGTATCTGTGAGTGTGATGTCTCTGAGGCCGGTGCATACAATCTGCCTCACGCTGGGGGGGTGGGGGGAGGGCTTTGGTAAGAAAGCAAATGCAGGCAGCTGAGGGGTCAGGCCAGGTAGTTGGCTGCATCCCTCAGCCTGGAAATGCATGAGACTCCTACTAATGTGTGAGCTTTATTCATATGGATCCATCCCAGCCTCACAAATAAATGGAGACCAGCCAAAGAACTGATCTGGAAGCCACTGCAAACACAGCATCGGCTGCCAGGGGTGGGGTGCAGTGGAGGGAAATGCTTCCAATCTTGGCATCTCAGAAGATATTTAACTAAGGTCTCTACCTGACAGTTATTTAAACAAACACAAAATATGAAGGTAAGCAGTCCAGGGAGGATGCTTAAAACCCACCAGCAAACAGGGGAGCTCAGCTGGGAGGAAGATGCTCTATGCATGTGTCAAACCCATTTGCATCCGAATCCTACAGGGGCAGAAGTGCCCAAATGGGGAGTGAGTATGCACAACCATTTGTGAAGGCTGGGAAGGAGCTGGGCAGGTCCCCAGGGACGTGAAGAGGGGCACATCCTCAGGTGGCCAGTGTCTCATGTATGCATTTATTAAAGGGCCAGCTTGGTGGCTCCATAGGTAGACAGTGACAGTGCTATTTATGCAACAGAACAGTGTTCCCCAGGCATGTACTGTTCTGATTTATTTTGATTAACTTGTTAGGAGTTCTCTGAGTGTGGGCTGTGTTTACAGAGCCACAGAGCAGCCTCTTTGCTAATGGTCCCTGTCATTCTCCACATTCTCTGGCTTTGCTTCTTCTGAGTCTTGCCCTGTGGAGATCACTACGGTGGCTGGAAAGACTGGAGGATGGTGGGTGGATCCATAAGCCCTGGTATGGGCTAATTATGTCATTTTGGGTAAGTTATTGTCTTGCTGAGCTGTATAGTTTCCTCTTCATTCAAATGGGAATAATTCCTGTCTCCTGGCATTGTTGGGAGGATTAAATGAAATCGTGGCCACAGTGAGGTTCTTTTCCCCGCTTTGTTCTCTCACCTGTTAGATTCAGATTTTATCATGTGTTTGCAGCAAGACCACAGATCTAGAAGAGAAGTGTAGTGATCACTTGTGCAGTGTTTGCAACTTGTGGAATGAATACGAAGGGTTTCGGCCATGCATGGAGAGGCATTGGGTAACATGGTGACGTTGAGTTCCGTAGAGTGAACTTTTCTACCCTCTTTCAATAAGAACTAAGTCAAAATGAGAGTTTCAGTTTGGTGCTTATATGCCTTTAACATCTCTCCTACCCTATTTAATCTCTCTTTAAAACAAAGAGATCACAGGGACAGAAAGTGCCAGGGGTGGTGGTTGCTATCAGGATAGGGGTTATGGGGAGTTAGTATTTAATGGGTATGGAGTTTCAGTTTGGGAAGACAAAAAAGTTCTAGAGATGGACGGTGATGATGGGATACTGCAACAATGTGAATGTTCTTAGTGTCCCTGAACTGTACGCTTAAAAATGGTTAAAATGGTAAATTTTACATTATGTATATTTTAACACAATAAAATCAAAAAACAAAGACAGAACAGGCTTCAGGCACAGAGGCTTTGGTAGGCAGTGGCATCTAACCAGACTTTAATAACATTATTTTAAAAAATTAAATTTACTCTACAGATGCCTTCTATTTAGGACAAAGGATAGTGGCTTTCCATTTCCAAATATGCACTTGCTACAAAGTTTCCTTTTGGAATACATTTAATTAAGCAAGAAATGGTAAGAAGAGAATACTGCGTGGATAGAACAAAATCATGAAGCTGGAACTTGAATATCTGAAGTTGGGGAATTGGTATCTGCACCGCATTTTCAGGTGGGACAGCTGAACCCTGGAGGGCCAGTGCTGGACCTGGGCCCTGAACACATCAGGGGCTCCTCTGTGCCATCTCCTGCCACCCCCAACCCCACTCTTTCCCTTGTCCTGCCTTCAGTGTCCACTGCCCCAGCCAGGAAGTCTTAGTCATGGTTGATGAGACGGCTGAGTAAGCTCCTTTCTTACCCAGCCTGAAGCCTCTGGGGCAGTTATTTTGTCCTGAGGTCCCTCATGGCTGCTCCAAGCTTTGGGGGGGCAGATCCCAAGCATCCTGATAGCAAAATGACAAGGCCTCTTAGGTGACAAATGGGTAACGTTTCCTTTCAAGGTTCTGATTGCAATTTAGGGTTAACTGGAGCAGGGTTCTCAACCCTGGTTGCATTTTAGAATCATCTGGACCATACCCCCAGGCCAATTAAACCAGAATCTCTAGAGGGTAAAGTCTGCATATCCCAAATCTTCAAATCTTCCCAAGAGATTCTACCATGTGACAGATCGAGAACCCAGATCAGAGCGAAAGTGCTATTGCTTATCCATACCTTGGACCCTCTGCCTGGAATGGCCTTTTCTTCTTCTTAACAAATTCCAAAATGTGTTTTAAGACTCAGCCGAAGTGTTTCTGCTTCCAGGAAGGCATTCAAGGTCTTCTGGCCTTCCCTATCTGATGTAGCACTTACTGTGCTGCATTATAATCACCTGACTTCTGAATGGCTTCTGCCACTAGGTGAGATGCTCCTTGAAGGCAGGAGTTATGCATAATTCACTCTCGTATTCTCTTGGCCTGGACTAGTAAGTGTTCAATATATATGACTTGTGAAGAGTAAATGGCCATATAAATCCCAAGAAACATATTCATTTGGGCAGCTGAACCAGCTTCCTTTGAGGTCAATGCGAGGTTGTAGGGCCAGCCCTGCTTTGGGCCACAGTGGCTACAGTTCACACTTATACTTCTTATAACTTCTGGGGGTGGGGAACCTGTGGCCTCAAGGCCACATGTGGCCCTCCAGATTCCCAAATGTGGCCCCTCAACCGAATCCAAACTTCACAGAACAAATCTCTTTATTAAAAGGAATTTTTTCTGTAAAATTTAGATTCAGTCAAAAGGTATTTTCTAGTCTCAGAACCTAGAATCAAGCCAGCTGATCCTTCTGCCTAACACACTCTTTAGTCCAACTCGCCCTGGCTTTCTCCTAAATGTCACTTCCTCAGAGTGTCCTTCCTTTAGACCTCCCCCTTGCCCCCCTAACGTATCTCATTTTTAAATATTTTTAATTGCAGCATATTCTTTGTTTATTCATAAAACTAATGTTGGTTTTTAATTATATTTTCATCTCACCCATGTGACTCTTTGACCAACCTCAGCCACCCTAACTAGCCTAGCTAGGACCAGTAGCAAGTGTTCAATAAGTATTGGTTAAATGAAGATTTAGGTGTCATGTTATCTGTGAAAGCAGTTGACCTCGGGAAGGCAGAACAGCATGGGAGTCAGGCTGACTTCCATGAGGATCCTGTGTGTCTGCTGCCCGGTGACTTTGGTTTAGTCCCAGCCTTCCCTTATTGCCTCCTGTTTCAGCCTTGTTTCACTGTCAGGATGGAATGAACTGAGCCTCCATTTTTGTGCCCAGGTAGCACTTGGGGGCTGGGGAAACTGGAGAGCCGAGGCCAATAGGTGAGCCTGTCATTAACGAAAGACTCCCATATGAAACCAAGGTGATGGGAGCGTGGCCATGTCTGCTGCCTCCATGCCACCTGAAGGGTGGGCACCAACCTGCACTGTAACTCATGGTGCATGGATTCTAGAAGGTGTCCTGAGCCCACTGTGTGCAGGACACTGCTGGGAACACACAAGCTGATCACACTGGCTGTACTCTCTTGATACTCAGATTTCCCTTAGGCAGATGTTTCCCTGGCCACAAAATAAAGAAAGGGCAGCTCAGGGGCCTGTGATGTGAAAGCCAAGAGCCCAGGGGAAGCCACCAGTGTCTTCAGATGACACCAGCTTTCCTTCTCTTATCTCCATCTGAGGCAGAGCTGAGCTCCTCATCTGGTCAAAAAGTGATCCAGGAAAAGACCCAGAATCCTGCTTCCTGAGCTCAGAAGTGAAGAAGGATTTGGAACAGAGAGGGAAGTAAATGAAGAGTTTTCCCATGTCTTTGTCTATGCGTTGATTCTCTGTAGATGGCACATTTTAGGAGATCTCTGTCTTCTTCCTTCTGCATGTGCAGCCTTTGGAATCAATTGGTTTCCTTGTGGCTCAGCTACTTGGGACCAAATTAACAAATGATGGGTGGCCTAAAACTGGCCAGAATCTCGTATCAAACCTAAATTCAACCAAAATGTGTTTTCCCCTCAGCTTCCACAAGCTTCCAGGCCTTATTTTTCATGTATGTGTGGTTCTGCGATGGAGAACATTTTCTTCTAGTGGCTCCCCTGTTTGGTATCAGACGTCAGAGCCCCCGGCTATGGTGGAGAAGCAGAGGCTCGTAGGTCTAGCCTGGCTGGCAGTAGGGTGCAGGGGAAATCTTGGGAGAGCAGCTGGTAGGGAGAGAAGACTTAGGGCCTCCCTCCCCAGCCAAGATGATTCAAATAAGCACTGAAACACCATCTCCTAACTGATATTAGCAGATCTCAGAATTTGTTAGTTTTTGAAAGGCACAGCTGGACTGTGGTCAGACAGGGGTTCTGCCTGCCACAGGGACAGTGGTGGAGTGGGAGGCAGGAGGTTATCCTGGTCCCGGCCAGATCAACTCTGCATTTGAACAGAACATCACAGCCAACACCCTTCTCAGGTGTTAGTAACCACATAAGCAATAGGGAATTTCTACTTCAAGCTGGTCGGATAAAGGATCATGTTTTGATGTTTCTGTAGCTAAGGTTTGTCTCTAATTTTAATTTGGATTGTGTTCTAGTCAGATAGAAAATCTCTCTCTGCTCACTTGTGGAAAGAGCATGCTATTCCCATTGAAATGTAAGTAATAATACTCCGCAGTTTCCGAGAAACATCCCTTCTCATTCCCCACCACATGTAATTGCCAGAGTGTCAGAGACCTGAAATTGCCTCTTTTCTCACATGACAGACCCACTTGTACCAGTCAGGAGAAGCTAGGTTATAATATGGTAACAAAGAGTCCCAAGTGTCATATGTCATTGGCTTCATGCAAAGGTTTGTTACTCATATGCCCTTCACGTCCAATGCAGCTTGGTGTAGAAGTGGGGGAGGGGAGGAGGGTGGACACTACTCTGTTTGTCATTCAGGTCCTCATGTTCCCCATCTTAGGCCACTGGCATCTCCACACAAGGCTTCTAGAGTTATTTGTGTCCAGGGATGAGATGGCTGGAGAGTTGAGCCTGCTCATATCTCGTTGACCAGGACTAGTGACAGAGATGAGGAATTATAATCCCCCATGTGTCTGGAAGTAGAAGAAAAGTGGATTCTGATGACCTGTAGTAACCTGCTCAGACTGAGTCTTTGCTTTCTGATCCTTTTGTATGACTCTTCTCCAGGCTCAGGTGCTTTTGTTCTCCTTGGAAGCCCATCAGTGGGCTTCTCAAAGGAGCTCTTTCTGAAGAACTTGCCTTTGATTCTCTGCAGAGGTGGTGTGAGGTAGTGGTTAAGAGCACAGATTCTGGAACCAAACTTCCTGGGTTTGAATCTGGCTCCAAGCAAATGTTCCAACATTTCTGACCCTCAGTTTCTCATCTGTAAAATAGGGACAATGATAACACCTATCTCCCAGGGCTATCATCAGTGTTAATTGTCAATACATGTAATAGGCTTAAGAAAGTTGCCTGGCACACAGCAAGCTCCATATAAGCATTGTTTTAATTGACTATGTTCCCTGTAGCACTGAATGTGGATTATGTATTAGGCTACAAGGCACATAGAAAAAGAAGTCACAGGACAGCCTGGGGCTTGGGTGGGTGTTGTTTGGGTCAGCAAGGTATTGCCATGACCAGCGAGGCTGTTGCTGCCCTTTGTGACTGTTCACTGATCTGCCAACTTCCTTGTACTTTGTGGAATGAAATTCATAACCACGACAAGGATGTTTCCTCACCCTCCTATGCCTTCTGCAGTAAGGCCCAAGTCGGGCCTTGGCCTGAGGTCAGAGTCAGAGGAGAAAGGAAGTCTGCCTCAAGAGTTTCTAACATCTCTGGAGATATTGTTGCTCCAGAGCAGCCCTGCTCACTTTAGAGGAAGGAAAGTTAAGAGTGGACTTTGAATCCTTTCTGGGCTGCTTATTAGGTGGGTGACTGTGGGCAAGTCATACCTTGGTTTCCTAATCTGTAAAATGGGGGTTACAATATCTATCTTGCAAGGTGGTTGTGAGGATGCAAAGATATAATGCAAGCAATATACATGGCGTTGGTCTGGCATAGAGAAAGTGCTGGATATGGCGGCTATGATCACTCTTGGTATCACTGATGATGATGATCAAATAGGCACTGTGGGACAGGAGGCTGGAGAATGAAATAAAGGCCAGTGCAGGCAGGGCCTTCTAATCATTTGGGGAGTTTAAGTCATCTTGAGGGCAATAGGGCATCACTGAAGGATCTAATCAGACCCTTGGGGTCTGCACTTTGGAAAGATCCCTCTGGCCTCATTATAGAGAGCGGATTAGTGGCTCTAAGAGGGGGGTGGAAAACCATCCAGAAAATGTCCTGGATTAAGGTGATGTCTGTGGAGGATAGAGAAAAATGGACTCATAATATATTTAGCAGATAGCATATTAATGGCAAATACTTCTACAGCATTAACTATGCACCAGCTGCTGTTCTAAACATCTTATATACTATTTACTCATTTAATCATCATAACAACTCTTCTTGTAAGTTCTTCTACCATCAACCCCCATTTTAGATGAGGAAACTGAGGCACCAGAGGTTAAATAACTCACCCAAGGTCACACAGCTGGATAGGGGTGGAGATGGATTTGAAACCAGAAGGTTGGCTCCAACACTGGCCTTTCAGTATAATAACTGTGGGTCAATTTAGTGATTGATTGGGCATATAGGGGTGTATCAGTTGTCTATGACCACAGTGATACTGCATAACAACAATGGAAACCCTCAGTGGCATGTAATAATAAACATTTATTTGTGATCATGAGTCTATGGGTTGGCCACGTGGGTCTAATGCTCTGAGTTTATTGGTAGGACTCATTCGCTGGTCTGTGTTCAGCCTTGGGCCAGCAGGTAGCTTTGCTCATCTTGGGCAGTTCGCTCACAAATCTGAGGAGTCAGGTAGACTCAGTGTTGTTTCACTTGTCCCATTCCAGGAGGCCATCCTGAGCATGCTTTCATGGAAATGCAGAGGTGCAAGGGAGTGAGCCGAAATGTAAAAAGAATGGGACATAGCACTTAGCCACGTGGCCAGCCCAGCTTCAAGGAGCAGGGAAACGGATTCCACATCTTGATGGGGTCAAGGGCTTGGGTATAGGGAAGGTGAGAAATTTGGGCCATTTTGGCCATCAATTCACCACGGGGAGTGAATTTTTCATAACTCCCAGAATTCTTGCTTGGGCAGCTTGGTGATTGATACTACAAGTCACTGAGAGTGAAACAGAGGGAGGGTGGTTTATGGGAGAAGTCGAGGTGGCTGAGGCTCAGTGAGGCCAGATGTCTGGCCTAACACTGCAGAGCTACTATAATCAGGGTCCAGACTGCACCTGCTCAGAACTGAAAATCACCCCATGAACAGATAGGTGTGATTGTATGGTTATAAATGACCTCACTGTGTGTAAATAATTACTTGGAAGTGTTGACTATTAACAATTCTGCCAGCTCTGTTCTGAGAAGCCTGCTTTTCTTTTGTACTCTCAGAATTGTTTCTCAATAATATCCCCCAAAGGACTTCCTTCTTTACACTGGAGGAATTGCAAAGCCGGTTTTCAACTCCAGGGAAGAGTCTGGTGTTTTTTCTCCAGGTACTGGCCTCTGGGGACTGGAGCAAAGTCTTCTTGCTAGGGACTCCAGGCTGCCACCATGCATGGCCCACTCAGGCTTGAGGCTGGGCCACAGCAGAAGCTGTGGCTGACTCTCTTCCAGTATAGCCACTGAATGACACCTCTGCCACCAAATGGGGCTTGAATGGGTGTATACAAAGAGGGGCCTTCAATGACCCTGGCTCTTCTTAAATTACCAGCATCCAAATCCCCAGGGCCCATTCCTGACACCCAGAAGCCTTCCAGGTGGTGTTATTAACTTCCCTAGTCACAAGAAATGTCTCCCCTTCTCAAGCTGAACTCACCTGCAGGACTCATTTTGTCCATGTTTCAGGATCTCAGCCTCAGCAGGCATTAGCACAGCCTGGATCCAAACCCCGAGCTTCCCACCCCGACAACACTTTGACAATGGCTTCGCAGGGCAGCTGTGACTCCTCCCTCATGTGTCACTCTCAGGGAAGGCTGAGGGACTGTGCAATTGTTTCTCCTGGAAATGTCATTGGTGTGGGCTAGGAGAGACCCCAGGCAAGGGTAGGCTCAGAATGGCCCCTCCACGGGAAAGGATCAGGGCTAGTCTGAACTGTCACTGGTCTATACCGTCACATTAACCCTCATAGTAGTAACAGTCAACACTCAGTGAGTGCTTACTGTATGCAAAGCATTGTGTCAACGCACGTGCTTCCCCCACCTCCTCTTTCGTGTCTTCCTTCCTCCTTTGTAGAGGGGGCTGTGGGCTTGATGATGAGGGACTTTGGAGTCAGCCAGGCCAAGATTTGGGGCAAATGACCACACCACTTAACCTACTTTGAGCCTCAGTTTCCCCCTCTGTAAAATGGGGCTAACATCCATCCCTTGTGGGTCATTGAAGGGGTTAGTGTGATGTGTGTAAAGGGCTTGGTATACAGTAGGCTCCCAAGTCTTGGTGACTGAGCTTATTATTTTTGCTCTTTGTTCATGAGCCCAGGGCCCCTGTGGCTGCACTGGGGCCCTCCTTGCTTCTCCTCTCAGCCTGAATTGTCTCCAAGGCCGCTGTGGGAAGCTACTTACCCTGCTGAGCTGGGAACAGGGGCTTGTGCCTCGTGGCTTACTCTGCCGTCTGATGGGTAGATCCGAGGGCTGGGGATGTTCACCCTTGGGGGTTTTACTTCCCTCTGGGGAAATGATTTATCAGCTGGCAACGGGTCGAGTGTGGCCTGAGATGGAACCTCTGGGGCTGAGGAACAGCAATGCCGAGGAGGGCTGGCTATCTGTCTAACAGGATGACTAGTGGCACTGGGCAGGCCTGTGCTGGACAGCAAGCTGGCGGTGGGTCCTTCCCTTCTTGCCCCCTCCTTGTCCCTTCTTCCTTGCCTGGACTGGCTAACTGGTTTTGTTGACTTAGTCCACCATTTCTTCATAAACCCCTGAAGTTTATCTCTTTCAAGCTGTATTTCCCGTTAAAATGTGGTCCTGAGGTGATATCCAATTCTGCAAAAACGTGTAGCCACAAGCCTTTTGCTGCTAGTTTATTATCAGTGCCAGGATCCCTGGGGTCTGGGACGGTGGGGCCTGGCTCCATCCATGCATGGGGAAACAAAGGAAATCCTCCTATCGCAACCCCCCAACTCTCTCCCCACTGCCTGAGCCCCTCTGCCTTGGGGAGACCTGCCTGCTAATTTATCTTGGAATGTTTGGGCTTGATGCTTAATGGCTTTGTTTTCCAACTTTCTAAGCAGATGTGTGAGTGTGAAAAACAAGTCAACAAATAAACACAAGCTTCCACCAGAAGACCCTGAAGCAAAGCAAACACTTTCCCAGATTACTGAACCACAGCATCCCCAGTGTCATGTAGTAGGAGACCAATTCCGCACACTGTCTTGGGGCGAGAAGAGTCAGAACTGGGGCTTGTGTCATAGAGAAATGAGAAAATCATGGTTCCTCCATTTATTGGCTGCATGACCTGGGGGAAGTGACTTATTGTGCTGCAGTTTCCTTGCCTGTAAAATGGGGACAATAATGTTGCCTATGCCATAGGATTGTTTTGTGGATAATGTGAAATAACATAGGTAAGTCATTTAGAATAATGGCCCATAGCATGCTTGATAAATGTCAGCTATTACAGTTATAATTTAAATAGTTATTAATAGAGTCTTAATGGCTCCATGACCTCCGACAAGTTACCCAAACTTTTCATGCTTTGGTTTCCTCATCTGTAAACAAAGGAACAATCATACCTCCATCATGGGGGTAGTTATAAATATTATTAAGTGGGTTAACATTTGTGAAAATGCTTAGCCCAGTGGTTAGCACTTAGAAGGATCTCAATAAAATCAGTTTCCTTCCTTTCACTTAAACAGAACCCAAGCAACCAGAAAGTTAAAATGACAAGCTTGTTTCTTTCAGAAAAAAAAAAACAACCCTTTTTGTGCACTTATGATTTTTTTTTAAAACTTAGTTTTTTTTTTAAATTGACAAATAAAATCTATGTGTATGTCTGGTGTACAACATGATGTGTGTATATATAGGTACACACTGTGGAATGAGTATATCACACTAATGAACATATCCATTACCTCACACACTTACCATTTTTGTTTCTTTTGTGGTGAGAACATTTAAAGTCTACTTTCTTAATGCTTTTCAAGTATACAATACATTGCTATTAACTATAGTCACCATGTTGTACAATAGATCTCTGGAACATTCCTCCAGTCTAAGTGAAATTTTGTATCCTTTGACCAACATCTCCCCTCCACCAATTTTTAATTGTAGCACAACAAATTTAAAGTATACAGCTCTTAAAGGTAAAACTCAGTGAATTTTTATAAATATATACATGAGCCAGATCAAGATGGAGAACATTTCCAACACCCCAGAAAACTCCATTGTGCCCCTTTCCCAAAATAGTCTATTCTCTTGACATAACAATTATCCTCATTTTGCCCATTTCTGACCTTCAAACAATGGGCAGATACAGTATGTACCCTTTTGTGTCTGGGCTTTTCACTTTACTTCAACACCATGTCTTCAGATCCATTCACGTTATTGTACATGTCTCCTGGTGCACAATTTTAAGTTACTTAATGAATAAAGATGTTATGAACATTCTCATACCTGTCTTTGCATGGGTATGCAAGCTTATTTTTGTTGGTTGCATACCCAGGAGTGGAATTGCTGGGTTAAAATGCATTTAGCTTTAGCAGATCTACCAAACATATTTCCAAAGTGGTTATTCTCAAGTTGCTTTTTGAATTGCTAAAAAAAAAAAAAAAAAAAGAGAGAAATTAAGTCTAGAAGAGATTGAATGTTGAATATATTTGTTTTCTTATTGCATTTTATTTTTCTCTTTGTTACATTTCACTACTTATAATTCACTGATAATTGCCCATCTTCTATAGGAACAGGTGTGATTGTAACTAAATATATTGCCACAAAATATTTGCTATTTATAATGGAAAAAAATAAGAATAATCTAAGTGTCCACCAATAGAGGGATGGTTAATAAGTCACAGAGTGTATATATATACATATATATATATAAATAATTGCAAAACACAAGAAAAAGTACTATTCTGGTAAGATACACAAGCTGTAGTAACAGTAAAAAAAAAAAGGCATATTGGAGAATATGTAGAATATGGACTATATATGTTTATTATACGTCAGAAAATGTTTTCTGGCATACTTAATATTTTATAAATTGTTTTAAGAACTATCTCTATCTATCTACCTACCTATGTGTTGAAATTGGGCTAAGAGTATGAACAGGCAATTCACAGAAGAGAAAACTGGAAAGGTTAGTAAACATATGAAAGGTGCTCAATCTCATTAGTAATTATGAAAATGCAATTAAAACAACCATGAAATATCAGTTCACACCCAATATACTGGCAAAAATTTGAATGTCTAACAACACTGTGTTTGTGAGGATGTATGGCAACAGAAACTTTTATGCGCTGATACGTATTGCCAAATTGTTCTCTGAAGTGTTTGTATTAATTTATATTCGACAGTGGGAATACAAATGAGTACGCCCATTTTGGAGAACAATTTGGCAATATTTAGCAAAGTTGAAGATACTCATACCATGACACAGACATCCCATCTGTAGCTCTATGTGCTAGAGAAACTCCTGTATATGTATTCAAGGAGATGGGTACAAGAATGTTCGCTGTAGCACTTTTGTAAGGTGAAAAATTCAAAACAACCCCAATATTTCTCAACAAGAGAATGGATAAACAAATTGTGGTATGACAGTGAAATATGATATAATGTTAAAATGAATGAAATAGTGCTACAATATAACAACATGGGGGAAACCTGGAAACAATGTTAATGGGGAAAAGCAAGTTGCTACATTCACCCTATACAGAAGTACAGATACTACTTCTGTAAATGGTAACATTATGTGAAACAATGTGGTATATTGTTTATGGATACAAATAAATGTGGTAGAAGTATAAGAGGGCTATAGAGATGATAACTTCTGGGCATAGGTTACTTTGGGGGAGAGAGGGAGGGAACGATCCAAGGAATAACACAGGGGCTTCCAATTTTGTCTATGATGGTTTATTTCTTAAACTGTTTGGTATGTATTTGGATATTCATTACATTAACCCCTGAAATACTTACTATGAAAGATAAGATTTATCCATCCATGTATCTGGAAGGCTATATGTCAAAATGTTAATGGTGGTTATTTTTGAGGGGTAAGATTATGGGGGAGAGTATACTTCATTTCCTACTTTATGAATTTCTGTATTGTATAAATTTTAATGAGTAGACATATCTCTAAAAACCATAAAGAAAAAAAGAGAGAAAAAAGGAAATTGGTAATCCATGCAGCTAGATGTGGTAATTCTTAGCTAAGGAGAACACCCCCATTCTCTGACCAGTTGGGGTAAAGCCCACCTAGAAAGGAGAGTGGCTTCCTCTGTTAGAGTGGGGATAATTCCTCCTGGCAGGTCAGGGAGATGGGTAGGAAGATCCTGAGACAGTATGGGCAGGTAGGGTCATCTTGGGCCTTGGAGTGGCCCCCAGCTCTTCTGGAGGACAAGAAGATGGGGGAGGGGTGGACTGCCAGTGTTTGAATCCTGTAATCCTCAGACATTCCCCCCATTATCACAAAGCCTTGATCCCAGTGGACCATTTTAGTGCCAAGACACTCCTTTAATGAAAACTCTTAAAAAGCAGAGGCAGACCGATAAAATCCTTCTGGGTTATGGTCCATTCACTTGGAGCCAAATGGTTTGCTCGTTAATACCTTTCCCCCATCCACCTTATGACCAATTAGCAGCTATTAAGGCCCGACTCATCCTGGCATGAAGCTTTCCCCTAGCAGCAGCTGCCACAGCAGTGAGGGCTTTGGGGATGTGGAAGTTCTCTGATCCAGAGTGGATTTCCACCTTGCCCCCCTGGTTCCCAAAGCTCACTCCTAGATGAAGTCTGGGGGAGGTGCTATTTTCCAGGCACCAGCACAGCCTGAGCCTATTAGGGAATCCCCTGGAAGTGAGGAAGGGCTTAGGCAGATGTCTACACAGACCTCCCTGCGTTCTCCTTCCCCAGGGCAGGAGCCATCTTGGGATGATGTTCTGAGTGAGCCCTAGGCGGGGTGCTGTCACAGAGCCTACAGCTAAGAGGCAGATGCATGTGGATTTTCCTTCCTTCCTTCCTCCCTCCCTCTCTCCCTCTCTCCCTTCCTTTCTTCTTCCCTCCCTCCCTCCCTTCTTTCCTTCCTTCCTTCCTCCCTCCCTCCCTACCCCACTTTCTCTTACATTGATACAGCAAATGAACAAGGGCAACTCCTTTGTGTCCAGTACCTACTGTGTGCCAGACACTACACTGAATGCCAATGGATTTTTTCACTTATTCCTCACAATAACACCATGAAAGCAACTATCCCCATTTGACAGTTAAGGCAACTGAGGCACACAGAGGGAGGTTAAATGACTTGCTCAAAGTCACATTTCGAGAAGCTGGCAGAGCTGATGTGTGAACTCAAAGCCCGTGTTTTCATGGTGAATCTGAGAAAAAACATTTTCTAACAACTGCAAGGTTCTTGGAGGGTCAAGAGAAGAGCAGGTATAATGACCCCTCCCCTCAAAGAGCGTGGCTTCTAATATGGCAGCACTTCATCTGGAGACGGAGTTTTATTCCTTCCACTAAGGTTTACTGAGCACCTCCTGTGTGCCAGGCACTGTTCCAGGTACTGGGGATTTGGCAGTGAATCAACCTGACATGTCCCCTATCTCATGGAGTGTACATTCTAATGGAAAATAATGAAAGAGGTAGTTAAACAAATAAGAAAATATATCAGAGAAGCATATGACATCTATAGAGAAATAAATGGATGACATTTAGAGACGGAGATAGCATGAGCCTCGGGGAAGGCCTCTCTAAGGAGTCCTGAGTACTCAGAAGAAGCCAGCGTGGCAAGACCTTGTGGGAAGAGTGTTGTTCTCACTGAAGGGCCAGCAGTGACAAAGGCCCTGGGCTAGCAATGAGCTTTTTGGGTTTGAGGAATGAATAGGCCAGTGGCCGCTGTGGAGTGACTAAGGAGGAACTTGGTACACGGTGAAGGTGAGAGCAAGGCAGGGTCCTGACACACATGGGCTGCTGTGTCCTGGTTGGAAGTTTGGGTTTTAGTCCAACTTCAATGAGAAGAAGCAAGAGGGTTTCTGGCAGGGGAAGTAATGTGATCTTGATCTAATCTTTAGAAGATCCCTCTGGCTGCTGTGTGGGTAATAGCAAGAGATTATTTCAAAATTGCTGAAGTGTAGGTGGGAAGGTAAGCAGGCTGCTGGGGGTGGGGTGAGGGAATGCAGTGGGTAAATCTTGGAAGCCTGCCTGGAATAGGAAGGCTGGGGCCAGAATTTGGAAACCTGTGCTCTCAAGAGACAGAAGTTGGCAGGAGTGTGGAGAGTCTAGATGCTGAGCCATTGGGAATAGGCAGGAACCAAGTCAGAACTGAAACACGTGGAGGAATGGGTCTCATGTTCATTGAGCATCCTCCCCTGTGCTCAGCTCTGTACTGGGTCCTTTGTGTCTGTTGTTTCATTAATTCATTCTCATGGAGCAGGTATTTTTATCCCCACTTATGCTAGGTACTTTATTTTCAGTGGCAACAATCCAACGGGGTAGGCAGCATCTCACAATGGTGAAAGGTGGAGTTCTAGGGCCAGGTGGTCTGGGCTCAAATCCCAGTCACACCAGCTGTGGGATCTTAGGCCAGTTGTTTAACCTCTCTCTACACTTCAGATTTCTCATTTATACTATTTTTCTGTGTTGGTTAGGATCCTTTTGGCTGCAAGTAACAGCAAATGCCAAATTCAACAATAAAGAAGTTTATTCTCTCCCGTAACTGGAAGGTTCCAGCCCGCTGTCATCAGTGACTCAGTGATGTCCTTCTATCTCTTTGCTCTGCCATCTCCATATCAGTTTTATTCCCAGGCTGGAGGCGGGATGGTTGCTGCAGCTTCCAGCATCTGGTGGACAATGTCCAGAGGAAGAGAAGGGCACATTTCTTGCTGGAGCTCTTTCTTCAGAGCAAGGAAATCTTTTTCAGAAGACCCAATAGACTTTTCTTCACATCTCACTGGCTGGAATCAGGTCCCATGCTTATTCATGACCCTATAAATAGCAAGGGGGATGGGATTGCCAAGCCTGGTTTAGATTAAACACGGGATGTTGTCCAGTCAACCACTGTGACCACCATCTTACACCAAAGGGGATGGTAGAGATCCACGTTCAAGTGCTTGGGACAATGCATGGCACATCGTAAATACTCAGAAAATCTTAGCTGTGAAGAAGAAGGAGAAGATCCATCTTTCAAAGACCCAGAGAACTCAGTGTCTGTGACATCAACGCCAGTGCTCTTGTTCTTTGTGTGGCCTCTGTTCTGAGCTATTTCTGTGGCAGGGACTGCAGGGTGTGAAGGCAGTTGGCAGGAGTATGGAGACAGTCTAGACACTGAGCCATTGGGAATAGACAGACACCAAGTCAGAACTGAAACATGTAAAGGACTGGGTCTGGTGTTCATTGAGCATCCTCCTCTATGCTCGCCTCTGTACTGGGCCCTTTGTGTCTGTTGTTCCATTAATTTTTTCTTATGAAGAGAGAAGGATCAAGGACAGTTTGCCACCCAAGATGCTTGGTTCCCTGAGGGCAAAGCCCTCTCCAGCCCCTCCCCAGCCCTAACCCCTAGCAATTCTCAGTGGGCCGTGCTCAACACTGGGCATCCGTCCCTGAGCACGTCCCTGCTGTCATTCTCAGAATCCCAGCAACCCAGAGCTGCACGGAACCTCTGAGAGCCCTTGTTTCCTCCTCTCCCAGGTCAGGACGCCCATCCTTGGAGCCCTGCTGAGCTGTTCTTCTCAATTCCGAAGAACTTCTAGGAAATGCTGAGACAGCCTTTGTGCAGTGAGGGAGTTCTCTGCTCTGCCCCAAGCAGAGCACCAGCTATGAGGCCCACGGCAAATTATAACACCTCTGTGAATCTCAGTTTTCTTATCAGTAATATGGAATAATAAATTTCGTCCTCAGAGGCCTGTTCTGAGAATGAAATGAGATCATCTGGGTGAAACACATGGCCCAGCATGAAGAAGCTTCTTGGCTGTGATCCATTTCTTTTTATGGACATGAAATTCACATAAAATTAACCATTTTATACTTTAAAATTCAGTGTCATTTGGTACATTCACAATGTTGTACAACCATCAACTCCGTCTATTTCCCAAACATTTTTATCATCCCAAAAGAAAACCCCATACACGTTGCGCAGTCACTCCCTAGCCCCTACCCCACTCCGGCCCCTGGAAAACACTAATCTTCTTTCTGTCTCCAAAGATTTACCTATTCTGGATATTTCATATAAGTGGAATCATGCACTATGTGACCCTTTGTGTCTGGTTTCTTTTATTTAGCATAATGTTTTCAAGATCCACCCATGTTGTAGCATGTATTAGAACATCCTTCCTTTTTATAGTGAATAACGTCGTGTCATATGGATATGCCTCATTTTTAAAATCTATTCATCCTTTGATAGACATTCGGTGTTCCCACTCTTTGGTGATTGTGAATAGTTCTGTTGTGAATGTGCGTGTACAGGTGCTTGTTTGAATGCCTGTTTTCAATTCTTTTGTGTCTATCCCCAGGAGTGGAATTTCTGGGTTATATGGTAATTCTATGTTTCACATGTTGAGAAACCACCAAACTGCTTCCCGAAGGGGCTGCACCATTTTACATTCCCACTAGCAGAGTGTGAGGGTTCCAATTTCCCTACATCCTCGCCAACACTTGTTATTGTCCATTTTTTGATTATAGCCATCCTAGTAGGTATGAAGTGGTATCTTATGCTTCATGTTTAAACAGTGGCATGAAGGGAGATGGTTTTGGAGGCCTGAGTGCTGCACATTCCTGAGAAATGGCCCTGTAATGCTGATCAGCTGCAGCCAGAGCTGCTTGTGCTCAGATGTAGCCTACAAGTCCTCACCGCCCCCACCCCGAACTCTGGAAGGCAGATGTGCCTCTCTTCAATCTCACACCCCCCTCCCCCCACCAAAGCTGGGAACTCTTAGGACAGCAGGAGCCACTTCCACATCCTGGATCTGCCTCCCTTCATTCCTGAGTGGGGGAAAAGGCAGATTTTCAAAGCACTTCCATGCTTTGAAATCCCGTGCTGGGATTGTCTCCTTTTGACCTTGCATTTCCTCTACCATGATTCTGTCCCTAAGATGGTAGGTGGACTGGAAGGCTGGGCTGGACCTGCCAGGGGTTTGGATGTAAAGCTCTTGGGTCTCCCCTCAGGTGCTGGTGACTCCCTGATTTGGGGAGTGAAGAGACCTGGGCCAGGCTTGCGATGGTGGCCTCCCCACAGTCACCCAGGAAGGGACCTGAACTCCTCTTAGGCCATCCCTCCTTCCTCAGCCTTCCTTCAGAGCACGGGGAGGGGGACCACCCTCCTCATGGCTTTCCCTGTCTTCTGGATTTCTCTGCCTAAGAATCAAGCCCGGCCTCACCACCCATGCAGGTCTGGATCTGATCCCAGCATTTGGTCCGTGGCTGCTTCCCTGCCAGTGAGAAGGAGGAACCCCTGGTCCTATCACTGGACTCCATCCTGCTCCTGGTGGAGACTGGTTTTAGATTTAGGGGCCCCCCATCCTTTCCCCACCTCTAGCCACTGCTGCCACGTGCTGTGTGACCTAGAAGACCCCGTCTAATTAAAGAGGCTTGGCAGTGTCCCATACACCCGCCCTGAGTCTGGGTGGGGTGGAGGGGGAAATGGTGGCCCAGGAGAGGAGGATTTGTGCACTTTTAGCAAATGGGCCAGACCTGTGGAGCCTTGGGACTGTGTCTCTGACCTTGTGAGTCCCTTGGACAAGGCAAAGGCCATTAAATCTGGGTTTTCTGAAACCCTATGACCTACATTAGCTTCTGGTCATTCCCTTTCTCTGGGACATGCCCCAGCGTCCCTCCCCCTAAGCCTGAGGACCATGATTGGGTGCCCCTTCCCTAGTTCATTTATTAATAACTCTCCGCTATCCCTGCCCCCTTCTTATGCCACCTGGGGCTGACACCTAGATTCCTGTGGGAGGTGAGATGGGTGGGGGGGCAGGCAGAGCAGGGGAGGAGCGAGCATGTACTCCTTGTTTTCAAACAAGGTAAAATTACATAGGTAGTTTTAATTAACCTTTGTGGGAGGCATGTCTCTCCTGCTTTCTTCATGCTCTCTGTTTCTGCTGTGGCTCCAAGGAGCCCTGGCGCTGTTTTGTGCTTCTCTTTTAGGTGGCAGGACCTTGCAGAATGCCATCCTCAGCCCCAACTGCTGAGGTCACAAACATGCCTTGCCTTTGATTCATCCCAGTTCCCTCTTTAAAACAACAACCCCCTCCCTATCTCCCCAGCAATTTTATTAGCTTAAAAAAAATTTTTTTTGGTTGTTGCAATAGTAGTACCTTCTACGAAATGGACAAGCAAAAACAACACAATATAAAAAAAGAGAAAAATACCTATCATCCTACCACTCAGAGTTAACCATTTCTATATCATGGTAACAATAGCAAAAAAAAAAAATCGCCATTTAGTGAACATTTATTTTATGTCATATACAATGCTTAGCACTTTCCATAGGTAATTTTCTTTAATTGTTGCAACAGCCCTATAAAGTAGGTATTTTCTGCATTTTACAGATAAAGACACTGAAGCATAGAGAGAGAGAGGTTATGTAACTTGCTCAAGGTCACACAGCTGGGAAGATTCAAACCCTAAACCTGTCTGTCTGCCTGCAGAGCACACACCCTACCTCCCAAGTGCTATTCAAGTAAATATATTTATATAAAATATTTTCATGGAATTAACTGTAGCTCTTGCTTCCTAACCTACTTTTTCTCCCTCATTTAACAATAGATGATTAACATTTCCCCCATGTTACTATGTAGTCTTCTGCAATATTATGGTAGCTCCATGTCTACATGATCCAGGGTTTGTTTAACTAATTCCCTATTGTTGTGCAGGTAGGTTGTTTCTAAAGTTTTTGTTATTATAAATAACACCCATGAACAGACTTGTGCTAATTTTTCTGCCCACGGTTCACAGTAATTTCCTTGGAGGTAATTTCCCAGAAGGAGGTAAGAGGCCTGCTCTTTGTGTTTTAAATATCTGTAACATCTTTGGATCAATGACATATAATTTGTGAATACAAGTTATGCCATTAACAGAGGGAAGGTTGACACCTTACCTAACTTGTTGGGCTTTGCACAACCTAGAATTATATGAGTTGTAAACAAGCCTTCTAATAGCCCCAGATTATCTATGGCTACTGTCAGGTCATGTAGAAGTGGTAATTTATTCAACAGATTTTTAAAATATGTGTAAGTGCACCTGGGTGGAATGGAGTAGGGGGGGATCCTGGGGGAGGAGATGGGGTGTGGCATTTGGGTAGGGGGCTGGTGGGCAGCTGGTTGTCATTTGTCCTGGGGCCCTTGCATCTGACAAGGGGCTGGCTCGCCACCACTCCTTTGCCTGGTATTAACCTGAAGAAATTGCCCAAGAGTGAGCTTCCCCAGGGGTGCCTGGGGGAGGGGAGGGAAATATGGACAGTGAAGGTGGAGGCTGCGTGGGCATGAGGAGGTGACAAGTCATGCCCTGTTCCTACAAGGCTGTGAGTGCCGCTTCAGCTGCCAACAAGTACTAGCCGGTGATGGTGAAATACCCCAGAAGAATTTCTTCAGGGAAGTTATTCACCAGTTAAACAGTCTCTCATGCCATGAACATTGTGAGGAAGGAGAATTTTCTGTGTGTGTGAGGGAGGCCCTGCCTCCTGCCACCTCTCAGGGACCCCTCGCCCACCTGGTCACATTCTTCTGGCAGTGCTTGCTGGACTACATTACGTGGCTTTCAGGCCACCTGCTCACCGAGCTGACTGAAGAGGCTGTGGGGTGATTTCACGGGCACACGCACCCGCTGAGCTGAGGCAGAACCAGTTTGGACTTAAAGCCAGTTAGTTGTCTGTTGAGAGACACTGCGCAGGTTCCTTTGCAGGTAGGATGAACGGAGTCAAGAAGAGAGTTCCTGCCCACGAGAGGCTTACCTTTGAGTGGGGTGACAAACTCAGAGGCTTGGAGGAGCCTTCCTTAGGCAGAGGTCAGCGTGGTGGGTGCCATTCTGTTGGCTTCTGTGTGTGAGGACTGTGTGCAGCAGGGTCCGGGAAGGAAGTCTCCGTCAGCAGTTCCCTCTTCTCCAAGGGCACCAGGCCTCTGCATTTCTCCATCACATGCCTTTTCCTTACTCACCATTTCCTCTCTCTTCCAATCCCATGGGTGACACGGAAGTCATTTTTTAATAGTCAATGTAGCATTCTTTCTCAGGTGCCATTTATTGAGCACTTACTATGTATCAGGCACCATCTTAAGCACCTGTGCTTTATTTACTTAATTCTCCCAATAGCCCTATTAGATTGATACTGTCATTTTTCTCTGTGTTGCAGATGGGTAAATCCAGGCTAGGATAAGTTGTTATTCAACTCTAGGTTTCTGTGACCCCAGAGTTCAGTCTCTTGACAGCAACAGGCTCATGTCTCTCTGCAGCTTTTCTGCACTCATATCTCCCAGCATAGAGTTGTGTCCTCCCTAAATCCCAAACATCCTTCCAGAGCCTCCATGACTATCGTCTGCTTGTACTTATTAAAAATGTCTATTTGTTGCGCTGGATAGGGAGCTCCCGTATGATTCATTCATAGCCCAGTATCTGGTTCAGGGCCAGCATAGAGTAGGGGCTTGACAAATGTTTGAGAAAAGGATGCATCTTGTAATAACTCAGCTGGACTGGGTATCTGTAGGCTTTGTCTTCTAGAAACTTGTTCTGGAGCATCCAGAAATAGAGTAAGTTTTAGGATATACAAAATCTCAGAAGAGACTGGGTCAACACCAAGGGTTTTCTTATATCTTTGAAAAACTCTTTTTGACAAATGCATTTTTTCTTCTGGATGTTGCTCCTTTTGATTTTTGTGGCATTCTGAAACATTAACGTGTTTCTTATTTGTGATGCTTCTTGATCTTCACATCTACCCTGTGGGGTGAGTGAAACTGGTGTACAAGGTACATAATGCACATAGGAGCTTTTCTTGTAGACGAGGCCCCTTGATGCTGGGAGGTTCATTTCCAAGACCAGAGTCTCACAGGAACTCAGTGAGGATTCTGGGCTACCTGATCCTCCAACTGGACCCTTTCCCCTGGATACTGCAGCTGCTAGCAGGTGGTGGTCAGGTGTCTCTATGGATGCTCTGCAGTGGCCTGGGTAGGAAGGCAGAGTCCAAGGGCAACTACGCTTCTCTATGTGGGGCTGGAGCCCTTCCTTGCATCCTTTCTCCTGATCTGGCCGAGTTCCATTTGGGAACAGCAGCCCTGGGCTTGGGGGTCTCCATGGATCCCTGTTGGTCCTGACTGACACGGTCATTTTCTAGGTTCAGAAACAACCCCTGTCAACAAGGCAGCCACCTGTCTTAAGCCTGGATGCTGATAGACTCCAGGACTCTACTGTATTCAGGGAAACTGGGCAGTCATTAGAATTGCCCCTCTACCCCAACCCTTCCCACGACACCAGATTTTCACAGCCTTGGCAGGGTAGGGAGGTTCTCGCACAGCATGAGGGCTGAGCAGTGAGGGGCTGTGGCGTCTTTGAGAGCGAACGAGCAGAAGTACTGTCACAGAGCACTGAGCCTTCAACCTTGGGAATGTGGGAACTAGGCTTTTTCTCTAGCTCCCACGAGAGACAGAGAACAAAAAAAGGAAGATGATGCATCTAACAGGAAGGGATGAGATGCTACTTAAAAGCATTAGTGACTTCTAAGGAGGATAAGTCTTGTTAACTGGCTTCCTAGAAAAGTGACCAGGCTGAGGACCCTCTGGTGTTTCTATCCCAGTTTTTCTACATGAAAGAAAAATCTCATCTAGTTGCTTTTTAAACTACAGCATGATTCACTAGAATGATTTTTAAAAGAGAGTGGAAAGGAACTGAGGCTAAACCCCTGGGTGACTCTTCCACGCAGGTGCCATGGTTCTGATGGGGGCAAGGGCCATGACAAAAGTCACCTCCACTGGCACCGATGGCTGCTCTCGGCTCCTCCTCCCTCCCCCCTGGGATCACACAGTCAGGCAAAGCTAGCTGGTGACAGGATGCTGCGGAGGCCTCCAGTCCAGTGTCCTTCCCAAGGACATGCCCAGTGTCCAATGTGGCTCCCTTGTCAGGCAGTGAACTCAGGGCAGAGTAGAGTGGAGGGAAAGGTGGTTACCAGCAGCAAGTCCTTGGCGGGTGGCCCCTCCCCAGCCCTGGCTGTCAGGGGCTCCCTGCAGGAGGCCAGCAGGGTGTTAGCATGCAGCTCCCGTCTTCCCAAGGAGTTCGGAGTCCAGGGGAGACAAGAAGCAAACTGGTCAGCCACTGCTTCTCCAGCCAAACGCTCATTTTCTTATGGAAGCCAGGGATGGGAAGGGTTTTTTTTTTTAATTCTTTTTTTGAGATCTAGTTCACGTGTCATAAAATCTACCCCTTTAATGTATACTTGGTTTTTAGTGTATCTACAAAGTTGTTCAACCACCACCACTGTGTATTTCTGTCACTGTAAAAAGAATTTTCATCACCCCAGAAAGAAATTCCATATCCATTAGTGCTCATTCTTTTATTCCTCCATCCCCTTGGCCTCTGGCAACCACAAATCTGCTTTCTGTCTTTATGGATTTGTCTATTCTGGACATTTCATATAAATGAAATCATTAAATATGTGGACTGACTTCCTTCACTTAGCATAATGTTTTCAAAGTTTGTCTATAGTGTAGCATACATTGGTACTTCATTCCCTTATATGGCAGAATAATAGTCCATGTTGACCCATTTTGTTTCTCTAGTCATCAGTCCATAGGCATTTGGATTGTTTCAGCATTTTGGCTATCATGAACAATGTTGCTATTAGCATTTGTGTAAAAGTGTTTGCATGAATATGTTTTCAATTCTCTGGGGTAGATGCCTAGGAGTGGCATTGCTGGGTCATATGATAACTTTATGTTTAACCTTTGGAGTAACTTCCAGGCTGTTTTCAAAGCAGCTGCTCCATTTTACATTCTTACCAGCAATGTGCAAGGGTTCCAATTCCTCCACTTTGATTATAGCCATCCTAGTGGGAGTGAAGGGGAGGGCTGGAGATACACACAAGGTAACGCACGCAATTAGGGTGATGTGAGTGTGAATTGAGGGGGAGGAATTGGGATGTTGGGAAGGTCCCAGCTAACGTCCCTAAGAGGTTTGGGGACACGTCTCATGCAAAGGTGAGGAAAATTGTTTGGAAGCCTCATGTGTGGTCACTGCTGGCTCATAGCCCCAGCACCTAGCATGAAGCCGACACTAGCAGGCACTCAAAACTGTATGTTAAATAATTGATTGACTGAATTAATGAATGGAAGTCCCAGTCACTAGGGACTTGGTGAGCATGGAGTGAGTAGGAGACAGACCAGGACACTATCTTGTATATTTCCAGAAAGAAGTATTCCTCTTTGTGTCATGTCTTCAGTCTTTTTGTGGGTGGGCCAGATGCAGCCACCCTCTTTCTTATAAATGAGAGAAAGAGGCTGGTGAGCGTGAGGGGTGGGAAGGGCCAGGGCTTGCATCGTAGAAGCAGCAGGCTGTGAATCCTGGCTCAAAACAACCCTGAGCATGACAGCTCCACAAAGGCTTTCGTGACCCGAGCTGTTCTCCTGCTGCACTTGACTTCCCACATCTGCTTTCCATGGGAGTGTTCGGTTTCAGATCTCTTCTCTGTTGTCTTCTTCAGATCTCTCTCCGCAGACTGCTGTAATTGTTGCTTCCGTAGCGAGGGAGAAAACAGTCAGTCCACTACTGAGCATCCTCCTGGGATGAACCAGCTGGCTCTTCCTGGTATGGCCGTGTGGGTGCAGGGGAGACAGAGCAGAAGCCCGAGGGCTCTGCATCTCCTGGAGGCTCGGCACCGAGGAGGGGAAGTGTGCTGGAAAAGCCACCCTCTGCATGAATGGCAGAACATTTAGTGTAATAACAATGACACTTCCAGGTACTGAGTACTTTAGAGTATATGTGCCAGGTTCTGTGCAGAATGCTTTATATAATCTGGCAACTGCTGCCAGTTATGCCCCTGGAGATTATCTTCCTCTTCATTCCTGTTAATAGAAGACCAGAGCATACAGCATGGTTGACTTGGCTTCCCAGCATCCCTTGCAGCTAGGGGCAGTCATGTGATCCCGTTCTGGCCGACAAGATACAGGGAAAGTGTGCTGGGTGCTCTTTTACAAAAGGACAGAGATGCAGGAGGGTCCTGCACTTAGGGCGGCTGCAGTCACCTTGCAACCACGAAGGGAAAGCCACGGTGACGGCAGAGCCACTCAGCCAACCCTGGAACTGCCTCCTCCTGACATCTTGTCATTTGAGAAAAATATATCCCTCTTTGTTTAAGTTGCAGTAAACGGGATTTTCTGTTCCTTACAGTTAAAAATCATAATTGACACACATGTATTTTCTGATTAATCCTTGTTATTGCCCTAGGGGGAGGTATCTTTATTTCCACATTGGATAAGAGAATTGATGTTCAGAGAGGATAAGGAACTTGTCCAAAATCACGCAGCTAGAATAATTGAGTGAGTCAGAATTTGAACTCAGGTCTGTCTGTCTCCAAAGCCTTTGTTATTTTCATTGTGCCTCAGAGTGAGAAAGAGTGGGAACTACAGCCAGACAGAGGTTTTGACAGAAAGGAAAAATGTATCTTAACTTTCCTAACCTGAAATGTGCTCTGGGTCTCCCAGGCTGCTGTTTTTTTCCTTCCCTTGTGGAATCAGTCTCTGGGCCCTTCCATGTGGCAGGTTCACAGTGGTCTGCTGGGAAGGGACGTTGTATGAGAAAGCACACTGGGTTTGGAATAAAAAGGTCAGAGCTTGAATCCCAACTCTGCCCTGTGACCTCACTGGCCCTGTGACCTTGGGTAAGTGGACTGATCCTTCATAGGTAAAATGTACGAGAACTCTTTTGGACAGAAAATCCATATCAAGCTATCTTGAGCCAAGAAGGGAATTTGTGGGCTTTTATTTATTGCAAAATTCAAGGAGTAGACCTGGCTTCATTCAGTCTTAGAGGTAGAGGTGCTAGTAAAAAGAGAAAACATCCTCCTGCTTCTCCAAATTCCACTGCCCAACTCGCCTCCCTTTCCCCTGGGGTATGAATTTTCCCCTTCCTTCACTGCACCTGGATCTGGCCCTTTCACCAGCCTGGTGGAAAGAACATACCTGTTTCCTGGCAGCACTGGCAACAGTTCTACCATGAATGTCAGTGGCTCTCATTGGCCTGGCTTGGTCCCATGACCTCTCTGGAGGTGGAGCTAGTCTCCCCAGAATCTTCCCTGAAAGTGGGGACTGGTTGATTCCCCATGAAAAATGGGGGGAAGGCATCTTGTATCCAGAAGTGGGGAATAGATGCTGGGCAGGTCCCCTCCTGCACCTCAGGGAGCGTTTGATGAGATAGATACCTTCTGTGTAGGTGCCTAGCACGGTCACTGGCCATGGGAAACCCTTCATACATGCTAGCGGGCCTCTTCCCGGGGCTTGGCAGTGTCCTCTCCGAGGCCCTCGGTGTCTGGGGCGGGGGGAACAGAACCCTCTCCACTACGCAGCCCTTATCCATCACCCCGGCCTTTGTCCCTGCACCCGACATGATGATTACAGTGCGGCTGGAGATGAGACTCTCTAATCCTATTACTCATTCATCAGCCAGAAGATGAGAACAGGTGCCGGATCGGACGCTGCCGAGGAGGCCGGGAGAAGCCTTCTTCACTGCTGTGAAACTAGGCTTAGCTCGGGCACAATAGGTGTGTAATTTAAGGTTTTGTTGAGCCGAAATCCAATCACATACTTGACTGGTGGATCACAGAGACTCACGGGCTAAAAGAATGACATAATTCCACCGCACACAAACACTGGGATGCGGCTTTGACTTAGTGACAAATGTGTGACCAACCTTGCACTGCCTCTTTTCTCTCTCTCCCTCTTTTTTTTTTTTTTCTGTATTTCCACCTCCTTCCTGTTTCTCCTCTGTCCTCTACCCTCCTGTACCGAGATGGGATGGGACTCAGCAAAGTCCTAGAGGCAGAAAATGAACGCGGATAAGAAGGAAGCGTTTTAAACAGCAATCACCAGGCGGAGTTCACTCAGTTCCCACTGCCCTGTGGCCTCCCCCTGTTTAGAGCCCACATTGCAGTTTATCGCCATAGTTTGCTTCGTGTCTGTCTCCGCTGGGAAGACAGTGGCTTCATCTTCCTCGAAAGCCCAGAGCTGAGCGCAAGCACCCAGCACATCGGAGCTGCCCAACAAATGTTTCTTGAATGACTCCATGGAGGTGAGAGACAGCTTCTAGGGATGCATTTTTTTTCTAATTCTTAGTGATCTTGGTTCTTCTGTTCCAGAAATGGCTTAGAATGAGAAAAAAGTCAGCAGGCAGGAGGAATGCATGGTCGTGCTCATTAACTGTTCCCTTTATTCATTCAGTGCTTTTTGTCTAGTGATAATCGTTCAGTGTGGGGTGGGGAAGGGTTGTAAGAAGAAATAGAGTATTTAGTTTTTGGCCCCTGTCAAGTGATAATGTAACTGTTTATGTGATTAGAGATAACTCTATAAATGAGTTCACTCAGCTTAAGTTTATTCACTCAACAAACATTTATTGAATGGCTGCCACATGCCAGGCGCTCTGCTAGGAATTGGGTGATACACTAAGGCATTACGTGAATAGGCAACAAATAGTCTGCAATTAGGAATAGTAGAGATTTTAGGAGTGAAAAGGGTACAGTGATGTATAGAATGAAATTGGAAAACGGTTGTTAGGGAAGACCTCTCTGAGAAGGGGACGTTTGAGCTGATACCTGAAAGATAAGAAAGAGCCATTTAGTTCAAGATTTGTGGGGGAGAACTTTGGCACCCACCAGGAGTCCAAAGCTAGGCTCCACAAGATAGACAGCAGGGTGAACCGGAAGGCCTGGATTCTTTGTCTGGCTTGCCTTTTATGTGTGCAATATCTCAGGACAAGTCATTCATCCTTTTGAGTCTCTGATTCTTAACCTGCTCTGCTAACTTCCCAATATCTCTGTGAGGTCCCGCTGTGATCACAGTGTGTCATTTTGTAAAATGATAATCAGATTGTAATTGCAAGGAAGATTATTAAATTCATGTTTCTTTATCTGATGGGCATAGTGGGTGTGGGTGTATAGGGGGGATTGTCCCCAGAAATGGAAATGGCCTGGCACCAAGTTTGTGGAACCAGTTTCCATTAGATTTTCTTTTTTGGTGCTTCCTTGTATGTTTGCCCTTGGCTGGTATTTTCTAGATAAATGTTTTCTGTTGGCAGAGAGCTGAACTGAGATTTAAAATGAAAATCCTGTGGCAGTAGCCCTTAGGAGTAATTTGGGATGAATTTGACTTTCATCACTCCTACTCTTACCCAACAGGAGATGGATTTTTTAGCCAACATTAACTGAATACCAGCTAAGTGCCAAATACTTTACTTATATTATCTCAGTTTATTTTTACCAGAACACTATTTTAAAGACAAGGAAACCAAGGCTTTTAAAGGTTAAATGACTTACTCCAGGTTATTCAATAACAGAGCTGAGATTTGAATACTTCTACCACTACTGTTATTGTTACAAACACTAATAATGACAGTTTCTACTTATTAAATAGTCACTAAGTGCCACTACTATGTTGTTACTGAGATGTCATTTATTATCCTGGTTGCTGTTCCCTGGTAGGTAATATTTCTTTTATTTCAAGATGTTTTTAAGATCTTCTTTTTGTCTTTGGTGTTCTTTCATTAAGATATATCTAAGCATGGATGTTTGTTTATTCAGCTTGGGATTCCTGAATCTGAGGATTGGTGACTTCCATCAATTCTGGAAAATTCTCAACCATTTTATTATAATTGAATATTGCCTCCTTTCTAATTTCTCATTCTCTTCTTTCTGGAACTCAGATTGATGTATGTTAGACCTTTTTCCTCTATTCTCCCTGTTTTTAAACCTCTCTTCCAATTTTTCCACCTCTACCTCTCCCTGTGCGGCAGTCTGAGCACAGTAGGCCCCCTTATGGGTGAATACTAATGAGGGATACATTCCAAGACCCCCAGTAGATACCTGAAACCACAGATACTACCAAACCCCATATATACTATGCTTTACATAGTGTATACTGACACTGTGGAAAGTGAAATCATAGATAAGGGAGGACTATTGTAATTCCTTTAGACCTATCCTCCAGGGCACTAATTTCCCCTCACCTGTGTCTAATTCATTTAACTCATCCATTTCCTCTTTTGAATTGAAGTATAACTTACATAGAGAGAAGTGTAGAAATCACAGGTTTACAGCTTGATGAATTTTCACAAAGTGAATGTACGTACATGACCACAACCCAGGTGAACAAACAGAACACGGCCAGCATCCCAGAAACCCACTCTTCCCCTTCCTAACATCACCCACCTTCTCCACAGAAACCACTCTCCTGACTTCTAACACCATAGACGGTTTTGCCTGGTTCAACTTGACATAAGTGGAATATCACAAAATGCACTCTTTGGGGTCTGACTTCTTTTATTCAGTAGTATGTTTTTGAGATTCACCAACACTGTGTGCATTATCTACTCCTAAAAGTTTCATTTAGTTCTTAAAGCATACTAAATATGCTTGGTTTTGTACTCTGTTTCTGTTTGTTCAAGTATCTGCAGACTTTGCAGGTCTTACTCTCATGGTGGTTTGTTTCCTTGTGATTTTGTGATTTTTGGCTTGTGAAGGCATGTTCTCTGGCCCTTTATGTGTAGATATTTTTTGAGGCCCAGTTGGTCGGGCATTACTCTAGAGAAAATTTGCATTTGCTTCTGCCAGGCTTCCTGATTAGTTATCAAAAAGGGACCACTTTAAACTAAATAGTTGGCTTAGGTTTTTTTGGTGTGTGTGCCATATACATAGTATGGTAAATGGATTCTGCCTCCAAACCCAAGTTAGGCTTGTGAGCAGAAGTTCACAAGGGGAACTGGCAAAAAAATCCCATGGTCTCTCCTCTGTGGGATTGGGATTTTTTTGTTGTGGTCTTCTTTTTATGGTAACAGCTTTATTGAGATATGGGATGGTGTTTTTTTAATCCTAATTCACTTCCTGAGGGAGTCTCTTTTCTGGCTTTATGCAGGGGTCCCAACCTAAACAGCCACCGTGCTTAGGTCCCAAGCTCTGTCTTCACCCCTCCACATACCAGAGACACTTAAAAACAAAGGCTTAACCCACCAGGTGTTAGCAGCTGCTCCCCAAGCAAACATTACTTCGTGCTCACTTACTCTCTGCTTTTGAGTTTTCTCATTGTTTCTGGCCTCCGAGGATTACACTTGCATTTCCTGCCGGCTCACCCATGTGTTAAAAAAAAAGCCTTCTTAAGAAATATTTTATCCAACATCATTGTGTCTGCATGTATGCTATGTAGCAGGAAGGTCTTTTCTAAGCATCTATTCTGCTATCATTTTGGACCAGGTAAGCAGACTTTTTATGTGCAGTATCTCATTTAATCCTGGAAACAAACCCCTAAAACCCATAACTAGGAGTATTTCCATTTTACAGATGAGGAAACTGAGACTAAGAGAGGATAAATAACACATCCTGTGTTGCCCAACTGGTCCATGGCAGAGAAGAATTTAGATGCAACCCATGGCTGTAACTGTGACACTTGCTGAAGTCAGTGCCCAGGATGGCTTAGGTTTCACTCCAAGGCTCTGGGCCACTGGAGCAATCACATTATTGAGGGGAACTGGTCAGTTGCCAAGGCTGGTGCCTGCAGTGCAAAGTTACTGCCAACCTTTGGCTCTAGCACCCAGGCTGGACACAGAATTAGACAGTCTCGTTGGCTCCTTTGGGAAGTGGAGACGACCACGTGGGAAAAAGTGGCATTTGCTGAATTGAGTATCTTCAGATACCATAAATGTGCCACTTCAGACTTAGGACACATCCCAGTGGAGGAAAACTTGGCAGATGAAACATTTCAGGCCATTAGGCTATTACAAAGGGAGGTTCTTTGAGTGGAGTTCCATAACTAGGCTTCCGGACTCACCCAGGGAACCTTCCCATGGTGTCCCTCCCCTCCTCTGATGTCCTGCGTCTGTATTCTTTTCTCTCCCAGCCCCACTCCCTAGCCTAGCCTGGTCCTGTGGGCCCTGGGGTGCAGCCCTCTCTGGCCTTCTCCCGGGCTAGGATCTGGACTCCCGGGTGCCAGTCATGGGTGGACAGAGACTGCGGATCAGAATCTGGGCACCTTCATCTCTTCACTTCTTGCTGGGAAGAAGTGTGCCAGCCTCTCAGTTCTCTGAGTTTCTGCCTCTTCCTCCAAGGAGTGACTATTTGCATATTAGTTAGAAAAGAGGTTCAAAGAATTGGAAGGATAGAAACCAACCCCTGTTGAGCATTTGCTGTATGCCAGGCACTTGTTTCACAGTAATGAGACAAGAGTTACTTTATTTTGATGTACCTTTTCTTTTTTTTGAATGCCATTAGCATTTACTTTCATCTTACATAATTTTTCATGGCATTGTGTTTGGAGACTGTGACTTGGGACAGGCAGTGCAACCTGCTGGGTCAGAGCATGGGCTGTGCGGTCAGCTGTGACTAGGTTCGAGTCCCAGCTTTACTGCTTTCTACCTGTGTGACTGTGAGTCTCTTTGAGTCTTGGTTCCTCCACCTGCAAAATGGAGGTACTAATAACAGCTACTTCAGATAGCTTTCTGGAGGGCAGCAGACACCGTCAGGGCCCCAGCCGTATCCCCCTGGCCTGCCTGGGAGGTCACCTGCAGTCAGTTCCCACACTCACCAATGGCTTTTTCAGGCTCTGCCTGAGAATGTTCTCAAGAGCTGTAAGAAGAATAGTTCAGAAAGTTACAGTCCCAAGAAAGACCCTCACCCAAAAAGGCATGGGAGATAGTAGGTAAATCCCCCATCTTCTTTGCCCTCAGTGGAACCATTCTGTGCTGTCTTCTGCAGCCTCTCAGAGGGTTCCTAGCAAGCTCCCAGCTGCCCACACTGGTAACCTGCTCACTAACGCACCCTGCAGACTTTCTTTCATCCTTGTCTCACTTCCCTGCCCTCTCACTGTACTTCCCAAGGTCGCCTTCCAAATAAACACATGCACCTAGATTCTTGTCTTGGGTCTACATTGTTGTGGGGGGGGGGGCCCAACCTCAGATGGGCAGCAAAACGAGAAAATGCTAAGCATTGTGCCTGACATGTGTCCACCCTCAATACCTGCTCTCTTTGGTTTGTTTCCCATTGCACATTGCTTTGGGGAAGCTCCAACCTCTGTTCTAGATGCAATTTTGTTGCTTGGGGATAATGGGACTCTGGGATAATTGGAGTAAAGAATGCAGTATTGGAATCACACTGCTCACTGTTTTTAAATAGCAGAATCTTTTGCTTGGTGACATCATCCCATGTGCCGTGATGAAGCCGCCAGCTGGGTAGCACTGCCTTCTTGACCTGCAGATCTTGCTCTGTGAAATGGCAAAGGCTTTTAACAATTTTTCCACTAAAGCATCGAAACCTGTAGACAGTGTCCCGGTGCCCCCAGATGGCAGGCTTTGGCTGGCAAGAGTGGGTGGGAGCCTTTGCTTCCCATCTACGTAGACATCTGATCTGGGCAGTGGCTCTGTGGCCTGCCCCTGAATGGACAGACATGGTCCTAGCTCAGTGAGCTGTGATCAGGACATTTGGCATTGGTCTTTGGCTGGACAGTAGGGGCCTGCTCTGCATAGCTGGGGCTTGGTACAAGGTGGGCAGCACCTTTTCTCTCTGATTTGCCACTAGCTGCAATTTATCACACTCTCCTGCCGTGCTAAGTGCTCTGCAATCCACAACAACCTTGACGAGGGGGTATTCTCACTACTCGCATTTTGCAGATGAGGAAACGGAGGCTCAGAGTGGGAGAGTGACTTGTTCTAGCTTACCTGGTGGTAAGTGGGGAAACCGATTTGAAGCCAGGATAGCTCTGAGTCAAGGGAGGAGATGAAGTCCCAGAGGTGGAGCTCCCCGGAAGGGTGGTGCCGAACAGGGGCTTCCTGGTGGGACAGGTTTTCTTGGAGCAAGGCAGCCTGGCTCTCAGGAGCGTGACTTTCAGGGTGGCAGCAGCTGGATGGGCTTCTTGGGGAACAGTAAGGCAGGGAAGCCAACACAGGGGGGCGTAATGCCCACTTCCTGCACGGGTATTTCCTTCAAAGCTGGGACAGGGAAAGGAAGGGGCCTCCAACCTCCCAAGAATCTGTTCCCAGCTGTGGGAGGCTGTGCCTAGAGCCTGGGATTTACTGTACTCTGAGTAGAAAGGGTGTGGAGGGAAGGGGCATTCCAAATCTCAAAGGCATCGGGCCCACCCCTGCCTCCCCCCATGCTGGGGTCATGGAGCCAGTCTGTGGAACCAGAGAGAATCACCTGGGACCGTATCACACCAGAATCCGCCTCTCATGGGGACAGGTCTTGATCATGGTGTCTTCAGGGAGTAGAGAAATGTTGAAGCTTTTCCTCTGGAGTAGGAAATACATCATGGGTGCGACATCTCGTTGTTGGCACATCCTCCTCCTCCTCCTCCTAACATTTTATGAGCACTTACTGTGTACCAGATGCTGCCCTAATGCTTAGCCTCTATCATCCCATTTTAAAGCTCATAGCCTTCCTGCGAGGTTGGAGCAGGCTGCTAGCCGTATGGCACCTGAGCGTGAATGAGAACAAGGTGCTCCCTCCTGGGAGGGTGCTGCCCAGCCATGTCACTGGTTTGCCAAATGGATAGGGGCTGTATTTCAGCCCCCGCTGGCTTCCTCAATTGGTTACCTTTGGGCAACCGGCAGACTACACAACTGTAGCGACCCTAGATAATCAGCTATCATGATTCCCATTGTATAGATGAAGAAACTAAGACTAAGGCTGTACTTGTTTGAGGTCACACAGCCAGTAGGTGGCTGAGTCAGGGTTTGAATCAAGACCTGCCTAAGCCCAAAGCCACTGTAATTTACCATGACACCACATTTTATAACCACCCCATTTTATAAGCATGCTTGAGTGTGTTGGGGGTCGGGGGAGGAGGGAGGGGGTCCATCTATAAAGATGCCTTTCATTAAGACCTTGTAATTATCAGACTTGTGTAAAAAGAAGATAATTTGCTATAGTTTTAAAGTCATCAGTGGAGGGGAAAGAAAGAACTTGTAAATACTATTAGCTGCTCCCCAACTTTGTTGAATTTAGCTGATGTTTTTGGTGTTGACTTTCCCAGCTATCAGCTTAACTATATAAATCCAGTTGACGTGTCTTTATTCAGATAAAACTCTAATACTGCAAGTGTAGCAAATTAGATGCAAATGCCCCTTTTTTATTTTAAGTATACTTAAAGCTGCCTTTCCAATGCAAATTTTATAGGAAATCTCAACCAGCTAGGACAGACGTCTTAGCTGTCAGCAGGCAAATGCTTTCATTTTGGTCTCAGGCAGGGGAGCTGCCTGCTTTTTTTTCTTTTTGCCCCTGCAGACTGAGATAATTAAAACTACAGAGAAATAGTTTTAAATATACATGATACACACAGTTCCTTAAATTATGGGATAATGCATAAATTCACCCATTACCATATTTGATAGCCGTCTTGCTGACCAAAGCTGAGAGATGGGGGGCGTTGCGGTTTTCCCCGACAACTTGCTTCTCTTGTCAACAATCTCACGGTTCCTATCACTTCACCTGGTGTCCTAAGGAGTGCTGGTAAAGGTTCAAAGAGAGATTGTGAACACGCTCATTAAAAAGGGATTGCTCTGTGTGTGTGTGTGTGTGTGTATTTTAAAGAAATAAAAATGTTAATGGTAACTTTTTTTTTCTGTTTTTCCCCCAGCAGTTCTCCGTCTCCTTGGAATACATATCCATTTCGGCTTTGATTTGTTGAGCTCCCTGAATGAGTTTATCCAAACAATGTGAATTTACTCAGATCTCTCTCAAATCCCACATCTCTTGTGGTTGATAAAGCTGACTTTAGCTAAGAAGGGCTGGATCAGTGTGATTTGAAATTCACATTGAAAATGATAAGGGCTTTGCTGGAAATAATAAGCACAGTCAAACGCTGTCAGGAGGAAACAGTCAAGCACTCGGGGAGAAATTTGGTAAGGCCGTGCCCCGCCCCCTTCTCTTTCTAGAATCAAGGTAGGGAAAGGAGGGGAAAGGTGAATGGGGCTTTGCTTAGACAGACACTTAAGCCTTGCAGATGATGGGGATGATAATTCTAAAGAGCTTTGTGCAGTAGCTTTTTCTTTATGATTAGAAAATGGCAGTCATCCCTTGATGGGTGATGGATGGTCCCTTCCCCCCATGGCGAGCGGTTTGGGGCAGCAGTGATCTTTGCCTACCATGGTGCCTGACACCAGTTGGAATCTCTCTCTCTCTCTGTGTCTCTCTCTCCCTCCTCCCTTGATTCCTTTTTGAGCACTTAACATATGCCTGGTACTGGGCTAAACATTGTTGCATTTCCTCTTCCCAACCCTACAAGGCAGCAAAATTACTGTGTCCATTTTACAGAGGTGAACACTGAGGCTAAGCTTGGGTTCAGAAACCTGCCCAAGGCCCCATCAGAATTCTCCCCCAAGTCCTTGTGTTGATGCACAGAGGACCCTGTGTGCTGAGATGGAGTGAAATTTGTCCCGTATGTCACTGACGAGCCCTCACCCTCTTTCCCTGCAGCTGCCTCCTGAGACTGACTCATACCTTAAGGAAGAAATCGGTTTGGAAAGTCATTCTTGAGACGTTCTAAAGGAGATGTTTTTCTGGAATATGCTTACCAGTGCAACTGAAGGGGAGGTGGGGAACTGGGGAGTGAGGGCAGGAACTGACCTTCTGGGGACAGAGTGAACTGAAGACTCAGGTTTTTACCCAGTGAGTGTGATCTGAGCAGACCAGGGCTTCTCGACCTGGCACTGCCAACATTTAGGGCTAGATGGTTCTTTGGTGTGTGTGTGTGTGTGTGTGTGTGTGTGTGTGTGTGGAGGCGGGTGGCAAGGCTGCCCTGTGTGCTGTTGGATGTTTAGCATCATCCCTGGTCTTTACTCACTAGATGCCAACGGCACCTCATCCCCAGTTGTGACAACCAAGGATGTCCCCTGACATTGCCAAATGTCCCATGAGGGTGGTAAAATCACCCCGGTGGAGAACCACTGGCATAGACTAGGGTCCTTCGGATCCTGGAGTCCTCATTTTCCTTAGAAGGTTACGTGTAGGTCATGTCCCCTCCTCCTGGTTTCCCTTTGTCTCAGAAGTCCCCACTTTCACACGCCCTCCTTACTTGGAAAGAGGTAGATCAGAAGAGCTTTGCCACTGAGACCTTATTTCCAATTACAGTAATTGCTCCTCCTTGTCTTCACTATCAGGGCAGTTGGATAAGGCGCTGGAATTCTCCTGGCTGCCTTAATCTATACAATTCCAGTTCTGCCTTGATGAATGACTTTTCTGAATGCTTCTGTCCTGCCTGTGCGTGCATGTGTGTGTGTGTGCACGTGTGTAGCACAATGGCCAGGCCGGGGCGGGGGGGCATCAATTCTTCCCAGTCCTTGTCCCTGAGATGCCTCGCAGGTCGGGGTGGCCCCACAGCAGCCATCCGTTTCCCACCGAGCTGAGCGCAGGGCTGACCTGTCTCTTCCCCTTGGCTCTGGGCCTCCTCTCTCCCCCTTCACCTCCACCTGGGCCGCCTCTGCTGACCCCGCCACTGGGTGTTTCCTAACCAACACCGCTAATAGCCACTGATCACCGAAGGGCAGTTTAAATTCTATTTAGACTTAAAAAAAAAAAAGAAAAAAAAAGAAAAAAAAAAGAAGAAAAACTTCAAAAGCCGTTTTCTGCAAGCAGAGCGGAAGCAAGGTCCAGCCATTATCCGCAGAAGCAGGATCGATATTTCAGCACCATCCCCTGGCTGGTTTTTCGAGGAACTTTTATTATTATTGCAGTTAAGCTGTTCTAAAGTGGAGCATCATTTATAAAACAAACGGATCCCTTCCAAATAGGTTATTTTCCCAGTTAATGACCGATCGTCTGCCCTGGGGTCTGTCTGTGCTGCGATTCCAGATGCGAACAGGCACTACCCGCCCAATTATCTTTATTAAGTGTTTTTCCTCCCCCTTTCTGGAAAATGAAATGGCAGCCAGCTCGGATGTCCCCTCCTTCCCCTTGCTGTCACCCTGCGCCATTTCCTGCATTCGCCTCATTATGGACAAGTGTGTCCTTTAAGACACAGAGACTAATGAGGCGGTTTTATGAGACTAATACATTTTAAATTTTAACACTGGAGCTAGCATCTTTAATTGTACAATTATACATTCATTTGGCACACACTCTCTCTTGCTTTTTTTTTTTGCTTTAAAAGATAACAAACCACAGGTGACTAAAAGCGTGTGAAAAGGCAGAATTTATGTGGTTCTTCAGGGTACTAAATCATGCAAGAATAGAAATTGTTTTTCTCTTGATGGATTTCTTAAGCAGAATTAATTAGTTACTGTTTCAGAGAGAATGGTTATTTAAAAAAAAATTTGAGCAGGAAAGGACGGGAGAGGGTTAAATTATAGCTCATCACAAACTTCTATCTTTACAGCCTTCCGTTCCTACATATAGAGAGTGTAGCTGGACAGCGTTTTGAGAATTAAAGAAATCTTGATATTCTGTGCCCCAGCAGCTGGTGAGAGAGAGACAGAGGGAGAGAGAGAGAGAGAGACACGGGGTTGCATATCCGGCCTCTAACAAAAGCCCTCTGCATTCCCTACCTGACAGGACTTTATCGGGGAGTAATAAATAAGGCTGAATTATTGATGATGAGAACTGCTAATATTATTATGACCTCAATTAAGTGCTTTTTTCAGACACATTAGTAACAAAGGGTCTTCCTTCTCCTGGTTGCTGTTTTTCCCCCCCAGGCCCCACTTTACATTAAAATCTAATTGATCAAACCTATTTGCCATTCGCACAAGAGTGATCACCATAATGGGTCATCTATCAGCACGGCTCCTCATCAGCCTATTAACACCTTTTGTTGCTGGCCCCAGCTCTGTGCCAGCTGAGAGGATCAGAAAGGCAGGGCCTCCAATCTGGTAGGAGTGTGTGTGTGAGGTCTGACTTGTGGTGCCCTTTAATTACCTTCTTTAACACCCTTGCAAAACACATGAGGACTTTTGAGGAAGTCCTGCCAGGCAGCCTGGGAGTAACAAGATGGCACCCTTGTACCTCGTATCTTGTATCTCGAACAGAGGTGTCCTGGTGGGGCCCATGGCTGCCTTCACGCCTTCTACTCACGGGCCCCCCCCGCCATCTCCCCTTCCCCGCTGGCCTTCATACAGCCTGCTCCAGAGAGTCTCAGCGTCCTGTCTTCCAGGAGTTTGGAGCTTGGTTGTGGCGCGGGACGTGGAACAGTGGGGGAAAGCCTTTGTCAACACAGGACACTGGTGCTGGGCTGAAAATGGAGGAACACCCTGCTCCCCCGGAGTAGAGCCTTCTCATGACTTCCTGGCTCATGGTCACTCATAGAAGGTCCAGGGATGGCCCGTAACCCCCCTCAAAATGTGTACAAAATTGTGTTGACATGTATTTTTCTGGGAGAGGGTTAGAGCTTTCATCAGAATCCCAAATTTGCCCATGACTCCACAGCAGATTAGAAATGTCTTCTCAGGAGCATCTTAAATGGAGGGAGGTCTTCAATCGGTCTGTCCCTGAGTTAGGATCTTGGGTGTCTGGCTGTGGGGATGTGGTGAGACCACTGAGATGGGCTTTGCTCTTGGCACACTGTCTGAGGGTGGGCCAAACCCTCTCCATCCCCTCTCCCAGGGCCTTTGTCTTCTTTGCCCATTTGGTCAAAAGAAAAACTCTCAGCAACATCCTGCTTCCCCAAGTGACTGTGAGATTGGGCTTTCTAATGAGTCTAACTCTTATGCAGTGCCCCCCACTGTGTGCTGGAAGTAACCAGCAGACAGGACTTGCCTTGTATTGGCTGTGTTGCTGCTGTTTGAGAGGAGGCAGCTCCAAATATGTCATGACAGGAACACTTTTCTGGGTGACCTTAGACAACTTGGGGCACTATTCCAGCCCATCCTTTCAGCTCACAAAACTCCACCTATGCATCATGAAAATAGTATTATAATTTTTCTAGCTGATTATAAATGAATACATTCAGAAATCAGTCAGAGGAAGTTAAAACTTCTCCAAATCTTAGCATTTTAGCCTATCTCAATTTTCATATTTTTCCTATGTAAATAACAATAGGGATATTTCCAGGAAGATTTTTTTAAAAAAAAATTTTCAAGAATAAGACTACACATATTGTTTCTTAATTTTCTTATTAACTCAGCAATATACCTTGTAAACATCTCTCCATGTGAATAACTATTGTTCATCATCATTATTTTAAATAACTGCATAACATTTAATTGAGTAGATTTACCATAAAGATATTTGCCAATCCCTTCTTGCCAGATACTTAGGTTGTTTCCACTTTTGTCTGTTATAAACGGTGCTGCAATAAATGTCCTTATATAAACATTATGTACTCACCTGATTATGTTCTTAAGATGGATTTGTAAATGTAGAATTTCTGGGTGAAAGGGTTTGTGTTAAATTTTTTTAAATTTACAGTACAGATTAAGGGATAGGATACATCATTTATGCAACTTTTAAGGTATCATAAAAGAGCATTTTCTGTCAAACACTTGTCCAAGGTGAGGGGCTTTAGAAGAGAGGAGAGCTGACTTACTTAAGGGCTGACTCTGAATTTTCTCTTGGAAGGAACTGCAGCAAATAGGCTTAGTTTCCTGCCCAGCAGAGGTAGGGGCAAATTTTTTGCCTCTTCTGGAACTGCTGTTTAAATACACAACCCATGGTAGGTCACAGTGGCTCACACGTATAATTCCAGTGCTTTGGGAGGACAAGGCAGGAGCATTGCTTGAGGCCAGGAGTTCAAGACCAGCCTGGACAACATAGTGAGACCCCCGTCTCTACAAAAAATTTAAAAAATAATAAATACACAACCCCCTTCAATAAACAAATCACCTCCAGGTCAGTAAAGAGGCTTTGAGGCTGGCAGCTGCAATGATCTTGGTCCAGCTTGCCCATTACTCAGAGCTCTGTCCTGACTCTGCTAGCCCCATGCCAGGCAGCCAGCCCACGGCTCCTTGAGAGAGGTGGGCAGGCAGGAGGCTGCGTGGTCAGGAGGCATTCTACCACGAAGCACAGCATGTCCATTTAACAGTGGCGGCCTAGTGGCTTCTCAGCCTGTGTTGTCTTAATTCAAGTTGTCATTCATAGACCAACAGAAAACTAAAATCAATAAATGGTGAAAATGGGCTTTAAAGGCAAACTAAAATCACAGAGGAGGGAGGGAAACAACATCTGTTGCCTCAATGAGTTACATTTTTCCTTCCTATTTAGAATGGCTGGATCTGGGGTCTGCACTCAAGAAAGGGGGAGGGAGGAGAAGGCAAGTGAAATTCTCTTTTAAGGATATGCAGTGTCCATTGGATAAAACCCAGGCCTGGACATCACTCCACGGGGCTACAGAGAATGATGAGAATGATAGTATTTGGGATGGGTCTGTATTTTTTCCCAGGGAAGTAACAGGCATGGGTTATGGGATGTCTGTCTGCTGATTGCTGTGTTACTTCCGGCAAGTGTATGCACTTCTCTGGGCCACAGTTTTCTCAACTGGAGAATGGAGTCAGACTGTTCTCTGGTGAGAAATGTGCCTGGGGCAGCATCAGGATGCAGGATGAAAGCGCAGGTCCGGTGGTATGTAGGTCTGGTGGGCAGCTCTGGGCTTCTGCCAAAGATTTCATTTGAAGTTAGGATTTCATGGCAGAGACAAATGTTTGGGAAAAAAATCACTGAAAGAGAGGGTTTCCAAGTTTCCTTCCGCTTCTGAGGAGCTATTAACATCTGTTGCATGTCTACAAGTTATTTCTGAAAACCCAGTTTGGACTAATTCCACCTTCTTCCTGTGATTAGCACAGAACTGACAAGAGTAGAGAGGGTGCCAGGCCCAGGTGGGCAATGGAGTGCTGGTTCCAGCTATTCCTGGAAATACCGAAGCACTCCTCTGTGACAAATGGGACATCTCAGCCTGGGTATTCTCCATCTCATGGGCGTGGTTGTCAGAGGTGGGACAAGGGGAAGCACACGTCAGACCAGGAATCATTTCAAACCAAGAGACAACAAAAAATACGGTAATACCATTTGGCTGGCAGTGAAACTCCGTGACCCAATCTCTGGGGCAAAGCTAGGTTACTACTTCTTGTGCCTCTTTTGAAGAAACCAGACCTTCTGAGCATTGGCACCCAAAGGGTGTCCTAGAAGAAGGAAGAGGAAAAGGCTTTATCAGCAACCCTAACCCTAGCCATTCTCTCCCAAAGCCACTGCAAAAAACCCCCAAAATCAAAATAAGATGTGGGCTCATCACACAGATCGACACAGGTCCCCCAGCACCCGCTTCCTATGAGTCAGTCACCACGGGGCCCTTCCTACTTGGAAATTCTGGGGTCTCTGAGAGGCAGAGTGATTTGCTCAGCCCAAATACGGAAAACCATTAAGGGTTACTAAAAAACTCATTGGCAAGAGGGTTGTCAGAAATAGAAATGCGAGCTTACCTGTATCTAGAACATACAAAATGAGCCAACACTTTAGGAAATCTATCTAAGAAATTTAGCTCTGGAAACTTGACTTGGAGCTGGTTTTTTGAGGCAAGAATTTCCTTAGTCTGCTGGTGGGAACAGAGCCCTGGGGCTCTGACGGTGTGGACGACCTCCCAAAGTCTGGCAGGAATGGTACCCAATCTACCTTCACATCAAACAACTGATATCCAGAGGGTCTGGGGCTGCCATATTTACTTGGCCTCTGAAAAGGGTGGACCAAGCAGTGACAGAAAAAGCCTCCTTCTGTGCACTGGCCTAGCTCAGCAATCTGGTGCCTTGCGGTGATCCAGATGCAATGGTTGCCCTGCTGTTCCTTGAGCACTTCTGATAAGTCAGTTTGATTAGGTCCTGTCAAAAGGGGCACCCATCTCTCACCTATCGTAATAGCTTCTACCATTTAATGAGAGCTTACCCTGGGCCTATACTGTTCAAAACCCTTGCCATGTAGTCATGGATTCAATCTTCTCAACAACCCAGTTATTAACCCCATTTCACAGATGAGCACATTGAGGCTCAAAGAGGTGCTGGCTGTAGAGCCAGGATGTGACTCTGCCTCCAGAGTCTGGGCGTATTAACCAAGAGACTATTTTGTCTTTGAAACCACATCCATCTACATTTAAAGGATGAGAGAGAGAAGCCTTTGATACTTCATCTTGGCCACTATCAGTTCCACGGGGTCCTTGAGAACCATACACTGAGAACAGGCAAAGGTTGCAATATTCAGAGCTGAGGCTTCGGCCCCTGTGGACCCCAATTCGGTGTCTTCCTGGGATAGGCTGGACCTTGTGGCACACCCCTTTTGCCCAGGTTACAGGGAGGACCTATGCGAGGTGAGTTCTCAGTGGCTGAGTTGCCTGCTACGGGCCCTCCCAGGTGGACATCATTAAGGGTGCAGAGAGAGACAGCAACCCCTCTCAGGGGAGCATAGTCTCTGCTCCTGTGACTCACCATAAACTCCCCCTTTGAGGACCTGGGCCCTTGAGATGTCCTACAACCTGACCTGTGAGGAAGAGGACCTGTTCCCATCTCCTCTGGGGAGAAACCGGCCTTCTCTTCCATCCCCCTCTGCCTCATACATTGGTGGCCAAGCTCAGTTTCCAAGGTGGCCATGAGGGAGGCTGTTAACTAATCAGGGAGGTGCAGAGCCCTCGCTGTGTAATTCTTAATTTTTTGAGTTGCGGAACCCTATTTATTTTATGTGACAATCTCTTCCTTCCCCCTACTGCGACAGAGTGTTCTGTGGCGTATGTTATGATCTTTAATTAAAGGGAACTTAATTTGGTTTTGCGGCTTCCTTTGTTCGTTGGCGACACCCTAGGGTGTTTTAAAACCAGGTTTTGGAATCATTACCATCGAAGCCTAGAGTCTAAGGCGGACTCACTCCTGTGGACCGATTCTGGTTGCCTGGATATGAGGGGATGTCTGTCCCCCTCCCCACCCTACTGTGTGCCTCAATGGAGAATCTGGAACTTTTCCAGGTTTTTCCTACTTGCCTTGGGATTTTCTGCTCATCTTCCAAGGAACACAGACCCTGCAGGCCCCACGAATGGACCATGGGCCAAAATGATGTTTGAGAAGGGGACGGACCATTTAGATGACAAATGGGCTTCAAGACACTGTCAGAAAGTCCAGGAGGTGAGGACTATTAACGGTCACATGGAGGCAGCCGCATCTGTGATGCCAGAGCAGGTCGGTGGGTCCCCACTGCTGTGTTTACTGCTCCTTAATGCGGTATTGTTTACTCACAATTAAACCCTTTACCATTAATTTAACTTTCAGATGCTGAAATTGGTCACACAGCCTCGAGTCCCAAGGCCCGGACAGATGTGTTCTATACACTTGTTTAAACACGGCGCTCATTAGGAGGTAATGCATGTATAGCAAGTTGATTACACCACAAAGCAGGACGCTTTATCATGGGGGTCTCTCAGGAGGCAGCGGGAGGGGCGGTCAGCTGCCGCTGTCACTGTCTTTCCGCCTCCGATCTGGAGTGACGGGTAGGCCCGCCACCTCCTCGGCGGCCTGCTCGGAAGTACACAGCTTCCCGTCAGACGCTGTGGAGCTGCCTGGGAGGGGGTATTAATTGTTGTCAGCTTCCATGTCACACCCCAGATAACAAACGAGAGCCACCCCGGCAGTGTTTAAGGGAGATAAACCAGTTGCCTGAGCCCCTGCAATTAAACACGCTTGCATATTTAACCGAGATGTTTCCTGTAAAAAAGCAAGGCCACCCTGAGCACATTCGATGGCACAGAGTGGCCTTTCCAGATGCCAACAGTAGCGTCCTGTGTGACCTGGAAGCTGCCCATCCCCCGGGCTCCGAAATGGGCCCTATGTCTGCAAGCGTCTTTCTTGGTAAACCACATTTCTCCTTTTTGATCCAAACAGATGTCAGAGTTCAGTGTGATGTGGCAAGAGTAGAACCTCTCTTATTTTCTCCTGTAGAAAAAAAGTAGAATAGTACAGTGGTGAAAAGGAACGATTCTAGAGCCATGCTACCTGAGTACAAATTCCAGATCTGCCTTTCTACCCTATGTGACTTTGGACAGGTAGCCTCAGTATATTCATCTATAAAATAGGTATAATAATAATTCACACCTCCTGTTGTCATGAGGATTAAATGAGGCTTACGTTTGTCACACTGTGCCTGACCCGTGGTAAATGGGGAGAAAACGTTAGTTATTAGTAATGGTCAAATTAGCCTATTTTCCTTTTACCTTTCAATAAACAGAATTGCTTAGGAGTCGATAACTACAGGGAATTGTTGTAAGTTAAACTGAGTAAGGTGACGGCAACATTGTATTGTCACGGTCCTCTCCTCCTCAGAACTGAGGAGGTGGCATCTGTGGCGTCTATGTGCTCACGGCAGAAGCTGTTCTTCAGTGTTTTGCCTCAGGGCAGATCCAGCAGGCCCAGGAATTGGATAGATCTGCACCTTCCAGATAGTTCTAGATATTTCTGCCCCAACGCCGGACAGGATTGAATCTGCCAAACAACCTAATTTGCTTCTCGAGTCATTGTTGTTGTACTTCTTTTAACTTGCCCTTGCAGCAAAGTCCTGAATCCACCAGCCCACAGCAGCCTATCCCTCTGTTACTTGCCTGGGTGACCCCCAACCCCATTCAAGCCCTGAAGTTTAAACTATGCAGAGAAACTAAGGCAGCTGGGATGGAAATTCCTTGCTATTCTATCCTGGTCACTTTGTCCTCATTGGGCAAGTCCAAGCCATTGTCCTCTTGTTATGGGGCCTTTGCACACACTATTTCCTCTGCTCAAACCGCCTCTGCTCAGGCTGGCATGCTGCCTTGCATCCCAGCTCAGGCTACCCCCTCTGGGCCTTTCCTGATCCACCAGACTGAGGCAGATCTCTCTGTTTTAGATTCCCAGAGCATTGTCTTTCTTCCTTTGTAGCAACTATCAAAATATTCATGATTTGAGTAATCATCTGCTTAATTTCCATCTTCCCAATGAAGATGGGGTGATGTCTGTCTTGTGTACCACATAACCCCAACACCTAGGTTGTAGGTGCTCCAGAGATGTTTGTGAAATTCCAGTGAATCACTAGAATGAGCCAGACTGTCTTCCTTGGGGATCTGGAGAGAGGGAAAGTCCTTATTAGTCCTTATGCCTCTTCCTTCTTTCCTTTACATGACTCAGTGATGATAATGCTGTTCCTTTTCTCAATGTCCTTGTTGGAGAAGGAGGTATGCAAGGGTTAAAGTGGACTCCCACCAGATCTGTGCTGGCTGTGTCCCTTCTGGGGGTCTGCGAGTCATCACTTTTTCCTTCAGCCGTGCTGACACCACCAACTGCTCAAGAACCCACAATGATTTGTCCTTGGACAATGCAAAGGATGTGGCTCTGCCTTGTGGGTATATTTTAGGGTGGGTGGGACCTTCATTCATTTGCCTCCACAGCTGCTTCCAATGGGCTTTGTGGTTGCCTGTTCGCCGCCTTCTCATCCCATCGCGTTACCCTTAATAACCATTGCCCTGGTGGGAGAGGGGTGCCGAATTCCGTGTCCTGAGCGCATGTGTGTGTAATGTGCCAAGCGAGTGATCCTAATGACGCATTCAGCACACCACTCCCCCAAGACCCAGCTTCCAGCTTATCCAAATCCATTTGTATTCCTGTTCAGACCTTTGGGATCAAAATTTCTGACCCTTTTTGTGAAAAGCAAAAACACCTTTTGAAAAAAGTAGAAGAGGGAGGTGAAATCCCCCAAGCTTTCACTTCCCTTCATGGTTGAACTTCAATGACTCAAATCATTTGCAGTCAATCTAGTTAGCTGACTTGTCTTGCTGCCTGCCAGGAGGTCAGCATTGCTGGATTTGCCCCTCTAGGGGCAGCATGTGGCCCCAGCTGGTTGTGCTGTGGTGGGAATGGGGTGGGGGGTGCTGTGTTGTCTGGAAGCCACGTTGGGGGCTCTTCCTTTGCACAAGAGCCTTGTGTTCCGCAAAGATGATATTCCTAGGGAAGTGCTTTTGTTTGCTGTTTGTTTGTGTTGGGTGGGATTAGCTCTGATTACATATTAATAACCTAGAGCACTATCTAGTAATTAGATGTTATCTTCCAGATGTTTAAAAGAAACCTTTAATATATTAAGCTGCTTGGAGGTCTCTTGGCACTTTATTAAAATGGATGGAATTTAAAATGGGAGTCGGGGGTGAAGCTTTCTTGGGATTCTCTTTGCCTGTCTAAGGCCCCGGAGCCCAGGGTACCTATGAAAGGACCCAAAGCATTTATTGTGATGGCCCCTGTTTGGGAACAATTGGGGCAGCCACCCATTCAATGGGTGGCAGAGGGATGGCCATGGCACTTCTGGCCCCTGTCAATCGGCCAGAGCAACCCATTGAGTTCTTTGAACCACTTGAGTGAATCTTTCAGAAGTTTCCCTCCTCTGAATCCTACACAATCGCCTGTTCTCTCTTTATTAGGCGCTTTGAGGGACAGCCTGGTCTACACCTGCCTTTGAAGGGGCCCCCACCACGGTTTTAATGACCTCCATCCGTCAAAGGAAAAGTTCAGAGTTCATTCTTTTGTCCAAGCCCCAGCAACTGAGGAGTTGAGGGTGCTGGCTGGTCCAGGCTCTTTAAGTCACCCGCCCGAAAACTTTCCCTGTGACCTCGCTCATGTCAAAACAGCGAGCTGGCCACTCTGGCCATTGTCATCGGAATAAGGGCTAAGTGATGCTGCTTGGTCATTACGTGTGCCCTGATTGGCAATCAGGGTACAATAGGGGGTCATTAAAGGCCATAAAACTGCCAAAGCTCTGAAAAGGGGATTTTGAATGGAGCCAGAGGGCTCTGGGAGCCTGCCTTTGCCGGGCCTTCAAGGAGAGGGGGTTTGAGCTGATCTGGGGGAAAAGTCAGCTCGGTCTGGATTAAGAAGTTTCTCCCCTGTGACACCAGAAAAAACTGATCTCCCAAAGTCATCTTCCTGGCCTTCGTTCCTTCGTTCTTGAATATGATCCACTTGGAGCAACAACCTGCCTCTTGCTTCATGAAATGAAACCTGCAGGGATGAGACTTTATATGAGGAGGTAAAATTATCTGTAAAAATATAAATGTTTCTTGGATTAAAGAGTCATCGTGCATTTAAACCAATACAAAGCTCTCTATAATGAAAGAGGCAGCTCATACCAGGCCTTGTTCTAGGTGCTTTGCAGGTGTGAACTTAGTTAAGCCTCACACCAAGCCACTGAGGCAGGTTAACATGACAGTATTACAGCTATCAAGGCGTTCTTGTAAAGCTTCCCCAACATGGCCTGCCTTGGGCAGGAACCATGGAAAGAGAAGACGTGTCCTTTTTCTTAAGTAAAGATGATGGTAGCATTAAAAGTTACATTTTATTGAGTCTCTACTATGTGCACTAGGCACATGCAGTATCTCACTTAATCCTCATGTCCATGGAGTTGATGCTATTATTATTATATTTTTATGAGAATTAACAACATGGAAACTGAAGTGCAAAGAAGGGGGATGTGGATAGCACGCAGGCACCGCCCAACCCCAGGGGTGCCACACACATTGATTACCTTGTGAGTGATGCCCCCTGCAGCAGAGCAGCTCTGGACCTGCCTGGGCTCATGCCAACTCGACTGCTTGTGTTTTCAACCATTGTGTCCGATGTGGCATAGGGATCCTGGGTTAGGCTTCAGCAGATGTTGGCCCTAGATCCTGCTCTGCTGGGCAGCCTTGGGAAAATCACGTCACATCTCTGTGCCTCCACTTTCTCAGCTGAAAAATGGTGAGGATGGGTGGGAGTCTGGACTAGTTCTGAGCTTCTCAAAGTGGTCTCTCCTCTGCCTTGGGTTAAAGCCAGGGAATACACACGAGTCAGCTTTTGAGATCATCTGTTTCATTCCAAGGCAAGTAATTAAAACCATTATTTTTCTGTTTTCATAGGAACAGGTATATTCTTCAGTAGAATGCAAAACCCCCATGAACTTTTCAGATTAAAAATGAGCCTTTAGGGAAGTTTGAAACTTGCTCTGCATGCCTCTGAGCTCTGTCCACTACCCCCAAGATCTCCCAGGGCTATCTGCTCCCTCTCCTCTGCCTGTAGCTTTGGAAGAAAAGTTTAGGGCCCACTAGATCAACTGGCATGGGGACGGCTTGAACCCCTTTTGAGGTAGCCCACTAGTTGGTAAGAGGGTCCTCTTGGTCTACAAAATGGAGCCCCCAAGCCCTCTTGGGGAAATGTATGAGAAAATGCACCATAAGCTGTAAATGTACGTGCAATAGGAGGCTGAGATGACTGGGGATTCCCAAGGCTGTAGTTCCAAGTTTATCCAGGGCTAGAAGGAGGGGCCCTGGGGACAGGGACAGGGACATCCCGTCAGATTCTGGCTCCACACAGGACTAACTCTGGGACCCTGAGCAGATGACAATTTCTGTAAACCTCTGTGTCCTCACCTGTAAGGGGGACTAATCAGAGTGCTCACTGCCTAGGGTTGTGAGGATTAAATGAGAAAATCCATGCAAGACACTTTGAGCACAGTTTATGTTGTGAACTTTCAGTAAACGTCAGGCGTCATAACTAGTATCATCCTGGTGCTTTATTTCTGTGGCTACCATCATTCCTTTAAAGAGCTGAACAGCTCAGCTGTGGTCCTCGTGGCGTCTGGTCTCTAACTTAGAAAGAAAAAAGAGAAAATAAAAGAAAACCAAAGAGGACAAAGAGAGAACGAATGTGTGCACTTATGCTGCTCCCTTGTTGAAGATTCCCTTGGAAGGAATTTTTCCTCCCTGTTTGTATGTTTAAAGCCACTGAGTTTCTGGCTCACGTTCTGTTTCTTTGCACTGAGTTATCTGGCTTCTTTTCGTCCATCTGTCTCTCGGAATCTATCTTCCCCTCTCTGAGTCTCTGGAAATCTCCCTTCTCCCTGTCTCTCGGTTGGGGAGAGTGAGCGATTTCCTTTGAGTCTCTGGAAGCAGCTTTCCTCGTCTTCATTGGAGGGGGTGGGGCCTCAAGCATGGGGAGGGGAGAGGCTTTTTGGGGTGAAGGTGTCCTCTGGTGGGTAAGAGCTGGGGGCCTCTATGCCTTTTGAAATGCCTATTCCACCCCACACTGACTTGTACCCAGGAAACTCCTGGAACACAAAGGACCCATCCTGGACCCCCTTTCTCCCGTCTGATTTAGGCCAGGCTTGCCTGCATAGATGGAGATTCCCCACGATGCTCTCCTCCTCTCCAGGAATTTTCCAAAGCACATTTGTCTCCCTCTGTGAGACAAACAGGATTTCCTGCACTCTAGTCCAAGTTATGAATGCCCAAAATATGACACCATTTAAAATCTCATCAATCTTGCATCCTGCTCCCTCAAATAAATGGAAGTGGCAGCTGGCATGGATATTTGCTTAAGTTTGCAGTATCCCAGTAACACCTTTGGGAAAAGGACCTATCGGCTTTCAACTCAGGAAAATCTGAAAATGGACTAAATTTGCCAGTTTGCTTTTAGTCTTTTTGGTGTGATGAAGATCTGTAGATTCTGGCCTGGTCTGGCCACCCTCTTTCTATGTGACCTTGGGCCATTCCCTTTCCTTGGCTTAGCCCTAGTTTACTGCTCTGTAAAATGAGGAAGTTGAACTCTCTAAGGCCTCTTTTTGATTTAATATTCTATTTCAAATATTCCTTCATTCATTTATTCAACACATATTTACTTGGCACCTACTATGTGGCAGGCACTGAATTTAGCAGTGAATAAGAATGACACTGTCTCAGCTGCCATGGAGCTGAGGAAATCTGAAAGGCTGGAAGGAGAGTTGGGGGACAAGGAGGAGAAGGAGGGAGGAAGACCAGTGAGGAGAGTTTATAGGGAGGCAGATTTCAGATTAGTCATAAAATGGACTTGCCCACAGAAAGAGCCATCCCAGAAAGACAAGATTCCACATGAGGAACTGAGTTCCCTCTCACTGAAAGCGCTCAAGGACATCAGAATGATAACCAGCCAGACTTGTGCAAATAATTCCCTCACTGAGAGGCTGTGTAAGAGCTGGCCAGGGGAAGGGCTCAGAAGGGTGGTTTTAGGTACCAGGAACAGCATGTGCAAAAGCTGCAAAGCCAAAGGTCACCCATGTAGGGCCCCGCACATAGGGTCAGATTTCATCCCAAGGGTGATGGAGATCCAAGATGGAGATCCACTGAGGATTTTTGAGCAGGGCAGTGAAATGATCAGAGTTCTAGGACAGTCATATCAGCCGCAGAGAGGTGAGCGGGTAGGAGGGAGAAAGCCTGGGGCAAGAAGGCCAGTCTAAGAGGCTGCCAGAGTAGTGTGGTTGAGGTATGTCACTCTCTGAGCTAAGGGAGCATCTGTGTGGGTGGGGAGAAGGGACGGGTGCTAGACACCAAGAGGAGGTGGGCTTCAGGGGCCTGGGTGACTTGACTGATTGGCCAAGGGGTTTAGGGAAGACAGAAGACAAGGACGACACTTAGGACCAAAAGTTCACGTGGATAGATCATGTGAACTGATTTTGATTTCAAAACAGTCACCTTTGGAAGGTAGTGAGAGGGAAGTGGGTGAATTCTTTCTATAGTATAGGTGCTAGCAGGTGATAATAAAAGTATTTACCAACTGGAATGAGGCCAGCTGGAATGAAACCATCAGAGCAGCTCAGGCTGCCATCACAAAATACTACAGACTAGGAGGCTTAAATGACAGAAATTTATTTGCTCACAGTTCTGGAGGCTGGAAGTCAGAGATCAAGGTGCTGGCAGGGTTGGTGTCTGGTAAGGTCTTTCCCCTCGGCTTGCAGATGGCATCTTCTTGCTGTGTCCTTGTGTGGCCTTTTCTCTGTGTGTGGATGCAGAGAGAGAGAGAGAGAGAGAGAGAGAGAGATCTGTGGTGTCTCTTCCTCATGTTGTAAGGACAGCAGTCTTACTATTGTCCCGATAGGACTCATTTATGGCCCCACACTTATGACTTCATTTAAACTTAATGAAATCCCTAAAGGCCTTATCTCCAGATACAGTCACATTGGGGGTTAAGCCTTCAACATATGAATTTTGAGGGGGACACAATTCTGTCCACAACAGCCTTCTTGCCCCTGGAGTGCCAGGCATTAACCTTTTAATTGCTAGGTCATGGGGACATCTGGGGATCTTGGGGAAGGGCTACAGGGTCCAGGCAGTGAGCCTGGCACTCAGAGGCCAAGTCTATTTACCAACTGGCATGGAAGTATTTTAATTTCTGACAACCTGGTAAAGCTTCAGTTGTACAGACCCCATGAATGCCAGCTCTGTATGGGCTGCATGGAACAGCATCACAGAACAGCATGTAGCAAGCTGCACCAAGCCACCAGGAGCAGGAAGTTTCACAACAAAAAAAATCAATTGGGAGGTGGTGGTGTTGGGAGAGGCTTTTAAAATTCAGATTAAATAGTTGCTTTTAAGAGTATTAGGACTCAGTGCATGGTCCATGGTTGCCTTTTAAGAGAGTAACTTGGCAATTTTTTTCCCTTGGACTAAATATCTGTCTTGATGAGTGAAAAGGGAGTAGCTGCATCGAACATCAAAGTCCTCATTACTAACCAGAGGGAGGCACTTTTCTCCTCCCTCCCTGTCTCATAAGCCCAACCTTATCTGGAGGGACCTCTGTCCCCAGAGCTGTAAAACAAGCTCTTTTCCTAAGCTAACGGTGCACAATAGTGTCAAATTATGTATAATGATTTTGTAATGTGAACTAATGCCACCAGGGACCTCTCAGAAAGTACCACTTTGATTAAACTTATCCAGCAACAGGGTCTGAATATGAATTTAGAGGTGGTGGTAAATTGCAAGGCACATTTATTTTAAGTATCTGCTGGTTGCTCTTATATGCAAAGACCCATCAGGCAGAAATCACCAGCTCTGGTGCATTTGGGTTTCTTGGTACAGCAGTGGGACGAGGCAAGTGTGATTTATTCCCTCCCGTTTCTTCACCCGGGGACCTCAAGCCTTGTGAGATTCTTTGCCAGCAGATGCTGGGTCTGCCTGCCCCTCTTTGTTTCAGACATGCTCACAGATCTAGGAGAGTTCTACTACCCTTCTGATGGATCAGAGAGGGCACCTGGGCATGGCCTCAGAATTAATGAGACCTCCAATTACATTTATTTGCTTCAAGGAATTATACTCAGCACTGACCCCATAGAGCAGACTTTTCCCACCTCCTTGGTGTTTCCTCAGAAGTAGTAGCTAATTATAAGAAAATCATACCCAGGAAGGACAAATGGAAGGGACCTCAGAAGAAAATAACAGGGAAATGCCACCTCTCCAGCCCTGTGCCTGGTCCATGAACCGCACTCTGGAAGCCTGCCGTGCCGTCCCCGTGACCCAATAGAGCTAAACTCCACCTGTGTTCAGGCCACCACCACCAAGAGATGAGAGGGAAGACAATACTAATCAAAACTAACCCATGCCATTTTTCCGACTCTGCTAATCTTAATTGAATCAATCTCCCAGCCTCTCTTGACAGTGAAAGATTGCTCAAATCTGGGAGGCCAGGCTGGACACGACTCCTAGAAGAAAAAAAATCTTCCTTAATCATTAATTTGTCCATTCCCTCCCATTTGGCCTCATTCTTCACTGTCTTGCTCGTGCACCCCCCACAACCTTCCTCTCTTAGTAATCACTCCTAAGTGTTCTTCCCAATACGCTCACGTGGCCAGAAACCAATTTGCTAGAAAAAGACATGGCAGAGCAGCCCCACCCTCTCTCTTTCCCCCTGGTGTGCTCTCTCGCCTTCTTTCTATGAAGTCCAGTTTGGCTTTAATTAAGTCCAATGAGGTCTCTGTACTATTTGCTTGACACATCGGTAAATAGGCTTAGAGCAGACTTTCCCCAGGAGCTGGAACTACTGGGCAACGAATTGGTCTTATGTAAATCATTGGAAAGAATTCTATAATCATGGGATGAATCCTGCCCCTAGCAGGTGGATCATATGATGAACGGAACTGCAGCATCCTTGACATGTCTCAAAAGGAAAAGGACTTGCTTATGTCGTCTGGATTTAGGACTTTTCAGAAATTGCTCTTTTTCCAAATTATCCAGAACTCTCAGGCTCTGGGTTTAACTGTAATTTTTGTCTTTCTTAAAATAAATCCAATGGTTAGTGAGAAATATACGTGGGGTGCACAGAGTGAGTAAGAGAGGGAATTTGTCACCCATTACTGTCAGCTCTGGCTTGGACTATTGCAATAGTGTGCTAACTGGTCTCCTAGCTTCTATCCTTGCCTCCCAACGCTCGGTCCTCCATGAAGACAGCGATGCCTTCAAAGCATAGGTCACGTCGTGTGACTCCTCTGCTCAAACCTTCTTATGCCTCCCACATCCTCCCCAGGGCTCACAAGGGTTGACAGGATCTGATCCCCAGTTGCCTCTCCCACCGATTCCACTCCAGCCACCCTGGTCTCCCTGGTGTTCCTGAAAGATAACAACCCTGTACCCACCTCCAGCCTTTGCACTGGCTGCTCTCCTGCCTTCAATGTTCCTACTCTCTTGTCTGCATAACCCTTCCCTGCACTTCGTTCAGGTTTCTAATTAAATGCCACCTTAAGAGACTTTCCCTGACCACTCTAATAAAGCACCCCCAACACTCTACTTCATTTTACTCTACATCATTTATTGTCTTCTGATCTATTATTCATTTATTTTCTGTCCTTCTCCACTAGATTGTAAACTCCATGAAAGGATGTACCTGCCACATAGTAGATGCTCGTTAAATATTTGTTTAATAAATGACTGTTATCCCAGTGACAAGATTCATAGAGAGGCTTTTAATAACTTGGGACTCTTGAAGACAAATTTTCATAATTCCGAAATTCATAAGATGACCCTTAAAACATTTCATACTGAGCTCAAATCTCCAAATACCAACAACAAAGATGGGCAAAGCTGACAAAGTATTATTACTGGACGCTTCCAGTAATAATATAATGAGCAGTGTTTAAAACCAAGCAAGACATGGCAGTTGTCACGCTGGACTTTCAATTCAACATCATCCCTGATCAGGATTAAGAATCTTCTACCAGACAGCATGTCTTTGTGGTTATTTGCGACCAAGTTCTTAACCCTAGGTGGGTTGCCTTTCACAGGTGAATTTATTGTAGCCCTGTGGTTTGTTCCCCAGCCCTTACAGGCCAGCTCCCCAAGGCTCCCGTACGTGTAAATGCCAGGTGGTAAAACAAATAAAACACACCATTCTTCTCTCATGCCTCACCATAAATCGGTTCCAGCCTTACTCGTGGGGCTGGAGTAAAATCTGATTTATGCACTTTATGAGATTTATAGTGTAGTCACTTAACATAAAAAATAAAACCTCTCAAACATGAGTTCTTACACATAAATTCCAGAGCTAGCAAATGTTTGGAAACTTTTTTTCCCCTGGGTGATGCTGAACAGGCTTGCCTTATCACAGGGACCATTTAAGGTGAGAGCCTTCACTCCTGAAATTTCAGTCAAAAAGAATGGAGCATGGTGAGTGTAACCAGCATCACGCTTTGTGCATAGTTGGTACCAAGTAACGGTCAGTTGATTTGCTGTTCCAATTAGGGTCTGAGCTGAGGGTGGTAAAGGGTGACTTCAGTTTGGCCTCCAATGTGCCTCAGCTCTGTCTCAGTGGAGGAAGTGAAGATTTTATGTGGAAAGAGTTGATTGACATCATCAGAAGACATCGGATCTTCTTTGGTTGCCCTGGTGAAGCTGGTGGACAGGAGTGGGAGGTACTAGAAAGTTCCCTGCTTTAGAAATAAGGAAATGTAGCTTAGAATGAGTTTGCCATCTTTAAGCCTCAGTTTCCTTACCTATAAAATAAGGGAATAGATGACAATTGCTGAGGTCTCCTTTTGTATCCTATTTTATGATCCTTTGCCCAGGAGGGAAGGAACATGCCCCAATTTTTCTTTGTATTTTCACAGGGTTTGGTACAAGGAACAATGCCAATATGTTTGTTGAATAGAATTTGACTTTTTTAGTCTAAAAGTTCGGGGTTGGGGTTGAGGTGGGGAAGGAGCTTCCCTTAAACTTTGAAAGTTCCTCATTGACTAGTGAAAATAAAAATAGTTATTTGATTTAGTATGTATATGCCATTTGAGGAACACCTGAGGATTTCAGCCTCAGGAATGTTTAAAATGAAAAATAAACCTGTGCAACCCTTCCTTTGCTTAAAATTTGGTAGTATTAATGTTTGTGATTTTTGGCCATTAAAAAATTTTTATTTACTTCTTTAGGGCCAATAATTATCATTTTAAAAACAGTTGGGTGTTTGGATGTTTTCCACTACTCAAAGAATGATGAATCTCACCACATGCACACATACATGGAGTGTATATATATATTCCTGTTTAGGTGACAGTTTTAGGATCCTTCTAAGCAGTGGTAAAAAACTCGCAGTTATAATGTGTGATCGTTTTTGCCTTTCATTATAATGCAGAATTTCTCCATGCAAAATCAGGCCAAGATATAAGCGTAAACCCAGGGGCAAAATTCATTTATTATGCATGTACATTATTTCCCCCAAATATTTATAATACTTTTCATAATAATTATTTTACATATATTAGCTCTTGCTGCTATATTTGTATTAAAGATACCTTTATTAATCTTGAATATTTTGCTGAATAGTAAATAGAATCTCAGAGGCTTGAGTTAAAAGCTGCTCTTAGCTAGAATGCTGTAAATCAGTTGTTTTATGAATAAAATTGGCTTCTGTATTTTTTTTCCTGGGGATTGGTTATTTAAATAATTTTCCCATTTATTGAATGTGTATTTTTTTTCTTTTCTTTCTTTCAGGTTTTTTTTTTTTTTCACTAGAGACAAATCCTGCTATACCCTCCCTCCTGGCTCTCTCTTTCTGTCAGGGGAAAAATGCAAAAATCACATAAACCTTCTTCTAAACCTCCATCTGAAAGGGCAAGTGCTTTGCATTATTTAGCAGGCAATAGGCACGTTTGCCCCAGTGGTGGCACCAGCTGAAGCTCTCTTGCAGCTGATGGATTCCATGGCAAAGAAATACACTCACAGGAAACCATCACTGGTGAAACGTGAGACACGCCCTCTTGGATGGAAGCATTTCAACTTGGGTAGTATGACCAGGTTCTTTTGTTCTTGGATCTACCACACAGAATTGACTATGACCTTTCTTCTTTCTCTAGTTTTCTTAAACCGAGCACACCCTCCCTCACCCCCACGCCCCCGCAACCTTTGACTGCCTAGAACTGGAGATGGCAGCAGAAAGAAAAGAATAACATTTATTGGGTATCTACTGTACACCAGCCACATTTGTGGTTTTCACATCTCATCTTCAAGATAGGTGGTATTATCCTTGTTTAAATGGATGGCAACAATAATAAGGAAAATGCATAACAATTTACTGAGAGTTTTGTGCTGGGCTTTCAAAGTAGTAGCTCACTGAATGCTCACCCGGTTTGTTGAGCACTATCATTCTCCCTGTTTTACATATGATGAAACTAAGGCTTAGAGAGGGTCAAGGTCACAGAGTCAGGATTTAAACTCAGGTTGATCTAACTCCAAAGCCCATGCAATGCTGCCTCTGAGAGGAAAGCTCAGACAGAGGTGTCTGTGTGGCGCTAACGAAGGGGCTAGACTACGGTGTCTGGCCTTGCAGGTCCCTGAGTGTCCCTGTACTGCCATTGGGGGGGTGAGGATGTCCATGGAGTGGAAATGTAGCTGTTGGAAGGACATGCTTGGATGTGATACATGCCAATGGATAGCAGCCTCTCCCTTTCCTGTGCTGTTCAGCCACTACATCTTCTGATTGTGCCAAGGAGCAAGGAAAGCTTTTATCTTTTTAGACTTTCATAATCTCATCCCGTGTAAAGGCCAAGGGCTGGTCTACTAGTGTCCACTCTGATTGATGCTAGGGTCTTCCCAGGGTGAGACTGGTGCTGAGTAACATCTCCATAGACCAGTGATGCCTTCCGAGGGCACAGGAGAGAGGGAGGACTTGGCAGCAGGCACAGTGGATGTTTGCTAACCTGAGCTGGACTGTGTAACTGTTGGATGGCCTGCCTTCCAAAGAATTCCATGTTGGGGACTTGGAATTATCGGTCTCACATTCCGAAGAGAAGAAAGGTCCAGCCAAAGTGTGATTTTTCCAAAGTCACACAGGACAGAAAAGAAAAGAGTAGAATAGGGGCTCCTCAGATGCCTTGGAGTTGCTTTTCTAAGAAGCAACTCCTCATTGCCCTGGGAGGGAGAGAGAAGGCTCCATTTTCTTCACAGAGCTTATGCCTGGCCGAAATGACCTTATTTATCGTGTGCTTGTCCTGCCTGTTCTCTCTGCTGGGATGTTAACCTCATGAGAGCAGGAATTGGTCTGACCTGTCTACTGCATTATACTGACACCTAGAACTGTACCTGGCATTCACTAAATGTTTGTTGAATGAATGAATTAATGAATGAATGTATAAATGAGTGGTTCTAATGCTTTTTCCCAGGACCTACACTCACCTTTGAGAAATTCCCACTACTCTTGTCTAAGGTTCATCCTTCCCAAACTCCATCTTTTGGATTCGACCACTGTTTGGGGTTCTGTATGGTTTTATTTCTCGATTCATCTAGTATCTTCCAGTTTTGCCATTTAATCATGACCCACATGTCTTCCTTGGGAGCAGTCCAGGGCACAGAAACATATTCCTGAAGCAATTTGTATTCCTAAATATGGCCTCCTCAGCTCCCACAGCTGGGGGCAGCCTGGCTTAGGTTTTAGATATGCATATTATTATGTAAATGTACTTGAATTGAATATAATTTCCTTAAAAATATTTTCCAATGGAAAATAGATCTCCTTGAAGGAGGAACCTAGCCAGGCAGCACCTGAAGAAAGCCTTATTGTTTGCAGGAAGCATGCGTGAGACGTTTCAACAAGCTGTTTTTAGAATTAATGATGACAATAACAATAGTTAGAATTTATTGAATCCTTGCTGGGTGCCAAGCACTGAACTAATCACGTTAAAAATGTTTCCTCATTTAAGCTTCCCAAAAACCCTAGAGTACTTACAATGATCACTCCCTGATCATCACAGGTTACAGATAAGTAAACTGAGGCATGGAGAAAGTTTGAAACTTGCTCCAAGGTGACCCAGCTTGAGGCAGAGCTGGCCCCTGATATAGTGGGGGACCACCCCAGGGTCCCTGTTTGACCTCTCTGCTATCCTAGCTCCAGGCACTTTGAGTCACCTTCAAAGGCATCTCAGAGAAAATGTTTAAGCAATTCTGGAGGATTAAGAAGACAATATACAATACCTAACTCTTCGTACATTTTGTTCCATTATTCCAGCTGGTTCCAGTGCCTCTCTCAGGGGTAACTTGAGGAAGCCAGTTATTTCTGGTTAACACATTGTGTGAAATAAATCAGGAATATATCCTAACTCCAACACAGCACACGGAATCAGACCCACTTGGTTGTCTAAATGGAAATTATATTTGCATTAAAAGACCAAGTGTGTTGTTCTCCCTACAGAGCTTCTGGAGGAGAGATTCCTGGGGGTGGGGGTGAATTCTGCTTCTTTCTTTAAAAGGACATTTGAAATCCCAAGCACACATGCGTCCCATAGACTTTTTCTCCACGTGACTAATCTAGTCTCCTGTGACCTCTCTTTAGTGTGACGGGGGATGCAGGAACGGAGCCTGCAGCTTCTGCCGACCCCAAACATTTAGTTACATTAATCACAGAGCGTTTTTGGACTTTGAGCACCCAGAATGAAAGACACTTTCTTGGGGAGACATTGATCAAACAGTCTACAGGTATCTGTACATCGAGGGACATTAATCATTTCTGCATTATCTCACCCACCAGTAGAATATGTAAATGTGATTCCTGTCAATGATAAGAGGAAGTGAAATTATTCTTAGAGATTGGTCCATCTGGAGCTGTTGATACAATCTTACCTAAGACAATAGGTTGTAAAGATAAATTTTTTAGCATTACTAATCCAGCATTGCCAATACCCGTGGAGAATGGAGAAATTTAAAACCAAACTAAGAATGTACAGTCAGAAGAAAGAGGAAATCAAGTCCCAGTTTTGCTTTACTTCTGGTAGTATTATTTGGCAACCTAGCAAGAAAGATGCTTTCTGAATAATTAAGAAGGGCATTTTCAGAAGGGTCTTGCTAGGCAATTGGAGAATGTATTTTGGAAGGGTTCACGTCCGGCCAAAGGTTTAACTCTTAACATAAACAAGACAAAGGCCTTAAACCCCAGAAAGGAATATACATTATTTCTTCAGACTGAAAGTCCGGGAGTTCCATCTTCACGAGAGGGATCTCCTTAGACCCTTCTGGCCCATCAACTGCCTTTTATAGACTTGACAAAAAGTACCCAATATAGTGAGGAACAGGAAGAAACGGATAGAGCTCTCTGCTGAACAAGGAGACCCTGGGTTCTAATCGCAACCATGCGACTCAATAACTTTGTGACTTTGGGCAAATTCCTTCCTATCTCTGGCTCACTTCTTGCATATATGAAATGAAATGGGTTGGACAAGATGTTCTCTTCTTCAGGATAGAATGATAGGCCTTCCTACCTTCTCTCTCTTCTCTGTCAAGGTTGAGAAAGTTAACAAGTTCAGTAGAGGGCCTTGGGATGCTGACTTTGAGGGAAGTCTCCTGCTTTATCCATTGTGTGGCCATGGTGCCCAGACACTTAGGGCTGTTTGATCTTGGTGATCTTGTGGGATGCCCTGTCATGAAGGAGGCCTCTGGAGAGAGGACATATATACAGTTGAATGATGCCATTTTAACAGCATTTTTATTACTCAGAAATCATTGAAAGGAGAAGGGCATCTTGGAGAGCTGTTCATTTTTTTTAAGTGTGAATGCTAAGCACGTTTTGCTAAAAGTTCCAAAATTCAATGTTGCCCTGGAAGATCATTGAAAATCAATGGTAAGAGTGAGTGTTCAGGATCTCCCCCATACTCCAGTTGGGTTGCCCTCCCGTCCTTTCACACTTATAAATAAAAGAAGTGAAGAGTTCTAAATTATTATTTTTCAGCTCCAGGTAGGACAGAGAAATGAGAGGGCTTCAATGGGCATGAGAATGTTCTTTCTCAGCAATTAATGATGGACTAGCACCAGGTGAGTTATTAAGGGATGTGAGGAACTCTCCCTTTGGAGACCTTTAAGAAAAGGACTAAGTGATGACTCGCTTAGGAAGAAGGAACAAGGTAATTTCCTTCTGTGATGTCAGCTTCTGAAAGGTCAGAGATGTTTTTTCCCCCCCAAATCCTTAGACTTCTTCAAATAATCCATTATGAATCTGACATCCACAAATTGGCCTAAATGTTCCTTGAACTTTATGGGGTAATGAGTTCCTCAACTTTCTTGTGCCCTTGGGAAGGTTAAACGATGTCCTTCAAGCTCTATGCACTGTCTACTTGGTATCTCAGGATGTGGTAATCACCTTTTCCACTCGGCTGTGTCCCCTTCATGCTCCCTTTTTCCAGAATTAGTAGCTTTCATTTTTAAAGCTTGTTTTCATATAAAATTATTCTATTGCTTGCTAGTAACCTTAATTCCTTTTTTGTTTGTTTGTTTGTTATGTTTATCATGCTGTTTAATAGCGGGATTATTGGGTGAGAAAACTACAATGTACAAAAATAAGATTAGACTTTTTGGTCACTCATTAGACTGGATTCCCCAAACTTGTTCTGAAGAACTAGTCAGTTGAGGCTCTAATAGGCATTTCCTGAAGAAAGGATTTTTGTTTGGGAAATTCTAGGTTAAAGAGCTGAGTGGTTCTAAATGGAATGCAGGTCTTTTTAACGCTTTTAATGTGCTAGTGAACTCTGGGACTCTCAAAGAAGGGGATGACAGTACTTAGCATGTCCTACATTTATTTATTTGACCATAGAGTCCTCTTGTCTCAGCACAACTCCTGCAATGAGGGTCCACAGAGCACATTTTGGGGGAAAGGCTAAGTCAAAGGCCACATGCCTGGGATGTGTTAGAGAGTTTACTTGATGCAATATTCAAGAGGGAGAATAGGTTACATTAATTCTGTATCTTACTTATGAGTTTAAAAATTCATGATAACTTGTGAAATTTGCTTATTTAAAAGATCCTCTGTGTAAAAAGATACTCTCATAGTCTACTAGTAGGATTAAATACTGGTATAGACTTTCTGGAAGTTGTTTTCACAATGCTTGTGAAAAATGTAAAAAATGTTAATACTTACTAAATAGCAATTCCTTATCTAAGAATTTATCCTAAGTCAATAATTATTGAGTCACACTGAGATTTAATTTTGATGATGTTTATTCCAGTATTGTTTATATAGGGTCAATATTCAAAATATTTAATGACTAGTATGGCAAGGGCACCAACTAATCAGAAGAGATGCCTCCTATAGGGCTTGGTGTGGTTGGACTCATGCACAGCAATGAAGTTTTAGCCCTGATTCTTTATAGTAAAGATGAAAATTGAAAACAGAAATTCCCATGATAGGGAATAGTTATATAAATTGTGACATCTATGTAATGGAATATTTCCATTAAAAGTAATATTATTGAAGACTATTCAATAGCATAAATATTCTTACAATATTAAGTGTGGAAAAACAGGTTAAAACTGTATATAGATAATGATTCTGTTTTGAAAATAAAATATATACACATGGAGAAAATATTGGGAAGATACACACCCAAATATTAACATTGGTTATCTTTGAATGGTAAGTTCCCAGGTAATTTTGTTTTCTTCATTTTATGAGTCTGTATTCTCCAGATTAGGTGTCAGAAAACTATGGATTGTAAGCCAAATCTGGACTATGATCTGTTTTTATAAATAAAGTTTTATTGGAATACAGCCGGGCCTTTCCACTTATGTATTGTTGATGGCTACTTTTACACAACACCAGCAAAACTTGGTAGGTGTGACAGAGACTGTATGGCCCACAAAACCTAAAATATTTGCTATCTGGCTGTTTACAGAAAAAATTTGCTGACTCCTGTTCTAGATTATATACAATGAACACCTTTACTCATGTAATAGAAAAGTTTAACACTAAAACAGAAAACAATAGACTATGGGGTTTAAATATCAAAACTGTCCCTTTTTAAAAATGAAAATATAAAGAAATAACCCTCAAACATTTAGTAATATTTATTTCCAATATTCCAACCTCTCTGAAAAGTTTCAAGGGGAGAATGTAACAGAGACCTAACAACCTACTAGAGGCCATCTGAGATGGAAATCACAACACAGAATGTACAGATAAAAGTGTTGAGGTTTTCAGACAAGAGTAAGTTTTAACTGAGACACCAATAAGATGCATCTCCCCTGCTTCCTCATTCTTGTCTTCTCCCTTTTCCCAATGACTTCCCAGAAAAATCACAATATCACATCTGCTATAGACTGAATGTGTCCCCCCAAAATTTATATGTTGAACTCCTAACCCCCAGTGTTACAATATATGGAGCGGGGGTCTTTGGGGAATGAATGAGATTACTGTCCTTATGAAAGAGACCCCAGAGAGTTTCCCTCCTTCCTTCTGCCATGTGAAGACACAGCAAAAAGACACCCATCTATGAACCAGGCAGTGAGCCCTCACCAGACACCAAATCTGCTGGTGCCTTGATCTTGGACTTCCCAGCCTCTAGAACTGTGAAAAATAAATGTTTGTCGTTTAAGCCACCCAGTCTATGGTATTTTGTTATAGCAGCCTGAACTGACCATGACAGAATTTTCAGAATATTGAATTGTTGATCCTCTCTCCTGCTCCTTAAATTCCAGCTGCTTGCCATCTGACCATCCCTCCATTTTTTTCCACTCTTACTCTTCAAGAGATCAGAAGGTTCTTCTCTGGAGAATAGGAATGTCCTGCAAGGAAAGATGAATAGACATTTACTTATGCAGGCTCCCCAAAGCAAAATGTGGCATCTGACTAATCATCATAACATGCAGGACTTCCCATCTGCTTTTTAGAACCTCTCTATTAAATATAAATAGACTGCCAAGGATCTTCAGACATTTGAGAAGTCTTCAACATGAATAAACAAAGACAACGCCCCCTCACCAAAAAAAATGAAGGCATGGAAATAGAGACAATACAGGAACTAGAAGAAATTATTTAAAATCTATAATATCTTCAGAGTGATAAGGGAATATATTATATCTATTAAAAAAGAATATAAAAGTCAAAAAATGTGTAACAAGAAAGAGTTCTTGGAAACTGAAAATATGATAGCAAAAGTAAAAAATAAAAAGAGAGTTGGAAGATAAAGTTGAGAAATCTTTCAAAAGATCAAGTAAAAAAAAAAAAAGATGAACAAAAAGGTGGCTATTAGGAGGAAAAGAGTTTTTAAAAATAGAGACCAAATCTATGTGTCCTTTGTCTTACTATCAGGAAGCTGAGCAAGAGTGAACACAGAAAATACATACAAAGAAATCATCTAAGAAAAATACAAAAGATGACCCAGAAGTTTTCAAATTAAATGACCCACTGGCTTTCAGTGCAATATATGAAAAAAAAATATTTGACACTAGGCCCATACTGGTGAAATTTAAGAATGGCAAAGATAAAGAGAAGATCTTAAAAGCTTTCAGAGAGAAAAAAAATGTCCTACTTGAAGACTGGGGATAAGAATTAGATGTGACTTCTCAGCTGCAACAGTGGAAGTTAGAAGACAGTGGAGAACCCTGAGAAAACCCTGAGAAAGGATTTTTCTAATCTTAGAATTGTATAACCAGCGAATTTTTTATTCGAGTTTAAAGAAAAAAAAAACAACTAAAGTGAAAAGTTGAAAGATAAAATTAACTACTGAAAGATTTATTTTAGCAAAATGAGGGTTGTATTAGTCAACTTGGGCTTCCATAACGAAATATCATAGACTGGATGGCTTCAACAACAGAAACTTATTCTCTCCTAAGTCAGGAGCATAGAAGTCCCAAATCAAAGTCCCAAATCAAAGTCCGGCAGGGATGGTTTCCGGGGAGGGCTCTCTTTCTGGCTTGCCAATAGATGGCTGCCTTCTTGCTATGTCCTCACATGGTGGAGGCAGTGTGCTTTGGTGTCTCTTCTATCAGATTAGAGCCCCACCCTTATGACATAATTTAATCGTTTCATCTCCTCGCAAGCCTTATCTCCAAATACAGTCATGTTGGGGGGTTAGGGTTTCAACATATTAATTTTGGGGGGATACAAACATTCGTTCTATAACAGGAGTTCCTGAGGGAAGCCTCAGGAACACAGCTTTGTAGCAGGGCCAGAGAGCACCCAGCCTGGCCTAGGCCCTAAGAATGGAGGCTCCAGGAGGCAGGTATCCAAGAAAATCCATGTTTGAGAATGAAAATCTGTACCGAGAGGCTGTTAGTGCTGGAGGGAGGCACAGTGTAAGAAAGAAGGAATATTTAGCGTTGGGTATAGAAGACTAAGTAAATGAAAACTGTGACAATGATTTATTCCAGGTGGAAAAAAATAATGTATAGGAAAGGGTGCTAAATCATAGCACATGACTTGGGTTTTCATTGAAAACTAATTGCATAATTCAAAATAATGTGAATATTGACTTAATAAGAGATTATATCATGTCTCAGATCATACCATTCCCCTGCCCCCAAATCTCTCTACAGCTTTTTATTACCCTTAGAATAAAATCCAGACTCCTTCCACGACTCCCAACACCCTTGGTGACTTGGGCTGTTTTCTCTTCCTCATTCAGCCATCCCTGGCCACACAGGGCTCCATCAGTTCCTCACAAAACACCAAGCTTTTGCGACCCCAGGTGCTTTTCCCTCTCTCTGGAATATGCGTTCCTACTTTCCCACAGCTAATTCTCTCTCTGCCTTTAGGAGTCACCTCCAATGTTACCTCCTGGACGAGGCTCCCGACGCCATATTTCACTAGCTCTTTCTCTTGCTGGTTCCCTTTACAGCTCTCATCCCAATAAATAATTGTTGGACATTTATAAAGGAAAAACCTCTTCCTTGCCCTTCCCTCTTTTTTCATCTGAATGAGCACCTTGACAAATTGCAGGCATCTACCCTTTACAGTGGGGTTGAATTATATCTTAACTGGGCCACAGCACCATCTCTCTCCACCCCCACCAGGACCTCAGTGGAGAACACAGCCTCTGCCTTGTGGTCCAGTATTCATAGTCAGCCCAGAGCACTGGGAACAGGAAGCCTTGGCTTCTCTCTGCAAGACCCCAGCCTGCCATCCTCCAGGGACATGAGAAGAGTTAAACTCTTCTAACTTCTGTGGAGGCCCCGGTGTGGGGCTGATGGGCTTTGGAATCTAACCACTGAGTTTTAATTCTGCCCCAGCACTTCCTAGTTGAGTAACTTTTTGAGCCTCTATTGTTTCTTCTGTACAATGGACAAAATAGTAAGACTTGCCTTGTAGGGTTGTTCTTAGGATTAAATGAGGTAATAGCTATAAACCACTTAATACACATTCTGGTTGGTAGTGCTTACTAATTGTTTATTATGATTATTAAACTACTGTTGGGGAAGAACACGCTGGAAACAGCAACTGACTGGTCAGGCTCTTCAGTGTTGGTAGTCTAGGAAGGAAAGGGAAAGTAGAGGTGAATAATTGAGCATTTACTGAGCCAGACCTTCTGTGTTCCATGCACTTTCTCATGGTACCATTGCTGACCCCATTTTACAGATGAGGAAACTGAGCCTCAGGAAGGTAAAATCACGTATGTTGCCTGGAGCTGGCAGAGGCAGGTGTGGAAGCCAGGTTTTCTGGCTCCAAGGGCTCTTGTTCCAGGCTCTGAGAGGTGGGGGTCCTGAAGACTTCCACCTCTGTCCCTTTTCACCCCTCGAGTGCCTGGTTCTCCTCCTTTCGGCCCTCTACAGCCAAGCTGGGGAACTCTCAGGCCACACCAAAGGCGGGAAGTTAGATCACCAGGCATCTTTTAAGTGGGTAATTAGCTGACTATGAAAATAACTTCTTTAACCACAGCAATTCGCCCCACCAGGGGAGAGGGGAAGTCAATGTTTTTATTATAAACGGAATCGTAGAGGGGTTTAAGGTTTAATAGTATTTGGTTTGGTTTTGTATTTTAAAGGCCTGAGGTGGAACTTGGCATCTAATGCCCCAGTCCAAAAGAAAGGAAGTTTATTTTCCGGGTCAGATTAGAAGACTTTGGTTTTATTGACTTTTATTTTCATGGAAGAGGAATAACTTGCTGCTTTTGCTGAATCTCCAAGATTTCTTCTCCTATTCTTATCCAAGCCTTCTGCTAATTTTCTAGCCAAATGATGGGCAGGTAGGTCTTGGGCTAAGGGTAACAGTTAGGGGAGACAGGTAGAGAGAGAGAGAGAGACAGAGAGAAAGAGAGAGACTGACTCGTGAGGCAGTTCTAGGGTCTTGGGATCCAGTGGGAACAGGGATGATGCCCAAGGGGAGTGCAGAGGCCACTTACTGCTTACATGACCTTGACCAAGTTACTTAATCTCTCTGAGCCTAGTTTTCACATCTGTAGGTGAGAGGGGTACCTGTGGCTTGTCCAGGGAGCAAGTCTACCCAGCACGATGTCATGGCTTAGGGCCTGGACAACCCAGCTTTGAACCCTGGCTCTAGCCTTTACTTGCTGTATGGGCGGGTGAATTAAGCCCTTGTTTCCTTGTCTATAAAATAGGAATGATATTATTAAGGTTGTTGTGAGGGTCAAATGGAAAAAGTGCTTAAAATAATGCCTGGCACATAGTAAGTGCTCAAGAAACACCAGTAGTTTTATATTATTATTACTGTTGGCATTGTTAATATGGTCTGTCTGGTTTCTGTAGGGGCATAATAGATAATAAAGTTGAATTTAGGTTCATATTATGGAAAGATTTAAATGTCAAACTACGAAATTTGGATTCAAAGAATTCACTTTTGAGTTAAAGAGACCTGAGGCCATTTCATTCAACTTACTCAAGTATCAGATGGAAAACCAGGGTCTCAGGCAGACAGTGTAGCTTGCTCAAGGTGGCTGATCTGTAACGAAGAAGGGGCACCTTGCAAGACCCAAAGACCATCAGTGGGAAGGCTTCCCTCCAAGAAGCTCCTAGATTACAGCCCTATTGTTGGTGTCTAGAATCCTTCCCAAAGCACCTGGGTTAAGGCACCTTTCATATTCACATGCCAACACATTAAAGCCATGTAAGACTATTCACACTTTAGTATGAATTAGTTTATCAGAAGATTTCTGGTGTGCTAGATAGCTGAGAGCAGGGTCCTGCTGGGTGGGTCAAGGGGAAGATACAGTGTGATCCAGGGTGGAGGTGGAACCTGGAGCCTGTCTCAATCAGCGTCATTGTGGTTGGGAGGGGGGCAGCTGAGAAGCCAGAGGGCAGGCTGAGGACCACCCCCCTTCCTCAGGGACACCAAATACATGCCTCTTTATGGTTTAGCTAAGGCTTTTATAGTTTGGAAACTATTTAGTATTGGGCAGAGATTTCTCATCCTTCCTGAGCACTCAGAACCAAAAAATGCTGAAAAAATTTGGTCAGTGATGCTTTAACCGCACTGGCCCATTTGCAAATAGGCCCAGTGCACTGGGTTAAGCCATTTCCCCAACCCACAGCATCTCTGGGTTATATTATTATTGCGTTCATTTGTTCAGATCTGCCTCCGACTGGAAAGGACTCTGGACAATTTATAAGGATAAGTTAAATAAAACAAGAGGGTCTCCTACCATCCTTTTCCCCGCTCTTCACCTTGAGGAGCAAAGGAAGGGACAAAAATGAGGGTGGGGTAGAGTGTTCAATTAGGACTGAGGCTGAAAAGTATAGACCATTAATGCACACAGCTTGTCTAACAGTGGGCTACATCTGACTTGATCCCAGGGGCGATTTCTGCCTTTCTGGGAGTGTGGGTGGAACCTGCTTCTTTAATCAATCCTTGAAACACCATCAGTGTTTACTGATGAGGGTTATAGTGGTTCCCTCAACCAACTTCACTATGATCATGGAACTTCTTCCCCCTACAAGGAGGCTGCCTGCCAATGGGCTTTCTCTGCAGATCATTGGTTTACTCATTCCATGTGTGTTTATAGATGCCTTCCATATGTCTGCACTTGTCTGAGCTTTGGGAATGTGAGGGTTAACAAAATAGTCCCAGGTCTTCACCGTGTAGCGCTTACCCTCTGTTGTGTGCAATTTGCACAGTATCTATTAAAAGTTAGACGCCGAGACATTTTGCAGGACCTCACCCTCTGTGAATGCCACAAAGGTTCTTTGGAAAGGGACTGCTTCAGTCAGGGGCCGAGCAGGAACACGTAAAAGGCTTCAGGTATTTTCAACAGAGGGAAATGAATACAGGGGGTTGCTTCCAGGTAGAGGAAGAGCTGAGAGGCCAAGCAGGGGACAGTGAAGTCACTCCGAGATCAGTAGCAGCTGGATGCAGCCACCAATCCCATCCCTCCAGGGGATAAAAGGTTGACCCCAGGGACCAGGGTCACCAGTAGAAGCTGCAGCCATGCCAGGTTGTCTGGAGGGAGCCTGAGTCACAGAAGAGATGCAATTTCTTCTGAAAACCACCCAAGGCAGAGAGAACACTGGGAGAAATACCTTGTCTTTTCCCTTCTTCACCCTCAGAAGCCCACCGCGGCCTCCAACAGCTGATGCTACTTGCAAACCACCTTTTACAAGAGTCTGAGATCCACAGACAGTCAGCAGAGCCAACCCCTCTTCTTCCCCAGTGTAGGGTGGAGCGGGAGGGTGAACAATAGATCTGTGTACAAAGAAGGCCACTGGCCAAAGAAAGCCCTGGACAAAATTTTATGTGACAGCCCAGAATATAAAGTCACCCTAATGGTCAAGGGGAATAGCAAAATTTGGTGCCAGGTTCTCCTGGAATAACAATAATAGTGATAATAGTAACAATGACAGCAGCCACTGCCATAGAACGCCTCTCTGTTGAATCCTCTCCCAGCTGTGAATGTGCGTGTACATGTATGTGTACACACTCACTCAAAGAGACAGATGCTGTCATTGGGCCACTTATAGATGAGGAAGCCGAAGCTGAGGAAAGGTGACTCACTTGTCCAAGGTCACAGAGTGACCAGAAGCTGGAGCAGAGTTTGAATTATAGTCTGTCTGATGTCCAATCCTGTGTCCTCAACCACTGAGCCCTGAACCTCCATGTTTCCTTGGATGATGAGCTCTCGAGCCAAGCCAGCCCCTGAACATGGGGAATCCTTGGGGGGAAAAGGCAGCTCTTACAGGACTCAGGGATCAGACCTAGAGGAAGAGCCTCCTCTGGACACCTGTTGCCCCACCCACACACCCCAAGTAGCTTCTGAACATCTGGGGCCTGCCACAGGCCTGGGGAACAGGCCAACGGCCTATTGGCAAGACCTCGGCCCTGGTGCACAAAGGGCAGAAGTCAGTGACTCAAAGGGCAGTGTGTGCTGGTTTCAAGATGTGTAGTGGGTGGCCCAGTTGGGTCGGATGGGGTTGGGCCTACCTGGGATCTTCCTTGCTGGCCTCCTTGTGGGGCCTCCAGCTGTTGCTCTGAGGCTGCCTGGCATTGGTGGGCTGACTGTGCCCCTGGAACTCTGGGTGACCCACCCCCCTGGGTCTGCGAATCTTCCATACTGGGAAGGGGCTGGGAGGAGGCAGAGAGCATTCAGCCACAACAGTTCAGGCTCTTTTTTGAGAACATGTCCCCCTGGCCCTACTTGGCAGTCTTCAAAAATTCCTAGATGCTGGTGTAAGCTGTCTCTGCTTGAGAATGTCCGATTGTCAAAAGAAAAGTCAAATCAAGGTGGGGAGCTGGGGGTTGGGGGGACTCAGTGAGTTTCCTTTGAATGCTGTACCACAGAGTTTCTGATGTGGCTTTAACACTTTGTAGTAGTCAGGCCTCTGTATGTTACAGCGTTCACAGCCTGGGACCCTGGCTTTATCACTCCCTAATCTCAGTTTAATTGCTGTGGTCAATTTACCCTGCACTTAATAACCCACAGCTTGGTATATTATTTAATATAGTTGACACACACTTTGCTTTAAATGTCAGCACTGGCTGGGCCTGGGGACTTGGCAGGCTCCCTGGGAGAGATGGCAGAGGAGCAGCGTCATCTGTTCAGCGTCTGGGATGGTGGTATTTTGGCTGCAACTTTTCTTGGCTTGAAGGCTCAGCCACTGCCCAGTGCTGAGCCATTGGATGGGAATCGCCATCTCCTGCCTGTGTCTGAGGCCCACGCAGTCTGGATCTGCCTTCCTCTGGCTGCCTCCTGCCTACAGGCCCATGGAGAAGGGGTGTTCATAAGCTGAGAAGCTTGGAAAGTGCATTGAGTCCAGGCACAAATGGGAGTTTTGCAGCCCCAGGGCTATGTGTGGTCCCGTCCTGATTGTGTATTTGCGACCAAGACCTTAGGGACAGCAGTTGGGTAAATATCACACTCTGGTTGAGGGATTGTAAGGGACATCAGTGATGGCAGCTATGCTGCGATGCTCTGCCCACCACCCTCCCCAGGCTAGACTCAACCAGAAAACTGGATGCATTTGTGTCACCCACTTAAATTTGATTCCTTCTGCCTCTGATGGACTAAACAATTCAAGTAGATGCCTGTCAAGATGGCCTCCCAGCTCATTGTCACTATCCACTGCAACTTTCTATGGAAACTACCCTTCAATCCACAGGGCAAGGGAACCAAAAAGTGTTGTTTGCATTGGGTATTCCTCTCTCCCTGGTAGGAACCCTGACCTAAGCTGGGCCAATCAACTTCTCTGTTCTGGAGATTAGGGATTCAAGATGAAGAGACGATATGACCATGTATGTGGGTACCCAGAACAATAACTCATAGACTTGGGAGCCATATTTTGCCACATGGACCAGCTACAAGAGGAAGAGAGACAGCTACTCGAAAAGGCTCTCTACCTCCTGGTTCTAGACCCTCCCAAAGAAGTAGCATTTTTCCTGTCTTTGGCTTCTCTGAGACACTCGGGAGCCTTATGATAAATTCCTCCTTTTAACTTAAGCAGTCTGGGTTGGCTGGTCTGCCTCAAACAATGTGGGAGTGCTCTGCACAGAGCTGGCTGAGGAGGAAGGCTGATCCTATTATTATTAAGTTGTATTTGGTATATGGTTTTTTTGAGGAATGTAAACTTCTTGGGTGGGAGTCTGTTGAGGGTCACACTGGCTTTGGGTGGGAGAAATTTGTTCCTAGGCCTGGAGTGTGCACTGAACTTCTCCTTCTGCACTTGACATTCAGGGTATAGCAGGAATCTGGCATCTGTGCCCGAGACCACTGCCTGGGGAGCTTATTTCAGTCTCTGGTCTGGTTCCACTGTCCAGGTGATGAAAACCCCTTCCAAGTTGTTTTGGAAATCCAGGCTTATCCTGGAGTACCTGAGAGTCAGTCAGTTTGGGAGGCTTTCCTCCACGGACGTTTCTCCCTTCAGGCTCAGTCCCTGGGTGCTGTCAGCCTGATCCTCTATATCCTGAGACGACTTATCCTTTAGGTATGGCAGGCCCAGCATTTAGGCCTGCAGTATATCTAGGGGCCCATGAAAATGTCTTAGTGTTAATTTCTTTTAAAATCAGAAGGAAAACATGACTATAATAATAATAAATATATAATAATGAAGCTAGCCTGGATTCTATTTCTCTTTATACCAACACAGTTGTAAAATATGTTTTAATTTATTTTGTATGGAGGAAGGGGCTCACAAAGGCAAAAGTGCTTAAGGCCCACAAATGATGTTATAACATGGCCCTGTCTACACTCCCCTACTCCTAAATATATATGAGGGTGTCAGCTTCCTGGGAACCCTAGGTGGAGCCCACCACTGAAGCAAGTAGATGTGCTCTGGATTGCTTAGGGGGGTCTATAGGGTGTACTGTGTCTTATGCTTCTCTGGTTGGGGGCAGTGTGGGGTAGGGATTGATCTGCTGATTGGGGGTCACTACTCTGCCTGCTTGGAGTGAGCTCAAAGTTCAGTCCAGCAGAGGCTTGAGCCCAAGGCAGAAGCTCAGCATTGCCCAAAGACTCTGCATTCTTAACCTGGAGGGACAATTAGACCAGAGGTGTGAACATCAGCCCTTATAGACTATTGGGCACTTGAACCCTCTCCTGACCTCTTGCAGGCAGCACGCTGTTTCCTCTCCTTCCCAGAAGCTACAAAACACCATGAGGTACAAATGAGGTATCCTGGCCATATACCAAATGGTGACTTTTGGGTGGGTACACAAAATAAACTTTCTCTTTTTATTCCATATTTAGGCATACAAGCAAATGTATTAGAGTTTACGTACCAAATTTGCTAAGTATTCCTGCTAGAGGAAGGTCTATACGTTTTTCCAAGTGAGTTGATTTAAAGAAAAAGGTAAAAATACTGGTACAGCTGACATATGGGTAATGCAAGAAACAAAACAAAAGAACAAGTGAAACCAACTTTTAAATACTGATGTATGAGAGAGAGAGCTGTAGATCTTAAATCAGAATCTTTAGGCTTGAGTTATTTTAGGAGCTGTGTGGCCTTGAGTATGGTTCTTCGGCTCTTGGACTCAGTTTCATCATCTCTAGAATGGGGAGGGTTGTTGTAAAGATTCACAGAAGATAACAATCCACATGTGGACGCTGTGCCAAGCTCTGTATAGATTCATACAAAAGTGGGGCAGGGAGCCCCCCAGTCAAGTGTTTCTTACTGCAAGCTCTCGGGCAGGGAGTGGATAAGACATTTTTTGGATGGAAAGACTGTGGAAGGGTTGGGCTTAGAACTTGGAGCTCTCCGTGCTTAATTTGGCCCAGGACCCACCCAGGCCACTGGGCCTCCCAAGTATTAACAACATGATACAATTCTGTTTAATTGAACATGAGTCTTAAATTGCCAAAATTACCTGTAACATTGGTTTCTTTCACAGCTGTGCCCTCTCCTGGGGCTAGTGCCAGTTCTCTGGGGATCACTGGGTCCCAGGAAGCCCAGCCCTAATGGGGTAGGCTGTCCAAGGGCCTGAGAGCTCTGCACATGGCCTTGGAGAGGTGGCGAGGGGCCAGGGCTGGGAACCCACACGCAGGTGCCAATACCTCTCAACTTGATCTTCCCAGGATGGTCCTACCCACCTGTCCCAGCCAGGCCAGTTTCTCCCTGAAGAAGACTTCCCTGATCAAAAATGCTGGTGAAGTCTTAATTTTCCAGGAATCACCTCAGATCCTGGAAGACAGGGCCCATGCCTGGTGTTTCTATTATAAGCCTCAACCACAGAGCTGATACAGCTCAGCCAGGGGGACCACTCAGCATCGTTGAGGGTTTCTAGTCACCAGAGGGGACAGGAAGCATGAAATGAATCCTGAGGAAGTGGTGACTACCACAGGCCATGTGTTTTTGCCTCAAACGACCTTAATCTTCATTGACTAACATAAGAAAATTAAAATGGCCAAAAACAAGAAAGGAGGGAAGAAAAGATAACTCAGACTGACCAGTCATCAGGGAAATGCAAATTAACATAAAAATGACACACATTTGTTCATCCATCAGATTGCAAATAATTTTGGAGTTTGATAATTTCAATATTGTATAATCTGGGAAAATGGACTTTTTTTTTTATTCCAGTGGAAGTATCACTTGCTTGAGAAAATTTGGCAGGATTTACTAAAACTTAAAATGTGCATAGTTGTGTTGCTTGACCAAGCAATTCCACCTTTAGGCATCTACCACAAGAAAGCACTTGCATATAAACCAAGGACGCTTTGCACAGAGATGTTCATGGCAGCATTGTTCAGCAGGCAATTGGAGACAAGCTAGTGAGAAATAGTTCAACAAGGCACAGTCCTGTGATAGCCATCACCTCCTCAGGGCTGACTCCATGTCCCCAGGGCCCTCAGGTCAGCATGAACTCTCAGTGCTGATAAGAGGGAGAACTCAACATGCAGACTCGGAAAACTCTAAGACCTACTGTTGGTGAAAAAAGCAATGTGCAGAAAGATTCAGTATGAAATAAACTATAATATTAATATATAAAAGCAACATACAACAATCAATCAAAACTATAGAACATACCCTGAAGCATTATAATGTATTTTTATGGGTATTTTTATGATATTTCGTGCGCGAAAATCTGTAGTAAAAGGGCTGGAAAGGAATCCACCGAACTAATAATAGTAGTCCCCTCTGGCACAGGGTGTGAGATTCAGGGAGGTGCTTAAGAGAGTCTTGAGCTTTTTATATCAACTGTTTGAAAATAATTTTTATAAATGAATATATTCATGTGCTATTTGTGAAATTAAAAGTGAATTTACTGATGGGATTGGGTGAAGGATTTGTGGGGGCGAGTTATATTCTGTCAACTTGTGCATTTGTTTGAATACTCCATAATAAAAATTTAAGAATTAAAAACTAAATTTGACATTACAAGAGTGATCACCTCACAGAGATACTGCTGCTTCTAAGAGGTGCATTTGACATGCCCAGCTCTGCCCCCAGGTGGACCTGGCCGACTTTGGCCCTTCTGTGTCATGGGCAGTGTTGACCGATGGCCTGATTCACTGAATAAATAAATAAATGGATAGATAGATAGACTGTCCCACTGAAAGGGAGCAGGATCTTGTCTCTTAATGACCCATTTCCGGAGTTTCTGGAGGCTCCAGGGGTGCTGTGACTGATTTGGGCTCGGTAGGAAACGTGGCTCACACTCTTCCTTGGGGCTGGGGAGGTGGGTATCTTGGGGCGGTAGGTATTTCTGACAGAGAAAGAAACTTTGGAACCTCTGCTCCCACCCCAGTCTGCAACATGAGATTCCTTTATAGGAGCCAAATCTGTTCTTTCATCAGGACTCAAGGCTAAGCCCTCGTGTGGAGAAGATGTTCCATGGATGGTTTCTAGACAACGTACAGCGTGAGAAAAGGGACTTACCATGAAGAGCTCCCGGAAAGGACCCACATGTCTAAAATCCACCCTGGATCAGGTTTGGAATCACATCACACCTTCCTGCCACTTTCCAATCCACCTGGGCTCAGGGCAGATGTAAATTGCCCACAATGTTGGTCTTTCCCATGGAGCCATTACCTGGTCTTAGACTCTTGTCTCAGTGCTCCAGGGCAGCTATATTAACTTATAAGGTTTATCATGATAATTAAAATATACTTGCCATCACTGCCTGATGTTATCAATGAGAAGCACCTTTCTCAACATCCAGGGTTTGAAAATGGAAGGGGAGGGTGTGTGTGGTTGTCTGTGTGTGTGCGGGGTGGTGGTGGGGTGAGTGTGGAGGAAGGAAGAGAGGAGTGGGGAACAGATGCAGGAAGGGGAATGCAGGGCACTGAAGGCACATTTTGGGTACACCTCCAAGGTACAAATATCCGGGAATAATGCAGTAGGTGGTAGGGGCTATGAGAGAGACAGGGGTCTTTGCTACCTGAGTATTCACTCTTGGAGTCCCTGAAGTCACTGGTTGTGGAGGGAAGCAAACGTCCTCAGAACACCCCTCCAGGGTCTATATAAATCTCTTTATCTTCAGCCTCTTTGTGATTGACACATGTTGAAAACATCTTAACACACATGGGTAATACAACTCAAATCAGTTGCAAACTGAAATCGCCAGTCTTGCAAAAGATGCAGGTTTCATGAAGCTGATGAAAGTAACGTTGGAGAACTACTTGGAATAGTTCACAAAGCCGGCATTCAAAGAGGACCCGGTCACGGCAGAGGGCTTGGCAAACAAAAAAGAGGAAAATGAACAGGGATGATGGCACAGTAACTGTGTCACAAGAGGATGGGTTGAATATCAAGGTATCAGGAAAGAGTTTCTTGAGAAAGTGAATGAAACTCTCTGATATATTCACAAAGTGGCCTTTCTAAATAATCTTGCTGCCAAAGTTGAACATGGACTGAAAATTGTTGTATTGATTTACCATACAATTTTATAGGAACTTGAAGAAAAAGGAGTTGTTCTTTGTTAGTTCTCCAAATTAGTGTGTAGTCACAATGGCAGTTTAAATGTTGTTAAACATCAGATAAATGTATTTTGAAATAATGTTCCTTTTGTTTTTCAAGAAGAAATCTAGATCAAACCCTTTTGAACTATTAATGTGAGATTTTGTTCATAATTTTAAAAAACTTGAATTTGAAATAATTTTAACTTTGTTAGTGATTTTAAATAGAGTCGTGTTTAGCTAATTTCTGCTGTTTCAGAGTGCCTCACCCTGTTCATGGAGGAAATTTGAGGACAGTCTCTTGAGGAACTGATGTTTGAGCAAGCCTTAAAACAAGGCCAGGCCAGGCGCGGAGGCTCACGCCTGTAATCCTAGCACTCTGGGAGGCCGAGGTAGGAGGATTTCTTGAGCTCAGGGGTTCAAGACCAGCCTGAGCAAGAACAAGACCCTGTCTCTGCTAAAAATAGAAAATTAGCCGGGTGTGGTGGTGCGAACCTGTAGTCCCAGCTACTCGGGAGGCTGAGGCAGGAGGATCCCTTGAGCCCAGGAGTCTGAGGTTGCAGTGAGCTATGATGACGCCACTGCACTCTAGCCCAGGCAACAGAGAGAGACTCTGTCTCAAAAAAATAAAAAATAAAAAATAAAAAATAAAAAATAAAAAAATAAAATAAAATAGCTAGTGCAAACAAAATTTAGTTCTAGAGATTTGCTGTACAACATCGTGCCTGTAGATAACAACACTGTATTATACCTGCTGCACTCTAGCCCCAGGAGAGAGAGTGAGACCCTGTCTCAAAAAGAAAAAAAGAAAGAAACATGAGGAAAAGTTTGTCCAATGAATGGACAAGAGGAGGGAGAGGCACATCTGGCAGAGGGCACAGCATGGCAAGTGCATGGAGGCATGAAGGAATGAGGTGCATTTGGGTGCAGTTGTAAGTCTGATATTGCAGCATCATTGAGTGCAGAAGACAAATGTGTGGAGGAAAACTTGCAGAAACCAACTGGAGACACATCACCAAAGCCCTTGGGGGCCATTGTGAGAGGTTCAGATTTCATCCTGTAGGCCACGGGGAGAATTTTCAGCAGGGAAATGACAAGATCAGATTTAGCTTTTAGAAACATTCCTCCAGGAGGTATGGAGGAGCCTGGTCCAATAGTCCAGAGTTTCCCAACGGTGATGCAGCAACACTGTTCGGCACTCACCCTGTGTAGTCTAGGAAGTAACTCACTTAATCCTCACTGCAAACATGGGAGGGACAGAGAGGCTCAGGAACGTGCCCAAGGTCACACAGCTAGCAAATTGCAGAGCTGGGTTTTGGACTCGGGCATGTGTTCTCAACCACCCTGAGGTCTCTGTTGTGCCCTGTCTGCACAACGCCAGCTGGCTGTCTTACTTGCCTCTTCAAAATGTAAATGAACTTGCTTCTGTGTTTAGATATATTTATTCAAAAAGACAGCTTTCCATCATTATCATAAATGAAAAGGCAACTTACTTTCTATTACTTATTAAAATAAAAAACTAACTATTAAAAGAAAACATTTGCCCACAGTGGAGTCTAAGGTGTGAACTAAGGCACTGGCACCTGCCAGATAAGAAGAGGGCACTCTGGAGACCCATCCAGGAGGTTTTGGCAACAGGACGATGTAAGGACTGGCTGGAATGTGGTGAGGGCCTCTTGGGACATGCCTGAGGCTTGTGTGATCAGTGACATGGGTCACACCTGGGGACAGGCAGTGATCATCACAAGAGGTTCTACTGTTCACGTTAAAGTTAAGATTCTAGATGAGTGCTCTGAGGGTTCGGTTACAACTGAGATAGGGGGATGGAGGGGAGAGGAGGACTTGGTCACTGATATCCCGGGTGCTAGGAAGGGCTAGGCTTAGGAGCCTGGGCCCTGGGTGAGGATGCGTGCAGTTAATGTCACAGGGAAATGGAAATTTCCAGCGAGTGCAGCAGAGCTGCAGAGAGCGGGCCAGGAAGGCGGCTGTCCACGGGCGATGTGCACAATCCCAGCACAGTCTGTAACCAGAGCCCTGGAAGATCATTAGGAACGTGACATCAGGGCTGTATTTGCAGCGTTGTCCAACAGGTGGGTGGAGCATTTATTACTTGACTGTTTTTCAGCAGGGGCGGGGGCGTGAGGGGTGAGCCGAGGAAACAGGAGTCTGCGGCATTAGCTCCTTAAGTTCCGCTCCCCAGGCCCTGGCCTTTTTCCATTTGCCTCTTAGCCTATCCCAGCTCCAAGTTAAGCAAGCCCCCTCTCCCCTCTCCCCTCTTCTTGGCTTTTGTTTCTGTGGCGGAAAATTTGAAAGCCTGGCGTGTTGCATTTCTTTTCAGCACACTGATAGGGCAGAGGAAACATCTGTGACTTGAGACAAAATGTGTGAAGGGGGGGATGCGGTGGGGACAGACTTTTTCTGTCTTAAAAAATGTTTTATCTCCTTGCTAAACACCTCCTTGATTAAAATGAAATTTATAGGTTGAAATGTTAACATGAACACAGAGGAGACAGAAGGTTTAAATCCAAGAGGAGGGAATTCAAAATAAACGAAAAGGAAATCCTGGAAGTGCACACTTCCAGAACTTAATGCAGACACATTTGTTTTGGTTTACTACCCTTTTCTTGGCCATCCAGCTCAAAGAACCCCACCACCTGTGATATACTCCTCAGATTTATCATCAGTTTCCAGGGACCAGCCGAATAGCCTCACCACCCGCCTCTTAATAAATCAGGCGCTGAAAGCGGTTCAGATGAGAAGTTGACAGAAGAGGCCTACACTTCAGAGCGAGCAAGCCCTCAAGCCCCTGAGTTTGGCCATTTGCCCCTTTTGTATAATCCCAAAGAGAGAGAAGACCTGGCAGAGGATATGATTTGGTGTTTTCTGGAATTAGACCAGGAGTCGGAGACAGCTGCATTTGCGGCATCTTTCTTCCTTGTAGCCCATTCCTGTTTGCAATCGTTCAGGCCCTGGGCTCTGGGGGTAAATCCAAAGGACCAGCAACCACATTGCGCCAGGCTGTTGGATGGACAGGAGCTGCCAGCCTTCAGGGGTGGGAGGAACGCCCTGTTTCAAAATAGCCACGGCACTCTCTATAAGTGGGCCATTTATTGTTTGATGTGTTAGAAGTTTCATCAAACCTCTGGGCATATTTATACAATTAGAGCAGCTAGCAAAAGAAAACAGCATAGTGACAAATTGGGCTTGTGCACTCTGATTAACTTGTTAAGCTAAATAAATTGCATAGGAAACGTGCCCTGTTTGAATTTATGGAATTGCTTCTCATCAAGATAGATGGCTGCTGGGCCAGTCTGGGCTGGGCAGCTTGTACATACTTCCAGCCAGAATTAGATGCAAGTCCAGAAGGAAAGGGGAAACTAGCCCTCTCTTCCAAACAAAATGACAAGTCCCCTTACAGTGGCAAGGCAGGGCTGCTGTTTTGTCCAAAGCCTGTAGTATTAACTTGTTCCAATATCGTTAAGTCCTGTTAACACAGAACCCAGGCAGCGAACTAACTCCCAGTCGCCCAGTGTTTTCTGGTTCTTGGCTTTCAAGAGCAAGGTTTAAGTAAAAACCTTGTTGGATCCAGCCTGCATCTTGTAAATCTTCAGCTATTGAAGATCTACTGATGGTGGCCCCTGTGCCTTGCAGTGTTGAAGTCTGTCCAATCCCATAAATAGAGGCAAACATTTATCAAGTACTTACTCTAGGCTAGGACATAGACTGAATGCTTTTAAGTCAATTATCTTATTAAATCCTCACAGTGGCCTACAACAAAAGGGCTAGTTTTATTCCCATTTTCCAGATGAGGACAGAGAAGGGATCATGGAAGTGTGCACTGGATCCAGCACACGGCAGTGCCAGGATTTGAACCCAGGTGAGCCTGGTTGCAGAGCTTGCAATGTTATCCTCATGTGGAGCTGCCTGCATCAGGGCTGCAGGGTCTTCCAGGCCATTCAAAGGGACCCCTGAACCCTATCAGGTCTGAAACATCCTTTTGACACACCAAAGAGGTTGAAGTCCATTTCCTCCAGCTTATGTGTTATTTTGTATTAGTGCATTTTTTGAAAATTGGTATGTACAGGAACTGTCCCCTCAACACAGAAAATTGGATCAATCAATTCACCATTCTGATGCTTAAGGGGAGGTGGTATTTACACCATGTCAACTCCACCAATAATAGTGGCAGCTAATCTTATAGCCCTCTAGCATCCATACCATGTGTCTGGCCCTGTTTTTGGCACTTTGCCTATGTCAATTCATTTACTCTTACAATCAACTCTATGAGATTTTTTTTTTTTTTAAAAGCCCATTTTTCAGATGAGGAAACTAAGGCCCTGGAGTTTAAATAAATGCTGAAGGTCACACCGTTGCATTGGGACCCAGGTAGCCACGGTCTGGAGTCCACATCCTGATAACTGTCGATGTGGGCAAAGCCATGCAAATCTTGTGACCTCTCAATAGGGACTGTCTCCTGCACAAAGTCAAGCCCTTTCCTTTCACTTTGGGAAATGGTCCTTCGGGCCTACAGTGCCCAGTACTCCAGGAAGGTGGCTTATTCTACCTGACGCCTGGAGGAATCTGCTTCCAGAGAGACAGAGATGCGCTGGGAACCGCGTCCTTCCCCACGTGTGTTTCATCCTACTCTGCTAGAGGAAGCTGTGACTCCTGGCTTCTGCCCCTTCACAAGCACAGCTGGAGGACCCGTTCTTGTCAGAGAGTGTGTGGAGCTGGAAGACCCCGGAAGATGAGGCCACCTGGTTGGGAGCACAAGAGCAGTGGGGACACACAGAGTTGTTCTTCCCCACTGGGGTTGGGGCCTTGGCTCCAGGGAACTGGGGTATTCCCAGGATATGGTGGGGCTGGTTCCTTGGCCACCAGCTGTGAATCTGTCCTCATGGGTAATATAGGATGGCAAAAGTCAGATAATTTTCTCACAGAACAACAGGCCTAGGCCTGCCCATGCTGGAGAGACGTGTGAGTTGCAAAAGACTGATTTGGAGTGGAGGGAGGTCCCAATTTTCCCTTGAAACAGAGAGACTTCTGAAAGAAAGGTGGTCAGCCTTCACTTCTAGTAGATAAAGGCTGTGCTCTGGGGTCATTGTTTCCATTGGCGATGTAGGACTTTGGCAGGTCATTCATTCATTCAGTCACTGATTCAGCAGGTGTGCAGCAGGGACTGCAAGGCATGGGGAACGCAGCAATGAACAGAACAGACACGGTCCCTCGGGAGTGAATGATCTAGTCTAGGGGGAGGCAGACGGTTATAAAACCACAGGAACAGATGCTAAATTTGTTCATCTGTGATGAGAGCTATCACAGAAAGCAACCCAGTGCTTTGGGAGCCCATAAGGGAAAAATACCTGTTCAGCAAAGTCAGGGAAGGCTTCCCCAAGAAAGAAACCCTGGAGCAGAGACCTAAAAGGTGATAAGAGCTCACCAGACAAGGCAGAGACAGGAACAGAAGAATGCTCCTGGCAGAGGCAGCAGCAGCTGCAAAGGCCCCGTGGCAGAAAGGAGCACGGCAGATGTGGGGACCTGAAGAGGCATGAAGATATAATGGTGGCTGGAGGAGGAAGTGTGGGGATGGGTCTGTAGAGGCCTGCAGGGGCCACCCTAGGCTGGGTTGTGTTGGCCATGCCAAGGCCATGTAAGGCAGCAGTCCCTAACTTTTTGGCACCAGGGACCATTTTCATGGAAGACAATTTTTCTAAGAACTGGAGGGTGGGGGTGGGGTTGGGGGGGCGGGGAGAATGGTTTTGGGATGATTCAAGCACATTACATTTATTGTGCAGTTTATTTCTATTATTATTACATTGTAATATATAATGAAATAATTATACAACTCACCATAGGTTGGGGACCCCTGATAAAAGGGGTTGGTCTTTATCACACACACAAAATTGAGAAACCATTAAATGATTTTAAGCATGCAGTTGGGGGGGAGTAGAAGTGGGGGAGGGCCTACTCATTTGCATTTGGCCCAACCTCTTCTCTTTGGGGCAGAACTTCAAGTGAGGGTTGGATGTTTCCAACACAGAGACTCATAGGGGTAAGACTCTGGGTGCTGTGATCCAGTGTGGAGCCTAGGAGAAAAACCAAGTGGAAAAATATCAATGATCTAAGCAATTTTGGGAGAACTCAACTTTTAGGCACAGAATCTAGCAGATTTGGAACATTTAGTGTGGGGTCTGAGCCTTTGGGCTGGGTTTTGTTGTCCTGCAGTAACAGAAGTTTATCCTAATGTCCCCAGGGCAGCCAGAAAAGAGAAAATTATATTAAGTATTATTTGTTTTAGAAAATACAATATTGAACAGCATGATATATTGCAGATGTATTCTCAAACGTGAATACATTGCAGGTGTATTCTCAAACAAAATGGTTAAAATAAAAAAGAAATTGGTGCAAAAGGGATGTATCACATGGCCTCTAAAATGTTCCATAATGACATGGCTCTTGAGTATACCAATTAGCCAAGCCCGACTATACTATAAACATCTTGATTTACTCTAGAGAGTATCAGCTGGCAACAGAAAGTGGGGTGTTCCTATAACAAAGACATAAAAATGTGGCAGTGGCTTTGGAATTGAAGAATGAGCAGAACCTGGAAGAATTTCAAGGCACATGAAAGAAGAAACCTAGATCATCTTAGACTGTTGGCAAAAATAGTGGACATTCAAGGTGCTTCTGGTGAGGGCTCAGAAGAGGGGAAGATACACACAGAGGAGAGGGTGATGTGAAGATGGAGGCAGAAATTGGAGTGATGCAGCCACAAGCCAAGGAATGCCGGCAGCCACCAGAGCTGGAAGAGGCAAGGAAAGGATTCTCCCCTAAAGCCTCCGGAGGGAGTGTGGCCCTGGTGACACCTCAATCTCAGTCTGGTGGTACTAATTTAGACTTCTGTCTCCAAAACTGAGAGGGAACAAATTTCTGTTGTTTTTAAGCTACTAAGTTTGTGGTAGTGTAGTGCCCACAGTAGACTAATCCATTCTGAGCAGTATTTATTTCCTATTCCACAAACACCCGTGATTTCATATGGTTGGTACATTCTCATACTTTGGGGCTTAGACTAAATGGCACACCTCCTCAGAGTGGCCTCCCAGACCTCCCTAACCAGGGTAGGTTTACTCCTGTTAACCTCGATTGTAGCACTTAGTTAAACCTAAGTACTTTCTTTAGTTTGGGTGCTTGTATTTTGTCTGCCTTCCCCTCACTGGAATATGAGCTGCAGCTGGTCAGGGATTATGGCATCTTGCTCCCTGCTGCAACCCCAGCACCTAGCAGGGAGCCTGGAACAGAAGGGACACTCCATGACTGTTTGTTGAATGAATAAATGACCTTTCACAGTGTCCCAAAGGTCAATTGAATTTGATGAGTATTAACAAGACTAGCTCTAGCTTGCCTTGATCAACAGGTATTGACAACTATTTAAATTCTTATTTGGGATCCTTCATCTGTCCCAGTCTGTGAGGCTGTTTAATATTTAGTCACTCCTTCACTTATTCAATAAATATTAATTTATCTGGGGCTTATTATGTGTGAGGCAGTCCGCTGCTGATTCCTAATTGGGCTATTTTTTCCCCTGCTGAATTTCAATTGAGAAAGAAAGAAGCAGTTGCAGCATTTTTCAAGGCAAAACAAGCCATACAACAACCACAGACCACAAACAACAAAACAATCTTTCATGAGGCTAATTAGTCCCAAGCCTTAAAAAAATAATAATAATTGCTGATTCTGGAGCTGTCTTTGAAGGCTTTTTGAATTGAATAGTAATCAGGAAACTACAGCTTTCATGAAGCAAGCTCTCAGAGAAAAACAAGCCACTCTAGAGTTGTGTACTTTCTGTGCCTCTGATTTGGCTGAATTTCCTTCTGATAAGGAAATTTTAAGGACATTGATGGGCAAAGCAAGCACATTTATTGCACACACGGATTCTTTCAACAGACTTCGTGATACACAGCCAGTCTCATAATCAGAAGTATTTCTTTCTGTTTAAAACCCAGAAGGGTAGCTGACATCTTTTATCAAAAAGACAGACAATTCTTATCCCCTGACAATTCCAGATTATGGATCCCAGGAGGCTCTCCTTACACTGGTATTTTATCACTGGAATCAGAGCAACTGCTGTTTATTTTCTGAACCTCCGCGTAGTTTTCAAGGTGTTGCCAGCAGGGCCTGGGCTGACAGTGACATGTGTTATTGTCACATTGCTAGATCTGAAAGAAAACGCAAGATAAATAAATATCAGTGTTTTCTTGGATCTCTTTTTGCTATCGTGGGCACCGGAGGCGCTGGCATTTGTTAATTCACATATCTGCTCTGTTGGGTGAGGCCCCTTCCCTTTCATGTAATGGGGCTGGGGGGAGGCGGGGGCGCAAGCTGGCAGACTGGCCTGCACGGGGGCCGCCATCTAATCCGACTCCCAGCCTGGGCGAGCCGCAGAGGGTGGAGGTGGCCTCTGGATGAAGTTCCATCCACGCGGGAGGCAGAGTCTGGCGCTGGAAGGCTTCTCTTTCCCTTCCCACGTGGGAGGTTATCTCGCAGCACCGTGGAGACAGCGCTGAGCTCAGAATTAGGTGACGTGGGCTGGGGTCCCAGTTGGGTAAGTTGCTTAACCTCTGAGTCTCATCAGTAGGACAGGGTACTGGAAGCTTCCTGCCTCCCGTGTTGTTGAGATGACCCACGCTCGAGGGAAGTGTCCAGCTTTAGCCAGACCTGCTCCTCACCTTCCCCGGGACACTGTTCTTTCTCCCACTCTGCCTTTTCCTCTTCTCTGGGTCACACCTCTCTCTGCCTTCCGCCTTCTTCATATCTTCTTATGACGTCAAGAAACTACAGCTTTTTGGAAATACAGTCTAATTGGAACACAGCCATGGCTGTCATTTACACATCGTCTAAGACTGCTACAATGGCAGAGTTAACAATTGCAATAGAGACGACATGGCCCGCAAAGCCTAAAATATGTACTGTCTGGCCCTCTACAGAAGAGATGTGCTGATCCCTATTCTAGGTGCTCTCCTAGGCATCCCTCACACGGATTGCACTCATTCTTGAAGACGCCACTTGACTTCTTGATCTGCTTGGTGCTCCGTGGTATATTAATCAGTCTTATATGTAAAAAGTTTTCCATGATCAAACAAACAGGAAATCCTAAATGAAACAAACTTAAACAGACTTCTTTACTGACTGCAGGACTTATTAGGAGCATTTAATGTGCTGGTGTGCACTGGGAATGTCTAAGAGGGGAATGTGGTACACAGCATTTCTCAAATGTATTTCTGTACTGGGCCACTAGGAGTTAAAGTGCCTGACCCTTCTTCTCTAATAATTAGCTCTCCATGGGTGATGTCATCTCTACCATGGCTTAAGAACACATTAAATTGTGATCTGAAATTTTAATTTCCAGCCCAGATCTCTGCAGGGCTCCAGACACTCCCTGTACTCTATGGCTGTCTAATAGCCACGTCACACTTAACAGCTCCAATTGTACCTGCTCCTCTGCTGTCATTGTCCATCTTAGGAAGTGGCAACACTGGTCACCAGTTGCTGGGGTCAAAAACCTAAGACTCATTGTGACATCTTCATTCCTTCCCTCCCTATGTCTAATCCAGCAGCATGTCTGTTGTCTCTACCTTTAAAATCATCCTCCATAGGACCACTTCTCACCATCTGACTATGTGTAGCCAAGTCCAAGCCACAGACATCTTTTGCCTGGATTCCTGCAACAGCCTCCAAATTGGGCTCATCTCCAAATATGGCTTGTCTTCTGCACAGCAGGCGGAATGATCATTCTGAAACTCAAATCCAATCACATCCTTCCCTGGCTTTGAGAAAAAGATTTCGGTTCCAATTTGAATAAAATATAAACTTCTTGGAGGGCTTTCCAGGCCCTGCTTAATCTGGCTTTCACTTATCTCTCACCTCTGGCCTGTTCTGCCTCTCAAATCCAGTAACCCAGGGCCTTTGCACATGCTAATGCTCCAGCTTGGAAAGCTCCCCATCACTCCCCTTGTCACCCCATCTTTTCAAGACCTGTTCTGATTCTTCATTGTCATTGAGATCTCAACTCCATAGATCTTCAAGGTGGCCTTTGCAAATCAACCTGGTATACCTAATTTCTCCATAGCAAATTATTCTTGTTTATCATCTTTATAGCTCTATGTGGACCTGAAATTATCTTATCTATTGTTTCCATGCTTATTTTCTGTTTCCCACTGAGTACAAGCCATGCCAGGGACATGGTGGCTACTCAACAATGACCACTTGTTGACAGACTGACTCATAACCTCGTTTGCCCTCAGAGCACCCTATATACCAGCATTCTATGCTATTGTTATAACAACAACACTTGACATTTATTCTACTCCTAGGTATTTACCCAAGAGAAGTGAAACCTCATGTCCACACAAAGACTTATATGCATATATTCGCAGTGATATTATTTATAATAGACAAAACCTGGAAATCCCTTAAAGGTCCATCAACAGATGGATAGAAAAAGAAATTATGGCATATCCATACAATGGAGACCTACTCAATAATAAAAAATAACAAGCTTTTAAGGCCCACAACAACATGGACGAATTTCAAAAGCATATGTCAAGCGAGAGAAATCAGAAGCAAAAGACCGTGTGCTCTGTAATTCCCCTTATATCACCTTCTTAGAAAAGACAATTTGTACCAACAATAAATTGGTTGCCAGAGCCCTGGGATGAGGAGAGAAGATTGACGTAAAGAACCAGAAAGCACTTTTTGGGGATGATGGAAAAGATCTGTATCTTGACGGTAGAGGTGGTTGCGTGGGTATATAAGTTTGTTAAAACTCATGGAATTGTACACTTAAAACAGGTGCATATTATTACAGGTAAAGTATATCTTTAATTAAATTGATTAAAATAAGAGTTTAAAAGAAAAATAGGTAAATAATAAAATAGGTATTGAATGAAAAGGCAAAACTTGGAAGGGTGGTAAAGGAATGGCCAAGGTTTAGGAAGCCCAGGACTGGAGTTCTCCTGCCCTGAGCAGGGGGTCTGTGCTTATTCTCTTGTTTTTCTCCCGACTAGCTTTAAAAAATTCCTCAGCAATCTTTGTCAGTCTTAATGCAATTGGGACTTTAACTCTGTCAACCTTTTGTTTTATGGATTCTGTATTCATGTATGGCTTAAGGCAACGAAAATCCCTTCTCCACTCTAAGATTATGAAAACTATTCTCTCATATTATTTTCCGATGCTCATAAAATTTTTAAAACTATGACTTTTAAAAATTATTATTTTTAATTGTGGTAAAATACATGTAACATAAAATTTACCATCCTCACTCTTTTTAAGTGCACAGTTCAATGGTCTTAAGTACATTCACATGGTTATGCAACCATCACCACCATCCATCTCCAGAACTCTTTTTAAAAAAATATATTTTTTAATTGACACATGATACTTATATGTATTTATGGAGTACAGTGTGATGTTTCCGTACATGTATACAATATGTAATAATCAAATCCAGAATTCTTCTTATCTTGCAAAACTGAAACTCTGTCCACATTAAACAATAACTCCCCATTTTCCTCTTCCCCAGCCCCTAGCCCCCATCTTCCCACTTCCTGTCTTTAGCTGCTTGACTACTCTAGGTGCTTCATATAAGCAACATTGTACAGTATTTGTCCTTTAGTGACTGGCTTATTTCATTTAACACAATGTTCATATAATTTTTAAAACCATTAGATATTTAATCCATCTGAAATTTATTTTGTGTGTGTGTGTGTGTGTGTGTGTGGTATAGGTAATGATTTGATTTTATTCATCTAAAACCTATCAACCAATTTTCCCAGTATTGTTTATTGAAGAGACCATTTTTTTCCATAATCATTTGATAGCCACCAGTATCATAAGCTGTATTCCATGTGTAATGCATCTTTTTGGGGGCCTTCTTTCCTGTTCCCTTGATCTGTCTGTTTATTCCTGTGCCAGTTCTGCGCTGTGCTAACTACTTTAGCTAAGACCTTGCCTATCTTAAGTGGAGGGCCCTGCTTAGGCTTAGTTTCTCCTTGTCAGCTTTTCAGCTGTTCCCAAGGATATAGGATGCTCCTGAGCTCCCTAAAACTCTCCCATCTCTCTCTTTCCAAGAGAGCTTAGTGTGCAGGGGTCTCAGTTTGGAGGTAGGTGAGAAAGGCCCGGGCCATGCTTGCAAGATTACACAGAACCCAACAGTGCTAGGCACCCCACCACCCCATGCTTCAGGGCTGGGGCTACTAGGAGGTTGGTGGGCTTCTCCTGCCTCAGGAGAATGTTGTGGGAGCTAAGGTGCCCTGGGATGGTTTGACTTTCTGTGCCCCTGCAGTGGAACTGTGCCATAACCCAGTCAATTGTGAAGCAGAATTCAAGATAAGGCAAGTTAATCTTGGTTCCTCTCCAAGGACATTTGGTACTGATGTGCAAAACAGGATCCCTTCGAATTACATTTCAGCAGGGGACCCTGGAGGCGGTAATAGAGTGTCCTCTTGTATTTCTACAAAGAATATGTAGAGTACTGCTGGGACCAGGTCTTTAAAGCTGTGACCTGGCACTGAAGGAGGATAGCATAGGCCCATCTGGGAAGGGCTGGCTGGCAGGTTTGCACACCCACAGGTTTTCTGTGACTATCTGCAAGGCTGTGCTAAGCCCTTGGCCTAGTATGCCGCAGAGTCTGGGCACTTGAAGCTGCTTTCTCAGGGCAAGAGGTATGGGCAGAGAGTGGGAAGGGACTGAAGTTTCTATAAATCTCTTGCCATCCAATGTCAGATGAGTCAGGTCACTCTTATCAGCTAGGTCCCTCTAGGTTTCTGGTAGGAGGTAGGATAGATAAGTAGGGTAGAGATGGAGCACAGATAACACTTACTGGAGAACAATGGGCATCTTCTTCTCCCATCCCTGCAAGCCTCCCAGCAGCAAGGAGGCCACCTGGAGAGTCCAGCTGCGTTTGGTAAAGGCCCTTGGGCACAATATGTCACATGGGGAAATGCCGCTCCAGGAGAAGCATGCTAACATTGTGGGCACACCAGGAAGGCAGGCTGACAAAACTAGTTATACGATGGATGGTTCAGTGTTTCCCAAATTACAATCATTAGTACACTACCTTCCCCGGTTTTCCCTGGCCTCCACCTTCTGCAATGACCTTTACCTTTTTTTAATATATATATATGTATACCTGCACACTCACCCAACATTCATACACATATATATTCACACCACTTTTTCAACATAAATTTGGCATTTTTATTAATATAAGCAATGACATTTGCAATATAGTAATAATAAGTATCACTCAGAGAACACCTATGATATGCCAGGCACTTTTGTAGGTAATGAGATATATTCACCTGGTCAATATCAACTCCCTCAGGGTGGTTCTGCATCGTGTTATTCCCTTCCATTTAACATATAAGGGAACCAAGGCACAGAGGGATAAAAATCACCTGCCCAAAGTCACACCGATTCAAAACCAAACTGGGGGGCTTCAGGCCTGGAAACAGACCACCTCTCAAGGAATGGGTCAAATATGGGTTAGGTTGAGATTTTCCCCAAGTCATATTAATAAATCACAAATAATATACATATGTAAAAGTAAAAAAATTGCTCATCTGTGTACTACCTGGTTCTTTCTGAAAACCCCCAGTTAGTGGGCATGCCTGAGGCATTGCTATGCTCAGGAGGTACAAGGTACGTGCTGGAGTGTGACAACTTCCTTGCCCCAGGTGGTGTGACCAGCAAGACCGCTGTCCTCCTGACACACGCGACTCAGCCCCATCAGCTCAATATATAATTTACGCCCAGTTACTACCTCCAAGTTGAGGCAGGGATTTGATGTGAGTATGTTGGGCAGCAGAGTGGGAGGGGAGAAAAGCCGTGCAGAATCCTGCAGATCCCAGTGAGTTGCTTCCAATTGTTCAGGATGTTCAATGGCCAAATTTGGTCATGGTCACCTACCTGCTGTCTGATTATAAATCAGGCACACCTTGCCTTACTTGCTCCCGAGGGGTTCTCCATGAAGTCAGCAAATAGCAAGTTCAAGGTCCAGCTTCAGGGCCACCCACATGGCCGGGAGAGGGTGACCCTCTGCACCAGGCACAGCCACCTACAGCCTGTTTGGTGTTTTTAATGAGTAGTTACAGCATCGTTCATGGGGTCATGATCACCTTGGGACAGTTTTTGGGAAAGGCAGGCAGCTCTTTGGGAAGCCCTGGGGCATGTTCCAATCCCCTTAGCCTCAGCCCATGTTAGAGTACAGTTTCAGAAATAGTTCTGTCTTCTCCTGAAAATGCAGGTCAAGTGGAGGAGGAATGGGCTTTTCCTGCAAGCCTTGGCCTGTGGTCCTTCCTGGCAGGCTGGGCATCCCAGCCTGAGATTTGGAATGCCTGGACTCGTGGGGTCTCCTTTAAAAAACAACCCAGTCCTGTCCTCTGCCCTAAGCTGGGATAACAATAGCCTTTTGAGCAGGTGGCTCTGGTTCAAATTCTGCTGTTGCTCCTAACCAGCTGGGTGGCCCGGGCAGGTCATCTAGCTTCGACATAGGTTGGTTTCCTCATCTGTAAAATGAGCATTGTAGAACATTCTTTGCAGTGTTGCTGGGAGCCTGGAATGAATTAACACATGAAAAGTGCTTGGCCCCCAGAAGCTGCTCAAGAAACATTGGCTGATGCTGTTATGGAACAGCTAGACCAGTGTGGCACCTGTTTGTTGGCTTGTTTCTTTGTTTCCACTCCTACATTTATGAGGCACCTCCTCTGGGCCAGGCTCTATGTTACATGGAATTCAGTAGCAACTGAGATAGATGTGGTTCTAGTCCTTATGGACCAAATTGCCTATTTTTCCTGATTCTGTATTGTTCATTTTTATGTTCCGTAAAGATGGGCCTCTTCTAGACCTTAGGGGAAAGGTCACAAACCCCTGCAAAAATCAGACAAGTGCACATATGTACAAGGTACACAAAACTTGCAAACAAACCAGGGGTTCTCATCTTTGCAGACAAGTCAGGGGGTAAGTTACTCTCCCCATTCTACTCTAAGTGCCAGGCTAAGAATTCCTAAAGATGGAGTAGAGAAGGGAAAGGTGCCTTCAGCAATTTATGCTCATTCTAATTTCCCCGTCCCAGCTCCCACAGGTGCCCAGGAAACGGTGTGAAATGCCCTCTTTAAAAGCCTAGTTTTTTATACTGTGTTTACATTTAATCTCCAACTGTCGAGTCAGTATCATTTTGCCTTCTCTCCTGCTCCTTGGTTCAAAAAGCAAGCAACTTTACGAAACCTACCTGACTGTATCTCTTTATTCACATTGTGGCCTTTCAAATTTTACCTGCACCGCGAATTAAATTACAGAGGCCAAGAAGGTCTAGGAGAGAGCCATTGTCTAGGCTGATGTGTTGGCTTCTGCCTAGCACTGAGCCTTGAGTCTTCTCTTGGCATAGCCTTCAGTCCCTAGTGTCTTAGGTGAGCTCCTACTATACCTCTCTCACATTTTACAATTTTTTTCTAAGTTTTCCTCCCTAGCTATGACCTGAGGCATTGCTCCAACCCACGTGGGAGGGTGAGAATTTTCCCTAAAAATGTGACCACCAAAGAGTTTCTGAACAACATACTGTGACTACAGGAACTAACCTTCTTATCTGTTCACCCCATCGCTGCCTGGGTGAGGCTTTTGGATTCCTCCCTGCCACTGGCACCCCATACCCAGAAGTGAGCTTCCAGGCACTGGGCTGCACTCAGCAAACTGATTTGCTCAGTCACATCTATAATCAGATACCATGGGCAGATGAGAGTGATAATACCTTCTCTGTTTTGCAATCACGGACATGATCGAGCTGGGAGATAAGGTAAGGAGAGGTGTGGAGCAACCTTGAACCAGCTCCCCGACAGCAGTGAGGCCATACAACCCATTTTTCTTGTTGAACAGCATGTTGTATCTCCATTATTCTTCTTGCCAATCCTCCTGTAATTAACCATGCTAATAGCATTCTCTGCAGTGTTAGTGCTCTGTGTTCTCCTCGGCCCCCTGAGATGTCCTCCCTGGATGGTGCTGGTGCTCAGGTCTCAGATACCGTCCCAAGGCTGTCCTGATTCTGCAGAACTTCACTTGGGTCTCTTGCCCATTCTGAGTGAAGGGAACCTGCTGTTCCCCTTCGAGCAGTTCCTCCTCCTGCCAAGAAATGTGGGTTCAGCAAACAGGTTTGCATTTGCACATCTCTGTCTCTCTCTCTCTCTCTCTCCACCCCGAGCCCCCAACAGAGCTTCTCAAAGCCTCAGTCTGTGTCAGGCCCGTCCATCTCTGGGTCCCCAGAGCCTGGCATTGGGCCAGCATATTCTTGGCCTGTAACAAATGTTGAATGAATGAATTCTGGGGAGTGAACATACCCCAGTACCCGCTCACAGTTCATTTCTCAAGTCCCCTTTCTATCCTGCCCATGCCTACCTCCTTCCCAGGCCTAAGGACAGCTGCAGTCCATAAGCTGGAAGGAAACTGACCAGTATGGTCCCAAGGTGTGAGCACAGCCGTTGCTGTGGATGGAGGACACGAGGCAATAAGAGCTGGTGGCTGTCGACGCCTCCAGAAAGCTCTGTAAGGCACTGTGCCTAGGTGTTCTTAACACATTAACTGCCATGTGAGTTGTATTTAACTCATGCTAGTTTTGAGCCCGGGGCCTCATGAAGCATCTGTAACTCATAAGTCTCTACCTTGGGAGCCTCGTGAACTATTTTTCAAGTTGCATATAACTCACTCACAGAAAACAATAAAAAATAAATTTGTCATTAAATTAGAAAGGATCGTTTTGTTTTGGAAGTTTTTATTCTATTTTCATAATAAAACACCATGGCCCCAAGGAAAAAAAATTTTTTCTAGTGTGGCAGTCAATGTGTTAAGGAACTGATGTCAGCTGGCCACTCTGCAGACTCATAGGTGCTGTGGTGTTGGTGGGAGGGGGCGGGCAGCACAGCTGAAAGGGTGGGCTGCAAGGGAGGGGTGCCATGGGTTCAGTCACTGTGGTATTTCCAAATACTAGGAGGGAGAGGTGGGGCGTAGACATAAAACAATACTCATATGTGTCTGTATGTATCCATACATACCTATATAAATTATTTCTTTAATACACATGACCATTTTCTGAACTATTATTTGATATGGTTGGGCTATTGGTCAGAATACCCAATTGAGTTGGAAATAGACTCCAACTCAGATGGTTCAAAGGTGTTTAAGGAAGAGCCTGCTTTCGGGGATATTAAAAGCATGATCAGGGGATGGCAAGAACCCCAGAAACTAGCAGGGTGTTGTTACTACCTCTAGGCCTGAAAGGGCAGGGGAGAAAGGGGGACATTAGAGCTCTGCAAGGGGGGAGACTGCAAAGCAGGGCTGGCCACCAGGAGCTGGAGCCCTGGAGGAACATGGCTACAGCCTGGAAACACAGCCTGAAGCAAGAAGAGAGAATGGAGCAGCTATTCTGTGCTCTTCTCTTCCCAGTCTTTTGTCAGGGCCTCCCATTGGTCAATTAGGAGCCAGAAAGTATGGAAGCCTGGGTGTGCTGTCCATGGGCTCAGCATCGTGGGGCACAGAGCAGGGCAAAGAAGGGAAGAGAATGGATGTGGGGTACAGGGGAGACAGTGATGCTATCACCTAGCCCTGGAACGGAAGCTACCTTGGCTGTGCGAGTGATGCCGTCTTCTTACATGGACCAGCCATCTAGGAGCTGCTAGTCATACACAGAAGGTGCTATATTAGTTCCTTTAACCCATTATCTATTAAATCTAACACATTGACTATTAATTAGCTACTTTGATGCACCTTTTTGTTTAATTCCAGCATAGTACCTGGGGTACAGAAGATGCTCAATAAATATTTCTTAAATAATAAGTGAATGAATAAATTCATACCTAAGTAAATTGATGAATGGATGTCAATTACCTTTAGAGTGGGTACTATTAAATGAAACCTGTTTGACAAGATGAGAAATTTGAGTTCTGAGAGGTTGATTGACCAGCCCACGTCTATTTGGTCACTCAATTCATTCCATAAATACAGTCGTCCCTCGGTACCTGTGGGGGATTTCTTCCAGGACCTCCCAAAGGTACCAAAGTCCATGGATGCTCAAGTCCTTGATATAAAATGGCATTGTATATTTGCATATAACTCATGCACATCCTCCTGTCTACTTTAAACCATCTCTAGATTACTTATAATACCTAATGCAATGTAAATTCTATGTAAATAGTTGTTATACTGTATTGTTTAGGGCATAATGACAAGAAAAAGAAAAAAAGCCTGTACATGCTTAGTACAGATGAAATTTTTTCCAATCATGTTTGATCTGAGGTTGGTTGAATCCGTGAATGTGGAACCCACGGGTACGGAAGGCCAACTGTATCTTTCGAGTCGCGTGGCTTTCTGGGACAAGAGCGTTTCTGGAGGAGGAAAGTGAGCGCCGAGGCTTTGAGCAGGAACATGTTTGGGGCATTTGGGGAGAAGCAAGGAGACCATCGTGTGCACAGTGTAATTGGCACTGTTCTCCACTCGGCAGCCGGAGGGATGTTCTGAAATGTCAATTGGATCCCATCCTTCCCCGGCTAGAAGCCTGTAAGGGCTGATCACTGTGCTCGGAATATAGTCCAAACTCCTACCTGGCCAGGCCTACTTGGCACCTGCCTCCATGGCTCCTTCCCTCACTGTGCTGCTGTTGTACTTACAGCCTGGCTCTTCCCACCTCCGGGCCTTTGCGCTTGCTGTTTCCGCCGCCTGGAACACTGGCTGTCACTCCTCGGAATGGCCTCTTCTGACTCCCACTGCCAAGAAGGCTACCCCCAAGTGCTCTCAGCCACAGCATCCTTCTCAGCTCCTTCATGCTTGACATTATTATCTCCCTTTACCTGGGTTTATATGTTTGCCTGCCAAGTTCTTTCATGTCATCCTGCTCCACTGTGAGCTTCTTCAAGGTGGGAACCTCATCACTTTTGTTCCTCACAGGTTTCTCTGTGCCTGGAATAGTGACTGGCACGTAGGGACTCTTAAGTAAAGATTTGTTGAATAATGAATGAATGAATCAGCAAGTGACCTTTGTTTGAGAGGGACTCAGAAGAACATATTCTTCCTTTCCTTAATCTTTTGACCTTGTAGGTTGTCTTACGACACTTCCCTAGGGAAGGTTTAGGTCAAATTGTCCACCCTGGCATCAGTGACCAGAAGAGCAAAGCTGTGGGGATCACAGGGAGGGTTTGGGGAAAGATTTCTTTTGCACCTGCCCCATATTTCCTTCAGAAATACCTTTTATGCAAGTTCTCCTTGGTGCCAGGGGCTTTTAGAACCCTGGGGGCAGCCCTTGAGGGACCAGTGTTATCAGCCACACCAGGAGATCTGATACCCCTTGCTGAGTCATGTTCCCTTTTAACAAATAAATTAATGAACAGGAAACCAACTGTTTATAAAGTCCGAGGCTGACATCAAAGTTGTGCTTTCCACCTGGCGAGCTTTGAGAAATGTAGATTCTCTTACCTCCGGGGTGGGAGGTTCCAGATTCAAACATATAAACTGGAACTTTGGTTCTAAATTGGGAAGGGGCCTGGCAGTCTGCCTTTAGTACAGTTTCCAGTGACTTTAATGCACTTGGTCTGAGGACACAATCCTGGGCTCCAGGCTTGGTGTTTGGTGTGAAGAGGTGTGTGTGCACATGTGTGCACAGCATATCTGGGCAGGTTTTCAATGTCTGATAAAACAAGGTCCTATCAGAACACCGGCATGGAAATCTGCCGTTGTCACCCTTACCCTATTGCTTTCAATTATGATGGTTTTTTTGTCCTTTAAATCTTGCAATAAGGCTGTGTTGTAGATGGGGCAAGCACGCTTCTTGCCCCCATTCTACAGAGGACAGAGTTTTGAAGTTAAGTGGCTTTCTCAGGGTCATTTCAGCATGGACTCTGCAGTCTATCAGTTTCCCTTATATGCGTGGTAGGCAAGGTAATAACATGCTGGTGGTGGAGGAAGGAGCAGGAAGGGAGCCACCCAGAAAATCTGCCCCATGGTAGAGGTATAGGAGAGGGAGAGAGAGGTGGAGAGAAGACAGATGTTACCCATGGGGCTTTTGACCACTTGGAGTCCAACCTGTGTATCCCAGAGAAGGCGAAATACCAAGAAACCACATGTGCTGAGAAGAAAGTCCTGAGGTCAAGATGAACCTTGGTCACCTTCTCAATGCTGGCCCCCAAGTCTATGCCTTTGCAGCACATCTTAGCCTGGGGCTGAGCAAATACCCCCGAGGAGGCTGGGCTCCAGGGAAGCCAGTATTTACCCACAATCTCTGTTTTGGAAGTAATTAATCTTCGAATGTATGAGCCCCTTTGTGGTGGAAAGCGCATGCTGACACTTTTGTGTAAACACCCAGCTTAGCATATTGACAAACTGGTGGCTGTTACTTTGATCCCAGGCTGCTGGCTCTGAAAAGGCAAGCCAGCTTCAGGCTGCCCCACTGGGCACAAAGGCAGCTCTAATCCCTTCTACACTCATCTCCTATCCATATTTAGAATTCAGAGTCTTTATTTTCTATATCCACTTAAGCTCCGCTTGGAGTTTGTTTAGTAACCTTCTTCCTTCTTCATGCTTGCTGGTGACTCATAAGTTCGTTTTCTTAGCAAAGCATGCAGCAAAATTCCAAAGTAGCAAATGACCCGAATGAAAACCCTTAAACTCACATAGATTTAATCACTGCAGCAAATTGGAACCATTTGTGGTCAGGTTTTGATGGCGATCTGTAAAGATTTCCCCCATTCTCCCCTCCACTTTCGTTTTAAGTGGCTTAGTTAAGGTTAGTGAGAAAAGGAGCCATCAATGCCAAGGTCCATGGATGGGGGAGGGGGAGGGGATTTGAATTGTTTCTATCTGCAGTCACCTGAGTATCTTCCAATGGCAAGGAGCAAACTTTGGTGGTAGCCAGCAACTCTCCCACACATCACAGTGGTCAGGATGGTACAATCCAGAATCTCATAGCTGTGAGTTTCCACTGAAGGTTTGGTGCCCTCTTTGGAAAATATTGTGTTTTGTGACTTTCGTCGCCTCCAGTTACCCTAATGAGGCAAGAGAAAGGTCAGTTCATTTTTTCACGAACAGGGAGAAGAAATCGAACCTGATCTGTTATGATTTCTCCTTCAGCAAACCAAACAGAGAGAGCTTTAATGAAGACCCCGATCTGGGATTGAAGCTGACCCAGGCAGCACCATGAGAGTGTCAGATCTGTTTCTGATAAAATCGACATTGAGGTTTTGAAGAATGAATCAGAAAGGAAGTTCAGTTCTATTTCATGACTGGGCTGAGCTAAATCAAAGGGGAAAGCTCGTCTGTAATTAAAGGGAAGCTTTTCTTTAATTTTTTTTTTTTTTTGTGCAACATTTTTAGAAATTTCTACAATTGGGATTGCGCTCAACAGTCAGTTTGTGAAGTTCTGTTTGATTTCTTGAGAGCGGGGGGAAAGTGGATCTGCAAAGACCGCAGCAACAAATTCTACTGCACAAATTATGGAAAAAGTTACCCAACAGGGTCCACCCCCCCACCTACTTTTTTTCCCCCATCTCTAGTTTCTATGATTATAGTTGGAGAGAAAATTCAGGCTGAAAGAAATTTGATATTTATTTTCTGTGAACTTTAATAAAGAAAGTGGTGGGTTTGGGGATTTTTTTTTAAGGCCCTTTGGACAAGTCAATTTTTAATTTTTTTTAATAGCACCTTTTGGCATAAAGCTGCCGGTGTGTGATTTATGGAGCTGTTAAGAGGCTGTGCTGAGAGCTATTCCCGGCAGGTTGGCGAAAGACTTTGAAGAGGCTTTTGACTCTGGGAGCCCACTCTTCACGGAACCTGTGTTCTCCCAGGCAGGCCTTTTAAAATGTTTAGTGCCCGAGCCTTCGCTTGAAGTCGTGTTTGTTTGGGTTTGTGGAATCCCTTTCCTTTCTTCAACATTCTCAGATGTCCTCAGTTTAGGCCCAGTGATCGGCCATAATCCACTCCAGCCCTGCCTGGGAATAGTCCACTTTGTTCATAAGCACATAACATAACTTCAGCCCCCAGGGCCTCCGTTGTGAAACGGAATCCCAGACGCTCCAAGATGTCTTGGGAGATAAGTGCAGCCCTAATCCCAGGGTCACCCCCGCCCTGGAGGAGCAGGAGTTCACCTATACATCATGACATCGTTATCAGCCGGGGACCCCAAGCAGCCACAACCCACCACATTTTCCACAGGGTTTGGCGGTGTTAAGAAAATACCCTCTAGCATGGTGTTATTTTAGGCTGAAACAAAAGTCGACATGAATGGCTGGGGGGAACAGAGGGGGCATTGTTCTCCCTGTGGCCGGGTGCTCAGAACTGGCCTGAAACTGGAATCCAACAAATGGAGAAGAAGTAAATGCCATCACGTACAAACGGGCTATCGAGTGTCCGGTGGGATCAATTGAGCACAGAGGGCGGCCAGGCCGAGGATTCTGCCAGTCCCTGGGTCATGGGAAGTTTGGTTTCCAGAGGAGAGGCAAAAGTGCTACCTGATTTGTGGTGATGTGACGACTGATCTGGGAGGAAGCCACCTGCTCGTGAGAGACAGAGAGGAGAACCCAAATGCCAGGGGCTGGCTTTGTGGAGCACTGACAGGGACAGGACAGGCCCTATGAGGAGCCCTTCCAACAGATCGTCCCATTTCATCTTCTCAGCCACCCTATGAGGCAGGTACTATCATTTGCCCCTTTTACAGATGAGGAAACTGAGGCAGAAAGCAGTAGGCCTGCCCAAGGTCACAATGCTGGCAGTTGGAGGAGCCAGGATTTAAAGCTGGGCAGTGTGGTCCCAGATCCCATCCCTCTGTTATCTGTGCCTGATCATCTTATCCTCATTTTCCCTCTCCCTGCGTTTCTTATTCTTGACACGCGGGTGACGTAGCAGGTGCTGTCAGTGCCTTGCGCAGAAGCCCTCGGCCCTTACCGTGTCGGGGTCAACTGGTGGCTCGACTTCCAGCTACCAGCATCTGCATCTCTTTGCTTTGGGCTTTTTTTTTTTTGCCATGGGAGTCTGCTCTACCCAGTTTTGCAACAGGCCAGTAGTGCCAGGAAATTAACACCCCCCACCCGAGACTGATGACAGATGGTGTATTAAAACCACAGCTCCCTTGTCCATCTGGTGGGGAAACTGTAAGATGGGTGTTCTGCACTACTTCCCAGTGGTCCCCAGTGTGGCTGAACTCCAGTTGCCTGCAGTGGTAACTTGCTTGAAAATGCACGCTTTAGTGACTTCCTTCCCTTCTTTGCCTCACTTCCTTACCACTCTACTGGTGTTTTTCCTGGGATTGCCCTCCCCATTATCACCTTCATTTAGATCTTTGCCTCTAGAGCTACTTATGGAGGAACACAAACCCGGACAAGAGATTGCACCTCTGTGTGATTATTTGAGTGACATCTCCCTCCCTCATAAAACTGTGAGCCCCATGACAGCCTAACATCGTATTCCTGAGGACGAGCTAAGTGCCCAGCTCATAGTAGGTGCCAAGTAAACACCTATTGGATGAAAGGATTTCATCTAATCCCCTAACACATGTTTACATTGTGATAGTTAGTTCTCTTCTTATGTCAATATATTACATTTAAAGTAGTTTTATTTAAAGGAGTTTCATTCTTTATTGAAGAGCTACTTTATCCAGGTACTTTGTGGGAGACTGGGTACACAGCCCCTTTCTATTTCTCTGTCATCTTGCCTAGAGTTGGGATGAACCAGCTTCTCCTTTGGGGGTAGATGAAGACCTCTGGAATTTGTTTCAGAGACTGGCCAGCTGTTTATCAAAATTTTGTCCTCTTCCTAGACCACATCCCCCAGTCTCCTTTGCCATTTGGGGTGCCATTTGACTGAGTTTTAGCCAAGGGAATTTGAGCAGATATGGACCACTTCCAGCCCAGCCCACGAACACCTCCCACTTGCGGTCCTCTGTGTTTCCCTCTTGTGTGGCTTAATGCCAATGAGTGTCCACATATTAAATACAAGAAATCTAGCACCTGGAATCACCTCTTGGAAGAAAGCTGTACACAGACCAGGGACACCCATTTTTGACTTTACTAGTAAGAAATAATTTTCTATTGTGTTTGAAACCTCATACATTTTGAGGTTGGTTTGTTATGGTAGCTGATACGATCCTAATACAGAAGCCGTGGGCACTAACAAGAGTTACTATTCTCTGCTTCTGTCCTGCCATACATAAAATAAGTATTAAATGGGTCCACCAAATTTCACTTCTCCCTATGACAGCTACTCTCATTTAAAAATATCAACTAGCAAAGGTTTAATCATTTTGATGTGATGACATGCTTATTCTGCCTCCTAGGTGATCCCACAGGCTGTTTTTTTCTGCAAAGGGTTTATCTAACAGGCTGGTACATGAACACCTGCTCCATCCAAGAACCTTGAGAAAAGCAAGTGGAATGGCTTTATGAATGTTCAAGGGCATTGCTGTTTTCTTCAGAAGTTCAGGAAGCTGTCTCTGCCCTCCTACAGGCTCCATTACCCATGAAGGTGGGTCCGAGGGTTAAGGGCAGAGACAGCACTGATCTCTCAGACCTGCCTTACAAATGCTCTCCTTGAAACCTGCTTCCGTGGAACCTGCAGGGAAACCTAGCCACACAACCCCCGGAAGACTCCTTGGCTTCTCTCCCCACCAGCCATTAACTTTCTTAAGAGGAGCTGGGAGTGTTGGGAAGCTCATGGTTCTGGAACCCGGCAGAGACTAGGGTTTGATTCTTGGTCTGTCTTCTTGTCATTATTCCCATTTTACAGATAGTAGTTGGGGACTGATTCCTGAACCTGCATCCTGACCCTAAATCAAGCTGTCCTCACATGGTGAAATGTGGCCCCTTCTGAAGCAATGGCCTGGGCAGAGAGTGCCATGTGGTGGCTAATGGCATGGGCCTTGCCAGGCTTGAAGAGTGGTTGTGCCTCCATAGACAGGTTACTTAGCCTCTCTGTGCCCATTTCTTTGTGTGTGAAATGGGGTTGTAAATAGTATCAATGTCATGAGCCCAGGGTGGGGCTGAAATGAGACAATATTTGTGAAATACTTAAGACAGTTCCTACACATGACATTATTTTTCCTAAACTTATTATTGGAAGTCTGTGTGGATTAGCAGACCCCATCCCTATGGTCAACAGCTCTGTTTGTTGGTTTCTCCACAGAAGGGGCAGGAAACAGTGGTCTGAAGATGTGGTTGGGACCTGGCCAGTCACCTGGGGGGTACACCTGGAGCCTTTGCAGTCTCAGAGGACCACAAATCAGCACTCTCCTGACTTCCTGGGCAACCCCTGATGGTCTGTCTTCAGGATGGGTCTCCATCAGAGGAAGGCAGGGGCCTTTAATCTGACCCTCCTCCCTCCTTCCAAAGGCAGAGTGACCACTGAGAAAGAGAGAGGGGCCCTTAGCTGATTGTTGGGCTCAGGGAGGCTTTTCAGGGAGAAGAGTTGGAGCAAACCCCAGGAGAGTCTGGTCTGAGTGGATCACCCATGCAGGAGGAAATGTGGCATTCCTTATGGCCATGGAAGCCACACACACCTGACTATGTATCCCACTCAACCACGTAAGCAAGTCTCTAACTGTCTCTTGCTCAGTTTTCTCATCTGTAAAATGGGATTGTTGATAGTACTTTCCTCGTAGGACTGTCGTGAGGACTGAGTGGGATAATTATGCACATATAAACACTTTGCATAGTAGAAATACTCAATGTATTCCTGAATATACTTTTCCCCAAATGTAAACCTGGCATAAGACGTAACAGATTCTAGTGGTATAAAAGGTCACGTGCTGAATAGTAATTCTCTCTCTCCCTTGATCCTTTAGTCACAGAGGGTGTCTCCAGAGGAAACCAGTTATCAGTGTCATGTGTAAACTGCCAAGATAGTCTCCATGCATAGTAACATGGAAGTTATATATCCAAAAACATATATGTATATGGCCATTTTTGATCTACAAAAATGGGAATTTCATATGGTTCAACCTAAATGGTGTGTGTGTGTGCGTGTATATGTGTATAAACAACAACAGCCTACCATGCACATCGTTCTACATCTTGTTTATTTTTTAACCTACTAATATCTTTTGGAGAACATTCTGTGTCCGTTCTTAAAGACATTTCTCATACTTTTCAACAGTCAGTGAAGTATCCCAGTAGGAAGGTAAACCTAAATTTATTTAACTCTTGGTGAATAGTACTTGGTTTTTGTGACATTTTTGGAGAAGAAAGGGAAATCTGTGCCCTTAGGCATTCTCCACCCCCTGGACCTCAGGCTGGCCCCCCAGCCTCTAGCACCTGTTATTTCTGCTCTGTTTGGTAACTCCCTGGTGTGCACATTTTTCTCACTGCAACTGCACTGGACCAAGTTTTGGGTTCCTGCTCTCTGCCTAAACATGCCTTAGATCTCTTCATAACTCAGCTTGTAAGTCGAGGCCTCTTAATTTGGCCCACAGGACTCTTTAACGCCCTTTAAACCCCGTTAAACCCATGTAATGAGTTTCCCCTTGCTGTGCTCCTGGCTGTGAAAGCTGAGAGCAGGGGCTCAGGCCTCCCACCTGTTCCAGAGATTAGGCTGCGCTGGAGAGGCTGTGGGGTCAGAGGGAAGGGGCAAGGGTCAGCCTCAGAAGCAGGTCTCCTGGCTGGAGTGGGTGGTAGGTACTCCTGGGACATGGGCAGGCATTCACTGGGGGTGTCAGGGCCCTGGGGTGGTACAGGGTGGTTTCAGCACTCAGTGCTCCCACGTGTGCAGAGTATGGGGGCCACTTTACCTGGGCCTGAGGAGTGGCTGGAGCTGGCAGTGGTCTGCTGAGGTGGGAGTCAGAAGGGGCTTCTTTCTAGAGAACCTGGAGTCACAGGGATGTGTCCAAAGAGTCTTCCTAAAATGCTGTCCTCAGCACGTCAACACTGCTCCAGAATCTTCTTTCCATGGCTGCCCATTGTGTAAGGGATGTCTGCTGGTTTACGTGCTTGGTATGCTGCCCCGTCCACTGGAGAGAGCCACCTTTCCATCTCAAACACACACTCCACATGGGTCCAGGGGGCTGTCTCTACAGTTCCTACGTCCAGGTCTGGCCATGTGACCCAGGACTAGCCAATCAGAGTATTCAAGGCTGCTGCCCATAGTGATTGGTATTTGCTACTCAGGCTGTGATTGGTTAAGGGGTGGGCCTAAGACCCAGGTCTGGCAAATCAGAATATTTAATCCCTTGGCCATAGTCACTGTTTTAGAGATAGATGCACAATTCAATGGTGGTCCAAAGAGATTCAATTCCAGAACTCTCTGTGGGAACAACTAGGAAAGAGATACACTCTTTCCATGGAGGTTCCTGGAGGAGAGAATGCCACCTTGAAAGTCTGGAGACCAACTTGTCACCATGAAGGAAAGCCTGGTTGAGATGGCTAAGACAGAGGAAAACAGGCTGAGAGGGAGAAAGGGCAAGGTTGAGGCCTGATGGCATCATGGAGCATCTGGATCCAGCCATACCTGAAGACTTTATATTGACACGAACACATAACTTCTCCTTTTTGCTTAAGTCAGTTTGAGTTGAGATTGTGGGTTTCTTTCAACTCATCTATAAAATGGGAGTCATAGATGTGCCTACCAAATATATGGCTAGTTGGAGAGTTAAATTAGATTATAAATATAAAGAGCTCAGAACATAGAATAAGTACTGAACACTACTTGTTATGATTCAATTTACCATGTTGAATTTAGGGATCTGGTTCTCCATTTTTCAGGATTAGAAGGTCGATTGTATGAGCCAAGTGAGAATAAAACAGACTCACATTCACCAGCATGGTGTCTGATGTATACACCTGAATGTGTACAAGCTAAATGACAATCAGAAGTGCAGCTATCCGAGAACATGGCACGGTCACATGGGCAAAACAGTGCACTCCTCTCACTTGTGGGAGACCAAAATTCTAATGGGAAGGTTGCTTTGGAGGGTACATCGTGCAAAGAAAGGGGTTAAGAATCAGGTCTCAGCTAATCTGAGGCCTCTCACCTCTCCAGAGACGAGCCTTCTAGAGGAAAATGCGGTGTTCAAGTCTTCCAGGCCACGATATCCACACCCTGACCCCACTCCTGGACCCCATAACTTGTGACTGGGCTTTCTTTTTCTTTTGTCTAAACCAGTGTGGCCCAGATTTCAGTCATTTCTGTTGGGAGATAATTCTCCACAGGCTTCTTGTATTTCTGTATGTCTTTCAAGGGAGGTACTAACTGGCCTTTGTTATCTTGGCAAATATGTTTGTATAGCAAACAGCTTTGGAAGGTGGAAAGTGTCTCCCTCCAGAACAAAGGGCAGGCATGCTTATTGCCCATTATAAAAGATTCTGGTTCCCTAAGCACAGGTTTTCTCTCCTGTAATGCAACCTCCTGCATGTACAGGCATCCATGTGGCCTATCTGCATTACTCCTGTGGGTGTAGGGACAAAGGGAATTTTTGCAAATATGCTGATCCTCATACTGCTTGCTGAGCCATGAGTAATCAAATTCTTTGTCTCTGACCCAAGAGTCTTGTGTCTTCTGCCAGCACCCATGAAACTAGTAAGCTAACTTGCAAGGAGGAAAAAATTTCAGATCCTCCCAAGTTCTTGACAATTCCTATCCAATCTTCCTGATTTTTGCTGGATCTGCAGAATATCTGTGTAATAACATATTTAATATTTGTCTACAAACCAGATCCCTCTTTGAAACTGTTGATTTATTTAAAAAGAAAAACTGGCTGGGTGTGGTGGCTCATGCCCATAATCCTAGAACTTTGGGAGGCCAAGGGAGGATCACTTGAGGTTGGGAGTTCAAGACCAGCCTGAGCAAGAGCGAGGCCCCATCTCTACAAAAAATTTAAAAATTAGTCGGGCATTGTGGTGCATGCCATTAGTCCCAGCTCCTTGGGAGGCTGAGGCAGGAGGATCTCTTGAGCCCAGGAGTTTGGGTTGCAGTGAGCTATGGTAATGATAATGCCACTGCACTCTAGCCCAGGCTACAGAGCGAGACCCTGACTCAAAAAAAAGCTTTTAGTTAAAAAATTTAAAAAAGAAAAAGAAAACTGTATTTGTTCTTATTTGTGGTTTTGTTTTCTGAGATTTCAGCTACCTGCAGTCAACCGTGGTCCAAAAATAAGTGAGTACAGTACAATAAGGTATTGAAAGAGAGAAAGAGAGAGAGAGAGAGAGACCACATTCACAAAACTTTTATTATAATATAGTACCATAATTGTTCTATTTTATTATTGATTATTGTTGTCAATCTCTTACTGCGCCTAATTTATAAATTAAACTTTATCACAGGTTTGCCTGTATAGGAAAAAAACATCCTATATATAGGGTTGGTACTATCCATGGTTCCAAGCATCCACTGGGAGTCTTGGAACTTTTCCCTCACAGGTAAGGCAGGACTACTGTACCTTAAATAAAAATCCAGTTGCTACCTCATAAATCTAAGTCCAAGATAAATACAAGGTAAAAACCAAAAAAGATACATATTGCATGACTCCATTCCTACGGCATTCTGGAAACGACAAAACTGTAGAGACAGAAAACAAATCACTGGTTGCTGGGGACTGCAGATGGGAGAAGGGTTGGCCTCAAGGAACAAGGACCTTGTTCATCAGTGGAAATCTTCTATATCTTGGTTGTGATTGTGGTTTTTCAACTGCGTTTGTCAAAACTCATAGAACTGTATAATAAAAGGGGTGAATTTTACTGTATGTAAACTTTACCTTGATAAACTTGACTTAATGAGGAACGATAAAAATGAAGGTCATTAAATTCTGGCCAGATATTCTTGCTTGCCCAAGGTTTGAGGCCCAAGTGTGTTCTCTCACTGCCAAAGAGGGAGAGGATGAATACTCATTGAAGCTACATCAGAGAGATCTCCTAGCACTAAACCAAGACTTTCTTCTTGTCCTCATGGGATGGACCCAAAGAGACTTGAAAGGTTTCCCCATGGGATTCAGTGCTAGAGAAGATGCAAACTTAAACCACCCCAAACCAACTCTGTACCACCTGGGACAATTGTGCCATGTTTTAGGAAATGTGCTTCTGAGCTGACATTCCCCTTCTTAACGCTCCACTCGCTACATTTCAATCCCTTCCCAGGTCTGTCTCCTTGAGATTACTCCCAGGAAACCAAATTCTCCTGCCCCATTGCTCACTGACAGTCCTTTGTTGCACCAGAGAGAGCCCCGCATACCTGCCGTCTATAGATTTTACTCATGGAACTCTCTGGGGGACCTTGCCTTGGTCAGTGACTTGAATGAACCCCTAGTGCAGTGAAACTACATATACCTGTGCCTTCATCTCTCCTATCTCAGCCCACCTCCCCTCCCCACCCACCTGCCCCCACCACAAATCCATTTACCAGTCTCAGTGGCACCCCACCGGGCCCAGCAGTCAGTCTCAAAGACCACAGTGGAGGAAAATGGTGGCTGCCTTTCACTAGGGAGTCTGATAAATGCTACTGTGTTTTTCTTGACTGCTTCTCTATTTTTCCTGGCATAGGCCTGGAGCAGGGAGTGCTTTGTGGCTGTGTCAGGGCCAATTATTAGAGTGAGCATCATCATCGGTGGCTGTTGCTGCTGCCTGTTGTTGCAAGCTAAGCTCGGCCGGGCTGTGCACGGCTCCGCAGTGATCTCTATAATTAACTTAGATGATTCACTGCTGTACACCCATTGTGTTCTTTTCAAGGCAGGCAACATCCATTTACATGAGGAGCTAAAAACAAGCATTGCCTTCCCTTGGAGGAGTTTCCAAGTACTCACCCACCCGTTCTCTCCCTAATGAAACAGCTTGACCTCCCTGCCCTCACCTCTTGTTGGAAAACCTAGCACTTGAAACTAGGCCATTGGGAATAAACTAAACCCTTGGTCCCCCTTCTTTGAAGAGAGCTGCTTGGGACCACATACACCCCTTATTTTTGACCAAGTCCAATGCCTACCATAGTGCCTCACATATAGTAGACACTTAAGAATTTTTCTCTCCAAATTTCAGCTGTCCAAAGGGAGAGAAGCTTGAAAGAGTGGTCCTTAGCCCAGGGTGATTTTGCCCCATGCCCCCCGACCCCAAATGACATTTGGCAATGTTTGGGGACATTTTTGGTGTTGGGGGATGTTGCTGGCATCTAGTGGGTAGAGAGCAGGGATGATGCTAAACATCCTACAGTGCACAGGATAACTTCCTTCTTTCTCCCTCCCCCCAAAGAATTATCTAGTACCAAATGGCAACAGTGTCAAGGTGGAGAAACCTTAGCTTAGATGATGCCACACCAAGCTCATCTCGCCTGTATTCATTCGTGTTGGCATTTGGTTGGGCTCGAGGAAACCTGAAGTTTTTGAAGCTCTGGAATGATTGACGTTTTACTGCCTGGCTTTTATGTGAACTGCTGCTAATGAACACGGCCTGCCTTGATGACTTTGCAGAGGGCACCATTCAAACGAACCAATTATGAAGGATTTTTTAATGTAAACTTTTAACCAGGTAGCCTGAGGGCTTGCTGAGCATAAAAGTAAAATTTAGAAAACATGAGGTTTCCTGAGTTTCCAGGAGGCCCCGGCAGGATCGATGCTGGTGCACAAGCTCCAGGGCTGAGAACACAGTTCTCTGAAGTCGGCGGGAGGCTCCCCGCTGTGATGTTGACCCCAACCCTTCCCCAGCAAAGAGGGTCAGAGGGCGTCTTCTTCAGGAGAAGCTGGGTGTCCAGGAAGGCTAGTATGGTGGCTGGAGTCCCTGGCACACACTCCCAGGTTGCTCCACTGCTTGAGCCGGTGCACTTAAATCGCTGATTCCTGGGACATGCTGACTCATTGCTTTCCTGCCTTTAGCCAGATCACTGGGGTTTTAAGTAATTTAATGATTCATTCCCTCCCTCCCTTGGCAGTTGTCTGCTCTGACACCTTGTGTATCATCCATCAGAAGCTGGGACTTGGCTCAAGCAGGATGACATAAAGGCTAGAGGACTCCCTTTGTTTTTCTTTCTTGCCTCTCTCTAGCCCTGACTCTCCCTTAAATGGGGGATGCTGACCAGAAAAGGCGCTTCCTCTGGGGAGTCTGCTAAGGACTTTCTTGCCTCTGTTTTCTGTAGTGTTGTTTTATGCTATGCTACCCCAGGCCCTTTGCTTAGCAAACTGATGTCAACGCAAACTGCACAGGGGTGCTGGTGAGGACCCAAATACAGATTTTAGACCCAACACTAAACTGGTGGCTTTAGATATTTTCTGTTCTGGATCCACATCCTTTAAATGTCTTTTGATTTATTTATTTGATTATTTTCCTTAGCAGTAGAACTATCCATTAATTCAACAAATATTTAATGAGCATCTTCGATGTGCCAAGCACTATTGTAGCCACAGGGGACAGAGCTGTGAACAAGATGGGCAAGATTCCTGCTCTTCTTGAGCTTGTGTCCTTATGGGGGAGGCCAATGATAAACGAAAAAATACATAATGTGTCAGGTGGGATAAACGCATTGAAAAGAAAGGATCAGGAGAAAAGGTTAGAAAGTGACCGTGGTGAGGGCATTTCAGCTGAGTGACAAAAGGTGACAAGCCAGGATATAAAAAATATCTTTATTTTAAAATTAAATATTTAATAAATGCACATGGTAAAAAAATTCAAGCAGTACAAAAAAAGCACACAGGGAAAGTATCCTAATCCCCTAGGACACTAGTGTCCTAGTTTCCTTGCCCTCCTCATTGACAGTTTTGTGTCTCCTTCTGGTAATATTTTGTATTTACACAAGCATTTATGTGTAAGTATCTCTGTCTCTACCACCCTTTTAAATACCAGTATTTTATACAACCTTCTGTACCTTCATTTTTTTCGTTTAACATTATACCTTGGAAATTTTTCTGTATTAGCTTGTAAAGATTTCTCCCCTTCTTTTAACAGTTAAATGGTATTTATTCCTCTGTGAAACTGTATTTTCACTTACGCCACCAGTCTCTTAATGCTGGTATTAGGTAGCTTCCTGAATGCTTTCAACATCCATTTGCAGATGTGTGACTATATCTGTCAGACAAATATTAGTGGAAAAAATATATTTATTAAATGTATGAATTGAATATGTCTGTTGGAGAATTGCTGAGTCAGAGAGGATGTGTGGTTTTCATTTTGATAGATATTGACAATTTGCCCTACAAAGGGATGATACATATTTATATTTCCCGCTAATTTACAAAGGCACCTTTTCTCTCCAATACTCATCAACAATGCGTTTTTAAATGTTTTGATCTCTCTTGGCCAAACTGATAGGTGAAAAATATCTCACTTTTGTTTTAATTTGCATTTTATTAACTCTCAATGAGGTTGAATACCTTCCATAGGTCTAAAAAGCTTGTTGTATTTCTTGTTCAGTAAACTGCCTCGTCATGAAATGTCAAGTTGAGAGGCCTATTAGATGTTCAAGTGGAGGTGTTAGGAAGGCATCCAGATATACGAGGTGGAGCTCTGGGGAGCTTTCTGGGCTGGAGCTATAATTTGAAAGTCAGCAGTACATAGACGGTATTTAAAACCACAGGAATGAAGGAGCTCACCTAGAGAGAGAATGAACGAAGCAGAGAGGAGAGGGCTGAGGACTGAACCTAAGGGCACCCCAACATTTAGAAGTTGGGGGGAAGAGGGTCAACCAGAGACTGAGGAGCAGCAGCCAGGGAGGGGAGAGAGAGTGGGGACGCAGGAGCAAAGAGAAGAGGTGCCTCAGGAAGGAACAAGGGGTCGACAGAGAACATAGAGCAGAAGAGAGATCCCTCACCTGGGACAACATGGAGGCTGCCGATGAGCTTGATGGTGGAGTCAGGTTGCTTGGTCAAAGAAATGGAGACAGGGCTTGGAGATGACACTTGCAAGATATTTTGCCAAGATGCAAATTAGAAAAACAGGATGAAGTTGGGGAAAGATGAGAGATCAAGGGAGATTTTTTTGGTTTGGTTTGATTTGGTTTCTTGAGCGGGGAGATACTGAAGTATGGGTGATTGCTGGTGAGAAAGATCCAGGAGAGAGGGTGTTGTTGACGTGTGTGTGTGATAATCAGAAGGATGGAGGCTCCTAGAAGGGAAGAGGGTTCCAGACACAAGTGGAGGGTGGCCCTCTGTGGGAGGAAGGATCTGTCTTCCACTATGTCCAGAAGGATGAAGCAGAGTGGGGTACAAATGTGGGCAGGTTTGTGGGTTGGGTGGTGGGAAGTCAGAGTGTGCGTATCTGATGACTTCCATTCCCTCCACAAAGAATGAGGCAGGGATGTCAGCCCAGGGTGAGGAGAGAGCAAGTTATGCAAAATCTGTGCAGCAAAGAGAAGGCATGAAATGGGCACGTCTCCGAGCAGGACAGGGGCTTCACCGGGGACCCATGATAGAAGTGCCAGGCGAGTTTTAATGCCCATTGGAGCCCTGTCTCAGGCAGCCCTGCAACTGAGAAATAAATCTGGTCCAGTCGAAGGCTATTATTGCAGGGAGTGGTTAATTTTGAGGTGTCTGATCTAGACACTGTTCCTGGAGTTATCTATGTCTGAAATGATGAAAATTCCCTCCCCCCTACAAAAAGTGTTGGGGAAGTGGCCAAAATACCAGCCTGCCTCGCTGGGCCGTGTGGATTACGGCTGTCACAGGCCTGTTTTGTGCCCTCATCCATCTTCAGCCCAGACTTCCCAGCTCACGCCTATCAGGACGGGGCACTGACCCCTGCTGTGGCCGAGGTCCCCGGGTGTGGGCACCATGTGGGCCTGAACACAGCTTGTGATCAAGTGCTTTTAATAAGCATCAAGTTCCAGAGAATCTTTTTCTTTCCTGGCCTCCTCAGCGTCTCGAGACTGCTGACCTCCAGCACCTACTGAGCGTGGGATGTGTTTTCCTACCTAAGCACACACTTGCCACGGGATGGGGTATGTCCCGAGGCCACGGGGGTCAAGTACACGTGGGTTTCCTGTTACTGGACTCTGCATTATCTACATTGGGGATCCTCATTTTCTGGGAAATCTTACTCAAGGAAAAGTCCGGGTGGAGGCTTGCCTCAGACCCCACCACCCTGACTGTCTTCAGCATCGCCATTGGACAAAGTCCCCTAGTCTTGATGGATCTGCCTGCTCTTCTGTACAGTAGGAGTGATTATACATGCCCTAAATATCTACCATGTTTTGGGGTTTTTTTGGGGGGTGTGTGGATGAAATTCAAATAAAAGAATGGATATAAAATTGCACGGGCATCAAGGATTATTTTTCTTAGCCATCTCTCCATTGTAAGTACAGAGTGTCTAACACAGAGCCAGGCACATCATAGATGTTCAATAAATGTTTGGGGAGTTAATGAGTGAACAGACAGGGTAAACCTACATTTGTAATAATAGCTATGATTAGTCAGCAGTTACTATGGCTAGGCACTCTGCTTAGGATTTTATGAAACGATGTCATTTATTCCTCACTGGTAGTGAATGGCCCTGTTCCCATTTTACAGATGGAAAAATAGCAGCTTGGTGAGGATGAATCACTTACTCAACATCTCTTACCATGTAAGTGCTGGAGCTGGGATTTGAACCTAGCCCCCTTCTGGCTCCAAAGCCATGTTCTTGACCACTATAGTATATACTGTGCATGACAGCAGATGGGCCAACTTAGAAAATGACCCCGATGCCCCATGCTGGAATCATGTGCAGCCTCGGGCTGGAAGAGTGTTCTCTCCATGAGTGAAAGGCTGCGTCATGAGATCATGCACAAGCAGGGGCTGAATGAATACATGAACAGCTTTCTGTGCAGAGGAAGAGGAAAAGGAGTTATGTGTGGACACACCTGGGGCCATCATGCTGGTCGGGACACATGCCAGCCAGGTAGGCTCAGCCACCCAGTGTCCGGAACTGTCCCAGTTCAACCAGGACACTGAACCGGTTGGATTGGAGAATGAAGCAGGACAAGCCACAAGAATTAATTCCTTGTTGTCTCTCTGAATCAAGTAGATTTGGATTGAATAGGGCTTGTTGAGTTTTGTATTATTTTCTTCTGCATCTTGGTTGGGAGTGGGATCCAGTGTGGTCAGGGTGGTGTTTGCATCTCCTGTCCTTCTGACTGTGGGCCCATTGGACCAGGCAGTGGGAAAGAAACGTCCCACTGAGATTCCTCACCAAGCTTTACAGCAGTGGCCCCTATGGGCTAGATGGTCTCTGCTCCCACACAGTGGCCTCTTCTCCAGAGGGTTGGGAAGTGGGACAGGCAGGGGACAGTGATGGTCATTTGAGGGCCTGCTTTCCTCAGCTGTCTTCTGGCCCTTAGAGAATAAAGGGCTTTTCCTCATGAAGCCGGGGTTTTTGCTTCAGAGACAGCCCGGGCAGCTGCGATCTGAACTTGGGTGTGCGGCAGTGCAGTGGGGCCGGACTCAGGAGGAGATGGGACAAGCTTTCTCCACCCGGGAATGACAGCCCTACTCCGCTGGCGGGCATGCACTCTTGCGTACTCCGCTGGCTGGCTGCTGTCTTGTTCTAATAAATTAAATCTGTTATATCATCACTGTTATATTCCTGAGACAAGCACTTCCAAGGCAGATTAGAAAGGAACTTAAGGGGATTAAAAGCTTCTCTTAGTGAAAAACAATGTTTCAGATGGGAAATCCATTTACCAATATGAATTTCAGCAGAAATGCATGTTTTCTTTAATGCATTGCTACTGCTCAAAGAAAGCGGGATTTCCCCCCATGCCTCCCGTCCTCTGTTTTGCATAAGTTCTAATGTAGATTCTGTTGAGCGTGGCAAGCCACTCAGGGAGATTGATGGCTTCCATAAAGTTGCACGAAAACATTTCTCCTTTGTTCACGAGGGAAAAGAAAAGTGTCTAATGGATTTGGAGTATTAAAAGAGTGTTGGTTTGTACTGTAAACCGGGGGAAGTCTAGGAGTAAATACCAGACACCGGAGGAAATGGATTAATTGGAAATGGAAACAGTCAATTCTCAGTTATCTGCAAGTGGCTTATCTGCAATAAGTTTAAATAAAAAAAAAGGAAAGGCGAGAATGCCAGTGTTTCAGCTCCCCTGCTGGCTGTCTATTGCTGTGTATTCAGGGAATTGAAAGCCATTTTAATAACCTGGACCCAATATAATTTGGAAGGTAATTCTGCTGCTGCAGCTATAAAAAAAATCATAGAAGGCAGTCCAAAGGATATGTAATTAATTTTTTTTCTGTTATTCACAGGTTGGGATTCTTTATACCATTAGAAAGTTGACTTAACGTAAAATCATGAGCTGGTTCCCAAAAGCCAACATGGATCTCCTACCCGAGGGGACTGTAAAACTTCGGGAAACTGTTGAGTCAGCCCCCAGCATTCTGTTGTGGAGAGTCGGGCAGAGAGATTATCTCTCCGGGAGGCTGGTGGTGCCCAGGGAGCCTGTAAGTCAGAATCTGGGCAGAGAGAAAGGCCAGGTGCTGCCTGTTGGGTTTTGCCAGTTAGTGAGCGTTGATTTGCTCTAGGTGGTTCTTAGGAACGCTGGGGGTGCCGTGTGCAAACCCTGTTTCCCTTGTGCTCTGTGGAGCTGGGTATCTGTGAACATGGCTTCTTTGCCTTGGCCATGCTGTGAGAAACCCCTCCCTGACATTTAATACAACCGCTCAGGGTGGTGGAGAGACATCTTTTGGTGGCCAGGGAACAGAAACCTACTCATGCTAACTCAAGTCAGAGAAAGGTTTGTTGCAGGGATACGACTCTCATGGGATCCAAGGCAACAGAGCAGAGATGGGGCCAGAATGTCTCGAACCAAAGCTTGCTCCTTCCTTCCTTCCCTTCCCCCTTCCCTCCCTCCCTCCCTCCTTTCCTTCCTTCCTTCCTCCCTCCCTCCATCCCTCCTTTCCTCTCTTCCTTCCTCCCTTCCTACTCCCTTATACCAGATGCTTCCACATCTGGTATAAGGCTTTGCCTCTTAAAAGGGGAGGCTGAACTTCTGGAGTTAACTCTAATTTTCAGCCCTAATAAATAACAATATTTGCTCACAGTTATTAGGTGCTAACTAGGTGCCAGGCACTGTGTTAAGCACTTTTACACAGAATATCTTGTTAAAGACTCGACAACTCTAAGAGCGAGGTGCTGTCACCATCCCATTTCACAGCTGGGAAAATGAGGTTCAAAGAGGTCCAGTCACTTGTCCAAGGTCACACAGCTAGTACTCAGAAAAGCAAGATTGGAACCCAGGTATTCTGGCTCTAGAGTCCATGCTTTTAACTGTGACATTATGTGGTCTCAATGATCTTCTAAATGGAGTTCTTGTGTGTGACTTTATGAAAAAAGCTGTTTTTAAAAAGAATCTTTCAGATTAAAAATGCTCATCTCTGGGCCAGTAAGCCAGTTTTCTGCATCCATATGGATGGAGGTGAAAATAGTAGATTAAAAAAATACATATTGTTAGCTGGTGCCTGGGGCTTCTGAATGGCATCTGTGGGATTTCTTAGCTGTGTTGCCCGGGGTCCTCACCCCTCCTTGCAGACCCTCAGCCACCCTGCTCTACCCCCCTGGGCCACCGCACATTCTCAGGATCCTGCTAGAAAACCGGGTGTGAAAATGTTGCTCAATTTTAATTACAATTCCAAGAGCTTTGCTGTCAGCTGCCCTTCTGAAATTGTTTTAATTGAAGTTCCATGAATCCTGGTGAGTTCAGACGGAGTTCATCTCTAAGCCCATCCTGATTTCATTAAAGATTTGATCTTTCTTTTTTCACCAATAAAACATTTATTATCGTTATCTGTTTTGTAACCATTTTCTTTCTCCAAAGGGGGAAAAAAATCAGCCTCATTTTCATGCCAATAAAACTAAGGAATCATCTGTTGATTTTTCTGCATGCAACAGCAGTAACATTTTTAAAAATAATAATTAATTAAATAGTTTCCTTTTTTTATGAAGGCAGTCCTCCTTCAAGAGGATGTTTAAGCCTGCAAGCGAATATTTATGAATTAACTGCATACAGGGCTTAAGAAAGAATCATCTTCCTAACTATAGGTGGGTTTTTCTTTCTAGTTGAGAAGATGTCAGGGTTTTTTGGGTTTATTTTTTAACAGCTGTAGCAGAGAGGGTTCGCAAACACTCTTCCCCATCACCGACCCCACCCCCCCCACCAGGAGGTAAATTATGGGAAACAAAGTTACAGATGAATCAAACAGTGCAAAAGTAAAACCTTACCAACAAGTAGCTTGTTGACCCCCGAGAGTTAATATAATAATTAACAGTTAATTAGTATTAAATCATCATTGCCGGTCGTGGCTGAGACCACAATTTATGCTCAGGAGTCAGTTCACAATTTGTGTTTGTGATTAATCTCTATGCAACATTTTCAGCAAACCCAATACCTGTCTCCTGTTTGGCAGATTTGAATCACAATGTTTTTGTTACGACTTCAGCTGCAGCGCCTTCTAGATCTTTGTTTCATGTATGTAATATACTTAAAATGCACTAAATGACAGTTTATAATATCATTATCTACAGTTAAAGATATTATAACTTCAAAAATGAAAAGAAAGTGCAGCCATATGTGGAAATGGTCTATTTTGTGCCCTTTTAACCCTCTTCCCTCATGGTTTCAACTGGACCAGACAGGCAACAATACAAAAATCATAGGTCTGCAAAATCATTTTGCTATTTTAGCCCACAGTTGTCATGAAAGGAAACTGGGTTATTTAGACAGTAAATAACAACCGAAGACTAATTTATTTTCCTTTTTCTTTTTCTTGTTATTTTGGTACCGGGTTTCCAATATGTTCTTTATTACATGGTTTGATAATTCAAGGATGGCTCAGCAAACCCCACTGCCCTGCCACCGCCCCCCCAGTCCCCCCAACCCCCAATAACATGGGAGTTGATTTAAAACTTCACTCTGAGCAGCCTTAGGGTTATTAGGAACAGTGTGGACCGAGTATGGATTAGGTTTAAAAGTAATAAAAAAGTAGACCTGTTGGTTAGGTGAAAAATTCACTATCAGATTCCTGAGAGCACCATTCCTTTTCATGTGCAAACGGCACTAAATGAGGCATTTAATTCAACAAATCCAAAGTTCTGATCCGCCAGAAATAGAGACTGGGTTAGTTCAATTTGTAACAAACGATCTCCCTATGATCAAAGTCCTGAGCGCTGATTTCAACATGCTGCTTAAATTAGTCTAACACCAAAGTCTTTGGCTCGGAGACAGTATTTGGAATGTCTTACCAGAGGAGAAATTCCTTCTCACACATGGTTCTAATATCATGCCATGCCAGCTTTGCTTTTTAATGGGCTGACAAGGAGGCACAGTGCTAACTTTCTGACTCCAGAAAGTTCTTGTGCTGTCACCCGCAAACCAGCTAGGATAATTTTTCCTTGGCTTCCTTATTAAAGACTGAATGAAGGGATTGTGCGGCTTTCTTAATGTCACTTGGTCTGTTTGCCATAAATTCAGGCGCTCATGATGAAAGCTGTACTTATATTTCTCTGGGAAATGGAATGAAGGAGAATGCACCCAGGTTCACAATAAATAACTACGCGTGAGTTATTAAGTGAATTTCATATACCAGGGCCCTATTACATCAGCAGTTTAGATAATGGCTTCTGAAAAACTGCATCTATGTATTTCGCAGCCACAGCATGGGGGAGGTGGGGTGAGGTATACAGAGGGCGCCGAGGTGGACAGCCAGAGACAGCTGGGGCGAGAGTGGAATAGGTGGTATTTGAAAAATAATATAATATTTACATTTTTGCAGGCTGTTTGCCTTTTTAGCTCAGCGGGGAGACTAGCAGGCCTGTTGGCCAACATGACACGCATCACTGCAGGCTTCCTGCCTGCGATTGTTTGTTTTTTTGCAGAAGGAAGACTTGGGGTTGTTTAGACTATGAGCCTAATTTTAGAGGATGATAATTATGTTGCTTCTAAACCACATATTTTCCAGAATTTGCTGCCCCATGAAAATAACTCGCATGTGTGTCCAGTCAGGCTGGCAGCCAGCCTGGTGCCCAGGGCCTCAGTTCTCTTTGTCATCCTTGGGTATTCCCAGTGACCGGGACAGGGAACCATGGGGTGATGGAAAAGGCTTACTTTTGGGAGACAGAAGAGCTGAGTTTGGGCTTCCACTCCACCATCCTGTTGGGTCTTGGGTAGGTCACATAACTTCCAGGGAAGCACTTTCTAAAGGATATTGTTCTGCAGAACATCAGTCCTGCAAAATGCTCTGCAGGATGCAAGGACCAAAAAAGTTTGGGCATCTTTGCAGCTACAGTCTCTTCATGATCCACCACGCACAGACATTCATTTTCCATGTTGTCTTTAGCCTTGCCCAATCCCTTCCATCCTTCAGGTCTCTGATTCTCAAATATACTCTTTCTTTAAGGTGTAAATCACAAATGTAGTCAATGAGCCAGTTACTTGTGAAGTCATTCGGTGACGTCAGTGTCCACTCAAGACTAAGTCCATGAGGACAGGTGCGATCTGTCTTGTGATGAATCCCTAATACTTAGCACAATGCTTGCCATGTAGTAGATGTTCAATAATGATTTGAGAAACTACTGAATTAAGACAGTGTTCCTAAACTTTAATGAACATTCAAATCAACTGGTGGGGGTTGGGGGACTCATTAAAATGCAGGCACTGATTCAGTTGGTAAGAATGGTTTGCTTTTCTAATATGTTCCACATGATACCGACTTTGTTCCATTTTGAGTAGCAAGGAATTAAAGAGTTTAACTGTGTTTAATCCTAAATATATATATTTAAATATGTATTGCCTTTTCCTGGTGCAACATCTAGTAACATCTATGAGCTGAGCCTCAGTTTATTCATTTATAAAATGAACTAAATGTTCTTTAAGGACACTTGTAGCTTAAAGCATTATAGCCTTCTGATGTGTTGCTCTGAAATTGTAGCCGAGTCAGCTCCAGGATAGGAGTGAGGGGAGCTCCCCCAGACATATGATCTTATGAGGGACATGGTAAATTTCTGAAGTTCACTGGGAGCCCCAGGAATATCAAGGAGAGGGTGGGCTCAGCCTGGCTGAGCTCTTTTACACTCATTCAGGGATCTCAGGGAGGCTGCTAAGTGTCTGGTCATCACTGCTGGGGAGGTGCCTCTTTCTATTTCTCTGAGCCTGGGTGTGCAAGGTTGGGGTGATGGAACATTTCATGTGTTCTGAACTCAGGATGATACAGATGTAGGGAGGCGGGAGCAACATGAATGGAGCTGGCCCAAAGAGTATGACAAAGATAAGAAAAAATAATTTATAAAAAATATGCAAAGAACTCTTAAAATTCAACAATAAGAAAACATAAACCACCCAGTTTCAAAATGGGCAAAAGATTTGAGCAGATACCTCACCAAAAAAGATACACAGATGGCAAATAAGCATATGAAAAGATACTCAGCATTGTTTGTCAGTAAGGAATTGCAAATTAAAATAACAATGAGATATCACTCCACATCTATTAGAATGTCTAAAATCCAGAAAACTGACAATACCAACTGCTAGATGTGCAGCAATAGGAACTTTCATTCGTTGCTGGTGGGAATGCAAAATGGTACAGCCACTTTGGGAGACAGTTTGGTAGTTTCTTACAAAGCTAAACATAGTCTTAACATATGATCCAGCAATTGAACCCCTAAGTATTTACCCAACTGATTTGAAGATGCATCTGTACAAAAACCTGCTCATGAATGTTTATGGTAGTTTTATTCACAATCACTGAAAACTGGAAACAACCAATATGTCCTTCAACAGGTGAATGAATAAACAAACTGTGGTACATTCATACAACGGAATATTATTCTGTTGTGAAAAGAAATGAGCTATCAAACTTCAAAAAGACTATGCTAAATAAAAGAAGCTAATCTGCGAAAGCTACATATATTGTGTGATTTCAATGACATGATATTCTGGAAAAGGAAAAAAACTATAGAGACAGTAAAAAGATCAGTAGTTTCCAGGGATTCAAGGTGGGGTGGATTGAATAGATGAAACGCAGTAGATTTTTTAGGTCAGGGAAACTATTCTGTATGAAATTATAATGATAAATATAAGATATTATGCACTTGTCAAAAGCCATAGAACTTTACAGCACAAACAATAAACTTTAATGTATACAAATTAAAATTAAATAAGAAGTTGGGGAATATGGAATGCAGAATGTGACAGAGGAATCTAACTGTATTGCAAATGGATGGAACAACCTCACCGAAGTTAATGGGAGAATAAGGTGCTGACCTAAGTAACTTTAAATATGAGTGGAGTCCATAAGGCTAAAGGCAAAGCCAGTGTGCATAACCACTGTACTCTAGCTGATAAAGTTGTTTCCTACAAAAGTAGGGGTTAACAATTCAGAAGCCACTATGCATGTGTACTGGAACTGAACCATTAAGTAAATGATGGCAGAGGGCAGGAGTGGCTTTTTCACAGTTGGAGTGGCAGGTTACAGAACAATGGGCTGAGGCTAGAATAAGCCATATGGTAAGGGATTAGAGTTGGAGGCATCAAAATGAACTCACATGTAGCTTAATACAGATACATATGGTTACAGGTAGACATTTTTATACATGTGTATATTCATGGGTTGGTTTACACATATATCTCCTTGCTCTATCAGCTAAAAAGTCTTAAAAGTAATAACACCCATATCTAGTTGTGATGTCCCTATCTAGTGACCAGATCTTGATCTCTAATACCGTTCTCCAATAAATCAAACCAGGGCTTGGAGAAATGGCTGATTCTAGGACTTTAGGACTGAAGCAGGAAATATATATGATAAGGCCGAAGCACCTTACAGCTCCAGAAAGTAAGAAAGTGCTAAAAAGAAAACAAAACCAAATCCAATCCAAGCCATCAAACCAAATCCACAATGATGGGGCTGTGTCAAAGGGATATGGGGACCAACTGAAAGAGATTCCAGTGGCCAGAGCTAGAACAATTTGAGCAACAAAATAAAGTAGTATTGGGTTATAACCTAAAGAATAAAATAAGTATCTGCAAGTCTATGCTGATATAAATAAAAGATTGACTAAATAAATAAATGGGAAGAATAGACCAATCTTCTGTGCAGAAGAATTCAAAATAATTTATGTACATACTCTATACTTAAAGAAGTAGAGTATAGCTCCCCATTCCTTAAGTGTGGGCTATACATAGTAACTTTCTTCCAAAGAGCATGGTATGGAAAGGGGGAAAAAGGGAATAACTATACAGTGGAGAAACCTAACAAACACTACCCCAAGCCAGACAATCAAGGTCACCATCAGCAGTGATAAGTCATGTTGATAGTATGTACCCCTGATATGATGTGATGAGAATGTCACTTCATCTCTGTGATCTCCCCAAAACACATCACCCCAGTCTAATCATGAGAAAAACATCAGACAAATCCCATTGGGGGACATTCTGCCAAAACCTGACCAATACTGCTCAAAACCATCAAGGTCGTCAAAAACAAGGAAAGTCTGAGAAACTGTCACATCCAAGAGGAACCTACATGACTACAAAATGTGCTGTGCCGTCCTAGATTGGATCCTGAAGTAGAAAAATGACATTAGGGGAAAACTGAGAGAATCTGAATAAAGTATGAAATTTATTTAATAATAATGCATCAATATTAACTCATTCATTGTGACACATGTATCATATTAATGTTCAGATAATAGGGAAACTCAGGATAGAGTATACAGGAATTCTCTTACTATCTTCACAATAACTCTGCAAATTTAAAATTAAAAGTTTCTTTAAAAAAATTCATCATCATAAAAGAACAACATTTACCAGTTAGAATAGGCTTGGGAAAAATGAAGTTAGCTTAACTTGAGCACCTACTATGTGTCAGGCACTGTGCTAGACTCCCTTTGCCCTGAGCAAAAGAGCTCTTTGAATCTTTAAAATAGCCTTGTGGGAAATGTGATATAATCCACATTTTTCAGATGTGGAAAGGGGTAGGAAGGTAGGGAAGGTAGGAAAAAGGTCCAAGGTCAGATAGCTACCGTGGGGAAGAGTATAATGCTACAAAGCCTAGGGTTTTTTTTTTGCTTTCCAGCAAAATACACAAGAAGTTATTATGACCCTGTGGCCTCCACCTTCTGTACCAACTGTGCTGTGGACTAGGACTGGAGGGTGTTTCTCCCCAGTGTCTGGAAGTCTTAGCCATGACCTTCAACTGAACACCCTCGATGTGGAGGCCTTGTGGTTGGTTGGACACAGGGTGATGTAAGGCCCTGGCTTAATGGGAATAGCCAAGGTTGGCGTGATTCCAGGACACATGGGAAGGGCCTTTCTGGTTCTATTTTTCTGTCTGGTCAGCATGTGAGCACGGCATAAGTGGAGCTCCTTGTGGGGAGCCCCTTTTGGGGAGCCCATTCTAGCACTGCCTGCAGATAGGTGTGTCCTAAGGGTCTTGGGCCCCTCTTGCTCTGTTGTCCCTCTGTTGCTCATGAACTTTCACAAACTCTTTAATAAGGTGATCAAGTCCTTCCTGATTGGAAACCCAAATTCCATCCTCCCACATGGTGCCATTATCCCATAGAGAGTGGGAACTGGAATTATGCCTCTGCATGTCTATGGAGCTGCCCAGTTACAAACATTTACTGTGGCTAACCTCAGTTCCCATACATTCACACTAGCCCTGCTGGCTTCCAGCAGTAGGAACGTCTGCAGTCAGACTGGGTTCACATACCAGCTCTGCAGTTTACAAGCTGGGTGACATAGGGCAAACCATGTAACTTCTCTGAACCTCAGTTTGCCTATCTGTAAAATGGGGCCAACAACAGTCCCTATCTAATAGGTTGCAGGAGGGTTCAATGACACAGTACATTAGTGCTTGGCCAGAACAGGTGCTCCATAAATGCAAACATTACTGTATTAACATTATCATTCCTAAATATCTCTGCCTTCTTTATCCCACTGTCTCCCCATTTTGAAGGGCCATTTCCTGTCACCTTCACTCAACCAAATCCTTCCTTAAGTTGTGCCTTTTTCTTACTGTGTTCCCTGCGTTGTCTGCACACAGTAGGGGCCTCAGGTACTATGAACGACAACATTGAGAATGAGGACAAGATGCTGCAGTGTAAAGGTGGTAATGGGGGGTATGTTCCCCAGGGGCTTGAGGGAAGGATGAAGGTGGAGTTTTCACTGCTAAGGTGGACAGCTGCCTTCCCCTGATTTCTAGGCTGCTCTCCAGAGGGGCTGCCTCGGGCATGAGATGTGGCTGTCGGGGTGGCGGATGGCGCTTCCAACTGCAGTCCGCTACTGTGCCCCCGGCCTGCCATCGTGTCTGCCTGCACTGCAGCTCAGAGCCTGAGTGACTTCTTCCCGCCTGCATGGGGCGACTCCCATAGCCTCCCTGCCCCAGGTCTCTGTCCATCTTCCCTGTCCTCACAAGTGGCCGCTGCTGTCTTAGGGGCAGGGGGTTACTTATATGATATTCTGAGAATTTGGCTAGGAACAGCCCTGGAGCCCTGTGTCTGAAGATGTGCTAGAACTGCTTTGGAGGGGCTATCATGCTCTGTTCAGACTTTGCTGCTGATCTGAGCCACGACTTGAATGGCATCTCCGTATGTTCTGACAACTGCATCGGTTTCATGAAATAATGTGACAGGAGTTGATAATTTTCCTTTTTAAAATGTTCTTACCTTCAAAAAAGAAAAAAAAGGGTAACTTTAGAGTAATCACTTCAATAAATGCATGAACATTTTTTAATGGCTAATGAATCTAAAAATCTTGGCCCATTCACCAGGTCACACATACTTTTACTCCATGGAATATGCTCAGTGGAGCTAAATCCAAAAGTCAGAAGGCTAGGGCAAGGAGATAACTGTCTCCCTTAATCTATTTGAATTTGGAAGATAGATACATACGTTTCTGTGACTCCCTTAATAATAATAACAATCATCATCATCATCATCATCATGGGCAAACACTTTTCTCTATTTTTTTTAAATGGTGGGGGAAGGTTCCAGAGCAGCAGATTTAAATGTCTGTCAATCTGTTCTCAGGAGAAAGAGTTCGGAGACCCCCTGAGTCAGATAAAGCTTCTCCTCTCCTTAAAAAGGCCACTTGGATGGGGTTTAAGTGTCTTTGTTCCCTCTACTCGAGTTGCGAGAGATACATGTCATTTCGAGAAGTATGGAACTAATTGAGGAATATGTCCAGCTCTTGTAGAGGTGAACAGGGCAGATAAATAAAAACTCCATCGCACATAAATCTTTGCTCCCAACATCAAAGAAGCAGGATCCTGCTAAGTGTATTTGTATAATGCGGTAATTTATGCAAAAAGCAGCTTTGATAAATGTCCCCTAATTTATTGTCATGTATCTCAAATCAAAGTCAAACATTTATAGCCTGAGCCTGAAGGAAGCCAGGCCTCAGAGAGCCAAAGGGGTTTGAAGTAGGTAAAGCCCTGTTGGGCAAAAGGTTAAACAGGATCTGGTTTGAATGTTAAGAACTTTCTACAAATATGGCAAAAGAAACAGGGGACTAGTTTGGCTCCTAAAAACAAAGCAAGGCAGAATTCCCAGACATTTTTCTTCCAAGGACAGACATGATCCCTGCACTGAAATGATCTTAAGGGAACAGAACAAAGGGCTGCCATATACCCTTTTACAGATAATCGTAATAAGACAAATAATAATAATAATTATTATAGCCAACATTTATTGGTTCTTTACTATAGGTCAAGCATTGTGCTAAGCATTCATTGTCTTATCACTTCTCAACACAACCCTGTGAAGGGATATTCTTGCCATCCTCATTTTGTAGCTGGGGAAACTGAGGCAGCACATCAAACATTGAGTTAGAAGACCCAGGAGGCAGTGGAGCCGTGTGTTAGTGAGCACCAAGCCCCGGACCCTTTTTTCTGCTGGAGTTACTTTCTTTTATGATTATTTGTTCCAAGGGCAGACAGGAGTCACTGTGAGTAGAGAAAGTGTCCTCAAAGGTAAAGGCTTAGGCTTTATCATTGGGAAAACCTGGACTCAAATTCCATCTCTACGAATTTCCAGTTGTGTAATTCTGGGCAAATCCTTAACATCTCTAAGTCTCAAAATGCCCTTCTATCGAATGGACCAAATAGTAGTGCCTACTTATGGGGCTGTCATGAGGATTAAATGAAATAGCACCTGCTAAACACATGACAAGTGTTCAGTTGGTGGATGCTGTGTTTGCTATGTAATTCTCTTTTACCAGTAATGGTTCCTTATTCTGTCCCCAGAGTATAGAAAAGCTTAGGGTTCTCCAAACTAAACTCCAGGGAGCAGCTACAATCCAAAGATGCTGGGAAGATGAACCAGGCTTCATAACATGGTCTTTTTAATTTTCAATCTGAAGGACTCTGCTTGCCCATGATCCCTATAAAATAAACTTACAACTCCAGTAGTAGCGTAGCCATAGACAGCAGCTGTTTAAAAGATTTTACTGCCCATCTGGTGGCTTGGCGTGGTCTTCAGGCTGGTTCCAGGAGAAAGGGCTTTGCTCTGTGATTCCACCAGCTGGTAACTGGTATTGCAAACCCATATTCAGCTCTCTGCCTTCTGGTTAATAAAACTGAGAAAGGAATGGACTTGTAAAGGCCAGGATGTTTTCTCCACCCGAGGGTTTAGCCTCCGAGGCCTGCATCATGATGCTGGGCTGGTTTCTGTCCAAGGCGAGGCCCTTGGCAGTTGTAAATCTCATGGTTCAGGGCGTGTGTGGGGTGAGATGGGGGTGAGGACATGTTTGCCATCGACTTGCTGGCTTCACTCAGTTCCGGTTGCCATGGATGACATGGGAAGACAAGGCTCTTCCCACCCAGATGGTGGCTGGGAAGTTTCACCACTTGACTTTTGAAACATGCTAACAAAGATCTTCCCCTCTACTCACACCCTCATCCAGAGTGGGGGAAAGGGTCCCTGTTCTCTGACATGAAATCTGGGCCATGATGGATTAACCCAGAACATATGCTTTATGATACCCTCACTTCAAGAGGGAAGCAGAACAGAAAGAATTTGGTCCCTGGGTTCAAATCCCAGGAATACCACTTCTTGGTTATATAAACCTTGAGTCTATTCCTTGGCTGCTCAGAACTCCAGTTTCCTCATCTGCAAAATGGGGATTAATAATAATACCCACCTCACAGAGTGGTTTAACACATGAGATGAGCAACCTGTTATGTTGCCCAGGGGAGAGTTGATGCTTTATAACTGTTTCCTTTCTTGGCCTCGGTTTCCATATCTGTTAAAAAAGCGGAACCCACCTTCTACCTGACAGTGCTGCTGTGAGAATTCAGTGATTCCGTGTGCACAAAGCACCTAACTCAAACACTAGTGGACTGCCTAGTTTCCTCATCAATTCTGTCTGTCCCACTGTAAACCCGTGGAACTAGGGGCTCCAAACTGAAATAAAGGACAAAAATCCACATTGCTTTTTCCCCAGCTCTAGCTGTCTGGGTAAAAGTCCCACGTTAAACCTAGGGACTTTTTAGAGGCAGTTAAAGAGAGGGTGGCCAGTTCTTTCTTGAAGAGAGATGCAGGCATCACATCTCCATGTTAAGCATCCCCTCTCCAAAAAAAGGGTAGATGTAACATTTCATCAAGAACTTTGGCAAAGAGTCCCTGAGGCCTCTGTTGGGGGTGCCCATTGGGTGCCGGGAATCCTGTGAGTTCCTGGGAAACTGCCATTAGGTACCAGCTGCCGTATTGTCTACAGAGCGCCCATGTCAGGCTGCCAAGGGGAACAGAGTGAGGACTTGCTCCTCTTTGCTCGTGGTCCTGGGAGGGTCCCAGCCAAGAAGAGAGGACAGAGCCCTTCCAGTAAGTGCACCGGGGCTTAAAGACTCCTCCAAAGCCACACAAAAGCAAGTGTCAGTGAAAACCGGGTATTGGCTCCCACTCTGCAAACAGTCCAGAAAGTCTTATTTTGTTCTCAACCTGCACCGATGCTCTCGGCACTCCTTGCTCCTAACTCCACCTCCAAATGTTAATATATCCCATTCAGTTGCCACCACTGGGCCCTCTGCCAAGGGTGGAAGGAATATGTGCCGTGTCCTGTGGGCCAGCAGGGGGACATGAGCCACCCATTGCCAGTTGCGCGTCACGTGCTGAGAGCCCCTGTATGTGGACTTCGCTGCCTGTTTCCGCGTTTGTGTCTCTGCTTGCCTCTGGGCAGTGAGCAAGCCAGTCTAATTAGAACCGAGAGAGTATTTAGTTTTTTGTCTTGTTTTCTTCTTTCCTTTTCTTTCTTTATTTTTTTTTTGCTTTTGGTTACACTCTTAAGTTCTCTCAGCTGCTTGGAAAGCTTCCTTTGTCTGGTCTCGGGCAGGGACCTTGCTAAACCAGAGGGTGCTTTTGTGCAAATCAGAAAATGATTCTGTCTCCAGGCAGGCGCACAGCTTCTCAAGTGGACAGAGGTGTCCTTTCCCCTGACAGGTGCAGCCCTATCTTGGGTGCCCTGCTTGGTAACTGCAGCGCAGGTGTATTTCAGTCTTCACCTCCCCCTCAGAGGGGGCTCTTGCAGCATGTAACCCGTACATCTGGCTGTGGCAGCCCTGTTCCTGGACCGCTCTCATCCTCTGCCGTCCCAGTGGTTTCAAAGCTGTTATTTCCTCTGGTGTCAGGGTCTTGTCATTTATTCCCCTTCCACAAGCCCCTTGTAACGTGGCTCTATTCTGAAGTCGTGCCATCACAGGGGGGCCTGGAGACAGGAAGAGTCCCACAGAGTGGTGGGAGCAGGAATGGGGCCCACGTGGAAGCAGTCTTCTAGAGTGTCTGGAGGGTGAAGGGAGGGTAAGAGGTGCAGGAGAAAGTGGGGCCTGAATTGTGTCTGCTGGGGCTGGCTGCATGGCGTGATCTGAGACCCTCTCCAGGCCACGCCCATGTCTAAATAACTCCTCCGGCTGTCTGCCATGACCTTCGGGCAGGGCTGGCTTCATGGGCAGGCAACCTGCGCAGTTGCTCAGAAGGTCCCGCACTTGTTTTAAGGCTTTGCTGTCGCTGGCTTGCAATTTTGAATATTTTTGCAGAAGGCGCCTCGTGTCTTCGTTTGCACTGGGCTCTGTCAATTAGGTAGCTGGTTCTGTTCTTGGTTCTTATCAGCCTCTCTGGGGGTTCTTTTCACGTAGATGGATTTGTTTATATATGCCTTCATTCGACACAGCTTTGTTGTGCACCTACTATGTGTCAGGTGCTTGAGATGCAGCAATGAGAAGAGCAAGAATGGTCCTGCCTCTTAGGGAGCTTTTAGGCTGCAGGTGCACAAGGAGAAGAGAATCAGCCCCCAGCTGAGTGAATGGGACAATGTAAGAGGCTGGGAGTGCACGGAGAAGTGTGTGAAGAGGCTGAGTGGCAGGAGAATGTGGTGGAGAGGGCTTAGTGTGGGGTTCCTCTGGATAAGGCCACTGGAGAAGGCCTCTTTGAGAAATGCCATTTGAGCTGACAGCCACACAATGAAATAAGAACCCGCCAGCACGTGCAAAAGTCCCGAGGTGAGATCGAGTTCTGGCTATATGGGGCCTGGAAGCATAGAATGGGTTCGGATTTTAAATACAAGGAACAGTGTGGGGAAGTGGTAAGAGTAGTAATAACTACTCTTCATTAAGTGGCTACTTTGTTCCAGGCATTCCACATTTATCCTTTTGATCAACTGTGTAAGTTATGTATTATTCCCATTTTCCAGATGAGAAAACTGACATCCAGAGGCCCAAACTCACCCAGCCCGTAAATAAGAGAGCTGTGGTTAGAACTCAGATCTATCTGATTCCAAAGACATTGCTCAGTACTCTATACCGGCAGTCTTGGCCAACATCGTATTCTGGCTGCCCGACGGTGAGGTTCTCCACTGAAGTGATGGCTCTTTCAATGTCTTCTGTTCCTTTTTGGGCTGAGGGACCTCTGAGCATGAGCTCTGGAGATGACAGATGAAGCAGTTTTTCATCGTGTTCACTGGAGATTGTGATGAAATTTTATCCTACGATCACTTAAATAAAGCCAGCTGGAAGTAGCTGTTTAGGAGACACAAACAAGAATTTGGTCCAAGATATCTTTGTTTGACACCATGTTTTGGTTGTGCCCAGCTTCAAGTCCAGAAGAAAGTAAGATACCAAAACATACTAATTAGTTGTAATGGAAGCTTTTCCTTTAAATGCGTGTCTTCCTTTAGCTCAATGGTCTAGACATGGTGAGTTGACTTTTATTTTTGGACAGGCTCCAAAACCTCTTGATCTATGTCTCGATTGAATTTTAGAACCAACATGGGCAGGACACAGTTCTAAGCACTGCTGCAGATACAAATATATCTGCCTTCAAAGGCCTTCCAACCTGATAGAGGGGGCTAGATAAGGTGGGATGGGTGGGTGTTTCAGGCAGAATACAAGTGCTGTAAGGTGTGCAAATGAGGATGAATGGAGGTTTTAGGGAAGGAAAAGTTGTATCCATAGTGGAATTCATTGATGCATGCAAATATATATAGAAAGAGCACCTACTATGTGCCTGGTACGGGGTATACAACCTTGAATAAAGTGGTCAAGCATCCTTTCTCTGACAGATCTCACATTCTACAAGGAGGAAAACACAATAAATAAGTAAATAGATGAACAAACACGATACTTTCAGACAGTGAAGGAAACAAGGAAGGTGATAGGAAGTGCAGGGGAGAAGGCAACTTTGGATTGTGTCATTAGAGAGTGTCTCTCTGATTGGTGACCTTTGAGCCAAGACCCAAAACATAAGCAAAATAAAAGAGAAAAGGCTTCAAAAAGGAGGCAGCAATCACAAGTTGAAGAATCCCAAATAATATTTTTTATTGTTTTTATGTGTGCTTTGATGTATGAGAATACATTATCATAATAATCTTTCAGAATTAGACTGGTACCCAAACCAAGCAAGGTGCTTAAATAGAGGTGATGTATGGTTCACCTTATTTCTTTGGCAACAATGACTGCGAAACAGCTATTAATATTAAGGTGCTGGTCTTGGTTTGGCTATGTGACCTCAGGTAAGTCACTTAACCTCTCTGGGCTACTTCTCTAAAAATGAACCACGCAAAACTTAAAGATCTCAAACTCTAAAAGTCAATGATTCTGTGATCTAATAGATCAAAACAAAACCTCCTGATGTGGCATTGGGAACACATGGATGCCCCCACTTTAGCAGAAAATTACATTACCAGATTCTGACCTGGGATCACAGCAAAGGTTGTGAGCTAGGGTTGAGCTCACAGCCTTGATCCCCAGTTTGGGCTGCCCGGGAGCTCTGGGGACGCGTCCTCGCCAGCACCCACATGTGTCTTGTATTAGTGTTATTTTCTTAATGGCAACAGCCTTAAAACCAGCCCATTTTACTATTGAGTTACCCGGCTTAGTCTTAGTATCACTTACATATAAATACCGTCTCCAGCCAATGAATCCACTGTTTTGTTTTTTACTTCCTCGCACAGGTGTTTGTTGCAGCCATCAAAACAAAGTGGATCAATCAGAATGCTGCTTTTAAACAAACTGAGACACGTTTTTGAAATTTTGCTTTAAGACAGAAGAAAGAAAGAAAGAAAAAACTATTGTCATGTGCGTTCAGTAATCTGTTGTCTTGTCCATGTGGGATTTGTGAAGAAAAAACAAGAGAATAGAAGGTGGTGTTTTGGATGAGGGTGGAAAAAAACAAGGAAAACAAAAGATCAGAGGGAACAGCAGAGGGAAGGTCTGCGTTTTGCTAATGGCTGTTGGGTCTACCGCTGGAATTCAGATAGATCCTTAATTTCAATGAAATCACAGCCTTGGTGAGCACTCCTCCTGGAGACCTGCAACAGTGGTGCCCTGCGGGGTGGAAATGACCACCTTCGACTTCTTGTTGGAAGAGAACATTCATTATTATTATTAATAATACCAGCTTCTCGAAACAGCTTATCGTAATTGAGGGTGATGAGAAAATGGATACCACTTGAAAATCTCTTCCCTAGGTGCCTTGCCTTGGTTTCCCAAATTTTCAGTCCTACATACTATTTTCAGATTCAGGCATCCTATAGTTTCCTTAGCTCTTGCCCTTCCTCCTTCCACCTGCTTCCATGCTTAGAAACACATTGTCCTAGGTGGCCTCATTAGGGTTTCTTTCAGGCTGTGTCTACACAGCTCTGAGTCGATTGTCACTGTGAAGCAGAAGAGTCCCCTAGCTAATCTGTGAGTTCAGCAGGTCATGCCAAATATACCGACCCATTTTTTTAAATTTTGCCAATTTTTAACAGAAAATATTCTGTGTCATGGTCATATAACTCCCAAAGGCCAATTGAACAATGTAAGTCAATGGTTTCTTGGTTTTGTTTTACAATTTACTGTCTTTAATTTTTTGAACAGATACCATATCCACATAGCTCTATAATCTAACAATATAAAGTATTCAGTGGAAAATCTTGTTCCAATCTCCTGTACAACTATCACACCACCCCAAAGGGTTCCTTTATGCAAATATAAACAAAAACACATGGTCTTGTGTCTTCCCTTTGTCACAAAGGTAGCAGCTTACACACACTATTCACCTTTTTGCCACTGCTTTGGAAGAATGGCTGTTGTCTGAAATTGTATCTACCAGGCTGCCACAGTTATTTCTAGGATCCACTGAAATAGTAGAAAAAGATTTTGAAAAATGATAAAGGAAGTCACACACATGCAGGAGAAGAAGGTAGAGGATGGCCCTACCCTTTGTTTGGAAAGTTTTTTAAGGGGAATATTTATTGGTCAAAAAAGAAAAAAGGAAAGAAAGAAAGGAAATAACTAGAATCATTGCAATCCAAAATTAGAAGGACCCTCTGACCCAAATCAATGTCATGTTAAGCAGTCTCAGAGAGTGATTATGAAATTTGAGAGAAAACCAATGGGTAGGTAAGGATAAAACATTTTCCCGTTGATTTTTTTTTTTTTTTTTTTTTTTTTTGAGAGAAAGAAGAGGGAGAGGGGCAGGGAGAGGGAGAGGAAGGAAAGAGATCAAGGGCGGGGGGCGGGGGGGGGAGAGAGAGAGATATCCAGGCTCCGCCCACTTGGAGAGGTCTGAACAGCTATTTGATCTCTGACATTTCTATGTAGAAATAACCGGTTTCTACCAGAGACTGAATAAAGGAACCACAGAACACACAGTCACATGTCACACCTAATTGCAGTCCTGGAGATGGAAAGCCACATGTCCATCCACAACTGTGTAAAAAGTGGTACGGATATAACTTACGGGTCCAAGATTCTGGAATGTTTTGTGTGTATAGCGCATGCATACACTCCCCTACACCATTAGCTGCATGTAGGTATTCAGAAGGCTGGACATTCAGCCCCAAACATCAGAACCTACGGACATGGCTGGCCAGGGTCCAAGTGGCCCATGGATGAGAACCCCAAACATCTTCATGCTAGCTCAGAAAAGATTTTGCTTCTTCCCTTTTAGTATGTGTGGCACCCCAAATTACAGCTTTCCTCTACTGAAGAAACTTGCTATTTATTACGTTACTAATTCAATAATTGGTGAACTATGTAGTAGAAAATTAGGGTGAATTACTGACAGAATGTTTACAGACAACCTTTCTTCACGCAAACTCTGCCTGCCATTCCTTTAAGAACCCCAAACCCTGGGACGATGGAGCTAGTGATCACCTTGTTCAAAATGAAAGAGTATTTCTAATCAGGAAATAGAGGAAAGTGAGCCAAATTCTTTATAGGGTGAACAGAACAGTGAGGCACTCAAAATAAACGTGAATTTTCCAGATCAAGAAAACTTTGGGCTTGTTAATTACTCCATGGCACCTCTCCTTGTCTCCTGAGTTTTCTTGCAGCTGTTTTTGTTTTGTGATGCAGTTTGACATCCCTGGGGTTTTCTGTGCTGGGATTTGACGTGGAGACAGCTTCTCTCAGCCTGGGCTGCTTACCCAGTGTTTATTGTGTATACAAATGAACTTCAACAGCAGGCGTGCTGGCCACCTGCTATTGGCAATGTGTTTCTAATGAGGGTATTTCTGAGCCCTGGTGTTCATATGTTAGATGGTTGAGGAGACCTTCGAGCCCCATGTTCCTCTGGAAACTGTGACCCAAACTCAAGGCAAAGACTAACCTGCATTGGGGGTGACAAATGCTACAAGTTAAGTTCCACTAACAGGCCTCTTAATATGGACGGAGACTGTTTTTTAATTCTCTCTCTTTCTCTCTTAGAAAAATCAATTGGAAAATAGTTTCTCTTCACCTACCCATTGGTTGTCTCTCAAATTCCATAATCACTTTCTGAGATTGCTTAATACAACATTGATTCGGGTTGTTCAATTGGCAATTGGGAGTTATATGACTGGGAATATTTTCAACCTCATATTTCATGTTGTATTAGTGGAAAACACTTTTTTAGGGATGTGTATTATTAATGACACAATAAAATCTCATTAACGGATGGGGTTGATAGATGTGGTTTATCTAACATTAAGCAGAAATTGACATCTTGAGGGGAGTACCAGGATTCTGTGATCCCAGACACTGATATTGAACAAGCAGGGGCCAGGAGCAATCCGTTATTGATTGGGTGGTGCAAGTAATTATATTTACCGAGCCGTTTTATTGGGTGGGGCAGAAGGTGAGGTGGTTCTTCTTCAGAGTGGAGAGAGAGCAATCAACAAAGATGTTGTCGGCGAGAGCCCCAGAGCTAGTGTGATTTTCTCGGGCTTTACTCTGGCCTTGCCCTGATCCTTATTTAGAAATGCAGCTTACGCTGGAAGTTTCCCAGTGGCTTATGTGGTCCACATGCTTGGGTTTTCTGGCAGTTTCCTGGTACGTCTTGTAGTAGGGCTGAACCTCGCATTTTATCCAATCCCTAACCCCACCCTCCCCGACTATTTCCATTACTGCCACCACCACCATCAGCACCACCACCGTTAACCACCATTACCAACACCAACAACTCCAGGAGCATTGACATGACCACTACCACCATCTCAAACAGCATCACCGTCACCACCACTATTACAATACCACCATTGCCACTGCCACCACAGCCACCATGGCCACCACCGTCACCAGCCACTATCAACACTGCCAACATCAACACAAACATCATTCACTATCAGCACCATCACCATCACCAATACCACACCATTGCTTCCACGACCACCACTATTATATTCACAACTACAACCACCATCATGGCCAATACCGTTACCAACAGCACCACCGCTAATACCAATAGCATTCGCACCACCACCACCACCACCACGCTACCCACGAGGAAGTAGTAGGCTTTGGAGTTTGAGTTTTGCAGCCATGGGTGTGGGATCTTGCTCTGCCATGTGTCTTCCACATGGTATTACCACCTTATTCAGAGGGTTGTGGTGAGTTTTAAACCAGTTAAAATCGTAAAGTGCTTGGCACGTAGCAGGAATTCAGTAAATGCAAAGTATTGTGCCATGTCTTTGATGAGATACTATGAATTTTTAGTTTTTTTGTTCCTGATGCCTTTTTTCTGTCTTAAGGGAGATTATGGACTTTGGCCCTCTCTCCTTTTCTCCCTCCCTCCCTCCCTTCCTTCCATCTTTTCTCTAGATTCTTTAGTTCTGTGGCTAAATTGTTTGTAAAAACCTTTTATTCATCAGAAATGTCATCATCCTATCTAGATAGTGAGTTCTCAGAGGCAAGATTCATGTCTATCCTACTACCATATCCTCAACACGGTGCCTAGTACCTGGTAGGGGGCTTAATACATGTGCTTTGATTAAATGGTCATATATGCATGTACATGTGTGTGTAAATGAGACTTTTACATATATTGGGGCTAAAGGCAGATTTTATTTTTTCCTATTAAAAGTTAATTCCACAAGCAACAAATGCTCAAAGATATGCATATAAAGAATTTTATCACAGCATTGTGTATAATAACCAAAAAGTTTTTTAAAAAGGGAAATAACTTAAATGCCCATCAAATCAGGAATTGGTTAAATACATTACTGTTCATCCATATAACTAAATATCATTCAGGTATTTTAAAAGGTAAGGTAAAAATATTTTTATTGACAAGAAAATTGTTTATAATATATTATTAAATTTAAAAGGAGATTACAAAAACAGCATGGTATGGATCTTATCTTTTATTTTATTTTTTACTGTTTTGATGGGTAGTTCATAAGTGAACTGAGACATCTATAGGCAAATACCACAGAAACAATCTGGAGGGACACAGACCAATTTGTCAGTATGTTAATCTTTGGTAGGGGCAAGGTGGGGTTATATGTAATTTTCTCCTTTACATTTTTCTGTCCTCTTTTGGATTCATTTTAATAATGAACAATCATTAGTTTCATAATAATCAAATAAAGAACTACTACTACAGTAATTAAGTTTTAACATTGTCACGTTGCTCCATTACTCAGATTCCAGGTCTGACGACTTTGCCACAATCACACATGTTCCCAACCCCAGGAGAAATACACCTGAGTGTTCTGAGGGTTTCCAAGGAAATTCAAAGGGAAAGAAAGTACCAGGAGGTCACAGGACTTGGGATTTCCCAGACAGGAGGAGTAGGAGGCATCAGATTTGTTTGTCCTTGATAGGAACCCCTTGCCGACTGTGTAAGGGGGGTTGAACTTAGAATCCCCAACATGGAGTTCTAGCAGGGTCACTGAGTTTGCCACTTGTAAAGTACGTTGTTTAAGCTCCTCTAGCACTTTCGACACTTTAAGAAAACATGTGCCAGTATCCTAAGACAAGAACAGGAAAAGTTTCCCCATAGTCTCCCTGTACCAGCTTTCCCCGTAGCCTACCACCACCATCCCTGCAGAGAGGTGTCTGCGTCACCTTGGCTGCGGCCATCTCCTCCTTCCCCATTGAACCCTGAAACATGGAAACATGTTGTTCTTTGGACAAGCTCTTCTTAGCATCAAGTTGTAAGAGAAATATTATAATGCTCCCACATTTAAATAGTCCCTGTGTTCTATTTGGCAAATACAGAGATTTCCAATCTGCAGATTGGATCAGTTTGGTTCATCAAAACATCCATTTTTAACCTGCTATGTGGTAGATCCTGGAGTAGGGGTTGAAGGATACAGAATGTCATTCATTCATTCAACAAATATTTATTGGGTACCTTCCTGAGCCAGACACCGGGCTCTGTGCTGGGGACACAGAAATTGACAAGGAGATCCCAATGGGAGGGAAAAGATGAATGAACAGACCATCTCATTATAATAACCTTCCTCCCTGACATGTACGAGGGGATACACTAAATAAGTGGCCATGCGGGCTTCCGGGAGAAGAAGTGTGTTCCTTGGTGCAAGACTGTCCTAGCCTACATGGTGCCTTTGTGCTGATGAAAAAAGTTTCCCTTTCTCAAGATACTTTACTTCCATCTATCAGAAAAGTGTCTATACTGATTTTGTTAAAACACGTTATTGTCATCGACCAGAAAATTGTCATAATAAATATAGAAATCTTCAAAAACTATGATATGAATGGCACCCCCTTAGCTATGGTCTCACGTACAGAACATAACCTGCACAGCTGGACAGATGGTGGCTCTGTCTAGGAGGGCCCAGGGGCCCAGGGTGGAGGTGGGAGCATGTCTTGGCCTGATTGAAAGTTGAGACTGATCTTGCTTCATCTGGCCTCTCCCTCCCTATATGAACTCATGTGAAATAGTTTCTTATAAAGATAATCATAGTTTTAACTCTGTCCCAAAGCCTGGTCTGACTAATCTAAACAGGTTGCACTTATGAACGTACAGTCCTTAATTGTGAAGCTCAGATAGCCTATGTGAGCCCATGGCTGGCACACCAGCCTGGGGAGAGAGTCAGAGGGGGTTTTGGGAAGGGGATTTTCAAGATCATAAAGGTGACAGACAGTGGAGAAAGTATGGAATGGATGGGGGGAGAGTAACAACTCAGATACTTCCAGCCCAAGGAGAAAATCAAAGACATCTAGCTCCTAACGGGCCTACAATTTATGGCCTCCCCAAGCTAATCTAGAAATTACCTCGGCATTGATTAACCCTGACTTGCGCAGTCGGTAAATCTCCATGGGGGCCCCACAAAGGGGCCTGGTTTGAAAGGCACCTGCCAGGAAGAGCCGAGGTGTGATTTAAGGGGAGGCGGGATGTGGCAGTGAACAGAAAGCCCTCCTTTCTAGCAGGCCTACCCTCTCTCCTCCTGGAGAACCAAACTTTCACCCCACTTCCAGCAGGGCCCGGGAAGGAAATGTTCCCCCTTTCCACACTATGGACACATCACTGTGAAAACATGTCCTCTTTGCGGTGCCCCTGATGGGAAGAGGAACTCAGATAAAGGAAACAGATACATATCTGTTGTTGGAGAGCTTTGTTTCCACACATGATATATGGTTCCGGAGGAGGAGTTAGAAAACAAATTATTGTGTCTCCTCACCACCGACAGGGCTTTAGTGGTGCCGAGCAGAGAGAAGGAGACGGCAGAGATTAGCAGTTACGTCACAATAGGTCCGCGGTACAGGAAAAGTGTCTTAAGTTTATCTATTGTTAAGTGATATAATTTATCGTCATCCAGGGTTAAGGAGCAATTCCAGTGCTTTCCTCCTTCGGGAACAGAGATTTATAAGATGGTGCCCAAATTTAGACATTGAGGTGCGGCCGGCAGAAACGTCACCAAAGGCTGATGGCTTGTGTGCTTTGGAAGCCAAGTCATTCGCAGAGCTAATTTGAGGCTCTCCTTGGAAACTATATTTGCTTTCCGAGTGCATGGTGAGTTTTCATTTGGGCTCTGACCAGCTGACAGCTATGCAAGTTTGTAGATACCAGTAATTGCATATAGATAACCTTGATGGTTGACCTTGATGGTCAGAGCCAGGCCTGGCTGCTCCCCATTGTTTCTGGTTTTGCCGGTTGATACTAAGCTGCCGCTGGATGAATTTATATATTAAGAATTCGCTGTAGTGAGAATTGGTTATCGTTCCCTGGTCTATCCCGTAAGCTTCTATTTACTTGATGTAGCGAGCTGGGAATAAAAACCATGATTTGACTGTTCACCGTGAGTGGCAGAGGGTAGAATGTTGGAAAAGCTCTATTAATTTCTAAAAACAAAGGAGGGTGGAGATCACACTTTTGCTTTATCCAAATTGTGACGAGAGGTCCTCCTCTCACAAAGCTGCCCGTGACTGGCCAAAGTTGGTTCCCAGCCATCTTTTTAGTGTTCAATTTAGCTTAAAAGCAGAGTTTGAATAGAACTCTGCACGCTCGCCAGCGTGAAGCTCTTGTGTTTTAAGGAAAACATTGGAAGAGGTTCAGGATTGATGTTTAATTCAGAGAGATGCTTTTAAAAGTCTCTAAGAGGGAAAGGTGACCACGATCCTGTGGAGAGAGGAAAGCAGGTGGCAGGGCCACATTCAGCGTGGGGTCTGAGGGCTGGCGTCAGGCTGCTTGGATGTTTAGGCATAGGCTAGTCAACAGAATATTAACCGTGGGAATCTCTCCTTGGTGGGCTCGTCAGCAATCTCTACTTTTTTCTTCATATTCTTCCGAATTGTTGAAATGTCAACAGGGAACACGGATCACTTTTGCAATCAGAAGAAAAAGAGATGAAGCTGTTGAGAATAATATTTTCTAGGAACCGTGTTTTCCAGCCTTCTGGAAGCTGATTTGTATTTCTCGAGGCTCTCCTTCCACAGGCTTTGAACTTTGCAGCTGGTGCAGAGGGGGGGTTAGGAAAGGACAAGTCTGTGTCCCTGTCAGAGGGGTAGGGGTCAGAGGGTGGCGTCATAGACAGAGGAGGAGGAGGAGGAGGAGGGATAAATGTAAGCCAAGGAATAACCCACGTAGCCACTGTCTGGCTAGTGGAATATTGGCTCCTAATCAGGCAGGGTCGATTCTGAGGGTCTGGGCTTTAGAAATGGTGGGGGCAGGTGCTCCAGAGGCCTGGCTGCCAAGCGACGGAGTGTCACTGCTCAGCTGAGGGGATCAGCCTTTGATGCTTTCAACATCAGAACATCAGAGCTGTTCTTCATCCTGAGAAGGAAGGTTTGGGTTAGTCAGCCAGGGCAAATAGCTCAAGGGAAATTTCATTTTCCCTTTGTCGGGCCCCCTGCTTTCATCTGCTGGGGATGTACATTCCTACTACCACACTGAGACAAGAAGGCTGGCTGGACCTATGTGTGCTCAGCTACTTTGGGGCCCAAGTGGGGAGCAGGTGACCACCTCAGCATTGGAGGTCTTGTGGGGAGCTGAGGCACAGACCTAGCCTGGAGGAAGTCTGAAATGACCTCTCTACCATGTCCCCGAAATCCCCACCATGAGGACAGGCTGGGGAATTTTTCGACCCTGGCTAGTCCAACCGGTCTGACCTCCCTTCCAACAAGGACAGCCCTGTTTGTGTCTCTGCTGCTCTAGGCATGTTTATCTTGTACAGAAGGGAATGCACAGAGTGCAAGGGTGTTAGCGGCCATTCTTCCACTATACCCTGCAGTGTGTGGAGAACCAGATGCCCCCGGTTCAGATCTAGACTCTGCCCCTTATTAGCTATTTAACCCTGTGCAACTTATTCCCTAGTTATCTTGCTGAGTTTCCTCGTCTGTCAAATGGATACGGGATTAGTGTCAGCCTGTGGGGTCGTTGTGGAGATCCAATGGAGTTAATAGGCACGCAAGGCTCTCTGCCTGGCACACTAGGAAGAGCTCTGCACACATCAGCTGTCATTGAAAACATCCATTTGATATTCATCTGAACACCGTCCAGGAATCCTCAATATTTTAAAAGCAGCTTCAAGAGATGAGTGCTTTTTCCAACAGTGGAAATAATGTTTATAAAGCAAAACCGTGATTTCAAAAAAAAAAAAAAAAGAATACAGCTTAACAACCTTACCATCCATCCCCAAATGTGTTGAGCACTGCGTAGTTTTGAGTAATGTGTTCCTTTTATTGAATGACCTATGCTGGGACTCAGTTCTTGGGGGTCCAAAATTCCCCAGGGTCTGGAGGGAGGTGGGAGGGGGTGCAGGAAGGACGTGACAGCAGGGAGAGCAGGACTGACAGCAGTGAGGCCGGGGACTGGGAGAAAGTGACGGGGGGTGGGGGGCTTGGGCAAGGCAGGAGGAGCCACCAGATCTCGAGCTCCAGGCAGGCCATAATCTGCAATCTTAAGAGGCCTGATGAGGCTAGTTCGGGTGATGGGCAGTAGCTGAGGTGAGCTTGACCTTGGGCTCAAAATGATTTACTCTGCAGCACGCTTAACAGTATCTGTAAAATTTGGAGGTATCTGTGAAATATGGAGGTCCCAGGTGGTTGCAGGATGTTGGTTTAGAGCGTTGGGTGATGGCAGATGCCCTGAGGCTGGCTGGAGGAGCAGTAGGAGAAGTGAGATCACACAGGGGACCCCCTCCTCCTTCTCTTGGGAGCCCAGCGCCGCACCAGAATGTAGACTCTGGGATCCACACTGCAAGAGCTGTGGCTGGAAGGGTCTGATGTGCCTCCATCTCTTGGGGCCATGTCAGCCTGAAACTTCTATAACTACCACCTGAGATGATTAATTTATTCAATCAGCAATATTTATTGAATACCAACCATGTGTAAGGAACTATGTCCAGCGTTAGAAATAATTTTCTCTAGAGCCATCATTATCTACAATCTCACACTCATGGTCAAAAATCACTGGGGAAGTTGTTCAAAATGCAGATTCCAGGGCCCCGCCCAAGAAGAGATTCTGATCCAGTGAGTTGAGCCTGAGGCCTGGGCATTTGCATGGGAACAACTGCAGATTTTACCTACTGAGGTCAATGGGCCATGACGTGTCTGTCCATCTATCTAGGTATCATTTATTGAGCACTCACTATACACCAAGCACTGGGTTAGGCGCTGGGAATTGGAAGACGGCATGGCCCTGGCCCTCAAGTCACTCATGGTTATTGGAAAGGGTTGGACCCAACAAATGTAACAGTTCCTGCCATTTCAGATACTATAACCTTTAAAAAGGTGCTTTTGGAAAAAAAAAAGTCTAAAACAAGAGGCAGAAACACATTTTCCATTCACTAGCCTATAAGTCCAGTTTTTGTAAAGTTGATAGTGGACAAAATTTACAGGACACTATCTGTGAGCCAGACACTTGTAAGTGCTGTGCCTACTTTATTTAATCATTAGTTTTGGGGACAACCTTATGAGACTGGTGTTACGTGAATATTCCCATTTTACAGATGAGGAAATTGAGACACAGGAAGGATCACTTACCAAGGCCTGGCAGCTAGGAAGGTTAGCCTGATTTTGATCCCAGGCAGTTTAACTCCAGAGCCTGTGCATTGAACTATTACACTACTTCCCAACTCAATGTGCTATTGCTGTAGTTTTGAGGCTGCCAAATGCTGCTGTAAAACTAGTTATTCTGGAAGTGTGTCTGTACAACCAGAGGAGACTAGAACTGCTGTTTTGACCTATATTTTAAAGGACAGAGGGCATCTTTATTTCCTTGGGTGTTAAGGTGGGGGTGAGAGGGTGGGGCTGAGTGAGAGGATGCTTAATTTCATAATGCAGAAAATGCAGAAATGCATTTGGATCGGCCAAGCTCAACGAGTTTGCTAATATCAAAGTGTTGGCAAGGGTGTGGGAAAACAGCTATTCCCATACACCCCATGAATTGGTTCAACCCTCTTGGAGGGCAATTCAGCAACACCTAGCAAGATTTCGAGTCTGCATGCCCTATGATTATGCAAAATCACTTTTAAACATGTCCATGTGTACCCATAGAGATGGGTAAAAGCATGTTTATTAAAACACAGGGAAAACTGTAAACAACATAAATATCCATCAATAAGAGGGATGGGTGAAAAAAAGAAGGTTTCAATGCAAGGAACCTTTCTAGCCAGATGTCAGCTTGCTGTTTCAAACTTATGGCTTGAGAAACTCTAACCCTAAGAGGCTGTGTAGCATACTGTTTAGAAACATGAGTTCTGGCCCAGATTGCTTGCCATGAATCTTGGTTCCTCCTTTTATTCATGGTGTGATCTTGGGCAATTTTCTTGGTCTCTTTGTGCCTTAGTTTCCTCATCTATAACATGGGAGTGATAATAATTGTACCTTCCTCGTAGGTACTATAACAATTACTATGAAGGTTAAAGGCATTAATGCAAGCAAATTTCCTAGAATGGTGTATGTTGCATAGCATTTGTTGCATGATATATGCCTCAATTAATGTGAGATGGGATGATGTGATGGTGATGATGATGCTTAGCTATGGCTTGGATGCATCTCAGACAGTAATTGAAGAAGTAAAAACAAGCAAACAACAACAACAAAGAATAAAATTCAGAGAAATGAACTTGACTGGTATTAACGCAAAGATTTGATTCTTTCTCACAAATTAGGATAAGCTCATCTTGCAGTCAGGAAATCGGTTAGAAAATGATGGGTGGTGGCATTGAACGAGGAGGAGGAGTGATAAGGAAACAGGGTCCTACTATAGAAGCCAGGTTTTAAGTGTTCAACCTGGAGGCAATGGAGTTTATCGGGGAGTAAGTGTGGTGGCCATATATTCACATGGTCATGGTGAAAATAACAAAAGCTTAATCCCTTGGAGGCAGAGATGGTGTCGTGACAAGCACCTCCGCTCTGGCTGCAATGCCAATATCTTTTGTCATCCTGAGAGTCTGAAACGTTGTTCAGGATTTTCCCACAGTGAGAGAGATGTTTTTATTCCAATTCCCAGTGAATCCGTTGGGTCCAACAGCAATGTTGCTGCTTCCGTAAACATCCCTGACCTTCACTATCCAAATGTTAGCTCTTTCTCAGTGACCTGGCTACTGGTTTCTACAGCCTAGTCTACCACCCCTAGGGCCTCCCAAGGACCGGCAAAAGGGATTTCTTCATAGCGAGCAATTAGCAATCTTTCTCAGAAAACACATGCGCACCTACTATTGAGAAGATTGCAGTTTATCTTGCAGAAATCCGCCCAGTCTTCCCCCTCCATGATAAGTGACGGGTTCTTTGGAGTATTAAAGTAATACCACACCTCCAGTTCCAATGCCAAGGCCTCTGCCCTGCCATGAAGCAATTTTCATTTCAGTGGAAGATGTAGGAGTCACGTTCCAAAGTGCTGCTGAATAATTCCGAGACATCTGCAGAGATTCCAAAGCAGCCACTGTGCTCTGTATACCAACACAATTAAACCTGGACCGTTCCCTGCTGCAGTACAAATATAATCTTATCTACTTAACGTCAGCCGATTAAGTCATTGGGGCTGCAAAACGGTAAACAGATATTAATAACCAACCTATAAGTGAGTCATTTGAGTGGAGTTGGAAGATCGTGGCAGGTTCTTAGGCCTCAAGGCAGAAAAGTTCACACCTTCCTGACACTGCTATAAAACACTGCAACATTACAACTTTTCAACCATATCTAAAAGGCCAATTTAGGTTTATTCCCATCCGCATTTATCGCCACGGTTCAGCGGGTGTAAACTGGTAATAGCTGCAGTCCAGCTCTGGGTGGATGCCAGCACAGATGTGTTCAGTCAAATGACTAATTGAAAACCTTAGACAAAATCAGCAGCCTGGCCATTTTGCCTGCATAATAAAACAGGGCTGATAAAGGCAGCGGAGAAAAAAAATCCACCCATCTCATCATCAGTGCCATTAACAATCATGAGTAAAGATGAAAACAACGCATGGTTTATTCTGCAAATGAAGGCATATAACTAGATGGTTTCCCGAGGGTCCATTACCCATTTTAATAATACATCAAGGAGCCTGAGCAAACAGTTTGTATGTGCAAACCAAACAGAACAAACTATTTACAGTTACCGCATACAGAGACAACTCCCAGCACTCTGAATTTAACAAATTTATAAAGGTACATAACATGATAGCTATTAGCAAAATTAAAAGAGAACCATTATAGACTTAGAGGCTGCCATGCTCACCAGTCAAGAAAGAACGCCAACACCAACTTTCAATTCAGAAGACTCTCCCCCCTCTTTTATTTCCTTTCCTCCAAGAGAGCAGCCCTGCTTGGACTCAAATTATGTGCATGAATAATAAAATACCATCTAATTAAAAACTGTAGTTAAATATGCAAAAATTAATGGTAATGAGATTGTGCAATGCCTCGGAGTATAGGCACTTTATGAATTACTCACAAGAGCTCCTGTGCTTGACCTAAACAGAGGATAACAGAAACAGCTTTGAACATTCTTGGTCCTGGTAGCCCACGGTGTCCCATAATGCTTACACCCAGGGCAGTAAATGGCCGACTTGGGGTGGAAGGTGGCCCAGCTGGAGCATTCTTTTCCAGCTCTTAGAGGTGGGCATTGTGCGAAAGGATAGGTGGGGGTCAAGGCGAGGGCAGGAGCTCGTCATCTCAGAATAAGAAGGGCCTTCTCACAAAAATGATGATGTGTTTGCTGTACAAACAGACCCCAGGTACCTGGACCATATTTTCCTTAGCTGCATTCCAAGAGGCTGTTGGTCTCCTTTTTGCTTTTCAGCCCTTCTGGGCACTTGACTGTGTATCCATGACAGGCTCAGCCCCCCAAGCGCATGCCCTGACATCCTCTCTAAAGGCAGGAGACTAGATCTTGCCCATTGCCTTTGCTTAGAGCTTCTGAATCTCAACTTCCCCCCGGTCTTTATCGTCCCATTTCTGTGAGGCTGGTGATTCTGCTGGAGGAAAGTCGATGACAAACTGAGCGACAGCGCCCTTTAAGAGGAGAATGTGATCTCGGCACAGTAGACAATTTCAGACCCACTCAATATGATTCCCGCTTTTGCCTTTTCATCTGTTGAGATGGAGGCTGACATGCTGGAGAGTAAGCATTTCTTCGGGGAGTTATTTCTCATTCAGATGAGCCTGATGGAAAATTTCTCTCTCAGCACCTTCTTGAACATACCCGTGTCATCCTGATTATGATAAGGGTTTCTTGTCAAGTCAGTAGGTATCTGAGCTAATTGATACATTCTCGACAGCCCTGTCTACCAAGAGGGTTCATCAGCTAGGCACGAGAACCATCGGTGTGATGTCAGCATAGTGGTAATTTTGTTCACTGCTGGCTGATCTTAACCAATTCTGAGATTTGTATTGTGTTGTTTGGAGCTTGTGAGAAAATGGTGAAATTGATTTGCCTTCTTTTTTTCCTTTCTCCCATTGAAGAAGTCTGGGTTTCTGCCTTTCTGTGTCATAGATTCTGCCTGACCTTCTCATCTGGCAGCCACGTTTCCACAATAGGAGCATAGTGGTAAGGATTTCTAGTGTCTGGTGTGGAAAAGGTACAAAGTTTAACAGGCTGAGCCTTCTTAAAATCGTTGGACAAATCACATTTATGTTTGGGTATCTTAAAAACACTTGGTGCCTAATAAGTATGTTCCTTATTGAGTGATTGGTCATTTACATCTCCCAAATGAGTGATATTTGAGAATTCAGTTGAACCTACAGGCTCTGGTGCCATTTAGATTGGGCTTCGAGTTTCAGCTTTGCCACTTGCTAGTTGTGTGAACTTGGGCAATTTTCCTCACCTCTCTGAGCTTCAGTTGTCTCATCTATACATGGGGATAATTATAGTGTCTCCCTCATAGGGTTCTTGTGTTGGTTGAATGAGATAGTGTACATAAAACACTTAGCAAAATGCTAAGCTCATAGTAAATAGTAAATGAGTAGTAGCCATACTATATAACAATAACTACAGCAACAATGCTTACTAGAGTTGGTTTTCAATAAAATCACTTAAAACATCACAGGAAAAACAGAGATAAAAAATTAGGAGTCAAGAAGCTTTTAAACAAAAGGAGAAATACGTGTCCTTTGAATAAACGTAATACACTAGTCCCCCCTTATCCTTGGGGGATATGTTCCAAGACCCCCAGTGGATGCCTGAAACTGCAAATAGTACCAAACCCTATACATACTTATGCTTTTTCCTATACCTGTAATAAAGTTTAACTTATAAATTAGGCACAGTAAGAGATTAATAACAATAACTACTAATAAAATAGAATAATTATAACAACATGCTGTTATAAAAGTTATATGAATGTGGTCTGTCTCTCTCGCAAAATACTGTAATATATTCTGACCGGGGTTGACCAAAGGTAACTGGAACTGTGGAAAGGGAACCATGGATAAGAGGAGACAACTGTATTATTATAGCATTTTATAGTTTTTCAGAGGGTTTTAATGTACCTCACTCAAAGTAACTAACAGTTAAGATACTTTTGACTACAAGAAGTAGAATGCTCAACTATCAATGACTTAAAAGTTTAGGATATTTGTTGTCCTATACAAGAAACCCAGAGGTTTCCAGGGGATATTCAACAGTTCCTTGATTTCAGGGTTGGCTTTTCTGGAAATCTCTTGGCTTCTCCTTATGGGTCCAAGATGGCTGCCACAGCTCCAGCTCTCACATCCCCATAAAACCTCATCCAAAAGAAGGATGGCTTGGGGCAGAGGACAGGGTTGATTTTCTCCTTGCTCATCCCTCATGGAGAAAATCTTTTCCCAGGATTGCCAGCAGACTTCTCGTTATGACTCATTCACCATCACTGGGTCACATGTTCATCTCCAAAGCAGTCACAGAGGAAGGAGAATGGGATTATTATATTTGGCTTTGACTAAGAATGACCCATTCACTAGAATTGGGCCTACCTTTCCTGAGCAAATTGCCACTGGGAAGCTGGACAATATAGGACCTGTGCTATCAAGAGAAAAAGTGAGGGAGGACTGGTAAGCAGGCATCTGAGAATGTCTGCCCAACCCTATGAAGGCAGATATTATTATTATCATCTGACAGATGTGGAAACTGAGGCTCAGATAGATTGAGTAAATTTTTCAAGACACATGCAACTTACAAGCGATAGAATTAGGTCTAGAAGCCATATCGTTAGCTCCCAATTGAGCATTCACTTCACTACATTCAACTGTACGAGGATGTTAGACCTGAATCTCTGAGCTTGCTGGCAGATTAAAAAGTCCAAGCAGATGAATTTCGTGGTTCATCTCACGATCTGATTAACAGGAGGCATATAAGTTTATCTCAAGAGAAACATTTTTCCTGGCACTAAATTCTCAGCGGAATTTATTGCAGGGATTCTTACATAAGGGACATAATAATGTTAACGTATAATGTAAAAAATGAAAACTGGCAAATGATCCACCACTATGACAAAGAGCAATGATTTTTAACATTTTTCTTTCTGTTCATTTTTAGGATATACGTGAGTGTCACAAGCCCAGGTTTTGACTAACCTTAAAAAATTTGGCAGAGAAGCTAATCTCAATGGTAAAGGAACCAATCAAGACTAATAATAGTACATGGGGAACAATTACTCAGTACATTTTTTGGCAGAGATAAGCTGGGCTTTGGTTTATGTGCAATTCCTGGTATATCATAACCACTTCCTTTTCTCTCCCACTCAAAAAGGCAAATGTGTGTCAGTGAGACTGTTCTGTGGCTCACTTTGAAGTGGCTCTTATTTATATATAAAAGAGTCAATCACTTGCAAAACTTCATTGGCTACTATTAGCTTAATTTTTATGCCTGATTCCACATACTACCCTCACAAAGTAGAGACAAGCCCCCCTGATTCCAGCTCAATATTCTGAAGAACAGTGAGCAAATTCACCTCCATGGGGAGGTCCTTCATTAAACAGAAAACTCTGACATTTCCTGAATGGCCAAGTAATTGTTCTTTAAATTTACCTGAAATAAATTCGTACACTATCTTAATAGCTGGGACTTATTCTACTGGAAAAGGATGGTGGCTTACTTTCTCTCTGGCCAATATTTTTTAAAAGCCCTGTGATCACCTGCAGTTATTCTGATTCACCCACCTCTTCAGGTGCATATGACCTTCTATTTATTCAAGTAGAGAGGCGTTGGCTTTCACAGTCACACACAAAACTCAGAGTCACCTGTAGTCACCATGGAAATGCCATTGTTTGGCCCCTTCGTTGCCTGGGAGAGCCTCTAGCCACGAGATGTAGAGTGATCGCATGATTTGGTTTACAGGTGAGCACACTTACCTCATTTAAAGGAAATTCCTATATTTGTAAATAAGAAAGGAAATAAAGTACTTTCTGCTATGGGAAAAGGCTTCTTGTGTATTAAAGTATTTGTCAGTCTGGTTCTGGAAACACAGAGTAATTGTGTAAGCCTTTTTCTTTTAAAAAAGTCTATTTTATTTCTGGAGGAAGATCTTGTTTTTAAACAAGTTTAGGAAGATAGCTTATTGATTAAGGGGAATCCCCTATGCTGAGAATTTTGAAATTTCCATAAAAGTACAATACATAAGAGTCAATAGATTGGTTACAAAGTGGGCAAATACAAGGAACCTGATCCAATTATTCTGTAATTATTTATTGGGCACCTACAGTATGCCTAGTACTGAGCTCAGTCTTGTAGGGGTTCTGGAGAAGAGTAAGACTTAGTACTTAGCACCTGCCCAGAAGTGATTCCATCTTCAGGGCTCACAAACCCAAATGCTTCTAAGGCCAGCATAAATGAGTGATGCAGACCAGGTGAGGACTGTGGCAAACTGGAGCTCCCACGCCTGACTTCAAGGGGTGGATGCTACTAGGCTCCCATAATGATTTCCATCTGGGAATGTTGGCCCACTGGCAGTAGATCATTTCATTTTAGAAGAATAATTGGAAATCTAAATTTTATGTAAACTCTTTCCACTTCTCAATGTTAACTCATTCACTTAAATAAAATAAAAACTATAAGGGAAAAATAAAACATGCCAGTTGGCTGTTTCTCTGGATCAATTCTTTTTTTTTTTTTTTTGGTTTGGCAGCATGGAAACTCGACTCTTAATGGCATTTATGTTCTGTCCATTTTGTCTTGTGAGGAAATTAATTACACTTATGTCAGCCCCAAATACCTTTGGGTCTTTAAATCCTTTTTTTCTCTTTTTAAAGACGAAAGTATTTCTGCCTAATCGACCAGCGCTTGCCATTGTGAGATGGTGGCTGTCATGAGAGCTGCTGAGAGGTGATGTGAGGGCTGTCAACACATTTCAACATGGTTTCAGCCACCATTTGAGGCTTTCCTTCCTATCACATGGGTGTGAATCTAGTGGGTGAAACCTGATGGCAGAGGGGAAGGATGAGAGAAGAGGAGAAAAAAATAGAGACAGAGAAAGTGGGATTCCTGGAGGACAGTTTCCATGCAAAAGATGGAAACTAGTCATTCACAGGTATTTATTAAGCATCTACTATGTGCCAATCTCTGTTTTAGGTGTGGGGTACTTGGGTGCATGGGGCAAAGTCCCTGCTTTCATGAAACTTACATTCTAGCAGTGATGTGGAAAGGACAGAACGTGAACAAGGAAACAAATAGGGTTGTTTGAAATGGCAATAAGTTCTAATGAATTCAATATGACAGGGCAGTAGGATGTGACTACATGATTACATTAGTTGGAATGGTCAGGGAGGCCTCTCTGAGAAGAAGTAATTTGAACTGAAACCTAAATGATGACAAGAAGCTAGCTATGCAAAGGTATACAGGAAGGTGGTAAGGGATACATGGCTAAATAGCCTTGAATTACAGACTGAGTCAGTTATTCCCATTTTAGATTATTTTTCTAGTATATTTGGTTAAAGAAAGGGAAAATGTCTCCCTTTAGTATTAGTATGTCTTTCTAATTAGTATGCCTTACTATTAGCAACACCTTTCCGACACTTGCTAGCATGTATTAACAAAGACAGAGCAGACCTCAAGCCCAGACCCTTCAGCAAGCAACAGTAGCTAGACAGCATTCATAATATTATTTTACTTGTTCTTTATTTACTGTCATAGTTTCTTCCCGATTTTCTACTTGCCGTTGTGATATTAAACTTCCTTTTGAATAAACGTAGTTAAGCAAAAAGAATGAATCAAATATAAAGATTAATTAAATCATAGCATAGGACTTTCTAGAATTAAGACACCAGGGTGCTGTTCTGCCTCCTTCTCTTGTTGGACATCGCTCTCAAATGTCCAGAAGGATGAGAAACCAAAATAGAGTCTCCATCTCTACTGAAACTAGAAGCCATCCGTGATGCTCAAGCATAATATATTGAAATGGAAAGCTTACAGAGAAGAGGTGACTAAGTTAGTACAGTGAGGGTGAGATGCTGCAATAAAAATTGGTGGAATAAGTGAAAGCCTTTACAGCTGTACACTGAGACCCCCAGAGCACGTTCTTGGCCTAGTTTCCAGAATGCAGCATCAGGCTTATAACCCATAAGTCAGAGGTGGAGGGGTTGAGAATTCCTCTCCGGAGAAACCGGAACCAGAGAAAATATGTAGGAACACGCTAAAAAACTGGTTTGCCACCTAATTACCCACCAGTCAACAAGCTCTCTCAGGCACGTGAAACCTCCAGTCGATTATTAATTTTCTTTTCATGCTGTATTCTTAAATATAAACTGGCTGCAAAGGATTCACAGATATTAAAAGAAAACCCTAACAAGAAAGACAGAGACCAAACAAGAAATCAGAAGTAAAGAAATTCTGAGGTATCAGAGATAATGCAAGGAGTAGAAGAAAAATCACAATATTGTAATTAATATTTGCAGAGAGGTAAAAATGTACTGCCTCCATCAGACAACAGCAGGATGCCATTGCTTTCAAGTTGCAATCAAAGAACAAACAAGAAATAACTCTATAAATTCAAAGTAGGGTTGCAGAAATAATACGTGCAATTTAAGGTTTGGGAGGTTCAGTTGAAGAGCTCTCTCGGTAAATGAAACAAAAAGACTAAAAAATGGAAAGGAAATCTTTAAAAAAAACTATAAGATCTAAACAGGAAGTCTCACATCTGACTATTGGGCATTCTAGAAAGAAAGAACAGAGAGGACATAAAATGGAAGAGTGGAAATTATCAAGGAAATAACATTAGGAAAATTTTCAGAACTGAAGAACATGAGTTTTCTCACATGAATTGAAAGAACCCAGAGTTCAGTGCAATGAATTTTAAAAGGCTCACCTTAGGCACATCAGCATGGTATTTCAGAACACCAAAAATAAAGACCCTAAAAACTTTCTGAGAGAAAAAAAGAAATTATACCACACACAAAGGACTGAAAGGAATGATGCAATCAGATTGTTAACAACACTAGGAGAGAGGAGATACAGTCTTTAACATACTAAATGAAAATGAGTTTTCAACCTAGAATTCTATATCCAGCCAAACTATCAAGACATCTTAGAGACAGAAAATTTACCTCCCATGGGCCCCTTCCCAGGAAGTGACTAGAGGATGTATTTCACCAAAGAAGAGTGTTTGGGACCCAGGCAACAAATCTACCAGATGAAAGAAGCAAAGAAACTTCCAGGATGAAGTAAGATTAACAGACATACCCCAGTCCCAATGGGTAACCAGTCCAGATTGGAGCAGGAGGACAGAAGTCTCCAGGAGGAGGGTCTTTAGGGAAAAAAAATTAAACCAATGGATTATATGATATGTTAAATACATAGATATTAAGGAGCTATTGGAGGAAATGGGAAGAATTTTAAATAGATATTTTTTAAAACTAAGAAAATAATAAATGAGACAATTATTCATTCCAAGGAAAGATACATTTTCCAAAAAAGAAACATTATTAGGGCACCACACTAGGCTCGAGAGTGAACAATATTTGCATGGTCATAATAAGGAAAACATTGAATACTGCTTTAACTGTAAAATGTTATAAAATCATAATGGGAACATCTGGGGGTAAGGAAGAGGGCAGGTGTGTACAATCCTTATTTACCAAAGTGCAAAGCCAATTGAAAAAGCCTAAAATTAATGAATCAAAAGAGAGCTGCACAATCATATTATTTATTAGAAATGTGGAGGTAAAATGCCTGAAGAAAATGCTAAAAGAACTAAAATCGATGCTCTAGAGAGGGGGATGGGAGTGAATAATGAAAAGTGTTATTTTTCCATCATAAGCCTTTTAGCACTGTTTGGCTATTTCAATTACAGGCCTATATTACTCTGATAAACTTAAAATACACTTAAAGTAAAAGAAATAGCCAGGTGAGGTGGCTCACGTCTGTAATCCCAGCTACTCCTGAGGCTGGGGCTGGAGGATCACTGAAGGCCAGGAGTTTGAGACCAGCCTGGGCAACATAGCGAGACCCGGTCTCAAAAAAAAAAAACATTAGTTGGGCACGGTGGTGTGCACCTGTAGTCCCAGCTACTCAGGAGACTGAGGCAGGAAGATCACTTGAGCCCAGGAGTTTCAGGCTACAGTGAGCTATGATGGTGCCACTGCCCTCCAGCTTGGGAGACAAAGATTCCATCTCTTAAAAAAAAAAAATAGTTATGTAAGTCTCTAACTGCAGGGCAGAAGCTACTCATTATACCCAGTCATCCTTCCATGCTTTCATCCTCTGAAATAGAACCCTAATTCTTCACTGGGCATTTATTCACCTAGAATCAAGACTAGGTTATCCAGGGTCCCTTGCAGCTAAATATGGCCATGTGATTAAGTTCTGGCCAATTATAAACAGCAGTAGTAGATACAATTTCTGAGCTGTGTCCTTAAAGGGAGTGGCCCTGGTTTTTGTCCCTTCCTACTTCCTGCTGGAGCTCCAAGAACCAAGAGGATTTTGGCATATGGCAGAGCAACAAGATAGAGGGGGCCTGGGTTTCCATTGCCATGCCATGCCCTGGATTGACTATTTCCAGACTTCTGAAAATGAGGGAGACATTCACTCCATCTTTTAAAAAACCATTGTTATTTGGGGGCTGTTAAATGCAGGTGAATTTAAATCCAACAAATGCACTTGGATATGTCAAGCGTCATGGCAGAAGCATGCAAATAACTAGATTTGGGAAATGCTGACTGAAAGGGCATGAGTGAGGACAGAGGACAGGGATGAGAAGCAGCAGAAAAGAACCCTTTTTTGAGGAGCAAGAGAAGTCACATAGGTAGAAGGGTCCATACTTTGTGATCTTTGTGAGCTGGTGAACCCCACTCCAGAATATAAGGTGGAATTCAAGAGAACAACTGCTTATTGAGAGGCCATCAACGTGACTCACCTACAGGGTGCATTAGGCTCAGTCCCTGTCCTTAAGTTGTCTGCACTCCAGTGGGAATCTTGGTAGATACTAGACACCCATATAGCCTACTAACGATGGTAGACACTGTTCCCTGAGCCAGGTGTGGTGCTGCACACATTACATGGGGTCATCTCACCTAACCCTCTGACAACAAACCGTGTGATATAGGCAAATCTATTAACATTCCTATTCTACAGAGGAGGAAACTAAGATTCCAAGAGGTCCTACAGGTCCCCAAGGTCATATGGGTGGGATTACTGTCTGGCTGAACCACAAGACCCAGCGCAGATGATAAAGTGCTGAATCTGAGGTTTAATCAAAGTAAGGAGAGGTGAAATCCTAGCTCAATGGAGAAGTAAGTGTGCGAGCTGGGCCCTAACGATTCTCGAAGGGGAAATGGAAAATAGGATGAATTCTAAGTGGTTGGAACAGTGCAAACAAAAGGCTGGAGGCTGGAAAACATCACCTGTGAGTGGATGTGCTAGAGGAGAGAGTGGAGAAATCGTGGGAGCTGAGGCTGGGAATGTAGGGATGGGAAAGATCCTGGCAGCCCAGAGTGCAGGCTGGGGGTGTGGAAGGCTGGTTGGTTTGCTTGCTTGCTCTTGCTTTTATTAAATCCATCAGATGCCTGCGATATATTCCACTGGAAAGCATATGCTCCTCTGTGGGCATATATTAAGGCTGCCTTTCCAGTGGCCTGCTCAGTCCCTCTCTCCTTTTGGTCTTTACTGTCCAGGCTGGCTCTGGTAGAAGGATGCCTGGGGGGCCCAGGAATGCTTCCATGCTCCTGCCTTAGAGATGCCATTTCCTCTAGGAAAAAGATTAGTCCTGGCAGGTCAATGGTGCAAGGACTCATCAAATTCATACATATACGTAGACACAAATGTATAATAAAAATGTTTTCGTGAGTTTCTCACTTTCTCGTTTGTCAAGAAAGTTTCACTCCTATCTGTTTTCTTCCAGGCAGGGGAAACTGCCCCCATAGAGGGAAAGGTGGGTCTGGTCCACACAGCACCTTACTCCATGAAGCTGGGACCTGACCTTGGAACTATTTTTGGGAAGGAAGTGTCTTCTCTCTTGGTTGCCAGCTTCCCTCTGGGCAAAGGCTGGCAGTTGGATGGAGGTTTTAACCTCACTTAGAAATTAAGAGATGAGCTAGGCAGAAAGGGTTGGAACTGACCTAGAGAGAGAGCGCGATGGTAGTGGTGGCGTGGGGAAGTGAAATCTGTGATTTTGTCAACACCAGACTTGAAGCCTGCCCTGCTGCAGACAGGGGAGCCTCAGACTGGGACACGCTGAGAACCGGGGAATCTTCTCGTGACCTTCAGTGTGCCCAAATCCTTCAAGGCTCTTCTTTCCTTTAATATCCATATAAAAAGGCTTAGGCGCCCACCCACTGGAGGAAAGACAGCCTCTTGCCAAGAAGCCCAAGGACTCCCAAGCTGGGCTAAGGGCCTGTCTCCTCCCCCTCTGAAGTCCTGTGCCACGTTGGAGCCTCCATTGGCCACCTGCCATGGTGTCCCCACACTGCCATGCTCAGCACCCTCCTGTCATCCTCCAAAGTGCCCCTCTGCTGTGAGACACAGACCCTGCTGAAAGTTTCAGAATAATGGGCCACTCTTAACATTTGTATGCCCTAGGACGCAAAGGGAGGCCCATTCGCAGGAAGTCAAAGCACTTAAACCTTTTGCTTGAATTTAGGATTGGTGGACTCTTCAGAGTTAAATCTGCAGCTCACCTCCCTTCTGTCTGCTTCCAGTTCCCTGGCACACCAGGAGGGACCTCTGGCTCACGGGTGTGGACCCCACCTGCAATCTCTGTCCACACTCCCCACACGACCACCACTTGGCCACCCTCAGACCCGTGGATGTGCAGACTGTGGCACAGTTAACCGTTGTAAAGCAGGTCTGAGCTGCTCCAGAAATGGGCTCCTAGGGGCAATTCTAGGGTCCTGGGTAAAGTCTAGACCCGTGGTTGGTGAACTATGGCCAACAGGCAAATCCAGCCCACCATCTGTTTGTGTATGCCTGTCAACCTCAGATGGTTTTTGCATTTTTAAGTGATTGAAAAAAAACCATAAAATAATACTATTTTGTGACACATAAAAATAATGTGAAATTCAAATTTCAGTGTCCATAAATAAAGTCTTCTTGGAATCCAACTAGGCACATTCATTTACATATCAACATATCACCTTTAGCTGCATTCGTGCTAGACTGTAGCATTTGCAAGAGAGACTGAATGGTTGGAAAAACCTGAAATATTTACTATCTGGCCCTTTACAGAGAAGGAGAGGCCACAGGCTCAGGCGGGCACGACAACCTCCTTGCCCATGGGGAGGGGCCACAGCCAAAGAAGGACCAGGGTGGGGCCCTCTAAAATGTAGCACTCAGGGCAGTGGTCCCTTTTGCCAGGGTCTAGGGGTACAGGAGTGGTGGGAGAAAGTCCCGTCAGAGAGCAGAAAATAACCATCTTGAATGACAGATATTGCTCTTTCTAGAAATCCGTAGGCTACTCCTTGCCACACAGAAAACTCACTTACTGGGGCCCTACTGGGGTCCCAACCTAAATTGCTGCTTTCTCTCCACCTGTCCACTACCTTCCTCCCTCAAGCCCTCCCCCCGTCTCCTCCCAGCCACTGTTCCAAACCCTCTCTCGGGTCACCAGTGCCAGCAAGGAACACAAGGGACCCAAAGTTCACGTTACTTTATTACACAGAGTCATTAGTTTTCTCTTTTTGTCACTGTCCTATCACTAGAGCAGCCCAGATAGCGTCACTTAAAATTTTTTTTAAATGTTTTAAAATCATGGTAAAGTGCATACAATATAAAATTTATCATCTTAACCATTTTTAAGCATACTATTCAGCAGCATTAAGTACATTCACATTGTCATGCAACCATCACCACCATCCACCTCCAGAACTCTTTTGTCTCTCCAAACTGAAATTCTGTCCCCATGAAACAATAACTCCCCATTCTGTCTTTCCCCCAGTCCCGGCAAGCACCATTCTGCTTTCTGTCTCCATGCATTTGACTATTCTAAGTACCTCATCTATGTGGAATCATAAGGTATTTGTCTTTTTGTGGCAGATGTATTTCACGTAGCATAAAGGCCTCAAGTTTCATTCCTGTTGTAACATGTATCAGAATTTCCTTCCTTGTTAAGGCTGAAAAGTATCCCACTATACGTCCATACCTCATTTTGTTTATGCATTCCTCTGTTGATGGCCACTTGGGTTTCTTCCACTTTTTGGCTATTGTGAATAATGCCGGTGTGAGCATTGGTGTACAAGTATCTCTTTAAGGACTCTGCTTTCAACTTTTTGGGTGGTACATACCCAGAAGTGGGACTGCTGGATCATATGGTAATTGTAATTTTTTTAAGGAAGTGCCATACAGTTTTCCATAGGGATTGCACCATGGAACATTCCCACTAACAGCAGGCAGCTGCGCTTTTTAAAACCAAAAAGGCTCATGGAGGTGTTTGCCTGACAAAAGTGCCATCCATCTTTAAAGAAAAAAAAAAATTAATCTCCCTAGAACAGTAATTTTTGACCTTGGCTGTACATGAGAATCCTCTGGGGAGCTTTTAAAAAAACACCAACATGGGGGTGGGGGAGGGACACCTCAGGCCAGTGAAATTGGGAAATCCCTGGGGGTGGGTCTGGGGCAGGTATTCTTTCCACTGTCCCAGATCATTCCCCAAAGCAGCCAGGGTCAAGAGACGCTGCCCTTGAACAACCAGCTTGCCCTGCAGCCAGCTTTTAAAATAATTTGTCTTTTCTTTTGTGTAGCAAGAGGACCTTTCTGAGCACCCAGCTCCAGGAAGCAATAGACACGTCCCTGAGCTCATGAGGGGTGTTGGGCATGGAGGTGGTGACACATGGCTTCCTGGTGTGATAGCAGGCGTGTCAGAGACAGACGCCATCTGGAGTAGAGGGGGTGAGGGCTGAGATCGGGCTGGCCACACCCGGTCCCTTCAGCACCTACCTCCTTTCAGGGACATTTCTGGGGCCACTCTGTCCCAGCCTTCTCAAATATCTCTTTGTGGGGGGAACACTCCCCCCACCCAAAACACAGACTAAGCCTGCGGGGCTGGGGCCATCCTCTTCATCCCTAACTAAGCCCAAGTTCTGAATCTTCCTGCCTCAAGTAACATTAAAATTAAGCTCCCGGGTCATAGCTAGACAAAAGACAGGCAGAAAGGAATTATTTTTACATTTTTCCCTGTGAATCCAAATAGCCGTTTTATTCTGTAATCGTGATTTCAGGAGCACCATTCAGCTTGGATATCTTCCTAGAGAGGCACAAATACCAAGAGAGATTTTCAACATTGCTTTGGTGAAATATATTGAGGCAAGGCCACAGTATGTGTTTAAATGATCTAGAATGATGAAGACTGGGCAGAATTTTTTGCTTTTCCAGGAGTGGCCCTTGTAGGTTTAATTGTAAAGTATAATTACTTCAAGACATCATAATTTGTTGTGTACAATATAAATCAGTAGAACTCCATGGAATCATGTTTTTAATGTAGACCCCAAATAAAATGTTCTTTTATGACATAGCAGATGTTTCTTAATTCACTAGCACCATGCATTGGGGTATTAAGATTATTCCTTGGCATTTTATTATGAATAACATACTTGCTCCATCATTAAGTAGGCCATTAAAGACATAAACAAGCTTTTATGCCCTGGTTTTCAACAGCTGCTGGTGGTCTACCAAGTGATAATCCAGCTTTCAGCAAATATTCTTCAGCTCCAAGAAATAAATACATTTTAATAGGGCAACCTCAGGTCAGTCCGCAGCTTCACGGATCCTGGCTTGGGGAAATTCTTTAGACAGGAAAATGGACTGCAGGGGTGTGCCTTGCGTGAGTTGTTTTTGAGAGCCCGTTTTCTTGAGAAAGCTCCTGTGTGCATTTCTTTAACATAATTTTGTGTTTAAAGGAAAAGAAATGCAAGGAAAAGACCGTGCCTTGGAGAGGGTCGTGGGGCTCTGCATCTCACAAAGGCTCTAACCTGTGCTTTGAGGGAAATCAGCTGAGCAGGTTTTATGCCACAGACAAAGGGAGGCGGAGGACAGCGTAGGTCACAGGCCCACGTTCAGTCCCAGGCGTGGAATCTGAGCGGATGTGACCCCTCCGTGACAATGTTCCCAAGGTGTACAGGGAGGAGCTTCATGTCCTATAACTCGGATGGGAGCCAGATAAGCTTTCCCTCTCCTCCACCTTGGACTTCCTGAAGATAACAACTCCAGGCAGCCGAGAGGCAGAGTCAGGGAGAGTGCTGTATTATCGTTGGCTCACCATTTCCTTGTTTCCTGTGCCAAAGGTAGCCCCGAAGGGTGCTAAACTTTACAGTGCTAATGTACACAACAACATCCTCCTACAAGCAGATGTTAGAAGAAGAAAAAGAAGCCCAGAGAAAAACCCTGATGGAAATTTGCATTAAGCCTGTGTTGCCCTTACCCCGGGAGACACTGGGGACATTGAAGGAAAGGAAGGGAAGGTGGAACTGATTTTCAAGTCTGGTCAATTCCACATCTATTACAAGATCTGTCATCAACAGGAGGGGGGAGAAAGAGTTACAATTTATACAGTGAATCAGGTAACATGGACCTCCCTTAACAGAGATACTTCCTGGGTACCTGGGTAAACATTGTTGCAACGCTCTGCTGCTAAAGGTTAGGGGGGGAAAGGCACGTGGGAGAAATAATAAGCACCTTGTCCGAAATGATGAGAGAGACGCCCGAGAATGTAGGAAGGCCTTTTGTCTTTTGTCCCTTTTCTTTAAATAGGGTTTAGTAATAAATTTTCTTTTCCTTTTTTTGTTTTTTTGGTTGCTCGTGAGGGTTTATTTTTCTTTTTGTGTTCTATTTCATTTCGTAGGTGGATGGACCATTGTTCTGGGCTGGCAAAAAAAGGAGAGGGGAGTGGGAGGCAGGAACCACATTGTGAGTGAACTTGGCAAAAAGAGAGTTAGGAGGTAGCTTCTCCGTGAGGCACAGTATGTGAGGTTTGCAATGTAGTGGGTGCATCAATTCTTCCATGGTCATGTCTAAAATATTCCTGTGCCCTGATGGAACCATGGACGTAACCACCCTGGCCTTTTCATTTTTTTTTTAAATGCTCACCTGATTGGAAAGTGAAGTTTGATATTACTTTTCCATTATGTTAATTACAACTCTAACAGGATTTTGTTGTGTCCTCGACGACATCACTTTGGAAACATCATTCAGTTGGGTGGCCTGCTTTCCTCTGGATGATTTCAAAGTAAACACGCAAACCTTCTGTTCATAGCCACACGCTGTGTCTCTAAGCGCACACACACACGTGCATTTTTAACCACGTCAGAAAGGAAACAGGGCTGCCAACTTCACAGCGTTCTACATGATTTTGAATTAATATTAGTCTATTAAAAAGAGCTGTAATCAGAAGAAAAAACTTAGCCTGATTCGCACTGTAAACCACATTTCACAGTTGTTTTGGACAAATGCCCTCAGTGAATATGTTTAAAGTCATGTACAACAGGAATATGTTATCACAAGTAACCATGTTTTAATAAACACTTCATCTTTTTTGTATTGCTTTCTTTTCATCACAATAATAGAAATATAACACCATATATCACTGTAAAACACATTTCCACATAAATGCTGATAAGCACAAAATATTTTTCATCATTTACATTTTAACTGTAATAATATATGGCAGGATTAAAGCTGCATCCATCATGTGTCTAACTAACCTTGCTGTAATGAATTTTTAAATGTAATGGTTTCTGTCGCAAAGTAAAATCATACATAATGTCTAGTGACACAGTATACTGGCGAATGGGTGGGTTTTAAAATGTAAATGCAACTTCATTTTTAATTAGATTTATAAACTTTACCCCCTCCACTCGCCCCCCCCTTTGTGATTATTTAAAGTAAGAAATACAAGAAGCATGAATATATGAGGTACTGCCAAACGGCTTGCCCTCCGAGTTATTTAAAATCGCTTGTTGGAAATTCTGTGAAATCTGTGCGTGTGCACGTGTGTTTCAGAACAGTGAGGCACCCAATAGAAACAAAAGCTTATGAAAATCACAGCGAGGAAAGCTTTCTAGGGCATCTGGAGGGGCTTTGCTACCTGGGGCATACTCTTTATGACAGTACCAGGGATCGGATTTGGGGCGGGGGGGGGGGGTGCCAGGGGCGTGAGCTGGGGAGATACAGGTCAAGGACAAATGCATTCCTCTCTCTGCTTGAAATAACAAATAAGCCGACTCACCAGAGAAGAATCATTAAAAATAATTTGCACAAGCTTTCGGTTGTGTGAGCTCTTTTTTGATACAATATTTCCTTCCGTGATTATCACTGCGGACATGTTCCAGCCATATGGAAGCGAGCTGGGCTGGGAGCTTCCACAATACCTGAGTGGTTAATTAAGAGCCGTTGCCCGGCCACAAGAAGCAGGTTTGAAATCCCTCTTCAGTCTCCGACAATGAGTAGCTTTTTTAGCAGCAGAAGTCACCAGGGACAGCCAGCAGCGAGGGTAATTATTTGAGATAACATACAGCTGAAGAGGCTGTGTGTGAGTGCAGAGAGGGGCGGGCGGATCTGGGGGGAGCGATGTGCAGTTGAGAGAAGGGCAAGAGTAGAGAAAAGTCTATAATAAAAAGGTCAACATCTCCTATTTTTCTGTACAGTGTCGACAGTCTGTAATGCCTTTTTAGCATGAATGACAACGGATTCTGTCTTTTTTTTTTAAAAAAGGGGAATATCTTATTTTGTATTCAAACTTTGCAATTGTGAGTTCAGGCCTGCCAGCTCAATCTGAATAAGCTATTCTCACTTTATCAGGGTTTGCTGAACTGACTTTGATTGCATTGTTGCAAAATAGCAGTAATTTTTCCATTAACCCATACAAACCCTCAGTGAGCAGGAGAACAAAGAAATATCAGAGGGATGAGAGCCATGAGTGCGGGGAGGGGAGCCAGGAGTTTCCTAAATGGCTCTAAATGTGACTGCACACACCAGGTTCTCAGGCTGGTGGGGGCTCGTTGGGGATGCCATTGTAGGCTCTATTTGGGGTCCCTTGGGGTTTGAGTCCCAATGGGCACCTTTTGTCCTCTCTGCCAAATTCTATTGTTTCCTCTGTGTTAGCAGGGTAAAGAAGGGCTTCTGGGAAGCAGGGGCTGGGTTTCCCTCTCTTCCGAGGCACAGCAGTTTTTTCCTGTATCATTCCCACGCCAGGGACCTCAGTCTTCATCTAGAACTCAACTCAGGAATGCTCAAAGCCCTTTCAGAAGCCAGCCTTATCTGAACACAGAGGGGCCTTCCTTTTCTCCAGTGAGGAGGCCAGCAGACAGGAGGGGAAAGCCAGTTCCTCTACTAAGCAAAGAATCCCTAAACCCTCCTGGCATTTTGGCATGTTCAGCATCACCCCGCAAGTTCTAGGGGGACAGGTGCTGCTGCTATATTACTGGTTTCAAGGTAGCTATGGGAGGCTGTTGTTTTACATCTGGAGCTGAGTTACCCTTTCGTTTTAATGATGGGAGGAAATTGAGGGCAAGCAGGATCTCCCACTCTCTCCTCCATTACCACAAAGTGTGTTTGGAAGCATCAGATACGGCTGGAATGCTGTGTTTCTACAGAAAATCCCAAAGTCAAGGTGTTGATGGTTACATTGTTCAAAATCGAAACCTGATTTTTTTTTTTTTAATTTGAAATGTCAAGGAGTGAGGCTCATCTTTGGCATATGGCTCTCTCTTATAGGACTGAGCAAAGAACTAAGGTCTACAAAAGCTTTGATCTCCCAGCCCCACAAACAACCCGGCTCACACAGTGGCGGTTTCACCCGGAATCCTCATCTCAGCTTTGTTTAGGAACTGGCCGATATGTTAATTACCTCCTTTACCTCCACGGCATGGTACTGTCAAACCGCACACCAGTCTTTAGAAAATAAAAGCGAAGACGGTGCACCCGCTGTACCCTGCTCCATAATATCCAGCCTCTGACAATGCCTGAGCTGTCAGATGAGAGGCAGCGTCGCTAGAATAAAGGTGGGCAGATGTGTAGTAATGAGACAGAAGCGTGCAGATGCTAATAGAACGCCTCACCAGAACAGGCCTGCCTTAGTTAGATGGAGCAGGTAGCAGCTGCAGACTGTCAGGAAGTCCGGATGCTACTTTTTCTTGATTCTCATTTAAGAGCTGCTTGCGCACTGCTGGCTGTCAGTGAACTTTTCCCTCTCAGGAGCTCCAACCCCTAGGTGATCAGTCACATTTCGACATAACTAGATGTCAAAAGAAGTTTAAGTTGTATGACGAACTGTGACGCAGTCACTGTCAGCCTCTGGCCTCCAAGGCAGTTTCTTAATGATCTGCCTGGAAACTCTGGCACCTTTTCCTGCGTTTTGTTTTCTTATTAAAATACTGGCTAAGTCTTTGTCAATATCCATGTCGGCTACTGTGAGCTCAAGACAATATTATCTCAAGCATAATTTAATTTTCAAAGTGAAACTCAAACCCAAGCTGGCTGGGTAGGGGGAGGTTTGTGTTGAACAAACAGGAGCTCCCTCCAAATAGCCCATTTTAGCATCATTAATGAAAAGGAAGTCTTTGGAGGATTTGTCAGCCCCACTTGGGACTTTGGCCATGAGAGGAGGAAACCTGGGGCTATGTGAGAGGTGTCACTGTGGGCTATGCCCAAATCAAGAGCATGGCAGTGAAGTGGACAATAATAGATTGGGCCCATGAAAAAGTGGTTCCACCCTACAAAAATCAGGACACAGAAATAACCTGAGATTTGTCATCTCACATTCCAGCAAAACCTTTGAACTGGAGTCTGAACTTTGTCAAGTCCTGATTGGCCTCTGTGAGCCCTGGGACCCCTCAGATGGTGCATTTTGGTGCTGGGCTGGAGGGGCGTTTAACACAGAGGGTCTGGGGGCAGTTAGGTGTATGTGAGACGTGCCATTAGGGATGCGATGAACCCCGCCAGCTCTTGCCCTTCTTTGTGAGGCAGGCATTTCTTGGAGCATTTAATTGGGTCGGGTCAGTTTGTTCTCTAAATATTTTCATCTTCTCCTGCCACTGTTTACATTTCCATTGGGAAAATAAATAGTGCATGTCGCTTCTGCCTGCTATATTTTCTTAGAGATTTTAATCCCTATTCCTCATGAAAGGTTTACACACACACACACACACACACACTCACACACACCAACCCTGATGTGAAGGCACCACAGTTCATAAAATGCTTTTCTTTCTTCTCTTCAGAGGCTGAAGGGATGTGTTATGGAAACCTAATGCCGCCTTCACATAATGAAGCATTCGGAGGAATCTCACGTTTTGACAGTTCTCAATCAGAGAACCAGCCAGTCTCATCCAGAATGTTCTAAGCCACCAATGTTACCTTTTTCATCTCTCCAAGCCCCCATCCTACGCCCCCCCTCCCCGAGTCTAGTTCTTCATCACGTCTCACAGCCTGGCTGTTACGCGCTCATAGGCTCTCACATGAAACGAGGCTTCTTCCCTAGATCCTGATATTTAGTAGCCTGAAGCTCATTAGTACTTTGCTGCTTTACCCTGGAGTTTTAAATTTTTAAGCAGCTAGGATTCGTCTAAGAGGTCTTAACCTTATAATTTGTAATAACTTAGAGATCACGTATCTAAAGCGTGGGTTATTAAAAAAAATGCTCCTTTTCCTTGGCCAGCCATTGATTTACTTCCTCTTGTAGTCAGAGTGAGCGCTATTAAATCGGTAGATGGAAAACGCTCATTTATTTCTCTGTAGTAAAACACAAGCAATTATGAGACATTTCTTAACACGGATTGGTCTTGCTTTAAATGGGAGCCCGAACTGTCAGAAGTGACCCAAGGGGCAGCAAAGAGGGAAAGGTGAGGAGGAGGAGGACCAGCAAGTCCCAGGTCCACCAGATGGGATAAGACCAATACCAGAATATCTGTACACTTGAACCTTAGCCTCCCACTGAAATGTGGACAAGTATGTGCTGATTCCCGACTGCTCTGGGCCCTGTGCTAAGCAAGGCAGCATGGTGGAAAGCACTTCATGGTTTGGATTCGGGCATAGGAGCTGTTTAGTTCTGGTCAAGTTGCTTAACCTCTCTGAGCTTCAGACCTTTTTCTCTATTAAATAGTAATAGAAACTGCCTCATAAGTGTGAAATGAACACGAAAGGAGATACCATAAATCAATCATCCAATGTAATGCTGGAGACCTTATAGCTAACAATAGAAACACCACCGGCCAGGCATGAGGCAGAGAGTACATACACGGTTATGAGCCAGCCCCAGACCCCAGGAACTTTACAGACTTGAGGTAGGGAGAAAGAGACCCACACAAATAGGGCTAATTATCATGTGCCAGGAACCAACACTACTTAGAACAGGGCTGGGCTCCTGCTATACCGACTAAACTTTGTCTAAAAATTATCTAAGGACCACCTAATGTGTGTCGATGCCACACATGTCAGATGTGTCAGCCTCTCCCAGTAATGACTCTCTGACATAAACAGTAAGGAAGAAATATTACAATTAACGAGGGGTACCGAAGCCCGGCATGCATTTTCATGAGAGGCCTTGGTGAATGGCGGCCCAGCTCGGCAATCAGCTTCCCCTGCCAGCAGAGCTGGCCAAAGAAAGCTCCCATCCCCCCAAAGACAATTAAAATGAGTTAAATGAATTAAAAGGGCCCTTCCCCGTTAAAGTACAGTCAGAGGTTAGAAACAGTAGTATTTGGATTTATGGAAACGCCATGGCTGCCAAGCCTTAGAAATTGTGGGTCACGGGGGAGTCATTGTGATGGTAACCTAAACAGCTTATGAAATTGGAGGCAATATGCATAATTTTACATTTCTGGGAGGCAGTTTTCATTCTTTTGTTTATTTTGGCTCCTTAAGTCAAGAGAAATATATTTTCACCCAAAATCAGACTGAGAGAGAGAGAGAGAAGGATACTACATTCTTGTATTTATTAAAATAATGCAACAGTTGAACAGGGATTTTCCCATTTTAAGACAATGGAAAGACCAGGCCTAGAGACAGGGTAGCAGAAGGGGTAAGAATGTCCTAAGCCCCATTTCACCACTCACCAGCTGTGAATCTCTTGCAAGTGTCTTAACCACTCTGTGCCTCAGTTTCCTCATCAGTAAAATGGGGTCACACGTTTTGACCTTGCAGAGTGGTTATGACAACCAAGTGAGATAACATACATTCAGTGCTCAGCCAGGTGTCTGCCACAGTCAGAACTCTGCATGTCAACTTTTGTTGTTAACATTATTGCTACCACCCTTGTCTCAGGAAGACAGTAAGTGAAACCAGGAAGGTATGTGGGAACAAGGGCCTCTGGGACCTCTCTCCAAACTTTCCCGAGCACCAGATGTTGACATGTTGTGGGGGCCACAGGAGGCTCACTATTAAAAGCATTCCTGCTGTTGTCCCAAATGTCCTGGTCCCTTGCACATCCAGATCTGGTCTCCCTGACCCTTGGCTCATTCTGTCAATTTCATAAGAAATTCTACGGGGGCTTCTAACCTTGGCATAAGAATGCAGCCCTCCCCTTTCCCCAGCCGGCTCCCTCCCACCGCCAAGTCCCCAAAGTCCTCGAGTGTGTGTACTCTCTTGCCCATTACATGCACAAACCCCATCAGAAAGCATTTGTCTACACCCTCTTTATTCACTTTCAAAGGGTTAAACAGCCTATTTACTGGGCTGTCAACAATCCGAGGCCCAAATCGGGAAGAAAGCCCCGTCCAGTTTTGTGTGGCGAGGAACCTTGTCTTTCCTGGCCTGTTCTTGTTACTGTCATGTAATATCCATGACAATCGTGTTGGGATTTTTTAGGGGCTCTGTGGGGCTCAATCTGAGGGGCCACTTTAAGCCAGGAAAGGCCTTTATTTATGTGGATTTGAAAGGAACTTGAGACGGTCCTTCCCCTCAGAAACCTCTTCAGCAGGTCACTGCGGTCTCAAAAGGATTTAAATGCAGAGGCCGCGATCAGTACTTCCATCACGTTCTAATAGACTGACATGAGCGTTTGTGTCTGAAAGACAGGGGAAAAAGTGATGCAGATTTTCCCTAAATTGGACTGACGCACAAAGCAGGGAAGCGATTGAGTGCCGCGCTAACCTCGCACACCCTTTTTGCACTTCTAACCAGCACCGCACAAAGAGGGAGCCGTGGGAAGCTGCCCAGGAGCCCGGCCGGGCCATTTCCATGGGCCATATGGAAATTTTGTTTTGTGTACAGAGAAAGTGTCTGATAACAGTGACCTTAACTGCCATATGTGGGCAGTGAATAGACCAGAGGAAACCACTCAGCAATCTGACCCTCAACATATGGACTCTCCGCCCAAGGAGATTTTCATTGCCATCTCGTTGGCAACCCAGGGGATTTCATTAGATTTGTTAATGAATTGCTCTATTGACTTATATCTGAGCTTGCCTCATTAGAGGAGAAGAACACAATTTTTATCTATGTTTTCGTGAAGGGGACCAGAGCGTTCCCTCCTTTGTGGGGCGGTGGGTAATCTTCTGGGCTGTCATCGGCTTTGAACTAATTTATTGTGTCAGTTGAAGAAGGCCCTTCCGTGCTTGTTGAGGCTCGAGCCCACTCCAAGCCTCTTCAAATCAATGTTTTCCTTGTGAGCGGGATGTTTCCTAGGCTCCTGCTTGGTTTACAAATAGCTGAACATGATGTTGTCCTGGTGTTGTGCGTCTTCGGGGTGCCGGCAGCAAGCTGAATCTGTGAGTCCCCACAGCATTACCTGTCAGGAAGGGGCTTTTCAAGGCAGCAGCGTGCTTTGTGCCGAGGTTACCCATGCACCGCCTTCCCCATCTACCACCAGTGGCTTGAGCAACTCGCCTTTATGAACAGCCCAAGGGTTGGAATATCGCTGAGTAAAGTACACCCCCCCTCCCCTGCCAAGTTTGGAATCCTACAAATCTCCCCAATATCTGAGCCTTATTAGTAATGGCTCAATTGTTTGGGCTTCTCAATGTGAGAAGGCTTGGGTTTTAAGGCAATAAAAGCTATCAATTAACATATTATTAGGGGTAAACCAATAAAGAACCCATTATGGCTAATAGCGAGTGTGGAATCACGAGGAATTAGCAAAATGAGATTCAATAAAATGGAAACCATAAAGATAAGTTTCTGAAGATTGGATCTTGGCTTTTTGAGCTTAAGTCTCAAAGAAACAAGTGAATGATACCCACCAAAGCCTCCCATTGGTTCCTCTTTCCCAAGCCTGCCAAGGACAGGGAGAACTTTCTGAGTGGGAGCTAGGAAGGAAGCTGGTCGGCACCACAGCTCGGACGTGGTTTGTCCCAGGGGTAGGAACGGAGGCAGAAAGCAGGCAAATCCTTAGGACACAGAAGCACTGGGCTCACTACTACCTATGTGAGTCTCCTGTGTTGGGATGTGGCACAGAAGTCGCCAAGCCTGTGCACTGGCCACTCTGGAGAGTACTCTTGGCATATGGAGAACCCAAAAAGTTGGAAAAAGAAAAAAAAAACCCTATCGTTGTCATGGTGAAAATCTGGGACTGTCAGAGGTCCTGCAACAGCAGCAATGTCAGGGCAGGGATGCAGGGATGTTGCAGTGGGAGTGCATCTCCTCAGAGGTGTGATGTGAGGTGTGGCTGCAGTTCATCCTCCGCTAAGTCTAAGGGTGGAAACTAGGTTCCTTCTCTGGCTTGCCTCTGCCTTCTTCAAACACTTCACAGCAGTGTGCAGACACGTTCTGTCGTGCAGATAGAGAAGCTTGTTAGGAATGTTGGTACAGATGGGAGGCTCAAAGAAGGAGGAACTCCCACATTGGGAGAGACAACATTTGTGCTGGACAAGGAGAGTGTCCTTGGAAAGGGGGCCTATAAGGTCTGAAAATTCCTATGTGTGAGGATTGGGTGCTGGGGGGAGTAGGTCTAAGGGAGTACTATAAGCTACAAGAGTATGAACAAGGACTTGGCTAGATTTTTTTACCAAGCACACTGTTTTCGTCAAGACAGGATCATTGGGTTGTTTGCCCTGACTTCGTGCATGCTTGAGGTCAACTGTTGCCTTTATAATTGAAATACCCTTTGGCTGGGTATAAAATTCTTCCTCTACTTCAGAACCCCATAGACATTGTTCCACTGCCTTTTGGCACTGAATAGCATACTAATTCTTTACCATTTGCTTCTTGGTTAGCTACATTTCATCACTGAACAGTTTTTTTTTTAAATTTTCCAAAAACAACTGGGTTGCTATATTTCACAATCTATTTTATGTTTGAAAACATTTCCCTATTGCTTTTATACTTGCATGACAACTTGACTAGATAGAGTTTGCTTAAGTCACACATTCTTTTCCTCAGAACTCTGTAGACATTCCCCAGTCATCTCCTAGCTGCAAACATTCCTCACCGGGAACGACTTCTCTATTGCTAGTGCCTTCATGTGGTTCCCAGGAGCCTGAAGAAATATTTCTTTCCACTTGAAGTCTAAGAACGTGACCAGGGAATGTCTCAGTGTCAATCACTCTCCATCAGCATTTCCTGGAACACAGCATGCCCTTGCAAACTACAGAGTTAGTTATTTCTCTGTCCCGTGGAAATTCTATTCTATTACATCTTTGAATATTTTTTGGTTCTGTTTGTGGGATCCTCTAATTCAGGGTCACTCATTGTCCTTATCTTGCACGGGTCCGATAGGCTTTTAATTTACTGATGTTTAGCATCAGTTATGGGGTTGTTATCTCCCACATACCCACACACTATAAGCACCTCAAAGGAAGCAAAGCTTCTTATTTATCTTTGTTTCCTCAGATCCCAGTACATGATAGATGCTCAATAAGCAACTGTGGCATTAACCTGCACATGACCTTGTTAGTTAGAGTTTAAACTTGGTTTTGAGAGAAGTGCAGAGCCATTGGAGGTTTTTGATGGAGGTGGCAGTGGTTGCCATGACCGGACATGAACACTTCAGAGCGTGGTGGGCTGGAGGGTGAGGGTGGTGAATGGTGGTGGTGCCAGAGATGCTGACTTGATAGGAAAAGTGAAAGTGGTAAACAAACACACATATTTTAGACTCCTCCTAGTAGAAAAATTCAGACCGGCATTTCTGCTGGGAGAGCAGTAGCTAATGGGATGGGACATGGCCTTTGTTCCAGGAAAATGACTGGAAAGTTCTGTAGGCCCCCTTTCCTCTTGGGTTTTTTTTTCTTTGATGTGCAATTTACAAATTGATTTCTAGCACCCAAGTCCCCCAAAGATTGGCATGTTAAAATTTTTTAGAAAGATTTTTGTGTCCATGAGAGCCCTGGCAGAAATCAGATGGCACATTCAAAGGGTTTGTTTGAAGAGTTTGGTAATGATGTGATGTACAGAGGTGTGGCCTGGGCTAAGGGGACCACCAAGGGATGCAGAGGCACCAGTGGGAAGGGGCTACCACTCCTAGGCCTAAAGGGGCAAGGACAGAGAATGACACTGTGGAGCCCGATGAGAGTGCTGGCCATTGAAGAAGAGTCTCCTTCCAGGCTCTGTGCCCACGGGCAGAGGGCACTGCATTCCTTGATGCAGAACTGGCCAGAACTCGGTGAAGCTCTAGGAGCATCTCTCCTCCCTCCCTTCTTCCCTCCCTCTGCTTTCCTCCTCGCCCCTCCCATGGGCCACGCCCAGCTAGATGCGAGGGAACCTGAGTGAAGCAATTATCCACAGAGGTCGGGCTCCCAGGTCCAGAGCTGGGCGGAAAAGAAGAGAGCATGGATCTGGAGGGACCCAATCTACTCCAAAGAGACAATCTCTCTCATAATCAAGTAAATAAAATAACAAAAAATCAAACTTAATAAATTCCATTTTTCTCCTATTACGTTGACAGGGATGACAAAGTTTGAAAACAAACTGCGTGGGTGAGGGGGTGGGAAGAAAGAGGTGCCCTCGTATGGCATCGGTGGGAGGGTCACGAGGAACGACCTCTAAGAGTGCACTTTGACAGCATCTGTCAAAGTGACAAGTGCACACACCCCTTGACAGAGAAATTTCACTTCCAGGAAGCCATCTCGCCGATATATTCAAACATGGACACAATGCTGTGCACACAAGGCTATTCATTACCGCATTGTTTGTAATAGCAGAACACTGGCTCAAACCCAAACATCCATCAGCGGGAGACTGGTTAAATAAATCATGGTTTACCCACACAATGGAATACTACGCAGCCATAAAAGAAGAATGAGGGGACTCTTTCTGTAATGATTTATTGTTAAGCGAAAAAAGCAAGGTGCGATCATTTGTACTAAAGGGTGGGGAGGGGAAATGGAGATAGAGCAACGTGATCTCTTTTGGACCATGGACACGCAAGAAACTGAGGCTGTTGGTTGGGTCCAGCAAGGGGATTGGGTGGCTGGGGGACAGCATAGCAGGGAGTTTTCACCGTACGACTTTTGGGTTTTTGTTCATACGGTAAGTATAGGCTTTACCTATTCAAAAATGAATAAAGTTCATATTTTTTAAAAATCCTATTTAAAAGCTCACACCTGACCATCTTTGAACAGTGAAGCATGTCTATGAAAAACTGGGTGTGCAAAGTGAAGCATCCCAGGATGCTAGGATTCCAGGCTCTGGAGGGGTCCGCTGTGATTGTCCAGAGTGATGCTGCTCCTGACCCAAGCGGTGTGAGGATCTATGAATCAGTGAAACAATGGAAAGGACCAGATACCTTCCCTAGAAGCTTTCTGGCTTCAAAGTATTAATAGAATCCAAATAACCAATGACTCCCTAGCCCACCTGCTCCCAGGATGTGTGTCGCTGGCAAGCAGTGTTGGCAAAGGCAGGAAGAACCTCTGGCGGCTGCTATTGGGACCTGGCCCCTGCACTGTGTCCCCTTAATGCTCACCCACCTCATCCATATCACCATTCTCTTTCCTGTTTTATTCTGCTGTGTCCCTTGAGCCACGACTTATATTGCAAGACCTTCAGTCCCTCCCCGACACAAACTTTCAGGGCTGCAGTCTCCTTATGTCTGGATTAGGTAGGAAAGATAGTGTGTGTCATCATGGGAGCTAACATGAGGATCCTTGGCTTTTCCCTGGTTCATAGCTACACTTATCACACACCTCTGTCTCCTGCCTGTCCACGCCCCGGGTCCTCTGGCAGGAACCTGTGGCTGTCTTGCTGGAGCAGAGAAGCAAACACACCCCAGGGGAAACACCAAGTGTGGCCTGATGGACAACACTGAATAACCACAACTGGGGTGCTCACTCCACTCTGACCACACTGGTCTTGCTGTTCTTGAGCACACCAAGCAGGCACCAGCTGTGGTACCTTTGCCTTGGTTGTTCTCTCTGCTTGGAATGCTCTTCCCTTGGATAACAATATGGCACCTTCCTCTACCTCCTTCTGGCCTCTGCTTAAATGTGACCCTCTCAGCGAGGGCCTCCCCAACCACCCTGAAATGGCAACCTCCTATCCCATGCCAAAACTCCCTGCTCCACTTGCTGGCTTTAGGTTTCTCAATAGATCTGACCACCATCTAACATGAAATAGATTTTATTATTTCTTTGCTAAATTATCTGTACATCATTTGGAATGTAAACCTTGAAAGTACAGGCATTTTGCCCCTCTGTTTTTCTCACTGATGAACCCTTAGCACCTGGAAGAGTGCCTGGCACATTCCCATGCTTAGTGTTTGTTGAATTACTAACTGAGCTGTTGCTCTTAATCTCACTATTTTTTGTACCTTTACCTTTGTATCTCAACCACTGGACTGTGTGCTCTTTCCACTGTTGCAACCCCAGGACCCACCATGGTGCCTGGTGGCCTGGTGATGCTCCAGAAATGTTTTAATTGAAGGAATGAAGAAAGGCTCTTTGTTTTACCATCTTAATCCCTGATGATTTTCATTCTGACGATGCCGGACTGGCATCAGCCACACTCAGACAGAGCAATGGTCATTTAGGGTCCTCTGCTGATACCTGCTCTACTTGATTTTCTTACTTTTAGTTTTTTAGACACATTCTGGTTTGGGATGTCACGAATGAATGAGGACTGGGCGATTGTGGGCAGTGTCTGGATGATGAAGTAGCATCTGGGAGGTTGACTTCAGGGACCTATCTCTTTGCTTTTGGCTTGTGAAGTTTAATTTTTCTTTGAGAGAAGCAGTTACTATGATGGATCTTATTCCTATAAGAAAGAGAGGCTCCCACTTGCTGATTGCCTACCCTTGTCAGGAACTACACTAAGCACTTAATTGCATACATTAATTTAAACTTCATGGCAACACCATGGGATGGTGACTGTTTTTATACCCTGCAGAAAAGGTAACTGAGCTTCAGAGAGATAGAGTTAACTTGCTCAAGGCTCTGGAGCTAGAAACCCATGAAACTGGGGTCTAAATCCAAACTTGATAATCTCTAAATCTTCTGCTTCATCTAAAATGTTTCTCTGCCATCATCCTACAGAAGAGTAATGCATTGAGTGGGTTTGTATTAATAATAAGGTGATATATTAGTCAAGGTAATCTGTTATAATAACCGCCCCCCCAACTTCAGGGATATAACACAATGATTGTTTATTTCTCATTCATGTTGTTCCCCAAAGGGCCTGCTGTGCGTGTGTCTGTGTGTGTGCGTGCACATGTGCACATTCACTCTGCTCCATACAGTCATTCAGGGACTCGGGCTCCTTCCTTCTAATGACTCCCATCCCTTAGGCCTTTGGAGTCTTCTACTGGATTCTCTCCATGTATCCAACAGGTGGAGGAACTGCGAGTGAGCAGAGCTGAAAGCACACGGAGTGTTTTATGAGCCAGGCCTGGAAGTGGTGAAGCTCACTTCAGATCACCTTCCTTTGCCAGCACTGAGTACGCGGCCATAGCTGCCCCTAACTACAAAGGTGACTGGGAAATGTAGTTTAACTGTGTGCCCAGGAGGAAAAAATATAGGACTTGGTGAACACAAAATAACCTCTGCCACAGGAGAGTGGAGGGGAGTGTTCCAGAACTGAGTTATGTAGCCAGATCTTAGTTTTTCATGTAGTTTAAAAAAAAAAAAGGCCCAGTTATGAGTCAGCGGGAACAGCAGATAATTAAAGAATCATTTACACAGTAGAACCTCACCTGATCAGACTTCTCCGTTAATGTGCTATTTTAGTTAACATGATATTTTGGGTTTGATGAGGGGTAGCCAAGAAATCTTTTGGTTTCAGTCTTATGCGGTTTTGCACATTCCTGCCTCAGGAGGTTCAGTGTGGTAAATTCAGCAGAATATTTTCTCAGTGACTGAGGATCTCACAGGGCTTCTGGGTTGCCATTCTGCATAAACATCAGTTTTCCAGATGCAGGCTGGAGTGTGTGAATGAGAGACGAGGCCGGCCTGAATCAGCAGTGATCAGAAAATGTCTTCTTTGATTTTTTTTTATCCTAACTTTTGGTGTTTGTTTTTTTACTTTATTTTGTGGATTACAAAAATCATTTGTAATTCATTGTAGAAAGGCTGGAAAACATAGAAAAGCAAAAATTACAAAGCAAAAATAAAGTCTTATTCTACAACCTAGAACGGCCACTGTTAACCTTTTTGGTTGCCTTGGCTTTGGCTGCCTTCCTCCCTTTCTTCTTCCTCTGTACCACTGGTATATTTATATAATGGAGTTAATCCTGTCAATAAAGTTTTGTATCCTGCAGTTTGTCTTATTCATTATATCATGAGGATTTTCCTTTGTTATTAATACTGCTTTGAAAATATCATTTTAGAGTCATCATCATATTCCACCATGAATAACTATGATATTCCCGGCAATTGTGCTGATCTGCTTTTTCCCCTCCAGTGTCGTAAATAGCTCTGCAATAGATACATTTGTACATAAACCTTTATTTGCTTCTTTAATATTTTTAGGATGCTTTCCTCGAAGTGGCATGACCACGTCAATGGGCATAAATATTTTTCTGTTTGGAACCCTGATCAACATGGAAGGTATTTAATTATATTCATTTGCCACGTGAAAAACTGGGTCTTAGCATTTAGTTTACATTTCTTTGATTACTAGTAAGACTTTTTATGCTTATTGGCCACTGCAGTTTCTGTACCTAATCTATTCCTATCCTTCCCTTACATTTTCTATTAACACTCGGTATTTTTAATTGATTTTTGTGACGTGTTAATTCATTAAGGATAATATCTTTGTCATCCTTATGGAAAATATTTTATCATTTGTTGCTACTGTTTTAAACTTACTGTTATCGGTGTATTAACTTGTCATTTATCTTTTTTGTTCTGGAATGAGTTGTAAAGGGACACGTTTCTGGTTAATTGAGAATTCTAATTAGTTGACTTCTGACCAATTAACCAATCAAGATTTTTCTCGCTTTAACTTTAGGACATGTTGCAAAAGCAAATAAATTTGAGAATTGCAGGGTTAAACAAAGTTAAACAGGTTTCTTTATTGCAGAACCCACCAGAGCCTTTGACAGGCTAATATGCCTATGAATCTCCAAGACAGGGTATTCAATATTCTCACATTTATTTAACCATAGAGCCCCTTTTTTGGAAGAGTATCCTTTGAGAATATACTTAGGCAGAACAGTCTTTGAAAAATGCTACTTTAACCCAAAACAGTGATTCTAGCTGCATATATTTCAGGCATTACAATAAGCTGGTAGAGGAGATATTTGGTGTCATAAATAAATAATTAGGTAAGAATATTAAGTGATCACTAGTTGTCAAGACGTTTTTCTATTTACCGTCTCATCTAATCTTCACAACAACTCTGTGGGGTGCTGTGTGACTAGTGCCTAAGAGGTCCAGGATTGAACCCTCATTCCAATATAACCTGTGTGATCACAGGCAATGGTCTTAACCTCTCTGTACCTTAGCTTCACCGCTTGTGTAACTCAGATAATAATAGCACCTACCTCATAGAGTTGCAGTGTGGATTAAAAGAAATAACATTTATATGGCACTTAGGACAGTGTGTAGTAGATCCAATGTATTCAGTTCATATTAGCTATTTCCATTCACATATTATAGCTGAGTAAGCTGCAGCTCAGGGAGATGAAATAACCTGAACAATATTGTACTGATAGTAATGGGGAAGGTTGGCTTTGAATATAGATGGTCTGACTTCAGAATTTGGTTATTTAACTTTATACTCATTTTGTACTGTTTCTGCGAAGAGCTTGGCATCCTCATACCTCTTTCCGTGCAGACTATAAATACAGACTGTGTCTTGTCCAGTGAGGCAGGGATGGGCTGGCTTCCCAACCACATTCTTGCTCCCTCTTTCATGGAGTGGAGTTATTGAAGTAGGGCAGCTGCCATGTCCAGAACTTAATTTCCTAGGCCCCCTTGCAAGTGGTTTTCACCAATTAAATGCAACACCCTGGGATGACTGGGGTTCAAATAAATGGGTACCTTCTTCCTTCTCTCATCCTGCATTTGACAAATGGATACAGATTATTATGAAGCCCCAGGGGATGGTAGAGTTATAACGTAGAAAGATCCTGGGTCTCCAAATCATCACTTGGAAGAAAGATACCCTCTGACCAGGTTCACCTGCATTTGACTAATAGGTAAGCAAAAAATAAACACCTGCTGTGTTAAGCCATTAAAATGCAGGGTTTATTTGTTACTGCAGCTAGCATAACATCCGTTTACTAGTGCGTGGTCAGTGTAGATATGAGCATTCTTTCCAGGTCTTTCTCAATACTCTGGGCAGACTCAGTCTCTTTGAATTAGTTCTTTGAAATTATGGCCTAGTTGAATCATTCTGTAGTAGTTCTGGGACAGACCCAAAAGGCAGATGCTCAGAGGGTGAGCGTGGGGTGGGGTTGGGGTCTTGTTAATAAATGACCTTGCCTTTGAGAAACTTCTGGACAAAAGAGAGAAAAGGAGGAGGGGGAGGACACTGGGCTAGCAGGCATTTGGAGATACTTCTGCTGCCTTTTGATCTCGTTGAGCACAGTTTGAATTTGTCATCAAATGTTTACTGCCAACGTAATGAAGAGCGTTAATAAGGAAAGGGACACAACCAAACAGCTCAGCATAAAAGCCAGCACTGGTCGTAAAGCTGCATTGACCATTTACAGTGTTTCCATAGTTGGAAGAAACACTTTTCCTGTACAAAAGATATAACTATATATCTTCTGGTTTTATGGGCTGCAGATTACTCTAATTATCATAAAAAATTACTACCGCTAATAAAAATTCTATTATAAGTTACTTATAGTAATCTCTAGGGTACTACACTTAGCCAAGAAAAGGTTGTAATTACATTACACTGCAGGGAGAGTTTGTTTCTCAAAACTCCTGAAACACTGGCTGTGTCTTTTAACACCTTAACAGTTTTCCAGCCCCTTGTTCCTTCTCCCACCTCCTCCCCAGTTTTTGGTCAAAGGTCTCCTTGTTGTTTTCATTTTGCAGGATGTGGTTTGAGCCTAGAATAATGACCCATCTTGGACGCAAATGACGCAAATGAACTTTTAGAGCTACAAATATCTGGGTGGATTTCTCCTCCCCTGGGGCCTCTGGTATGTCAATGGAAGGATGTAAAAGAAGGGAAGATTTGACAATCCCCGCCCAAAGGGAAATATGCTTTGCAAAATTGGTGGAAGCCACTGGGTGTTCATGCTAAACACAATGGTTAGTTTTTTGTTTGACAAGACAACAATTGGTATTTTCCCTTTTATAACCACTATTTTTTTTTCTTTTTGGAATTGTCATCAGTAAGGGTTTATGACACTTCAATGACCTCTTCAAACTCTCGCTAATGACACCAATTCTAACTAGTAATTTTATTACCTTTCCCCCCAACCCTTGCCTCTGAATTAAATATCAAAATAAGATGCTCTCTCACCCTCCCCAAATGATGAATGACAAAGCAGTGAATAACCTCAAGGTCCAAGGAATTAAGCTAAAGTTGGAACAGTGGTCATCCTCCTAAATAGGGTTTCAATTGCTTCTGCAAAGGGTGAATCAACATCTTAATGAGCGGGCCTAGAAAATGAAATAGCCCCTTTGCGTTGCTTTAAAATAAGCAACTTATTTTGGCAATGACTTGTGGCACATTAATTGCTATCAGTAAGGGGAAAAGTATGTCTCAGAGCTTTCCTGGCTCATTTTTAAGAGACACTTTGAAGCTCAGCTGTAGAGGGAGGCTCTGAGTGAGGATTCCTGTGGTCAGCTAGGGGGTGGGGGTGGGGGCACAGGGCTTCTTAGTCAGGTCACTCCAAACACTCTTTAACCGTGCCTGACCTCCTGACGGCGGGGGGGCGGGGAGGGCCCACTGGATAAAAAGACTGTACATCGAGATTTCATCCCTCATTAATTTATTTAGATTTTAATGAATGGAGACTGATGGGGAATTTGCTATTTTCCTGCTTCTCCAAACAATTTTGGGTTTGTTCTCAATTTGAGGATAAAGAGATTTGTTTAGAAGAAAACCACATAAGGTCTGTCTCCTCTACTAGAATGTACATCTTATGAGGGTAAGGATTTTGTATTGCTCCTTAATGCATCTTAAATAACTAGAGTAGCACTAAAATGAGGTGTGTGTTTAGTAAGTACTGTCAAAGGAGTGACTAAATAAAGGAATTGAAATAGACAAAGCAAGGTTACTGGGTATCCTGTCTAGCACACTCTGCCAGGTACTCTGATTCTGTAAGATTGTAGATTCATTTTCTTTGAGCCAGTTTACATGTCCATATCAACTTCATCTGCTGATTCAAAATGCTGGTGGGGCAGACACAGCTGCTTAGAGCTTTGAGGGCCAACCTTATGGGAATGGGGACAAAGGAAAAATATTTTTGCCCGTGAATATGGACACCCAACTCCAACTGGTCATGGAAGCAGTGTTCTGCGGCACCATTCCTACAACAAACAGTCCAGCTCCGTGGAAAAGGAATGGACTTTAGCCCTGGAAACACCTGGGCTGGAGCTTCTTCTCTGCCATTCATTGGCAGAGAGCCGATCTTGGGTGAATACTAGGCTTCCAAAGTAGTCTTGAGTGAGTTACTAAGCTTCTTCAAGCCTCAGATTCCTCATCTGTAAAATAGAACAAATAAAACCTACTTCCTAGCACAGTGCCAAGCACGAATTAAATCCCTAATAAATCTTGCCCTTCCTTCTCCATTGAAAAATACCCTTCTTACTTCCTGCCGTCATGCTGCCTCACTGCACGTCACCCCAGCCCAGGTTCATGACTATCCCAAGCCACATTTTGCTGTTATTTGGCTTTTCAAATATGGAGGTACCTCATATGCAAAGCATATTTCTATTTTCAAAGCTTAGTGTGAGAAGGATAAACACAGCGTACACATCCTGAAGGGTGGCAGGACACAACCCAGAGGTTAATGCTTCTGAAGCCAGAAACTCTGCGTTCTTGTCCCAGGTTCCCCAGTTCCTACTTGAGTGATTTCAACTAAGTCACGTAATTTCTGTGAGTCTCCATTTGTCATCCGCAAAATAGGGATTTCAAGAGAACCTTCCCTGAACAGATATATATGTAATATGCCTGGAATATAACAGCTGGTCAGTAAATGGTAGCTAAAAAGAAAAATTGGCACGATAAAAAAGTCCCCCTTGGCCTTTGGAAATAGGAGAGTGCCAGTATCATTTCTTCACTCCTCACGTTTCTTCAGAAGTTAAAGAAAGAAGATGTCAACTTGGCAAAGAAAGTGTTCTCAGTAGCAGCATCTGGCTCCCTTGTGAGCTTCCTAGCACGCATGGTGGGTGCTGTTTCAAGGCCTGTCGGGAAGTGAGGCTACGGATGAGGTGTGGGGCTCTGGGATGTCATTTCTGACAGCTCAGCTTTGACTTGGAGTGAACCAGAAGAAATTTCATCAGTTTAAGCCAAGAAAGTGCCTAACAACCCCCCCATTTCAGTTATCTATTTCTGTGTAACAAATCACCCATAAACTTAGGGGTTTAAAAAAACAACCTTTTATTACTTGTGATTCTGTGGGTTGGCAATTTGGGCAAGTCTCAACTCAGCAGGGATAGCTCATCTCTTAGGGCACCTTGGTTCTACATGTGACTTCTCTCTCCATGTGGTCTCCTAACATTCAATAATCTAGACTGAGCTTCCTTTCATGGCAGCAAGAGTGTTCCAGAAGGATAAACATAAGGTGCAAGGTTTCTGAAGGCCTGACCTCAGAAGATGAACAACATCGTTTCTGCCACAGGCTAATGGTCAAAGGAAGTCACAAGGCCATCCAGATTCAAGGGGAGGTGAAATAGGCTCCATCTCTTGATGGCAGAGGTGGCTAACTCACATTACAAGAGGGCATTGAGGGTGAGAGGGACTTTTGCAGCTATCTTTAAATCTGTCTACCATAATCCTCCTTAAATCACAACAACCACATCTGTCCCTCATGCAAAATACACTCCCTCCGCATGTACAAGTCATTATAACGTCAGTTAGAAGTCCGAGACATAGTCACACAAATCAGGGCCAGATTCAGATGAAGCTCCTCAGGAGAAGTTCCTCAGAGAGCTGTAAAGTAAAAGGACAAGTTGTCTGCACCCCTACACCCGACATACAATGGTAAAACATCGACAGAGTAACGGTAATGGATACTTCCTTTCAAAAAGGAAGAAAATGCAACGCACGTAGCACTCACTGGTCCAGAGCAATTCTGAAATCCAACTGGACACATGTCTCTAGAGCCCCACCCCCTGGGGCCGTGGAATATTACTTGCTCATAACCCAATTCTTCTCCGTAGAAGAGGGTTCCTAATTCTATTTTCTTCCCAGCTTTCACATCAGCTCCCTGAGCTCTTGGCTTTGTCCTCTGAGAGGTCCTTCCTTTTTCATAAGTATTGGCTCATATTTGTAGCTAAATAACTCTGCTTATTAAAAGTTGGGGGTCCAGAGGCCACTTTTCATTTTGAATGGTTCATGTCCCTTTTGATCCAAGCAGGTGGTGTCTTCACCAATATAATTCTCTTAAAAATTTTGTGGGTTATCTATGAATATTGACGGTATTTATTTCATGCCCCAAAAGCTATACCCATAATTTTTTCTGAGACATGCATTAGGACAATGTCCTTAAAATTTTCACTTTTCCTTAGTTCAGAGGGTTTACTAGGTTTAAATAGCTTTAAATCTTTCTGAATTCTTAACAAAAGTCTTATGGCTATGCTTTGATTTGATTTGTACCCTAAAGCCATTCCATACTTTGAGAATATTTTTTTCAGCTGGAGAAACTTTTCTCCTGCTATATTTTCTCCAAATTCTCAAAAATTTATTACCTCCTTCTTTAGCTCTCTCTTCCCATATTTCATCATAAACAGCTATAAGAAGGCATTGGCACTTTTAACATTTTTCCTGGAGACCTTCTTAGATTCATACTATTTCAGTTATCTTTTGTTATGTAACAAACCATTCCAAAACAGAGTCCCTTAAAACCATGACAACCATTTACTCTTTCAGGATTCTGCAGTCTTGCTGGATTCAGCTGGATAGCTGGGGGCTCTGCTAGGGTCATCTTCACTCAGAGACCCAAGGTGGGGATAGTGTGTTTCTCTCTCTCTCTGTCTATGCATTTCTTTCTGTTTTCCAAGGCAGAGCAATGGGAACATGGTGAGTCATTCTCTGGCTCTTAAGGCATCTTCCTTTTGCTCACATATCACTGGCCAAAGCATGTCATGTGGCCACCCCTGACTTTGTGGGGGCAGGGAATGGCAGCCTACCAAGTGCCAACAAGAAGAACTGGAAATTTTTCATGACATGAACTAACAACTATTGCAACAACTAATACATTTTTTAAAAACACTGTTCATAATAGAGCTGGTCAATCAGATGCCTGTCTCTGAGCTCAGCTCAGGAAGGTAAAATGTGTATTGGTACCGCCCCTCCCCACCACTTTCACTGGCTCCTGTCTTGCTCCTACTGCTCTCTGTTGGTCAGGACATCTCCCCTGAAGCAGCTACAGGGAAATTCAGTCTTTCTCAACCATGACACCATTGACATTTCTCAGCAGATAAGTCTTTGTTGTGGAGGCTGTCCTGTGCATTGTAGGATGTTTAGCAGTATCCCTGGCCCCTACCCACTCGATGCCAGTAGCACCCCTGCCTCAGTGTGACAACCAAAAAAAGGCTCCAAGCATTGCCAGATGTTCCCTGGAGGAAAAATCACTCCTGGTTGAGATCCACTGGGGTAGCAGAAGGACAAATGGGCTTCGAGAATTTAGACGGGTCGGGAGCCTGACCTCACCAGGTTGTGTGATCCCACAACAATGTGCTTAACAAGTCTCCCTGGTCGCATTTGTGAAGTGGGAGTACTATTAGTAGTCTTCTGCCCTTAGGAGGATTTTTGTGAGGATCAAATGAGATTTTGAACATGAAAAGCCGGAGTAACCTGTCCTATTAGGGTCAGAGGCCTGCTTAGTATGACCTTTCCCAGGCAGTCTTTCATGCTGAAGGCCTTTCTCTCAGACAAAAATTGGTTTTTTTCCCCTGGCAAATATCCATGGTCAATGATAATAGTTGCCATCGTAGTCATTACATTAGCTGTTTAGTGGATGCTTAATACATGCTGGATGCCATGTGACAATGTATATTCACTATCTTTAGTAATGCTCACAAGGGTCCTGAAAGGTAGGGATTTTTGTCCCTGTTTTATGGTGACAAAATGGAGTTTCAGAAAGGTGAAGAGACTTGCTCAAGCTAGGAAGTGGTAGAACAAACCAGACATGTTACCCCTCCCAGGTAGCATCTGCTCCTGCCTTATAAGAGTGTCAAGAGAACATAGCTGCCCTGACAGATGGGGCGAGGAAGTGGAAGGATGTGTGGAGGGTTTGGGGAGGCCCGCCCAGCACTTGACGTGCAGGCAGCTGCTCTGGAGCCCGAACCTACATCATAATTATAATTAGACCAACAATAACTTCCGTCTGTCGAGCATTCACCATGTGCTAGGAACTCTTCTGAGAACCCTACGTGAATGTTCTCATTTAATCCTCACAAGCAGTTCTAGGAGGTCAGTACTGCTATTGTCCCACTTTACAGATGAGAACCCAGAAGCCCAGAGGTGAGAAAGAGTTTGCCCATAGTCAGACAACAAGTGAGTGGTGGAGTCAGGGTTCCAAGCCAGGTCTGTGACTTACGGTCCATTCTTGGCCTTCACACCATGCAATTGTTCTGTGCTGCTCTTTCCCAGAAGTCAGGGCTCCAGGGGCCCCAAATGCACCCAGTCCCTGCTCTTCCTTCCTTCCCGGCACCTGATTTGAGGCAAATTCCAGGATTATTCTTTTGGGATTTCAGTGGCACCATCTGCAATCTCAGCAGGCAACTCCTGCCAAGCCCACTCCCTTCCAGCAGACAACCATACTTTGGATTCTCCTGATGTGGTGTTTCTTGCCCTGCAAGCCTCATTCTGGCCCCAGGAGGTGGCTGTCAGGCATAAACTAGGTGGTGGGTAAAATTCCAGTGCTCACTCACTTAAGAATTAATGGCAGCAGGCAGTCACCCCACCCTGGCTGGCCTCTTCTCCTGGGTTGTCGCCATGCAGCGCAGCCTAAAACCTCCTTCCCAGACAGGACTCACACTGCCACCGAGAAAAAAATATAACTGTCCACCGCCCGTTGGGAAGGAAGAAACCGAGGGACTGAGTGGCTGCTCGGGCAATGAATAGGTTTTCTTGGCACACAAATAAACAGTTTATAGTTCTGAAATCCTGTGTTTGATCTTCACACCTGCTCTCTCTTGAGATGGACACGGAAGGCAGCCGACCTTGCCCTTGGAGTGGCAGTGGGAACCCGAAATCAGCCTTCCCCCACGACCTCCATCCCTCACCTGAACTATGAAGCTGTATTTTTGTGGTGTTGTTATTGGAGGGATAGACAGAAAGGTGTGATTTAACTCATGGAATAAAGGTTGTTTGAAAAGGGAGACTTATATTCCTTGATTCAACAAATGTTTATTGAGGGAATACTATGTGTCCAATGATTCATCCTTGGGTTCACAGGATGGCAGTAGTTCGGTGTGGCTGAAAGTCTGGCTGGGCATGGATGGCAACACAGTGACATGGATGACTGGGACAAGGTACAACCCTAGTTAAAAATAGCTGCTTTTCCAGATGACAGGTTCCCAGGTGAAATTCATGCTGATGTTTATTTTTTTTACAAATTCACACCTTTCAAAGTATATGAAAGGAAAAGGTTTCTGTTGACCAAGTCTAGGAGGTATGGTGGGTTTCCATAAGGTTTTTAATCTTAGAATTGGCTATTTGACCTCGAGCGAGTTGTTGTCTATCAGTTTTACCAACTGTATAATGGGAGAAGGGCTAAGTTAGTGCTGCTGTTTTTGACTGTGAAGGAGAAATTTTTTTCCCCCCAAACAAAATTGTATCTGGAAACTTAATACCTTAACAGATGAGAAGGTACAGCTCATAGGATGGGGCTGAGAACCCAACACTTGAGAGCTCACTCATTCCCAAGAATCTTCAGGGAAGCTTAGAGCTTTGTGGAGCATTGTGTGACAACCCCGGGAATAGATGGTTTCTGAATTTTCTTCCAGCTCTGATTTGAAGATGTGAGAAGTAAATAGGAAAATAAGGGTTTGAGATCACCCATTTGTACTTGTGGAAAATGGCATGAAGTTTGTCTGTTGCGATTTCCACTCCATTCTAAGTAGCTTAGGTAAGGAGGACTTTGCTGGCTCTCAGCATCCAAAGAAGTTGGTGAAGCCTGGCCGGACTGAACAACCAAACCACAGGAGGAACAGAAATACATGTGGGTCCCCAGGGCTTTCTCACAATAACTCTTGTCTTGGTTCTGCTTGGTGGGTCCATTTTGTTTTCACTTTGTGCCTCCTTCTACACTTGATGGAAAAGTGGCCACTGACAGATCTGGGCTTCTCATCCCATCACCAGAGATAGTTGGTCTCCCTTTCCTGCTTCCACTGTAAAAATCCCAAGCAACGACACTGATTGGTCCAGCTTGGTCAGGTGCCCCTTCTGGACCAAGCAACTATGATCAGTGTGGCAAGGTCACATTGAAAAATGACTCCCTTCTGTGGTAAGGGAAGCATTTCCTAGAGGATACAGAGAGATAATAGGGAGCACAAAACAATTAGGTGTTCATGATTCTTGGAGGGAGTTTTGAAACTCTAGAGCACACAGATTCTCAACCTTTGTTATGTACAAGAATACCCAGGGGGCTGGTTAAGATCTGGACTCTCGGGCTCCAACCCCAGAGGGTTTTACATTGGTTAAGTCTGTTTAGGGCCCAGGAATCTTAATTTTAACAAGCTTGGTATATTCAGATTTCACTGATTCTTGGACTACGACTTGAGAAAGGCTTCTGTGGAAAAATCTGAGTGTTTCTGGAGCTGAAAAGAAGGTGTTTATGCCTCAGCTAATCTTTACCTTTCAGAAAACAGTCAGAAATGAGGACAAGCTACAGCCAGTACCCAGAAAGCCAAATCTGGCGACATGTTACTCTTATGTCACTACACATCTGCCTCAAGTCTCTGGAAGCTCATGCTGATGAGGAAGTTGGTGGCTTCCAACCAAGAGAAGGAGGAGGGTTTGGTAGCAATGGAGCCCTCAGCCTCCAAACGTGGACTGGAAGAGAAGCACCCTGAAACACAGCCCCATGACCCAATGGCACTGGCTGAGTGTCTGGGACCAAGAAGCCAAGGGGTAGACTGTCTTTAGCAAAGGAGGCTACACAGCCTAATGTTCACAGGAAGGGCCCATGATAGATTCATGTATTTTTTGCTGGTTTACAAGGAAGCTTATAGACTTTATAGCTAGATCTCTTACTGCTCAGCACTGGAGCTATTGAAGCCAAGATCAAGGAAACAATCTTTCTTTAGCAAGTGAACCAAACAAATGGAAACACAGATTGGAGAGGGTATAAGAAGCTAAAATTCCACTGGTTTTAAAACACATTTGTTTTTAAATATATTCAGGCTACTTGTGACTCTCCTTATTTAACTGTTGCCATAAATCTCTCTCCCCCTGGCTAATTTTTCTATTTTTTGTAGAGACGGGGTCACACTTTTGCTCAGGCTGGTCTCAAACTCCTGCCCTCAGGCAATCGTCCCACCTCAGCCTCCCAGAGTGCTAGGATTACAGGCATGAGCCACTGTGCCTGGCCTGTTTACCACATATTTTACTTATTTATTATCTCTGTTTATTGTATCCTATTTATTTTCTATCTTCCCAACTAGAATATGCCATATCAGTTCCTTGAGGACAGGAGCTTTTGACTTCCCCCCCCGCCCATGGCCACACCCCCACCACCTAGACAAGTGTCTGGTACACAGGCACTAAATACATAATTGTCAAATAAGTAAGTAAATGAATGGAGAGAACTCTGGGCCATTGGTTCCTAGTTAAGGGATTGCTGTATTAGTCAACAGTTTCAACCATGTTCTAGACCAATGTCTGCATTCAAAGACGGAGCTGATTGGTGGCTTCACAAGGTAGCTGGATCCTGTTCCTCCAAGCCCATTGTGCCTAACCCTCAGCTACTTTAGATGAGATATAGACTTTCCTGGTGGTGCCATGATATTATTCTCCACGACTGTCCTGCTCGGATACATGTAATGCCTGCCTCCTGCACATAAAATTCTTCAGCAATGGGAGGCTACACAGTGATACCAATTCTCTTCTGAAAGGTTATGCACTTTTTTCAGTAGATTAACTTTTTATCTCTTAATGATGTTAAGAAAAGGTCAAAGCATGTAACAGATGGAAGATGGAAAGCTTCTGGTGAAGGGGATCAATGTTTCCAACATCAATCTAACTCCAGAAACTTCTTAATGACTACAGGTGTGGCTCATGGGACACTGTAACTAATATGATAGCTTATCGTGATAACAAAAATAAAACTTGTGTAAAGCAGTGTTTTGTATCTGTCTTGAAGAAGGCTCTTGTTCTTCCTTCTGAAAGCTGTGAGCTCCGTGGGCAGTCTTTGCTTGTAGGATGAAGTTCAGAAATCCTGATGGCTCCCACCAGGAAGACAAGAGTTCCCATCCCTTGTTAGCAGGTGGGTAGCACGGGTTGTTGCGACTACTGTGGTGTGCATAAACTGAGGTGATGGTTTCATTTCCTCACACTCAGGAACTAAGGTGTTCTGCTTGTGCAAGGAGCTGAAATGACAGGCAGGGGGCTCCCACCTGAGGTTGCTCCTACCCACAGAGACCACCCGGCGTCCCCAGGCAGGGGAAGGGAGGCACCAGGGAGCTTGACTGCCCAGAGGGGCGAGGGTGAGGACCTTGGAGCTGCTGTTTACTTATCTGATTATTTGCTTAATGCCTATCTACCCAGTTGAACCATAAGTTCCATGAGGGTAGGAATTATATCTAATATAGGGCTAGATACGTGGAAGCAACTCAATAAACTGTTCTTGAATGAATAAATGTGCAGACAAATAAGTGGATAAAGATTCCGACGCCAGAATCTTATCCTCCAGTCCTCACTTAGCCTTTGCCTAAGGTTGAGCATTTCGTTGCACTGATGGGCCTTGTGCGTGGTCACAGGGTCCTCCCAATCCTGATCTTCCCACGGTTCCATCGGAGTCCTGTGTTTCCACTCCTGTGCACCTTCCAGACAACTAACACCTCCTTTACACAGAGTTGGCACAACGCTGGGGCTTGGGGGAGGTGTTAGTCTGGAGAGGCTGGGACTGGTCGAAATGGGACCTCCCATCCCGCTACCTGGGTTCCCCGCTCACTGGTGTCCAATGACGCCCTGGGCCGCACAGAGTTGCCAATCCTCTTGTGACGTGGCAGAAGGATCTCTCTGCCACAAACAAGGCACCAGCTCCTCGTCCTGAAACGGACCAGAGTGGGGGCCCAAGGCAGAGGCCTGGGATCTGCTAGGAGGATGAAAAATGAGGTTTCCGTGGATAACTTCAGAAATGGGAGGCTCAGAAAACGACTGAAGGTGAGCTATTAGAGACGGAACAGATGGGTGCACAACGTCCCCATCAGTGGAAAATGTAGGGCAGCTGCCAGATGTGCACTCTACAACTGACTGGCTTCTCAGAGAGAGCTGGTCCTCAGCCAGCCCAGTGACCCCTCAGAGCAGCCAGGAAGGGAGGCCAAACTCCCAAGACCATACATCCCCTCTCCCAACCACTCTGTGAGGGCCTCAAAGACGGGGGCCATAACCAACTTGTGTCCCCAGCCTGGGACTGACAGAGTAGGTTCTGTGTAAATGTCGAATGAATGAGTGAGTGAATGAGTCTCATAGGCCATTTCTGCTCCCCCTCCTGCCCCCGCCAGGATCTAAGATAGAAGTGTTCATAATATCCGCACCTGCCTACCGACGTTGGCTTTCTGGCTTTTAAGGGTTTACATTTTTCACAGGAGGTGTCTGGTCCACACACCTCTCTCCTCTCCCTCCCTCCCTTGGCTGCGCAGGTGAGGAAGGGGTCTGGGAGTTGTCTGCTCCCAGGAAGCTGAAGCCTTCGGCCTGATTCTACCCTTATTGACTGTGTGATGTTGGTCAGGTGATTGAACTTCTCAGAGTCTCAGTTTTCTCGTCTATAAAATGGAAGAATAACAATACCTTGTGAGATGGTTGTGAGGATTAAATGAACCATTTTAGGTAAAGCAGCAGCAGCAGCAGCCTCTTAGGGTACAGAGACAAGACAGTACAGTCAGCTGAAACTGGTAGGATGAGGGTGAAGACGGGAAGAGATAGGGCTGGGGGTTTAGTTTTTGTATTCAGAACCCAGAAAAACTCACAAAATCAAGTCTCTTCACTCTGGAGATGACACATTTCTTCCAGAGAGGTGCTTTTTGGGCTCCTGGGAAGTCAGTGGAGACAAAGTGAAGCCACAGCAGGAGCAGAATTCCCCCCAGACCACCCTATTCCCAGGGGTCTTTCCCGGGAAAGGAAGGCATTGCCCCGGCTGCAGTTTTGATCCTTGGAGGACGCACAGTGAGGCTTAGTATCTTTTCAAGTCTCCCATGAGCATATCCACAGTCCTGCTTATCATCTCAGAAAGCAGCTGCTTCCTGAACAATCTCTTAGAGTTACTGGTTCCTGTCCTTACCTGAAACTTCAGGCATTTCCTCAAGTCTTTTGTTGCTTAGCTCTTAAAACTCTCCCAGCTGAGAGAACATTTGCTTTGCAGACATCCCGCTCAGGTTGGCTGTTTTGCTGTGGTTTCTCAAGAGCATTATCAGCCCTTCACGTGGAAGAAGCAAACTATCTGTACTGTCACATTTAACCAAAGAAATCCATGAAGCTGCCTGTGGGTGCTTCAGAAATGACTTCCAAATAGTAAGTATCCTTTGTGTGATGTCTAAGAAAAGATATTCCAGAAAACAGTGGCAATTTCCTGGGAGACGGCATAGGTAGAAGTGCTGGCCCCTCGGACACAACTCTTCTCTCCCTAGGCTGTAATCTCAGAGATTCGTGGTTTGTGAAAGTTCAGATTCTTCTGATTTGATTTTTTTCTACCCTGCAGGGGACAGCAGTGGGCAAAGAACTGTGGAATTCATAGGATAAAAGAAGAAACATTTGCTTCCAATTATCCAAATTATTGTTTGCTAATTGAAGTACAAAAGGGGTATTTTTTTTTCTCCTCTGGTTTGGTATAAGCATCCCTTCCCTTAAATCTCTTTGATTGAACAAAAATGCTTTTGGAGTGTTTACTTTAATCCATATATCATTTTCCTGATTAGCAGTTGTTTAGTAATGTCCTTGCTCACGGAGGCAAGCTTTAACCAGAGAGCAGTTTGCCATCAAAGGGGTAGAAACTGGTTATATACGCACCATGTGTATCTGTCACTCTGGCTGGATTTTTTTTTTTAACATGAATATCAGTATTCGGGGCAAAAATTTATCTACCACTATACTGTAGTGATATATACTTTCTCTTATAGATGAGCATTGTCTTAGGTCAGATTTTCTGGAAATAGACTCTGAGGTGGAGATTTGTATGCAGGCTCAGAAACAACACCTGTTGTGGGGTGGTGAGTGATGCAGGCAGAAGCTGGGGAGTGTTGCAGTTGCAGCAGAGGCAACATCTCATGCCATGGACGATGTGGACACTGCAATGACCCTTTAGAATTGTTCCAAATTGAGACAAGGAGGCTGAACTTGTGTGCCTCAACCCTAACCAGTCTTTGGAAATGAGCTTCCAGGGAGGGGATATAACCTTGGTGAGGCACCTCCCTCATGCCCAGGGAGGGATGCAGCTGTGGGCATTCAGCAGCATCACTCCAGGGCGGGATGGTGAGTGGGGGCTGGGGGCTCCAGGCAGCCCACCATGGCATCCATCATGCCCACATCTAAGCAAACATACCTTAAATGCAAAATATACATTGATTCATGCTATGTTTTTATTAAGAGACTGGTGACTCGCTGTGTTGCCCAGGCTGAACTTGAACTCCTGAGCTCAAGTGATCCTGCCATCTCAGCCTCCTGAATAGCTGGGACTACAGGTGTGCCCCAGCATGCACAGCTGGTGCATGTTATTTTTGAAGACATGCATGAAAAGCCAATGAAAACCTTTCTCAGCTCCAGCTGTTCAGATGTTGTGGTCCTCAAACTCTTTTTAGAATAGAGCTCTGCAAAGTCTATGGTATTTGTATATTCCGGGCAGATGCAACGAAGTTATCTCTGAACTCCTGCCAGCGATCAAAGGAACTGGTGATGTAGAACAGTTCCACGGGCCATCTCCTTCCTGCCCATCATCTATCATCCCAACCCGCAACCTTTTTTCTGAGTGGTGATTGCACCCCAAACACATAAAATTAATCACCACTCGAGGCCAGCCAGGTGTCTTGCCTCCAGAAATTATCTCACTGCAGCAAAAGAACAGCTCGGATCTGATAATGTCTCATAATTTCATTTAAAGAGCACCGTGGAGTCACCTGGGAGCCCCTGACAGGTTTGCAAAGTTCTCAGAAGCAAAGAGCCAGCACTGGCTTCATGCAAAGATCAGGTGGCAACTGTTTCAGGTAAATCCCCCGGTTCAGGTTAAAGGAAAAAAAAAAAGAAGGCACACCTTGACTTAAAGCAGTACTAATGAAATCACCAGCTTCCTACAAAGGAGAGTGCTTGTAGGGCAGAATCAGGAGCTCCACAGAATAGCTCTGTTCTTTCTGGAAACTTTACGATGGTTTTGCAGAACTCAGGCTAGCAAGAAGCCCTCAAACTACATACACACTTAGCAGCAGATTATTACATGACCCAATGAAGCTCTGATTTTGAAATTCCATATGACAAGCCCTACTTAACTTAACAGTGGCTGATAGCGGCCTTCTCTTGTACCCTGTATGTATATTTTATTTTAACTATGCGGCCCTCTGGCAACGTCCTGTACGTTTCAATCAATCAGAAGCCCCATTTGCCAGTTCCATGTGGAGTTCAGTGCTTCTGAGGATTTGGCAGAGAGAAAACAATCACAGAGATAGATATAAAAATGATTGTCTTAATCTAATCATGTGGCATTTCCAATTTCTAAATCCGGGAAGGAGGCACATTCTTGCAGTACACAGAATGCAAGATCCACAAACATCAGGCGGGTTTTTAACCAATGAGCTTGGCCACCGTTTTAGATTAGCGGCAAATCCTTATAACTTGGCTCTAATTGAGAGCTTAGCTGTTGCTATTAAATTCCTTTCCAGAAACAATACTGCCTACATGATTACCCTCACTGAGAACATTCTCCCACTCTATCAGAAACTATCCAAATGGATGAGAATTAAGGCAAACACTCTATAAAATAACACTCCCCAAAGACACGTTGGCATGTTTGATTAAGAGAAGCCTCAGATAGAGTCTGTGAATAAAATGAAGCCATCCTAAGCATCTCATGGCTTTGCCCTGCATAACTCTGCATTACCATTCCACTCCCTGTTTATTCTCGGAGTCCAATAAACATGTTCTTGCAACACTTGACGCAGAAGAAAAGGAAACTGAGTCTCAATGAAGTGACCCAGGTGCCTCTTCAATCTCTATTTAGAATGTCCTCTTAAAAGCCTTCAGAAAATCCAGACCTGCACACTCTGCTAGTGGTTTCTAGGAGGACAGGTTTGGCTGCGTCCCCGATAGGCCTTGGTCCTTCTGATGCAGAATTCGCTCAGGGGGAAAAGAACACATCTGCACGGCCTCAGAGCCAACAGACACCCAGCTCCCTGGCTGGTTAGTATGCTAACAGCAAGCAGCACCCGGGATAAACAGGCGCCCTTTAAATAAGCCAGTACAGCAGGCAGCTGGATTACTGCGACCAAGGCAAAAGAAGCAAACCAGGGAGACAGAGATCTGATAGAATAACCAGAAGGGAAGAAAGTTCATATTACAGATACTCCTAGTTGAAAAGGTCCGACAAGTCATCCTGTCGTCCTGAACCTGTACAGATGGCTCCTGGTGACAGCTGCATAATAAATTGTGCGTGGTGAGGTCACTGGCCCAGATTTATTTGACTGTATATAAACGTGTGACGGTAGCTCTCTGCTCCCGGCCTTGCTTAGGGCAGTAATGACGATATATTTAGCAGGAAAAAAATGAAATTAAGTAAAATCCATCCTAAATTCAGATCATCCTAAATTCACAAATCAACATTCTGGGAGAAGAATCAATATTGGTTTTCTCAATATGCCATGACACAGTTTGTCATTTGACAACCATCTCGGGCTTAAAGGAGCCCAAACATGAACATTCATGTTTATTCTCAATTCAGGATTAGTGAGTGTTAACCTGAGGGGTAATTTCACAGGGTTCATCCCTCCTGTGCTGGAACCAAAGTTCACCAAAGGATGACGAATGCAACCCAATCCAGATTATTTTCGGTCACATCAGATTTTAATATGAATATTCTGCCAGTGTTAAATGAAGAGATAGCAAGTTGAATAATGGCAGAATGTGATAGTCCAGCAGTTCATTTTGTCTTAATTACAGAACTCTATGAAATGAATTATTTTAAATATCCTGAAATGATTATCTCAAGAACACTGTCATGGTGCGCAAGCTCCGTTCAAACCTCAGTCATACACACAGCAGCAGATGTTTTCTTGCTGTCTTATTTTTCCCACAAAAGAATTGTTTATCTGCTTGTTAATATTTTCACATATGGGAAGCTCAATTAACTCTAAAATTCAGATGACTGAGTATAGCAGGAATTAGCAAATACAAAAACCCCGGCTGACTGAATTATGGCACGTACTTCTTCCAATAAGTTCCTATGTGTCTTCTCGTTGGGAAATTAATCCGTAGGAAGGCTGCCTGTGTCTACCCAGCCTGCCGAGTCCAGGGGAAGTTTTGCCTGGAGTCCTCCCCGAGAGGATCCCTATGGCATTTTGATTTGCCACAAGACTCTTCAATCTTAAATGGAACACACTTAAAATAATAGAAAAACACAGTTAAGTTGGAATAATGCAAGTTGAGGATGCTGGGGGAGATGAAATAAAGTTTACCAAGGTATGCCCCATCATAAAAAGTTCACTCTACTCTGTAATAAAGTGCAGGAATATCAATTGACTGAAGTGACAGCTAGCTTTCAGAATATTCATGAAAAAAGCAGCCTCATCTCATAGGTGTATTAAAGCATTACTTACCCCCTTTTGGGAAAGCCATGTCACCAATTCCAGCAGTGAATAGTGATGCATAAAATTGAAGGAGAAAGTGTGGACGAAAATAAGCACACATCAGAAGCAAGGTCAAGAACCTAATTTCACAGTGACACACCAGTAATTTGGCTTTGAAAATTTTTGTCAATTCTAAATTCATTTGAAAAAGCATAGCTCAGAAATGCCGGTGTCTGAATATGAGATATGCCGGTGTCTGAATATGAGATTCCAATATTTATAGCACAGTTTACAAATACATTACCCCTGTCACAGTGAAATAAGTCACATACTTACATGCTGAGTGGAGTCGGTCCAAAGGTGTAGGCATCAGGGAAAAAGATAAGGAGACAAGTAATTAGTACATTAATCTTTTTTATTATATCATTTTTCAGACATATATGATCGTAATGTAAATTAGAAATAAAGGAGGGTTCATGGAAAATAGAATTAATTTCGAGGAGGTCAATCACTCTACAGTAACTGCATTACAAGCATGGTGTAATTTACGGCAACATTTGTCCGTTTTCCTGCGTGTGGCTGATTACGATGCGCTGCTCCTTGCTATCAGTTGAAAGTCAGCTTGCGCGATAACATTCTGCGTCCTAATGAAATTCATTTGCAGTACAAAAATTTGAGTGAATCCAACAAGGGCTGTTACAGGCCTTAATGGCATTCTATGGATTATTGATTTTTGATTTAGTTTCTGCTCAAGAGAAGCCCATTTTAACAGCACCATTACCTCTATAACGATTAGAGACAAAAAGTTAATTATGTAATTATAAAGCCAATAACAGACTTGTCTGGTTTACTTTGCTTTAGTCAGTTTAAACATTATCTCTCGCGCGCACATCATAACAGGCGGAGTGTGAGAAGAGAGATTAACGCCATGAAAGCAGATGTGAAATTTAATTCTCCAGGCCATGGCTGTCTGGGAAACCATTAAGTAATCACAGCATTCTACCGCTATTAAATTCACGGCTGCCACTTCACACACAAAAGGTGGGAAAAGGTGCAGCGGAGCTTTCCAGACTTATTGAGTGTAACACAGACCCAGCCCGAGGCGCTGAGGGAGAAAACCCTGCTAAAATAGGATGCCCCTGTCTATTTGAAAATGAAAAGCTTGGGAAAAAATTAAGCGTATGATGTCGTTCCTAAGATAAACCAAGGGACTGTTTTCACCTTGAAAAGGAGCCGGAGCTACTAAAGGTCGGCCGGTTTGGAAATCAGAAGCCAGCTCTGGCGAAGGTCACTAGAACTTTCTAAGGCTATGCCCTGTCTTTTGCTGGCTTGCAAGTTATGCAGTGAAACATAAACCTTTTAATAACCATCATCCTTCTAAGAGTTTCCAAATGGACAGGTTCATATGAAATCTCACACCCTCGTTAGCCATGGAATTTTGCAGCAGTGGAGCTTATTTGCCTTATTTTGTGTGTGTGTGTGTGTGTGTGTGTGTTTTCTTTTCTTCCCCCTCCTCTTAAGATCTTATCCAAATTGTAGTTAAAAACAACTACCCCAGCTGAGAGTCTGTCTCTCTCTCTAGGGTCTCATGACCTCATCTGGAGAATGTTTTTCTCCCGCCAAAAATCCACTTTAAAAAATCTGTAGTAGGAATATTTTATGCATAGTCTCCTATCCAGAGAGAAGTGAGCATCCAAGAAAGGTTCAGTGATGGATTATAATAGGAACCTAAAAATAGAACTATGTTGAGTGCAGCAATCATGACATGTTGCTAATAAGACTCTCGAGGTTCACAGCTCAGGTAAGCATGTAAATTCCTGGGAACTCTTAGCAGATGAAAATGTCATAGAGTGGGAAAGAGAGTAGAGGAACCAGAGACAAACTAAAGACACTGCTCATTCATTTCAGAATGCTGATTGCATGAAGGTTTAAGCCAACTGAGTGTCCCTGGGTGCAGGCATTAAAAATGCCCAGAGAT